>OY282558.1:351955033-354905747 GCA_958295665.1 Tipula vernalis | reverse complement strand
TCCGTGCTCTTGCAATAAAAAATATATTGGACAAACATCCAACACATTAAAAACAAGACTACAGAGACATCGTAGTGATATTCGTCTAGATAAAAAAGACACAGCACTTTCACAACACATACTTGACACAAAACATACTCCAGATTTTGACAAAACAGAAATAATACACACAGAAAAAATTAAAAAGAAACGCGAAATCATGGAAAGCTTTAACATTTTATTAGACAATAAAGAAAATTTAAACTTTAAAACTGACACAGATAGCGTTAATTCCACGTATAAATTTATTTTACACACTTATAAGAATACCTTTAAGAAAGTTAAAGACTGAAAAGTTCAATAATTTTATATTTTAAACTGAATTAAATTATTTTAACGGTTTCATTATCAGTATTTTGTTGTTCAAAATTTAGATCAGCTGATTGCTATTTTTAACAACAATATGAATCATACTTGGGTTTCTTCTTTCTTTTCTTTTTTTCAGTTGAAAAATAAAATTGTTTTCAAATTTAAAATACATACCAATATTGATTAATTCTCGAAGTGCACAATATTTGATTGATGTCATTCGTGTAGAGAATTTTGTCAAAAAATTTTTAATATTTCTGCCGTGTGGAGTACATTTTTTGGAGATAATAATAACAAGATATTTTATTGTAGGTTTTTAATGATTTTGTTTGTTTTTTTGGTCAATAGTATTTTCATGTAGAGTCATCACCCATTATTTTATTACTTCATTATTTGACTTAATTCAGAAGTAGTTACTTCTAGTAAAAATATTATTTTAATCTGTTGTTGTGTTAATATTTATTAATTTAATATACAATTATACAATTTTAATTATATTAAGTTTAAACAATTTTTTTAAAAAATTCTATTGCATGTGAGGATGGAGTTTTTAATGTTAATTTGATTGTTTTATACAGGCAAAACGAATAGTAAGTGTGCATCACATTTTCATACACATTAGTACCAGTGATCTATTCTTAATACTTATTTTGATTTTTATTTATATTATATTTTTAGTTTTAATGTACATACATTTGAGAATGGTTCCGTAGCAACCGAAATATCATGTTTTTGCTAAATAAATATATTTATAATTGAATAAATGTATTGTTTTTATGAATGTTCGTAATAAGCACACAATTCGATCAAAACCTTTAATAATAGCTACAATATTTTAATTATCGATGATTAATTACGTCATAATTAGAAACAAATCAAACAATTCCAACAATACCAAAATTATCGAGTTTTTATAATTGGACGCCTAATTAAAAATATAAAATTTTATCTAAAATTAATTATTGGTATTCGATATTTTCAAGGTGAGTTTATATTTTTACGATATATTTTTTGAAACAAGATTTTTATTTAAGAAGTTTAAGAGAAGTTTGTCTTTTTATAAATATCAAATGTTTTTTTTTCGGCTTTTTATAGACACAAATATCTGTGCTCAAGAATTAAAAGGGCATAAATGACTTATGCCCTTTTAATTCTTGCGTTTTTAATTTTTTAATTTTCAATTAATTACTTTTCATATCAATTTTTTTGTAATATCAAAGAAAATAAGATATCCTACTCTCTTTGATATTACCTTAAAAATTGGAAAATGAAGAGGTTTTAATTGAAAATTAAAAAATTAAAAACGCAAGAATTAAAAGAGCATAAGTCACTTATGCCCTTTTAATTCTTGAGCACAGAGTGGCATTTACAAAATTTTTCGACTGGTTAATAAGAAAAAATAAAGAGGCCAATTATTTATAATATATCTACCCAAAAAAGTAAAAATATCAATTACCCCCGTACTTTGCCCCAACAGTTATACATAGTGTAATAACCCTTACAAAAATGAGAATTTTCGTTGAATTCATTATGTCGGTAGCTGGGTTTTGTACGGAAAAGTTGATCTACTCATCAAGTAGCTAAGACCAAACTACAAAAATACAATTCCTACTAAATACACAAAGTATCAAGTATGGACGTACTGATCTAGTGAATTATATTCACTAACACAAAAAACTCAAGGAAAACCTTCATTTATGTGTATAATGCCCACATAATGAGGGTTTGCCTTCAGATTTTTGATTTATTGAATATAATTCACTAGATCAGTACTTTCGTACTTGATAGTCTCTGTATTACTTAGGAATTGTTTTTTTATACTTTACTTTTTAGTACCAACTTTTAAGTACGAAACCAAACTACCAACATAATGAACTCAAGGAAGGTTCTCATTTTTGTAAGGGTTATTACACTTTGTATAACTCTTGGGGTAAAATACGGGTGGGATTGATATTTCTACTTTTTTGGGCACATATATTATAAATAATTGGCCTCTTTATTTTTTCGGATTAACCAATCGAAAATCATTTGAGATTTTTATTCTCGATCATTTTTTGTTCGATTTTTTTCCGTCACAGCTTTTCAGTCATATATGCCCAACCCTTGCAAATCTATCGAAACCCAATCTACCAAATTTCAATCGATATCGATTTTAAATTTTAGAATATCAAACTACAATCTAGCAAATTTTATCTGTCGAATTCTAATATCAATCAAATTTTAATCTGGGTTGGGTATAGCCAGCCAAAACACATATGACAGGAAAATTATTTTCGAACGAAAATTGATCGAAAATAAAAATCTCGGTTTGAGAAGCTCGAAAAAAAACGAAATATCGCGAAAAAAAAAATTCCCGATTTGAAATATCGAATACCAAAATGATCGATTTTTGATAAAATTTAATATTTATAATCGGGCGCTCGATTATCAATAAAAAGTTTTATCAAAACTCGATCATTTTGGTATTGTTGCAATTGTTACATTTATTGCTACGGTTGGCCGCGATATGCGTAAAAATACTAAAGAACTAACTTTTTAAATAAAACAAATTTTTGAAATATTATTTTAATTTTTCAAAATTTTTTGCCAAAATCTCACCATTGGACCTTTTGCGCAAGAATTACCTGAAATTATAAAAAAATGTACAGAAATATTTATATTAATATTTACGTTTGAATTTTTCTTATTAAAATAAAAAATTCCTCAAAGCCGCTTAGCATTGAGGACCAGTACGCAAGAATGACAATACATTTTGGTATAGCCTTTTGTTTTCATATTGTACCTAGTCAATGCAATCTTCATTTTTAACGCGACACTTTACTTTGTAGTTTTCGGGTATTTTTTTTTTTTGTTTGTTAATGTTGCCATTGTTTCTAACTATGACGTAGTCAAACAATCGATCGTTGGACTATATAGGAATTGTTGTTATTGTTATTGGTTTAATGGTCTAAGGCGTATTCAAACCCACTCATTTTGAATCCAGTCGCAGTTATTTACAGTTATACTTGATATTTTATTAGTATGTGGAATTATTCAGCCGAATATTAAAAACGCAAATTACATATAAAATAAAATAGCAAACTAAAGTTTCCTTTAAATGACTGAACAAGCTAAGCGTAATGAGTCGTTAATTACGTTAATTTTGAAAAAAAAACTATTGCCCTATGGCTTTCCTTAAGTCTAATTAGTCTTTTCATTTTAGTTCAAATGATCTGTTCGCATTAAATTCTCATGACGTTCGAAATTGAATGATTCGAGTTTATCGAATGTAGTCATAAGTGATTTTCGAAACTCAAAAAAAAGATCACATGGGAAAAATACATAATGCCGAAATATTAATTTTATGAATTATCGCGCGAAATTACACGGCAAAGGGAAAATTGAAACATAGTTAATTAATCAACAAGTTAATTATTTTTTAATTTACAATTTTTGAAATCTTTTACTGAATTCAATTTTTTTTTTAAATTACATTTCAAATTTATCAGGGACTGTATCAATGGGTTTTTTGGTTTGTCCATAGTTCGAAAATTATACATGTAAAATTGTGGAAAATATTAAATTTTTAATTGGAATTATTTAATTTAATTTTATATAATATATTTAATTTAATTTTAATGTGGAAATATTAAATTTTTTCTAGGAAGTTCTGACAAATAGGCGGAAATATTGCGCAGACTGAGACTACAAACGTTTTATCAAAGTCAGACATTGAGTATTGGAGATTTAATGTTATAATGTTATATGTGCCCATTATTACATGCAATATTGCAGACTTATTGTATCCCGCAAATGACTAATTTGTCATTAAACAGTAGATTAGGGTTTTACTTAGTCACCTGGTTTTTCATATATGGAAAAAGTTATTTAGTTAATAGTTGTATTGCTTTCACCATACAAACAAAAATTACATCAACAATCGTACTAGACAGGCCAAAAAATAGTTTAGGTAACCGAAAAAAAATTTGTGGTTAAACAAATCTTATTCAAATTTTTAGTTTTAGTAATTGTCACAAGAGTCGAATTGACAATGTAATACACGAAAACAAAATAGACCAAAATTTGATTATTACTTGCTGTTGCTTTTACCGGCGTTAACCACACGCTGTTGCTTTTACGCTATTGCTTTTATTCGTCATTTTCTGTAACTGGATTTTTTTTTATATGAGAGATAAGATGCCGTTAAAACTACTACCTTTCAAACAGCTAGTGACTATGCTTTACATTAGGAATTAACCGTGAAAGAGCAACGCAAAATACGGGAAGATGCGAAGCTGGGGGTTAATTTAATCCAGCCAGCTGATCAAACACGTCACCAAAGTTCCAGGCCATGTGGACGATCAAAATTTCGCAATTCAAGCCGAAGAAGAAATGTATCCAAATAAAGTACCAGATGTTCATACAATCATTCATCGAGTAACTGTCCTGCCGTACGTATGAGATGTTTAACTGTTGAATTTTTGGCCATCATGCGAAGAGGTACTCTAAAAGGGACGTAAATACCTTAAATTTTAATCATTTAAGCATAAACTCATTTAATTTGGAAATGGTTACAGAACCGCCTGTTTATGTTAATTTAAAAGCAGAAAATTTTAAAATTGAATTTGAGTCTGATTCCGGTGCGTGCCTCTCCGCGATAGATATATTAACGTATAGTAAATATTTTCCTGATTATCCTATTAAACAATATTCTAATATTAATTTTGTAAAACTACTTTCAGGAGGTAATGTTGAGGTCGTCGGTAGTTTTCCAGTGATGGTAGAGGCTAGAAAAGTAGAATATTTTAATAGTTGTGAGAACCGCGAAACCGTGCCATCCAATCATGGGTCGAATATATCCTTGTTTTAAAAGATGATACACATCCTATTTTTCATCGTTAATATAATTTACCCTTTAGATTACGCGATCAAGTTGAAAGAGAGCTTGAATCGATGGTATCTAAATCTATTTTAAAACCTGTTACATCTAGGGATTGGGCTTCACCCGTAGTTGTAGTGGCCAAACAAAATGGGAAAATTAGAATTTATTGCAATTTTAAAGTTAAAATAAATAGATATTTAACCACTGAACACTATCCTCTTCCCATTATTGATGAAGTTTTAGCTTTATTAGCAAATTATTCTTATTTTTGTGTAGTTGATCTGAAGGGATCAACTCCTATCAACAATTTTCGGTTTCGGAAAGATCAAAACCAATCAATATACCCATAAGGGATTATTTCAGTTTCAGCGTCTCCCATTTGGGGTTAGTTCAGCCCCCTCTATATTCCAGAGAACTATGGAGTCGGTATTTTTGATGGTTGTAGAGATCTATCTTGATGATATGTATTTTAATGGGTGCTAAGAACCAAGAAGAACTTTACGAAAGACTTATGTGTTCTAAATAAATTAAATCAGCATAATATTAAATGTATTTTCGATAAATGTGAATTTCTTAAAGATAGGGCTAAATATTCAGGTCAGAAAAATTGGAAGCCATTGCAAAAGCACGTAGTCCTAGAAATGTCGCTGAACTTAGTTAATTTTTGGGATTGATTACTTATTATGGAAAATGTATTCCAAACTTGTCATTGCAATTGCACCCTCTATATGAATTTTTGCGAAAAGATTCAATTTTTTCGTGGAGTACATTATGATCCGAATAAACCAATTGTAATAACCTGTGATGCAAGCCCCTATGGAGTTGGTAATTGATGGTATGGAACGCCCAGTTTTATTTGCGTCTTCCACATTAAGTGCATCCGAAAATAACTATAGCAAATTTCCATAGAGAAGCTGTTGCTATATTTGTCGCTGTTAGAAAATTCAATAAATATATTATTTTAAAAAAATGTATTATTTATAATGAACATTAGCCCTTAAAACAAATTTTTAGCAATACAAAAACGTTATCAGCTGTTGCAGCAGCGGGACTGCAACGTTGGGCTATAATTTTATCGATGTATAAATATGAGATTCGATATCGAAAGAGCTCCCTCATGTGTAATGGCGATGCTCTATCTCGTTTAGCACTCGAAAAACCTACAGAAGTCGATGAGTTTTCTATTAATTCTTGTAATAGTTTAGATATCAATTCTTTTAACAATGAATCTGAAACGCCTTTATCTAAAACTCAAATATCTGAAGCAACAAAGTCTCATCAGATTTTATCCAGAGTTCATGAGTATATTATAAATGGTTGGCCTAATACTGATATCCCATTAGAACTCAAACCGTATTATACAGTTTCGAATTCGTTATCATATTTCGGTGATAGAATTCTCATTCCCTGTATAAAATAATTACAAATGTTAAAATCAAATCATGTTTAACTGTTATCTAGTTTCTATTGTGATATTTTTTGTAAATTTTAATATTGGAAAATGAAAATAAAATTTTGGAAGACTTGATCTCAACACGTTGAGTTTTCAAAATTAATTCTTCCAAATTATTTTCCCCAGTATTTTTCCGTAGAAAGTAGAATTATCTCAAATTCCGAACAATTAATGTAATTTTGTAAAATTATTGGCGAAGCCACAACGCACGGATTTATCACAAAATGTTTCAAGTTATGTTTTATTTGGCTCGATTCATTGTGTTTTTGTAGAATCGACCAATGAGTTGTTTGTTCAATTGGTAAATGCTTTGTCGACTTTGCAAACTTGATCCATAAAATTGTTACGTCCGTAAAAGTCTTAAATTGCCCGAAAAACAAAATTTCGTTTTGAATTTTATTTGGATAATTTTGGATTTTAAAATTCTTTGTCGTATTTTAAAATTCGATGATATAAAACTAAACCAAAAATGTTATACACGATAAATTTTGTTTATTCGATATTGAGATTATCGAATTTTCTTCTATCGAATCGAATCTGTCGAATTATCAAATTTAAATTTTCGAAATTTCAACGTGTCGAATTTCAGTCTATAAATTGGATAAAAAATCGAATAAAGTATTGAAATATGGCGGTAATCATCTGTTCTACAGCTGATTCAGCTAGTTTAAATTATTTGGTATACAGAAGACTTCTAGGAAGTGAGGAAGATGGCTTTTATTGATCCACAAAATTTGTATTCAAATGCAGTGAAAAGCTAAATTTTGTTGTTCATAATGGTTCCCCGTAAGTTTTCAATACAACTCAACAATAATTATTTAGAAAGCCAATTCATCAACCAAAATTGGGGAATCTTAATAAAGTTAACGCTCTACTTTGTAAACCTGAATAATGATCGCATAAAAATTGAATGACAATTAAATAATCTTACACTATATACAAAAATATTACATTGACCTGCGGATTATTTGTAATGTTTCACAGGCGAAGAAAAATTAAAAAGGTAAACGCAAATTTATCATATAGAGCATTATGATAAGCATTGAAATGTTCATAAAGGAAATAACAGCATGTTTAATTCGAGCAGTTAATATATTTATCTTTTTTTTAATCCATGATAAATGTCAAAGAATTTTATTTTATTTTTTAAAATTGTTGAATATAATTTTATTAATTCTTTATCTCCTGCGGCAATATTTGTATTAATAATATTTTAGTGTGCTGATGATTTAATTGAACCGTTCACTGAGAATTTAATTATTATATAAGATGGTTTTTAGTTTTAAATTAGATTTAGCGGTTTACCAAATTCTCGAATTCCTAAAGATCTCGATAATAATCAGCATTTATTGTTTACCTGGAAATATAAGAAAATAAATTAATGTTAGATGATTTTATATGAATCGAGTCAGAAATTTGATTGAATAAATATTCAGAGGCATATTACTGTGGCGTTTACTGTGTTTTCCCATTTGCCGAATCCACAGACCATAACGCTCGGAGTCAGTTAAGAATGAAAGGTTAGAAGCAGCAAAAACTACACAAATCCAGTGAACATAAAGTTTTTCCTTCTCAATATCACTTTACTTAATGCATCCAAGCTGACTGCGCAATAAATAATGGCTGTGACATTTTTTATCACATGGCTAACTATAACAACATAACTTGCCTGATTTTTTTTTTAATTAGGTTTGTAAGTGCAACCTTCAACCACTTTCCTAGTAAAATTGAACTGCTTACATTTCCAGCATATTGGCTGAAAAGTTTAAAGTACAACTTCCGTATTCACATGAACTTTTACACAAAATCCGCAATATGTATATGTAGCTTTAACGATTAATAAGGTAGTCGAGTCGTTATTCTATAAGCGTCCGAATTGAATTGACAGGTATTGATATCAGAAAATAATAGCTTAGTACATCAATCTGAACTTGTTAGTACAAAATACAACAATCGTATGATAGGACGTCATAACAGAGAAATTCCTAAAGCCAAAAGAACAGAGGTTCAAGATTAATTTTAAGCACTCTAATCCGTACTATTCCAAAAGTGAAATATTTCTCGTATAGCTAAATAAGGACCCTTTCTTTCCTCAAGAAAATTGGAACAGCACTTATCCATTAATCCGTATTTATATGAGAGCATTTCAAACTGTTAGGTAAACAGTTCACTAATTTTTTAAACATCATAAGAATATCGACACATTATCAGAACATATCCAGACAAAAAAAAAAAATAATTTCCTCAGAGTATATAAACTGAAATACAATTTTCCTTATTTCAACATGAATTTAAAAAATTGGTAATAAAAATAATTTAACACTAAGAGATTTAAAAAAAAAACAATTAATGAATCTTAAGTACATAAATAGTACTCGTAAGTACAATAAATTCGGTTCAGCCAATCACAAGCTGATCGTTTATTAATTTTCCCAAGTTTTCACGTTTCTCCAATCGAGCCTAGAATAGAAGAGGTTCAGTGAAGAGAAAACTGCAAAACAGATTTTCATGAAAACGGAACCGACGATATATGTAACCAATCATTACCTACCCGTTTACAAAATTTAAAGTCAATTGAAACATTGCGTGGAGGTCATTTTAACCAAAAAACATAAAAAAAATTCTTGAACTGTTTCCGAGATAACAAAAAAACTTTTGGAAGAAACACTTTTCTATGGTAAATACACCTTGCAAATTCCAATAATTGTTCCATAGGTGTCTTTAATGGAAAATGGATAAGTTACAGTGTAGTATCAAATTTAAATTTAGGGAGAAGTCTCTCCATAATTTAGGGAAAAGTATCGTTCGGCGAGTCGAATAGAAATAACGTTTTACCGTGGGTTGCACTTTATATTGCATGGATAAGGTACATATGAGTTACTTAGGACAAATTTTTGCAAAGCACAATACTATTAATTACAGTAAGTCCAAAAACGCCAGAAAAATTTGATGAAGTCGGACAACATTAAAAACCCATAAGTTAAAGTGATACGAACTCAGCGAAATATATTTCAGTTGCCGAGTGTATGAAATGGCGAGAACTAATTTTTTTAATGACTACGTTCATTGAAACCGAATGTCAGAAAGCCCCAGGGAAATTTATACTTCTCTAATAATGCGATGCGAGATGCGACGGTTGTGTCCTCAATCCAATATACATATTTCGAATTTTTATAATGCAAGTTTAGGATAATGTGGATAGAAAAATTTTGTGGATATTGGGTCAGGAAAAAAATTGTCAACTAAATTTCAATTAAATTTGGAAGTAACACATGGTATTGTGACAGGTAATGAAAATTGGCATTGACACCACTTTAGAATATAAAAATCTAATCAGTGGAGAAAGTTGGTTAAAAATTCGAAACGGAAAATACAAATAGAAAGAGGACATATTTTTCCAATTAATATAATTTTTGGATAAGGACTCAACGAATGGAGTTTCAAATCTGTGGTATTGGAAATTCAAACTAATTTGAATTGATACTTGGTAAACATTTCCAGGTATCAGATATTTATTTTAATAAAGTAGGAGAAATACGAACAAATATGAAGGACTATGCTAGTTCTCTATTTCAGAATTTCCGGCTCCGAGCCGATAATTTCAGGAAGTTCGAGAGTTTTTAAATTTTACATTTCGTTTCTTTATTTCTGCTAGATATAGCGTGACAGGATTTGTAGCTTCAACTTCTGAGATTTTCTGTCCGGATTTACCTAATTCATTCAAAAAGTGGGAATTTAGATCCAGTTAAAAAATTCAATTTGCGAATTCGGCGCTTTTGGTTCACTAAACGTATTACAACTGAATTATTGAGTTTTTTGCTCAAAATATCTAATTATTAGTTCAGGAAAATTAAGCAACAAACAATCTATTTAGGAATATGTAGATAAAAGTTAAAGAGCGATACACATAAGAGATGGTTACGTGTTCTGAGACCCTTCGTTAGAGATATCAACCACCGCTATCTGATGTCTTTTAAAAATTTATCGTATAAAATTGAAAATTTTCGAAAATCCGTCTTTTTCTAATAACACAAACATATTAAGTAAGCCCCGTTTTTCCTCGTTATGCCCTATAAAGTCACAATATGGGGATATCTCTGAGATTCGTTTTAATTGGCTCAGGGTAGCAGCGCACTAACATCCATCGTTTTTCTAACAAATTGATCATTTCGGAAATTTTGTCAGTATAGAACCAACCTGGTTTTTAGAATGTATACTAAACATATTAGAAAAGCCTCATTTAAACTATTTATACAGTACATAGTCACAACATAGCATCTCTGATATTGTTTGAAAGGTTAGTTTAGCAGAACTTCCATCCATCGTTTTCTATGAAATTTTCGAAAATTTGTCAGCAGAGCCCACATCTATTTTCAATAAACCAAACATATTAAGAAAGACATATTTATCCTCTATACATCCTACATAATCACAATATGGGAACATCTTTGAAATTGCATGGTAATTAGCTTAGTGTACAAGCACTTCAGTACCCAACCCTATTTTTTAAAAAACACAGAGATATTAAGAAAACATCATTTATCCTTCTGAGATTCGTGTTGATTGGGCTAGTGTAGCAGCAGTTCCATCCAGCGATTTCTATATGAAATTGATTATTTTCGAAAATTTGTCGCCAGAGCTCTGTTTTTTTTAAATATACCAAACAAATTAAGAATGCCTCGTTTATCCGCTATATATTCATCATAACTTCAGTATGGGAACTTCTCTAAAATTGCTTGCTAATTGGCTTAGTGTAGCGGTACTTCCATCTATCGTTTTCTAAGAAACTGTCACCAGAGCTCAACCCTGGTTGGTTACCGAGTAATCTGATTTTTTCCGAAAATTGATTCGTATTCCGAAATTTAGTATCGCGATATTCTACTTTCCTATTCGTTTCGAATTCCGTGAATCCGAATTTAAAATATCAAATCGCATATAACTTAATTTTCGTATGGCAGTATTATCTAATGCGTATTTGGATCAAAATTCTGTTCGAAAGCTGGAAATATCGTTCGACAAATATTTTTATCATGGATATAAGTTGATACAATTGTTATATTAAAATTGGAGAATTATTTTTGATATTACAACGTACCTCACGATAAGGAGGTTTAAGCAAGGAAAAAATAAGAAATTATTTGAAATTTTTGTTGGCAAAATTGTACTATTGTGGGAGTTTAAAATTCACAAAAAAAATGGAGGTGTGGCCAACACACGACTTTCTTTTACGAACAGAGAATTTTGAGAAATTTTAATTTTTTTTTATAATTTTTTAAATTTTTTTTTTTAATTTTTAAATTTTTAAATTTTTTTTTAATTTTTTTTTTTTTTTAATTTTATTTGTTTTTAATTTTTGGAAACATTTTGTTTTTGGTAGTTTTTTGTAAACCTTATACTTTTTAAGTTATTTGCAAAATAAATTTTCTGGACCAAGGGAGTGGCCACTTCCGGTTAGCCGATTTGGAGTAAAATTCACTGGGACCTCCCAATTTATCAAAAAAGCTAAAATCTGAAGTTTCAGTTCGATTGGTTAAACCATCTGGGCTGTAGAGAGGACACAGACAGACTGACAGACTGACAGACGGACAGACGGACAGACTGACAGACTGACAGACTGACAGACAGACACCATTTCGAAACCCACTTTTTCGGACTCAGGGGACCTCAAAACAGATAAATCACTAAAAATATCAAGGTCCAAAATTTTCATGATTACTATACTTTATTTTACTAGAGTAAAAGAAAGTAAAAATTATGAAGAGTATGCCTTTATAACTACACTAGCTGTACCCGGCCACACGTTGCTGTGGCTTAGTCTATATTCTAGTTAAATTGAAAAGAAAGAAAAGAGAAAGCACACGTTTAATTTCACAATACTTGTAGGTATAGAATATTTTTTGTGGTTCCATTGTCTGTGCAGATATAGAGGTTGCCTGCGGTTTGTCGACTCTAGAACACGCAACGTATAATTGTCCATGTGAGAAGCAATCCGTGTCTAAATGAGTCCCTTAAATTGAAATGGTATATCCGTTGGAATCATAGAAGTGTGAGGACTGAGGACATCTTCACTTTTGAATGGTCCTGTCAAGATTGTTGCTTCTACGACGTTGCTCATTAATTTTTTTACTGCAAGCCGCGTGCCGTTGCAGAGCTTTGGCTGGTTAATATTTCGCAACATGATAATTAGCATTCCGATTTTCAATTAATTGGCAGATCGAGTGAATTCAAAAATTGTAATGTATAATTAACCGCTTCATATACTTCCACAACAGTGTCGACCGACTTGTATCTGACTGCCTCGGCTGGGATTTTAGACTGAATAATATTGTTAAGTTCATAGACGTCTTTGTTCTTGGCGGAGAATAGATTGTTTACTCAGCCAATCATGATTCTTATAATTGGTTTGAATATTGGGAAATACTTTTTCAGCCAATTCTTCTTTTGACCTCGCTAACTGGCAGAAGTTATGAGGCAATGCAATTCGTTCTGAGGTTAGATCAACCGGCATCTTTCCATTCCGAATTTCCAACAACTGATGTGAGAATATTTCAGCTAATCGGTTGTTTTGCAGCTGGACACGCATATTTGTAGTTAATTTCAACGTATTTACGTATCGCCACAAAGTAGAGTATTTGAGGCAAGCATTCAGATTTGGGATCGAATGTTAACAGGAACGTTTTACCAGTTCCTCGTGGCGCATCTAAGAAAAATATTTATCCACCCCATTATTGACAGATTGCATTATTTGATCGTAAATGGCTTTTTGCTCAAGCGTTAGCTTAGGAACAATTGATTGCACTTACGACAAAAAATCATCCGTATTGTAATTTTTTTCACGCAGCAGATCGATTCGGTGATGGCATTCCCAATTGATGGAACACTGTTTTCGCAGTTTTTAAGCAAATATCTTCAATCATTATCAACGCTTCGTTGTAGATTTTTGCTGTGAAATTGATGTTCATATTTGAATTTTGCTCGCAAATTCGACGGAAAATATCTTTAGCCACGTGTGATTTATATTTCTCCCATAACTCTGTTGGAGATGAAGAAGGGCAGGCGGTCAATATGATTGCAAACAATGGACGAATTTGTGTTGGATGTGACGTTTTGCACCCGTTATTAATGCATACATCACAGTATCGGTCGTTCTCCAATAAATTCAGAGCTCGACATGCACTGCGGAAAGTCGCATGTGTGACGCCGACCGGGCACATTTACCAACAGTATGCGAAGAAGGAAGCATTCATCTTGATTGGGATTCACGGTGTACGGTCTGGTCTATTTATTGTAGTTTCTTTGACTCGCTCTCCGCGTTTGCGTCGTTTAAATGATTTTCTACTCGCATTCCATGTGTAATACGTAGCCACCTCCCCTAATACAGCAATGTTTTCACAAACGCGCCATTTTGACATAACGTGACGAAAGTAGTTAACGTTGTAGTCGGTGGATTCAGGGCAATTTTTGCACATTTGCAACTGTGAAATAAACGCGTTGTCCATTTTCTAGATGTAATAATAGGTGAACAACAGCTGGACTTCGCTCATGCATGGGAAATAGTTTCATTGCTGCTTATGGGTCTTCCAGCCTGAAGCTGTGCGATTTCATCGATATGTATGACTGCATTCCCATCACTTCTTTCTGGTTAAACACCAAAAACCGCCGTGTCAGAGCCATTATTCACATACTTACAAATGTATTTGATCGATTTAACGGAGTTACAGTATTCCATGTTAATATGCGCTTTGAATGATTTTGATAGCAAAGGCGAATGTGGAACAACCCACCGGTTGTCTACTTCGATGTCACCGTTTCGCATTTGTATGGTTGCTAATTTACCGCCATCTTCTACTGGTCTTCTTCTGTATATAGGATATCAATCGTTTCCTGTAATGTTGTTGGATACTAATGCTCGAGCATATCGCTTAGAGCATTTTCCTTCTATCATGCGTGGTGAATTAAGATTCAGTGTTCCGAAAGGTTCATGTATCATATGTTTCCTTACAACTTCAAGCAAATCCTCATCGTCGTCGGCACCGGGTATTCAGCGCATATTACATCGTCGATTTCATTTGAAGTGATTTTGTTATAGAGCCAGATTAGTATATATGCGTGTGGCAATCCTTTCTTATGTCATTCCACTGAGTACATCCAACAGCACAAAGACCCCATCACTTCACGTTTTACCATGAAATTCATAACCGAATTCAGCTTCTGTCTAAAAGTACGTGCTGTGATGTCATGCCTATCCACCGGCGATTGCCCGGAAAGTAAGAGCTGTTGTATATCGTTCCAAACTGGATTGCATGTTAAAGTAATAAATAGGTCTGGGCGCCTGTAGTGCCGAACATACGCATTCGCATACATATCTACAATGCATTAGTGAAACAATTGGCGGCATTGCAAAAAATGATTGTCTTCATTCTCTCGGATCAATCTTGTGTGTATCAGATGGCATCATGTCAATTAATGTTTTGAACAAACGAACTAAATGGTTTTTTACGTGAAGAAGCTCTTGTAGTTGGAAAACAAGGGACCTGTTTATGCCGGTAGAAATTCCGCAGCGTGCATTCAATTCATCATTGTCATAACCGATGAAATACATTTGTAGAAATTTTTGTTGACCATCTGAGAATGGAAGCAGGGAACCGGCTTTATGATAAATTTGTCCTTTCACTTTGAAAGTTGGCATGAATTAAGCTGATACGATTTCTCCGCCAAACGACATCATTTGGAAGCATGAGTTGTGTTTCCTGATGTTAGATAGGAAATGCTTTGATTCGGCGGTATATCCGGCAAGCAAAGTTTTTAATGGCTCTGGCGATTCTCCAAGTTGAGGCAGTTTAATTTTTCCAGCGGCGCAACACATTCCTTTCGTTTCTTCATTAAATTTCAGAGCCTTGCAATAATCACACACTTTAGTCATAGTCCCGATGAGGGCATGCCGGCTCAAACTATAATAATCAGCTGGGTTGTACCGGAATGCAAGACGATTGTAACCGGTTGATTGCTGAGCACGGAGTTGTGTTTGACGCTGATCTGCTGTTTCTTGTTGACGTCTTTCAGCCATTCTCAGCCTGTCGCGTTCATTTTATGGAGAATGAAGCAGATCTGAAGCTGCAGAACGCGATCGCCGTTCTAGCAACCGTGCATCCTCAACTCTCTCGGCACATATTTGAGACATTATTTGTCTGTTTCACTCGTTTGCTGATGTCCGTTCTTCCTCAGTTTGACTTAAAATTACTCGTCGCAGTGTTTCTGCTCCGCGAGAACCACCACCTAAGCTTGATTTTCTGCGAGGCATTATTTTGATGAACTAACCAATGCAATTGGAAATATTTGAAAATTCTAAGTCACAGCAGTTGCCAAGAAGCATGCTGGGCGACAAGTGCAATGTTTATCTGTTTTCTAAAACAAGCATGTTTTACCTGTCGCAGGCTTGTTAACGCCTGTTCGAATAAAACGTTGTGTCAAAATTTCAAAGCAATCGGGGAAGAACTTTCGGAGATTTGAGAGTTTGCGAAACGCATATTTACATTTTTATTTATATAGGTATAACTGATGTGCTCTTTTCGCACATAACCGAGTTATTATTTAAATAAATTAATACTTCGTTACAAAATTAGTAATGAAGACGTTTTATTTTCCAAATTTAACGGCGTGACAAAATAGGAAACATAACTTTTAAATTAAAAATGAAATTGTGTGCTAAAATTCTTCTTGAGCCTCGTTCCAGGCGAAGGTGTAGACCATTCTAAAACAATGTTTAAAAAATGTTTTTCTTCTTCTGAAATATAGCGCTCTAAGGATTTTTCATTTTCTATCCCTTTCTTATTTATTGGGATTGTGCAGTTATGACTTTGTTAAAGAAAATTCTTCCATCAAGGATGAAATTCCATCAACGAACATCGAAGTTTTAACTATCTCCGGAGTTTGAGATCTGTGTATTAACTCATTATACTGCGACACCTGAGAAACCAACCTTTTAGATTCTCGAGCGTTGTTTCCCTATATGATGCAGTTGACAAAACTGATTTCGTATAGAAATTTAGCAATCACTTTTTGAAATTAAAATGACATTATAAGATATTTCGATGACCTCAAACTTCTGCTGGTGCATAAATTCAATCGTCTTTATCTTAACAATGCGCTCGACAGTTGCACACTCCTTGTAACAATCATAAAAAGAAAGATCTCTAAATGACAAATATGATGGATTTGCTTGAAAGTTTGGTTAGAAACCAGACCTAATAAGCATCGGACTACTATACCTGTCCTTGGAATACTTTTTTCGATGTAATTTTTTATAAAAGTAAAAACTTCATTTGGGCCTTTCTGAGCTTCACCTTCGGGCTAAGATTATGAACAAAACATTCAAAAACCTAAAATTTTCGCATTATAAAAAATTTCTTGAACCGGAATGTCAATTCCCATTACTTTTTCGTCTGTCAGGTCTCTGATTTCTTTAAGTTTATCGACATATTTCTTTAGCCCTTCGTCTATGTACGATATATTCCGCTACTGCCGCACATAATGTTTAATGTTAAACATAATGTTTATGCATTGCAGTCTATAGTCTAAAAGATCGTCGGAAACCCGTAAAAAATTACAACTCTTTGGAACTGTTGTAGGTGTTCCCTTTTGCACTAGAAATGTCAATTTATTCTTTTAGAGTACATTGTATTTGGTAATATATCCTCTACACATCCTACATGGCCACAATATGCGGATATCTTTGAGAGTGTATGTTAATTGGCTCAATGTAGCAGAACTTCAATCCATAGTTTCCTATGAAATTGATCATTTTTAAAAATCTGTCGCCAGATCCCAACCCTGATTTTTAAATATCCCAACCAAATTAAAAAAGATGGGAACATCATGAGATTCTTACTAATTGGCATATTGCTTAAATTAAAAACAAACCAATATTTCTTCAAATTTACTCATTTTCTGTCAGTTGCTTTATATGAGTAAAAATATAACGATAATTGTTAATCGTTATAATAAAAATCGTTTTGGTTTCCCAAATTTTTGTCTAAACACCACTTTTCTGTTAATTTGTTTAGCTACACGTTTCGGTTATTGTTCCGGTTACAATAGATACAAATATCGAAATGTTATAATGAATGAAACACGTCACTGAGCGATTGTGTAACGGATGACGTTTAACACATGGCATTGTGTGATTGACGCTTAAAATCGAATGACGTATCGGATACTTCATTGTATCTCATGGGTTAATAAAAAAAATAAATCGCTGGTGAAAGTATTTATAACCATGAATGGTTTTCTAAAGCGGACAGCCATCTATTAGGTGTGCAAGTAGGGACTCGCATTCTTGAACATTCTTGAACGCATCCAAATCGTACGCCATTTTAGGTATAAGCTTAGTCATTGCTGAATTTATGACATGAGTTTAGGTAATTTAGAAGCTGTCATTCCGTGTACATGAATTTCAAGAAAGGGATGTCGATAACCAATAGGGAAAGATACAGAAGAAAGGAAAATGGGTCCCCATAAACGAACCAAATAAAACCAAACCCCAAGAGTTGACATCTGAATGGATTTGCTTTCTCGATATAAAAGATAGAAAAATTTTTTCCACAAAATCCTTACGGGTGATAAAAGGTGGATTTTGTACGACAATCCTAAACGGAGAAAAGCATAGATTAATCCAGGCCAGCCATCAACATCAGTTGAAAAAATTAATATTCATGCCAAAAAAGTGTTGCAGTGTGTTTGGTTGGATTGGAAAGGAGTCACTTACTATGAGCTTCTGGAATCTGGTCAAAATGTTGCAGCTGAACATTCCAGGTGTAATTGATCAAATTAAATGATGCTCTAGAGGACAAAAGACTGCATTACAACTCTCGTCCGCATACAGCAAAATCAACCCAGGAACTCATCTTCTCCTTAGGCTGGGAAGTTGTAGAGTATGCGGCGTATTCTCCAGACGTGGCTCCCTCAAATTACCACTTATCCGATAAATGGCAAAAGATCATAGATGTTAATGGCAAATATTTCGATTTATTATTTTTAAAAAAAAACGAGTTTCTACTTGCACTCCTAATAATAGCTTGTAAATGCGAGAGTTCGTATCACATTAGTCACAAACAGCAAGGTAAGTTTAGTGTTTTGCTTTTATTTTAATTTCTTAAAATGCAGGACCAAACATTGAAACACAAATGTGCACAAATGCACGTCTCATTTCACCTGGTGAGATTATTAAATGACAACTATGCTCTTTGACATCGTTTCAAGCAAATCATCACTTGGCCCAAAAACTTTTCTGCAATTAATTTATTAAGAAACGGATTACAATTCAGTCAAAATGAGAAATATTGAATGAAATGAATATATACTTACTAATGTAAACTAATTGGTTTAAAAAATTTACACATTTTTCAACCCGCAAATCGATAAAATAAATAAAATTTGCATATTCCAAATTAATCAATATTCGCAACAATATCCAACTTAAGAGTAATATAATTTATAAATAATAATCCTCTATAACACCTTTCCGAGACAAAAATAAAGATTTATATAAATTAATTCCGAAAGACAATAAACGAAATTTATTACTCAAAATTTCGAATGGCAAAAAATTGGTCGATACCAGTTCAACCAGACAAACATTTGGCGATAATTGATTTATTATTTAAATTAGCCAAATTATATTGATGTACGAGTATGTACATTGTATTAATTTATAAAGTCGCTATGTGTGGCGAAATGCACTTTAATGTAATTTATTTAATTATTTATATTGTTGGTAAAATTATGTGTGAGACGTGACCGACATTTAAAAAACCAAAAAAATTTTGGATTTTTTTTTTTTTGTGTGTAAAATGTTGTTGGCAGCCGAATGATATTTATGGTAAAATTAATTTAATCGTCTTAAATGTGTATATTTGTATGTTCGCCAATAAAAGGTTCAGCTACACATTCGCAAATCGGTCAAACAAATTTTCTAGACGATAAAATTTAATACACACACTCGTAATGTATTCTGTAAAGTGTGAATTTTTTTTTTTTTATCTTTCGTGTGGACCAAATTTTAAATTATGTTTGGGTATACGAATATATAAATTGGTTGTGCGCATAGTTTCGAATCGATTATATAGCGTAAATTTTATTGACGTCTACAACTTGAATTTTTTTAAACTCATAAATTTGTGATGACTCTAACAACATTTACATTGATAAACGACTAAATGGGTCTGTTAAGTATTTTTTTTTTTGTTTGTTTGCTCGTTTCGATAAATCATTCGTAATTACCTAAAGGGAGCACAAATATCGTCTTTTGCTTTATTTATCTTTAATATATGAACAAGCTGGCGTATTAGCACTTTATCAGTTATTTGCCTAACGCGAAAAAATAAACTGTTTACCAAAAAAATTTTATTGCGGCAAAACCTCGCTGAAAATATTTTCGGGGTGTTACACAACGTTGCTCTTCATAAGATTATTAATATTTGAACAAACGCATTAAATTTTCGTCTCAAGTCGTTGAAACAATTTTTTTTTTATGTTTTATGATCAATAAAACATAAAAAAAAGACTCACAAGTGTAAAATAATCATTGGAAACCAATTCAATAAAAATCCAGAAATTTATGTTATTTATTTAATTTAATTTAATTTTTATTTTATTGCTTGGCTGATTATAATTTTTATTTTTATATGTTATTTAAAGCGCGATAGATAAACGGTAATGAAATAAGGTTTCAAGAGAGAGATTAGTGATTTGATATAATTAATATTGCGCCATCATTGGGATAACAAAAACAATTCTGATGTGATAGGAATAGAAATTAGCTGTTTACTTGTTTTTCGGGTATTAAAAAAACAATTAATAAAATCGATTAAAAAGAATTTTAATTAAGCCGCAAAGTATCTGCAGGTTGTAATAATATTTCTTGGATCAAAATATCTTAATTATTTTAAATTACCCTCAGATGTTACTAGCTATGCAGAATATTACTTCGATTTTATATTTCTTCGATAGCACTGTTAATTAAACGCCATCTTGATCTGTGGGGGATTGAGCAAAATCGGGGCCTTAGACAAGCTTCCGTTTCCGGGCCCACTCGAAATAATAAGGAAATCCGGACTCATTGCAAGCTTTCGTTTCTCTGTTTTCCATGTCCAAAACGTCTGGTTTCCTTTCCTTTGGGAAATTGTTTTGGTTTGAATGCATTTTTAGTATTTTAAATGATCTATGTACCTCCTGAAAAGGCATTTCAGTCTAAAACTATTTTGACTGAGTTACCTTCTAATTTGTGACCAAAACTCCTTTCTTCATTTTAATGGACTACATTTTACAAGGGCCCCGGAGCCGGACATATATGTCTAAGAATTCATCTCAGTCAAAAAACCCAACCAATCAAAATGTATTCCAGTCCAGAAATTTATGACTGAAGTTCCTTTCAAGAAGGTTGTATAGTCCAAATTCTCAAAAGGCATTTTAGCCAAACAGTTTTCCGGCCAAAAAATCTTTCTTTTTTTGTGCTATTTAAACCTATAAAAATACTGGGAATTTCGAAAACAGCCCAATAACGGAAAGGGAAAGTGAAACCACTAGTAAGGAAAGTAAATCCTTTTTTTGGCCACCAGGACACAAATGAAGCCGGATCACTTCAAATTGAGCAGATTTGGTCGGACAGGACCACTAGACGTCGGCTGTTTCACTATGGGTGTATTACTCGTGAAAAGCGAATTATTGGCCATTATTCAAAATTTATAATAATCGTTTATTCGACTAACACATGTTCAAAGATCGGTCGAGCTATTCTATCATATTTTGAGATGCGTTTTAATTTTTTTCTTTTTTTTTTTAAATTAAATTTTCATTTTCTCAGCCATGTAAAAATGTTTTTGAATTTTTTAAATTGAAAATGATATGGTATGGTACACTCGGTCAAGAACCAGAAGATTTTAGCGAAAACAAAGCAATAATTTTGGAATTATATCGAAAAATCTAAATTCGATTTTTCCTTTCGTTTTTCAATCACCTAATTAGAATATTTGTATAGTTGGACGTTTCTTGGCTAAATATATATTTATTATTTTAAATTCCCTCAGATGTCACAAGCTATGCAGAATATTGCTTAGACTTTAGAAATTAGCGTTGCAAATTAATTGGAAGTACACCATCATGATCTGCACTATTTTAAATAGCCCTCAGATGTCACTAGTTATTAAGAATATGGCTTCGATTTTATAATTTATCGTTGTAAAGTCTAATTATAAGTAAGCGCCATTTTGATCTGTATTATTTTAAATAGTCCTCAGATGCCACTAATTATATACAATAACCTATCGATTTTATATTTCTTCGATACCACCACTGTAAAATACTTATAAGTTAACGCTATGTTGATGTTTGCTGCGTTCCATTTGACGTGGCAATGTACAAATAAGTACTTGGGAGTAGATGGTAAATAGAACGCAGAAAATTAGTTGCGAAAATAAAATTTAATTTAAAAAAATTTACGTGCAATCTGGAAAGTTGGAAAATTAATTATTAATTTGAAAACTGATCAGCCATTTCTTACCGATTAGTTGTACTGAATATTTTGGTAACGAAGTCGCCATAAATTCGAAAAACAAACTACTCATAAAATTTAGCAAGAGTAGCTGAGTGCAGTCAGAAGTACTGGTCTGTACTTTGCCACGTTAAATGGAACGCAGCAGTTATTAATTTAAATTTGTCATCAATTACGCAGAATATTTGTACAATTGGATGTTTATTGGCTAAATATGGTGTATCTTTATTATTTTTAATTGCCCTCAGATGTCACTAGCTCCACAGAATATTGCTCCGATTTTATAAATTAAAGGCCAATTTGATCTGCATTTTTTCAAATATCCCTCAGATGTCACTATTTATGGTTCTGCATTATTTATATAATAATATTTATTGTAAATTTATTGTAAATAAGCGCCATCTTGATGTATTTTATTAATTTAAATTTGTCAACACTTACGCAGAATACTTCTACGTTTGGATGTTTCTTGGCTAAATATATCTTTATTATTTTAGAAATTTAGCCCTCAGATGTCACTAGTTTTGCAGAATATGGCTCCGATTTTATAAATTATCATTGTAAATTAATTCACTGTGTTTCATTGGAAAGAATTTGCTATTGCAAAGTACTTCTGAATATATGCTTAATGGAATGAAAACATAACCTCAATTTCAATAAAACTGCTAGATTTTGACAAAAAATACGTTGTTACATTATTAATAATAAATATTAAAAATACGTTATAGGTAGTGAACTAACAAGAATACTATATATTTCATTTTTTAGATAATAATAAAAAATAATTTTAATTTTTTTGTGATCTAATATTAAGTCAATATTCTAGAATTTTTCAAAATAAAAATTCATGATGGGCAACATTTGGTGTGTGTTGTTTCTTGTGCGTGTATATATATATATAATGTACCGTTAGAATAAACATTTAATTTGTTTTTAAATAAGTAATTTATTTATAAATAAGTAAATAATCCAAATCTAAATAACATTCATCGATTTTTTTGGTTCATGTTAATTAAACGTTTGTTTACTCTCATTCTAGCTGTACCTACACATTTTTATTAAATGACGACAGTTCAATTTACGAGTCAGCTGATAAATTTTATAACCCACATAAAAATCTTCGATTTTGATTTATTTTTGTTTGGAATTAGAAACTATTATCGTAGGTAGATTCCAATTAAGATTGGGACTTTTATTAAATAGGAACATTGCAGTACAGATTTTAACAAGACGTAAGATTTGGATCGTTTTGATTAATTGGATAGTAAAGCTAATTTGTATAGTTCTGTAGTAAAAATTAATGAGGTTTTAGTTGGCACGTAAAACATCAGTTTTTGTTAGAAATGTAATAATCTTGCAGTAAAAGTGTTCATTATCCCAACAAAGATAAGTTAGGATTTTCGGTTAGAATTGTTTATGGAATAGGTCAGTTTGTACTGAATTTTGTAAACATAGCGGCTTGTGTACGGTTTTAAATTTGATTTTCATTACATTAGACAATTATATTCATTACATTGGACATTAGATATTAAACAATACAAACTTTCAAAAATATTTGTTTTAATTTTATCGCTCAACGTTAGGTTGCTATACAATATATCCTAAACTGATGCTCAAAATATTGTTCCGTTCAGAGCAGATGTAGTGAATACATCTATTATCTTCCTCAGAAAATTGAAACAGTAGCTTATAAGTACACTGCTATTGTAAATAGCACCAGCGTTTTAAATAATAACACGTATCATTAGTATATAAGCAAGTCTAAAATCGTTCCAGAACGATACATCAATTCCATGTACATATTTTCTACAATTAGAAGAAGACAGACCAAATTTATTAGAAAAATTCCTCGATTTAAACGCCTTAAACCGAGAACAAATGTCAGCACGGAATTAGGACTTCACCAATACATAAGGATCTCCTTTATATTAACTTCCGTCGCATAATTAACCTTAACTCCTGATGGATCTAAATGATATAAAATGTTTCATTTACCATGGTCGTATTATTATAGATCAAGGTATTACACGAGATCCGCAAAATGTTTCGCTATTTCTAATTAACCAATATATTCATCTCAGAAGGCCATTGGTTTATGGAGCTATTTTTTCGTAAGGAAAGCATTTTGCGAGGAAACATTTGATAAATTGCCTAAATAGATTATGCTATTGCTTATTCAAGCATGGTAGGGAACAAAACAGACCATAGAGAAATTGTATCATAATTGAACGAAAAATTCGTTGACGATTTGGATAAATACGACTTTGATGATGTTATTACTAATAAATAAAGATCTTACCTTTGAGATTTTTATTAGTAGGCAAAATGCCTGTTTAATTTGCCGGCATGAATTATTCATATCAAATATGGAATCCCGTTCAAACTATAAGCGTCTCCAATATAAGCTGTCGCTTTTAATAATTTATTCTAGAAATGCGTTTTTGCTATCCTTAAACTTTACGTTTGATAGCAACGTATTTTGTTTCTAACTTACTCGTATCTTCAATATTTTTGGTGTAATTTTCATGACTATTATTGAAATAACTGTCGAATTTGTACTTGATATTGATAAACACAACTTCTTCGGGTTTTTAGGCTGTCATTACATTTTTCGATAGACCTAATGTACGTTTTTGATTGTGGCAAAAATCTGATCTGTACAAATGCATACTCGTGAAAGCCGAAAACGATATTGACATGGTAGGTTACTGTTTCGTGGATTACTGTGGTGGAAAACTAAGATTTTTTAAATTTGTTTAAAATTTGTTGTTCCAACTGTAAATTGTAAATTTACTTTTTTGGTTAAGTTAGTTTTTTTGGGTAATCTGAGGTAGATCAAGTTCTTAATTGATGAACAAATCAGCCTTTAAGATGCGATCTATAAAAAATGGTTGTAAAATAGAATTCATTTTCAAACGGGACTGAAAAATTACTAACTGGGCTTACTGGTAACTCAATATTTTGCAATTTTCGAGTAATATTGGAAAACGCGATATTCACAATAAAATTTCGAAATACCAAAAAAAATTAGGATAAACTTAGAATCTCGTCCAATTGTTGTTCAAGCCTCCTTCAAACCTCCTGACCCTTTTTAACAATAATTAATTTGATTTATTTTAAAAATAAACGTTTTCAATCACTAAGTGATCATCTTCAGATTATTATTGCAACTAATATTAAGTGTATTGCTTTCAACCAAAATGAGTTAGGTATTTTGTTTTGGATACCCATTTTTATCACTTTTTTGTGTACTTTTATCACGATTTAAATATTAACATAAAAACTTTAATGTTTTATATTATTATTTTGAATTTTTTATTAATCTTCCTTATTGTGATAATATTTTTTTAGTTATATTTAAAATCGATTGCGGAAATAATTCCTTCATCAGTTTATATAATACTATTACACTTTCTTAAAACTCAGAAATCTAAACAATACTCCAGTAATCGACACAGGTGTATACAAATTGTCATGTGAAGACTGCCCCAAATAATACATCGGCCAGACTGGTAGAAAATTTGAAACAAAGTACAAAGAACATATCAACGACATCAATAAAAAAAGAAACAAAATCAAACTATGCCCTCCATTTAAAAACATAAAACCACAAATCCACAGACATTAATACAAATTTGACAATCCTGCATAGAGCTAAAAAAGGTCAGAAATTAGATAGACTCTAAGAACTTGAAATATACAAACAAAAAAACAATAGTAATTTACTCAACGACAAAATTAACACAAAAACAAATAGAATTTATGATTTAGTAATACAAAACACAGAAAGGAGGAGCCTAACATAAACACCTAGATATAGTATAATATAAATATAAATGTAGTTTTAAGAAAATGTAATAGTATTATATAAACTGATGAAGGAATTATTTCCGAAATCGATTTTTAAAGTAACTAAAAAAATATTATCACAATAAGGAAGAATAATAAAAAATTCAAAATAATAATATAAAACATTAAAGTTTTTATTTTAATATTTAGGTATTTTATTTGGTTAACGGCTGGTCAAAGCAACAGCAAAAATTAACCAAATTTTGGTCTATTTTTTTTCGTGTATTTTCATGCCAATTCGACTCATGTGGCAGGTATTGAAACTAAAAATTTGGTTAAGATTTGTTTACCCACTAATTTTTTTTGGGTTAGCTAAACTATTTTTTGGTCTATCTAGTATGATTATTGTTGTAATTTTTTTATTTTTGATGAAAGCAATACAACTACAATCGAACAACGATTTCTATACCGCTTTGTTTAAAATCTCAGAGAGTCCTATATATAAGTACATAAAAATAAAAATAAAAGTTCTTTCAATATAAACAAGTAAACTGTGCTGGGATGTTCTAACATCACTATTTTCGATATTCGATACGCTTTATGTCTCTTTTTTCATGAACAAAGTTGCCTATTATTTTGCTTCCTCAATAACGCTCATCTATTGCGATCTCAGCCTATTAGAATAAATTTCTTTACTATCCTTTTTCAACATAATCGACAAAGTATCACAAAAAAATTTTGTAGTGATAAAGTGATGAAGAAATAGCAGGCTGAATCGAAAATACTTAGACAATAATAGGAAAAACGTCATTAAATAAGTGAAAGATAATGCGATTTTGTTCTTGAAAAAAGAGACATAAAGCGTATCGAATATCGAAAAGAGTGATGTTAGAACATCCCAGCACTGACAGCATAAAACATAAAAACCATTTGTTAGAATTACAACAAATTAATTAAATTAAAATGTATAAAAACATTTTGTCCATAAATTACAGTTTTTGGTGATAATTTCTAACGTATTTTTCATACATTCTGCCACAGTAATTGTGTGGATCTCTAAGAGCGTTTACAGCAGTGAATAAATTGGAAATGATTGGACTGGCCTCTATGTTCATCAGTTCATCCTTATATTTGTCCATCAACAACGACTCATAGGCATCAAATTTCCAATTGCCTTTAATTGTTCTTATTATTCTTGAAGTGGCATAGTCGATTTGGTGTCCGCGATAATTATTCATGTGTTCTGCAACACTCGATCTGTGTAGAGCCCTATTTGTTACTGCGAGAGAGTGTTCATGAAGTTTCTTATCAAATGACATTGACGTTTGCCCAACATGGTCAAGCGTTTTTTAACCGGGCTGAACAGGGGTTTGAAACAGGGATTGAACGTGGGCCTGAAATTTACACCTACACCAGTATACACTCTGAATTAGAGAGTGGTATATCGAGAATGAGCACCCAAGAGAAACAATCCATACATTTTCACGCTCAAAAGATTTTGCTACAGAATAATTTGGAAAAGAAAGCAGATTCACCTATTGAATTAAAAACATGTCTCTTACATCAAAGGTATTTCTTTAGTAATACTGGACAAAATAGAAATGATGACATATGTAATAAGAACGGTTAACAAATGTCTATATGAGGAGTTTAAGTATAGAAATGGAAACAGGAGAAACCCCTTGCCACAACATAGACATGGCTTTGAATATGAAAAAGTCCTTGAAATATCATATCTTCATTTCAGAACCAGCATGCCAAATCCAAGAGTTCCTTATCTTTATGTATTACCCAAAATCCATAAGCAAGGTAACATGGTGAGAACAATTGTTTCAAATATATCGACCCCACAGAGAAACTATCGACATGGTTAGTAAAAGAGTTACAAAGATGCTTAGCCCACCGGCATGTATGTAAAAACACCATAGAGTTTGTCAAGAAAACTAAAGACATAAGGCTGCTTTGAAACCGCTTTGTATCCAAATGTGCCAGTAGACATCGCAATTCAGTGTATGGTCGATCATGTCAAGCAACAGAATGTTCCGGACACAATAGCAAATAAAACGAAACCTGTATGGGAAAAAGTTTCTTTGAGTTTGGAGGAAAATTCTATCAGCAGACATATAGTAAATGAGCGCCATATCTTAGCAACATAATTATGTGTAAGTTTAAGAAATCAATTAAGAAGTACGTAAGATACGTAAAATGTTAAACTCTCAATACCTCACCATCAACTTCACCTTTGAGTTAGAAGTAGACGGTGAGCACCCATTTTTGGATGTGAAAGTGATGAGAACACAGAATAAATTAGATTTGGGAATCTATCGAAAACCGACGAACACCATGAGATTCATTACTGCCGACTCCCACCATAATGGATCGCATAAGAAGGCAGCAATTCACTCTTTATCTCATAGGCTGTAACACATTCCTATGCCCACGTCTGAGTTCGATAAAGAAGTTAAATACATAAAAGATGCTGCAAGGATGCATGGCTGTACGAATGGCATGGATGAATGGCTACAATGAGAATTTCATTAACTTGATTTTTGGTAAACACAAACAAATTGGGGAATTTACTCGGAAAACATGATGTAATGGATCGATGATTTGTAAATACAAAGACGTTCCATCACTATCATCCAAATCAGGGATTTACACTCAGGGATGCACTGAATGTGAAAAACAATATGTTGTCACATCCACGATTTAAACATCCTAAACAGTTTCACGATACGATAGACATGGAGTTTTATAACGAGGAAGGGGTTTTCTTAATAAGGGGTTAATTATTTGGCCAGCATTCTGCAAAAAGCTCTGGAACCGTTGGTCTTTCGTTAATATCCTCTCACCACAATTCAACAAATTCATTCTTTTTCGAATTTCGTTATCGTTACGCCGTTATAATCCGTTTAAGTAACAAAAACCAATACATAATTTTACCAATATCCTAAAAAATATATATCGGATTAAATCACTCCTGGCATCATCCGATTAATGAGTAATTTAGCTAATGCTAATTTTATCCGCAACCAATTAAATTTTTTAAATCAAAATCGAAGATAACAGAAGAAAGGCAAGAAAAAGAAACGTACAAGCAAAAATCTCGGATTTCGCGAATTCGACCTAGCTCAAGGTCAAACCAAAACAACTCGAACAATATTCAAAATATTGAATAATCTCACAAATCTACAAAATCTTGCGATTATGTATAAAATAATACTCAGCTCAAAACAAACCTCGAAAATTACATAAACTATCGAAAATCCCGATTTAGCTGCAATTCGGTAACATTTGACGGAGCTCAGCTTCAAAATTCGAGAAACTAGAATAATCCCAACTAAGATTTCACATAAGAAATTTCCAATGTATAGAAAATTAAATTTTATTAACCACTAAATCCTAAAACCGAAACACCTGGTGGCCGATTTTGTAAGCTTTATAATAGTTTCTAAATTTTTTTCAAAATACAACAAAACGCACCTAAGACATTTCCAGTTCCCGTAATGCTTACATAATCGCAATTTCTCCCAATTGGGACATTGATAATTACGAGTTGTCGACACTCGTAACTCAAAAGACGAGAGATAACAACTGATAAGTGCATATAAAAAATATCGCCTGTTTTGAACACAAATTTTGTAATTTCCCTCAAATTGATTGACATCGAATTTCAATTTAAATAATTCGTAACACTTGAACAAATGATTACTACTTCGATAATTTATATTGGGTAGGTGAATATGACTCCGCCCTTTCTCAATTGGTGTCGTTATTTTTACTGCTTACGTAAACTATAAATGCGCAATAGTTGTATTCTATAGTACTTGATGTCAGCTATCAAACGCAGTATACGACATTTGGTACAAATAGTATTTTTAGCTCTTTCAAAATGTCGAATTTTATTGCAAATAAACATCATTTGCGGAAAGTTTAACTACATTATTCTATTGCAAAGAAAAGTGTAGCAGAAACTTATCGTTTGCTTGTGGAAATTTACGGTGAGCATGCTCCATCGAATACAACGTGCAAAGAATGGTTTCGACGATTTAAAAATGATGATTTTGGCATTGAAGATAAAGAGAATGGAAAACGACGCAAAAAATTTGAAGATGCTGAATTGGAAACGTTATTGGCTGAAGGATCTTCTCAAACACAATCAGAATTGGCTGTATCATTAAATTTTGATCGATCAACTGTTGCAAAACGTTTACAAACAATCGGAATGGTTCAAAAAGCTAACAACTGGGTTCCACATGAATTAAAAGAAAGAGACCTCGAACGTCGATAAACCATTTGTGAAATACTGATTGAAAGACAACAAAGAACAGGTTTTCCGCATCGGATAGTTACTAGAGAACAGCTAGTGGTGGAAAAGTGTGGAAAATATTTAAATGGTGGTGGAAAATATTTAAATTCCATGGTCCACCATTGAATTTAAATATTTTTTAAGTTGCACTATTTTTCCAATTTCACTTCCATACATTCATTGAACATTTAAACGATTTTCACAAAGTAACATCAATATTTCGGTTTAAATGTACTACATCTAACTGTAATGAACATTTTTAAAATATTTTTACTTGTAAGATTCATTTAAAATAACACGACAAACAAACTGATTCGAACCATAAAATTTCACTAAGTCTTTTAACTAAGAAATTTGGGTAATTTTGATTCCAACTTAAATAAAAGTTGTCTCGAAAGTAATTATCTTTTATCTTCGAAAGGCTTATCTTCTCAAATAGAAACTTTGAATAGCAATTCTAATAAGTTTGATAAATTAAACATATTTGAAAATCTGCAAAAATCTATTCTATTATTTATTTTAAGTTTATACCGTTTACAGTCCCCAAGCATTTCTCATTAATAATGAATTGGCTACATTTATATTAAACGGAAACCCAACGATTGACTCTATTAAAACAGAGGGCACTCTATTGGCGATTTCATTTCACATAGAACAATATTTCGAGTCTACAGGAGTATTAGACGCCACTCTTAAAAATATGAAAGAACTTTCTACTAACGGAAAAATGTTAAACTATAATAACGGTCAACAGTGGAAAGAAAAATTACGTATTTTTCCTCATAAAATCATAATGTCTTATTTATTATACATTGATGATTTCGTGGTAGATGATAATCTAGGTTCACATGCAGGAGAAAATTCAATTTTAGGGATTTATTACAACTTCCCAACAATACCACAACATCATTGCTCACGATTAAAGATATTTTTGTTACTGGTTTCTTAAAATCACGAGACTTAAAGAAAACAATTTAAGTAAAACATTATCTTATTTTACAGGATTACTTAAAGAATTAGAAAAAGAAAGATTTCAAATACGGGTAAATAGAAATATTTATCAAATTTATTTTGTATTAGCTTTAGATTGGCGACAACCTAGCGTTAAATACTATGCTTAGTTTTTCTGAGTCTTTTAGCGCAAAATACTTTTGCAGGTTATGTAAACGAAGTAAAGCTGAAACAGAATTAGATTGTGTCAAAATTTCCAATTATCTGATTAATATTACAAATTATGGAATTGAAGTATTACAAAATTATTTTGAAGAAACCGGTGTAAAATAAAATTTCTTCTTTCCATGTGACAATAAGGGGGAACATGGAGTGCACCTATACAAAAATCTCATATTTCTGGAGCAAAATTTAAGATGATGACTAAAGACATGAAAACCTTCATACATTTAATAACACTCGGAGATCTAGTTTCAGAAAGCGACGAAGTGTACGAAGTCTGAAAACTTTTGATTAAAATTATTTATCTATTATTATTACCCGCATTTGAAGATGTAATATTACAAGAAATGGAGCAGTCAGTAAAAAAACGTCATGTTTTATAATTAAAACTATTCGCCGATACTTTGAATCTGAAGCATCTTAAGATGATACATTATTCTTCTATATTACGACAGAGCCGGGTTAGTCGGAATTTATGGTATTTTCACTTTGAAAGTAAATACCAAATGCATAAGAATCATTAAGGTTCTCTAATAATTTATAAAATTGTTTTCTGGACGAACCACTTAAATGTAAACACGATAATCCCTTTACTTTAGTATCAAAGTTTTATTCCGAGAAAATCCAGAATCCTCGTGAAATCAGCGAATTAAATTTGATTGAAGTATCTGACATAATTTTAAGAGGTATTGAATATAGAAGGGGATATTTTTTGATAATAACCGGTTCTTTTAGGACTTACCCTCAAATTCTTGAAGTAAGTAGTTGATATCCTTGTCGATAAAACAAAAATGCAGCTTTATGTAATTTGTAAAATGTGGAAATCTCTAAAGTTATCTGTTCATTTTCTTCCTTATGTTTTAAGTGAATCTGTAGAAGAATATGAATTTCAAAATATTGATGTTTTTGATGAACCTCCTATACATTGTTATATAACTAATGACGGACAAAAAGTTATAAGAACAAAAAAAAATTTAATTAAGTAAACTTAACGAATTAAGTAAATAAAAATTTTATTACACCTAATTATTTTTATTTTGATGATTGTAAATTTATCTACAATAATAAAAAAAATTGAATTTGAAATAAAAAACCAAATATGCAATAAAAATTGTTTTGAATCTTTGGAAATTATTTTCAGTTGAAATTGACATGCTATATAGAACCTAGCAACCACAAATTTAAAAATAAGAGCTATAATTTATAAAATTAAAAGAAATGTTTTTAATTACTTCTTTTAATATTAAGAAAATGTTTATTAAAAATAAATATAACTATTTTATATGTATGAAACGATACTTTATAAAAGTAATAATTATTTTTTAATTTCATGAAGTTATCTTGATAAGAAAATGTTATTAATAATGACAAATTATGTTTTTGGATTTTAGTAACAAGTCTTTTTGCATAAAAATTATATGTATGTTTTTTCGACTTTATATGTACATATATTTATTTAATTTTAAAAAAAATTTTCTCAGTGTAAGGTTCTATAAGTAACAGTTGTAGCTGTTACAATTTTTTTTTTTAAGAATAAAATTTTCAGAGCTATGCACTTTTAAATTTTCTGTTGTTTTACGCTCTTGATAGTAACGGATTGGATACAGGTGTTGTGATAACCAATTTCATACATGTACGTGCTTACAGCGAGAAAACAGGGTGTTAAAAGATGCTCTAAATGCAGTAATGTCTGAGAAAGAAACCACTAAGATAAACGATATCAATGATCATGTTATGTATGAAACAGACGAGGAAGAACTCAATAGAGAAACGGTATGGATTCTGAACCGTAACCAAAAAAATAAGAAACGTAAGATGAGTAAATCACCACAGATTTCACCTGAATCGAAACAATTAGTTGAGCAGCTTCCAACCGGAAGTAGGCACGTGCAACAGGAGGATAAAGCTCAGGTTCCGCCGGAACAGAAACGATCAAGTAATGAACTCCCAACCGGAAGTAAGAATGTACAACTGGAGAAAAAGTACCACGTTCACCTCCAGTAATAATAACTAATTGCAATAATTATCAGAGTATTAGAAACATCGTGAACAACAATCATATAAAATTTCAAGGTAAAGCGTTAAATATTGGTGATATCAAAATAAATGTCACAGACAGTAATAGCTATAGAAAGCTAACAGGAGCTCTTAATGAAGAAAATACAACATGGTATTCCTATGAAGATAAGCAGACAAGGCAAACCAAAGTCATTGCTCATTGCTAAGAAGCTATACGCTTCATGCAAACCAGAAGAGATAAGAGAGTATCTGTTGGAAAAAAAATACAAAATTAAAGAAGTTACACAGCTGCTAAAAAGAGGTGACAAAACACCTCTTCCATTATATATGTTGTCTTTTGAAAGAACAGAAGACATTAAAAATATTTATGCAATAAGAGAAATGCTCCATATGAAAGTCCAAATAGAAGCAGTTAAAAAATTTAAACTGATCCCCCAGTGCAAAAAGTGCCAAGTCAACGGACACACGCAAAACTATTGAATTAAGGAGCCCAGATGCGTGAAATGTGTAGGAAAACACCGTACGGCTGAATGTACGAAACCAAAAGACACCCCACCAAAATGTGTCAACTGTGGAGAGGCAACCCAGCCAATTACAGAAGTTGCATTGTTATAAAAGAGCTGCAAAAAATTCGCAACAAAACAAGGGGAACTTCAATAAGTACCAGGCCAGAAATTAACTCAGCCTCAACAAGAATATCTACAAATTTAAGGCCACACCATACATTAAACCAGCTATCACGAACTAATCCAAATGTAACATTTTCTGATGCATTATCTATTGGAAGTTCGAGAAGACAACATAGTCCTCTTTTAGTTAATAATTCAAATAATAATCAAACTAATAAAATACTACAAGATATTCTTGACAGACTTAGTTCAAAAAAAGAAAAACAAGAAAAAGCCCTTATATCAATCCTACAAAGGCTCACCCTACTCGAAAAACATGGCAAATAATTTAAAAATTCTTGCTTGGAACTGCAATGGTATATTGCAACGACAAAATGAAATTCAACTATTTCTTGATTTAGAAAAAATAGATATATGTTTATTATCTGAAACACACCTTACTACTCAAAGTCATATAAAAATCCGCGGCTACGAAGTTCACTCAGCAGTTCATCCTAATAATAATGCACGAGGGGGCAGTGCCATGATTATAAAAAAAGATATTAAATACCATCTGCAAGAAAAAGTTGAAAGTGATGAAATACAAGCAATTAGCGTTAGCATTAATACCCCCAACCACAAGTTAGCGGTATCCGCAATATATTGCCCACCTAGATATAACATCAAAGAGAATGCTTATACTCAGTTCTTCAAGCAGCTCGGTGAAAAATTCGTAATCTGGGGTGACTTCAACGCTAAACATACTGACTGGGGATCAAGACTAACCACAACTAAAGGAAAAGAACTTCATCAAGCAATAATTAAATACAACTGCAACTGGCATTCTACTGGAAAATCAACTTATTGGCCCAGTGCTCAAAATAAAACACCAGACCTAATTGACTTCTTTATAACAAGAAAAATCTCGGTTGAGTATATACAAGTGCAGGAAGGATTGGACTCCACATCTGACCACTCCTCTATTTTAATAATAATAAGTGATATAATAATTACTCATGATAAACAGCCACTGTTAGCAAATAAATAAAATGCCTTCCAATGGAAATTAAATCATTAGTTATAGAGAAGACAAGTAGCTGAAGGGAATGGCAACGTACACGAGACCCAACCGTCAAAAATAGGTTAAATAATTTAACACAACGAATACGTAGAGAAATACGGGAATTTAAAAATAAATCAATAAATTCATACCAACAATCTCTCACATATGATAAAGGTAGTGATTATTCATTGTGGAAAGCAACCAAATATTGGAAAAGGCCAGTTATGCATATACCACCAATAAGAACAAATAATGGTCACCTGGCTAAAAGCAAAGAAGAAAAGCAGAAAAATTTGCGGATCATCTCGAGCGTAACTTTCAGCCAAATTTAAAACACTTAACCAACAGGATATACTGTTCGAAAACCAAACAACTATCCTGAGACAGGAAATTCTATTAACTAATGCTAAAGAGTTAAACAAGAAATAAAGAACCATGTAGTACTTTAAAAACCACCAGGATATGACCTGATAACTGGAGAGATTCTAAAACAACTACCTAATAAAGCTATTAAAAAAATATCGGACATAATTAATGCTTCCTTCAGACTCCGTTATGTCCCTCTATCTTGTAAATTTGCGGAAGTGATAATGATATCTAAGCCAGGTAAGCCACCAAGTGGCTGGTAAAAACTATTTGAGAGATTCTTATTAAAAAGAATTAAACCAGAAGCTGTAAAATCAGGAGCTGTTCCGTCCCATCAGTTTGGATTTAGAGAGGAACACTCCACAATCGACCAAGTCCATAGAATAACGGATATAATAGAAACATCCTTTGAGGAAAAAAAGAATTGTTCAGCCATATTTCTTGACATAGCGCTGGCATTTGACAAAGTCTGGCTAGATGGTTTAATATTTAAATTGGAGAAAACTCTGCCATTTGAGTATTGCGAACTGCTAAAGTCATACCTGACAGTAGATATTTTAGAGTTAACCAGGAAGGTGTTTACTCCTTCATTAAAGAAGCTAAAGCAGGAGTCCCGCAGGGGCGTGTCTTATGGCCTTTCATTTTCGTACTGTTTACTAGCGACATACCGCAGACGAGCAATACAACTATCGCCACGTTTGCAGATGACACTGCAATTCTATCTGAAGTCACATACTATTGGCTAGCTAAGTGGAGAATTAAAGTGAATGAGTCGAAGTCTACTCACATTTACTTCACTAATAGATCAATAGAACCACTACCTCTGACTCTCAATAATATCCCTGTACCACATGCCAATCAAGCAAAATACCTTGGTATGAACCTTGATGCAAAGTTAGAGTGAAAAGTACACGTGAAAAAGAAGAGTGTTTTATAAACCAGTACTCAAGCCGGTCTGGACATAAGATATTCATTTATGGCGATGCACCAAAATCAGCAATCAACAGATAGTTCAACGATTTCAAAATAAAATTCTTAGAGGAATTATAAATGTCCCTTGGTACACTCGTAATAGTGACCTTCACAGAGATCTCGGAATAGACACAGTCGCAAGTAAAATAAAGAAATGTGCACAAAAACACCAGGACAGGCTCCATCATCACCCTAAGATCAAAGCTGCAAGACTACTTCATCAAGAGGGTATACTAAGAAGACTTAAAAGACTAAAACCTTTTGAGTTACCTGAATAGTCCGCACAATGCAACATCAACCAAAACAACACTTTATGGAAAGAACACATATGAGTGCTTTATTATTATATTGTCAGAGTCAAAAGCTGTCAGTCAAAAATGATTAGTTACTTTGTAAAAAATTTTATTGTTATCATAAATAAAATATTTTAAAAAAAAATAAAAATTTTGTTTTACGCTCTTCATAAAAACGGGCGTAGGCATAAATCTAGTAAGCAATCTGTTCGACACATATTTAGTAACGGATTGGATACAGGAGTTGTGATAACCAATTTCATACCTGTACGTGCAATAAAATCACATTCTACTGACTATTGTGTTAGCCATGGTAATTTAATTGTTTTTGACGCCTAAAAAATACCTAATATTGATTGTGAAGTAAGTTTTTAGTTTTGATCTCGATGGTGAACAACATCTTTCCTTCTAATGAAATTAAAAACATAATACAATAACAATGATTATTATTTGTTGATATAAAATATATTATTTTTAAAATCAATAAAATATTATTATAATTTAATAAAGCAATCTTTATAATTAAAATGTTATAAAACCTAAACAGAAAGTGTAGTCGTGTTTCATTGTGAAAGTGTGGATTGTATCTCGTCACAGGACCAGATTGCCAGATTTTAAGTAAAGAGTACTACCACGGTTTTTCGAATTTCGTTATCGTTACGCCGTTATAATCCATTATCCGAAAAAAAAAAATATATATATATATATATATATATATATATATATATATATATATATATATATATATATATATATATATCAGATTGAATCACTCTTGATTAAATTAATTAATACGTAATTTGGCTTTAAATACATCTTTGGCAAAATCGAACATAACAGAAGGAAAGCAAGAAAAACAAATGTACAAGCAAAAATCTCGGATTTTCTGAATTCGACCTAGCTCAAGGGTACCCTTAACTCAATCCAACCAAACTCGAACAATATTAGAAATATTGAATAATCTCACAAAATCTACAAAATCTTGCGATTATGTACATATAAAATAATACTCAGCCCAAAACAAACCTTGAAAATCACCTACTATCGAAAATCCCGATTTAGCTACAATTCGGTGACATTTCGCGCAACTCGCTTCAAAATTCGATAGATTTTCAATAATCTCAATTAAGACATTACATAAGAAATTCCCAATGTACAAAATTAAATTTTACTAACCACTAAATCCTAAAACCGTGACGCCTGGTGGCCGATATTTTAAGCATTATTCTATCTTCATTAGTTTCTAAATTTGTTCGAAAATGCAACAAAACACATGTAAGACCAGTTCTCATGATGCTTACATAATCACAATTTCTCCCAACTATGCGACATTGTTAATTACGAGTTGTCGACACTCGTAACTCAAAAGATGAGATATAACAACCGACAAGCGCATATAAAAAAAATCGCCTGTTTTGAACACAAATTTTGTAATTTCCCTCAAATTGATTGACATAGAATTTCAATTTAAATAATTCGCTTTTTGCCAAACAATTTGAAAAGTACAATCCCGGTATTTGTGCGTTGCTTAAATTTAGATGACATTCTTGTTTTTAATTTTTTGCCTAGTTCGCACCAAAAACGTTTTTTTTTTTACTTTTGAATGTTCACGTGATATTTACGAATTTTTACATATTATCAAAACATTTTTAATATTCAATGTTATTTAAAATGTATTTCAATAGAATTTAACATTTATTTGTTATATATTTGAAGTTATACTTCTTTAGGCGCGTTATGAAAAAAAAAAATGATGAGAGTGAATTTTTACGATGCAACAAAATTTAACAGGATGAAGTTGCTCGCTAAATCTATTTACAGTATAAAAAAGGCCACTGCATATATTATTTTTTTAAGTTTGCCATTAATAATTAATTTCAAGTTGGATTCTTTATCCATGAATTTCGCCACGTATTCCTTTCATGCAAATTAGAAGTCTAAGGCATGTGAATGGTCAATACGATATCTATGGTCAAATAATTAACGTGCCTGTTTCAAATAACGACTATTGTATAAATGTAAATTTTAAACGTAAAAAAATTCATCGACCTAGCTACTTACATGTCATTGCTAACAAACGTACAATTAGAGGTTGGCTACAATTTTTGATTTCGTCTCCATTGCATACCAGTTATGATATTAAAGTTGATGATTCATTCTTTACTGAAAATCAACCTCACGATGAATATCAGCATTATTATGTCAGTGAACATACTCCTGTAAAAGAAAGTTTTACGGCTCAACAGCAAACATTATTATGGAATGAAGAACAATATCTACGTATTGCACCGGGTAAAAATAATGTACCTGGAAGTTTATTATTTGATGAATATGCAGAGGAACTTTCTTTTCCCGTTATTTCCTTATATGTCAATTTCCGAAATTTTAGAAAAGATCTTAAAGGAGCTCCTTTTATGGTGGCGTCTAGTGAACTAAGAAGATCCGATCGTCGTGCAGTTATACCTTACCATTTATTGTATGTGGCCATGAAATTAATGCGGTTGAGAATTCAAGACTCTCTCAACATGGTATTGGATGGATCGCAAAAAGATCTTTTTGCCATGATTAGATAGTTTGGGAAGCCTACTATATTTCTTACTGTTAGGACCAACGAAATTGGATGGAACAATCTACTCCAAATGATCTACAAATTTAAACGTAATGGTTAAACTATTTCGGAAAGATTCGCTGAATTTTTAAATTATCTTGAAAAAAACTACCCTTGTCAACGAAGAACCAGTTACTGTGCTATATACTATATTTTAACAAATTAGTCAATGTATTGATAAATATTTTACACTCAGCAAAATTCAGTCCAATTGGAAAATATCAAATTATTTATAATTTTAAACGTATTGAATTGCAGCATCGTGGTAGTCCACATGCACATATACTATTGTGGCTGGCTAATTCTCTATTGGATGTACTTGATAAGAATAGATCAGATGCTATTAAATTAATTGATTACTTAGCTATGTCGTGTTCTTTTCGTTTTTTCACATCAATACGAATTTTGTGGTGTGAAAAGTACATGAAACGGCAATTGATGCTGTTTTGTGTTTGTATTGGTAGTACGATTGACATTTCTAAACGTCAAATTGAAATTTTTTAGGACGATTAATACGATTGACAATTCTAAACGTCAAATTGAAATTTTTTAGAACGTCAAATTGAAATTTTTTAGGAAAGCCTCTCCGTCTTTATGGATAATGCATCCATCTGCGTCTAACAAAATGTGGAAATCGGTTAATTGAACCACCTCCATACCAAATTATTTGATTCAAGTAAAATAATAATAAAAAATCGAGACGCAAAAACTCAATTAAATTAAAATAATTAAACACAACAATTAAATTAAACACAAAATGATAATATAAATCGATCAAGACACAAAAAACGCTATATTATTGAAAAGTTTTGACAACTAAATTGACGTTTCTAGTTTTGTTGGTGTTAGTAGCTGCGGATGTGAAATTCATGAAAAAATCCGCATTTCGTAAAATTGATGCACATCGAAAAAATTTTGACGTTTTTTGGTGAAAAGAACACAGTTTTTGGATGTGCAGCAGTTTTTTTGACGATTTTGGGTGAAAAGAATTCAACATTAATGTCTGTTTCATCACAAGAAGCATTAGGTTATATTAAATTACAAAAGCATGAGAATATATTTACATGCTATAAAAAAACAGTAGCGAATCAACCACAGCATTTCAGATTTGAAGCACCTTTTATGCCGATCTACTATATTATTATTACCTATGCAGAAAGAGGATACTGATTTGAAGAGTTACGCTAAACACTACAAAGATATCAGAATTAATCTTGAAAATAATGATTACCTTGATATTGATTATTTTTATGAAAACAACAGTATTAATTCAGATGACGATTATTACAATATACTTCGAGCTGGGATTAAAAGGCTGCGAGTTTTTGTTAAACGCCAACCAAATGAAAAATAGCATAATGCGTTTAATCTAGACGGATTAATATTTTTAAATCCAATATCAACCTCCAATTCATAGCTGAAGAATATTCATGTGCTAATTATGTCGCAGAGTATGTTAATAAAACTAACCGATGTGTTAGTCATCTTTAATGGATGTCGTTGGAATAACGAGAAAAATAGGTGTAAATATGCCTAACAGTGTCTAGATAATAAGTCAAGAGACGGGTTGGTATCTCCTTCGAAAGCCAGTGTCAAAGTGCTCAGTTGTTGTTGTTGTATTTGTGGACTTTTTAATAATAACGACTATTTTCGAGTACGATTTATTTTATTTCATAACACAAGGCTTACTAAAAAAATTAACACAAACGAAAAACAAACTGTGTGGTGTGAAATGTATTTCAACATTCTCCCCCCCCCCCAATGGCTGAGGGCCCAAGGTTGATTCCACATTTGTGCAAGGCAAATAGAAAAACCTAGCTAGAAGAGCTAGGGGAAAACGCATTTCCAGATCACTGGAGGGGTTGAGATGTCACGAAGCACTCGCGCCTGCGAGTGATTAATGGGAAGAACGCAGAGTTTTTGAATAGGGCGTTTTTTGGTGCCAGCAGCTGTTCTAACGGTCACATTACGTACAAGATCATCATGACCGGGATGAACTTCTTCGATTCGACCAAGGGCCCAACACGTCGGTGGTAGATTTTCCTCCAGTATGATTACCATGTCACCGGTCTTAATGTTTTCTTGGGGTCGATACCATTTGCTTAGTTTCTGTAATGATACAAGAAAATCATCCTTCCACCGATGCCAGAATGATTGAGTTATTTTTTGCTGTTGGCCCCACAGTGTGGTGTGAGACGGTTGTCATTGCGATCATCAGTTAATGGTGACAGTGGACGTGAATTTAAGCAGCATTCGGTTTGAGTGATCACTCTATACAGCTGATTGGCTGACAATATACGTTGACCGACGACTCTTCTCAGGTGGTACTTCATGAATTTCACGCACGCCTCCCAAATCCTGCCTTAGTGTGGAGCAGCAGGTGAGTTGAACCGCCAGGTTGTACCCAAATTAGCCAACTCCCGATGAGGGATTTTATTTTGCCATTCTTGACGAACACGTTGCAATTCCTTATTTGAGCCAACGAAATTCGTGCCGTTATCGCTCCATAACTGACTACATTGCCCACGTCGACTGATAAATCTTGCAAAAACTTCCAAGAATGCCTCCACCGATAGACCACGAGCAAGATCCAAATGCACGGCTCGAGTTGTCATGCATACGAAAACCACAACCCAACATTTTATGGTCGCTGGAGGTTTGTATGCTTTCGCTGCTAGTTGTCGTAGGTTCATCTGTGGTGCAAGCGTTTTACGAACCTCAACCGGTCCTGCAAAATCGACGCCAGATACCACAAATGGAAATGATTGATTGGTTCTAGCTGGAGGTAATGAACCCATCAATTGTTTGGCGGCATCCTTCTTGAACCGTATGCAAATGACACACTTGTTTATGACTTTATTGACTGCCGTGCGTAGATTTGGTACCCAAAATTTGTGCCGAATGATGGCCATTGTTAACTGTGTTCCACCATGGAACGTACGTGAGTGCGCGTCGGCAGATTTGATTTGGCTAATCGTCCACCGACATGAACCACATGTTCATTATCGATAAACGGACACAGTTGACGCAATTTTGAGTTCGATGGTATCTCCTTTTCATACTGTAGAGCCTTCCACTCTAAACTAAAGCATTCGATCTGTACTAAGCGGGACCAATATTTTATTGCGTTATCGCGCTCAACTGATGACACAGGAGTAACGTCTTGAAATGTTGCTGGTTTGACAGGTTTAACGCTATTTCCCTTTATTCTTCGAATGAACCGGAAAACAAACGCTGTTGTTCGTATCAATTTATTCAGTGTGGACGCTCTATTAATCAGTGGTTCCTCATTAACCATAAAGGCTGCCACTGGAAATTCATAATAGATGTTGATATGTGCATTTAATAATCTTCCCTTTGATTCGGCTTCATCAGTGTTCATGTCGTCCTCAGATAAGTTCAACCGCATATTGTTTGGCCAGTTGTTCGGTTCTTCTTGGAGCCATTGCGGACCATTCCACCATAGTTGGTAGTTTTTCAATTGCATAGCAGCACAGCCTCTCGATAACAAATCTGCTAAATTCTGATCTCCAAGAATATGATGCCAGTCGTTAACATCTGAAGATGCTTTAACGATTGCTGCTTTTTCTTCAACCAATGAATGACGATGGTTGAGTCCATCCAGTAATGAACAGTTATATCTGACAGCTTGCATGCCTTTTGAACAAACTTGCATAAATTGACACTCATGACAGCCCCCATTAGTTGTTACCGAGGAACTGTTTGTGGCTTAATTGGTGCGACCTTATTTCTTGATGTAATGAGACGAACAATCACATTTCCATTTTGATGAACTGACTGAAGGTAGGCACATGATCCATATGCTGCTTTCGAGGCATCTGAAAACAAATGCAGCTGCAGTTGCACTTCTTTTGAGTAGGCTATTCATCTTGGAACGGGTATTGTTACCAATTCAGTTACGCTCTGATGAAACGATGACCATAATGCCATGATGTGATTAGGAACAAGGTCGTCCCAACCAATATTTAGTTTCTAAATTTCTTGCATGGCAATATTACCAGCAATGATAACTGGTGCGAAAAGTCCAGTAGGGTCGTATACTTGAGCAATTCGACTGATGAATTGTCGTTTGGTAAAGGTTTTGTCCTTGTTTGCTGGATAATCATCGGTTTTGATATAAAAATCGTCTTTGCTTGGATCCCACATCATACCTAATGGTTGTAGTTTGATTTCACGCAACTAATTTTGAACAAGTTCTTGAGCCAATTCCGAGTTACTGGTAGGCCCAGATACTAGGGCCATTTTGCTAATTCAAATCCAGCAGAAGCTAACATTTCAATCATTTGGCTATGCAGTGTTTTTAATTCTTCCAATGTTTCAGCACCAGATAGGAAGTCATCTATGTAAAAATTTGCCAGGGTGGCCACAGAAGCAGCCGGAAACCGTATTGCTTCGTCCCTGGCGCATTGCTGTAGAGCTCGAACAGAGTTAAACCCCACCGACGTAAACCCCCAAATGACACAAGTGATGAAATATTCTCCAATGGGTTCATTTGCTGCTGGGCGAAAAAAAATTCGTTGGAAATCCCATTGATCCTGGTGGACCATTATTTGGCGAAACATCTTCACAATATCCACTGTCAAGGCAAATCGGTACGTTCGAAACAGCTACAACGTTTCACATAGATCAGCTTGCAATTTCTCGCCCGGCAGTTGTAGATCGTTGAATGATGCTCCCGATGATGTTATACAGGATGCATCAAACACGGCGCGACATTTTTTCTTTGATTTTATATGGTATGGTATGTAGTATGACTTATCCGGACTATCTGGAGCTGGTGGAGCTGAAATCAATTGACCTGAATCAACGTAATCCAGCATGAATTCTTTATATGCAGCAGCCATTTCCGCATTTTTCTTGAGACGCTTTTCTAATCCGATGAAACGATTGAAAGCTGTATGACGAGAACGGCCAAGTGGCATTGGATTTTCCTTGAGTGGGATCATAACCACGTAACGACCATCAACTCCTCTAATGTGTGTGGATATAAAAATATCTTCAGCTCTTTGTTCCTCGGCAGTACGAGGGGTATGGGATTCGGAATTATCCACAGCCCAAAATTATTCCAATTGTTTATCAAAATCGCAATCTGATTTGACCACATGGTATGATAAGGCTGTTAAAGGCTGCGATTGCCTTGCATAGCCAGACACGACCCAGCCCAGCATTGATTCTTGCGCGACAAACCGATCACCTTCCGAAGAGTAACGGACTATACCGTCGCCTAAGATCGATGTCCAAGTAGATACACCAACTAAGGCATCAACAGAAATTGTTGGGTCAGCGAGTTTATCATCACAAAGCTGACTAGTAAGTGGACACCTAAACCCTTCCTGTGGATTTACACCTGTTATCTTGTTAACAATGACGAAACGTCCCGGAATTGTAGCTGATAAATCATAGCGATGACGCAACACGCAGTCCACCATGCCCAATGATTTCATCGGCCGTGATTTCTTAATTTTACATGGTTTCCGAACGAAGTTCCACTTTTGAACACATTCTAGTGCTATCAAATTAATCTGTGATCCAGAGTCACAAAGTACGCGAACATTCCCAGTTATTGTGTTCGATTATTGTAATCGAATTTATGGGTAGGCTATTGTCGTGATTGGATTGTTCATCCATTGCTATTTGGTTTGCCTGCAAACTTTCTGATGGAATTGGATTCTCAACGCTGATATGATACGATGAACGTTGATTTCTGCTACCTCGTCGTTTATGAAAATTGTTGTAACGGTTATTTTGGATAAGATTTACTCGCATCACAGGATATTTAGGACAATTCATGCGATTATGTTAAGCATAGTCACAGCCTTTGCACCCTTTCCACGTACATTCGTTTTGTGAATGCTGATTCGATAGACAAAAATTGCATACATTCATATCTTTAAATTTATTCAGTCGGTCCGTGTATTCCAATTTAGCTAGTTTCTCACAATTCCACGTACGGTGATTTCCGTTGCAGTATACACAAGTATCCACTTTCTAATTACTTGCGAATGAGTTTGATGATTGTTGGTTGTTTGATCTATCCCTATCCGTTTTTGAGCGTTTGGAGTGATTATCATGAAAATCCGAAGTATGGCGCTTGTTGCGATTCTCATTCGGTGGATAGATATTATTTTGGTTATGTAGACTAGCTTGTGGCACTTGATTGGCCTTTAAATTCCGTATTGCTAGAATACGGCGTTCGAGGAATGGTAGCAGATCCCGAAGTGATGGTGGAGCAACGGGATCGCGGTCCATTCCCCATGTAGCTCTGGTCTTAAATGAAATTTATTGATATGAATAATAAAAATGAAAATTTAAATTTAAATAGACGGATAGAATTTGAATCTAACTTGAATATTCAAAAAATTATTGAAATTACTCGAAACTTATGTCGAGAAGATGGTTTTGAGGAAAAACTACAAGAGGCTGCTAATATGAATGAATGAACCGAATCCATTTCAAAATTTATGTAGTAATCCTCTGTGTGATATGAACGCTGATCTTCGCCTAGCTGTACTTAATAAACTTGGTTATATCGTCAAAAACGAGCAAACTTGATGAGAATGGCAAACGATAAACAAAAAGAACTCTTACTACATGACGTTTTAAATCTATTAACTAAGGCTGGATGTGGTAAAACTTTTGTGATAAAACTTATATTGCAAATTTATAACCGAAAATGATGGATTCTGTAACTCGTACATTACCTGTGTTTTAACAGGCAAAGCTGCTGTTACTATTGATGGAACTACCGTACATACTGCCTTAAAAATATCTTTGTCGAGATTACTCCCATTAAGCAATGAATTAGCACATCATTTTAGAGCACTTTTGAAATATGTCAAAGTGTTAATCATTGATGAAATAAGTATGATTGGTGCTGAATTACATATTCAGATTGACTAAAAAGTAAAGCAGATCACAAGAGATTTTAATACTAACTTTGGTGGTATAGATATTACCGAGGCAAGTAAATCAACAGTTTTCTTCAATACTGACAAAAATTGGAAAAGGTCAACAACTCGAAGATAGTGAATTAATTTTATTGGAATTGCAGTTTGTAACAACTAAAGAGGCTAAGTAACATGTTCACATGGGATCAAATTATTGAATACAAATAAAGCTTTCACAAGATATAATCACGAAATTTTAAGTGATGTGCAAGATAAAACTATTTCAATTGCCAAAGACATATTTATTGGTTGTACTTCGATAGAACAAACAGCTTTTGTACGGCTTGATTTTCCAGACTCTCCAAAGATTGGCCAAAACCTAACGAAAAAATTTGCTGGGCTTGTAGCAAATAATCAAATTAGAACACTGCTGTACCGATAGGAAGAAGATCAGCAAGTATTCCGATTTCCCCCGAAATCGATTATAAAGATGATAAAAAACATCAATTTTCATTAATGTATGATGCTTTGACGCGGGTGACTAGTATTCAAGGTTTATATATTACAACAACAAAAAACAATGACAAAACTATCTATCATGATCGAAGAGTGTCCACGGCTATAACTAGTCTTCAAAATGAATTTCGTAGACTTTCGCTTAATCCCTTACAGACTATCAGTACCCTGATTCTCTAAAAAATAAGATGATGTGTAAATGGGTAAACTTGTGAAAAGCAAAGCTTACTTTTATGAGTTGGCAATTTCTCGGCTTGACTTACTACTAAAATAATATCGAAAAATTCCAAACTCATAAAAGTAGCTTTGCTTTTCACAAGTTTACCCATTTACACATTATCTTATTTTTTATAGAATTAGCACTCTGCAGAGATCAGTTAAATTTTATTCACCACAGAAAAGGATTGATATTATATAGTATTAATTGTTAATGTCTTCGTGCTCACTACATTGAAATTGTATACAGTTATACCCCGCCTAACGTTGTTAATTGGTTCCGACGTTAGGCGAAACAACGTTATAAGGGGCAAAGAATGTATGTAGACGAATAGACGAGAAAATTTCGTTGTTTTTTGTTTTTATATTTTTTGCCTTTTTCTCAGTGTTTTTTTTGCTTTGCTTATTATTTTAAACGACGTTACAACGAAACACAGCGACGCTAGAGCGAGGTTTGTTCGCATTTTACTAACGACGTTACAGCGAAACGACGTTATGAGGGGGGACGTTGTACGGGGTATGACTGTAATTCGGTATAAGCGATCAAACGTTCGAGCTGGAGGCGTTGCCAGATATCAAAATGCAAACGACAATAGCCACATCATTACTCCAGTTGATGAATTTTGTGTTGCGGAATGCAAAATGGAAGACGGCAAAAAACTTCTTTTAATAATAATTTACATTACTCCAAATCAAAAATTGAACGATATTATTTATTTTTTGAAACGGCTAGTATGGCCATTCACAACAGCCGGAGGAGAATTTCTTGGCAGAGAAGAAGATAAGTTCCCAATGGTTCTAAGTGGAGACTTCTAAGTAAATTTTTTCCCAGAAGATAATTGTCCACTTATTGAATTTCTTCAAAAACATGTAAATTTAACTATATGCTAGGATTTCAACAACACTCTTCATATCGTATTTTAGTTACCGTAAGCTACTCGTAACCTATGGAAGTTGGCGTAATTTGGAAACTAAATGTACATATAGGTTTCTATTTTTTAAGTACACACAGACCTTTTTTTACTTTCTTATACGTAGTATAAAGGAAGTATAGGAATCATGAAAAATTTCGATTGCGAGATTTTGATGGAAATACATGTTTTGGGGTCCCTTGAATACGTTTTGACTATGTGTGTGTGGATGTGTGTCTGAATGTTCATTATCTTAAAAACGAGCAAAGACAGTACAATGAAACTTCATATTTAAAAGTTTATTAACTATGCGAAGAGCTGATTAGATTTCCAGTATAATCGCACAACCGGAAGAGGAAGTTTACTGAACATTAAAATCAAACATTGTGAATTAATAGAGAAAATAAAAGAGATATGGAAAAGTTTTTAAATAGAAGTTATAGGAAACAATAATCTTAAGAAAAAATGTTTCATGCATTTTTGTTCTATCTTTATCCAATTTTGAGTAAAATGTACTTATGCATTGGCATGTATTAAAAATCTATCTATTATATATGATCCTTAAGTTGTCCTAAATTTTCAATAATATCTAATATTGTTATGGAAAATTACTTCCCATTGTCCTAGAGCCTCATGCTGTAGCTCTAAAAATCATAAAAAAAGGCGGCCCCATTCTCCTTTGATTTTGAAATTATGACCTCCTTCAAGGTCAAAGGTCAAAAAAACACTTTTTAGTGCATTTCTTATATTTCCAATTTACATCTTCATATTTTATACCTCAGTAGCCTAAGTGATATAGGTGTTGATGATTTGACAATAACGTAGTAACAAGAAACTTCGTTTTCTGACGTAGTAACAAGAAACTACATTTTCAGTAAACGTGTTTCGGGTTCGATGCTCATCAAAGTCCGTATTAATTTAATTTTTTTTTCATAACGGCATTTTATTGGTTTAATACGAATTCAAAAACATAAAATTTTGTATTGTAAAACAATAAGTACATATGTAATAAATTTTGTAAAACTGGTAATCAACATTTAGGCTGATACAGTGAATTATTTTATTCAATATTTAATCATTTTCAAAAAAAATTCGGCTTCGATCCTCACCAAGGACGTTTTGCATTATTTATTTATTTTTTATTTTTATTTTATAACGGCAGTTATATAAGATGGCAGCATTAGACAATTAGGGTTCTTCTAAATTTTTTTTCTATCGAAACCATAAAGTAAACCAAAGCAACCAATGAAAACAAGAATGAACCTGACAACTAGACATAATTTCTTTGAATTATTTACGTACTTAAAGATTTCTCTGAAGTGATTGGATATATAATAATAACAATAAACTTAAGGAAACCTCGGATTCTGTTTTTCAGGCTGTAACGTACCAAAGTAACAATGACAATTAAATTTGATTTCTTTTATGATTAGGGTTTGGGCAGCCTTGAGGTGGCTCGAAAAAGAAGACGCGATGCATCTGCACGAGATTTACAGGCCCAAAGTAGCCTTCCTGGTGAATAAATTTCTAATAATTCTCACAGGCAGGCTGAAAGTTCAAGACAGGCAGCAATGAGAGCTAATGAAAGCTCTGAGGCAAGAACTTGCCGCCTTATATGCAAGTGTCTCAATATAAACAAAACAGAATGAGACATGGGGCATTGACTGCCCAAGAAATCGCCATCAATGGTTTTGATGATGAATTATTAGTCCCTGAGCACTATTGTGGGACCATGGATGCTGTTTTTGAGTTTTGCAACACCAAGCATTTTCATGGAGAACGCCCAACAGATAAAAAATTTAACTGTTGCGCTAAAGGCAAAGTAGTACTGCCACCTCTGAGAGAGTACCCTGTACGCTTTCAAGAGCTATTAACCGGAACTACAGGAAATTCTGATGAATCTAAAAACTTTATAACAAATATACGCTCTTTCAACAGTTCGCTTGGATTTGTGTCAATGGGAGCTTCAGTTTCTCCTCCCCCTGGACATGGAACTTACTGCTTTTGTATACATGGGCAAATTTACCAAAAAGCCCGAACGTTGCACCCTGCTATAGGTGAACAACGACAGTATGCTCAGCTCTACGTGTTAGATGCTCAGGAAGCTACCAGGGCTAGGATGGAAAATCCTGGAAACACTAATTGTTCAAAAGATTTAATATTTGAACTTGGTGCTTGGTTGAAAGACAATAACCAGTACGCAATAGCCCACAAAATGCTTTATGAGGTTGAACAAGAGCAAGATGAGGACCTTGGGGTTCGGAGTTTTTCCAACATAATGATGGCTATTTGTCAAGATCCAACATGAGATCAGAGACGATATAATAACCCAGTAGCTGCAAACGAAGTTGCGGTGGTTTTTAGAAATAATTTTGGCGACCCTCCAATGGAGAAGGATCTGTTAATCTATTTAAGACCAGATGCCAACAATCCAAATGCAAGAAGATCTTCAATTCTTGCATTTGATCATGTTGGCTCTTTCCATATGGTGGGGTAGGATGGCATCCAAACATTCCACTTGGTGGTGGTGGGTCCCATTTTCGGGTATCCTAGATGCAGTACTTCTCCTACCGACTTCAGGTTCGAGATGATACATTCAATCCACTATTAATGGCTGGGAAATTAACCCAGCAGTATATAGTGGACTAGACGTAAGCGCGTGCTACGCACCTGAGATATCAGTCGATAAGCGATTATCTACTACCTCACAGGTCAGTAAATCGGAGGATTAACATGCTAGCACTCAGTAAAAATCTTTCTAGGATGTTTACTGAATGATATGTTAATTATCCGATATTACTGACCTGTGAGGTAGTAGATAAGCGCTTATCGACTGATATCTCACGTGCGTAGCCAGAGCCTTCTAGAGTATAGAGGTTTAATCAAAATGACGTATTTTTTAGAAGCTTTTTTAATGGTATAACTTTTCACTGATTTCCATAGGAATCCATAGTAAAAATGGTGTTTTCTAGCTGCAAGTTTTTCAATGAAAAAAGCAAAACTATTATAAAATGTTTACATAAAAGTTGTCTACATATCTTCAGCAACAATTTACAAGAAGGCTATATTGGTATTAAATAAATATTAATTGCAGAAATATTAAAATTAAATTATGCCTAAAATATATTTTTCGACATTCCATTTTGAAAAATAAATCAAAGTTGGCTCTGACGAATTAAAATAATACTTGATAAATTTATCTTTAGTTTTACTAGTGTACGTATAAGATGTCTTAAATGTTTACATAAAAATACGAAAAATAGTATATTGTGTAACGTGTAGGAAAAACGATATATTCCCGGACGAGTATGGAAGTTGCTGGGACGAGGCGTCAGCCGAGTTCCAGCAACCATAAGAGTCCGGGAATTATAGTTTTTCCACGAGTAGCACATACGATTTTTTCTCTAATCGGCAGTATATCAGATTATCCATTTTATTCATTATATTCTTTAAAATACGCAACATTTTCCAATTTATATTTTCAATAGATTTCACTATCAAAGTTACCTTAGAATTATAACAATCGCGTGCGCTGTCAATTTTACTAGGCAAGGAATACTTTCCAGTACTGTTATTAGGCAAGGAATACTTTCCAGTACTGTTTTTAGTAAGTTGCCTAGCAACGATGTAGTGTCGGGGAATACTTCATTTTGCTGACAGATAACAAATCAGAAAACTGACGTATTTTATCCGATTTGAGAAAAAAGTTATTTAATCATAAAATTAACGAACGTTCCTATATTTTGTGAATTGGTTTTGCTTTTCCTACAATTTTTGAACTTGAATTTTCCCCAGGTGGTAATTTTTGGTACAATTTTACCAAATTTTTACTGTCATCACTGCCATCTATGTAATGTATATTGATCTTATGACCAAACGAATTGTAGTAAGCTTTTATTCTAATTTGACCAGAATGCTGTTGTTATGGAATTTTTTTATATTTTGGTTTAAATAATTCCATTATTACAAGAAAATGAAAACGTTTTACTTAAACGACCTACATATATGTTGAAATTCAAATATTTATGAAAATATTTCAGAAATCATAATTAAGAATTTGTAACGTTTCCATTTAAAAATTTGTCTTAGGAAAATAGGTGATTTCCCATATGTTTTGTGTGTTTTACTATGAAAAGTTTGGTTTTTTCCTCGTTTCTAATTCCTCCATAAAAGCTGTGTTTTTTAGATTATGGCTTTGTATAATCAAGGTTGCTTTGGCGTAGCACGCGCTTACGTCTAGTATCATATATGCTATGAAAACAAAATATTCACAGAAATACGCATTTGAAATGACAAAATTTTTTTTTTTTTTTTTGTTTTTTTATACGTATTCTAATTATCAAATATGCTATAAAACATTAATACATAAAAGCAGCGCAGTATTAATTTCTAAATGATGTGTACGTGATGCTGTGTTGAATTATCTGCGTTTTTACGGCTAATTATGTGCCGTTGTTGTATTCCCATATGTAGAAAAAACGTACAAATGAAATTTGTATGATTCTCGCCTGAGTGAGTTGAATATGTGTCGATAAATTTAAATTGTTTTAATTTTATTCTGATGCGTATAATTAATTGATTGTAGTGATGAACAATCAATATAATGGTGAGTCGCTACAGATGTCTGTAGGTATGTATGTACATATAAATATAATGTAAGTATAAGAAAGTAGTGTACATAAGTACACACAGACCTTTTTTTTAGTCTTAGGGATAGTATTCAACCGACCCCTCACGATTTTTATAAACGTTTTGAGTACCTTCCCTGACGAGCTGCGCGAACCGGGGAAAAAATGATTTGCAAAAGCATTTTGATATTAGCTTGTTGTAAAATTAAAGAACAGTATTTGCTTCAAGTATTTGTTTGTCCGAAACCCAAAGCAAAATTGTTAAAAAAAATTAAGTCCGCTTATCGCACGAGTAAAAACTTAAAACAGCAGCCACCATTAGTTGTTACCCTACTTTACAGTTCATAGTTGCAATTAATATAACTGTAATCATTACTTCTTTTTTACTTATGTAGGTAATTGACTTATTCAAACATTTCATTAAACATATGCCACCACATTCATTTCTTCGAAAACGATTTCACTTAATATTAATTAATAACGACATGTCTAAACAAACCGTCCACTGGCCACAATATTAAATTTCAAGTATATAACCGTTACATAATACAAATAAAATTCTCAATTATGTGTAATTAATCCGTCCACACGCGTTACGATCATAAATTCATAACAATAGATAAAATAATTTTTCCAATTTTCCATTATAAATAATTTACGTTTTGTTGTTCAAGTCGTTTTTTTTTTGCTTTGTTTTTCATATTTTTTTGGATTCAATTAAATTTTATCATGATTTTTCCCATGTGATTTAAAGATGAGCAAAAATAAAATAACAGCAGCAGCAATGTGTAAAAGAAAATTCCTTTATCCACGGAAAAATTATTATTATTATTACATTAAATTTATTATTTATTAATTTTTTTTTTTTTTGTTTTATTTAAAGAAACAAAACATAAAAAAAAAAAATTATTACAGAGAAAATTGATTTTCCCTTTTTTCCACAGTTTTGCGTATTATCGTCGTATACAAACATACACGAAACAATATATTCTATAGGAAAATGGGAAAAAATTATAAAACGATTCATATCAAAGACGGATATTATAATATGTACATATATAGGACCTATTGTGTCTTTTTTTTTATTTTGTTCCTACGCTCTGCTTGCTCATTTATTGTTTTGCCTGAAATACGAGAATGATGGAAAATAATGTCGAGGAAAAATACTTTTCATTTTGCTTTCATTTATTATTATCAAAAAATTATTCATATAATTTCCGAACACACTATACGGCAATGTATATACGAGTATGTGCGGGATATTGGCAAAATCGAATAGCGGTATTACTTTGCTGTATTTTTATGATAAATATTGATTATAAATAGGTTTTAATAAAGCAGTTGGCAAATTTTAGCAATTCGATATTTTTTGATATTGATGATAAGAGGAAATGGGAGTCATACCATATATCGAACTTATCATACCAAAGCCATTCGCATATTTCTATATTATACATATGTTTATGTGTACATACGTACGATGTAATGTATCCAAAAATCCATTAAACAACTTTTTATTATCACTCGTGATACGCACGCTGTATATTAAACATAAATATTTGTTTTAAAATACTTTAAAAAAAAAAAATTCGATATAACCACTTTTCTTCTCTCGGGTGATACCAAAGTATGGTACAAAATTATTTTTGTTTTGTATGTAATTTATATAATTTAATTTTTTTGCTAGTTTTTCATGAATAAGACAAACAATAATCGATTTTTATAAAAAAAAAAGAAAAGAAAACCGATAACTGTTTCCATACCAAAAGTGTTGATCGTTTTATAAACTGATGATGAAATTAAAAACAAAAAATGTTGTGCGAAATGATTTCATTGCGGGCGGCAAAATACCGCAAGACTGAGATTTCTGATTGTTATATTGAAAAATAATGTTGAGTCTAATGATACCGAGAAATTGAATCAATTTTTCGTATCTTCGTTTTGTTGTGTTTTCCTTTAAAATCTTTTGTATTTAGGGGTTTGCAATTTGGGAATGAGATTATGTGCGTGTGGGTTTTCATTTACTATGAAATTAAATTACAATTTCCGCAATTGAATTTATATTAAAGCATAGAATTAGCAGCTTTAAAATTAGATTTGTTTCATTTTAAATTGATTATAAGCTACATGTAATATGAGACGCGACCCTTGACAAATTTTTAATGTAATGTTGTGTTAGAATTTTTGTTAGCTTTTTAAGATGAATTTTATTAACTTAACCATTACTTGCCAAAGCTAACCAAATACTGAGACACCTGTGTTGTACTGTTCCATTTATCGTGAACCAAGAACCCAGGATTTAAATCAAACCACTTTTGTACATACAGAAGCTGTGAGTGAAAAATTATTATAGCCGACTTTCAAGCAAAAAAACTGGTTTCAAAATGAGTAATGTGCTGGTAACATCGATCATTCTTTTCTTACAAATGAATAATACCTGAAACTCGCTTCGTATTGAAATTTAAATGATTCGAAACCAACCATTGAGTAATAGACCCAAGTTCTATAAAAGGACCGCCTTTGAGTTATTTCAGATTTTATCCCAGGGAAATTTGAAATTATTATATAATTAATTATTAATTATTTGATTCCAGACATTTTTTTTTTTTTTTGCTACATGTTTTAAAGGGATCGAACATTAAAATACACTCCAGACTTTTAATTTGAGAGTAAATATCCATCTCAAGACTTTTGTTTGTTATACCATTACATTTTCTTTTACGGTAGTAAAATAAAGTTTAGTAATCATGAAACTTATTGAAGAACCAAACAATTGAGTTTGAAAGTAATGTCTGTCTGGCGTACTGTCTGTCTGTCTGAATCATCTCTACAACGCACACGGTTTGCCCAATCTATCTGACTTTTTATAGTTAACATTTCTCATAATTTGCGAAGTCCCAGTGAATTTTAGTGGAAACTAGCCAACCGGAAGTAGTAATTTCGTTGGACCAGAAAATTTATTTTGTAACTATCTCAAAAAATAACAATAACAAAAAATAAAAATAAGTAAATTTCTCAAAATTGCTATTCGTAAAAGAAAGTTGCGTGTGGCCAACACCCTAATTTCATAGTTAAAAAATGGGAAAACACTTAAAGAAATTGTTCTGGTCAAGATAATGGTGGCCCTGGAAATCGGTTTTATCGGTTTAGTAAGGGACCCTATTTGTTATCTCTGGGCCAATTCTAAATCCGGTTTGCATGTCACAATTTTCACTACATCAATTATTGAATTCTACTCGGAGTTCAAAATTAAAATTATTTAAAAAAATTCTTCCGGTCCCGTAGTTAAAAAAACAAAAAATAACATTTTAACAATATTCCTTTAATTAACCTCGGCTTAACTACAAAAAGGCAATACATTTATTGATGTAGTGAAAATTCAGGCAGGCAAACCGGGTTCAAAATTGGACCAGAGTGGCTACCACTGGTTAGAGTCCTTACTATACCAATGTAACAATTTTCGAGGATAGGGTAAAGATTTTTCCAAATTCTTACAAACAAACCACATACAGAATTGGTTCAGATGTAGCCAATAGAATCTTTTACTACCTTGTCTTAGCAAATTTCAAGGGCCACCACATGCTTGACCAGCAGAATTGTTTTAAACTTTTATTTATATTTTTATCTATGAAAATTAAAATTGATATAATAAATAAAAATCCTGGGATAGGTTCCGCTCGTGTAAAATATCTGGGATGGATATTAATGCCCATAGTAACAATTTTTGGTGGGAGAACGGTATTTTAACCATTGTTAAACTTAAGTTAAAATAACGCACTATAGTTTTAAATTGGTTAATTTGTCGTTACGCAAACGTTGATCTAACCGTCAATTCATCGGTATATGCGAGGGTAAATATTAATCTCAGTTGTCATGGTACGGTTGAATAACTAGTATGGCATCAACTTTCTTATAACCAACAAAGGTTTGAAAAAAGTTATTTTCTAATCGTGTACAGTTAAAATAAAAATGGTTGGAAAATAACTATGGCAATTTTTAACCGATATCCAACGTAAAAAATCTAAACTTTCTGGTCATTAAAATACTATTTTTCAACTTATGGGTTGGTATTGACCAGTTGTAAGCCCGTTCTGATCCATTTAACACTACTAGATAAAATCCATAGAATTGAGCAAAAATTATATTTATTTATTTATATTTCTTATTGAATTCAATTCAGGTACCAATCCAAAAATTCACTAGTAATAAATGAGCTTATAATCAACATCAAAAAACTAATTTCATTTGAAAAATCAAAAATAATAAAATATTGAATGGGGGCACCATTCACGGTTGAATGATTGGCTCAGCATCTCCTGCAGCAACCTCAGTTTTATTGGACTTGTTTCTGAAATGTTTAAATTAAAAATTGTAATAGTGTCAATTGAAAGATATTTATATTAGAAGTTAGTTATATTGCAGTCTAAATTTGGCATGCTTTAAATAATTCTTGAAGAAATTCGCATTGGCGTGTTCAGTATGATTAGGATGACTTAGTCTTACAGTCGCGATAATTAATTCTAAAATTTCTTTGACGGAACTAAACGAATGTTTTTCAGAGGTCCCACCCTTTGGAACAACTATTTGCTCAAAACTTTAGCTGACCCAGTGGAATCTGCACCACCATAAACTGATAATTTCTTTTTCTAGAAAAATTTAAAAGGTATTATAGTATAATATAATATTTTTCACTGTCACTTCTTAGATGCTTCTCCAAATCCTCTATTTCGTCGATATTTTTAACGGAATCTTGCTCCATTCATTTTCATCTACGTGCAGTTCATTTTCTGCCACACGTGATACCGTAATTTTCTCTAGAATTAGATCCAGCGTAATTTTAATTTTCGCTATTGATAATGAGCACAATTTTACATTTCATATTTATTGCTGTTTGGAGCAAACTTCGTGCATCTTTTGGTATTCCATATATCTGATGATCAATTAGAATGGCCAAAAGATAATTTATAGCAACATGTATTATTTTATTATTTATTGCCCGTAATCTAAGTTGATTTCTTAGGGCAATAAACGAATCTTTTTCTTATTCTGATGCAGATTCACTGCCCAATTTCTCCTTATCGGAGCTATTATATTTATCTTCATTATTCACTTCATAAATTAAAAAAATCGCACTCTTAACACTTCGCACTTTAAAATTAGACACATTTGGGGTTGCACTTTTATTTTTTAACAAATAAGCCTGAACTAACTACTTCTAAAAGTATAGCGATTTTAAAACTTATTTATTTGTTTGGACTTCGTTTTTTTTTACATTTACCACAAACACTTACACTGCACTTACTACTTCAACAATTTTAACTATAATGAATCTTTAGAATATATTCGTTAGTAGGTTGGCGTTACTGGTGAGAACAAAATATGAAATGGGTTAATTACTAACTAGTAAGTAACATATTAACTAGATTCTAACTGAAAATCAATTTTGGTCATTAATATGAGTAATATGGAATCTCTATACAAAATAATTATTGAAGACACATCTGGCATACTCGGTTATTAGTTATTTTACGAAAGTAAGAAACATTCCCAAAGATAAGTTTTTAATCCCTACAGAGGTTGAACAACACTTAAATATATTACTGATAACAAAATTATATAACAGGTTGTAATCAAACCCAGAAAATAATTCCTCAAACCAAACGTAGATTAAAAATGGGTAAAAAGTGTTAGCTGTTAACTGACATATTAATTTCTAACCGTGTTTTACCTTGCAAGATTAACTATATAAAAATCATAAAATTTGTATAGCATGGCCAGTTATTCAACCAGATATTGACGGTTAAAATATACCTGGTCAGAGAATTACCCAAATATAACCAAATAGTTACCAATGTCAGAGGTTGACTTGTAACCATTGTTAGAAATTGTTTCTTGGGGCCGTATACAATATAAATTGCATAGTATAAATAAAGTCTAAGAAGCGTAGTTTGAATTTTCATGGTATACGAGTTTCAAGGTTAATACAACTCTGCAACAGCTTCATCTAGGCAATCCGGCCCAAACTAAATGAATCAAAAATTAACAAAAATGGAGAAACGCCCAAACATTTTTTGATGATTATTCATTTTTGGTTTGGACGATTATGGGAAAAACTTTTTTTGAGCAATTATTTGTTTCCAATGAGTTTGTTAAAAGTATTAGTGTTAAACATTTCTATTGTTTTGTTTTTAATTAAATTTTTGCTATTTCCGGAATTTACATACAAATGTAAAAGCTTAAGTCAGCAGTCGCTGGCACCAAAAAATTAACTAGCTATTTTTACGCATTTTTAAATCATTAAAGATATTAAATACATGGGCCTTATTTAATAAAAAACCAAGAGCTTTGCCGGATGCTGGCTTAATTGTCACAAAAGTGACTCAAAACAATTAGAAAAATTTATTAAAGATATAGAATTATTTTAATCTATTAATTATAAATACAACTTCTTACTTAAATAAATAAATTATTGTAACATGTGTTTCATCTTCTCAACAAGTAAACACCTTCGATTTGACTCTAACAAATTTGGCGGCAGCGGAGGGATGTGATGCTAACAGCGATACTAATTTATTTTGCTTCCGTTCAACACATAAAAGAAAAAATTCATTGTATAAATATTTTGAGATTCATCTCACAAGTGCTGGATGTATTATGCTAGAAAAGTAGTGAAACCCTAAATTTTAAACATACAACACAAATTGTGGAAATAATAAATGAAGTCATATAGAAAATTAGATTAATAAAGTGACACAGACTGTAAATAACAAAAGTCTAGTACTGCCCAAATATTAATTACTACAGGAAACTATTACAACTATTTTTCCTGCAATAATTTTGAATAAACGTATGATGTTTATATGAATATCTACCAAAGGCAATCCTACATCAAAATCACATACTGTAAGAAACAACACATACGGAAAACTAAATCGAATCTAATCGGGAATCCAAGGACGTAGGGGTTCGGATCCAAGTTCTTCCAATTTCATGTCAATCTTTAATTGAAACTTCATCTAATAACATATATAATCTTTATTTAGGTATCTTATTAGAACAATAATTTTTTTCTGGTAGATACCAGCGCAGACATAATTGTCATTAAAAAGAATTTTATTAAACCCGACACAGTTTGTTACCTGAATTCAAAAGTTTCTATAAAGATATAACTTTTGAACCAATATGCATTATGGCATTATGCCCTTTAAATATAAATCTAAGTATGAATATATGTAGTATATTCCTCATCGTTTTCTTATATCATGTCATCAGACTTTTCAATAAATTGTGTTGGCATAATTGGCAATGACTTGTTATGACTAAACCAATATATCATCGATTAAAATCGGATTAGCATAAATTCAACATCGGTTAAAAATCAAAATTATTTCGTTTAACCTTTCATCAAATAGTTTACCAATAATTCTTCCGAGTAGATCGAAAAAAAACAGAAAAATAAAATTCAAAACGGATCTGTATATCTCAAACGATTATTTATGGAGTAATTCTAGTAAATAATCCTTTGCAAATATAAGCATTATAACTATAACCAGGGCCCTATTGCACCAACTACTTATCACTTATTACTTATCATCTTATCATAATTTTTGATAATTTTCTGGTGTACCAAATTGAAATTTGATAAGAATTTAATTGAGTTATAATAAGTGATAAGCACTCACTTATCAAAATTAAGTTATACTAATTCGCAAAATGATAAATGATAAGTAATATTTTGATAAGCGATAAGTTTTTCGTAGTTCTGTCACACCAACAGTTTTAACTTATCAATAATCGACTACTTTAATGATAACTTATCCAAAATATCAATAAGAAAAATTTCACTACTCAAATATATTGATAAGAGCTTCAAATTGTAGTGGTATGGCAGACGTCTGTTAAAAACGTTTTCTTGCTGTTATTCTTAAAAGAGTACAAACACATTTTTCAATAAAATTATTTATCATTCAAATGATTATGGTAATGACAATAAATGTTACAATGTGTTTTCAAGTGTATAAAAGCTTTAATTTCAAAATTTATACCGTTATTTTATTGTAATCTAATAAGTTATAATAATAAGTGAAAGTAAGAACAATTTCATTCTGTTCGATTTATCATACAGGTAAGACAGTTGTTATTCGATATTTTAAAATTGATATAAAACTATCAAATATAGGTATATCAACTTTAGTGAACAAAAACTAAAATTTATTAAACAAAAAAACAATTTTTAGGCAAAAATGCGTCGGTTCCAAAGATTATTCGAGGATGAAATGAAAGAAGAAATCGTGTAGTGACAACCAGAACCAATTATTCTCTGGACTCGGGAGTTTTAGAAAATTTTCGTTTGCCACATGAACAAATAGAGCACGTATTATTAAAAGTAGGAGCAAATTTGCACCATCGAAGCGACCGAAACTACGCGTTGAGTCCTCTACAGCAGCTACTAACAACACTGCATTGATTATGAAATGGCGCACAATATCATGAGATTGGCAATATGCACGGAATTAATAAATCGGCTGTGTATAGGAGGAGGGGGGGGGGGTCATTCATCGAGCAGCAGATACCATGTCGCAGAAAATGTCCAGGATATCCCACTACAGTTTCTTGAAATGTGTGGTTTCCCTCAGGTAGCTGGTTGCATTGATGGAAAAATATGATTAATATAGATGCACCTACGGCAATGAAGAACACTTTGTGAATCGACATGGAAAACATTCCAGTGTGTGGCTCAGACATGAAAAAATATTGTTGTTATTAAATTACAGAGAAATTACAGCGTTTTGCTATGTAGGTACAAAACAATTGTTTAACATATGTACGTATATGTATAATGTACGGAAAGCACATTATTTTGCAAACACTATCACGTTTATAGTAATTTTGTATAGATCATTACCACTTATCATAAAAATTTGATAATTTGTCAATTGATAAGTTATAGACATTCTGATGTGCAACGCTTATCACTTATCATTATCAAAATTTGATAAGTTTTCAAATTGATAAGTGAGTGAGATTTTGTTACTTTTGGGGAAACGCTTATCACTTATCATTATCAAAAAAGCTAACATATGATACGTTTTTTTTTTTTAATCTATGCAATCTTTTCTGGGGCTCAAGGCACTCCCAACTCTTTCGCAGTTAATTTTACCGTCCTACTTTAACGCAGTAGTAGCCAAATCGAGGACGTACGGCTATAGACCCGCTTTGTATAAACCACCTGCACATTGCATTGCTCCATGCCAACCTATAGTGCTGACGTGAAAGGTGGGTCGGCCCATGGATTCTGCACTCTCAACAGGGGGTCATAGTTGTGTTCATCATCATCATCGATCGTAATCAGATGATGAAAAATCCCTTTTGCATCCCGCCCCTATCGGGATTCGAACCCGGTACCTCCCGCTCCAAACGCCGCAGCTTTAACCACTGCGCCGTTTGCTCGGTATATGATAAGTTGATAAGTAATAAGTGATGAGTAGTTGGTGCAATAGGGTCCAGAAGATCATATTTATTATACTGTTTTTAAATTAGATGCGTAGACAGATAAATAAAAACCCGATGAAATAAGTATGAAGCACTTGAATTCAGAAGAAAAGTCTTCCTCAATTTAAATTTATCGTTAATGAAATTTTTTCAGAGTTTAAACTTTCCGTTCTTTTATCGCTCTTTATAAAAATGTTCGCTCTTGCTTCCAATAATATATTTTTTCACTATGTGTTTTTGCTCTTTAAACATGATTTCGCTTTTTCAAAATGATGTAAATTTTTACTTTTTTTATCGCATTAGAAAGGGGGAGCGAGATAGTTAAAATATCGCTCCTAATCTATATTAGAGAGCGATTGAAGAAAAATGATTCACCGTCGGTCTAATATTAGGGAGCAATATTTTTTGTAATACACGAGTTGATCTTTGAATATTATTAAATAGAAAAGTTAAATTTGTAATATTTTTGTTTTATATTTCAATTTATTTAAAATATCCCAAAATAAATAATATTATAGAATACTACATAAAAATAACAAAATTTCTATTCGGTGAATCCAATAATTAATTTTAAATTAAATATTAAAAAAAGTGTAAATGTCGTTAATCAAATGCTTAAAAATAATTTTCTAATGAGGAATAACATATTTCGAAGCTACATTGAGTAGCCGGGACTGCATGAACAATTTTTGCAAGGTTACTTAATACACAACTAGTTCAGTATATTCTTATTTAGTCTAAACGTCGTGGAGTATCATCATAATTATCAACATTATAAATTATTTTGAAAGGGCGAAATAATTTTTCAACTTATTTTTGAATAGCACGCAAAGTGAAAAAATATATTATTTGGAGCAAACGCGATTTTTTTTTATAAAAAGCGATGAAAGGATGAAAAGATTAAACTCTGATACAAAGGTAATAGCGGAAGAGCAAGAGCAATATGAACAAAATTTGTGCCCTTGTACTTCCCTTTACTAGAATTTCCTAGGAAATCGAATGATAGTCAAAAACGATAGTGTTTAATTGTTGATTTCCGTCACCTTATCCGTAGATGATATTTTTCTCCTCTATAATATCGGTAATATTTTAGATTAACTAGGTGATGCAGTACATTTTATAACTTTAGATTTAGCGAAAGGTTATGATTAGATCACTCAAGTGACGAAGATAAATCAAAAACAGCATTCAGTACTCAAAGGGGGCACTATCATGTTACAAGAATGGTCTTTAGACTAAAAGGTTGTTACCGGGCGCAATAGATGTCAAAAATTTGACAGTCGACTAAAGTAGAACAAAAAAAAAATTAAAAATTGGAACTATTTAAGTTGAGGCAATGGATATATTTGTACCAGTTAAGAAGAAAACGGAAGTATTCCCAAGTTTTTTTTTTTTTCGTTTGTTTCGTTTGGCGTATACCAATTCATTTTGTACCATTGTCAAAGACAAGGAACTTCATTTTTTCTTTTGTTGTTAGTATGAAAATAATTCGTAAAATTAAAAAAAAGTAGAGTATATTTGGCTACTACCGGAATAAATCATGGCGATTTGGAATTTAAACAATTCATTTACATAATAAGTTAATTACATAGTATTTTATTGTTATAATTTACAACAAGTTTTTTGTTTATCGGAATATTTATTCGGTAGAGGTCAGCCATTATTAAAAAAGCAACAAAAAAATAAAAATAATATTTTGGAACCGGTCCACGCAATCGTTTCGGTTGTTTGAGGTACTCGTGACCCAAGCATTCGCAGAATAGTGGCCGGATATATCCTTGCAAAACGCAGTGTGATCCTGTTATTTTGAGGTACTCGTGGTGCAACTGGCGATTTAGTACAGCCGATCTACGTATTAAATAAACCAGCCAGATTTGGGTACTTTTATACCAAAAACAAGAGCATACAAAAATATAAAGGTGGTTGCCGTTAATAATATACATCACATGTTATTCAGGGCCGCAATATAACTTGTGTTATAAACGTCAAAGTTAGATCAGAATTTTATTCGGCAGTGTAAAATAATTCATTATTAAAACCACCGGTTAATTTGAGTTAATCAAATTTTTTTGTGTGGTTTTTTTTTATAATTTTCAACATTACTGTCGGTAATGCAGTTAGTTTTTTGATTTCTAGATTAAATATTTGGACGAAGTGGCATACAACGTAGGTGTTCTGGTCTAATGTATTGTTAAAAAAAAACATTTAATGAAGATCGGGTGGTCAGTCGTTAGTTCAATTGTTGCAGGTTGAGAGATTTGTTTAGCATTAGAGGTAAAACGGCCTCTTGAAACAAAAAAAAAAAAAAAATTAATTTATTTTGTTATTTTCAGACCAACACGCCACCAGAGTCTGATACGTGAAAATTGGTAAGTTTTATTATTCATTTTTTTGAAATTTTTTGTTTTCACTATATGCATAATGCATCTATACTCTGTCGTTTCACTACATAGGTTTGTTACTTAGCAGAAAATAGTTGTGGGGATGGTATTTCGATTAACAAAAAGAATCTTTTTTAAAAATATATATTAAGTTGGTTCTTATTATTTGTTTATTAATAATTAATTTAATTAAGTAAAAATATTTTTTTTTACTGGCCAGCATAGGAACTAAGCGCAAATTTTAGAGAGAAATAAATTCGATATAAATTTTATTAAAAAAAAAAAATTAAATGCAACCAAAACTGCTGTAAAATAATTTCATGCATGAAACCAAATTAAAAACCTCGATATATTAGAGAAAATCATATTAGTACGTATCGGGGGTACTTCTAAAATTTAAAAAAGTCGTTTATATATTTTTAAACCAAAAAAATTATTCTTTATACTTTTTAACAAAAGCAAAATTTGCATTTATATTTCTAATTCAGCTACTAAAGATGACGGACGATACATATAAATAGATAATGTAAGAATACCATTGGATTATTTTTTTTTAAATTCTAACTGTGCTAAAGTTTACTAAATTAATTTAGTCAATTAGTTGAGAAGCTTTTTCTGTTTATTCACGGTAGACCAATGCCTCAATCGTACGTGTTAGCCAGCTTTGCCGAAAAATTAGGTTTCGAAAATATCGGTGAAAAGAAGATGGTGCACTTATTGTTTGGTGGGTGGATGTCAGAACCCCGACAACACCAAGTTTCACGCATCACACTAAGTAAACTTGATGGTACTTTCAATTGTATTTTTTCGGCAAAACGTACGATTCGGCAACACGTACAATTTATGCGACCCGGTGTCAATGACCGTGCGAACAACTCGTTCTCTCGTTGGCCCTTTCAACTTGACGCGGAGCGTCTGCAAATAAACTTGGGGATCTTGGAAGGTTACATCGGCGAGATTGAGATTTTTTGTCATTTTCTGGATTTCACCCACGGTCTGATCGCTATCATTTTTGGTCACTTCCGGACACATCAACAAAGCATGTTTTTTACCACACCAGGCAGACTTTATTCTAGAACGACACTTATTGTAGCTGTGGTTCAATTGCAAATACGCAAAACACGCTTTTTTGTCTTTCACAATATCTTGTCTCGCACTCAAACTCAATTTTTTTGCTTTTTCACATGAATCGCTATCGTGACTCGTGAAATCGGAAATGGAGGCCCAGTATTTCCAAGACGAAACTACACGGATCATGAAAGAAGCCTGTTTTGACCTCCGAGAGTGGGAGATGACGCACGATAATAGCCAATCTGACAACAGTGCCGTACTCGGAGTGATTTGGAACAAGAACAAAGATACATTGGGACTTAATAAAACAATAACGGAAAAACGACCAGAAAAAATTACGAAACGTTTTGTTCTATCCGCGGCGCATAAAGTTTTCGACCCACTCGGTTGGGCCACGCCCACTTTGCTACCTCCTTAAATATTGCTCCAAAATTTATGGGGAATTAAAGAATTAAATTGGGACGATGAGATCCCAGATGACTACCAAAAACAGTTTCAAGCCTGGTACGATGAGATTCCTGAACTTCGAGATCTAAGTGTCCCACGGTGGATTTTCGGAGACACACGTGACAAAGTAACGTTCCACATGTTTGTACACGCAAGCAAAACCGCATATGCGGCTGCACTTTTGTTCGAGTGGAAGGAGAAAATGGTACGTCCGTTCAGCTGGTACAAGCTAAATCACGAGTGAAGCCACGAGAAGATATTTCGATTCCACGCTTGGAACTATTGGCAGCAATGCTTGGAGCACGCTTGATAAAAACCACAATCGATTCGTTAAAATTAAAGAAGGTAGAGGTAATTTTTTGGACGGAAGGAGGAAGGATGAAGTTAACTCAAAGTTGAAGAAAAACGCAGAAAAACTACGCCCGAAAGTTCCATTCATGAGGCTACGGTACTCAGTTGTGCTAATATGATTATCAGAGAATCTGATCCTCCGTGGTATTTGCTCAGAATGTCAAGTTATTTAAAACCCGTCCGAATGATTTCTTGGATTTTTCGATTTGCGCGAAATTGCAAAGTAAATCCAGAATGGCGCCAAAAGGGTGAAATCAGCGCGAGAGAATTTTTTGATGCAGAATCGCGAATTTTGAAAATCAGCTAAGATGAGGCCTTTGAAGGATTAAACGATTCAAGATTAAAGACCCTCGAAGTTTCTAAAAAAGAAAGCACCGGATTAATTAGAATGAAATCACTATGGTTTCAAATCGCGATGACAGTTTTGGCTTTAGATTTCCGATAGTTTTAAGCCATAATCATGAATTGGTCGAACTGCTTATTACGCATACACACCTGAAAAATAATCACACGGGCATCAATACAATGTTAAACATTTTGAGAGAAAATTTTTGGATTACTACAAGTCGACGTGCTGTGAAAAATGTCATACAAAAGTGTGTTACCTGTCGCCGTTTTGCAGGAAAAACATTAAAAGCACCGCCTACGAGTTTGCCCGCAAGGAGAGTCAGAGATTCAAAAGTTTTTGAAATCACGGGAGTAGACTACGCAGGGCCTCTCTTTCTACGAGAAGGTCAAAAGTGCTACATCTGTTTATTTACCTGCGCAGAATACCGTGCCATTCATCTTGAGCTAGTTACGACATTGTCAGCTGAGGGATTTCTCGAAGCTTTTCGCGGAATTTATACATCGTAGAGGAAGACCGAGCTATATTTAAAGGGATAACGGTACCAGTTTTGTCAAAGCTAACCGTTAACTGCAACACGTCAATTGGGAGAAAATTTCGAGTTATTGTACGACCGAAAAAATTGAGTGGGTTTTTAATCCTCCATCCGCCCCATGGTGGGGTTGGTGGTGGGAGAGAATGATTCGGCTTATAAAAGATCTTCTGAAAAGAACCCTTGGCATTACAAGTCTCAGTTACGAGGAATTGAACACCACAGTCTGCGAATGCGAATCGGTCATTAATGCTCGTCCCATCACCTATTCACCGGAATATAAAAACAACATTTGTGTAAGCTCAGACATGTTTTTGAAAGAAATTCACGTAGACGGCGTACCAGATATAGACGAAATTGAAAAAACATCGCTATCTCGCAAGTTGCGTTATCGGCAGCGGCTACGCGAGGAAATCAAAGAGCGTTTTCGCACAGAGTACCTCGGTCAACTTTCCAGAAGAACAAAAGTCAATAAAGATCTCTGTAAAACTTTGAAGGTCGGTAACTTATTCTTCATTTCAACTGATAACCAAACGGCTTGCAAGTGGCCTTTAGCGAGAGAAATTAGGACAGTAAATTGAAAACCTCCTCAAATGTATTGGTTAGACCAGTTCAGCGATTGATTTCACTGGAAGCGGATTCGGATGAATATCTCCCTAAATCCGTGGAAAAGTCGACTGAAAAATGAACACCAGAGGAATGTTCTGAAGAACCAATCGACGAAGATCGACAAGACAGGGGCGGATCAAGTTCGGGTGACACCATGGAGACCCCACAAAACACATCCGAAGTGCAGCAGGTACTGCAAACACGACTAGGGCGGGCAGTCAAGATGCCGAAACGCTACATCGAATAACATGTTTAAAATAAATCATTATCTATATGGACGTTTATTAAATTACCGAAATCGTCAATTAAAGCAATTTAAAATGGTGGGAGAATGTTGAAAAATGTAGATCATATTGTGAGCGCCACGCCGAATTTTATCTGTAGTTTCTTATGATTTTTCGTTTTTCAAGTTTTTGCGACTGAGCATGCGTTGATCTTACGTGTGCGCTTCAATTTAATAAATGAACGAAGTCGCTTGGCATCCATCGTCCGAGCAACAACAAATTAACGATTATCCTAGTTATTTTTCGAATAAATCGTATTTTTTATATTTTCCATTCTAAGGCACGAGTTGTTTTATTACTCTTCCGAAAACGATTTTGCAACAGCCTCACTTTTTTATGTAATTTCATAATAATAGGTTTTCCTTAAAGGGCAATAGACAACCGACAAAAGACAGAACCTTTTTGGAACCTTGTTGCAGAAAGTTTGAATTCTGTGTTACCCTTCAATTTTTTGCGGACAAACAAAAATATTGCTGGATCTGCTGAGAAAATTGCTAAATTTTTAAATAAAGCTCGAGAATTTGAAACACTATGCAACTTTAAATGAGTCAAAATTAAAATTTCAGTTGCAATTTTTGTTAGTTCATTGGAAAGTTCCATTTTATAGATTTATTTTATTTAAATGATACGTAGCAGCATGTTTGTTTGACGGCATATGCCGGTATATCCGCAGAAGAGTTAACAATATTTGGTGCACATTGGCCAAAAGATTTTTTAAGCTCTCATATTAGATACCTAAAATTTAATAATTAAATAATATTCAATATACTTTTAATTGGAAAAAATTAAAATCGCGCAAACTAAAAATATCAGCGTCTAATCTTTATGACACAACATTTTTCTCAAAACGTCAATGTATTTTGTAAAAATAGCAAAATGAATAAAAATTGCACAGGCTTCTGCTGTAAAAAAAAATATTTTAAAGTTGAACGTACGTTTTTCTAGCCAACTACAATAAATTTATATCGAGGTTTTTTTTCGCTAAAATTTGCACTTGGTTCCTATGCAGGATAGGAACCAAGTGCACATTTTAGAGAAAAAAAAATCGATATAAAATTTTATTTTATATTTTAAAAATTGAATGCAACCAAAACTGCTGTAAAATAATTTCGTGTATGAAACCAAATTAAAAAACTCCACATATATTAAAGAAAATCTTATTAGTACGTACTAACGATTGGAAATAGAGAGAAAGCACTACCTATCGGAATAAAATAAAGCTGTAACGCCGTACAAAAATTAGTATCAGCGCTCGCAGAACGACTGAAGTATGTTATAATTTTGTCTAAAATTACGGTTCCAATCGTCAATTGAGTGTACTTATAAAAAATTAAAAAGTCGTTGATATATTTTTGAACTAAAATAAATCATTACTACTATAATATAATTAAACAGAAATGTTTGTGTGTAACGCTCAAAGGTTACTATGATTTTTTTTTTGAAATTTTTTTTTCCAATTTTTTTTTTTTGCACTGTAAAAATAACTTAGCAGTCATCAAAAAGAAATATTAAAATTTTTCAAAACGCCTAAAACGAAGTTAACAGCAAGTTAACAAATATCAATTCATCCTTAAAAGCCCTTACTCTTTGGCTTAACTTTTACATCAAATATTCAAATGCTAATTGTGGCAGCGGCCGCTGGACACCACCATTAGGTGTAATATTTTTAGCAAAACATTACATAACTAAAGTTATTCACAAAAAACTAAAGTTATTCACAAAATTGTATCCGTCCTAGGGCGGGCTGTACTCCTAGTCCTTTATAATTTTTACCAAATAAAAGTTATGAAAGCAAAATGTGCGTTTCTATTTCTAATCCGGCTAACAAAGAAAATTTAATTTAAGAATAAGACTGGATTATTTGTGATCACATATTTTAAACCAAAAATGCTACGTGTGCTAAACTTTGCTAAATTAATTTAGTCAAATTAGTTGAGCAGCATTTTCGGTTTATTGAAGGTAAACAAATGTCTCACTTTTCTTTCTAATTTCATAATAATAAGTCTTACAACCAAGCAACAGAAATGTTTATTTGTTCAAAAGCAAGTAAAAATTAAAATGTTTTTAAATAAAAATACGCTACGGCGTAATATTTATATTGCTTGGTTATAAGCTAATTTAAACATTAAGGCAAAACCTACCTTTTGAAAAAGGGAAATATAAACAACAACGGTACTCATAACAACACGCTCAGTTAAACCCATATTTGAGGATGCAGAAAGCTATTGACGATGGGAAGGAAAGTTCCGCTCCTCTGTTCTGATCTACAGAACGTATTCAATTCAGAAATCGGCACTGTGATTTACCGTTTTAATCAAATGTCTGTAATGTAACTAATTATTTGAATAGCATAAAAAACATATTACTGCTTATGGACGGAATAGAAATTAGGTAAATTGGCAATGATTTAACATTTGCATTGATGAAAATTTTAAATAAAGTTTTCGAAGAAAATAGTGAAGCCTACGACTTAATTACCCGCAGTGATTCATGCGTGCCACAAAACAAAAACCTTTCATATCAACAGCAATTTTTCATAAGCTTAACCCTTAAATAAATTCAATTTGCAAAAAATATTCAGTTCCACGTCATAGAATAATCCAGGGAGAAAGACCACCCCTTAGTAAAAAAGGTATTGGTTTTTAACGAAGTTCCACATTAGGGTTAGGCGAAGCACAATTTGCTATCCAAAGCATAAGGCAGCTAGAGACGTACAGGAACTCTCTCTTCTTCAGACGTATGTGAATTTCAATCGCTAAAAAATCAGGATCATATGACACAATAATAAATCTATCAAACGTGAAGAAGAAAATAAAATAAAACTATCAAACGTGAGAATATTCAGAATACTCATTGATACGCGATAGACTTTTGTAAATGAAACGGAAACATCTTAGACCAATATTACAAGTGCCTCATTAAAATAATCAGAAATACGTAATATGAATTAAACGATTTTTATTTATTTTTAAACCTTAAAGCTTTATTATAAAAAATAAAATGACTGTTATTATTTATAATTTAATGAAAGCATGAATATTATGGTGTAATTGGTTAGTTTTACTTCAATAAATTTGGATTTTCCATGTAAAATAAAGTTACCTAGTTTAACTTTCAATAATTAAAATGTTTTATTTACAAAAATGGCAATTCTGGTTCATACAAGATAGATACGTTGTTAATATTCCAAGACTAAACGTATCACAGTTCAGTTACAAAATTGTATCCACTTTCGGACCTTCAATTATTTCAATAATTATGTACACTTTTAACGTTATAACGACTTTATTTCAAAAATATAAATCACACTACCACAATTCTATGAAAATTAACCATAAATTGGCAAAGTTATATAGCACTCCAAATTTTCAATCTTTATTTTCTCGAAACTATCCATCGATTTGATGAAACAGTGTTTTTCTAAGGCTGCAAAATTGGTCTTATTAATTTTTAGTGTGGTAGCAGGTATTGAATATGGATAATTATAGAAATAGGTGAGATAACAATTAATGTCATACAATGGTCAGTAATATTAAGATGAAGAACGTCAGGTTCATATATGAAATTAAATCTAGCACAGTGTCTAAAAAACAAGTGATCTAAACCTGTGAAAGAATTAATTAAAATACGAGTTAGTGTATTAATCAAAGACTTCAAGCCATGAGATGCCACCATAAGAATGTATTCATCAGAACCGGTCGGTTGGTTAAGAATAGTGAAATTAATACGAAATGTATAAATGAATCGAATTGAAAATAACTCTTCGTGAAATATAGTGATAATTTGAATAATGTCAGCCCTATTTAAACTATTAAACGTATCAAAATCATCTCGCTTATATATATATATATATATATATATAACAGCTCCACCGTCTCTACACTAGAGTTACAATTACCGTAAATTTGGATACTACAATGGTACAATTGTCCAGCTCTTATTGATTAATCCAAACCTCACTAAATTAAATTTTATTTAACAATAAATAATTTAGACTTAATTTTTGATGATGTAGATGTGGCAGTTAATGAAGGTAATATAGGTGATTAACTGTTTGCACCGATTTTGTAGTTTTCATCTACAGCTGACATTTCTTATCATTTTTTGATATTGCGTGATATTGCGAGGAAATTTTGCTTTTTGATAATAATATTAAGATGAGAATTTGTTTCACAAAATATGAATTTTTTCGACTTAATGATGTTCTTATAAAGATTCCTTATTAACATTAATATAGAATAAAACATTCGTTTTACAGCTTTAAATCAAAAATTGGGCCGGACTCAATGTTAACCTGTTATTTGTTTTTTTTTCTGTTACTTCAAAGAAAAGCTTGACTGATTGTAATAAAAAGCCCACATAACAAAAATCGAGGAACAAGGAGCTATTAAAATCCTGCATCACTTAAAACTAGATCGAAGAACCTTTATTTTTGGAAACTACTCTGCAAAGAAAACTATGCGAAAACTTTTAAATGGCTCCCAAACTTCTTTTACCGTATGTGTAATTTTAAGCCATATAAAATCCACAAAATTAGGATTGTTGAGACTACCAAAGCAAACTGTTGTTGACAATGTTTGAATATGTTTCACAAACGTTTTAATACAAGTTTCAATTGGCAATTAAATTCACTGGATTTAAAAACCCTAATAAATGTTTTTCCTAACGGGATGTTTAAAAGTCAACTTGCCAAATCTCCGGAGTTTCACTTTCTTTTACGTAAGTAAAATAAAGTATAGTCATCATGAAAATTTTCAATCAGTCTGTTAGTTCGAATGTCTGTCAGTCTGTCAGTATGTTAGTATGTTATTTTGTGTCTTCTCTACAGCCCAGATAAATTTGTAAATATTTTTTTTTTATTTTTATATATTGGGAGGTCACAATGAATTAATAATCTAAAAATTGAATATTCAAACAAACGCTAACTTTATAATTTGATACAATAATAATACAACAACAATATAACAATAATATTGAAGCTTTAATTAAATATATATACATAACTAATACAGTAATAATAATTAATTATTAATTATAAGATCTAATAAAGAAGATAAGTAAAACTAATCTAACAATTTCGTTTATTGTATAGGACATCTTCTGCAATAATTCCCAAGGGCAAAAAGTATAAAACTTCCAGCAAAACTATTTCCGAAAAAAAAATTAGTAAATTAAATCAAAAATACAAAAGAATAAATTAGTAAGAAACCAACATAAGTTTCTCAAAATTCCCTGCTCGTAAAAGAAAGTCGTGTGGTGACCACACCTCCATTTTTTTCTGTAACCTTTATACAACTAAAAAAATTTCGCCAATTTTGAAATATTAAGAGTTTAGAAATTTGTATAATTCTTGGAATATTAAGAGTGTTTTGCTGCAATTAAGAATAATTCGAATTTTAAGAACTTTCACAACTAAACTATGAAAATTTTAAATTTTGATGTATGTATAAATTACTTTCTAATTTCTAAAATTAAAGGACACCCATTTTAAAAAGTCGCCCTAGCCTTCAAATCGATGTTGTGCTTGAATTTTAGAGATTTAATGCATTTCGAACTAATTTTTTTATCATTCTTCCTTTGTCGTTCATATAAAAGTCAAATAATTCTGCCATCTTACCCCAAAAATTTAGCTTGTAAATGAATACTTTCTAAATCTGAAATATCGAAACCAAAAAGAATTGTCTTTTGAAACGACTTCTGTTACTAGAAATAAAAAACAATTTATTTTTTCAAAATTCGAATTACCGATACTTGACTTGAAAACCCTAATTGATACTTTTTTTGCTCTCTCAGTTCGTTATTAATTCCAGTATATGAAACGAACACTTAATAGATTCTTCTGGTATAGCAGGGGAAATGTCTCAAAATACAATACAATATTTAACGTGTGATCGATTATTTTAATAAGTTGTTTTACGATTTTGTGGAAGCCAATAAATAAAGAAAATTCTTTATAGGACACATGTCTAAAGGTTATGTTTTTCGTTAAACTGGGATTATTAGAAATTCAAAAATTTAATTTATAATTCGTCTTCATCCTACACATTACTGTTACTAATATATTTTTTTTATTCTATTATTTTTCTATTGTTCTATTTTTCTATCCAAATATTTAATTAAATTTTATTTACTATACGGTTTATACCTATATTTAAAAAAAGGTTAATCCTTGTCTATGTATGTATGTAAATACGACTTTATAACCGTTTCTGTCATTAATAAGCTTAAATAAATAAACGTTTTTTTTGAGAAAAGAGGTCAGGTAAAACTTCTAAAACCTTTAAATATTTTATACAATATTACAAAAATTCGCTTAATCAAACCTAACTCCGAAGAATAAACATAGGTTGCTTATAGGATATTTTGTAAATCTCTGCAAATTTAGCAAATTTTAATTTAATTATTCTACATTGGCATAAAGAAGGCTAGAATTAGGTAACCTACCACTGGAATACCTGTCAGTATCATAGATAAATGATGACTTTTACTACACGGGAGATCGAATTTTCAAAATGTTATTTGAAACATAAAAAATAAATACCTGTCCATCTACACACATTTTTTGTTGCAACTATTGGGTTTACCATCTAATTGGTTAAAGCTCTTAAAACGTGTTTATCAAACAGACTTGGGCTAGTACATTAAACTACTCAAATTGCTTTTACAATGATTTTGAAATTTTACGATTTTGGAATTATTTAAATATGAATGAAGGACGGCAGAATTGTTCGTGCGTATATAAAGAGAATAAAATAACCCCTAAAAAAAACCCTCAATATAAAAAATTCCAAGTTTTCTTTTTGTTTTGGTGAAAATTATCATGGTATGTATTTTCTGCAATATATGTCGGACAAAGATTGGTATAGTGTCAAAATCGTTGTTAATGTTATCAAATATTTATCAAAACCATAAATTTTCAAAGAATTCATTCCAGTGTTCTATTTATTTTGGGAGGTGAGTTCTGAAAATAATAAAAAGTTAAAGAGATTTGTTCAAAATAAAATTATCAGACAGATCTTATAAGTCGAAAACAATAGCCTTATATATCCATTGACTATAGGATGGAGGAGAGGAAGTGTCCTAATTTAATTTTAAGCCAAAATAATATTTTTAAGAATCGAAAAATTTAAATGAAATCATCATCGGTTGTTTTGGTAAATTCTTTTAATTTGGGATGAAAACCAGATTTTCTAGGAGGAGGATATTTTATTTCTTTGAAAACATTTTTTGGTAATGATTTAAATTAAAGTAAAAATTGTTTTGTTCATTGATTTAATGTTTGTGTTTATTGTACATTACAAGTACTCTGATTATCCGAAGCTGATTATCGGAAATCTAGAAAAGAGACAAAACAGGTTCATTTCACTTGTTTTAATCTTGTCGAGACTTAAATGATTTAGTCTCAATTGTATTTTTCAAAACTTTCCAAGTTTTAAAAATATTAAAAGCGAGAAAAGGTTAACTTTTTGTTCGTTTGAAATTTTATAGATTTTTGAAAATCTAAATCTAGAATATTCAAATTTATGGAATTTCTAATGTTGTGTTTCTCGAAAGAAGGTAACAGGAATGATTTACGGAGTCTTTGATTTAATTTTTAATAAACTTGACATTTTTGATCCCAAATTCTGGATCCCAAATAATTTGTATTTCATATTCTAAAGCGAAGGATTATTAGCTTAAGAGCAACAACAAATTTAATAAATAATTTTGTTTATACATCAATGAATTGAAACAAAATAATTTAAATGGAATTAGAAATTATTTGCGATACAAGTTGTGACCAATTTCAATGTAATAGTTCAAAATAAGCAAAAATTACATTTTCTTGGAGCACCAAGGAACTTGGAACTTTCAAGCATAAATAATATATTATAAGACAACTTACTACATAAGTCCGATTGGTAGCTTAGATAGTTCACATTTGTAATTACCAGAACATATTGGGATGGATAGTGAAGTTAGCTAACTGTACCAACCGTGGAAAAAGGATAAAAAATATTTTCTGTTAAATATTATGAAAGAATTATTATTGAAAATTTCACTAACGAATAGCTGTAGTCCTTTGCAACAATATCGATTAATTTACTTTGAATGGCATAAACCGCGTAGTGTAAAAAAACCATTTAACTCATAACGAATTCTAAAGAAACCATGGGTCTATTGAATTGTATAGCATAAAGTTGTCGCAAAGTTTATTAAAAATCGGTATTGCCAAACATGACAAGAATAATATCAGGAACTAAACCAGAGACCTCTCGAAATAGTGAATATTCGTAATCGGGTGGAAAATCTACAACTGATGGGCATTTTTCGTAATAAAGTGTATACAAATTAAGATCCCGTTTGAATAAAACCAATTATGGTAGTCTTCCGGTAAGAAAAAGTTTCAGAATTCCGTCTATGCTTTGATCGCAGAAAATACACTAAATAAACCATCTAACAATCAACAATCAGATATTTTGAGCACAAGCAATGACTTACTAAACGAATCATGAATGTTCTCGAATTATTATAACGTAAAGATGCCGTTAGAGAGAGTTATGGCTCTGTTATTAGGGTTTACGCTATCTCTTTCTTGCCTTGGTCAATTGAAGCTAAAGAAAATAAATTTAATGCCAATATTAATTTATAGATATTACACGTTAAATTTGTTATTGTCCCAATTAGAATTTATTTTATAAACTCAAACCTTGACACGGCTTGTTCCGGCCGTCATTTTTGGATAGTTTGACTATCTAATGATCTAGATAATCTACGGTTAAATAATGTTGAATTTTACTATATATCGCATAATTTATAAGCTGACTGATTTTTAACAATTTTAATGATTTTACAAAATAGAGGCATGACTCTGTTGGTTATCTGTGCGATGGCCAATACACCATTTTTTCGAATAATCCCAAATGACTAAATTTCGAAATTGTGTAATATCACACCTTGGCCACATAAGGGCTGGAATAGTTATAAAAAGAAATAAGCGACACCTTCGGAAATTCTTTAGAACGGGCGGCAAAAACAATTTTTAAAAATGGAAAAAACCTGCTTCCTAATCGCCTAGATTCGGTAGTTCAAGAGAAAGAGAGAGAAAAATCATACATTTTTCAAAAATGGTTCTTTGCTGCTAAAATGTAGAACCACAAACTTGCTGCATCTTTCTGTATAATTGTTTTAGCTTGAATCACAATACACCACGTTCCACAGTTAATTTTATTGAATCAAATATAGCCGGATTAATCACTAATAAATATTTGTTTGGGAGTTTACTCAAAATTGTATATGGGGTAGGGCATTTGTTATAACTTTACTATCATTGTAACTATAGAATTTTTTTCCAATTTGGGTTATATGTAGGGTTGCCCCACACCACCCTCCCCCATACAAAAATTCGGCATGTCAATTGGCAGGCAACATTGTCATATATTTCACAAAAATTAAAATTAAAATTTGATTAAAATATTACAAATTGTGTTGCGAAACGCCAGTATGGTTTCTTCATCATTTTGATACATGGTTATAATTAGCGAACTTGAGATAGGAGTACATCCTAAACACAGGATACAGTATACTTACAGTATCAAAATACGTAGTTACTTCAACGTTAAAATGGCATCCATTCGATAGTCTTAGAAAACATTAAGTAATAACCATGTACGTATAATGTATATATAATATAATAAACAAAATCTTTTAGAGTTGCTTTTTTAAAAGAAAAACTGCACACGAAAAATAAAATCCCCACCCACCCTGTGGCAAATTTTCGAAGATGAGGAGATGTTTTAGAAAATCGAAACGTTTAGCAGCAACATGGTTAAAAATATTGTCCTGTTTCATCGTGCATATTTTCAATAATGACACATACATCAGCGATGTGCGTCTACGCCTATTTTAAAATTGTCTACACGCAAATGTCGACAGTAATGTAGACAATAGTTTTCGACGTAGACAATGTAGACAATATGTGGACAATGTACAAAATTTTTATTGTTGTTATTATGAACCGTCTTTGTGTGTGCACGTTTAGTTCGGGTAGACTCAACTGATGGAAGGGTCTTCAACAAAAAGGCTAGCAGTTACCCCTAACAAATACAAAAGGGCATAAGCATAATACCACTAACATTTACAAATGGGCCACTCTCGGAAACTCATCATCATCAATTAATAAAGAACTCACTCCATTTTTATCAGCTTAACTGGATTTAATTTTCAAGCATCTTTACATACGAGTACAAAAAAATTTAATAAAATCTACTTTAATTTTGTTTAATTTCCACTTGAAAACAGCAAAGAATATCTGGTTCCGCGAAGTTATATATATATATATATATATATATATATATATATATATATATATATATATATATATATATATATATATATATATATATATACAATATATATATATATATACAATATATATATATATATATATATATATATATACAATAGATATATATATATATATATATATATATAGATATATATATATATATATATATATATATATATATATATATATATATATATATATATATATATATATATATATATATATATATATATATATATATACATATATCAGTGGTGAAGTCTTGTTTTCGGAAGTTAGGGAAGCGCTTGACATGCGGTAACTCCAATTTTGATCCAATTCGCCAAAAAATATTCAGTTTAGTACAACACAACAATTAGGTACGAAGGCCATTGGTTGGGATTATGTAAGCATTACGAGTTTTGAGTTTCTTACGCGATTATGTAAAACTTTCCGAGTTTTCTTAATTGTGACTTGTTGTTGTTGTTTTACTAGTACATCTTTTTAAGTACGAAAGACAACTCATAATAAGCGTACGTTTTAAGCGTTGTGTCGCAATTTCAAGAAACTCGAAACTCGAAATAATCAAATATATATTGTAGTTCCCTTGTGGAATTTTATTTTATTTTTGGCTTTAATATAGTATAGATAGAATATGAATTTATTTGTTATTATTATTTTAAATTTATAGCGGAGAAATAGATTTTTTTTTTTAGGCCACGATTTTGTTTGTTGTAGAGCCAGTATGAAAATTTTAAAGAACATGTTAATTAAGCATATTAGCATTTTGAGTTAGAATTAAAGAGAATCAGTACTTCCATGCTTCCAAAGAAGCTACGCCTCTGATATACATCATATATATATAAATATATATACGTATATATATATATATATATATATATATATATATATATATATATATATATATATATATATATATATATATATATATATATATATATATATATATATATATATATGTATATATATATATATATATATATATATATATATATATATATATATATATATCAGTGGTGTAATCTGGTTTTTGGAGGTAAGGAAGCACTTGAGGTTAGGTAGTTCCGAGCTTGATTCCATTCGCTAAAAAACAATTCATTAATTATAATACAACAATTAGGATCGCAGACCAGAGCACTATTTTTGTTTTCCCTGGGAATTGAGAATTTATTTATTATGACTTTTTTAGACTATTTTGGTATTAGTTTTTGAAGAGCATACTGTAGCAATCGATACAGTATGCTTTGCAAAAATAATACCTAAACAGTCTGAAACTGTCGAATCCACGGGGGCTATTTGTTAATTGGATTCGATATTTTGTATTGGATTCTTTTTTGAAATGAATCAGTTTCGTCCGTTTCTTATTCGAATACCCTCGCAGATTAAAACTGTTGTGTGCAGTTTCACTGATAGATTTTATTTATTTCTATAAAATTATACAACTAATAACCATTAAAAATAAAATAAAAATTAAAATTTAAAGGAAGCCGCAAATTGATCTAAAATATCATCGTAAAAATTGTGTCCTCCGCAAACAAGTTTCTGCATGCTCAAAAAACAAACAATGTCAACATGTGAAAAATATTTTGCGAAAATCGTTTTGCAACTCGGTACTTTCGACAAATTACACACACAGATACACACCAGTTTAACGAAACTTTTATTGTAACGAATTTAGTTTCGGAACGAATATTCATTCGCTAAACTGGAAGTTTTATTATAAGGAAATGTCTATGTACTAACCAAATAAGTAAAGGAATGAAGGATTCTTATTTCGAGGCCGAATTTAACTCTAATATAAAGTAAAATTCATTAAGTTTGGGCGGTCACAAGTGAGCAAGTAAAATTGCAAGCCATCCGACGCCAACCTTGAAAATTACCATCACTGCACCTTGTGGTAATCTATCATTGCAAATTTCTGGTAATGCCTCTATTTTGTTTATATTTGTGAAATCTTATAAAATAGAAAAGTAATTACTACCAGTCAAAAGGAACACAGCGACATTACTGAGCAAATATCTAGATTAGCAAAATATGTTCAACAGTTACAGCCTAGTTCAGATATTTTTCGTCTATCTGTTCGTCAAAAATGTACTAATAAATTGTGAAAAAAATGTTGGTGAAGTGGAACATTTAATATGAGTTTAAATAATCGGAGTCGTAAGGCAAGCATGAATGATACAGATTCATCATTATTTGATACCACAATGAATACTGAAAGGTCTATACAAGTGAAACTGCCAAAAATTAATGTTCTTCCATTTAGCGGAGAATACACGTCGCCAAAAGTTTCAATATTTGAACGGTTTACTACAATTTCTGAACTAGCCTTCGGAAACTACTAAATAGTTCAGACGAAATTATTAGATAGCTGCGAGGATTCGGAGGAAACTGAGCAACGGGATTTTTGACTCATTATTATGCTACTCAATAAAGTCATGCGATGTACAAAAGACGTGCGATTTAGATTTTCCAATTGACGATTTTTTGAAATTCTTAGGCAAAAGATCAGATGCTCTGGAATCCCGTAAGTCAGAAAGTAGAAGGACTGGTCCAAATTCTAATGGAAAACTTTTACGATCGTTTGCAATCATTTCGGTAAAATGTGATGTTTGCGATTCGTACGATCATTTTTTGTATCAGTGTAAAAAGTTGATTTAATTGCCTTTTTCCAATATAAATCAAAAAGAAGGTGTCAAATATGTACAACGAAGCATCATACATTGTTACACTCAAATCCAACAGAGTCTAAGTTAACCACACCAGGCATCGGACGTTTCATCACACCAGGCATCGGACAGACTCCACAAAGCAGATTACATCAATCCAGATGACCAGCCTAAATAACTACAACTCAGAATTTTACGTCGAAGTAACTGCTGCACTTCCACCACCAACACTACACCAAAACGACTTAAGTCTATTGACTGGCATTGAATTAGTAGCTCCCGAAACAAATAAATCAAACACAATAGACATTTTATTGGTGTCAGATGTAATTTTGCAAATTTTAGGCTATGGCAAAATTCCAAATAATAAAGGTAAAATTATCGTGCAATAGACCTTATTTGGTTGGGTTTGGTTCGACGCCAATTTGTCTGTAATATCAAAATATTCAGTTGATTTCAATATTGACAAAAAGTTGAGAACCTTTTGGGGAATTAGAGGAGATTCCAAAGCCATCCAAATAGACAAATTACGAAGAGGAAAGTGAAGTCTATTTTGTTGCTAATACCGTCAACGGAAGTTCGTTGTGAGGTTGCCGTTTCAGGAACCCAAGCCGACCCTAGGAACATCGCTCAATTTAACAATTAGCGGGTTGCACGCTACGGAGAGAAAATTTGTCAAAAGCCAAGAATATAAAAAGATATATATAAATCGTTCATACAGGAATATATTAAACTCGGACATTTGGTTAAAATTAGCACATAAAGGGTGAACCAAGATACTTGAGTATTTTTACCACAATACCGTGTTTTAAAAGAAGATAGAATCAGCACAATGTTAATATTAGTATTCGATCCACCAGCCAGAGCCGGATCGACCGCTTCGCTCAATGATGAACTCCTAGTTGGACCAACAATACAATTAAGTATATTCAAAATAATTTTCCGGTTTCGGGAACATACCTTTCTCACGAGTTCAGATATTGTCTAGATGTACAGGCAAATATCAGAAAAACTAACGCACGTACAGAACCTCGTCACTTATGGTACCGCTTCTTCCCCGTTCTTAGCAATAAGGGTTATGAAGGAACTAGCCAGACTAAACCGGTATAGGTATCTATAATACCTATACCGGTAAGGTATCTATATTTTTCAGGTAAAATAAAATGAAATACAAAACGAATCAAACCGAATGTACAAACAAATTGAAAGGTATATTCATATGTCCATATACTTGAAAAATACGAACAGTACGATCGTTATTCCAGTTTTGCTAGTATTTTAGTAAAGATAGTTGGTTGTGAAGAGTTTTTATTAAAATTACAAACAAAAGCTCGGCGAACAAATTTCACAAGAAATTTATAAAAAAGGTAAATATTTGAATTAATAAAATTTTACTTTGCAATATACATAATCTTATTGCATGTTTAGTAGCATGATTTTGGTAAAATACACACTATAAGTTACCAAGTTAGTTGTGCGACACTGAAATTGTTTGTAGCGTCAATCATAATTATTTCGGAAAAAATGTGGATATTCGTACTATTTAATATTATGATTTTTTCAACAGGTATTAGATCTTGTCAACTGCAATTTAACATAGCCGAACGCGTTGAGTTTTATTTCGATTTATTCCTGCACCCGAATTCCGGTTTGATGACAAATTTTTATATGGGGTTAAAACTTATGAAACGCGTTTCCGGTTTGATGACTGAGAAATTAAAACTCATAAAGAATGTCAAAAAACTCCATGAAATATGTTTCTATGAGAAGTACAATATTTGTATCAACAATTGTTTCTAATTTTTAATTTTTAGAGCCCAGAAATTAATTTTCGAAGCCTAAAATTATTGTGTTGTGTGTCAAACTTATCAAAAAGAAATTAATTGACTCGAAAGGAACTCACATACGACAACAATTTTTTGTATGTTGTTCTTATTCCAAGACACAATCACAAAACATGGTGGTAAAAATGGCTTATATCAAAATAATCTTTTATAATAACTCCCCAGATGTTGATAGACTAAAGTTGATAGACAGTTCAAATTGTAAATAAGACTGTTGTAAAATTTGAATCACGAAACACAATTTTCGGGTTGGTAATAAAAACGCCAGATTTTTGTTAATTCTGGTATTTTTTATCCATAAATTTTTAGTATACGTTAGGTAGGCACCTATAATTATTGTATTGTGTGTCAAGCTTCTCAAAAAGAGATTAATTGGACCGAAAGGGACCGACATACGACAGAACCATTTTTTGTAGGTTGTTTCCAAGACTTATCACACGATATGTAAAATTTCAGCAAATCAATAAATACCTAACTATATTAAACAATAACTAGAACATAGTTTTATTAATTTTTCATACATTTTTGGTTCACATATTTATATAAAAAGCACAACAGAACATCAGTCTAAAAATAAATACATTTGTTGAAAAAATTTTGTTTTTTTCAACAAAATAATGTCATAAAATAACCCAGTAAACCAAATAACTCATACTATAAAATTTTACTATAATTGAAAATTTGAAACCCATCTGCAATACTGGAATCGGAATTCAGAAGGTCAGACGTCGTAAATATCACAATATAGTTAATCCCATAATTGTTTTATTATTGACGACTATAATAAAATTGTATAATTGAACTTCTTTTTATTTCCAGATAAAATGAAACTGGTATTTGCGGATAACCTGCAAATTATACAGTTAATTAAGGAAACAACTTCAATGTGCTGTACAGAGCAGTCAGAATCATAAATAATTTAATCTTTATAATTTTAATGAAATTATTATATTTTAGAAGTACAAAAATCTAATCTAAAACAATTTTTTTATTAATTTATTATTTTTTTACTTGACAATGACTGTGAATACGTCAATAAAAATATAGTAGTCGGACATTATATACCACAGTCACTTTGACTGCGGGTTTAAACAATAAAATTTAACAATAAAATGATATACCAATGAAGCTAACATTCAGTTTCTTTGCCCGTCAATCACCAGAAATAACTGTCACGAAATTGCAGGCATAATTTAAATAATTGCTTATCCAAATTAGTAATTATCCAGGCAATTTGACAGACGAAATACAGAGGTGCTTTTACTTCAGTTTTTTTACAGACAAATGAGCAGCCCTAAAGCCTGCCAACACGTGCTTATTCAATTGTCAAATGACCAGTTTTGTCTCACAAATAACCATAAGCCCTTGGTTCAGTTATGGCTAATTTGCAGTCCAAAACAAATATTTTGTTTTTTGGGTCTCTTTACCTTCTTGGATATTATACTTTTTGGATAACTGTTCTTTATGAGTACAATTTTACATACAATAGCAGTCAAAAATAAGTTAACAAACGTTTTTTACAATTAATTTCCGAAATTAGCTTCACATTGATTTCTATTCTAACTATCTACATAAAACTAAATATTATACACTTGTGCGTATAATATTTAGTTTTATGCAAAATTCTTTGTTAAAATATTTTTCGTTTTGTTTTTTCGACTCATTTTCCGAGCCGATCAAAAATAAGTTAACAAAACCTACTGTATTTAATATTAGTTTCATTTTAACGCCCTAATTGAACCATTAGGACTAAAATTTAGCTGAATAATAATTATTTTTATAATTGTTAAGTATTTTTTAACGTTAATTTCGGCTTAATTTATTAAATTGTAATTAATATTTATTTTAATAAATATTATCAGAGCACCCTGTAATTTATAGAGCCATAATCAAAACATCTGAGCTTTTATAAGGGAATTAGAAACGAGGAAAAAAACGAAACTTTTCATAGTAAAACACACAAAACATATGGGAAATCACTTTATTTTTCTAAGACAAATTTTTAAATGAAAACGTTACAAATTTTTAATTATGATTACTGAAATAGTTTCATAAATGTTTGAATTTCAACATATATGAATATCGTTTAAGTAAATCGTTTCCATTTTCTTGTAATAATTGATTTATTTAAACCAAAATATTAAAAAAAAATTCATAACAACAGAATTCTGGTCAAATTGATATAAAAGCTTACTACGATTCGTTTGGTTATTAAGTCAATATGCATTACATAGATGGCAGTGATGGCCGCAAAAATTTGGAAAAATCGTACGAAAAATGACCACCTGGGGAAATTTCAATGTCAAAAATTGTAGGAAAAGCAAAACAATTTCACAAAATATAGGAACGAGTGATAATTTTGCGATTAAATAGTTTTTTCCTACAATCGCCGTGAAAAGCAAACTTTTTTTCTCTGTTTTCAAAGCTCAAAGTGTCTGTTTTTTTGACAGTTAATAAACAAATTACTTTGTCACACGTTTCTCTTAGAAACGTGTGACAAAACTTGAAACCGCACGCTAAATTTGAACATATGAAAAGAAGAGTAAGAGTAAAACCAAATTTTTGTTTTTCTTTATGAAAAATAAAAAAAATCTTTGACTACTCGATTGGACAAAATGTCGGTCCTAAAATAAAATCGTATTGTCAGTATAGTAAATTTTACTACAAAATTATCTTTTTATTATATTTTTTTAAATGATTGTAGGAAAAATAAAGTGTGAAACACGTCCGCAAAGTTGTTTGTCACGCTCGAAAGGTTGCTGGCCTCCGTCCCGTCGGCCAGCAATTTCCTTTCTCGCGTGACAAACTGGCACTTTGCGCTCTTGATAGACAAATAACTATTTTCGTATTTTTCTGTAACTATTTTAGACATCTTACGTACACTAGTAAAACTAAAGATAATTTAGCAAGTATTATTTTAATTCATCAGAGCCAACTTTGATGTATTTTTCAAAATGAAAATTGGAAAAAATGTATTTTAGAAATAATTTAATTTTAATATTTCTGCAATTAATATTTACTTAATACAAAATGGTCTTCTTGTATATTGTTCTTAAAGATATGAAGAAAACTTTTATATAAACATTTTATAATATTTTTGTTTTTTTCATTGAAAAACTTGAAGCTAAAAAACACCATCATTACTATGGATTCCTATGGAAATCAGTGAAAAGTTATACCACTAAAAAAGCTTCTAAAAAATACGTCATTAAGATTATGGCTCTATACTCTAGAAGGCTCTGCTATTAGGCGTAGAATTTACGAAAGTGGCTTACGCGGACGAGCAGTTCGGAACCTACCATATGTTAGCAAAACTAACAAACAAAAGAGAATGATTTTTTTACAACCAGTATGTCCTAAAACCATCTGAATTTTTTGGTAAAAACAATATTATGGACCGACGAGAGCATGATACGCTTGTAATATAGTCACGGTAGAATGAATGTATGGTGTAGAAAAGGTGAAGAATTTTCTTACACTTGCTCAAAACCAACAATGAAATCACTAGGAAAAGGTTTGATGGTATGGGGCTGTATGTCAGTATATGGAGTTGGAAAAATAGTGGTGCTTGAGGGAAAAGTAAATGCCGATGTTTACTTGACAATATTAAAAGATGTTGCCATTGCAAAAGGGCAACGATTAATAGGGGAGGATTTTGTTTTTCAACACAATATCAATATTTTAGAATGGCCTCCACAAAGCCGTGACCTATCGCCGATTGAAAATTTATGGGATTTGTTGAAGAAACGAGTAAGTGATTGGGCACCAGCTAATTTACGTGAATTACGCTAAACCCTTGTCGATGAATGGTACAAAATGACTCCAGAAGAGTGATAAAAATATGCAATTAATTTACCAACACGTTTGAGTAAAATGTGTTTTAACAATTATGGTCATTGTGGTTATTAACCCAATGTTAACTTATTTATTGACTGGTACCTTTTGGAAGTTCAAATTTTGGCAAAAGTACAATGAAATTTTTTCTATGATTTTTTTTTTTTTTTAATTTAAATTAATTTACGAAATTAACCAAAATATTATTCAATCAAATAAATGGAATTTACGACGATAAACCCAAGTTTATTAATTGAAAATGCTTTGTTAACTTATTTTTGACTACCATTTGTAACTTCGAAAAATTTCAGGAATGAAAACATTCATTTGATAGTTTTATTTTTATTTTTTTCTCAGCTAACAAAAATACCGTATTGTCTTTATATAACGATGTAAGCAATGAAGCATAGCTAAGGCACCGAAACCATTATATCCCAAAAACTAACGATTTTCTTTTTTAATTTTGCACGTAAATTGAATTGTGAATTGATTTCAGAATTTGGTACAGCCGTAATAATATCTCCATATAACTAAAAAAGAAAATAGGTTAACCGAAGATGCTTCCAACCCTTTAATCTCACTGTTATCCATCAGTAACGCCACTGCGGGGGTAACTGTTGTTAAGCAACTTTAAAGAATATAACCGATTCTTTTAAACTCTAACTACATCACCGCTTGATTTTTCGGCTTAATTAAATAATTAATTTAAAAATTTAAGACAAGCAGAACGGACTATGATTATATAGCTACAATTATATAAAACAAAAACACCCACTTTTGTACTGTTAAAAAAATCGGAGCTTTAGAAATTTGCTGTGTTTCATAATTGCTTGGAAGTTCCATTCGCTACTGTTTGGAAAATGTAAAAACTTCAATTAAATAAATAAAATTTAAGTAAATTTATATTCTGGGGTCTTTCTTTGTTTTCTCCCAAGGTTTAAAGCTAGTTTGAGCATGATTCCAATTTCAACCGCTATTCTCAGCTCATTAGGTTTTCCACGGGGTTTTGGTACACCACTGGTTGGACTGGTTAAGATCAATAGTAATTTTACAAAAAGAATTTATTAGATGAAAAGGTCTAAACTTAAAGATATAGCGAAGCGCAATGGTCACATAAAAAACGTTTAGCTTTGTAGACGTCCTTAGTCAAAACTTGATTTGCCATGTTAAAATTTGTGGAAAAAACTTTCTTCAAAGACTAACAAAATATATTTCTTAATTTTAGGTTTTTAAAACACGCTGAAGAATTCCTACACCTGTTAGTCCTACGATTCTCTTCAATAAAATTTTCTTATTCCAAAGACGTGGACAAAGTTGTTTCTACTGCAGCTCTAGACAGATCAATTTTAGAATTTTCAAAAAATCTTCATCTTTTTCCGTCAAACCTTGTTGGCCATTTATATATTGAGAAAATATTTGAATATTTTCAAAAGATTCTTTGATTTCTTGATTGATAATCGAAAATATGAAATTTTCGTCTTTTGCTCAGACATTTTTATCGATAATTTTGAGTACGTTATTTTTTTGTCGATTAACCGGAAAAACGTGCCATTTTCTATACATTAGCAAAAATTATAATAATTTGTAAAGTTTTCATTTTAAGCGTAACTAGACCGCACTAAAAACAACAAGGTTTCACACATTTTACGCGCTAAAAAATCAATTTTTTTGTTAGAGCTAAATGCGGTGAAAAAAATATGTACATTTGACGCCGAAGTCTAAATTTAATCGGTATTTATAAGAAATTAGCACCATGTAATTGCAACTTCCCAAATGCAAATAGTTGCCTTTATCGATAGGTGCAATAAGCGAGTTTGTTCTACATTCTACATAATATTCTCATATTATTCAATATGTAAAATTGCATAGGTTAAATATGTTTATGGAAATTTAGTGATATCTCATCTATTTATGTTGATAAAGGCTACAGGGGCAACAAAGGATAATTTCTCACACTTGTTCACATTTGGCTGCTGTGAATATATTGTCGATGCATTGGCTACATTGTTGACATTGTCTGCATTGTTGACGCCATTTTTAGAATTGTATACATACATTGTCTACACGAGTAGGAAATTGATTAATTACTTCATGTAGACTACGCGGCATAAACCTGCACATACTCCGAAATTCAAGAAATTTTAAGACATAATCGATAACATAATAAGGCACACAGATTCTTTATAAGATTTAAAATTTTGATATTGAAACAAATTCACAATTAGTTAAACTATTTTTATAATTTAATTCAAACTTTAAATTTTAACTCCATTGATAATATAACAAAAGTAATGAATATGATCACGATTTTAAAGATGTTTAGTCATTGCTACAGCGCAGGTACGATACATAAATTCAATATCACCAGTTACGCATCACGCAGTCGCAAAGTCTTTCTATTGTTGGTACAAAAAAAAATACGTTAAAAGTGGCTAGAAGCGGATCTCTGAGAAAATTAAAATTTCTCCTTATATACCGAGTAATATAACTCTTTGTAAATTTCAAAAACAGAATAACACAAAAGAATGTGCTGTACATGATAAATAAAATTCCAAGTAGCATGTAGCTTAAAGCATAATATTTTTTTTTTTTATATACAGTACATAGAAAAATTCGTATAATTAAAATTTTCCTACGAAAATCAAATATTAGATGAATCATGAACAAATCTCCAATAATTGTCAAAACAATATCAAACTAATTTAAATTTTTATGATTCCATTGTCGACAATCACAGTGGGAGTTGATGGATTTTCATCAAGAAATAATAACAACAACAACTCAATTTCCTTATAAACAACTACAACAACAAGAAGATAATAAACATTTCCATCATGTGCTTTTATGTCGCTCATATGATATTTACAACAAGTAAACAGTAAGTGGGCGATATTTGTAAAAAATACGCTACTCCATACTCTTACTTTAATGTAAACGTACACATTTTTTGAAAGCCGACTACTTAGGTCTAACCCAAATCATTGCTTTTTACATTTACATATCATTAACCCGCATTTTCATTGAATTTTGTAAAACTACAACTTTCCAAACAACCCCGATTTTAATCAATATTATTTATAAAATTTATAATCCTAAAGCTATATCAATAATACACATTTTTTATCTCCTATCCCTCTCAGTGTATGGTACATAATATGACATCTAAAAAACAATTTTAAATGCAACACAATATCTCTTCAGCTCGTATACAAAAGCACAGCACATATAGCATGATTATATATACATTACGTATATTGATTTTAAAAATTAAAAGCACACATAAAGATATATATGTACTCATTTAATATTGAAAAAAAAGAGGAAAATTTTCCACCTTTTCTGTCTCCGCAGTACAACACAAACACAATCAATTTGGCAAAAAACTTTTTATTAATGATGAAAAAAAAACAAAAAAACAAAAACTTTTAAATTTATTATTAATTTTATTTTCGTTTACCTTTTTTCCGGAAAATGATTTTCCAAGTAATGAAAACAAAAAATAAAAAATAAAATCACTATTCAAAGGAAAACATCAATAATAAAATTTGAACATTTTATTTATATTTTAAAATAAATAAATTAAAATTGGACACAAAAACCACAACAACACGAAATGAGCTTTTATTTTGAAAACACTTTAATTTTTTTTTTTTTTTTTTTTAATTTTTCACATAATTAATATTGATTGGAACAATTAATCTTTAAAATAAATTAAAAAGTTTGAAATATATATTTATTTTTTGTTTTGTAAACTAAACTTCAAAAATAAATCGATGTTGACGAAAAAAAAAAATTAAGTTTAACAATTTTTTGTTTTAATAAATGTTTACGAAATAAAAAAAAAAAATAGGAAATAAATAATAGTAGTAATAAATTGCTGCTATTTTTTTTCTTTTTTTTTTTTATAAATATAATAATATATTTATTTATGATATTTCTAATAATTTTTTTTTTTTTTATTTATGATTATTATTATTTTGCCGGGACAAAATTCCGATACACACTGAAAAAAGTAAGAGAAAAATACGTACAATTTTTTTTCTACTGTACGTTCTGTAATTTTTCCCTCACAATTCGGTAGTTTCGTGTTTTTTGCTTTTTTTTTATTTTTTATTTTATTTTGTTGGTTTGCTTGCTTCTTTTAAGCGCAGAATTGAGATAAAATTTCTTGAACATACAGATGTATAGACGAGCAAGAAAAACTGTTAGTCTACATTTGTATCACAAATATTAAATTTTCGTCGCTGTCACTGGTTCTCTGCTGATATAACACCAAAAAAAAAAAAGCATTACTGAATGCATGGGGAGTTAGAAAGTTGAAAATTTTCCGAAATTCAAGTAGAAACAAAAATCTTAATTCTCATCGACTCAATTTGACGAAACATTTATCGTACAATAAAAAGTGTGCTAGTGCCCTAATCCAATAAAAATTCGAAATTGATGGACAAAAAGTTATTTTGCTGTACACTTTTTTGTGTACCCAAATTATACAGTACGTTGTTAAAAGTCAATTTCTATATTTAATAAAGAGATTGAGAGAATTTTTTTTTCTTAGTATGGTTTGGTTTGAATTCGCATGCGTTCAATTTCATGTATATTTTTAACGTATTTTTTTTTTTTTTGTTGTTGTTGTTTTGAAAAATTATTCTCTAAAACCATAAAACCAAAGAAAAATGTAGAATTACAAATAAATAAAAATTGTAAATGTTTAGTGAAAATTTTAGAAAATAGTTCAGAGTCGAATTGAATATTAAAATTTTATTTTGGTTAATATTGGAACTGTCACTAAAATATTATTTTCTGTGAATGCGATGCGGGCAATTTTTTTTTTTTTTTTTTTTTTTTTGTACTCAAAAGATGCTTGCCAAGTCCCAGATTTTATATTCTTAACCAACCCATTTCAAATCTTGACATTGAAATTGGTCATACGAGATACAACTATATTTTGTAATTAGGGTAAATTATAATTTAGGTTTCGGAATTTTTAACAAATAATCCATACAAATATAAGGTGGTGATAAGATAAACATGGAAAGTCTCTTTGAACGTTTTTAATATACGATTTTTGTCCATTTTATGAATGATAATTTGATCCAGTATATTGTTACCACCGGAATATAAGTCCGAAAATTTATTAGGACTATTCATGCGATAATTAATATCGCCATATACAATAAAATATTGTCATTTACTCGAAATTTTGTCAAAACCTAGCTGTATCTGCAAGATTTCATAAGCCCGCACCGGGGAAGTAATATAGCAAACAACAATTCCTAGTTTTGTTCATCTTGACAATAACTCCACCAATAAAAATTCCACTTTACCACAGGTAAAACTTTCCACTAGAGTTACAGTTAAATGTACTTTATAATACCCCAACCTGATAAGCTATCATGTCTCAAGATGCCATAGCCTGGTATGAACACGGCTGAGTTCAAATTGTTATTGTTTAACAACGGTTCCGATATACCCAAAAAATCAAAATTATGTTTGTTCAGCATCAACCAATCAATTTTCTAAATTTTTACAATTAATGAAAAAATTATTAATAGAAGCAGCTTACAAGAAACTGTAAAACATCTTAGGGAAAGATTTACGGAAATTAGATCCAAACTTGAAATTTCACAAGAATTTAACACAATTTATCAAAAATCCAATGAATCGGTGAAAGAATTTGGTAGTAGAATTCGAATGGTTCTATCGCAATTAAACGATTTATGTATTCTAGAAAAAGGGAAAGATTTAAAGAAAACTGTTAAATTATTGAATAGTCAGACAGCTTTAAATGCATTTCAAGAGAGTTTAAATAGAAAAATTCGTGTAATAGTCAAATAAGCAAATTGTAATACACTTAAAGAGTCTATTACTAAAGCTTGTGAAGAAGAATCACTCCTCAATCGACAAAGCAACAAAGATTTAACAAAAATTTGTAAGTATCAGGTTTGCGGAATAAATGGGCATTTTGCCAATAACTGTTTTAAATTAAAATTATTATCAGGATCAATTGAAAGCAGAACAGTTAATTTTAGAAATATTAATAAACCCGCTTCATCAAATTCGTACACAATGATTTGTGTTTATTGTATAAACCCGGTATATATAAGGTACCACTTGTTTTAAATGGACGCATACGGCAAAATAATTTCAATACGCAGCAAGTTACTTCAAAGCCTTCAATAAGTAAAATGAATGTAATAAAATCGGAAGCTTCGGAAAACTTAAAGGGGCTCAACCAGTCTATGTCGAGCAAAGCTGTGCGAGCCAAATTTCTATAATTTTTTCTTGTTCGATTATTTTTAATAATCTTACAAATTTTTTGGTTTCTTGGTTTTCATTTTTAAAGTTATACATATTTTCAGGTAACACCTTATACTTATCAAAATCGATTTTTTTTATACTATGTCAATTTCCTTGACCTTTTTCATAATTCGGTTCATTTTTTCCTCTGTGTTATCTACATTTATGATAGATTTTAGTTTGTTAATCGTACCAGTTCTTGCAAACAACTAAAAAACCATATTTTCAATTTTTAATTTTTTGATAATTAAATTTAAATCTAATAATTGTATACAGTATTACCGTCTCGTGCAAGTATCAGCCTTATTAAAAAAGGATCAACTAATGGTGAAGCTTTCTGCTTTCCTGAAGAAAAATGTAAAATTGTAGGTATATCTTCTGAAGCTGAACCTACATTAACATTAGACAAATATTTCGGAGATATCCTACTTGATGACAATCATAAAATTTCTCATCCGTTTCAACTGGTAGAGAATAATATTCCAATTTCATGTGACGGAATATTAGGGAAAGATTTTTTAAAACTAAATTGTTGTATGATTGTATATCAATAATCCCTTGCAAAACAAGAAAATATAACTTTGAATTAAAGTTAAATGATAAATTTTTGCCTAAAACTATTCCAGGTCTCACTGAAAAAATTGTTAAATTTGTTATTTTCCGAAACTGATGATGGTCAATATTTTTGTAGACCCAATAAATCAGTTCAGAATGTTTATTTAACAAGTTCTTTAATAACGACCAATAATAATATTGGTTACACTTATATTGTTTTCGTACCAAGGTTTCGGATACCACGAACAATAAATAAACCCGGTACAAAAGAAGGTGCAATAACTTTATTGGTTCTATTAATAATTCAATTTATTTTTATGTAATAAATTTATCCAAAATTCCAAATTTTAAATTTAAGGTTTTATTATTTTGTTAACTAGATGTTTACGCCTTGATGGTTGGTAAGTAAGAGAGTTTTTTATTATTTCAATTTTTACAAAAAAATTAATTCTTAATGACTAAGCGCTTTTTCTTATGATACCAAAAATTTAGTTTTATACTCAATGGCAGATGGCCAAGACTCTACACAACAGCATTAGATATAATAGTAGTATTGCTTTCACCAAAAATAAAAAAATTACAACAACAATCGTACTAGATAGACCAAAAAATGGTTTAGCTAACCCAAAAAAAATTAGTGGTTAAACAAATCTTAACCAAATTTTTAGTTTCAATACCTGCCACAAGAGTTGAATTGACAAGAAAATACATGAAAAAAAATTAGACCAAAATTTGGTTAATTTTTGCTGTTGCTTTGACGAGTCGTTAACCATATAAAATACCTAACTCATTTTGGTTGAAAGCAATACACTTAATATATGGTATAATACATTTTTGGTTTTTAACTTTTTATGCTTAAAGGCAGATGGCCGAAATTCTACACAACATTTGCAAAGTATAAATTTAGATAATTAAAATGTCATTAAATATAATGTAAACAAATAAAAGCAAGAGCTTTACAAATTCAATTAAATTAAAATCTAATTAATTCAAGTGCCTTATTTCATGCGAATAAATTAATGTGATCAAGATAAGTATATACATAATTCTAAATAGACAAGTTTATAAATTTAATTTTAATATAATTATTTGATTTCAGATTTTGATTGGGTTTGGATACAATAAGAAATAATCGATTTCAAATGGGAAATTACAATTACAACAAAGTATGATTGATCTGTTATGTGTTTATGCTAATAGATTTCCCTTTTTTTCTTTTCAGGTGAATTTCATCATACTGTTGCTTCAACATACCGGCCGCCTTGAATCGGATGATTCAACCCACTGGGAGTAAACACAATTTATGAATTGGACGTCTCATGTTTCCAAATTTAGTTTTTAGTGTAACTACTCTTATGTTGTTGTCTGCACCGGGGTGTACTTCAATTATCTTGCCCAATAACCATTTAGACGTAGGTAGATTATTATCCTTGACGACAACAACGTCTCCAACTTTGATATTACTTTGTTGTCTGTGCCATTTGTTCCGATGTTGTAAACTCGTCAAATATTCCAGATGCCACCGCTTCCAGATGTGTTGGTTCATCTTGGTTATTATCTGCCATCTGGATAATTTTGACATCTTTACTTCATTCAGATTCTCACTGGGAAGTTGGGTAGTTGGTCGACCAATTAAAAAATGGCCAGGAGTCAAGTAGTCCAAGTCATCGCCTGACAATACGCAAATTGGTCTGGAATTCATCATTGCCTCTATCTCGGTCAATAGAGTTGACATTTCCTCCATGGTAAGTATATGGCCATTGGTAACTCTTCTGAGATGGTATTTGGCACTTTTGACGGCAGCTTCCCATAATCCGCCAAAATGTGGCGAGCTGGGTGGAATAAACTTGAATTCAATTTGATCTGTCAATAAAAAATCAGAATAGAGGTTAGCATTTTGTCTTAGAAAATGGAAAAACTGGTATAAATGATTGCGTGCTCCAATGAAGTTGGTTCCATTATCACTTTGAATTTCCTTGCATATTCCTCTGCGGGCTATAAATCTACGAAGTGCAGCTATGTACGCGTCTGTGGTAAGTTCGGAAACCAATTAAATGTGTACTGCTTTGGTGGCTAGACATATAAATATGCAGATGTAGCTTTTATATGATTTTTGTCCTCTTCCTCTCCTCAAATGTGTTGTGAAAGGACCTGCATAATCCACTCCAACTTTATGGAATGGTCTAACCAGTTCCACTCTTGGTATGGGAAGTTCATCCATGATTTGATTTAATTCCTTTGCCCTGTATTTCACACATGTCACGCAGCTATGAATAATTTTTTTAATTAAATTTCTGCAGCCAATGATCCAATAATTGTTACGTAACGTTGCCATCATCAGGGTTTGCCCAGCGTGTAGATACTTAAGGTGATGTTCCCTTACAATGAGATCCGTTAAATTTTAATTTGCAGGTAGTATAATCGGATGTTTTATATCGTACGTAACGGCAGCATTTTTTATTCTGCCTCCGACTCTTAGTAGGCCTGACTCATCGAGGTATGGGTTGAGGTACTTCAGTTTACTTGATTTTGGTAGATCTTTGTTCGCCGCTATTAATCCAATTTCCAACTCAAGGTGCTTACGCTGAATGTGCCCACAGACAAGGCATCGAGATTTTTGTAAATCGGAACTTAGTAGAATTGGCAGGATGGAGGTTTTTGGTACTTGCCTAAGTCTTATGTTGATAAAGCGAATTACATAAGCCAGAATCCGGATTATTTTTCTGAAACTGGAATTCTTCTCGACAAGATCATCTATTAGGGTGTTTTGGGGTATTTGAACGGACATTGATTGACAACGACTATCTTCTCGGGTAATAGGATGATTTATAATATTTATTGGCCAGTTCAGTGAATCTACTAACCACTTTGGTCCATTCCACCACAACGCGAATTTTTCTAATTTTTCAGGTTCCATTCCCCTAGATGCACAATCGGCCGGGTTATCTTTGGTGTCCACGTGTCTCCATTGAGACCTGTTAAAATTGGTAAGTATTTCTCCGGTTCTATTGCCAACAAAAGTATTCCATTTATTTGGGTGTGCCGATAGCCAATCCAATACTATGGTGGAGTCGGTCCATGCCACTATTTCTGAAATTTCAGATTTTAACGCTTGCCGAACACTTAAAAGAAGTCTGCTGAGGAGTAAAGCACCACAAAGATCTAAGCGTGGGATCGACAATTGCTTCACTGGTGCAACTTTGGTTTCTGTCGACAATAATTTAACGACAGAATCTCCGTTTAGTTGTGTTATTTTGCCGTATACAACAGCCGAGTATGTTTGTTTCGTTACGTCTGAAAATCCGTGTAGAACGATTTTACTTTCGGAATTCGTGTTTAGGTACCGCGATAATTCGATATTTTCGATTTTTAGCAGGTTATTTCTTAATTTTGACCATTGGTTTAATAAATTAGGTGGTAATTGATCGTCCCAGCCTAGGTGTTCTGCCCACAATTATTGGATAAACACCTTTATGTTGATTGTTATGGGAGCCAGCCAACCTAAGGGATCGAACAAACGACTAGCTTCAGACAGGATTCTTCGTTTAGTTGTAGTAGCTTGATCATTTAAACTGACTTCGAATTGAAAGGTATCCTTTATTGGATTCCAATGCAATCCCAATACTTTAGTTGAGTCGCGGGAAGATTTTTCTATTTCTAAAATGTTTGCTTTAGTACCAGGTTCTAAGGCATCATTTAGTACACCTTCGTTGGACAACCACTTATGAAGTTGGAACCCTGACTTTCCCAGTATAAAGTTGGTCTGGTTTTTAATCTTGATAGCTTCATTACGAACCGACATTAATGTCGGCTCCGGTCATTAAATCGTCGATGTACATATCAGTTTTAATGCGATTGACTGTTTGTGGGTACTCTTCGTTATATTTATTAGCTGCTTCGATTACTGCCCGAGTGGCCAAATAGCTGGCACTCGCTGTTCCAAAGGGTTACAGTTTGCAATTCGTATGTGGTGAATGGTTTGTTCGGCTCTTCTCTCCATATGATTCGTTGAAATCTGGGGTCAGCTTCTCTTATACGAATTTGGCGATACATTTTTTCAATATCGGCTGTTATCGCTACTTTGTACTTCCTAAAACGAGACAAGATTTCATAGAGACTTGATTGTATGGTCGGTCCGACTGCCAGGCAGTCATTCAGCGATTTTCCTGTAGTGGTTGTCGCAGAGCCATCAAAAACAACCCTCAATTTTGTTGTTTTGCCTTTGCCTTTGATGACGCCGTGATGTGGTAGATAATAGGTCCTTTCATAGTTGTTTGTGAAATCATTGTTTACTTCCTTCATGTGTCCCAGATTGAAATATTCTATCATGAAAGCTTTGTACAACGCTACAAATTCATGATCTCTTGTGAATCTTCTTTCAATAGAATGCATTCTCTGCACCGCTTTGGGATAAGAACAGCCTAAGACAGACGGGGCTATTTTGAATGGTAATCCAACCTTTATTCGACCAGATTCGTCTATCGTTTTGGTATCATCGAAACATTTCTCACATAATTGTTCTTCCTGGGATAAATGAGGTCGGGTCACTTCTATATTTTCAATCTCCCAGAATCTTCTTAATAAATTCTCGAGATCATTCTCTACGTTGTCAACAGTAATGGTAAATGATTGTTTTGGCCGCACTTCACTTGCTTTTCCCGCAATTACCCATCCTAGAAGTGTGTTCTGCATGATCAATTGGTTTTTGGTGACAATCTTTCCATAGGTCAGCATTTCAAAGAAACTATCTGCTCCTATTATAATGTCGATATCTGCTCCGTTGTAAAAGTGTGGATCGGCCAATTCATACTGCTTAATTTGTCTTAGGTTAATAGACTCGGAAATTGCCCTTTGTTTGGTGGTCAGTTTTGGGAATACGAAGGCCTCTACGTGGAAACTTGGTTCGGTTTTATTCCATGGGGTTATTTCTAACGATACTGCTCCTCTCGTATAACCGTTTGTGATGGCTCCGATGCCCGATATAGCTAGTTTGGCGCTGCTTCTCTTTAATTGGATCTCTCTGTGATGAATGAACCTTGTGATCCGGAATCCAGCAACACTCGACATAATTGGTTTTGCTGCAGCCCATCAAGTACACGTACCAAAGCGGTGGGTAATAGTGAATCTCCTACTTGGGTATATTGGTAGTGTAGTTTAATGTCTTAGCTTCAGTTTGGTTGCTGATTTTGTGGCTACATCTTCATGGAGTAGACTATGGTGTTTTCTATTGCATTGCTTGCACCGGAATCTCGATTTGCAATTGTACACATTATGGTTGTTGTTGAAGCAGTTGAAACATCGGTTTTCATTTATTAGCAAAGATTTTCTTTCATTTACGGCCATTTCTTTGAATTTTACACATTCGAAAAGTTTGTGGTGTTCGGTTGGACATATTGAACACGGTTCGACTAGACTGCTTGATACGGTATGGCTTTTGATCGCCGGTTTTGGATGATTTGATGTTAATTGAAAACGTTTGTTTTGACCTTTCAAGGATTCAAGTGCGTCGATTCGTCTACTCAGGAATTCAAAGAATTGCTTTAACGTTGGAAAATTGTATTCTGCAGAAGCTTGTGCCCATAAATTATTGGTTTCATCATCTAACTTATTAACCATAATGTGAATTAGCCAATGGTCTCTCGACTCTGCCTCGTCTCCCAATGCCTTCAAACCTCGGATTATTTCATCTGAGGTATCCAGTAGACGCCTTACATTCATACTATTTGCCGTTGTTACAGAAGGTTGACACATACAATTTTTTATGAACACTTGAATGGTATGTTTTTTGCGGTCATATCGTTCTCTTAGTTTTTTCAATGCTTCTATGTAGTTAGCATCCGTAATGCTAAAATGTTTCAAAAGACCGGACGCTTCACCCTTTAATAATCCCTTCAAATATTGCAATTTCTGCGACGGAGTAAATCTGTGGTTATCGTGTATTGTTGAACAGAATAAGTCGTGGAATGACTGCCATTCAGTGTAATCTCCGGAGAAACATGGGATGCTTATTTTTGGCAATTTTACCTCCGCGTGAGCTCCTGCCATCGAAGCTTCGATTATTGTATCATTAAGCGATACAGGTGGTTCGATCTTGGTTCTTAAGGCAAGGCTCAATCCTGCCACTGCTCTGTAATAATTATCTTCAAAGCCCGTATCTAAATCATCGTTATTATCTAAAGTAACTATTTTATTTTCGATCTCCATGAATTCATTCCTGTAGCGCTCAGTGTTGCTCAATCGCACTTTTATGTATTCGATGTTGGTGGAAGTGCTTATGGTGTTAATATAATTCAATAGTTTGGTCAAGCTTCCTTTGATATAGGCTCTTCTTTTCTTCAAGGCCGCGATATCGGACATTTTGTTTTGTAATTTAGGTTCACTTTTCACTATCACTTTATCAATTTTCACTTATATACCGATGGAACGAGTATTCGCAAGTTTACGAGAAAGTCTTTTAACCAGATTTATAATAAATTTATTTAAATTTATGAATAAAATACGCTTATCTTTGCTTTTTATTATTTATTCAATATAAAGTTTTAATAGGATAATTTATACTTGCGGTTTTTACTCTCCATGCGGTTGACTCAGCAAGGTTGATTTTGTTGTATATTTGGATTTCCACAGCTCACAGATTCTGGATAATATCCGGTTTTAATATATTTTATCTGCGTCCTCGTATGGCGGTAAATCTGGCAGCAATCCGGCTCGAAGGACCAATGTTTTCGTACCAAGGTTTCGGATACCACGAACAATAAATAAACCCGGTACAAAAGAAGGTGCAATAACTTTATTGGTTCTATTAATAATTCAATTTATTTTTATGTAATAAATTTATCCAAAATTTCAAATTTTAAATTTAAGGTTTTATTATTTTGTTAACTAGATGTTTATGCCTTGATGGTTGGTAAGTAAGAGAGTTTTTTATTATTTCAATTTTTACAAAAAAATTAATTCTTAATGACTAAGCGCATTTTCTTATGATACCAAAAATTTAGTTTTATACTCAATGGCAGATGGCCAAGATTCTACACAACAGCATTAGATATAATATATGGGCTGGGATGTTGTACCATCACTTTCATTCGAATCGACTTTAAAAGTCGATTCGAAAAAGTGATAGTTGGCATGTTGTAAAATTTTCGACTCCAAAGTGATACGTCAATATGGCCACCATTTCTCGAAGCTGAATTAACAACAACAATTTTAATTTGACATTTCGTTGTTGTTATACAAGCTTTAAATAAATATTAACTTTATAAAATTTAAAAAAAAAAAACAATTTATGAAATTGCTAATAAATTTATTATTTTTTCATTATTTACTCAGACATTTTTTCAAATTATATTTTAAATTTATTGACTTTTAATTATATTTATTTATATTATTACATTATATTTTGACGAATCGCTCGTATATCACTTTAAATAAACTGAGTGAAACTAAAGTATCATTATCGCGATTCGAAAATTTTACAACATACCAATTTTCGACTTTCTGTTCGAATTTCGAAAATTTGCAATTATAACATCTCGCCCCAGGTATCGTATAATACATTTTTGGTTTTTAACTTTTTATGCTTAAAGGCAGATGGCCGAAATTCTACACAACATTTGCAAAGTATAAATTTAGATAATTAAAATGTCATTAAATATAATGTAAACAAATAAAAGCAAGAGCTTTACAAATTCAATTAAATTAAAATCTTATTAATTCAAGTGCCTTATTTCATGCGAATAAATTAATGTGATCAAGATAAGTATATACATAATTCTAAATAGACAAGTTTATAAATTTAATTTTAATATAATTATTTGATTTCAGATTTTGATTGGATTTGGATACAACAAGAAATAATCGATTTCAAATGGGAAATTACAATTACAACAAAGTATGATTGATCTTTTATGTGTTTATGCTAATAGATTTCCCTTTATTTCTTTTCAGGTGAATTTCATCATACTGTTGCTTCAACATATATAATGAATTCATCCGAAACAGAATTATTTTTGCAAGATAATGATTTGATTCTAGAACCCTTAGATCATTTTGATATAAACAATTTCTCTCATCAATGGAACAATAAATTAACAAACCGACTAAATACTATAGAATCCGCAATTTTACAGAAAATATGAACGAAGAACGAAAATATCAATAAAGAATAATAAATTATTGCGAATTAAAAATATAATTACATTTTGAGTTTTATATAAAAACGTGATTTGTTTGGGCTCTACAAACCTTGAACCCAAAATTGGGCAAGCAGCAAACACCAACAATTAATTCACATTGTTCAATCCAACCTGAAAAATAAGCAAACATGGAAATAAAAAACATGCATACATATAGTTTCCTCAGCGGATTTGATCAACGCCTCATCTACTAACATCCGCTGAAACATAATTTCGTATTCTAATTCACTTATAGGAAATAGTTAAAATCATTTATACTAACTCATATTGTATTCCATAAGTTTTTCCCATATAAGTTGTTCACTGTAATTAAATTTTTTCGATGTAACTTTGACATCCAGGATCATAACCTAAACAAGAGAAGAGAACAAAAAGAATCGTTTGATCACAATTTAATCTGAAATATTTTGTCCATCAGATGCTCCTTTGTTTGTTCTTATCATTTGTTAGCTGGAAATGAAAAATTATATTTAGTTTAAATTTGTATTCTATCTAGTCGTTTAAACTTACTACCACCAAATTGCAAATTAATTTGTTTACTTTGTTTGACATTTTCAATTTTATACAAGCCGTAGAATATTATATTAGGTATGATGTTATATTTCCAAGAAAATTTGTACTAAAGTTGTATGTTGCTCAACTAAGTTTATAATATCTATTAATAGATGACGCTTTATATAATTAGGAATTTTCCATAAATAATTGTTTTGTATAAATTATTTTTCTGGAAACAAGTAGTACGTTCTTGACCTTTTGTGAAATAACATTAACCAAAAAATAAAATTGTAAATTAAATTTTTGTATTTGAAAACTGGAGAACTCACCCGAGTGAGCAGCCACATCAGGAACGAGGAGCATATATTACATAAAAATTTCCTGCGAGTTTATTATCACCAAGTGGTACTGTCTTGTACACGATTGGTGCATTTTTTTATTATTCCTCCTGTTGCGACTTATTTGATATTAAAGTGAAACCCTATAGTGAACTGAAAATATAGGAACCATTTTTGCATTTAAAAAGAAACTTTTTCATTTTTGTTGAATGTTAATTAATTCTTGTAACTTCTAAATATGCTACCGGTCTTACGACACTTTTAAATGTGTTTTTTATTAACACGTAGAAACATTTTAGTATTTACGAACAGTAATTCAACGAAAACCGGCTAATAGACAGAATTTTATTTATTTAATTTTTAATTTAATATGTTCCGAAGATTGTAAGAGAATTCAATCCAGTTTCGAACTGATGAGCTCATGATTATAAAAAAATCAACCCTCTCATCAGGCCGCGGCGACTGGACTGACTATACCACAATTTACATTCTATATATACAGAATGTCCTGTGCTTTATGTACTAGCGAATGGATTGAATTCTCTTACAATCTTCGGAACATATTAAATTAAAAATTAAATAAATAGAATTCTGTCTATTAGCCGGTTTTCGTTGAATTACCGTTCGTAAATACTAAAATGTTTCTACGTGTTAATAAAAAACACATTTAAAAGTGTCGTAAGACCGGTAGCATATTTAGAAGTTACAAGAATTAATTAACATTCAACAAAAATTAAAAAGTAAAATTAGCGTTCACAGCTTATGTGATTGTCGTGAAGAAGAAAAAATTGTAATTGAATTTATCTGTATTAGTACGATTCGCTAGTACATAAAGCACAGGACATTCTGTATATATAGAATGTAAATTGTGGTATAGTCAGTCCAGTCGCCGCTGCCTGATGAGAGGATTGATTTTTTCATAATCATAAGCTCATCAGTTCGAAACTGGATTGAATTCTCTTACAATCTTCGGAACATATTAAATTAAAAATTAAAAAGAAACATTATTTTTCATGGTCCTTCGAGCCGGATCATCCGGTGTATAAGTTATTGACGGTGATAAAGCGATTTAGTGCGGTGTTAAATTAAATTTGAGTGGATTATAGTGCTAATTCCAATTTGTAGACTATTTTAGTAAGTTTGTTTATCGGTCTAAATATAAAATGGCAGACATCCGGTGTCTCAACCGTATCGCGAAACGAATCGCACATATTGAGAAGTTTGTTGCTGATATTAGTGGTGAAGAAACCACCGACAACGTGCGTATTAAAATCCAATTATTGGAAGACGAATGGGCGGAATTTAAATCACTTGAAAGCCGAGATAAACTTGACGATGATATCAACACTGCAATGAATGTACTAGAAGATAAGTATTTTTCCTTAAAGAATAAATTAATGAAAAAGCAGTACGAGATGAACGTGCCAAACGCGGAATCTACAGTGGAAGATTTACTCGTAACCCAGAAATCACTCTTAGAAAAAGTAAAGTACATCAAGCGAACTGGTGACGATGAAATACGTCTTCCGCGAATGAATATTCCTGTATTCTCAGGAATCTATTCAGAATTTCAATCTTTTAAGGACCTATTTCAAGCATCAGTTGGAAGAAAAGCGAATATAAGCGGAGCACAGAAACTTCAATATTTGAAGGGACTGCTAATAGGAGACGCTGCTGCTTTAGTGAGGCATATCGAGATCACTGATGCGAATTATGACGAAGCCTGGGAAATTATACAACAGAGATATGATTAAGAGCGATATGCCGTAACTAATCTATTAAAACGATTTACCAATCAACCCAGCATATCACAACAATCAGCGAAAGCATTACACCACATGTCCGATATAATGGAGGAAGTGTTGCGGGGGCTTAAAGTAGTAGGACCACCAGCCGAAACCAGGGATCCGTAGTTAATTTCCATTTTGGTGAATAAATTGTATATCGAATCCAAACAAGCTCATTGAAGAAGATTACGAAGTTAAAAGATCAAGCAACGTGAGCAAACCTCAGGTATCTAGAGTCAGAACAATAATGCACGTCATACCTAATGCTCAAATTTATCTAAAATGTAATTCCAACCACGGCTTATATATCTGCGATAAATGAAGAATTGAACGTTACAAGTCGAAGAGGCTTCATTGCAGAACAAAAACTTTGTTTCAATTGTTTGAGAGCTAATCATCAGGCTGCAGTATGCAAATCTCGATTTAGATGCAGCAAATGTTTGGCGAAGCACCACTCCACATTACACGTAGATGCAGCAGTAACAAAAGAAACCAACCGTGAAGCAACATCCAGTTCAACGTCCAAGGAAAGCATAAACTACAAAACATCAACCGAATTATTATTTGAAGACACACAAATCAATGCAAACACATCAACGACTAATAAATTCCAGGCACTCCTTCCCACAGCAATTGCGAGAATTCGCGAGAATTTTGGGAAGTATCAAAAATGCAGAATATTATTGGATTATGGGGCTGAAGCATCATTTATTTCCGAGAGATGTATACAGTGGTTACAGCTTCCTAGGCAGAACGTGAATATATCTATAAGAGTTCTGATGCCAGATACAACATACACCAAGGGAAGGACTTCAACTACCCTATCATGCTGTTCTGACAAATAAGAATTGGAAGTGAATGTTTTAATATTAAACAAATTACCGAACCGATTGCCAGGTCAACAGTTCAATCTTAACAATTGCGACAACATAAAACATTTGCAGCTTGCAGATCCCCATTACAACAAACCGAATATCATTGATGTTATGATTGGTGCTGACAATTTTTTTAATATTTTACGAGAAGGCCGCATCGAAAACATAGACAATACGTTTGTGGCACAAAATATCATATTATAACCTATTATCAGGCGATTTAATCTACGACAGCACAAATCAACTACAGATAAATTCTCAGAGTTACAATTTCCATGTAAATGAAAACAATGACGAAACTTTGCGAAAATTTTGGGAATTGGAGGAGATCAAACAGTGCTAACCGTTCACAAATCAAGAAAAGGAACGCGAAGAACACTTTAAAGCTAATTATAAGCGCGACGAAGAAGGTAGGTGCATTGTAAAAATCCCATTTAAAGATTCTACACCCAAACTAGGAAATTCTGTTCATGTTAAAACAAAACGATTCCTGAACTTAGAGCGCAAATTAAATGCCATCGAGAATCTGAAATCCGAATACGTCAAAGTGATGCGTGAGTACATAAAAACAACGAGTATTTGATGAATCTTGCAGAACAAGTAACGGATTATCTTTGAACGATAACATGCTAGTTGGACCCACCATTCAACCAACTCAGTGGCCAACTTTAACGAGATTTCGTTATCATAAGATCGCTCTGGCTGGAGACATCGAAAAAATGTACAGACAAGTGAGGGTCACAGATCTAGATCAAAATTACCAAAGGGTTCTATGGCGCGAACGAGACAACGAAAAGTTAAAATCTTATATACTAACCACGGTTACGTTTGGTTTAGATAGCTCAGCATTTCTAGCGATAAGAGCTCTACATCAAGCGGCGTTTGATATGGAAAAGGAATTTCCTTTTGTAGCCCATGTAATTAGAAATTGCTTTTATGTTGATGATCTCCTTACAGGTGCGAATTCGGTCGAAAATTCCAAAAACCTAAGAGAAAAAATTCAATATGTTATTGGAAAATCAAAATTTAACTTGAGAAAATGGATGTCGAACTCAACAGAACTAGCAGACATAACGGATACAAAGGAAAGGGTTCTTGAGATCAAAGAAACTGAAGAAAACGTTAACATTCTTGGCATAAAATGGAATCCTTCAAAAAACATTTGCTCATTCACAGCAAAACTGCCCGAAAATGCGATATCAACCAAGCGGACATTGATTTCCGACGCGTGTAAGATATTCGACCCATTAGGTTGGCTATCACCTTCTACCATTATCGCAAAAATGTTGTTCCAAACATTATGGTTACGAAAATTAGAATGGGATGAGGAACTACCAGTCGATATTGCTATATTGCTAAAGTATGGGGCCAACTTAAAGATGAATTTATTGAATTTCAGAAGTTGAATATTAAAAGACACGTATCTACCGGTGAAGCAAAACTTCATGGATTGTACGAGCCTACTATGCGGTGATATATTGTCGATCTCAAGATGAGACAGGGGCTGTTTACGTTACGATAATTGCATCAAAAGCAAAAGTGGCTCCAATAAAACAAGCTAGTTTACCACGATTGGAGTTATGTGGAGCTCATCTTCTAGCGAGATTTCTTGTTGCAGTTAGAGACACTATAGCATCATCAACAAAATTATACGCATGGACCGATTCCGCGATAGTTTTAGCATGGCTATCCGATTACCCCATCAAATGGAAAACTTTCGTCGACAACCGTACTGCAGAAATATTGAATTTAGTACCAAGGCAGCACTGGAATCAGGTGAAATCAGAACATAATCCAGCCGATCACACTTCAAGGGGTGTGTTTCCTTTGAAGCTCATAAATTTGCAACAGTGGTGGAAAGGACTGGCATGATTATAGTTAGAAAGCATTTGTTGGCCATCCTGTGATGATTACAAAAAATACAACAAATTTAGAGAAACGAACTCAAAAGCTAGCTGCAACTTATTTACTTCAGTGTGAAACTACTAGCAATCTAATTGATGATCTGATTGAACGAACATTTTCTTTCAGCAAACTAATAAGAATTGTAAGTTTCATCAACAGATTTGTAGCAAATTTAAGGGTTAAAGAAGATGAGAGAAAACTCACACCACTTTCAGCAAAGGAGCTGGATTACTCAACAAAGCGAGTGATAAAACATATCCAGAATTGAGGGCGAAAAATGAAATACACAAAAGTAACTTGTATTGAGGGCGAAAAATGATTACAAAAGTAATCTCCTCCCACTAACACCGTTCATAGATGAAAATGGCATATTGAGAGTTGGAGGAAGATTACAAAACTCAACAAATCAATATGATTTAAAATACCCAATCATTCTACCCAAATCCGATATCATGAGTAGAATGATAATTTCTAATGTCCACAATAAATATTTACATCCAGGCCCTTCCTTCACATCCCATCTAATCCGACAGAAATACTGGATCATCAGAGGCAGAGGACTTATCAGAGAAGAAATAAGGAAATGTGTAAAATGTTTTCGACAAAGAGCCACAACCACGGAACAACTTATGGGGAATTTACCAGCGGTAAGAACCACACCAGCCAGGCCATTTAGTAAATGTGGAATAGATTATGCCGGACCGGTTTCTATAGCCAACAAAAGAGGACGAGGAGCTTTAATAGTAAAGGGCTATATAGCTGTTTTTTTTTTTGTATGGTTACCAAAGCTATCCATTTAGAAGCTGTGACAGACCTTACCAGTAACGCGTTCATTGCAGCATTGAAGCGATTTGCTTCGAGAAGAGGGGTACCAAATGAAATATTTACAGATAATGGCACAAATTTTATTGGAGAGAGGCGAGTCAGTTTTGAGGTAATGAAATGATGGACGTATGGAATTTTAATGCTAACACTCCCCGAGATTGAGGTTTGAATTTTGCGTGTAAGTTTTTTTTGCTGCATTTTGGATTTGTAGTTTATGGGTATCTGAAATTTATAATTTTTGAGGTTATAGATTATATAGATTTTGAGGTTATGGGTTTTAGGGTTATAGGTTATCTATCTCAAGGTTTTTGAGCTATAAAGGTAAAGTGTTATAATGTTTAAGGGTTGATATTGTTGGGTTTTATTGATGGGGCAAAACAGGGTTCGGATTCGGTTTCAGCGACCCAAAAACATATAATCCGCTTAATCTGATTTAAGAAACCCTCTACTCATTTTTTTGAAATACCTACATGTTTGTTAAAAAGAATTTTCACAAATCTAATTTTTTTGTTAATTAGAAGTTATTTGAGATGCGATACGGAAATTTGTCTATACAAGAAATTCAGGTTAGCTGTATTTTATTGGACAGTTTACAGCAACAATTGAACCATCCAATTCCTTAAGCGCAAAACCAACTGAAGAATGAAAGTAAAAACCGGATTTTGTTGTTTCGATATAATTCCAAAATGTTTGCTTCGTTTTCGTTAAAATTTTCTGGTTATTGGCCGAAATGTTTGAGAAAATGACGACTAAATTTTTTCGGGTTTAGATAATTAAATTGGCATTTTCTCAGCTAATTAAACATTTTCTGGAATATTTTAAATTGGAAATAGTATTGTATGTATGGCCAATTCGATCAAGAACCAGAAGATTTTAACGAAATAACAAAACGCGGTTTTCGTTTTTCAGAGACTTTAGCGGTTTAGTTGGAATTCGTCGAATTCCTGCTAAGATGATGGAATTGAAATGCAATTCCATTTTGAAGATTTTATGTTCAACATGGCTATAGCTTTCGTATCTTCTAAAGGTTGACTTTGTGAAATTTATTATTATTTCGACTGAGTTTCTGGTATTTATAAATAAAACGAAATATTTAATACTACGTAGGCTACAGGCGTAAATTTATTATTATTAAATTTATTGGCAATTATTCCGTCCGCCCGTGTCCACCATAACTTGAGGACGAATGGATATATCAACTTAATGTCCACATTTAAACAAAATTATTTTTTTGGTGTAGCTCTAGCTTTCAATCCCAATTCGGAATCATTATCAAAAGCATAATCTAAAGCTTAAATATGCAAAAATAAAGAGCCCTATACCAAAAAAATAATTTTGTATAAATATAAAGATTGGGCTCATTATAAATAAAAATAATTTATTAATGTCCACACTTAACTTCGAGCAATCCAACGGGTAGAACCCTATTGATTTGGATGATAGTCTGTTGAGAGTGTTCGGATATATTAATGACTAGCTGGAATACCCGGCATTGCTCGAACACAACATTTATTATGTTCGATTTTGTGGTTGTTGTGCATTGAGATAATACAGAGAAAGAATGGAAAAAAGTAACGGGCACAAACATATCGAAGTTTTTGTTTATGTTTTTAGCTACCGGATTTCGGCATAGAAGTTACATGCAGCGTTTTGTGTGGTCCATTTCCGTGAAACCGTTCTGCGAAACTTAGCTGTGTTAACCGAGCCATAAGTGGATAATTCTTTGGTTTTCTCAACGTTGTTACTAGACCAGAATGAAACCAATTAGCTACAATGGAAGCAATTGCAATGTCGGCCTAGTCCTTTTGGATTTATAAATTTTGTTTAAAAAAGGAAATACCAAGAATTTGAAAATAAAAAACTAAGGATGAAAAAATGATCAATTGTAACCAACAATTTGCAATAGGTAATCATAAAAGTAAGGCAAATAGACAAGAAATTGCGAGATGTAAAACATCTAAGTAAACAAACAAACTCGTCAGAGGGAGCCAAAACCATTAATCATTATTCGAGCCAAATTCAGAAAATCGACCGAATATTCAATAACTATTACAGATTTATTCGTTTTTCCCGATCTATGCTAATTCGGCAACGTTTAATACATTCCCGATAATACCAAATTTGTTCTTAACCCAGCGAGTTCAACGAGGCATTCGCCAAAATAATAAGAGTTGTACCTGCTAATTTAATACTGTTTCCCATCCCAATAGCAAAAGTCGTTTCAACATTGCCACTAATGTAGGTACTGAGGAAAAATAATATAAATTGACAAGCTCTGAAGTGCTAAGATCGCTAAATCTAGAATTACAGTTTAGTTTAGTTTTCCGATAGATTTTGCCAAATTTACTTCAGAGCTTGGTAATTCATAGTGTTCCCCACTGGCCATAAATTTGGTACTGTCATATCGAAAGTTTATAGTAAAATCTATTAAAAGCATTTGATGGGATCTGTTCAAATTCAATTTCAGAAACTGAATGTTGCCGTTTCAAACCGTCAAAACGAATTGTTCACCCAATTGTTTCACTTGCAATATTAAAAGTAATAAGGAATGGTTAAAATCTATAAAACTACCACCTTATTTTAAGAAACTAGTTTATAACTTAACATTTTGAACCATTATTGAATAATTTCGATATTGTAAATGAACTAATTTTATCAAAAATTGAATTTGACGGCTTGTGCATGGAGCAGCGCCTTTAGTTCGATTTCATAATCAAGTATTTTGCATCAATAAAAAACGACAATTAAAAATAGTAGTTATTCCGATATCAACATACATACATACCACAGTAACAATACAACATTTTGTATTGACTTACGACGGAACCTACATATGTATATCGGTCGTAACTCAACAGTCAAAATAATTGGTTTTGCTATAAATAGTTGAACCAAATTCTGAAACTTTAAATTCTTAACTATGAAGGCAGTGAGATGGTCGAATTTAGTCATTTTGGATAGAGCTTGAAAAGTCATACAATATATTGGAGTTTTAAACGTTATAGCTTATGTATTTATTAATGCAATTTAGAACCAGTCGCTTCAATTAGTCCGGTATATCTCATGTTAAATATGTAGTAAATTGTCGAGTAATTAACGTTGTAAACGGTCGAGTAATTAACGTTGCATTAATTTACCTAAATCTCTCTTTTTACACATTCAGTACAGATTACCATGACCTTTCGGGATTATAATTTTTCCAGTACTCTCAAATCGCACCTGCTTTTAATTCAACTATACAATTTCACACTTTAACCTATATTCAAAATTACTGACCCATTAATTAAGTGCCATTCAGCTCAAGCAAAAAACAAACAAATGTAGTTTTGTTGACGTCATTACAAAAAATAATATGGCAAATAATAAAAGAGTAGAGTGCAGAGAAACACAACTAAAGCAACAACAACAAATAATAATAAACTTAACAAACTAAATATGATAAAGAAAATACAAAACATTTTTTTATTTTTTATTTTTGTACATTTTGCTTGACGTTTATTATATCGCGATAAACTTAACAACAGCTACACTAGTATAAGATCGAAAGAAGCAGCAGCAGCGGAAAAGAAAACAAGAAGAAATTTTACAACCCAAAAGTACACGAGTAATAAAAATGAAAGCAGCAAAAGAAATGAAAATAGAAAAGGAGAAAGGTTCAAAGATGTTTGCATATGGTGGTATTTATGTAAAAAAGAAAAACAAAAACAAAAATGTCTTGCAGTATTATATTGTACAATATTGTATGTACTGTTTTGTACGTAGTCAGTCAGACAGCATAATAAAAGAGGAAAGGAAAAAAATCATAAATTTAAGGTTTTAAATGAGGAATACTATATACTGCTTCCAGCATATTGATTTTTCATGCCTTTCGTTTTTTATCTGTTTATACATACAACATACATTATAATCATATTTTTCATAATAACTTTAAGCAGATAATGTTGTATGTATTGGAGGAAGGGTGGTTTAGGAGGGGCAATTTTGTTTTTAAATGATTATTATGTGCATGTAAGGTTTATTTTCATGTTATGAATCTTCCGATTTTAAAATATATTATTCAAGTAAATTATTCAGAGAATATTTATACGCATAAACAGATACGGAGAGAAATGGGTCATTAACTAATATTTCAATATGGTATCATCTTATCCTGACGTATGAGTAAAACGTTACTGGAAATGCAGTATTTATGTTAGTTTGTTCGAGTTTTTATTATCTTTTATACTTACTGACACGTTCCACAAAGTAAAATTTGGTCACATAGTCGACACTTAATCTAGAATCTTAGTGTTGGAATAACCGATAGAGAACTGCGGTGATATTAAAATATCCATATTGCCTGCAGATAAAGAATACAACGGATGGCCTTAATTTCTGCTAAAAGACTTGTATTTTCTTCGATCGTGAAAATACTCGCTTCGCTGGTTTCAAATATCTTGTTACTCAAAATAAAGCATTTCCTAACTGAACAGCGATTTTGGTCGCAAACTGAGGATTGAGTTGAGAATTACAGAAAGGCAGTAGTATTGGTAAATTGTATTGGTGTTGAATGTGAGGTTTTTTTAGTTTTTCGTTTAACATAAAATTAATTAAAATTTATTTGTTTTTATTGAGGATCACGAGAAATATTTCAGACAAGCAAGGTCGAGAGAATGTAATAATTGTGGGGGTAGCTAATTTTAGAAAAATGAAACATGAAAGCGAAGAGAATAAAACATGTGAAAAATATAAAAAGTAAATTAATGATTGATTCAGTTTTAATCCAAGTGGAGGAAAGGGAGATGTACGTCATGTGATTTTTCATAATTTAAAATTATTAGTAAAATTATAGTTTATAAATATTTTTCTGACTTATTTTCCATTTTTAGTTAATATTTATTTATCTTTAAATCATTATTTTATTAACAATATTTATTAATTTTAAATTTTGCCGAGAATTACCGTAAATAAAAATTGTGTACAACCTTCCTTCCGTACGCATGAGATGATACTCTATTGCTTTTTTTATTTTTCAAATGTTTATTCTCTGTTTTTCTCCTCTTTCATTCATTACAAATCATTACAAATAATTTTTGCTTGCAGTGGTGTGGTAAAAAAAAAGTACAAATATTTTATGAATGTGGCCGACGAAGAATAAATAAATTAAGAACAATTTATTTATGTTTTTTTTTCATTGGCACGAGCAACGAAGTCAAATGCATGTCGTCGGTTACAACAACAATAGATACAAAAACATGAATTCCGTTCGATGTAGAAAGGCCGAATGCCGGAAGGCCGAATGTCAAAAGGCCGATCGCCGAAACGTCGAGTGGGTCGGAAGGCTGAATGTCGAAAGGTCGAACGTCGTATGGCCGAATTTGTCGAAAGGCCGAATGTCTAATGACCGATTTGGCCGAGATTCCGAAAGTGTTGATAGCTCTATTGTCTAAAAGCCGAATGGGTCGAAAGGCCGAGTGTAGAAAGGCCGAATGGGTCGAATGGCCAAACGTGTGAAAAGGCCGATTGGTTCGAAAGGCCGAATTTTCATTAAATTTTCCTTCACTTAATTGAAATCAATATTTAAAACCATTGATTTTGTATCTTAATCTAAAATGATTTAAATAAATTGAAAATAAGTGCTAATAAATCCGGTATATGTAGCATATTAATGTGATCAAATTTTGTCGGAAATTTTTTTTTTATTTTCCTTTTTTAATATAATTAATTTTTAATTATGTATATGACAAAAAAACATAATAATTTTAATACTTAAAGCGATTTACTATTAAACATTTTTATAATAAAATGTTGATAAAAATATAAATTTTGAAAATTTTCATTCATGAAAAGATTTTTTTTTTTTAAACACCTTTACTGATATGGCTACTACAATCTTAAACATTATAATTTCATTAGTAAGGTTGACATTAGTACTTATGAGATAAGCATAAACTTATGTGGGTCTGCTGGACCAGTATCCAGTTCCCTTAATCATGAAAAGATGAAAAATTAAAATCAATTTCGACACAAGCTGCCTTTCGACATTCGGCCTTTCGACACAATCGGCCTTTTGGCATTCTGCTTTTCGACCTATTCAGCCTTTCGACATATTCGGCCGTTTGAAAATGGGCTTTTCGATATTTGGCCTTTCGACCCCGTAAAAATATAAATTTTGGTTTTCAAAAAAATAAAAATTTTGAAAATTTTCATTCATGAAAAGATGAAAAATTAAAATCAATTTCGATACAAACTGCCTTTCGACATTCGGCTATTTGACACAATCGGCCTTTCGACGTTCTGCTTTTTGACCTATTCAGCCTTTCGACACATTCGGCCTTTTGAAAATGGGCTTTTCGATATTCGGCCTTTCGACCCTTCGGCCTTTCGACACATTCGGCATTTTGACACATTCGGCCTATCGACACTCAGCCTTTCGACTCTATTCCAATTCCTCATGTTAGAAGAAAGAGAAAATAACTCAACGACAAACGTAAGCACCAACAATTTAAACCGATTTCACCCGCTTCGTTTATTTTTGATACTTACCATGTGTAAAGCAAAATGTATATTATACGCCGTGTACATATACAAAATTCTCAATCCTCAATCCTCATTTTGCGGCCAAAATCGCTGTCCTGGTTGCATAAATAGCTATTAGAGTTTTTGTTTTACTCTTCTGTCTATTACAAATTTGCTTATTTCCATTGTCGTACTTAAAAAAAAATTATGAATAATGTTATACATATTTATAAATTTGTTAAAATGTTACGGTTAATTCACTTTGGAGAAAATAGTGCACCTAATACATACATATATATGTTTATTTCTTTATTTCTATCATGACCAAGTGGTTTAATTTTATTGTTTTTATAAAGGAACGAGTGAATATTAGTGAAAAATAATTTTCCCGCCTATTAAATTTTTTAACTAAAATACATTGAACAACAATCAAAATTTGTATTTATGTGGCAAAAACATGTTTTCTGACACTATTAGATTAGAATGAAAAACCTGAAAATTTCTTCGGATAGGACTGTTCAATCAAAAAAAAAAAAAAATGTATAGTCCTTCTTTTTCAGGCCCTTGTAATAATCAAAGTAATAATTAGCAGCACACTTTTAATCATATGATAGAATTTATAAAAGTTATGGCTAATAAAATGAAGCAAATTTAATAATTCTGTTATTTGTCTAAAAAAAAAAAAAAATTTTTAGGGATCTTTCGATCCTAGTAACAAGATCATGTAGAGCCGTTTCACAGGGCTTACCTACTCTATATGCGTGTTGCATGTTACTGAGTGGATATTATATAAATAATTATCTCTAATAAACCTGTCGACAATCCTCTCTAAGGCTTTAAGAAATGTTGAGGAGAGACTGATGGACCGAAATGCTCTGGGATCAGTATAATCTGACTTGCCAGCTTTCGGTTAAAAAACAACGTTGCTATTGCACCAAACATGAGGAACAATGCTAAATGAAATGCACGCTTTGAAAAGGTAGAGCAGGCGGTGCTTAATAATAGGAAAACCCATGCTGCAATTCAGCCGAAAAAATTCTATCAGAATCACGGTTGTAAGGTTTAAAGGAGAAAATACTCCAACGCAGAACTTCGAACGTAATTAACCGATCCGCTAATTCCCAGTCTGGAGCTTTATTGCAATTCTTAATGGTGTGAAAGTGAGCAAAATGAGAGTTAACGATAGAACACTCCGGAAAATGAACAAAAAGAAGCAATTCGTACGCTTCTTTATTCGAAGAAGTAAACTTGCCATTCGATAGGCGAAGAGCATCAAGTCTACAGGTATAATTTTTAGCCAACGCTCTATTAAGTCTAGCGACCGCAGAGATACTATACATTTCATCATAGAAGTTTGTCCATGCCGTTCTGTGAGCGGATCTTAAGCTTTTTTTATACTACTTTTGAACTATTAGGAAACAAAAGGGTCTATTCCCAATCTTTCGTTCGGTAATAAGTGGACACGAATTTTCAAAAGCCGTCGAGAAAGCTTTTCTGCTTTGAACCCGAGCGAATATCGCGAATATAATTCCAGCTGCGTAGAATTGCCAAAAGTTGGCTCACAGCCTTTATTAAGTATTTCTAGCTGATATGAGCTTATAAAATTTAACAGAGCGGAGCCCCTGTTATTAATATTAGTGCTACCCCAAAGAGTAAAATGTGTGTTAACATCACAACCAATTAAGAATGGCCAGCTTAAAGAGTTTTTTCTGGGATGTGTCTGTACAAGTAGATAGAGCAACGAGTGTACTTTGAAATAAATATAGTTGGATTAAGAAACGACGCCAATTGTCATTTGTTAATGGTTCTGAATAGTTTACATTTCTGTGATACTAATGTAACTATATTTCAGTGTTTTACTGTATTTAAGATTAGCCGGCTCACAAAAATTTCGCTGGAATGAGTCAATGCAAGAAGATAGACTAATGACGGTACTTTGAAATAAAAAATAGTTGGAATTCAAAACTGCAGGTAATTGTCATTTGTTATTGGGCCCGAAAACTTCACGTTTATGTCATACTTAAGTGGATTTCAGGGGTTAACTGTATTGTAGATTGGCCAGCTCAAAGAGTGTTCTCTAGGATGTGGCTTTAAAAATAACGAGGGAACTTTATAATAAAATTAGTTGGATTAGTAAACTATAGACAATTGTTATTTGTTACTGGAATCGAATAGTTCACATTTGTCTAATTTTTAGGTGATACTTAAAGACAATTTGGAGAATTGCGCATAGTTTCCCAATCCAAGTAATTTTATTTCAAAGTGATCTCGTTCGTCTATCTTCTTGCATAGACCCATCCCAGAGAAATTTTACTTCAATCCTAAAGAAATTTCATCTTTCAGTGTTGTAAACAAAAACTTGTACCTATAAACTTTTTAATGGACTACCAAGAATTTGTATATCATAATTTTGTACTGCACAATTTTTTTTTCGTAAAGGATTTTTACATATGCGGAATTAAAATAAAAATGTGATGAGTGCTTTCAACATTTAAATTTTGCAAGGTGGGGGTGGTTTTTAAATAACTGATGTTAGTTTAAAAATTTCACCAATAAAAACATTCAACTATAATAACAAATTTATTTCGGCTACTAAAAATACCGAATTGAGTTTATATGACGATGGAAGCCATGAATCACAACAATAATACCGAGACCATGCTGTTTTATGAGATCAATCATTTTTTGCTCACGCATGTAAATTTTATTTCCTGCCTTATGTCGTTTTCCAGTTACAACAAAGAGTAGAAAACGAGCAGAAAGAGCTGTCAAAAAGGACAGCTTTTGACATTTTAAGTGGAACATAAAAAACAGATTTTTAAATGATTGCTTTTTTGTATGGGTGTGTGAATATACGTATTAATATACGTCAACTTTGCAATTCAAAGCAATGCAGATGTAAATTTGTTAGTTAGAGTAGTTTGCTACTCCGTCAATTTAGACTGATTTCAAGATGGTGGTTTGGAGAAGCTTTACAGTAGAGTAGTGTATAAGTGGAAAACGACAAAAATGATGAGTAAACCAAAATTTTAACTTCAAAGTTTGGTGCAGCCGCAATAATAACGTCCACGTTAGTAAAAAAGGAAGTATCTTCGGTTAAATCTATGTTTTGAGATTTACCCGGAGGTGCTTGCAAAATGTTAATCTCAATTTATTTATAGAGTAAGTTAGATACTAAGGGGGCTAACTGAGGCTAACAGTAAGATAAAGAATCAAATTATAACGCCTCTTCGAAAAAATTGAAATCCATTGGTATTCCATTTTAATTTTATAACATTTCGTAATCAGTTGAATTGACGAATAATTTTGATACAAGTAACAATTTAAAATATTTAGACAAATTTAGAAGTAAAATTTAGACAAATCACTTATACAATGCCGAATAGTGGGTTCGGCGGGGAAAGCAGGCAGTCTTTAAAATCCCGGGAACCTGTATGGTTATTCTTTATGGTTCTGCATCTATTGCTGATGAACATGTACATATGGTACAGGTTTTCTGAGCATGTTCTGAATTCGCCTTAATGGTTCAAATCGAGGAATTACCGTGGCTTCATAAACAAAAGTTCGTCCGTCCGGTTTTTTTTTTTTGCCAATTCCAACAGAGTTTTTTGGAGTGGAGTTCCAAGGGTATTTTAAAAAAAGCAATATTCTCCTTTAGATATAGCCATCCCAAAAATTTGCCTCACTTTAATATATTTTTACTACAGGTAAAATAAGATGAACAATTGAATACTGGAAGGACGTGCTCAATGGCGTTTAAAATATTTAAAGTTTTAATAACCTTTTCAGTAAAATCCTTAAACGCTTAGTACAGTAGAGTTTCAATCCATAAAAAAAATTAGAAAGCACAAATTTACACAGCTAGGAAATTATCAGTACTGTACGACAAATATTACTGTAAATATTGAGTACCGTTCAGTCTTACGATTAAAATAGAAATAGCTTCGAAATGCTATATAAGGCAGATGAAACTAAATGAGGGGTGTTCCAATCTTCATTATCATTTATAATTTATTAGGAAATTTCTTATTTCGTCCTTGATACATTTTAAGATCGTATGTAGCTTTTCATTTGACAAAAATTACTTTAAACTTAAAATACATCATGAAGAAATTTTAAAATCATTTATTAGCTGCATTTTGTGACGTCCGATAGAAGCATGTTTCATGAAACAACAAACAACCTCTAATCACCTTTGATAAAAATTTTGATTCAAATCAAAACTTGATTCAATTTACACTTTACATGTACACTTTGATCTGATCCGGATCACTACGTGTCAAGAAATGCGGCAAGAAATGTAAAAGAATCAACCAAATAGAATAAAACAAATTTAGAGATTATTTTACCCAGCAAAACACTGTTTCTATTCACTAAGTGAATTATAATTCCCGGGATATATGATGATGGATTAAATTGACCTAATTTTTCGGGGAATTTGGCCCAGAATTCCCGGAAACAACCCCGAGATTACCAATTGGTAGCGAAAAATGTATTTGTCAAATTATCGTTAGATTTAAAATTTGTCAAAATGATTACAAGTCTGCTCCTTATGCTGATATATATTGTCTCGTCTAATTTAGGAATTCCACTCTCTAAATCACCTACAGTTCTAGGATACAGAAAAAAAACCTTCCTTCATTTGTCTGCATTCCTAGTCGGTAGTTTGGCATCTATTGGAGGAGAAGGAACCAAAATTGAGAAGATTATTCTACCAGCTCCATAACCTTCCAGTAGGTGCGCATAACGTGAGCTGTTTTGGTCATGTATGAGGCAGCGGCGTGACGAGTACAATTGTGTAAGGGGTGACCTGGTCACAATACGTAAGTTTAGGTGCTGCCTCCTCGTGGCGATCACTTGTAACTGAAGTCATTTGGCATAGGGTAAAGTACGGCGCTCCTTGACAAAAAGGGTTGGAATATATGGGAGTGGGACTGCCCTCCCGAAGTCCTTGGGTACCAATGCTACTGTTTTTCTAGCAGAATTTCTTTGGTAAAGTATGTATCGCGAACTGCCGGGCAGTGTAATCAGGTTCATCAAGAGCCTGAATATTGACTGCACGAAAGCTCTTTCGAGTTGCAATGTAATGTGGCTGAACGCCCACAGGGCCCTTCAACAATAATAACAATATTAATATTTTCCTCTTTGCGGAACAGCGATGCTGGAACAACCAAAATATGCAGGGAAACTTGAAACTTCTTATGAGAACACACGGGTTGCTCATCTGCAGGAAATACAGAGATTAAAGGTAAGTCAAAACCAAGGATATCATAACTTAGAGAAGGAATGACAGAGAGGGTGTAATGGATATTCATATCCTTCATACCTTATAAACCGCCTAGACATTATGAAGAATTTCCGGTATTCTTTCCAGAAAAAGGGAAATTCCAAAAAAAAACTCTAATTTGAAATGTTTGCAGGCAGTCTATGTTATGTCTCTGTTCCTTAACAGTGGAAGAAAGTAATGGTAATGTTTGTAACAAAAGAGGGTTTTAAACCCTCAATTAAAGTAAAATCCGCTTTTCCGCCCAAACGATGGAGAAACTATTCGGTCAATAAATACATCAGGCTGAAGGTACTACCAGCCCTGCCACTAGGCAAAATTCAATTTGCATATCAGAAAGGCAAGTCCAGTATCACAGCATCACATAAAATGGCAAAAACAATTGAGAAAGCATTGGGCATTAAGGAGGTTGCTGTTTGTGCTTTTATGAATGTAGAAGGTGTCTTTAACGATGCCTCGTACGAAATAATGGCAAGTTCCTTACAATATAGAGTGCTGGATAACAGAATCATCAAATGGATCAAACACATATTGCTGAGCAGAGAAATATCCGATAACTTTGGAGGTGAGACCTGTGTAATAGATGCTAATAAAGGTTGCCTACAAGGACGTGTACTGTCACTTCTTTTATGGTCGTTATTAGTAGATGAACTGCTAACAGATCTGGGTCAACTTCTGTACGATGTAATAGGATATGCCGATAGCATATCTATAGTAGACAGGCGTAAGCTTCATCTCATTATGAGAGAACTTATGCAGAATGTCCTGGATACCATTTACCAGGAGGAGGAAACTTAACACTTCTCAGTTGGTGCTAGATGGAATTCAACTTGGTTTCGACACAAAAGTTAAATAGGCGGGAGTCAAGTTAGATCAAAAATTTGCGTGAAGCTCATATCTTACGACCACAATAAATAAGGCAAAAAACCAAACTCAAAACAAAGAGCTGGATTAACAAGCAAATCATCACTTCAGGAACAACTTACGCTCCACCTGTAGATTTAACTATAACATAGAAAAAAACGACGAAAGCAAAACTGGCCAAACTCCCGTACCAAGCGTGTCTGGTAATTTCCAGAACCATAAGAAACATTCCGACGGTCTGCATACAAGTAATGCTTGGCCTAACACCGCTAGGAGATATTGAAAGGGGTTGGTAACTGGAGATGATCAGTTTCAGTGATATACTCCACCCAAAAATACAAAACTCGCATCCCAGAAACGGAGGACTGAGGGAGTAATTCCACATTCAGGATGATGCACAAAAATGGTTCACGTATGGATCAAAAACGGAAGTGAGAGTAAGAGAGGGCATAGTTGAGCCACGGTAAGCAAAAAATTATTATACTCTCGGATGGTCAAGTAGCACCTAAAGCACAGATTGTTTCAGATCTATGTAACCTGACAAATGCAAGGTGGTTGAGGGGATAAGAAATTTGATCAACGCGGAAATCAAAAAGGATTGAGAAGCAACCCCAAAATTACGACATTCAAAAAAGTGCATGAACTATGGAACGAAAAGGGCTAAAGAAGCTCTAAATCTAAGCAAGAGTGATCTAAGAATCCTTTGTAAAATACTAACAGGATACAGTCCTTGTAGATTCCACCTCACGAAAATGTGTAAGGTTGTCGATGACATATGCAGATTCCGCTGTGAATAAAAAGATACATAAGTGCTTATTCTGATGGAATGCCCAACGCTACAACAACAAAGTAGGAAGCACCTAAGGAAGTTCTTCATTGAGAACAACGGGTATAGTACCATTTCGATCAAAGGAAAGCTGAAATTGCAAACTATTGACAGCCTCACATACACCGAAATAAACTTTGTTTCTGTTTAACATCGGGAATAACCCAATAGTATATAGGAATATTTGGAAAGCTTAAGGAAGTGAAATGAAAGAATAAAGCTTAGTTATTCTGGCACGGATCAAGGTTCAATAAATAAATAGAGCTTCCGATATGGAAAATGCTCAAGTATGTTAGTTCTTTTCCAAAAATTACCAAGCTGTTGTTAGAGGACTGATCTTTAAAGTATTTAATTTTGCACCATTTGGTACCGATGAGATAACATGAGATAATCTTATTTGAATTGCAATCGAAATGTCGTATTTAAACTCATTTAAAATTCCAAACCAATCAAAATTTAATAATTTCCGTTCCCTTCAGGCAATTAAGGCAATTAAAACCATACGACCCGCACGATACGCATAAATTTAATTAATTTTATAGTACAATCGAATGTTTCAACGCACACAAAAATTAAAAATACATAAATCACAAAAATTTCCTTTTTTTTTTTTTCTTTTAATTAAATGTTAAAATAAAAAATTAATTAACTTTTCAGTTTTGTGCTCAAAACACACAAACGCACACATGGGGAGGACAACCGTGCGCGCCCAAAAAAAATCTATAATTACCTTTTTTTGTTTGTTTTTTTTTTGTCAATTCCATAATAATTAGCTAAAAAATATTTGTATTCGCCTTTTTTTTATTAATTTCCATCACTTTTTTTTTTTTTTGTATTTTATCCCTAATTAGAAATAACCGAAACATTTCATTTTGATTTCTTCAACACAAAATCCGGCTGCCGTAAAAACAAATTTTGCCTAATTGCTATGAAAATTCAATTATTTTAATTTATTCCACATAAAAACCAAAACAAAAAAAGAACAAATCGCCAACCAAAAAAATGAAAGCTTGAACAAAAGCTCATCATCATCATCGAAAAAACGAAAAGTTTTGTAAAACATAAAAAAAAAAACGCCATACAACACCCAGAATACGTATACATAGTGAAATGATAAAATGAAATTAATTTAGAATTAAATTTTCGTGCTTTCATCATTAAAAAATTTGCTACACAGACTCCTTGGGTATTCGACATACATATGTATATACCTGTATACATAATATGATATTCGTAGCTGCCGACGGAAAATTTGTTTATTAAAACAAAACACAGACGAAATATATCCGTTATAGGTACGTACCCTGACCAGAAACAAAAATATTTGTCTTGTCAATCAAAAACAATTTTTTTGTGAAATTTCTCTTCCTTTTGTCAACGTCATTAAAGAAGTCTATAAAAAATGAAAGGAAAATATGTATCATATTTTCATTTGGAAGATGGTACAGTTTTATGATCATAATGATTTTATCTTACAATATTTGGTTGAATATTTTCCAATTCACTGGATTTTACAAGAGCATCAGAAGTTTTTTTTTTGTAAATACATTAGACGCACATCGTATCAAGCGATTACACCGTGGTAAAATAATGGCCTTAGTGGTTAAAAAGCTCTTTTGCTCGTATCGTTGGTTTCAATATCACAATGTAACAGTTATGGATAGTTGTAAAGCAATTAAGAAACAAAAGAAATCGCACAGTAATATCAGTATAGACATCTTAAGTGGTTGTCATTCTATAATATGTGTTATTTTATTAGTATGTCGTTGCTATGTCTCCAATGCTGGATCGATAGTAGTTTAACACAAAGAAGTTTATTTTTAATGTTTCAACAGCAACCTTAATAACCACTAATTTTTTATATGGAAAATAATTACACCAATTAATAAAAAAATTGGTAATTGTTAAAATTTGCTTACACAAGAATAGAGCTGAGTGAATGTGACGCAGACAATTTGTAGGGTAATTTTTTTTTTTTTTTAGTAAAATTCGCTAATATAGCATGTACATACAAGGATTGATTTTTTTCTTAATCATAGTGCTCAGCCAAAAGTAAATATTTCTTGTAAATTTTTTATCTCTGACGTTGCTGTATTACTAGCAAATAATATGTATGCTCTCTTTGCCATCAATTACCTTACGTTTAAATGGTAAAGTAAAATAAAACTAGGGGCCTAAGGCTCCATGTACCGTTACGTAAACCTATATAAAAAAATTATTTTTTAACCTGAAAAAATTTAAAATTTTCACTTAAGCGACTAAATGAAATAAATAATTATTACTTCCATATGTTTCATAGAAAATTCGATTTTTTTGAAAATTTCTTGGAAATAAATTCTATGCCAACAAGGTTAAAAATCTTGATATTTCTAAATATAGGTTTCGAAATCGGCGCATTCTTGGTTGTTTGCATATACTCGTACTTTACTGTCAATCAGCAAATTCTGAGTTAACAAAATACAAAATCTGCAATTGTGCTCCGATTGCAGTTCTTCAAACCTCTAAAGATAGGTTTTTGGACCTATAATTGTTGAACCAACGTTAATGTAAATTGTTTGATTTCTTCCATTTATTTCATGGAAAATTCGATTTTTTTCAAAGCCATCTTACCATAAATCAGCAAATTCTCAGCCAAAAATATTTCAAAATCTGCAATTTTGCTAAGAGTGCAGTTCCTGATATCTCGAAAGATAGGTTTTCGGACCTGTAAATGTTGTGCCAAAGCGCATTTAGATTGCTTCAGTACTATACGGGGCACAAGCCGATAAGTATTGGTTATATTGACTTTTGTTTTGTAAAAGGTTTTATGCTTGTGCAATGTTTCCCGCGAATTAATGTATCATGGACTATAGGTTTCGACACTGTTATGATTTATAAGAATCTCCAGAATTTATGGTTATCCTGTAATAGAATTACTGCAGCGTATGCCACTTGACTGGCATCATGTAAACCATGGAATCCGGTCGTTGAATATTTAGTGTGCACGAACCTAGGGATTTTGCTTTCCTGTATGTTTGGTAACGTAGGTCAGATTAGCCGCCATTTGTCTGTCTCTTTCTCTTTAAGTAGATTATCTCAAATTACGTTCAAAAAACGAAACTGTTGGATAAAGATTTTTATTTTTATATTGATCGGAGCAATCCAGCCTAATGGATCAACAATTTTTCCTGCCTCGGAAAGTATTGTTTTTTCATGAATTGTAAATTCTTTGGTATCTCAACATGGAATTTGAAAAAATAGTCTAACGGGTCCGTACTGCAGACCCAAAATCTTCACAATTTTATCAGATACATCACCAATTGGCCTGATTTGGTGTCCTCTATCCGCAGGCGGAATATCATTCAACACTTCGGAGTTTGACACCAACTTTCGCAAATTTAAACCATAAGTGGACAAAATTGTTGTGATGGATTTCGTTAGGTTTTGTATTTCATCTAGGGTATCTGCGCCTGTCACGAGGTCGTCTACGTAGATAATTCAAGTGATACTTGTTCTTGCTAAAGAGAGCTGAGCCTAATCCGTAAGTGACGTTGGTTAATTTTAAATGCCTGATGGGACGAGTTTGACCTTCTCTCCATACGATTTTGTTAAAATTTTGTATCATCCTCTTGCTCGTGAACTTTCCGATACATTTTTTCAATGTCAGCATAAAGGGTAAATTATACAGTAGGCCCAACCGCCAAACAATCATTCAGTGACACGCCAGTGGTCGTTTTTTCAGACCCATCAATAAACCATGACCCATGGTAACTCCATTGTGTGGTAAAAAGAAACCTGATTCTTGTACTGATGGTTAAAGGATTTGTTCCATATAACCGAGACCCAAATATGCCGAGGTTCTTTGTAGATTTTCCGTGAAACTTGCCTCACACAATTCTCCACCTGGTGACCGAAAAGAGACATAATTTGGAATTGACCCTATCTTTTGGGAGTTTTAACGTGGAATCTATGTTGTTTTCATGTATATTGTTAGTGAACCCGAATATAGAATCATATATTTAGATTTTGTAGAACATGGGTACCTTCAACAATTCAACCAAATACTACATTCTGTAGAACCAGTTCGTTTTGATCAACCTTAATCTGACCTTAGACTAATACATTAAAAAACTGATCAATCCCTATGAGTACAGCTATTTCGTTGGCTTTGTAAAAATCAGGATCTGCAGAGGTAATGTTTCCCAATTCTTATTTAAAGCGCTGATACTCATTTGGGGCAGCTTCGTAATATTTTTCAAGATGAGGGCGTTTATTGTTAAGACTGAACCTGACCGAGTTTCGACTTGAGTGGTAGCAACTCCTTTCGCAATACCTGCTTAAACTTGTTCAAGCCCTTTAACCATAATTCGCCCATTATTCCGTCGAATTCCAAGACCCGAAATCTAATAGGGCGCGGCACGGCATAGTTTGACCTATCGAACAAACAACTTGTGCTAGAGCGGTTGGCAAAATCGATTGTATCGTATTTAGTAGGCAACGATCTGCAAGTGCCGAATTTGATATGCTATTGACAAGTCTTTCTTTGTTCTCTGATGAAACCGTTTCTTCCTCTACTAAATGGAGAAGGGTGTGGTGTTTTCCTCTGAATAACGGGCACCGCCGTTTGGACAAGCATTTAAAGATGGCATGCTTATCACTCAAATAGTTGAACTTTGAGCTCAACTGATTGCTGGAAAATCGTAGGCTGCCATTTCTTGCCTTATTTATTGATGAGTATGTACAGGAGCCAAGGATCTCGATCTTCATTATGCGGACCCATTGCCCTTAATCGTCGGAGCACTTTATCAGAAGCATCAAGCAGTCGCTTAATACTGCTGTTGTTAGCTGTATTAATCGATGAAAATTCCAATGAAAGCATTCATGGTGTATCGCTTTCTGTCGTAGCGCTGTTTCAGCTTTTTTGATGTAGTTTGCTTCAGTTATGCTAAAATGCCGCAAGAGGTCCGCTGCTTCCCCTCGAAGTAGTCCCTTCAAATATTGAAAGTTCTGAACCGGTGCAAGGAGTCGTGTATGGATAAAACAAACAAGTCATAGAATAACTGCCACTTCGTATAGCCGCCTGGGAATGCTCATATATTCAGTTTCGGTAATCGGACGTCTTCCCCTGAATGCGTTGTATTTAACTGGTTATCAAAACTCATGTTACCAGTGTCAACTACGATTTTGCAAATTAACATGTTGAGCTCGGTAATAGCTTTATAGTAATTTTCCTCATGTTCCTTATTAGGATCTTGTGCTGGATCAAGAGGAAATAATATGTTATTCTCGATCACCGTAAATTCATCCATTAGCTTCTCGACTCGATGTGACTTCGTTTTGTACTCTTCAACTACTATTTAGGTGGCAAACAATATTATAGACTTCCGCTGGAGTAGTGGGGGACAAAAATATTGAGTCAGGATTCGAACGCAACGTATTAAATTTAAGAATATTTTTACCACTCTCAATTGCCTTGCCCAGTGAAATTGCTATATTGACAAAAGAATCATTAAATAAGTTCACTATATCTGAGGTATTACTATACGTATCACCATTACTACAAATGAGCTTCCACAATTTATGTATCGTCGATGGGCCAGAATTATTCTTCAATTTAGCAACAACACTTTTAATAGTTATAAATTGTTCACTTAAACACTAGCTTTAAAGTGGTACTTTGATTGCTGTGAAGAATGCAGTTTCTAGCGAATTGATCACTCGCCATACCCTATTTTTCTCAGTTGTCAATTTTTAAAAAATCCCGTTACTCACTAGTTCGTGCAAATGATCGTGTCATGAATGATGAAAGGCAATAGTGACATTGGATTACTGCGCCAGTATTTCAACTTCTCGAATCTCTAATTCTCTAGTGAAGTTTCATATTCCGATATCTTATCATGAGCTGCTCAGGACTGGAGTCCCTGGTTTTCGTAAGACACGATTCAATAGGGATCTATTCAACATCGAGATGGGCCGCAAAAAGCTTCATACCTTGCTACTATGCTTCAGAGTATTATCCAGCTGGTTTTCAACTGGTGTTATGGTAAAGAGGTTCATGAATAATAGAAGAAAAGTACCTGATAACCCCCTCACACATACATATGTGTTCTGTTTGCTAACATTTCTGTTTATGAGCCCACCTCTCCGTCGTTCGTTACCAAACTCCTGCAGTGCTCAGAATTCAACAATATAAGGAGGATCTTGATCGCTTATATACCATCTTGGGTAAAAAAGGAACGAAATCGAAAACTACCGTGCTTTTGCTATTCTAAACCACACGTAAGTCATTCATTCGTTTGCATTATTATAAATGATCTGTTAGTTTCCCGTTTATTATACTAGATGACTGTGATCCCCACGGACCCAACCCGTGCTAATTAAAATATTGTAATAAAGATGAATCAAAATCCTTCAAAAATTGCACATATTACAATGTTGCCGGACACCTTCATCATTTAATAAAATCGCCCGCATGGCTCTCCAATAATAATAATAACAATAATAGACCCCACCTCCTACCGACGGGGTTTCTACATGAGTACAGAGCCATGGTGGACTTCTTTACTCTCTCTAAAATATTGGGCATCCAATTTAGCTTACTGTCCAAGATTATGCCCAGAAATCTTGCCTTATCAGTAAAGGCCGGTGCCGTGCCATTTAAGGTAGGAGGGGCGACTACCGGAATTTTATATTTCTTGGTGAAGAGTACCAGCTTCGTTTTGGATGGATTTATACCCAGCCCACATTTGCTGGCCCGCTTTGTAATGATTACGAGTGCGTGTTGCATGACTTCCTTAATCGTGCCTAGGTACTTCCCCGAGATCGCGATTGCTACGTCATCTGCATATGCTATCACCCCTATTCCCTCCCTCTCCAATTTCAAAAGTAATCCATTGATAACTATGTTCCAGAGAAGAGGTGATAGGACACCACCTTGCGGAGTTCCTCTAACTACTCGCCTCCTAATGGTGGAGTGCTCCATATCCGCGTTAATAATCCTGCATTCTAGCATCTGATTTATCAACCTCCCTAAGGGGTAGTCCACATCTAAGAAAGACAGTCCTTCCCGAACTTCGAGGAAGGCTACCATACAGTACTCTTTCGAGTGGATTGATTTCTTAATTTTCGCACCAGGGAATGCAGAGCCATGTCCACAGATCTCCCTTTCCAGTACGCATGCTGAGAAGTCGCCCAATTACTGGATTTTATTTTTGCACGTATGTACACGTCGATCAGTCTTTCCAATGTTTTCAACAGAAAGGATGATAGAGTTATGGGTCTTAGGTCCTTTGGGTAGGCCTGTGAATTTTTCCCCGTTTTCGGGATGAAAATCACCATAACCTCCGTCCATTTCCTAGGAATATAATTCAGTTTTAGACACCCGCTGAAGATCACCTCCAGCGATGGGAGAATGTTCGACGAGTGTTTTTGCAATTCCGCTGGGATGATACCGTCCGGGCCTGCTGATTTGTAGGGTTTAAAGCCGTTTAGTGCCCTTAGGATCCGGTTTTTGCACACGATTTCCTCCTGGCACCCCGACGATAAATTTCCCCATTCCTACAAGCTCCGACGATACACCCACACTACCCGGGAAATGGGTATCCACACAGAAGCGCCAATAATTTCCTACCGTTGTATACAGCCCATCTGGTTTAATTAAGTAACTAGGGCTCGTTGGACTCTTAGACAAGATTTTCCTGAGGCGCGAAGTCTCCGAAATACCTTTCATTTTATCACAGAAAAGTCTCCAAGACATCCTCCGCGCCTTCCTTATTTCCTTTTTAAACTTTTCAAGGTGCTCCTTATAAGAGTCCAAGTTCTGAGCTTCCCTAGAGCCCTTTGCTTTATTGAATGCTTTCCTGCATCCTGAACGAAGGACTCCCAACTCCTTGGATCACCATACCGGTTTCTGCTTCCCTTTAGGTATTCTCTTGGGGCAAGCAGTGTCCAAGGACAAGTTGCCGGCGCTTGTGATTTCCCCCATCAAGAAATCCAGCTCCTTCTCGGTGGCTGGGGACTTCGGAACATCGGTCGGGAAGATTCCTACTAAGACTTCCCCGTATTTGTTCCAGTCAGTCCTTCTAGGATTCCTGAAGGCTTTCCGGGTAACAGGGTGAATGTCAATATTAAACGTCACTTACCGATGGTCCGAGACACTCTTCCTTCGCCACCCTTCGCAAAGGTAACATCCAGTACCCCCTGCCTGTTACTAATGATAAAAGTAGGCTCTTGCCCCAGATTACACACTGCAAGGTTAGTACCCAATAAGTAATCAAATAAGTACTCACCCCTATCATTGATGTCGGTGCTACCCCAGTATTACTCCGATCTTTTTCCGTTCCGCTTCGACTATCAGTTCCCCAAGGTTATCCGGCGGAACCTCCTTCTCTCGGTCCATATAGGCTGAAACCAGCCATAGTAAGCAGCCTCCCGTCTCCAGGCCGACTGCCGTTACGTCTCCACTACTATATTGTGGAAGAAGAAAAATACTCAAGTTATTTTTAGCGAGAATGCAAGATCTGATCTTATCGGACCCAGAAGAGTATAAAATTGTATACTCTTTTAAACCGAGGCCACAGATCTTGTTTTTACTAATCTAGGGTTCTTGAACTAGGATTATGTCCTCATCCGATTTGGTCAGTCTGAGGATCAAGTATCTATAAAATACTCAGTTATCTCGAAAAGGCCCAAATAATTTCAAGCTCACCTATTCACGAAAATGTCGAATTATGAAACATCGTTAAAGCAATTCTACCCTAAAAGATATAAGTCTCGAATAATTTGGAAGCCAAGCAACTCAAAGCTCTGTAAATCAACAGCCAAGTAAATCTACTCAAGACCTACTACAATTTTATAACAAAAGGATGCTACATAATTTCATGTCATCTTTGCGCAAAGGCTCCAATGTTAAGCGGCTTTGAAGAGTTCTCAATTTAGTATGTGAATAATTAATAAAAAGCATAAATTATTGAAAAATTGTTCTAATTTTTATTAATATTGGAATTTTAATAAATTGTCAAAGCAGGGGTTTGGGGGGCAGTCCTCATCCTTCAAGGTATACAACGGATTAAAATAATATTTCAAAAATTTGTTATAACTAAAAAACATGATTTTTTGGGGAGTTTTTTTGGTTCGAGATATCGAGGGTAATCCCTATTTTAATATGATTTTCAAACAATTCATAAATTTATGTGGAAATCTTTTAAATTAAATTGAGTTTTCATAAAAATAATAGTAGAATAGAAGAAAAGACAAGTAGAAGGTTTACAAACGAAAGGTTGTATAAACGTTCTCGCATATCTGGGTCATGCATACACATGTTGATCGAGCAAGTAAATGCAAGAATTTTGTATACTTGCAATAATGTATGAAGCGGAAGAACATTTGTCTGCTATGGCTGCTAAAACCAAAAACTTGTTTTTCACCTACTGGTTCCATACTAGCTGCAAGCAAGTACCTAGAAAACCCAATGAGAAGGATTGAGTAATACCAGTAAATATTTAATGTGAGCATGTAAGACAGAACTCTCATGACTTATGTATATAAAAATGTTTCCCTTAAGTTCCTCATTGTACTTACCTTTGAAGTTAGATGTCTGTGAAGTTAGCACGAAAATTCATCCCGAAAAGGTTTTTTTTATTTATTGGTTTGTTTCCTTGCTAAATTAGATGTCAGCCCGAAAATAAAGAGAAATATAGAAGAAAATTGCAATTCATCCCGAATTTTTTATTTAAAGAAACACATAATATTTTGCAATACAAATAATGCTTTAAAAACATGTTTTAATTAAAGGTATTCTCTCGAAAAATATTATTAAGAAATCACGGGGTTCACTTGTTAAACGGACCGTAATTCTCTAACAATTCCATACATTTCAAATGAATAAAATTTGTACATTTTGGTCACATAGTGCCGTTCTCAGAGATGTATATCTAAAAAAGGATATGGCCTGATGTTTGTCCATCCTTAATTGATATATTAAAAAACATTAGTTAAGAAATCACGGGGTTCTCTTAGTAAACGGAGCGTTATTCTCTAACAATTCCATACATTTCAAATGAATAAAATTTGTATGTTTTGGAAGTCACATAGCGCCGTTGTCAGAGATGTCTATCTAAAAACGGCTATGGCCGGATGTTTGTCCATCCTTAATTGTTATATTAAAAAAAATCATTAAGAAATCACGGGGTTCACTTAGGGAACGGACCGTTATTCTCTAACAATTCTACACATTTAATATGAATAAAATTTGTACGTTTTGGAAGTCACATAGCGCCGTTGTCAGAGATGGCTATCTAAAAAGGGATATGGCCGGATGTTTGTACAACCTTACTTGTTAGATGGAAAAAAATTGGTTAAGAAATCAAGGGGTTCACTTAGTGAACGGATCGTTAATATTTAAACATTCCATACATTTCAAATGAATAAAATTTGTACGTTTTGGAAGTCACATTGCGCCGTTCTCAGAGATGTCTACCTCAAAAGGGCTATTGCCGGATATTTGTCCATCCTAAATTGTTATATTGAAAAAAATTCATTAAGAAATCACAGGGTTCACCTAGTGAACGGACCGTTATTCCCTAACAATTCCACACATTTCAAATGAATAAAATTTGTACGTTTTGGAAGTCACATAGCGCCGTTGTCAGAGGTGTCTATCTAAAAAGGGCTATGGCCGAATGTTTGTACAACCTTACTTGTTATATGGAAAAAAATTGGTTAAGAAATCGCGGGGTTCACTTAATGAACGGAGCGTTATTATCCAACAATTCCATACATTTCAAATGAATAAAATTTGTACGTTTTGGAAGTCACATTGCGCCGTTCTCAGAAACGCCTCTCTAAAGAGGGCTATGGCCGGATGTTTGGCTATCCTTAATTGTTATATTGAAAAAAAATTAGTTAAGAAATCACGGGGTTCTCTTAGTGAACAGACCGTTATTCTCTAATAATTCCACACATTTAAAATGAATAAAATTTGTACGTTTTGGAAGTCGCATTGCGCCGTTCTCAGAGATGTTGATCGAAAAAGGGCTATGGACGGATATTTGTCCATCCTAAGTTGTTATATTGAAAAAAATTCATTAAGAAATCACGGGGTTCACTTAGTGAACGGACCGTTATTCTCTAACAATTCCACACATTTCAAATTAATAAAATTTGTACGTTTTGGAAGTCACATAGCGCCGTTGTCAGAGATGTCTATCTAAAAAGGGCTATGGCCGAATGTTTGTACAACCTTACTTGTTATATGGAAAAAAATTGGTTAAGAAATCGCGGGGTTCACTTAATGAACGGAGCGTTATTATCCAACAATTGCATACATTTTAAATGAATAAAATTTGTAAGTTTTGGAAGTCACATTGCGCCGTTCTCGGCCGGATGTTTGTCCATCCTTAATTGATACATTGAAAAAAATTAGTTAAGAAATCACGAGGTTCACTTAGTGAACGGACCGTTATTCTCTAACAATTCCACACATTTCACATGAATAAAATTTGTTACCAGTTAAAATTACATAGCGCTTTTCTCAGAGGGAATAATATGGGTCGAAGAAGGGCCGAATGGGTTGAAGGGCCGAATGGGTCAAAGGGCCGAATTATTATTTTTTTTGTTTTGTTTTAAGAAATATAATTTTTTAAATTTGCTATTTTAAGGAATATTTCGTCGATATAAAATATTGTATTTCAGCAAGGTATATAGAAATAATGGTATGACATTCCCGTGTTTAATATTCGTTTTCCTTTGCGCATATACGTCATTCACATGGTAAATTTTTTTTATGGTATACGAATTAACATTGAAATAATATTTTTGTTGCAGATCTAATAAATTTTGAAGAACAAAAATCTTTCATAATTTTAATTTATTATTTTATTAAGTTTCCTTTTTCTCGAATTTACATTTTGAATCAAATTGCAATTTAATATACGAATTTTAAAAAACATTTTACAACGAAAAAATAATTGTTTTATTTCGTTTTCCAAATCAACTTCAGCTGAAATAGAAATTAATGTTTTAATATAATTTCTTCCCACTTTCAGAGTTGGAGAATTATATTCGCTGAATACTTCTTCTAATTGCTGGATTTTTTGCATAAAATTTAAATTTGGTTTACTTAAGAAGCCTTCACTTATTTGATCTGTCCATGTGAAACTGCCACTAGGCTCTATTTCACAGTATTTTTCAATTATAGTAGGAGTTTTGTACTTTAGTCGATGAATAATATAACCCGCTAAATATTCTAGACCGTCGTATTCTAAATCAATCAAGCCGTGCGTCGACTCAGCCGATGTTATTAAGCTATCTTCTGTGAGGTATGCCAATAAATTCGATGTTAAGACGTTTTCAGTTAATTCTTCCGACTCATCTAGGTACTCGATTTGATTAGTAGGTTGCCTTAGTGACTCATCTAGCTCCATTTCAATAAGGTTAGTATTGTCATACTCCACATTGGACGAAGTTGAGACGATGCTTTCATTTTTTCCTAATATAAAGCTTCGAAGACGATATTTAAATTGCAATCCGGTCGGATGATCATACAGATCGCCTTTAGCTCTCATAACCCCAAAAAACATTTCTAATGGATCCTGGTTTATACGGTAAGTTAATAAATATTTAGTTTCATATTCGTTTTGTAGGTCATTAAACAATAACTTTAATGCATTAATGCTACCGATTATCCCTTTTTGAAATGGTAATATTGACTTATTTTTACCAATTCGCATGTTTTTGACTAAATGTTCCATATCATTTAATATCATATCATGTTCATTTCTTTCCAAAACCAAAAGCTGCCATTCTTGGACGAGAATCAATTCGAGGTACTTTAGAATTAAAAAGATCAAACCAGTCGTTCACCTAATTAAAAATAAAAAATAAATCATTATTATAAATATGTATAAATAAGTACATAATTATATAAAACTGTATTTTATAATTCAAATTTACTTGTTTCAGAAGAATTGCTAATTCATTCCAGTTTTCAGATTTTGCTATACCCAAACAACCCAATCTGTTTAATGCTGATGAGTTAGTGTGAGAAAATAATTGCGTTGCTAATTTTACTTTTTGTCGTTTACCGCACTTAACATTCAAATGACTATCTGTTAATCGGCTAGCAATTTTTAAGTCTAATTTAGATTTATGCTTTAATAACTCTACTAGAGGATCTTTAATTAAAAACTTGTCGTTTACTAAAATACCAGAATCTAAAAAATGATTTCGGAAGAGTTTAATTAAATGTGGGGTGTCACTAAATATATAAATTTTCTTCTGGTCATTGCAAGAGTTCACAAAGTATGGTTTGTTTTCTGTTACCCCCATTTTGTTCCATAATCCCCTGTTGCCCCCTCCTAAATCAGTAAGTATACCCACAACATGATAATCAATAGAATTCAGCTTTGTAATAATTTTTTCAATCATAATTTTAGTTAGTTTACTATCAAAACCGTAGAACACAGGTTGCTTCCAGTTTTCGAAAATTCCACGAGCCATTATCACTTGTACATAATTTGCAGGAGGGAGTACCGTATCACTTTTTTGATCATATTCGTAGGATTTTTGTATTTTCATCTCGTCCGCTATAAATACGCAAACTCTTTGGTACTTAGTTAGGTCGGCATTTTGCGTCAAACTAAAAACTACACCTAAGTATCCAGGATTTATATCAATTTTTCCAGCCCATGTTCTGACATACGGTACGCCTTTGGGCCACTACCATATATAGCAATGGCTTGTGATATGTCATTAACTTCCCATTTTACTCGTTTGCCTTTATTTTGCATTTTTCTTCGTTGGCCATGAGTAAATATTTGTTTTATAAATTCATTTTCTTGTTTCAGAACGTTACACTCTTGCTTCAATCGATTACATTCTTTCGTTAGTTTAACATTTTCGTTCAACAAATTTCGGCCGCTTAAACAAAATTATATAATTATTATATTATTACAAAAACTACAATTTTTGACATATTTACCTCTCTTCTGACAACTCTTCGTTTAAATCTGACGTACTCGTGGCTTTTCCTAGGTTATGAGGAACGCTTTCATACATTACAGGCAATATTGCGCTATTGCTCAATTCTGGAATCGTTGATGTGACATTTAAAATATCTGTAATAATTTGTTTTGATTCCTGACGTTCTTGCCGCTTTTGGCGCTTTAATGATGACTCTTTGTTTCTTATTGAACTGGGAAGATTTTCTGTTGGAACGGCATCTAATTTTAAATTCCGGCTATTTTTCGGTGAATAATTTAGAAACTCTTGCTTCAAATTTCTTGAAAATTGAGCGGCCGTAAAGTGTTTTGCACATATATATGAAGTTTTAATATTGAAATTGTCTTTACGACCACATTTATGGCGCCAAATTTCTCTATAGGTAGGATCTTTTGGAAATCCAAAAAATTTCATTTTTTCACGAGTGGATTCATTTGCATTGCGTTTTAATCTTTTATCGTTGTTGCTGTTGCACTTTAACACTGCACAAATCACCATTTTAGCCACTTTTGTTTATTATTAATTAAAAAGAATAATTTTTTCATCCACTTGTTGAAGCAACATTAAAGAAATGAAATATTTTTACGATGTGAGTGACGTATTAAAATGAGAGAGAGACAGGATGCGACATGCGCAATGTAATACCATTATTTCTATATACCTTGGTATTTCAGAATGTTGCATTAACATAATATTGCTTTTACTTTCTTTTACTCTAGTAAAATAAAGTATAGTAATCATGAAAATTTTGGACCTTGAGATTTTTAGAGATTTATTTGTTTTGAGGTTCGCTGAGTCCGAAAAAGTGGGTTTCGAAATGGTGTATGTCTGTCTGTCTGTCAGTCTGTCAGTCTATCAGTCTGTAAGTCTGTCAGTCTGTCAGTCTGTCAGTCTGTCAGTCTGTTAGTCTGTCAGTCTGTCAGTCTGTCAGTCTGTCAGTCTGTCAGTCTGTCAGTCTGTCAGTCTGTCAGTCTGTCAGTCTGTCAGTCTGTCAGTCTGTCAGTCTGTCAGTCTGTCAGTCTGTCAGTCTGTCAGTCTGTCAGTCTGTCAGTCTGTCAGTCTGTCAGTCTGTCAGTCTGTCAGTCTGTCAGTCTGTCAGTCTGTCAGTCTGTCAGTCTGTCAGTCTGTCAGTCTGTCAGTCTGTCAGTCTGTCAGTCTGTCAGTCTGTCAGTCTGTCAGTCTGTCAGTCTGTCAGTCTGTCAGTCTGTCAGTCTGTCAGTCTGTCAGTCTGTCAGTCTGTCAGTCTGTCAGTCTGTCAGTCTGTCAGTCTGTCAGTCTGTCAGTCTGTCAGTCTGTCAGTCTGTCAGTCTGTCAGTCTGTCAGTCTGTCAGTCTGTCAGTCTGTCAGTCTGTCAGTCTGTCAGTCTGTCAGTCTGTCAGTCTGTCAGTCTGTCAGTCTGTCTGTGTCCTCTCTACTGCCCAGATGGTTTAACCAATCGAACTGAAATTTCAGATTCAGTTTCAGATTTAAGCTTTATTGATAAATCGGGAGGTCCCACTGAATTTTGCTCCAAATCGGCTAACCGGAAAAGGCCACTCCCTTGGTCCAGAACATTTATTTTGCAAATATCTTAAAAAGTATAAGGTTTACAAAAAACTTCTCAACCCAAAATGTTTCCAAAAATTAAAAACAAATAAAAATAAAAAATTAAAAATTCAAAAAAAAAAATTTAAAAATTTGAAAATTAAAAAAAAAATTTAAAAATTTAAAAAAAAAAAAAATTAATTTCTCAAAATTCTCTGTTCGTAAAAGAAAGTCGGGTGTTGGCCACACCTCCATTTTTTTTATTAATCTTGCAACTACAAAATGTTGCAACTACAAAATCTTGCATAACAAAATAGTGCCATTATTTTTCTATTTAGTAGGTGTCATTAATAGATTCTGTACAATCCACTCAAATTTAAAGCCCCTTGGAGGGCCAAGCCGGGGAGAGCGCAGCGATATCCCGCGTACCCATGAGAGTTACCGAAGCCGTTAGCCTCTACAATTCTATGTTAAATTAGGAGTTGGCCACGTATCACTAATACGTGTCATTAATAAATTCTATATAATCCGCTCCTATGTGCGGCACGCAGTGCGACAAGTTTGCTGATCTCGGCTCCTACGCCCCCGAAATTCAAATAAAAAGCCCCTCGTAGGGCTAAGCGGCGGGAGCGCGGTGCCGTCTCGCGTGTCCGTGAGAGTTACCGAAGAGGTTAGCCTCTACAATTCTAAGTTAAATTAGTCGATATCATTTTTCTTCAATTTATTTTCCTCAAATTAGAGAAAAAACTGTACGGGAAATTGTTATGCAAGATTTTGTATTGGAATATTTTGTAATACAAAATTACATACCCAACCCAGTTTTCATATGTCCCTTTTTTTTTTTTTTTTTTTTTTTTTTTTGACCCTGCCCAAAAGCGGCTAGCACTACGACCTAAAAGATCTTTTGTGCTGTTGGGTACTGTTACTCCAGGAGCTTCTCCACCTCTCTAATAAAGGCGAGAATGCTGTTTATAGAGGCCAATTTACATTTCTCCGGGGTCAGATACCTCTCTTCGATTGAATCCACCTCCGTGTGCACAGAGCAACACACTCACATAGTATGTGTTCTGCGGTTTCTGTCTCTTCCAAACAGAGTCGGCACACCGTCTCTGTGGACAGGTTCATTTTGTTTAAATGATATCGCAGGTTACAGTGACCTGAGAGAAAACTCACAAGTTTCCTAATATTTTCTTTGCTGAAATTGATCGCCAAATTTTTGTGGTGAAATGGTCTGATCAAAGATTTGGCTTGTCTAAGGCCGGGAATACAGTTCCAATAAGTCAAGCACTGTATTTTTTCCCATTTACTGATTGTGTAAGTTGCAGAAGCCCACGGGATTCCACAAAAAGGCTCAGGGCCAATGAGTGTAGTCGACGAGCCTGCCCGTGCAAGTTCGTCGGCTATCTCATTTCCAGTGATGCCCATGTGACCAGGCACCCACTACAACCTTACTTTGTTTTGACAAGAAAGAGATTGTAGCAGTTTATAACAACTTTGAACCGACTTGGAATCCAGGCAGTTAGAAGCCAATGCTTTCAGTGCTGCTTGGCTGTCAGACAAAATGTGGATGGATGCGCCTTTAAGACCTTTGGTCATAATAGTAGAGGCGCAGATTTCGATGGCGTGAATTTCGGCTAGAAAAACACTGGGGTAAGTACCCAGTGATTTCGATAGTTTGTGATTGGGTCCAAAGACACCAATGCCGACCGCACTATCCATTTTTGATCCATCAGTGTACCAGACTAGGCTGTTAGGTTCCATCTGAGGTAACCCAGTATCCCAGTCTGTTCTATCGGGGATTGTTACCACGAAATTCCTGCCAAAGCAGAGTTCTTTCGGCATAACGTCCGGGACACTAAAGAACATATTCAGGTCTGGAAGTTCATTCAAAATATCCAGGTGACCCATATGGTCATCATGACTGTATTGATTCACTAGCTTCAATCTAGCTGCACAGGTAGCAGCTGATTTTTTGACGTGGATATGAAGTGGAGTGAGCCCGATGAGAGCTTCCATTGCCTATGTCCCTTACTTAAAGTTGATTTTTCGCATGAGCAGGCATTTATCTAAATCAAGATGGTTCAGATTCAATTAATAATAAAAGCTTTAGATTTGAATTTCGTTTTAGGCCTTTAGATTTGAATTTAAAATCTTGCTTTATATAAATTCTGGAAAATGGTGATTTCGGTTACGATACGAAAATAACCAAAAATATAAATTTTTGGAAAATGGGAAATTTCTAGGAAGGACGTAGGAGCCAATCTATTAATCCCGAACTGTAGCCGTCCCGCTTAGCCTTCCGAGGGGCTTTAGATTTGAGTTTCGGGGGACGTAGGAGCCGTGATCAGCAAACATGTCGCATTGCGTGCCGCACGTATGAACGCATTTTACAGAATCTGTTAATGACACCTACTAAAAAGAAAAATAATTGCAATATTACGTTAATGCAAAATTCCGAAATACAATATTTTATATTGACAAAATATTCCTTAAAATAGCAAATTTAAAAAATTATATTTCTAAAAACAAAACAAAACAAAAAAAAATAATAATTCGGGCCTTCGACCCATTCGGCCCTTCGACCCATATTATTCCCTCTGAGAAAAGCACTATGTAATTTTAAAAGGTAACAAATTTTATTATTTGAAATGTGTGGAATTGTCAGAGAATAACGGTCCGTTCACTAAGTGAACCCCGTGATTTCTTAATGATTTTTTTTCAATATAACAATTAAGGATGGATAAACATCCGGCCATAGCACTTTTTAGATAGACATCTCTGAGAACGGCGCTATGTGACTTCCAAAATGTACAAATTTTATTCATTTGAAATGTGTGAAATTGTTAGAGAATAACGGTCCGTTTACTAAGTGAACCCCGTAATTTCTTAATAATATTTTTCGAACGAACACCTTTAATTAAAACATGTTTTTAAAGCATTATTTGTATTACAAAATATTAAGTGTTTCTTTAAATAAAAAATAAAAAATTCGGGATGAATTGTAATTTCCTTCTGTATTTCTCTTGATTTTCGGGCTGATATCAAATTTAGCAAGGAAACAAACCAATAAATAAAAAAAACTTTTTCGTGATGAATTTTCGTGCTAACTTCACACACATTGAAGTTAGCATAAAAACTCTCTCGACGAAATGTAGATTTACAAATGAACTCGCGTATTGCCTTTCTAATTTTTTTGACATGCCTCCAAAGGCGGCTTTTAAGAATGATCCGGTAATCAATAATATTCATACAATTATATCATGATACTATCATACTCTCATACCAACATACCATAATATCATCATACTATTATACCACAACATACCATCATACTTTCATCGTAGCGTCAAACCATCATACCACCTTAACGTCATACCACCATACTATTACACCACCATATACCATCACAAAAATAATTGTGATTATGTCTGCGGGATAGCCTTAGGTAATTCGTCCGCCGTTCGTATTCGATAAATCCGATGACTTGTTGTCGCTCTGATTGGTTGCAAGAGGAATATTTTCTCGTGTCCGTGAATCCAGTAGATTGCCGTGTCCGGGTAGAGAGCTGGGGTCAATTATTGAAGTAGGTATGTTCGGATGTCCAGGAAAAATGCAGGTAAAAAAATTATAATAATCACTGTTTCTACAATTAATTCGCTTTAATTTCACACTTGTTGTTGACACTTGAAAGTATTTTTTTTAAAGTGATTTAATTTTTGCTTTCACAAAAATTGTACAAATTTTTTTTAAATAATTATAGTACAGTGACATCTACCCTATGTAACTTAGATTAATACTTTTTCTATGTTTTATGCTGTGTGCCTCAGAAGACTTTTCAAACTAAACTTTTCAAATTTTGAAGCTTTCGCTATTCCTTCATAGATGCTTAGTGAAAATGCAGTTTATTAGGTCACTTTTCGACGACTTTTTAATTTGTATGACATATGTACATTTTTTAAAATGCGTAGTTAGTAAATGTAATTGAATATCAAAAACAAATTAAATAAAAATAAATTACTAACATAAACGAAAAAAAAATTAATTTGGATGGTTCTGACGGGCATCAGTTTCATTTCTATGAGTCTGAAAATGCAACCCGGTTCCATTTTTGTTTCCATGACATGTGGTTTTTGCCAAATTCCAATCAGTTTGCTTTGCGTGATGCATTCAAAGGAGGTTTCTTTTGGAGTTTTTTTAATTTAAGATGCGTAGCATTGTTAATCACACGTCGAACCGTTGGTAAGCTAGCTTTGACTCCGGCTTTTTCCTTATTTTTTTGTCCACCGAAATACAACAAATTCAGCAGCAGTAATGTCCTCTCTTGTAAATATTACATTATCCAAAATTGGTTTGGCCATTTCTATGTTTATGACCTGTCTCTTTCCTTTACTCTTAGATTTCAGCCATTCTATGTAACGTCTCATCCAACATACGACTCGTAGTATCTTCGCATAGCTTGATATTCTTGTAGCTAGTAATGAAGCCAAATTGAAGCCTTTGCTGGTTGATAGAAGAATACAAGCTGTCGATTTCCGTTCTTCCTTTAAGGATGATTCATTATTTTGAATATTCTGCACCGGCCAGAAGCCATGATGTTTGGACAGCCACTCAGGTCCATGCCACCACATTGAATTTTCAATCAACTCAGTTGCCAGAACACCACGCGATGCTAGATCAGCCGGATTGTCCTTTGACCTTACATGACGCCATTGGTTTCGTGGCGTGATTTCCAGTATCTCCGATACTCTGTTCGCGACGTATGTGTTCCATCTGCGAGGATGTGACGATAACCACGCAAGCACAATGGTCGAATCGCACCGTGCTGTAAATTGTATGTTGTATTCGCAAAACGACTTTTTGACCATGCTATATAATTTAACTAAATGTTGCGCAGCACACAATTCCAATCGTGGTAAACAGACTTGTTTGATTGGTGCAACCTTTGTTTTTGCTGCAATAATATTGCATGATACACCACATACGCTTGTTGTTCTGCAATATATAACCGCACTATAAGCTACTTCCGAAGCGTCGGCAAATCCATGTAGTTCGATGGTTTCGGGTTTATTTGTCATCAACCATCTTGGAATTTTGATTTCTTCTACAAATGGTAGGTTTTTTTTCATGATGATCCATTTTGATATTTTTTCTGATGGCAGATGATCATCCCATCCGAGTTCTAATAACCATAGACCTTGAAAACATATTTTAATTAAAATTGTTACGGGAGCAAGCCAACCAAGTGGATCGAATAGCCTCAATGCTTCAGACAAAATGCTACGTTTTGTAAAAGCGGTGGTGTTTTCAAGTGAAATAGTGAAGGAAAACACGTCTTTACATGAATTCCAATGTAACCCAAGCGCATTTACATGAGAGTCACGATCTAAATTAAGGCTTTTAAGTTCTCGGTCTTCTAATGGTACAGAGTTTAGAATTGCTTCGTAATTGGACGACCACTTTCTCAATTTGAATCCCACTGCATTAAAACGTTTTATGAGCTCGTTCTGAATTTTAACAGCTTCTTCAACTTCGCTCGCCCCGGTTAAAACATCATCAACATAGAAATCATTTACAATGATTCGTGCAGTCGCATCTTGTTGTCCTGCTGCTTCTTCTCCGATTTTTCTTAAGACACGCGTTGCGAGGAAAGGTGCGCTAGCAGTTCCATAAGTCACGGTCAATTATTTATAGTCTTGAATCTCGTGTTCAGGCGACTCCCTCCATACTATTCTCTGATATTCAGCATCTTCCTCTTGTACTAAAACTTGTCTATACATTTTTTCTATGTCTGCCGTAAAGGCAAATTTGTGTAGACGGAACCTTAGAATTATAGATACCAAACTATCCTGAATGGTGGGGCCTACCATCAGACAATCATTTAAGCTCTTTCCGGAACTCGACTTGGCTGAGGCGTCAAATACCACTCTCAATTTTGATGTGGTACTGGTTTGTTTTAGCACTCCATGGTGTGGTAGATAGAAATGACGCTGTTTCTCTAGATCTACCTTTGGAATAACCACCATGTGTTGAAGGCTTTCATATTCCTTCATAAAGGAGACATACATTTCCTTGAACTGCTGGTCTCTTTTGAATCGACGTTCCATTGCTAATAGTCGTTGAACTGCTAATTTCCGAGAGGAACCAATTGTGATATCTGTGTTTTTGAATGGCAGCTTCACTTGGAATCGTCCACTACCGGTTTTGCTCACATTGGATCTAAAATGTTTCTCGCACGCTAATTCTTCCTCCATATATTTTGGCTTGAATGGTACTTCTTCGATTTCCCAAAATCTTCGTAGTAAGAAGTCCAAATCTAACTGCGCATGAAGATTCGTGCCAGAATCATTGAAGTTTAATATTGCCGCTGCAGCTTGATTAAACTGTCCGGCTATAACCCAACCAAATATTGTGGCTTGGGCCTGTACGACTCCTTGGCTGTTTATAATTTGATCTGGTCCTATTATGTCGAAGAAATGTTTAGATCCAATCAATATGTTGATCTTTCCTGGTACATGCAAGTTTGGATCGGCTAGTTCTGATTTATCCAGATGGTCTAATTCAGAAATATCAATTTCGACCATCGGAAGGTGTGATGTCACCTTTTGAAGAACAACAGCCTGTAAATTTAGTTGAACCCTTGGATCCTTAATGGCACTAATAACTAAGTTTGTCATTCCAGATGCTACGCCAACACTTGATGAGCCTAAACCAGTTAATGGCAATCTCGTTTTTTCCTTTGGTAATCGTAGTCGTCTTAAGCATGTTTCAGTGATAATGGATATTTGCGATCCTGAATCCAAGAGACATCTGCAAACTTCTTGATCGCCTAATCCATTAGTGACATTAACCAACACTGTTGGTAGTAAAGCGGTTTTAATCCTTTTCGAATGTTGAGAAATTTGAAAATTATCTACTTTTGTCTCGGTGTTGATTTCCTCAGTTTGGTGTGATGGTGATACAGCAATACACATGTTATGTCCAGTTGAACCTTCAGCCTGGCTTTTTGATCTTAGATCGTCTAAGTGTAAGAGCTCATGATGTCGTGCCCGACACTTTGTACATTTTCGTTGAGCCTTGCATTTAAAGACGGGATGGTTTGAACTCATGCAATTGAAACAACGATGTTGATTTTTCACTAATTTCCTACGCTCATGAATGTTCATTTTTTTGAATGCTGTGCAATCAGCTAGCGAATGGATTTGACCTTGACACAACGGGTAACCTTCATCGGTAGATAAGTGTAACGTCCTCGAAGGGTATGTTCTGGAAACTGATGGTCGTGTATTAAATTCGAAAGCCTCCAAAACGTCGCATCTACTCGACATAAATTTTATAAAATCTCCAATTTTTGGATGTTCATCATTGACAGAGTGCAATGCCCACAAACCTTTGCTTTCATCGTCCAACTTCGAAACAATCAATAAGATAATCCAAGGATCACGTGATTCGGCTTCTGGTCCCATAGCTTTCAATGCTCTTATGACTTCATCACATTGATCAGTTAGTTTTCGCAATGAAGATGCTGTAACAGATTTTACAGTAGGGATGTCCAAATACGACTGAATATACGTATTGATTATGTGTTTCTTCTTGTCGTATCGATCCTTGAGCTTTTGAAAAGCCTCCATATAATTAGCTTCGGTTATAGAGAAATGCTTAAGCAAATTATAGGCTTCACCTTTCAGACAACCTTTCAAAAGCTGAAATTTTTGCGCGGCGGACAAAGAAACGTTTTCGTGTACCGATTTCGAAAATAAATCGAAGAAGGATTGCCAATCTTTATAACTACCGTCGAACGGAGGAATATTTGTTCGAGGTAATTTTAAATCAGTGGTAAATTGAGAAATGGTTTGGTTATGCTGTGTCTCATCAGTTTGTAAAGCGAGATTTCCGACCCTAATACGAGCATTCAATTTTGAAAGTACTTCGTAGTACATTTCCTCAAATTCGATTAAAATGCTTTCTTCGTTTGGGTCCTTTGTTATAATTTTGTCTTCAGCTTCAATGAACTTATTATAGAGAGATTGTGCATGGGTAACACTCATTTTCATATCTTCGACATGCGTGGCGTCAGTAACGGTACTCACGAAACGTTCAAGATTTTTCATGGAATCCATCACTATTGCACATTTTTTCTTATAACCTTCCATTTTAAAGACTTAATTCACTTTGTCTATACCCGATAATATTCGTTTTAACACTTCACTATTTGCACAACAATAAAAAAAAATAAAAAAAAAAATAGTCAATCAACCACCAATAAATTTAATTTTATTTCACCAACACAACGTTCGAAATATTTATGTGAAATTCAAAAAAAGTTTAGAGATTCAAAAATTAAATAATTTTTTAATTAACTTTTTATTATTCCAGAATAAATTAATAGAGATCATAAAAAAAAATGATACTTAGCGGTTTTTCAAATACGGCTTGGCTTATCTCGACCTTTCTGGAAACTGCTTTAGACGATCCGGCTCGAAGGACCAATGATAACTTTGCGGATGTATGAATTTGAATTTTTTATTTAAATTTTAATTCAAGTTAATTATTTGAAATAAATACTTTTTTTTTTAAGTTTTAATTTTATTAAATTTCAATTTTTAACAATTTTTTTATTTACACAATTTATTTGTTGTTGACTGATCAATCGCTTTACTTGTAATGTCTCCCTTTATTTTTCACCAGATATTTATATTCTTCTACATTGTTTTTTTATGGTTGACAATAATACAATCTACCTTAATTGTGGTATAATAAATTTCAATAATACAATTTACCTTAATTATAGTATAATAAATTACGTTTTTGTTTATAATTGTGCTGACTAAAATTGTAGTAGCTTAACAAAATGTTGTCAACAAAAAAGTGTCAAAAATATATAAATTTGATTGACTAAAATTATAAAGTTAAATGGTAAGTTTGTACATATGTATGCTAAATTGTTTAATCTAAATTTAATTAATTACAGAAGCTAACAATTAATTTGTACCTAATTTGTTCTACCTTTAGATTTGCGGTAAAGATAAAAATATCCAAACAAAATTGAAGGTTGTTGACATTGAACTTCAACAATTGGCAACAATATAAGTGTCAATGATAATAAACAAAGTAGGTAATAAATTTTTAAAAGATTCTAAGTTACATAATTGATTTTAATTAAATATTTTAAATTTTAGGAGAATCATTATTCGGCTGCAAACACCACATACTTACAATTTACAAATATACTTTCCTTCATACTCGTAGATGTTGTGATTAATTATTTAAATATTTTGTTCGGTGCCCTAAGAATTGAACTTGAGTCTATACCGTGGTAAGCAACTCTTCTAAGTAATAAAATTTTAGCGAATCATGTTCGCCTGTTTCAACCAATATGCCTTTCTAGAAACATAAATCGTTATTTATTTAGCAAGTCAAATATTTAATTGCCTCTAAACTGGAAAAAAGTTGCATAAACAATTAATGTGAACGAAATTCTGCTTAAATTTGTCCAGACTTTATTCGATTCATTTTCTTTCCAGGTTAAGCGAAAGTTTCCACAACAAAAAAAAGAAAGTAAAGCAAACTTTAATTTTTCGTGCTATAAATTTTAATGTAAAAATTTTCCTACTCACTTTTATTTTGTAACAAAGAAAACAGAGGCATAACAAACTTAAACTTTATTCCATAATATTATTTAAATGAAAGAGCTTTTTGTATAAACTTTAAATGATGTTTTAAGATTAAATATTAAAATTTTAAATCATTTTGAAAAAAAAAAAAAAAAATCTTTTTGTAACTGAAGAAAATGGAAAAATTTAATGTTTTGTGACACTTAAACAAGTGTGAGAAAAGTATTTTTTTTTGTAGAAACCCCGGTAAACTGTAGCTTGATCCAATACATTATAATAATCTAATCCCTAATCAGTCACCATGCTACATAATCAATCATTATTATTCTAAGATTACAATTCAATCACAATTATCTAATTTAATTTTTTTTGTGTATTTGTGTTTGTGCTTTGTTGTTTAACGTTTTTGTAAAATACATGATGTAGTGTAATCTAAATGAGCCCCAAACACCAACAATGTTACATAACAAAATCATAATCAGCAGTTAGCAGCAAAAACTTATTATTATTATAATATTTTGGTACATGGTATAAAGTTATATACATAAGATGTTAGAATAGGAATTAGATAAAAACAAAATCATTCGTATTATCTTCATTTCTATTCATAACTTATAATTATTTTTTATCACACAAAACACACGCATACATAGTTTCTAAAACATATGGTATAACATACCCGTATATAGCATATATCTATATACAACATACTATGTACATATAGCTATAGTGAAATGATACATGAAACATATTTTTTTAGGTTCACAATATTATAATTGATGAGATTTTCATTAATTTTCCTCATGTTTGGTTATGGGGTTTTGTTCTGTTGTGTTGCTGTTGCTGATATCGTTGTTGCTATTGTTATTCCAAAAAGCTTTTGTTGGGGGATTTTGAAATTTCATGTTTTCATGAGAGAAGCTTTATACATTTATAAATGACAGATTTTTTTATTTTATTTATGTATAAATTAAATTATTGATTTGCTAATGGTATATATTGTGTTAGGAACTATATAACATTTCTCTATATTTACCACCCCATTACAAATTTTAGTAATGTTATTTGAAATCCGGGAAAATAAACCTTTATTTTATGAATATGTATAGTACTGACTAACAAAATATAAGACAGAATATTAATCTAGGCTTAAATATTTTTTTTTATTTTGCTTGAAACTATTTAGTAGCATCGATTAATCAAAATTGTGAGTAATTTTAAAACTTTGTGAAAGTTTTCGCTTAGAATCTTTTATTTATTTATTGTCTCTGAATTCTGGTCCCAATTGTTCTATCTGAAAATTTTACAGATAGGTCAGAATTGTATGTATGACGATTCTTGTATCATTAGTTAAAGATATCTGTGGGACATACATTTTCTCAAAATTTGAAAATATATATTTGACAATTATCCACCTTGAGTTAATTATAAATTATTTTATTATATTCTTAAAACAGTATTCGTTTAGCTAATCGATTAACCTTAAATGAACTCGCTAGGGTTCTTGTCATCTTTTTATTTGTATTGACAAATGAAGAATCGGAATTTGATCAGCAGAGTCAATATTTGATCTTACGATCTTAGGATTTTTTAATCATTGTTTGCTTTAGTTTCTAAAACTCCGTACAATTTTTTGTGACTAATTTCTATTTACAAAGCTTTAGGTTAGGATGGTTATGGTTGCTGTCAAAATGATTGGCATAGACATAAAAATGGTCTGCAGCCATACCAGATAAACATTTTCCACAACTCTACTCATCCAACCATTCAGAGCATACTATAAAGCGTTGAATACAAAAGAGGTCCATCCAATTAAAATCCGCCAGGTCGCTGAGGAGAGGAACTCCTAAAAATATCTAACTGATTTGCGCTAGATGAGGACAGGTACAGAGTAAGTGGAGAACAGCTTCAACAGGAATCTTTCGAGAAGACCCCTAGTCTCCAAGCATGCTCACCTATGAGGCAGTGTCCTGTAAAACACAACCCACATCCCTACTCCGGTGACGCCGAAGAGTTAACAGCTGTTCAGTTCCTGCCTGATTTAGTTTTGGGCAAATCTGCCTTGTTGAGATACACGAAGCAATATTTTGCCTGTAGCGAGCAGAATTTCAATGTTTACCTTATTTCGTAAAGTAAGGCAATTTGTACCCTGGCGAGCTGGTTTATCCGAATTTACCTTCCTTGCAACAGCCACGCTAAGAGGATATTAAACTCATTAGGCATCGGCTTAACGCTTTAGAAGGCGCCTTCCATATTCAGTAAGGTTACCTAAATAAAAAATTCTACGGATTGCTCGAGAGGACAAATTGGGTCCGTTTCCAGGCTGCCTCTAAAGATATTTTCCAGCTATCAGATCCAGCCGACTTGTATGGATTAAAGCTCTTAATTGCTCACACAACGTTTCTCCTGCTTATTATTCAACTATCAACCCCTGAACCCATAGTAGTATTCGGAATTTCAGACGCAAGTTCGGAGGACTCCGTAAAGTAGGTTATCAGTAGTAACCCCAAAAATTCAGCACTAGTTGTAGTGCAAAAACCATTTGGTCGTTTGAGATCACTCAGTCGCTCTGAGATGATAGGACTTGAAGACAATATTTTACGAAGTGTCGCAGCCTCGAAGGACTCCTGCATTTTATCACCGTAGAGCCTCCAGGCACTTATTTTGGACTTCTTATTTCATACCTATGTATATATACTGAGGACTTCCATTCCGCAGCATTTCTTATTTTCTTGGCATTTCTGAAAAGCCTTTTGCATTTTTGACGAATGCTTTAAAACTTTTTCGACCACCATGGTGGCATTGGTTTACCCAAATGGCAACTCAAAGGAAACGCTTCCAACATAGGTAACTGAAAAACAACAGATAGATGGTCTATTAAGTCATCCAGCTCCTATGTAGATACAGGGGCTTTGGAACCGCTACTGTCATAGAATTACCTAGAATAGTTCTGAAGGTATCCTTTTCGGTTCTCCTCCTATTTCTAAAAATAACTCTGTTTATGGCGTCTCTAATCAATTCTTGCTGAAGATAGCAGTGATCAGAAAAGAATGGTCATCAGACACTCTTTAATTCACCAAACAATCCTAAATAAAATATATCTGAGGTAATTGTAACATCTGGTACCTTTTGTCTGTTCCTAGTTATAAAAGTGGCTTTCACCCAATATTACATATTTAAAGGTTAGTACTAAGAATAAAATCAAAGAGTAACTCACCTGTCCTGATTGTACCCGCACTTCCCCATATGACTCCAACTTTTCGCTTTTGACCATCCATTAAGGCACCTCTAAGAACTGCAGGTGGTTTTTCATCATCTCCATATGGTAGATAGGCTGATATAAGCCAGTGATTTAAATTACCGATCTAAATATCAGCCACCGCTATATCCGATCTAATGTAATAAACTAGAATAAACATGTTTAGATTAGTTTTAGCAAGAATGCATGAACATTTATTTTTACCTTTCCTTCTTCGTATATTATTTTTTAGTTTGGGGCCCTGAGTCCCATAGCTCGGTTTCCAATATTAAATGGCTCCTGGATCAGAACAACATTAACTACATCAGCTTAAATTTAGAGAAGCAGAGCAGCCGAGGCTGCCGTACAGTGGTTTAAGTTGATCAGCAGCATCAATTTACACCTTCCTGTCGTCAAATTCCCCGCCCGAAAGCGAGTCTGACACTGAGTCCTCTCAGACGACTCGGACTCCACACAGATTCCCCAAGGATCTGAACATCTCAGAATCCAACGGGAGTGTTTACATACCCTCTTCGGACACGTTCTGACACACCAACCCCAAATAGCACCAAATAACTTTATAGTTTTATTACCCATTTCTGACGTGGGTACAGCGTCACACATTTGTAGAAATTTACGTTTTTAACAATGAACAAAAAATGTTGAGGTGTTCGTCGGCACGACCACAATGCGACGTTTTATGTGACAGCAACGAATGGTGACCTTGCGGGGACTATCGCCGATTAAACTCTATTACAGTTGCAGATAGATATACTCTCCCATTTATTCACAACTTTGCCCTTAACGTTGAAGACTGCACCATGATAGTTCTCGCAGTACTTACCTTAGATTCTTGTTGCTTCTGATAATCACAGTACCACTTGAACTATACAAATTCACTATGGTGTCCTACGATTTAAGGAATCCTGCGCAGACATTTCAGTGACTAATGGCTGAGGTCACGAAAAGGTTACAATTGGTGTACGCATATATTGACGATATTTTAGTGTCTAGCAAAAACGAAGTTGAGCATCCCGACCATCTCAATATCTTATTCTCGCGTTGGATACAATATAGCTTAATTAAGCCTTCCAATTGTCAATTTGGTGCAGCTTCCATCAACTTCCTCTTTCTCCATCAACTGGCCTGAAGCCTTCTGCGGATCGAATCGTGGCTATTCAATATTTTCCTCAACTTACTTATATCAGGAAAGTGCAGAGTTTCGTGGACATGGTTAACTATTACCACCGGTTCATCCCTCATTTAGCCGAACATCTTGCTCCATTAGAATGTTTTATAATAATGCCGATCACAAGCCTCTGACAACTGCAGTCACGTCAAATTCGGAACGTAGTCCACGTCAGAGTAGCTATCTTGACTATATTTCACAATTTACTACGGATAGAAGGTACGTTAAAGGTGATAGAAATGTTGTGACAGATACTTAGTCACGGTTGGAGTAAACCCAAGTAATAGCTATTTTCCATATAGGTTTGGAAATGGACGAATTAATATCTCTCCAAGAGTCTGACGACGAGTTAAAAATCCTGGTCAAAGAGTGTACAAAATACTCTAATTCAAATCGTGAGATGGAACTTGTTCCGGATTTACGTCAACCGACATACAGGTTCGGAACAGGGACGTTTTGATATTCCTTCTGGCAGGTTTGAACAAACACACATCGATCTTGTCGGACAACTACCACCGTATAATGGCAAACTGAAAATAAAAATCTAAATTCAGGAGACTTCGGAGATGTCTAGGCTACGCAAAGTACTAGCAACTGGTCCTTCCATCCCAAGTTATCTTCAACGGAAGGATGGGATATGGACCACTAATAGTGCGGAATCGCTGGAACTTCTGATGGAGACTCATTTTCCTGGTTGTTCCGAATCTGTACCAAGCACATCAGTAGGTAAAAGGGCAAGTAGCCTCATAGGGCAAATTATTAGCAGAAAAAAGATCATGTGGGCGATAAACAGTTTTAAACCATATAAGTCGCCTGGACTCGATGGTATTATCCCTGCGAATATTCAACAAACTATGGATATAACAATTTCCTGGTTAGAGGTAGTTTTCAAAGGCAGCCTAGAGGCTGTCACATTCCAAGTAAATGGACAGAAGTGAAGATTGTTTTCATACCGATGGCAGGAAAACGCTCACACTGCAATCCCAAAGACATTAGACCAATTAGCTTGTCTTCCTTCCTTTATAAAACACTGGAAAGACAAATAGAAGCTCATATTAGAGGCACGTTTGTATCGGAAAAGCTGTCTAAATTTTAACAGGCAAGGGGAGATCTGTAGAGACTGCTCTTCATTCTCTTGTATATTTCATTGAAAAATCTTTCGAATATAGAGACTACGGAATGGTAACCTTCTTGGATATTGAGGGGGCCTTTAACAATGTGCTTCCAGGGGCTGTAACTCGGGCACTTTCAGATCTGGGAGTGGATGAATCATTTAAGGACTGGATAGATCTGATGCTAAGAGGCAGGATCATAAATGCCGGTTTTGGGGAATCCTCCGTCAGAAGATTTGCAAGCAGAGGTATACCTCAGGGTGGCATACTGTTCCTACTACTTTGGAACTTGGTCATAAATGACCTGTTGCTGAGACTGGAGGACGGTCGCTTTAAGGTGGTTGCCTATGCGGATGATGTTGCTATTGGTGTCCGTAGTAAATATCCCGGCACCCTTAGTGAGCTTATGCAAAATGCTCTGGGCACTCTTTCATCATGGGCCAATGGCTGTGGGTTGAATGTGAACCCACACAAAACCGAATTGGTTCTCTTCTCTAGGAAATACAAACTTCCTCACATCGATCCAAACACTCTAAATGGGTTCAGCTTGACTTTTACAGTTGAAGCGAAGTTTCTGGCTCTCGTTTTGGATAGCAAATTATATTGGAAACCCAATATTCTGTAAAGTGTAAAGAAAGCTTCGATAGCGCTATACTCTTGCAAAAATGACATTAGGAAAGGATGGAGGCTGGAGCCCCGCATCGTACATTGGCTTTATATCGCAGTAGACAGACCTTTAATCTTGTACGGGGTAATAGTCTGGTGGACTGCCCTGGACAAAACTGTCAACCAAAAGCTGTTGATAAAAGTTCAGAGAACAATCTCTCTGTGGATCAGTAGTGCACTGCGGAGCTTATCCACTCAGGCACTAGAGACTCTGCTATTTTTGACTCTTCTAGATATGACTTGGGGAAACATTTAGCAGCTTGTACTGCCGTTCGGCTGAAATCCATCTTAATGTCGACCTGCAACAATGCAAGGCACTCATCTATTTTGGGCAACAACCAAATTCTCAAGACCACCGACTATACTGTTGTCACTATCTTTTGACACAAGGTTCCGGACTAGGATCTCATCCAGGGAGGGCTGGATGATGGGTGCAGTTTTGGAACCATGAGTTATAATTTTCTTCACAGATGGTTCAAAACGGGACAGGAAAGTCGGGGCTGGAGTGTTCTGCGAGCTACTTCTGTTAAATCTCTCCTTCGGTCCCTCCGACTACTGTAGCATTTTTCAAGCTGAAGTAACTGCCATATAAAAAGTCCTGGTTGAGGTATAATGTAATATCAGTTTGTGATATTCGCATATATTCGAACAGCCAGGCTGCCATTAAAGCGATTCAATCACACCTCCTCACGTCGAAAGTAAGAACTGTGTCTCATCTCTTAACGAGATGGCAGATCAGTTCAACATCCACATTTTATGGGTGCCAGAACATTTCATAAGTACAGGGAATATAAACGCCGATGAACTGGCTCGACGTGGTACAATGAACCACTTCTCAGAAAGCAGAAAGGATATTGAAATGCCCCTTGCGGTATGCAAACCGCTGCTTCAAGAATAAGCTAGCAAGCTGACGAATGACAGATGGTCAAGTATCACTTCTTGCGTAATAACTCGGCAGGTCTGACCAAAGTTGGACTTGGCGAGATCCAAACAGATGATCTCACTTCAGCGAAGTCAGATCAGTGTGGTTGTTGGAGTGATTACGGGGCACTGTTTCATAGGGAGGCATGCGTAGACTTGGTGTTTTCTCACATGACTACTGTCGTAGTTGCGAGGACGAAGAGCAGGAAGAGATAGTACTTCATCTTCAATGAAACAGACTAAAGTTTCTAGTGGCACCCATCTTCAAAGACCTAACGAACCTCTGTAGGATGGACGTCAGGAGTATCCAGCGCTTTGTTAACAGCTCAAAATGGTTCCAATGAGTTGGAGGAAATAATTATTCTGGTATGACTAAGGGCCATTTTTGTGTCTATACCTGGTCCTAGTGGACCGCCACCCAAACCTAACCTAACCTAACGGCAATCTACACATACTAACAATAATAGATCGGTTCACTCGAAGGCCAGAAGCCATATTGCTGACGGATTTGAACGGAAGAACTGTAGTGAGAGCTTTCGTAGACCAGTATATTTCATGATTTCGTGTTCCACTCGAAATCACATCAAGGCAGTCAATTCGAAAGCAACCTATTCAAATAATTTACGAAATTGTTAGTTTCACACAGAATAGGAACGACAACAGATCACCCTCAGGCAAATGGCATGGTAGGGCGACTACATTACCATTTAAAAGCCTCTATAATTGAATTGATGAGCTCCTATGTGTTCTCCTTGGTATAAGAACTTCGATCAAGTCAGATCTCGGATGCACTCCTGCTAATCTTGTCTATGGACAATCGCTGAAGGTCCCAGGAGAATTAGAATTGCATCCCAACTCTGCATTATAGACAAATCAAACTTCACTGGTCGAAAAACTAAGAAAACCGATGCGTAACGTCGTTCCCAAAGATATTCAGAATAGCCTTCAATTCCAGTATTCTGATTTTCTCCAGGGAATGGGAATTTAGAGTTTATTTATTTTGATTTTTTAGTGTATTTTGGTATTATTTTTTTCGAAACATACTATGGCGATTGGTATTTTGTTAAAATTTTTCATTTCATAGCAATTTGGTTATTTATTTGTCCCTAAAAATTTGATATGATACCAATAAATTCTTCGGTGATCGCGAGGGCAACGCTCGATGATCCAATTTAAGCAAAAGTTTCGTGTTTCATACGAGACGGATGGCCAAGTGTTCTTTCCAAGACGGGTAGCGCGCTTAACCAATTTTACAATCGAAAGTTTGCTTTATCTTTGCAGTCAAATTGCATTCTTCTTCAAACAGAACATAACCGAATTGTTATTCCAAAAGCAGTAAATCTAAACGTACTTCAGCTTCTACACCAGGGTCATTGGGGGTCAACTAGAATGAAGCAAGTGGCTTGGAGATTCATTTGGTTCCCGAATATTGACAAAGAGATTGAACACATCGTTTCAAAGTGTAGAGTTTGCCAGTCAATATGAGTGACCCCAGGAAGACATTCTCCAGTTGGCCGGCTGCGAATCATCCTTGGGAGCGTATCAATGTTGATTTCGCAGGTTCATTCTTTAATAAGATGTGGTTAATCAGCTAGCACGTTTCAGGCGCTTCAATCAGTCTTTGTAATTGGGGGTCTACTAGTAACAATACTGTCTGACAACGGCACCCAATTCACAAAACAGAAAAGTTCTGAAAATTTTGTTAGCTGAAGAGTATTAAGCATCTGAAGTCAGCACCCTTTCACTCAGCTTTAAACGGGCAAGCCGAGCGGTTCATCCAAACCTTCAAAGCATCCTTCGCCAAAATCATGGCAGATAAAGACAATAGACAAAAAGCTCTTTTTAATTTATGTTTTGGATATCCATTTTTATCACTTTTTTGTGTACTTTTACCACGATTTTAATTTAAAATAAAAACATTAATGTTTTATATTATTATTTTTGAATTTTATTATTCTTCCTTATTGTGATAATATTTTAGTTTATTTTTTTTTAAAAATCGATTTCGGAAATAATTTCTTCATCAGTTTATATATAATACTATTCGAATTATTTCCGAAATCGATTTAAAAAAAAAAAAAAATAAATAAAATAAACTGAAATATTATCACAATAAGGAAGAATAACAAAATTCAAAAATAATAATATAAAACATTAATGTTTTTATTTTAAATTAAATCTTTTTAATTGCCCTAATAGTTACCGAGCTACTCCTGATCTATTAAATGATAAATCTCCAGCACAACTTCTACACGGGCGACAACCGCGTACTTTATTATCAGTCTTAGTAACGAATCCACAACATCAGCATTGTGAAAAAACGTCGAAGTTGTACCCAGGTCATGCTGTGTACGCCAGATATTTCGGACGTGGGGTAAAGTGGATTCCGGGAACAATTTCGAAAGTTATCGGACGGAAAATGGTCATCATAAAATCATCGCGAGGAGTCTGTAGACGCCACCAAAATCAGGTTCGTCTAAAGTCTCCAGAAGTCCAGCGACCAACTTCAATTGAGAACGAGTTTAACTTGGACCAGAGTTCAGAGCAAGCACCATTACTAGTAGAACGATCGGTATTACTCAAAACCTTGTTGTGATATACAACACATAGCTCTAGTTTTAGTTCTCCTAAAAATTTTAGAAGAATTTACTATGGTCTTGTTCGTAATAATTTGGAGTATTAACCATCCACTTATAATCCTTTTTACAACATTTATTCATACAATATTGAAAGAGTACAGAAGAAGTTTACACGCTTTCTATATTATAAAACCAATAACCTACAAGAGGAATATGAGCTGCGCGTCTGTCACGTTTCAATATTACCTCACTTCATAATAGAAGGATTGTAGCTGATGAGCTAAAACTGTTTAAAATTATTAAAAGAATGTTTGACTCCAATCTAGCAGATAAAGTTAATTTTAGATCTCAGAACCGATATAATATCCGCAATCCTTTATCTTTCACCTTTCCCACTTATCGCTCTTTAAATGTCAAATTTGAGTCTCAATAATTGTATGCATTAAAAGATGTGCGTTTATGATACTGGTTTTTCTGGTTCTAGTTTACTACTAAACAATTACGGTAATTCCTCCGCCTTCCACATATGTATAATCATTAATGTGCTAATACGACATTTGCGAAGCCACACTAACTTACCGATCAAAATACTCATTTTTAATACGTTAAATAGAACGAACTGATAAGTAATGAGCTTTACAATTAAACTTCAATAATAATTAACGTTCATTCCTCGAAAAAGCTGATAACTTTAAAATTGCCAGAACCTGATTGACATTTAAAAAATTAAAAAATAAAAATAATTACAAATTCTATCCAATAATTTTGCTTAATTCAAACAGAAAATCCAATTAAAAATGATGAATTACATTATTTAGCTTCGTTTCCACATATAAAAACAAACGAAAAAAATAAACAAAAAATGAAATGGAAAATTGAAAATTGAAAATATACGAAGAAGGAAAAACCCAAAAATGAAAAATGTTAAATCTTCTTTTTTTTTGATATTCGATATTGAGCAAAATATTAAAGTAATAATAATAACTAATTAGACGATCGATTGAATCACAAAATTCATTTTTGTGTAGCAATTTTGTTTTAATCGTCCGCAATATAAACTAGGTCAACTATAATTAATCTACCAAATAATTAATCATTTCGCAAATGTATGTACAATTGTATTAAAATCGTCTGTACAAAACTGTTAAATCAGCAATTTAACGTTGATTTATTTTCAGCGTATTTTGACTGAAATACATAAGTATGCAATGTATTAGTTGGTAGTGGTAAGTAGAAGAAAATTACGTTTTAATATATCTCGATGCCATAATATAAGGGAATGTTTCCAAAAAAAAAAAAAAAAAATTCTAAAGGGGGGAAGAAAAGAAGGAATTGAATTTTATTGGTATATTTTTATTCGTCCTATCCAGAGAGTACAGTAGTGCGATGTAAAATGTTCAACAGATTTTCTTGAACTTGTTCCAATATTACCAATATAAATTATGTGGGCGTATTGTAATTGTTATTGCTAACTATTTTTTTATATCGTACTCGTATCTTTTAAACATATTTACCTGTTGCATTACAGTTTTCAGCAGCCAACAAAATGTGCAGATAGCAAGTGAAAATAATTGAAATTGTATACTGGGAAACATGATAAATTTACATCGAGATTTTTATGGTTTTGTTTTGATAAATTGTTTTTGTGCCGAATTAATGACACAAGATAGTAAACCCCTTATGTATGTATATCTACAATGAACATATTTTTTTATGTGTTTCCCAAAAAGATAATTAAAAGTAGTGTTCCACCACATATTTGCTTGTATTCCGTTACATTATATTTATATTGTGTAGAAACGCGAAACCAAAGCGGAATGTAACACAATAAATGTCTCGTAAATCAAAATGAAGAATGGAAAATGTTTTTTTTTGTTTTTTTTATTCCGAGAGTATTAATTCTTGAAGAAAATCTTAATTTTTCATTGCTGTATTTTCCTTTTGTAAATTATAAGCTATACATATATGTATATGTACATAAATACATACTTAAATGTAATATGTTTCCGTTTTTGCAAGAAAATTCTAAAACAGTATTAATGAATCTAGTGTATGGTGCTAATAAATTATGTTAGATTATTACACGCCTTTGCACGTAAGTCGTAATAAACAAAATATGGAAATGGTGCATCATTCTATATGTTGGTTAATTGCAATAACCTAGAAAAAAAAAATGTGTATCAAAGAAACATACAATTTATTGAGTTGAAGAGGTTGTACACCGCTATACATTTATTCATGTTACACATTTCTTTGTGCAATTCGGGTTTACAAACAATTTTGAACTTTTATTTAAATAGAGGAGAAATGTATTATAGTTATTTATAATTTATTATACAATAGTTTTTGAAGCATATCAATTGATTTATTTATTCATTGTTAATTTTTCTAGTTTAGGTTTGGTTTTGTTTCTATTTAATTCTCACATTTGTGACACTTTAAATGTGGTCTGCTTTGTTCTACGCAAACCGGATCAGCACATAAAACATACGCAAAGCAAGCCTTTCTAGATAGGTGTGACGAAGAAAGATTCGATTCCATTTTTGACGGCAAACTTCCCAATCACGAGAGATGCGAAAGGCTCTACAGCCTTTTGCACCTTCTCTATGGACCACTTTTCAATTGAGAAGCTCAAGCGGGTTGGCTTTAAGGTCAATTATAAGTTTGGGATTGTCCAACTGATTCATAAGGCGGCACCGTTAGCCCACTGAGGTGGCGCCCCTCTCTAGGAGACAGGTGAGGTGAAGGCCCCGCAAGGGGTCCCTCGCGCAAGCTACTGGTGACCCCTGGAGGCTCTCAGGCAGCGAGGACCAACAGAACGGAGATGGAGGACATTGGTCGGCCATCGAAAGGTCAAAAAAACTTTAAGAGTGGTGGCGGTGCGAAAAATGAGGCTGAGCAGGGACTTCTGAAGGGGCCTTCGGAAAAATGAAGCCATATCGCCTGCCTGCAGATAAACCTGCATCATGCAAAGGCGTCTTCGGACGTCCTTTGTCTTACGTCTAAGAGTCCAAGAGCGGCTATTTTGGCCAGTTCGCAAATTAATTTTATTCCCATTTCAGAGTTCATCTCCAGGGACTTGGGTGTAGTAATGGTGAACCTTCTGGGTGAAAGAGGCAAACAGGAGGCTATAATGGCATCCGCCTACTTTCCTGGAGAATAAGAGTTGATAGCTCCACTAGAAGTTAGGCGGCTCAAAGCTCATTGCAAACGCAATAGGCTGGCCTACCTGATAGGATGCGATGCAAACGCGCACCACGCGGTGTGGGGTAGCAAGGGCATCAATAAAAGGAGTGAGTACCTTTTTGAATTTCTGATCCCAAATAATGTAGACATTGTCAATAGGGAAAGGAAACCTACTTTTATAAATGCGATTAGGCAAAAGGTCCTAGATTTGACACTTGCTAGTCGGCGTTTCAATGACTTAATCGAAGAGAGTCCACAAACGCACCGGTGAATGGAGCAAGTATAATATGGCCTTGACGGAATATAATCTCGAATGAAGAAAATCCAAAAGGGCTACCTTGAGGAGCTTGTGTGAGGGAATCCGCTAGTCTCCAGAAAGTCCTTTCCAGGGATCATTAAAATGGTTTAGGACTTCTCCAGAAGCAAGATGGGAGGTTTACTGAAAACCGGAAGGAAACCTTAGAGGTACTGTTAGATACCCACTTTCCGGATTCAGTAGTGGTAGGAGCCCAAGAGGACCCGCATGATCCTCCAAGTGATGTGGCCTATGTGCCTCACAGTAAGATCTGGAGTCTCTCTGGGAAAATTGTTACACCCAGCAAGGTGCGATGGGCTATTGGGTCTTTTAAACCGTTCCAATCCGCTGGAGTGGATGGTATCTTTCCAGCTTTACTTCAAAAAGGTATTTAGGAACTACTCCCAGCTTGATCCAGATGTTTCGGGCAAGTTATTCTTTTAACTATATATATTACGAAACTATGGAGAAAGGTTCATGAGGTGTTTTTGCAAAGGGGAAGGGGGGTCGTCCAGACACCCAGGCAAAGGCATATCGGCATATCCAAAGACGATAGAAAAAATCCTGGACTATCAAATAAGAAGCGAGATACTTGGAAAAACTCCGCTGCATCGGGACAAGTTTGCCTATCAAACTGGTAAATCCACTGTGATGGCCCTTAGCGGTCTAGTCACGAGGATTGAAAAAGCGGTGACATTTAAAGAAAATGCCCTTTGTACCTTTGTGAATATTGAGGGAGTGTTTGATAATACCTCCTATGGATCGATAGAAAGGGCAGCAATGGAAAAAAGGGTTCCGCTTTCTACAATTAGGTGGATCCGCTCGATGCTGGAACATTGTGAGATTACAGCCAGACTAGGTGGCGAATCAGTAACCAACAGGGCCGTAAAGGGCTGTCCCCAAGGAGGCATACTGTCTCCTATTGTATGATCATTGGTTATTGACAGACTACTTGCCCTTCTGAGCAGCCAAATATCTAGGGGTTATCTTTGATCAAAAACTGAACTGGAAGCAACATTTATTCAAAGTTCAAGATAGAGCCACTAAGGCTTTGTGGACATATCAAAGACTCTATGGGCGCACTTGGGGACTACAACCAAAAATGATCTACTAGTCATTTTTTACAATCATTAGGCCTATGGTCACCCACGAATCGGTTGTATGGTGGCCTAAAACTGAGTAATATAATAGTATATACTGCATCGGTGTTACGGGCTCAAAGAAAGCATGTCCAACCGCTGCGATGGAGTCACTTCTAGGACTGACACCATTGCACCTGCATGTTAAAAAGGATGCTGCAATTATGGCCCTGAAAATGCAAATCCTTAATGGAATCCTTAAGGAATTTCAGACAGACCCTACCAAAGGAATGCCTTATGACTGTAGGCCAGCTAAACTGGACTTCCACAAACTATTTTATGTGAGATTACCTGACCGGGGTGTGTAGAGTGCAGGTGGATCATCCTTTGAGCGAGGGTCCATGGTATGGTTCACAAAAGGATCAAAAACGGAAGATGCCATCTCGAAGTCCTTGGGCACTAATGCTACCGTTTTTCAAGCAGAAGTACATGCTATAGAACTTTGCGCTAGGATAGACATAGGAAAAAGCCTAAACGATGCAAAGATTTATATTGTATCAGACAGCCAATCGGCCTTAGAGGTTCTTAGGTCTTATACCGTTTTGAGTCAATGCTAGTATAGGATTGTCTGAAGGTTATTAAACATGTGGCAGGCTCAAATAAGGTAACACTAATGACACGAAGGAAATGATGCAGGGTTTTGCCCTGCCATTTATTGAACAAGAACAGGGACACCTTAGAGCAACGGTAACACGATGGGAGAATGTTCAATAGTCCTTCTACTGGCGCAGATTTCCAGATTTGCGACAGGCGAGGTAATTTATATCACCTTCGTCTGTCAGGGTTAAGGAGTGTCTTGAACTTAGGAAACCTGAGTTGAGGCTGTTAACTGGCTTCCTCACAGGTCATGTCCACTTAAGGTATCACCTTAAGAAGATGGGCATAAGTACGACATATGGATGCCGCTCATGCGATCTGAAAGCGAAATCAGCGGAACATGTTCTGTGCCAATGCCCAGCCATTTTAGAGCAAAGACTGCAACATGTAGGAGGAATAAGAATTAGCCCAGCTAGTATGTATCTTGTACAGGCCGGTAGTATTATCAGAATCATTAAGTGCCTGAATATTGACTGGACGGATAATTAAGCAGGGTCCAGCACATCAGGGATTCGGAGCGAAAGAAATACCGTTCCAGCTCCGCTCTCACTTCGCTTGGTTAGAAACTCGCTCCGAGCAAAATTTGTCCGATTCGCTCCGCTCCGCTTCTTCAATCGGCTCCACTCCAACGTCACTAGAGATATTTATGCGGAAATTAATAAAACATCAAAATAACTTTATAATAAATCATAATAGAGTATATCTAAGAAAATCAAATATAACAAATACAAAATTAATTAATTCATAAATATAAAATTTAATTTAATTAAAGTTATTAAGCTTTATAAAACGGATGTCCTCAAGGGCAGATAGTAGTTATAACCAGTACAAACATATTAACCCCAAATAAAGTAAAACATACAAGTGATCTTGGGTTTTTCTATAGTTTAAAATCTAAATTTTATAGAGAGATAGTTAAGGAAATATAGAAAGTAAGGTTGGGGGAGCGAAAATTTATTTAATTTTTTAAACGCTTATCGCTCATTTCCACTCCTATATTAATCGCTCCAACTCCGCTCCTCGCTCTAATCCGCTCCCCTCCGAATCCCTGAGCACAATAGATCTTTTTCGCCCACATGGCCCTTCAATAATAATAATAATAATACATTTAAAATATTATAGAATAAAACAAATGGCCCACGTTTGGTTTGCCGTTGGTTCATTCTGTCAGCGCCTCATTAGTTTGACGACGTCAGTATCATAGTGAACCGATGGAAGTAAAAGGACGGCTTTGTTTTCTTCGGGACATAATATGATACCAAAGCAATCCTATTCGTAAAACTAAAAACTGTTGAGTGTACTGGACGGCTGAAAGTCATTCCTTTCGATCGAAGTTTTTCAACGCCGTCTAATGTGGTAAACAAATTGTCAGCAACAATCGTCCGACCAACTAGAATAATATTTTTTAGTGAGTTCGAGGAGCACTGTTTCTCTTTGATGCATTCTCTCTGTTGTCCCGATTATTGATCAGTTTATAAAATGTATTTGCAAGGATAACCGCTACACGATTCGCAGGCCTATTATATTTGTATCTCATGTCTTGCTGGCTTGGACGGAATGTACTGACAGAATTTTATTTCCTCTATATGGGAAGAGTAGCTACTCGTCAAGAGATATCGATTCCGCCGGTATATATGCTGCTTCCAGATTGTAGTTTAACATTACTCAGATATCACGTATGGGTGCAACTCGAGTTCTTTGATCATCAAATATACTGTAACGACTTATAGCGTAAAATCGGATAATTGACATCGTTGCTCTAAACACAGGATCATTGTTGGTTTTCCCCACTCTTGTATGTTGCATGTTAGCGTGATTCACACAAGCAGCTAGCAATATACCGAAATAATCTAATAGTTCCTGATCAGTAACAGGAACACATTTAGCTTCTTTTCTTGTTTGACTTACAGCAAGTCAGTGAAGTTAGCCCGAGCCCGAACTTTTGGTTCATTTCTCGGATAAAATGTAGCCATCCCGAAAAAGTGTAAATTTTGTAAAAAGTGTAGGCTCATCCCGAAAAAAATATTATAATTAAAATATATCTAACACGAATAAAAGCAAGTTTAAACCAAATGAATACTAATAAATTTCTTAAAATATATAAATTCCTTTAAGAGTAAAGCCTTTCAACATATTCTACAAATTCATATATAAAATTATGTTCTGCTGGTAGAGTACTCATTTAGAAACCTTAAATTATATACAGCCAATACTAGAGACATACCTTAATGGTTTTTTATAAGGAGGAATAGACCATGATACTAGCTAACAGCCGGCCAGTACCCCAGCTCCATATCATGGGGATAAACATATGTTTTTGAAAAATTTGTATTTATAGTGTAGCGTGTGTGATATGGGAAACCTTAAACTGGCGGATTGAAAATGAAGCTACCTAAGTAGGAAAACAAAATTTTTTTTTGCCAAAAACCATTTATTTCTCAACATAGTCTCCATTTAATTCGACACACTTAGTAAGACGATATTCCAACTTTTTTATACCATCTGAATAATACGATTTCGGGAACCCCTCAAAATACGCGTTAGTTTCGATAATCACTTCTTCGTTTGAGATGAATCTTTGTCCTGCGAGCCATTTTTTCAAGTTTGGAAACAGGAAAAAGTCACTATGAGCTAAATCTGGACTATAAGGTGGATGATCAACCAATTCGAAGTGTATTTCACGTAATTTTAGCATCGTATCTAATGCTGTGTTAACCGGTGCGTTGTCTTGAAGAAAGAGCACTTTTTTCTTCTTTAAATGTGGTCGTTTTTCCTTGATTGCATCAACCAATTGATCCAATAATGCACGATAATACTTTCCTGTGATTGTGGATCCTTTTTCAAGATAATCGATGAGAAATATTCCTTGTGCATCCCAAAATATAGTGGCCATAACCTTGCCAGCCGATTTCACTGCCTTTGCCTTCTTCGGAGCACTTCCACCAGCTTCCACCCATTGTTTCGATTGATTTTTGGTTTCAGGTGTGTAGTGGGGGACCCACGTTTCATCAACAGTAATTAATCGACGCCAAAAATCAACAGGATTACGCTTTATCATGTCCAAACACCGCTGTGAAGTGGTCTGTCGAACTCGTTTTTGTTCGACACTGAGCAAACGCGGCACCCATCTTGCCGATAGCTTTTTCATATGCAAATGTTCATGCAAAATGTTGAACACACGTTCATATGATATGTTTACCATTTCAACAATCTCACGCAACTTGACTCGGCGATCATTCATAACGATATCGAGGATTTTCTTGATATTTTCTTCAGTAACCACCTCTTTTGGCCTTCTTGTTGATGGTATTGTTGCAGTGCTTCTTCGGCCGCGTTTAAATTCAGCAATTCAATATTTTACCATGTAATCTGACGGAGCAGACTCACCGTAATATTTATCGAGCTGTTCTTTTGTCTCTTTCGCCGTTTTCCCTTTCAAATAATAGTGTTTAATCACTGCACGAAATTCGTTTTTTTTCCATTTTTCAAGAAACACAAAAGTTGCTTACTTCAAACGACTACAACAAATAAACCAATCAATGAATTTGGGTGAAATTTTAACAGCTGACGTTTGACAGATCGCAATTTCTAAAAAACAAATTTTTTTTGTGTTTGTGCTGCCATCTAGCGCTAGGTAGCTTCATTTTCAATCCGCCCTCGTACAGCCAATACTAGAGATATATCGTAATGGTTTTTTATCTGGACGGATAGGCTATGATACTAGCTAGCAGCCGGCCAGTACGCCAGCTCCATATCATGGGGATAAACATATGTTTTTGAAAAATTTGTATTTTTAGTGTAGCGTGTGTGATATGGGGAAACCTTAAATTATATACAGCCAATACTAGAGATATAGCTTAATGGTTTTTTATTTGGACAGATAGGCCATGATACTAGCTAACAGCCGGCCAGTGCTCCCGCTCCATATCATGGGGATAAACATATGTTTTTAAAAAATTTGAATTTTTAGTGTAGCGTGTGTGATATATAATATAATAAATGTTTCCCATATCACACACGCTACACTAAAATTTCAAATTTTTCAAAAACATATGTTTATCCCCATGATATGGAGCTGGGGTACTGGCCGGCTGTTAGCTAATATCATGACCTATTCCTCCTTATAAAAAACCATTAAGGTATGTCTCTAGTATTGGCTGTATATAATTTAAGGTTTCTTCATAGTAAATGAGTACTCTACCAGCAGAACATAATTTTATATATGAATTTGTAGAATATGTTGAAAGGCTTTACTCTTAAAGGAATTTATATTTTTTGTTAGACATATTTTTTAAGAAATTTATTAGTATTCATTTGGTTTAAACTTGCTTTTATTCGTGTTAGATATATTTTAATTATAATATTTTTTTCGGGATGAGCCTACACTTTTTACAAAATTTACACTTTTTCGGGATGGCTACATTTTATCCGAGAAATGAACCAAAAGTTCGGGCTCGGGCTAACTTCTTTGACTTCTTACAGCTTTTCTGTTAGTTTACATTTTTTTGATGTCAACCATTTGCTCCGTCAGTATTGACTTGAAAATGTCAATTGCATAATATTATGTGATCTTATACGTCCCGGTGCTGGTGGAGTTTTTTTCATTTTGTTCCATCAAGCGCAATAAAATATTAAGCAGAGGTCGGCCTTTCTTGCATTCCATGCCTCCAAAATCTCATCATCAATAACTTCAGTATCGCTCAAACCTCCTACTATCAATTCCGACTCCGCATCAGAAACATATCCATCTGGAACAATATCTTCTATTTCATTATCACTAAAATTACCTCGGTCGCTTTCATTTTAACAAATTCTTGAGCTATCCCAATTAATTCTTGCTCTCGTTTTACTGCTGACATACTATTTTTATTCACCAAAAATAACAATTCATAAACTTAGTTTCTTTATATACACTGAAAACACGATCCTGCAAAACAAAAACTCTTGGTACTTCACCGAACTTTATAAATAGAAAAGAGTTTATTTATTTCGCTTAGGTCGTTACCACAAGTAACTCTTTGAAAACGTTTAATAATAATCGACTTGAACCATTCAAAAATACAACCTCGGAACCCAATATTGCAAATTTTTTCAAGTAAGATGATATGATCTATCATATCGAAAGCTTTTGTAATGTCTACAAATAAAGCAGATACTATACGAGATAAATTAATACCCTGATGATGTGGATTCATTAGATCGATTAACTCATCTTCTGTACGCAAACCAGATCGAAATCAAGAAACACAAAAAAACATACGTCTACAAATAGTACTGTAGTTCTATAGAACACGAAGTAAAATCATTTTTTGTTTTCAAAAAACATAAATTCGTATACGAGAAACGTTAAGGTGGAGGCAGACCTAATCTTGTACCAGACGTATAGATATCGTTTTTTTTTGCTTGCATAGGTATCTATTGTAGATCCTGTCACACAGTATCGATTTTTTTTTTTTTTGACCAAATCTCAGAGAAAAATCGAGCAATTCATGACATTTCATAAAGCATATAAAAAAACACTTTTAAAGTTCAGAAAAGTCTGGCCAGAGCCTTTAAATGAACAGAAGCGTTAAGTGATTAATGGGTAGTGGATTGTTTAATTTTACTATTAAAGAGAAATCAAATATATTTATTATATGAATTTACTGAATTTTTAATAATCATGCTCATATAAAAATCCTAAATTAAACAGGATAGCAAAATTTCAAATATGGAAAACTGAGGACGAGCAAAATGCTCATGAGATAAATGGATATGAAACCAATGTTTCATATTTTATGAGGGATCTTCCTACTAATAGATTAAGTCACCGAGTTGAAACTGTGCAAGAACCCACATTTGTGAGTCATACTCTCTTGCATCAGTATTGTAACAAACCAATCGTGGGTTATCTACAATGACTAACGTTAGTTAATTATTTCTCCAAGTAATCTAATTAAAACAGTTACGATTAATTTGCGTATAAATCAATGTTCTGAATACACGACATTTTTTACAGTAAAACGGAATAATAAAAAAAAAAACTTTGTACGGTTTCATTTTTGTATATAGTAATTCGAATTATATCGATTCTTGATCACATTGGAGCCCCTTTACAGAAAATGTAAAGTTTCAGTGACTTAGGAAAAGTGTGTTGCGTCCCTATATGTAAGTTTATACGAAATTTGATTTAAAAAGAAATTTTCAATCTGGCCCAAATATCGTACCCAAATTACCACATAATTTCTTGAGTAGTCGGAGATCCCGGACGAGTGTATTGCATCCCTAAACGGAAATAATAACTTCATGATTTTTGTTTTGTTTAGTTTTTGGTGTACGTGTAGTAGTTAAAAAATAAAATTAACATATTTTTCATTTTTTTGATATAGGGTGTGCATTGCGCACAGGATGGTTCCAAAGTTTTGCAAAAATAGTGAAAAACGCCATTTGAAGTAAATTTCAGAGGCATATTTATGAATTCAAAAATTAATCGATTTTAAATTTTTTTTTTTTGCATTAATTAGAGTGAATATCGAAATTATAAATTCTTATAAAATTATAATCAAAATTAAATTTTTTTGATCCGATATATAACGGTAAAATATTAAATAAGATATTAAACTAAATATACCATAATATGATATACTCAACGTAAGTAAAATATGAATGAATCTCGTTTAAAGAAAGTTGTTGATTTCACTTCTTCGCAATTTGCGACCATGTCGAACAAAAACAAAGCAAAATTGGCGAAATGGTTAGACGGTAGGATAAGGGTAAAAACAATAAATATGTATGGTTCGATTTATAAATTTAATTTGAAATATATTTTTCACTAACGATTTGTGAATTTGAAAATGATTTAGTTACAAATTTATTTTTTGCCTTAGATATAAAATAATGGTAATCGTGAGTTCCCTTTATAGTAATTGCGCTTTGACAACGACTTTTCAAGTGTAATTTGACTTAATCATATTCTGCTTTCGTTTCATATTCAAAATGCATTATTGATTTCCATGATCTACTCCATTCGTATAGCTGTAGTGGAGTTTGAATTGATCTCTATGTTAAACTGTAGCGACAGGCACCTCTTTTAAATGTTCCACCAACAATATCACACGCCCCTTTGCCGTGACTGGTAGCATGGAAATGCCAGTCAGCTGCGATGTTAAAATCTTTTTCATGATGGCTTAGATTAATTAAATTATTTTTATTTTTATATTATGTTATAGCTCCGTCAGACATATAGAAAATCTTTTTGATGTTCGATGTTATTACTTTTGTTATAAATTGGGGTCGCTTGTGCATTATTGCAGTGATAACCTTGCACTGAATCTTGTACGATAAAAGCATAATTTTCCGCGAAATCACATTGTACAAGCAGATCCCCTTCTGGTATAAAGATTCTTTTTTTTTGTTTTGTGTTAACTTGGTAATATTATGAATAAATTTTAATCTAATATAACCAAACTGCATCTTTGAACGGTAATCCATTATTTATACTTAATTTTTGGCACATCACTGTTATTGGAGCATTTACGCAAAAATTCTTCATGTTCTTCCAAATTTTTAGAGCACACTTTACACTTTTTAATGTAACATTTTTGTATTCGTTCATCACCACACATAACGAATGAATTAAAATCTTTGTAATCTTTTTACGGGAATTGACTATTGTCTCGCGGGTGATTTGCTTTTATAGTGCCTTCGATCATCAGCTTCATGTTTTGGTGCACAAGACAAACACAAAAATTATGTTGACTGCTATAACCCAATTTTATACAGTGGTTTGTTTGGATGCAGTTATACGAACTTTGTAAATCCTATTTTAACTGCAGGGTGACAAGATTTAAACTTGATGTAGGCCTTCTGAGTATTCTGAAGAACATCCTGCTTCCCCCCCCCCCCCATCATTCGACTTATTTCATCATTCTCAAAAAAGGATTCTACTAAGCTCCGTGCAGAATCTGATATCTTATTTTTAGGGATAGGTGCTGCTTTTAGTTATTGAAGAGAACGTACAATTATGTCTTTGAAGATCCTTGCAGTGATCAATTAAATAACGGGTAGCATCTTCATTAAAATAATCTTGAATTTCGTGATGTTTCATCTGCTTTGGTAGTGATATTAATAATTTCTTCTTGTCTTCATAATCTCCTTCATCGAACTGGTATTTGAAATTATTCAAAATATCTTCATAATACGAAATCTTCTTTTCCTTTTCGGAGCACGTTGGTACCTCGTCGCAATTTAACTGCTTATAAATCGCTGTCGAAATTTCAATTGATTTTCGTTTAAGATATATTCCGCCTTCTCATATAATTTCCTTTTTAATGGTGAAAACTGCTCCATCATATGAGGTTGCACATGTTGGTTGATACTTTCTTATAATTCAAGCTGTTCTACTTTCTTTAATTCTGAATCTACTAAATTAAAATCTGCTGAGCTGCTTCCAGCAATCGGATATTCAATTTTATTTTCCTAGGTTTATGTAACTAGTATTACAAATGTATAATTTATTGTTTAATTCTCGAGCTGGATTCAAATACACAATCCTTTCTCTAGCGTACTCACTAACAGCTTTCAACTTATTATTGCACTTTGCATAAACAAATGGTTTACAGCAACGATAATACGAAGACATTATCAAGAATACACTCCTCTAAGTTAACATTTTAATAAAAATTCAGAAAAAAATTTGTCAGAAATTCACAACTAATATTTTTTTTTATTACTCACTGTAACTTCAATGATACACAGCTATAGAATGTATTGCATTATAAGCACAATACCAAAATGGCCACCAAAATGTGCACAATTTTAAGTTGTCATAAGATCTTATCTATTCGAAAAATATTTCACTTTTGAAAAATGTAGGGGATTAGGGTATTTAGGACAACCATGTTTGACATAATCTCTTATGATATATCGAATATATGTATAAATGATTTTCCGAATTTTCTTGAGAAAATCCTAGGAAGCGGCCACCAAAATGCCCTATATTTTAAGTTGTCGTAAGGTCTTATCTATTCGAAAAATATTTCACTTTTGAAAAAAGTAGGGGATTAGGGTATTTAGGACAACCATGTTTGACATAATCTCTTATGATATATCGAATATACGTATAAATGATTTTCCGAATTTTCTTGAGAAAATCCTAGGAAGCGGCCACCAAAATGCCCTATATTTTAAGTTGTCGTAAGGTCTTATCTATTTGAAAAATATTTCACTTTTAAAAAATGTAGGGGATTAGGGTATTTAGGACATCCATGTTTGACATAACCTCTTATGATATATCGAATATATGTATAAATGATTTTCCGAATTTTCTTGAGACAATCCTAGGAAGCGGCCACCAAAATGCCCTATATTTTAAGTTGTCGTAAGGTCTAATCTATTCGAAAAATATTTCACTTTTGAAAAAAGTAGGGGATTAGGGTATTTAGGACAACCATGTTTGACATAATCTCTTATGATATATCGAATATACGTATAAATGATTTTCCGAATTTTCTTGAGATCATTTTAACGATCTATGGTGCTGTTTATACAACGAATGTTTTAATTCCTTGAATAAATCAAATTTTTTAACGACGGAGTTAGTTTATGTAGCCATCAGTGTTCTGACAAAAGGGACAAATAGCGTTTGTTTAGACCATTATCAAACTACCAAGATATTACAAGACAGTTACACAATCAACGATCACAATACGCAGAAAGAAATCGAACTGTGTAATAAATATAGGTATGCTATTATACCTATCTGTGAAGCAGGCCACTGGACTTTAGCTGTCATAGATTTCGAAAAATTAAACGTAATTACTTACGATCCGCTAAACCCTATAAGGCGGCAATTTAAAGATGGTAACAAATTAAAAAAAATTATCAATAAACTTTTCACATATTACGGGAAATATGTACCGAATTTCGAAGTAAATTCAATTAGTTCGCTGCCACAACAAAAAGATGGTTTTAATTGCGGACCCTTAGTAATTTATGCAGCAGAATATATTATTACTGGTAATTTGTTCGAAGGCCTGGATTCAGAAGACGATGGTGTGAGCAGCTGCGCATTGGTTAATTATCACCATTACCTCATGGATATTATTTCTAAAAATACAGAATCGATGGACAACAATAATTTGTTTCGGAAGAATTTCTGATTTTAAAGCAACAATCCAATGTGCTTCCTGCAAGCTATTCGTGCATAAAAATTGCTTGACAGATTTTAAAATTATAAAAAATGAATGTATGTTTTGTTCTTCACAGAATTAATTTGATATGTGCTTAAACAATAAAAAATATTAAAATTAAAAAGTATTTTAATTATTTATCTTTCTGAGCCACACACTATGTATGTATATAATACATGTGTAAGGCCGATATTACACTATCATATTTCTACAACATAGAAATAATTTAGTAATAACAAAATATATTTTGCTTATTACTCTGCACCAAACATTTTAGTGATCTTCCACAGTTGGGTAAACGTCAAATTTCTAGTAAACGTAGAAAATATTTAGAAAACGTGAAAAATATTGGAGAAAAATGTGTGTATACTTGAGCAGCAGCAATATCTGGCATTATTTTTGTGGGTCTTAAATAAAAAAGACACAAGAAACTGAAGCTAGACGAAACCTTGGCACAAAACTGCACAAAAAAGTGTTAAACAAAATTGTCAAACATGGTTGTCCTAAATACCCTAATCCCCTAATTTTTTCAAAAGTGAAATATTTTTCAAATAGATAAGACCTTACGACAACTTAAAATATAGGGCATTTTGGTGGCCGCTTCCTAGGATTTTCTCAAGAAAATTCGGAAAATCATTTATACGTATATTCGATATATCATAAGAGGTTATGTCAAACATGGTTGTCCTAAATACCCTAATCCCCTACTTTTTTTAAAAAATGAAATATTTTTCGAATAGATAAGACCTCACGACAACTTAAAATATAGGGCATTTTGGTGGCCGCTTCCTAGGATTTTCTCAAGAAAATTCGGAAAATCATTTATAGATATATTCGATATATCATAAGAGGTTATGTCAAACATGGTTGTCCTAAATACCATAATCCCCTACTTTTTTCAAAATTGAAATATTTTTCAAATAGATAAGACCTTACGACAACTTAAAATATAGGGCATTTTGGTGGCCGCTTCCTAGGATTTTCTCAAGAAAATTCGGAAAATCATTTATACATATATTCGATATATCATAAGAGATTATGTCAAACATGGTTGTCCTAAATACCCTAATCCCCTACTTTTTTGAAAAGTGAAATAGTTTTCGAATAGATAAGACCTCACGACAACTTAAAATATAGGGCATTTTGGTGGCCGCTTCCTAGGATTTTCTCAAGAAAATTCGGAAAATCATTTATACATATATTCGATATATCATAAGAGATTATGTCAAACATGGTTGTCCTAAATACCCTAATCCCCTACATTTTTCAAAAGTGAAATATTTTTCGAATAGATAAGATCTTATGACAACTTAAAATTGTGCACATTTTGGTGGCCACTTCCTAGGATTTTCTCAAGAAAATTCACAAACAAACACGATTAAACACGGGTTTTCTGCCAGTTTCTCAGTTTTTGGAAAATGATCTAATTTTATACAGTCACCATCAGAATATTTCGCGACATAGAAAAAATGTAAATTTATTTTGTAAGAGTAAATAATCTTAAGCATAATTTTTATTATTTCAATATGAATTAAATAAATTCGTAATAACGAAACTTTTACACCAACACATTTAAAAAAATTTAGGACATACTTAGGACAACTTTGGACAACTTAAGGCAACTTAGGACAAACTTCACGTACGTAACAATAGTGCAATTAAAAATTAATGTTTAGATGTTTTTAGGCTGGGGTAATGCCTTCACGGTTCGCATAATAACAGGAAATTAATAGTCTAAATATAAACATTTACCGTTTATGGTCCATTCATCCTCTTTTTGAGCCAGGTAAATGCGTTTATTTATCAAATTTATTTTATTTACCCTGACTAATGGTCTACACCCTTAATTTGGTCTATGATCTCAGTCATAGGACATTACTCATTAGTCATTAATTAATTTGATAATAGGCTAACCTAGGAGTAATCAGATGTTTTCACGCAATCTTTTCCTAGGTGCCCGGTTCCACGACAGTTGTAACATCGTGACATTCTTCGGAATCTATTTGACTATTTGCTCTCAATTGGCTTTGTTATTGTTACGTTCTCGATTCGTGGTTTTATCTTAATTTTTTGTTTGATTTCTTCATAAATTGCGAGTTTACTTTTGAAATCCTTTTTAGAGGTTGATCCATATAAAACTGCCTTATTATCTTCATAATCGGTTATGCCACTTATACAGTAACCGATTATCGAAGCATCTTCCAAGTTGGCGATTTGACCTAGTTCACGCATAGCGATTAAATAATTTTAGAAAGATTCATCTTTCTTTTTCTTCCTCTCTGCCATACGACACAGCAGAAGTCACTTTCTTTTTGAACTCGTTGACGAAATGTGTGGTTAGATTTTCCCAGGTATCAGTAACCGCCAAACATAAACTGTCTTTTGCTGTTCCAGTTAACAGTCTTTTTGAATTCCATTTCATATATACAGTAGCATCTTCAACATCCTGAATCCATTTCCCGACGGGATAACCATCCTCCCCGCTAAATTTCGAGAGCGATTTTTCGACGCGATTCGATTTCTTTATCTTTCAGCGCCATTTCCCGTGTTCGTATTTCTCCTAAGTGGGTATTATCTTCCTATTGGTTGCCGTTAAGTTCGCTAGCATTAGTCTCCTTACTTCTATTTCTTATAGCTCCGCTGTCACCATCCTGCATCATAGTGGTGCTTTTTGGTTGGTTCAATAGCACTATATTATTTGAACTAACCGACTCATCATTCGTGACTCTTCTCAATTTCAGATGAATTATCAAAATTATTTCTGTTTTTTTGGCCCATCAAAACAACTTTACTTCATATATAAACACAATAAATTATAAGAACCTGTGGCGACTCACTCACAATTCATTTCAAATATTCAATCATACAATTAAATTCAATTATTTACATAAATATTCATCACTCGTTCTTCGCCACAATTCGCGCATCCATATTCACACGCATGCACATGAACGCACCTTGTTCACCAACGCAACACACTTCATTCAGTAAAAATATACATCTGTCAAAATCTCGCGCGCAGTAAAAAAAAACATTAAAAATATATACATACATTCTGATTTTCCTTTTGGAGTTGAGCGGTTCGCTATTGAAACAGATATAACCAAAATTAACAAAATTAAATTATATTTAACAAAACCTTTCTTTTATTATATTTCGATCGTAAACTATTACTCGCGAAAATAGTGTTGAGAAATATTTTCTTTTTTTTTTGTCATACATGTGAATAAGTGATAATCGAAAGTTTATACATTAACAAAATAAAATTTTTTGTGTGCACTAGCAAAAACAATTCTTGAAGTGTTTTTTTTTATATACATATTGTGAAGACAGTGGATACACATATATTACAGTGGTGACCACGACGTCCGTTTTTACGGAAATATAATTAAACTCGATTTGAGAATTTTTTTTGGCATCGCCATTTTGAAATTGCATAGCATTTTTGTAATTTATTTTTTTTTTGTAATTCATTCAATTTTGCATACAACATTGGAGTCATGATACTTTTACGCAATTAAAATTGGAGTCATATGATATTTACGTAATCTAGAAAAATAAAATTTATAATTACATTTAAATTCGCAAATTGAATTTAAATTTCAAAAACACATTTCGGAGACACACACGATCATTCTAAACATTGAAACAACAAATACACCCATCCATAGGAAATAAAAACGCGTTCCCGCATTTCAGCTGTACATATTAAAACAAAAAAAAAAAAAACGTAAGAGATTTTTTTATGAATTTGGGTGCATCGAAATTTTTAAATATACACCAACAAGGAAAACGGTTTTATCACAAAATACAGTGCCGCATAAACATACACAGCGTGGTACATCGATCAAAACCAGAAAATAATAATCGAGTATCAAGTTTTTAACGTGAAAATATCTTGAAGAGCGACATTATAAAAACGGCCGGGTGCGAAATTACGCACCGGCCAGTGGGTAAGTGCCTAATTTTATAATATAAAACAATTTATATTAACAGCACAGACTCAACATTTTTTTTTATATTTTCCATTTAATTTTGGTCGGTTTGCCGGTTCATCAAACGGAACGTCAACTTCCCCAACGGAAAATCAAACAAGACGGATACACCCGAGTGTCAAACAATTTTCTTTCCACCAAATAAACGGGACACATATTGAAATTTAAACAACGGAAAATACTACATAAACAGCAAGGAACACCACTTACACTGGAGTGTAACGGGTGCAGCGTGGGAGCAACCACATCAACAGCAGCGGACATTATCAACAAAAACAACTAAAGTTAAAAACCGCAAGTTTTACTCAAGTTTTTTTTATTATATACTATACTCGTACTTATACTTTCATAAACTAAATTTTTTTCTTGAATACCAAATTCTATTTTTATTTTTTAAATTTTTCTTGGTTTAATAACGCAAAATTATAGTAAACTTAATAAGCCTTTGTAAATTTTTACTATAACATCATTATAAAATATTGCTTTTATATAGAACATTTATTTATATATGCAATTACCACAATATTTAATTATTATTCTTTACTGTGTAAATTTCTCAACACTTATTTTTCGTATTCCATAAATTTTTTTTTTACTTTCTTTTTGATATATCGACGTAAACGCGTATATTGAGCATATTTTACAAGTTTTTGTTCATTATTAATTTTTTTTTTGGTATTTGGCTTACGTAGCAAATATTGTCGTAATTTGGTAACAAAAATTCTCGCATAACTCTTACGGTGTTTCGCCCTTGTTGAAAGAAAATTAAACAAAAAAAAAAAAAAAAAACCCTTCCCCAAGTTCAAATTGTTTAGTTACGTTTGGCTTTAAATTCTAACAAGCCTCCAATACGCAGTGGCATTAATTACCCAGGAATTTGGGGATATCTCGTCAGCCAACACGTGCCACGATAACTGTTTCTCATACAAGGTAACCATTCCTCAAAAACAAATTTTTTTTTTTTTTGTTTTTTTCCTCTCTCTTTTTCTCTCTCTCTCCACTACATATATATATATATTTTTTTTTTGATATTTTCACTACACGGTACTCATCCCGAAATTAGATTTTAATTCGATATTTTTCTTATTACTGGTTTCGGCATATTTCAATTTTGGGTTACGAGCAAATTATGTCTGATATAGAGGATCAAAGCCACGACGCGAATATGACCTCCCCAAAAATAAAAGGCGAGGTTGAGGCCACCTCTAAGACGATTAGGCTCCAACAATTTTGGTTAGACAACCCCAAAACGTGGTTCAATATGGCCGAGCTACAATTTAAAATAACAAACATAAAAACAGAGAAAGAAAAATTTCTAAGTCTTCTGTCCGCACTTTCTCCCCAGGCGTGCGACACAGTGTCCGATATCCTAGAGAATCCACCAGAGGAAAGTTTATATACAACTTTGAAATCGGCACTGCTCACACGTCTGACGCCTTCGGACGAGTCGAAGCTCGAGGCGTTATTAACAGGCCAAGAATTGGGAGACAGACGGCCATCAGAGGCACTACGACACATAAAAAACCTAGCGGGCACACAATTTCCAAATAAAGTCATCAAGTCACTATGGGTGCGACGAATGCCGGAAATTATCAGAATAGCGCTGTTGGCACAGCCTGACACGCGAGGCCTTGATGACCTCGCAGCTACAGCTGACAAACTACATGCGGCATTGTCAGCCACACAAAATCAAAATATTTCGGCCGTGACACGCCAATCTCGCCCTACCGTTCGTGCAGATTCGGGTCAACGACCCACGGCAAGCACATCCAACAGTGCCACGATTGAAGAACGTCTGGAAAAAATTGAAGCCAAACTAAATAATCTAGCAAATAATACGAATCGTAGCCGTTCAATGAGTCGGCAATCAACATTTCAGCACAATTTCCGAAGAAATTCCAACTCACGCAGCCCCAGCAACAGCAGACGCCGGTATGACAAGTGCTGGTATCATTTCAAGTTTGGCGCAGCTGCGCGAAGATGCACGGAGCCGTGCAATTTTAAATCAGCATCCAGCATGGAAGTCGACCAACATGCAAAAAACGAGTCCATCACCGGGTAGAGACGACAACTTCGCACACCCATCATTTAGGTCGTTTGTTCCTCCACGACCACAAAAATAATTTAATATTCCTCATAGACACGGGCGCTGACCTTTCGGTCATTCCAGCCCGATTTTTCAAAAATTCGTTTTCGTTCATAAAACGAAATCCTGATCTAGTTTTATCGGCCGCCAATAACACCACAATCCACACCTACGGCAGCAAATTGCTTCAGGTGGATATCGGACTTAAGAGAACCTTCACACATGCTTTCATTTTAGCTGATGTGAATCGTCCGATTATTGGCGCCGATTTCTTGTGTAAATTTGGCCTCCTTGTTGACCTCAAAAACAAAAGGCTGGTTGATTCAGCGACTAAGCTGTCAATCAATGCCACAATGGTTCGTGATAACACACCAACTCCGATCCATTTTTCAGTCAACAACGGTTATGCCACTCTGCTTAAGAATTTTCCTTCACTTACAGCAGAGCCGAACTATAACTTACAAGTTCGACACAACGTGGTTCACCATATCGTCACAGCAGGCCATCTGCCCGTGTCAAGACCACGTCGGCTAGATCAAGTGAGACATAAAGCCGCTCAAACAGAATTCCAGCACATGGTGGAATTAGGGATTTGCAGGCCATCTGCATCTCCCGTCTCTTGTCCACTTCACATGGTGAAGAAAAAAGATCAAGATTGGAGACCATGTGGGGACTATCGACGTTTAAACACGGTTACAACACCGGATCGCTACCCGATTCCCCACATACAAAATTTCTCTATGCACTTGCATGGTTGCAAAATATTCTCCAAGATTGATCTTGTCAGAGCATATCATTTAATTCCCGTCGCACCTGAAGACGTTCATAAGACGGCAATCACAACACCGTTTGGCCTATTCGAATTCACCCGGATGCCATTCGGCTTACGCAATGCCGCCCAAACCTTTCAACGTTTCATGAACGAAGTCGTACGTGACTTGGATTTCGTCTTCGTTTATATTGACGACATTCTTGTTGCGTCACAAACTGAGGAACAACACAAACTGCACTTGGAACAACTTTTCCACAGGCTAACACAGTTTGACGTTCATATCAAGAGCTCAAAATGCGTCTTTGGCGTGTCCACTCTTGACTTCCTCAGTCATAAGATAACACCTAATGGTATTCTGCCGTCCGAAGAACGAATTAATGCCATTAGGGATTTCCCAGCCCCAAATACAATCAAAAGTATACGGCGATTTGTCGGCATGGTAAACTACTACCACCGATTCATACCAAAACTCGCTCAAACACTCGCACCAATTCACAGCCACTTGGCAGCTTTACTCAAGAAGCCCAAGACAGCCAAGAATTTTTCTTGGCCAGATGAATGTCAACATGCATTCACGTCATTAAAAGCTGAATTGGCCCAGATAACACTTCTGGCACACCCACTGAGCGACTCAAAGCTCAGCATAACCACTGACGCATCAAACACTGCTGTCGGTGCAGTACTACAACAGTACAACAACGAGTGTTGGAAACCACTGGGATTCTTCTCCAAGAAACTATCAGATGCCGAAAAGAAATATTCCGCATTCGATCGGGAATTACTCGCAATTTATCTAGCAGTCAAACACTTTAGATATTTTGTCGAAGGTCGGGATTTCACAATATACACCGATCATAAACCTCTGACACGAGCAATTCAGTCTAAAACTGAACGTAATCCGAGGCAATCTCGCCACCTGGATTACATAAGTCAATTTACCACGGACATTCAGCATGTTCACGGACACGACAACGTTGTCGCAGACACACTATCACGAACTTCCGACAACGAAACGGCCTCAGTCGAGACACATATCGACTTGCAAAAAATAGCAAACGCACAAAAAGCAGACCTAGAACTTCAGAATTTACTTTCTGGTTCCGAATGTCACACTAGTTCCTCAATGAAACTAGAGCTTTTCAAACTACCTGGCCTCGAAATATTCTGCGAAATCGCAAACGGGAAGAATCGCCCATACATCGCAGAATCATTACGTCGTACAATCTTCGAAACATTACACAACATTTCACATCCTGGAGTTCGTGCAACTCGTAAATTGATTTCTGCTCGCTACTTTTGGCCCAGTATAAACAAAGACATAGGCAATTGGGCTCAGTCTTGTTTATCCTGCCAACGTGCTAAAGTTCAACGGCACACAAAATCACCCCATGGACAATTCGAAATTCCGCCTGGTCGATTTGAGCATATCCATATAGACATCGTAGGACCACTTCCGCCATCTAATGGATACTCATATTTACTCACTTGTGTCGATCGCTTCACTCGCTGGCCCGAAGCATACTGCATGACCAATATGTCAGCTACAACCATAGCCAGTACCTTTGTCAACAACTACGTATCACGATTCGGCGTTCCCCTTAACATCACAACTGATCAAGGAACGCAATTTGAGTCCAAACTTTTCACCGAGTTAACAAAACTCCTTGGCTCACATCGGATACGGACAACGGCTTACCATCCACAAGCCAATGGCATGGTCGAACGTTTTCATCGGCAACTCAAAGCCGCATTAATGGCCAGAAGCAACACAATCAATTGGAGTTCGGAAATACCAATCATACTACTTGGTATCCGAGCAACAGTGAAGGAAGATCTTAAGTGCTCACCGGCAGAAGTAGTTTACGGTCAAACCATTAAACTACCCGGTGAGTTCTTTATCGATAATCCTCCTTCACCACTCCCAACTACCGACACAATCATCGACCAACTGCGAAAAACCATGCGCAACCTTATACCTATAACACCACGTCAATCCAAACAAGATGACATATTTGTTCCGAAATCGCTCAACAACTGCGATTTTGTTTTCATTAGAACAGACAAGGTTCGCACGGGATTAACTCCTCCCTATGAAGGTCCGTATAAAGTTATACGCAGACTTAGGAAACATTTCATCGTATCGATTAATGGAAAAAATTCCAACGTTTCAATCGATCGACTTAAACCAGCTTACGGAATACTTAGTTCGGCTGAGCAAACATCAAGCCATCGGGTTCACAAAACCGTCCGTATTGCTTCCACTCCTATAATCATTCCCTAGGGAGGGGGAAAATCACTCGCGGGGGAGTCCTGTGGCGACTCACTCACAATTCATTTCAAATATTCAATCATACAATTAAATTCAATTATTTACATAAATATTCATCACTCGTTCTTCGCCACAATTCGCGCATCCATATTCACACGCATGCACATGAACGCACCTTGTTCACCAACGCAACACACTTCATTCAGTAAAAATATACATCTGTCAAAATCTCGCGCGCAGTAAAAAAAAACATTAAAAATATATACATACATTCTGATTTTCCTTTTGGAGTTGAGCGGTTCGCTATTGAAACAGATATAACCAAAATTAACAAAATTAAATTATATTTAACAAAACCTTTCTTTTATTATATTTCGATCGTAAACTATTACTCGCGAAAATAGTGTTGAGAAATATTTTCTTTTTTTTTTGTCATACATGTGAATAAGTGATAATCGAAAGTTTATACATTAACAAAATAAAATTTTTTGTGTGCACTAGCAAAAACAATTCTTGAAGTGTTTTTTTTTATATACATATTGTGAAGACAGTGGATACACATATATTACAAACCGTTCTAGTATCTTTTATCTTCACTAAATTAAAACTCCATCCAACAACACTTATTTTTAAAATTCACGCAAACGTCCTTGATACACAATACGGTACTTTATATTTCTCGACTCACGAATTCGGTGTTATTCAACGGCACCTTATATCATCACAAATCTATACCAAGAAAAATTGCAAATTCCCTCACGGATATAAAAATTCGCCAACTATATTAACTTTACGATAAAGTTTTATACACGTTAATCACTTCAAACTTAAATGTTTAATCGCTCGGTTTTCCCTGCTGATGAAATGAATGAAATATAATAGGTCATTTGTATAGAACATAAGTTTGACACTAAACCAAATCATAACGATTTTCGAATTTGAGCATTTTTGTAACACAATAATTTTGATTTTAGATTATTGTTCAAAGAAGTTGAAATTCGATGCAACAAACTAAACAAAAAAATTTTGCATGAAATTCTTCCACGTAGTACACATATAAGAGTATAGTACATAAACCAATGGAATAAGATTGATTTATTGTTATATGTTATATCTACGAGTAAGTAGACCGCAAATGAATACTTAACCTTCATCATTTCTGAAATATTTAGATAAAGATTTCGTATACAAACAAGAGAACACTTACAGACAAAAAAATATAAATTAATTTTCAACGCAAAACTAAAATAAAAACAAAAGAAATATACTTAAGATGGTGTACGGTCAAATCATATCCAATCGATATTAAAAGCAGCAAGAATCAAATAGGCAAAAAACCTCAGATTGATTTTCTCTTTTCTTATTTTTCAATTAGTGGTTACTTCTCGGTTAAATGGTTTTTAGGTCATTTTAACACAACACCAAAATCGTAAACCGTACGAATAAATCATTTCGGATGAAAATTCACCTATTTTCTATGCCTGATTGTCCTTCCTAGATGATGATGATGATGATGATAATGATGATGATGGTGATGTGTGCGGTTAAATGGAAATATGTATTATGATTATATTATTATAAATTTTACTTTTCATCGAAAAAAGAAAACCAACAACACAAATAATCAAGTTGAGTGAAAAAAGGTCGAATTGAGGCAGGACATAAAAAACAAAAATGTTTGATATCAATATTCAGAAGTTAAGGAATTTTTTGTTTTGTTTGTATCGTATCGACACACAAAAAAGGACAATATTCTATTTATTACATATTTCAAGAAGGACTATTTATGTACATATGTAGGATACGTGTATATCGGGTGTTCAAACATAAATCAAGTAAAAAAAAAAAAATAAAAAATAAAAATCAATGACGTTCTATTTTGCTCATCTTTGTAACGAATTTCTTTTTTTTTTTTTTTTCCAGTGAATAGGAAAAGGATTTAATCCATAAATCTATAAAAATTCCTTTTTTCGCCATTTTCATTTCTGGCTGTTGTTGCCATTATTAAAGGTCACCCAATTTATTTATTTATATTCGTTGACGTACCACACAATTTAAAGTCTGTTATTTGTCTAGTAAATAGCTTTGTGTGTACCACGTACCTGTATTCAAAATTGCTGATGTTGAAATTGAATTCGAATTTTCTTTGTTGTTTGAAACCATGTGTGTGCAATGTTTATAACTTTATTTCATTTCTAGGATAATAACTATTATTGATCCAAAGCTGATGATAATATACGTAAATGTTTGATAAGATTTATGTTTACATTAGAAAATGATAGAAATAGCAAATATTTAATTTTCGGTAATAGAGGTAAAATACGTTTTGGGTATTTTAGGGTGAATTTTTTAAATATCGTTTTACATTGTTTAGTTATGCCCTATAAGTTTTAATATGTCTAAATTTCAATGCTTATAAAAGCAATCAAATGGTGGGATGTTCTAACCATCACTATTTTCGATGTTCGATAGTGCCCATGTTTCTCTTTTCAAGAATAAAATGGTGTTAGTCTCGTAAAATAAATGTATATACTGTTTCATTTTTTCACTTCGAAAAAGTGACCCAAACGAAAATTTCGGTGATAAAGAGTTAGAATGGAAGTAGAAACAGAATGATGTTTTATGCGGGTATGTTGAGATCGTTAAAAAATTAGCATAATTCAAAAATCGGCAATAGTGTATTTTAATCTTGAAAAGAGAGATTGAACACTATCCAATCATTGAGCACTGGGCTAGCTGGTTGCTTAAAAAGCATTTTGGCTTATTTCAGATTTAAAATTGATTGGTTTCGAGCTACAAGTTACATATGTATACATTTCGTTTGATATTTTGTTTAACAGCATTTAAAATTTCACTAGAAACCTAAATTTAAATTAAAAACTAAAATCCAATGGACCTGTTATTCACAGACCTCTTTTAGCATTGCACTCAATTTAATCATGAAATCCCACGAATCTATGTAAGACTTACGACTAAATGGGACCACAAATGCTAACGACGTTAAAGTATAAAATCATTGTGCAAAAATAATTATTTGCCTTAAATTACATTGGTACAACTCACGATAGCGACATTTCTATTAATTTAGAGAGCGAATCTTAGAAACGTAAAATTGTTAATTGAATAAATAGAATTACATGCAGGAAGAGAATATGTCAAAACAAATGTTGATTAAAATTGTCCCTCAGAACCGATAAAAAATTAAAAGGCTCAATGCTTCATATAAATGGCTATAGTACGACTTACGATAACGAAAAATTAAAAAAGTTCATATAGTGGAGCTTAGAAACGTAAAATTGTTAATTTAATAAATAGTTTTACATGCGGGAAGAGAATATTTTAATGCGAATTTAATTTAAAATTATTTCTCAAACTGGAAACTGATTATTGGCTGTAAATGGCACAGATACGACTCAGGATAAAGATAAATTAAAAAACATGAATAGAGAAGCTTAAACAGTTTTACATGCAGGAAGAGAATATTTAAATATGAACTTAGTTTAAAATTATTTTACAGCCCTTATAAATGTAAACAACTAATTATTAGCTATAAATGGCATTGTTACCACTTCCGATAAGGAAATATTACTAAAATATAGAAAGGAAAGCCAAGAAACGTTAAATTGTGGAATTATTGATTAGCTTCACAAGCAGAAATTTTAATAGAAATTAACAATTGCCCAAAAATATCACTAATACGACTCACTGTAACGGTTGAAAGCATTTAATTATTTATTAATTGAATAGTTTTTAATGTAGAAAGAGAATATTTTAATAAAAATTTAGTCTCTCAAAACCGTTAAACAGTGAAAAATCTAACTATGGATTATCAATAGCACTGGTTCGACTCACGATAATGAAAAATTAAAAATTATATCTTCCCTATTTATGAGTTTATCTTAGAAACGTTAAATTGTTAATTTAATAAATAATTTTACATGCAAGAAGAGAATATTTTAATACGAATTTAAGATAACATTATTTCTCAGCGCTGTTTAATAGTGAAAAACTATTTATTAGCCATAAATGTCGTTAAATCGACTTATGACAACGACAAATTCCTAAAATAGATATAGGGGACCTTAAAATCGTTTAATTATTAAATAATTTCACATGTAGGAATAGAATATTTGATTAAAAATGTTGATTAAAATTATCTCTCAGACATCAGAAAAATATAAAATTGTTAATTAATTAAATAGTTTTAGATGCAGGAAGAGAATATTTTTAGATGAAATTAATTTAAAATTATTACTTAGCACTGTTAAATAGTGAAAAATCATTTATTGGCCATTAATGGTGCTGATACGGCTCACGATACCGACAAATTTAAAAAATACAAATGAGGGAGCCATTTACATGCAGAAAGAGAATATTTGAATAAAAATTGTAATTAAAATTTTGTCTTAAACACGTTAAATTGTTGAATAATTTAACTGTTTCCTATAAATGGATATGGTACGACTCACTATAACAAAAAATTTAAAATATTTAGATAGTATTTATGGTTCCACTCACCATAACGACAAATTAAAAAAAATATTCATGAGGGAGCTAAGAAATGTAAAATTACTAATTTATTAAATAGTTTTACATGCAGGAAGAGAATATTTAAACATCTGGCAAAAAATGGCATTAGTACAACTTCCGATAAGGAAATATTACTAAAATATAGAAAGGAAAGCCAAGAAATGTTAAATTGTCAAATTATTGATTAGCTTCACAAGCAGAAATTTTAATACACATTTTGATTAAAATTGTCTCTCATACCTGTTAAATAGTGGTAAAACTAACCATTGCCCAAAAATATCACTGATATTACTCACGGTAACGGTTGAAAGCACTTAATTAGAGAATATTTTAATAAAAATTTAGTCTCTCAAAACCGTTAAACAGTGGGAAATCTAACTATGGCCTATCAATAGCACTGGTTCGAGTCAAAATAATGACAAATTAAAAATTGTATCTTCCCTATTTTTGAGTTAGTCTTAGAAACGTTAAATTGTTAATTTAATAAATAGTTTTACATGCAAGAAGAGAATATTTTAATACGAATTTAAGATAAAATTATATCTCAGCGCTGTTTAATAGTGAAAAACTATTTATTAGCCATAAATGTCGTTAAATCGAGTTATGACAACGACCAATTCATAAAATAGATATAGGCAAGGCTAGGCAAATTCCATTACACTGAGTAATTAAAATACTTTTCCGAGCTACAGCAAACTCAGTAATTAAAATACAAATTACAATTGCTTTCGAGTGGAGTAATTAAAATACAAGTTACAATTGCTTTGAATTGTCATTTGTAATTAAAATACAAATTACAATTACTTTACATTTGTAAATTGATAAATTTGATTTGACAAAATTCATTTAGTGAAAAAACGTATCATTAGAAAAAGATTATTAAGATTAGGTTTTATGCTGATGACTCTGGAACCAAATTTTAATAAGCCTTGTAAAAATTTAAATAGGAAATTTCAAAAACTGGGGTAATTAAAACACAAATTACAATTACTTAGAATTTAAGTAATTAAAATACAAGATACTGTTACTTGGAGAATGAGTAATTAAAATACATGTAATTCGTTACTGCCCAGCCTTGGATATAGATATAGGGGACCTTAAAATCATTAAATTGTTAATTTATTAAATAATTTCACATGTAAGAATAGAATATTTGATCAAAAATGTTGATTAAAATTGTCTCTCACTCTCAGACATTAGAAAAACATAAAATTGTTAATTAAATAAATAGTTTTAGATGCAGGAAGAGAATTGTTTTAGATGAAATTAATAATTATTACTTAGCACTGTTAAATAGTGAAAAATCATTTATTGGCCATTAATGGTGCTGATGCGGCTCACGATACCACGAAATTTAAAAAATACAAACGAGGGAGCCATTTATATGCAGAAAGAGAATATTTGAATAACAATTTTAATTAAAATTTTCTCTTAAACACGTTAAATAGCGGAAAAATTTAACTGTTTCCAATAAATTTCTATGGTACGACTCATTATAACAAAAAATTGAAAATATTTAGATAGTGGAGCTTAGAAACGTAAAATTGTTATTTTAATGAAAGTATTACATGCAGGAAGAGTATATTCCCGATAAATAGTGCAAAATCTAATTTCTACCTATAAGTGGCACTGGTTTAACTGTTTCCAATAAATTTCTACGGTACGACTCATTATAACAAAAAATTGAAAATATTTAGATAGTGGAGCTTAGAAAAGTAAAATTATTATTTTAATGAATAGTATTACATGCAGGAAGAGTATATTCCCGATAAATAGTGCCAAATCTAATTTCTACCTATAAATGGCACTGGTTCAACTCACGATAATGAAAAATTTTTAAAAATACTCATGAGGGAGCTAAGAAACGTAAAATTGCTAATTTATTAAATTGTTTTACATGCAGGAAGAGAATATTTGAATACAAATTTTGATTCAAATCGTCTTCCTGAACTGTTTTATAGTTTTAAAGTTGCAGATCTAACAGTAGCCTATAAATGGCACTGGTACGACTCACAACAACAAAGAATTCCAAAAACATAGATAGAGGAGCTTAAAAACTTTAAAATATTATAACATTAATTTTAGTTAAAATTGTATCTCAGTGCAGCTAAATAGCGGAAAATCTAACTTTTACCTATAATGGCATTGGCAAACTCTAAAATCACCTTTAAAATGTAATAATTTAATAATAAGTTTTGCATACAGAAACAGAATATTTTAAGACACATTTTAGTTAAACTTTTCTCTAAAACCCGTTAAATAGTGGAAAATCCAACTGTTGCCTATAGGTATTTCTGGTTCCACTCACCATAACGACAAATTCAAAAAAATATTCATGAGGGAGCTAAGAAACGTAAAATGGCTAATTTAATAAATAGTTTTACATGCAGGAAGAGAATATTTTAATACGAATTAAATTTAAAATTATTTTTCAGCCCCTGAAATAGTGTACAAATAGTTATTGGCCATAAATGGCACTGATATGACCCACGATAATCATAAATTTAATAAATATAGTTTGGGAAGCTTAGAAACAATATATTGTTAATTTATAAATAGTGTTAGATGCAGGAAGAGAATTTTTAATATGAAAATAGTGTTAAATAGTGAAAAAATAATTATTCACAATTAACGGCGTTAATAATAATCATAAATGTGTCATTCAGTATTCGTTTAGCTCGCGCTCAGCGGTACAAGTTGAGCATCAAGGATATATTAAACGTTTAGTGAAATTAATAAATTCTTGCTTCCAACTTTTGAGTCACATTGAAATATAGTAGGGATCCAAATACCAGTCCAAAATGTAAACAAAAAGTAAAATGCTATATTCTGCTACAGTAAAGTGCAATAATAAATAGACGCTGCAGTGCCGATAAAAATACAATACACTTAATTCGCGGTTTCTGCGAATGAAGTACTCAGGTCGCGCCGCAAATACACCATGTGTACAAAGAAATAAGGGGTGGATCCAGGAGTTTAAAGACCTGCAAACGGAGCTGCCTGAGAATGCCACAGTAAACAATGAACACGTGGCCAAAAAGTCAGAACTCCTCCAATTATCCTGAAGGCGAGCTGGGGCTCACTGATGAAAATGAAGATCACATCAGATAGCATAATGATTTATTTTGTAAATTTGATCCAACATAAAGCTGTTGTTTACGAATTAAAAGACGGAGAAAAGCATTTCTACACCTACTCACCTAAAAATCAAAACCCAAAAGTCATGGTTGCAAAAGGCATTCACCAGGACACACCACCTGGGGAGGGATTCAAAAGGGACTTAAAGTATTAAACAAAAAAAAAATGGCGAAAGACAACAACGGAGCTTAGAAAAATATTAGGATCTCAATTTCCACAATCACGATCATCATCGGATGCTGTGGATACAGAGCTAGCTGGGAGGCTTACAACTGCTAAAGAGCACATCCAGATATTTGTAGTGTCCAGATCGACAAAATTATCCGAGAAGCAAACCAGAAATTGTATCCGTCAGCATGTTAGAAATAAATTTAACTCTGAGTACGTTAATAAAAGAGTATTTTTCGCTGATGTTTGAATGAAAACCCTAAATCACAAGTTTGATTTGCTAACTGTCATGGTGTGCCCGAGGTCGAAGAGTTTTTTTCTGGTAGTAACGTGATGGATGAATTTTTTTCCAAACCACATGAAGTATTCGGCATGAGCTTCAATGCCCTAAACAATAATATTGTTATGTTTATGGCAAAGCTAAATACTTTCCGTGCTACTTCAACTAGGAAAATGAAGTACCTATGAATTTAAATTTTGCCTGCCAATTATTTAAATGAAAGTAATCAGTTTATTTTGCAAAAGCTGAGTTAGTCTCCAAAGAAGTGAAGAATTGTCTCTACAAGTTCAGAATCATCTCCCTGATATTGTCTGCCCCAATGAGACTCATATATACAGAACAGACTCAAAATCCAATAAATCGGGAGGTACGGCTATCCTGGTACATAATACGGTCAACATTCAAGTCCCAAAGCGTCATTCAAAGAGAATTTCACAGCCATTTTCGTTTGCTTAGGCGATGGTTGTAATTATTTCACTGTGATTTCAATACATTTCGGGAAGGTGGAAAAAAGTGACATGAGCCTCGTTACGGGCACACAAGATAGAAAAGTAGTTTAACATAACATTTGATATCTAAACATTTGATTTTTGCGAGGCAAATAATGTCCATATATGGGCTTTAGGCGCTCATAGTGATGTAGTTGTAGTGATGTAGACCTTACTATCGCTAAGGATATAGTCGTTGAAGATAAGATCCTAGATCTGAATGTCTTTTGTTCTGATCACTTGCCGGTTCTTTTCCGTATTCCAAAACAATGATGAGATTATAGCTAGTGATTATAAAACCACTGACTGGCTGGGTTTTAGATAATACGTTCACTCAAAAATAGATCCATATGATGAGCAGCCAATTGAGTCAGGTGCTGACATTGATGATCGAATTTTTCGACTTACCAACAGCACGATCATTGCTTTTACAAGTTCGTATCAAGTTTAGAATCTAAGGCAAAGCAACATCCAGCCGAAATTACGCTGTTGATCAGAATAAGGAATTGTCTCAGGAAAATACATAGATAGCTCTATCTACCTATAGTTCCATTCTGATAAACCGGACCAATAAGACAATCCATGAAAAAACTCGTAAACATTTCAAGAACAATTCAAGAGTAAATTTACTCACACATAACCTGATAGGCCAGGACGGGCCAATGATATGATTGACCAGCCGAAAGTTGCTGATTTAGTGTCACATTATTACAAGTCTGTTTCTCGTATAGAAGGTGCCAGGGTAAATGATGCAGCCGAAGGGGAAATCCTTGATACAGTCAACGGATATATCAGGGATCAAATGGCCCCATCTTAAAATTCAAAAAGGCATGGATACTGATGCCCTATAGGTAAGGGCCATTTAAAACCTACCTGCATCTGGGTTTGTGCACTTGGCGTTGATAATAAATGCTTTACTAAAATTAGCATATTTTCCGGATTGCTGAAAGCTTCCAAAAGTAATAGCCATCGCGAAAAAAAAGTAAACCGCGCTCTTTTGAGAGAATACGAGGTCTATTAGTTTTCTCAGTGGATTGAGCAAGGTAGCGGATATGTTGTGTGCTCTGGGTCGCTTTTCAGTAACATATCCCTGTTGAAGAAATTGGATTTGATTTTAATAGATCCACAAAGGAGGCACTGTTGAGAGTGCTGAATCACCGGAAATCAGCTGAACAGAGACATGAGCTTTCTGCCGCAATATTTTTGGATATTCGCTAAGCTTTCCACAGAGTGTGGCATGTTGGCTTACTAACTACTCGTAAATATTCGTAATACATACATATAAATTAATAAAGACAGATTTAAAATCAATTTAATAAACAGTCTAATAAATAGTTTTACATGCAGGAAGAGAATATTTCAATAAAAATTTTGATTAAAATTGCCTCTCAGTGAAACTAAATAGTGGAAAATATAAGTTTTGCTTATTAATAGCACTGGTTCTTCTCAGGACAACGAAAAATTGGAAAATATAGATAGGGGAGCTTGGAAACGTTAAACTGTTAATTTAACAAATAATTTTACATGCAAGAAGAGAATATTTTAATATGAAATGCCATTTGGTAAAACTCACGATAAAGGTTCATTCAAAAACATAAATATGGAAGCATGGGAGCGTAATTGATAGTTTAATAAATAGTTAACATAGGCCAGGTTACTGTTTTTCTGCCGTTTATTACAATATTTTCCTTGAGTTGAATTTTCGTAATTAAACAATTTAATATCAAAATCATTGAAACGTTATTAACAAAGAAATATTTAAACAAAATGAAAAACCCTACAAACCAAAAAATCGTCTAATCGGTGTTGTATTTTATTCAACTTACAGTCAGCTTAAATCAAAATTAATTGGTACTTTTTGATTTCTTTGCTGTATGCTTATGTATAAATATAAACAACACATATTTAGCCTTTCAACATCAATTTCGTTTGGTTGAATGAAATTCTATTAATAAAAAAGGCGCCTTATTTCCTTTTCTATTATAACGTATGTACTTAGTTACATAAATATAAATCTAGTCTTTATACGACTGAAAAACATTTCTTTTTTCATTTCTAATCAAAACTAAACTTAAATGGGTGTAACTAAATTTAATAACACAAAACTAAAACAAATAAAAAATTCGTGTGGGTGAGTAAGAGTCGGAGGTATAAATTGGGAAAATTGTTTAACCTTGCGCAATCATATTAACTGTGTACTATTTACATTATAGACCCATGTCAATGTTACTCTCAATAAACATTTTTCGTTTTTTTTTTTTTGTTTTTGTGAAAAACCAAGAATAAAATAATAAAATTGCGGATCTCTGTCAAGACGTCGTACAAAAAATAGGGGGGAACCTTTTATTACATTTTTATTTCTAATTATTGAAATTTAATTTATTTTATGTTACATTTTATGGGGATTTTCGTAAATGTTATATGTAACACTTTTGGGTCGAACGGATCAATAGTACTATATATTTGCGATTTTTTTGTTATAGATTTAATTTAATTTAATATAATTTGAGTTTATATATTAAAACCCCATTGTAGCAGTCGGTATAACAGTGTATCGTGCACCTTTACAAATACCATTTATAAACATAATACATTTCATAAATAACAGAAACAAAAGCCAATTTCCCAACACAGATCCTATTCGTTTCTACGTACAGATACGTAGAAAATTATTCATTGTATCTCCCTATATAATGTCGATTTTATATACTCGTACATTAGGTGTTAGAGGTTGAAATTCAATCGTCCATACAAAACCACCATGTACATTCATTATCACAGCAATATATAAATGTTCATGGTGATAATTGACCTATTTTATTCAGTTTTCCACCCAAATCGACAACGAACTAGACGACACCCTTTTTCACCCCAGAACATACAATAATCTAAAATTAAAATCTCTAATGCAATTTTGTTGTACTTTTATTAGTATTATGTGTTTTACGTTAATACTTCAGACACAGTTTTCTTTTTCCTATTAATGTTTTTATTCTGCCACCAGTTTTTTTGCGTTTGTTTAATCATCTTACAGATATATACACTTTGCGATGTAAATGGATTTGCATTTTTCGCAAAACATGTATTCCATCGTCGCTTGCCTCCCATCTCGTCAATGTCTGTGGAAATAAGACATTTGTTTTATCTTGACGACAAATACATAAAATAATATTATTATTAAGATGATAATGATATATTATACGGAAGACGAAAAAATCGTCTTCAAACAATAAAAAAAGAGGTGTAGAAACTTTACAAGCATTAAGATTATGTTTGACAATAATCATTAAAAAAAAAAAACAGGGTACGGAAACCATTTCAAGTTCCGTGTTAATTAGACATGACTTGTTAAGACTGATTTACATTCAACGACAATCGACGTCTGCAAATAAAATTGAAAGACAACATAGGAAAAAGTACAAAGACAAAAAGAGAACAAATTTTCATCTGCTAAAAAAAGTCAATTGAAACCCGAGAAACAAACCCAAAAAACCTCGTCTGCTTTTTTTACAGATGTCGAGTTTCATCTTTTTTCTGTAAAATCGTCGATGCGTGAATAAATAACTATAATAAGGTTACATAAATAAGAAGACCAATCATTTGCATTGGTTTATGACATTTTTTGTTTAAATTTCCTTTTTATGTGTAAAGAAAACGAATTTTTGATTTGACATCTTCATCTGCGAAATTTTTTAAATGTAAATTAGTCTTTACAGTTCATTACTTACTTAGATACGCTAAGGCTAAAGTAAAGTACGTGAATTAGTGTATTTCTATAATACGTATATCAGAATGCAGGTTTTGTAGATGTACATGTAGTATAAGCGACGCGTACGAGTTTATTTGAACGTCCGATTTCAATGACACAGTTTTCGTCCGACAAAACATCTTGAATCACGTATGGTCCCAACCATAATGGAGAAAGTTTAGTAGTTTGAGCTTCGTTTTTAAGAAGAACCACATCATCTTTGTTAAGCTTTTCCGGATTTATCGATCGATCATAATTCAATTTTGAAGATTCTTTAGATTTTAATAAATTTGTTCTGGCCATTAGGAAAGAATTTTGTAACCGGCATTTCAAGTCATCGTAATAGTCATCATAAGTATATTTGGGTTCAGGATCTTTGGTAAGTGACACGGGAATTTTTGGTTTCATTCCTAAAACTAATTTATGTGGCATTAACCCCGTAGAACTGTGTGGCGTCGAATTATACAAGAATGTTAAATATGGAAGCCACTCATCCCAGTTCAAAGGGTCATTTTGACAAAACGTTTTTAAGCCCAATGTTTTATGGAACCTTTCAAGAGAGCCATTAGTTTGCGGATGGTAAGCCGTGGTCGTAACGCACTCAGGAAGTTCGAACCTTGATCACTCAAAATTGCATCAGGAATGCCGAAAATACATATAAAATACTCAACGAATGTTCTTGCTACTGTTTCTGCTTTTTGATTGGGAATAGCTTTTGCGATGGTGTATTGCGAAAGGTCATCTTTCATCGTTAAAATATAACGATTATTTTTGTGCGACGAGGTCATTGGTCCGACGATATCTAGGAATATCTTTTCGAACGAACGAGAAGATGTGGTCGTAATTTTCATCGGTTCCTTAGTGAACCTAGAATGCTTATTTACTTGACAGGGTTTGCAAGTGAATATTTGATTTTTAATTGTCGAATACATATGAGGAAATATGTATTATTCTTTCATGCGATTGTAAGTTCTAAACAGGCCCTGGTGACCTCCAAGAGGAGATGTATCAAATTCTAGTACGAGTTGGTTTATTTCCATTTCGTCATTTAAATATTTTATGTTACCATTTTCATGCTTACGAGATTGATTTTCATCTGATTTATCTAGACTATTGTTCATTATTAACGAAGGGCTCTCTACGCTATTTGTATTATTTAAATGAAAATCGAGAGTCTCAGGGTAACCGGATTTTTGGGGTCATCATTCATGTTTTGTACTTGATAAATATGATATTTGTCTAAAGGTTCAACTGTAATGTTGAAAACGGTTAGATTAACTTCATCTTCAGAAATATTTACGATAGAGAATGGCATAGAATTTTTTTTAATATTATGAATTGAATTCGATGTGAACATGGAAGGTGCTATCTCCTGTGGCAAGCAGACGAATTCTGACTCATCAACAGAGTTAACTGTCACTGTAATGACGTTTTCTGAGCGAGCAGAAAGTATGATACATTGTGGACAATTCAATTGAAGCTGTTGTGATAAACTTAACGACACTACAGAATTTTCTAACGGGATATTTACAACTTGTTTTAAAAGCATTTATAATTGTTGAAAAAGTTTAAGCCAATAATACCTGAACAAGTTATGGGGAAAAAATCAGGTACTACTTGAAAGTTGATATCCAATCGATTTTCGTCAGGAAGCAATAATTGCGCTTGACATAAATCTAGCCCGAGGTTGATGTTCGTAAAAAGTTCGTAAAATGAGTCGACTAGAGCATTAACTCACTCCATTTAGAATTGAAAGTTACTTCCCAATCCACCAATTCAAAAAACTCCTGCAGACTGGCACTATCAGCCTTAATAAAATTGTAATTTAACCTTGGTTGTGCATTGTTGATGAATTTACAAAACAGCTTCTGGCAGTCAAAGTTAATTTCCAATCCATTGTGGTGAAACCTATTAGGAACAAAAGGTTCCAACGACTTAGTAACCAATCCACAATTAGGATCATTCAATAAAACTAGATCCAGGAATCTACCATTCAAGTTAGCAACTTTACAAATTTGATGTAAATTTAAAGACAACATGGCACCAAAAAATATCTGTTCCACATCACTCGAAACATTGGATGGCAAAACAGAAGCAGTTTCATCATCATCAGCACACCAACATAAACCCGGAAGATGAAGTCACCCAATACACATATGGTGTCATGTGCGTTACACTGTAATACAAAATAATAAATATTTGCAGTGTAAGCTATAAACCTCAGCAGAGCTTAGAGGTGGGACATTCAAGTAAATTATCTCAAATTCTGAACTCAGCCGTTTTTTAGCTCGCTGATTACGAATCTGAAGTCAAAGTTGAAAAATTAAACCTTCTTTATCCCCTATGGTCAACCCCTATTCATGAAACAGCCTGTATGTCATATTATAATCAAAATGGTGGCTGAGAGTTGCCAAATTAACCCCCACCTTCATACCCTATTGACAACACCTAGTCGTGAAACAGTCAAATTTCGATGTCGAACGTGTACCTCACTCTGATTGACCTATCACTGAAAAAGTCGATGAAATCTTAGAAAAATTCGAAGAAGACCCACACATCACAGTGGTCTGGAAAGGCAGTAAAGTTTGGCCACCATAACCCGCCCGGGCAATAGATAAATTATGTTCCTTGGACCTTGAGAACTGCGAAAATTACCCGCCCGAAATCGCCGATGATCCTTTTTTACTCTTTTCCATACTTTTTGCGTGCTGAGAAAATGCGAAAATTCAATGATTTCGGGAACAAAAAGCGCGCAGAAATTTCCGCGTGTGCGTGTCCGGGAGTGACATTAACACACTCAAGTCTCTAGGTACGGGGACTCGTCCTACATGTATGTATGTGAGTAAAATTAGTTTATTGTTATAATTCATGAGATATATATAACACAAATGCAAGTAACCATCAATTTCAATTATTCAAACACTTCAAATGAGTATAAATATATATTCATCTTCCTGTTGCACAAATTAACAGGGTACATCAGCTTCCTAATCCTGTAACAGATTGAAGTTAGTAAAAAGGTCATTATATTATTGAATAATATAATGAAGCCTCTTACGAATTAAATGTGTTTTGAGGAAAATTCTACCACTGCTAATCTCAATCTCTGGGAGTATTGTGGGTCCAAAATATTGTTGATCTTCCATAGATTCCAGAATTTCAAAAATTCATGATGAACTGACTCGCCCGCTTGCTCGGACCAGAGACCATATCCGTGGCCTTCCCTTAAAAAACTAAGGCTTTCTTCTATATGGCGAATCGCTACGTATATCTTCAAGGTATCACTTATTCCAGTTGCCAGGACCGCTTTTCTCAATTCATCTATATATTTTGACAAATTTTCTTCATTTCTCCTGATACCGAAACAAGCTTCTACAATTTTGTTCATTACTTAGAAAGCAGAAACGTAGGGTATCATGATTAATTCACCACCAACTGCTCCACTAATTTCTTTATCGAATAATTTATCTGGTTCCTTAAGAAGCTTCCTACAGGCGTTCCTTTCAAAAACTTCTCCGTGATAGTTTTTGGATATCAACTTGAGCCCCTGAGGCCATAATATGGCCTTATCCCTGCCTAGCAAAGGTACGAGCCCGTCCCAGAACAAGTGATTTACAAACCCTTGTACAGTGGGAAGCTCTGGGACAACGCACTTTTCCAAGACAGAAACACTCGATTCTTCGGTAAAAAGCGGCTAATTTATTGTACTATTACTCCTTGAGGCCTGTTTCTTAATACTGCCAAGTAAAACGAATTTTTGGTAGTCTGATTCTAAATCTCCGTAAGTTTTGAGTCGATAAACATCTTGCTCTAATGAGTATGAAACATCGCTTAAGTCTAATTCTCGCTCATTGTTTAATTTCCCAATATCTAGTTCTTTTCGACTCCTGAGCTCATGAGATCTTGTAAACGCACGAAACAATATGGGCCATGAAAGCTCGATCTAGCCGTTTGTTGACCGTTTACTAGCAGAAGTAGCTTGAAATCTGACAAGAATTTGAATGGAATAGAATTTATTCTTTTCAAATCAAACATATATATGACATTAACAATGATACACTCAAGTCTCTAGGTACGGGGACTCGTCCTACATGTATGTGTGTGAGTGAACGTGTGTGTGTGTGTGGGTGTGATTGTGTGTATGAACCATTTGTTTTTTTCAGATAGAATTCATGAAGTCACACTGTATTTTTATGATAGAGACTTTCAAGAAGGCGTATGTATGTGTGTGTGAGCGCTCAAATTGAGTTTTCACAACAAAAACAATTTTCGCAATTTCCAACTCAGTCGTGCGTGAAATATCATCCACTTCACATCTTGAATATTATTTCTAACATTTATAAGTCTTTATTTGATATTTTATATTTTGTGAATCATGGGCAGGAAATGCGATACCAAATGCAATCATAGCGAAAACCGAAGACAAATTTGTGCACCTTGTGGTCGGAAAATTGTTTTAAGTGGTAGAACATTGGAATATTTTCGAATAACGCCATGTCGCGAGGAGCAGATACAAAGTCGTATAAATGTGAATTTTCGATTGTCCGATCCTAGATTTCCAACTAGTATGTGAATTGTCGAAGAATTCTAGATGAAAACTTACATCCAGAGAGCGCGGAGGACTCAAACCGATCATTCAAAATCATGCCTAACTACGAAGATATTATTTTGTTGAAAAATACAAGGTACGGTGGTGAATCAAGTGTTGTTTCTTGTGAATGTTATATATGCCAAACTGCACGTTGTAAAGGTGACAAAAAAAGAAGGATAGGTGTACCAATAATATCACGTTCAAAAATAACATCTGAAAATGGCATGTATGCTCAAAAATCTCTTAAAGCAACCGAAACTAAAGTGATGCGTGTGCCAGTAGAAAAATGCGGGTCGACTTTTAAAATTTGTAATATTTGCTTCCAACGTACTGGTAGAGGCATCAGACATGTGTGCTTCTCAAAATGTAAGCCCGCTCGTAAGAGAGTTAATATTGAAAAGTTTGTTGAGACTCTTCCTGCAACACAACAAATACAGTTTTGTACATCACTTGGGGATAATAAGACCATGGTGAAAATGAGTACGGGAGGACGCAAAAGCAGAGATCTGAACAAGCAAGGAATAAACGCCCAATTTTCATCTGATAATTTATTTGATTTTCAAGTTCAGTCAGGTACTCCTGGTGACAGATGAAAAAATTTTGCACTTTCATTAGAAAGAATATCGGTCGAAAATCGGTTCCTAGCAATTATTTAGCAGAAGCGTCAAGAAAATTCAAGGCATTAGATGACGTACATATATAAAAAAGTACTATTTTGAGTTTCGAAATCGATAAAAATATAAATAAACAAGAAAGACCAGTAGTGTGGGCCGATGCCGAAGAAATATTAGAGTGTGTTCTAGTAAGAAGAAATTTAATTGGCAATTACGTTATTAAAGTTATGGCTGATGGGGGTCAAGGCTTCTTCAAGATTTGTATGACTATTCTTCCAGAAGATTAACTATGTATAGATTTAGATGATGGTTCTAAAAAAAAAATTAGACTCAAACAACAATGTAGGGAAGTTAACAGGAATTTATAAGTTGATAATGTTGGGTATCGTCCCCCTAATCAGTCAAACTTATGATGGCGTGAAAATTTTATTTGATTTGATTAGAATAAATTCTATTCAATTCAAATGTCAGATTTCAAACTAGTAAACGGTCAACAAACGGCTAGATCGAGCTTTCCTTGCCCATATTGTTTCGTGCGTCTTCAAGATCTCATGAGCTCAGGAGGCGAAAAGAACTAGATCTTGGGAAATTAAACAATGAGCGTGAATTAGAATTAAGCGATGTTTCATACTCATTAGAACAGGATGTTTATAGACTGAAAACTTACGGAGATTTAGAATCAAACCACCACAAATTCGTTTCACTCGGCAGTATTAAGCCTCAAGGAGTAATAGTACAATAAATAAGCCTCTTCTTACCGAAGAATCGAGTGTTTCTGTCTTGGAAAAGTGCGTTGTCCCAGAGCTTCACATTCTACCAGGGTTTGTAAATCACTTGTTCTGGGACGGGCTTGTACCTTTGCTAGGCAGGGATAAGGCCATATTATGGCCTCAGAGGCTCAAGTTGATATCCAAAAACTATCACGGAGAAGTTTTTGAAAGGAACGCCTGTAGGAAGCTTCTTAAGGAACCAGATAAATTATTCGATAAAGAAATTAGTGGAGCAGTTGGTGGTGAATTAATCATGATACCCTACGTTTCTGCTTTCTAAGTAAAGAACAAAATTGTAGAAGCTTGTTTCGGTATCAGGAGAAATGAAGAAAATTTGTCAAAATATATAGATGAATTGAGAAAAGCGGTCCTGGCAACTGGAATAAGTGAGACCTTGAAGATACACGTAGCGATTCGCCATATAGAAGAAAGCCTTAGTTTTTTAAGGGAAGGCCACGGATATGGTCTCTGGTCCGAGCAAGCGGGCGAGTCAGTTCATCATGAATTTTTGAAGTTCTGGAATCGATGGAAGATCAACAATATTTTGGACCCACAATACTCCCAGAGATTGAGATTAGCAGTGGTAGAATTTTCGTCAAAACACATTTAATTCGTAAGAGGCTTCATTATATTATTCAATAATATAATGACCTTTTTACTAACTTCAATCTGTTACAGGATTAGGAAGCTGATGTACCCTGTTAATTTGTGCAACAGGAAGATGAATATATATTTATACTCATTTGAACTGTTTGAATAATTGAAATTGATGGTTACTTGCATTTGTGTTATATATATCTCATGAATTATAACAATAAACTAATTTTACTCACACACATACATGTAGGACGAGTCCTCGTACCTAGAGACTTGAGTGTGTTAATGTCACTCCCGGACACGCACAAGCGGAAATTTCTGCGCGCTTTTAATTCCCGAAATCATTGAATTTTCGCATTTTCTCAGCACGCAAAAAGTATGGAAAAGAGTAAACAAGGTTCAGCGGCGATTTCGGGCGGGTAATTTTCGAAGTTCTAAAGATCCAAGGAACATAAGTTGTCTATTGCCCGGGCGGGTCATGGTGGCCAAACTTTACTACTTTCCAGACCACTGTGACATAAGCAGCCATGACATTGCTAAGGATTTAACATGGTTGTTTCGGCTTTTTATAGCCAAAATATACTAATAATAATGCCTTTGACAAAATGTTCGATTGTTAATCAGAAAAATAAAGAGGCCACTTATTTATAATAAATGTGTTGCAAAAAAGTAGAAATATAAGAAACTAATAAAGCTGTATGTTGTCTCTTAGAGCCTTTAAATAGATCTATCAGCTCTTAGAAAGAATGAATTTAACAGTGATGCAAACATGCTTCAAAGAGCTACTGTTTTTTACACTAACGCTAGAAGTGTGCATTCATGAAGTACTGTGGTGATTAGCCCTTCGTTTGCTGTTTTAGAACTTTTCTATAGCAATGTCAGAACTAATAGCTGGCACAATATTGCTTGGGTAGGTAGTGTAGGGTTAGAAAAATCGTTTTAGAATTTCATTTCCGTAGTACATGTCGAATTTCCTCATAATCAGTTAAAGAATAGCCAAATCCTATCCTAATCGGCGATATTCCAGAACTATATCGAAAATAAATTGAGAATCCCATTTCAATATCAAATATCAAATTTCGCTAAAATCAGTTTAAAAATTGCTAAGTTCCATCCTAAGATATCGCCTATTAGGATGGAACTTAAACCAATTTTAGTGAAATTTGACATTTGATATTAAAATGGGATCCTCAATTTATTTTAGATATAGTCCTGGAATATCGCCGGCTAGAACTTCCTTTAAAAATATTTTAGAATGCCAGGTCCAACTCACATGCCAAATTTTATCATAATCGATTAAGGAATATAAATTTTAGAATTCCATTTCCAAGAAACATGTAAAATTACAATAAAATCCTTTAAAGAATAATCAAGTTACACCCTACTTGACCATATTCCAGAACTTTATCCAATAATCATTTTAGAATCCCATTTTTAAGGCACGTGCCAAATTTCACTAAAATCAGTTAAAGAATAGTCAAGTTTCATACTACTTGGTCATATTATACAGCGGTTAAAGACTAGTCAAGTTCCATCCTACTTGGCCATATTCCATAATTTGACCCAAAAACCATTTCAGAATCCCATTTCGAAGGAACATGTCAAATTACACTAGTATCGGTTAAAAAACAGCCAAGTTTCATTCAAATTGGTCAAATTCCAGAACTTCATCTCAATATCATTTTAGAATCCCACTTCCATTGCATCTGTCGAGTTTCATCGTAATCGGTTGAGAAATAACCAAGTTCCATCCTAATTTGTCATATTCCAAAAATCATTTCAGGATCCCTTTTCCAACGTTTTCATAATTTGCACTGATTGCTCTTACTTGTCCATCTAGTGTACATTCTTTGACACCGTGTGTAAAAAAATGTATACCTGGGCGAAATACAAAACGCCGTATGATAGTGTCAATTTGAACCGGTTTAATATAAAACACAGCGTAAGCCTTCTGGGGAGTTGTGTTGGCATCAATTACTGATAAAAATTAGAAACGCCAAAGGTAACAATTTCCAACAAAATTGTTTAATTAACATTTAGTACCTATAGCACTTTAAATAAGCATGAGCATACCAATGAGTAGTATATGAATATGACGAACTTTCAATAAAATAATATAAAATTTTGCACAATCTGACCCAATGGGCTGTAGGGATGAGTTGCTGCGGTTACGGTTAAAAAATGCAACTGTGTCATTTAAGCTATTGCATTTCCATGATAGGTTCAAGCAATTTAGGAATTGTGACGACAACGACGGCCAGTCTATTTCACTCTCTTCATCACACTCGATGTATGTATATAACGACCACTAGATAAGAGCCACTAACTTTGAAATGGTGTTTGGAGCAAATAAAAAATAAAAGGATGAAGCCACACACTTATATGAGCATCTGGAGACAAAACTGACTAGAAACAAGCCAGAAACATGATTACAGATGTATATGTATGTTACATATTCATGTTTAAGATACACAGCAAAAAAAACGTAATTTATATGAACTAAACACATCATACCAACTCATTATTATGTATTAAACCTACAGAACCAACCAAACAAACAAAAATATTTTCAAATAGGCAATATGAAAAAACTATAAAGACATAAGAGTACCTCAATTAAATAAAGACAAATTACTAAGGTGATATAGTGAAGCATAAAGTATAATGTGTACAGTGTATCTATATAATTTGTTATGCTTTTGACTTGGGCTGAAAATAAACGTCCAAGAACGCAAACTAAGCGGGCAAAAATAAATAATTTCCTATGTAATTTATCATTAAGAAGTTTTCTTTAATTATAGAAACATGAACAATTTTTTTTTTTTTTTTTTCATTTTCCGCTGAGCGATAGCACAAAAATAGTAGTGGTAGGTAGAACCATAATGGAAGACAAGGTAGTGAGGGAAAAAATAAAAAACCATCTACTACGTTGCTTTTCTATCTCTGTGTGTGTGTGCGTCCGACATCTATTGTCTTGATTATTACATGGCATAAAAGTTATGAAACAAGAAGTCAATATGTTACAAAGGCAAAATCTTAGCAAAAGTCTGTGTATACTATATAGAAGATAGGTCATTAATTTTGACTTATTTAGTCAAGAGAGAGTTGAGACGGAATTTTTGTCGTTATACGATATGCATTTCATTGTGTGATTAATTGTTAAGGATTTTTTTTTGTGCTGTACTATTAGAACTGCTGTGCTTCGCCTTTTAAGTATCTAAATTATTTCACATCTTGAAGATTTTTTTTTGGAAGTAAGATATATTACCATGTTGTGTTTATGTTCTTTCCTCATTAAACACATAGCTAACTTTATCATTGTGACGTCATAATTTATATATCAGCTAAGTTTCTACATCTATACATACAAAAGTACATCTAGACTACATCATAAATGGTATCAAGAGACTTTCACAACCTTGATTTATATAAGTTTTTTGTTAAGTGATTCTAAAATCACAAAACCCAAAATAACATGTATGATATATAATTTATAAAGTACTTCTATATGTACACATATATGGAAAAATAAAAACAGAACAAAAGTTTGTCTGTAACGAAATTCTACACCTTTGGCCTTAATTATAATTTCTCTCATACATGTCGTCCAAAATAATTGAAAGTTTAAAAGTTTATTGTTTGCAGAACACCAAAAACAAAAAAGAAAATTCGCTCCAAAAATTTCAGTGTTTCCATATAAAAACAACAAATTAATATTTCATAAAATAAATAAAATTTAATTTAATTACATTTTGTTGCTTCTTTGCAATCATTTCTTTGTTATTTTTGTGTTTATTTATTTTAAATTTTTTTTACGGTAAATACCAAGAGGCGAAAAAAAAAACTTTAAAAAATTACAAACGAAAATAAATATTTGATTTTGAAATTAAAGAAAAATAATTTATACACATTTTTAAATAAATAAATTAAAATTAATTTATACAATGATAAAAGAATTTTGAAAAATTAAATTTTAATCTTCTTAATTACAAAAACTGTGTTTTTCGGTTAATCGTTTTTTTCGATTTAATTTTATAAATTTTATATTAGGCATTTTGTGTTTCATTCGTAATTTATGTTTGGATTGTAGAATATGGAATGTTTGAAGGGTAGTTATAAGCGGCGTATTGTTAAGAGAAGGCATTGCATGTTACAGAGGGGTTTCAACGACATCCGATATTCCAAAATTATTTGATCTGGTTGTGTACACGATAAACAAAACTGAAGAGGTATGCTGAAGCGCATGTATTGCTATCTCTTTTACTCAAAAAATGACGTAATCTGGAGCTAAAATGTGATTTTGTTAATGTCAGTGTTTCGTAAACAATCAAATCAAAGTGTATTTAGCAGTGAAATTATAAATAAAAAATTGTTAAGAAAATATACATACATAAGTGCTCTTAGGACGTGTCCGATTTCTGTGCGAAATAATTTGTTTGTGATAAATTAATGTTAAACTGTACGCAACCAAATTATTACAGCACCGGTGTGTTATAATTTTGACATGTCCGTAATAATTCTTGTTTCTGTGCCGGTGAAGTAAACAAAATAAGTTTTACGAGTATTTAATTTAATTTTATTTTATTTATATAATATAATAAGTTCCAGCATTTTCTAGTGTCCAGCATTTTGTGAACAATATTACAAACTGTGGATCTTGATATGTTCATTGCTGCACCTACAATTTTATAACTAGTCCCACTTGTCAGCCACAGCAAAAATATCATTAGTTCCATTTCCGGTCCCCAACCATGGTTTTTATTGGGCAAGAATTTGCCAATAGCGATGAAAGTGTTAGACGATATCCTTAAATACATTCTCATCACAGGATCATTATAACTAGGTATTGAATTAACAATACTGTTTGTTGAGGGAATTGTGTACATTATTGGTCGCTGCAAGAAAGAATTTTGTTAATATTTATAAATACTAGAGGGCAATTATTGTATTATACCTAACATACATACCTGGGAGTTTATGAGATCCATTATTAAAGGTCGCGTAAAGTTGCATGTTCTTCTCATTAAACACATGTAACCCGAACTTAATAGAAATAATACCATATTTGGATCAAATTCTGCTTCTATCATTTTATAAACACTTTTAAATAACTCTCTATGTACAATTTGTGGTTTGTTGCATTTCCAAATGTCAATTTTAATATGTCAAAATTATTTCAGTATTCGGACAGCAAATGAACTTATTTCAAATATGGAAGAGAAAATTATTTCACTAATGTCAAATTTATCAAAAAAAAATTATTTCGCACAGAAATCGGACACGTCCTTAATAAATTAAAAAAGTATATTTTACAACATGGTGTCGTGTGCGGTTTATGGTTGAAAAGCTCCACTTATAAAAAAACTAAAAAAATTGATGGTGACCCTTTGAAAATTCGTTTTTTTCCGATTTCCCAATAACAATGAAATGGCTCAATTGTGGAAATTAAAATGCCAGCGTAGTGATGATTTTAATGTCAAAAATGTTCGAATTTGTGAAAAACATTTTAAGCCAGAGGATTATGTCAGAAATTTAATGCACGAGTTATCGGAATATAGTCCACCATCATCCCGTAAATTGAAAGATGACGCCGTGCCGAGTTTAAATTTACCAAAACAATCAAAAAATTTAGAACCATGTAGTAGCCGGCAGGCGAGGAAGCTTACAAGAGAGCAAAAGTCAATCGTCAAGCATTTAATGTAAGCAAATAATCTTAGTCGTCCGAATTTTTGACTTGCATATATATTTGATTTGTTACGGTGAACAAGCGACAGATGAAAATGTCGATCCCAATTTGCCTGTTCCAGAAGTTAGAATAGATGATGAACCTGAATGCCTAAACCAGTAATATTTTAATTTTAATTTTGATTTGAATTAAATAATAATTTCTTATTTAAATTTTTAGTGTTTGTACTGCAGAATTATCGCCGTTCAAACTTGAGCTGCTAAATTTAAAGGAGGAATTGGGACAAATGCAACAGATAAACAAAGTTTTAGAGTCAGATAACAATGCGAAAACCAAAGAAATTGGCCAGCTTAAGAAGGAAAATTGTCTTCTGAAATCAGAATTCAGAATATTTACTGCAGGGCAAATTAAAAAACTTCTTCAACCGTTAAAAAAGATGTACAAATGGGAAGTCGATGACATCGTGAAAGCTATTGCTACCAGGAGAATCAAAATTACGAAGTTGGGCCGCTTAAATTAATATAGAGCCAGATTTCCTTACGATAAAAAAAACGATAAAAGGAGTACGGTAAAAAAAACGATACATTTTTATCACCCGCAACCTATGTTCAAGTTATTATGGCTCGCGGTGTTACGAGTAATTGGAAACAGCCCATCTTCTATGGGTACGATTGCCAATTATCGAAAAATTTAGTTATGGCTGCAATCAACAAATTGGAATCCATTGGGTGTCATGTTGTTGCCTTAATATCTGATATGGGTGGAGGAAACCGCAATATTTGGAGACAGTTAGAGGTTACTGCAGAAAAAACATATTTTATTAATCCAGTAAACGGCAAAAAGTGTTTGTTTTCGCGAATGTCACTCACCTCATAAAACTAATTAGGAATCATTTCATTGATGTTACCAAAAAACTCTTGTTGCGCTGCTAGAAAAACGTCAAAATATGAGCTTAAAATTGCCCATAAATTAAGCAGTCATCACCTGACAGTGAAAAAGGTAGGTCGCCAAAAAGTTAAGTTTGCTACCCAGCTTTTCTCAAATAATTTGTCATGTGCCTTAACCAGAATGGGTACTTTGGGTATATGCGAAAGCAGCAATTGGGATAAATGTGCTGATTTATTAAAAAAGGTAAATATGTTTACTCATGTTTATTTTCTAATTTAATCTTAATGTAAAAAACATAAATTTCAGGTAAATGACTGGTTCGATGTTTTCAACTCGAGAGTTCCAGCAATCGATACAAGGCTCAGAATGAAAGCATATGGTCTAGCAAAGGTTGTACAGCATGATGTATTAAATAATTTAAAAAATTTAATAAATGAAATGCTAGTTGAAAACATCCATAATGTCCTTCCATTTCAAACTGGAGTTCTCGTCAGCACCACTGTCCTTCCTTTATTGTTCGATGAACTCCAAGCCTAATATGGTATTAGTTACCTGCTAACCTATAGGCTAAACCAAGATATTTTGGAGTTGTTTTTTGGGATTATGCGGTCAATAGGGGGACCCCATGATCATCCAACATCGCTAAATGATATCATTGTTTCACATTCAACAAATTTTAAACAGGTTGATGAACCAAGTGAGGCACATTTCGATTCAATTGCCGTGAAATCGGAAGAAAAATGCTCGCCCATTTCGTCAACCATGCTAGAGGATTTTAATATCGAGGAAATACCAGCTACTCAAATAATTCAGGACGAGGATCGCGACCTATCGGAATTAGAATACGATGGGTTTGAGCACTTAGCCGGATTTATTGCATTTAAGTTCGGGCATGAAAATTTGGGCTTTCCAAAGGGAGAAGTAACCGATACTACTTACAGCTGAACAGATCATGTATCGGAGGGAGGACTATACAAGTCGACTGAGCCTTTTTTAAATGAAGTAGAAACATATTTAATGATATAAATGGGGATTCGATTAAAACTGGCAAACACTATATAGGCTATTTATTAAATAACTCAGAGAACATAGATTTAAGTAAGGATGTGAAAATTCTGTTTTGCAACAATTCTGTATTGCAGCAACATACACATTAAATAAAAATTAAAAATTAAAAATAACTGTAACATAAAATTAAATTTAATGCTTTTTATTTAAAATAATTTAATTTTTCATGGAACATAGTGTAGACAAACATGAATTTAGTCCTCCCTTTTAAGCCGAAACTACCCAACCGATTTTCATAAAAATTACACCATTCGAAAGGTATTCTTCTGTAGGTGTGCACAATCTGTGTCTTAAATAAATTGGATATCAGATGGCTGAGTTATAACGGTTTAAAAATAACACATTACAACAAAAACATTTGTATTTTTTTCATATAGGAATCAAATCAAATAGGAATCATATTATATCCGTTTTGATTTTTTTATTGTCAGCTCTTTCATTGTTTCATATTGTCAGCTCTTTCATTGTTTTGATGATTTTATATTGTCAGTTAAATAACGTTATTGCAAATTTTCGTCCTGATATTGTCGTTCGTGTATTTAAAAGTAAGCTTAAGGAACTTATCGATTTAATTTACAAAAGAGAAATTTTCGGTAAAGTAAATGCATTAATTTATAGTATTGAGTTCCAAAAACGTGGCCTACGTCATGCGCATATTTTGATCACTTTGGATAGAGATGATAGAATAGATGGGGTTGTTGACATTGATAAGATTGTGTGTGCTGAAATACCTGATATTCAAATACATCCACAACTATATGAAATTGTTAGGCGTCATATGATTCATGGACCATGCGGGCTACTTAATCCAAACTCTGTCTGCATGAGAGAAGGAAAATCCAGTAAACATTTTCAAAAAGATTTCTGTGATTATACGAGTGATAGCGTGAATGGATATCCTGTTTATAGAAATTGATATCTCATGAGAGATTTGCGAACGTATTTAGATGTTCAATATCCTACATTTATCTAAGCATGTCAAGCGCGAGGTATTACATCCAATGATAATGAATGGCATGAGTGTTTGAATGAAGCAAAAGAAACTAAATCTCCTCGGCAATTACGTGAATTATTTGGATTTATTTGTGGTTTGAATGTTCCAACAAATGCCTTACTTCTATGGGAAGAGTTTGAAATATTCATGAGTGAAGATTTTCTTAAGTATTATAATGAAAACATTTCATATAACAGATCCCTTTTGATTATTGATGATATTCTTCAAACACACAATCTTTCCTGTCAACAACTTGGGCTCCCAATTCCAGTGTATGTGGATGAAAATATTGATTTCGATTTTGTTGATCATATTGGAGAAGAAACCATTTTTCATGAGATGTATAGAAGCGCCAATGATGAACAACGCAATGTTATAAACTTGGTTTTGCATGAATTATTAGACCATAATACTGGTAGCAATGTATTTTGTTTGAAAGCTCATGCAGGTTGTGGAAAAACGTATGTCTTAGAAATCATTCATAAATTATATTCATTACAAATACCATGCATACCAACTGCTTTCAGTGGTATAGCTTCTACTCTTTTGATTGGTGGCCGAACTTTGCATAATGTTTTCAAGTTACCTATTCCAATTTTAGAAAACTCAGTATCAAACATTACTGCCAACAGTGCTCAAGGTCGATACATTAAATCAGCTTCAATTATTGATAAAGTATCAATGGGTCCACTACATGCCTTAAAAATAATTGATAGATTATTGAGAGATTTGACTGTGAATGAAAGTAGAGAAAAATCATTTGGGGGTAAAACAATTCTGTTATGCGATGACTTTCGGTAAATTTTGCCAGTAATACCTAATGGATCACGTGTCACCCTAATTGAGAATTGTATTATATCTTGGTCTGAATTTTCAACTTTTCAACGTATTACTTTAACACAAAATATGCGAACTCTACCTCATGAAATTGGGTTTGTTAAATTCCTTAAATCTATTGGTAATGGTGATATGCAAACTTTCCCTAAATACGGTCAAGATGTCATTGAAATTCCAACACATCTGCTGTCTGATTCTTCAAATATCATACAAGATATGTTTGGCAATATTTCAGGAACCTTTCTATCTTCGGATATTTTAAATATTGTTATTTTGGCCCCAAAAAATATTGATTAACCAATCAGCAATGGCTTTCTAATGATCACACATATATCCAGGTTAGCCGGTGCTGACATTTGTTAGAGTATTTTGGAATTTGCCAAACAACAAGTATACTATATAATATTTGTGAAAGTTTTTTTTTTAATTATCTAAGTTTCTGACTCAGTATTTAGTATTAAACGCATAATTCAAATTCATTATAAAATGAAAATTTGAATATTTAATGTTTTTTGATATTTTTGACACATATGTAGACCAATAACAATTTAATTTAAAAAAATTTAAAACAATAATAATGTTCAATGCATTTGTTCACACATTTAAAAACAACATGACCGAGTGATTTTTTTAGAACCGAATGACGACATGCGCAAAGAAGAGGACGAATTTGAAACAGCTGTCAATCATGCTTATATAGCTTTGTTTATCGTGGGTTGTGTGTAACAACTTCAAAGTTATATTCTAACGTCATATATCTGTTAAACAATGTAGAACCATTCCAGACAGATCAACATCCACAAATGTGTTGAAATTTACGAATAAAACAATCAACGAAATAGAAAATCAATTTCAGATGAAATTACACAGACTTTAGTAAAGCATTTGATCTTTTTGTAATATAAGGCCCTTGATAGTCTTCAAGCATTTGGATTTTCTTTCAAATTTGTAAAATGGTACAGCTCAGCTAAAAAAACGGATTTTGACTTTTTCGCATGAAACTATACTAAATCGACTATATTTTTATATGGCAGAGTGGCACAAATTAAATTTTCACTTTGCTCCACCAGATAGCAGTAGTGTCACTTTTGAAAAACGAATTTCATTCGATCTTTTCGAGTCACATTTTTTATTGAAACATAGTTTTATTTAATTTTTTTCGAGAAAAGTGTTGTATTTTGAATTGGGACATAATATCCTAATAAAAGTAAGTTAATTTTTGTTTTTTATATTGTATAATTTTGTGATCTGTCAGTTGGGTTTTTAGAATAAAGAAAAACTCAATGGACATTTTGAAAAGTGGCATTTATTGTTCTGTTAAGTTGAATTATTTTATGTTGTGTCTATTTTGTTTAAAACTTTTAGTTTAATTAACATTTACGATATTTTTTTAATCATTTTCACAGTTAGATTTAGAGTTCTGCCACTATTGAAGAAAAATAGGTAAGAATACCAATAAACTGTATTTTGTAATAATCTTGCTGGCGGTTTATTATATAGCTTACTATTTGTTTTTGCTGCAGAAATGTTTCCTACATCTAGAGCAAGTTTGGTGGTTAAATTAGCAAGAAAAAAAACGTGGCACGTTTCCGAAAACATCATATCAAATAATGCCGTTTGGCGTATTCAAGAACAGGATGTCGTTATAGATGGGACCATGCAAATGCAACACAACGAATAGGTATTTCTAACGAAGGTTAGTTTGATTATCATAAATTACATTATTATTGTGAATGAAAATAATTATCTTATCTGAATGGTGGAATTATACAAAACTCATTAAAAACGCAGGACGCAACGCCGAAAAATCACAACTAAATACTGTCGAATACGACGCCGAAGAACCCGGATCCAACACTACCGGACACGATACCGAATACGATGTCGAAGAAACTGAAGCCTTCATTACCGATGAAATCGAAGCAATTATTACCGAACGCGATGCCGAAGAAACCGAAGCAATTATTAGCGGGCATCCGAAGAAACCAATGCAATTATTACCGGACTTGATGCGATGAAACCAGCCACGATTAAGACAAAGCCAAACCAAATCTTGTCGGCGATTTTGATAAAACTGAACCAAATCTTGCCAAACGCAATGTCGAAATCGACGGCAATTTTGAAGGTTAGTATAATTTAAAAAAACAAATTATTTGTAAACTAAAAACAAAGTGGGATAATTAACTTGTGGACAAAGTCCACACTGTAGCACTTCTGAACAAGGTTACTTTTGTTATCATAATCAACAAAAAATGTAATCCAAAATTAAAACTTATTATCTTCTCTTCAAGATGCTATAATTCAATTAACGTACAATAAAAATGCAAGCACTGACCCTACCTCAGATAGTGATAAGCATAGCAGTGTAAGTTCTCACGATTCCGATGACACAGATCCCAATTATGAAAAGTCTTATTCAAGTGAGTCGCATTCTTCAGAAACTTCATCCGATGAAGAGCTCGGCAATATTCTAGCAGAACCAAACGAAGTAGCAAAAAGGAAAGTAAAATTTGCTTCTGAACTCGAAAAAAAAATTGAAAGAGAAAGAAAAACATGCAGAATTGGCAAAAGAATAAATCGAAGCTGCTAAGGAACAGCGGCCAAAAATATCAATATACAAAGATAATAAAAAAGGACGACGGAACGTTGGCAAAAATAAAAGTAATTAGGAATGCCCGGAAATTGATGCCCCCTTGTGGTAAAAAGTGTAGACTAAAATGTTCACAAAAAATATCACAGGAAGAAAGACAAACCAATTTTTGACGAATATTGGAAAATGTCCGACCTACAAAGACAACGAGATTTCATAGCCGCAAATATGACAACTGTAACCCCAAAATATCGTTATCGACTGGAAAATAACAAGCGTGGTTATAATATTGCGTTTTATTTTGATCACATAGAGGGCAAGGCAAGAATCTAAAAATATTTCTTTACAGCTACGTTAAGCACCAGTGGTAGAGCAATTCGGACCGTCCAAGCCAAACTAAATTCTAGTGAAACAGGAATAATTTCCACAGAAGCTCAAGGAAAACATAAAAATCATTCAAGCGTTCCTGATGATGTATTAATATATACATATTAATTCAATTCCGAGAATCGACAGTCATTATTGTCGCGCCCGTAGTTCGAAACAATATATTGAAGGCGATAAAACCATTAGTGATCTATACAGAAATTACAAAAATATGTGTCAAAAGGAACATTTGGAGTAATTACCAGATGTATTACACTATATTTAACCAGGAATTTAACCTTTCATTGTTAAGTCCTAAAAATGATCAATGTGAACTTTGCTCGCAATTCATAAATTCAAATGAAGTCGAAAAAGCCAAAATTCAAGAAAAATATGAGACCCATTTGAAAGAAAAAGTCTTGTCCCGTACCGAAAAAGAAAATGACAAAAAATCTAGTAGCTTTGTAGCAGTATACGATCTACAAGCAGTGTTGCCTTGTCCTCGGGGAAACGTATCATCATTTTATTACCTCTCAAAATTAAATGTATTTAACTTAACAATTTTCGACCTCATTACAAATGATGTCAGTAATTGAAGGACAGGTGAAAAAAGCAAGAAAATCGGCACCTATTTATGTTCCCGATCAGTATGTAAGTATTTTATGGTCAGCTAAAAAAAATGGTAATCCATATACGGTTCATGAGCTATGCTACGATGATTTTTTCGATTTTAAGAATCTAACCAGTGTAATGAAAAATATTTCTGATGGAGAAATTTTTAAGATTATTGAAGTTAAAGTTTTAAAATGAGAACGAGACAAACCGCACCAGCTAGTTTATAATAATTCGTATAGTGAACAAGATTTCAAAACTGTGTAACTGTTTATTAGTACCCCTCGACGAAAATTAAACAAAAAGCAGGAGATGCAACTATAAAAGGCCTTATAAAAGGCCTACACAAGTAAAACAGGAATTACTGAAGCAAAAAAAAAATGGGTTATTGCAATTAATTGAGAAATCGTTAATTCCCAGATACTATTCTCAATTTTATCAACATTTGTAAACCATTTTTACTTTCTTTTACAGTAAAATAAAGTATAGTAATCATGAAAATTTTGGACCTTGAGATTTTTAGAGATTTATTTGTTTTGAGGTCCCCTGAGTCCGAAAAAGTGGGTTCCGAAATGGTGTCTGTCTGTCAGTCTGTCAGTCTGTCAGTCTGTCTGTGTCCTCTCTACAGCCCATATGGTTTAATCAATCGAACTGAAACTTCAGATTTAAGCTTTTTTGATAAATTGGGAGGTCCCAGTGAATTTTACTCCAAATCGGCTAACTGGAAGTGGCCACTCCCTTGGTCAAGAAAATTTGTTTTGCAAATACCTTAAAAAGTATAAGGTTTACAAAAAACTACTTGAAACAAAATGTTTCCAAAAATTAAAAACAATTAAAAATAAAAAATTAAAAATTAAAAAAAAAAAAATTAAAAAAAAAAAAATTAAAAATTTAAAAATTAAGAAAAAAAATTAAGAAAACAATAAAATTTCTCAAAATTTTCTGTTCGTAAAAGAAAGTCGTGTGTTGGCCACACCTCAATTTTAACTCGGTAATTAAGGGACCTATTCCATGTGCTAGCGAAATCTTTATCATCATTGTTGAGTGCGATTTCCAAAAAATAATTTCGTAGAACTTTTATTAAACGAACGATCAGTATGGATTATGGTTTTCTAACTAGGCAATTGAGGGATCTATTCTATGTGCTATCGGAACCTGTCATCATTGTTGGCAATGGCCGATATTGGCCCTTGGGAGTTGAGTGCGATTTTCAAAAAATAATTTTGCAGAACTTTTACTAAACGAACGATTCGTATGGATTAATGTTTTCTAACTAGGTAATTAAAGGACCTATTCCATGTGCTAGCGAAACCTTTATCATCATTGTTGAGTGCGATTTCCAAAAAATAATTTCGTAGAACTTTTACTAAACGGATGATCCGTATGGATTAGGGTTTTCTAACTAGGTAATGAATCATTGTTGGCAATGGCTGATATTGTCCCTTGGGAGTTGAGTGCGATTTCCAAAAAATAATTTTGCATAACTTTTACTAAACGAACGATCCGTATGGATTAGGGTTTTTTAATTAGGTAATTAAGGGACCTATTCCACATGCTAAACTTTTACTAAACGAACGATTCGTATGGATTAGGGTTTTCTAACTAGGTATTTGAGGGACCTATTCTATGTGCTAGCCAAACCTTTGTCATCATTGTTGGCAATGGCCGATATTGGCCCTTGGGAGTTGAGTGCGATTTCCAAAAAATAATTTTGCAGAACTTTTACTAAACGAACGATTCGTATGGATTAGGTTTTTTTACTTTCTTTTACTCTAGTAAAATAAAGTATAGTAATCATGAAAATTTTGGACCTTGAGATTTTTAGAGATTTATCTGTTTTGAGGTCCCCTGAGTCCGAAAAAGTGGGTTTCGAAATGGTGTCTGTCTGTCAGTCTGTCAGTCTGTCAGCCTGTCAGTCTGTCAGTCTGTCAGTCTGTCAGTCTGTCAGTCTGTCTGTGTCCTCTCTACAGCCCAGATGGTTTAACCAATCAAACTGAAACTTCAGATTTAAGCTTTTTTGATAAATTGGGAGGTCCCAGTGAAAATTAGTCCAAATCGGCTAACCGGAAGTGGCCACTCCCTTGGTCCAGTAAATTTATTTTGCAAATATCTCAAAAAGTATAAGGTTTACAAAAAACTACTAGAAATAAAATGTTTCCAAAAATTAAAAACAAATAAATATAAAAAAAAAAATTAAAAAAAAAAAATTAAAAATTTAAAAATTAAAAAAAAAAAAAAATTAAAAAAAAAAAATTTAAAAATTATAAAAAACAACAAAATTTCTCAAAATTCTCTGTTCGTAAAAGAAAGTCGTGTGTTGGCCACACCTCCATTTTTAATTAGGTAATGAAGGGACCTATTCCATGTGCTAGCGAAATCTTTATCATCATTGTTGAGTGCGATTTCCAAAAAATAATTTTGCAGAACTTTTACTAAACGAACGATTTGTATGGATTAGGTTTTTTTTAATTAAGTAATGAAGGGACCTATTCCATGTGCTAGCGAAATCTTTATCATCATTGTTGAGTGCGATTTCCAAAAAAAATTTCGTAGAACTTTTATTAAACGAACGATCCGTATGGATTAGTGTATTCTAACTAGGTAATTGAGGGATCTATTCTATGTGCTATCGGAACCTTTGTCATCATGGTTGGCAATGGCCGATATTGGCCCTTGGGAGTTGAGTGCGATTTCCAAAAAATAATTTTGCAGAACTTTTACTAAACGAACGATTCGTATAGATTAGGGGTTTTTACTTTCTTTTACAGTAAAATAAAGTATGTATAGTAATCATGAAAATTTTGGACCTTGAGATTTTTAGAGATTTATTTGTTTTGAGGTCTCCTGAGTCCGAAAAAGTGGGTTTCGAAATGGTGTCTGTCTGTCTGTCTGTCAGTCTGTCAGTCTGTCTGTGTCCTCTCTACAGCCCATGTGGTTTAATCAATCGAACTGAAACTTCAGATTTAAGCTTTTTTGATAAATTGGGAGGTCCCAGTGAATTTTACTCCAAATCGGCTAACCGGAAGTGGCCACTCCCTTGGTCCAGAAAATTTGTTTTGCAAATATCTTAAAAAGTATAAGGTGTACAAAAAACTACTTTATACAAAATGTTTCCTAAAATTAAAAACAATTAAAAATAAAAAATTAAAAAAAAAAATTAAGAAAAAAATAAAATTTCTCAAAATTCTCTGTTCCTAAAAGAAAGTCGTGTGTTGGCCACACCTCTATTTTTTAGATAATAATTAATATTTTGAATTTTTGAATTTTTCATTCTTATCTATTGTGTTTTATTTAATATTATCAGCAAAACAGTTGTAAGTCATAAAAATTCATACCTACCGGATGGACCATTTAATTTTAGCAAAAGTGTTTTAACTCAAAAGGGTTGAGAATAATATTCAAATTACAGGGTTAAAAGTAAACTTATAAATAAAAAGAACTCCAATAAATTTAAATAAATCTACAATTATTGTATAGGGTCAAACTGCTTCTCGTTCGAATATTTTTATGATTTGATAATTAAATTTCAATTTAATTAAAAATTTTAAATGGAGTTTTCTCGAAATACTATATAATATGTTTTTTGAGTTGAGTCGGTATGTCACTGAGAAATTCCTCAGAGAAATTTCACGTAATATAGGGAGAAGTTCAAATGTCGTTAATAATTATTTAAGAAATAAAGAAAACTATAAAAAAAAGCTACTACACAAAGAGAGCAGCGTTTTATTTTAAAGGCAGCACCTAAGTATACAAAGACTGCTCGCCAATTACGAGATGAAGCTGGTTCCCTTGCAAGTGTCAGGACTGTACAACGCGTTATAAAACGCTGTCCAACAATAAAAAGGCTTCGGTTGAAGAAAAAACCATTTTTATTGCAACGCCACAAACAAGCACGCTTGCAGTATGCCGAAAACCATATGACCTGGGACTTACAATGAAGGCAGGTAGTATTTTCCGACGAAAAAAGATTTTGTTTGGATGGACCAGACGGGTTCAGTTATTATTTCCATGATATAAGAAAAGAAACGAAGTATCTTGCAAGAAGGCATTGCCGGGTTGGCTCTGTAATGGTTTGGGGGTATGGTACCTATAACAGGAAAGATGACGGGTATACGCTACAAAGAGATGCTACAAAGACAAAAAGTGAAAATAGAAAAAACTATGCAAGATCATCCATGGATTTTCCAACAAGATCATGCAGCAATTCACACAGCAAAGGTGGTTTCAGACTGGTTTGAGAATGAAAACATTACGGTGTTAGATTGGCCTACAGGGGGGGGTTGGTTGTCGCGAAAAATTTATGGAAATGGAAGACAGTATCAATGCAAAAATTAGTTAATTCAGGCTATTTAACAGATCTGGACTGAAATCCCATTAGAGATTATAAGAAGTTTATACGATTCTCTAAAAAACAGGATATTTGAAGTTATAAATAAAAATGGAGGGAATACTCATTACTAAAAATAAAAAATTATTAAAAAATCTAAGATGTGCTGTTTCACTTTCAGTTTTTTCCAACAAAATATAGGTTATTTGACTTTTTATTTATGCCGAACCTATCTTGTTGTCGCACCAGAAAATACGTATTTTTGAAAAATCATTTCAAAGTTTTTACAAAAAGCAGTACAAAACTTATATATGCTAGGAATTAGTAGCAAATATATTACCAAAGAAAGTGAAAATATTTTTAGCTCAACAGACATTAGCGTATTGTGTGAAAAATATAATATTACAGTGAACCTATCCTGTTGTCACGCAGTTATATATATATATATATATATATATATATATATATATATATATATATATATATATATATATATATATATATATATATATATATATATATATATATATATATATATATTGTAACCAGTGGGGTTTGACTGAAAGCCAGCTTCCACTCATTAAATAGAATTTATCTTACTTGCTTGTGATACCAGGCGGCATGATTCCTGCAGCTGAGTCAGGTAGAGGATTTAGTAGAGGGTAAGGTATCCCAAGTAAGACCTAGTTTACCGCCTATGGAACATTGTGAACATCTTGCTCAATTTAGGATAATTTGTTAATAGGGCTAAAGCACCCAAAACGTGAGCTGCTAATTGCAACTCGGAGAAAAGGAGGATGAAAATAGTAAAAAAAAATTTGGATTTAGGGTAGCATGGCTACTCTAAGCTTGAAATTTATGAAATTAAAATTTGACCACTGGCCGCGGTTAGAGTGGCCACTGGTCCCTAATTGTGGGTTAGTATTGAAATAGACTGGCAGACGTTGTTGACAGAAAGGCGGGTATGGTGGTTAACACCATGTGTTCCCTTGCCTGCCTCTTGCACGGCTATCAACAGACCTCCGACCAGTCGGTGCCCTTTAGTTAGTATTTGTGATTCATATTTACCTGATTTTTTTTTTTTCCAAAAAAAGGAAAATAATAAAGACACAGATTTTAATTTTTAATTGAATCTTTTATGTTTATACTGCACTGTATATATATACACAACAACAACAACTATGATTATCATATAATAAAATAAAAAAACACAACAAAAAGAAAACAATCGATTCTTCCAATCGCAACACAAAATACTTAATCTCCCCTCAATTAAACATTGGCGAAGTTTTTATACAATTTTTCTGCTGATTGACCAAAAAAGAAAAATTATTTTCTATATCGATCAATCAACCGAAAAATGAATTCTTCCCTCCTCCAATATTTCGTTGATAAGCTAATATGCAAAAATTTGCAAATATTTGGCTCGTTTATGTTCCATGTATAAACACATGAATTGCCCAAATTGCAAAAAAAAACAGTGTTTTCACGTTTATTCACCTGATGGAATTCAACCTAGTTGACAATGACCTCAGACGAATAAACGCAAAAGAAAATAGCAACAACACAAAAAATAAAAAAACAACAATTTTGTGCACACACGTATGTGTTAAGAAAGAAGAAATATTTTTATGTTTATTTACTGAAACTTGAGTAGAGACAGTTTTGTAAATAAACATAAATGAAATATTAGCTGTATGGGCACGCGCCACTAGAATTAATAGAATTTTACAGTAATTTATGTGTTGTTTGTAATACTTGTTTATGTGCATAATTCCGCTATGTACAAACAAGTTTGATACAACACAAACTAGCGTAAATAGAATTATTACTGCATCCGGGAATTGTCATTAGAATTTTTAGTCGTTTTTGGAAGAAAATATCTTCAAAGGTGGGATGCAGTTTTATCAGTTTATTTTTGTGGGAATTAGGTATATGTTGTAACGGGGATGACAAGCGCCCGTTACAATATATATATTTATATATATATATATATATATATATATATATATATATATATATATATATATATATATATATATATATATATATTATATATATATATATATATATATATATATATATATATATATATATATATATAAATCATTTAATTGGAAATATAAAATCTAAAGTTATCATAGTTACCTCAAGGATCATACATTGAACCCTGTATACTGAGTAGAAGATTTTGGAATAGATGCGGAATGGCATTACTGTGTAACTGCACATGGTAAAAGTGCATATGACGGTTAACAGCACATGGTAAAAGTGCATATGTCGGCTGAAACGGTGAAGTTGAATGGCAAAGCCTTACACTTCAAGTTTCATAGATTTTGTCGTATCGATTTACCCACCACGGCTTTTTACTCCTGCTAGCACAGCAGGGAAATGGCGTGGGGTTTTGGTGGAATCGACACAACCTTGCTTTAGCCGCATGGTTGGGAAGGGGCGATTGGTCCAATAATGGACCGAAAACGATGAGACTCAATCACTAAAAAAACACAAAAAAAAATACATATGGATTCACATCACAGGGGGAAACACAACACTAACACGGCCCTCACGCACGGAGGGTTAAACGTGGAGCCTAGTCCATGGTCGTATTTATTAATTCAAAAAAATAAAAAAATAAAAATCACCTACCTGGTGTTAACTGCCACTTACCTATAATTTCAATCTCGATGCCGTAATCCAATTATATCCCAATCTCGTATAAAAAAAATAAATCAACACTCAAATCACTCAAATGTAAATTTAAAAACTATTAATTAAAAACTATTAACATACAACATAAAATTTTTTATTAAGATTTGCACTATTTATTTATTTTTATTCATTCAATTTCACAATATATGTATACAAAAAATAATTACTGTATACAAATAAAATGACCACGTAATCAAAAGAATTTTCCACTTCTTATATAAAAATGTCGTAAGAAAAATATAAGTTTAAAAGACAAAAAAAAACTGAATTTTTAATTAATTTATATAAATCTTAATTTTTTCTCTTTTGTAGTACTCATAATTTCTTTGTGTAGATAATTAATCGTATTATAAATTTTTTTAAGTAAATAGGTAATAGTTTTATCACAATTTCAAAACTATACCATTAATTCCAATATAAATTCTTAACAAAAGATTTACTTTTTCGGTACGACTTACACGGAAGAACCACTAAAACATTTTCAACTTGTCTCTCTTCACTTCCCACAAAAAAACCTCACTCGTCACTAGCTAAAAACGACCGTCCAAAAAACTAAAACTCAAACCCGTCCATTTTGTTTACCTTTCTTCTACACAAAAAAAACTTGTGCAAAAAAAAACCTTGGGCTTCCGCTCAGCTCTTCATAAAAAAAATAATTTTGACCATCTTGCATATTTGCACATGCCGGTCGAAACCTTGAAAAAAGTCATTTTTTTTTGTTTTTCTTATATAAAACATCAAGAAATTGAAAAGCAAAAAAAAAACGAATCGTTGTCATTCATAATAAAATTATGCATGGAAACAACAACAAGAAAATATATGCAACTCACCGGCCTTGCACGATCATATTTCCACACGAGCCAAATAAATGTAAACATGCATAAAAAAATTGTTTAATAGTAGTGGAAAGATGATCGCTTGCCGCGTGTGGTTTGAGGTCATAAACATATAGTAAATATTTATGAGTGTATTTATGAGATAATTTACAATATATAGCGGAGTAAATGACCTTTTGCATTAGGAATATACGGGTTAGGGTTATTTTGCTTGTAACACGGCGTGAACGAAAAGCCGGCTGCTACACGGCTTAGGAGCTATATTTAAACGAGAGGCTTACCAAACAAGGCTTTTAGCCAAACCATCTGACTTTACCTTATTTGTTTATTTATTTATTATTTATTATAATTTTGGCATAAGCTCAATCACAATAGAGTGCCCTACACAATAGGTGTATGAGTAGCTTCAACTCCACGTCCACCCAGGCCAAGTATTAATCGCTCCGATTCTACTCCTCAAAATTCTATGGGTCACTTGTGAACCGCTTAACATAAGAAGCTCTTCGGAATTTGGCGGGGAGTCCTTCTAAAAACATTAAAATACTTTATTACTCTACGAAAGATCATGGCAGATCATCAAGACACTTGAACGGAAGATTTCAATGAGCTTTACTAGTACCAAAAAATTTAGAGAATCACTCATTTATAATCCAACAACCAAAAACAATAACTATCAAGAGATATTCTAATGCTGCAAAGTGAGTAAAATTTTTTGCAGAAAATCAAGCAGCCCAAAAACGTGAGAGGAAGAGGGACTCGTACTAATGAAACATCACGAAACGTGAGATACAAGATGATTCATGCTAATCAGCCACCACGAAGCGTGAGAGGCAAGTGATTCACGCTGCTCAGTCATCCTGAAACGTGAGATGTAAGGGGGCTCGGGCTTATTAAGCACCCCGAAATGTGAGAGGCAAGAGGATTTCGGCACTGCACCTCGAAACTTGAGATGCAAGGGGACTCACGCTAATCATGTACTCCGTGAGAGGCAAGGGCACTCACACTAATCAGTCACATCAAAACGTGAGAGGCGATTGAACTCACTCTAATAAAGCACCTCAAGGAAATAACTTCCCTACATGTTCGCGTCGTTGTTGCAGGGTAAAGCCACGGGACTGTTGAAAATAGACCATGACTATACGAGTTTGGAATGTTAAAGAAATTGAATTTTCACACCTTGCCTATTTTCTGGCGGGGTAGTTTGGGCAAAATATCTCTATGGAAAAACATCTGTAGCCATAAAATCATAGACACCGGTAACCACCCAAATTATACATAGAGTATTTAAATAATGTTTAGCTTTTAATTCATATTGAACGCAGAATCCGATGTGACATTTTGCCCTTAGAAAGATTCGTTTTTCGAAATTTCACCTTACCATTTTGTATCCGCCGAATATTTAACACGATATATGTAACCCATATTATGTGCGCTATATTTATATTCAAAAAAGTCTTTATGTACATCAAAAGTAGGCTGGAACGCCTACAATTTGAGCACAACAAGGATTAAGTTTCAGTTCGAAATTTAAGAAAAGCATTTTTGTGCATCAAAAGTAGGCAAGAATGTGTACAATTTGAGCAAAACAAGGATTACGTCGGATTATATTTTCATCTCCAGAACTGAGAATTTACCGTAAAATTTCAGTTCTTCAGCGTTTTAGCCGGCATATTGGATACGCCATGTTTATTTTCAGACAAGTAATTATGCACATCAAAAGTAGGCTGGAATGTCTATAATTTGGACATAACAAGGATTACGTTGAATTACATTTTCCTGTAGGTACTATAACTCCTATGTTTTTCCAGTACTGCAATTCCTATGGTACAACGCGCAATTTTTTTGCATGCCGCCTTTGGTAAAGTCTAGTAGGCAGTTAACTTGAATTAAATTTTCACTGGTGCTAAAAAAAAAAATAGATAAATCGGAAGTGATAAAGTTGGTGTGTCCAATTTCGTAGAATGTTAGATCAGATAACTTGAATTTCCAAATTTCTTCTTAAACATTTAAAATTGAGTAAAGTCAAATAATGAAATGTCAAAATTTAGCTTCACATTTACCATACATGTAAATAAAAATGCAGTAAAAAATGTGTAGACATGAAATTCATGTGTACATCTTTGTCCTAATACGACCAGTTCATTTTTCGTTAGCTAAACTGCTTAATACAAAGTGAAATTTTGCGGTGAAATTTTTATTTTCGATTTCGCTTCTTTCAAGCGCGATTTCGCTTCTGCCAAAATTCTTCTATTTCTTGGTTAAAGTTGTACAAAAAAACGATGAGATAGTATAAGAATCTAACCTACTCACAATTACACAGGGCGAGGATTGATTGTCACTGATATTACCTGTATCAAGGAGTTCTTTTTTAAGCTTAGTGTGCTACTATTACGAATAACCTATGGCTCAAAATAGAGTGTGCCAAAATGAATACCATAATAACAATATTACTAATTTACGTCGATTCAAAGAGGGTAAAAAGTGCATTTTTTGATACTCTAGCTTTTTTGGTCGAGTAACGCCCCTTTTTACACACACCAACAAATATGCTGTATTTTATTGACGTTTTAAATTATTTCATCTATAGCTTAGCGTAAAAAAAATTGTGTTTTAAAATAAGAATATGGAGGATATTTTAAGATATTTATTTGTCAACAAAAAATGTGTCAGCATGAAACACCAACACACAGATATAAAAGCGAAATTATAATGTCATAATAATATTTTCAATCAATGTACGTAAAAAATTAGGGTACCCTAGAGTGTGTACTGTAAAGTATTTGAATTTGATTAAAAATTTATTTTTAATTGGTAGGATACGGTAACATTTAAAGTGTCGATGCATACTTTAATTTGTTTGCAGGCACATCGTTGTTTGATGTATTATGTAAATTTATCCACGTGGTAAGAACTGAAACAGGATATATGTATGTTTAATGTATGGTAGATACGTGTCTTATAAGTGTTAATTTTATTATTTTTGGTGTTGACATCATCTGATAAATGAAGTCGAAGAAAATTTATGTTATTAGTACTAGAATAGTAAGTACGTACTATAGCAAATATTATTGAATTGAATTTATTTTATAGATTTAAAAGTTTGATAGACATTAGATTGAATTTGAAGATAAATAATTTGGTTCAAAAAAGCATTGGATGATACCGATCGAGGGAATACGTTGTCTTACTAAACGTTTAATCACATGATACACATATAAAATAAGTACACGTTTGTTGAATTTGGAATGTAACCACGTTTTGTATGACAATTTATATGCTGAAATATCAAAAGTTAATTCTCGTCAATTTATCTTACCTTACACGATGTATATTTAACATCCTGTACACCAGATTAAGTAAACGTTAATTAAATATGAAATATAATCATTTTATGTTGAATAATAAAAATTATACCTTGTGCTAATTATACGTCGTATCTATAAGCTAATTACTTAATTACATTGAAAGTCATGTTTCAAATTTTTTTCTTACCTTTTCAATATTTAATTTGATTTTTTTCTTTTTTTTTGCTTTATTCGTTAATCTCATTTTGTTGCCGAAAAATACGTAAATAGATTGTCACAAGACGCATGCTATCTTATTCCATAATTTATACATATATACTTAACGTTGAACCCCGGTAATGAATAATTAGGATAACAATACAAAAAGTTGTGAGCGCGCGATGATAACTAAGCCGTTTTATCTTAAACTTTTGTTGTGCTTTTGTTTAATATTTTTTTGGTTACATAATTCAGTTGTCTAAAATAAACTATGCTCTTATTATTCATAAAACGTGTTTTGAATTTTAATTTTAATTCAGATTCATTTTTTTTTTTTTTTTATAATTTTAATTACTAAATATTATTATTACAAAACTCACATTTGAATAAAATAAAATTAAAAACCAACAAAAATGTAAATGGGAATATTAAAAGTTTTATATAGAATTTCAATCGTTTAACTCGGGTGGATTTGGGATTCTAATTGAAATGGAAATGTTTTTTTTTTGTGATGTTGCTGTTGCTGCTGCTGTTACACACACAGTAGAGTTTATAAAAATTATATTCTTGGAATTATAATTAATTTAAATTTTTTAATGTTTCATGGGTAAATAATTAAGCTTTTAAGAGCTTTATGGAATAATCTGTCTAGTAGATAGTTTTTCAACTGTGGTACAAACCGGCAACTTATTTCGTTTTTGCTCAGCTTTGATTGCTTGATTGGATTGTACAGATTGGGTGGCCGATTTGTTAAATATTCTGTAAGGAAATAATTTCGTCAACTTCTTTAAAGATTCTTACTGATTCGCTGTTTAACCCTATAAAGAGAATTTTTGTATTACTCAATAAAATTTTACAAATTGTAGAAAACTCAGAGATTTTCAATCGAGTGCTAATGTTCTAATCTAAATAAGTATTTGAAAGAGCTTCAAATGGAAAAATCGATTTTCCAAAAATTATTGAATACTAATTAGAGGCTCAATTTATACAAAATTTCTAATGATTATTGTAAAATCGAATTTTCCCAAATTTTCCACAAGAAACTTCAACAAAATTTGCTTTTTCCAGTGACAGCTACTGACAAACCACATCAATGCAATCCACCTCCAAACTACAGTTTAGAGGCTGATTTTATATAAATTTTCAAAGTTTTTGGAATCCGCGGGTTTTCCACATTTTTCCACCATAAAGTACAAAGATATGCTATCTATCCATGGTAACTTTTGGCTAAACACTATCGGCTAATAACGACTATATTATCCATTTTCAAGTGGGACAACACAATCTGCATTACCGATTTTTTTACTTTCGGCTTGCATTAACACGGTGCAGACTTTTTACTTTCGGCTGGGAACTTTCGACACCTTAACAGTATCTTGTACTCATATCATTTATTAAATTCAGTCGCTAGCTCTCTATCTATATAGACTTCGTAGCAGTCGTTCGATAGTTACCTAAAAAGTTCCTATTGGTTGAGACCCCGCATTTAAAGTTTCAAGAATATTTTTAAAAAAAATTAAGTAAAAGAGAGTATTTTTGTTTTAGTGCTTATACTTTAGTTTCTAGTTTCGAGCTTCTTTAATTTACAAATTAAAATTAATTAATTTAATTGTAATAAATGCACTAATCAAGTAAATTTATGTAATTATGTCAGCGTGTAAAATTGCCACCGAAACACAAATAGTTGTAGGTTTTACACGTTCCGCTTACCCTCGCTCCTCTGTCTACATGGTTATACGTCACGTTTCGTTATTTTGATTGATTGATTGATTTCAATGTACGATCAAGCATTTAGCAAGTCTCCCTATTATAAATGCGAATACCACACTACTATACCCATGTTTCAACACGACACCATAACTCTCTCTCACCAAGGAAATATGTACCATCATAATCATCTTTTCATGCCTCAAGCCAAACATAGCATCGATAACCACATAAGTCTAATAGTGTGATATCCGTCCCTGGCCAGGCAGCCATCGTACACATTTTAACAAATAACAAAATCGAGGAATGGGAAAGGAATGTTAGTGAGGACAGACTCGGCCCGGTTACAGACACCTAATAATGCCGATAGTTAGTGTTTTATGACAGCACAATGACAACACAATTAAAATATTAATAATAAAACGTTGGAACCTGATCGATCTGAAAAATTATCTTAAACTAGAATTTAAGCTATTATCTGAAATTAAAGAAATTAATTAATTAATTCCAGGAATACCACTAAAATCAAAATTAAATAATTAATTGTTTATTACTTCATTATGCTTAAATAGATTAAATACTAATAGTTCAACCTTTCCATATAAAATTAAAGTTAATAAATCAACTATAAAAATGAAATAAACAATTAAATAATGAACGATAATTAAATAAAAAGCCGCGCCCGATTTCTCTGCTCTAAAAGTTCAATAATAAATAATTAAAAATAATGCACAATAATAGGTAAACAATGATGACGCGCCCGGTTTCCCATGTGCACATTTCACTGCATCCAATCCATTCTTAATTATAAATTAAATTGCAACACAAAAATTTAATGCAATTACTTATTTTTTTAAAAATTTAAAATTCAAATTTAAATCATCTAATTCCTGAAACCATTTAAGTTCAATTCCAGATTTACAACTTTATTAGTTAATTCTAGACATACCTCTAGAATCAAATCAAATTGATAATTAATTAATTACTTACTAATTAATCTATTCCGTTTAAATCCCACTGCACAATAATTAAAAATATTCAAGAACACAATAAAAGTTTAATTAAAGAATAAAAGTTTAATAAAAGTTTAACAAAAGTTTAATAAAAGTTTAACAAAAGTTTAATAACAGTTAAACAAAAATTTAACAAAAGTTTAACAAAAGTTTAATAAAAGTTTGACAAAAGTTTAATAAAAGTTTAACAAAAGTTTAACAAAAGTGTAATAAATATTTAACAAAAGTTTGATAAAAGTATATCAAAAGTTTAACAAAAGTTTAAAAGAAAATTATTAAAAGATTACCAAAAGTTTAACAAAAGTTTAACAAAAGTTTAATAAAAGTTGAATAAAAGTTTAAAAGTTTAAAAGTTTAAAAGTTTAAAAGTTTAAAAGTTTAAAAGTTTAAAAGTTTAAAAGTTTAAAAGTTTAAAAGTTTAAAAGTTTAAAAGTTTAAAAGTTTAAAAGTTTAAAAGTTTAAAAGTTTAAAAGTTTAAAAGTTTAAAAGTTTAAAAGTTTAAAAGTTTAAAAGTTTAAAAGTTTAAAAGTTTAAAAGTTTAAAAGTTTAAAAGTTTAAAAGTTTAAAAGTTTAAAAGTTTAAAAGTTTAAAAGTTTAAAAGTTTAAAAGTTTAAAAGTTTAAAAGTTTAAAAGTTTAAAAGTTTAAAAGTTTAAAAGTTTAAAAGTTTAAAAGTTTAAAAGTGTAAAAGTTTAAAATTTTAAAAGTTTAAAAGTTTAAAAGTTTAAAAGTTTAAAAGTTTAAAAGTTTAAAAGTTTAAAAGTTTAAAAGTTTAAAAGTTTAAAAGTTTAAAAGTTTAAAAGTTTAAAAGTTTAAAAGTTTAAAAGTTTAAGAGTTTAAAAGTTTAAAAGTTTAAAAGTTTAAAAGTTTAAAAGTTGAATAAAAGTTTAAAAGTTGAATAAAAGTTTAAAAGTTTAAAAGTTTAAAAGTCTAAAAGTTTTAAAGTTTAAAAGTTTAAAAGTTTAAAAGTTTAAAAGTTTAAAAGTTTAAAAGTTTAAAAGTTTAAAAGTTTAAAAGTTTAAAAGTTTAAAAGTTTAAAAGTTTAAAAGTTTAAAAGTTTAAAAGTTTAAAAGTTTAAAAGTTTAAAAGTTTAAAAGTTTAAAAGTTTAAAAGTTTAAAAGTTTAAAAGTTTAAAAGTTTAAAAGTTTAAAAGTTTAAAAGTTTAAAAGTTTAAAAGTTTAAAAGTTTAAAAGTTTTAAAGTTTTAAAGTTTTAAAGTTTAAAAGTTTAAAAGTTTAAAAGTTTAAAAGTTTAAAAGTTTAAAAGTTTAAAAGTTTAAAAGTTTAAAAGTTTAAAAGTTTAAAAGTTTAAAAGTTTAAAAGTTTAAAAGTTTAAAAGTTTAAAAGTTTAAAAGTTTAAAAGTTTAAAAGTTTACAAGTTTACAAGTTTAAAAGTTTAAAAGTTTAAAAGTTTAAAAGTTTAAAAGTTTAAAAGTTTAAAAGTTTAAAAGTTTAAAAGTTTAAAAGTTTAAAAGTTTAAAAGTTTAAAAGTTTAAAAGTTTAAAAGTTTAAAAGTTTAAAAGTTTAAAAGTTTAAAAGTTTAAAAGTTTAAAAGTTTAAAAGTTTAAAAGTTTAAAAGTTTAAAAGTTTAAAAGTTTAAAAGTTTAAAAGTTTGAAAGTTTAAAAGTTTAAAAGTTTAAAAGTTTAAAAGTTTAAAGGTTTAAAAGTTTAAAAGTTTAAAAGTTTAAAAGTTTAAAAGTTTAAAAGTTTAAAAGTTTAAAAGTTTAAAAGTTTAAAAGTTTAAAAGTTTAAAAGTTTAAAAGTTTAAAAGTTTAAAAGTTTAAAAGTTTAAAAGTTTAAAAGTTTAAAAGTTTAAAAGTTTAAAAGTTTAAAAGTTTAAAAGTTTAAAAGTTTAAAAGTTTAAAAGTTTAAAAGTTTAAAAGTTTAAAAGTTTAAATGTTTAAAAGTTTAAAAGTTTAAAAGTTTAAAAGTTTAAAAGTTTAAAAGTTTAAAAGTTTAAAAGTTTAAAAGTTTAAAAGTTTAAAAGTTTAAAAGTTTAAAAGTTTAAAAGTTTAAAAGTTTAAAAGTTTAAAAGTTTAAAAGTTTAAAAGTTTAAAAGTTTAAAAGTTTAAAAGTTTAAAAGTTTAAAAGTTTAAAAGTTTAAAAGTTTAAAAATTTAAAAGTTTAAAAATTAAAAAGTTTAAAAGTTTAAAAGTTTAAAAGTTTAAAAGTTTAAAAGTTTAAAAGTTTAAAATTTTAAAATTTTAAAAGTTTAAAAGTTTAAAAGTTTAAAAGTTTAAAAGTTTAAAAGTTTAAAAGTTTAAAAGTTTAAAAGTTTAAAAGTTTAAAAGTTTAAAAGTTTAAAAGTTTAAAAGTTTAAAAGTTTAAAAGTTTAAAAGTTTAAAAGTTTAAAAGTTTAAAAGTTTAAAAGTTTAAAAGTTGAAAAGTTGAAAAGTTTAAAAGTTTAAAAGTTTAAAAGTTTAAAAGTTTAAAAGTTTAAAAGATTAAAAGTTTAAAAGTTTAAAAGTTTAAAAGTTTAAAAGTTTAAAAGTTTAAAAGTTTAAAAGTTTAAAAGTTTAAAAGTTTAAAAGTTTAAAAGTTTAAAAGTTTAAAAGTTTAAAAGTTTAAAAGTTTAATAGTCTAAAATTCCAAATTTTAAAAGTTTAAAAGTTTAAAAGTCTTAAAGTTTAAAAGTCTAAAAGTTCAAAATTTAAAAGTTTAAAAGTATAAAAGTTGAACAAAAGTTATAGAAGTTTAACAAAACTTTAATAAAAGTTAAACAAAAATTCAATAAAAGAACAAAAGTTTAATAAACGTTTAACAAAAGTTTAATAAAAGTTTAACAAAAAACTAACAAAAGTTTGACAAAAGTTTAAAAGAAGTTTATTAAAAATTTAACAAAGTTTAATATAAGTCTAATAAAAGTTTAAAAGTTTAAAAGTTCAAAAGTCTAAAATTTTAAAAATTCAAAACTGTTGACGGCGTAAGTAAATTACTTAGTTAAAAAACCCTAGTCCCTTCGAATCGTTTATTTACAAAATTTTTATTTTTATTTTTTTTTGCAATCGCACTCAACCCTAAAGGACCACTATCGGCCATTGCCATCAACGATAACAAAGGTTTGGTTAGCATATGGAATAGGCCTTTGTTACTTAATTGAAAGCCCTAATCCATACGAATCGTTCATTTAATAAAAAGTTTTACAAAAGTACCCTCTTTGAAATCACACTTCAACTTTAGAACGCCATTTATTGTTTTTTAATTAACACTCAAAAAATAAATCAATTAAAATTACTTTAATATCGAACGAACAAGAATTTGTAATATATTTTGATTTGTTGTAATTTAGCTAGAGCTTGATTTTTTTAAAATTCTTTTCTAAATACTACTCAATTTTTTGAAATAACACTACATCGTCCCATAAGAACCCGTCTCAGCAGTGCAATACTAATACATTGACAAATCTCTGGAATGTCTGAAAACCTCACACTCGTAGATCATCATTATATATTAAACAAAATACGGTTCACTTCCCATTACTTAAAATACCGTAGCACTCACAATACGCCATGCTTTTTCTATATAAATTTGTTTCAACTAAAATCAAACAAAAATACAACATGAAACAACGCACAAAATACAAAACAAATCTACAACACTTTTCTGTTTTTTTTTTTTTTTTTTTTTTTGATACTCTCTTACCAATTCCAATGTGACAATATTGTCAAATCACATTAATAATTCACTTTTAATTACATTTTCAACACACCACTTGTAGGTTTATGATTTTTTTTTTATCAATCAAACCAAAATTAACACAGGCGATTTCACTTTAGAAGCTCAGATTTTATTTTATTTATAAACCACTGTTGCACTCAAAATTTCACGTCTAACTTACACTACATGCATCACAAGCAACTTTATTATTATTTTTAACAATTAATTAATCTAAATTTAAACTTATTGTTATTTTTTTTTAAATTTTAATTAGCACAGCAAAAAATATGACTTCTATATCCTGTACTACCTGTGTCTATGATATTATATTTAAAATTAGAACAACCACCATTTAAAGTCAGATACACAAGAAACAAGAAACAATAGCCTTTTCACTTTCATTAAAACTAAAACTAAATAACTACACAATATTTTTTTAATTTTAAAATCCAAAAAAGAATTCACAACACAGATCACCATTTTTATTGCCATCCTTATATTTCTTCTTTTAAAAATTTGCAACTTAGCCACTTTTAACCTTCACTTTTATATATAAAACCAAACATTAATCACTTTTAATTTTATTTAACATATTTTTGTAATTCTACACCTATTTATTTAATTTAAATTAATTTTTATTTAATCACTAAAATCACTAAAGAAAAAACACGTCAACTCTAACTCAGGGCTACCTACCGACCATCAATAATGAAATAAAATGCAATTATACGTCACGTTCGTTATGTTTACTTATTCAAAAGGTATAACCGATCCTAGTGTTCCAATAGAATCGACTGAAGGAGGTCAGTTGTTCGCTTTTATGTTATCTACATTAAGTTTTTTACTTCCCTACTATGATCTTTTGCTTATTTGTCTTATTTTGGGATGTCCGTTTTACCTTTTGGACTCTAAACGCTTAAATTTGGGAACAACTAAGAAGGGTACATATTTAAGTAGTAATTGTTTAGGTTATTCATTATTGGTGCTTAAAGATATAAATAGCGAAAAATATAAAAATTCGTATTAGACAATTGCTATAGGGGGGGAACTGGTTCAGGGTCAAAACCTTTTTAATCAGCTTAATTTAGGACACTCAATATAAACCACTCTCCTCAGACTTTATTAATGAACTGAAAAAATCATTAAAGCACCAACGAGGATCACCAATTACTCTAAGGATAAGAACTTTTCGGAGCTAAATAGAAATAAGGTACAATAAAATGAGACAAAATATTCGATAAAAGTAATTTTTTAAGTACCCTTCATTATACATCGTCACTAGGATAAATATTCAAGGGAAAAAACTACCAAATAAAGGTGCTATCACACTGCCGCGTCGGCGGCAAATTTAAATACACGTGTTTTTGCTTATGTGATGATAGGAAATCGTAGTTTGTGTAAAACTATAAACTAGCGATGAACGACGATTTTTTTTTGCCGCCAGGTTTCGCGGCGGCAGATAAAATTTCAATTTATACTATTTACTAAAATTGTAATTTCTCTATAAAAAATATAAAATTTGTAAATGGTTTTATGAATAATAATTTTATTTTTGTTCAAGCTACGATCTCCTATCAGCTATCACTACATAAGCAAAAAAAACGTGTACACCAAGGTCCCGCTTTGCGTCCCTGTTCGGTTCCACATGGAGAGACGCAAACTGAATTTCGACGCATATCGAACAATTTAAAATAGTTGTGGCCGAAAAGTATTGCGGAAAATTAATCCACATAGAATTTAAAATAAAACAAATATGTATGATAAATAATATAAATAATATCACTTTATTAATAATAATTCGTTAATTAATTTAACGTTTTTTTTAGCCGACGCAAGAGCGAATAGACGCACATAGAATAGACGCATAGCGAGACTCTGGTGTATTTAAATTTATTTAAATTTGCCGCCGACGCGCCGTGAGTTATGTTTCACGTTGTGGTGGTTATTAAATAAATTAATTAGAGTTTAATTTTAATTTTGTATTATTGTTTTGTTTAATATTTGAAATTATTTCTTATGATGTTACTCGCTTGAGTATACAATAAATTCTATTTTTGTTAATCTTTTATTTTAACATGCTTCACTATTATATTAGTATAGCGTAAGCATAAACATGATATCGAACATGTGCATTTGTTTAAATTTTTAAATGAGATCTTATCGTAAGCATAAAAATTAGAATATGAGATTTTATTGTCTATAGAACTATTTTAAATAATTATACCGTTGCTAAAAAATTGTTGTTGTTGGTTGATGGTGGTGAAGTCGTATGATGTAACTCGCGCTTGATGTGATAGCACCTTAAGAGCTAAAAAAAATTAAAATCTTGAAATTGAAAGAATATGAAAATTCAACTTCCCCTTTCGAGTTGAAAAGGTGTCTAACTGTCGATTTTGCGGTACCTAACTTAATTAATACAATAAAAAAAAAACACGTTCAACTGACGATAATGTCAAAGCCTACTCTGTCACATGTTTTTAATGAAGTTTTCCGCAAATATGAGACTTTTATTGAGAAGGCAACTGAAGTGTTTAAGATCTATTTAATTTATCAACCAATGAACAACTAAATAAAAAGTGAGGTCCCATCAAAATAATTGTATTAATCTACAAATTAACTCCTTTTAATGGGGCGACAGACCAAATTGTGAACAGCTTTAAAAAAAATTAAATAAAACGATAATTACAGGCTTAGCCGCCCGAAAGTGGTTTGTCTATTCTTGAGATCAAGCGTATCATTTTTCATTCGACCAATGATAATGGATCGAAAAGTACCTAGACTATGGTGTGTCTACTATTTATGGACACAGACAAATTGAGGCTTAAATATCAAAATAAATGCCCACTTATTATTAAAAAAAGGCTATAAATAATGTGAATTTAATAAAACCAAGAATAAGTGTAAAAGATTTAACTGAAATTTTGAAATCGTACTGTAAACATGATGGAGTAGTGATATAATAATCACAGATTAAAATTTCAATTGCAAATAATTTTTTAACCAACCACAAATAGCTACAAAAGAAATGCTTGAAAATGTATGTAAATATATTTTTTGGGGGATAATTGTAAGTTTTCTATCTGACCAATATTTTTAGATTGTGGTTCATGAAATTTTAATTAAAATAAAATAAAATCTGTGGTTTATATGTATACGTACTCGTTTACAGTGAATTGAAATGAAAATAATTTTATACAAACAATTTTCTAAAATTATTACAATATTTAAATGTGTAAATCGAGAAAAATTATTGGGAAATTTACCAAACAAAAAAAAACAATTTCGTTTTTGTGTGGCTCATAAATTATGTGGTGAATTTAAATTAAATTATTTTACAATGCATAGTTAGACTGATTCTCATTTTTTGTTGGTTAGAACAGAATAATTTAGGGGTTGGGGTTGTTGTAGTTGTTGTTGATGGAAGAAGATCTATGTAGTATTTCTCATTTTAGTGAGTCGATTTTAATAAGCCACGTTATGGTTTTTATTTTACCAAATAATTTTCTATTTTTTTATAAAATACTTATCGCCACAGTGTGTGTTTAATTGTGTGAAGTGGTAAAATTGTTTGTTTACGGTTAATTTATTCAAAATATCTCGCATTTGAAAATGAAGAAAAGGGGCTAAAGTTAAATCATCGAATAATCTATTATCATTAACACATTAAAAAAATTAAAATTTCTACAGTATTTTTCTGAAAACGTTATAAACAACACACAGTTTATTCATTTCGTTTTAATATTTGATTAGAAAAGCATTTCCTCAATTTTTTAGAAAAATTTATTTGATTCTAAAGCATTTATCAAGCATATTGTTAATATTTACAATACATACAAAAGCAATAAGACAAATAACCCTTTTACCATATACTTAACAAAAATACTTGTTCTCTTAGGTGGTATTTGGTATATGTATACAAACATAAATAGTAAAATGTGTTTTCCTTTCGTAACCATAAATTTATTCTAAAATATTTTCTATTTTCCACTCCTTCGTCGTGTTCTTCGTGCTATTTCTGTTTTTTTTTTTAAATACATTATTTTTTAATATTAATGTTTCATTTTATTTTTGTTATACGTAAAAAATAAGGAAACACGATATTAATCTAACTAAATCATAAAACTAAAGTTTAATGTAGAATAATATTATGTGTTGTTCTATTTATTTTATTTGTTGCAATAGTGGCTTCAAGAATGCAAAATTACAATGTACATTCCATAAAATTTTTCCGTATCCTGAAAACTCAAAGACACCTGTATTATTAAAATCATATTTTGTTCTTCATTTTTTTACATTACAAAAACAAGATTCTAGAATACACTACAATTACTACAATAAGTACGTGTTCAAGAAATGATAAGTAATGTTGAAGGATTAATCATAAAAGTTTTATTTTGACAGATGTGATTTTTTGTTTTGTGACGTATGCTCGCTCCAACTTCTAGACAAAAGATGAATTTTTCAACAAAACGAAAACCAGTTTTGATTTATTTATTCAAGCTAAATTTTTTTTTGTATACTATATACATCCGGAATATGTTTAAAATAATAAGAATCATTTTCTAAATCTTGTAAGCTTCCAGAAAGCTAGTTTTGCGTATTAACAATATTAGTAAACATTGCTAATTTAAGAAGTTATTAATAACAAAGGTTGTCTCAAACCGACAGAAAAAGGGAGGATTTGAACCTGACAATATAGAATAAGGTATATTTGATAACGCTATACTGAGTACTGTGGTTGGAAAAAATACATCTCGTATGTATATTTTTTGTATAACCTCTAGGCTATATTTTTCCATACCTCAATTTCCAACCTGTATTTCCAAAAAAAAATAGCAAATAACCGTCGCATAATAAAATGGTTTCACTGTTTTCATTTTTGTTGCTTAAAAATGTTTCAGAAATAATTACAATATAGTATGTTAGTATTATCAACAGTTTTCCAGTAGTGATAACGCTAAACTGATAAAAATGTATAATAGTGGTATTTAAAAGTTTTTATTTTCATATGCAAGAGGAGAAACATTAGTAAAACCAATTTTTAGTCCTATTGCATCAAATGACGTAGGTTTAAAGTTACCGTTTTGACATGCTCTACATAAATTTGTTTTAAATTACCTTGTTGACTCTTTAGAAATTATTTAAATCAGAGAAATTGTGATAATTAAATAGAGAACTAATACAGTATCCAAACACAGCTAAGTATCTCGGCATGACTACAGAAAGCATATGTTAAAAGAGAAGTGAAGAACTAAGACTTAAGTTCAAAGAAAGATGTATGACTGATGCAACAAGCCACTACTTTACAAGCAAACATTGAAGCCGATTTGGAGTTATAAATCTCATTCAAAGATTTCAGAATATGCTAAGGACATCGTTGATGCACCGTGGTATATAAGGGACAATGACCTCTATAGCACCCTTAAAGTGAACTTCGCTTTAAATTAAACCCAGAAAAATCAATGCCGACATTAAGAAGAAAGGCTCCTACAACATTGAGGCAACTCGACTCTTAAACAATTCGGATACAGTACATAGATTTGCTGTCTGGGGATTCTTCATTAGGAGAGCGCTGCCATTATGATATATGACAGTATGATTGTGAGTGACCCGTTGGATATTTATATAATTATGGTAATGAAAAATAATGATAATGTCACTTTCACGCTTACCAATTCACCACCAAAGAGATATTGAGATATCGAGTTACAACTGTGCCTTCAACAAGCCTTCAACATCCACCAATAATAGGAGAGTTCCAGTATCAGTAACATCTACACCAGAAATTCCATTAACCGGTTTGAGACTTCAAATCTACACTCCAGCTCTCTCCAGCTTTAAAACATCAAATCTACACTCCAGCATGGAAATGAAAAATAATGATAATGTCACTTTGAGGCTTACCAATTCACCACCAAAGAGATATTGACGTATCGAGTTACACGTATGCCTTCAACAAGCCTTCAATATCCAGCAATAATAGGAGAGTTCCAGTATCAGTAACATCTACACCAGAAATTCCATTAACCGGTGTAAGACATCAAATCTACACTCCAGCTTAATTAAATTCCAAAAAAATAAAATATCTGATATAAGTAAACTTTCGTGCCTCGCAATTACTGCATCAATTTTGCAATGAAGTTTGCAAAGAGTTTGAGGAAGTCATCATCACTCAATAAATCCCAGTTATTCTAGTTTCTGATGTTAAATTTCTTAAATGATTGTCCAAACATTACTTAAATAACTGTGCAAGCAAGAGCTACTTTGAAAGCCTCATTCGGTTCTTAAAAATATCGGGCAAATAGCACTTGGAATTTATTAGCTACTATGGAAAGCCAAAGGCATTTTCCACCACCCGTCGACTCCTGGATAACATATAATTAAATCTGATTTGGCTTTCTGTCAGTAGGTTGTCAAGGGAAACTCATCATCACCTACGAAAACATAAGGCGAAGATATCTGGGTTGTGGTAAATTGATCGATACCGGTAGTGGTACAACGCTTGCTTCAATATCACACCTAAAATCCGGCCTTAGCCTAATTCCTGCATCGGTATGCCCTTTTATCCCAACATCATTAAAAATGAATTTATAATTGGCGTCAACGATCCCAATTTGATTCATTTTGGGTAAATTTTAAAACCTCTTCGTTCAAAACAGACTACAACACAGAAATCGTTTCTTTTAAAATTCTTGATATGGTCGACTGTTGAACTCTAAAATTTTGCAATGAAGTTTGAGTTTCACGAGAATCTTTATGTATCACATGTGGCTAAATACCTCAAAGTTATTTGCAAGCGTTCCTCCCCGGATATACTTTTACTAAATAATGGCATTCACAACATTTTCGACTTGTTAATTAGAAAAAATGAAGAGGATAGATTTATAAATATATCGAAAAGAAAAAAGTAGAAATAACAAAATCCCCCCCATACTTTAACCCGAAGTCAATACAAAGTGTATCGACTCCAAAAAATGAAAACTTTGCTTGAGCTTTCTCTGTGGTAGTTTGGTTTCGTACTGACAAGTTCGTACAAACAAAAATTTCGGTCTACTCATCAGGTAGCTACGACCAAACTACAAAAATACAATTCTAACTTCATACATTACGTATGAGGCAAGAACGCTATGACTTAGCGAATTATAAAATTCACCAAATCAAAAACTCAAGGAAAACTCTCACTTCTGTGTGTTCTGTCTGTATTAAATCGATAAGATTCTTTCGGCTTTTTATAGACAAAATATATTAAAAATAATGGCATTCACAACATTTTCGACTTGTTAATCAAAAGGGCCATTATTTTTTAATTTTTTTTATTTTTATTCATTATGAAATGAAACTCTAAATTTTTCTTTTTCTGCTTCTTTTTTTATTGTTATTTTCCATTTGATTTTTTAGTTTTCTGTTTTCTTTTTTTTCTATATTTTTATTTTTATTTTTACTTGGATTTGTAATTATATTTGTATTCGTATGTGTATTTTTATTTTGCATTTTATTTTTATTTTGATATTTTTTTATAGTTTGATTTTGATTTTGATTTTTAGTTATATTTTTATTTATTTGTTATTTTTATGTTTATTTTAATATTTTTTATATTTTTATTTTGCTTTTAGTTGTTATTTTATTTTTATTTTGATTTCTATTTTTATTCATATATTTAATTTGCTTTTTTTTATTTTTATTTTGAATTTTAGTTATATTTTAATTTTCGTTTTCTTTTATTTTTTAAAATTTTTTTTTTATTTTTAGTTTTATTTTTATGTTTATTTTCTTTTTATATTTTTATTTTTATTTTTATTTTATTTGTATTTGTTTTTGTATTTTTATTTTTATTTGTATTTTGATTTTAACTTTAATTTTGTTTTTAATTTTTTTTAATTTTTATTCATTATAAAATGTAAGTCTAGAATGGAAGCCATTAGTGACCGAGGGAGGTCCAGCCAAACAGATAAATAGTTATTTCCAGAAGTATTTCCGGGAGCTTGAATTGTACTAAATAATTTTAATTTATTTTAGAATCTAACGTAGATTCATAGTTAAACATTCTTGAAGGAATTAAATTTAAGTTTGATGTTTAGAAATAAAGTTATTACCTGACTCAGCTTTCCAGGAACAACTAGTAGTTAATAATCATGTAATATAAAAATTGTGATGTCTTGTGCTAACTAATTTACTATATTTTTTACTAGCAAATTTACTAATTATCAACTGATCGCTTTGCTCGCGAGCCGCATAACGCACGATTAAATAACTATTGCGGTGGTCCTCACATCTATTTCCAAGTGATATATTTTGTGTCTCTGGATAGGTGGCTGAAACTCGGTCGAGTCTCTAATTCTAATATTCCTTTCCTATCCCTCACTTTTCTTTTATGTAAAAGGGTGTACGGTGAACCTAGCGTATTCCGGCAATCTTGCTTAGGCCTAGTCGTCCAGCTGTAGAAATCAAATGCAAAAAGCGAAAAGTTTAAAATATAATTTTCTTAAATTAAATCAAATGGAACATTTTGTGGGCCCATTGTATTGAATTGCAGTAGCTGTTAATTTCATAAAAAATAGGGAGCCTAGCAGAAAGCTTTTCTAAATATAATTTATAGGAAAACCAAAACTATTTTGAGGGTAGTTGGTCTATTATGAAAAGACAAAAAATATAAATCGGAGGTCGATATTCGCAGCAAATTCGAAAAAATTTAGTAACTAAATTTAAAGCACAAACTGGGAACTTAGGTATTTAGTAAATAAGTCAAAATTAAAATTTATTCTGCTCCAATTATATGTTCAGTTAAAACATTCTGCTGCCTAATTTTTATAGCTGGAACAAATTTTTAATAGTTCGTTATACCCGAAAAATGGATTCGAGTTTTTTAAAATCAAAGTTTAACAAATTTTAGATATTGTACGCTTAAGTAAATATATCCGCTACTACACAAACATACAGATAAATTTTTCATAAAAATTATTCAATACTTAGCATTAAATTCTTTATTATTGAATACAATCCTGGGGAGCCCAGGACTTTATTTTCCGAATTTGCGGGTTACAGCATGTAAGAGAAAATCATTGGAATAAAGTTAAAAATAATAGAATTTACGTATTTTTCTTGTCCGTTGAATAATTTGATATTAGGTAATAAAAATTTGAAGTTGATTTACTAGTATATCAAATTTTGTAAAATCACTTTAGCAACAGTTGGACAAGAGACAGGAAAGTTTACATATACATTTTCGGGCAATAACAAAGTTATGAACCATTGGCATTTAGATGATATCCTTCTTTTTTAGATTTATATATGTTTGAAAATTTGTGGCAATTTTATTAAAGGTGGCTTCAATGTAAAAGAGTAGCGTAAAATAATATCAATAAATTTAAAGGCAATGAATACAGGGGCCAGAAAGAAATAACCATACTGATCAATTTATGTTTTATTTTCAAATGAAGAAAAAAACTGGAAATGATAATAGGGTTATAGGGGTGAGGAAAAAAATATCCTGGTGAGTTTTACGTCGAATCTTTCTTTCTTGAAAGAATTTCTTATTTTGATTTATTTGCAATACCAAAATCATTAATCAAATAAACCACCGCACAAAGAAATACAAGAAATTACTACAGATCTATACATGTACATAATACGTACATAGAAAATCATTGCGAGAAGCCACATTAAATACAGATATATCTTGACAAGACCGCCTACAATGTGTTTTATATACACTTAGCGGCTTATATCACGCTGTGTGCCTAAATAATGTGTACAAAAATACAATTTGACTAGTTGCCTTTTTTTGTATATTTGTACATAGGTTGTGTAAAACGCAAAAACTGAATTTGGATCCCAAAAAAAAAACATATTCCGTAATATATGGTATGTCGTATGTAACAACATTCTTTATACATATCATTAACCGAATTCATTTAATCACATTAAACTAATTTAATTCTGAAAATTAACAAATAGTATTCTGTTTACGCAATATGTATCTACATATTATATTATGGCAGCACGAATAATCGCAAAAAATCAAATCGCCCAAAAATTGTCGGCCTCTTGAACGATTGTCCAACGATTGTTTTAAACATAAAATGAATAATCGCCCAACAATTTTTAGAATGTGGTCGATTATGTATTTTTAAAACTCGCCCAAAACTATTCATTTTTAATCGCACCGGCTTTGCTTCGGCGGCTGCTGGCTTACATATTATAGCTCATGTGTAAATTTTGGGAATGGTAAATTTAATTTTGGAAGCAAAACTATAAAAAAAATTCACATTACAGCACGATTCCACTTCCGGAAAAGTTCACAAAAAAATGTGTTGGCAAATATCGAAAAGCAAATAACATTTTTCTGTGATTATTAATTTTCGGTCCTTAGGTGATTTTGTTTTGGACAATTTTGAATTCTTAGTTTGGACAATGCTACATTTATTTTTTGGATCTTTCTTCATTTTTTTATTTTTATAACAATCGCACATATTTAGAGCAAATACAATCGCCCAAACCTAAAAAATCCAGAATCGCCCAAAAATTATTCGTGAAATTTTTGATTTTTTAGCGATTTGGTTTTGGGTGATTATTCGTGTAGCCCGTATATTAAGTAATTAACCCAAACAAGAAATATATAAGCACATTAATATGTTTGAAAGATTTTAAATGAAATTTATGTATAATTATCACATTTGTAAACCTCTCCTACAAAAGCGGTATGTGTACAATACCCAAACGAAAAGCTTCAAATACGTGTACGTTGAATTAAAAATGTGTGATAAGTACCTTTGTGCGTTTTTCCGCTGGTATGTATCCATTACAAATTACACCATTAAAATGTATACGTTTTTGCTCCACATAAATTAGAGAAAATACGTAATTTTTTCGTTTTTAATTTTTATTTACTTTGTTTTCAGGATGGAAATATACTTAGGGAGAGTTTACCTTTCTTTATAATTGTTAAAAATAAAACACTTTGACAGACTGAAGAACCGCAGAATTATTTTTGACGGATTATATACTTGTAAACATAAAACCCTTTAATTTAGTATAAAAAACACTTTTTGATGGTTAAAAGGGCGCGAAAAGTAAATAGGAAATACTGTGAAGCGAGTAATTAATGATTTAGTTTACCACAACCCCGCAAAGTTTTTCAATTTTTACTTAAGTGTAATATGTGCACTACTTTAACATGTGAACATACCAACATACAAACAATAATATATTTAGCTATTACGAACTAAAACAATTAAAAATCTTAAAACGTTATAAGCATCATAAGTAAAATATTTATTTTTCATTAATCAATGAGAATAAAAAAAAATAGAAAGGAGAACGCTAAATGAAATTAAGGCAGACGCAAGAAATTAAGCACAAAACAAAAATTGGAAAGAAAAACAGACGAAAAACGAAAATTAATTGAAAGTTTTAATTAAAATAAGACGATTATTAATTTTATTTTTCACTTGGTTGGTTAAAATGTATTTTTTTTTTTAATATTAGGTTTGTTTACTTTGTACTTTAAATGAATTAAACGAAACGAATAATGGATAGAATGCTTTATTGTTGTATTGTGTGCCGGTATATATAAGACATGTCCCTTACCAAAATGTTACTAAATAATTTAATTTTTGTGGTAACAAATTCAGTTTTGAGACTTGAGAGCTATGGTATAGCTTTTCAGTTATATGAATCAACGAGGTATTATGGATATTTGGTGTTCTTCAAATCTGCCTGAAATATTGTACGTGGAAAGATGGAGACTATTTAAACTATTTAGACGCCATAGAAATCCCTTCCCTTTTATTCCCATTCTGTTATTTTCCAATCCCCCCATTTCAACATTCTCCCATCACCCAATTTAGATATGCCATCTCTTTTTTACCATTTCCCATCTTCCATTTTCTATCCAACAATCGCCAGTTCGCATTTATTATTCCATTTTCCATTCCCGTTTTTCACTTACAACTTACCATTTTCTATCGCCATCCCCATTTCATATTCTCTAATTTTCAGATTTCAGATTCCCACAGCACATTCGTGAATTCTCCCTTTCTGATATAACGCTATTCTCCCTTGTCCCATTTCCTATTTTCCACCTTCCAATTCTCATTCCCCATTCCCCATTCTGTATTCCTCATTCCCCAGTTCCCAAAATCTATTCCGTATGCCCCAGTTCAAATTTAACATTCCTCATTTTCCATTTCCATTTTCGATTAACCATACCTATTCCCTATTCCCATTTATTATTTAATTTATTACTCCACTTCCTGTTTCCTAATTCCCATTCCCCATTCAATATTTCCCATTTCTCATTCCCTTTGTCCATTTCCCATTGACGATTTCCCATTTATGATTTCCCATTTCCTATTTCTTATTTCCTATTTCCCGCTCCTCATTCTCTCATTGTCACATCTTCCATGTCCCATTCCCGTGTCCCGGTAGTTCAACATGTAAGTACCTCCAATGATAATTTAACGTTAATAATTTGGAAAATTTGTGTTTTTGTGGTAACATAATAGATGTTTTTGGTCATACGGTAATGTGAACTACGACTCTCAATAATCCTTTCTAATCAATAAAAGGATTTAGAGATAATAAACAACTTTTGTCGACAACCATTTGACCTTACTGTACGCGTTTTATGTCTTGGGCAAATATGGTCCTTTGACACCTCTTGATACAAAATTCCTCCACTTCCCTTAACTCCGTAACCCTACATACATTTACAAATTTCTGTTTGTATTTCAAATAATTTATAATTCGGATCCACGCCGTAAAGTATGAATAATTGGAAATTCGTTTATAGGTTTATGAAATTATTATGGACCTATTCACAATAAGGTCATGTCTAACAATTGGTTTGCTGTAACGCCACATGAAGCAAAATCGACTGGATTCTCTTTTGATTTAACATAGTGCCGTCTCTGTGGTGGAACTAAGGATATAATTTGTTCCGTTCGATTAGCTACGTTGTATACGGTACATTGATTAGCCATGTGGTAATGAAGTTAACTTCAGTGGTACCACTCGTGATTTAGACGTGATCAAATCGATATCTGAATTATTTTGATCATCAATAGAATTCAGGAACAGCGCATCACTGTATGCCTTTTCCGAGGCATGACTAAACCCAATTAACTGATAATTCACAACATTCTTAATTTTAATACATCGTAGAATTTTAATTTGCTGCTATTTCATTTATTGGTATCCGAATACTGACTCTGAGGAATGCAATCAGCTAAATCATTAATAAAAGGGAAACTACTATTGGCCCAATAATAGATCCCTGAGGAACTCCACAAGTGACTGGAGCTGCTTGTGATAAGGACCCTAATAAATTAACAATCTGAGTCCTATCCGATAGATAGGAATATAATAAAGAAATAGCGCAGTCCGAAAAATTCCCCAGTTCCCAATCTCAATTCCAACTTCCCCAATTCTAATTTCTCATTTCCAATTTCCGTTAACCGTTCCCCATTGCCTGGACCCCATTTCCCATTTCCCCATTGCCCCATTTCCCCATTTTTCCATTTCCCAATTTTTCCATTAGCCCTTTTCATATTTCCCATTTCCCGTTGTCAATTTCTCATTCCCCAGTCTCAATTTCTCATTCCCCAGTCACAATTTCTCATTTCGCCCATTTTCTCATTTCCCTCAATTCTCTAATCCCCTCCCATTTCCCATTCCCCATTGCCAATTTCCGCATTCCTCATTTTTCCATACCCCGATTTCCATACTTCCCAGTCCTATTTCTCTTTTACCATTTATCATTCCCTATTCCTCATTTCTCTTTCATAAATATTACCCAATTCTCATTTCTTATTTATCGTTTGCCATATCCATTCATCATGTCCTGTTTCTCATTCAATAGTTCCTCTTCCCTATACTCCATTCTCCATACCACATTTGCCATTCTACAATCTTCTTTCCCCCTTCCAATTGCTCACCCCCCATTTCCTATTCACCATTCATCATTCCTCATTCCCCATGCGTCATTTCCCATTCTCCATTTCCCATTCCCCATTTTAAATTAAATCCAGTATCACCAATACAATATGACGGAGAGCAACTAATAGCTGAAAGAATTCTAAATCTATGTAAAAAAGTGAACGGAACTGGGAAAGAATTTTCAAGTATAAAAAATATTAGAGAATTTAATAAAATTTCAAGAATCTACTATTCTCGAGAATTCGACATTTCTAGTTTTGTAGCATTTTAGATTTTTTCTATAACATTAGAATGATTATGGTTTGTGTTTATTGGTTTTCATTCTATATAAAGAAACTCTTGTATAAGAAAGTTGGGTATTAGCATCAACAGAAAACCGCAAATTTTTTATTTAGACTTCGATCCTTCAGTATATTACTTTAGAAAAACATCAAATTTGAATGAAGCCTATTTACCCTTAGCTTCTCAAGTTTTGTCTACTCCCTTAAGCAATTTGAATATTAAAATTCTCTTAGAAGATATTGGTCTGTGAAACAAGACTTTACGATGCAAATCATAATTTTTTATAATACAAAACAAAATATAAATAGAATGGCTGTACTTTACCCAATAATGAACATTTAAGTAGAAGGCTTTTAAAATAAAATAAGCTTGAATTATTAAAACTAAACCACGTCCACATAGTTTAAATTTGTGAAACTTTATCGTTTCGAAAGTTCTTTCATTTCACAATTCGTAAAATATTCAATTTTCGAAACTATAGAAGATAAACTTTATTACCACAAGCAAGCACACAGGTTATAGTAGCAATATGCTATATAACAGCAAACTTAAACTTAAATCCTTACCAGTTATGGTATTCAGCTTCCATATTTTATCTCATACCAATTACCTTATATTAACTTTGTGTATATGTCCTCCGTATTTCTGTCTGCACGGCATAACAATTTTCCTCAACAAAGACTTTTTTTTAACAAATGCAAAACTTTGTTCCCACAATGTCATACTACATTATTTAAAAAAAAAAAAATAATAATAATATAAATTATAGCAACATATAAAAATTCAACCACCATAACTATTTAATAAACATTAAAAAATAATTTGCTGATAAACATACACTGTACACGTATTCGATACGACTCGTTTGTGATTTTCACACATTGTTGTGAAATGGTTGAAATGGGGTAAAAAATAAAATCTGCTACGATTTTAGTTCTATGTACATACAGTTTTGGTTTATCTGTTTACGTATGTAGAATAATATAGGTGAAATATGTTGAAATACGACAGATTTTCCACAGATAATAAATTTCCTATGGTATTGTAAAATTTTATCTGTTTCGAGATTCGTTCCAACATTCTTTTTACTTGAAAATTCCTTTTTTTTTTTTATTTTATTTTAATGTTATTGTGAATTGCAGAACAGCAGCAGATTAAAAATTAAACCGGAATAAAAAATATTCAAGCAAAGTGGTTTTTGTGAAGGAAAACTATTTCGTTTCTATTTTTAATGGGGACATAAGAGGTATGCACATATTTTATTTTTTTACAGTTTTATGTATTCTGTACAGATTTTTCTTGGAATTAATTTTTTTATTTTTTATTTAACATTTGCTTGTTTTATTGCTTACATTTTTTAATAACTTTTAAAATTGAGTTGGAATTTATAGCGATTTGTCAAAGAAACAAACATTTATAATTCTGGCAAAATTTAATCAGGAAATATTCCACTTGAATCACTATTATTTGCAGTTGGACACTATTTGCTATTTACTCCAAAATACATTTTTTTGAGTCGAGTACATGTAAGCCGATTTAAAATGGAGGAATTAGGAATAAATAAATAAGACTTTAATAGTACAGACCTCGAACATTGACTTTCTTTATTTATTTATATTAAATTGTCGACTGTGTGTACCTTGATAAAAGATTAGCGTCTCGGTGACATAAATAAATTTCCCGAGAAAGCAGAATGACTACAGAGTACACTACCCCATTTCAATCTCCAACTCAATCTCTAACTCCAATCAAACCAAATAACCAAATCAAACTACAACATCCCAAATCAACTTTGAAATCAAACCTTCACTCAACCCCAAACTCAAAACCTAATTCAACCCGCGAATCATCCTCAAATAATTCCCCAAATGAACCCCTCACTCAACTACAATTAATTTAACTCAACTCCACGCAAGTTAATCCAATCCCAGCTCGAACCAAATTTCCACACTCTACTCAACTCCAAAATCAACGGCCAACTTAATCCTGAAATCAACTCGACTTTAAAACTAGTTCGATTCAAATCAAATCAACTTACTTCCAACTAAACCCATAACTCAACCCCTTAGTTCCCAACCAAATCTTTCACCTAGGTTCCTCTGTTTCAAGACTATTAGAGCTTCTAGCGGTGACCCAGGCGGGAAGAATATGCCTAGAATGTTTAATTCGCTCTATACCACAGGAATAGGCTGTGCTGTGGTGAACTTTCTTTTAATTAAATCAAGCTTGGATTATGTAGACATAAGAAAGAACCACAACACGAGTAGTGATCCAATAAACGCACCATCCTCAGAAGGCAGTGACCAAGCTATGTTTAACCAGAATCTAAATCTTCAATTCAAGTAAGAATCTACCTAGGGACGCACAATAGATATTTTTGGCCTCAGTTTGCAGCGTTTTTTATCATCTCGCCATCACATTAAAAAAAATCGACCCCAACTTAACCTACAATACAAACCTAAATCCAACCACACTCTTAACCCCAAACTCAACGTTCAGTTCTGTGATGCCCAGTCCAAAGTTCGAATGCCATTTTAGATGACTCCGTTGTTAAGAGTCTTTACCCCCTTGTAAAATTCAATCTTTTAAGAGGTTTTATATATTAAAACACGATCGTAATTACGATTGTTCTAGATGTTAATCCTTATAATTAAATTTCTAAAAAATACTAACTAAATTTATATTAAAAAATTGCTTTTATAGCCTATTTTTCTGCCTACGTGACTTGTGAATGTCACCTCTCTCAAAATCTAATCTTTATTTTGAGGTATATTGTTGGGTTTTCGTACAACTTCAAAACATCTGATTGTCTCTGAAGTGACTCTGTCTAAACCTTTCCCAGGTAAGTCATCCACTTTCCACAGGCTTTGAATCGCTTAATCCAATTTCTTCACAATTAGCACAACTGTTTGGTGTATTTTGCTGCCTGCTTCAAACTTAATTTCGATTCTTTTGGATGGGTAACTAGGAACAGCACTAGAACATGAGTTTCTAACGCCACCGAAATATTGAAGCTTATATTCATACTTGCTGAAGTACCCTGCGTTGCCCGGGGTCAATAAAATATTTTTATTTTTATTTTAGCAAACTTATACCATTTTTCCAGTCAAAAGGGGGTAAAACATATTTTAACTCCCTAAATCAAGAAAATCGAAATTTTACAAAAAAATTGTTGGAGGCAGCTAGACCAAGGGGCTAGACTCATTCAAAAATACTGCAAAAACCTGCTAATTTTCGTATGAAACGAAACCTCTATAAAAAATTTAAATCAGGCTGGATGAATGGTGTGGAAACGTATAATGAGCATACACACAGCCATACAGATTTTCATTTTTATCCCTCCCCTATTGCAACAATGTACTATCTCGAAAATTTGCTATACACGATTTGATATAAAGACGCACAGTTCGCGTGTCCTAGTATAACGCGGTTAAAAAACTTAATTCTATAAACTGCATTGATGTAAACTTTAAAAATGAACAAAATTCAATGGAATTGAACATATGCTTATATTTGATATATTTCGATTTAAGAACAACATATTTCAAGACTCACCCATTAATTTTTCACAAATACATTGCCGTAAAAGTCGGAATTGAAAAATGCACGCTACTCAATTTGCTGCACCATTAGCGACGAAGCCAAATGAAGCGCTTAAAATTTGTGGTGATTTTAAACTCACAACTAATTTGCAAGATAGAAGAATTTTTTCATATAAGCAATGTGAGGTGTTTAAATTCAGCAGATTAAAAGCAGGGTTAAAATTCAATTGGTGTACTGCAACAAGTGTTTTGATATTTGAATATAATTTCTCAAGTGAATTGTAAACCACATTTTTTGAACTTCTTACTCTCGGAACGAAGATGCGTTCTCTGTTATGTTATTACATACCTAGAAGACCCTAATTTATTGGCTAAAGGTCTTCCTACGGTGCTTTGTTGTCAGTGTTAATTCCTAATTGATTTGTAGGAAGGTGGGTCCCCAGGAAGTAAATATTGAGTGTGCGCATGTGAGAGAGAACTCCCCTACCATAAGACCATCATGATTCAGGTAATTGAGTTCTATGTTTATAAAAATGTTTACCTCAAGTTCTTCATTGTATTTGTCTTCTCGCATGTTGTCATTGAAATTTGTTTGACATCTTACTACCGTACTATCTTATAACTAAGCCATAACAACATATCATTATACTAGAACAACATACTACCATACCAACATACCACCATATCATAATAGAATCAACCATCGTACCATCAAACCATCTTACCGCCTTAACGCATACCATCATACCTTTACACCAACATATCATCATACGCCATACCTTAATAAAATCCTACCAGCTTACTACCAAACCATACACAATTGTACCATATTACAATCGTCCATTCATATCATCATACCGTCACACCATTATGCATTTATATACCATCACACAAACAGAATATTAAACATAAAATGTACCATCAAACCACCATGCCATCATACCATCATTCCATCATACCATCACACCATTGTATCATGATACCATCGTACCTTCGTAACATCATACCATCCTACATTTATACCATCATAATATTATAACATCACCATCACAATCACCATCATCATCACCATTACTATCAACATCTCCATCACCATCACCATTACCATCACCGTTAAAAATATATTGATACACGTGTCGATTTATTTTTGATTTTGCACTAAATATCCAAAAATCAGCTCAATCAGTGGTTTTAGAAATTCCAATTGTAAATGCCTCCTCACAGCGGAGCATGAAGGGGTAACATTTTTTGTTCATTAAGCCCCCACCCAATGTTTCTTATCGACTGCTACAAAGAATTAGTGCAAAATTTGAAAACAATCATGAGTGTGAAGTTTATGTTAAAAAAAATAACAAAAAATTACACTGCTATTTTCCAATTGGAATTTAAATTATATGAAAATTTAAATTTTTTGTAATTTTGGATTTTTAGTACCACCAAACAGATTCTTTTCATCAGAAAACAGGTTCTTTTCATCCTTTTCAGATAGCTGGACCATCTGTTTATATCGTTAACCAAAAGCATCCAATTGTGTTGAACATTACTAAATTTCAGATAATTTAAAAGTTGACTGAATTTTGATGGTTTAAATAATTATTTAGCGCCGATCCTTGAAATGTCCCGAAGGCCCCGCACATTTCTTAGAACAGCTAAGCCATATAGCGGTCAATGTCACAAAGCCGATCCAATTATGATGAACTATAATATATTTCACAGTTTTTGGAATTTTCAATAATTTTCCATTATTTTAAAAGTCTTATATCGCCGACTGCAGAGATGTCCACAAGGTCTTGCCCAAATTTTCGGATAACTTAGCCATATACCAGTCTACGTGGTCAACATTATGCAATTGTGATGAACTATACTATACTTCACAGAATTTCGAATTTTTAATAATTTTATTTGGTTTTAAAAATTGTTGTAGGTCCTATCACAGAGATGTCCACAAGGTCTGGCCTATATTTTTGGATAACTTGACCATATGTTAGTCTACGAGTATGTTGTACATCTTATTCAATTGTGATGAACTATACTAAACTTCAACGAATTTAGAATTTTTAATAATTTTGTTGGTTTTATGAATTGTTGTATCTCTGATCACAGAGATGTCCACAAGGTCTGGCCTATATTTTTGGATAACTTGGCCATATGGTAGTCTACGTGGTCAACCTTATCCAATTGTGATGAACTATACTATACTTCACAGAATTTAGAATTTTTAATAATTTTATTGGTTTTAAAACTTGTTGTATCTCCGATCACAGAGATGCCCACAAGGTCTTGCGTATATTTTCGAATAACTTGACCATATGCCAGTTTACTTGGTCAATCTTATTCAATTGTGATGAACTATACTATACTTCACAGAATTTAGAATTTTTAATAATTTTATTTGTATTAAAAATTGTTGTATCTCCGATCACAGGAATGTCAACAATTTTGATTTGCTTGATGCATAGAAAAGAAAATGTCCCGAGACCAAATACTTTTAATCAATAAAATTATTAAAAATTCTAAATTCTGTGAAGTACAGTATAGTTCATCATAATTGAATAAGGTTGACCAGGTTGACTGGCATATGGTCAAGTTATTCAAAAATATAGGCAAGACCTTGTGGACATCTCTGTGATCGGAGATACAGTTTTTAAAACAATAAAATTATTAAAAATTCTAAATTCTGTGAAGTATAGTATAGTTCATCACAATTGAATAAGATTGACCACGTAGACTGGCCTGTGGTCAAGTTATTCAAAAATATAGGCCAGACTTTGTGGACATCTCTGTGATCGGAGATACAACAATTTATAAAACCAATAAAATTATTAAAAATTCTAAATTCTGTGAAGTATAGTATAGTTCATCACAATTGAATAAGATGGACAACATACTCGTAGACTAACATATGGTCAAGTTATCCAAAAATATAGACAAGACCTTGTGGACATCTCTGAGATCGGAGATACAATTTTTAAAACCAAATAAAATTATTAAAAATTCTAAATACTGTGAAATATATTATAGTTCATCATAATTGGATCGGCTTTATGACATTGACCGCTATATGGCTTAGCTATTCTAAGAAATATGCGGGGCCTTCGGGACATTTCCAGGATCGCCGCTAAATAATTATTTAAACCATCAAAATTCAGTCAACTTTTAAATTATCTGAAATATAGTAATGTTCAACACAATTTTATGCCTTTGGTTAACGATATAAACAGATGGTCCAGCTATCTGAAAAGGATGAAAAGAACCTGTTTTCTGATGAAAAGAATCTGTTTGGTGGTACTAAAATTCCAAAATTACAAAAAATTTAAATTTTCATATAATTTAAATTCCAATTGGAAAATAGCTAATTTAACAGTGTAATTTTTTTCAACTTCACACTCATAAACAATCTCTAAAGTGGAGCATGACCTTTTGTGGAACTCACGTAAATACTTACAAACATACTTTTCTTCTATATACTCGTATATATAGACGATTTAATGGCAATCACAATAAGGCCAAAACAAAGGTATCACTTTTCGCTGGATCAAGGACAGCAAAGCCACTTTGAAACATTTATTTAGCAAATAGAATTTTTTGAAGCTCTTGCCAACAACAACCTGAAGACATATGAGATCTCAAAACAAACGACAGACATAACATCACTTGGCAACACAAAGATAGCCTATGATTAACAAAATATGGCGCTATTGGCCACCTTTGCTACATATTATGCGACCATGAAATAAAGCAAGAAAAATCCACAATTCAGAGGATAATCCAGCAAAGCTTCCAAATCAATTATTTTGAAGTTAAACCATGACCAGAATTTCGGTAAGGTAATCGCATGATAAAGTTGGTGAAACTAGACAAGGGTGAACTTCAATTAATCCAGTCTGCAATATTTAAACATCTCACCGACGACCAAACACCCAATAATTTTGTACAAATCCAACACACTTACGAAAAGAATAATTAGAGACCTTCTGGCACTCATAAAACCCAAATATTGAGTGAACGATGACAGGCGCACTTCACATGTATAACTATGGTTTCACCTTACGTAAAATTTCATTGAATAACTAATAGGCAACTTACCAAAAGTGGTGTCGGTGAGGCTGCCCACAAAAAATAAGTAAATCAATACCGCATGAAGGCTTGCAATATTGCCTATCGGCTTAGTAGACAAGCTAGCAATTGATATCATAGTAAAAATCAAAATTTATTTGATTGTGCTGAAAAATCGTCGATTGACAATTAGTTTGGGTCAGAATTTTGGCAAACAACTTTTAAGTGACTATTTGACCAAAAATTCAACCAATATCGTTTCGCAACCGCTCTATTCGCCTAATTTAGCTCCGTCTGAATTCTGGATATTACCGAAACTCCAAAAACCGCTTCGAGGACATCTTTTTATGGCATTCGGATGTGTATACAATTGCGTAATTGCACAAAACAATTACAAAACATATTACATCACGAAAAATATCAGAAATGTTTCAAACCAATCCGGTTTTACGCATATAATGTTTTGTAGAAAAGGATATTTCTTGTAGAAGCCGTAAATCCAATGAAAATATATTATTTAGGTCAATTAAAGGAACCGCGGGAATAAAGTGGACTCATTATTTCCTATTCAGACATTTTAATTTTTCTATTTTTCAGTAATCCAATTAAATAAATTTTGATACGGTGGTCGCTGGTTGGTGATTATTTTGTAGGAACTTCTTTAAAACTAAGCTATGCACACAACGACGTAGTAGTTGTACCATTTTATAATGTTCCAGAATACATGTAAGGTGTCCGCGGTATAGGCATTTTAGTGCAAAGTTTTGTACATAATGCGTAACAAAATGATATATAGATTCATTTTGAATTAATTTACCAAACAATATCGCAAAATAGCGAGACGCTTAATTGAGGACGAAATACGATTCCAATTTTGATTATTCATTAAAATTAGTTTGTTGAGACTAAACGAACAAACCGAATTACAGTATAAAAATGTGGTATTTACGCAAAATAATGGGCTAGCGGCCAAGACAATTTTGTGGCGCCATTAATAATTTCTTCGCATTTGTGATTAAGAGCATCAAATAAAATACGAATCACATTACCATTATCCTACTCCTCTACACGTTTGTATTATGCATATTTATATTTTTCTAAAACTATTCGTAAATAAGAAACAACAGTAAAGTAGATACAAACTACACGAGAAGTGGCTTTATATTCTGTGGAGTCACAACAGATTTTTTTATTTTTTTTAACTAAAACTTTTTCGATTAGTCTGTCTCATCGAATATTCAATAGTCCGCATGTTTATCAAATTCCATTGTTGGGCAAGCTTTAATATTAATTAAAAAAGTTTTTTGTCCAATTTTAAAATTTAAAAGTTTTTTTTTTGTTTGGTACAAATCAATGAATAAAAGGAAATATTAAACGTAAATTTAATAGAGAGAGGCATTGATAAAATTGAATAATAAAATTATTTTTATTTTATTTACACTATATTGTATAACAAAAAAATAAAAGCCCGAAAAAAGTATCTATAAAAAATAAATAAAAGCTTAACTTAAAGAAGAAGGTAACCGGTTTCTTAGAAAATTACTTATAATACACACAACACAATAGAACATTATTTTTCCTTCTGTGACCGATACGCACGATACGAGTAGATACAGTAATTTGGGCAAGTTACGAAATTCTCTTTGAATTTCTTTACATAGAACCCATCATTTTGATTGTATTCAGCTTTTGGGTTCAGGTAAACATATGTATTTATTAAAGATGCTCGCCCATAAATTCATTTATTATTTGTAAACCTTTTTCAGATGACCTGTAAGGTAAACTGGATCCACCTGTACACGTAGATGTTAGGATTTATCGGCTTCTTCTGAAATGAAAAGATAAATTGAAATTGTTAAATAAAAAAATCATAATAATTTTATTAAATTGTTGAGATTGTTTATGTAATGTGTTTGACTTTTTTGGAAATTTATTATACAATTGGTAAATGTATAAAGGTTTTGTGACAAAAATATTTTATTATTAAATTTGAAAAGTTGATGATTATTAGATTTGTATATAATTTTTAAAGCATGTTTATTTTTGGGTTAGGTAAACCAAATTTTTCACAATAAGCGTACTTAGAATTTAGTTTTTAAAGTTAATTTTAGAAAAATGTGACAGGAAGTATTGCAATGACGCTCGTATGCGTTATATATTTCATAATGCATCACTATAATACAAAATTTTATTTACACATGAAAACGAATTTCACTCTATCTCAAAACTATATCTAACAGTATATCCTTGCGTATCCGCAATCGTTTTTCCGCACGTCTGTTTTCACCATTAAGCTTCTGCATGCTGCTCGAGCTAAATAGCTTTTTTAACACGGCCACAACTCTCCACCAAATCACAGATATTTTTAGATTGTCGTTTTGAGTTTTTTGAAGTTTTTCTCGTAGAGGAGAGTATAGATCAGCGAAACCGTAAGCGAAACACTTTTCATTTTCAAAAGCGTAATTTTGACAGATATGCGAATTCAGAAATATCACTGTCATATGATACCTTAGTAGGTAGCTAGGCGGTGATCAGATCAAAAATGACTAAACCTGGACGAAGCATTAAAAAAACAGGACAGTTATTAAGTCTCGAAATATGTTGTGTATTTGATTTAAAAAAATTGCTAATAAAATTGGTTTGGTGGCAACGACTGGTCACAAAACATGCACTTGGCGAAATCTCTTCTAAAAAAGTTTTAAACTTGCTAACTTGATTCTTAATTTAGTGGTGCTATAACCAATTCATTGATCATCAACTGTATTGACTAAGTCGTATAATAAATTTCAATGGAGTTTCTTTAATAAAATATGGCCAGAATTCAACAAATATTGCAAGACACTATAATGACACTTTGGTTATTAGAAAAAATTTTAAGAAATTAGATTTGCCAAAGAAATTTTTTTTTTTTTACTTTCATAACCACCCCAGGCCTTTACTAAATTTCCAGGTTCCAGCACCAAATGGAGCACGTTTGACAATGGATTTTAGTGAAATTTTATACCTGAGTTATAAAGTCGATTCTATCTATAGTTCCTAATATTAAACCTTATATAAAGAATTGTTCACACTATGAAAATTTTTTGGGTCACCTCATTTGGGGTAGGATTTGATAAATGTAATAAGAACAAAATTGGGAAACACCAGTAACGATATTTTGGTTAATGCCATTTATTAGAAACACTGTTTCACAAATGTTTCTTTGTTTTCATAGACATTAATTCAGACTATCTTCTCAGTCTCCAGTATCAAACGGATGGAACAAGCCTGGATTGGGTGATGGATTTTAGTGATAATTATTATCAACAATATTTTGTAAATTCTATAAATAGTTCCTATTATAAACCTATTATTTCATGGTCTGTAACGGTGCTAACGGTATAAATCAAAAATTAGATTTGCAAATTTTTGTTCCATATACAGCCAGACAATTTTCTTCGCCTTCAACACCGAATGGAACACAAATATTTATTCCTAGATAAATAAAGAGTAAACATTGGGCCAGTCATTTGGGTTGGAGTTCTAATTAAATTTTGTTGAAATTATTATTTTTCTGGTCCCTCCTGAATTTTGCATTGCCGCTAATAAATGAATGTATGGTAACCCTATTCCTACCTAGACGAGAAGGAGAATGTCAAAATTAAACTGAAAGCCAATTTCTGCTGTCAGTATTTAACCACGCCAGACAATAAAGATGTATGGGAGACTGGATTTTATTCAAATATAACCAAAGGATTTGAGAATATTGATGTCATGGCGTATTGAACGAATAAAATTTACCATATTACACCGCATAAATCCAGACTTCCATACAACTTTCTAGTCTGAAAAGGTTAAATGACTACAGAAATTATCTTACAATATTATTTTTATATTCCTTTAAAAGAGGATCCTAGTCTAACCTTATGGAAGGATTTGAGATTATTGTAAAGCCAGACTTCCAGACATCGTTTTTGTGCGGAGGGATAAACGGCCGCATAATTTGTCTTGCAGCGTAATTTTTGTATTCAGGAGGTCCTAATCTAAATATTTAGCCACAGCGGATAAAAGTTTTTTTGTTAAAAACAGGTGATCACTGTCATGTTTGAGTTTATCTGGTACCCCATACGACTGTCATGTTTGAGTTTATCTGGTGCCCTATATGAGGTTTTTATAAGTTGTAAAAACTCTAAATTATCGTTTTATAAGTTTTAACAACAAATCTTCAGATTCATAAAGAAGGCTGTTGCGGCTCATTATAATGTCACCATCACAATGAATTTATTTTTGACAACAAAACAAGTCTACATTTTTGTCACCAAGATCACTTACCAACTGTATTTTGTTTTTATCAGGACAGACAAGGTCCGCACAAGATTAGCTCCTCCCTATGAAGGTTCGAATTAAACCGGCACACGGAATACTCTATTCCACTGATCAAACATCAGCTTCACGAACACGTGAATTGCCGATTAACCAAGCATATTGCTCTAGAGAGGAAACTTCACTTGCGGGGGAGCCCTGTGGTGGCTCAATATAATGACACAACCACAATGAATGGATTTGTCCGCACGCGAACTCCACGAAACCAAAACAACACGCCCATTCCATTTTCAATTAGCCAGGTATACCAAGCACGCGACACAAAAAGAAGATATAGAAAAAAATAAAATAATCAATAATAGACAATTGACAGTTCGCTCTCGAACTGTGACACCGTGTATAACAAAATAAAAATAAAAAAACATAAAATAAAATCAAAAATTAAATTCCTTTACCTTTTATAAAAACGCAGTGTGTTGGGAATTAATCTTGTGAGCAATATTCTTGTGAACAATAAAGAAAATTTATTTACAAAGAAATTTATTCACAAGGTAAATCCAACAATAGATTACCATCAATCATTGTGAAGTTGAGGTAATTTAGTTCACAAATTTGACATGTTTGAATTGATATTGTCTCCTAAAGAGATTAGCACATTACTGCAAGAAAACCGTTCCATAGGTTTTTACCGGAGAATGACAGAAAGCATTATAAACTAACTTTAAAAAACTCAGCTATTTTCCAGAATATTACAATTATTGCAAAAAAAGCAGATAAGTTAAAATATTGTGTAATAATGTATTATTAGTATAGCAATTACAAAAACAAGGGAGTACAGAATGAAATAGCGGAGTACAGGAATAACCACTAGGCGAAAGTAGTACAAATACTCCGATAGTACTCACTTCGACAGCACTGATCATTAATGGTAAACGATCAACTAAACTGTTTCGTAACAAATAAATACACCTATTACCATTATCAATAAAACGCTTCTTTCCATATACAATTAACACAAGAAATATAGTATACCCTCACAAATCACAAACATCGCAAACTTGATTCGCAAACGAATCGTGATGTTCAAAGGAACAAATGTCAAAACAAGAAATCATACAAACGAAAATAAAAGAAATCAAAACTAAAAATTAAAAAAATTAATAAAAACCATTATTAATGTATAACCAAATTGCCATTGAAAAAGCGACAAATTGTTATATAATTGATGACGCTGAAATGCAATCGATTGCTCAACACAAATAATTTTGAAATCGGATTCAATCCACCAATCAGACAATAAAGACCGATCATACCGATACCCCAAACCGTGACACATACGAAATGGTTCACCTAACTTAATTGGTATACACGAAACAAATTTTTAAATGTATTTTTCACAAAAACATGGAGCGGCGAAAGTAGTACGAATTATTCTTGAAACAAATCAATTAGAAACACTTTTAATTGTGAGAAGGCGCCTTCATATACAACAAAAAAGTCAAAAGGAAATGCTTGAGTTAAAAAATTTACTGAACAGAAAATTTACTATCCAGAAACCCAGCAAAAAGTACTGAGCCGATACAGCGTGCTAAGTGGCAAGAATATAAGAGCACACTAAAAACTATTGCACTTTGAACGATGTTTGTGGAATATGTGGTGAACTCCATAACTCAAAGTTTTGCAATAAAAACAAATAAATAAATTATCAGTAAAAAATGGCCATAAATTATAAAAGTTACCCAATCCATCTAGAATTAAAAACAAGAATAAATTCAACGCAGCGAGCAGAGCGACGAATGCTTAAACTTTATTTTTCTGCTGGAACAGAAGTACGAGTAGAACCGCATAACGATAAAAATGAGAAATATAACGTAAATGTAAACAGCAGTATGCCTCAAGAGGGTTCATACGCAAGCATTCTTAGGGGTACTTCTCCTAAAGTGTGAACAATTAAAGAATGAAACGTGTCAGCAGCATGTTAACTAACATATAGCAAAGCTTTATAGCGATTATGTACGGAGCCGTGGATCTAATGGTACAGATAGTCGTAAAAATGAAAAATAAGTATCCTCAAAATAGCCATATGGAATGCAAATGGCTTATAGCACAGTACAAAGCGGGCACGCGTCATTAAAAAAAAATTCAAAATTAATAGATGCTCTATTTATGACACTAAGCATCCATATGGTAAGTATTAAAAGACTTTGAACATATGAAACTAGAGAAAGCACTCATCCAATCAACGAGCACCTACCTGGAGGAATGGTCTAGAAACTCTGTCTTATCAGCAGTATACTATCCTCCAAAGCATGCTATAAACGAAATGCAGTTCATAGATTATTTCAGCTAGCTGGGTAATTCTTGTATCGGTGATTAAAACGTCAAACACGCTCAGTAAGTGACTCAAGATTAACATTGCTGAGAGGTAAACAACTTTATGAGGCTGCAGAACGGTTTTACTTGGATTATTTATCTGCCGGTCACCCAAGTTACCGTTACACTATTAAAAAGAAACCTTCTGATAACTAAACGTCTGTGTTACTAAATGCATTCCAAGTGCAATTGCTAAGTCTACATATTGCTATGATCTATCTTTTAACCGGAATCACCGGTAATATTAACAGTGTGTATTGAGTCTATGGACAGAAACCCAAGAACGTCTTACAATCAAGCGAACCATTTGGGGTTAATATAGGAGACTAATCGAATAAAGCAAAAATTGATGTGGCAGGAGAAAATCTAAAAGAGTTCTGAAAAAGCTAACAAATTTTCACATAATATATAGGAATTATTGTAGGAAAAGTTTTTTTTTTTTTTTTTTTTTAAATGTTGCCAATGGCTTTATTCTTGAATCTTTCTACATAAGAAACTCACAAGAAGTAATCAAATCTTAAGCTAAAATTATTACATATTTTAAGTCCTAACAAATGTTAATACTTATTGTTAGGGCTCACAATTTAATTAATTTAGACCATACTGATATGTATATATCAAAATAAATTTACAGGTTCATCAGTTCGAGTGGATCTGTTCTTCTCAGACGTCTAAATCGCGGCTGTTTTAGTATCTCCCTGGCCAATTCGTTGGGATGTGCTTCTAGTTTTGAGTAATATTTCGAACTGAATTCTTTAATTGTTTCTTTAACGGTTTTAATCCCAAGGACGTATATTACTATTTCGAATGTACCAAGTAGCATTGGTAATACTGCGAAGTATTTTCGCGAAAAGTAAAAAATTGTCGGCAGTGGCAACAAATAAATTCACCATTGTTGAAATATAAACTACAATTAAGCCCCTATGACCTTAATACCCTAGACAGACTGTGGTTTAATAAATCCGATTTAGCTAAACTAGTTTAAGTTTCTATGCAAAATCAAAGGGATTAGCTAAATCGAGATTGACACACTGTGGCTAATCTCGAAAAATTCACTAAATCGGTTTTATTAAATCGCAGTGTGTCTAGGGTATAATATTTTGCATTGGGAGAAGAAGAAAATCAGGGCGACCAGAATTACTTAAGTGTTCTTTGGGCAACCGAGAGGGCAGAGTATTTTTACTTATATTGGGCGGGAAGCGATGAAGAAAAAACCAAGGTTTTTCTGCTCATCTCACGACAGTATTTGCACTAAACATAATCTCGTGTTGCTGAGGAAAACCCCTTACACAAACCTATATACGCATAGTATAATTGGAGGAAAGTTAAGTTTACAATAAAAAATTGCATCAGCCTGAAAACACCACAAGGATAAAATCACATTACTGAAAAATGATAAGGGAATTGCCAGAAAAATGCTCAACACTAACAACATTCTTATTCAACGCAATCATGAAAAAATGAAAATCACATTTCATCATATCGTCTAATAAGCATGTTGCCCACAATCTCAAAGCTATTCGAAAAAATAATCTAACGAAATCGAAACCACTATTAGAAACAAAAAGGAATTTTATTTAGTTGTGGCAAACTACCTTCATTTCACCATGGCTAAATAAAATAGTACAACAATGGTATTAACAAGGCCGCGTTCTAGGATCAACATTATACTTGTTAGGCATAGCCCATTTCCCTGTAATCAAAACAGTAAAAATATTAACATATGCCGAAGGTGGTACAGCCATCATGATGACACGTAATAATCCTTTAACTTAATAATCCCTCAACTATATCATTAGCCTTGTACCTACTTAGAAGCCTGACGTAAAAATAACATTTTCCAAAATGTATTGGCTAGTGGGCAGAAAATCTAAGCTATCATTAGATATCGACAAAGGGATACTCCGTTCCTGAAATGAACCCAAGTGGAAATTCTTCACAGTATTACCAATCCTTAGTATATTCAAAATAGTAGTAAACACGACAACCTTGAAGACAAACGCGAAATTCGTAAAAAAATAGATAAACTACATCGTAAAACCATGCTAGAATTGGCAGAAATACGATCGAATTTCCTAATTCCAAAAAAATAAGCTTAGTACAAGCATTGAAACATCTTTGGAGAACATTAATACTGCGGCGAGTATGGCCATCATACAACTACTTCAAGTTAAGAACAGCGATAGCTTAGACGGTTGGCACATAGTACGAACATAAAGGTCGATGGTTCGATGATCGTCATATCCCACGTTTTTATTACATCATTTATTGTGAACATCAAAACATGTTTGTACACCAACGCACAAACGCATATAGAATAATGATCTAGTAAAAATAAGAACGTCCGAGGGATAGCGTACAAAGGGAGGCGTGGTTTAGTGATTGATGCATAAAATGAACAACAACACAAATACATACATATACACGCTCGCACGAGATTTCCAGATGATTATTATGGGTCATTAACAGAATAAACAAAAATGAAGAAGATTTATGACACGCAATAAAGGAAATTTCGAGAGCAGTATCAAACTGGTATATAAACACGACCGATGGCAAGCAGGAGACTGTTTTTGGTTTACTTAAAATCGTGTAACAAGTGAAATAAATATTTTGTCATAGCTCCCACTAGTGGCAAGCGGAGAGATTTAAAGAAGTAAAGTAAAAGCAAATATTAAAGTATGTAAAATTAAAGTGAAATAAAGTCAAGGCAAGTGACATAAAAGTACACAGTGTTTTTAATTGCAAAATCCAGACGAACTCAGAAGCCCAGTTCGTATTACTGAACCAAACCGAATAAAACTATTTTAACGTAACGTGTAACGTAAATAAACTGGTGAAGAAGACAAAACAAAAACAATTTTTTTTGTAAACTCTCTGTCATAAAATCCTACTACTTTATACAAACAACTAAGCAAACCAAACACACTGTTCTAACTAAATGGTCACCGCAACAGTATTTAAATATTTAATTAGTGAACCAAGCAGAAAAATACCAGGAAAGACCATTTCTATAAATTTGGACATCATCAGAGAAAATATTAAATGAACAATGTTGAATAGAGGATTCGATGTCTTTAATGTACTTGGAAGGTAGTTGACGTCTATTGGAGGGGGGAACCAAAGTTGAATTGATAATTCTATCAGCTCCGTAATCTTCCAGTAAGGTGAGCATCACGCGAGCTATTCTGATCATGTATTAGGCAGCTGCGTGATGGGTACAATTGTGTAAGGGGCAACCTGTTCATAATTCGCAGGTGTACGTGCTGCCTCCCCGTGGCAAACACTGGCAACTGAGGCCATTTGGCACATTGTGGCCAATTGGCACAGAGTAAAGTATGGCGTTAAAGAAGAAATCCTTGACAAAAAAAAACCTAATCTAAGGTGAAACAGCATATTCCGATGGAAGGTTAATCAACCCAAAGTATGCGGAGTCTGGATACCAAGCTTTGGATACAGGTGACTTTCTATTCCCAGCAACTTGTAACAGTAAACCAAATGGAAGACGAGGCAGGGTGGTATATACAGGAGTGGGACAGCCCTGTCGAGGTACCCAATGCTACCGTCTTTCTAGCAGAACTGCATGCTGTAGTAAATATCTAGTAGGGAGAGCAATAAGCTATTATATATCGCGTATCGGCTGTCAGTATTATCCAGTTCTTTAACTGCCTGAATGTTGAGTAGACAGCACTGAACCTTGAGGAACTCTGAAAATTACAGGATAGAAATCAGACAAAGAATTGTCAAAAAAACCTGCCTGAGAACGATTAGAAATATAGTTGAAAATCACTTTGGCAACGAAAGCCGAGAAAATCTAAACTGAAGTAAGAGTTTACTAAAAAGAATTATGTGATTAATAGAATCAAAGAACTTAGAAAAATCGAACAATGTTTAAGAAGTCATTTCACTATCACATTACGCTTAATATAGTGACGTACATTTAATAACGCAGTAAAAGTGCTTTAAAATTTTCAAACCCAGATTGAAACAAGCTAATTAAACTATTGGTACTTAGATGCGGTTGAATTTGATTTTTAACAACTATCTCGAAAGCATTTGTGAGAACATAAAATGCTAATTGGCCGAAAATGGAATAGCTCTGAAGGATTACTGATCTTTGTTAAGCTTCCAGGGATCTGGATAGGAAGAGGACGTGAGAATAAAATTTAAGATATGTAACAAGTATTTTGAGACAAAGGAGAAAATTCGCTTAACTTCTAAAGAGCAGATTGTAAATCCTCGAAAAATATTTGAAAACGAAGACGAATTAGAGGACACATTAAAGAATGATTCGACGGTACTAATGCCTGAGTTCAAATTGGAGCAAAAATAACTATTGATGTCAATGTATTTGAAAGCCACTCTATAACTACTGTTGCATCTACTTAGGCCTAAATTACGAATATTACGCCAGAAAACCTAGGGAGGAAGAGAAAAGTCTAACTTGTGCTTGAAAAAATTTAGTTTAGCGATCCGAATTAACCCTACAACTCTATTACAAGCCTGCTTTTAATCTAAATGAGACTGACTATTAGGATACCTTTTGCATAAACGATATTTAATAAATCTAAAAATTCAATTTAGATAGTTGCAGAACTAAGGCAAAAATATCCTCTCAAGTAACCGAAATACAAACTAAGTACAGGCGGGAATTATCTATACTAGAATAAACTCTAAAGCTAAAACTACTAGAAATTTCTGATCTCGTCATTATTTAGAACTCGGTAAGTCCCTTATATTGGGTGTGTGAATATGACTCCGCCCTTTCTCAGTTGGTGTCGTTATTTTTACTGCTTACGTAAACTATAAATGCGCAATACTTGTATTCTATAGTACTTGATGTCAGCTATCAAACGCAGTATACGACATTTGGTTGAATTGTAAACAAATAGTATTTTTAAAGCATTGACCAGCGAGTCTTTAAGCATCCGTAAATAAAACCTTAGAGAATTTAACGAATAGGTATTGTTAAGGAAATTTTGACAGATCGCCCAGCGAATCCGTAACACTATTTGCCAACAAAAAACAAAAAATATTTGTATAATTGTATTTTGCAATAATTGTTTTATCACATTACACTGCATAATATATTATGTACATATTTAAAATATACATATATAAAACATTATTTTAATTAATAAAACATAAATAGACAACGTATCACTGTTTGACGTTTCTTCCTTCAGTTTGGGCTGTAATTTTCGCTCTTCTTAAAGAATGTTAAATGACAATTCAAATTTAACGAAACAGAACGAAAAGTTCTTAAAGTTTCGCTGATCAGTAACATGCACATTCCTATGGTCGCATTCTTACTTAAATTTCTTAAAGGCTCACTGGTCAATGCTTAACTCTTTCAAAATGTCAAATTTTATTCCAAATAAACATCATTTGCGGGAAGCTTTATTACATTATTTTATTGCAAAGAAAAGTGCAGCGGAACTTATCGTTTGCTTGTGGAAATTTACAGTGAGCATGCTCCATCGAATACAACGTGCAAAGAATGGTTTCGACGATTTAAAAATGATGATTTTGGCATTGATGATAAAGAGCATGGAAAACCACCTAAAAAATTTAAAGATGCTGAATTGGAAAAGTTATTGGCTGAAGATTCTTCTCAAACACAATCAGAATTGGCTGTAGCATTAAATGTTGATCGATCAACTGTTGCAATGCGTTTAAAAACAATCGGAATGGTTCAAAAAGTTAACAACTGGGTTCCACATGAATTAAAAGAAAGAGACCACGAACGTCGAAAAACTATTTGTGAAATACTGATTCAAAGACAACAAAAAAAAGGTTTTCTGCATCGGATAGTTACTGGAGATGAAAAATGGATTTATTATGAGAATCCCAAACGCCAAAAATCTTGGGTGAAGCGTGGTGAAGCTGGTCTATCGCATCCAAAGCGAGGTATCCATTGCAATAAGGTTATGCTTTGTATCTGGTGGGATCAGAAAGGTGTGGTATATTACGAACTGCTGGAATCAGGTGAAACTATCAATGGCGATGTGTACCGACGACAACTAATACATTTGAAGCGAGTTATAGAGGAAAAACGACCAGAATGGGTGAATAGACACAACAAATTAATTTTTCAGCATGACAATGCAAAACCACATGTTGCATACGTTGTGAAAATTATTTACAAGGACACGGGGCCTATTCTCGAATTTCACATCCTTTTTCCACATGTGGACATCTGTCAAAGTTGTCAAAAAATGGTTCGAAAATTGTAATTCGTATATAAAACACATGCGGCATTGACATTTTCCTATATGGGAAATTTTTCCACATGCTTATACCCATTCGGAAATATTCCCTTAGTACCGAAAAAATTCAATTTTTATGAATTTTGACAGTTGTCCACATGTGGAAAATAGATGTGGAATTCGAGAATAGGCCCCCAGGACTGCGAAGTTCTACCCCACCTTCCGTATTCACCAGACATATGTAGCTCCTTCAGATTACTACTTATTCCGGTCGATGCAGTCGTCTCTTTCTGAAGAGCGGTTCAGTTCTTGCGCAGAGATCGAAAATTGGCTTAATGATGGGATCGCCTCCAAAGACCAAGATTTTTTCATAGAGGGAATCCGTAAACTGCCTGAAAAATGGCGGAAAGTTGTAGCTGCAAATCAAGCATACTTTCAATGAATAATTCTTTCATTTCAAAAAATGGCGGGTCATATTCATACACCCAATATCATTTGCTTGATTGTTTTCTCAAATGTATATACAGTTTTGTTTCGGCGTGACTCTTCTCCTCAGTGACACAATAAATTCTTTCTAGACTTTTGTGCAACCACTTACCCTTTGATGTAAATTATAAAAGTAACTAAGCTTTCTGAGATAGTTTCAAAACAAATTCTTCTGTCCATTTTTAACTGGTTCACAATAACATTGTAATTTATGATTTCCCAAATTATTCTTTACGTCCTTTTTCAGGGATACCATTTTTTTAAAAGAAAATCACTGCTCTTATAAATATAAAGCTCATTGGTGCTACATCAAAAATAGGAATTGGCATTCAAATTGTTACCATAACCTCCACAGGGCTTTTCAAGATCTTCCCAAGGTCAAATATATTAAAACCTACAAATCCTGCAATGTTTTTACCGTAAACTCAATCCCTCAAGATATTTTACCGTCCGATACTATTTGCAGTTAAATCCCGTCTTAATGAACCTACTCTATATAAGAGTAACATCAATGAACCACCTGAACCCATATACATATTCTGGTAATACCCTTCTTTTCGTATTAATATAAAGCTGGCTATAAATAACAAGGTAGGTCAGCTGTGTTTTTTGCCAACCAAATAACTTATTTATATTTTGTGTGTTGTGTAGTTTAAGTGGATATACGAGTACCTTCATATCGCGATACTAATGTAGCATAAAACCTATTTGCATATAATACAATAATTTTAATACCTTTCGTATTATTACATAAAAAAGCTTAGCTTGCCAAAAGTATTAATGAGAAAAAAGGTGGATAAGCTTTGTGTGTGTGTGTGTTTATGGTATTTGTCTCTAAAGCTTTAATTCGTTTACGTAGAACCAATCACGTAATTCATTAAATTAATTAAAATTATATTTCTTTATTGTTTTCCGTTTCGGTACAACGATGACGACGTAATATATTAGAAAATAGATTTTCATTTATCCTTTCGATTGTTCGTGCGCGTTTACCTACTACATGTAGAATCCGTATAATGGTAATAAAATTGGATTAATATAGTTTCGGTGTTGAACGACGTAAAAAATGGAGATTATAGTACAATAAGGCTGGGAATAAGATGGTTGGGAAGAACACACTCATACAAAAGCTCCCACACAAGCGTGCAGACTAAAGAAAAAAAGAGTGGAACAGTAAAATGTTAATAAAAATGTAAGAGAAACACTTACGGTTGTTTCTTAAGGAACTGAGCATTAGAAAAATATTTATTGGTATGCCTTATAAAATTGTATTATCTTTAAAATGATATGAGAAAATTACTCGTAGAAATTGGTTGAGGCTTAATGACAAATAAATGTTAGGGGCCTACGAATAAATTAAAGGAATAATATAATCTAAAGCTTTCCATATCGCCACATATACTGCTGCTCAAGCAGACTTAACAAAATGTTTAGCACAAAGCAACGAAAGCAAAATTCAGATATAACGGAATGCCTGGCACTAAACAGTGTTAATTTCGAGTCTTCTTTATGTCCAGAAGCTCAATAAAACGGATGTCATTAAAAGAAGTGAGTGTTTCAAACCAATTAGAATATGCTTCAAAATTTTCAGCATCAAAAACTGTTCGTGCATTATCAACTAGCCGGAGGTTTGAAGCCGAAAGTATATGTAAAGTCGTTAATGCAGAACCTTGTTAGTATTAGCTGAAATAGATATTTTAAAATGGATATAAAATTTGCGTCTATGGTGTTATGTTTAGAAATGAAATGCATTATTGTAATTTCTCAGTTATATTTGGAGATTGATTTAAATCTGCGAAGGTCGATTTTTGAAGATTTCTATAAAATCAGCCTTTAGGGTGTCGCAGGAAAAATATGCAGTTCAATTTTTCAGAAGGAACTGAATTTTTTCCAACAATAGCAATTGACAAGTTACATCAATGCAATCCATTTCCAAACATAACTCTCTAGAGGCTGATTGTATATAAAGTTCCTAATGATTTTTGGAAAATCGAATTTTCACAGATTTCCCACTAGAAACTCGAACAGAATTAATTTCCAGCCGTAGCTATACAGAAATTACATCAATGCAGTTCAACTCCTCACATAACACTCCAGAGGATAATGTTAAACACAGTTTCTAGTGATTTTTGGAAAATCGAATTTTCCCAGATTTCCCACGGGAGCGGAATTGAATTTTTTTTTTCAGCAAGAGCTTTTGACAAATCACATTAATATCACACCAGTGGAGTCAATTACCTGACAAAACACTCTAGTGGTTAATGTTATTCAAAGTTCTCAACGATTTATCGAAATCGAACATTACTAGATATCTCAAGGGAACTTAATTTTACTATTGACAAATCACATAAAGACAATCTATCTCCAGATGTATACTCTAGAGGAAGATTTTCCGATATTTTCCACGAGTTGGTGGAACAAAGTTTTCCATCACCATTTTGACAAATACTTTAATGCATCGCATGTATCCTGTTACTTTCGACTGAAACACGACTTTTTACTAATATAAGCGAGTCAAGGTAAATCAAAACCGAGTTGAATAAACCACCAATTATTTTATCGGCGGATTCAGATGTTCATCCCAAATATTTCTACCTTCCGCAAATTTTAACCTAGCCAGTTCATGTGGTTTAGTAAATTGCAAATTGGGCACTTCTAGACTCTGGTTCACACGAAACTTTATTACAAAGAAGTGTTTTCGAAGGCTAGGAATGAAAACTCGAAACGCTCGTTTCTCGGTATACGAACTTAGTGAGGAGCTGTGACGTTCCAAATAAAAATTAGCAGCAATTAATATTTTATCCATCTCAACAATCACTGGATGGAAAATCAAAGACCTACGCATTCTCATGAGTTAGTGGTGATAACCCCAAAAAAAAAATGACGAAAAGCAAGTTTTTTATGTATAGCAAATTTTTAAAATATTTTTTTATTTCAATTTTTTACCTTAGGGGATGGAGGCTACAAGCCCAACATCCGCTTTAATAATTTTTTGAAATTCTAACATTTACAGAACTAAGAGAGTCGATGGCCGATTAGGGAATTGTGATGTGTCATTCTCGAAGGAATACCGCATGATAATATCGCCGAAACCTTCGATCACAAAATTGCTTCTTCAAGAGGTATATAGTACATAGAGCTCAAAAGCCTTAAAGGGCAAAAAGGTAGCAAGATGCCGAAAATTTTATAAGAAAAATCGTTCTGTAATTTGTGTATACAAGTAAAATATTTACAACCAAGTTGGCCATTTTTAAAGTTGGAAGTTGAGAGCAAGCGAGGAGGATAAGGACCTATAAATTGGAACTAGGCATATTTAAAGTTGTAACAAAGCTGGTAAATGTTCTTAGTACCTTTATTAAAATGACTAAATTATGGAATTCAAAAATAATTAAAATATTTAAATTTTTGCGTAAAGCGGGATCAAAGTGAAGACATTCACTATTGGCCAGAATATCTCTTTTGTAGATAAATTTCCTCTTTTGCCCTGTTTCCTGTAATTGATGTAAATTTTCGAAAAACAAAAATGCAAACCACTATTAAATGTTTATAATATTAATACGAATGTGATTCGTTGTTGAACGAAACTGCTTAAACAATCAAATTATTTCAAAGGTTTTAACAAAAAAATGTGAAATCGACTGCTCGGTCTCGGGATATCTAAAAGAGAAGCCCTATGAAAATACACCATCGATTACGGGACTTGTGCAAAAAGGAATTTCGGGTATTTACTAACGCAATTTGAATTTTTTCTTTCAAAACTGATAAAAAAATTCTATAAAATGTGTTTAATCTATCAAACAGAATCAGGGGGTCAATTCTCGTTCTATGAAAAAACCTAATGAAAAAAAAGTTTTTATTTTGATTCCATCAAGTCTTTTTCATTTATAACATTTCACACAACGACAATAAGCGATTCTCGATGTCCAAATGAAAAAGAATCGTGAGAAAAACGCTGAATAAGTTATTTCCATAGTAAGCTACACTGTAAACACATATTTTTTCTAGTTTCATGTATATTTCCGCTAGCTGATACAACAATTGGTTTAAATATTAGCTAAATAAATGATAAAGTAGATTTAGTTAATCAGTTTTTGTCATTGGCTGTCAAAAATAAAGTAAATTATAAAATTGACCAAATTATTTTTAAAACTTAACTAAATTAATTATTTGGAGGCTTTTCTTAAATAAACGGAATAGTTTTTAATAGATTTACTTATTAGTTAAGTTTAAAGTGAATCATATTATAGTTTCAATGCACATTTAATAGTAAAAATACAAATTTAGTTTTTATAGAATTTTATTTCCATATTTATGATGTTCTCACCGCCAAATTGGTCGGTGAGAAAGTTTTATTCATATGAAAAGATTTTGACGTCATTTTTTTCCTTCTCAAGGAACATGAATCGGAAATGTGTATTTCTCACTGAAAATACTTTTCATTTTACTTTTCACGGAACGAGAATTGACCCCCAGGTTTTGAAATAAAAAAAACCTGGAAAAAGCCCATCAAATCAAAATAAATTTTACAAGCATATTTCTCCCTTAGAACTTAACATGTTCATTGTAAAGTGTCTTCATAAACTTAAACGATTTCAAATTATTTGGTTGTCTCACTCTATGTGACTCACTCTGTGTTTTTTATGTACTGGGTACATACCGCTCTGCCAACTGTTGGCAACACGCTAAACGTAAATGATATCTTAGATATTTCAAGACAATTCCAATAATTGGTTTTCTATGCTAACATGATGGCAGACCTGAGTATGAATTTTGATCGTATTTTGGTTGTAGTACATAATTTTATTTGGTACCCTACTATCCGAAAATTTTTAAAATTGTTTACTGTATCAAGCGAACGACCAATTGTGGTTTAATAACTTTACAATAGCAAAAATTGTAGGAAGTTAAATTGGATCTCGAAAAAATTATCCAGGAGCAAATAAGCGTTTTAAAGTACCAAACTGCATAGGAGACGTTATATGGATATAAAGCGAAGATTATTGAAAACTTGGATTTTAACACCGAAAATTATCGATTATGATCAGTCACGTGATCGGTGCAGCGGCAATAAATGTGTAATTATTAATCAGTCATTTTACAAATAACCTTGAAGTGGACGAGTTATCTAAAATAACAAGCGCTCAACCATCCTTTCCATCTAGAGAAAGTAATTAATCTGCCAATAAAGAAGTGAAGGAATTTACGTGTGAGTAGCAGTTCCTCAAAACTTAACATCGTAAGGAGCTTTGGCGGTTTTAGTTTTTGTTACAATCACAAATAGCCTGATTTTCTGATTTTACACTGCCATACATTATCGTAGTAAAATTAGTCGCCATACGCTATCTTATTAAAATTTTCCTGGTATTTCCAAGACAACGATTGAAATTGAAGCAACAAGTGGTCTTGAATTTGATGCACTTTCCGGCACTAGTTCAAGCTCATAGAAATTTCCATATACACTTGAGAAACATTTATGGTTTGCAAATTCAACGGTTAAAACAGTTAGTCAAATATTCATGGTGGTATTAACTTTTCACAGAATACATACAGAAAAGTTAAGAGAAAACACAAAACTACTAGAAGTCAACTTTAAATCCCTATTTTCCAATTTCTTTCGTAGAGTCTAAACGTCGGTCAAAAAATGAATCTGCCAAAAACAAAGAACTTGAAAAATACTGCTGCAATCTTTTATTTTTAACGTTTGATTTTAACGTTTAACGAGACTTCCGATATTGAATAAGCTATCTTACATGATGAACTTATTGGAACTCAAAAATTTCTAGACTTCATAAAAAAATAAAAAATAGAAGATTTATGTACCAAAAAATATGAAGGCCATCGCATATATCTGCCTAATCAACTATTTTTCAAATCAATAACTAGAGTAGAATCAATGATAATCGAAAGAATCCTAAATATTAATCCGATCCTAAATTTAGGAAACTAGGGAAACTCTTACCTGATGGTGGTGATGCTACCTTCTTGTCTTGAATTTGTTTCTGCTTTTCGATCACTTTCGCATGTAGCGAACTTTTATGAAAAATATCCCTTCTTACATCCACCGCCATCAATAAATCTCGACAGTCCTTAGCTGGCCTTATAAAATTCCAAGTTCCAAATATGGTTTCGGCCCCAGAACATATCCGGCACATACCTGCAATCAATAAATTGTTCAATTTTAAAATTTTTACGAACTAACTGAGATTTTAGAATAAAATTTGGTATGTATAAAGAATGGTAAAAACAAAACAAATTGTATGGTGTACCTGTAAAAGTTGCCATTACTTCTTCTTTACTGCGTGTCGCCGCCATATAAAATGGTCCACCATTTAAATGTAGCGCATATCCAACCAGGGTCCAATTAGTATCCATCATACAAGCCCGCTTAGGTGGATAATGTTCAACGATTGAAATTAATAACTCATGTTCAGTACCACACGATGTATTTAAATTGAATTGCATTCCAATTATTTGTGAATTCCATGAACCAGTTATATTACACGGTCTACCGTCCGAACAATTTAAATCCTGTTTAACACGCTCCTGTTTTATATCATCTAACTCTTCAAGTACACGATCTAAAACAACCGTGGCATTACATTGCGTACCCAACAATTGAGAACATGCATCACATTTAGGAACCCTTAGAAGTGATTCAACAGATTTTATAGATTCATCAATATTCTCCTGGGATACTATGTTGTCATCCCTTCGCTTTCTCACAGTAACATCTGATGGATCTATATTATGAATGCATAATGAAATACGAAATAAAATCGTATAAATTCCCTCAGGATATTAAACCAAAATATTTGTAAAAAAATGTTTTCTATATTATATAAACTAACTATTTTACTATTCAAATAGTTTTAAAACAACAACGTTATAAATAAACCACAAAAAAAATGTAAAATTATTCAATATTCATAAACTAGTAGCTACATATATACAATTTGTAATGATTTTTAAGGATTTCATTTGAAAATACATATTCATAAAATGCAGCATACAAATCGATCAATAAACATAAAATTCTAGTAACGTGAACATGAACAGTAAATGTTCGTAGTATATAGTGAAACTTGATACCAAAAATCTAAAATCTTTCTACCAATAATATCCCTTGTGGTGATTGCAAGAGAATAATCCAGTTTCGAAATGGTAAGCCTTTGATTATGAAAAAATCAACTTTCTCATCAGGCCATGGCCTGTTGAAATATATCTCTTTTATTGAGTTTAGTGGAAGTACAAGTGGCGCCGAACTATAATTGACATTTTAAAATTTTAAAAGAAGAAACAATTTATGGTATAAATAAAAACAAATGAAAATGATAATTAATAATTAATGTGGGCTTGTGGAATTACTGAACATGTGGAAGACAAAACTAGGAATAATAAACAAACGAAAAAAGTTGTTGTTTAGAGGTAGCTTAAAGTGAACTTTTTGTGTTTGCTGGAACTTAAATCACTTAAATCTTTTCAGTCAAAAAAAATTTGGAAAATACTTTGAATTGTTGTCAGAAATGCCACCGTTAAGCGTCTTAAACATGAACTTCTCTACAGAAAATTATCTCAAAAATAAATCTGTATTCTGTAACATTGGCCTATGGAGTAATTCACTAAAACTTAGTTTTTTAATATTAAAGTAAAAAATTGTCTAAATAAAAAAATTTAAAGGCACTGGATTACCAACTAAAAGAAATGTTTTGGCTTACCGTTTTTATATACAAAGAAGATTAAAAATTACTTCTAGTTCAAGAATGTATCGCGAAATAGTCCAGTGTTTGACGGATTTTCGCTCAGAATTCTTACGGACAAAACCGATTGCCGTGAAATTTTCGACAGTAAATACGGAATGGCTCAAGGAACAAAAGTTATCTATAGTGTCGATGTGTGCTTTTACCCTGGGGTAGATGTGAGCCTGGGAAATTAGTACAATTCCAAGTAAATAATGTTTCATCAAGTTTTTTCGATAAATCCATATTTCGAGTTATTCGCAATTTTCTCGATGTTTATGGGTTTTTAATTCGCGTATCATGCCAAAAAGACAGACCAAAAGCTGGTACACATTCGAGCGTGTGATGGACGTCATGGCGCTCAACTAAACGATCAAACATTTTAATTATTGACATCAAAAATGGATGCTCGGGAATATTTTATTTTGATTCTTTAATGATTTTCTGTTACTGGTTGCTGTACAGAACGTTCAGAAGTCAACTTTGCGACTGATCAAAGTTATGTATATTAGACTGACCCAAAAAAAAATGCACATTTCAATTTTTATTGAAAAATATTGAAATTTAGAAATCGCTAGTTACCGATTTATGAACGTTATACCATTAGATAAATACTGCTATTTTCAATGAATACTTGATATTTGGTTTTATCGGCCTGTATTATGCTTTGTGATCCGCTGCTGAAGAAATTTTCCATATTAGCAAAATAACCCATAAAAATCCTTAAAAAAATTAAAAAGTTCGCGTTAAATCGCTAATGTCTAACAGAAACGATTTTTTCAAAAGACGGGAAGTATAGGATTTCATACTCTACATATTTGTTCGAATAATAATCAATTAAGCCCTGTTACTTAAAATGACGTAATCGACAGAAATCGCAAGTTTTTTGTTCCTTCGAGCAGTTACAACAACAACATTTTTAACTAATCGTTTTTGCCTTAAATTTCTTATTCGTCCGTTGTTTCATTTCTAAAATTGGAAAAACTAGAGTTATACGGTTGTATAACCCCATGCATAACCCCATTTTTGTATGAAAATTTTTCTTCACTTTCGTTTCTCTTGATATTACATTCTCTTTGCTTAGAATACTATAAGTCAGAGTATGGGAGAAAGTTTAAATTGTAGTTACGAAATGCTGATCGTAAAACCGGATTTTGCGGGTTTGAAGAATTATTCAGGAAATACATGTAATTCAATAATCAATACATAATATGAAAACATAACATAACAACAATTCAATATTATGTCATAATATATAATACAAATTAGGTAAAATTATTGTAACAAAACGTAAATACGTGCACATTCTCGTAAGCCTCGCGATATATCCTGTTTTGTGTAAGATGGGAAAACTTTCCTATTATGCTTCACGCCTTGAAGTAAGCTCTGATATTGATCTTCATTACAAGTGATTTGATCATTTAAATTTTCTGCTAAGGAAACTACGCGTTCTGCAACATCATTTGTCACTTTAAATTCTTTACATTTTTGTACTGCTTTATTGTTGATAACGTCTGCATGTCATAATGAAGAATCTTTATCCAAATGTTGTGTTGTACCATTCACCCTCCTTATCTCCTATTTATCGAATTATCAAGAGAACAGGAAATCTTAATGTTTCCAAATCTAGTGACAGTATAAATTGTTTAAAATGGCCGAGTTAGATGTAAATTTAGCATTAAAAATTATACCAGAATTTGATGGAATCTTGTATTGAGATGATTCAAGATCCTTTAAAATATACGGCAAAAAAAGAACTTTTGGATTTACTCAAAGTAAAGCTTGTAGGGGAAGCTTATGAAATAGTTAAATGTGGAGAATTCAAAGATTGGAAAAATCTCAGAGCGGCACTTAAAACCCAATTTTTTTCAAAACGTTCATTAGAATCTATTCAATTAGAATTAAATTGTGTTAAACAACAACGCTTTGAGGATGTGAAGACATTTTCAATTATAGTTGAAAATTATTTTATCAATTAAATGAGGCATGTCTTTCAGAACCAGATATTGAGTCAATTAAAGACATCAAAAATTTAAATAGTAAAACAGCGCTCAGGTCAAATCCGATTAAATTATTAATAAAAGCTTGCAGATTTTCCACCTTAAAAGAAGCAATTTCTAAAGCATTGGAAGAAGAAGCAATTCAAAAATATTCTCCTTTCAGCAATTCATTTGATTCTACACATTTTCCTCAACAAAATAGAACATCCATTCCTAGTTTTATGAATAACCCGAAATGCCAACTATGTAACATAATTGGGCAAAAAGCGTCAATTTCAGAATAAATCAACATACGTCTCATCGAATCAACCGAAAGAAATAATCCATCTTTTAATTCGGGAAACATGGAGGGATCCGGACAGTTGGGTACTTCCTCAACGAATTCGAAACAATCCGTAGAGTACTCTAAATTTAATCATTCATCAAAATATCCATTTGTGGTAAAAAGTAATAGCTCCGAGTATGCATACAATTCTAATTTTTCTGAAATAACTTTTGAAAGTTCTAATTTTAAAATACTACAAGTTTATAATACAAAAGATTTCCAAATTTCAAAATTCGTAAATTTCAAATCCAACTCTAATTCTATGATGGTTTTACCATTAACTTTACCACACAATCCAAATATGTACAATAAAATTTTAAATTTTCTAATAGATTCTGGTGCGGATGTAAATCTAATCAAAATGGAAAACCTACATCCAAATTCTCTTTACTATCCTGAGTCTAAACGTACGTTAAAAGGAATTTCGAATGAAACATTTGAGACCATGGGAGTATTTATTATCAATTTATATTTCGCTGATTTTAAGTCAATTGAACTGAATGTACAAATTGCTCCAAATAATTTCCCAATGAGATATTCCGGCATTTTAGGTAAAGATTTCCTAAATTTATATAGTTGCAAATTGGATTTTAAATTAAATACTATTAAATACATATAATTAAATACACAAGAGATTATTCCTGGAGTATTTATTGCTAATTCTGCATTAAAAGTAGAAAATGGTTATACTTTTGTTAGTTTAGTAAATTCGAACGAATATTACATTGAGCTAGATCCTAATTTAAATATTGAAACATACTCCTTAAATGAATTTCATGTTTTTCCTTTAAATTCCAATAGCCCTAGTATCAGAGACGGATAACGTTATATAACGTTACCCGAATAACGTTAAAAAACGCTAAAATTGGGAAGTTTTTCAAGAAAACGTAACCAAACCTATTAGGTTATGTTATAACGTAACCGTAACCGGTAACTTTATAAAATTTAGATATAACCAAATAAAATAACGTTATAAAAAATGATTTGTTCCTGGTAACATTAATTAACACTAGAACTACCAGTCAAAAGACGGATTGTACATTTATTGAAATAATGAATTGCAAAAAATTACCTGTAGATGATCTTTACAAGATCGAAACTAGTTGTAATTTTAAATAAATAAAAGTAAATAAATTCAAAAAATTAAATTTTGGTTTTTTTATTTTTAAGTAAGTGAAAACTGTTGGTGTTTTGTGATTATACGAAATAATATTAATTATAAAAAGATCACTTACGTCACTCCGCTTCAAAAAAAAATTTTTTTTTTTTTAAAAATGTTTAATACATTTATTGAATTCACTTTTTTTCCTCATTCTTAAATCCTCATTTTGACTGGTCGGTAGTTCTAGTGTTAAAACCTTACTAAATCAAAGGTTAATAATTTATTTAACTTTAGATAACGTTATTTGTTCTATAACGTTAAAAACATTATTTAATGCTAAATAACGTTATATAACGTAACGTTTCCCATGATTTAAGGTTAAATAACGTTATAACGTAATCAAAAAAAAATTTGTGAATTTTTTCCAATAACGTAACGAAATCTTAAGGTTTTCCGATCCCTGCCTAGTATACATAACGGGTTAGCATTGTTGGAATCGAAAATTAATCTCAATCATTTAAGTAACGAAGAATAAGAATCCATTTTATCCATTTGTCGTACATTTAATGATGTATTTCCCCTTGATGGTGATAAATTGTCTGTCACTGATCTGTCACTAGTCATCAAATAAATACATTTCCAAATTCTACTCCAATTTTTCGTAAACCCTATCGATTACCAGAAGCTGTGAAAAACGAGGTTAACAAACAGATATCTGACATGAAAGCAGATGGTATTATCAAAGATTCTAAATCGCTATGGAATTTTCCATTACTCTGCGTACCCATAAAATCAACAAGTAAAGAGGAAAATTGGCGCTTTGTAATTGATTATCGAAAATGAAATGATGTAACTTTTCCTGACATATTTTCTTTACCGAATATAACGGACATTTTGGATAGACTTGGTCGTTCCCATTATTTTTCTACTATCGACCTGGTACATGGTTATCACCAGGTACCGATTGCTCCAAAAGATCGTGAAAAGATTGCATTTAGTACTCACACCGGACATTACCAGTTTACTCGTATGAGTATGGGGCTTCGTAATGCGCCGAGTACGTTTCAGAGGCTGATGAATAATATCTTATGTGGCCTTAAAGGGTTAAAATGTTTAGTATATCTCGACGATGTTGTGATATATGGTAAAAATCTATTGGATCATAATCAAAATTTATTCGAAATATTCACAAATCTTAGAAATTATAATTTAAAAGTTTATCCCGAAAAATGTCAATTTTTATGCAAAGAGATTTACTACTTGGGTCATTTAATAACTGAGTCAGGCATTAAGCCGGATCCTACAAAGCTCGATGCAGTGAAATTTTATCCAACGCCGAAAACAGCTCGTGAAGTTAAATCGTTTCTTAGACTTATCGGGTATTACAGGAAATTTTGCCCTGATTTCTCTAAAATCACTAAGACATTAACTGATCTTCTTAAGAAAGATTCTGTTTTTGTATGGTTCCTTCTATGATGAAGAATTTACAAAATTAAAGGATTTTCTCGTCAAACCCCCCAGTATTGCAATTTCCCGATTTCACAAAGGAATTTGTTAATAGGTGCAGTTTTGTCATAGGAGACCAACGATACTGATTTACCTATCGCATTTGCCAGCCGTGTTCTAAATCGTACAGAGAAGGATTATTCAACTATAGAGAAAGAGCTTCTTGCGATAGTCTGGGCCACGGATCGTTTTCGTCCCTATATATACGGTAGAACATTCAAAATAATTAGCGATCATAAACCTCTGATATGGCTGTGCAATATAAAAAATTCTTCTTCGCGGCTTACAAGATGGAGAATTAAATTAGACGAATATGATTACAAAATAATTCATATTGTTACAGTATTACAAAATGATTCGTCTTTTCCCAATAATCAAACTATTAACAATGATAATCCTATATCTTCTCTTATTTGTTCCAAATCTTTAATAAATTCTGAAAATAAATCTTTAAATTTACCAAATACTTCATTACCAAATATTTCTCAAGATTCTAATGTAGCAATTCCAACTAGTACCAATAGTTCCCTTAATAAACAACAAAATGGAATTATTTCTTTAACAGACAAAAACGAAATTAACACAATTATCATGGAATACCACAGTGGACCTATAGGATCACACCAAGGTGTTTACAGGCATTTAAGCGATTGCGTAATTGTTACTGTTTTCCAAAAATGTTTGGAAGGATAGAGAATTATGTCAGAAATTGTTCATCTTGTCAAAAGAATAAAAGTTTTCCAAATAAAAATATTCCATTAAAAATTACAACAACATCGAAGAAGCTTTTGAAAAAATTTTCTTAGACATCGTAGGTCCATTACCTTCTTCGCATATAAATAATAAATGTATCTTTACTATGCTGGATTTTCATTCGCCTTTCCTTTACCTAATCAGGAAGCCGAAACTGTTGCTACAGCTTTTGTTCAAAATTTTATTTGTATATTCTGTTCTCCTACATCCATTTTATGGGTAATCTTTTCAAGTAAATTGCAAAATTTTAAGAAATCAAAAGTTAAATACTAGTGCTTATCATCCGCGCAAAGTAACAGACCACTTGAGCGTAGCCATAAAACCGTAGTCGAATACCTGCGAAATTATGTTCAAAATGATCCGCTAAATTGGGATTCATGGTTACAGTATGCTAAATTCTCATACAACATTCCACCCCACACATCCACACATATTATGCCATACGAATTAGTTTTTGGATTTAAACCAAACATACCAGATTCAATTTCAAAAAATGTCGATATTCTCTATAATTACGATGATTATTTCTATGATTTGAAATCTAAACTTCAACCGTCAAATAAAATAGATCGCGATAATCTAATGAAATGCAAAGAAAGATCAAAACAATATTATGACAAGACTTGTTTGAGTAAAAATTTCAAAAGTGAAGATCAAGTGTATCTTAAAAACGAAGCTAGAAAATCAAAATTGGATTCATTATGGTTAGGTCCATATTTAGTAACAGAAATAATTTCACCGATACGAAAATTATTATCGGTCGTTCGGAAAAAATAGTTCATAACAATCGTTTAAAAATATCTCTCACTTACATTGATATTTCAAAATAATAATGTGCTTGTCATTATAAATTTTAATAACACATTTTTTATATATACAACATTTTGGTATTTTGCAATAGGTATTTATACCTATTTATACTTAGTAATAACTATCATTATTGCGATTTTTTCCCTTGAAATTTGGATATTTCTAACGGTTTATTTTATAGGTTTTTTTTATGTATTGTTTATGAGACTATTCTAGTTTCGTACTCTTAACTAGTGACTTGCAGAGTGCAATATTTGCAAAAAAATATAAAAATAAAATTGTTTAAAACAGATAACAGTGTTTGTGATCCAATACAATTTAGCGTTATTTTTTTGGATAAAACTACATATTTTGAGTGCAATTTAGTGATACAAAAGTGGATTAGTTATAATACATTTTGTTAGTTAACATAGTAATTATTATTTCGCTAATTTTCAATATTACTAGGTAATAGTTGCATGTTTGTTATATATTATATACTGTATATATATATATATATATATATATATACATACATATATATATATATATATATATATGTATATATATATATATATATATATATATATATATATATATATATATATATATATATATATATACATATATATACCATATATCACGGTTATATGTTGACGTATGTTATAATATTATAATTCCTTAATGTATATTTTACTTATTTTATAAATATTTTAGAGTTTGATTATTAATATTAATTGGATGTAACAATGATTGAGCTAAAAGGTATAAAAACGCTTTAAAAATATTATTTACCAACAGGATATTCCCCTAAAATTATTGCTATTTCTATTATTAATTATAGACGGAACTCAGGACGAAATATTAAATTTGAATGATTTTTGTGCGGACAACCATATTGTCATGCAGATTGCCGATGAGCAACAAGTTAATACTGGTCAGCTGCGGGTAACGTTTAAACTGCTAGCAGAGGAATCGCAACCATTGAATGAATTGAAGTTACTTTTGAATGAATGGAATATTCCTCATTTGAAAGATAAATTTGGTATGTATATGTAACCAATTCATATTACTTAATAGTGTTACTAATATTCATGTAATATTCAAATTTTTATATTGAACACTTTCATAGCAAGTGAATACAATCAAGCTGAAGATTTTAAAATTTTATCGGAATCTGATAGTGATGAAATGTTTCCAGACATTTCGGAGGGAAGGCTAGACTTCGGGCCAAAATTATCGAATGGCGTCACAAAAAGGTAACATATTTTCTTAGCGTATATTATACGATTTAAATTTTTAAATTTCACAATAATTGTAATATTTTATAGGGTTTCAAAGTACAAATTGAAATTTTATCAGTAACAACCACATCTGTAACGAGTTCAGTAAATCGAGGGTTTGAAACTGAAGCCAGTAGACCTTCATCCAGTTTATTAGAAGAACAACCAACTTCTCGTTTCGTCAGTATAACATTTTATAATTTATACGTTAAATGTTTAATGTATGTATATACATGTTACGGGTGTATGTACGTTTACTTAAACTTCTACCCTTATAAGAATAAACTGATTTTTATAAATATTTTAGGATTTGAAAAAAAAATTTTGGACACAGGCCGTGGTCAAAAAATTTGGAATTGTTACAATAGTGTAAAACCACCTAGATTGGGGGAATATCAAAGAAAACTCGTAATAGGCTCCGTCTTAGAAAACCATTATACGACTAATATAAAAATGCCATATGATGATTTTCATCATATGGCATGCTAACGCTCAACAAGTTTAGTATTAGACGATGGTAGGAAGTATTGTCTTGTTTATAATTTCCTGGCACTCATTTATTACATTTTCAATTTTTACTACTTTATATTTCTTTAAGGATTATTTATACAATACTTAAAGAAATAGAAAGTAATAAAACCGTTACATATTCGAAAGATATTCAGCGATTTCCGTTTTATTATGATTATGACCTTAGAATCATCCTCAAATAGTGATCAAGATAACACTTACAAAAAAAAATTAAGAATGGCTTAATTGTATGGACACACCGTGGAACACTGTAGAGATGAAGTTTAAGGAAACTTTCATGGGAAGGCAGAAGGAGTTGGCGACCAAAAAATCAAACAATACTCAATTTTGTAAAGACTGGATGGATATATGTCCATTCTGACGCTCATAGACTTGTCAGAAAATAACATTATAATCGAATTCTATTTTTTAACTCAATTTTTTTAATTTAGATTGAATTAGAATTTGAATCGTAATATCATATAAAAAATAAATGTATGGTTCAAGAATTGGATTCTTGATCGAACAATAGTGGTAAGTACGGAGTTACTTAAAAGAAAATTAAAAAGGCTATAAATTATTTTAATTATTTCAATATCAAGCATTTATTAAAACCACAAACCTAAAAAAATGAACTTATACCACTTTCAAAATAAATGACTCATATAATGATTTTTTTTTTAATTTATTTGTAATTTTAACTTCGTGTTGTGATTTACAAATCGTAGTTTTTTAGTGTCCAGATTATAATATTATAATATACATACACATATAAACCACTTATCTATTAACTTAATACATACTTAGCTTATTACCATGTTAAAAAATTTGAATTCTTTTCAGAGTCTAAACTTGTTATTATTTTGAAAGCACTTCATCATATTTTAAAGCCGACGAGCCGGGCAATCAGGAAAACTGGTAGAAAAGTATGGAAAATATCCATAAAAAATTCAATTGATTCCATTTTATGGAAGTGGAACAAATAAGCAATTTAAGAAGTGTTATCAATAAAAAAACAACAACCTATTTGGAATATGTATGACCTTACAACCATTTATGATATTATTGGGGCAAAATGAATACTATATGTCACATGCTATGATGAAATATTTTATAAATTCAGTAATATCTTGGATTGTTTAACTACTGCATTTACACGGTAAATAAAAATTCACTAGATGTGAGCATACTAGGCGATCTAGTTGAATCAAGTTAAATTAAAAATACTAGATTTCTGGTTGTAATAAAATCTGGTAATTTTACTTGAAATACAAATATTTAGTACTAGAAATCAAGTAAACAATAACTTGATTTTGCGACTGGACTTCTGGTAAAATTATGAGAAATACAATTTTTTAATTAGATTTCAAGTAAAATCGAATACATACTACATTTTCGTGCAAAACTATTAGATTTCTTGTATTTATTCTACTAAAGTTCTAGTAAAATAACCGGAAAAAACTATATTCTTTAGCAGAATTCCAGTTAATTCTACGTCATCATTTTTTACTAGATAATCCCTTGATTATACTAGATTGCCGTCTAAATAAATTTCAAATAATAAAAAAAACCTTTTTGAATTTTGTTTTAATTAAATATTTTTTATTTCAACAATTACAAAAATTACAAAGCTTTAAAATAGTTGTTCTGAATTTTTCGCACACAATTTAGAATATAATTTCGACACTCGAGGCGTCGGAATCACATCTTTAATTAAAAAGAAAAAAACTTTAGAAGTATAAACAATTTTGGGGAAATTTCAATTCAAAAACATAAAAAATTTTAAAGAGTTTGTCGAAGGTGCATAAAAAGTTTTGTAGCCCAACGAAATTTATTGTGCATCTACATGGAAGATTTCTTCGCGGCTAACTAAGTATATTTTATTGTAACGTCCATATTTAACATAACGTAATTTTATGTATATTAAAATGGTTGGCTCCGGGAATTCTAGTCAAAAACATTTCAGTCAACAATTAAAAGGCAACTCAGTGAAAATTGTATTAGACGAAATGCCTTTTAAGAAAGTCGTGTGTTGGCCACACCTCAATTTTAGCTAGGTAATTAAGGGACCTATTCCATGTGCTAGCGAAACCTTTGTCATCATTGTTGTGTGCGATTTCCAAAAAATAATTTCGTACAACTTTTACTAAACGAACGATTCGTATGGATTAGGGTTTTCTAACTAGGTATTTGAGGGACCTATTCCATGTGCTAGCGAAACCTTTGTCATCATTGTTTACAATGGCCGATATTGGCCCTTGGGAGTTGAGTGCGATTTCCAAAAAATAATTTTGCAGAACTTTTATTGAACGAACGATTCGTCTGGATTAGGGTTTCTTAACTAGGTATTTGAGGGACCTATTCTATGTGCTAGTGAAACCTTTGTCATCATTTTTGGCAATGGCCGATATTGGCCCTTGAAAGTTGAGTGCGATTTCCAAAAAATAATTTCGTAGAACTTTTATTAAACGAACGATTCGTATGGAATAGGGTTTTCTAACTAGGTAATGAAGGGACTAATTCCATGTGCTAGCGAAACCTTTGTCATCATTGTTGGCAATGGCCGATATTGGCCCTTGGGAGTTGAGTGCGATTTCCAAAAAATATTTTCGCAGAACTTTTATTATACGAACGATTCGTATGGATTAGGGTTTTCTAACTAGGTATTTGAGGGACCTATTCTATGTGCTAGCCAAACCTTTGTCATCATGGTTGGCAATGGCCGATATTGACCCTTGGGAGTTGAGTGCGATTTCCAAAAAATAATTTTGCAGAACTTTTACTAAACGAACGATTCGTATGGATTAGGGTTTTTTACTTTCTTTTACTGTAGCAAAATAAAGTATAGTAATCATGAAAATTTTGGACCTAGGGATTTTTAGAGATTTATTTGTTTTGAGGTTCCCTTAGTCCGAAAAAGTGGGTTTCTAAATGGTGTCTGTCTGTCTGTCTGTCAGTCTGTCAGTCTGTCAGTCTGTCAGTCTGTCAGTCTGTCAGTCTGTCAGTCTGTCAGTCTGTCAGTCTGTCAGTCTGTCAGTCTGTCAGTCTGTCAGTCTGTCAGTCTGTCAGTCTGTCAGTCTGTCAGTCTGTCAGTCTGTCAGTCTGTCAGTCTGTCAGTCTGTCAGTCTGTCAGTCTGTCAGTCTGTCAGTCTGTCAGTCTGTCAGTCTGTCAGTCTGTCAGTCTGTCAGTCTGTCAGTCTGTCAGTCTGTCAGTCTGTCAGTCTGTCAGTCTGTCAGTCTGTCAGTCTGTCAGTCTGTCAGTCTGTCAGTCTGTCAGTCTGTCAGTCTGTCAGTCTGTCAGTCTGTCAGTCTGTCAGTCTGTCAGTCTGTCAGTCTGTCAGTCTGTCAGTCTGTCAGTCTGTCAGTCTGTCAGTCTGTCAGTCTGTCAGTCTGTCTGTGTCCTCTCTACAGCCCATATGGTTTAATCAATCGAACTGAAACTTTAGATTTAAGCTTTTTGGATAAATTGGGAGGTCCCAGTGAATTTTACTCCAAATCGGCTAACCGGAAGTGGCCACTCCCTTGGTCCAGAAAATTTGTTTTGCAAATATCTTAAAAAGTATAAGGTTTACAAAAAACTACTTCATACGAAATGTTTCCAAAAATTAAAAACAAATAAAAATAAAAATTTAAAAATTAAAAAAAAAAAAATTAAGAAAAAAATTAAATTTCTCAAAATTCTCTGTTCGTAAAAGAAAGTCGTGTGTTGGCCACACCTCAATTTTTTAGAAGGAAATTCAATCAAAAAATTAGAAAAGGCATTCAAGTCAAAATATTTTGACTGTAATTCTTTTTGGATTTAGTTAGTTTTTTTTACTGAAATGCCTTGTTAGACCTGTACGCCGGCTCCGTGGCTGGGCAAAAAATGATGAATATAATGTACATGGTTTAATTTAATTTAGTTAAAAATTCTATAAGAAATCCAACGTTGAAATTTTTAAACGTAACAAGTCTATTAAAAAGCATATTTAGAATCATATCAATAAACAATTAAGTACCTTAGCCCAAATGCACTCGCCGGATATGCAGGTTAAAACAAATTGATTATCCGACAAAGCAGCAGTCGCTTTAAGTGTAGTGTTACTCGATATCTGGTGTTTTGATCTTTTTCTTCATATACTCCTGTAAGAATATTGAACTTTAATGAAACGTTTCTACAAGAAACTCCTTTCAAAATTTCAAATTTCCAAACCTTCTCCCGAAAATGACGATTTTGACTTATCGTTTTTTGCATGCAATGAGCGAATAAATATTTACATATATATGTACGAGTATGTACATTCATTCATTCCCGTGTTTCTACAAGAGACCGAATTCAAAATTAATCTGAAATGTTAATAATTGAAAGTTAATCTAAAAATCATTTAATGTATGTATATATTTGTCAAAACTTACACATTCACCGTCAAAATCCTTCACATTGGGAAAATTTTGGATGAGTTCCGTCGCGGAGGTCAAATTTAATCGCAAAATCTGCTGCCAACCAAATGTTAAAATATGTACGGCAGTAGCTATTTCATAAAATATTAAAACCACATGTATGGTAAAAATCCGCATTTGCTTGATGCATCTCATCAATAATTATGTGTCATATTTCACTATACTTATTTAATATTAGCACTCACACTTTATATACTTAAACTTTATTTTTTCACCTGTTCTTCATTTCACTATATCACAGCAAGAAATTCAACGTATTACTGATACTGACTATGACGACGAAATTAAAATTAATATGCGAGCGAAGGTCTAAATTTACTAGAATTCTAGTAAATTCTAATAGAAGTTTTAAATTAACCAGAATATTACTAGAATCTGTTTAATTTACTAGAAATTCCTTGCACTTGCGAACAGGAATTATCTTGTATTTAATTTAATTTAACTAGAATTTTAGTAGATTTCAGGTAACTACATTAAAAAATAAACCTTTGCAAAAATGTAACTGGAATTCAAGTAATTTTTATTTTTACTGGAATTCTGGTAATAAAATTTACGAGATTTTCGTTAAACTTACTAGATATTCCATTTTATAGAGTAAAATTAACCATCTAGTATTTTCCTAGTAATTTTTTGTGCTAGATAATCACTAGAATTCCAATATAATTAAAAATATTACTGGAAATTAACTAGAAAATAGTCAAAATCTGGTTTTGATTGCATTTTCACTGGAAATCGGCTAAATCTATTTTTAAATTTAACTAGAAAATTCATTTTTCTTGATTTTTAACTAGAAATTCACTGGATTTACACTAGAATTTGCAAAACCAGATAATCAAGTAGGCAATTACCGGATTTTGTAATGAGCGTGTAAAATACACTTTGTTTTCAACTTAAATTATTCGGCAGAATCATATATAGTGTGGCTGTTCCTACGATATGCCTTACAATATTTTTTCAATATACACACTGCATCAGATAAACCAGATAGCGATATATTAGTAGTAGTTAATTGCAGAATTAAATTCTACAAAATAAATTATTTATTAAGATCTGATTTATGTAGCCATTTTGTAGTCATTTGAATTCAAATCAATTTTAATTTGTATATTTATCATTAAAAATGAATTGCGGAAACCTTTGCTTTGTTTAAATATTAATATTTATATCTAACATTTAAAATGAGCACATGGATTTAAACCCAATTTTTCCAGCTATAAATGTCCAAACAACAAATATATTTCAATATTTTTCTGATTTAAGTTGACTAAAACGCAACTATAATAGTTGTAAGAAATATAATACCGAGGATAATGTATTAAAAACACGAGAAACTAATTACAACAAAGGTTTTTAAGTACAGAATATGTTACTGTTGAATCCCATTGAACCAAATACTTCCTTAAATCATAACCTTGTTGCTGATGAACCTTGCGAAAAAGCCGACCATTTCCAAATTATTAATCTTTCTGTTTTTTAACAAAAAAAAATGTTTGATACTATGCTGTTATCTGTGGTGATACTATGTTTGTTAGTGTAAACACTATTGAGCAACCATTTGCAGAAATTCACAATCAGTTTCTAGTGCTAAAACATTTAAAGGATTTGGATTTATATAAACCAAGTAAATCTTGCACAAAAAAAATTACTCACTTAAATAAGAGGGTCACAACTGGAATTCTAATGCCCATAGAATTCCAAATTCATAAATTTTTTGAAATGCCTGAGCACAAACTTTGCAAAATATTAAAACTCTTATCGAAAATCTTTCTCCAAACATATACAGTTTAGTGCAAGGTAGAAATTGGAAAAACAAAATCAAACATTTTGTAGATAAACATATTATACCTTTTAACTTATACTATGGCGATTTTGAAACTGGTAATCCACTTGGTAGTCATGCGGGTAAACAATCAATAGCTGCTTTTTATATCAATTTCCCAGTACTTCCATTATAATTTTCATCTTTGTCAACTATTTTTTCAGCAATGTTCATAAAAACTCTTGCAATTAAAACATATGGATTTCACAAATGTGTTAAACCGCTGGAAGACGGGATCAATCGTCAAAGTATTTTTTGTTCTAGGAAATATATTGGAAGATAATTTGGCTTTAAATTCAATGTTAGGATTCAGTCCACCATTTAATCATACATTTTTTTGTAGGTTTTGCAAAACTAAAGATGATATTGCTCAACATACATATTAAGTTGAAAATAAGCTTCGAAATGTAGATAATTACAATAAAGATTTAAGTATAGATGAATATCAAAACACGGGTATTAAATTTCATTCTGCTTTTAATACACTAACAACTTTTCATGTGACACAAAATTTTTGTGTAGACGTAATGCACGATTGCTTTGAAGGCGAATTACATTTGGCCTTCCTAATGCACTATACTACTTCCTTCTTGAAAAAAAATATTTCACCTTAGATGATATAAATAACCGAATTCAATACTTTGATTATGGTGAGTTAGAAAACAAAAACCGCATACCTGCAATAAAGCTTGATCATTTAAAAAATCGAAACCTTCATTTATCTGCTCGAGAATCCCTTAAATTGTTATATTTTTTTACTTTTTTTGTTGGAGACAGGGTGCCAAGATATGATAGAGTATGGAAATATGTTTGTTTGCTTGAAGAGGTTATTAACATTTTATTGGACAATTCTTTTAATGAAGAAATATTACATTTACTTGCAAATAAGATAGCATTGCGTAACAAAATGTATAATGTTTTATTCGATGATAATCTGAAGCCAAAGCATCATTTTCTTACATACTATCCTTCTATTATTAGAAACTCTGGTCCCACCCATTCAATATTAGTGTATGAGATTTGAGTCGAAGCACAGAGAATGAAAATTTTATACAAACGCTACCCCAATAAGAAAAAATGTCCCAGTTTCGATAGGCAAGAAGTGATTATTAAAATTTGCTTACAAATTAGTAGAAAATGTTGGATTTAAAGAACCACTGATAATTAATAAAGTAGAAAATAATCCACAAACAGTGAAAACACCTTACTTTGCTTCAATCAAAGAGAAGTTTTTTTTTGTCATTCCGAGTCATATCAGTTGGCATCCCCTATTACTTTTCGTAACACTTTATATAAAGTAAATTTTTATATATGTATATTGATAATTAGTACTAAGTTAATATTAATAAAATAACTGAAATGAATATAATGGTAGTTTTATTATTTATTTAACATATGATCTATGTGAAAATCGACCTTAAATTAAGGAAACTAGTCTAGTTCATTTAGACATAAATTTATAGCGTATTAACTAACATAAAAATATGGATAAGCGTGCATTTCATCAAGGAATAATTTTCTTAAACTAAGGAATCTGTTCATTAAATATATGTCACGCAGACCAATGTTTAATGTCCATTTTCCACAAAACTAATGACAAATCTGTAGTTTAAGCTTCAAGTGTATGATTAAAGACATAAGTTTAAGATTCGCTTTGATACATTCATTTTAATTTGCAATTCATTGCAATAATGTCGAAAATACACAAGTTGGATACCAAGTCAAAAAAACATTGGTATTAATTACAAAATGATCAAAAATAGGCATTAATTTTTTCAGTGTATCATTATTGCATAGTTCTTAGAGTTGATTGCAGCCCGAGGCACATACATACCTCAAAAGACAACCAGAGGTAGTATTTTGTTAAATGGTGGGAGGAGTGTGTTTGAGTATTGGTGTTGTCTTCAGTACGGTAGTGGGTTAGAGTAATTAAGTAATTTAAAAAAACAATCACGACAGATGATAATATTATTATTCAACTGGACATCGAAGTGATAACACGATTGGTAATATTCCTAATTTTATTTTGTATTATATAATTTCCTAATCGAATTAAACATATTATATTTTTCCTAAACAAAATAAATAAATAAATTTTATTGAATAATTAAATAAATAATCTCGAGTTGTGTTTGTGTATATTTTTTTCTAATTAAATCCACCGTTTTCGCAACACAAATAGGCCAAATAAATATTATTAATAAGAAAAAAAATTTGGTGTGATGATACAAAATTATAAATTTTCATTTCTTTAACATTTTTCTTTAATAAATTTATTTTAAATTTTTGATTATTATTTGTTTATTTATTAAGAGCCTTAACAATTAATCTTTTATCCTGAATGCTAATACGAGAGTCAAAAAAAGCTAAGGCAACTAAAGATTCATGTAGGTACCAAGTATGTCCTGAAAATGTCCGAAAAGCTGCTTTGGAAATTGCACGGTTAATTTTTTCATATTCCAAAATATCCTTCAATCGATTTAAATCATTCAATGGAGCAAGAGTGAGTCCACAAGTAAACCAATATTTCAAGTATATATTTATCACGAACATTTTAAATTTTCGAAGAGCCGACAGTTCTCTATCTGTTATTTTATACTGGTTTCTAAATAAGTAAATTTTTAAACAATAAATAATTTTAGCTATCCACCTTGCTCTGTGTACGGCACCAAGTACCCGAACTCTTATATTAATATTTTCAGGATTTCCTATAAATAGCAGAGACAACTGTTCGGTAATGAATTTTGTGGTTTCATTTAAAGAACTTTCGAATAAATCTTTATTTATTGAATCGCAATAACGTTTAAATATGTCAAATAATTGCATTACAGGATCTGTAGGAACCTCGAATGGTATATCAAAAACAGAAGAAATGGTACACTCCAACATGTGATGCCTGAATGATTCACTCCCACATGTAAATTATAAACTGTCTCTCCTTGGGATTCACCAGTTGACGATGTCAATTCTGGCACTCCTAAAATTTGGTCTTTATTTATACCAGTAACGATTACTGCCAGTCAATCGAGTTTTTTTTGTGATTTCATATTTTTTAGTAACTTTCCATCCCAGTGTACCACACAGAAATTATTAGCATCAAAACTATTTACACATGATATTGTCGTATGAATTGCGGGACGTCTGCGATCTCTGCCTCTGCTAATTAGTTTTTTTTAGTGCGTTTTAGCGAAATTTTTGAAAAATATTATTTATCAAAATCAAATACAAAATATATCAATTTCATCTTAATTTTCCTCTAATAAAATTTGATCTCAAATAGCCGAATTGCCGAAATTTTGCAAAGAGAATTTCAAATTGTTGGTCAACGCTGAACTAAATTACAACTTTTACAAGTTGGTTATTTCTAAAATTAAATTTGTAAATATATTGCGTCCTTTAATACCTACATTTATAGAATTATTGAGTAAAATGGGCTTGAAATATCTTCAAACTCTATATAAACTCTGTATAAAAATTTGTTTTTTGAAATTTAAAATATTTTACCCCCAAGAAAAGGATACGACCTAAACTAATAAATTTGCAATAAATTTGTATAAAAGAACTAAAGTTTTCGGAACCCAGATGCACTAGATAAAATTTAAAAGATTTAGAAAATTAAAGGTTTTGTGTGCTATATTCGGCTAAAAGCAAAATGTATGCGCTCTAGACAGGTGCTTAACGTTCCTTTGGGTAACAACACGGATCAAAATTAGTAACAAAATACTAACATATGTTATCAATTATTGATAGCCCTAATTTAAACACAAAGTAAGCTCATTACGTAAGACCAAATATTTTAAGCACTTTTAAACAATACAGTTACCCATTTGAAATAAAAATGTGTAACCAAAAGCTTATTCTATATAGCTCGTATAAGAGTAAACTAACCTTGAATGTAGAATTGTGCAAGATCTTTAATCACTGTAAAATCCATTGGTTAATACGAGTCTTGGGGATGGCCGGAATTTTGAAAACTTCTAGAATCTTGTTGTTTTCTTTGTTATATATTGTTCAAAAATATTATCACAAACAATTTTGAAATTTCCACTGCCGATATTTTTAGTAAGAAACCATTTTGGTTTCAATTGGCCTGAATTATTTCGGCATCTGTGAAATACAAGGGATGCAATTGTAAGCTTTAAGTTATTTTAGTTTTAAAATTGTATCTTACTTTGAAATACATTTATTATGAAGCTTTAAATATTTTAAGTTTGTGTTTTATTTGAGGTTTAACAAACTGTTATTGTGGAAATTTAATACCTATTACATTCTTAGGCCTACAACTTTCTCGCTCTCAGTGATGGTAAATGAATAAAACGATGCCGCGGACACCGAATTCGAATCACCGTAAAGGTGTGTGTGCTTTATATCGCGGGTAAGCTTTTTCGAATTGAGCACACTTTATAGTTTTGAAGAAAATCTACGGTAAGATCACTTCAAAATAAACTTTGTATAAAGATTTAAGCAAAAAAGAAACAATTAAGAACCTTGCGTTTCCAGCATAATATACAGGATTTTACTTAACTTAAATTCAAATAACAACAATGAAACTCATCAAAATAAATGAAATTAGAAAGACTGAACATGACTTTTTCTTTCAAAACTGTTCTGCCTCGTCATCTATTTATTTCCGTTTTTTTTTTTTTTTTTAAATTAAGGATCCTACATAAAACGTGTTACTTACAAATGGGTTTTAAGTAAAAAATAATTAGTCGCCCAAACCACAGAATACAATCAGAAGAGACATAACGCTGTTTTTGTATGGAAAAATTTGGACTCATTTTTTTGACCTTGATTTGCCGAAGATAAGAGAAAGTTGGGTTACGTATTCTTTGGTTTACTGGTTTTGGTTTGAAATAATTAAAATTGAGAATCCTTAACAATGTAGTTAGTGAAATTATTTGACAAGTTTTGTTTTGACAGCATCATTTGTATTAACTACTATAATATTCAAAAATAATTATACTTCAATGTCCAAAAAAGAAGGTAAAATGAAAAAAAAATTTGGTCCATACGCAATGTCTATTCTGGTTAATCTTTCTCCTCTGCCCAAACGAACAAATTTAATAAAACTAATCAAAAAAACAAAAAGGAAATTCGGTACGTATCCCATCCAATAAATTTAATCTTTTTTAGAAATATTTTGAATTAGCAACAACAAAAAAATCTGTTTTGGTGGCAACGTGCAATCTAACCAATTTTTATCAACCTTCATAAAAATATTTTAAAACCTATTAAATTCTATTACTTCCACACGATATACAACCACCCATTTTTTTTTTTTTTTTTTTTGTGGTTAAGGTACAAAATTTTCAAGATTTTTGATAACACCAAAACTAATCTAACCAGAAAAAGCAACTAAAAAACGAAATTTTTTGAAACTAGTAACGAACGCTATGATCCATTAAATGGAACGTTTTATTAACAAAAACCATCATTATTTTTCTTTTTTCCATTTACAGACAAAAATAATTTAGTAAGTAATTTAATCTCGCATACCAATTAGATTTCCATTAAAAATGTTTTCATCCATTTGATTTTTATCTTCTTTATCGTTGTTTTTATTGTTTTTTTCATAATTATTTAATAAATTCTCCGAAGACATAAATGATGTTTCTTGTTCTGCTGGTAAAGATGATGACGATGATGATGATGATGCTGATGATGTAGGTATTTCATTTTTTCTCCTTACAACGTCCAAATTTTCATTTGAAATTTTACGACGCTTTTTTTGGCTTTTGCACACACACCGTTTACCATCGTCATCATCTACCATATCTCCTTCCGCATTTATTCGGTTACAAAAGATTAGGCATGATATTTCATTTTGAATTTTTTGTTTATCCTTATTCTTAATCACATACATGGTATGCACGAATGTTTGAAATTTTTCTGGATTCTCTTTCACCCATTTGGCAACATCTTTATCACTAGGGCCAGCTTTTGTCTTCGTTTTAATTTTAGGTGGTTCAATAGGTGATTCTTCAATGTTAGCCTGGTCCCTAGTTGAACTATCATCATCTGCGGCAAATGCATCGTCATCATCATCATCATCAACATCATCGTCATTGCCCCTATAATCATCATTTTTTCCCTCTAGGTCACTGCTCAAATTAATCAACTGGTCTGGTATATCATTGTTGTTATCTACAGTTTTGGGTTTACCAAGCATTTGAAAGAGCCGATGTAAATTTTTACTAATTCCTTCGCTACCATCATCCTTGGCCGCACTATCCGTTTCATCATTAAAATTATCATACCGATCGTAGAATTTATGCGTTTTTTTGGGCTGAAGCTGTTCCTGCTTTTTACTATTCAATTCATTTATAATTTCGTTATTCGTTTTGAATAGCTGGTCCAAATACGGGGCGGAAACCTCTTCCATTTGATTTTTAGCATAGTTAGAAATTGCTGACAGTCGCTTATTAAAATTTGTATACAAATTGTTGTCATCGTTATTGGGTTTCCTTAATATTGTTCGGACACTTTGTACAAACGTAATATTGAGTGAAAATATTAAAAAAACTAATTTTATTAGCGGAGTTGTAAAAAAATTAAACATTTTTCTGACTAGGGGGTTAAATTATTTTTTTTTTTTATAAACAAAACACAAAATATATAAGTTTTTGAAGTCAAATTGAAAACAGAAATATTACGGTTGACATTGACGTATCGAAAAAAATATGCATGGCCAGCTTTGATGGAAGGATTTCAATTATAAATTAAGCACGTTCCAATACAGTAACTTTTGTTCTATATCCGATGGCCTATTCGGTTGGACTGAATTAACTGAAGTGACAGCTGCACCTAAAGTGATTCATTTAGAAACGCTTAAAGGAAATGACGGTAAAGGCAGGCATTATTGTTGACAGAAAAATTTGACGTCCAATTGTTAGCATGTTAATTCAGGGCCCGTATTCTTAAATTCAATCGAAACAAGTCACCGGTTATATTCTAGTAAAAAATGTTATTTCAGTCAAAAATTTAAATTGATTTGTACTAAAGTCGTTAACTTTCTTCAATGGAATTGAAGAATATGAGCCGCAGCAGTCAGAAAATTGGGCGTCTAACGGCTAGTGGTTTTTCTCGGGGTGGTCATTTAACTGTCTGAAAATGACGCTTACGTGAACAAATAAATTATATAAAAAATTAATTTTTTGCAAGCACAATAAGGTACACGTTGAAAATACGTCGAATCACAAATTTCTTGGATGTCATGTTTTAATTTAATGATTTTGATGTTTTGAATGTATTTCACAGTTGTTAACAATTCGGCGTCGTCATATTAGTATGGCCGTGGGGTTTTTTATGAGACTGTCTCATAGGTATAAGCATACCCGATACGCGAAGACTATAGGAGTCTTTTCGAATGATTACTGTAGAAGTTGCGAGGAGGAAGAAACTTTACTCCACTTGAATAAAAAAAATTATGGATGTCGATTTTGTTGTTTTTGTTTTTTAAGATAAGGGAGGTCAAATATTTTTATATTTCATACACGTGGTGTTGTTTTTTAATTATTCCAAAATTATAAAGTTGGCCTCATTTTAAAAATAAATGAATAGGGATTATAAAATAATTAAAAAAATAAAACCGTCCATTCCTTCCTTATCAAAATGGCCGCCGAAATGTTATTTTTGAATTTTCTCCACTATCCGTTTCTGTTTTTTTCTATCATTTCATCATTATTGGACTTACTAAAAAAACGTTTTCTGTAATATTTATAATAATTAATTGTGAAAGTATAAAGTGAAGTGATATCACATAATTTATACAAGGAGTACCGAAAATTAGTAAAAAATTTAAATCAATAATACTACTACTTAAGGTAAGAATGTAAGAAAGGTAAGAAGTTTTCATACCTATAGACGTTACTACTAACTACCACCCAATGAATGGTATTTAGAAATTATATTTCAAAAATCATTAATTTTCTTGTTACGAAAGTACCGAACTTACGTTGTATAATATAAACAAATAAAAAAAATTTAGTTCATGAATCTACCTGTGATCACTTGACTAAATAGTTGTTCAAAATAAAAGTATTACAAGTAATTAAAACTCTGTATCCGATTGAGATAGCTTAATAAATCCAGATAGTGAATTTTTAGAGGTAGACGACAATCCTGATAACGAAAAACAGTTATACTATATACGCATGCCTGCCTATGAAACAGTGCTCTGTAATCACTGAAAAAACCACATTGATCTGACTCCGCTGAAAAGAAATCAGCTGTTTGGATCTCGCTAAGTCCAACTTTGGCCAGACCACATTAGGTACTATTTGAACATGTACCGTTCGTCAACTTACTAGTTTCTTCCGGAAGCAGTAGTTTGCATAACACAAGAGGCATTTCAATATCGCAATATCGCAATGAAATGTGGTCTATTGCGCCAGACCGAGCCAGCTCATCGGTTTTTATATTCCCTGTACTATTGAAATGGTCTGGCACAAGTATAATATGGATGTTAAACTAAAAAGTCATCTCGTTAAAAGATGAGAGATAGTTACGCACTACTTTCGACGTGAGGAGTTGTTATTGAAGCACTTTAATGGCTGCCTAACTGTTGGTATATATGCGAATGTCACAAGCCTATATTCCATTATACCTCAACCAGTCCACGACTTCCTTTATCGCAGTAACTTCAGCCTAAAAATACTACAGCAGTCGGGGAAACAGAAGGAGAGGTTTAACATAAGTTCCTCGCAGAACACCCCAGCCCCAACTTTTCCATCCTGTTTTGAACCATCAGTGAAGAAGTTTATAACTCCTGGTTCTAAAATTGCATTAATCATCCAGTCCTCTATGAATGGGATCCTAGTCCGGAACTTTGTGCCAAAAGATGGTGACAGAACAGTTTAGTCGGTGGCCTCGGGAATCTTTTTTTTTTGCACAATATAAATGAGTGCCAGGTATTTTTGCAGGTCTACATTAAGGTGGATTTCAGTAATATGGCAGTACAAGCTGCCAACTGATTTTCCAAAATATCTAGAGAAGTCAAAAATAGCCGAGTTTCCAGTGCCTGAGTGGGTGTGCTCCTCACTGCACCACTGACCCAGAGAGAGATTTTTCTCTGAATTTTCGTCAACAGCTTTTGGTTGACAGTTTTGTCCAGAGCCGGCTGTATACTGCAGTACAAAGGCAATGTACGATGCGGGATTCCAGCCCGCATTCTTTCACAATGGCATTTTTGCAAGAGTATAGCGCTACCATAGCTTTCTTTACCGTTTCCAGAATATTAGGTTTCCAATTTAATTTCCTATCCACACCGAAGCCCAGAAAGTTCGCTTGATCTATAAAAGTCAAGCTGAACCCATTTAAAGCGGGAGGTTCAAGCGACTTATATGGTTTAAAACTGTTTATCGCACACAGGATCTTTCTTCTGCTATTAATTTGACATGTGAGGTCACTTGCCCTATTATCTATTGATGTAGTAGGTGCAGATTCGGAACAATCAGGAAAGTGAGTCTCCAGCAGAAGTTCTAACAACATTTGAGCATTGAAGGACAGTTTCGAGCTAGTCGTAGAAAGCGCCTTTGATTTGATCAGGCTTCTCTTCGGTGGCGGCGTAAACGTTCACAAATGTGATGTTAAAGTGACGGCCATGATACCTGAGTTTATAAATCTATGGATATAGGTGTCTGGTATGCTATATTCCACAATTTAACTTTATTTATTTAGAGCGGTTCACAAGACTTAAGAGATCATATCGTCGTGGTGGCTGCAAAAAGTCTTATGTCACCAAATATTCAATTTCCTTTTTATTGTATCATTGTAACCAAAATATCATTTACTACAAGCTACAATTGATCTCATGTCGTTCAGCAAATCAGAAAAAGGCAATAGTGCGCAGTTGCAATTTGACGAATAAACGAATGATTATTTTGATTACCGCAATAAGTCTTATGTCAAACTGCGATAGAACGTGTCGGCGCATTCGCGTGTAATTTAGTGCAATTTGGTGCAATTCTAAGTAAATCTGTGCAAATTTATTATAAAATTTAACGTAAGTATTAATTACATTAGTATCTATAAATTTAAACCGTAAATAAATTATTTTGCTTCATTAAAAGATTATGCCTAACATGACAATCAGTCCCCAACGACAATCAATCCCCTAACCTAACCTAACTTTTTTATATAATTTCTTATTTTTTTTTTTTTAGAGTAGTTTAAATTCTGTCTACTAAATTATTATGATATCAAAAATAAAGTGAACTTTTTTCAGGCGTCTTTTTAAGAAATTACGCTACTAAATTACAGTGATTCTTGACATAAGATCTTCTGCAATATTCACCTATTAATCATTTTTATCGACATACGTCTTATTGCATTAGTAATCCATAAAGATAATTTCCTCGTTCACCGGTAAGAGCTAGAGATTAATGGTAGACTGAAAATGTTTTAGGGAAGTAGAGGCTATCTCTTAATGCAGCTAGCTCGCGCTAATGTAGAAAAAGAGAAAACACCCGTAGAAAGCGTTACTCCGCAATCACAGCTTGAACATGAAGAGCAACCACGGGCCATTCCTACGCAATGCTTGCCTATCCGACGTTCCAAAACTGCAGAAGGCAAAATGATTGACTTTGTGCCAATTGTTCAAAATTGTATTACGTCACTTGATAATCAGGATCAAGCGGAAGCTGATTTCAGTTCGGGATCAGACGAATTATATGAACCATCAGAGCATGAAGAAACCACAGAGGACGAGGACTGATCAATAGAAGCCGAGATAGAAACGGAAGTCGAAATAGCAACAGAAGCATAGGAAGTTGTTTCATCAAATGGAGAGGATCGAACCGTTGCAAGAAAGCGTAAAGGCCAAGCTGACCAAACTCAACGGAAGCGACAAAAGAATGCGCAATTGCGACTTAAGGGAAAAAGATACAACGGTTTTAAGAAAAACGTGTTTGGAAAATATGAACAAACAGAACGAAAGGAGGAGAAATCTCTTCGAATAAGATGTAACGGGCATGTAAGACGCCCATCAAAAGATGGTCCAAAACAAAATTTTGATACGATAAGCGAGGAGGATCGCAAATCAATTTTTGCAGCTTTTTGGAAATTAGCGTCGTGGGAAGCCAAAAAAGTTTATGTCGCAGGATGTGTGTTTCAAGAGCGTCCACAACATAGGAGAAATGATTCGGATTCCCAAAGCTCGAGGAAGAAAATTGGATTTAAATTTTACTTGAATGTGCACGAAAGTATAAATAATAAAGCAAAAAAACGAGCTTGTAAACAAATGTTTCTAAGTACGTTTGGGATCGGTGAAAAAACTGTCCGTTCATGGGTATTAGATGGTGAACCTCGTACTAGGCCTTCAAGACCCCTAGAAATCGAAGCCAGTAGTACGTCAATTAGCGAAAGATCTGCAGCTATTGTAAAGAATGTTAAGGAATTTTTGAATTCGTTGCCAAAAGTTAAAGCCACTATTGTAGATCATCATCTAGTAAACTTTATCTAGAACCTACTTGGAATAGTTTAAGGGAAATGCACAGACATTACTTGGAAAGGTGCCGAAATGAAAGCATCCAATCAGCATTATGGAAAACTTTCCTTAATGTGGTGAAAAAGTTAAATATAGATATTTACTCTCCTAAAAAAGACCAGTGCAATGAATGCACTATGCATAAAAACGGTAACCTTGATGAAGAAACTTTCCAAAAACACATTGCGAAGAAAAATAAAGCACTGTTAGAAATAGAAAAGGAAAAAAACCTAGAAATACTTAGCAGTGGGTCATACGCAAATGGAAGTAGATTCAATTCATGCCACGATCGAGAAAAAGCTAGGTAAGAGACGAGAGTTGTATGTTCCAGCAGATTATTTGCCTATCATACAATCCGCCAGGCAGAATCCCTGACCATATGAAACCGTTCATTATCAACATACTGATTTTTTTAAGTTTGAACCAATATTTTACAAAAGCATTCGACCTGGAAACAAAGTTGGTGATCCCTGCGTTAATGATGTTGTTGCTTACCAGTATACTCCAGAAGGCGTAATTAATTACAAAATTGATTTTGAAGAAGACTGGATGCCTTTGCCCGCGCGTCTTAAACGAATAGATGCCTTGGGCTTACGCCATCTCAGCCTTTACTCGGGGCCTTGTGCTATTGAGGCTATAAAATTTGGGCATTTACAAGAACTTAAAAACCTATAATTTCAAAGGATTATCATTCTTTTTATGATTCGTTAACATACAAATAAATGCGTTACATTTAAAATGAATAAAATAAATGAATTCAATTGAAAAAAAAAATAAATGAATTAAAATTAATTAGCGTTTTTCTATTTGTCTGCTTAATTGCATTTCGACCTATGTCATAGTAAATAGTAAGTACTGAAGTAGCCATAGGTTGTATGTCAAATTTTCTGATTAAGCATCGTGCACGGCACTTGTTGATTTATTTAGTATAAATTGAGTCTATTTATAATAATGGTTTTAATTAAAATGTTAGAAATTTTAATAATATTTTTGCATATATTTAATTTTTTGTTCATACTGTAAAGTTTCAATAAAATGACATACAACAGTTTGCTGTCACCACGACGATACGAGTATATATATCCATGTCATGCACTGAATACGGCTTACAAGTTAGAACATATATTTTATATGGTTTTTATTTTTTACATTTTTTATTTAGAAACACTTATTATTATTTACACATATATTTTCTAAATTTACAGATTATATCTAAATATGATTTATTTCTAATTTGCATATTTACACAATATATTAATCATTTTTATTGCAAAGAAAATTAAATAGAATAAAATGTATTTGTTCATTTTGTCGCGAACAAACCATTCACCAAAAATCAGGACGCCACAAATCCAATTACTGGCAGGCATGAAGACATTCACAAATTGACGAGATCGGTTGCTAATCAAGAAACCGACGACCAATTCCTGTTTATTCATGTTATTGCTGTGACAGAGATTTATTCCTATAATTGATGATCTCATTGTCGATTAGCCTTGTTTCGTGAAGCGCTACGAGGTCGAGTATATATGTATGTGAGGCTCTCCGAGCGATTTAGGCTGAGTACGTTCAATGTTCAATTTAAAATCAATATCCTTATTTATGTACTTTTTAAGCAATAGTCTAGGAACTGAGGAAGGGTGAACATCCGAAACCGGTCTCCAATTTATAGAAATTAATAAAATTTTTAATATCACAAAAAGAAAGCTTGACTTTTAATTTAGTTTTTGTACTTTTGATGGTTTTTAAAATAAAGTGTGTACTAGTGCGAAAAATTTTTTAAGTAATTTATATACAAAAAATGGGATAAAATATTTGTTTTCCTTTAATCTTAGTATATCAAGGGTTGTCGCCTTCAGCTGCAGTAGGTAAAGCTTTGTTTTGTAGCTTCAAGGAATTAAATCCATTGGAAGATTAAAAAGTGCTTTTGGTAAAATTATGGGACTATATGGAACTACCGTTTGTAAGACATTTCATTTAGTGATTATGTAACTTTGGACCATTCGAAGAAAGGGTACCCAAACTTAAATATAGAGATAAAATTAGCACAATATTGTACAGGCCCTGCTTCTCTTCTTGTGGGCAGCGGATATGTTTTTAATTTACCCATTAATTTACAGGCTTTAAAGGATGTTTTTTGTTGCGCAGTTCTTCATAATAGGGCAAATCATTCAAACGGTCTTTATAAGCAATTAAGTAGGATGCAGACAACTGAAGTAATCACGTTTATAAAATCGAGGCCGACAAATAAACACCAAATTATTTAGATAAATAAATGGAATTAAATTATCAGAAGTGCTTCCTTAAGAATAAATAAAACTTATAGGTATTATGTAATTTTTTCCGGTAAACATTTCTTCATAGTTGAGAGTGTTAAACATAAGTATGTATTTCGATTCAATGTCTGTCCTATAGTATATATCTATTTTAGATAAATCACAGCAACTGTAACGCAACCTATGTAAGGATATTCTGGGCAGATAATTGAATTCGATAACAATAAATCAAATCAATAAACCAATTACATTTGGGAATTGCAAACTGGAACTTCAGCAATGTTGTCACCGGTCAGCTGACTTGATACATCAGATGTTTACGAGTAAATTTAAGCTAAGTAAAATTTTAAATGAGCAAAACATCAAACGTTCCGTAGACACGTATTATATAGCTTTGGATTGTGTTAGTTGTGGTTAGGTATAAATAAGGAGTTTATTAGACAATTCAAATTTTAGGTATTTGAATGCCATGCCCACAATTTAGGCATTTTTAGGCTTTCATAGAATGTATAATTTAGGCAGGAATCTGGACTCGGATACCAAACTTTGTGTGCGCGTTTCGATCAATACCTGTGTTTTTTTATTCGCTCCTGTTAGCTGCTTTTGACGGGCCATTTTTCCATTTATTGGTAAACTAACTTGTTGATTTTTAATTCAATTGTTTAGCGAAAACCTGTTAACAATTACAAAGTTGCACTTTAGTGGTTACTATAGTTATGTTATACAGCTGAGTTTTACGTACACGAGGTTAAATGATAAAATATGTAACATCCACAATGTGATAAGAATCTAATTAATTTTGGTTTTTTCGATTTATGTGTGCAAATTTTAATCATCTCGATGTGTATACGCTCTAATTATTTTTTGCTACTATGATGTGCTCGAACATTGTACTACAGAGAGATGTGATGTTGATAATGATGCTCGTTTTTTTTTTTTTTTTTTAGTTTAGTTTTATGTTTAACATATTTGGAATGACGAGGACGTGACATAATAAACAGTGTCTGTACTCAAATATTGTTATGTGTGCACTTAATACATTCTTTCATATTAATAGGCAAATGTACTACAGAGTAGCACAAAGTAAATCCTTTTTTTTGGTTTTATTGGTACCTATTTCCAACTCTTACAAAATTAGAAAGTTTTTCGTTCGAACATTATCATAAATCAGATCATGTTAAATACATAATAATTAAAAACTACGAAGGGAATGTTAAATATTAAAATGTACAAAAGCCAAAAAAATAAAATTATTGTTAAACAAGAAAAGTTTTTTTTTTTTTTTTAAATTTTTTAGTCTATAAATTTTCAGAGTTTTTGCTCTTCTGGATGTGTTTATGGTAAACTTTTAATTTTATTTATTCTATCGTACGTACATACATAATACTTCATTAACTAAAACACAATTTTTTGTTAGCTATATATACTTGGTTACTGTATTATACAACAAGAAAATATTTAAGCAAAAAATTAAAAACTTTAAAATTTATAATTTATTTTTGAAAATTATACATAAAATATAAAAGAGTTTTGTTATCCTAATTTTGCCGAAATATAGAAACTGCTGCAAAAAATGTCTTTTAATCGAACTGGTAAACCTCAACATCTAACTTTATAAATTTTTAAAATCAACTGGAATATTAAGTTAGAATATGAAGGTTTAGTGCTGCACAAATTACACATACGTTCTTATACTCTTGCACGTATACGTATATCTATAATGAGACTCTAAGCTTAGAGTATTTAGGTTGAAATAAAATTAAATTAAATTAATTAAAAGCTTTTAAAATTAAATTTATTTAATTTATATATTAAAAGTTTTTTCTAAAAACAAGTTATTATTTTAATTTGCACTAAAACAGGAAAATAAACTCTATAGATTTCTCAAAATGTATGAGTGTTAATGTTGTTACGTGTTCGTCTTGTCAAATAAAATTTATTAACACAAAACTAATTAATTTAAACAAAAAACAAATCCACAATTAAAACTCAATTAAAAGAAAACGATTATTCCACACTTATTTCACACTTACTTATAGTTCTATTAAATTTTCACTTCTATTTGTCTAATGCCTGCATTTAAATACCAAAATATAAAATAATTGTAAAATGTCAACCCCTCCAGATGCGTGGGTTTAAGTTTAAATCGCTGTTCTTTCTTGTTTGCTAATATAAACCACTTCATAATTCTTTATGTTGATAGTGTAAGGTCTTTATGTTGGGCTTAAACCATTGGTATAATGTTAAACTGACATAGCCTGTCATACGCTATTGAACGCCTGCAGGTTGGTAAAATCTTCGGACTATTTCGGAACCACCACGTTCATCATCTTTAAGCCTCAAAAAGTAGCTCCAATAATTTTCATATTATATATCTCTGATACTTATTGAATTTACGATAATTTCGTACATCTTATTCAAAATATATATCAAGATAATATCTTGATATATTGGGTCCGGTTCTGAAACGATAAAATTCATATTGTATTGCTTTATTTCCCCGCTTCTTATATGAATTTAAATCGAAAAAAATAACAAAATACAACATGAAACTTTTTGAACTCAAAATCGGTCCTATTGTTGTGCTACGACGGTGCTATTGGTTATGTTAAAACCTATCCCGCTACTATACCACACTGAACCTCTGAACTCGTGTCTATAACAGAATCTTTAGATTCTGTTACATACTGTTGAAAATTTGTAAACACATCCACAATATTCAAAATTAACCACATTATTTGGGTGGTAATTGGGCAGATATAATTATTCGCTCAGACATTCAGTCTGAAGCATCTTGTATACCATTCGAATAATACTAATAAACAAAATACTAAACAACAAAATAAGGACATTTTCAGTATCTACAACCGCCTCTACTTCGTCCGCCCTAACATAGTAACTTGCCACTAAGTTTTATATATGAGATTTAACAACAGTTCATAAATAATTTATCTTTTAACATGTCGTTGAAATTTCAATCAAAAAAATGTCATAAAGTCACAATCAAACAGTTTTAAATTAGTTTAAAACTAAGAATGTTATCTGTTCATACAATATTATCTCTCAAAACGATTCAACCATTTTTACTGTTTTTTGTTAAAATCACTCCCACGAAATATTTTAACTGTTTTCAAATCTTGTAAGCAGATAGATGCTAGATTGATCATCAGCAAAAAAAGAAAATCTTTACTGCCGTTTTAGAGAACATCTAGTAGTTAACACAAATCTATAACAACCAACTTACCCATTATAACTTCGTGAGTGATAGAAGGAAAAATTAAAAACGAATAGTATTTGTCACAAATATTTATGCTGTGCTCGACATGCGAGTCACAATTCAAGAGAATAATGTTATGTCGAGCACAACTCGAGTGGAAAGTGTTAAGCTTAAGTGTGAAAAGAACGGAGGTGTGCTCGACATGCAATGAATCCTGCTATTCTTTCATGCACAAGATCTTGTTTTATCTTACGAGATCACTGAAAAAAATTATTTATTTGGTCACAACGATGTTTTGGAAACGCAGAGACTCCCTCATTTAGAAAGAAAAATGGTGCTTCTGCAGCTTTAAAAAAACGTGTACAAGTTTATCCGACAATATTCTTTGAAAAAACCTCACAAAATATAGGAGATCACAAACCAAGAGGTTGCTTTTGTTTTACGCAGCTAATTATGATCATGATTTTAAATTTAACGTTTTTTGAACTGTTATATAGTTTTTTAGATTATATTTATAAGCATTTTAAATCTTAACAACTTTTAATAAAATGTACTTAATCAGTAAAATAATTTTAAACGCAACAAATAATTGTAAAATCTACTAATGCATCATGTTACTCGGAAACCGTGAATACATTCCTGAACAATTTGGCTTGCACCGTCTAAAAACTAATGATTTACAAACCTAACATGAAAAATGTTTAAAGAATATATGTACATCTTACCTGATTTTTGTGTGAAGCGAAATTTTGCCAGGAAAGTTAAACAGTTTCCCACAAAAAATGGGGCTTGACCCCATAAAAACCAGAGATACACAATTTTAGTTTCAAAAGTTTTCCGAAAATATATGAAAATCTTACCTGATTTTGCCAACATACCCAGTAAGTAAACTAACGCCTATCGCACTGCGTTAATGGTATAGCTCTCTAAATTTTTAGTACATAATAGTTGAGCGGAAATTCCCGAACACATAAAATTGAATTAATTAAACCGATGTGCCAAGTTCAAAGTAACAGGTTATGACTCAAAAGTATCAATGTATTCTGACACCGAAAAGTATTAATTAAAAGCTTTCACCACCAAATACATCCAAACTCTGGAACAGATTATGAATCTAAATTAAAATTAAAATTAGCATCTCAGAAAATTTATTAAAGACCCTGACCTGAAAAACCCTGACATCTTATAATATAAAATAAAATACAACACACCGGCATAAAAGGCTTTTGCTGAACCGTTGCTTAAATTTTCCAATAGAAATATAAAACTATTACAGAGAACTCCAATTGGAAAACAAAACGAATAAAAAACCAAATCGCGTTTCAACGCCAAACCAATATCCAATATTATGTAAATGGGCCGTTTCCGAATACGGCTCAAAATTTTTAAGATGCCACGTCTCGTCACCAGTAATAGTAAAAGCCGTAATTCCACTGGAAACACAAAATTTCAAGCAAAGTCGTTGTTCAATTTTTTTTCCATAGTAAAATTCGCCGGACAAACTTTTCGCGTCGTAAACAAATAGCTGCCAAACTCACACTAATGGGCGAATTCTGCTCAAACACGAATGTCAAAGAAGGTTGTACCAACTTAGAAAAAAAAAATTCACCGACTAGGTTTACGCGCGTGGTTTAAATGGACCAGTCAGGGTCAAATTTGATCAGATGGTAACTTTATATACAAATACGTTTTGAGAAAGCGCAACATATTGTCTCAAAAGTAGAAAGGATGAAAACAATAAAAATATACAGAAAGAGAACCAATACCTCTGTGAGTAGGAAAATTCCAATTACTTGTTGTACATAAGTTCCCCTTTTTTTAGTGGTACTTAGAACTGTACGCATAATAGAAAATAAAACAAAGCAATATTTTCTCCAAATTTCCATGCATGACCAGGAAACTGTGTATAGAAATTAAATTCGTTTGGAGTTATATTTATATGGATTTTATATTCATACTATTTCCTTATAAATAGAACAAATAAATATATTTTATGCATTAATTAAAATTGAATTTAAACATAAAAGCAGAATATTTGTATTCCCTTTGCTATAACGCAACATTCTGATTTGGCTTTAATTTTAAATATACATTCCATTAGAAGGGTCATATTACATTAAAAATATCTCTCAAGCAACTTGTTGTTGAGACATCTAAATATAATATTAGATAGCTCAACAATAAGCACAAAGAAGATTTTTTTTTTAATGTAGTGTTACTCTTCCAGTATATTTAATGTAACACTACACTCATAAACATAAATTCCAATCATAACAAATTTATTCTTGCCACCCATGAATCGAACCTAGGATGTTCAAATTGCACAAGATTTCGCTATATAGACCCTATAAGTCAATATTTAGGTAACATCAACATCCAATAGCATTTTTTTCAAGTTAAGAATTTGAAATCTTGTTAATAGCAGTTTTCCACTTAAAATATTGATTATTTTCTCTTGTTGCCCCAATGTTAAGCATTAACGTTAACTTCTACGACCTGGGTAATGTGCCCTCTAAAACTTCTTCTGGGTAATGCGCCCTTTATATTCACTTATTCGACCTTTTCAGCTGAACTTTGCCCAAATTTCTGGGAGTGCTTGTTATTGGGCGATCAAAAGAAAATGCTCAATATTTTAAGGGTCAACGGCAATTAATAAAATTTTGAATCCTTCGTTTGGTAAAAATCCTTTTGTGAAACATGCACACATATTCACTTATTCGGCCTTTATAGCCGAAACTTCTACTAAGAGATTTCTCTGGGTGTGCGGTTTTTGAGCCATCAAAAGAAAATACTCCATATTTTAAGTGGAAAACTGCCACTAAGAAGATTCCAAAGCCTCCGTTTAGAAAAAACTTCTATCGGTTTATGTTCAACATATTGAGTTATTCGACAATATAGCGAATCTTTCCAAAATCTCTGTGAGTGCTTGCTTCACTTGAAATTAGTAGTGTATTTACATTTTAATGGGAATCCTATAAGATTTTTATTGTTCTGATTGGAAATACGTATACGTTTTCGTATTTTGTCAAATGTTTGAATTAAAATTTTGAGTGAAGTTTACTAATACATGTTTCTTCTCTCGGTCAGGTCATATCGATATGATCTCTAACGTCTAGTGGATTTTCTAGCATATTGAAAACTTCCTATCGATGCATCCCATGAGTTAAGATACGGAACTAAATATTAAATATAACTAAAGGTAAAGGAAATTAAATTTATTTGGTTGTAAATCGGTAAAAATGTATTGAGTGAAAATTGGAATAATTTTAGGCCCCAGTGTAAATTTGATTTATTTAGCTTAAAGTTCTCAGTTCAGAATTTCTTCCAAATTCTTGGTTTGGTCAAATAAAAGCGGATTTTTTTTTTAAATTTTTCGAGATCTTTAAGGCCAATTGTCAAAATTTGTTATGTTGGGACACTTGTTCCTGACGTATTTTGACATTTAAAGCGAAATTTTAGTTAGTGGATTTATTGTTGACGAAAAGGTTACTTGTTTTAGAAGCTTCCATTGGGACGATTATACCTTAGCCTCGTCATTACATTCGTACCAGTTATGAATCCTTCTAGAAGGTATGGATCGTTGTTGACTTCATTGAGCAACACCTGAGCAATGTTCATTTCAAGAGAGTCCAGTAGGGTTTCCAAATATCCGACATTTATGATTATCCGAATATCGAATGCTTACCAATAAAATTATTCGGATAATCCGAAAATCCGGATAATAAATAAAAATATAATTTGATTGATTGATTGATTGATTGCGATGTACGATCAAGCATTAAGCAAGTCTCCCGTATTATAAATGCGAATACCACACTACTATACCCATGTTGCAACACGACACCATAACTCTCCCTTACCAAGAAAATATATACCATCATACTTCACTTGTCATGAAGCCAACATAGCAATATTTCACCCCGTAAAGGAAGGCGCCACATCGACAACCACATAAGTCTAATAGTTGTGATATCCGCCCATGGCCAGGCCGCCGTCGTACACCTTTTTACATATAACAAACTCGAGGGATGGGAAAGGAATGTTAGCAACAAAGACTCAACCCGGTTCCAGACACCTAAGTAGTTGATAGTTAGTAAATTTGTTAGTAATATATTTTTAGTAATTTATTTAGCACAAGACAATACAATTTAAAGTTCATCTACTGCTCCAACTCCTGCAAGGTTGTGTCAGGTTCTTCAAGACATTCCTAAATTTAAAATATGCATTAATTCTTTATAATAACTATTTTAAGTAATAAATTTGATTCTCTGAAATAAATTCTAACTCAATCCCTATGTACCACAAATAAATAACCATTAATAGTTTGACAATCATTCAACCCAACCCCATCTGGACATCGTGCTGTCATCACAGCCATTGTCATCATGGTCGAGTTTCTCAGGAGTATTCTAAACTAAAACCATTTTAACTAACCAATATGAATACTAATACCAAAAACTATCATTAACAATTATACCAACAAGTATGAACATTAACACCAGTACGAACACCAATACCAACACCCACTTCAATACCAATACTAACCTCAACCATAATATTAAGCCATATGAATAATTCAACATCAACAATAAAATTCTACGGAAATGTTCAAAAATTATAAATTGCTAAGTTATAATTCAAATTCACAGCACTTGTTTCATTTGCCACCCACCGTTCTCCTGTAGATAGTTAATTAATTGTTTACCTACTGCAACTAGATTCAAAAATAAAAGCTGAAAAAATATATATTTTATATATTTAACCATAATATTAAAAATTCAACTAATCGGCAATTTCCTAAAAATCTTGCAAAAGGATAATTGTAATGCTTAAATTACTTATTTATTTACTCAGTTTATTAATTAATAATTTAAACAATTAATTATTATATACTACTCAAAAGGTTTAGAATATTAATCGTTTGGTTAAGCACCACATGTACCTATATATGATATTTACTAATAAGACTCAAATAGAGTTTCCCAGGCTTCTCTGAAAACTAAATTGCTTTACTACTTAATTAATAGCAATTAACTTATATAAATTAGTTAGTAATAAATAAGAACAAAATAGATATCACAAGCCAATACAATTTCTACGCTACATATCTGCTGTATGCTTAGCGTTTCTGGGGGTTGACCGAGAATTCACCAATATTTCTGTAGCTTGGAGACGATCTAACAATTATATATAATTTAGTATAATTTATAACAACCACACCATCAGACAAAATACTTGAACAAACTATGACACTTTGATATTATTAAATTCAACAAACCAAAAAGTGCTGAAATGTTTCCGTCAATACCTCAAATATTCTTGCAATGTAATATAGTATACAATATCATATAAAAGGAAATTTCCCCTATTCTAGGTAACGTGCGATGCTGTTCATTCAATTATTATATTGTTTCAATCTATATACATATATATAAATTACAATTTAACACTAATAAAGTGATTGATTTCAGCAGATTTTTTTGTCACCTTAGAACAACATTTTTAACTATCTTTATACAGGCATTGTTATGCTTGATTAATTGATTGCTTGCAATGTATGGTCAAGCATTAAGCCAGTCCCCCGTATCATAAATGCGAATATACCACCCCACTATACCCATGTCACAACACGACACCATAACTCTCCTACACAGCATTACCTTAAAGAAGATGGTAAATTAATAAGGAAGAAATGTCAAGAAAGTATTAAACAGGATCGGGAGTTAAGCCTTTGAGAATTGTATTTTTTATAATGAGTTTAAATTTTTGTAAGTTATTTACCAAAAGGAACGTTTGATAATTTCTGAACAATTTGCTCAATGTCGTCAAATAAAATATCGAACCCATAATGAGCGGTGTCCTTAGGAATATTAAGGCTTCAAACAGTTGAAATCATAGTTCGCACTTTGGCTTAAATAACTGTGGATAGAATAAATCAACAGCCTTCTGCGGCAAATCAGCCGGATGGATTAAGGAATAATCAAGTGAAAGCTATATGGGTTCAACGGTAGGGAAATGTTTTTCGAAGCCCATGAATGTTGCAAAAACTTGAGCGAAAAACAGCCCCCTCCTCCCCATTTTTTTAAATTTTGCGAAACACGCATATGTCAGTGCGAAAAGTTTGAGAAACACTGGAATGTAGGTTCACAATGGATTCAGCAAGAAGTAAATTTGCCAGCCGGGGTTCCAATTTTATAAATTTTCATCATCTTTATCACACCTTCATTACGTTTAACAAATTTTCCTAGTTGAATCTAAGTAGTTATGTTCGTGTGTTATTTCTTGAATATTTAAGTAAATTCGAGTAAATAGTATCTGAGTGTCAGCAACGAATGGTGTTGGCAACTGCAAAATTGTATAAACTAATCTCAACCCCTCAACTTTGTGAAAATTCAAACAAGCCCTTCAAAGGAACATGACGAGAAACTCTATGTTGTAAATTGTCATATTTACCTTGAATAAGTATTTTTAAACTGGTTAGCTACCGGCTTTCTAGGAGGCTTTTTAGGAGATTCAAGAACAAAGAACGTGAGCCATTAAGCTTTGAATATGATGCGAGTTATTAATAAAACCATGGTAATTTCTGCAAAAGCTCTAAACCTCACATTACCAGTAGGATGGTAAAGAATTGAGGATACAAATTTGGATAGATTATCTATATTAAAAAAATGGATCCACTATTCATTTCCACTTTATAAATGAAATGGGAAACAAAGATAAAAGCAACAACGTTTAATGGCCCCTTTAATCCCTGTTACATCATCATCCATCAATACCAATAATTAGATTTGTTTCGACCACCAATTTTGGTTCAGGTTTTTGAATAGTCCCAATAATTTCCGACTTGAAGACGTCAGCCATCCGCAATGATGATGAGCAACACATTAGACAAATAATCCTACTCCTAAATTTTATCAGACAACATCGAAAACACACAAAAAAATTGATTATTTCAGATTACAGATTCATTCACACAAAAATTGATTATTTTTTTTTCAATAAACACAATGACAGATTCGCACTCAAACCCTCCCGGCGCTAAAATGTATACATCAAAAGTATTTCGTTTACGAACAGTTTACGAAAGATTCCCATTACAACACACCACTACATCCACACTCTCCATACAATTATATCCTGCGGCTTTGCTTTATTTTCAATCCTCCTTGTACAAATCAAATTAAAGTTGTCGTATTGTGAAAATATAAAAACTTCTGACAACCATTGTTAGCCCCTCGATGCATTCAAGATTAGCACCACATCCACAATATCGTATAAAAATCATTACAATGATCATTTTGAAAGGTATTTAAGCAATACTCGAAGTACCTCATCTATGACTGAAACATTCTATTTCACTTCAGAAAAACATCAATTAAGAAATTTGGTACGTTGTGTCTTGTGTTGCGGCTCATTTGAAGAAAAACACAAATAAAAGATAAGATTGTTTCAAAAAAACTATTTTATTCTAACCAAATATGGCAAGTCGAACTAAACCGTTCGTCAACGTTACGCTCAAGCAGCCCGCAAATATTACGTTTAAGCGTACACGTTATGAACACCTTTATACATACCAATACATACAAAAGTCTTCGCAAATTAGTTTCACTTCTCATGTGACAAAAGTACACATTACGTACTACATTCGTACCGCTCCATCGCAACGTCCACGAACACCCCAGTACAGCAAAGTCTTCGTAAACCGTACGTTTATGATACACCTGGTCTGGAGGGAATAAACACCGATAAAGCAGTCGATAATTGTCAAAATATGATATTACTTTAAAACAAGCAAACTTTGTTCAATAATTCAGCAATTACCATAGTTGTTTAGTTAAATATGAATTAACCGCTATACATTTAATTAATTAATGCACAAAAAATTAATTTAAAACTACTAAAAAACCACAACAACCAAAAATGTATAATTGATCGTCGATACGGCAGTCACAAATTTTATGTGAGATACAAAACAAAAGGCCTTGAAATGTTTTCATCTCGAAATTTATTTTCATCTTGTGAAAACACAACAGAGACATCATCGAACCACACACACACACAAAACACAATAAACTCAATGCACAAGCACTCAATAAATACACTAAATTGTAATAATTATAAATAAAATCGTAAGAACCGAACCACACAACAATTTTATTTTATTTATTTTTTATGTTTTTCCCGATTAAGTACAAATTGAATGGTTTGTTTACGTTCTTACGATAAAAAAAGGACTAACCTACAAACATTTTTCAAACATCCGTCTCTCTCCAATGTACACTTGAAACAGAAGGACTTTATATGTAGCAAAAAACAAAGCACAATAACACAATGCACAAAATAAATGAGTATTAATCAATTAATACGGATTAATATAAATTAAAACGTAATACTTATCTGATCCATTGCTGTATGTGTATGACAAACCAACGAAGCGGCGCATCTTCCATTCGCACTATTTTTCCTTAATTTCAATTTTCACTTTAAATTTTTATTTAAACACTACACTTTTCTGTTTTCTATGCCACCGACATATCATTTTAATCACAACAACTAAATAACTACACAATAATATTTAAAACCAAAATTAACCGCAAAATTTTCATAAACCATCTTTATATCTTTCTCCATATATTTTTATTTTTTTTTTTTTTTTAACAGAAACAAATTTTTAGTAATTTTAGTAATTAGCCACTTTTAACCTTCACTTTTTATATCTAAACAGAACACTAAATCACTTTTAATTGTATTTAGCACATTTTTTCTATTATAAACCTATTTATTTAATTTAAATTAATTTTTATTTATTGACCAAAAAAACAAGACGTCAACTCTTACTCAGGGCTACCTACCGTCCGGATAATAAATAAAAATATAATAGGTATATATTCCAATTTTTCGTGAGTTTTTAATTCATTTGCAGTTCATTACATAAAATAAATAACAATTCATAAAATAATACCAAATAATAATATAATTATAAATAAATCTAACATGTAAATTTAATACTTATCATAAGAAAATTATATATTTATTTCATTTTTAAAAATGCATATTTTAAAAATACAATTTCATTAAATGTTTCGAAATTAAGCCGAGTTCTAATTTGTGTTCTAGTTAAACCCGAAATTGAAAAGACGCGTTCCGTCGCTGTTGACGTTGGTTTAATTGTAAGCAAAGCATTAAATAAAATATTTAAATTTTCTGTCCTGGTCTTAGAGTTGCTTAACAACAGGAAATCTTTTTTCAGCAATGTTGAGCTATTAATTTAATTCTGTTCTCCAAATTGTGTAATTAAAGAAATTGCCACTTCTAGTTGTTGTTGCAGTGATGCTGTACTGTGAGTTACTTCGTGTTCATTTTCACTTGAGATTGTTTCTACTTCAACTATATCCATCCTCACAGTCATCATGAGCCCTACCACACTCAAATGGATGAATTCTTTCAAAAAATTTTACGGCCAATTCAATAGCGGCTTCTTTTTTAGAGTAGTCGAAAAATTTATTGGAACAAGGAATGTAACCAGCTTCTAAAATATTATTAAAGTTTTATCGCGACGTTCATCCATTCGTTTTTTAATTTGTTTCGATAAATTTGTGCTTAGTTTCATTCCAAATGCGTTTAACTGCTCGAAAACGAATTTATAAACGCCTTCAGCGGTCAAAGACGTCGCTGAATTTTTACTTAGTTCCTTTACAGCTGTTTCAAGTGGCGATAAGATCTCAAGCAACTGTTGTAAAATGGATATGTTTCTCTCCGTAATTTTAGGTTGACCCAATTCATTTACATTTCTATTTACCGGTGCCTTTATTTGATGAAAACGTTTGATCATAGTTATCAAACAATTCCATCGTATTTTGATATCTAACATCAACTGCAATGGTTTACCCTCTTGTTCATTAACATATCCTTGTAATATATTATTTTTTACCGAAGAGGATTTCAAAAAATTCGTCAATTCTTCGGTCTAATCTAGAATTACATCATTTTCTGGTTGTTCGAAGATTATGTTAGCATCTTCAAAACTATTTACATTCATAAAATTTCTATTGTTTTCGTCAGACTTATTCTCTATTTCTTCTTCATCATAGTCTGTTATTACCTCGTCTTCTTCGTAAATAGATGTTGCCTTTTTTTGTACAGTACATCAGTTATTGCTAAATGACCATGGTTATGGCAAAGTTGAGATGATATGCCCAGGATTCTTCCATATTTGACCATAACTGCGCCTGCATCATGCGTGTTGATGATGTTTTGATGTCAATTTTAAATTCTTTTAATTTATTTTCAACGTAAAGTTTTGTTTGTTCCGCATTGCATGAACCTTTTAATAGAACTAGTCCTAAAACATATACTTAAAATTTTTTCATCAAACTATCCACAAGAGCATGAAGTGAAACATTGAGGAATATATTCATGGAATTATCAGTCCATTCGTCTACTGTTATTGACATTTTTTTGTTTAATTCGTTGATAACATTAATATTTTCATTCTTTTTGATATCATAAAGTTTAAAATGCACTTGGTGACGGTTGTGGGGCTTTTAGGTATGGCAAACCCTTTACTTCAAATGTATCCTTGAATAGCTCGTGATTTTACTACAGAATTGATTGAAAAGCCGTCTTCTGCTACACATCGTGTAAAATTTCATCAAAGGTTTCAGTTTTTAGAAATTTTATCATACCAGTGTCATTGGCTGTAACTTTTACTTTTTTAGAAGAAGATGCTTCAGTTTGATCATTTTTTTCATCAATTAATGAAGTTGTAGTAGCAAACGAGCTAGATAAATATTATATCCGAATAATTATGTGAAAATATCCGAATAATCGAGTAGTCAAAATTGGCCGAATAATCCGGATTATTCGAAGGTCGGATATCCGGATTGAAAATCCTAGAGTCCAGTGAACTGTGAAATATTTTAAATTTATTTATGTCTTAGTGTAAAATGAGTAAAGGCTACAAGGCTACTAAAGCTCTCGCTATTGCTTCTGTTGCTTGGGAATCGCTTAAAGTTCTCTTTCTTCTCTGTAACAAAAGCGGGTAGTCTGGGAAAGCAAGATTTTTCGAGGCGATTATTAAAGCTCAGGAAATTCCTTTAAATTGATCGGCGTCAATTTAGAAACCTCTATTCGGAATTTCCCGAACACTCTCGTGTTCGCCATAAGTCAGTTGTATGTCGCATGTTTAAAAGTGGACAGATGAAAACTTTTTCGATATAAAATACATTCTGACTTCATTTTATTGCTGCTGTGTTTGTTGTTATTGTTTGTTCAATAGTATCATTTGTTCAATATTAGAACTTTGCAAACTTTATTGTTCAAAAAAAGAAAATTTCAAAATATTTGCAAGTTTCAACATTTTTTTATTAACTTATAGTTCTTTCTTCGTCTTTACTTCAAGAGCCGAATTTGGATTTGAATGATTCAATCTGATATGGTTGTTACATTGACACTGCTAAACCACTCCCATCAAACGTTTCATCTGAACATTGAACGAAAATACAAAATTAAATTTTTTACTCCTATGAAAATTTAATTATTTGTTAATTAATTAATTAAACATAATCATGTACATATGTATATATAATTACGTTACGTACATATTTCAAGGGTATTGAGAAATAAAACTTAGGGTTTAATTATTAAAAAGAAGTTGCAAATTTGGTTTCCTTTTGATACTACTAACAACAAAAATAATAGCAACAATATAGAGAATCCTATCGAGAAATAACTTTACAATTTTTTTAAGTTTTATCCATTGTTCAAATTAATACGTGAATTGAATAATAAATTGAATAAACGACTCGATAGCAAATAAAAAAAATCTTAGTTGAAATGGAAAAATTATTACACATTTATAACGAAATGTAAAGATGGAGGAAAAAATATTTTCTTTTGTCTGAAAAATATTAAAAATTTAGCAAATTATTATAATTGTTATCATTATTAAATTGTTTATTTTGCGGAAAGAATTTTTTTATAAGATTTGAAAAATTTAAAATATGGTTATCAGATCAGAAGAAATCGTATTTCGAGAAAATGAAGAAATCGGAAAAATCACTAAACCTCTGTGTAATACCGAAACGGTCGAATATTTTCCATCTTTGTATTTTGGGCCTGGAACGGAAAAACGCTTTTAAAATGATGCTTAAATAATGTTTTATTGCACCTTATTGCTGGTCAGGCAATCGCGGACGATTACATTATAATTCAAGCTGTATAATGTAAAAGCGTCTTTAGTTCAAATCGATTAAGGTTTTGCATAACTGCCCCAAAGGCCCCTAGGATTTTTTCCTAATTCACTAAATTTAATCAATTCAAGGACGATAGTAGACCTTCATCAACATTCAACATTTAAGTATTTGGAACAGTTTTGTCTTTTCCATATTTTCCAGTACCCCCGAACAATGAGCTTATGGTGTTTCCGAATATATTAGTGCAAGGTTAGCGGATAGTTCAAAATCTTCATTATTTCTATCGTTCAAAATTACGAGTATGTCGTTTTTAATAATTTGTTCTTCCAACATACTCACTTCTTGTTGTTGATGTTTAATGAGTAAGTGTGGACGGAATTTCTTCTCAAGTCTGTTTGTGTTTATAGTTAGCCTATTAAATGTCGATTACTACTATGTTCAAAATATTCCCGAATCGAAAAAAATGTGGAAACATCGGTTTTGTAGAACTTTGGTCCATAGTTTGTAGACTAGGTATTGTCTGAGATCAATGGAAAAGTTTTTTTGCCTCTAGAATTGTACAGCTGTTTACCCGAAGGTACGTGTCGAACTTTTAAATCACATGCCATTATGTAGTAACTTTTTAAATTGGCCAGTCCCATTCATCAAAAAATCATATTATACACTACTGCACAAATTCGGTATCTGTTAGTTTTTTTTGTGCTATCCGAGAAGCAAATTGATGTGACCTAGAGTATTTGCTTCAGAGTTTTCTGGCTTATTCTCACTATGGTTGCATCGATGATTTTGCTGTATTGCAACTTTCTTATTTTAATGCAATCGAATTTGAATTCATGTTCCGCCCCTTGTTTATTTACCGGTCGGTCTTATTTTACTAAGGCCATGAGTGAACATTGTGCAATCAAAGACAACAAAATGAACATTAGAATTTTTTTTTTTTTTTTTTATTTACTACCCAGACTGCGGTTATTAAACAGGCTTTAATAACTTTCACATATCGTCGGCGAGAAATTCAAAGTGGGTAAGTCCAAAAACAATTTTTTTTAGTAGACAATGAAAACTATTGCGCTCTCCGTATTTTCTTCAGGCAAACACTTATTTTCTTTCCAAATTTCTTCACCTTAACGTAATATGGCGATTGATGCACAATGGAGGAATCTTTCGTTTGATATGAAAAACGTAACATTGGAAAAAATAGACTTAGGTACGCATTCTGTATTTCTCGCCGACGATATTTAATTTTTTGTAAATTCGCGCGGTTCACCAAAGTTCATAAAAAAATAAGGGCACCAAAAAATTGATTTTATTTAACAACTTAATTATTTTATAAATATAAAAAGGTTTATAACATGTTTAGATCCAAAAAAGTAAAAGAATCACCTTTATGGGTGTAATCGCGAAATACTTATTTTCTCCCACCTTATAATCGCTTGATAGTCAAATCATCAAAAAACGCGATTGCCCGCGTGCGAAATAAAATTCCGCGATTCGCCCTCTGTGGGTAAATCTTTATTCATAATTTGAATGCTGCATGCAAATAAATAGCTCAAATAATTTCATTGTGCTCACTAAAATCTGTTACGCTTTGTTGTTATGCAATTCGCTAATTGTTTTGATCATAAAATTTTATAATGGATATTTGACTTTAAATTAAAATTTTTTCGAAATTCTAATTATTGATAAAATAAAATAAGCAATGAAGACGAATGAAGGGTACTAGAAGAATCCGCCCATATGCACTATGCTCACCAACCCTGACGATATCTGCTCAAATAAGCTCACCAATAATCGATTAATTTGTAATAGTTTATTTTCGGTGACGGTATATCCGACTTTTCGAACCACACTTTTGCCACAAAGCCTCCGTTATACGGTACTAAACCAACCATTTAAATTTTACTAACAAAATCCGTTATTTTGAGCATGGGCAGTCCATAAAAGATGTGACAGGATTTCCTAAATTTGGAGACTCCTAATCTAATATCACAATTGGGCATGACAATATAAATCCTCTACCCGAAGCACAATTAAGGTTAGATTATTTAGAAATAAGACATGTTGAATAGCAGCCAAAATCCAATTCGCCAGTTTTCATCTTTGACTTTTAAGAACTAACTCCAGTTATACGTCTCTAGTGTACTGTTAAAAATCCTAAAGAATTTAAATTACTCTGTCCAGAGAGCACCCACAAAATTCAAAACTTAGTTTCAAAGATTTGTGCTGTTTCCCCAGATCACAACGTTATGTGAGCAACGTAATAAGTGGCTGGATGGAGCATCGGCATGAACCATTCGACAAATAAATAAAATACAAACAATACAAACACAGAATTAATGTCAATTAACTTTTGTGACCGGTACGACATCTCCTTACCACATAGTATTATATTTTCTACATATCTTACCACTTCTCTCCTCAATGTAATAGCGTGATGTTATCTAAGAGCGTACCACCTCTAATAGCAAAAGAATACTACCCAGAAATAATACCTTTAAAGGGCTTTTTATTAAAACTGTTCACAAATAATGTGTCGATCAATAGATCGTTAAAATTTCAATAAATAAAATGTCATAAAATGTCAATAAAACGTAACAGCCGTCAACGCCATTTTCTTAAATATTGACGATATTATTTGCCACCAGCAAAGTTTTTTAGGCAAACTTAAACATTTTAATTCGGTAACCTAAACGTTCTGTCTTAAAGTTTATGGAACAGAAAAGAATAAAAATTTACCTTCGAAAAGTTTTTTATGACCTCGGAAAACAGTTCAACAAAATTGTTTTACTATTTTTTGTTAAAATGACCCGGCGCAAAGCTTCATATTTTAAAAACAGGCAGATGAAGAATTGTCACATTTATACCTACAATATAAAAAACCTTGATCCCGTTTTTGAGAAAATCTGTTTGGGAGTTTTTTGTTCTAAGGCAACCTGTTCTATTCTAGATTAGAATGGAACCAAAAGTTAACACAAACTTCTTATTACTCTGTCTTTGCAAAAATTTCTACGAAAAATATCTCTTATTTTTGAAAATGAGAGGCAAAACAAAAATGTATGACTGGAAGGGTGGAAGAATGGAAGGACCGGCACGACATTTTTTTTAATCGATATTTTTAAGTGCTGCAGCTGTATTCTGAAAACCCACGAATATAATTTGGTTGCTTTTAAGTTTTAGAATTAAATAATTTAATTAATAGTAATTTAAGGGAAATACAAGATAAAAAGCGGCACGCAACAGTGGAAGTACTGCGATGATTCGAACTAAGTAAACGAATAAAAGTATCAAAGGTTCTAATTTGAAAAAATCTAACTTTAGTTTATATCTCTGAAACTAACGAGTTTCAAGGTCATTCAAAATCACCACTAGACCTCCCTCTCGACTCGATCCTTATCAAATTTTAATATAAGTAACTTTTCCCTATCTAGCACCGTTCTCGAGATAGCGGCTCAATCACTCACCACTATAATGAATTCACTCCACTCAAGACACGGGCCATCACTTTGTTGTCTGCTGTATAATAAATAGCTTTGGTGTATTGGTTAGATTTCTTCGTCGTACTCAAACACAGCACCACGAACACAAACGAAATCACGAACACAAAACAAAATCAAATAATTTTCACTTTTAATTGTCATCAGTCTCGTCTCGATCTCTAAAGCGACAATAGACATGAATAGAGTTTTTTTTTCAATGGAGCATTTTGTTTTTTATATATGTATGTATATGAAAAAATCTTAGGTGTAAAGTTTCAATTCGATTGGTTAAACCATCTGGGCGGTAGAGAGGACACAGTCAGAAAGACTCCACTTCAAAACCCATTTTTTCCAAGTCAAAGGAAACAGAACAATTTGCAAAAATTTCACGGTGTTCTTGATTCTATACTATATAAATTCGCTGCATTTATTTCATCAAATTGTTTTCTTCGTCAAAGGTCTGCAAGAGTTGCATTCATATTTTAAACATGAATTGGTTTTGACCTCACCTCCTTTATTTAAGGATGGTACTCAACGGAAGGGGAAAAATCGAGCATCATTCATATTTAAAATTTCAAATATCACCAGCGACAATTTTCTCACAAATTCCGTATATATTATAGATGGAGGTCATTTGCCAGACTCCGTAGTATGGCCAAAGCCGACGACTTATGGCAAAATACAGCAAATGTAAGGGAATTATGTTTTCAAGCATTATGCTAGAAAAGCAACGGTAGTATTTGAAGGTTATCCGGACTACGCCACGACGAAAGGAGAAAAACTAAAGAGGAGAGCAGTTACACAAATTCCATTTCCGTGCGCAACTTCCCGAGCAGACTTTCTGGCAAACACTTGCAATAAGAGAAACTTCATTAAACGATAAAATCAACATCTCAATACGTTAAATATAGTCTCACACCAGCTGGAGGATGACGCCGATACCTCAATTACAAGTATTGATGTTGTGTTTTCAAAAAATGTCTTTCCTTTGTCGCAAATCTAGTAATGTTCACGACATACCAGCAGAGAGGGATGTCTTTTCGGAGCGATGTGATCCCTAATGTTCATGACTTTACATGCTTGGATACGATACCCTTCAGCATGTTTCAAGTAAGGAAAAGTAAAGGCATTTAAACTTTTGCAGACCAAAGAAGAACTCGCCACTGATGTGGAAGTAGTTTGTTTGTGGACTGCAATGGGCGGAGAATTTCTGATCTGCATTTAAATTCTAAATTCAATTTCACTTGTCTTCCACCAATAAAAGCTGCTGCAGATCAGCATTTATTTCGACTGCATCATCAGCTTCAAGTATGGTTGGCAAATGATTTAGTTCCAATAGATTGGGGTTGGAAATCTGTGAAGAACAGCTTGGTTTCAATTCAAACAGACCTTCCTCCCCGCACCAAAACATCTACTTAGCTTATTTCATGCAATTACCGCAGTGTACAGCAAGGTACGAATGCAAGCGGTCAAGAACGTTAGGTTCGACTAAGTATGCAATCTACCAGGACATAGCAAGAGATAACACCACAAGCGGAAACATGTAATAATTATTCAACTATAAATAATAATAAAATAAAATTGAAACATCTTAAGCAGAATAAAATTGTGCATAAGACTGTAGAATAATTTTTAAAAATTAGTCCCACTTCGAAAAAAAATCGTAAACAAAATCTTGGGTGGTAGATAGAGCGCAACTTTATTCTTGATAGAAGAAACAAAGCTCTATCGAAATCGTATCGAAAGTGATATTACAACATGTCTCCCCAGCAAATGTTCAGCAGAAAAATTGTGGTTTCTTCTCACCTTGGGAGGCAGCAATATAACCAACTACTATTCTATGAGCACTTCTCGCTTTTAGTTTTTCTACTGTATCGTACGGACAGAATCTCTTACAGCCAACATGAGATGAAGATTTCTGGACAGTTTATTCTGCAGGCTACTTGAAGCGGTTCTGACGAGTTGGAGAGAATCTGTAAAATAGTGGGGTTTTATAAACTCAATCCTAATACCAGGTAAAACGATCAAATTTTGAACGTTCTAATCCAATCAGATCCGCAACAGTTACCGTAAACCATAGTAAATTTCAAATAAAATTTGTCAGAGAGCAACTCCAATTTGACTTCTATGGAAAGGTTCCGCAAACTCTCATTTTTTTAAGCCAGTTAAAATTTGGATATCCTTCGCAGCATCAAGTAATTTCAGTTATTATTTTTAACAAACCAATTTAATCTGCACTCAATTATAGAAAGATTCATTAAATTTAGATTCAAATTTTAATCAAATTTGAATTTAATAGTTTTATAAATTATTGGCAACATTACAACAGTATACTGAGAAAGCAAATCAAATTCAATATTGAATTAATTACACAAAAAAATAATACAAAGCCCGAAGCTGTAAATAACATATTTTACGCTGCTGGCTAAATAGGTAAGATAATAAGAATATTTTAATGAACTATTCCTTCCTTGTAAATTATAAAATCATTCATCATCAATCCAAAAACTAATGTTGTATATTTCGAAACAAATTCAAGTAGCACATTTGCATTAATTTAAATTCAATATTGCGAAATTCATATAAATCAATTAATAATTAATTAAATGATTTTCATTTGCTCATATACATATGTATGTGTGTTGTGCTAATCAGAAATGAATTATTTTCAATAAATAATGAAAAATAAAACAAAATCAATCGACCATTAATTAATTATTTTATTTATATATTGATTTATTATGTTTATGTGTGTAAACAAAGTATTTTAATTGTACATAGCCTAATATTACCCATCACTCATCGATTCATAGTTTCTTGTTTTTTTTTTTTTTTTATTTGCAGTCGATGTTCTGTTTAATGTAATTGATACAAATTTTCTAAAAATAAAATTTCAATTAAATCTAGAATTGATAGTACCAACACAACAATTACATTTTGTATGTGGATGGGTGTGTGTGTATTTGCAAAAATTCTTTTGGGAAAAATTAAGAAAATTGAATGGAAAAACATCAGTCTTCTTGTACTATAGATGTATGATGATACATAATGAGTCTCTAGGTACGCCAACTTATATTTATATGCGCTTTATTTCGTTAATATTCTATTATTTTCGCTATTAACCGTTCCAGATAACAAATTTTCTGTTTGCCTCAACTGTTAAATGTATAAGTAGAGTATACTGGGACCCCAATGCAGGAGTTCCTACATATGTACTCGTATATTAAGGTTGATATATAGTATGATTGTAATTTAATATATCGATGGCTTAATTAACATCGTCCCTAACCCACATTTTTTCTAAAAATTACATTTTGATGCTAAAAAGCAGAACCCAGCATACTGCATCTCCCGAATCATTATGCATCACGTTCCACATTTAACTTTATTCAATCAATTACAACTGGAGTAACGACCAGGGATGAAATTGATATAAATTCCAAAGTACTAAAATGTTGAGCAACAGAGGACTAAATTGGGCTTTAAAGTACTTTTTAATTTTTTGATGTGTTTACATATCGCGTCGTTGGAGAAAACGGCATTTGAAGTTTAGCTGGAAAGTTGAAGAGTGATTTCTTTACTAAATTGTGGTTTCCAAATAGATTTGTTAGAAGAAAGCTTAATTACGAAGTACAATGTTTCAAACTCAGAAAGTATTTTAATTATTTAAGTTTCGAATTTAATTGTTTTGTCTATGTCCAGTTTTTGGACCAACTTTTCTTAAAAGGCTTGTATATGTCCATGACGTTTTGCCTATATCCTCGATTTTTGGAAATACTACTATTTTTTAGCATACACCAAGCAATGTTTAAATAAGCAACCTAATTCTGTTTTTACACGGTAGATACGTTCCAGACGAAACCGTGTAAAAAAAACCGTGTAAAAAAAGACATGAAGTACATAGAAAAAAAAAGAGATTGTTTCCATATCCTTCAACCCTGTAAAAAATAGTTAAAATAAAATGATTCATACAAAAAAAACTATTATGACAGTCCTTATAATAGTCAAATTAAATTTTTTGCACAGTTTATTTCATAAAAACAAAAGGCAATTCAAATCTTAAAGTAAAAGTAACATAAATGTAAAATTATATCAGTTCAGAAAACTCGTACAAGTGTAAATTAATAAACAAAAAGTACATAATCCAATTTTTAAAGTAAATTAAAACAAATTAAAAATCATTAAAAATTAAAAACAAAAAATTAAATTGATTGATGAAAATAACACAGCTCTATTCGCTATCATCATCGGAAATCATACGCGATCGCTTGTGTAATACTGGTTCAAAATCGCTATCATCACTCGAAATATTTTGTACGTCATTATCACGTTCCAATTGTGAGGTTCTCTCTGTGGTATCTTCAACAAGATTAGGATGTTCTCTTTCCGACTGGATAGCACTGCATTTGACAACAAAATCGGTTATTAGCCGTTGTGATCCAGTTTTGGATAGCTCTTTGTATAATTCATGGTAACGAGCCATACAAGACTTCAGTTCACGTTGAAACTGTGCAGCCCTTTCGCAAATAGGATCGTTTGTAACGAAATGATTTCCCAATTTATTAGCAAGCTGAAGACCTTCTAGAATTAAACTTGTAGTTAGTTGAACCGGTTCATCACTATCACTACTTTCTGTAGAATCTACAGTCTCTAAGGCAACTTCTATTATATCGTCTTCACTTAGTACTTTCTCAACTAGCAGTTCTTCAATATCATCAAATGCCAAGTCATCGAAGCCCTCTCCGCCAACTGCGTGTGCCAAAGTGATTATAGAGGAATACTCGTTCGTATTTTCAGGCACATAATTTTTGGCTTTGACAATTCCGGCCAAATTGCTTTCCAGCATGCGTTTAGGGTTGATGGTCGTAATTCAGATAATGCTAACGCAGCATGTGTGACGCAATCTTTAACAGTAAACTTTTCCAAGCATCAATTACTGTAAGTGTCTTATCATTATCTATATTGTCCAAAATATACTGGAAAGTTCGCTTGATGTAGTAAGTCTTAAATGTCGCGATGATTCCCTGGTCAAGTGGTTGAATCAGGGATGTCGTATTTGGTGGCAGGAACAAAACCTGTACATTTTCGTGCTCCAAATCTGGATGGCCGGGAGCGTTGTCCACAATCAGAAGAACTTTGAATACCAGACCTTTTTCGTTCATATATCTTCTAACTTCTGGGGCAAAACATTTATTGAACCATTCAGTGAAAATGGCAGTTGTCACCCATGCCTTTTTGTTCGCCATCCAATAAACCGGTAATTTATTAAAATCGACATCTTTCATTGAACGAGGCTTAAGTGCGCGATTAACAAGCAGAGGCTTCAGCATACGGTCTCCTGAAGCATTGCTACAAAATAGAAACGTGACTCGATCCTTTGCTGCCTTAAAACCACTAGCACTCTTTTGGGATTTTGCTACATTTGTGCGGTTTGGCATTTTTTTCCAAAAGAGGCCAGTTTCGTCCGCATTAAAGACCTGATCTGAACTGTACCCACCATCGGTAATTATTTTGGCAAGTTTTGGTGGAAATTCTTTGGCAGCCTTCTCATCTCCAGAAGCAATTTCTCCTTTGATCTTTATATTATGGAGTGAGTGCCTTTCAAGAAATCCAGTTAACCATCCTGTACTTGCAGAAAATATATAGCTGTTATCACGATTTGTTTGAGAGGATGTAGATGGTTGAAGTTCCTTTATCTGCTTATAAATTCTCAATGCTTTCTGCTTGATGGTATTTCCATCAACTGGTATCCTTTTTTGTGTATTGTCCTCTATCCATATTACCAGTGCTTTTTCCATTTTTTCTTTAACAGAATCTCTAGTGTATGATGACGATTTAGCAGATATTTTCGTTCCAGATACTACAGATTTCCTAATAGCATCTTCATTTCGTTTAATGGTCCTTATTGTGGCTTCGTTCAGACCAAAACTCTTACCTAAAGACGTTGAACCTTCTCCATTTTTGAGGCGGTCTAAAATTTCAATTTTAGTTTCCAAAGAAATACCTTTCCTTTTGGGTTTCGGAGTTGTAGTATTCGACATTTTTCTTAGGGCCATAAAATTAAATAAAGATATCAATAAGTTCGAATATGTAATAATAAAAATCGCTTACCCGTATTCTTATCGATTTAAACTTTTTTGTATGTTACTTAGTCAACAGCCTATATAATAACACGTCCAATTTTATTAAAACTAACCAAAAGACTAAAATATATACCTAAGCTGCTTTGAAAATAAATTAGAAAGGGGAATTCCCTAACTAAATTTCTAAAAGATTACAGTTAATACAAATAATTTTCTTTAAAATTTCAGTCAAATAGCTTTTTTTTAATCGTGCAATATCGAATGAAATCGTGTAAAACCAGAAAAAAAAAATTTTTCTAGACCGTGTTAAATCAAAACCGTGTAAAAAAAGACCGTGTAAAAACAGAATTGGGTGAATAATATAAATCAAAATTCTTTTCAAAAGCATAAATAAAAACATCACAAATTCATTACATCAATTCGTATAATAATTTTAATGATTAAAAATTATTGTTAAATTAACTGACAAAGTTTAAGGCTCTTTTAATTTTAATTATTTGTTCTTCACTCTGAACTGAAGATGAAACATGCCTTCCATAGGACGATGAACAATGAGGCTAACAAGAAATATATAAATTTATTTTTAAAATTTCTGTCCAAAAGCTATGCGCACAGTCAATTTTTTTTGTATATTGCTGTGGCCTCCTTCCGAAAATTTTTGTTCAATCCAGTTCTGTGCAGGCGATGAGGCTGTATTTAAAAATTGCTATAGTGCAAAGGACATAATGCAATTCCTGTTTTGCAGTACACACCTATCTGACCAAAAAAATAATGGTTTGTACTTCCGGATGAGAATGAATATATTTTTCCAACATATTTACAGCACATTTGCAATTTGAGTACCTTCGCAGCCACAAAAAGGTTCATACCTAAAAATGTGAAGAAAGTTGTTGTCTATTTCGAATGAAATGTTTACCTTATAATATTAATACGTACAAAATTGCATTTAAAACTTCTCTATCACCATGAACCTTTCTCGTTAAATTATAGACACAAAATGTTTGCTTTTAAAAGAAGTTTGAATTCTTAGCTTTGAGCAGTTGGAAATTATTTTGCATATCAAGGCTGAAAATTCTAAATAATTTGCTTTAGGTAAGTTTTATTTAGAATATGTGCTTCGCACTCGTTGGTTTGCAGCCAATACCATCATTCGCATTGCCTCGCATTTTTCGCACAGATATTTTTAGAACCATGGAACGCCAAATTAAATTGTTTGTTGCTCATATCTCTGTATTTCAATTTTTTGATGTTGAATAAGTTGAACATCTTACTGATGTTGAGGGAGTATCCCTCAAGAATACTGCAAAACTCAGGGATATAGACAAAAAAATAGAACTGAAGAAAAAATTAGCGGATATAGACCAAATCGTATGGATATACATATAGATAAGACCACATCTAACAAATTAAATCAAAAATTTTTTTTCAGCTTTGCTTAGGAGGTAGCCAAAAAACGAATCTCAAGGATATAGACGTAGTAAACATTTGAGGACATAGACAAATTTTTAAAAAAAATATCGCAGAAACGATTGGAGTTAGCTGAATTTTGATAGAAAATTTGTATTCCTTATGGTCGTTTTACCCTAGCTACATATCTGTGCTCATAAAACAAAAGATTCAACTCGAAAATTCGCAAAGAATCATTGGAAATCGTATGAATATCATTAAAAATCGTAATTTTATTGTTTGTAAACAGTAATTACGGTTATTTGTAGTTGCCGGAATATTACAAAAAATTGATACTATATATGAAATTGAATATGGAAGATTCGAATTTTAAATAATATGTAAAGGGGCACAGCTTTTGTGTCCCTTTTACATATTATCACCACATATCGTCGAGTCCAAATAAGAGTATTACATCTACAAATCATTAATTGTTTGGAGGGGCGTCTCACGTTTTTAATGTTAAATTTGGCTTAATTTTTTTTAAATAAAATTCTTGCCAAACTTTGTGGAAAGGATTTTATTTAAAAAAAAATTAAGCCGAAATTAACTTAAGGAACTTTAAAGCTTCTTCAAAAAATGAGCGATTTGTAGATGTAATACTCTTATTTGGACACGACGATATATATAACTCAAATTTATCAAAAATTGGACATAGACAACAATAATTATAAGACGACGATATTTCAATAACTGACGACTTTTCACTTTTATGGCACTAAAAGTAACAAAAATATATTTAAACTTTTTACCTTTTTAGGTGGGTTCAGTTAAAAGGTTAAATGCTGATTTTGTAAAGCATTAGATAAAGGTATTCTGTTGCTAAAGTAACCAGAACTCAAACGTGGCCACAGATAATTTGTTTAGAAGTAGGAGCTATACACATCAAGCACGAATTGCAAATTCGAGTAAATTTTTTTTTAATATTTATGATTTTAAAATCACTTATATATAAAATTTTTGCCTATTTATAATAGTGACATGTTTTTAATCAAAATAAATTTAATTAAATCTGAAAATTACGTCACAATTAGAGAAAACCAAATTCGCTCGTGATGATTTTGAATTTCGATTTTCTCTAACTTCGATGTAATTTTCGGATTTAATTAAATTTAATTTGATTGAAAACATCGTACTAACATTATAAATGGACAAAAATGTTATATAAAAGTGTTTTTTGTATCGTAATTTTATAAAAAAATGTTCACTCGCATTTAGAGTTCGTGCTTGGTGTTGTGATTAAAATTTAAATAAAGGATGAAATTTACTAACTAAACCAAAAATTATTTACATATCCATTTTAGTTACTTATAAAAAATGGAGGTGTGGCAACACACGACTTTCTTTTACGAATAGAGAATTTTGAGAAATTTTATTTGTTTCTTAATTTTTTTTTTTTAATTTTTAAATTTTTAAATTTTTTTTTTAAATTTTTTATTTTTTAGTTTTATTTGTTTTTAATTTTTGGAAATATTTTGTATAAAGTAATTTTTTGTAAACCTTATACTTTTTAAGATATTTGCAAAGTAAATTTTCTGGACCAAGGGAGTGGCCACTTCCGGTTAGCCGATTTGGAGTAAAATGGGACCTCCCAATTTATCAAAAAAACTTAAATCTGAAGTTTCAGTTCAATTGGTTAAACCATCTGCGCTGTAGAGAGGACACAGACAGACTGACAGACAGACACCATTTCGAAACCCACTTTTTCGGACTCAGGGGACCTCAAAACAAATAAATCTCTAAAAATCTCAAGGTCCAAAATTTTCATGATTACTATACTTTATTTTACTAGAGTAAAAGAAAGTAAAATATAATAGATACTAGATATATTTTCCTCCCACCGAATGGAATACCGTCATTAGTTACAATTACAAGAATAAGTACACGTTCGATGCTCCTTGCCCACTAAAATTTTAAGGAAAAAGCGTTAAAACGTTTGTTTGTCGTCGGTATTCGATCGTCTCGACGGTTAGAATTGAATTTAGTCGAAATTCGAAGATTATTCAACGAAAAATAATTCGATCTTCGAAAGTGCTGGCCTAACGTTTACAGAAAAAATTGAATATAAATATTTTTTCGAAAGGACTGAAATGTTGATCAAAAGTATCGAAGTACTTTTTATTTTCTAAAGGACCGAAAAAAGTACTAAAGGATCAACCTTTTCATCCCTGGTAACGACTAAAAAATATTTTCGTTGCGAGTTGAGTTTTAAAAAAAATTTTACTATCAATTTTATTATTGACCGATTTTTGGTTTATATAACTTATTCTGAAATATATTACGTTTATCTCTTAATATAACAAAGATATTATTTAATAATAATATAATATCTCATTCCTGCTCGTCTTTCTTCTCCTTGAAAGGAATCTCGTTCTTCAATCACAGATCTGCTACCATAAAACAATGTTGTTTTGTTGTTTTTAAATTTGCTCAGGCTGACCTGGATCTTTCAATCCAAAAGACAAGTGAGATGTTCTCAACTCCTCCGTAGATTTCCTTCCACTTATTATTCATAGATCCGGAGATATCACTAAATGAGAGTAGGTTCATTATCAAGGAAGTGAGTAGGAGAAAAAACTGTTTTTTTTGCTAAACCATCTGCTATACTATTTCCTTTTAAGCCACAGTGTCCCGGGAACCAATGAATGACAAAATTTTTAATTTGGTTATGGCCGATAGGATCAATAATTTGATTTTCATAGTGTCTATTTGTATAGTGTGATACAGCTGTTTTTAAGGAAATACAAGAACTTTGAGAGTTAATGTAGTAATAATGATAATATTATTATTTTTGATGATTAGTGATATGGTAATTCCAATTTTAATAGCAATGGTTTCGATATTTTTAATATAAGTAGGGTTATTTTGTTGGATGGCAAATTTCCAATTTTTATCCTCAACGAAAATTCCAATTCCTGGTTTATTGTTAATTATGGAACCATCTGTGTAAATTTTTGCGAAGTTATTATATTTATTAATTTCAGCCATAGATAACGCATATTTTTCAGAATGGTTTATAAGATTTTTGTTTGTGATTTCTTCGATATTTGTTATAATGCTAAAATTAGTGGGAGAAGTTTGTTTTATATGAAAAGGTTTAATTTTGGAAAGAAAAGTATAATTAGAATATAAGTCATTAAGTTTATGAAGAGATCTATTGTTTTTAATGTCGTTACCAATTTTGGAATTATTATATAGATTTTTTGTAATATAAATTAGTGATTTTTTAATAAAATCTAGATCTGAGGATGTTTCTAGAGATTCAGATAAAATAGCCGGAATTAAAGTAGTTCTTAAGAAGCCTAGACAAGCTCTCAGACAAGCATTTTTAGTGGATTAACAGATGTTAATATCTTTTTAATATTTAGTGTCTGTAAAAACATATATAGTATGTATTCAAGTTTTGATTTAATGATTGCTTTAAAAATATTGATCATTGTTTCAGGATCTACATCTCCATTAAAATGGGTGAGAGTTTTAAGTAAGTTAATGGAGTTGGAAATATTTGCTTTTAAGTTTGTGTAGTGATTTGATAATGAAAGACTATTTGTTAAAGTTGTACCCAGTATCTTAGTAGTTAATCTTTCTTTTATATAGTTATTATTAATTTTTAAATTTAGAGATTTGGAATTATTTTTATTAGTGAACAGACTTAAAAAATGAGATTTATCAGTGTTAATTTGTAGTTTTAAAGATTGTAATTTATCAGTTAATGAGAGTAAAGTAGAATATGTTATTAATTGTAAGTTATCGTGATTATCGGAAGAAATTACAATGCAAATATCATCGGCATATTGGAAAATTTTTGTATCGGGGTTATTGATGTCGTGTAAAGAAGTGGTATAGATATTAAAAAGGGTAGGACTCAAACAGCTACCCTGAAGAATGCCTTTATTAGTTTAATGAATGGAAGCTTGATTGATATTTTGAATAGAATTAATTCTATTTGTAAGAAATTGAGAGATCCAATGTGTTATTAGGGAAATTGAAATTTTTAAAGGTGTTTAATAAAATAATTTTTTCTACATTATCAAAAGCTTTGGAAATGTCAATGTTAACTATAACAATTTTTTTGTTTTGTTGTTTGAGGGAGTTGATGAAATTAAATATTTCAATAAAATAGTCAGTGATACTTTTATTTTGTCTAAAACCAAAATTGTAATAGTTATGAATATTATGGGAGATTAGATGATCATTAATTCGTTTTAAAATGAGTGTATTGAAGATTTTTGAGAAAATAGGTATCAGGCAAATAGGACGGTAGTTAATAATGTTTCTATCATCTCTCCCCTTTTCCAAAATGGCGATTGTGTATGATGTTTTCCATTTTGTAGGGTAAATCTGATTTTGCCAGATGTTGTTGAAATAATTTGTAATAATATCGATTAGGTTAGGATTAGAGGAAAATAATTATTTGATGATTTTATATGAGATTTTATCATATCCTGGAGCAGTATTATTGGAATTTTTAATAATATCAAGAATTTCAGTGTTATTAAATTCCGCAGGATTAATATTAGGATTGAGGTTATTAGAGAGATTAGGAGGGGATTTAAAGGAGAAAGGAAAATTATAATTTAGAAAATTATTTGCTAGTGTGGGATCTTCTAAAATTCTGTAGTTGGATTGTTTTTATTTTTAATTTTATTGATGTTGTTCCAGAGATCATAATTATTAGTTTTATAATAATTATATTTTAAATATATTTTAGTAGTTTTATAATTAGTTTTATAATAATTATATTTTAAATATTTTTTTAATGAGCATCATTAAAATAATAATTATTGATGCTCATTAAAAAAATATTCCAAGACTTTTTCTTTCCTCTTCTGATTGTTAATTTAAGTTTTTGGATAGATTTTTTTAGTTCAATGGCGGCAAAAATTTTTTGTTTAAATTATAAATTACATAGTTGTTTGTGTTTTTTAATGTTCCATAGTCTCTGTATAAGATCGTTCCACCAAGGTTTAAAAGTATTTTTCCTTGTGATAATAGAAGTGTTTTATGTTAATGTATAATGTGTATTTTGAAAATAAAGAGGTATTGTGGAATAAAAATTGAGAAAAAAATTACAAGATAAGTTTTCTAGCACGAAGTAAGTAATTGTACCATACAAAGCTAACCTCGTAAATATATATATGTTTAAAAAAATTTGAAATCTGTAATTCTAGAATGAAAACGTATAATGTAGCTGCTCAACACAAAAAACTAGATTGATTGCTATTCAATACCGAAATTGCGTATTCTAAAAATATCAATAAAAGACTTACATCTTATTAAATATTTTTTATTTTAAAATTTTACAAAATGTTGAGCAATAAAGTTTAATTCGTGAAATATTGTCTCACAATGGTTAGTTGTAACTTCCGGCGTTCAAAAATGGGTTTGTTTTTAACGTAACAAGTGTTTATAATTGTAATGCTTTTACTTCTTATTTAGATACGGCTGCAAGCATATTCTTTTGCAATACTCCATTCACGCCGCAGCCGGGACGTAAATCTAGAGAAAGAAAAAAGTCCTAAAAGTCCTTTGCTGGGCAAAAAGTCTTAGTGATGCAAAAACACACATTCAAGATTTTTTAACTACATAGAATTACTCTAAATAGCCGTCTTAAAATAATTTGATTATATGTAATAAGCGTATAGTATTTTCTTGGTAATTCTAAAAAAAAAAATGGAGGTGTGGCCAACACACGACGTTCTTTTACGAACAGAGAATTTTGGGAAATTTAATTTTTTTATATAATTTTTAAATTTTTTTTTTTTTAATTTTTTAATTTTTAAATTTTTTTTTAATTTTTTATTTTTTATTTTTATTTGTTTTTAATTTTTGGAAACATTTTGTATAACTTAGTTTTTTTGTAAACCTTATACTTTCTAAGATATTTGCAAAATAAATTTTCTGGACCAAGGGAGTGGCCACTTCCGGTTAGCCGATTTGGAGTAAAATTCACTGGGACCTCCCAATTTATCAAAAATCTTAAATATGATGTTTCAGTTCGATTGGTTAAACCATCTGGGCTGTAGAGAGGACACAGACAGACTGACAGACTGACAGACTGACAGACTGACAGACAGACAGACAGACAGACAGACAGACACCATTTCGAAACCCACTTTTTCGGACTCAGGGGACCTGAAAACAAATAAATCTCTAAAAATCTCAAGGTTCAAAATTTTCATGATTACTATACTTTATTTTACTAGAGTAAAAGAAAGTAAAATTAAGATTTGCCACAATTCCATTGAAAAATTTCCAAAAAATTGGCTAATTTAATTTTTGTGTACACTAACTACAACGCAATTGTTGGGGTAAGATCTAATTTTTTTTTTAATTTTCAAGAAAATATGCTTATTAATATTTTTTTTGTCACAAACATTCAAAATTAAACAAATATTTTTGACAGTATTTTAATATTTTGACATAAATTTATTTACCTCAACGTGAAGTGGGTCAAAATTGAAGTGGTGAATATAAACTCGATTAATTTCAAGAATACGGAAAAATCGGGTAAAAGTGAATTTTTCGGTGATTTTTTGAGGGAATTTTTATGAGCGAAAAAAATCGTCAACGACTTTTTCGGTGAATTTCAAGAATACGGGCCCTTATCTGTAATATTTGTGAGAATGGAAGGTAAAACAAAAATAATAAAAATGTATGACGAAGGACGTGTAATGTCTTACATTACCTATTTAGTTTAACCAATGAAACACTTTAAGTATTGTAATCCACTTAACTTGTAGGTATTTAAAAAAACTAGGTATATATTTCACTGTAATGTAGAAATAGGATTTTGTATTTCTGATTTTTTTTTTTTTTGTGTAGCAGACACAACTGATAACAAACAATGTTTACTAAATATTTTTTACAAGAAAATTTAATACGTTAATAATTTTCACCACGGTATTAGGGTTCGGAGGCAAAAAAAAAAAATTATTAAATTTTTTTATTTTAATTTGACTTAATGTCCACCAAACAAGAACGCACGAATTAATGTGTCCGAAAACGAAGTTTTGGAACGATGAACAAAAGTAAATGAATTATTTGGTTTTTCGTTTATTTGCAATACACTGTAAAAGTTAAAATGAATTGAAGAAGGGCAGTGATCGATGTTCGAGCGGTTGCGGTTGTAATATGAATGTATGATACGAGTGAGCGCTGATATATGTGATTCTGTGGCGGTAAACAAATGTATGTACTTGATGAGTGAGCCGTTACAGGACTCCCCCGGAAGTGATTTTTCCCTCGCTAGGAAATAACAGTGTGAGTCGTAGCAATACGGACGGTTTTGTTTTTTTGATGGCTTGATGTTTGATCAGCCGAACAGAGAATTCCGTATGCTGGCTTGAGCCGATCGATTGAAATGTTAATGTTTTTACCATTAATCGATACGATGAAATGTTTTCGTAGTCGACGTACAACTTTATACGGACCTTCATAGGGAGGAGATAATCCCGTGCGAACCTTATCTGTTCTAATGAAAACAAAATCACAGTTGTCTAGTGATTTTGGAACAAAAACGTCATCTTGTTTGGATTGACGAGTTGATTTTAGTACAAGGTTTTGCATGGTTTGTCGCAGTTGGTCGATGACTGTGTCGGCGGTTGGGAGTTGTAATATGAATGTATGATACGAGTGAGCGCTGATATATGTGATTCTGTGGCGGTAAACAAATGTATGTACTTGATGAGTGAGCCGCTACAGACGGAAGGACACGGACTACGGTTTAAGTCCAAACATGTGGTTTTATCCATATTATATGTATCTACTTATATCCATCATTTGTTCATCATTCTTTGAGGTGAATTCTGGCTTCGTGAAAAAAATGAAATGAAAAAGTGTAAACCGAATTCTATACTTCTATAATTCTAGATCAATTCTGAATTCTATACTTTTAAATCAGAAACACATCAAAAAAGCATCGAAAAACAAACTATTAACACAAAAATTGCCGTTTTTGCCGCTTTCTTGATGCAAATCAAAACAGAAAAATGGACATTTTTTCATCAATTTGCACTAACACCAATAACGAAAAGAAACGTCATTTTTGCAAAAACGTCCATTTGGTCAGAACTCATATTCAAAATAACAATTGACGATTGGGGCCGTGATTTTAGATAAAATATTTGAGGCTGCTTGGTTTCAAAAAATTTCCACTATACCATATTTTACTTGTTCTGCGAACGCTGATGCTAATTTTTATTCGTCGTTACAGCTTTATTTTATTCTAAAGCTTGATTTCAATGAGAAAATCTTACTGACTTGAATATTTTACTGAAAAAGACAGAGGAGTTAAGACAATCAAAAATACCATTAGAGTGACAAAGATAGTAATTTTTTTTAATAGTCTAAAAAACGAAGCTTTTATAAGGGAATTAGTCTGTGTTCCAAACGAAATAAAATATCGCATAGAAAGTTAAAAAGTTAAATTTTTGACACTTTATTCACCACAAATATTTTATGTGCTTCCGAGACCATTTAAAATTTGTTATCTTTGGTTTATTTATGTATACGTTCACGTAAAATTTATTCTGAAAAATTTTCAGCTGGCTTAAGTGCAATCTGCTCTAGATTACCTTTACAAATTTTACTGTACTGTAATATTTTGCAATTAAATTCAATAATTGCTTGTATAAAATGCACAACTGAATTATTATCGGTATTTATTTAACGATATTATTATTCATTTTAAAATTAAATTATTTTTACTTAACAAAACTCACACAAATAAATAAAACTTAACGTCAAAATTTTAACTTTTTAGCTAGTTGCATTTTAAACAGCAAATCGGTTAAAAAATGAGGTTCTTACCACAGTTAAAATATTTAACTTTTTAACCAATTGGAAAACAGCCTTAGAAACGAGGAAAAAACCAAACTTTTCATAGTAAACCACACAAAACATATGAGAAATCCCTTTCTTTCCTAAGAAAAATTTTTAAATGAAAACGCTACAAATTCTTAATTATGATTTCTGAAATACTTTCATTCAAATCGTTTTCATTTTCTTGTAATAATGGATTTATTTAAACTAAAATATAAAAAAAAATTCATAACAACATTCTGGTCAAATTGAAATACAAGCTTACTACAATTCGTTTGGTCATTAAGTCAATATACATTACATAGATGGCAGTGATCATCATTTGTATTCGATGGTCGTAAAAATTTGGTAAAATCTTACCAAAAATTACCACCTGGGGAAATTTCAATTTGATAAATTGTAGGAGAAGCAAGACAAATTCACAAAATATTAAGAACATGTGATAATTTTGTGATTAAATAATTTTTTTTTTCGTATTTTTCTGTAAACATTTTAGACATCTTACGTACACAAGCAAAACTAAAGATAAATTCTGCAATTAATATTTATTTAATACCAATATACCCTTCTTGTATATTGTTGTTAAAGATATGTAAAAAAATTTTATATAAACGTTTTATAATATTTTTGCTTTTTTCATGGAAAAACTTGAAGCTAAAACACCATTTTTACTATGGATTCCTATGGAAATTTGTGAAAAGCTAGTTATACCACTAAAAAAGCTTCTAAAAAATACGTCATGATGATTATGGCTCTATACTCTAGAGGGCTGTGGTTTATGACGTATATTATAAAAACAACAATTTTTTAAAGTTCAAAAAATAACTGAACATAAAACCGGTTTATTGTCACACAATACAAACATAAAAATCGTCAATTTTGGAAAAAAAAAATTCGACATAAATTCGGTAAGGGAATTTCGATATTTTTAGTAGATTTACGCGAGTGGAATATCGTTGATGGTCCCAGAAATAGTTGTATCTGACAAAATAAGCTACAGTGAAACTCCCCAGAGCCGTAATCTATGGGACCGCAAACACTTAACTAATTAGACGATTTTTATGGCTTTGAGAATTTTTTTTCAAAAAAAGGGTTACGTTCTAATCAGTTATCTGTGTGCGTAATCCTAAATACATAATTTGTACAAGGTACTTAAATAGTTAGACTCCTACTCATTTTCGTAAAGAACTTTGAAATTTTGGTTTGGGAGAGCGTCTTTGCACTATTATCAATTCGAGGAAATTGCATTTTTAACGACCATACTTTATCAATACAAATCGTTCGATCCGGTTTGTCGAGCAAAGTTCTCTGTCATAGCTAAACCCTTAGCCGCCTCAAATTTAGAAACAGATTGGTCATGTAAGTTAGCTCGTTCTGATAGATATTTACTGGTGTTTGCTTGTGGATTTGAGATAAATAGTTTTCAAAAAAAGAAATCAAGAAATGAGGAATGAAATCGATTTCATGAAACTCTAAAAAAAAAATTTGTCAATACCCAACTGCAAAAAAAAAATCAGCGGATTCCGTTTTCGCTGGACTGTAAGTACTCCAGTCGAGTTACGGAATACTTCTTCTATCTTCGAATCTTAGAAGAATTACATGGTGTATCTTCTTTATTAAAATTTCAGTATGAAAAATGTTTTATTTAAAATATGATTATTTAAACCAGAAGAATTCCTTATCATTTCGGACACGTGTTGTGAAAAAGACATTCAAGAACTACTGCAGATCCAAAATTACCTGATTTGAAATTAGGCTCAACAATTTGAAAAGTCTAGCAATGCAACTTGCTTACGCTAAAATAAAGCGACAGCCACATCAGACACAAAAATGGATTGTATAAGTTATATTCTTTGCCTTAGAAATTGTGGTTGAAAAACTATTCCCAATACATATTTTAGCGTTAAATAAATTTCTTGTACTTCAAATGTAGATTAATAACTCCAATTGCCATAGTACGGCGGGACAGGAGCACAAAGAATGCAGTATCCAAACAACTGAAGCAAAAAAATGATATACGTTATGCCTTTCGTTGAGTATGTTAGTTTTTGCAGCAAGGCCCAACCAAAGTATCGGACTTGTTTCCAACCCTCTAAAAATAATAATATCAACATTTTTCTTTAACTTGAACAAATACATAATGACAACTTTCAGAAAAACTAGTATATGTGTAATGAAAAGCATTTACTTATAACTTCATCTAACAAAAGCCTTGACATTTTACCACTCACATATCTCAAATAATTATTTTCTGCATACGACCATTGTAAAAGAATGTCATTCTTGTAATAAAACAATTTTTATAGTTTTTAATTTGTTAACGTCAGAGATTTTACCCATAGTACGTATTAAAAACCCGCAACTAACAAAAAATAAAAAATCCAACTTGCACGAAATATTGTACGATTACATACTCGCAGTGATACGCGATTATTCTTCGTACTGTAAACATACTCGTACTATACCATAGTATTTTGAAAAATGACAGCAAAAAATTTATTGTCATCTGTACGTGTGTGTGTGTCTGTGAATATTATACTCGGGATGTACAAAAACACAAAAATTTCATTTTTATTTAATAAATTTTTTATTTTAAAATTAAATCCAACATACAATTCGCAACTGTATGTACAAAACAACCAAGACAATGCTGTTGTGTCAAAAATACAACAGAAGAACAGCATAACTATAAAACTTTTATTATGCGATGTAAATATTTATTTCATATTTAAAACAGCATTTTACAGTATCCAATCTATATTATGTATATGTACGAATATGTATTTTAATCCTGGATCTTTGTATTTTAAAATATTATTGTACAACATGAATGAGCATAAATCATATAAATCACCCAGACATTAAATGTTATATCCAAAAATATTGCATGTACATACATATAACATTTTTATCGTCAGATATGGTTATATTACATAGATTGTTAAAAGCACCTCATTAAAATGAACTTAATCTGGCGAATTTCATACCAGGATATATGGATTAAATGTCATAGAAATTTGGTAACAATTTTTTGTTTTCAGGCGTCATATAATTTTTATAAAAATTTTCATAATCAAATTTTACGTTTTTATTTTACGAAGCATACTTTGTAGGATAGTACTTTCAGGTAACATAACATAATTTATTTTTATACCACTAAGGCTAACTATGGTAATAATTTTAATCGCATTGAATAGAAATGGGATGGTGTATGGTTTATATGTGAAATTACAACGGTTGTCTTACGTGCGTAGTTTGGCGATTATTTTTTTTATTCGTTGCCAAGGAAGGGGTTTGATACAACAAATATTTTATTTTTAAAATAATAAGTTTTAAAAATAAAAACAATAAAAGTTTCGATATTACTATCGGGATAAAACTAAAAACTACCGACACTATATCGATAGTGCAAAACTATCGATAATAGCGATAGTACTATCAGTAGTTTTCCAACACCACTTGCCAGTAATTACTGCTTGTAAAAATGTTACGTACAAAAGGTCGTTTTCTGTAATTCATATGTTTTACACAGTAGGCTTTGGGTTGTGTTTTGTGACAGTATAAAATGGTTTTGTTTTGGAAAAATAAATGTTAGAAGTAAATAAATTATTGGAAAAAACCTAGTTTTCTAATTGCTCCCTTTTATATTTAAATATTCAAGAGTGGACACTAAAGGCGTTGCGCAATGCAAAACGGCAAACTGGCATTTCAAACCGTCCGTTCATAAACATCTGCAAGCCATCAAAATTGATCCTGAAAAGAAGAAAAATTAATACTGGTTAATTTGAATTATATACCGATCCTTTGAATACTTAGCTTTAAATGGAAAGGATTATACTGAATTATCGTGTCCAATGTTGTTGATTATTCAGTCATTTGCATTATATAATTTGGCTATAATTTAGTAAAGCAAACCAAGTGGCACAGCACCACTTTTTATAATGGTAGGAAATATTTTCAACTAGAAAATAGCTCCATATTTATTAAAGTGCTACTAATTTTTAAAACTAAAAAATGTAATAATTTAAAAGAACTGTACCACTTTTCCAAAAAAATTATTGTGTTTTTATAAACTGTAGATAATTCATTACTTTTAAAAGTAAGTAATGCATTATTTTTCGTATATTTTGGATATCTAAAATATTCTGAGCATCCAAAATGATTTTTCGGTATATTTTTGGAATATGACCAATTAGCCTGTAACTTGGCCATGTATTAACAGATTATGAATAAATTTAACAGGTACGATGGAAATGTTATGGTTAAACGATTTTTGGATGAAGTTTATGAATATGAAAATTTAGCTTTTTTACTTGGCTATGTTTTTAACCGATTATGATGTAATTTGACAGGTAAAAATTGGAAATGGGATTCTTAAATGAATTTTTGACAAATGATGGAAATGCGATTGTTAAATGACTTTAACTTAGCTTTTGTAAATTGCCTATTTTTTAACCGATTATGACGATATTTGCAGTGTACGATGGAAGTTGGATTCTCAAATATAGAATATAACCAATTAAGATGGAGATAATGGTGATTAATGATGGTTATGGTCATGTTGATGAAGATCGGTATTGAGATGATGATGATGATCTTGGTGGTTATCATGATGATGATGGTGGTCATGGTTATATTGGCTATTTGTTAAACGATGCTGGTGAAATTTGACAGTTATTAATATGATTTTAAGGTAATAATCTGGAATATAGAAAATCGGGAGGTGACTTGGTTATTTTTCTCAGAAAATAAAATAACCATAAAATAGCTGAAAATTCCTCCTTTTTCCAACTATTTCCTACTTTTCCTAAATATGTATCTAGTCTCTTTTCCAAAATATTTTTAAAGAATTATCCGGCATTTTCCCAAAATGTGACTCGGTTTTTTTCCAGAATATAATACTAGAAAGATCAGCAAATTACTCCATTTCCAGAAAGAGCAGAAAATTTCGCCTTTTCGAATAAATTACTAGAAAGAGCAGTAAGTTTCTTCTTTTCCAAAATATTTTAAAGGAATTTCTCTCAATTTTTTCCAGAATATATCCCGGCTCTTTCCAGAATATAATACTAAAAACAGCAGTAAATTTACCCTTTTCCAAAATAATTTTATAAAGTCTTACGTTCTTTTCAGAATATGACCTTACTCCTTTCCAAAATATATTACTACTAAGAGTAGTAAATTTCTCCTTTTCCAAAATATTTAAAGAATTTCTCTAAATTTTTTCCAGAATATCACTCGGCTCTTTTCCAGAATATAATAATAGAAAGAGCAGTAAACACCCTAATTTCCAAATATTTGACTCGGCTCTTTTCCAAAATGTATTGCTACAAAGAGCAATAAATTCCCCCTTTTCCCAAATATTTTTATAGAATTTATTTAGTTCTTTCCAGAATATGACCTAGCTCTTTTCCGAAATATATTACTAGAAACGGCAGTAAATTCCCCCTTTTGCAAAATACTTTTAAAGAATTTTTTCCGTTTATTCCAGATTATGACCGGGCACTTTGCCGTAAAATATTGCTAGAAAGAGCAGTAAATTCCCCCTTTTCCAAAATATTTTTAAAGAATTTCTCTCAATTTTATCCAGAATATGGCACGGCTCTTTTCCAGAAAATAATAATAGAAAGATCAGTAAATTTCTCCATTTCCAAAATATTTTTATAGAATTTTTTTCCGTTTTTTACAGAATATGACTCGGCTCATTTCCAGAATATATTGCTAGAAAGAGCAGTAAATTCTCCCTTTTCCAAAATATTTTTTATAGAATTTTCTTCCGTTTTTTCCAGAATATGCCCCGGCTCTTTTCCAAAATATTTTGCTAGAAAGATCAGTAAATTCTCCCTTTTCTAAAAAATTTTTATAGAATTTTCTTACGTTTTTGCAGAATATGTCCTGGCTCTTTCCCAGAATATATCACTAGAAAGAGCATTGAGTTCCTCCTTTTCCAAAATATTTTTTAAGAATTTCTCTAAATTTTTACAAGAATATGACCCGACTCTTTTCGAGAATATAATAATAGAAAGAGCAGTAAATACGCTTATTTCCAAATATCTGACTCGGCTCTTTTCCAAAATATATTGCTACAAAGAGCAGTAAATTCTCCCTTTTCTAAAATATTTTTATAGAACTTTCTTACGTTTTTGTAGAATATGTCCTGGCTCTTTCCCAGAATATATTACTAGAAAGAGCATTGAGTTCCTCCTGTTCCAAAATATTTTTAAAGAATTTCTCTAAATATTTTTCAGAATATGACCCGGCTCTTTTCCAGAATATAATAATAGAAAGAGCAGTAAATACCCTCATTTCCTAATATTTGACTCGGCTCTTTTCCAAAATATATTGCTACAAAGAGCAATAAATTCCCCCTTTTCCAAAATATTTTTTATAGAATTTTTTACGTTCTTTCCAGAATATGACCTAGCACTTTTCCGGAATATATTACTAGAAAGGGCATTAAATGCCCCCTTTTTCAAAATATTTTTAAAGAATTTTTCTCAATTTCTTCCAGAATATGACTCGGCTCTTTTCCAAAATATAATAATAGAAAGAGCAGTAAATTCCCCCTTTTCCCAAATATTTTTATAGAAATTTGTTCCGTTTTTTCCAGAATATGTTCGGGTTCTTTTCCAGAATATATTGCTAGAGAGAGCAATAAATTCTCCCTTTTCCAAAATATTTTTATAGAACTTCTTATGTTCTTTCCAGAATATGAATCTAGCTCTTTTATCGGAATATATCACTAGAAAGAGCAGTAAATACGCCCTTTTCCAAAATATTTTTATAAAATTTTCTTCCGTTTTTTCCAGAATATGCCTCTTTGCCGTAAAATATTGCTAGAAAAAGCAGTAAATTCCCCCTTTTCCAAAATATTTTTAAAGAATTTCTCTTAATTTTTTCCAGAATATATCTCGGTATAACAAAAGCACGCAATAACAATAATTAAGCCATATCACGTTAATTTATTTCTAAAAAAATAGTACAAATAAAACTTATTACAAAATATGGAAGAGAAAATTATTTCACTCCCGTCAAAATTATCACAAAAACAAAATTATCATATACTTAGGACACGTCCTTAATGATAATCCCACTTACGATGCCGTTATGATAAACATAAATATTTTGGTGATGGTCGTATTAAACGAAGAAATCAATTCGTTTGCCTCATAAATATGCACTTTCATTATTTATAAACAAAGTATATTTTATACACAATATATAAATTAATTATTAAAGTAGTTATTTGATTATAAATCAATATTTACACGGAAATGTCAAAATATAGTTTATTTTTATAAAATCAGATGGTTCTTATATATCTAAGAAATAATACGCCTACTAAGATTACCAAATTTATTTTAGTAAATTTACAAACCAAAATAAATGGTTTTAAGCCAAGACTTGAACCATAATAAAGTATTAGCAAAAATTATGGGAATATATATATTCCTATAATCTCTGGTATTAGCTGTCAAACAGTAAGGTTTTCTGAGCCAAGATTCAACCCAAAACGTAGCTTACCTTTAATTCCACTTTCTAAAAAATGGCGTTTTCAAATGGTATGCTTTACTAAACGTGTTCCAAAAAATGGTGATTTTTTGTGGTAACCCAAGCAACAAAATAGGGAATTTATACCAGCGTTTGGTGTAATATGTGCTATTTAAGTCGAATTTACGTAATTTTTGGGTTATTTTTCTACTATGAAGTAATTTCTCCATATTTGTAAAATATTAGGGAAATTTTCCGAAAATTCTCCTTCGTGTTTCTACATTAAACCGGAGTTTCCCTTATAGGAAAATATTAAGAAAATTTATACTAATTTACACCAGCTAAGTGTGCTTAAAGTTGAAATGTGTTTATTGTTGAAAATAGGGTTTTAAATAGGACGAATTTTCCTCGGATTCTACCTATTCTCTCCTTTAAAGATAATATTTCTTTTAGATATAATTTATCACTAATAAGAGGATATTTTCTCAAACAAAATTTTCCCAATTTTCGACCTTCAGAAGTATTATCCATTACAGACGACAAATAAGGATTTTTACCTATGTTTTAACCAATTTTTCTACCGTAGGCTTAGAGTTTCTTTAAATAAAAAATAGGTATAAATCTATTTTATACAATTCACTCTAAAGAGGTAAATCACCTAAAAATTGCACCTACAAGACGAATTTTCGAATAGGTGGCAATTACATTTTTCTTTATAGTTGAAAATAAGTAAAAATGACCAAATCAAGACATTTGGGAATTGAATTGTATTATTACATCACCGCATCATAAATCATTTTTTGTTGAAGCAGTTCAGCTCATTTCGTGTTTCAAACGTATATATTTAAAAATGAATACAAACCGGACTAATAAAAAACAAAAACCTTATCGATATTCGTCAAGTTATTTTAGAAAAGTAAATTATTATAAAAATAAAGATTTAGGATCACGCAATCCTTCAAATTTTACTTTACATGTGGCTACCTCATCACAAATAGTAGCACGGTCGGGTTCAGTGAGAAATGAAAACCCTTCACCTTCTACGAATGAACTGTCGTTTTTAAATCGGGCTGCATCATGCTCATCAATTGCATTACCTACAGATGCAGGAAAAGCCATTTATGAGGATGTTGATTTTGATGATGAAATTCATGACAATATTTATCACGAAGAAGACGTTTATAGTAAATCGGAAGAGGAGGACATTTCTAATAAAATCAATTTCCAACAAAAGTTAAGGCATTGGGTTTTAGTTAACAAGTGTACACATATGTCAATTACTGGTTTATTAAAAATATTAAAAGCCCATGGACATTCGGAACTGCCAAGCAATAGTAGAACGCTTTTAGAAACTCCAGCTAAAATTGATATTATTGATATGGGAAGCGGACAATATTGGTATTATGGCATAAAGGATAATTTGAAAACAATGCTCTGTGATGTCAAAAATTCGATGACGATTAGTGTGATAATCAATGTTGATGGAATATCGCCATTCCAAAGTTCTATGTATGAATTTTGGCCAATTTTATTTAGAATTAGAAATAAGCCACTTTTAAAACCGATGGCTGCTGCCTTCTATTACGGGGTTGGAAAACCACCTTTGGAAGCCTATCTTATGCCTTTTGTGAATGAATTGAATGAATTGTTGATATCTGGGATTTATATAAATGGCCATAAAATAAATCTGAATATACATTGTTTCGTTTGCGATACACCAGCTCGAAGTTTCCTTAAAGGTTAAGTAGAATATTAGTAATTTATTTTATTAACATTAATAATAACCCTATAATTTATTGTAACCTAGGTGTTGTTGGTGCCAATTCAGAAAACGGCGCTTGTATAAAATGTACAGTTGAAGGTATTTGGGATAAAGGAGGCCGTCACATGAGTTATCCTATTTTTAATTGCAAATCCAGAACAAACGAAAGCTTTAGAAACGGAATTGATGAAGATCACCATAAAGAAGTTACACCATTAACAAAATTGCCAATTGAGATAGATCTGGTAAAATGTTTTGTTGTCTCTGACTCTTTACATTTATTTGATTTAGGTATATACTACAAATATAATATTAAACACACAAAGTCAATTAAAATTTTTGGATTATTTATTATTTCAAGGAATCATGAGGGAATGCTTGTTTGGTTGGTGTAATGGAAGTTACAATTTTCGAAAAAAACTTTCACCATCTGCAAAAATTACGCTAACGTGCTTGTTAGAAGACTGTAATAAAATGAAACCTACAGAAATTAATCGCGCTATAAGAGGCTTAAAATGTTTGAAATATTGGAAAGGTTCGGAGTACCGTACTATGCTGCTTTATCTTGGGCCTGTAGTTTTAAAAGATATCCTGTCGAAAGATTCTTATAATCATTTTTTGACATTGTCTTGTGCTGTTACTATTCTATCGTGCCAGGAACATCTACAATATATTGATCTAGCTGAAAAATTGCTGAATGATTATTTAGAAGGGTTTATTAAACTTTATGGAATTGATTCAGTTAGCAGTAACGTTCACAACCTGTGTCATGTCATTGATGATGTAAAGAATTTCGGATCACTACCTGAAATCAGTGCCTACCCTTTCGAAAATTTTCTTGGTCACCTCAAGGCATTAGTTCGTAGTGGCAATAAGCCTTTACAACAGGTAGCAATTCGAATCATAGAGTTACTTAAAATAAATAATAATTATAATAATCTGTCGAGTGAGCTGCCAACAATTTATTGTAAAGATGAAGTTGATGAAATTCATGAAGAGCCTAACTGTAAAAATGTGTATCGGAAAGTATGTATTGGAGAATGTTACATGCTAACTGATAATGCAAAGGATAAATGGTTCCTTACAATACAGCGAGATATAGTTTCTATGAAAAATGCAACTTACTTGAACAATAAGTTATACATTTATGGTGCTGCTGTGAAAAATAGATCTAATTTCTTTACAGAACCATTTGATTCATCGAATTTGAATATTTACTCATGTAAAGAAACTTATGGCAATATGAAGTTGTACAACGTCAATGAAATTAAATGTAAAATGTTTTGTTTAAAATATCGCTCTGAACTAATTTTTTTTCCATTGATTCATACTCTAGATGTTAAAATCAGATCCTAAATAAATAAAAAATTACGAACTAAATTGTATTCCAGTTTTATTTCAGTTCTTTGGAAAAAGAATTATTAAATAAAAATCACAAATTCAAAATATTAAAAAAAATAAAAATATAAAAGTATATTTTTCAATCACAGTTAAATAGTAGATTATTTTAGCTTAATTGTCTTCATCGGCATCGTACGATTGACTACTAGCATCATATCCATCTTCAGCATTCCCGTCATTTTTGGAGTTCGAAGGTTCAATACTGCTAACATTTGTTATCATTGGATTTGTTTTTTGATTTTTCTTACATTCGGCCGCATTTCGTTTATTCGAGTGTTTCAATACTTTCTCTCGAAACAATTTTTCAGTCTCTATTTGACTCCAGCGATTATCTGCCTTCATTAAAACTGAATTAATTACATTGAGGACGTTTTCAAAAGTTCGAAATGCAACATTTTCGGTGCAGTTCGCCGAACGAGAAATTCCCGTCCAAGATGTAAGTGTTAGTAACTGTTTTGTAAAAATTATTTCCGATATTAATTTCACTCCCACTTTATCTCCTCTTTGGAGGCCATCTACTCCACAAATTGTCGATAAATAATGAGTAATATATGTTTTGTATTGCGGGTTACTCGCTATTTCAATATTAAAATTTTTTAAATCGGCAACCGTATTTAAGGGAAATTTATATTTTTCACCCAAGTCTTCCTTGTTGCTGCCTCTCAATTCCTCTACATCAGTTTTCCTAGTTTCACCGTTATTCATCAAAAACTTTTCTATCCGTTCTAATATGACTCTTTGTGATACCATCTGACTTTGTAGTCTATCGAATTTGTCATTCAAATCGTTATGACGTTTATTGCAGCCTTGGAAAAATAATTATTGAGATGTTAAATGTTATAGATATGCATCAGTTAAATTAATAAATATAATAATTACTTTCGGAACAGCTAGGGTTAGATATGAAGCAGCCATCCTCAATTACTATCACCTGATCAGAATTTTCTGGGAAACACATGTTTGGTGAATTGGTGCTACTGCTAGCTTCTAAATTACTCGATACTGTTTCAAACGCTTCTCGATGAAAATATGAATTATAATTTTCCGATGTACAACCCTTTTTGAATTCTTGAGTCACCTTTTTTTGCACTGAATGTTGAATACTGTAAAATTTAATTATTTTTAATTGTATTTTGTGTAGCAAAATATTAATTTACTTACTTTGCTTCGTCCTCGGTAGTATTTGCTATACTATATTGTTCTTCAAACAATAATCCCTCCTCGAATGTATTTATGTTACATTGTTTGATAACGCAGCGACTTTTGCCCCACTCTCCAAACACAGGTTCACTATTGCAATCTTTTTGTAATGCGTTTAAGTTTTTGTTTGGCCAAAACAAGACCCATCTAATACCCATTTGTTTGGTACTACACTGTACTCCTTAATAATTACGGTACCTCGCTTTTTTAAAGTTTCTACTAACAAGAAATTATTATTTGTTGTGTTCTCCTCCATGGTTGGTTATGCAATGTAAAGAAACTGATGCAAAGCAAATGACAATGTAAAAATATAAACAAGAACGGCTAACTATACACAAAACGAAATTGAGCCGAACAACATAAAAATTTAAGTCGGAACTAATTTTTCGATTTAATAGTAAGTTTTTACCTAAATAGGTAGAATTGGAATTTGGTAACGAAATTTAAAATGGAGTGAAAGGTAGAAATTCCTTAAATAAGGAATTTCGTCTTAAAATAGGTAATTTCGTTTAAAGCAGATAGACATTTTCTCGTTAAAGTCGAATAATTAAGTTATTATGGAGAATAAAGACGATTTTCAAATGTTCGCCATTTATTTGGTTTTATTAATGAATGACCACAGACATTTTACTAACTAAATGTCAAAAAAAAAATTTATTTCATAATCATAAAAAAAATTAGTTCTCCAAATATTAAATATTTTTTAAGGGCGTTGTAATTTTTCGAGGTAGAAACTGCGTTTTTATCGAAAATAATACGAAGGCATTAAAATTTATTATTGGAAATCGATTTATCAGATAATATGATAAAGTTATTTTTCTAATTATACATTATTATTTATCATATTTTATTATTACCATTTTATGTTTAACTTTTACTTTATAATAAAATAATATTTTACCAAATTGGGAGAATGATAATTATATACGTAATTCTCCCAATTTGGTGAAATTTATTATTTGATTAGTTAACAGAATGATAATAGGTCGAAAATGTGGGAATTTAAACTAATATTTTAGGTCGAATGGACGTAGAATTCACCAAAAATAGGTAGAAGTGGAAAGTCGAATACTACTTAAATAGCACAATTTAGGTGTAATTTTACGTTGAATCGACGTCGAAAAATTCTCCAATTATGTCGATTCGACGTCGATTCCACGTAATATTACACTTATTTTTTAAGGGTTTTTCAACTCCATAGACGAATTTTAAGTTGAAATCTACTTATATTCGACCTACTCTGTTGCTTGGGAAATAGTTTGTTTATTGATGTTTTTGTGACGTGTTTTTGATTTGTTAGTCAAAAACAAAACAACATAAATAAAACTTTTAAAACTCAGTCAAATTTTTGTTTTGTTTTTATTATGTGTAACGTTATTCACGTCGCCTTCTAAACACTAAATAAAAAGTTTGACAATGTTGACATTCAAGAAAATAAGTCCCCTCACCAAGTACTTATTACTTATTTGAATAAGTAAGTTTATACAAATAAGTATTGGTTTGGGAATCAGCCTTGCAATTAGGATTAGCAAACTTAGAAATGACATTCGGTATGATAAGAACGATACCGCCCTCAGCCAACACACATTCTCCTCAATTTGAAAACGCCTTAAAACAATCGCAAGAAAGAGATTAATTTTAGAAAGTCTAGTTCTTCTCGTAAAAACATTTATTTAATTTAGGTCGTTTATAATAATTAGAATAAATTAAATTAATTTATAATTAATTTTCGGATCATAGCGTTTTTGATGGTTGACAGCTTCTATTTTGGTTTTTATTTTTCATTTTTTATTTTTGTTTTTTCTAATTTTTTTATTAAATGCTATAATTACATTACATTTCTGTAGTACTGCGTTATTGGGTTGGTTTGGAGGTTCATCTACATATTTTCGTGAATAAAACTACAAGGAAGATGGTAGATTGAACAGTAGGTTGCGTAAAGTAGTCAATAAAAATCAATAATTTATAATTTGGGTTAAGTTTTGTGTTATGATTGTTCATAATTATAGGACAATATTGTGTCCACTTATACTTTTTGGCTGTTAATTTCATATCGTAAATTTTTGGTTCCCACGAATTTTGAAGATTTTTTTAAAAAACTTATTAAATTAAATAAACATTACAATAGAAATAGGCATCCATGATGGACTGTGACTAGATTAAAATTTTATAATAATTAGCTTCATTTTAAAGATGTCAATTTTATTTAAAAAAAAAAAGTTTTTTAATTTTTTATTGTTATTAGGTCTAATAAGATCAAAATATTATGTGAAAAGAAAAAATTAAGTAAATATAAAAGAATAAAATAATTTCGAAGAAAAGTACGTTTCTTCTCTTAAGCTAACGATTTGAAAGATTGAGACATTTTATTGAAAATTACAGATATAATAGAATTCATTTAAGATTCACAAGAACAAGATTCAAATCTTCAGAACTAAGGACAATCGCTATGTAGAGCAAAAGAAAATTATACAAGATTATATTTACGGTTGCAAAAAAAAAAAGGGAAAAACATGTAAACGAAATACATAAATTTAAACAAATTCTTTATTTGTAATTTAATCCTTTTCCCTAGACCAAACCCAAGAACTAGTAAATTTATATGTAAATTTGAATTATGCTACAAAACATACAATTATGTATAATGGATTTATTCTTCTCGTTTGTTTATTCATGTACGAGTGTATATAGTAGCAACATGTAATTGAATCAAAGGATAATTGCAGTACTAGTTTTTGAATACATACTCGTATAAGCAAGACACGAATAGAATTAAATCAGAATAATTTACAATTGGATGTAAGTTCCATCCCTAAAATATAAATCGTATTTGTATACATAAGTAATTGGAATTCTGTTTACTGTTCTAGATACAAAAAAAAAATCCAGTTTAACAATATTATGTACATATACGACTATATAATACGTACAATGAAACATAATATTAAATCATGTACACATTCTTTGTGAAAAGAATTACTTCCAGATCAATTGAAAATCAAGCATTTCATATTCTCAGCTATATTTACATTAATTTAAAAACTTATCTCAATTTTTTTTTTTACAACTATGCTGCTGCTATTGTTGTTCTCAGAGTATCTTATATACTTGTACAAAGTAGCAGCAACTGCAAACACTACACGAGTATGCATCATAAAGCATTATTCCTTTAACATCAACTTGCGTTCATCGATGTCTTAATAGATAAATAATAGTAATAAAGAATTTTGCTCTCGTTTTTGTTTAAGCTCCTCGTTTCATCCTGTATACCCGAGCATGTATAATCCAAAACTATAATAATACAACAGTACAGCAAAAAAAAGACTGATTACATTATTTTTCCGCTGTTATTTTCTATTCTCTAGTTTCATTGAACCAATTTTCCAGTGTATAGCTACAAACATATATAGCGATCTACTGTTGCTATATTTTCCCATTGTTAAACGCTTTCGTGCTTTATGTGTACATTTTCTTTTGTTTTAACGTATAAACAATAGAAATATTGGAGCGAAAAATGAGATCCGAATGATTCATTAAGCTTTTAAATTTCTTAACCAGATTTCTCATCCAGAATGCTACTTCGAGTTCTTCCAGATACGACCATTTGTATGGATTAGGAGAGACCACAGTTGGAATTATTCGTGTAAAAAACCTTATTGTACAATACATTTTACAAGTAATAAATGTATAAAAAACTTTTTAACAATAAAATGTAAATTTTATTTAAGCGACAATATAAAAATATCAAACAAGAATTGGTTTGATTGAGAATACATTTTCACAATCCTTGCCATCAGATCAAAACTGAAATTGGAAACAACTAATAATTTCATCTTCTTCGTAAGAATATTAGCTGGCTCAATCTAAAATAATCTAATGTTTTTTTTTTTATTTTTGGGTCGTTTTTGCGTTAATTTGTGTATAAACTCATTTATTTTAGGCAACAATTATTAAATGTAAATAATTTTATTTGGTTATGCCTTAGTTAGTAATACCTTTTACGTAAAACGAATTAAACTAAAAACTTTAAAAAATTTATATATATTAAACCTGGGGCCTAACTATGCAATTCGACGACTGTTTTCGACGGCTACCGTTTTGTATTAGAAGGTACAGGAAGAAAAAGGAAATCATTAATTATTGCTTTCTTTTTTCTTCCTGTACTTTCTAATACAAACGATAGCCATCGAAAATAGTCGTCGAATTGCATAGTTAGACCTCTAACTAAATTTGTTATATTCAAGATTAGTTCGAGATTTTTTTTATTTCAACTGAGCATTCACTGTCAATTTAAACCGCATGCCCAAAAGAAGTGTCTGCCTGAAAATTATTCACAATAGTTTGTTCTATGTTTCAACTCAAGAAAGCAAAAAAGGAATTTTAGCTGTGGCAAATTAGGTTTTGCCCGAATTTCCTACCTGAACCGCCAAATTTCGAAATTTTCCAAATTCCGAGTAAAACAATTTAAAATCTTCCGTAAATTTCCAAATTTAATAATTCCTAATTTATATTTTATTTTTTTAAAATCACAAAACTATTTTTAAATTTCAAAATTTCCAACCCTAAATTGATAAAGTTTCCTTAAATTTCAAAATATCTCGCAGTTGAATTCTTGTTCTAAATTTCCTTTACTCAGTCGAATGCTGGGGGGCTATTTGGGAATTCGATTCGAACGTGATCGAATCCTCGATGTATTGGATTCCTATTTGAATTGAATCAGATTCATTCGTTTCTTATTTAAATCAAATATGAATCTTATACATCGAACACTCGATCACGTTCGAATCGAATTTCCAAATAGCCCCCCTTATGTTTAGCTAAACTGCAGAACCAGAGCCAATATTAGGTTTTAGCAGCAAGACTAATTCTTTTATCATTGAATAATGACACCATCGGTACATTTTGTTCATCAGAATGATATATGAAAAGTGCAACAAATCTTTAAGTACTTCTCGTTTTTATATAGTTTAGCTGGGTCTGAAAACAGTGAAATATTGGTCCGACAATTTAATACAATTAACTAGAGTTAGTAGATTGCCTTAATTCCGATGCTGAATTCTAGTGTACGAGTATATCAGCAGTAAATTGTTAAACTATCGATATAATGGGTATATCCAGTATGTTGATGTCTACTTTTAAAATATTCTAAAATATAGCACAATCTCGCTTGTAACTAGACGTGAACTGCCGGAGGTAAAATCTACATTTTAGATAATAAAATAAGCAAATAAGTTGAAGGGTTATTCACTATACAATTAAATATTTTGTTCGTTTTAAATTTCGTTCGGAAGCTTGCACTAAGTATAAAACACTTTCTCTTGCTAATAAATAACTTCGATTTTCTAATGATGCGAAAATTTAATATTTCAGCAGATTTACCAATTCCAGAATTTTAGTGCAAAATCCTAATATTCTTTAATTCCCCAATGACTTTATCAAAGTATACCAAATTTAATGAACCGTCCAAATTTCCCTTATAAGAAACCTAAATCGCCTTGTTTGTATTTGAAACTAAACCTTACAAACAATCAAAATAAACCGAAATGTTTATTGTTTAAAATTAACATGTAAAATATATATTTGGAATATATTTGAATTTGTTTCCTCTATTTTCGAGAAAAATTTTGTCGCTTCCCTATTGCAGCTTATTGTTTTAATTTCAGTAAATCGAGATATTTGAATATGTAGAATATTTGCATAATACTTAGTGTGATATTATTCGGATTTAGTATACTTATAGTTGGAGAAAATACTACCAACATTTTAATTTACAAATTTAAGAGAAATACTTTTAATTAATTTTAAAGTAAAATTGATTTCAAATATTTGAGATCAAGATGCATTTCATGAACATGCAACAAATTTAAATATTATAAATACATATTACTTTAAAGTTAATTAAAAATGTTTCTATTAAACTTGCAAATCAAAATGTTAGTGGTGTTTTCTTCAACTACTATATTACATTTTAGAGATTTACGATGCTCAAAATTATTAAATTATTTAACTAAAAATAGTTTTGAAAATATAAACAGTGTTCGATGCTTCGGAGAATTGGTTTAAACTTCCCATCTTAGCCCTCTAAAAAAATTATTTAAAAAACTTCACCCAGGCTTCTTTCTCTGCAACATGATTCAGTTTCTCGTTAAACTAATTTGGGGCAATATTCATATTGTTACATTAGTGGGGACGTACCACACTGCGGCCACCAAGCCTGGTAAAAGCGAAAATAAGTAGCTAAATCGTAATATAAAAGTGCTGAGAGACCGGGTTCAACAATTTTAAAAGGGCGTATTCTTTACCATTGGTTATCATGTGTTTTCCAAACATTAGGAAATGGGGCGAATATTTTGTGGAATCATGGACCACATTGCGCAAGGCAAAAGTAATTTCCGGTCGTGTGGTTGTTATTAACATAGACCCTCAAGGGCGACAGCATATGTAGAACGATTTAGACCGCTCTGATGCATTCGCGTGAGGGCAATAGTGTGGAACAGGTGAATGTCTAATATTGAACTTTGGTAGAAAACTTTGAAGAAAACTTTGGAGACGATAATCTCAGCTACGAAATAGGCAAAGAAAAGATCTTTCTCTAAAAATATTATTACTTCTGAGCCTAGAGATTTTTGAAAAGGTTTTAAAAAAATTTATTTTTTACATATTTCCATTTTTGAATCTAAGGTAGAGGCCCAGATAACCGACAAATCAGCGCTGAAATAGCCGCAAAACCAAGCTTTACGCTCGGTTTACAATTCTAGTGGAACAGTTTACTGGCTTAATTGCTTTGAAAATTTGATCATTTATATTTAGGCCAATAAAAATATCTCTGAATTCTCTCAAGCATTTTGAAAGACCCAAAATGAGCGGACGTAGGAGGGTTGTGTGCTTAAGAATTTAGGAACGTATAATTTCCAATTGGGTAAATCAGATAAGGAGAATGATAGCTTATTTGTAGATCTGTTGACTAGAACCAGAGCCTTCTAGAGTATAGAGCCATAATCTTAATGACGTATTTTTAAGAAGCTTTTTTGGTGGTATAACTTTTCACTGATTTCCATAGGAATCCATAGTAAAAATGGTGTTTTTTAGCTTCAAGTTTTTCAATGAAAAAAGCAAAAATATTATAAAATGTTTATTTAAAACTTTTCTACATATCTTTAAGAACAATATACAAGAAGGCCATATTGGTATTAAGTAAATATTAATTGCAGAAATATTAAAATTAAATTATTTCTAAAATATATTTTTTCGAACTTTCATTTTGAAAAATACATCAAAGTTGGCTCTGACAAATTAAAATAATACTTGCTAAATTTATCTTTAGTTCTACTAGTGTACGTAAGATGTCTAAAATGGTTACAGAAAAATACGAAAAAAAAATTATTTAATCACAAAATTATCACACGTTCCTATATTTTGTGAATTTGTTTTGATTTTCCTACAATTTTTGAATTTGAAATTTCCCCAGGTGGTAATTTTTGGTACGATTTTTCCAAATTTGTACGGCCATCACTGCCATCTATGTAATGTATATTGACTTAATGACCAAACGAATTGTAGTAAGCTTTTATTTCAATTTGAGCAGAATGCTGTTGTTATGAATTTTTTGTTTTATATTTTGGTTTAAATAAATCAATTATTACAAGAAAATGAAAAGACTTAAACGATATTCATATATGTTGAAATTCAAACATTTATGAAAGTATCTCAGAAATCATAATTAAGAATTTGTAACGTTTTCATTTAAAAATTTGTCTTAGGAAAAAAAACTATTTCCCATATGTTTTGTGTGTTTTACTATGAAAAGTTTCGTTTTTTCCTCGTTTCTAATTCCCCTATAAAAGCTCAGATTTTTTGATTATGGCTCTATAAAATACAGGGTGCTCTGCTAGAACCTTGGCATCAGATATTTTAAATATAGGACTATACTCAGAGGAAGATCATTTTTTAGAAATTAGTACTAAATATACGGCCGATTTGAAAGTAACTTAATCTGGTTTGATGTTATAGCCACATTCATGTAAAATAATCTCATCCATAAAAACTCTTGAAAATGAACCGGAACGACATTGTGAAGTCGAAACCCTCCAGTTTCAAGTTTCAACGCTCCAGCATGCCTGTGAGTTCTTTTTGGTCAATAAGCAATTTAAGGTTTGCATGGTCGTTAATTCTGATGAAAGGATATCCCTCGATATATGCTCCAAATTTTTTTACGCTGAGCACCGCAGCAAACACTCTAACTTACATTTAAGCGATAGGATGATCATCACTTTCCTGCACCAACAAGCTTCTGACACAAGTGGTACTAGCATCGCATTGAATCAGAAATGATTTAGAGAAATTAGGATGTACCAACACTGGAGCATTTGAAAGTGCCAGACATCCTCAAAAGCTTGCTGTACTCTTCCAGACCAAACAACTTTCGAGTTCCTTTTAGTGAGACAAGTTAAACGAGCAACAACTGAAGCAAAAGAAGGAATGAAGCACCTATACCATCCAGCCATTCCCAAGAAGCGACTAAGTTTCTTGTGATTGGTCGGCCTTGGGAATTTGGCTATAGCTTTCGCCATTTCTATTAAACCATCATCAGACTATTTTTTGGCAACAAGTGATAGTAAACCTAGATGATCATCGAATGACCTGGATGAAGGCAATTAAGAGGTCATCAAAGCATACGAATACGTGGTTGTGGAATTCTTGTGGAATCACCCGATCCAGGAACGGTAAACGCAGTTTTATCTGGGTACTCCTCATACAACATGATTTGTCTTGCGTCCAGACAAAGACGGACCTTACCATTTGATCTTCGATCAAACTCCGTGAACTTGTTGATTCCTCAATTAATCTAAAGGACACCAGCCGATCAATCTCTCCGGGGACACAGAATAGTATATGGTTTAGCACCATGAACATCGATATGGTGGGAAATGATAGAAAGCGCGTTTGAATGACATTACAGGAAGAAAATTACAGGAAGGAAATTCTGCTTCACAAAATAATATCTTAATGAATAAGATAATAGAAAACCATAATAAATTTCGTCAACAATTGCGAGATAACTTCATCGATAAATTAAAGGAAAATGAGAACAGTGAAGTGTCTGCTATAATTATGGTATTACAATCGAGAAAACCAACTGTGACGGCACCATCATCATATCCAGAACCAAAAGGATACTCAGTTAATAATTCCTCTCCGACGTTAATCGAAACCTGAATTTATTTAAACCAAACATTGTTATCTTGCGATGTTAAGAGAAACCTATTTCGCAACCAATAATTCAACTGGAGCAAACAGTATTCTAGGAGCAGCAACCAGCACGTAAAGATGTAAATTTGTTCCAAGATGAACTACCTTAAATGAACAAATTTTCAAGCTCTTAAATTAATTCGATGAATCAGACAGTGCTAATCACGAAGATTTGTTTGGAAGTAAATACTTGCCCTTGGAACAAGTAAATTATAAACCTTTTTGACAGTGATCTGGATTTATGTAGCAGCTTGACCACAGTGTCTTTATCATCATTGTCGATAACGGAAGCACGACCGACAGTCGAATTGTCCAAGAATAGAAACATGTTACCAGAATACTGAAATTGTGGCGGTTAAGGCTCAGAAACAAATCGTGAAAACGGTAACACATCTATTAGCAGTTGAGGCAAAAAGCTTGACAATTTGGATACACCTGCAAAGTATGTATTGAGATCACAGCACTTCCATTAATTATTACTAATTCAAATAAACAAATACAGGAACCAAACCCTCCCTTCTCCCCACCGCCTTTCCATTAAAGAAAACCACTCAGTAAAATCTAACAATAATTCAAACCGTAAAATTCAAAACAAAATAGCTTTAGATAAAAAGAGAAACAGTGAGAGTGAAAATGATAATAAATTTAAAACAGGAAAAAATAAAAAACGAAAGGCAATTGTAAAATTTTAAATAGAAAGTGAGCCTAAACAGCGATTCCATTGAAATGCCAATTGCTCGTGAAACAAAACAAAAATCAACGAAGAATAGAATTTTAACAGATGAACAACCATCAAGCCTATGAAAGCGAAATTAAAATAAATAAAAATCTGCAACTGGAACGATGACAAAGAAAATGCATCATCAAAAACAACAACAAACGATGTGAGCAGCACAACTGTATCCAAAGCAGATAACTCACTAACAGTGAGATTATCATCAACAGGCGTGCGAAATTTAACGGAATCCGGTATATCAACGGAAACCAGATAGCAACCGATTTAGAAAGAGTAAATCTAAAATATGGCAATGTGATTAAACAAAAGTTGTCACTAATACATGAACTCCGAGCACAAGCGGTTATGGCGATGTTACCGTGAGTTCGAGTAATGATGCGGCAAAATATATTGAACACTTTTGCCGTGTAGTACCACTAGAACGAGCAAAATCAAATTTGGGGTCTTCAAAAACGGCGGTTATACTACAGTTGTCGGATCAACGAGACCAACTAAAAATCGCAGAGAAAGGGCCCAAAAAATAGAATCATTTAGAACATCGAGAGTATTCACCACGAGTATCACCACGGCTACACAATTACGAAAACTACGAAATTAATTTTACCACTCTCAAAAATTCGTAATGAACGAGAAAAACAACAACTGCTTGAACCAAAACATTAGTTACATGAGGATAAGCGGAGACCATATGACAAAAGGCGGCGACCACGGGAAATAGGGTCGTGTTTGGAGAAAGCAAGTAATGAGCAAATTTAACGCGAGAAAACTTAATTATTGCGATTGGAGCACGATGCAAATTAATAGTTTAAGTCGAACGTTATTTTTCTTCAACCACCTTCAATTTAAAAAAAAAAAATCACAAAGAATCATTCGGGACATAGTTAAGTAAGATTTGTACTTATCTGAAATCACGGCTGATCGGTAGATCATTTAAAACTACATATATAAAGGCGTTCCATAATATTCGAAAAACATTCAAAATAAATCATTGAGAAAATACAGCGAATAAATACACAGTGAATAAAACAGCGAACAAAATATTTGTAGATATTGTAAAATATTCGAAATAAAATATTCTAAATAAAATATTGTGAATAAAAATATAAATACGATTTATTTTAAAAACAAATAAACAATGATTTTTATTTGATATACCGAAACTATTTGGAACACCATAAGACGCTTCGATTTTTATTGGCCTTCACCTTGCTTTTCTATGCGAGAACCTTACACACGATTATTTGGACCTACACCTTTATATTGTAGACGGAGAATATTCAAATAAATATTTTAACGAGCACCTTACAACGGAAACGAGATGCACACTGCGTCTTACAAGCACACATTATACAAAACTCTAAGCCGGGCTCATTGGAAACACGTTGTTCAAGCACTTTATAATAAAGGAACCGAACCGCGACTCCCCAAACTCCAAAGTAAGCGTAAGCTTTTATTTTTATATTATAAGAACATTTGTAGATAAAAACAACAGAATTAGAACAATCAATCAAAATTTTGATTGAAATGATTTTTTTGACTTGTTCTCTGCAGTTGTTCAAATAGAAATTTGGTTTTATGTTTGCGTTTTTTTTTTGGGCTGAGTATTTATATTCACAAAAAAGCTTTACGATAAACAAGTTTTTCGTTCGTAGCATCGTATATTGTATGTATGTATATAAATTGAAATATTAATGACAAGAATAATGCTGATAATGATTCTGCTTATTTTGCTTTTTAAAATATGAAATATTATATATGGATATGTTTAATATTATACAATATTTAAATTAGTTTTATTTTTATGAATAAATCATGTGAATTTCATTAATCTGGGGAACGTCTATTTAGGATAGACTGGAATAGATAACACAGGTTTTTTTGCTTATCTTGGTTCAAATTATTTCCGTATTGTGAGATTTTAAATGGAGATACATAAATTAGTAGATAAAAAAGGAATAAACAAAAAATGTGTTAATTATGTTAATTTTATGTTCATCTTAAAAATGTTAAACATTAAATTTGATAAAATTAAAAACTTTTTATTTTGCAACAAACTTTTTAAAATTGTTTATTGATTAGTATGAGTCTATTAAATTTTTTTAAGGTTTAATATTTTAAAATAAAAGTTTTGATAAGGAAATGTCGATTTAATACTTATTTTATTGCCTAATACACTTAACGGACGTGTTACACGAATGGGTAAGTAAATATTACAATATCATATAGACTGGCCGTTAGACAGCTTTTAGATAAAAATAAAACTTTAAACTGTTCCATTCGGTTTTCGTTTTTTAATTTCTAATTTATCATTAAAGCAATTTAGCAAATGTACGGTTTATTACAATGACGAATGAGTTTACAAAAATTTGTGTCTCTGGCTAATTACTATTTGGAGGTTCAATCATATCTTCAATGCTGAAATGTTTTAATGTTGGTTTGAAAAATTAGGACAGGACGTGGAGAAGGACCGAAATTAAAGCTTAATACTTAAATGTTATAGTTGTATGCCCTTAGGTCGGCATAATAAAGAATAATCCCCATCAAATGATGAGGAAAATTCTAATTCGTTTTCCAAATTCAATAAATCTCTTAATTAAGAGATTTACCTTCTAATTTTAAAATTAAATCTGACTCTTCCAGAATATTTTAAAATGAAATGTTTCATTTTTTATGTACTCCACATACTAGTCTCTTCCATTTTTGGCTTCATATTGCCCTTTTAAAAAGGTATAATTCACAGAAAACAAGTTCGAAAAAATGTTCATGGAGGCTATGTTATGGCTCTGAAATAAAGCTCAGAAATCTCATAATACGATCTTGATTACAAAAAGAATGGTGAGAAACTCGCAATTTTTTCCGAGATTAATTCTCTCGCTGAAAGTAGTCAGCTACTGACCGATCACAAAATGATTGCATTTTCAAAAAAAAAAAAAAAATGGTTCTACGAATGCATCCTTAATTTTCACGCCGATATGATATTTAGTTTCGACAGCCATCAAACGCAGGCAAGCCTGATATTTGTTGCTATGGTAATACTATTTTATTATAACTAGCGCTTTATGAAAACTATAACGAACAAATACTGAGTGTTTTTTTTTATTCATTCCGAATATTCCGAACTTTCCGAAAGTGACATAAAACGTTTTTTTATTTATTCTATGTATTCTATTCCTTCTTTTCGATGTTTTATTATTTATTTAGAATATTTCGAACGCATTCTTTTTCTACCATATCAAACGTCGCATAAAAACAATATTCTCCTATGTCAGTCTTCAATTCTTCATTCATGGTACATACCACATTTACAAATTTATACAAATTTAAAATAATGGATATCAGTGATAATTATAATGATGGTAAGTGTTTATTATTCATGTGCACTATAATTACTTGTTTTTTGTGCATTTGTATTAGAAAATATGTGGATGCAATTTTTTGAGGTTATGTTTTTAATTTCAGGCAAAGATAAATTTAAATGGAGTCCGGGTGATATTAGATGTTTAATAAATTTATTCATTGAAAATCCACATCTTTTGATAAATATTACGGCCAGAATTAAATTTATGATTTATTTGTGTAAGTTATATATTGAATAAATGAATTAAACAACAAAAATTGATATGGCATCCAAGTATTTAAAATTCTTAGGATTTGGTTTCGCTTTATATTGCTGTTTCTGTCAATATTTGTCATTACCGGATCGTTGCTTCCATCATCACTATCAGTGTGAAACTCATCTGGCATGTTGTCTTGCTCGTCTAAGCATACATTATGCAAAATGCATGCTACCATAATTAATAATGGAATTAGGTCGAGGCGTCTCTTGTTCAACCCGTTTAAGCGTCGAAATCTGCATTTTAATAAGCCAATTGCCCGTTCGATACTGACCCTAGCTGAAGAATGAGCTTTATTATATATTTGATGTTCATGCGTTAAATTGCCTGTATCCTTGAAGGGAGTCATCAGGTACGCTTTGAATCCATATCCAAGGTCACCCACCATGTGTTGCTCTTCAGGAAACACTATTTCATCTAAATGAGACAAAGTAATTAATTAATTAAAGTAAATTAAGTAAATTATGTAAATAATTAACAAACTATTAAATATTTTGCGAAATAAACTGAACCGCCTGAACAGACAAGAATCGTGAATTGACCCCGCCTCGCCTGCGTAGCAATCTATAAATCTCATCTTCTCGTCACAAACACCTTACAACAAAACAGAATGGAATTTTTTCCTGTTCACGTACGAATTTGGATATTCTTTAGGTGTTGGAATGGCAATGTGTGATCCATCAATGCAGCCGATGAATCCTAGAAATATGTTTATTTTTAGTTTAAAGTCTAATATTACCCCATATGTATATAGAATATTTACCTGGATACCTAGTTTTATTCAGGAAGTGGTTTGCTGTTTCGAGAGCTTTTCCTGACGATGGCCAGTCGATTATTTTTTTTTTTTTTCATGGTTCAGTTTTAAAATAGTAAATACAAAATGTCGAAGACTACTTTCCAACAACCATAAATTGACACCCCCAAACATGTCCGATACAAATCTGTAAAAATATAATACGTTTAACATATTCATGTAAGAACGATATTAACTAAAAATGTTACTTGAAACATTCGGTGTTCGCTAAATACCATATTATCATGAGTAATTGCTTCTCCAGGGCAATTCTTGGATGACCACGTGATACATCGATGTATTTACTTTCAAGACGTGATATTTCATTATACAATTTTTCCATTGTACCGGGCACCATTCGAAAATGAACCCTAAATTGTTCGCCATTGAACAAACAAATTGTATTTTCATAATACAATAAATTTTTGGGGTTAGTTGGTTTATTTTCATCGTCCGAATCACTTGAATTACTGTGGAATAAGTCCCAACTGATTTTGGCACATAAGGCTATTCCAATAATCTTTTTTCTATCCATTATTTAATAAATTAACACTTTATATAAACACAATAATATGTCTTGCCAAACACACAGCTTAAATGTATATGTCAAACTGAAAAAAAGTGCGAAGCTGTCAAAAACGTATTCCATTTATTCTATTTTGTTTTTTTATTACAATTCGTTCAGAATATTCTAAGGTCATGTGATCGGTATTCTATTCCTTCTATTCTTTCTGTAGAATGAATAAAAAAACACCCTATATTTATATAATCTGTCGTAGAAATTGAGTAAACAAAGTAAACCAATGAACAAAGTAAACCATGAACTATCTTTAAAATAAAGGCCGTGGATAAAACTTGCGTGTGGTCAAAGTAAATGAAAATTGTATTATTGTTGCTTTTGAGCTTCGTGGAAATTATGAAATCTAAATTTTCTACAAAAATAAAAAACACTTTTATATTTCGCGAAAGCTACATTGCTTTCATTATCAATACTAATTAAATTTGTACTAACTATTCTTATGAATTGTGCTTGAATTTAAATGGTTTTTCAGGTAGAATTTCATCAAAACAGGAGAGGAGTTTGCTTAAAGTACTACCATATTCTGTGTGGATAATTTAAAAAATCATATAATATAGGGTGTTAATCTATATTTTGACTAAACTAATTAGGGTTTTGTTTTGAACCGGTCCGCCATCTCTGTTTATTGTCTTATCTCTTGTTTTCATAGGTTGAATGGATTCTGATGCGACTAATTTTTTGCGATGTATTAATTTTAAACTGGAAATTACAAATCTATGGTTGTTTGTTACCATGTGTTCTGTTATTGCAGATTCATTGATGTTTTTCTTTCTGGTGGCTCTCAAATGTTCCGAAAATCTTATTGCAATGTTTCTTTTTATTTGGTCGATGTACACGTTGTCGCAGTTTTCGTATTGTATTTGATATATTCCTGAGTTTTGATGTTCTTTAATTTTATCTTTATATTTTTCTATGGAGGTGGTCACTTTCAGATCGCTTCTGGTGACTATGGAGATGTTGTGTTTTTTGAAGACATTCACCAGCTTATTTGACTATGGTGGGTAGAATGGGATTGGTAAGAATTTGCTTTAAGTTTTAAGAGGTGTTAAAGTTGTGGTTTCTTCTAAATAGTTCCTTTGTTTTGTGCGGCTTAGTATTTTATTTACAAAATGTTTTGTGTATCCGTTTAAGCTGGCTATTTGGTATATAGTGTGTGTAATTCTTTTCTATCAACCTGTTTATCATGCTATTGAATGCTCCCTTTTAATACTAAATATGGTGGAATGAGTCTGATTTGATGTATCTAGGCGTATGCGTCGGTTTCCCATAAATACTGAAGCTTAGATGTTGCTCGCTCTTGGTAATAGTTATTTCAAGGAAGCTTAGCTTATTCTCCTCTTCCTCTTCTACTGTAAATTTAATTGATAAATGTACGGCGTTGATCATTTCGAGTGTTGTTTTTATTTTCCTCCTGTTTACTATTGCGAAGATGTCGTCCACATATTGGTGCCATATTCTCGGAAAGGTTGATGTTCTGCTGAGTTCTTTTTCAAGAAATGACATGTTGGTGAAGAAGCTGGATACTGGATTTCCCATGGCTACTCCATTAGTTTGTTTGTAGTATTTCCCTCTGAACTGGATGTAACTTTCTTCTATACATAGTAATTTTGTGAGAATTATGTACGCTTTGGTGGTGTTTGCTGGAATTTTTTTTTTTAATAGCCATATTTCCAGATACACAATCGCTTGGTCTATTGGAATGCTAGGTTACAACGAGACGACATCGAATGATACTAAGGCTTCGTTTCTCTTTACGGTTTCCCCTTTTATCTTATTGACTAGGTCGATTGTGTTTTTTACTTCAAAGCTGTCAGGTGGTTTTATGTGTTTAAATTTATTTATTATCCAAACTGCAATCTTTGATGTCGGTGAATTTTCAAATTTGTTTACGTTGTCCATACATAGGCAAGTTGTATCAACGGCCCACAAAACTTTTACCAAGCCGTGCTCGTTAATTGATATCTTTTATGGCTTGCCTTCCTTATACTTTGGCCATAGTCAAGCTGTGTCCATGGCCTATAAAATGTAAATCATGCGGTGCTCATTAATTGATATCTTCTATGACATCTAGGGACTATATCAGCTGGAAAGCTGTATCTTTGGCTTACAAAACCTATTGTTGCTCGTTAGTAGATACCTTCTATGTTCTCAACGGCTATTCCGGTTTTTCCTTTTCACTTTTCTAGTTTTGTTGGAAAGCCAGTTAATCTTAATTCGATCCTTATATTTATGATATGATGGTTTCTTGCATCAATAAAAAAGATAAAATTACCCATGAGTTATAAAAATATTTTTCGGGTTAAATAATGTCATGACAGTTTTTTTGGACTGACACTAAATAATGTCACGATAGACAAATTTTTCTGTAATGACAAGTAAAATATCGTGATACTGGTATATCATGATTAATTAGTGTTGCCAACACACCCCACTAAACAAAGCGATTCGTTTACGATACGAAAATGATGTTTGTTGTTCATACCGTTTACGAATCGTGTTTGCGATTCGAAATCGATATGTTTACGAATCCAACGTCCCATGATAATTAGAATTTTTTACGTAACGTAAATAGAAAGATTTTTACGATACGTTTACGATGCTTTCTTTTCATATCGTAAACAGATCTAATTATGCGATATATTTACGTATCGTATTTTTCGTGTTGGTTACGATAGTATTTATTTTGGATTAGCAAAAATAAAAAGCCAATTTTATAATACGATTACTTTAATATTTATTTAGTTGAAGTATTATAATAAAATAATTATTACATTATATATAATACATTTTTTATCGCCAGAATCACTCATACGTAAAATTTACTTGATTATATGAATGACGGTTTAATTGTATCGGGTTTCATAATACTTCGCTCCTTAATTCAATCGGCAGTGGTAAAATTTGCTCACATCTTAAAAAAAAACAATAAGGATTAAATTAATAAATAAAAATGGTTTAAACAAATTGGAAAAGAAATATATAATTACTTTGTAAAACTTATAACACCAAATATTTCGTAATGATTTTAATTTCTTTTTACACAAATATCGCTGTCCGCTTTGCAAGTGAGAAATGCACAATGTACAATTTTTATTTTCGTTGTTTATATGGGAGTAAAAATAAAAATAAAGTACGTAGTGTGTTACAAGAAATTAAGCATCGTTTACATATCGCTATCGTATCGTTTTTTCCGAATCGCTTTTTTTGTTTAGAGGGACTTTTCTGGGATTATTTTTGAGCTAATTTCACACACTTCGTCCCTCCATCCAACAGCGATCCAACCCACCCCTCGTTATGTACTTCATTATTTCCCCAAATATCAGACCGAAATGGATATAGATCATCACTAGTCGCTGGTTGTGCATCAGTATAATCTATAGATTTATTTCCAAACTGCCTATAAAACCCACTCACTTTTAGAGAGCTGATTACTTTGATTTTTCGTTTCCGAACTCCTTCTATACCGTGCAATACGGTTACTTAGAGCCATTAATTTTTGTGAAATTGTTTCTATATATTGAACAATGAAATTATAATTTTTCGGTTTTTTTATAATTTGAACTGTTGCCTCGGTTATATTGGTGTAGCCTTCCCGAATCACGCCAAATTCCCTTTATTTTATTCTGAAGCATATAGGTTCCCACTTTGGTAAGTTTTGCTACCTGCCATTATTGTTAAAATTTCCAATTTGGCCACTTAAAAATTTCACAGTGTTTTCTGCAGCACAATAAATAAAATTTTGTATAACATGGTATTCTCCAATATAAGCAGGCAGGATACTTCTGTTTATTAAATCAATTGTTTCTGTCAATTTAAGTGAGTATTTTTGAATGTATATGGGATTCAGTCCAGTATATTCACTAAGAGGAGCTTCAAAAAGTTCTGAAACACGACTTGTTGCGATAAGGTATGTTGTGGAAGCTTCCTCATGTGATGTGTTACTTATAGGGAATAGTTGTCATCTTGCGTGTCTGTTCATTTGCACTGTTATGTAATAGCACTTCAACTAATTGGACATCATTACTTTGACCGATAGCTACAGCACTACTTGGTTCTTTTGTCTGCTGTAATTCAAATTCAGAAAGAAGGCCTTTCGCAAATACTGCTGTACGCAGATCAGCAATATTCTGAGCTGACACGATAATATGTGGGGTAAGTGTTTTGAAATTTACTATGTAATTGGAATCTATATCCAGTCGTGTTTGTTTCGTTTAGTGTTGTTTGGTAATACGTCCGTCCCGTGGAACAAGGTTGAATGCGCGTTTTGGCCCTATTATTACATTTTGGTTCAAGGACACACCTGCCACAGTTTTTGTAGATGCGTTAAACACTTCGCGAAGCTTAGTTGTACTGCTACTATTTTTAAACACACTGTAATGGGATAGGATGTGGGTTGCTTATATTTCGGTTCCATTTAAATAAAGGTGCCGCAGGTGACAAAGCTGGCGTAATTGACCATCTATCTTGAAGCGTTTTATATTCCCAGCAGATACATTGATCCCAGAAACTTTGACTGAAATGAAAATGAAATTGAAATAAAAGCTTAGTTATGAACCTTCCTTTCTGCTTCATGTCGGCCACCCACAAGCCAGGTTAACTTGGTTTTGTGCTCTTTTGAAATTGGCCTATCCAACTCCATGCTGTCATCCTCAAAACAGTTCGAAAACTATGACTGCGCCAAGTAATATGTCGGAAACTCCACGCCTGTACAAACATGGATTAGCCAAACTTATATTTCGTAAACACTTCATAAAGCTGACGTCAAATTCGAAGGCGGGTAATGAAGATGTACTTTTAGTGATAATAAATACCTCTAAATTGGTTGGTTCAATGGAATTGAATCTTTAAGTTAAGCAAAATGTCGTAATTCCGTGAGATCTTCCGCTGTTCTCTTGGCCAATTTCCGCTATTAAGGTCCTACAATTTCTTCTTGATAAGCCTAATTTCTAGACCATCGATTCGGTGACGAAGGAAGATTGAGAGCCCTTATCCAATAATGTACGGGAATGGTATACCCAGACAACCTAATAATCTAATACGTTTATTACGGCTGTGGATAACACCGTTTGGAATGTACCCTTAAATGGAATAGCGCGACCTAAGTTAGCAACGAGTTTATCAAGGCTTGTGTCATAAGCCAAAGTTAGGTTTCTTCATTGTCATTTTTGGTATTTTCTGTGTTGGTATAGTTAGCACATTTGGTTTCTGGTCTAATTGCAAGAAACTATGATGTTTCCCTTAACTTTGATGACATCTGTCTCGGAGGACCAATGTGGCCACGGTATCGTGATATGCTTATTCGGCCTCGTCTAACTTAGATTCCTCTTGACAATTAATGACAAATATCAATGCTTCTAGGTCTATTTCCTTTTCGAGAAGCTCTTTGGTGCTAGCTGGACCGGCCTTTAAGCACAATTCTTCAACTGTTTCTCCAGAATGATCGGTGATGCTACTTACAAATTTGGATAATTTGGTCCTCTTAAGTGGAACAATATTTCTTTAAACCATCTAGTTCGCTCATTCTTCTACTATAGTTCACTTATTACTTTCACAGATTTATTTAGGCTTTACTTCTAAAATGAATGTTTACTTACCTGTGAATCTTACTTTACTGTGAATAAATGTTTACTTACCTGTGATTTTACTTACCTGTATATCTCGTCAGAGTTTGTCGGTAAAAATAGGTTATTACCTCAGAATTCTTACGGACTAAACCGATTGACGTGAAATTTGGACAGTATGTAGGAAATGGCTCAAGGAACAAAACATATAGTACCGATGCGTGTTGTTATGTTGGCGGTGGATGGCACCCCTTATCAGGGGCGAAAATTAGTACCATCAAAGTAACCGCAGAAATCGACAGAGGAGATGAATTCTTAGCAAAAAATGTTCTGTGAAGTTTTTTTGTTATTCGCGATTAAAAATGATAATTTTTCATTTAAAAAATTCATGTTTGAGAGCAATCCGAAAATTTCACCAAAAACGCGATTGGTTTTTTAACGACAACTTCCTTAATTTGTAAGATATATAGTATAATTGCTCCAGAAACCTTTTTGCAGGGAATTTCAATGGCTACAAGGCCTGTAAATATAAACTTTCTTAGAGCCTTCGTTTTTGAGGTTTTTGGGTTTAAACGGCTCGGAAAGGTGGTCCACGCACTCAAAAGCGAACTTAAAACGGTGATATTTGAATTAATTTTCATCCTTGAGAAATAAAAAAAATAACAAAATTTTCTGCAAGAAAAACCTAAATTTTTGTACTGTTGCATTTTTGCACATATCTTCTTTCGTTTTTGAGTTATTTTTAAATTCAAAATTAAGTCAAACATTTTTTTCAAATCTAGGCATTCTAAACCGTTCAAACTTCTAGAATATTTTGTTAGTACCTAAATAAAGTACATTGTAAATAGATTACGTATAATTTCTATTCTTGCGATTAAGCCATTGGTTTCATTGCTGATTTTTTATCCGAAAGAAAGAGACAACCATTTTATTTTTATCATAACTCTGTAAGTTTTTATGCTAACGACGTTTACTAAAGTCTTGAAAGTCTTTTTAAGTACTTTAGAAAATGTCTGACAAGTTTTCCTACAAAAATCCGTCGTTTTTCCTTTATTTAACGTTGAAAGGTTCGAATTTAGTTTTCGACTAACAAACAGTCACTTTCAACAAGCTACAACTCGGTTCTTATTGCATCTATAGAAATAAGAAAGAAACAATCGACTTGTTATTTTACAAGCTTTATTTTTGATCTTCGCGATTTCTTAGTAAAACGTAAGGTTTTCGAGTTATTCGTGAAAATCGCTCTAAAACATTCGTTTTTCAGTTAAAAAATCAACATTTTCTATCGCGAATAATTTCACAGAACTTTTTCTCGCTTATAATGGCTATTTTGAGTGTACTAATTTCCACCACGAGAGTAAAAGCACACATCGGCACTAAATAAGTTTTGTTTTTGAACTATTGTTGCTAGATTGAGTTGCAAGATTTTCGTTTTATTTGAGGCCATTCAAATGAATCTCGCTCTGTTTCATACCTTATTGAGTAAACCAATTGATTTTCTTATACATGGAACGTTCGGAAATGGAAACACATTTTGGATGAAGGATATATACATTGAGGACAAATATTCTGAATTTTTTCCAAAAAATACTATTTGTAATATAAAATGTCTGAGTAGAATGATTTGAAAGATTCGATAAGTGAAAGCTCTTAAAACTAAAAGTTCTTGACATTTCTTGCAAATACATGAGTTATATTCATAAAACATTTTAACGCAAGAGAGAATTTAAGGAAAGGTACAAAAATTACCGAGAAATCATAAATAAATTATCAAGCTTTAAGCTCATTGAAAGCAAATACTCTAAATAAATCCCAAAATACCACCTTCGTTTATAATATCAAATTCAAGTCAATGGTTTAACTCTTTATTCCTTTATTAAAAACCTGAAATTATTAAAAAGCTCAAAAATGTTTAGTTCAAACCAAAAAAGTATGAATTAATTATCAAGCTAAACGCTTATTGAAAACAAATAATCTAAGTTTATTCCAAAATTCCACCTTCCTTTTAACTATCAAATTTCAGAACAAAAAGAAATGATTTGGGTTAAAAGCTTCGATACGTGAAAGCTCCTAAAACTAAAAGTTCGTTATTTTTTGCAAATAAATATTTTTTGCTCATAAAACATTGTAACACAAACCTGAAATTATTAAAAGGCTCAGAAATATTAAGATTAAACCCAAATACACAGCATAAATTAATTATTAAGCCTAAAGCTCTTGGTTAATAAATATTATCAGAGCCTTCTAGAGTATAGACAGAGCACCCTGTATTTTATAGAGCCATAATCAAAAAATCTGAGCTTTTATAAGGGAATTAGAAACGAAGAAAAAACGAAACTTTTCATAGTAAAACACACAAAACATATGGGAAATCACTTTTTTTCCTAAGACAAATTTTTAAATGAAAACGTTAAAAATTCTTAATTATGATTTTTGAATAACTTTCATAAATGTTTGAATTTCAACATATATGAATATCGTTTAAGTAAATCGTTTTCATTTTCTTGTAATAATTGATTTATTTAAACCAAAATATTAAAAATAATTCATAACAACAGCATTCTGGTCAAATTAAAATAAAAGCTTACTACGATTCGTTTGGTCATTTAAGTCAATATACATTACATAGATGGCAGTGATGGCAGTAAAAATTCGGAAACATTCTACCAAAAATTACCATCTGGGGAAATTTCAAGCTCAAAAATTGTAGGAAAACCAAAACCAATTCACAAAATATAGGAACGTGTGATAATTTGGCGATTAAATAATTTTAAAAACTTGAAGCTAGAAAACACCATTTTTACTATGGATTCCTATGGAAATCAGTGAAAAGTTATACCACTAAAAAAGCTTCTAAAAAATACGTCATTAAGATTATGGCTCTATACTCTAGAAGGCTCTGGTATAGAGCCATAATCTTAATGACGTATTTTTTAGAAGCTTTTTTAGTGGTATAACTTTTCACTGATTTCCATAGGAATCCATAGTAAAAATGGTGTTTTTTAGCTTCAAGTTTTTCAATGAAAAAAGCAAAAATATTATAAAATGTTTATATAAAAGTTTTCTACATATTTTTAAGAACAATATACAAGAAGGCCATATTGGTATTAAGGAAATATTAATTGCAGAAATATTAAAATTAAATTATTTCGAAAATATATTTTTCGAACTTTCATTTTGAAAAATACATCAAAGTTGGCTCTGACAAATTAAATAATACTTGCTAAATTTATCTTTAGTTTTACTAGTGTACGTAAGATGTCTAAAATTGTTCCAGAAAAATACGAAAAAAAATTATTTAATCGCAAAATTATTACACGTTCCTATATTTTGTGAATTTGTTTTGCATTTACTACAATTTTTGAACTTGAAATTTCCCCAGGTGGTAATTTTTGGTACGATTTTTCCAAATTTGTACGGCCATCACTGCCATCTATGTAATGTATATTGACTTAATGACCAAACGAATCGTAGTAAGCTTTTATTTCAATTTGACCAGAATGCTGTTGTTATGAAATTTTTTATATTTTGGTTTAAATAATTCAATTATTACAAGAAAATGAAAACGATTTACTTAAACGATATTTATATATGTTGAAATTGAAACATTTATGAAAGTATTTGAGAAATCATAATTAAGAATTTGTAACGTTTTCATTTACAAATTTGTCTTAGGAAAAAAAGTGATTTCCCATATGTTTTGTGTGTCTTACTATGAAAAGTTTCGTTTTTTCCTCGTTTCTAATTCCCTTATAAAAGCTCAGATTTTTTGATTATGGCTCTATAAAATACAGGGTGCTCTGATATTATACATTTATCCCAAAATTCCGTCGCCCTTTTTAATACCAAATTTCTGAGTAAAATGATTTGATTCAAAAAGCTTCAATAAACGAAAGCTTATATTATAATAACAACTTTGCTAGTAAACTAGTTTAGTTTGACCCTTTGTAAAATCGAGCTTCTGGGTAAAATGGTTTTGTTTAAAAGCTTTTGTATTTGAATGCTCTTAAAGACTGATTTACATTCAACGACAATCGACGTCTGCAAAAAAAATTGAAATACAACATAGGAAAAAGTACAAAGACAAAAAGAGAAAAAACAATCATCTGCTTAAAAAAGTCAATTGAAACCCGAGAAACCAACCCAAAAAACCTCGTCTGCTTTTTTTGCAGATGTCGAGTTTCATCTTTTTTCTGTAAAATCGGCGATGCTTGGAAAAATAACTGTAATAAGGTTACATAAATAAGAAAACCAATCATTTGTATTGGTTAATGACATTTTTTGTTTAAATTTATTTCTTATGTGTAAAGAAAATGAATTTTTGATTTGACATCTGCATCTGCTAAATTTTTTGAATGTAAATCAGTCTTAAAGCTAATAGTTCTTGACATTTTTTGCAAAGTATAATTTTTCCTCATAAAATAAACCTGAAATTATGATCAGGCTCACAAATGTTACATTCAAACCCAAATGATATAAATTAATTATCAACCTTAAAGATCATGGAACACAAATATTCTAAATTTATCTTAAAATACCCCTTTCTTTTATAATATTAAATTTTAGAGTTAAATGGTTTGGTTTGAAAACCTCTTAAAACTAAAAGCTTTTGATGATTGATGATTAACTTTGAGAACAAATATTCTAAATTTTAGCCAAAATTTCGTCACCCTTGGTAAAATCATATTCAGGAGTAAAATCGTTTGTATACATAAAACATTTTAACAAAAACCTAAAAGTATGAAATTGGCTCAACGTTAAAGTTAAGTTAAAACCCAAACTTGTTTAAATTAATTTTCAAACAATTTTTTAGAAATACATATTTTATGCGTATACAATTTTTTAACAAAATTAACGGATAATTCGATATTTGAGAACTTCAAGAATATTCAAGATACTTTGAAAATTTGACATTTTTGAGATTATTTCGAAATTCTTTCGTGATGCTTTTATCGATATATTTAGAAATCGTCAGAGCATTGAGTTGCAAGATGTTTCGTGTCATCTACTCTCAAAATAAGATACTTTTAATTAATGCGAGACTAGACAATAGGAAGAAATAAGTTTTTCACTAAAAGCTTTACTTGTTCCTAGATACTAGAAACATTTTTAGGGTCTGAAAAAAATGTTGCGGGGTGGCGTGGTGTGATATCATTATAATTTTAACTTAAATCAATAAATATCTTTTAGATGCCAGGACAAGTCAAGTTTAAAATCAAAGCAAAAATTACCAAACTATAGACATCTGAAATCAAGGAAAAAATGTTTTCACTAATTTGGTATGTTTCAGGCCTTAGTAAACGAAAAATATAGTCTTCTGGTATATTGTTGTTAAATATATATAGAAAACTTTTTTGTAAACGTTTTATCACATTCGTCCTTTTTTCATTGAAAAATCGGAATCATATAGTGGCTATAAAGGTTGTAAACATTGCGGAATTCAAATCACTCACTGCCATTTTAATATGAGCGGTAGGGGTCAAGGATGTTATTCTGTATTATACCAACTAGTACGAATCTTAGAGATTGGCTTTTATAAAGACTATATGGTAGTCAAGGGTATCTATTGAGGAATTCAAATCACTTAGTGTCATTTTGATAGCGCAAGGGGGTATATTTGGTATAACAAAATAGCACAAATCTCATAAATTGGCTCATATTGTAACTATACGTTGCCTTTACATTAAGTAATTTAAATTACTCAATGCTATTTTGGAACAAGCACGTTGTTTACTATTACACCAAAGAGCACGAATCTCAAAGATTGGCTCATACAGTGACTATATCTTTTGCACAGGTATACATTACCGATTTCAAATCACTCGGTTCCATTTTAATACTCAATATTTTAATATTGAGGGTGGCCATACAATTCACAATCCATATGTGGCCAGCGTTTAATCACTAAAATATTATAAAGAGTGTTTGGGGCTAAAATCCACCATCACGATTACACTCGATTGAATTATTTGATTTTAATTAAAACTAATTATTATTTATTATTAATCAACACTAGAAATTTATGCGCCAGTCATTTTAGTAGAAAATATATTTAATTTATCGCTTTTATATTTTTGTAAGGGACGATACGTATACGAGCCAAAAAATACGTATGTCTCCGAAATTTTTAGATGATTTGATTAATTGATTGATTAGGATGTACGGCCAAACATTGAGTAGAAACTCCCGGTCTCCCGAGCAAACACCGTACATCCGTTTTACATATAACAAAAACGAAGGAGAGGATAGGATTGTTAGTTGTGACAGACTCCACCCGGCTACAGACACCCAATCGATCGATAGTTAGTAAAATGTTAGTGTCATATATGATAAATAAGTTGGCACCAAACAGCAAAATCTAAATACATGCATTTCTCTGGAATCCTTGGCCGGTTGCTCAGGTATCTCTAAATCTAAATCAGGACTTAAATAATTATTATTATTGTTATTTCACTATAACGAAACAATTTGAATTACATCTTGAAATTTAAAATTAATAGTGAAGCATCACCTTTCTTCTATTAATCTGATAAAATATTTTAGTTAGCTTTGAATTTAATTCCATCGGCTATATACAGATTAGAAGGTACGAAAATAATCGTTCATCATACTGATATACAGCAACAAACAACCTTCATTCCGGATGGCGGTAACTAAACAAATAAAATTAACCTATTATATAATGGAACCTGCTACGACAGTCTTATACCCCAATCAAATTTCTTACCACTCTCCTATACCACTACACAAAATTCCTATGATAATATAATACCTCAGCCAGCCTCTCTACCGCAATCCACTTCCACAATACAAAATTCCTCCGTTCAAGGGTTTAATGACAAGATTCATCAAGTTCTTCATACATCAAATAACCCTTACACACTTGTTGATGCCACACCTACAGATCCTTCCACCTCTATTATAACACACTCGTCATACTGTGTTGGCACCTGGAATGTACGCGGGATCAACCACGATCAAAAACGCGACACTATTGATGACATTTTGCAAGCAAACAATATTAGTATTTATAGCATCCAAGAAACCAACATGAGCTAAGGTGTAAGTTCCACCGCAAACTATACTTGGTATCTCATCAAAGACCGAAAGAGACCTCGGAGAGGTGTAGGGATTCTCTTTAGCGAAAACTCAAACATAACACCCAAGGGAATTAAATATTATTTTGGAGCCATAACCACTTCACTTTCTTTTCATCTCTATCTACGTCCCCCACACACCTCACAGTACAATCGACGGCTATCCTCCAAAATTGTCTCGGCCTTGTCCTCAATCGTTGACCGTTCCCCCAAATCACGCGATGTAGTCATCCTAGGAGATTTTAACGCCCACATTGCCATTCAAGATTCCAGGGACCCAAAATACATTTGTTGTCGTCTATTTCACAGTGAAACTAATGCTAACGGCTCATCATTAGGCCTCCTCATCAATCTAGCATAATTATCCGTACACACCACCAAAGGCCGCCGCATAATCACAACACGAACCGATGGATGAAACTACTCTCAAGTAGATCATATTCTAACCAGAGAAAAAAATAAACATATCTATGTCAAATCCATCAGATTTGACATCTATCGCCCCAATATTAGCGATCATCAACTTAAATGGCTTAATGTACCCAGCGAGAGGAAAAAAAAATTACCCATTCTACTCACTCAACTGCCTCGAAAAAAACCATCACGCCCTCCACATATAACCTTAGATCATTAAATCTTTCCCTACTAAAAGATAAAACTGTCGGAGCTCAATAGCAAGCCACTCTCCAAGATATCCATAATAAACATCTCTCAGAAGATGAACATAACCAACTATGGAAGCTAATTCTCAAAAGCGCTCAGGAACAGCTCCAGGAAAAGACGGGGTTTCCATTGAGCTATTCAAATACGCTTCGAATAACATAATCCAATCCCTTCAGACCTTAATCGAACACATCTGAATCACCAATCAAATTCCACTGGATTGGATCGATATGATACAAGTCCCTATCCCAAAGACTAAAAAGCCAAAGACTGTTGCAGACTACCGAAGAATTGTCCTGTGCAATGAAGGCTATAAAATCTACGCCAAACTGCTACTAGATCGTCTAGAACATTATTTATGTTTGCCCCAATACTGGCCAGCTGCCTTTCTAACCAACCGATCTACAGATGATGATATGTACACTATTCTCCGAAGTTTTGAGATTATGAATAAAAATAACAAAATGATTTATTTTGTTGAAGAGCGCACTGACGTAAACTTATGAAAGTCAGTAAAAATGTATTTTTACTGACACGGCAGATACAATGACGTGTGGTGTAAATATGATACTGCATTCGAGACACATAGTCGGCATTGTAGTATGATGTGTTGTAAAAATTGTAGCTAGGACATTTAATTTGTTCGATGAATTGAGAGGATTTAAACCAAAATATATCCGCTGAGTCGTAATATATTTGGCAGGTGCCATTAGTAGATTGAATAGAGTTGCAAAAGCGTACAATGGTACAAAATGTACAAAAACGAATGAGCGAATGAATGAATTAATGAGTGAATCGCTAGAGGCTCTCGCAAAAAAAATTTTAAAAATTAAAAAATCGACGAATTTTGCGTGGAACTAGGACGTGGTTCTTCTTTCTACGGTTCATATCACAATGGCGAATTTAGAAATAGATTATTGTAGAGAATTTAAAAATAGGTTATTGTAGCGAGATAATTAGAAATGAATGTTAAAATATGTATACGCGCATAAATATATGTATGTCCTTAACCTTAATTTTGACTAAAATCTTAATTTCGCACAAAAACTTAACAATGTTCAATCGCATAAATTTTTTGTCCGAAAAAAAGTGTCGAAAAACTTGAAACCCGTCTGTAGGGTAGAAGGCTCTGACATAGCTCGGCATAGCTTTTATTTTTCAATTAGCATAAAAATTAAATCATTAGCGAGAGGGCGACGCTTAACTATATTAAGACATATAGTACAATCAGATTTAAATTAACTATAAATATCCCATTTCTTGTTTCCTTTAATTCTGCTTTTAGAATTTTTTGGATTCAAGTCTAAATGTTGGCTATTTAAAGCCCGAAATTATTTTGAATCACAACTTCAAACAATTTATCATCACATTTTAGATGAAATTTTCATTTTATATTAAATAACTGAACAAGAGCACAATCTACATATTAATGAAGTATGCAGCATCTTTTAACAGATAAATCTCACTGTTGTCCCCTGTTATACACTGTACATAAATAAAACAACAATAATAATAAAAATCATAATTTTCTTATTCCTTATTCTTATATGTATGTGAATCTGCGAACTATAATTTATTATTCGTAAACTTTTTGTACTCACAAAAAAAATAGCAACGAGGAACCAAGTCCACAACACAAAAGCTTTATAATGAAAATAAAAAATAAGAATAAAAAACTTGGAAGGAGCACGAGCACAAGACTATTGTAATTTATTGGATGAATAATATATATTAGAAAATTGTTATTTTTATTATCTCTATGGAGAGCGCTTCTTTTTTATTTTATCATTTAGAGTAGAATTTTTATGTGGAAGTCAAAAGGATTTTTTTTTTAGCGTTTTTGTGCTATTTTCAAAGCTCGCTCCATTCAGTTTATGTAAACGCTATTGGCATTTATAATTTATTACACAATTCCATTATACACTTTAAGTTTGTTTCTTTTAAAAAATCAGTTCGAGATAAAATTTAACTTTGTCCTTCCATTCGGAATTGGAATAATTATTTCATTCGCCAATGATAGAAATCTCTTTGATGTATTTCTAAAGTTATTTTAATAGTTTGCGAAAAGATTATTCTAGCTGATTTTCAAAATGGGAATCATGTTAAAAAATATTTAGGTTAAAGGACAATTATTTTTTGTAAAGTTTTTGTCAGTTGGAAAGTTACTTAAAAAAAAATTTAATTTGTTGTTTTTATATAAAAAATATTAGTTTGGATGTTTGAGTTTTTTATTGTTTATCTCATTTTCACTTCGGTAGTTTTATATTTTTTTACAATTTGGGAAATATATGCAGGAAATGGCAATCTTCAATCTAAAGTAAAACATTAAATAAATTATTTTACAACATTTAGATTTTGGTAAAATGTGCTTTTCCAACCAACGATTTTTTGTTTTCCAGTAATTTACAACTTTCTTTTTATTCTTTGCTCTAATTTCTCTGCTGAGGTTAATAAAGTTTATTGCTAATTGCCTTTTTGTTCTCTTCGATTTAAAGCTAAACAAGTTTCCATAGTATGAAAGTAAATGCGCCTATTGGATAATGTTTGAAATCATTGTATCATTTTGATTGAAGCTGTTTGGTTAAGCTTTAGTTTCCAATAATGATATTAAGTATTGGCAATCAAATTGCCAGTGTGTTGTATTTTGTGATTTTGTGAAAAACGTTTCTTGTATATACGTGTAATAGGGTAATGCTTGTTTGTGGTTATGAGGTTCTACTCGTTTACCCAAGAAAAACTGACATTTTAAATTATTACAAAATCCCGGTTAGTGTTTGAATCATTTGTGGTCCGTTGGTATAGGCTTTACCCTTAACATAGCCCCAACTGCAAAACTAGGGGTGTTAAATCTAAAGATAAATTACACGTCCAGGGAAATTCTAGTGCTTTAACTCTATTCGTTAACGATTTATGTGTACGTAGCGCCATTCTGCTGGAAATAAACATTATCCTCGTACAATGCTTCAATTATATGCCACAAACAATTACTTAGGATCGTTCTGTAACGCAATCCATTGCCCGTAACGGTGGCGCTAGCTTTATGTAAAAATGATCAATTATTATCATAGATTTTTACCGAATTTTGCAGAACAATTATCGCCAATCTATGCACACATGAATCTCTTGATCAAGCAATGGAAAAAAGCTATATTTTCTTGGCCTTCAGAGTGCCAAAAGGCTCTTGAGATGATAAAAAGCTTTCTTGTTAACTGTACGTTACTTGCACACCCATTGAACAACACAACATATTGCATCAAGACAGACGCTTTGAATACAGCGTGTGGAGGTGTACTGGAACAGCTAAATGGAAAGCATTGAGAACCTTTATCGTTTTTTTCAAGAAAATTCACTCTTCCAGAACCGAAATAGTGTAGGCCACAAACCTTTAACAACGGTAATTAATTCCAAGACAGAGAAAAGTCCGAGGAAAACACGCCACTTGGAATACACCGCTCAATTCACTACAGATGTCCGTCACGTAACTGGTACACAAAACATAGTGGCCGATACTCTCTCACGAAATGACGAGGTTTCAGTTTTAACTTTTGTTGGTCTAGACATCGAAAAATTAATTAAAGCACAGGAATTGGATCCTGAATTAAAAGAAATTCTAAATAAAACGAAACTTATTAACAAAAGAATTAAACTAGAACAAATTTCGCTTGAGGCTGACTCAAAATTGATATGGTGCGAAACTTCAATAAGACGTCAAATCTTCGACAATATTCAGAAATTATTTCATCTCGGAGTAAGAGCTTCAAGAAAGAAAGTAACGGCAAAATATTTCGGGCCATCAATCAACAAAGACAGCTCACATTGGGCAAAAACTTGCATTGATTGCCAAAAAGCAAAAGTAACAAGACATAGCCGATCCGAATCCCAAAAGCTCGAAATCCACATCGATTTGGTGGGTCCCTTAGTACCATCAAATGGGAATGTGTACATACTGACCATTATGGATCGTTTCACTCGGTGGACTGAAGCTATTCCTCTTCAGGATGCCACCGCTCAAACAGTCGCAAAGGCAATATTGATCAATTTAATTGCTAGATTCGGTATTCCAATTGAACTAACTAGCGATCAAGGTCCTCAAGAAGAATAAATGCTAGGTATTGACAAAATAAGATATCATCCGCAATCAAATAGGTTAATCGAGCGATTTCATCGCAATTTAAAAGAGATTCTGACAGCCTGCGGTAACCCAATTAATTGAAGTGAAGAACTTCCCGTTGTGTTATTAGGTGTTCGGACAGCATTCAAGGAAGAATTAAATTGTTCCGTGGCTGAGTTAGTCTACGGACAAACCCTAAGGGTGCCTGCCCGCAGATTTTTTCGTTCCTTCTAGTCGCAATCCACAATTAGATCCTAGATCGTATGTTGAACAATAATTCCAGCAGATACACGAACACATAGTCAGAACAATATTTACATACATTCCAAAAGATCCTTTAAATTGTGAATATGTGTTTGTCATTTCCACAATTCGGTGCTTGATATTGTGAAATTAAATTATAATTGAATAAATTAAAATAAAGTTGTTCTTAATTATTTAACAAAACGACAAAGATTTTATAGATCTGATGAACGAGAAGATGGACATTTTTTCACAGAACAATTATTCACTTCAATACCAAAAGCACACTTCAGAAAAAAATAATTGTTTTTTAATTATCCAGTTATTACGACAGCAAACATTTGGTAAAAGCAGGTACTGAAATCTTGATCAAACGAGGAGTAAATCGGTACAAATTTTACAATTATTTTGCGGATAATATCCAAGCAACTAATACCCACCTGGATGTGGTCTGTGAAATATCTGACCTGTGGTCTGAGAAATATCAAACCACAATGGTGATTTAAAATATTTAACGTTTCTGCACACTAGTGTTTGGTCATCTGACCAGTAATAAAAATAAAAATTTAAATATTTCACAATGGCGTGACCTCCCCCAACCCCCGTGTTTGTAAGATCTTCCACTTATCACTAGTAATATTAAATTGTTTTAGAAGCACTATCTCAACGCCTATGCGATCTGTTTGTGAGTTTATGTCGTGTATAATGAGTTGGTTGATTACCTGATCCTCGAAAGACATATACATGTTTAATACTTAGCCATTTGTTCGACGCTTCGTTGTATGCATGAATTTGGCTTAGGTTATGTTAATGTATTCTATGGAGCGACTTCTGGGCTTTGCTAACATTTTATCCTGATCAGTAATATTATTAATTTCATTGAAGCTATCAGAATAGTGTGTTTGGTTTGGTACAGGGGTGATGTGGTTTGTTTAATACAAAAATATTTCCGCAGCTTGTAACTGATTTTGTGGTGCAGATTGGGCTTGTCTATTAGGCCTTTTCCACCTCTTTTTATAGACAGCCAGAGATGTTTTCTGTGCTTTGTGAGCTTGACATCCAGCACAGCAGTTTGTGTACCATGATCACTGACTAATAAATTTCGCTTTATACAATTTTGGGGAAAGGTAGTTTTAAAGACGATCGTTTTAAAGACTACGAGTTATTTTAAGCCATAAGGAAACAAAATTTTAATAAAAAGCGATGCCGTTGAAAAAATAAAACTCGAGGCTTGAAATAACTCGTAGTCTTTTAAACGATCGTCGTCTTTAAATCGGTTTTTATCACAATGACAAAAGTATTTAAAGGAAAATAATGTGGACAATTTATCTTTCTTCATCATCAATGGAATTATCCATAGAGTTACAAACGTTTACAATGTACGTATTGTTAGGATTTCTTGGCTAAAATTGATTCGATCATTTAATTTTGCAATTAAATGTCACTTTTATTGGTAACAAATTAAATGTCAATTTTGATTTTCCAACACTATTTCAATACTTTATTTCTCTGTTTCATTTAGTACACTATATTTCACCTGATCACTGATTATTACTCCTAGACCGGTCAAAAGTAAACTAATAAGTTTACTATCACTCGTTTACTGGTCGCATTAAACTGATCAACTGCAAATCGGTCGCGCTTACACTCCAACTAGTACCGTTCACGGTAGAGAGTTTGAATTATGGCCACGGAAATTAAAAGAAACCCTTGCTAAGTAACATTGCAGAAACTGATCAATAAAAACAGGATAACCTGAAAATTCTATTGTCAAGAATTTTATAAATTACCGAAATTCGAGGGCCTCTGTGACATTCGCAGAATCTTCCCCACAAACATTAGGCAATAGTACTAAAATAATCGGGAACAGTTGATCAACCATAAGTACATCAGCAGCTACATCATTAGCAGATAATCGAGAAAAAACAAGTTAACTCATTAGAATTAGTGCACATTGTGGAATTGGTTTTGTAAAATTTCAATAGATGATAACTTACCCGATTAATAAAAAAGGAATCCAATTAAAGGCAGCATTCATCAAATAAAAAGTGTGAACCGCAGGGTCATAGATAGTATAATAGTAAGAATATTCGCACTCATGGGACATTTGCTAAGTACAATAAAATTCTGGTTAGTAAATTAGTAACTGATCTACATATTTTACTTAGGCAAATGATTTGGTAATATTCTCAATCAGGTATTGTTAGAACCTGAAATTGTCCTTATTCTGTAACAAAACATGAGCCTAGATTTACAGCTAAAACTGGCTGGTTTCAAAATTGTATCAATTCCAGATGGGTGATGAATATGAACACAACTATGACCCCTTGTTGATAGGGCAGAATGTTTGGGCCGACCCACCTTTCAAGTTAGTACAATAGGCCGGCGCAAATGAAGCAATGCAATGTGCCGTACGTCCTCGACAAGCGATCTAGTTTAGAATTACAGAGATATCGAAAATGGGCATCCATCGATTAAGGTGTTGGTCGTTCTTTATTACAACATCAAATTCAAATACATAAACACGGCCGGCTATTCGTTTCATTAATTTGGTAATTTTGGAAATTTTGAACCGGGAAAATATTATTACGGTTGTTGTGTAGCCAAAGGTGAGACCCTATAGTTACTACCAAACTGCAGAATAGTACAACTACTTCTTCATTTACAATAAAGTCTGCTATTGTACTACTTAAATCTTTCTGAACTACTGAATAAATACGAGCAAAATTAAAAATGTGGAAAAGAGGATCTTCTAGATGTGGAATTCCAAAAATAATTCTAAACCGATCGCTATTGGATTTTAAGGAAATAAATCAAAAAAATATTGCTGAATCCGTATTTAACGCGCATATCTTTAGGCCCAAGCCACCTATACATTAGTATTTTAGATATTAATGCCAATATTAGCGTTCTGCAGCGGCTAAAAAACAATCAATTATCATTAACTATGCTATTTTGCCTGAGTACCAGTAAATTGATGATAATATCAAGATGAACTCTTTAGACACTTAAGAGTTCTCTGCCATGTAAATTAGTCGGCTACAAATTCTACAATTTTGTATAATAAAACACAATTATTTTGGTTTTGTCACTTTCTTATTGTGATATTTATAGGTAATTAAAATTGAAATTAAGTTCGTTTCGGGTGTCACTCCTTTATCAAATTTATTTCTATTTCATTGTTCTGTGACATAATTAATTTAATCTCCAGTCGATCGACCACGATGGAAATCGTATCGATAACTGGATATAAGGTAGTGATCATCTAGATATTTCGCTGATTGAAAATTAATTATTGACTCCATAACCTTTGATGGGACAGAGGCTTCGGCTATTACGCTGGAGGTCGGCCAAAAAAAATAGCGAGCCTGGAAGAAAGGTCTCGTATGTTAGATAACTGGCAGGCAGCCTGAGATTACAAAACCAAAGGACGATGGACAGCGAGGCTCATCGAATAGCTGGGAGAGGTGGGATATTACCTGACACAATTTCTGACTGGTCACGGATATTTCCGCCAGTACCTAGATAGAATGGGGAAACTGTCGTCACCAAAACGCATATACTGTCCAGGTGTGATTTATGATGTGGGCACACCTTTTCGAACGTGATGGGTGGGATCATGGTCCCCAGAGAGTGTCTTGCAAATTATGCTCCGTGGAGCGAATGGTTGGAGATATGTCGAGGGGTACGTGAAAGTTATCCTAAAAACCAAAATGGTCGATTAAGACAGGAGCATTTAAGACAGGAAGGAGGGTGCTCGGTTTAGAGCAAAATTGTTAGTGTAGATATACTGAAGTGATTTGATAAACGGTTCCAGGTCATCACAGTAGAAGGGGGAGGCGTTTTTAGTCGGTAGTCCGGAAACGGGAGCCCGGCACCGTGTGTGTAAATGCATTTTTACATCTCCGCCCCAAAAAAAAAAATTGCGGTATAGTTGGAGAAGTTGAATTTGCAGCTTTTTTAGGCATAGGTTAAACATTGTCTCTTTTCCTGATAAATGAAAAAATAATGCATAACACGAATCGGTAAAATAATACAGATAAGGGCTTAGACAATAATTTATTGCTATTCTTGAGTACAATCGAGAGAATTCCATCAAAACCAGGGCCTTTGTTAGGGTTAATATTTGCGAGAATCTTACAAATCACACGAGCCCGGAAAAGAATACGAGGCATCGATAAACTTCCCCGGGAATGGTCGGAGGTATCTCAACGGATTAAGGCAAATTTAAGTTGGTGGAAAAATTAGAGGCGAAATGGTCAACTTTCTACTGAGCAGTAAAAGAAAAGCTCTCAGTATATTTTAGAGTTGGTGATATGATGAATCTTCTGCTTCCCAAGAAGTTCTCTTGAATTTTTGAGAAAACGTTCAAAATGGTCCCTCGCTGTTAGATGATCCGAAAATTTTCCGCATTTCGTCTCATACTTTTATTTCATAACCTCTTTGGCTTTAGCCTGCGTTACAAGAGGTTTTTTTGAGACTGCCTGAACGGAGACAAATTTTCTCCCTTATCTCACTTTATTACGACGAAATTATATCGAAATCGAAATTATCGGCGAAATTATTCGTTCTACTATCCTTTGCCTGTTTTTTACCCATAGTGTTATTTGTTCTTTACATTTAGTAATGCTGACTCATTTCGTCATCGAAACCATTCTGCTGGCCATTAACGACAAAATCGGGGATGAGCAGAATTTTCATAATTTCGCTTGTTTCTATTTGATGTACCACATTTGATCCACGGAACTTCGGCTCCAATTTGCAAGATTTAAATTTCCATGATTCCAATGAATCCCAAAGTCTGAAGTGAAGTCTATTTCTGTGCGAATTAAAGAAAAGCAAGTGTCTTCCTTTCAATGATTGCTCCCTCTAAATAAATTAGCGTATTCGCTTTCAGCGTAACGAAAACGTATCAATTATGTAATAAGATTTTACCAAGAAACGTTTGTATATTGTTATCATATTATATATATCGTCAATTACAGCGCCATCTATCATAAATCGAAAAAAATGTTTCAGTCAAATCCTACGTATTCTTAGCCGTAGAATCCGAATCTGCAATAAAAAATAGGGGTTCATACTTTAGTTTAAAAGTTACCCCTCGCCACCTACAAGGATGAGGGGGGGGGGTACTAATTTTAACACTAATGTATTTACCCCCACGGAATAATTAAATTTTGATATTCCGCTAAAAGTAATTCTTTTGATTTTGGCGAATAAGATACCTCAAATTATGATAAAAGCATATCGGATGCAGATAGTAAATGACCGAATTTAATAAATTCCCTGATTTACGACGATATAAGGAAATGGAGTATTGAAATACAACATTAAAGACGCGGCTGGAAATGCTTTACTGAAAATGTTAAGGAAATACCACGAAAATTTGCCAAAAAACATTAAAACTATAAGAAAAACACCGAATCCTAAATTACAATCGATTATGCCATTAGGCGAAAGATTTTACTCTCACATCGTACTTGGAAAGAGCATGGATTTAGTTTTAAAATACAATCCATTTGCCGGAAACAAAATTGGTCTTGACATATAGGAATTGATGGCGTTCCGCTTACTAAAAATTCATCCAGTCAATTATGGTCAATACTTTGCAATATTGTGCTCTTCACACAATTGTTTTTAATAGAGGTTTTGCACGGGTATAAGAAGCCTTATTGTGCCAATGTTTTTTTGAAAGAGCTGATCACGGAAATCAATAATTTTGAGGAACATGGCATTATCTTCAACAATCGAAAAATCGACGTGCAAATTAGATCATTCATATACGATGCTCCAGCAAATAAAAAATATGTTTTATGTTTTAGACATGTAAATATGCTTTAGATAATTTCAAATAAATCTAAATAATATCCATAATTATAAGTAATTAAAATTTATTTTGTAGGTGTAAAGTCACCCGCCGGATAATGTTTTATGTTATACTGGGATGGTAGCTTTCCATATTAGAAGAAACATACTACTCAAATTTTTTGTTATAGGTTTGTGCCGTTCGTATTTTAAGCGATCCAGATGATTGCCGCAAAAATAATGAATGTGCGATGCGGCTAATTATCAAATTTGTTACTCAATTTCAAACTTTCTAAGGAATAGAAATATGTTAGATGACATATTTATATGTCGTATAACGTCCATAGTTTGCTACATTTGGCTGATGACGTAAAGGTTTTCGGACACCTCGACATGTTCAGTGCAGTTAAATTCGAAAATTACATTCAAAATATAAAAAAAATGGTGGGAAAAGGGGCATATCCAATTCAACAAATTATTAATCGTTTAAAGGAGAAAGATCACTTTTTGAAACCTACTACTGCATAGTGGAGGAAACTGTTTTAAAAATTCAAGATACGAGTATGAACAATAGTGAGTTTAAAGCATTGGCTGTTTTAAATCTTGAAGATTATTTTGATTACCCAATGTTCATTTATTTTTTATAAGAAAACCACATTCCCAACATCACAATGGACACAAATGTGGAAACTGAAATTTATGGTAAATATAATTTTAATACCCTTAAATCAAGTATTTGTTCTTGATAATATATATGTGATTATATTTCCAGAGGTGCAAAATACATCGATATATAGTGACGAGGAGTTCCATTACAAAGACAGCGATAATTATATAGAATTCCTAAAAAATAAATCCAACTATAAAACCATTTACCAGCACACAAAAATCCGTTAAGAAACAATTTATTGTAAATATCATACAAATACTCGCCGAAATATTGCCTCTACATCAGCAACATTAACAATACTAAATGCATCCAAATGTAGCTCAAATATTGCATCCAGAACAACAACACAAAACACCAAAAGCAACAAAAGAATATGCTTGCCAAACAGAATCAGATAATAGTAGATGCCATTAAAATAACAGCCATTAAAGCACTCATTAAAGAGGTTGAGTACTTATGCCTAGAACCCGATAGAAAGTTCAACCTTCTATCCCTACATCCACAGTGGATAATTTTAACGAGATTTGGAAGGAAAAATGAAAAGTGCAGAATATGAAAAAGCTCTAGTAAAATATTTATCACATTAACCCAATTAATCAGACAAACAAATACATTCAGAACATTTCATAAATTATCTGTTGATAAATACGTCAGGACTAGTCTGAGAGCTGTCATTACAGACGTGGTAACATCAAAATTTTCGTGGTTCGGGCTAACGGTAACCTAACATGATACAAATGTCTTAACTTCATTACAATTAATTATAATTTCTATTTTAGAAAGTACATTACTCAAATTTCCGACGGAGATGTGGTCAGTCTAATAAAGAAATGATTTCAATATGCCAAAGATCGCCAACGAAAACGATTGTCTTTGTCTGTTCCTGCAACTGCTGATTAAAGTACAATTGTGAAATTTTTATTTTGTTTAAATAATTTTAAGTTTATAATTTTTGTTTATATTTTTTAAAATTTTTATACGAAAATTAAATCCTAACATTAATTACATTAATTAAACAAATAATGATGAATAAATAATTTTTTTTTAGCGATACAATATTGTTTTGCGATACAAATACACATCGCATTAGCGTTTCAGGAACATTTCGTTTTTGTGTTACAGTAACATTCCGCTTTAGTGGGAATAAAATATTGTAATTTGGCGTAACATGATTATATCGCTTTCCCTATAACCAGTGTAACTCGGGCGATTCGTTTTCAATACGCTAAATTGTTACGCGTGCGAAGAGTTATATTTGGGGGTTCACAAATACAACAAGTTCAATGATATTATCTAGAGCCTAAGAGGAAAATACCCTTATTACATAAAAGCATGTAAAGGGAACTGTGTACTAGAGAAAAGGAATCAAATGATGGACGAGAGGAATTAAATGATGATTAATGACGGTTCATATTCACAAAGTATCAATAACACCTAGTTAAACAGCAACCATTTACAGCACTTACAGTAATAATGTGAATAGTATAACATGATTGTACGAGCTACTAAACTACATAAATGAGACAGTTAAAAGAGGACAATTGCCTCCACCAATAATAGCCCATTTAATAAAATCTCTTAATGGCTTGCGAAAGTGTCCGTAAAACCCAGTTTGTTATATAAAATGTTGAGTTCTCAAGCTTCTAAACAGACAGCAGAGACCATAAAATTTACAACGTTGAATAACAATATCACAAGTGTTTAAAATTTACAAAACGCACTAAAACATTTTTGTAATTCCCTATATATCGATAATCCGCAAGCTGCGTTAGACTACCTATAATTTTAAGCGTCGACACAAAATGCCTATTAACTATCTGCCTGTTACCTTAAACAAAGCAAACAACTATTTAATTGAATTTGACATACAAATTTCAATTTATTTTTATTAAACAATTTAAAAATTGATCTAGGTGTTATTATCTATTTATAGGTGTCAAACACTCATTATTGGGTTGGCATCACGTGTTTTGTTGCCCCAATTTATCTCTTAATAAAAACTTTATCAATGATAAGCACCATTAATTTATATGGCTATATTTTTGTTTTTTTGTTATTTATTTCTATATTAACCAATTTTAATAAAATATATTTACCCAATTTAGAACGAGACGAAAGTACCAATATACAACAACAACAAGAACAACAAAGATAACTTTTCTCGTTCCTAGAAGAGTATAAAAACAATTTATCGTTTTCAAATTTCATAAAAAAGTTATTTGTACAAGAGAATATGTAAGGATGTTAGGGATGTATACGCACCCCATAATAATATATATGTAGAATTGTCAATGTTTCGGAAAATCCATAAATTTCAGAAAATTATTCTAATAAATTTGATCATTTTCAATTTAAGTCACTTTGCTCTTTCCATAACAACAATTGGGAAAATACTTATAAAATATTTTAAGCAGAGTAGCGTAACCAACCAATACTTGCACCACCACATTTAATTTATACTTAAGGATTTTATAATATGTACTCCTATGTATATGTATATAAATTTATATTGAACTAATCAAAAGACACTTAGCGTACCAGGTGAGCGAACCGAATAACAATAAAACTTTATAAGCTTAATCCCTTCCTTTGTGTTCCTGGTGTATTTATACACGGTGGGCGCTTTTTTTTAACTTTTTTGTGTTGTGGATTTGTTTTTCTTTTTTTTTTGTTGGTAAATATAAATTAGAATATTATTATAAATATAAAAACCATAACTTTTTTTAAGTTTTCCCGCGAGCATCATAATCTATTTTATTTGGTTTAAAATATGAAAAATTAAAATAAAATTGTTTTTTTTTAACCGCCTAACCGCAACTGATAAAGAGTAAAATTTAATGACTCTGTATTACAACCAGGATATGGGAAAACATACTGTGTTTAGTGTATATTGTCTAAACCAGGTATCGATACTAAAATTTACTAGTTTTCTACAAAAAAAAAAAAAAACCGAACCAAACCAAAAAGTTCTAATGGGAATTTATTGTAAGCATTTTAAATACGACGTGGAAATAAAGATAGAGAATTTATTATGCGGTTCGGTTAGTTAACATGGATTGCAATTGAGGTTTCGGATAGTTTTTTTTTTTTTTGGTAAAATATTTTTGGATGAGAATGTTTTCGTTATATCCTAAAGGGGTCAAATTTAAATACATATTTAATCTGAATATCCTCGAAAAAATAATTTGGTACTTGGTAACAAGTAAACAGAATTTGATAAAAATAAAATGACCGTCAGCGATGATCTCTAATTAGCATTTAGATCGGCCGATTGTTTCTACCCATTTCATGAAAGATGGCCAATAATCTAAAATTTGTATTTGAAATTGCAGAGCTATTGCCACACAAATTCTAAAATCTAAAATCTGTAATTATGTTCCAATTCTTACATATATGTATGAAGTTTGCTCAATTTTCATCCCCGTTCTATCGTGACACTTCTTACTCGCAGCCCCGGAAATCCTATTGTCACGAAAGTTTTTAATATTTTTTGATAAAGTTAAGACATTGCCACAACTATTTTTCGTGCGACGCGATTTTTTTTCTATTTTAAAATTTTTTCTGAAATTAAAACCAATTTGATTCTAAATGATTGAAGAAGCGTATTGTAAATTAATAATTTTTATTGATAATACACAAATAATATACTACAAATAATAAAAGACATGTGAAAAGAAAATTGAAAAGTTAAAAAAGTAGTGAAAGAGTCAGTGAAGAAAATCATTAAAAATAGGTGGAAATAAAACTGAAAAAAGTGATAAAAGATTGAAATCTTTTGACAAAAATAGATTTATAGAAAATCCAAAAATGGATGAACAAGTACAATTACAGTTGCAACAGCAACAACAACAAAAACATTTACAAGATCAAATTCAATTTCTACATCAACAATTAGCAGAACAAAAATTAAAAGTGCAAACAATGCAAACAACAAAATTTGATCTTACACCAAGTCAAATTATAAGAAATTTTGACAAAATCCAAGCGTTTTCTGGAGAAAACTCCTACAAGTTACGATCATTCCTGAAAGCAGTAGAAGACTTAGAAGACCTATGTGTTGAAAATAACACGGAACTTAAACAATATTTTTTTACGGAAATTAATAAACAATAAAATAATTGGTTATGCTCGCAACATAATTTTGGAGATTCCTGAACATCTTAGAACATGGACAAATGTGATGCAACAATTAAAAATCAAATTTTGACCAAAGAATACTATTCATGAGATGTTATTCAAAGCCAAGGATATTAAGGTATTTAATCTAAAGGATTTGTTTAATAATTTAAGTAGAATTTTACATATGGCTCAATAGATAAAGAACTTGTACAAATTCTTAAATCAAAAATTATACCAATAGTCCAGTTACAAGTAGATACAAACAAAAGCATATTTGTATTAGATAATATTCTATGTCAAACAGAAATTTATTTGACAGAAGATATACAGAATACAAATTAAATAAAGAAAAAAATTTTAGAAACAGTAATTATGAAAAACCAGAAAATTTTAAGAAAATTAATTTCAATAGAAATTTTAACGGTAATTATAAAAAGCTAGAACATTCACAAAATTATAATAGAAATAATAATACTAACAATCAAAATAATTATAAAGATCAAAACATGAATAGAAATTATTATAATCACAATAACAATGAATATCGAAAATAAAATTATTTACAAAATTCACCAAATTATAATTATAATAATTACAAAAACAAGTCAGGACAGTACCAAAGACAATTCGACAATTCACAGTATAGGGATAACAATAATAAACAAAGACAAACAGAACCCATGGAAGTAGACAATATTACACGAAATTCAGAAATTAATCATGAGGTAAATTTTACAGAACTGTCTCTTCCAACCAGTTACCCATAGTAAAACTTACATTTGAAAATAAATCTATTAATTGCTTAATAGATACTGGTTCGGATACCAGTTTATTAAAACCTAACATTCTTAAATATAAAGCTCTCAATTTAGAAACTCCTATAATGTATAATTCATTAGGAGGACCAAACTATGTTACACAAAAAATTATAACTCCAATTCCTAAAGAATTAATTAAAACAGGTACGATAGATTGGAAAATTTTTCCTCTAAGGAGTTTAAAATATGACGCAATCATTAGTATGAACTTTTTATCAGCATTTGAAACTGAAATTAATATCAAAAATGAATATCTGAAGATATTCAGTGAATATATAATTCCTTCCAGAAGAAATTTTTAATAAAATAAATCAAGTACATTTAAATACAGAAAAAAAAGAAAAATTAAAACAGTTATTAGTAGGAAATAAAGATTTATTCTTTATTGAAGACGACAATTTGACCTTCACTCATGAAATTACCCATGAGATAAGACTAAAAAATAATAATCCAATTTACTGTAAAATATATCGATATCCTCAAATTCATGAAAAAGAAATTGAAAATCAAATTATAGACATGCTAAAACAAAATATTATTAAAGAATTCAATTCCTCTATAATTCACCTTTGTGGATAGTTCCAAAAAAAAAATGGATAACTCCAATATAAAAAAATGGAGAATTGTGATCGATCATAGAAAAATAAATGAATTAACAATAGATGATAAATTTCCCATCCCAAATATAGAAAATATTTTAGATAAACTAGGTAGAGCACAATATTTTACTACTCTAGATTTAGCAAAAGGTTTTCAACAAATTTTAGTCAATGAGGAAGACTAAAAGAAACCGGCTTTCTCAACACCTTTTGGGCATTATGAATATATTAGAATGCCATTTGGACTGAAAAATGCTTCAGCACCTTTCCAAAGATTAATGAACTCAGTTTTAAGAGACTTCATTAATAAAATTTATGTAGTGTATCTCGATGATATTTTAATTGTTAGTTCATCTTTACAAGAACACTTAGTGAATACAAATAAAATAATCAATCGACTTAGAAAAGCCAACTTAAAAATTCAAATAAATAAATGTAATTTCTTTTGCAAAGAAACAGAATATTTGGGTCATTTATTAACAAGGGATGGTATTAAACCCAATTTAAAAAAAATTAATGATACCTGAAACGCCAAAACAAATAAAATAATTTTTAGGTATTACCGGTTATTATAGAAAATTTATTAAAGATTATGCCAAAATAGCAAAACCTATGACTCAATACTTAAAGAAAGATGTTAACATAAATAAGTTAAATCCATCATACATTTATGCTTTCGAACATTTAAAAAATATATTGACTTCACACGCTATTCTTAGATACCCAGATTTTAATAAACCATTTACAATAAATACAGATGATAGCCAATATGCAATTGGAGCAGTATTACTCCAAGATAATCACCCTATATCATTTGCTAGTAGAACATTAAATAATCACGAAACTAACTATAGCACTACCGAAAAAGAATTATGAGCTGTCGTATGGTCAGTTAAATATTTTAGACCCTATTTATATGGAAAAGAATTTGAGCTAAATACAGATCAACAAACGTTAAAATGGTTGCATACCAAATACTTAGGTAAATATTTAAATGCTAGACTTCAAAGATGGATCTTATCGTTAGGAGAATACCATATAATATAAAAATAAAATATTTAAAAGGAAATGAAAAGAAAATAGCGGATTTCTTAAGTAGAATAAATACCGATACAAATGAAATTAATGAAATCAAAGAAATGTTTCAATCAAACGAAGAGAGAAACCCTTCATTTTAAGTTAATATAAATGAAATAGAAATATCAATGCAAATAAAATAACAAATAATTGTGATATTTGGAGTAAAGCAAAATATGACAGAAACCCCATCAAACCTAATTTTCAAAAAACTGAGTTACCTACAGTTAAAAACCAAATAATTCATATAAGCTCTGTCTTGACGCTATAATTAATTGGATCATAATTCGAATTATGATCATAACTTTTTAAATTTTAGTACAGTTTAGTACTATAATTAATTATCCTAAATACCCATAATTAATTGGCACATAACTTTAACTTGCCGGAAAAAGCGCGTGGATCGCTTCAATCGCTATATGAAAAGTGTCAAATATTTGTCAAAATAAATTTGTTAAACAAAAATTTGTTAAAATTAAAATGGCTCAAATACATAAAAAACATTTTTGTGATGATGAAACGTCAAAATTAATAGATATATGGGGCGAACACCAAATAATCAACATGTTCGAAAAGTGTAAAAAGCACATCGTTATATATACCAAAATTGCTGATGAAATGAGTCTGTTTAATTATAATAGGACTTCTAAAGAAATTAGAAAAAAAATAAATAACCTTAAACAAATCTACAACAAAACAAAGCCAAAATCAGGTACATATAGTTTTTATCAATTAATCATTGAAATTATGGATGATGAAATTGCAAAAAATTGAAATTATGAAGGATTGCATTTCAAGATGATGTTATTAAATATTTCAGTGAATCAGCACCAGCTTGGAAATTCTTTGACAAGTTACATGAGATACTTGGAGTCAAAGACAAGTACAATAGTCATCTAGGACAAGATAGTTTCATAAAAGGATCTAATAGCGAGACACAACCGAAATCTCGTAAGTTGTTTGACTATACATATACATACCCATTCACACATGTCAAATACAATTATTTTTATTTTAGATATTCGAATAATGCCAGTATTGATATGGACAATTTGTATGGTGAAGTGCAATACTTGGAAGATGAAACCGAAAATCTTGATCTTGAGTCAATTTTTTCGACTCCTCCGTCAAGATTTTCAATTTCTTCCCTTAAGAGTAATTTATCGGAGTCACAACTCTTAGAGGAACCGGATTATAGTGGCACCAGCAATTCAGTGCGCGCCGCTTCTAAAACAAGCAAACGCAAAAAAAATGACGATGCCATCGAAAGCCTTATAGCTTTAAGCCAAAAGAATCAAAACGTTTTGGAGAAGCTATTGCAAATCGAAGAAAAACGAGACAAAAGGGTAGAAAAAGAACACGAACAAAATGAAAAAGTGACAGAGGCAATGATCCGTTTCTTGGAGTCAAATGCTAAATAATTACGTAGATAGTAAAGTGACTGAATTCAAACCAAATTGTGATGAAATAAAATTAAATTAAATTTTTGTATTTTTTGTTATAATATATTTTCTATAATATACTCGTATGTACAATTATTTTACTTTTGTATTTCTTGAAATAGCATCTTAGCTAATGAGTCACGTTTACTCAGGCCATCTGCATTCCTCCTATCCGAAATTATTCTTTGGGGGACATTAAAATCTGCAGCATTAACCTGGGATTTGTGTAGCCAACTAGCATAAAATTGGCATCTATTGCGTTCACATAAATTATGTATTATTACACAAGCCTTAACAATTTGTTTACAATGTTCTAATGAAAAATCCATCCTCTTTGAAAGAATTCTCATTCTTCCTTTCAGTCTACCAAAACTATCTTCAATTGTCATCCTTGCTGAGCTTAGACGAAAATTGAAATTCTCTTTAATGGGTGTCAACTTTGTACCCGGATATGGTTTAAGTAACCAATTACGCAAAGGAAATGCCCCATCTGCTATTATGTGGTTTTTAATAGTATTTCTTTCAAAATATTCTGATAATTTTGTGTCCCTAAATACTACAGCATCATGAACTCCGCCAGGCCTACCAACATTAAAATATCTTAAAAAGAAGATAAAACAGAAAATTATTAATTAAAATAATATACATTAAAATTGAATAAATATACAATATAAGTACCTGAAGCCATAATTAGCATCGGCATGGGCTAATACTACAATAGAGTAGTAGTGTTTATAATTAAAATAGTCTTCACCTGATGTTTCTGGTTTCTTAATCGGAATATGCGTACCATCTAATGCGCCGAATGTTCCGGGAAATTTCCAGTTATTTAAAAAAATTTTGCTTATGGAATCCTGTTCGATTTCTGTCACGGGAAAACGAACCTCTTGCTCATATAAATTTTTCACCAAAGAATCACAAAATTCTTGTAAAATATGACCCACGCTACTTTTACCAACCTTATACAGGTCCGCAACAGTACCTAAATCGCAGTTGCTTTTCAATAAGTGTAGAGCAATTATTACACGTTTCTCGACACTCGTAGCTTCCCTCATAATGGTATTAGACCGATACAAATCTCCACGAACAACATTACATATATAGTCGAAAGTTTTCCTATTTACACGATATTTTTTTTCAAATCTGCTGTCCGGCAAATTTCGACCTACCATTTCCCAGTGCCCTTCTGACTTTGGTGGCAACAAATCTGGCATCACCCAAATTTTGTTTGAATTACTGGACCTTGATGTTACTACACAAATTATAGCCGCATTTATTTTCATTTGAAGGTCAGCACAGTGATTAATCAAAAGTCGAAGCCTTTGATTTTGTTTTTTCCTGATCTTTTTGTTCTTTAAACTTCTTAAATATAAATTATTCAGATTTAGGAACTCCCTTGGATCCATTTTCTTTAAGTAAATAGTAAAGATATTTTTAAGATACTTTAAACACTTTTTGACGCTTACTAGTTCAAAACAAACTAAAAATATTTTTTATTCACATTTTGACATTTATAACAATAAATATATTGGTTCGAGTATTCACTGATAGGAGGGAGTATAGTAGTTTACTTATACCGTCAAGATGGAAAATCCAATTTATGATCATAACATTAATTTTTAGTACTGTAATTAATTATAGCGTCAAGACAAGGCTATAGACACTTATGTTAATAGAAAGCAATCGTTTTTAGTTTTTATAGATAAATTCACAAAATTTGCGACAGCATATCCTTTAGGAAATAGAACTAACTTCGAAATAATTGAAAAACTTAAAATCTATTTTAATCATAAAAACCTATTCAAATAGTAGCAGATAACGAATTCAAACATGTTAATATCAAGGAATTTCTGAAAAAGAAAAAATAGAATTACATCTAGTAAAACCAAATAGTCACACTGGAAATCCTGATGTTGAACGTTTAAATAATTCCTTAACAAAAAAAAAAAAAAAAATTTTTTTTAAATCGGTTTTGTCACTTTCTTTAACGTGATATTTATTTTATTTGTAAAATGAAATTACGATCGTTTCGGATGTTACTCCTTTATCAAATTTCTAACAAACATTCATAGAATGTTTGTTAGAAATTTGATAAAGGAGTAACATCCGAAACGATCGTAATTTCATTTTACAAATAAAATTAAATATCACGTTAAAGAAAGTGACAAAACCGAAATATTGTGTTTTATTATATAAAATTTTTTTATTGGTGATATTAGTCCACGAGTAAACAACAAATATGTTAATTCCTTAACGGAAAAATTAAGAATTTTAAATTTAAAACAATTAATCCCAGTACGTAATCAAATGTTAGAAGCTATTAAAACTTACAATAACCAATGCCATAGTACAATCAAATGTACACCATTAAAAGCCGAAGATGTTGTAAACAAACAAGAAATTTATAATAATTTACAAATAGCACAGAAGAACAGATTACAAAAATATAATAAAAATAGAGAAGAATATATAGAAAATAGAGAACAGGGATACATTAAAAACTATAAATCATTAAGGCATAAAGAAGAACCTTAATATAGAAAATATAATTTAACTAATATATGTAGATCCAATAAATATTAAAAGACAATTAAAATTTACAGATAATAATGACAATAGGAATACTGACGACAATTGTGTATCCTATTTTAGGTTCTATTTTGTCCACTTGTAGTTGGGCTTGAGTTAATGAAGCCCAACTACAAGTGGACAAAATAGAACCTAAAATAGGATACACAATTATACAGGAAACGGAACAGCTAATACCGAAATCATATAATTATTCTTTACATATAATTGACATACAACAATTAGATAACGTTTTAAAAGAATTAATATTAAGTGTAACACAATTTGACAGAAATGACAGTTATTTATTATTACAAGACATTTAAGCATTGAGCAGCGAGTCTTTAAGCATCCGTAACAAAACCTTACAGAATTTAACGAAAATATATTGTTAAGGAAATTTTGACAGATCGCCCAGTGAATCCGTAACACGATTTGACAACAAAAAACAAGGAATCTTCGTAATTATATTTTGAAATAATTGTTTTGTTACATTACACTATATAATATATTATGTACATATTTGAAATATGTATAAAACATTATTTTAATTAATAAAACATAAATAGGCCATGTTTCACTGTTTGACGTTTCTTCCTTCAGTTTGGGCGGTAATTTTCGCTCTTGTTAAAGAATGTTAAATGACAATTAAAATTTAACGAAACTGAACGAAAAGTTCTTAAAGTTTCGCTGGTCAGTAACATGCTTCATAACCACACTATATCCAGCGTAATTTATCAAAATGGAACATATCTTTCAATGGTTCACCAAGAGGTCAACCAATTAAAAGATTCTTGTTCAAACTCGAACATTTGGCTAATGCCAATAGCGTATTAAGTAACCAGCTTGTCACTGACATAAGTTATGTTCTGCAAGATACTGCTGCAGAATGGTACTGGATGTATATTGAGCGAAATCCTGGAGTAACTTGGGTACAACTTAAAGAAGACTTGACTAAAAGATTTCAGGATCGACAAACCGATGACGATTTACGTCATGTTTTGGATTCCAGGAAGCAGAGGTATAATGAATCTTTTCAAGACTTCTACAGTGCTATGATTTCCATTTCAATTTGAGACTCCTTTACCAGATGCTCAATTAATGTATACGCTTCGTCGCAATATGCGAGCGGGGTTGCAAGACAAACTTGTTGAAAAGCATTTTGCGTCATTGGAACAAATGGTCCAATTACGCATCTCTTACGAGGATACGTGGTTAAGGACGGGCTTCATTCCAGAAATAATGTGTCGAAATAGACGACAAATTGATGAATTACATTCCAGAAATGAAGTAAGATCGTCGAATGGGTCCATTAATCCTGATTTAGATTATAACGAAGAAGTTTGCGCATTCAACGTTAATCAACAAACCAAACCTGTGACTAATCTTTTTTACAAAAAACCAAATTCTGGAATTCCGGAAGGATGCTGGAATTGTTGTTGTTCCGACCATATCTTCAAAAACTGTAACATTCCTTTAAAACATAAATTCTGCTTTGGGTGTGGTGCGCCCGGAATTCTAAAACCTCTCTGTAATTATTGCAACCAAAAATCGGAAAACACCTCCAAGAGGTCGGGAAACGGCTGTACCTGGCCTCCGAAAATTGTAACAGCCAAGGTCGATCAAAACAATGCAGCACCACAGACAACATTGAGCCAGGAGGCAAACCAAAAATTGTAGTAAAAACCAAGTTTTTGAAACACAAACCAGACGATGTCAGATCCGAAATCACTTCAATATTATCCTCAAAAAAATCCCGAAAACTACAAAGAAACCAAAGATATTGGGCTAACCGTAAGCAAATTAAATGTGTGTTGGCGGAATCCTTCATAAATGATACAACTGATGGACGACCTTACGCCGAAGTCGAAATATTTGGTAACAAAATGGTTGGGTTACTCGACAGCGGCGCAAACGTTTCGGTGTTAGGTAAAGGCAGCGAAAAATTCCTTAGTAATTTAGAGGTTAAATTTCGTCAATTACCATCATCCGTTAGAACATCAAATGGATCCGCAATGACAATTTTAGGTCACGTTTATGGGTCAAAATAAAACGCTAACTCTCCATATAGCCCCAAATCTCAGTCAAAGTCTTTATTTGGGAATTGATTTTTGGGTAGCTTTTGGTTTAAAAATGTTTGTCCCTATCGATAAACCAAAGAATCAAATATCAGAGATAACCACTGAAAGTACATCTGACAAAATCTTTCATCAACTCGATACATGGCAACAGGCTAAACTTGGAGAGATTATTAAGAAGTTTCCATCTTGCGCTGTTCTGGGGTTAGGTAAAACCCAAATACTATCTCATTCAATTGATGTTGGAGAAGCTAAACCGATAAAGCAGCGTCACTACCCAATTTCGCCCGCTGTTCAAAAAGAGCTTTATAACGAGTTGGATCGCATGATCGCTTTAGGTGTCATCGAAGAAAGTTATAGTTCATGGAGTTCCCCTGTTACATTGGTGAGGAAGGCAAATGGCAAGGTCCGTTTGTGTCTAGACGCGAGGTAGGTAAATGCGGTTACGGATAAAGCTGCTTATCCTTTACCTATCATCGACGGTCTACTAGGTCGCTTAGACAAAACTAGATTCATTTCTAGATCTTAAAGATGCCTTTTGGCAAATGCCTTTAGAACAAGGATCAAGGGATAAGACAGCTTTTTCCGTACCCGGTAGACCCCTCTATCAGTTTACCGTCATGCCATTCGGCCTTTGTATTGCCCCTCAAACCATGTGTAGGCTTATGGATAAAGTTATCCCACATGAAATGCATCATCAAGTATTCGTGTACCTGGACGACTTATTGGTAACTACAGAGACGTTCGATGAACACTTACTTCTCCTGGAAAAGTTGCAGAGTTAATATCGAAAGCAAATCTCACGATAAACGTTGAGAAAAGTAACTTTGTTCTGAGCGAGATAAGATATTTGGGATACATTATTGGAAATGGAGTGCTTAAACCTGACTTGAGTAAAGTATCAGCCATTACGGAATACCCGCCACCCAAAACCGTTCGACAATTGAAAAGATTTTTAGGGATGACAGGGTGGTACAGACGCTTCATCAGGAACTATTCCGATGTCACCGGTTCACTTACCGATCTACTTAAGAAATCAAAGAAATTCCTCTGAAATGATGCTGCTCAAGCATCATTTCAAAAACTTAAAGAAGCGTTATCGTCCGCACCTGTTCTATGCCACCCTGATTTCAAGCGTAAATTCTACATCCAATGCGATGCATCTAAAACGGGGATTGGCGGGGTTCTATTCCAGAAATCAGATACGAACGAGGAACGTCCAATAGCATATGTTTCTGCGAAGTTGAACAGTGCTCAGCGGAATTATAGTACTACCGAACTAGAATGTTATGCAGCTGTCGTCAGTATCAAAAAGTTCAGGCATTACATAGAGGGCTTTGAGTTTACCGTCATCACTGACCATGCCAGTTTGATGTGGCTCATGAGTCAAAAGGACTTGACTGGAAGGCTTGCACGGTGGTGCTTGAAATTGCAAGGTTTCAACTTCCACATTGAATACAGGAAGGGCTCGGAAAATGTAGTGCCGGATGCATTATCTCGTAAGAATGCTGACGAACTTTTTGTTGAATTCATTTCTGATTTAGAAGTATATTCGATAGATCTGAATTCGGACGTTTTTCTAGAAGAAGATTATCAGAAGTTACTAAGAACTTTAAAGCAAAATGATGAACCACGGATAAATTATAAAGTAATCAACAATCATATATTTTATAACCCTTCTTTTGGTACTTACGATGTTGGAACTGATCTTCCTGAATGGAAGTTGTACGTTCCCAAATGTTTGGTATTTCTTTCATTTCAGATGCTCACTGTCCTCCCTCTTCTTCACATTTTGGAGTTACCAAAACTTTAGAATGTCTTCGGAGACATTATTATTGGCCATCAATGTGTAAAGATGTAAGCGACTTTATAAAAAACTGTGAGATTTGCAAAATAACAAAATCAGTTAATTACACTACCCGTCCTGAGATGGGAAAGTATTTTGAAGTTACTCGTCCATGGCAAAGACTATTTATTGACTTTCTCGGACTGTATCCTAGGTCCAAGTCTGGAAATTGCTACCTTTTTGTTGTTTTAGATCAATATTCCCGTTTTGTTTTACTACAAACAATGAGAGACGCAACCACCAGGAACGTGATTAAATTTTTAAAGAAGCAAGTATTTGATATTTTCTCGGTGCCAGAATATATATTTAGCGATAACGGGCCTCAATTTATCTCAAATGACTTTAAAGTGTTTTTGGAAGGATATGGTATATCCCTTATTAGAACACCTAAGTATTCTCCACAAGCTAATATGTCGGAGAGAATAAATCGCTCAATCTTAAGCCCAATACGTTCTTATATATCAGAAAATCATGGAGAGTGGGATCTCCATATTAGTTCGATTGCACTAGCGCAGTAGTAAGGACATTAAGATTTAATCGTTGGTTTATCGTTCATTTCGTTTTACATTGTCTCAATTGCCTGGCTCTTATGAGACATCTCTCAGATGGGTCGTCCCCACGATTGTAAGGCCTCCGTGATCCATATTAATACTTGGCCGCTATTAGGTTAATAATATTGGGCTTACGCTATTGAATTGCCCTAATTATCGATCGAGAGTGATCGTTTTTTTTCTGTTGGTAAGGGAATTTCAAAAACAAGAAAAAAGAAACGAAAAAAACGAATGAAGATGGGTGGGGGAGGTTTATTGTTTTGGGACTGATATATAAGCATGGGAAAAATTTTTGACGAGAGAATTTTTTTGATTTTGGTTATTTGATGAAAAAAAAAAAAAATTGGATAATTATGGTGACGATATAGTGAGTGATAAAATAAATGTTTTTTTTTGATTTGATGTTTTTTTTTTTTTGAAAGTAAGATAAAATAGAAAAAAAAATCAAATGAGAACAAGGCAAACAATTCCATGGTGTTTATGTGAATATATGTATGTACCTAGATAAAAAAAAAAAAAAAAAAAAAAAAAAAAAAACATTCCATAACACTTTTTTTTTTAAATCTTTATTTATAAATTATTATTAAAAAAAAAATCATATTTAATTATTTATATCTTATTTATTCATTAATTATATTAAAACACAAAAGTCTTATTATAAAAGTCTTATTATTAACTTAATAATCTATTTTTGTTGTAATAATTTAGAAATAAGTTTCATTATCAATTTAAATTCATTTAAATAAAATGTTCAATTTTGTCAATTTATTGATAGTAAATATTTGAGTTTATGTTAAAAATTTAAATGTAGTGATTCTGTGATAATTTGAATGGGAGCCTGATCGGGTAAGTGGTTCGTAGATGGATAGATGGGTTGTACCTTTTCCTTGCTGTGATAGATAACGGTCAGATACAGATCAATCATAACTGATGTAGAACCCCCCCAGGCTGAGCAGCTAGCAAAGCGGCCGTTTACAGCAAGAAAATGATTGATTGATAAATTCTGTTAACAACAGGTAGTTCTAACGGAGGCCTGTCCGTTACACTACAGATAATAAAATAATATTAAATAAAAATAATCAAATAAAAATAAATGATAATTTTAATAAATCAATTATTACATTATTAGATGTAATAAAAAATCATAGGACAGTTATTAAACATTTTATGGATAACAAAATAATTAAACAATAATTAAAATATTAAAAATTGACATTAAAATACGAAAACGGGAATTAGATAGAATAGTAAGTGAGTTACAGGATGATATTATCTTTTCTAATCTTAATATTATACATCCATCACTATTAACTCATCAAGAAATATTAGGTTATCAAATAGATGCATATAAACTTAAGAGATTAAAAATAGGTTTTTCAAAAACCGATACAAATAAATTAATATTTTTATATAAAAATTCCTTATGAAATGATAAATATAAATAAAAATTTAATTATGCCATTGTCAAATGAAACAGATTGTAATTCAATTAATTATCCATTTGTACAAACTTTCGAACATAATAATAAATATTATGAATACGATGAAAATAAATCTTTATATCAATTAAATAATCTGAAACATTGTATATTATCAAAAAATTGTCAAAACATAGTAAATTGTAAAACTGAAATATAGTATATCATATAGATGAAAGTAGTATAATAATTCAATTAGCAGATAAAATAAATCTAACATCTAATTGTGATGAAAGAAAATTTAATTTAAATGGAAATTATTTTATTAAATTTTATAAATGTAGTATAACATTAAATAATCAAACTTATAATAATAATATAAAAATAGAAAATAATAAATATATAATTTCAAATTTGGAATATAAATCTGAAAGTAATACCTTAACATTTAACGAAATAATTTTAGAAACTAGAAAAAATATTAATGAAATAAAAGATTTAAAAAATCATAAAATAATAATGTATTATGAAAGAAGTTTATCAATAACTATTATATTGATAATAATAATAATAATAATAACCATATTTATATGCTATAAAAAAAAACATTAAATTATAAAATAGAAGGAATTCAGGAGAATCCCAAATTTAACGAAGGGAGAGTTACATTCTATTCCACAACTCAAAACACTTGTGAGAATAACACCGGTGAGAATGTAGACACAAATAATCCACATAACGTAATTTTGTATTAAAGAATTAAATTACTTACCAGTTGTTTTCTCAGACTTAAAATAAATTACTTCCAATTGTTTTCTCAGAATTAAATATATCAAATGCATAAATGCATTTTCTTAGAATTAAAAATATTTAAATTATATAATTAAAAAACTAATATTAAGTGGAGGGAGAATCATTATAAAAAGAATTATAATAATGATTCTTCAGGTTATTTCTTACTGGTTACTCTGAAGAGTCACATTAACGAATAAATAAACTTCAAATAAAATATATTCTAAAGAATATTACATAATACAAAAAATATAATTGTTTTTATTAACTCTAAAGAGATAATTAAACAGGAATAAAATTCGCGCGGATTTTGAATAATTATTATTTTCCAAAAAAAATTAATAAGACGTTTTATAGAATACAATTTTATTTCATAGTTTCTTCAATCATTTGAAATTTGTTTTAATTTCAGTAAAATTTGAAAACAGAAAAAAAATCGCTTCGCGCGAAAAATAGCTGTGGCAATGCCTTAAGCCCAAAATTCTATCCCCAAACATTATAATGATACTATATTTCTATAATGATAGTTACTTAAGCTTATACAGTTTTGCCCTCAGAACAAATTTCAAAAATTTTTCTGGACAAAATTACTCTGCAGATCATGATGAAAACAGAAAAATAAATTTTTGCTACCCTATTCTGGAAAATGCGATATACCCATAAACGGCATGAGATATAAGATAATTGGTTTAATGGTTTATTGCATTTGTTGTAAAGTTTGTAGGATTTGTGTATGTCAGTGAGCTGGATGCGCAGCTGGAATACGCAGTCCCTTGAAGTCAAAAAATATTTTTTCACCATGAGAATACAGCATGAGATAAAGTATGGTTTAATGCATTTGTTGTAAACTTTTTAGAATTTGTGTATGTTTTAAATTTTTAAATGTTGACTTTGAACGCAGTATGATTGGATGTTTCGTTGAGTATAGAACTAAACTATTTTGCAGCCTTCTTTCATTTCGTAGTAGTCCAAAATCATCTAGAGAGCGTTTAGGTTGCCGTGCTAATATGTCGTTCTGGTAAAATTGCCTTTGCTCGTACTGACAAACTATGCACACAACGTGAAATAATTCCTCTCGACGCAGATAAACGTCACTAACTCTGGAAACTTTAGGTTTTCTAGCATTACCAACAAATCGTAATATGTAACCCATGACCCTCTGTAGTTTGCGAAATGAATAATTATTATCTGATTCAATTCGCTTTTAACAACGCCAAACATAGTTCTAATCGTAGAAGAGTTTGCTGTTTGATCGGTGCCAGCTTTGTCTTAGTAGAAAGCAATTTTACATGAATTTTACCACCTGGGCTGATTCTTCGGAAGTATACAACAGTTGGATAAGCCGACTGACTCGCATCGCGGAAGCCATGTATATCAATTCTGGAATGATTGGAGAAGTAGAGATGGAGATTTCAGGTTGTTTCTTAGTTTACTCCACAGAGCATGTTTTATCAGTTGGGAGCGGATCGTCCCCACTCTATATTGTCTCCCTAAAGCATTTGCATCAAAATTTTAAATGATATGACCACAGCACAGGTGACAGGCAACCTAGAGGATCAACCAATCTGCTGGCCTCGGATAGTACAGTCCTTTTCGTGAACTTGGTGGAATCAGGAAACTGAACGGTAAATGTGAGGCTGTCTCTTTTGGGATTCCAATTAGCTCCTAGAACTTCCTTTGTATTGTCTTCTTGAAGTTCGTTTGTTATGCAATACTCTTGTACTGTTGGATTTCCACTTCCTGAGGTGAAACCCGTAGGCGATCAAAGTTTCAGTGAGGAAAAAATGAGTTTGTTTTTTCTAGTTGAACTGGGATGATTAATTTATCATTTTACAGAGTTTACAGAAATATTAGGGAGGCATGGGTTCGCGGACGCAAGTGCAGTAGCATATTGCGTTGTTGCATAAAGCAGGACGATAAATGAAGATGGGTAAATATGGGTGAATCCATTAATATCCCAATCTAAAGTCGAGCCCGTGAAAAAATCTCACTTCCAAGACTGGAGTTATGTATGTACAGTGCATCTGTTCGCAAAACTTATGTGTATGGCAAGAGAAACCGTTGCACATACCTGTTTTTTTTCCTAAAGAGGTTAAATATCTAGGGGTCATCCTAGATCAAAAACTGAATTATAAACAACCATAAATACTGAAAGTTAAGAATAGGGGAACTAAGGCTTTTTGGGCCTTTCAGAGACTCTATGAACGAATTTGGGGTTTACAACCAAAAATGATCTACTGGTCAGTCTGCATCGGTGTCAAGGGCTCCATTGCACGTGCATGTTAAAAAGAACACTGCAGAAGCCAGAAGGAAATATCAAACTAGGCAATATGGTGGGAAATCCTTAAGGAATTTCAGACAGACCCTACCATAGGAATGCCAACTAAACTGGAATTCCACAAACCATTCTGCCTTAGGTTACCTGGCCAGGATATACAAAGTACAGTGGTGCCATCCTTTGAGCGAGGGTCAATGGTATGGTTTAGAGATGGATGAAAAATGGAAGGCAGGCTGGGTAGAATCAAAACTGATACGGGACTGTCTGAAGGTAATTAAACAACTGGCAAGCTCAAATAAGATTACACAAGCCAAGCAATTAATTTGTTTTTGTTAAAACGACAAACAGACCAATAAGCAGACCTAACACTTGAAGTGAATTAAGTGATGGACAAAAGATGGTTAGAGTAGTTCCTTTAGAATTACAGTTGTAAATTAAACTTGATGCATTATCAATTAATTGCCTGATTATTGCAATCGATAATCGCATGTTTCATTAATACAATATATCGAGGGTACGACAGTAAATAATAATAAATTAGTAAGAATCACGTAAATCATAACGCTTTAGTTACCATAAACCTTTTATGCTATATTTCTAATTAAAATAGCGTACACATACGCGGTTTGTTTATGTTCTCGTTAGCAATTTTAAATTAATTTTTATAACTTTTAGATAATATTAAGTTTTTTATTGTAACTATGCTACATACTCGTATATATGGAAGCTATACAAACATCACATATTAAATATGTTATTTTTAATTAAATATTTTTTTTGCTGTTCGTTTCTTCTTCTTTATTTGACTGAATTATGTTTGCTTTATAAACAATAAAAAAATTAAAATCTGTTAGGTATTACATAGTGCATATTGCACACAAATGTACACGTATATGCTATTTGTTATAGAGTACATGCATGAGTGGAAATGGAGAATTGGAAAATTATTATCCGTAATTTTAATCTACCTGTTACTAACTGGCTTTACTAATTATAAATGTGCTTTGCATGGTAGTGAAATTATATTAAAATTTAAAACGCTTATAACGAATCTCTATAAAAGTTCAATAACATTTTCAGATATAATCCTATAATATACCTAAACAAAACAAATTGATATTCGATTGACACAATTTGCAAAATGAAAAGTATTTAAATAAATTTTGCAAATACATACCTATGTATATGTTTGTGATAGACATAATCGGAAATTGCTTTCGAAATTGCGAGATATACGAAACAGAAAATCATAAAAATGTAAAATTGTAAACAAGAATGTGTTTGCTCTCATGAATTTCAGATGATTGTTATTCCGGATGGTATACTATATTTCGCGTATATTCAATTATTGTATAATATATCAAGCTAATATGAAATATACAACAACAAACAAAAACAAAAAAAAATGTTAAATTTGGATAAAACAGAACTGCGTGTGTAGAAAAATTTAAATTTTTCCATATTTGCATAAATTAAACGAATTTTTGATTATTTACACCTACATAAGCACCTAATCTCGTTTATATCATTTCTGTGTCTATATCCGTATCGGCTGAACAATTCTTAGGACATGTCCGATTTCTGTGCGAAATAATTTTTTTGTGATAAATTTGACATTAGTGAAATAATTTTCTCTTCCATATTTGAAATAAGTTCATTTGCTGTCCGAATACTGAAATAATTTTGACATAATAAAATTGACATTTGGAAATACAACAAACGACAAATTGTACGTAGAGAGTTATTTAAAAGTGTGTATCAAAATGATAGAGGCCAAATTTGATCAAAATATGGTATTATTTCTATTAATTTCGGGTTCATTGTGTTTATTGAGAAGAACACGGAACCTTGCGTGACCTTTAATAATGGATCTCCTAAACTCCTTTCAGGTATGTATGTTAGATATTGCTCTCTCTCTCTGGATATTTATAAATATTAATAAAACTCAGCCTTTGCAGTGACTAATAATGTACACAATTCTCTCAACAAACAGTATTGTTAATTCAATACTTAGTTATAATGATCCGGTGACGAGAATGCATTTAAGGATATCGTCTAACGCTTTCATCGCTATTAGCAAATTTTTGCCCAATAAAAACCATGGTTGGGGACCGAAAATGAAACTAATGATATTTTTGCTGTGGCTGGCAAGAGAGACTAGTTATAGAATTGTAAGTGCAACAATGAACATGACAACATCCGCAGTTTGTGATATTGTTCAAAAAATGCTGGACACTAGAAAATGCTGGAACTTATTATATTATATAAATAAAATAAAATTAAATTATATAAAACTTATTTTGTTTACTTCACCGGCACAGAAACAAGAATTATTACGGACATGTCAAAATTATAACACACCGGTGCTGTGATAATTTGGTTGCGTACAGTTTAACATTAATTTATCACAAAAAAATTATTTCGCACAGAAATCGGACACGTTCTTAATTTGAATTCATTTAAGCAGATTTAGAAATTCCTCTTACGTTTCTAATCATAAACATCCTTACTTAGTGTCAATACATCATTTTACTTATAAAAAATACTTGTAAACACATCATTCACAATTGTACAACTTGTTATAATTTGAAACCTAAACCTATCAGTTAATGGAGGGATTACGACATGAAGGAATTAAAGGTGTTCGTCAATTTAATATTACTGGAAAAAATTGTCGATGATGGCACAACCTTGAGAATTTGGAATGCCTAAAACGATTTGTAGCAAGACGTGGTTATGTGGTGGCATAATAACGATTTCTCATAAATTTCAAAATCAAATGAGGTGTTTCCTTCACTTCGGAGAATGTCATCAAAATATTTAAAATTCATTCCAAAAACTTTATCGAGTCAAAAATTTTAACATAATAACCAAATACATTCATGGAGTGTTCAAGGCCCCGTTTATACCTGCGGACATTTCCTTAGTACCTTACTGCTGTAAACGGGATACTCAGATGGTTCAACATTTTGATTAAGCGTTTCAATGGAATATTTTCATATGTCACATCAGTGTGGCAAATACACTAAGGCTAAAGATAACTTCTGTCATGAAAAATTGTTGTTGACCGTTCGCTATTTGGATAACTGAAAAAATACAAGAAATCATGAAAGGGAAAGACGAAAAGGTTCGAGTTGCCATATTATACACATAAACAATTGATTTTTATAAAGGTCTATAATTCAGCCTTGTAAACAACCCACTAACAAAAAGGGAATCGTTTACTATTTAGGTTAGGTTAGGTTGGAGTGGCTGCTTACGCACACTTAGACCGGTGACGGTCCATTGTGATACCACAGGATGTATCCCCTTTTAACCCTATTGGAACCATTTCGAGCTACTTATGTAGCGTAAGACGTCCCGCACTTTAATGTTTTCGAGATCCGAGAGGCAGTCCATCCTGAACTTACCTAAGTGTTTGTGCCTTCTGAGAGCCAATGCTGGACACGAGCAAAGGAAGTGGACCAACGTCTCTTCCTCCTCTTCGTCCAAGAAGCTTCTGCAGAAGTCATTAGCCTCCAGACCCAGCCTTCTTGCATGTTCTCCAAAAAAGCAGTGTCCCGTATCACGTCTTCGTAAGGATATTAATGCCCTAGTGCGCCCCAAGTCCAGCTTTGGCCAAACTTGTCTTGCAACTCTACAGGTTAGGGTGTTAGACCACCTTTCCCCCGCTGAGGATAGCGCCTGCTTCCCAAGTGCTTGTCTCAGCACTGTGATGGGCCTCCCCAGACTTGCCCTTTCCGGTTGCAGCTGGAGAGTCGTACCATGCCTAGCAAGTTCATCTGCCCTGCAGTTCCCCATGACGCCCGAGTGACCTGGGACCCAGACTACCTGGATGTTGAAATGCTCACCCATCTCATTTAGAGATGAGTGACAACTCAACGCCACCCGTGACGCCAAAGACACCGATTCTAACGACCGGATCGCCGCTTGACTGTCCACATAGATTGTGATATCGTCTGAGGATAACACATTATGCTTCAACCACGTCATGACCTCCTCAATCGCTATGACTTCAGCTTGGTACACGCTGCAGTAATCAGGGAGACGAATAGAAATATTTACATTTAATTTGTCACAGAATACTCCAGCTCCTACTTTGCCGTCTAGCTTGGAGCCATCTGTGAAGAATTGCAACGCTTCAGTTTCCGATGACGGTCTATCCCTCCAGGATTCCCTTGAAGGGAAGGAGGTCCGAAATCGCTTCTCGAAGCGTAGAGTAGGTTTAATGTAGTCAAGATTCGCCAGCTCATCCTTCAACGATCTGACGATAGTAGAGTGTCCTATACTAAGACACCTCCACTGAGAGACGGCTGCAAGTCGTACAGCCGTATTTGCCGCCATCTGTTTGCCAAAAATGTCGACCGGAAGAAGGTGCAACATAACCTCTAAGGCACTTGTCGGTGTCGACCTCAATGCCCCGCTAACAAGCATACAGGCCGTTCTTTGCACTCTCTCAATCTTACTTTTGTAAGTTACCTTATCCAGAGCTGGCCACCAAACCCCCACCCCGTACATGAGTACAGGTCTCACTACGGCGGTGTAGAGCCAGTGTACCAGCTCCGGCTTCAGACCCCATATATGACCAATGGCGTTCCTACAGGAGTACAAAGCAATAGTAGCTTTGTTTATTCTCTCCAACATGTTGGGCTTCCAACTAAGCTTACTGTCCAAGATAATGCCCAGATATCTAGCTCTATCAGTAAAAGCAAGTCTCGTGCCATTTAAGGTAGGAGGGACAACTACCGGGATTTTGTATTTCTTAGTAAAGAGTACCAGCTCTGTCTTGGACGGGTTAATACCAAGTCCACATTTGCCAGCCCATTTCGTAACGATGGTAAGCGCATTCTGCATTACGTCTACAATCGTGCCCAGGAATTTCCCGGTAACAGCTAAAGCTACGTCATCTGCGTACGCAATAACTTCAATACCCTCTCTCCCCAATTCAAGTAGTAACCCGTTTACCACTATGTTCCAGAGAAGAGGAGACAGAACCCCCCCTGCGGAGTTCCCCTAGTTACTCGCCTCTTGAAGGTGGAGTCCCCCAACTTCGAGCTAACAATCCTGCTTCCCAGCATATAATTGATTAACCCTATCAGAGGAACGTCCACCTCCAAAAATGACAATCCCTCCTTGATTGCCTCCGCTTTCACATTATTAAAGGCGCCTTCTATATCCAGGAAGGCCACCAAACAGAATTCCTTCGAATTAATCGATTTCTCAATCGTAGACACCAAGGCGTGTAGAGCAGTGTCCACAGATCTACCCTTTGTGTACGCGTGCTGAGACGATGCCCACTTCCTGGCACCTATTTTATCTCTGATGTATACATCCAGCAGCCTTTCCAATGTTTTCAAAAGAAAGGATGATAGAGTTATTGGTCTTAGGTCCTTAGGATAGGCATGTGAGCTTTTCCCCGCTTTCGGTATGAACACCACATTGACCTCCGTCCAGTACCTAGGAATATAGCCCAGCTTCAAACACCCTTTGAATATAGCTTCCAGGTAGGGAAGAATAATTACTGAGTTGTTTTGAAGTTCCGCTGGTATAATTTGATCCGGACCAGCCGATTTAAATGGTTTAAAACCCCTTAGTGCCCATAGGATCCGTTTTCTGGTTACGATATCCTCTGTGGTTACTGACAGTGATTCCTGATGATTGCTACTCACCAAAAGGTCTTCAAAGCTCCCTGGGAAGTGTGTCTCGAAGAGAAGCTCCTACTGCTACCGCAGGAATATTATTTCTCGGTATATTGGGGTGCGCCGGATCCACCCGTCTCGCCACCCCTCATACCCTCTGTAGAGGGCTTGTCAGTGCCGACCCGTCTGGCCGGGCCGCCGACAGCCTCCTACATCGGTACACCAGCTCCTTCGCTTATATGCCCCTCCTTATGCTTCAAGGGAGGCCTTGTCCGACCGAGGTCGCCGGCTTCACTCTCCCCATACACTCAGCTTCTCCCCCCATGCTGCTGGTGCCCCCCTCAGGCCTGGGCGGGTTGCCACCATCCTCCGGTTGGCCTCCCGTACGCGCTTCCGCCCCATCCTTTTTATAAACGTTGAGAGTAATTGACCCGAAACCGAAGTCAATTACTCCCTTCGTTTTGTGCAGGAGGGCAAGGGACTCCTTATTTATTACCATAATTGATAATTTCGAGCCCCCCTTCGCCTCCTCCTGCTTGACGATCTTCCAATTTCCGGTCGGAAGACTCGGGTTACTGGCCTGAATGATTTCCAGAGCCTCGTCAGGGCTAGCCGGTTCGGATGGCAGCCAGACACGTGCCCTCGGCCTGCTGGGAATTTCCTCCCGACTAACTGCCGCAAGCTTTGCGCCTGGCCACACCTCCCCTACTTTGGCTATAGCCTTTTTATATAGATCCACAGATCTAGAGTCCAAGCATGCAATCATCTTCACACGCCCTTGATACCACCCCGCATCTCTGCAGGATGGGGGAGGTCCCGGATTTTCACCCAGGACCTTTAAAAAGACGAGGTTGAGTGCATTATACACCAACATCCATTTTCCGGCCGTGATGCTCCCATCTTCTTGACTTTCGTCAATGACGGCTAGCATCAACACATGCTCCCTCAGGACATCGCTGAACAGCTTTGTTCCTGAGTTGGAGCTCGGCTTCCTTTCAGTCACCAACTTGGCCCGCTTGCTGTTGACTACTTCCACCTCGTCCTGGGACCGCTGTCTTTTCGACACATGGTCCCTTTCCGAGCCTCCACAGCCCACAGTGCTCCTTGCCCAAGCTACTGATGTTCTTTGCTCTTCCGTAAGCTGCCCCTCGGGGGTCGCAGCCCACTTCTCGAGAATTCGGAATGCCGAGCGGCGATTCCTGTATCTTTTTTTCGCCGGAGGAATGTCTCTCGTCCCACTCCCCTGTGTTGCGCTGGTACCGCTAACTCCCGGGACTTTTGCCCTAGAGCCAACCCCCTTTGCAACTTTAGAGGCCCCACCCGTCTGGTTCGAGGTACCCCCATTCACTGATACCGGCTTTTGAGGAGAGCCGGTGCCCTTTGTTTTTTCGGTGTTCGATCTTTCCATCTGATTCCCACGAGTATCGGAGAAATAGAGGTCCGCCTGCGCAGAGATCCGAATACGCAGGTAAGGCTAAATACAACTGGAGGTCGCCAGATATCCAGAGGGCTCCGTTAACGACTGGGCTTTGTTAAATGGGCCCCCAGCCTAGTTGATCATCAGCACGGGTCGCTTAACACCTTAATCCAGCCCATTCGGCTCGCTAGCACCGCGGCCTCCCAGCACCCCCTTCCCTCCGCCCACATTCTCTCCCCCTTTCACCTATTCACATGGAGAGCCCAATCCAATGGGATCCATTCCATTCCCCGGGTCACCCGTTTATAGGGGTACCCCCACTCATCACCCGCGGAGACTCCGGAGGTGCAGAGAGGGCACGACGCCCAGTCCGCCGTGGTTATTGGTCGATGGTTTTCTGGCGCCATCTGTTCGCCTTTCCATGCTGGGCATCATAGGCACTCAGAATTTAATGAACTGAGGTTAACCACTCCCCAGTTCCCTGAGACTCTCCCACCAGCTGGACTGCGGTTGGGGGCGGCTTATTTAATTCACCGCTAGCCTACCTATCGATAGGCCGTCCACTATCCACCACCTGTGACCCCCCGATAGCTGCAGTACGCCACGGGCTCGATATGGGTGGAAAAGGCATCAGCTGGTACAGTAAAAATGCTGAGTATTGATTTGCCTGCGAGGTAGCGCGCACCACTTTTATAGCATCAGCTGATGACTTTTCCATCCAATTACTTGCAGCTGACTGTCTTTATCGTTAATCTTGATATGAATATGGTCATATATACATTAAATCTATCGGAATCACTTCCAAATGAACAAGTAGAAGCACCACCATTATTTCGTTTGTTTTATGAAATCGATTTGAATTTTTTTTTTTATCATTGTTTCAGTCCAATGGATTTTCAAGAGGACGTATCCAACCAGAAGGAGTGCGAATCAAGTTATTCCCACGTATGCTTTTTTCTTCTTGCGAGAAACAAACATTAAGTCAAAGAACAAGTCCTACTGACTTGTAGCAAAAAGGAGCGATAGACCAAACAACTTGCACGGTAATTTGGTTACAATGGTAATGTACGAGAAGCTTCAATAAATTAATGCTAATTAGAGATTTTATTTATATCATAAAAATTGTTGTACTTCATATCGAAATAAGCTTCGTGTTATTGAGACAGAAAACTTCACTGGAGAAAATAGAATGGCACTTTCTCAGTGATTTACTTAGTAAATATCATTTGTAAGCTGTTTACGATTTTGATTTTGAGTTTTGAATTCGGTGAGCTGTCTACGATGAATTACCGCTTGTAAGCTGTTACGATTGAGTTTTGGTGGTGGTGAACTGTATACGGTAAAATATTGTTTGTAAGCTGTTTACGATTTTGATTTTGAGTTTTGAATTCGGTGAGCCGTCTACGGTAAAATATCATTTGTAAGCTGTCTACGGTCAATTACCGCTTGCAAGCTGTTTACGATTTTGATTGTTTAGAATTCGGTGAGCTCTCTACGGTAAAATATCATTTGTACGCCGTTTATGATGATTTTGATTTTGGTGAGCTGTCTACGATAAATTGCCGCTTGTAAGCTGTTTACGATTGAGTTTTGGTTGTGGTGAGCTCTCTACAGTAAAATATTGTTTGGAAGCTGTTTACGATTTTGATTTTGAGTTATGAATTCGGTGAGGTGTATACGGTAAAATATCATTTGTAAGCTGTTTATGATTTTGCTCTTGAGTTTTGAATTCGGTTAGCTGTCTACGGTAAAATAGCATTTGTAAGCTATTTACGATTTTGAATTTGAGTTTTGAATTCGGTTAGCTGTCTACGGTAAAATATCATTTATACACCGGTTATGATGGTTTTGATTTTAGTGAGCTGTCTATGGTGAATTACCGCTTGTAAGCTGTTTACGATTGAGTTTTGGTTGTGGTGAGCTGCCTACGGTGAAATATTGTTTGGAACCACTTTACGATTTTGATTTTGAGTTTTAAATTCGGTGAGCTGTCTACGGTAAAATATCATTTGTAAGCTGTTTTCGATTTTGATTTTGAGTTTTAAATTCGGTAAGATGCCTACGGTAAAATATCGTTTGTACGCCGTTTATGATGATTTTGTACTTCGGTGAGCTGTCTATGGTGAATTACCGCTTGTAAGCTGTTTACGATTGAGTTTTGGTGGTGGTGAGCTGTCTACGGTAAAATATTGTTTGGAAGCTGTTTACGATTTTGATTTTGAGTTTTGAATTCGGTGAGCTAAGAATTATTGCCTGCGAAGGTGATTAAGAATATTATTTGGAATATTGTTGTCTCAATTACAATGTTGTATTTATGCACCAGTGGCTGAATTAGTTTCGTGAGCTGAACGTGATGATCATGTATGGAGGTAATTTTTTTTTTTTAAATACCATATACATATATTATACTATTTTGTAATTATTAGATTTGTTTGTGTGTTTGCGTACTGTTGCTGTCACTTTGTAAACCTTTCTTTTGGTTGACAGAATTGTTTGTTGGCATTCTGTTTTTAATTTATTTTCCTTTTCTCTTTATTGAATACATTCGTAAAATTGGTGAAGCATATTGCATTTGAGGGAAGGGGAGCATATAGGTTTACGGTTTTTGTTTCAAGTCTCCCTTTCACTCTTCGTACGGGATATTCAGATTTATATTTTTGTTTTTCTTTCTTAATTTTTTTTTTACCCTTTTCGATATTTGGATCATTAGATCATATTTCCTTACGGGTTTTGGTTTTGCTATTATACATTGTTTTTTTGTTTATCGGAAGGTTGAGTTGATTCTTTTTCTTTTATCATGAATCTCTTTTCTCTTACAGAAAACCTACACCCTTCGCTTCTCCTTTGTTCCCCCCCCACCCTTAATCGGTATTTTCAAGCACCAATTACGTCTGGCCCTCTTGCCTCGACCAAATATACTTACAACGAGCTTAGCCGGCTACTAAATAACTGTGCCAGACCTCTGATTGGTGATTCAGGTGGCGCGGGATGAGACTCTGGAATCGTCTCTCGTTACAATACTAAGAAAGATTAAAAAAATTTTTTCAGTATATAACATTACCAAGGAGGAAACAAGAAAGAATTATTTGATGAATGTATTAGGGGAGGACGGTGTACAAATTAGTTCGAGATATTTATCCACACCGGACGTACCTACAAAGAAACGCTTTAAGGAATTATGTACAATACTTAAAAGTAATTTAACACAACCCATAATCGTTTTTAAAGAACATAAAATATTTTACGAATCCACAAAATTCGATGGCGAAAGAGCTAAGGAACTAATGGTGAAATTGAAGCGCTTGGCTTCTAATTATGATTTTGCTAGTATTTGACAGACTAACAGAAGGGGATCGAGATACAATCAAATTAGAAATAGCGTTAGAGTTAGTGTGCAAATATGAGACGCAGTATCAAGAGGTGCATGTGATTGAAGGCAAAAGGATCAACTTAGGCTCAGCAGCAGTCGAGCAATAGAGAGTTATACAACCATCAGCAAATTTGAACAAAGGCGGTAAAGGTAACACAAAGAATAAAAAGTGTAATAATCGTGATTATGCAAATCATGTGCGTTCTGCGTGTAAGTACAAAGAAGATGTACTACCTTGATCAAAAAGTTCCCGGAATTTATTCAGAAAATTAAAAATACAAGTTTATTAATCCAAATCTATATTGTCCCCTTCAAAGTAATCCCCATCGACTACAACACACTTATGCCAGCGCTTGATCCAATCCTCGAAACATTTTTTATATTCGGTTTTCGGTATGTCCATCAGTGCTTCCTGCGATTTTTCCATTATTTCCTCTCGGCTGCTGAAACGCGTTCCCCGTAATGGTTTTTAAACTCGATTGAACAGAAAGAAGTCACAGGGAGCCAAATCAGGTGAATTCGGTGGCTGTTGGATGGTATTTGTTGAATTTTTCGTCAAAAAATTACGAATAATGATGGCACTGTGCGACGGTGCGTTATCATGGTGCAAAATCCAAGAGTTTTATGCCCATAATTCTGGTCTCTTTCGGCGAATTGCTTCACGCAAACGTCTCATAACGCCCAAATAATACTCTTTGTTTACGGTCTGGCCTTCTGGCAAAAATTCATGATGCACTACACCGTTGTAATCCATGAAAACCGTGAGCCGACACCGATTGCCTTCTTTTTTGACTGAAAACGACGTGTTTTTTTTTTTGGTGAACGCCATTAACTTACCTGATATCTGGATTGCGTGTCGTACTCATAAACCCACGTCTCGTCTCCAGTAATGATCCTTTTGATGAATGTGGGATCGGATTCAGCCTCGCAAATCATGTCTAAAATTGTAAATAATCGCCAACACACACAGAGATAGATGTACCCTTGACTACGTAACTTTTGCAAATGTCAAGCTATGACGCTAAGATTTAGAGGGAATATCAACAACATATGTACCAACTTAACAAAAAAAACAGAACTCAAATCGGAACGATGGGAGCGCCACACGGTGGTTATTCCGGGAACTTGTTGATCGAGGTAGTATGTCACAATTGCAATGAAAAAGGGCATATAAAATCCATACGTAAACGAAAAAAGAAAATCAAATATTTTGATGATAATTCTGTAAATAAGGTTAATATTTAACATGTAGAATTGATAATTTTTCTACAATAGAAAACAAGATCGTGTCAAATAATGCACTAATAGTGCGTGTCAAAATAATTACACTAAAAACCTATTTAATATTCAAGATTCTGTGCATGATAAACCCATTTTCGTAGAAGTAAAGTTTAATGATAAATTTTATAAATTTTTATTGGATAGCGGTGCGGGAGTTTCAATAGTTCCATTTAATATTTTTAAAAGAGATTTTGTTAAATTAAATACAAATTCGGGACATGAAACCAATGTTCGAGGTTCGTTTAATCCTAAAATTGAATACGAAAAAGTCCTATCAAATCTTTCAATATTGCTAGTGATTAGGACGTAGATGGGATAGGCAATGTTACCCAAAGATACAGTACTTTAGAAAAATTACTTAGCCAGTACAAAAATGATTTTAGTGGAGGATTGGGAAAATTTAAATATGGTCAGATTCATTTAGAATTAAAACAGTGAAGTAAACCAATTTTTTTCAAACCAAGACAAGTTCCGTACACTTTTAGGGGGTTAGTGTAAATGGAGTTAGATATATTGCAAAAGATAGGTGTTATTACACCTATTCCAACTAGCGATTGGGGGACACCGCTTGTACCAGTTCTACAATCAGACCCTCAATGAATTTATTATTGATAATGAATATTTCTTGCCCAGGATTGAAGAAGTATTTAATCAATTGGTGTAATCATCGTTAGGTTTTTTCAGTAAATCGTCTTCCATTCGGTATAATACCAGCCACAATTTACATGTAGTATTTGAGCGACTAGATAGTGTCCGTTTAAAGTTGAAGAAAGATAAATGTATTTATTTCCAAAATGAGTTAAAGTAACCTGGCCATGCAATTTCCAAGGAAGGTTTATCGAAATCTCATGAATGAATCGAAGCAGTAGTTTAATATCGACTCCGTCCAATTCAACTAATATACGATCATTTTGGTGGGCTCGTAAATTATTATTCAAGTAAGTTTTTACTCAACCTCGTACAGAAAATGGCTTCAATTTGCAAATTTGTTATGAAATCCTAACCGCGAGTTAATGAACCTACATTAACTCGCATTGCAACAAACTTTTCCCAAAAATGAATAATTCCCATTGCTTCAAATTCATAAAAATTTCAATAGAAAAGGTTGAGTTAACTGACAATTTAATGTTATTGTGTCGTAATTTCATAGTACGATTTTAGGTGAAATTTTGCAAATAACTTTATAGTGAAAAAGAAATATCTACACTACAGGTGGTTAATACAGATACAATGGTTAATACAGATAAAGTATATACTTAAGTAAATAACAACCTATAGCAAAAGACGTTAAATTTGAATGGTCTCCGGAGTGTCAAAATTCATTTGACCAATTCAAAAACAAAATCGTTAAGGACGTAACACTTTTGCATTTCCGCAGGGGTTTGCCTATAATATTAACTAAACTGATGCTTCGAGTTCTGGCATATCTGGCCAGCGATTTTGGTCGCAAATGAGGATTGATTTTAGACTTACCGGAAGGGAATAGTATTAGTAAATTGCATTGGTGTCGGTTCAGGGAGATAAAATGACACGACTAAGAGGGATAACATGATACAAATAAGGGAAATACGCTCAGAAGAGAACGACCAAGAGAATATATTAAAATATTCATTACACTTTATTATGTTCTTATATACTCCCATTCCCATCCATAACTCAGAAAGAAACAACAATATAAAAAAAAAATATTACGAGTGTGCCCGACGAAGAATGTATAAATTAAAAACCATATTTATATTGCTTTTTTTGTTTTTGATTTTTAATGACGATTACCAGTAATTTTTCGGAAAAGGACAGTCGAGAGAATGTAATAAAATGGTGGTTTCACTTTATTATGTTCTTAAATAAAGCATCATGACTAAAAAAAACAACAAATTCCAAAATGAACAAATAAAAGTTAAAAATATTACGAATGTCGCCGACTGGCCGACGAAGTATGTATAAAACCATTATTTATGTTGCTTTTTGCTTTTGTTTTTATTGACGATCACGAGAAATTTTTTTGTTTACGTATATTTTGTTTTGGTATTTTATTAAAGAAACGAAACGTCAGTTACAACAACAATAGATATAAAAACTTGAATTCTTCATGTTAGAAGAACGGGAAAATGACTCAAGGAGAGCGTAAGCACCAAAAATTTCAACCGATTTTACCCGCTTCGGTTATTTTTGATACATTCATGAGAAAATACACTAATACAATAAAAATATTTGACCGCCCACAATAGCAAAATGTATATAATTCGCCGAGTACACATACAAAATTCTCAATCCTCATTTTGCGCCCAAAATCGCTGCCCTGGTATTATTTCACATCAATTAGACGAAAGTGAAGTTTTTTTAAAAAAATTTTACTAAATTTTTAAACTCTCTATACATTAATAAAAATCAACTACTGCCTTAACCGGAAAATGAACTTTATAAATGTTTATTCATTGAAAATCTCTAGGATCAGATCCACAGAATTTTGTTTAACTTGAGTTGTAAGCCCCTGACGATCCGCAAAATTAAAGGAAGTATTTTTTGATATTCGGATAGCTTCTAGTTACTTCATTATGTATAATATGGCCAATTGGCAAAATCTCTAAGGTCAGAGCGATAAAATTTTTTGTTTAACCAATTTTTGTTTAGAACGATATGATACCATATGAAGTTACAAGCCCCTAACGATACGCAAAAATATGGGAGGTGTTTTTTGAAATTTAGATAGCTTCTAGATACATTATGTATGATGGATTATGTATGTGGCCAATGGGCAAAATCTGAAGCATCAGATCCACAGAATTTTGTATTAAACTTAGTTTGGTTGGGAACGATATGGCTTCAAATGAAATTGTTGCTGTTAAGCGAGTTGTTTTTGATGCTAGGGTAGCTTCTGTTTATTACATTTTATGTATTGCAACAACTAAAATCTCCTAAATAAACTCCTGACATAGTAATTTATGTCTTACACAGGTAGTTCACTAATACATCTACAATAACAAATGTTTTGTAAATTCATTAGCAAAATTTTCTCTTTGCGCAACCGCACTGCGAAGTTTTTGCGCATTGTTCTGCTAAATATTTTAGTAAGAAAATAAGTAAGTACTACCCGGACATATCAATTAGCCAATGGTGATGAACCAGTAGCATTTTGTAGTCGTACACTCACGAAAGCAGACGTAAATTATAGTGTCAGAGAAAAGGAGGGTTTAATCATTTTTGCTACGCGTAAGGTTTTGAATATTTAATTGGTAATACGTTCACCTTGAAAACAGATCATAAAATATTGTTGGCTGTTTTTGGTGAAGCATCCGGGTATCCTCAAATGACGGCTTTCGAATTCAGCGCTGGGCTGTACATTTACTGAAACTAGTAAGGAACTGGACCAGAATTACAATAATTTTATGCTAGATAAGGGGACCAAAATCGATCAAGACTTAGTGGCCAAAGAGACAGCGAAAAACGAAATTTTATCTCAAGTCCTCCGAGCAATTAAAACTAACGATTTTAATCATTTAAACCCTGCGTGAATAAAAAATATGAGTTAGCGCAAGAAGGAGATATAGTCCCAATCTTTGGGTACTGAAATCCTAAGGAGCATTCATTCATCTCATTTAGGAGTCGTAACGAGCAAGTCTATTACTCGTTCATATGTGTGGTGGCCGGGTCTGGACACAGAGTTGAAGAACTGGGTTAACGATTGTCATTCCTGCTTATCAGTAAGACCATATCCATCGAAATGTGAACATATCTTGTGGGAAAATACAGGACAAATATGGTCGAGAATTCACGTCGACTTTGTAATTACGAACTCTTTTTCCAAATAGGTTAAAGTTTTTAGAACGAGGGATATTACTAATGTGATGTGGCACGTAGTTCACATCTGCTTTGTTTAGGTAATTTGTACATGAAAATGGAATTAGATTCATCACAACTCCACCAGGACATCCAGCATAAAATAGGGCTGGGCAACGGAAAACGCAGTTAAATATTTTAAAAAGGGGTTGTCAGCTGTGTACATAGTTCAACGGTATCTTTTCGACTATAGGATATCTAAGTACCTGCAAAAATTATGTTCCGTAGACATAATACCGAGTATAATGTCATTAAAATAAAACATATGGTTAATCAAGAAGACGAAAATATTGTATTAAAAAATAATGTTAGAAATTTTGTATCTTATGAAGTAACAGGCTAATTATTGGACAAGATAAAAAAAGATCCCTTGGATAATAGTGATTCTGATCTCATACAGTCTCGTTCAGTTAAATTCAAGGAACCTGTAAATAGATTAAATTTATGAATTGTTATTTATATTTGAATGGAGGAGCTGTAATTCTGTGTATAGGGTAAAATGTTACGTGTGTTTCATTCCTTGCGTGCATACATAATAAATAAATAATGAGACATCATAATACTATTTTTTAAAAAAAAATTGAAGAATTTTATCAAAACATTCAACAGTTTGAGTAATTTAGCAGAGGATAACCTAAATAACAGTATAATAGAAAAGTTTGTTTGTATGGATTTAAAACGATAAAAAATGCCAATGATGCGCGTGTAGCTACTACATTCATGAAAGTGTATAAATTTACCAAAAATTACAACGAATTTTGCTTACCGGACAAAAATGTTGGTGCTTCTCTCTTGCCACCATCAAAATCGGAACTTGAACAGCCCATTTTAAGAACTGTATATGTGTGTATATCAACGATTTGGATAATGCACACAAACAGGTTCCATCGACTTTAGATCCCCTTATGGGGATAGGTGGCAACTCGAGTGCAACAAACTGAATTGCAAGTGGTTTGATAGAGATCAATTACCTCCATCAGTGGAAACGACTATCCGAGATGTTGACAATTCTAAAGGTATTACGATATATACCTTGTAAAGAAAATTTACTTTCACCGATTGAGCATCATTAAGAGAGTGATGAATCAGATGAAGACGAGAATGAAAATCTGTTATCGGAAGCCGAATAAATTCGACTTTTTTTTACTTATTTACAAAATAAATTGTCTGAGGAAATAATTTTGTATTTTTTTCAAACGTATTAAATTTGTATTTTGATAAAAAAATGTATTTCTACAATAAATTGAATATTTAATCGAATTTAAAAAAAAATTGCAAATTCCGCACGCATGCTTTCTACGAGGAACATTAACTTATCAATATCGATTTCTATGGGTTTATGATAATATTCATACAAAGGTGGGGCGCGCTGCCCCTCCAATTCAACACTCAGCACCTTTACTGTACCAGCTGACGACTTTTGCACCCACATACATGAATCTTAGTACATATATATTCTCATAAACCCAAATTTCAAAGTTCGCTGAATAGTTTTAATTTTGATTGATCAACTGACGCACAATCCACCATTCCTCGTCCAGCTGACTATGTTCTACTTTCAGTATATAACAAAACCTTCTTCTCATATAAGTTTCAGCATTCGACGGATAATTGTTTCAATTTGTTTACAAGTTTTCACCCCTTTCACATAACCCTTCACTTATGTGTAAACAATTCGATTTCACACATTGTAAAATTTCGCCGTATAGTCAGCACTTTTGTATACGGGTTCCCAGACTATTAAAACTCAAAACTGGTTGCTTCTAGAATTTTGTTTAATTCTACTGTATCCTAGATCTCAGCCAGTATAAAAATATAACAAAAAATGTATTTTTTGAAGCGAGTTTAAGAATTTATATTTTTAGAAACCACATAGACAACATATTTTCTTAGCAAAAGCTCAAGAATTTTATCAGGCTTCAATTTCTCAATATAGGGCTTCTTGAGTTTTTCAGTAGGTAAGAACGACTGTTCTGTAAAATTTCTAAATGTAGAATGTCTTAAAATTTTCCAAAAAAAAAAAGATCTTCGTAAGTCGTACCCATTTTCACAAAAAAATCGTTACATTTTAGATTTGAAATTTCAGTTAAATTCTAATGTATCACAATTTTAAATGCCGCATAAGCTGAGACGTGAGACGTATCATCACAGTTCTACAAAATTTTCTGTTCTCCGAAATAAATAATTTTATTCGTTTATTCAAAAGAAAGCATGAGTGTACTGTAACACATGTATAATTATGTACATATATGTATAAAACACAGTCAATATCTTATTACCCGTATAACATATCATTAATTAAATCTCGTAAAATATATAAAAACAAATGAAGACTTTAATCAAATTTACACATTTTTTCTCATATGCTTTAACAAACCACTTAAATTTGCATTTAAGAAAATGATTTAATAGTCTGACATAAATAATTTATATACATTTCTTCTGCTTTTGAAATATAGAAGCTTACATAAATTATTTAATTTTCATTAATTTGCTTTATAAGTATTTGGCAAAGAAAATGTTTTATTATTCCAACAACAACAACAACAAAAAAGATTTATTTTCAGATTTATATTTTATGAAAAATAAGGATACCCAACAAAAATAACAGGCTCAACACACCCCCCCCCCCCCCCCGCCCCACACACACAATTCGAATAAGGTACATAACAATTTCAACATCAATCAAAAAAATATTTTTTAATCCATTTTTGGTTTAATGCTTACACTTAAAATGAGATTATTACATTTTTAAGGTGTTATAACGTTGGCTTCTTAATACTAATAAGATTGAGCATGATAAGCACGGTTGATTTTTTTTTTTAATAAATTTTCAATCTAAGCTTTCTTATTGGATAATTTTAAACCGTAAGCTATACGGTATCACAAATAAATATTTCACGTTTGTATGGCTGTATAAATATGCTTTAAACATGAGGTTTCTTAATTTTAATTAAAAGAAATATTATTAAAAATAATATTTATTAGTTTTTAATTTCTTGGCAACATTCTTTGATTCAATAAAAAAATAGAAAAGTTCATAATATTGTTGTTGCTAATGTTTTTAAGCTTTCGCTGAAAATAATTTATATTTCTGAACTTTTAATTAAAATCGGTAAATGTTACTTTAATTTCGGAAAATTAAGATAATTAAATTATAAATCAATTAGATGAAAATTTGTTTAGGGTGCAAAACAGTTTTAATTGTCTTTGACATAAATTTGACACAGATTTGTGTGAATTTCAACTAATTGGCTGGTAGTATATGCTCGCAGAGTCTGAACCCTTCGGTTAAAGTTTTTAAAAGATAATTATCTATTAAGTGCCTTAGATGGTAATATGAGTTAGATTAGTATAAATTAGAACATAAAAGTATCAAAATGTCAATTCGGGAACTAAAAAATTATAAAAATATTTAATTTATCTACCAGGAGATAATTTGAAAACCATAACAAAATCAGATGGTATTCATCTAAGGGCCTATATGTATTTGCAAAGAAGTTACCAAATCAAGTCGACTCGACAAAATACCTAAAGCTAATCGATCGTCGAAGAATCTGCCGATATAATAAGGCCACTACGAGTATAACCATCAGTGGCGGCTTCTGGAGGCAATTAATCAATAGTTTTTAGCAATTTTAATTTTTTCTAAATTTTTATAATTACTCTAATCCAAAACCATGTCCATGGTTTAAGTGCGTCCATGCGTTAGTTTTCTGTTATTTTTTCGAGGAAGAGATTTGTACTGATATGTTTCTTTTGAATTACATAGCATTGAGGTTTTTCAAAATTATTCTAGGAATCTAAGTTTATTCAAGATTCTCAGGACTATTGGATTTTTATTTTTTTTTGAGAATATCTCGATTATTAAATCAAAAATTCAGCTGTTCAAAAGTATTCGATTCTATTCGGGTTTTTTCTTACACTCGCTGTGTGATTTTACAGAACTACTTTTCTACTACTTTTGGAGGTTTTTTTTAGTTATCGTTAAATTTAGAGGATTGATAAAGAGAGTTGCACGAACAACTTGCTTCGACAAACATAGAACGATTGTGTGTAAAAGCATTCGTTGGGATGGTCAGCCCAAAAACACGATACACTACAATGTGCACCAGTGGGATATAATAAAGGTTCTAAACGTCGCAGTTAGAGACGCGGTAAGGATCGATTTCGGCCTAACAGCCATATATTTAGTCTCAAAAAGAAGACATTCTCCAGATTTAATTAACATTGTATAGCCTGACATCGATATTATTCGAATTTAATGTCATTGCCATATATTTTCGAGATTATTCGGGGGTTTTGCGAAGACGAGATGAAACACAGTAAAACTTTTTTGATTCTGATTTTTAGTAAATTAATTACGATCACTAAGTGGTCATTGTCAATACCTGACCTATTTCGTACTAAGACACTTTTTTGTAAACAAATAAACTTCAAACATAGTCAGATGTCTCTGAATTTACATAATTTAAATAAAGATACTTGTCCTTTAATAATCTCAAATTGCTTTTACGGAAACAATGATTGTTTAGTAAGATATGTTCAGCCACCGATGACTCGTTTGGTTTTTGTCAAAAGTGGCTCTTTGTTGTTCACTAATCCTTGTTTTTAGGCAACGCTTTGTTCTCCCAATCTATTTAGCGCCGCAACCAGGTCCATCACACGTTATTTTATAAACTTCTGATTTCTGCAAACTCTTAATTTGGCATATGGAGGATGATGTTAAAGTGCCTATTTTGGATGTTGATTTTGATATCATCTGATAATTGAGTTTTTTTTAAACATTTGACAATTTCTCCGATAGTCCAGAAATATATGCGATCCAATAACTCTCTTTGTTGATTCTTTGGTTTCCCTTTGGTGAGTGATTGCTCTTTGAATTCTCTGTTGGGTTTTCATCCTTTGCAGTACCTATCTACCCAAATTTTTCCATTGACTAATTCCTTTTAAAAAATGGAAAATAAACCTACTGCAAGTCGGTAAGTCACATTTAAACAAATCGAAAACTTCATACAAAATTTGTCATCGAAGCCATTTACTATGGAACAAAATCGGTTTCTTAATAATGGATTAAATTATGCTTATTCGGGAGAAAAGTTACCAATAATAGATATTGTGACAGACATGGAAATGGGAATAAAAACCATGCATTTGTCATCCAAACGATTTATTTACATTTTACACAGATTTTCTGTTTTTTTGAGCAAGGTAATTAAAAGATGTCAGGTATTTTCTTAAATTTGGAGACTACATCCGCAATATCACAATAACAATATAAATATTCTACTCTCAATCCACCAAATTGCAGACACACAATTAATGTTAGATTATTTAGAACTGAATCGTGGTGGACAGCAATTAAAATCGCATTCGCCATATTTCATATTCGACCTTTAACAATTAGTTCCAGTTATGTAAATGTCTAATATACTGTTGAGAATCCTTTAAATTCTCCATTCAGAGAGCATCCACAACGTTCGAAATTTTTTTCTCAAAAACGGGACCGTTTATTCAGATCAAAACATTATATGAGCAACGTGAGAATTGGCTGATATAATTCTTTACTACGTGCTTCAGTCTGGAGGGAGCTCTGCTTTGGATCTTTCGCAAATGTAAAAAAATAAAATACAAGGAATAATAAAAAATCATAACATTTTCATTTACATAACATTTCATTTTCTATATCTTCTACCGCCTATCTCCTCAATCTCCTCTACTGTCCTGGAGTCATTTGCTATTAAGATTTATATACTACCTTTAATTCCACGAGAATTTCTTACTCAGAAATAATACGTTTAAAGCCGATTTTATTAAACCAATTTACAAATAATGTATCGATCAACATGTCGTTGAAATTTCAATCAATAAAATGTCAATAAAACAGAAATGGAAATTCTCTTCCACTGCAACCCCCTCTATTTTACACTCGAATGGAGCTAAAAGATAACATAAACTGCTTATTACTAAAATCTATAGCCTGATTTCCATTATGAAATATTTACTGACAGTATAAACAAAATGAGATAAAAATATATATTCGCGTGCTGTGTGAGAGAAAAAAAAACACTTTTTCAGTCAAAAACACTTTACAGTACTGAAAAAATTATTATAATATACTGACATTTTTATAGTGTACCATTGAGTAAACAGATAGAGAGCAAGATATATAGAGTACTCTATATATCTTGGATAGAGAGTATGACACCGCAAATTTCAAAGCGACATACCAGCTGAAGTGTCTAAAAATAGTACCAAAAATCTCAAATGGATTGGGTCTTTGGTTATTGTGTTCAAAAATATATTTTCATTCATAAAAATGTTTGTCGTCCTTTTTTTGTTTTTTGTTTCGCATGACATTATACAAAACCAACAACAAATCCAATGAAACGAAAACATAAAACGATTTACGACATTAGATTTGTTGTTGGTTCTGTATTAAAATTAGGTAAACAGATGTATGTAAATATTTTTCGGTATTATGTCGGATATTTTAAAAGTGGTGTCGGTGTGTGTTCATATTTCGTTGAATTGAAATATGAAAGAATTGAGAATCAATAAATGAAAATTTATTTGGGATTTTGAATTTTTTTGTTTTTGCATAAGAACATATCGCAATTTGTAAATCATTATTTTTCGAAATGTCTTCGTAAATTTTTTCACACGTTTCGTGCTTTCCTCTAGCCAATAACATTGCTTTAACGCGGTTTCTATTTGCATTTGGGTTTGTACAGCTGCCCATAAATTATTAACTAAGGAAAATATAAGATGATGGTCAATCTAGCGTTTGCAATTTCAAGTATCGGTTAATTCGAGTGCGACACTTACTTCTTCGTGTTATGACAGAAAATTAGTTTAATTTTTGTCATTTACGAAATGGGTTGCATTACGCTTGAACAAAATTGGGAAATATTGAAAATTTACTTTCAAAGTGGTGAGTCTTCTACCCAAACTGTAAGAAATTTACGTGGAAAATTAAGTAGAAATTAAATGCCTTGTAGGCAATTTGTTTATTAATTTGTAAAGCGAGTTCGTGAAACTTGATTGTTATTGGATAAACAAACAAGTGCACTTGCATTAACAGCGCGTACAGCCAGGACCATTGCAGCTGTTGCTCAGAATGTGTCTGAGCATCCATCAATTTCAACTCGCCATCGTGCTCAATGGGGAGCGTTACCGAGCCATGATAAACGAGTTTTTGGTACCCAAAATTCAAGAGGAGGACACACAAGACATTTGGTTTCAACAGGACGGCACAAATTGCCACACATCAAACGAAACAATCGGTCTTTTGCACACCTTCGGGGATCGATTAATCAGCCGTAATGGAGTTGTCAATTGGCCACCACGCAGCTGCGATTTAACATGCGTTTTTGACTGTTACTTTCGATTTACAAATCACATGAAAGCAATCCATCTCAATATATAACACCAAGCTGATTTTATAGAAAGTTTCTAATGATTTTTGGAAAATCGAATTTTCCCACGGGAAACTTGAACTAAATTTTTTCCTGCAATAGCTATTGACAAGTCACATCAATGTAATGCATCCCCAGACGTAGCACTCTAGAGGCTAATTTTATGCAAAGTTTGTAATGATTTTTGGAAAATCGAATTCTCATAGGACATTTTTCTTGAACTTGTTTCCTTGCGATAGCTGTTGACATAACACTCTAGACGCTGATTTTGTACCAATTCAAAATATTTTTTTGGGTTTCGCGAGTTTTCCATAATTTTCTACGAGAAGGCAGGTTTTTTCACTTAAGAATATTGACAAAAATCTTCAATGCTATCCATGCATCCATAGTAATTTTCGGCTAAACACTGTCGACTGTTTACGACTTAATTTTTTACTTTCGGATTGCAATTTTCGGCTAACTTTAACAGTATTCAAATATGTAAAAGATGTTCAAATTTGAGGTCTCTTTTCAAATATTCCACCATTTATACTTTTGGTACTAGAGTACCATATGTTATTTGACAAATGACAAGTACAAACATTCCTGTTAGTTGAAATGAGAATTGGGATTTTGGTGTGGTGGTGGTAATTGGTCCATATTTTTTCCAATAATTCAATTCAATTACTGTAAATGGAGCTCGATATCGAGGGATGATTAGAAACTTCTTGTGGAGTCAATTGGAAGATATTGATCTGCAGAATATGTGGTTTGACCAGAAAGGTGCAACATGCTTCATAGCAAAGGAATCAATCGATCTTTTGAAAGAGAAGTTGGTTATGCGGATAGTCTTCAAACTGCTCAACACTTCAAGACAACATCATCGAGCAAACATTACTAATTGAACCATCATTACGCGAAAAAATTATTCAAAATTTTAGTAAAAGATTGACAGCCTGCCAAGTTAGCAGAAGAGGTCACTTGAACGACATCCTTTTTCATTATTAACCGGAACCAATGTACTTTAATTTCCAATAAAAATAAATAAAGATTTCACACAATTTATGTCTCTTATTTAACATTTAAAAAGATACCTCTAATTTGAACACCCTTTATATTGGTTCCTTAATTGTTTCGGGTTTCAAAGAATAATGTAGCAAAAACGAAGTAAATCCTCGTTTTCTTTTGACAAAACTTTGATTTTTTAAATTAATTTATTACAAATGCGGGACATGCGGGCTATTATTTTATTTTGCTGGTTATTTTTAAGGGCAAAAATGTCTGGAGGACAGGGTCTTGATATGTGGGTGAGTCCTATAAAATGCGGGCTATATGGTCACCGTAAAGTATACGGAATGTATTTATAAACAGGCGAATTTAGATTATAGGCGGTAACTTGACAATTGAAATTATATTTTATTGCTTGATGTTTTTCTGTGATTTCGGGATATAAATAGCTTGATTTTTCAGTAAGATCGTTTAGACCGTTAATTTCTATTGTGTAAACAAGTGGCATCTTAATTTCAGTTGAGTATTTAAGTGAATTTCTGAATGATTAGTGATAACTACAAACAAATTTAGTTAACATAAAATAATACGTGTTATAAAATGGTTTATTGTGATTATATAAATTGTAAAAACAAAAAAAGTTATGGTATTCCTAGATTTGCTTTGCCAAACGATAATCGCCGCGATATTTGGCTGTTAAACTCTAAAAATAGCTATTCACCGAAACTTATTTCAAACGATCCAATTTATATATGTGCTGATCATTTTGATCCAAAATTTTTAAACTGTGGCTCGTTTAGATCACGCCTATCTATGAGTGCAATTCCGAATTTACATTTTGAAAGTGAAATTGATCATGAATATTCTATGGAAAACAAAGATAATGAACCTACTGTTTCCAAACAGACCAAATTTAATGTTCAAAATCAAAGCGCTGCAAAAATAAGAGATTTGAATGAATTTTTACCTAAAAAAATAATGATCTGTGATAAACCTTCAATAATTATGGCACCAACAACAACAAATATCAAGTCGGTAACATTCAACGATGAGTATGCGGAAACTAGCAGCGCTCCATTAAATACTTACTCAAATGTCTTTAGGGATTTTAAAGGTGCTGATAAAGATACCGAAATATGTCAAACACAATTTCCGTCGCCTGATTACCATTCAGATTACAAAATTCAAACCAATTCTGATGATGATGATATTGATCAAAGTCGAATGCCTATCGATGAATTACTTAAGTCACCAAAGAAGAAAATATTTAAACCAGAAGCGGCCCGAAAATTGTTGTCTTCAAACGTTCTTGAAGAAATGTTAGAAAACAAAAACCAAAAGTGTCGCGACTTTTGTGAAAAGTCAACTGCTTCACACAAAAAATACTAAATGGAGCACAGATGAAAAGGACTTATTTTTAAAGTTTCATTATAAGTCCCCATCATTTTATAGGTATTTGCAAAAAGAAGGTTTTGCAATGCCTTCTTTACGAACAATTATTCGTTGGTATGAAGTAATGAAGTTTGAAACGGGAATTTCATATGATATTTTACATATGTTAAAACATAAATTAAGTGAAATGCCCGAAATTAATAAAAAGTGCATTTTGGTGTTTGACGAGATGAGCATTAAAAATGAGCTTGAATATAATTCTAAGGAAGATAAAGTGTATAGATTTGAAAATTTAGGAGAGTTTGGGCGATCTAAATCTTTTGCTAACCATGCCCTTCTTTTTATGCTTCGTGGTTTAAATAAATCATGGAAACAGGTCAGTCTGAAATTACTTTTTGTTTCGAAATCATTAATAAAAAAAAATCTCATGATTGCTTATTTTTGTTAGATTATTGGCTACACTCTGAAAATGTCAGCTGTGTTACGCTGGCGGAAATTATTACTTCGACCACTAAAATATTAATTCAACAAGTTATTGTTGTTGCGATTGTATGTGATCAAGGCGCTGCAAACAGAACTGCATACAATAGATTGGGAGTTACAACAAAGCAACCGTCATTTAAAATTATGGAGCGCACACTTTTTTGTTTTTACGATGTTGTACATCTATTCAAGAGTGTACGAAATAATTTGTTGGTGTCTAACATTTTTATTGATGGTGAAGTCGTTTCCTGGTCAATACTACAGAAATTATTTTATGCCGAAAATCGAGTGATTCGTTCGATGCATAAGTTGACGGAAGCTCATATCAAACCTGACACTTTTCAAAAAATGAGGGTCAAACTGGCTACTCAAGTATTTAGCCACCATGTTTCAACGGCAATTTTTGCAGCTGCGTCAACAAATTTGTTCAACGAAGAGGAAAAATTGGTTGCTTTGAGTACTGCTAATTTTATTTTCAAAATAAATAAACTATTTGATAATATGAATAGTACAAACAAGTATTCAAAAAATCCAGACAAATGTGATTTGTCGATCCACCAAACGGATGTAGAAACGAACCTAAAGGAATCATTGGAAGGGATAGGCAAATGGAAGAGAGAAAAATGAGGTCACGTATATTGCTTCAGTGGTTTATGCCAAACGATTAATGGAACCCTTCAGTTATGGGATGCCATAAAAGGAGAAATGCAACAATATCTCATTACATCTCATCTAAATTCAGACTGTTTAGAAAACACAATTTCTGTTGTAAGAAGTAATCGAGGATCTTACGAGAAACATCCTTCTGTATTTCGGCTTCATAAAAACTTGAAGCAAATGTGTTTTTACAACATAATGGCTCCAGATACTACATCCTATGAAATTTCGGATTGTTCAGTTATTTTGAATATGGGAGACGTGGAAAGTAAGTTACACTCGCAGTGCACTCTCTTTTACATGTAATTAATCAATTATTAACAATTACAGATTTCTTGAATCCAGATGGCACTGATTCCAGTTTCAAAGACGAATCCGATCTATTTGAAGCAATTCCGAACGAACTCATGCCAAGTTTAACATGTAAGAATTAGTTAAATGTTATTAAAACAACTACATTACTAAATTAACTATGCATTCTTCTCTTTTTATATATTAAGGTAATGTCAATATAGAAGAGGACTCCAACAGGGACTGCGATGTGGAGGGTATTGAAAATCCAAATAAATGCGAGTTTGATGATTCTGATGCAGAAGCCGAAGATACTGTTGTTGACGAACATGGAATGGATCCAACTGTTAACGATATGGCAACAACTTATTTTGCAGGATACGTTGCACATGCCGTATCAAAAATACACAACTGCAGTGATTGCAAATCTTTTATGTGCAAGGAAAATTTGGATAATAATTACGTCAATTCAGAAAGGCTAATAAAATATCGCCAGTTCGCAAATACTGTAAACGGGGGTTTATTAGTTCCAACAACGGCATTTGTTGTTATAGTTCAAAACATCATCAACTGTTTCGAGAATAATTTTGACGAATTTTGTTTCGAACACAACGTGTTAAAAAAATTATTTAATGTATGTGAAAAGGAAATTAAAACACCTTGTGAAATTTTGGAACACACGAACCATTTGATTATCCATACAATGCGAGTGCTCAGTCGTGCAAAACTCAAAATTATAAATGCTTCGGCGAAAAATAAAAAAAGAAAATTAAGAAAATTTGATATTGTAAACCATATTTAAATTAACAAGCAACTAAATACAAATACATAAACAAAAACGAATTTATCCTTTTTTCACTGTGTTTTGAATGAATTGAAAATAAAAGAATTACGGTATTTAGTGTATAACAATAAGCAAAATATAAAATAAATAAACAACAGTGCGTAAACACACGCCCATTTTTTTTTAGTAAAAAAAGTAGTAAAGTAACAAACCAAAAATTGCGCTTGCAGCGACATACCAACCTCGTAGCGGCGAAATTGCCCGGTGTCATTTCTATATGTAAATATTTTTTGAGTGTACTGACAAAATTTACTGAACAATATATGAAGCGAAGTAAATTTTTTCAGTACTGGAAAAATATTCAATTTTTCAATGCAATTTTTCAAAAAAATTAAAAACAAAGACCATTTCTCTGTCACTTTAATGACATTTTCCATTTTCATGTTTTTATTCAGTAAAAAATACTCTCAGTAAATGTTTCATAATGGAAACCAGGCTTATCTTTGTACAAAATTTTGACCAAAACAGCCACCCTTCAACCACTGAATTCAATATTATGGTTCGGTTGCGATGTATTTATGGGAATTTATTTTTGTAGCTTTTGTTAGATGTTTTGTAGCTATTATTAGAAAACATTTCAGGTAAATGTGCAGTGATATCCCCTTGGCGAGAAATTGATGTATAACCAGCTTAGGTTAGGTTAGGCTTGGGTGGTGGTCCACTAGGACCAGGCACAGACACAAAAATGGTCCTAGCCATACCACGAATAATTGTTTCCTCTAACTCATTGGAACCAATTTGAGCTGTTAACAAAGCGCTGGATACCCCTGACGTCCATCCTACAGAGGTCCGTCAGGTCTTTGAAGAGGGGTGCCCCTAGAAACTTTAGTCTGTTTCGTGGCAGACGAGGGCAGGTACAAAGAAGATTAAGTAGTGTCTCTTCCTCTTCTTCGTCCTCGCAACTACGACAGTAGGACACCAAGTTTACTCACATGCCTCCCTATGAGACAGTGCCCCGTAATCACTCCAACAACCACACTGATCTGACTTCGCTGAAGTGAGATCAGCTGTTTGGATCTCGCCAAGTCCAACTTTGGCCAGACCTGCCGAGTTATTACGCAAAAGGTGATACTTGACCATCTGTCCTTCGTCAGCTTGCTAGCTTCTTCCTGAAGCAGCAGTTTGCATACCGCAAGAGGCATTTCAATATCCTTCCTGCTTTCTGAGAAGCGGTCTGTTGTACCACGTCGAGCCAGTTCATCGGCGTTTATATTCCCTGTACTTATGAAATGTCCTGGCACCCATAAAATGTGGATGTTGAACTGATCTGCCATCTCGTTAAGAGATGAGAGACAGTTCTGGACTACTTTCGACGTGAGGAGGTGTGATTGAAGCGCAGCCTGACTGTCCGTATATAAGCGAATATTACAAACCGATATTATATTATACCTCAACCAGTCTACGACTTCCTTTATGGCAGTTACTTCAGCTTGAAAAATGATACAGTAGACGGGGAGACGGAAGGAGAGATTTAACAGAAGTTCCTCGCAGAACACTCCAGCCCCGACTTTCCTGTCCCGTTTTGAACCATCATAGTGAAGAAGTTTATAACTCCTGGTTCCAAAACTGTACCCATCATCCAGTCCTCCCTGGATATCATCCTAGTCCGGAACTTTGTGTCAAAAGATAGTGATGGGACAGTATAGTCGGTGGTCTACATTAAGATGGATTTCAGACGTATGGCAGTATAAGCTGCCAACTGTTCGCCCAAGATATCTAGAGGAGTCAAAAATAGCAGAGGCTCTAGTGCCTGAGTGGATGTGCTGCTCAGTGCACCACTGATCCACACAGAGATTGTTCTCTGAACTTTTGTCAACAGCTTTTGGTTGACAGTTTTGTCCAGAGTAGGCCACCAGACTATTACCCCATACAAGAGTAGGGATCTGACTACTGCGGTATAAAGCCAATGTACGATGCGGGGCTCCAGCCCCATCCTTTCCTAATAGCATTTTTGTAAGAGTATAGCGCTACCAAAGCTTTCTTTACCCTTTCCAGAATATTGGGTTTCCAATATTATTTGCTATCCAAAACGAGACCCAGAAACTTCGCTTCAACTGTAAAAGTCAAGCTGAACCCATTTTAAGTGGGAGGATCGATGCGAGGAAGTTTATATTTCCTATAGAAGAGAACCAATTCGGTTTTGTGTGGGTTCACATTCAACCAACAGCCACTGGCCCATAATGAAATAGTGCCCAGGGCATTTTGCATAAGCTCACTAAGGGTGCCGGGATATTTACCACGGACACCAATAGCAACATCATCCGCATAGGCAACCACCTTGAAGCCACCGTCCTCCAGTCTCGGCAACAGGTCATTTCTGACCAAGTTCCAAAGTAGGGGGGACAGTACGCCACCCTGTGGTGTACCTCTACTTACAAATCTTCTGACGGAGGATTCTCCAAAACTAGCATTTATGATCCTGCCTCTTAGCATTTGATATATCCAGTCCTTTAGTGATTCATCCACTCCCAGATCTGAAAGTGCCCGTGCTATAGCCCCTGGAAGTATATTGTAGTAAGTAAAAGCCCCCTCAATATCCAAGAAGGTTACCATTGCGAAATCTCTATATTCGAAAGATTTTTCAATGAAATATACAAGAGAATGAAGAGTATTCTCTACAGATCTCCCCTTGCAATAGGCATGTTGAGATTTAGACAGCTTTTCCGACACAATCGTGCCTCTAATATGAACTTCTATTTGTCTTTCCAGTGTTTTAAAAAGGAAGGAAGACAAGCTAATCGGTCTAAGGTTTTTGGAATTGCAATATGAGCGTTTTCCTGCCTTAGGTATGAAAACAACCTTCACTTCTGTCCATTTACTAGGAATATGGCATAGTTCTAGGCTGCCTACTGCCTTTGAAAATTACCTCTAATCAGGAAATTGTTGAATATCCGCAGGGAAAATACCATCGAGTCAAGGCGACTTATATGGTTTAAAACTGTTTATCGCCCACAGGATCTTTTTTCTGCTAATAATTTGGCCTATGAGGCTACTAGCCCTTTTACCTACTGATGTGCTAGGTACAGATTCGGAACAACCAGGAAAATGAATTTCCATCAGAAGTTCCAGCGATTCCGCACTATTAGTGGTTCATATCCCATCTGGCCGTTGAAGATAACTTGGGATGGAAGAACCAGTTGCTAGTACTTTGCGTAGCCTAGACATCTCCGAAGACTCCTGAATTTTACCACAGTATAGTCTCCAAGAGCTGTTCTTGGCACTTCTCTGGTAGTGAATTACCCAGAATAGTTCTAAAGGTATCACAGTTGGTTTCCTCCTGTTTCTGTAGATTGCACTTTTTGGAGAAGTCAAATCCATTTCAAATTGAAGATAACAATGATCAGAAAAGGAGTGGTCCTCCGACACTCTCCAGTCATAGACTAATCGTCGAAAAGCTTGAGACAAGAGTAATATTCAATACCTTCTGTCTATTACTAGTTATAAAGGTCGGCTTATTGCCTATGTTACATACATATGTATATGAAGGTTAGTACTTAAAATGTATTCAAGGAGTAACTCACCTCGTTCATTTGTGCCCGTACTTCCCCAGTTCGTGTGATCGGCATTTGCATCAATCGCAAGGATCACTCCAACCTTGCGCTTCTGAGCCTCCAAGATTAGCTCACCTAGAATGATTGGTGGAGTATCCACTTCATCTTAAGCTAGGTAAGCTGATACTAGCCAGAGGTTTCGTTTATCGACCTCAATGCTAACCGCTGCTACATCTCCATTACTGAAATTTGATAGCAGAAAATAACTTATGTTATTTTTAATGAGAATGCACGAGCGAACCTTAATTTTTTTTTTCGCGTGCATTAATCTATAATAGGGAGTCTTGAGCCCAAGTACCCGGTTTTCAGTGACCCAAGGTTCCTGGATCAAGACGACATCTGTCGCTTCTTTCCCAATTTTCAAAATTAGAGCAGCTGATGCTGCCTTAGAGTGGTGGAGGTTGACGTGCAGAAATGTCACTGTCATCTCTGCAGCCTCTTCTCCACCACAGTAACATCAGAGTCATCCCCTGATGAGAAGTCCTCTGTAACTGTTATATGCCTTAACCCTTTTGGAGACATCAGGGTCTGGCCAGACCCTTTTTGTGTTTGTTTGCATTGCATTTATATTTATAATTTCCCCATCGTCATAATATTCTATGATATCCTCAAGCTACTAGTTTTGGACAGATATGAAAAAAACTACCAAAAATAGGTGGGTGGTCGGGAGTTCAATGAGCATCGTAAAATTCTAGTTATATTCGAAACACAAGGGTCTAGCCAAACCCCATACACATTTTATATGAAAATATACTAACTTTGTATGTATCTATTCTCACCGTATATTTCTCCGGAGTTCCCGTTATTTATTAGTTTTCGATGATTGTTACTTTCGTAATTAGTTTAGAGTTTTATTATTCAACAAGAAGCGGGTGATATATTTGTTTTATTTGAATCAACAATAGACGAATTTGGAGAAGGAATGGACAAGGTGGACAAAGTTTACCAAACACGTTCTCGGTTTGCCCCAAGGTTCTATGAACATGTTGCGGCAACCTTAGCTAACGATCTAGAACGAGCACGAGCAACGGAGGAAGAAGAAGACATTGATATTTTTGCGGTCGAAGCAGATTCCGACGAAAAAGCTGATTATATACCAAATGAAGGTGGCGCATCGGATAAAGAAGCAGAGCAGGAATTAGAGATTCAAGAGGCGTGTGACAGCAAAGGTAAAATGAAACACATCAACAACTGAAATCCAAACGTCAGTTGAAGTACATCAAGTAGACGAAATACAGCATGCAGCCGAAAGGCAGCAACAAATAAAATGCAGACAGATACGCAGGAAACTATGAATATAGTGCACACATGGAACATGTTCGGGAAAGATGGTACGCAGTGGAACAGAGTATCCATAATGTTATGAGGTTTAGTGGAGGGCCTAACTTCTACAAAATCGGTACTAATTGAAGTACATAGTTAAAAGGTTTTTAACGCCAAACATCGTGTTTATCATAATAAAGGAAACAAATCGGTATGCGAATGATAAAGTTAATCAATGGAATACTAAGAATCTAACCATAAACAGAAAGGTATGGAAGGAGTAGAAGGAAATTGAACTAAATGCATTTATTGCCACAATAATATGCAACCCGCGAATTTTCTGTGGAAAACGATGAACCTTCCCATTGTTAGAGCAACAATGTCATACTGCAGTTTCATTGGTCTGTCACGATATATACGATTTGATGATAGCCGTACCGTAATTTTCATGCACAATCCGATAAAGCTGCACCAACGAGGGATATATGGAATTTGTTAAGCGAAAATTTGGAAAGGAATTATCGACCACATAGTGATATTACCATAGACGAACAATTGTTTCCATAACGTTATAGGACGAAGTTCACACAGGACGTCTAACCTGCGATGTATGGAATTAAAGTATGGTAGGCATGCGATGCAAAAACACACTATCCACTACAGGGAAATATTTATACGGGTAAAGATGCAGGTGCAGAACGGGCCGTTGAAAGGGCAAAATGAAATGTTATGTTTGGCGTCTAGGTATTCGAACTCGCTAAGGACAATCATGGCCGATAATTTTTTTGCTACCTTAGAAGGGTGTGAACGTCTCATAGAGATCGGTCTAGGTTTTATAGGTACGCTGCGAAGCAACAAAACATGTATTCCATCTGAAATGAAAAAAAAATTCCTCACGGCCAATACATTCATCAGTATTTGGGTATCACGAAAATAAAGTATCAATGTGCTCCTACGTCCCAAATAAAAGCAAAGCAGTGATTCTTTTATCAACAGTACATTATGATGAACAGTACATCATGAACTAAAAAAGCCAGAAGTAATTATTTATTATAATAAAATAAAAAGTAGCGTCGACGCAATGAACCTAATGTTAAGCCCCTTCACCACAAAACGACGAACAAAAAGATGAACTTTGGCATTCTTTTATAACATAACTGACATTATGGGATTGGCGAGTTATATCATCTGCAAAGAATTTAACCATTACAAAAACACAGATGCTCGCAGGACATTTGTGTGCTCGCTTTCAAAAACTCAAGTTCGTCCGCAAATAAAAGCTCGATGTAACAATCCTCAAGTAATAAAGCAATTTTCGTGTCGATCGGCAATAAAAGCATTCCTCGGTGGCCCATTACGATAAGATTTTATAATATGCCACAACAAATTGATTAAGTTCCACTATTTTTTCAGCAAGCAACACCCGTTGTGGCTACGATAAAAGGTGCCGACGTCCTCCAAATGAAACGAGACTGTCGATTATGCCATGAATACGACAAAACCTTTCGCAAAACTCGCTTTTACTACGTGAAATATCCGACGCCGGTATGCCTCCAACACTCTTAATACATTTATAAATGCTTCAAATGTACAAATGAAGAGGAACTTTAAAAAAAGCTTCAATTCTACATCAATGTTTTATTTTTTTTTAGTTTATTCAGGCAATGAATTTATTCCTGTAATTTTTATTTAGTAATAAAATGTAATTGTTAAAATTTAATTGTTCATAACTAACATTTCATTTATTTAAACTTAATTTGACGTATAGGGGTTTGGCTAGACCCTTGTGTTTCCAATGTGAAAATAAAATATGGGGTTCACACAATGGTTAACAAAATGACAGCTTCAGCACGTAGATTTGGACTGGTGAAATTGGCTCATGGATCAGAACAGATCATAGAATGACTGTCATTCCGTATATTTTCCCGAGAAATGTGATATATTGATCTTTGGTAGTTTGATTTCATGACCAGAGTCTGCTTGAGTTCCCTTCAATGACAATTCGGGTGATAAATTTCCAGCGGTCATAGTTTTGGACCGAATCCGTATTTTTAATCTCTTAAAAGCGTTGTAATAGCATTCTTCATATACCTAATCTAATTCTACCTCGGGATCAATCGAGAAAATTTTGCCCTTGATTATAGTAAATTCGAGCATCACTGTTTCGAGACACACTTTTACTAAAGTTGAATATGTTGGTGAGTCAACCCTTATTATCGGGTCGCTGCTATTTAAGGGGCGCAAATTCAGAAATGTTTATATAATCAATTCGCAATTTTCGCATTATTCGCAATGTTGAAAATAAAACCAGTATGAATGGTTTTATCACAACTCACTAACATTACGATAACGTATTGAAACTCAAAATAAAGATAATGTTCGTTCACACAACTCGAAAATTAAACGAAATTATTCGTAAGCAAAAAGAATTTATTTAGAATAAAAAGTTAAGAATTAAGAATTTAGACAAGTCCCAATTAAGTGCATTTCCCAATTAAGTGCTTCCAACGTTTCCTGGACCGGGTCTGCTTACTGTGTTGGTGCATTTCATAAAGCAAAATCACTTTGTGCTGCCTTTTATCACATTCTGGTCGTTTTTCATGCAAAGTTCGATTTAACTTGATCATTTGTTGTTGGCAGTTTAGTATTTAAGGTTTCAGAAGGTTTTAGCAACTCAAAATAAATCACATTCTTCTGATCCCACCAAATACAGACCATTGTCTTCCGTCCGAAGCGATTTGTCCTGGATCAACCCAAGACTTTTTCCGCTTTGGATTCTCAAAATAGATCCATTTTTGTATCTGGCGAGCAATATTTCGCAAGTGGTTTTCCGATTTTACTGTTGTCTTTCATTCAGTTTATGTGGAACCCATTTTTCCCAAATTAATTTTGCGTTTGAACGTCATCCTCATCTAACAATGCTTACAATTCACTGTCTTCAAACTTTCTTGGTGGTCCCCCACGTTCTTCATTTCTCATATCAAAATCACTACTTTTGAATTTATTAAACCACTCACAGCATTGTGATTTCCAAGAGCATGCTCACCGTAACCTTCGACAGGCATTCGATTTGATTCTGCAGCAATTTTCTTCAAATGATAGCAAAAAATCAATGATGTCCACAAATCGTAAAATGTAGGCACAAAACTCAACTCTTTTAAAACGTAAAAAACATGCGTTATTGTATGAAACTTGTATGGTTATGAATTGGATGTTGTTGACAGATGTCAAAAGAAAACAATGGCACTGATGACGTTGTTTGTGGAAAGGTATATTGACAGGTGGCGCCATTTATTGGTAAATTCCGAATTCATAAATACACACCTGGTACACACCTCCATGCATTAAAATTGATCACCTTTAATAGTAGTGCTGTGAATTGCATTCACCCTTGAAGAAATCCTAAGCGTCTTGGGAAAATTGTTAGTGTTTTTTGGTTTTTATTTTCATTTAGAATGTTTTCAATCAATACGAATAATTTCCAAATGGGTAATTATTTGTTCGTGTGTTTTTTGATCTTATACCAGGCGACCAAAAAAAACCCCAATAACATTTTTTTTTTCTTTAACGCCATACCAAAAAATAAGCAAAATTAATGTACAATAATTAGGTTTTTTTTTTTTTTTGACAAAAGAATGTTTTTGGCCAACAAAAATGTTTTTCCATGTACATAAACACAAATAAAATCCATCGGTCCAACATCCATATACTCATATTGTGTATAAAAAAAGGCTAAACAATTTCTACGTCATTAAATAATTTTATGGTTATTTTTATGGCATCATTAATGAGTTGACCCTTATTATGCCAAAAAAAAAGCTCAATACAAGCTTTACGGATAATATAAAATCACAAACGTAACAACAATGAAAGTTGTCTCATTTCTGGAGAAAGAGGCAAAAAAAAAAAAATTGAAACTGCGGTACAGATATTATACGCAAGCAACCAAAATATTTAGGTCATTTGTACCAAAATCGATTGTAATTAAATCTATAAAATTTGTTTTGCTCGGGATAATGGAATTCGGAGCATATTAATTTTGATGTGAAGGAAATTGTTCACGTTTACAAAATGTAAAATTGTTGAATGGTATTTAATTGGCCATTTTATAGGGATACCGTTGACCCTAATAAAACATATAAAATGCAGATACCCTTGTTTAATAAAGCCACAGTACCTATAAGTAGTTGTGAATATAATTTTGCTACGAATATTTTATTGCAACTTTAGAACATAAATAAACTTTACAATTTCGTGCGTTTTCGTTGTTATTTACGATCAACACACTATCACTATCAACATTTTCCCACTAATTGTTAGAGCGATTACAATTTGCCTCGATTATTTAAAATCATTACATCAAAATGGTGAGAATATGCAACAGTGTAACATGTGGAAATAAACGAGATGCTTTCTTCACCACAATTTACATTTGTGACGAAAGAAATTAAGAAAAAAAAATTAAATGTTTTACTAATATTGGCTTTGATCTAAAATAAATCTCCCAAAATATGTATAAAAAAAATTGCCGCCATGTTTTACACTAAATTTGTATATGCCAGTATAAACCGTCACGAAAAAGATAAAATTGGTTCATGTCCCGACGTGTAGCGTGTGCCGTCAAATGTCAAAATATTCGTTTCTAATTGGCTATAAGGTTCCCTCATACGACGCACGTCGCATATGTAAATCAATCTTTAGTCGTATCGCTTGTCACGCCAAATAGCAGTCAAGTTTTTATATTCCTTCTATAAACTGTGTATAGCTGCTATGAAAAACCTCATATTGCACTGACTTTTTACGACAATAGTCATTTCAAGTGACTACTAGCAGACCTACTCATCACTTGAAAACATATCATGATAAGGAAAGTCATTTGAAATAACTTAAGTCGTAAGAAATTAGTGCAATATGAGGTTATTGAGGTATATTGAGTTTTTTAGAAAAGACGTGCTTTTATAGAGGAAACGAGACAAACCATTCCATTTAAAACATAAGGCAAACCATTTGTTTTTTTTTTTCTAAGGGAGGCTTTTACTTGAAACCCACAGAGGCGCAGACTACATAAAAATATTATAAAGAGGTCTCAATTCGAATTAAGATGAGGGGGTTGTATAGCTTTGTATTTAATTTTTCCTAACAGATGACAAATAAATATTGATTTGTATGCTATACCGTGCAGTTTAGCCAAATCCATGTCTGTTTGTCATCTGAAAGAATATAAAGCCCTGACTTAAATTTAAAGGAAAAACCAGGGAAGAATCGCCTTAACGGATCGTTAAGGAAATGCCTGACATATTTGAAACGGTCTGGATTACCCTACGACCATTGCTCTGGAGCAGTGCCAGACGAAAATAAAGGACAAAACTGTCGTTACAAGTAATTGGAGCAGGTTAGACAACTCTTCTGGAAAGAATACTCCAGCGAAGGTGAGGAGGAGAATCCTTCCCTTCCGAGAAGTGCCTGAAAGCGTTAACAGGTGCAAGAGTTTGAACGACTGGTAAACCTGTAACGCTTTCCGACCCAAAATAACCAGCTCTAAGGGCAGGCTGGCGAAATTCCTGCAAGCTTTTTTTCTGCAGAAATCCTCTGGGAATTGTAAGGAAACCAAATGGAGATCCAACTATATCAAGGGGGAAGAGCCTCGAATATCTAGTGAGATGGATTCATACTAGGGCATGGATAATTAATCGGTTTCCGAATAAAACATCATTTTTAGACCAATTAATCCATTAATCAGTAACCATTATACGTTATTTTAGATGAATTTCTGAAATATGGCCAATTAGGATAGAAATTAGCTGTTTCTTAACCGATTTTGATGAAACTTGACAGGTATAATGGAACTAGGATTCTAAAATAATTTTTACATAGAGTTCTGGAACATGATCAAGTAGGAAGGAACTTGGCAATCTCTTAACCGATTTTAGTGAAATTTTATATGTGCAATAGAAGAGGGATTCTAAAATCTTTTTTGGATACTATCAAATATCACTAAAATCGATTAAGAAATAATCAAATTCCATGGTATTTGGTCAATTCTACTTCTAAGGAATAGCCAACTTCAATACTATACTACACCATAATCCAGAACTTTATCCAAAAACTTTTTTAGAATCCCATTTCCATCGTGCATGCCAAATTTCGCTAAAATCGGTTAAGAAATAGCCAAATTTTCTCCTACTTGACCATATTCCAAAACTTGTCGAGTCACGTTAGTCAAGTTCCAACTTGTTAATCAAGTTCCATCTTACTTGGCCATATTCTAGAACGTTATCCAAATTTTAGATGCCATTTAGATCGCACATGTCAAATTTCACTAAAATGGGTTCACACTTTATTCGAGAAAATTAATTTTCGATTAATCGATTAATTTTCTTCGATTAATCGGACAGTCGATTAATCGATTAATCTATCTAAACTCTATCGTACCTGGTCTACTCATGGAGACTCTTTGCAATTAACTCCTCCGGCTCCACAAATCCCCAGCACGACCGACATTTTTTATTGTCTTATCGTGTTAGACGTTATAGAGCCAGCTATAACTTGGAACACTTCTGCGAACGCAGAAGATTGAGAAACCATATCACGATTGCGACTGCCAGAGGATGTTCCCAAGGTGGATTCCCCTCACCTGCATTGTGGTTGTTCGTGATGCATCAGATACTCATCAGATTAAAAAAAATCCATTGTGCTCTTACATACATTAGTAAATGTAAGTAAGTACACACGTTTACAAACATTTATTATTTTAAAAATAATTCCCACCATGTTTTTCACGATAACTGGGTTAGACGCGGCCTATATTTAAAGAATTATGATAGTTTTAGAAAAAACTGATTATTCAACTATGTTCATAACTTTTCAAACTCCAATTTATCTAAAAAATATTTTTTTTGAATTGTCCAAACTGAAACATTACGATCGAGGTAAAGTAATACTTTTCCTTAAAGGGACTAAAGACTGGTTAGTTTACCATATTTCCCTCAATTTTTATTGGAATTAAGCTGAAACCTGTTAAGATTTAAACAATTCAAGTTTAGAAATTATTTGTTCGACGAATTTTGTCCATATTAGTAAATAAGGCCAATTATCATTCGTAGGCTTAATAAAATAACATTTTTATTAATAACATAAATGTATTCGACCCTTTTAAGATTTCTTAAATTTCACAACACATTATTGTTTTATCTATAATTAAATCTGTACTCGTAATACTCCCAATCTCTGGTTGGTGGACTAACTGTACGACGAAAAGTATCTCCTCGGAATAGCGCCGAAAGGCCGAATGTCTAAAGGGCGAATGAGTCGAAAGGCCGAATGTCGAAAGGCTGAAAGGGCCGAAAGGCCGAATATCGAAAAGCCGAATTTCGAAAGGCCCAATGTGTCGAAATGCCGATTGTGTCGAAAGGACGAATGTTGAAAGGCCTTTTTATGAATGAAAATTTTCAAAATTTATATTTTTATGAAAACCAAAATTTATATTTTTATCAAAATTTTTGTATAAAAATGTTTAATAGTAAATCGCCTTAATTAAATTCAATTTTAGTGAAATAATAATTAAAGTATAATTTTGAAAAATGCAATCCACCGGGGTGCATTTATCAGGCAATGTTTTATATTTATAGATAAAGAAATCAAAATTTTTGATTTCTTGATTAAGTGCATGATTTTAAGTTTTGTGTAGTTGCACATGGAACTTAATTACTCAAATCTAATAATTGGATCGTATTAAATTTATTTTAACTTAATTTAATATACGTTGTAGTTAATTCCATATCTGATTTTATTTTTACGCATACTTGAATGTGTTCTTGTGTTTTATTTAACTTTTAGATTGAGATATCCAAATCACTTGTTGGAATACTATTTACATAATATTTCGTGGTTTGAGCATATGCTGGTAAATTAAAATTTAGAAAAAAAAATACATAGAACAGGAATGTTTGTGTGTTCGCTATAAGGGTATTATTTGTATATAATATAATGAAAACATGATACATCTCTTGCTACGCACATGGAAGAATGTAGAAAAATATTTACCTTCAATGTGTGTTGGTGGTTTAGTATATAAGATTCTGTTATTTTTATTTTGGTGTTGTTTTCTCTCTTTGGGTTTTTTGTATTCATGAAACAACTATAGTGTTATTGATAAAACATGATCTACACAAACACAGCGAAAATTTTAGTGTATTCGACTCAAATAGGATTCTTATACTTCGTATAATCGAGTAAGTTTGTGTCGAATCGGAAACCGCCTTATATAATCCATATCAGATAGTTATTTAGGTATGATTAATTTTTTACAGGGTATTATAAACTGCATTAAATTAAATTAAATTAATTTAATTAATATTTAAAGATTATAAATTAACTAAAATATATAAATAAAATACTAATTTGGAAGTATTAATTTTGAGTTGAATTTAGATTTGGTTTGCAACACATAATGACGTATTTATTTATGCATGCCAAATTTCGATTAAACGAATGTGAACAACGTGGAATTATGTAAGGGCAAATCGAGAGGCTAAATGTATTGTACTTAATTATTAACTTAATGGATTTATTGAAGTTTAGGTTGCAGTTTTCACATACAAACGTCAATATTACTTATGTGGTACACCGATAAATTATTAAGAAAATAATGTTTCAATTTGCTTTCATTGATTTATTATTTTACTTACTTTGCATGCTTGATTTTGTTGGGTAATATGTCCATAAACGGAGTTGAAGTTTTATGGGAGTATATAAGTAATAAACATCGAAGATATTGATTTTGTTTATCATAATTATGTCAACAGGATTAGTAAAATTACAACATTAATAATAATAATAATTTTTGATGTCATGATTTAGATTTAAGGAATCCTGAGTTCTGGCATTGGATTCCAGACGAACGAGCATCTAATCTTGCAGTTAAACTGTGCTGCCTTGTGCTAACCTGTTTTATAATTTACTAACTATTAATTGCTTAGGAGTCTGCAAACGGGTTGAATCTGTCCCAACCAATAATCATATCCTATCCATTGGTTTTGGCTTGGGTAAATGGGTGTACGGTGTGTGCCCGGGAATACTGAAGATCCTGTTATAATAATTATTCATTTAAGTAATAAAATTTGGTATTATGGTGATTTATTTATTAATTCAATTTAGTTTTCAGAGTTGCCTGGGAATTTTTATTTTTATTTTTTTAATAATTTTATTTGTTGATTATTGATATACTTATAGTATCTAATTGAATTATTGAGGAGTCTAGGGTGTTGCGGTGCTGTAACATTATCATTTTTAAATCGTTTTATATAAAATTTATAAAATAATTGAATTTATAAATATTTATTTTCTTTTTCTGGATCGCTATGAAGTTGATGATTAGTATTAAGTTAAATTTTATGTTTAAATGGTTTTTAACGTTTATTTTAATTCTTGTTGCAGTACGCAATAATTAATTATTAGATATAAAAGGACCATGAATAATGAAATAGGCACTGTTATTTTAAATTTTTCTTAGATATTTTATCTTTAAATTACAACATTAATAATTGTTTAAGTCCTGTTTTAGATTTAGGGAGTCCTGAGTATCCGGCCCTGGATTCCAGAGAAATGATCATCTAATAATGAAGTTAGATTGTGCTGTCTTGTGCTAACCTATTTATTCAGTTGATTTTTCGGCATTTTTTATAGACAAATATATTAAGTTTTCATGGCAATCCCAATATTTTCGATATTTTAAATCAGGAAAAATACAGAGGCCAATCGCTCATAACATATCTACTGAAAAAAAATAGAAATATCTAAAATAAAAAAAATAATTAAATCATTTTACATTAAGAAATAAACTCAATGGTTTTAAATCTTGATTTCAATCAATAAAGTGAAGGAAAATTTAATGAAAATTGGGCGTTTCGACCCAGTCGGTCTTTCCACACGTTCCGGTATTTGACACATTCGGCTTTTCAACACTTTCGGCCTTTCGACCCAATCGGCAATTAGATATTCGGCCTTTCGACACATTCGGCCATATGAAATTCGGCCGTTCGACTTTCGGCCTTCCGACCCATTCGGCCTTTTGGCGTTCGGCCTTTCGACATTCGGCCTTTCGACATTCGGCCTTTCAACATCGAACGATTCCTTCATGTCCATTTGTATACAAAACAAATTCCATTTACCCCAAACTGTTTTCGAGGAAACAAAAGGAAAATTGTGGAAAACTGAAAACTTTTAGTTTTTCAACAGTTTTTTTCTCGCTGTAGTATTAAAAAGCGTCCTAGATTTTCCGTTGTTCTTTTATTATTTAAGCTATTTTTTTTGTTTTCATATTTTTATTAAGGATTATTATAAATTATGTTATTTATTTCTTTTCTTATGCTATACACATTTTTTTATTTTTTTTATTTGAATTTCTTTTGTTTATTGTAAAGACGATAATATACACATCATAAATTAAATACGAAGAAAATACGGTACAGCGTTACTTAATATTAAGAACAAAGTTGAGAACAAATTAAATGAATAAGAAAAAGTTTTCCAAAAAACGGAAATATATACTTTGGTGGAGGGTGGTTTCAGAACATAACAAAGAACCATAAAACTCGTAAAATGTGTAGTTTGTGTAAAATTTCTGTTTTTACTTTTAATTAATTAATTTAAAGTGGTGCAGTTAAAATCTATTACGATCTTCATTATTTTGTTGCTTCTGTTAGTTTTTTTGGAAGGTATCCAGCGCAGTTATATAATGAAAATCAAGGTTTATTAAATGGTCGATTTAAGGCTAATATCAATAAACTACCTTGTTTAATATCACAAATACATATAAGAATGTAAAGAAAAAACTTTTAATTAAATAAGAAACGAACAAAAATCAAATTTAATTACTATACCGACTAGACTTAATTTATCTTGTCTGTATACAATCATACTGCAAATTATTAAAGACGTCTTCGAATCTATAAAACTTGTGTACACATTGCACGAATAACAATTACCCGACTTCAGGCGGTTTATCTCGACAAGTAGTTATTTAACGTGGCCACAAAATACAAAACAAAATTGGAATTTTATCATACAATAATTTTGTGAAGTTTCCTCGCATACCTTCATCTTCGAACCCAAAAATTTAATTGAATTTTCATTTCAATTAAGTTTGTTTCTTTTTTATTTTATCATTCCGTGTTCGAGATAAGACAAAATAGATGATAAATAATAATTTTAGCTCGAAGTCATTTATATTTTATTATGATGTTGCAAAATCGGGAGAACAAGAAAAAAATCGGAAAATTTTGTGGAAATAGATTTAAAGATGCTGAAAGCATTTTCTTTTTGGTTTGTTTTTTTGCGGTGCTTCAAACAATATTCTGTTCTAACGAAATCTGTATTTAAATGTAATTTTTGCGAAAACTGATTTTTTCCATAAAAATACGATTTATGTAAATTTTGTTGGTAATAGGAAGTTGGAGAACTAAAATTAATTTTTGAAGTTTCACTTTTGTTAAATTATACAATATAATCTTAAATATTTCAAAAGTCTCGATATCGATGGACACCTGTAGAATTGAACGTAACAATGTTAAATAAAAAAATTATTCAGCCTATTTAAAGGTTTTCCACAACAAAATATGGAAGAAATGAGGACGCAAGCATATTTCATGGAATGATTGCCTTCGTCAAATGTGGCGGAGAAAGCAACAAAAAACTAACAGATGTGGCTGACGATAAGCATTGGGTAGAGTGTTTTTAACACACATTGAAATCATTGAGTGTAGGAAATAAAACAATACGGGGTTAATATTGCAAGATGATCATTATCTGTAGTAATGTGAAAATTTTTCAGTCAATCCATATGTTGTGATTGACGTGACAGCCGCTTAAGTGTTCTAGCCTAATTTATTTGATAGAAATGTTTATAAATTTGCTATCATAATCACTATCTGTGACAAACAGATGCTTGTCCAACAGATCTCAACCCACCAGAATAAGTATCATCTTTACGTTCTTCTTAAAAATGTGATATCGAACACGATATTACGACTTCTGGATGTGCTGTTGGATGAGTGCCAGATAGAGTTAATTTAATAGGTTTTTAATGTCAAAATTATGGCCCATTTGTCACCTCTAGTGCCAACGGTTCTTTCCGAATAGCAATTTTTACTATGTTCCTACATAAATTTGTTTTGCGTTGGCGTACCGCAATTAACCAAACTAGTATTACAAAGCTTTCCTCGGAATCACAGATCACAGTACGATAAAATCAGTCGCGATAGATAATAGTCTTTGACAAAGTTAAAGTTGACAGGTCCGAGCGTTTTTATTTGTTTTCGTTCATAACAAGTAATTTTTGATGTAGAATACGTTGTTAGTTTTTAAAAAGTGTAAATCAGACTTTTGTTAATAACTAAAAAACTATAAGATGATCACTGATTTGGATAGCTGAAGGATGAAATTTTATATAATGAATAATTTTAAGATTCCGCAACGCACAGTGACTAGGAAGAGCGGTCATTTTGAGCGAGTTCAGTCCGGCTCGAGCCCGCTAAAATTAGTATATCTTTGAAAAGCGATTGATAGCCCGGAATTTTTAGTTTTTAACAAAATTTTCGTAATGCCCAATTATCCTAGCAAATTAGTACAATACGCCTACCGAAAATGCTCACAATAAGAATGAAGGAGTGTTCATGAATCGATAAATACCAAAATAAACAAAACGTAAGAGGGGTTGAAGGCAGAGAAGGAAAACTGTGGCAGCTTTTCCTTTCAGCCCCAAAACCAGGTCTCTATTGCAGTTGTAAAAGTAAAATAAAGAGTTGTTAATGAGTGGAACATGATGGAATGTTAAATGATTATTCAGTCGTTATTCATGCACTCATTTTTCTCTCATTATTCACTGACTAATTCACTTATTTTTCATCAAGATTGGTAAGAATAAGTGAGCAACAGCAATCACAGTGAATCAATAACCAGTGAATAATAATAATGAATAATTATTGAATAATTTGTGAACAGTTAGTGAATACTGAACGAGTGATTAGCGAAGAATGTGTTATGAGTGAATAATAAAGAATAACGAGTAAATATTCAGTGAATAATCAGGGAATAATAAGTGAATATTCAATGAATGAATATAATGACTGAGTAGTAAATGAATATGATGTTCAGTAAATCAAGAGTGAGTTCAATAATCAATCAATTAAGTGGCAGGAAAATTCTTCATTCTGAATTATTGTAGCTCGTTTTTCGTGAATTGTTGCTCTTCCTTCTTTGATTGCCTTCCGCTATATTCCAATTTAAACTACCTACAGCCATTTCGATAGGATTTATTCTACATTTGATCGTTTCTTTACTGGTTTGGTTTGGCGAGCAGCCTGTGTTTTCAATTTGCGTCTTCTCCCTCTTATTTTTCTATTAAAATTCTCTGCCTTATTTCCTCTGGATAATTTATAGATTACAATGCAACTTAAAAATTATTTTTTATTCTATTATTTCACTTGTCATTGAAATATTTAGATCTCTAAATTGTCAGATTTCTAATTGTCTCTCACCTGCAGCATCCACCTAGCAAACTAACCTCGACCATAGTCCTTTTCATTATTTCTTTTCACAATTTATTATTTATTCACTTACTCATTGAATATATTTTAAGCTGTTAACAAAGCTCTGGATACTTCTGAAGTCCATCATACTGAGGTCCGTCAGGCCATTTAAAAGTGGTACTCCTAGAAACTTTAGTCAGTTTCGGGCCAGATGAAGACAGATGCAAATAATATGAAGTACTGTCTCTTCCTCCTCTTCGTCTTCACAACTGCGATAGTAGTCAAGTGAGAAGAATTCAAGCCTAATCGCATGCCTGTCTGTGAGATAATGCCCTATAATCCTTCCAACAGCCATACTGATCTGCCACCGCTGAAGTTAGATCAGTTGCAGAACAAAAGCAGACCTGCCGAGTTCGTCGTTCTTTAACTTATACTAGCTTCTTCCTGAAGCAGTAGTTTGCAAAACGCAAGAGGCGTCTCAAATTCCATTCTGCTATTTGAAATTTGGCCCATGGTGCCACGTCGAGCCAACTCATCGGCTTTTTTATTCCCTAAACTATTGAAATGCCCCGACACCCATACAAGATAGTTGTTGAACTGACCTACATTTCGTTAAGAGAAGAGAGACAGTTCTGGACTACTTTCGTCATAAGGAGGTGTGATTGAAGCGCTTTAATGGCAGCCTGACTGTCCGTATAAATAAGAATATCACCAGCCAATATTACAATATTCCTCAGCTAGTCTGCGACTTCCTTTATGACAGGTACTTCAGCTTGATAAATGCTACAATGGTCAGAGAAATGAAAGGAGAGGTTTATCATAAGTTCCTCACAGAACACCAAGCCTCGACTTTTCCATCCCTTATTGAACCATCAATGAACAAGTTTATAACGCCGTGTTCCAGAACTGCATCCATCACCCAGTTCTCTCTGGAGGAAATCACATTCCGTCAAGCTGAACCCATTTAAAGTGGAGAATCGATATGAAGAAGTTTGTGTTTCCTAGAAAAGAGAACTAATTCAGTTATGTGTGAGTTTACATTCAACCCCGCCGTATTTTTGACCTAGAAGCCAATAAATCAGCAATCTATAGTGGTATTCAAGTCTCGCTGGAATTCTGACAGTTCACGCGCAGAAAAAATACATACGTTCCTTAGTTCATGGCAAAAATTTTCCACAGACGTTGTTTCCAAATTGACGTTATTATTTAGGATTACTATGTAAAATAAATGCGACCCATCAAAATTTTTATAATTTTTGTAACTACATCACTGAAGGCTGCGCAAAACTATTAAAAAAAAATTTTTTTGTCAGATCTGAATAAGACTATAGTTACCAGTGATCACCATGTGGAGGTAACACGAGCACTTCTGGAAGCTGCATGTTACGGAGCTGACAACAAGTGCCAACTTGAATTGCCCAAGCAACTTCACAACTTCCCACCTTACACTCAGATGCCTAAGTAATCTATAGTCTGTATTTATTGTCAATAATATATATAAAATACAATAAAATGAAAGTTAGCACAAGACGAAACCATTCTAAACTAATGCTAAAGACCTATAAAATAGAATGGCAGCATTAGCATGCACAAAACACGGAAAACTAAGAACCAAATCACAAAGTTCATCTGTCGAAGCATCCACTCAATTGCTTAACACCAACTGACAATTCCCATACCTGCACATCCCGAGCAGCAAGATCCACCCGCGGATCACCCCCAAATTCATATCCAACTATTACGTGCAAGTATTTTGTGTTAATTATAAAACAAATTTAGAAATAACGCACAGGACACAAAAAAGTAGACCGACCAAACGGCACTGAAGATGCCGAACAACTAAATACTCCTAACACCCTCAGCCCTCAACCAACGCAACCAATGCACACTCTCCCGACTCAAAAACTACACAGCAACCCCAAGTAAATCCCGGCCATAGAAAGCGCAAAAAGCGATGAAACTGTTCAACAAGTATTCAAACGAATATGTTGCCCCATCACCGAAATCGATACCAGATCGAAAACAAACAATATTTCACAGCAAGAAGCAACCTAATCAGAAACACCCTGTTAAAGTTAGCCGAAAGTTTCCAGCCGAAAGTAAAAAGTTGATAATGCAGATTATGTTATTAACATTCCAGCCGAAAATAAACAATTTGGTGGTTGACAGCCAAAAGTAAATAGGATACATGGATTGCAATAAAAACTTTTGTAAATAGCCTTACGTAGAAAACTTTGTTTAACCTAGACGTGGAAAATATCAGAAAATCAGAAGGATTCAGAAAATTGGAATAAAATCAGCCGCTAGAGTGTATATCTGAAGTTGAATCGTTTTTATGTGATTTGTCATTAGCTATCGCAGGAAAAAAATTCAGTTCAAGTTTCCCGTGGGAAATCTCGGAAAATTCGATTTTCCAAAAATCATTAGAAAACTTGTATAAAATATCAGCCTTTAGAGTGTTATGGCTGGAGATGGAATGCATTGATGTGATTTGCGGTTGCAAATCGACATTATTTGTTGCAATTGGCACATTTTGTTTGAGTTAATTTGGATGTCGACTATCATATGGCTGAGAAATTTGTCAAAGAATATTTTATAATTTTTTTGTTTTTTAAATACAGAATATGAGAAATTTTATACATTTTTTGATAAAAGGTAAGATTAAAAATGCAAAGCCTCAGAAACTGTGCAGGTTTAACAACAATTTAAAATTGGGAACTTATACGCCGCTTCGACTGCAATATCTGCTATTGGCAATTGACTGCATTATTTGCAGTCATCCCACAGATAGCAGATGACGTTCTTCTTCTCTCAAAAATTCTTTAGTTTTTTTATGTTTGTCATATATTTTTGGTTTTCGGTAAAATTTGAATTGTTTGTTGCAAAAACCTCCCACTCCTCCATTTTTTTTTTTCGACCCATGGTGAAAATCACATTTTTCCACCTAAACGTCCAATTTTCCCCTCACTCCGGCGGATGGTAAAACGTTTTAATTTTAAAGACCAAATACCTACTTAAATCCAGAATTGCAACCAAGAAGCATTGCCACATACATAGTTACGTCAACAAGCAACATCCGTTCGTTTGTTTCCAACGCTAAATAGCGTCGATACAGCATAAATCGCATTTTGCTTATATTAAACAAAAACGTAGATTATAAGAGTTTCAAATTTTAATTACCAATCTCTTATTTTAAAATATAATGTAAACCGCTGTGAATTTTATCCTAAAGTTTTCCTAAAACAACAACACCAACTAAAAAACTTATATGTATTAGTAAAATGCATAAATTTAGGCGATGGAATAGAGTATTGAATTACTAATAAATATTTTTTAATAATGTTTACATTAATAATAGTAAATTATTAAATTTATAATTAATAAAATAAATATCTAATTTATATAAATGTTTCGATAAAAATTATTAACAAAAGTATAAATTATAATTTGTAAATAGGATATTTTATGTGACAACTCCGTATACCATAGAAGTACTGATATATGACATAATACTAAACAGGGTTAGAGACCGTGATCATCGGATTCCCTTACAGGGTAGTAAGGTGCACCCCTAAGTCAAATAATTTCTGATTTTCAGAAATTTATCATGGACCTTGCATATAGAAACATAATTTTTTGTATCCTAACTCCGTATACCATAAAAGTACTGACATATGACATAATACTAAACAGGGTTAGAGACCGTGATTATCGGATTCCCTTACAGGGTAGTAAGGTGCACCCCTAAGTCAAATATTTTCTGATTTTCAGAAATTTATCATGGACCTTGCATATAGAAACATAATTTTTTGTATCCTAACTCCGTATACCATAGAAGTACTGACATATGACATAATACTAAACAGGGTTAGAGACCGTGATCATCGGATTCCCTTACAGGGTAGTAAGGTGCACCCCTAAGTCAACTAATCACTGATTTTCAGAAATTTATCATTGACCTTGCATATAGAAACGAAACTTTTTGGGTGAAAACTCCGTATACCATAGAAGTACTGACCTATGACATAATACTAAACAGGGTTAGAGACCGTGATCATCGGATTCCCTTACAGGGTAGTAAGGTGCACCCCTAAGTCAACTAATTTCTGATTTTCAGAAATTTATCATTGACCTTGCATATAGAAACGAAACTTTTTGGGTGAAAACTCAGTATACCATAGAAGTGCTGACCTATGACATAATACTAAACAGGGTTAGAGACCGTGATCATCGGATTCCCTTACAGGGTAGTAAGGTGCACCCCTAAGTCAACTAATTTCTGATTTTAAGAAATTTATCATTGACCTTGCATATAGAAACGAAACTTTTTGGGTGAAAACTCCGTATACCATAGAAGTACTGACATATGACATAATACTAAACAGGGTTAGAGACCGTGACCATCGGATTCCCTTACAGGGTAGTAAGGTGCACCCCTAAGTCAACTAATTTCTGATTTTCAGAAATTTATCATTGACCTTGAATATAGAAACGAAACTTTTTGGGTGACAACTCCGTATACCATAGAAGTACTGACATATGACATAATACTAAACAGGGTTAGAGACCGTGATCATCGGATTCCCTTACAGGGTAGTAAGGTGCACCCCTAAGTCAACTAATTTCTGATTTTCAGAAATTTAGCATTGACCTTGAATATAGAAACGAAACTTTTTGCGTGATAACTCCGTATACCATAAAAGTACTGACATATGACATAATACTAAACAGGGTTAGAGACCGTGATCATCGGATTCCCTTACAGGGTAGTAAGGTGCACCCCTAAGTCAACTAATCACTGATTTTCAGAAATTTATCATGGACCTTGCATATAGAAACGAAACTTTTTGGGTGAAAACTCCGTATACCATAGAAGTACTGACCTATGACATAATACTAAACAGGGTTAGAGACCGTGATCATCGGATTCCCTTACAGGGTAGTAAGGTGCACCCCTAAGTCAACTAATTTCTGATTTTCAGAAATTTATCATTGACCTTGCATATAGAAACGTAACTTTTTGGGTGAAAACTCCGTATACCATAGAAGTACTGACCTATGACATAATACTAAACAGGGTTAGAGACCGTGATCATCGGATTCCCTTACAGGGTAGTAAGGTGCACCCCTAAGTCAACTAATTTCTGATTTTAAGAAATTTATCATTGACCTTGCATATAGAAACGAAACTTTTTGGGTGAAAACTCCGTATAACATAGAAGTACTGACCTATGACATAATACTAAACAGGGTTAGAGACCGTGACCATCGGATTCCCTTACAGGGTAGTAAGGTGCACCCCTAAGTCAACTAATTTCTGATTTTCAGAAATTTATCATTGACCTTGAATATAGAAACGAAACTTTTTGGGTGACAACTCCGTATACCATAGAAGTACTGACATATGACATAATACTAAACAGGGTTAGAGACCGTGATCATCGGATTCCCTTACAGGGTAGTAAGGTGCACCCCTAAGTCAACTAATTTCTGATTTTAAGAAATTTATCATTGACCTTGCATATAGAAACGAAACTTTTTGGGTGAAAACTCCGTATACCATAGAAGTACTGACATATGACATAATACTAAACAGGGTTAGAGACCGTGACCATCGGATTCCCTTACAGGGTAGTAAGGTGCACCCCTAAGTCAACTAATTTCTGATTTTCAGAAATTTATCATTGACCTTGAATATAGAAACGAAACTTTTTGGGTGACAACTCCGTATACCATAGAAGTACTGACATATGACATAATACTAAACAGGGTTAGAGACCGTGATCATCGGATTCCCTTACAGGGTAGTAAGGTGCACCCCTAAGTCAACTAATTTCTGATTTTCAGAAATTTAGCATTGACCTTGAATATAGAAACGAAACTTTTTGCGTGATAACTCCGTATACCATAAAAGTACTGACATATGACATAATACTAAACAGGGTTAGAGACCGTGATCATCGGATTCCCTTACAGGGTAGTAAGGTGCACCCCTAAGTCAACTAATCACTGATTTTCAGAAATTTATCATGGACCTTGCATATAGAAACGAAACTTTTTGGGTGAAAACTCCGTATACCATAGAAGTACTGACCTATGACATAATACTAAACAGGGTTAGAGACCGTGATCATCGGATTCCCTTACAGGGTAGTAAGGTGCACCCCTAAGTCAACTAATTTCTGATTTTCAGAAATTTATCATTGACCTTGCATATAGAAACGTAACTTTTTGGGTGAAAACTCCGTATACCATAGAAGTACTGACCTATGACATAATACTAAACAGGGTTAGAGACCGTGATCATCGGATTCCCTTACAGGGTAGTAAGGTGCACCCCTAAGTCAACTAATTTCTGATTTTAAGAAATTTATCATTGACCTTGCATATAGAAACGAAACTTTTTGGGTGAAAACTCCGTATAACATAGAAGTACTGACATATGACATAATACTAAACAGGGTTAGAGACCGTGACCATCGGATTCCCTTACAGGGTAGTAAGGTGCACCCCTAAGTCAACTAATTTCTGATTTTCAGAAATTTATCATTGACCTTGCATATAGAAACGTAACTTTTTGGGTGAAAACTCCGTATACCATAGAAGTACTGACCTATGACATAATACTAAACAGGGTTAGAGACCGTGATCATCGGATTCCCTTACAGGGTAGTAAGGTGCACCCCTAAGTCAACTAATTTCTGATTTTCAGAAATTTATCATTGACCTTGCATATAGAAACGTAACTTTTTGGGTGAAAACTCCGTATACCATAGAAGTACTGACCTATGACATAATACTAAACAGGGTTAGAGACCGTGATCATCGGATTCCCTTACAGGGTAGTAAGGTGCACCCCTAAGTCAACTAATTTCTGATTTTAAGAAATTTATCATTGACCTTGCATATAGAAACGAAACTTTTTGGGTGAAAACTCCGTATAACATAGAAGTACTGACCTATGACATAATACTAAACAGGGTTAGAGACCGTGATCATCGGATTCCCTTACAGGGTAGTAAGGTGCACCCCTAAGTCAACTAATTTCTGATTTTCAGAAATTTATCATTGACCTTGCATATAGAAACGTAACTTTTTGGGTGAAAACTCCGTATACCATAGAAGTACTGACCTATGACATAATACTAAACAGGGTTAGAGACCGTGATCATCGGATTCCCTTACAGGGTAGTAAGGTGCACCCCTAAGTCAACTAATTTCTGATTTTCAGAAATTTATCATTGACCTTGCATATAGAAACGAAACTTTTTGGGTGAAAACTCAGTATACCATAGAAGTGCTGACCTATGACATAATACTAAACAGGGTTAGAGACCGTGATCATCGGATTCCCTTACAGGGTAGTAAGGTGCACCCCTAAGTCAACTAATCACTGATTTTCAGAAATTTATCATGGACCTTGCATATAGAAACGAAACTTTTTGGGTGAAAACTCCGTATACCATAGAAGTACTGACCTATGACATAATACTAAACAGGGTTAGAGACCGTGATCATCGGATTCCCTTACAGGGTAGTAAGGTGCACCCCTAAGTCAACTAATTTCTGATTTTCAGAAATTTATCATTGACCTTGAATATAGAAACGAAACTTTTTGGGTGATAACTCCGTATACCATAGAAGTACTGACATATGACATAATACTAAACAGGGTTAGAGACCGTGATCATCGGATTCCCTTATAGGGTAGTAAGGTGCACCCCTAAGTCAACTAATTTCTGATTTTCAGAAATTTATCATTGACCTTGAATATAGAATCGGAACTATTTGTGCGTTAACTCCGTATACCATAGAAGTACTGACATATGGCATAATACTAAACAGGGTTAGAGACCGTGATCATCGGATTCCCTTATAGGGTAGTAAGGTGCACCCCTAAGTCAACTAATTTCTGATTTTAAGAAATTTATCATTGACTTTGCATATAGAAACGAAACTTTTTGGGTGAAAACTCCGTATAACATAGAAGTACTGACCTATGACATAATACTAAACAGGGTTAGAGACCGTGATCATCGGATTCCCTTACAGGGTAGTAAGGTGCACCCCTAAGTCAACTAATTTCTGATTTTCAGAAATTTATCATTGACCTTGCATATAGAAACGTAACTTTTTGGGTGAAAACTCCGTATACCATAGAAGTACTGACCTATGACATAATACTAAACAGGGTTAGAGACCGTGATCATCGGATTCCCTTACAGGGTAGTAAGGTGCACCCCTAAGTCAACTAATTTCTGATTTTAAGAAATTTATCATTGACCTTGCATATAGAAACGAAACTTTTTGGGTGAAAACTCCGTATAACATAGAAGTACTGACCTATGACATAATACTAAACAGGGTTAGAGACCGTGATCATCGGATTCCCTTACAGGGTAGTAAGGTGCACCCCTAAGTCAACTAATTTCTGATTTTCAGAAATTTATCATTGACCTTGCATATAGAAACGTAACTTTTTGGGTGAAAACTCCGTATACCATAGAAGTACTGACCTATGACATAATACTAAACAGGGTTAGAGACCGTGATCATCGGATTCCCTTACAGGGTAGTAAGGTGCACCCCTAAGTCAACTAATTTCTGATTTTCAGAAATTTATCATTGACCTTGCATATAGAAACGAAACTTTTTGGGTGAAAACTCAGTATACCATAGAAGTGCTGACCTATGACATAATACTAAACAGGGTTAGAGACCGTGATCATCGGATTCCCTTACAGGGTAGTAAGGTGCACCCCTAAGTCAACTAATCACTGATTTTCAGAAATTTATCATGGACCTTGCATATAGAAACGAAACTTTTTGGGTGAAAACTCCGTATACCATAGAAGTACTGACCTATGACATAATACTAAACAGGGTTAGAGACCGTGATCATCGGATTCCCTTACAGGGTAGTAAGATGCACCCCTAAGTCAACTAATTTCTGATTTTCAGAAATTTATCATTGACCTTGCATATAGAAACGTAACTTTTTGGGTGAAAACTCCGTATACCATAGAAGTACTGACCTATGACATAATACTAAACAGGGTTAGAGACCGTGATCATCGGATTCCCTTACAGGGTAGTAAGGTGCACCCCTAAGTCAACTAATTTCTGATTTTCAGAAATTTATCATTGACCTTGCATATAGAAACGAAACTTTTTGCGTGACAACTCCGTATACCATAGAAGTACTGACATATGACATAATACTAAACAGGGTTAGAGACCGTGATCATCGGATTCCCTTATAGGGTAGTAAGGTGCATCCCTAAGTCAACTAATTTCTGATTTTCAGAAATTTATCATTGACCTTGCATATAGAAACGAAACTTTTTGGGTGAAAACTCCGTATACCATAGAAGTACTGACCTATGACATAATACTAAACAGGGTTAGAGACCGTGATCATCGGATTCCCTTACAGGGTAGTAAGGTGCACCCCTAAGTCAATTAATTTCTGATTTTCAGAAATTTATCATTGACCTTGCATATAGAAACGAAACTTTTTGGGTGACAACTCCGTATACCATAAAAGTACTGACATATGACATAATACTAAACAGGGTTAGAGACCGTGATCATCGGATTCCCTTATAGGGTAGTAAGGTGCACCCCTAAGTCAACTAATTTCTGATTTTCAGAAATTTATCATTGACCTTGCATATAGAAACGAAACTTTTTGGGTGACAACTCCGTATACCATAGAAGTACTGACCTATGACATAATACTAAACAGGGTTAGAGACCGTGATCATCGGATTCCCTTATAGGGTAGTAAGGTGCACCCCTAAGTCAACTAATTTCTGATTTTCAGAAATTTATCATTGACCTTGCATATAGAAACATAATTTTTTGTATCCTAACTCCGTATACCATAGAAGTACTGACATATGACATAATACTAAACAGGGTTAGAGACCGTGATCATCGGATTCCCTTACAGGGTAGTAAGGTGCACCCCTAAGTCAACTAATCACTGATTTTCAGAAATTTAGCATTGACCTTGCATATAAAAACGAAACTTTTTGGGTGACAACTCCGTATACCATAGAAGTACTGACCTAAGACATAATACTAAACAGGGTTAGAGACCGTGATCATCGGATTCCCTTATAGGGTAGTAAGGTGCACCCCTAAGTCAACTAATTTCTGATTTTCAGAAATTTATCATTGACCTTGAATATAGAAACGAAACTTTTTGTGTGACAACTCCGTATACCATAGAAGTACTGACCTAAGACATAATACTAAACAGGGTTAGAGACCGTGATCATCGGATTCCCTTACAGGGTAGTAAGCTGCACCCCTAAGTCAACTAATTTCTGATTTTCAGAAATTTATCATTGACCTTGCATATAGAAACGAAACTTTTTGTGTGACAACTCCGTATACCATAGAAGTACTGACCTAAGACATAATACTAAACAGGGTTAGAGACCGTGATCATCGGATTCCCTTATAGGGTAGTAAGGTGCACCCCTAAGTCAACTAATTTCTGATTTTCAGAAATTTATCATTGACCTTGAATATAGAAACGAAACTTTTTGGGTGATAACTCCGTATACCATAGAAGTACTGACATATGACATAATACTAAACAGGGTTAGAGACCGTGATCATCGGATTCCCTTATAGGGTAGTAAGGTGCACCCCTAAGTCAACTAATTTCTGATTTTCAGAAATTTATCATTGACCTTGAATATAGAATCGGAACTATTTGTGCGTTAACTCCGTATACCATAGAAGTACTGACATATGGCATAATACTAAACAGGGTTAGAGACCGTGATCATCGGATTCCCTTATAGGGTAGTAAGGTGCACCCCTAAGTCAACTAATTTCTGATTTTCAGAAATTTATCATGGACCTTGCATATAGAAACGAAACTTTTTGCGTGATAACTCCGTATACCATAAAAGTACTGACATATGACATAATACTAAACAGGGTTAGAGACCATGACCATCGGATTCCCTTACAGGGTAGTAAGGTGCACCCCTAAGTCAACTAATTTCTGATTTTAAGAAATTTATCATTGACCTTGCATATAGAAACGAAACTTTTTGGGTGAAAACTCCGTATAACATAGAAGTACTGACCTATGACATAATACTAAACAGGGTTAGAGACCGTGATCATCGGATTCCCTTACAGGGTAGTAAGGTGCACCCCTAAGTCAACTAATTTCTGATTTTCAGAAATTTATCATTGACCTTGCATATAGAAACGTAACTTTTTGGGTGAAAACTCCGTATACCATAGAAGTACTGACCTATGACATAATACTAAACAGGGTTAGAGACCGTGATCATCGGATTCCCTTACAGGGTAGTAAGGTGCACCCCTAAGTCAACTAATTTCTGATTTTCAGAAATTTATCATTGACCTTGCATATAGAAACGAAACTTTTTGGGTGAAAACTCAGTATACCATAGAAGTGCTGACCTATGACATAATACTAAACAGGGTTAGAGACCGTGATCATCGGATTCCCTTACAGGGTAGTAAGGTGCACCCCTAAGTCAACTAATCACTGATTTTCAGAAATTTATCATGGACCTTGCATATAGAAACGAAACTTTTTGGGTGAAAACTCCGTATACCATAGAAGTACTGACCTATGACATAATACTAAACAGGGTTAGAGACCGTGATCATCGGATTCCCTTACAGGGTAGTAAGATGCACCCCTAAGTCAACTAATTTCTGATTTTCAGAAATTTATCATTGACCTTGCATATAGAAACGTAACTTTTTGTGTGACAACTCCGTATACCATAGAAGTACTGACCTAAGACATAATACTAAACAGGGTTAGAGACCGTGATCATCGGATTCCCTTACAGGGTAGTAAGCTGCACCCCTAAGTCAACTAATTTCTGATTTTCAGAAATTTATCATTGACCTTGCATATAGAAACGAAACTTTTTGTGTGACAACTCCGTATACCATAGAAGTACTGACCTAAGACATAATACTAAACAGGGTTAGAGACCGTGATCATCGGATTCCCTTATAGGGTAGTAAGGTGCACCCCTAAGTCAACTAATTTCTGATTTTCAGAAATTTATCATTGACCTTGAATATAGAAACGAAACTTTTTGGGTGATAACTCCGTATACCATAGAAGTACTGACATATGACATAATACTAAACAGGGTTAGAGACCGTGATCATCGGATTCCCTTATAGGGTAGTAAGGTGCACCCCTAAGTCAACTAATTTCTGATTTTCAGAAATTTATCATTGACCTTGCATATAGAATCGGAACTATTTGTGCGTTAACTCCGTATACCATAGAAGTACTGACATATGACATAATACTAAACAGGGTTAGAGACCGTGATCATCAGATTCCGATACAGGGTAGTAAGCTGCACCCCTAAGTCAACTAATCTCTGATTTTCAGAAATTTATCATGGACCTTGCATATAGAAACGAAACTTTTTGGGTGATAACTCCGTATACTATAGAAGTACTGACCTAAGACATAATACTAAATATGGCGACATCGATCTGAATAAGCAGTAATCGAAAGAGGCAAGTCTGGAGAATACGCCGCATGCTGTACATGTTCCCAACCTAAGGAGAAGATGAGTTCCTTCGTTGATTTTGCTGTATGTGGAGTTGTCTTGCAGCATTATCACATTCCGCCGTTCTTGGGCCGTTAATGTTTTTTTTCCTCCAGAGCATCACTTAATTTGTTCAATTGGGCTAACATTCAGCTGTAATAGTTTGATCAGGTTCCAGAAACTCGTAGTAAATGTCTCCTTTCCAATCCCGCGCAACAACACTTTCATCAAATTTTTTTACAGTACCTGGACGTGGATCGTCCTCAAACTTAAAATTGCCATCACGAAATCTTCCAAACCAATTTTTGACTATTGAAAGAATCACAGAATGTTTACAAAAGTCGAGTTATGTTTCTATATGCAAGGTCAATGATAAATTTCTGAAAATCAGAAATTAGTTGACTTAGGGGTGCACCTGGGTACAGGGTAGTACTGTAAGGGAATCCGATGATCACGGTCTCTAACCCTGTTTAATATTATGTCATATGTCAGTACTTCTATGGTATACGGAGTTGTCACCCAAAAAGTTTCGTTTCTATATGCAAGGTCAATGATAAATTTCTGAAAATCAAAAATTAGTTGACTTAGAGGTGCACCTTACTACCCTGTAAGGGAATCCGATGATCACGGTCTCTAACCCTGTTTAGTATTATGTCATATGTCAGTACTTTTATGGTATACGGAGTTGTCACCCAAAAAGTTTCGTTTCTATATGCAAGGTCAATGATAAATTTCTGAAAATCAGAAATTAGTTGACTTAGGGGTGCACCTTACTACCCTGTAAGGGAATCCGATGATCACGGTCTCTAACCCTGTTTAGTATTATGCCATATGTCAGTACTTCTATGGTATACGGAGTTAACGCACAAATAGTTCCGATTCTATATTCAAGGTCAATGATAAATTTCTGAAAATCAGAAATTAGTTGACTTAGGGGTGCACCTTACTACCCTATAAGGGAATCCGATGATCACGGTCTCTAACCCTGTTTAGTATTATGTCATATGTCAGTACTTCTATGGTATACGGAGTTGTCACCCAAAAAGTTTCGTTTCTATATGCAAGGTCAATGATAAATTTCTGAAAATCAGAAATTAGTTGACTTAGGGGTGCACCTTACTACCCTGTAAGGGAATCCGATGATCACGGTCTCTAACCCTGTTTAGTATTATGTCATAGGTCAGTACTTCTATGGTATACGGAGTTGTCACCCAAAAAGTTTCGTTTCTATATGCAAGGTCAATGATAAATTTCTGAAAATCAGAAATTAGTTGACTTAGGGGTGCACCTTACTACCCTGTAAGGGAATCCGATGGTCATGGTCTCTAACCCTGTTTAGTATTATGTCATATGTCAGTACTTTTATGGTATACGGAGTTATCACGCAAAAAGTTTCGTTTCTATATGCAAGGTCCATGATAAATTTCTGAAAATCAGAAATTAGTTGACTTAGGGGTGCACCTTACTACCCTATAAGGGAATCCGATGATCACGGTCTCTAACCCTGTTTAGTATTATGCCATATGTCAGTACTTCTATGGTATACGGAGTTAACGCACAAATAGTTCCGATTCTATATTCAAGGTCAATGATAAATTTCTGAAAATGAGAAATTAGTTGACTTAGGGGTGCACCTTACTACCCTATAAGGGAATCCGATGATCACGGTCTCTAACCCTGTTTAGTATTATGTCATATGTCAGTACTTCTATGGTATACGGAGTTATCACCCAAAAAGTTTCGTTTCTATATTCAAGGTCAATGATAAATTTCTGAAAATCAGAAATTAGTTGACTTAGGGGTGCACCTTACTACCCTGTAAGGGAATCCGATGATCACGGTCTCTAACCCTGTTTAGTATTATGCCATATGTCAGTACTTCTATGGTATACGGAGTTAACGCACAAATAGTTCCGATTCTATATTCAAGGTCAATGATAAATTTCTGAAAATCAGAAATTAGTTGACTTAGGGGTGCACCTTACTACCCTATAAGGGAATCCGATGATCACGGTCTCTAACCCTGTTTAGTATTATGTCATAGGTCAGTACTTCTATGGTATACGGAGTTGTCACCCAAAAAGTTTCGTTTCTATATGCAAGGTCAATGATAAATTTCTGAAAATCAGAAATTAGTTGACTTAGGGGTGCACCTTACTACCCTGTAAGGGAATCCGATGGTCATGGTCTCTAACCCTGTTTAGTATTATGTCATATGTCAGTACTTTTATGGTATACGGAGTTATCACGCAAAAAGTTTCGTTTCTATATGCAAGGTCCATGATAAATTTCTGAAAATCAGAAATTAGTTGACTTAGGGGTGCACCTTACTACCCTATAAGGGAATCCGATGATCACGGTCTCTAACCCTGTTTAGTATTATGCCATATGTCAGTACTTCTATGGTATACGGAGTTAACGCACAAATAGTTCCGATTCTATATTCAAGGTCAATGATAAATTTCTGAAAATCAGAAATTAGTTGACTTAGGGGTGCACCTTACTACCCTATAAGGGAATCCGATGATCACGGTCTCTAACCCTGTTTAGTATTATGCCATATGTCAGTACTTCTATGGTATACGGAGTTAACGCACAAATAGTTCCGATTCTATATTCAAGGTCAATGATAAATTTCCGAAAATCAGAAATTAGTTGACTTAGGGGTGCACCTTACTACCCTGTAAGGGAATCCGATGATCACGGTCTCTAACCCTGTTTAGTATTATGCCATATGTCAGTACTTCTATGGTATACGGAGTTAACGCACAAATAGTTCCGATTCTATATTCAAGGTCAATGATAAATTTCTGAAAATCAGAAATTAGTTGACTTAGGGGTGCACCTTACTACCCTATAAGGGAATCCGATGATCACGGTCTCTAACCCTGTTTAGTATTATGTCATATGTCAGTACTTCTATGGTATACGGAGTTGTCACCCAAAAAGTTTCGTTTCTATATGCAAGGTCAATGATAAATTTCTGAAAATCAGAAATTAGTTGACTTAGGGGTGCACCTTACTACCCTGTAAGGGAATCCGATGATCACGGTCTCTAACCCTGTTTAGTATTATGTCATAGGTCAGTACTTCTATGGTATACGGAGTTGTCACCCAAAAAGTTTCGTTTCTATATGCAAGGTCAATGATAAATTTCTGAAAATCAGAAATTAGTTGACTTAGGGGTGCACCTTACTACCCTGTAAGGGAATCCGATGGTCATGGTCTCTAACCCTGTTTAGTATTATGTCATATGTCAGTACTTTTATGGTATACGGAGTTATCACGCAAAAAGTTTCGTTTCTATATGCAAGGTCCATGATAAATTTCTGAAAATCAGAAATTAGTTGACTTAGGGGTGCACCTTACTACCCTATAAGGGAATCCGATGATCACGGTCTCTAACCCTGTTTAGTATTATGCCATATGTCAGTACTTCTATGGTATACGGAGTTAACGCACAAATAGTTCCGATTCTATATTCAAGGTCAATGATAAATTTCTGAAAATCAGAAATTAGTTGACTTAGGGGTGCACCTTACTACCCTGTAAGGGAATCCGATGATCACGGTCTCTAACCCTGTTTAGTATTATGCCATATGTCAGTACTTCTATGGTATACGGAGTTAACGCACAAATAGTTCCGATTCTATATTCAAGGTCAATGATAAATTTCTGAAAATCAGAAATTAGTTGACTTAGGGGTGCACCTTACTACCCTATAAGGGAATCCGATGATCACGGTCTCTAACCCTGTTTAGTATTATGTCATATGTCAGTACTTCTATGGTATACGGAGTTGTCACCCAAAAAGTTTCGTTTCTATATGCAAGGTCAATGATAAATTTCTGAAAATCAGAAATTAGTTGACTTAGGGGTGCACCTTACTACCCTGTAAGGGAATCCGATGATCACGGTCTCTAACCCTGTTTAGTATTATGTCATAGGTCAGTACTTCTATGGTATACGGAGTTGTCACCCAAAAAGTTTCGTTTCTATATGCAAGGTCAATGATAAATTTCTGAAAATCAGAAATTAGTTGACTTAGGGGTGCACCTTACTACCCTGTAAGGGAATCCGATGGTCATGGTCTCTAACCCTGTTTAGTATTATGTCATATGTCAGTACTTTTATGGTATACGGAGTTATCACGCAAAAAGTTTCGTTTCTATATGCAAGGTCCATGATAAATTTCTGAAAATCAGAAATTAGTTGACTTAGGGGTGCACCTTACTACCCTATAAGGGAATCCGATGATCACGGTCTCTAACCCTGTTTAGTATTATGCCATATGTCAGTACTTCTATGGTATACGGAGTTAACGCACAAATAGTTCCGATTCTATATTCAAGGTCAATGATAAATTTCTGAAAATCAGAAATTAGTTGACTTAGGGGTGCACCTTACTACCCTATAAGGGAATCCGATGATCACGGTCTCTAACCCTGTTTAGTATTATGTCATATGTCAGTACTTCTATGGTATACGGAGTTATCACCCAAAAAGTTTCGTTTCTATATTCAAGGTCAATGATAAATTTCTGAAAATCAGAAATTAGTTGACTTAGGGGTGCACCTTACTACCCTGTAAGGGAATCCGATGATCACGGTCTCTAACCCTGTTTAGTATTATGCCATATGTCAGTACTTCTATGGTATACGGAGTTAACGCACAAATAGTTCCGATTCTATATTCAAGGTCAATGATAAATTTCTGAAAATCAGAAATTAGTTGACTTAGGGGTGCACCTTACTACCCTATAAGGGAATCCGATGATCACGGTCTCTAACCCTGTTTAGTATTATGTCATAGGTCAGTACTTCTATGGTATACGGAGTTGTCACCCAAAAAGTTTCGTTTCTATATGCAAGGTCAATGATAAATTTCTGAAAATCAGAAATTAGTTGACTTAGGGGTGCACCTTACTACCCTGTAAGGGAATCCGATGGTCATGGTCTCTAACCCTGTTTAGTATTATGTCATATGTCAGTACTTTTATGGTATACGGAGTTATCACGCAAAAAGTTTCGTTTCTATATGCAAGGTCCATGATAAATTTCTGAAAATCAGAAATTAGTTGACTTAGGGGTGCACCTTACTACCCTATAAGGGAATCCGATGATCACGGTCTCTAACCCTGTTTAGTATTATGCCATATGTCAGTACTTCTATGGTATACGGAGTTAACGCACAAATAGTTCCGATTCTATATTCAAGGTCAATGATAAATTTCTGAAAATCAGAAATTAGTTGACTTAGGGGTGCACCTTACTACCCTATAAGGGAATCCGATGATCACGGTCTCTAACCCTGTTTAGTATTATGTCATATGTCAGTACTTCTATGGTATACGGAGTTGTCACCCAAAAAGTTTCGTTTCTATATGCAAGGTCAATGATAAATTTCTGAAAATCAGAAATTAGTTGACTTAGGGGTGCACCTTACTACCCTGTAAGGGAATCCGATGATCACGGTCTCTAACCCTGTTTAGTATTATGTCATAGGTCAGTACTTCTATGGTATACGGAGTTGTCACCCAAAAAGTTTCGTTTCTATATGCAAGGTCAATGATAAATTTCTGAAAATCAGAAATTAGTTGACTTAGGGGTGCACCTTACTACCCTGTAAGGGAATCCGATGGTCATGGTCTCTAACCCTGTTTAGTATTATGTCATATGTCAGTACTTTTATGGTATACGGAGTTATCACGCAAAAAGTTTCGTTTCTATATGCAAGGTCCATGATAAATTTCTGAAAATCAGAAATTAGTTGACTTAGGGGTGCACCTTACTACCCTATAAGGGAATCCGATGATCACGGTCTCTAACCCTGTTTAGTATTATGCCATATGTCAGTACTTCTATGGTATACGGAGTTAACGCACAAATAGTTCCGATTCTATATTCAAGGTCAATGATAAATTTCTGAAAATCAGAAATTAGTTGACTTAGGGGTGCACCTTACTACCCTATAAGGGAATCCGATGATCACGGTCTCTAACCCTGTTTAGTATTATGTCATATGTCAGTACTTCTATGGTATACGGAGTTATCACCCAAAAAGTTTCGTTTCTATATTCAAGGTCAATGATAAATTTCTGAAAATCAGAAATTAGTTGACTTAGGGGTGCACCTTACTACCCTATAAGGGAATCCGATGATCACGGTCTCTAACCCTGTTTAGTATTATGTCTTAGGTCAGTACTTCTATGGTATACGGAGTTGTCACACAAAAAGTTTCGTTTCTATATGCAAGGTCAATGATAAATTTCTGAAAATCAGAAATTAGTTGACTTAGGGGTGCAGCTTACTACCCTGTAAGGGAATCCGATGATCACGGTCTCTAACCCTGTTTAGTATTATGTCATATGTCAGTATTTCTATGGTATACGGAGTTAACGCACAAATAGTTCCGATTCTATATGCAAGGTCAATGATAAATTTCTGAAAATCAGAAATTAGTTGACTTAGGGGTGCAGCTTACTACCCTGTAAGGGAATCCGATGATCACGGTCTCTAACCCTGTTTAGTATTATGTCATATGTCAGTACTTCTATGGTATACGGAGTTAACGCACAAATAGTTCCGATTCTATATGCAAGGTCAATGATAAATTTCTGAAAATCAGAAATTAGTTGACTTAGGGGTGCAGCTTACTACCCTGTAAGGGAATCCGATGATCACGGTCTCTAACCCTGTTTAGTATTATGTCATATGTCAGTACTTCTATGGTATACGGAGTTAACGCACAAATAGTTCCGATTCTATATGCAAGGTCAATGATAAATTTCTGAAAATCAGAAATTAGTTGACTTAGGGGTGCAGCTTACTACCCTGTAAGGGAATCCGATGATCACGGTCTCTAACCCTGTTTAGTATTATGTCATATGTCAGTACTTCTATGGTATACGGAGTTAACGCACAAATAGTTCCGATTCTATATGCAAGGTCAATGATAAATTTCTGAAAATCAGAAATTAGTTGACTTAGGGGTGCAGCTTACTACCCTGTAAGGGAATCCGATGATCACGGTCTCTAACCCTGTTTAGTATTATGTCATATGTCAGTACTTCTATGGTATACGGAGTTAACGCACAAATAGTTCCGATTCTATATGCAAGGTCAATGATAAATTTCTGAAAATCAGAAATTAGTTGACTTAGGGGTGCACCTTACTACCCTGTAAGGGAATCCGATGATCACGGTCTCTAACCCTGTTTAGTATTATGTCATATGTCAGTACTTCTATGGTATACGGAGTTGTCACCCAAAAAGTTTCGTTTCTATATGCAAGGTCAATGATAAATTTCTGAAAATCAGAAATTAGTTGACTTAGGGGTGCACCTTACTACCCTGTAAGGGAATCCGATGATCACGGTCTCTAACCCTGTTTAGTATTATGTCATATGTCAGTACTTTTATGGTATACGGAGTTATCACCCAAAAAATTTCGTTTCTATATTCAAGGTCAATGATAAATTTCTGAAAATCAGAAATTAGTTGATTTAGGGGTGCAGCTTACTACCCTGTAAGGGAATCTGATGATCACGGTCTCTAACCCTGTTTAGTATTATGTCATATGTCAGTACTTCTATGGTATACGGAGTTGTCACACAAAAAGTTTCGTTTCTATATTCAAGGTCAATGATAAATTTCTGAAAATCAGAAATTAGTTGACTTAGGGGTGCACCTTACTACCCTGTAAGGGAATCCGATGATCACGGTCTCTAACCCTGTTTAGTATTATGCCATATGTCAGTACTTCTATGGTATACGGAGTTAACGCACAAATAGTTCCGATTCTATATTCAAGGTCAATGATAAATTTCTGAAAATCAGAAATTAGTTGACTTAGGGGTGCACCTTACTACCCTATAAGGGAATCCGATGATCACGGTCTCTAACCCTGTTTAGTATTATGTCATATGTCAGTACTTCTATGGTATACGGAGTTATCACCCAAAAAGTTTCGTTTCTATATTCAAGGTCAATGATAAATTTCTGAAAATCAGAAATTAGTTGACTTAGGGGTGCACCTTACTACCCTATAAGGGAATTCGATGATCACGGTCTCTAACCCTGTTTAGTATTATGTCTTAGGTCAGTACTTCTATGGTATACGGAGTTGTCACACAAAAAGTTTCGTTTCTATATGCAAGGTCAATGATAAATTTCTGAAAATCAGAAATTAGTTGACTTAGGGGTGCAGCTTACTACCCTGTAAGGGAATCCGATGATCACGGTCTCTAACCCTGTTTAGTATTATGTCATATGTCAGTATTTCTATGGTATACGGAGTTAACGCACAAATAGTTCCGATTCTATATGCAAGGTCAATGATAAATTTCTGAAAATCAGAAATTAGTTGACTTAGGGGTGCAGCTTACTACCCTGTAAGGGAATCCGATGATCACGGTCTCTAACCCTGTTTAGTATTATGTCATATGTCAGTACTTCTATGGTATACGGAGTTTTCACCCAAAAAGTTACGTTTCTATATGCAAGGTCAATGATAAATTTCTGAAAATCAGAAATTAGTTGACTTAGGGGTGCAGCTTACTACCCTGTAAGGGAATCCGATGATCACGGTCTCTAACCCTGTTTAGTATTATGTCATATGTCAGTACTTCTATGGTATACGGAGTTAACGCACAAATAGTTCCGATTCTATATGCAAGGTCAATGATAAATTTCTGAAAATCAGAAATTAGTTGACTTAGGGGTGCACCTTACTACCCTGTAAGGGAATCCGATGATCACGGTCTCTAACCCTGTTTAGTATTATGTCATATGTCAGTACTTCTATGGTATACGGAGTTAATGCACAAATAGTTCCTATTCTATATGCAAGGTCCATGATAAATTTCTGAAAATCAAAGATTAGTACCGATTTCAAGAATGTTAATTTTTGTGCAGGTTTATTTATTGACGCTTCTAAGGCATTCGATTGGGCTAATCATACACTTTTGTTATCTATTCTGTTTGACATTGTTTTTAGGATTATGTCAAACAAGTGGTTTGCTTCCTACCTAGATAATAAAACGGTGAGAGTACGAATTAATGATACTTTTAATGATTTTAGAGTTGTCGATGTTGGCGTACCACAAGGATCAATGTTAGGTCCTGTGCTATTTCTAGTGTAGACTAATCCTATTTTTAAACTTAAATTAAATGGTAACAGTACTGGGTTTGCTGATTATTTAGCCTTAGCTTATATTGATAAATGTCCCACGTATGTGATTTCTATGGTTAATTCTGAGGTTTTACATGAATCGTTTGATAAGCATTACCTAATACTAAGTGAAATACTAAGTTTATGTTGTCTAGAATTTGTGGAAACACGGTTGCTTTAAATTACCCCTTACTTATATATATCATATAGTGGGTTGTTGCAATCCAGGCCATATTTGAGGGTGTATAATTCGTTAGAACTTTATAAAGCGGCCTAATGATACATTACAATCGCCTAAATGTTTGCAATTCACCAATACATTCGCACTTTTTTGTATTTTGAAAGATTTAGTATAAACTTCACTTCTCTATATAGACGTGTGAAGTTTTTCCTAAAATAATACTAAACGCCATTTTTTTTTATTTAGGAAAAATTTAGGATAAACTTCACATGCATTAATGTAAACATTATTATTATTTTTATTATATTATGTATCAACTTACCATAGTCCAATGTTTTTATACTAACCCTATGTTTTCTCATTTGAGGAGTGTCTGATCAAAAGTCGCTATTTATATTTTTCAAAATGATATTTTTTTTTTCTATCAGGGCAGAATTTTCTAAGTGAAATAGACCAAAGGTGGTTATTTCCAGCATGGACCAAAAATTGCCAATTTCTCTATGAAAAATATTCCTAAAATTCTTGATTTTGGTCAAAACATGCTATTTACTACAAAAAAGTGATCAAAAGTAATCAGCAAAACGTAAGATGTAAATAGCGACTTTTGATCAGACACTGAATGACCAAAGCATACTAATCATAAAATCATTGTCATTTATTATGTTATTTTTGAAAAATTAACTAGTTTTAAGTGTTTAATTCAACTGAGATCCGATCCTATAACTGGCGCAGCCGGTAGTCCTCAAGTATTAGCTTTGAGACAATTCATAAATAGCACCAACTGTTAATTAAAATCAGTGTAATAAAAACTGTATGCAGATACAGTTTGGTCCCCATCAGGGGTAAACCAGTTGACATAAAAACGAAATTGTGAAATAAATCTGTTCTACCTTCTACGAAATAATATTGTGAAATCCCTCCGAAGAACGACCGGTATCAACCCGTTCATCAGGAAAACCAGTTTTGAACAACGACATGAACGCCAAATTCATTCTCATTGTCTGGGGGATCATCACGGGGTAAGTCTTATCATAATATTTTGCAATTACCCAAATAAAAGACCCAAAAACCTCAATACATTTGACTATTAGAAGATACTACCATTTGATTGAAATACGTGTAAAAGTGTTTTATCGTGGTCAAAAGACCATTAAAATCAAGAAATTAAATTCCTTCAAATAAATAGGTGCACGCAAAAATTTATTTTAACATATGCAAAGTCAAAGTACTCCGCAGTTAGAAACAAGTAAAAAATAGGAGGAATTCGAAGACTCGCAGAACATATTCGAAAAAAGTGAAAATAATAGTTTAGATAATAGTGATAACATGACAGACGACACAAAAATTTTAATCTCACCACAGTGCAAGGTGGTACTATAGAGAAAATACATGCCGCACTTAGAACGCCGGACATAATAAAAGAACTAACAGAATTTAACGGACAGATCAAACATTTATACAGATTTTTAACAGAAGTAGAAGAAATTTTTATTTTGACAAAATCAGTGTTACCAGAAAATGTGGAAATACCCGTGACTTTTATAAAAGCGATACGGAACAAAATTAGAGGAGAGGCTAATGATGTGCGACGTACAATCAACTGACTGGACAGACATTAGGCAAACTTTAATAAAACACTATTCAGACCCTAGAACAGAGGTCGCTCTAATTAGAGATCTGCATAGAACAAGGCAGGGAATACAAACAACCAAACAATTCTACAGCAAAATAATGGAAATACAGACAGCTTTTATAGCCCCTTCAAATCTTCACAACAACAGCGATGCGAAACGAGAGCTATACTGTAACGCAATCCCAAAAGGGATTACGTTAACAGACATGAGAGTAGTGGTCTGATGCGGTATAGTAGCTGGCTAGAGCTCACGGTGCGGCGTGGGGATTCTCAGACATAAACTCATGCTTGAATAACCGCATGAAAATAAAATTGGAGGGACAAATGGAAATTAAAAATTAAGTTGCCACGGCCTCAGCGGCAAAAAGAAAATGATAAACCGGGAGTGATCGATCCGGAGTGACAGTCTCAATCCCAGGCGACTACCGCCGTGACTGCCACACGGGCCTCCCCTCATCGGCCCGCCTACTGGGATGCTGTTTCCCAGTCGCGACGGCCACCGATGCCATTTATGAAGGAGGGACGCCCGCATGACAATCCCAGCGACAATCCCCCGGAACGAGACCGTCACCCCGACGCGATCAACTCATGTGGCGTGCCGCCCTCCAGCACAGCCTGTCCTGGAGGAACGAACGGCACGCACGGAAAAGGGTGGAAAAGGGCCGACCCTTCACATGACCAAACCCCACATCATCCGATCAAATATTTATTCACGCGCACATGATGCGCTTAGCACTCGACCGTAAAAAAATTCAAAGCAAACACAAATGTTGGTTACGGTAAAAGCAAAAACTGAAAATTTCGATAAGATAAATTACGTTACCACTGATTCTACGTTATATCAAAAATTTCACTTTCACTAATCACGGTAAAAAAAAATCAAAAAAACAAAATAACACTAAAGTACCTGAAATGAAAAAGTGGACCGCTATGTGGTCGAACCACACCCAAAAACAACGGACAACCGAACTGCAGTGAAATAAATAGAAAAGCCGCGAAAACTCAAAACGCCAGCCTTCCAAAACGACGGAGAGAAAAAAAAAAGGAAATGGGCGAGATAATTGCTCTGGGTGAGGCTTACACCCAATCGGTGCACCCCCACGAATCACGAGTATGACCGCACAGAACCAATATACAATATATAGAAAATAAATGGAGGAAAAACAACTGTTACAATTCAAAATCTACAGTTTGTTTACCCTTACTAACGTACCTTTCTTTGTTCTTACCCTGTATTGGCCCGTCCGACCACACCGCAACCAGCGCCGACGCAGGATCCCCCTCTCAATAGTTGCCCTGCCCAAACCGGCGGGAATGATCTGCCTCAATACACCAACGCACCACACAAAACCAACGAAATTCTCGCAAAACAGAAGATTTCACACCGGTGCTGACACACGTATTTATTATTTGCTCGATTTAAGGAATTTTCAGGGAAATTATACAAGGAAAGCCAAAATGCACCACTGTGTATTTTCATGTATATTTGATTGGGTTCTCTCCTTTTCGCACTCATCCACAATAAATAATTTTGTTTTTTTTTTATTTTTATTTATTTATTTTATAACAATATTTTTCCTTTAGTTTTTTTTTTTTTTGAAATAATTTATTCACGCAAAGTTTTCTTATCTATTTAGAAACTACTAAACATTTATTACTTTAAACTATTATCAAATTTTTGACTCAATGTTTATTTATTTATATTTTAACAAAAAAAATTTTCTTTTGACAATTTTTATCAGACACAGTATTTCATTAGACACAATTTGACGCCATGCCAAAATTTTTTGTCTTTTTTTTTCTGATCCGGCGTAACAAATGCGCGCGCACAGAATACAATATTATTATATTGTTTTATAATAATTCTTGCACAATACTTATAATAAGATTATAGTTATAATATTTAATTTTAAATTAGGTTATTTTATCTAGTTTTCGTATTATTTTAAAAAAATTAAAAATTACATTTTATCGTTTTTTTTTATTTTTATGTATGCGAACACACGAACAGTCTCTAACAAAATTTAAAACGAGACCCAACTTAGCACAAAATCAAAACTAGACCCTTTGTCCCTTTGTCTCAAAATTCAAAACTAGACTAACTTTTTTTTTATCAAACAAAATATTTTACATCCAAGAAATCAGAAAAATTTTCCCCTCCTATTTTCTCTCTCGCGTCGTTGTCTGTCCCACTCGCTGCATCTGTGCACATGTTAATTATTTATTTAATTTTTTTTTTTATTTTTATTATTGTAAAATCTTTATTCATGTTTAAATTCTCTTTTTTTTTTTATGTACACAAATACAACGAGTAAGACAAACAACGACGACGAACACATGTACATACTCATCCGATCGGCAGCATCGAAATCATGTCTAATACACCGATTCAGTTTTATCCCCACCCAGAGCAAATATCACGCGCTAACCCAAGCCAATGATACAAAAATGGAATATTCGAGATTGAACATTTTAGCATCATAAACATTCCATCTCATACTATCCAATACAGGTACACACACCAATTCGCAAAATGTATGCCTGTACATGACAACATAGAAAACAAAGCAAATGCAGGGGAAAATAAAATATCTTTACATAGCCGTCGGTGAGAATATTAAATTGCAAAGCAAAAAAAAATAAAGCATATGTATACACAACACCATGGTGGTCATGGCACTCTACAATTAAAGAAAACTTTCAAACTATTGGAGCGTTTGGGAATTTTCGAAACAAAAATTTTCACTGTTCCAAGTGGAGACGCAAGCCAGTCGTAACAATACATAGAAATGTGTCTAGCACAATTTGTCGCCAACCTTAAGGAACCATTAGGCTCAAACATTAGGAGCAGAGACCCAAGAACAATATCTGAAGCAGTAGATGTATGCCAAGAAGAGGAGAACATGTACTATATTAAATACAAACCCCCAACACAAAGGTACCAAAGGCCTTCAATACAAGAACCAAAATCTCACGTAACATTTAAAGCATCAACATCCCAAATAAAAACAGAAAATAATTTCAATCAACCTCAAAAAAAATGGATACCAAAAGAAGAATGGTTAGCCGCACGGAATAAAGCGCCAAATATCAAAACGGAAAGGAACATAAATTGCACAGAAACCAAAGAAGAGGAAGAAGAGGAAGAAGAAGAAGAGGTAGAATACACTATCAACGAAGGAGAAAATTACGATTTTTTTCTGGAAACGCCCTCGGACACAGAAGACGAACAATAAACACCATCAATAAACAACAACTCCCATAAATTACAATTGACATAAAAAACAAACCAATACACCCAGTCATCGATACAGGAGCGGACGAGTCATATCTAGAGCCAAAATTAATAAAAATAGAAAAATTCAACATATTCAACCAATAAAAATCCAAACAATAGGAAGATCTATATTAATCGACCAAACAATTACATTGAATGATCTCAAAGAATTCAGAACAAACCAAAAATTAACGTTTCATCTATTAAAATTCCACGATACATTTGACGTACTAATTGGGACAAACATCATGACACAATTAGGAATAATAATAAATTTCAAAACACGAGAACAAATATATTCAACACATAAAAATGCAATAAAACATTTCAAAGCAGGTAGCACATCAAAACACTTCACCCGAGGATTACCGTCAAATCAAATAGAGGAGCTGATTCAAAAATATCAACCATTATTTGACATTACATCAACTCTACCATACACTGGAGATATAACGCACAACATAGAACTTACTAATGACAAACCAATTCATAAAAAACAGTACAGATATCCCAACTCTCAAATTCCAGAAATCAAAAGAGAGATCAAAGAATTATTGGAAAACGATATAATACAAGAGAGTAAAAGCCCATAGAATTCACCAATCATTATAGTTAACAAAAAGGATGACGACTCAGGGAAAAAGAAATTTCGAATGGTCAGGAGAAAAACTAAACATTTGTAGAATACATGAAACAATATCAACAGTTATAATACCATCTCAAGAATTCATACCTGAAACAATTGACGTACCACAAGAAATAGAGACACCACTACAAGAAAATACAGAAGACCAACAGACAGAAATCACTCCAACAATTCTAACGCAGGAAGAAAACCAACAAAAATTACAAGCCAACAATAAAACATAACAAACCCTATACAACAAATGGAGATAATCCTGGAAACACACAATAAAAACCATCGAGGAATATCAAAAAATTACGCGCAAATAAAAAAACAATATAAATTCGCAAACCTAACGGAAATGATAGCCGCCTACATAAACAAATGCAATATTTGCAATAAAACAAAGTATGACAGAAATCCTTTGCAAATAAAACAACAACTCACAATAACACCCAAAAAACCTAACAAGAGAATCCACATAGATACGTTCTCTCTCAGAGCGAAACAATTCCTAACGGTAATCGATGGATTTTCCAGATTTGCATCAGCCTATGAGCTTCCATCAAGGGAAACAATAAAAATAATAAACGTTCTTAAAAAACATTTCTCGCAAGAGGGAATACCCGAAACACTCATATCAGTGCAACAGAATTTACATTCGAAAACTTTAAAAAATGCACACTAAAATATAATTTTGAGCATCATATAACAACACCAAAATCAAGTACGGGTAATGGAATAGTTGAAAGATTACATTCAACGTTAACAGAAAATTCGATGAAAATAGAACAATTAAAACCGAAGACCTAATACGGAAGTCATAATGTCATATAATAATTCAATACATTCAGTAACCGAACTAACACCCATTGAACTGCAACGAGCACATCTAATAATGAAAAAGATCCCAGAAGACCTGAGCACGGAAAATTTCGCAAAAACTATACAATCAGAATATAACTTTAGAACAACCGAAATCACAAATAAAGAGCAAAAAGAAAAAGAGAAAAGAACAAACAAAAACAACGAAAATAGAGAGCAAATCCCAAGTCCAACAGCAAATACAAAAGTTTACGAAAGACTACACACGAGGGACAAAACAGCACCCATATACATGGAGCATGAAATCGTAAAAAGTAATAATGGTCCCACGGCAATAACAAACAAGAGAGCAATACACAAAAAGAACATTAAACGTCATTCTCTAATTGCAGGGCCATCGCATCAATAGAAATAGAAGACTTCACAGAAAATAAGGGCGTGGCATCAATAGTATTGGGAAATGCCAGAATGTTGGAAGGCACCACTCAATTTCTACACGTGATAAATCAGAGCACCCTGTATTTTATAGAGCCATAATCAAAAAATCTGAGCTTTTATAAGGGAATTAGAAACGAGGAAAAAACGAAACTTTTCATAGTAAAACACACAAAACATATGGGAAATCACTTTTTTTCCTAAGACAAATTTTTAAATGAAAACGTTACAAATTCTTAATTATGATTTCTGAAATACTTTCATAAATGTTTAAATTTCAACATATATGAATATCGTTTAAGTAGATCGTTTTCATTTTCTTGTAATAATTGATTTATTTAAACCAAAATATTAAAAAAAACCATAACAACGGCATTCTGGTCAAATTAAAATAAAAGCTTACTACGATTCGTTTGGTCATTTAAGTCAATACACATTACATAGATGGCAGTGATGGCCGTAAGTATTTGGAAAAATCATACCAAAAATTACCATCTGGGGAAAGTTCCAGCTCAAAAATTAAAGGAAAAGCAAAACAAATTCACAAAATATAGGAACGTGTGATAATTTGGCGATTGAATAATTTTTTTTCGTGTTTTTCTGTGACCATTTTAGACATCTTACGTACACTAGTAAAACTAAAGATAAATTTAACAAGTATTATTTTAATTTGTCAGAGCCAACTTTGATGTATTTTTCAAAATGAAAGTTCGAAAAAATATATTTTAGAAATAATCTAATTTTAATATTTCTGCAATTAATATTTACGTAACACCAATATGGCCTTCTTGTATATTGTTCTTAAAGATATGTAGAACACTTTTATACAAAAATTTTATAATATTTTGGCTTTTTTCATTGAAAAACTTGAAGCTAAAAAACACTATTTTTACTATGGATTCCTATGGAAATCAGTGAAAAGTTATACCACTAAAAAAGCTTCTAAAAAATACGTCACTAAGATTATGGCTCTATACTCTAGAAGGCTCTGGATAAATACATCAACATATTTACCAATAGCAGATCAAAATAATAACAACCTCATAACAATCCAGAAACAAATCGCAGATCAAAATAACACCAAAATTGTAAAAACATTTACACAACGCATTAGTACATTAAGTAAAGAAAGTGTAACATTAATAAAAACAATTGAAATATTGACACCCAAAACAAGAAAAACCAGAGGGATATATAAAATATTTGGTAACGTCATAGAAGGCGATATGAACCAAATAAATGCAGCCTTGAAACAATTAAATACCAATGAAAATCTACTCATAGGAAAAATAAATGAACAAATTGAAATCAATAAGGGAATGATAAATCGATTCAGAGAGGTAGAAAATTATATAAACGGAGAAGTAAGAACTTTAACAGAAAACCTAAATCATTCATATTAATCACAGAACAGAACCTTCACGGCATAGAATATGTTATCCGAAATCTTCAACAACATATTGATGAAATCTTAGATTCAATATCGCTTGCAAAGCAAGGCTATATCTCACATTATTTGCTAACCAAAGAAGATATCAACTTTGTATATGAAAATTTAGAATCTCAGGGCATACCAATCGAATCTGAACACGAACTATTTCAATTTTTAAATATAACCGCGTATTACAAAAATCCTATGGTTGTATTCTCAATAGTAATTCCCAAATATTCTAACATAACCTTTAAAAACATTAATCCCCCTCACTATAAACAACACCTACACGGTCCAAATCCCCTCCAAATTCATACATATCCATGAAAAAATTGCAAGGTATTCTGACGAGAGTTGCAACAAAATTGATGACATGTACTTTTGCAATGAGAATGAGGTATACACAACCCAGGAAAACTGCGTCAGTAAAATAAATGCAAACGAACCTGCAACCTGTGACCTGACCGTATAATGAAATCCAACCGTATAATAAAATCAAAGTAAATAAAAAAACCAAGAAGCTCAGTCAAAACAAGTTATCAGAATTAACTCTCAACAACATGGACAAACTATTATATGTACACTAACATAAAATACCACAAAACCAACATTACTCCATCTGGGGTATAACAACAATAATAATCATCGGAATAATTGGGTATCTCTGTATACTGAGATACTGTCCTACCTGTACGCCATGTCAATGGTACAAAAAGATCCGAGAATCACCAGACATCAAAAGCATGCTCACATCCAATAATTTTGTTGAGGACAACAAAAATCTGAGTCCGGGGGAGTAACGTCAACAACCAACATCCGTTCTTTTGTTTCCAACGCTAAATAGCGTCGATACAGCATAAATCGCATTTTGCTTATATTAAACAAAAACGTAGATTATAAGAGTTTCAAATTTTAATTACCAATCTCTTATTTTAAAATATAATGTAAACATTATTATTCTTTTTATTATATTATGTATCAACTTACCATAGTCCAATGTTTTTATACTAACCCTATGTTTTCTCATTTGAGGAGTGTCTGATCAAAAGTCGCTATTTATATTTTTCAAAATGATATTTTTTTTTCTATCAGGGCAGAGTTTTCTAAGTGAAATAGACCAAAGGTGGTTATTTCCAGCATGGACCAAAATTTGCCAATTTCTCTATGAAAAATATTCCTAAAATTCTTGATTTTGGTCAAAACATGCTATTTACTACAAAAAAGTGATCAAAAGTAATTAGCAAAACGTAAGATGTAAATAGCGACTTTTGATCAGACACTGAATGACCAAAGCATACTAATCATAAAATCATTGTCATTTATTATGTTATTTTTGTAGAATTAACAAGCTGTTTTTGAATAAACTACGTAAAAATAAATAAGTTTTAAGTGTTTAATTCAACTGAGATACGAACCTATAACTACATACATATGTGATGTCGACCGGCATAACCCGGCATGACCCGTCAAATCCAAAATTTTGACAATATAAGGCAGAAAACCTATAAAATAATCTACTAATGGAATGCTCCAAAGAAAGAGCACTGTCACCTCCACTGTAGTCACTTTTAGTGGATGTAGTACGACCTAACCATAGGCAATCTTCGATACAAAGTAATTAAATTTCCATATCAATCAGTGTCGAAATTTACCTGAAGAGTTGAAGCATTTCAGATAAAAACAGATCTGAGGCTAATGACGATTGTAAATAAAGCAACAAAACGATTATGTTGTGTAGGGAAATACAGAAGAAAACGACAATAGGGAGGCATCCAAGTCAAGCCAGTAGTCATGAAATATGTGATTGCCTCTTACAGAGGGACCAAATAACAAGGAAGATAAACCAGAAGGAGAAAGAATAGTAGGGAATAATTGTGTAGGATGAATTGTGTGAGACCAACTGTATGGGATGATTTACGTAAGATGAACTGTGAAAGAGTAATTTTCCTGAAAGCTCCGACTAAAACTTATTTTATAATTCAAGTATTTCACGTGCACATATTCCCACAACACTGATGCAAGAGAAACAGTTTTCCTGAAAATATCGTTTTTAAAACTATATCATCAGCAAAGTATTATATAAGACGGGGAGCATAATAACCTTACCTACAAATATGTTTAAATAATATGCACAACAGACAGAAGCTGATTACAAAACAACAAAAACTTCTATAATAGTGGAAAGAAGTTAAATATCCCTGTTAGCATTCATTACCACAAAGTAAAGGATGGTCCATCTAACGTTTGCAATTTAATTTGGCTCTAAATTCAAAGACGAATAAATATTTTTCAAAGCGGTTTGTTTTTTTAGAAAGAGTATACATTGGCATTAAGTACGGAACTTAATGACTTACTCGGCTTGCTTTACAGTACCCCATTCTGTTAACCCAATTTTTCAGAACGTTTTCGATTATATGGGCTCCTAGGGTAGCGTGTTGGTTTATCCAATAACCATCTAGTTTCACGAACTCACTTTGACAAATTGATTCACAAATTGCCTTGTAGGCATTTCATTTCTACTGAAATTTCCATGTAAATTTCTTACAGTTTGGGTAGAAGACAAATAAGTTTTCAATATTTCCCAATTTTGTTCAAGTTTAAAGCGACCCATTTCGTAAATGTCAAACATTAAACTAAGTTTCTGTTAGACTACAGTCACTCGAAACAAATCATAGTTGAAATTGCAAACGCTAGATGAACCACCCGTTAAATATAAAATAAGCTTTCCTCCCGAGGGAATTTGATGTACTTAATGTTTACGTTCAGGAATCACCTTCATACATGCAGTCTGAAACAAATTGTTTTACATTTATGTACATAAGTACGAGAGTTAGTTTGAGTATATACTGCGCTTCCATTTATTATGATTTTCCCATTAAAATTCCTCATGGAACACAACAAAATTTGTACATTACTCACATGTACTGTGCATTTTTCAATTTATGCAGACAACCACCAACAAAAATGTAGCACATACATAGGTAACACATAATTTCCTTCTCTTTTAATCTTATTTATAATGAAATAATTAATGTTATGATTTTGTTATTGTTGTGGATTTGATATTAGTGTAGAATAGTAATATTTTTTGTGATAGTTCATTAAGACCATATATTATTCATGGGAAATTCAATTATGTTACATGAACATACATGCATGTATACAAAAAATGTTTGGAGTATAAAATAATCAAAATTTAATTACTATGTAAATTTATTATTAAGATAAAACAATTTTAAGATGAAATTATTGTTATAAGAAATTTTATTATTATTCATAGTAAGGAAGGAGCTTTTCTTATGTATGTACGAGTTCATACGTATATATAGTATATCCTTTCTTCTCGAAGTATTAACATTAAATTAAAATTCTATCAATAGTATTAGTGATTTATTGCTTTTAGGTTTTAGGTAATTACAAACAGGGTCTGATTTACCGATATTCCATACTGCCCGGGCCTATAAATTTTTCAATTTAAACGTATACTCGAATGGACATCGTTTAAGAAGATCGTTTTCATTTTCTGGTAACCCATACCAACATAAGATGACAACGTTCAACTTTTTTAATAAATAGACTAAACACGATCCCGATGAACAATCAGGGCTTTACGGAAGAACTGAAAATCATTAAACACATAGCAATAAAAAACGGTTATAACACGAACCTAATTGACAAAATGAACAATAGGTACATTTGGAAAAAACAACAGTATATGATGACCACGTTAAACAAGCAAAATGAACAAAAAGAGAAATAAATCACTATAGAGTACAATAATAACATCAACAATGCATTTGGCATTTAGAACAAACAAAAAATTAGGGAATCGACTCAAACAACGTAACATAAAAACACCAACAGACACCGAAAACTATAAGAATACACTATGACCCCGTTTTGCGTCGCAGTTAGGTTCCGAAAAATAGCGACTCAAAGTGAAACAACGCAAACTGAAAATTATTTTTGATATAAATACGAAGGTTTTGAAGAAGATAGGTTCCTAAAATTTGATGAAGAAAGGAACTAAAGCTTTATTATATAATAATTACATACATATTTTTATTACATAGTTCATTTACTTTAATAATAAAAAAAATGTACATAAGTAAAGTACATCAATAAGTATTAAAATAGAAAAAAAAAAAGAAAATAGAATTTCAATCTAAATTACGATAATTTACGTGAACGGAAAATATTGATCAAGTTTTTTTTGAACTATTTTTATTTTATCCTGGTAAGTTTCCCTATAAATTTTGATTGAGTTTTTAAGCATTTTTGCTACCATCAAACTGCGCTCCAGGTCAGGATCATCGTATATGAAAATGTTTGCTGCTTCGTCAATTAATTTTAGAGCATCGGATATTCGTTTATTGGATAAAGCCTGTTTTGGTTCTTCGTCTTCAATTGATAGACTTTGATTATTATCCAATTCGAAAAGCTCGTCGTTATCTAACTCATCTTCACTGTTGATATTTATCAAGTCGACGATATCGCACACCAACGCAAAAAAAAGTTTTTAATTATGCAAGGAGTAATCGGTGGTTTCCCTAATTATTCGATATTTTTTTAAACGGAAAATGACGCAAAATGAAATTTTGCGACGCAGTTCCAAATTTCGGGTATGATTAGGAAAGGTGTTGCATATCGGAAAAAACGCAAAGTGAAACAACGCAAAACGGGGTCATGCTGTACGTGTAATGATTGCCCCAAATTGTACATCGGACAAACTGGCAAAAGTTTTGAAGTTAGGTTTACTGAACATAGTATAAAAGAAATCGGAAAACCAAAAATCGACTCGAAATATGCACAACACTTGACTACAGAAAAACATAATTACACTGACATCAACACAAACTCACATGTATTACACAGAATACGAAAAGGATTACTAATGAACAGATTAGAAGAACTGGAAATATACAAGGAACGATACAACCATCAAGGCCTCATTTTAAATCGGTAATTAATACCCTTTTGTACATACACACCCACACACACCAAATGGTCAACAAATTCTTCTCTGTTTTTTATCATAAGCACGCACTAGATGGTATATACAAAAAGGAAGAGCGGTACCACCCCTTTAAGAAAAAACAAAAAAGAAAAGAAGGGGGAAAGAAGATTCATTAGGCACGTAGGCACAAAATATGGTATAAAAGCAGTTTTTAGCATAATTTTAGTTAGTGTTTGTTAGATATTTGATAAAGGAGTAACATCCGAAACGATCGTAATTTCATTTTCAAATAAAATAAATATCACGTTAAAGAAAGTGACAAAACCAAAATATTGTGTTTTATTATATAAAATCTTTTTGTTTGTGATATAAGTCCACGAGTAAACAAACTTTTGAAATTCAAATGAATTCATAGATATTTTTAGTAAATCATAAAACTCGTAGCGAATTTTAAAATTTAACTTCTGCGAAAATTTTCAAAAATATTTCAAACTCTCCAACATTCAGATTTCTAAGAAAAAAAAATTGTATCCATTTACATAAAAAATAAACTTGTCCTTCACTTGTTCAATTGGCGTTCACTTAGTAGTTCACAAATAAGAACTAAAAGTTAAATGAACGAGTACCAAACAACACTAAAACACTTAATAATATTTGATAAATGCACTTGTATAGATGATTTAAGACAATGAGTCTAACAGACTCTTCGTGTACGGATTTGGTTTTATTTTGAAAATGGTGTCTCAGGACATTTACCGTTACGGGTTGACATTGAAATTTTTTTGATCACGATATATTAAAATACATTTGGATCAATTTGAAAATGAGTCTCCGAGACTCAACCCATACTGATTAGGGTTAATAATTCCAATCGTTTGAATAAATTTAAGATTTCTATTGTCACTTTGAATTTTCAATTCGTATTAATTTTTAATTAAAAATTCATTAAATGTTTCAATTAATTAAATGTTTAAATTAAACCCTAATTTTATAATTCTTAACCTAAATTTTTACAAAATCGAATACGTTTAATCCAAAAATTCAACTGAATGTTGCCATTCTACATAAATAATTATTATTTGTAAAAATTAAAAAAAAATAAAATAAATTAACGTTGGTGAGTTCAATAAAACAAGCGTAACTAAAATGGAAGGTTTGTGGCAGATAAAATCTTTGCTTCATTTGCATGAAATCGGGACATTCTGCTCAACACTGCAACCTAAGCATAGATGTGCTCAATACCGATGACGTCACAACACATTACTATGTATAGAAGATGCCCATCAGCCTGCACTGCCCAGCCAATCACAAGCTCCTACTAATGCTCATACAGAAATCAAAGCTTCAACAGCTGAACTAGCAACTACAAATCTATCAGTGAGAGGGCTATACTCCGGGTCACAAGCAACGCTCATGGATGAGAAACTATCAAACAAGTTGTTGAAAAATAAACAGCCTAGCGACGAACAACTTAATTATTGCTCAATTAGTATGCTCTAGAATTAGCGAAACAAACAAAATTAAGATAGAGGCACTTATTTTCGAACCTGGCAAAATAAATTTAGCACATTTAAAATCGTTGAATCTTGCTGATCCTACTTTCGATACATCGGAAAGTGACACTTTGATTGCACACAATACACTTTTTCGTTATGTCATTTCTGAAGTTAATCAAACTTCTAATAGCATAGGATCTATCTCTCGCCATCTCAACCGTGATCTGAACGTTAATGAAACGCTTGCACGATTTTGGTACCCATCACCAAAAAAACAACCCACAATAAGAGGAATATTCAGCAGAGATACATTTAAAGTAAACATTTAGGCGAAACCAAGATGGTAGATTTATTGTTCGTGTTCATTTTAAAGTTAAAGATGTTCGGCTCGGAAATTCATTCGACATAGCTAGAAAAGATTTTATGCGGTGGAACGCAAATTGAAGAGAAATATAACATCACATAAATGTTAATTTTTAGTTGAAGCGAAATGCTTCGTTCAAGGTCGACTACAATCAAGTTATGCATGAGTATGTGTACTCGTAACATAAGAGAGGGGTAGTTCCAAACCACAAAACTGAGAGTGTTGTTCGATGGATCCTGCAGATCTAGCTTTAGAACATCATTAAATCAAAATCTGGTAGTTGGTCCCACAATTCAACCCACATTGTGGAGCATTTTGCTTTATTTCTAAACTCAGAACTTACAGGTATATCCAAACAGCTGACAAAAAAAGGTATCGATAGATTTTAATTGTTTCCTGCGATCTCGACTACCAACAGAGAGCCTAAAACATTTTCAACCCCGTACGGTAAATTATGGTGCTGCGTCAGCTTCGTTTCTAAAGACAAGGTATTTATTTTTAAATGGGTGTCGAATATTCCTGAGATGTCTGAGAAAAATCAAGCACACACTATTTTGAAAAAAGTTTTGCTTATGGTGCAGTGATTTATTGCCGAATCGAGTATTCCAACAATGATGTCGAAATATCGCTTGTGACATCTAACACCTATAACTACTCCTAGACTACAATTATGCGCAACTTAACTTCTTGCGAAACTCATCAAGTGTGTAGCAATCGAGTGTAACGTATCAAGAGGCAATTTATTTGCATGGACTGACTCCATGATAGCAGAAAGGAAGCAGTTTGCGGGCACTCGCACTGCAAATATCCTGAATCTTCTACCCAGAAAACAATGGTGATATATAGCCTTAGATTTACCTTTTATGAAAAACATCCCGTGATATTAATACCATTCTCACTCGTCATATTCATGTATCCAATCATCATCCTGATCCAACATTAACTTCCTTCTTACTTCGAAAGCGCTACTGGATTGTCAATTGTTGTAATACAGTGAAAAAATTAATTTATCATGGTCTCATTTGTAGAAGATATGGGGCAACCGTTGCGACTGACGAGGGACCTTTGCTCTTAAAAGCGTATATAGCCGTATTCGTTAGCTACTGTACCAAGGCCATACATTTGGAATTAGTGTCATCATATAGGAATCATAATTGAAACGGTCCGTGTTAAGAAGTGGTATACCAACAAACATATATTGCAACAACGGAACAAACTTTGTGGGAGGCGACAAGAAACTTCGTAATATGCGGAAGTCAGATTTCATGGATTTTACAGTGCTGGACGAAGAATAAGACAATGTTCCATTTCAATCTACAGCCACCTTATTGCATGAAATTGAGGCAATTCTCAATTTTCATCCGTTATGCCAAGTACCAAGTGATGACGGCACGTATTACCCATTAACACCTGGTTACGTTTAATTGAGACATAGGTAGATATTCAAAGACGAGTAGAAATATTTTAGCAGCGTTTCCAACTAGAATATTTAAATTCTCTACAGCAACGTCAAAAATAGTTCACAATAAATGACAACCTTCAACTGGGCGAAGTAGTATTATTGAAAAATATCAATCTTCCACCTTCTCACTAGCCATTGGGCATCATTGAACAAATTCGAGGATGTGCCGGACAATTATCCAACGTGAGTAAAACTTTTCTTTTTTGCCTGTTTAGACATTCCTCAAAAATAGTTCCGGTCACACAAGCCTTCCTGTTAAACCTCCATATCACCAACTTCCGTTTTCAAATGTTTAAATTCACGTGGAGATTTTTATTTTCCTATAAGGGTTTAAAGGGTTTAAGTTTTTCACCCGTGCAGACTTGTGCATAAAATTACTGTTAACCGTTCTTTTAACATTTTGTACTTTCCGCACTTGCTCCCATTCGTCTACATTGAAAACATCTGCAAGAACATATCCTGGAGAAAACTCCTCGAAATTTTCCTTAAAATTATCGACAACTTCGTTATAGACATTTCTTTGGATTCTCCCGATAACGTTTTAAAAGACAAGTTATGACGAGTACAAAATTTTTGGAACCATCAATTTGACGCTTTAAAATCTGGTGTTTCATTACATACTGTAAAGCTATTTCTTTAATTAACCCTCCAGAAATTCGAGCATTTTTAACAAACGAAAGACCGTCTCATTTACACTTCCAAATTGCGTCGTTTTTAATTTTCTCTTTGACGATCCACTATGATTTTCTTACCTTGACAAGTACATACTTGACCACTATTTAAAGTGTACGAGCACTAAAATCCATCCCAGGATTTTTGTTCTAAAAATAAAAAAAATAAAAAATAATTCTCATGGTCAAGCTTATGGTGGCCCGGGAAATGTGTTTTGTCAATACAGTAGACGGTTCTAGTGGCTACCCCGAAGTCAGTTTTGAACCCGGCTTGCAATAATGTTGCCTTTCCCTAGTTAAAAATAAAAATAATAAAAATTCTGCTCTGGATTATGGTGGCCCTGACAATTTGTTATGTCGGTTTAGTTGGGGGTCCCATTGGCTACCTCAACGGCCAATTATAAACCCGGTTTGCTGGTTAGAACTTCCGCTACATCAATAAATGTATTGCTTCCCCGTAGCTAAAAATTAAAAAATTAAAAAATTCATATGGTCAAGATTATTGTGGCCCTGCAAATTTGGATAACAATATAGTAGAGGGTCCTTGCGGCTATCTCTGGGCCTATTCGGTACCCGATTTGCTCATTAAAATTTCCACTATAGTGTTGCCTTGCCATAATTAAAAATTAATAAATAAAAAATTCTTCTGCTCAGGATTGATTATTCTTGCCCTGCTAATTTGTTATTTCGCTTTGGTAGGAGGTCCCATTGGCCACCTCTTGGCGAATTCTTAACTCGGTTTGCTGTTTCCCCGTAGTTCAAAATGGAACAAAAAATTTTAAAAATTCTTATGGTGAAGATTAATGTGATCCTGCGAATTTACTATAACAATATAGTAGAGGGTTCTAGTGGCTACCTCTTGGCCAATTCTGAACCACGTTTGTTTGTTAGAATTTTCACTACATCAATATACGAGTATGTGTTGAATTCCCGTGGTTAAAAATGGAAAAAAATCAAAAAATTCTTTTCGTTAAGGTTATTGTTAAACTGGTTTCAAAGGTAAATTTCCAGCGTCACAATAATCTTGACCATAAGAATTGTTTTTTTCATTTATAGCTACGAGAAAGAAATCCTTTATTAAATAAAAATCCTGCGATTGGTGTTTTCGTTCGTGTAAAAAGTCTGGGATGAATTTTAATGCTCATACACTTTAAATAGTGTAGAAAAAAGTCTGGGATGGGATCTTTTACTCGTGTTGTCGGAAGTAATTTTAAATTTTTTGGGATAACTTCAAGGCGGTGAATACACAATATCAGCTACTGCACTTTAATTATAAAACAATAACCAGATAGATTGGAACACATATACAGAATTATCAGAAACAGGAAAATAAAAAACTTAAACTTCTTCTTGATCGGCCCTACTCGATGGAAATTCGAACCAATGTTGGAACGATAAAAATAAATTTATCTTCTTCAAAAAATCTCTGGCTGATTTGGATGTGATTTTCAGACTCAATGATAATAATTTAAAAATTGTAGAAGAATTCATAAGTATTCTCAATCTCCCGGAATTGATGGTTAATAAATTAGTTAAAAGTTATTTAATAACGGCTCAAAGAGTTAACCTATTAATCGACACTGTTGGAAAAAATCAAAAGTTTATCCTAGATTTAAAATAAAATTAAACCACACAAAATTGGCCTATCAGAAAATCTTAGTGAGATGTTTGCCGACAGAAGAAAGTTTTGAGATATCGATTTTCTTAGACATGCATAAGATCCAATTTTTCAAATTTTCGAATAATCGTTATTTCAATAGGTAAACCTAATATAAAATTTTAGCGGATGAGCATGGTTAAAGTATCCTCATAGAAAATCAAGGTCAGATGTTGGCCAGTGAAGAAAATGTTGATATATCGATTTTCTTAGACAAGAGTAAGATTAAATTTTTAAATTGTCAAACAACGCCGATTAATAGGTTAACCCTTTGAGCCGTTATTAATCCTGTTTGGATTTCTTGGATTGAATGAATTTTCTTGTATAATAAATTCGCCCGAATGTATGCGTTTTTATATTTAAAATCTAATATTTGTTTAAGATAAACTTCATTGGCATATTAAGCGTCCATCTGTAAGCGTAACCGGTTAATCGGTTAATTTTCAAACAATTCAGTCGGTTAATCGGTTAAGCGACAAGCCGATTAATTGAAAGGCTTAAATATGCTGCATAGAAACAAAAATGCCATTCTATTCTGATTCTGACCGATATTTAGATTAAGAAGAAAATTCGCTAAACTCGTTTGAAATCAAAGCTTTCGACATCAAACGATAACGTTTAATTTTTGCAACACAAATTCAACCTTTTGGAAATCATATTTTGATTAGAAAAGGTTGAGTTTGTTTTGCGAAAGGTTAAATGTAATTTGCAACAGATTAAATTTGTTTTGTAAAAGGTTAAATTTGATTTGAAAATGAATGAAAAAAATTTGATGAAAATTTTGATTTCTAAACTAATTCCTATAATTCAAATTCAGTAAGTTTTTGATGTTGGCTCATTAACTTAAACTTTCGGCAATATTAAAGTACTATTCACTGCAAAAGCTACCATTTTCCAGGTGACTAATCAGCTTTGCTTTGCCCTGAGAGAGCTTGCTAAATATTTTAAGATCACCAAAATTCGAAGGAGATATAATCATGAAAAGATTTCAATTTGCGCTCGGTTAGTGCAATTTAATAAATCTAACTTTCAAAATCCGTTAATTTTTAACCAATGCGAGACAGGATAATATGTAGTAAGAAATAAGTTAAAATAAAAAACGATTTAAAGCCAATTTTGATTTTAAAATGAAAGATTTGCTGATACATAGGCACAATAAGCAATTTTAGGGGCCCAAAAAAATGTTACGCGACAGATTGCAGCGTATTAAAATTGTGACTACGCCATTTTTATGTGATCGAATTTGGTAGGTGGTGACCTCCTCTAATTCTAATTTATCCAGTATGACAACTTTAATTGTTGTCCTAATTCTTTTGTATACCTCATAATCGTAAGGTAAGTAGCTATAGACTATAAAAGCATAAAATTCTATCTTTCATTTAATTTCGAATAATTGTTTCAGCAATTGTTCGTGTCTTATAATATGAAAAATGTTGTTTTGCCATTGCCCACCCAGCAAATTTGGATGGGGAGAGAGAAAAATTATTTAATTCAATCGTTACAATTTACAAAACAAAAATTTTCATTGTTTTTGTTATTGTACAATACAATATACAAATAATGACGATCTAATAACGATTCATCATCTAAATGGATAATAGTTATGGCAACGACCTTTAAGTCATAAATTTGTAATTTAAATTCTTTGTTTTGTACTTTAGAAATAGCAGACAAGATTTCCATTTCATTGTATTCCTATATCTACGTTGCCGGTTGGGGTCTATTGTTAACTCTGTACGTTACAAACAAAATGATGGGGTTGTCTCAAACTCTGGTTTTTCTGTTTTTTCTTTAACATTATACCGACCGTAATTAGTCAGACAGTAATATAATAACCCAAAATCTTAAAGAAAAATAAATAAATTTCTGAATGCTGGGAAACCATGACAATATTTTTGTAGTATTGTTTGTGACATTAAAAAGGTAAAAAGTTTATTTCAAGTGAAGTTAAGTTGAACGAAATATGTATGTAAGTTGCTAGATAGCAATACAATAAAACTTTAGAAACTGCTTGGAATGTTTGGTTTATGTTTATAACTAACTATATGGTTTAGTCAAACCTTCAGTCTTAACTCTAGAACAAAAATTTTAAATGACGAAACATAACCTCAAAAGTACGTCATTTCGTAAAAATAATTTATCGCGAAATAGCCTCCAGATAATTTGCCAGTAGCGCCCAAAATTTGTGTAACCTAGTCACATATACCTACGTTGATAAAATTGATATCATGATGGAAAATATCAGTTGATTTACATGTGTAATACGGTGGGAAAAGGAACGAAACATGTGAAATGTTATTCGGTGTATTGCGCTAAACTATAACTAAAAATAACTAATTTATTAATAATTTACCGATATTATTATTGAAATTGGTTGGACCCATAGTGCAAACCTAGGATTCCATCCTAACTCGCGGATGCACACTGCTATCTTGGAAAACTGGATCAGTTTAGACCAAGGGAGAGAAGGCAACCTCAATATATCGATAGTTCTACAATTAAATAATTGAAAACGAATATTTTCGAAAGCCAGGCAACTTCATACAAAATGCATACATTCTCTATCTCTTCGAGGCAGTCATTACATATATCATCTTGAGCCAATCGCAAGCGATGTAGACGATCCTCAAAACGGACATGGCCAGTGAGAATTACAACCAGTATTCTGAGCTGGTCTCTTTTTAAAGATAAAGCAAACTTAGTAGACCTCTGATCTGGCTCACTAATAAAGTGTTCCGCCTGACGACAACCAGAAGTATCATATCACTTCAGCCTGAGCTCTTTAAGAACAAAGATTTTATAGCCTTCCATTAGCGTTAAATGAAAGATAAGGGAGCCGCTGGTTCGGGACCGATTAATGTTAATCGAGAACCAGCCTTGGCTAGGGAATCAGCCATCTCATTACCTTCAAATTCCCAATGAGCCGGTACCCATAAGACAATAACTTTATTGTTAGAACAAAAAAAAGGAAACAGTCCTGAGATTTTTCAATGAATTCAGCACAGTTTTACCATCCGTAAAGAAAAAAAAATAGTTTTGTTGTTAATAGCAAGACTCAAATAATCAATAATTCTTGAGTCAAACCTATTAATTCTGCCTGAAAGACAGCGCAGTGCGAATCCAGACTACCAAATGGTGTGAGATCATTCAGAGGGCAGTAAGTTCCGAATTCAACACCAAGTTCAGAGCAAGAGCCATCAAAAAAGAAGGATTTTCGAAGCTAAGTTCAGCCAATAGCCTATCATTAACCGTATCAATTTTATTAATGATTAGTTTATGCCCCACCAATCCACCTAAAACAATCCGTGTACCAATGCATCTCAAGCGATATGCCGCAAAGCAAGCAGTGCCTAGAATGAAGATGTTCAACTGGAGCAGACACAAAATAGACTCCATAACATAAAGTAGAGTAGAATACATACCTCCAGTAATGCCTCTACCAGCAATATTTTGCAGTCCATTAAGTTTAATTAAAGAAGCCTTTAATTTAAGCACTGGCCACCAAACAATGGAGGTAGAGGCGTTTAAGGGGATTGGAAAAAACAACGATTTATAAATAAATAAAAACATTTTGGGCCTCAGACCCCACGATTACCCAAAAGCTCTTCTACACTGCCAATTCCATAAGAGTTTACTATTCAAGAAGACACCAAGATGTTTTACATTATCAAATCTAGTCAAAAATTTCTATGTTTGTACGCCTAGTAAAGACAATTAAATCTGTCTTAGACGGATTGATGCGTAAGATCTTCTCAATATACCATACCTCCACTATAAGTAGAGCCTAGAAACTGTAACAACGAGATCTTCAACATAATTTTGGACAGTGAAGGCAGAATGCTGTAGTTTAACAAGTAGCTCGTCAATGAGCAATAGCCACAGCAGAGGACAGAGCACTTCATCTCATGGATAGCCTCTACAATGCGAGACTTAAGCATAGATTCGATCCATAAAACAATAGTGCAATCAATACCAAAACTGGTACAGGCTTTAGTATTCGTAACAAACGAAGAAATATCAAACGCTCCCATAATATCCAGAAAAGCACCCATCAGAAACTTTTTATTATTGAGGGACCTTTCAACCTTAGTGACAAGTTCGTGTTGAGCAGTTTCATAGGAATTACCAACTCTACAAGCATGTTGCATGTTACTGAGTGGGAAGACCGGTAAATATTGATCTCTAATAAATCTGTCGATGATCCTATCTAAAGTCTTAAGAAAAGTTGAAGACAGACAAATAGGCCGAAATTACTTAAACTTAAGCAAAGATGCTTGTAATTCAATACTGTATGGTTACTGTTAATGTATGGTTTAAATGGTGGTCTTTTGGGTTCAATAGAAAAAGAGATACACATGTGATCAGAAGTGAGAATATCGTTCGTTACTGCCCAGTTAAAAATTAAATCAATAATAGACATAGAGCAAAACTGATGTCAATCACTTCCCGCCGAACAGAATTAACAAAATTAGGCTCACGGCGTTTATTAAGAATTTCAAGCTCAGAAGAGCTTAAAAAATTGAATAGACGAGCCCTCGATAGTTAATGTTCGACCTACCCCATATTGAGTGATGAGCATTAGCATCACAACCAATCAGCAGGGGGATGTGTTTTTGCTTACCGAAGAAGGAGGTAAAAGCGAGCCTTCGACGGTTGCCACATTGGAGGAATGCTTAAAAATAAGATAAATAAAGCATACACTTCCGGAAAACTAGCAATCATATCAGTGTATTTGACCAGTAACCAGTTCAGTAAATCGGAAAACAGTGTTTAGTTTTACAATTTCGGTTTTTAATGATTTAACGCTAAGCAGTAATTGGATTCCAATTCCAAGTGACTCAGAAAGGTAATTTGAAAATTGTTGTTGCTCTTTTTTGCATGTGTTAAAATGGCTTTATCGTCCATTTCAACTAAGTGATTTGGAGTAAGTGCAAATAAATTAGAAAACGTATTTAAACCTTCAAATACTGTATCTAGTTGTTTGATAACTATGTATGCCAATCCAAATACATTTTAACTTTACAAAACGGTGATCCTCTGACTCGCTTGACCAATATCCATAGTTAACCTCTGCAAAATGGTTAAGTTGCATTAATTCTAGAGAGCATGTTTTCTCCAATCACTGAGATTAATACGTATTCAACATTTTAAATATTGCCTCTAATACGAACTGATTCAGAACATTCTTCAGCTTATCACGATTGGAAAATAATTTTATTTAAAGTTTGTAAGATATCTGGGTACCTAGCCTTTTTGGCAATTATGGATGCACGGCGACTTGACCATCGCGTTGGATTTAGTTTTTTTTAAAACAATATCGGATTTTCCTGTAATTTGGGATAATAAGTCCCAACGATTAATACTGTACAAAAACATATATACATACTTATACATATATATGTTTTCGTACAGTATTAATCGTTGGGACTTATTATCCCAAATTACAGGAAAATCCGATATTGTTCATCCATAATTGCCATAAAGGGTAGTTACCCAGATATCTTACAAGCTTTAAATACAATTATTTTCCAATCGTCATAAGCTGAGGAATATTCTGAAGCAGTTCGTATTAGAGGCAATATTGAAAATGTTGAATATGTATTAATCTCAGTGATTGGAGAAAACATTCTCTCTATAGTCTTAATGGAACTTCAACCATTTTGCAGAGGCGAACTATGGATATTGGCCAAGCGAGGCAGAGGATCACCGTTTAATGTTAAGGCTTTGTACATTAACGAAATAGTTGAATATTTCAGGAATTTCATTTACCGCGTTATTATTAACTAAGTTGAGATTACGCCCCACACAATGGACATATAACGCATTGGGTTGTAGTATTTTCAGATGCGCTTCAAACCCTGAACACCTATTCTGGCCCGATCGTATCCAAGACCACAACATTTTAAAATGTTTATGACACACGACTCCATAGCGTCACAAATTACTGTCGCAACTCCAACAGCAGATCCATCCGTTACTCGAACAAATCGAAGGAAAGTTTCTTTAATAGTTAACTGTTTCGATTTATCGTCACAATCACTTAGATCTTTTACAATATATTACGAAGCGTATTACTAAGCTCAATTGATCTGTTTTGGAATTATTTTGGGTTATATCCAGCGATCATAGAATAAAACGGAGCTTCTTTAATTAGTTGACTTAATTTTTTTTAGATTTTGAGCGAAGCATTCTCAGGACAACGGACACAGGCATTTAGTACTTCCCACTGGTAAATCAATTAATTTTCTCATAAATGGATCATATTCGGCTAACATTTTGATGGCAGACAAGAATTTTCCAGTGTGCAACGATAATGACTGATAATGAATTTTTGAACAATTTTAAAATGATTTGAATTAATCGTTGTAACACTTTTCGCCAAAAGTTACTCTCTTCTTGAATAGTTTTACCTAACTCCCTAAATCTCTATCAATCCCTTTATTATTTTTCCAGATCTCTTTAGAGATGCATGCCTGCACATGTCTATTGTTGTTCTCATGATTTTAATTTTAAGAGATAAACTTTGCCACTCATTGATGATCTTTTTTGTCCCATTACAATTTGTATGAGACGTAGAAAACAACCAACATAGATTTATCAAGCGTTCGAATATTAGTTCAAAGTCGAGGTTAGATATGTAACATTAAGCTTATAGTAGACCACCTTTCCAAATTTGCAAAATGGTACATTTCTAGGAAATTTTTAAGAAAAAGCGGTAGTCTACTGCTTACAGAAGAAAGAAATTGTTCCTATTGCTATTAAATATTTTCTTAAGATAGGCCCATAAATTTCTTCTCGGTTGCTCAACGTGAATGTCCGACTAATTTACACGTAATTCTACACCATAGAAATAAAAATCCCTTTCGGTTCTGATAGATATTTCGATTTAGAAGAAAATTTGGTAATCTCGTTCGAAATAAAAGTTTTCGACATCAAACTAACGATAACGATTTAAGTATTCGCTGGGTTGATTTATTTGTAATATATATGTTTACCCCTTAATTCAAATTCAATCTTTTATAAATCAAGTTTTGATTAGAAAGTTTAAATTTGATTTTCAAAACATTGAATGTGATTGACAACAGATTAAATTTCGTTTCCATATAAGGTTAAATTAGATTTGAAAAAGGATAGTCTGACTTGTAAAAGGGAGCTACTTGCTAAGCAGATTCCGAAGTATCGTTGTGATATTCATAAAAATCAAGAAGAAATTGTTGAAACTTTCTTCTTAGAAAAATACCTAACCATACGACAAGCAATTTCTTGTTTCCCTTCCGTCATAGGAGCGCCTTTGTCTTTAGAAAGGAAATCAACAGATACTGAGCCAAATCAGTCAGTCTCATAATCTATTAGCGTTCGTTTTTACAGTTTCTCATTTACCGGATCTTTTGATTACCGATAAATGGTACATTCAAATGGAATTTGCCGGCAAACCCTGTTTGTTTTGAAAACTATTTTAAATATAAGGAAAATCCAAATGGCAAATTAATTTTGTGATTAGTGATGATGTTTTTTTGTTGTGGTTTTTGGCGGGATTCTCCTGATTTTAGAAGATCTGGTCGCTTTCCGATTTCATGTCTGCCCTTGTCCCGGATTTTATCACGTCATGTTCGAGCCATAATTGGTGATTCGGTATGTCGAAACCATTTTCTAGATTTTTTCAGGCTTTCCGAAATTATTCATTAATATCCAGATTTTTCGGTATTATTGAAATTGTTCGAGTTCAATCGAGATTTACATAATATACAGATATTATTCGAATTTTTCTGCGGCAATCGAGATTATTCCGCGGTTTCTAGATTCCTTAAGTTTTTCAATATTCTAGGATTATTCGAGATTTATTCGAATTTTGTGTGGCAGTGTTTTGCGCTGACACATACACAATAAATCTGAATCGTGATATTTAGTAGATTTTTCGAGGTTACGCCGAAAGTTTTACATGGTGATGATTGGCTCGTATAGGATTTCCTTTCAAGTACATTCGAGATACTTTAAAAATTCAATGTTTTTGAGATTATTTCGAAATTTGTATGCTTTATCGAAATATTTAGAAATCGTCATAGCATTTAATTGCAAGATGTTTCATTTTATTTAAGACCATTGAAATGAATCACGTCCTGTTTCGTCTACTCTCGAAATCAGATATATGGGATACTGGACAATAGGAAAAAATAAGATTTTAACTAAAAGCTTTACTTGTTCATAAGTACAAAAAGCATTTTTAGAGGCCCAAGAAAAATGTTGCGGGGGGCCCGAAATTTGTAGTTACGCCACTTGTCCTGTTGACTTACAAGCGCCACATTTTCTAATAAATTGCTTCATATCTGTTGATAAATTTTGGAGATAATTAGATCAGTAGGATAGGTTTCATTTTTAAAAATTTCAATTGTAACATCTCCTATGTTTTCTAAGACCGAATGTCGCCTAGTTTCGCTTACAGCTGAGTCAGAGTAACTTGATAATTCGTTATCATCTGATGATGATGTTGAGTTTTGAATGTTACTATCCTCAGTTTGATTTTCTTCAATTACTCGGTTGTTATCATCAGTTATAATTATTTGATCATCTGATGCCAATGCAGATGTAGATCCATCGGATGTTGCTGATACTGATTTTATAGTTACTTTTTCTTACGCCTGACACCGCTGCACTGTCGAGTACAATTTATTACCTAATTCGCTCGTTCGACTAATCATTTTAAAATTAGAATCTATCCACTAACTTCTAATACATATTAATATTTGTAATATAAAGCAACACATCACATTGGGATGACTGTTACCAACTTATTTTTATGCATCGACAGAATAAATTATGTGCAATAAAAATTATATTGCAATTTGGAAAATAACAATAAAAAAAATTTCTAAGCGCCCCACAGTAATAAAGCCAACCACCATTCTACATTATTTAGACGAGTCCATTACACTTTACTTGCATTATAGCTATGTTGTTTATAATAATACCTATGTAGCTATGTATGTTTTTATAGAAATAACATAATTAAAATTAATTTAGCATACATTATTATTGCTGTTAGTTTTGGTTAGAGAGAATACAGTTTACTATGGTGAAGTACGGGAATATTCATACGAATATGTTGTACTACATTCGAGCATATGTACATAAGATTTTTTTTTTGTTTGTAAATTTACAAAAATTTCATTATGTCGAAGTGAATAAATGAAACGAATAGCGTGTTAAATTACCATAAAATTTATTAGACTTGATTAGAATATTATAGTTGATGTAGACATGTATAAATGTGTAAATTGTATGCAGGAAATCATGAACCATTTCACTAGATTTGCATGCGGTTGCCCTGCTGGGAGGACTCATAAATAATGTTTCTTTAACTTTATCTAATATTCTATTTTTAACTCAATAACTTTGTCCTTAGATAGATCATTCAAACCACAGACTTGTGATTTTTATAATGCTATCTTGGCATTGCGTTTTGCATAATACTGGATCCTTCAGCTCGATATTTTGGCTAAATTTGTATCCTTCCTTAACTGAATCAACTGAAGGGCTGAAACCTCATGTGGTGATCAGAACTTCGGTCTTGAAAATTAATTAAACTCAACCTCTAACTGAATTTACAACTCAACCTCCAACTCAATCGCAACACAATTCTTAACGCAATCACCAAATTAATCGCCAACCCATCCCTCAACTCAACCTAACCATAAATCAACCCTTAAATAATTCCCCAACCGAACAACTAACTTAACTCCAATGCAAGCTAACTAAACCCTAACTGAACTTCAGCTCAACTTAGCTCGAACCAAATCTCAATCCTCTGCTCAACTAAACACTTAATGGCCAACGCAATCCCAAAATCGACACGATCCGAAATGCCTGTATGAACTTAACTCAATTTAACCTCCCAATAAACCCTAAACTCGAATACAAATTAATCGCTAACCGAAGTTCTCAACCAAATTCAACCGAATTTAAACTCAAAGCTAGCTCATACTAGTATACGTACCGTCTTACCACCATAACCTTAAACAATCATTCCATCATGCCATTATTCCATGATACCATCATGAAACTGTATCATTAAAACATCTTACATAAAATCATGCCATGTAACATAGTAAGGTCGAACCGTCAAACCATCATTATATCTTTCCATCAAACTTACCATATCTTCGTTCTATCACACCATAATATATTTTGTCTCAACTCAACTTTAACTCAGCCCGCAAATTGACACCCTTAATTTAACCTTCAACTCAACCACAAGCTCAATGGCCAACTCAATATTCTAAGGGATTGATAAATATTCATACAACCAGGTGTATTGGGTCAATTCATATGGCAGATACCCGACCCGCTTGACGTACAAGTTCCAAAAGCTTTTCAAATCTTCGCCTTGACGGTAAAGCCGTTCTCGAGATACCATGGGTACATGGGTTTTGCTTTTTCAGACTTAGGGACTTTCAAAACGTCGAGAAAAGTGGTTTTGGACCAATCAAATTTTTGGATATTTCTGACAGGATTTCAATACTTTCGTCTTTTTAGACCGAAGTAAATGATGAATTTCAGTAGAGATTTAAAAATCCAAAATTAAACAATTTTTTACGGTTACCTGAAGTGAATCGAACACCCAATTCACTTCAGTAGATTAATTATCTAAATAGTAACTCTTTTTTTTCAGATTTATACAAACCTGAAGAAGATATAGTCACAGAAGAAAGACAACTGTCTTTTGTAATATAATACACATAGAGACGTCGTCGAAAGAATAAGAATTTTATTTTTAGGGCTGTAAACCCACCCGAAGGTAGCTTAAATAATATATCGAGCCTTTAGAAGAGTAACTTAATTATCTCAATAGTAACTTAAATGTAAATGGAAACTTATGCGTGAACCGGCGTCCGGTTTAAACAACACTACGAAATTTATAATGTGGCGTCTGAATCAAATAAAAAATCCGGTTAAATACAGGTTGGACAATTATTAAATATGGCTGAGGACCCAGCTGTAGAATTATTCAATACGTTCAAATAAATTGAACGAAAAAAATTGGATTGGAAAAAAATTGTAAGAGAATTCATCTGTATTAGTACGATTCGCTAGTACTTAAAGCAAAGCACATTCTGTATATATAGAATGTAAATTGTGGTATAATCAGTCCAGTCACCGCGGCCTGATGAGAAGATTGATTTTTTCATAATCATAAGCTCATCAGTTCGAAACTGGATTGAATTCTCTTACAATCTTCGAAACATATTAAAAATCATTTAATTAAATAAATAGAATTATGTCTATTAGTCGGTTTCGTTGAATTACTGTTCGTAAATACTAATATACTTCTCGTGTTAATCGAAACACAATTAAAATGGTCTAACCACCGGTAGCATATTAGGTTAGATTAGGTTAGGTTGGAGTGGCTGCTTACGCACACTTAGACCCATATAGCATATTAGAAATTACATGAATTAATTAACATTCAACAAAAAAAAAAAAAATAAATTAATAAAAAGTAAATATTTTGACATCTGGACAAAACTAGTAAGATTTTTAAATAAAACACAAATGGCTTATTATTCTTTCAAATATATTTCATCCTCTTCAAAGTAATCTCCTTCGGATAGAATACAATTATGCCAACGTTTTTTCCAGTCTTCGAAACAGTTGTTAAAGTCTATTTCCTTACTGGCCTACAAAACCTTCTTCGATTTCGCTTGAATTTCTTCAATCGTGTCAAAACGATAAACCCGGAGCGGCTTCTTGAGTTTCAGGAATAGCCAGAAGTTAAGCGGAGCTAAATCAGGCGAAGGGCAGTTGCGAAACAATATAGGTCGAATTTTTGATCAAATAGTCACCTCTAATTGTCAATGGACAATTTTTGAGCATCAAATACTTGACTTCTTTGACGTGGTGTTCCTCGGTAGACGTCGAAGGACGGCAAGGTCGCCTTCAATGCCTACAGTAAATAATAAATTTCACATAAATATGAGTTTATGATCAATAAAACTCTTTAATCAATGTATGGTTCATCTCCGCCAACGCATTTATCATCCTCAGCCTCAACATCATTCTTATTTTCCTCCAAGTCATCCTCTTCTTTAAGCGAATATGATTATGTAGCTTCATCCGTTAATAATAATTTGTATTTGATTCAGTAGGAATAACTTCATCTTCGTTATCGATACTTCCTACGTTCGATCTCGACAGGTTTAAGTTGTGCAAAATGTACGTTAGTTTTCCTGCACGATCAACAGTCAATGGATTACGTGTTAAGCTATGTGTATAAAACCATAAGTACTAAATGTGCTTCCAATTGCAGCTCTCGATGGAGGCATGCTCAAAATATCAACCGCCAAGTACTTAAAGGTGAAGTACAACACAATCTCGCCCACCAAATTTTACCAGAGAGCTGCTCACTTGCAACCACACACGGTCATGAAAAAAGTTCACTTCAAACATTGTAATGCGCCAAAGACCCGTAGATTTTGTTGTCCTTATAAATTATTTATTTTGGGTGAAATTCTGCGACATTAAAAATAAATTCAGTCGCTTCAAGTTTCTGTAATTCCGAAATACTCTTTATTCGAATAGCTGATTCAAGCAAATTTGCGGCAAAATGTAGCGGTTGTAAGCATTTTTCGGCCCGTGATTTGAGAATACTTATAAGTTCTTTGTAATTGGTGCATTTATTTTGTTCAAAAGTTTGTTTTATATTAACAAAACAGTACACCACTTTAGACAAAACACCAAACTCTCAAAAAACGATGGCCATTTGCAATCGGAGGTAATACACAGCGAACAATTTCGAATAGGAGGTCGTAAATGCCTTCTTAACTGACTTCATTTCGTCTTCGGTAGCCAGCACCTTCAGGGCATACCTGATATAGCATGAATATACTATAGATCGAATGTAGCATGAAAATTAGCGAGATTTTTTATTTCCAAAACCATCCGTACGACTGACTGAAAATTTCAAACTGTTGATAGACTGAATCTTGAAGATATCGACAATGAGCAAGTTAAGTCCATATGTATTGATGGCATAATTTATTATGGAGTCCCTTTGTATGTTCCACCGGTCTGCAACGTCAGATGCGCCGGCAATTTTTGGTAAGACTCACACTTCGACGCAATGGTACTCAAGGCCCAACAATTGATTGGAAAGTTGGTATCTCGAAGGGAGTTTATAGAACCGTCGCAATTTCTTTAACAAATCAATACAAGCCGACTTTGTGGTTGAGCCTTATGGAGCACCAGAAACGAAAATTGCTCGAGTATTAGCTCATCGACCATCTGGTGCTACTTTGGTCTCATGTTGTCAACAAAATTCCAGCACAATAGAGGTTTTCATCGACTAAGACGATGCAGCCACTGTTCTAGTTAAAATAGTGATTGGTGTTTTTACCAGACAGAGCGATGGATCATCATCAGGGTCAGATTCCTGCTCTATTACGTATTTGCCAAATGAATGTGTCAATAAAACAGGAAAAAGGTGTAGATTATTATATTTTACAGCAAAAATTTACTGTAGTATTAGAGATTAATAATACATAAGGAAGTATAATGCAGTGGTGTCACAACTTTTTTTTGCATTTAGACTAGTTGAGTTGTTTGAAAAAAACATTTTTAATTTATGTTACCGATATTACCACGGTAACACCACTTTGGATAATATTACCTAAAATTACCGATTTTACCGTTAATATTACCACCGAGAATATTACCGTTTGCATCATTATGTATCGCTGATATGGAACTACAAGCTCGACTTGCAGAAAGCAGGATTTACAGAAAGCTGGAACTTGTCGAATAGCGGAAATAAGAGGTTCGCAAACAAAACAAATGCAGCAAACAACAAGTATAAAATGGCGAAACAGCAGTAAATGAGCTAAATAAGGCGCATAATTATAAAACTAATTTCCAAAATACTAACTCTAATTTTAGAAACACAGCAGGAACAGCTGCTCACGGAAGAAAATGTGATTACTGTGGCAAATAGCTACAACCATTTTCCAAACGATTATCAGAAAACAATTAAGAATTCAAATGCAAAAAATAGGAGGGTTCGAATGATTGAGCAGAACGAGGAAATTTCGGTGCGAACGCAGATGAGTTGGAGCATTTGTATTTTGATGGCATCACCGATTTCATCGATTACCCCACCTGAAGCGAGCTTTTTCTCGGACGATCATGGTAATGAACCTAATTTAGCTTTGACATACATTTTCAATGAATCTGATACTTTAGGTGATGATTTTGAATTTAAAAGCGAACTTTAGATAGGTAGTAAGAAATTAATTAAGAAGGATTGGTATCAGGAACTAAAAGTTGGGGATAGGTATATTAAATTAAAGATTGATAGTGGACGGAATTAAATACGACTCCGTGGCAAATATTTAAAGAAAGAAATACCAAATCTAACATTAAACCATTTTTTAAATTAAAGTGGTAGATTATGGCGGACATGCTATAGAAAGTAAAGGAAAGGTGAATATGGAAGTAGAATTTAATAGTGAAAATTCATGGTTGAATTTCTTATTATATGTAAAATATTAAAGCCGATTCTACGATTGTATAGAAGCATAGCTCTGGGTTTAATTAGTAGAGTATATGATGTAAAATCTGACGAGATTATTGAAGGGACAAATAAAAATTTATTGAACACGATCGTGATATCTTTACTGGATGAAAAAATTTCCGGATAAATGCACTTTACGACTAAAGCAAAATGTTACACCAGTAGCTAAACCACTTCGTCCGGTTCCTCTCAGTATTCGCGACAAATTGAAATCCTAGTTAGAGCAAGTGGAAATGACAGGAATTATTTCAAAGGCTAATGAATTAGCCGGTTGGATTCACAATTTAGTAATCATTGAAAAAGCTAACAAAAGTTTACGTATTTACATCGATCCGCAGGAGCTTAACAAAAACTTGAAGCAAGATCATTTTCTCATACCCACATTGGACGACTTTATATTTCTTATGCAAAATATGCAATTTTTTACTATTTGAATCAGCGTGAAGGATTCTGGCCATTACAACTGGTCTAAGCTTCAAAGCATCTAACAACATTCAGTACTCAATTCGGATGCTATTATTTCAATATACTTCCATTAGTATTTTCCGAGCCAACTTTCCGGATGTTTTGCATATATTGATAATGTTTTGTGGGTGAACCAGGCTGAACATGACCTTAATGAATTGAAGGTTATCAATCGCGCGCGTGACCTTAATACAAAATGTAACCCGAAAAAATTACAATATTGATCGCAATCGGTAAAATATTCAGATAATTTGTGAAATTTCGAACATCTTCCATATACATTAGACGTAAACTTCATTGCTGGTCGAAATATTCACCTAGCCGATTTACTATCGCGCAATTCATCTAATGGGGGTTGAACTAAAGAATCGAAAACAACCATTACTGTCGCATGAAATAACACAGTATACTTTTGAAAAAGTTAGTTGTGATATAATGGAATATTCTGGCTTTACTTACCTTGTCTTAATGGACTCTAAGTGGATAGAGTTAAGAAAATTACATGAGAAAACATTATCTAGCATTAATCTTGGGGTATCACAAAGTATGTTGTGAGTGACAATCAACCATTTTCATCCTATGAGTATCAATTGTTCAATAATGACTGGAACTTCGAGTTTGTCTTTTCTAGTACCAGATACCCTAGGACAAATGGTTTAGCGGATAAACGAGTTCATGTATAACAATGTAAACAAATCACAAGAAAAACAAAAGAAGACAACGAATACGCTTTGTTAGAATATAGAAACACTACAAAATTGGTTGATGTTCTTATTAACCTAGGGAACCAGCAGTTGTTGTTCAGCCTCATACAACATAGCGATCTGCCAGAGAATCACAGTCGAGATCCGTCAGTCACGGAAAATCAGTTCACTAAATAATTTAATCTTTTAATATCGTAATCTAAACCTAACCTAGTAAAAAACAATTGTGCTGTATCTTTTCATAAGCATGAAAATTAATTTTATACCTGATAGTGACATCTAGCATCAAAAATAATTTTCAAAATTTCATCAATCATTAGTGCTGCTGCCTTTCGGAAACATCCGTCTTGGCCAAGCTTTTGAGAATAGGGCATTGTTATAGAAACTGATTTAGCACTATCTTCACCTTTCCTACATTCGCGGCAAAGGCATGTTTAAAGAGTGGCAAATTTATAAACCTCCTAAAGAATATTGTCCAAGTTTATGGTAATAAATTAATGTTAAAGGTGTCCCATCAAGGTTTGGAAGAAGTAACACCATCAAATGCATGAATATATTCGACAATATAGGTCATCCTCGAGTTAAGTTTTTTATAAATTACTCCCTTGATTTGTATTACGTCGTGTTTTGCTTTGATTTACGTCGTAAAAAACCAAATCGTAGTTTCTTAAGCCGTTACTTAAATAAAGAAATTATAATTTAGTTCCTTTATATTTTTGTTTTATTTTTTTACGTTTTTACTTATTTCTCATTTTTTTTAACTTGCGTCGTTTTGACTTACATCGCATTTTGAACAATACAGCTACGACGTAGCTCGAGTATCTCTCATACGAAATATAATTAAATAAAATCCCTTTAAATATAAAAAACACTTGACGGGAAATATTTATTTAGGATCTTTTTTGTCTCGCGAAAGTTGATGTAGAAAAACTTTGCCAACGACGAACTCAATCCTTGAAGCTGAGAGTTACAAAATTTCTTTTAGCAATTTGGCAAGGAGTCGAAATGAAACAGGTCTACACAGTTGCACAACATACAGCCTCCGCTGTTTTAATACCGTTATACGTGGAGAAGAATCACATCGTTCACGAGGTCACCCCGTCGAGGAAGCAACTTCGTTAAAATAATTCCCAATCCAAGAAACGCACTAACCTCAGAAGGCAAGGACCAATTAGGACTACTACTTGGGATAAATAATAAAATATTACGATAGGAGTGGCTACTCATGAGCAGATACCGTGGTTGAGGACCAAGTACGAGGCACTGAATTGCGAACATGCTTGTTGGTAATGCATCCACGCCGAGAACTGCTTTATGAAGATTCTGAAGCTTCAGCTCAAAAGGCAAAGACCTAGATAGAAGGACCTAGTACCTGAGAGTGAAATAGAACTAGATTACGAATATATATTGACTACTCAAATAAGAGCCACTCAATTGGGCACGGATCAACGCCGACGTTTACCAAGGATCTAATTCTACACTTCAAGACAAAAAATAAAAGTAAAAAAATTAGGTCTTTCCGACTCGTCGAACGACACTTTTCCCACAGTCACTGTTAAATCGTGTGGTACCCAAATAGGCAGCTTCTTTTTGAATCCAACTTTCTCCAAATGAGTTAAAACTGTTTGATGGTGAATGTTCAATGGGTGTATATGTTTATCTTTCATGCTCCTGATAAATTATTCTACTCAATTTTACTGTTTAGTTTGTAAAGAACGAAAACAAGAAATTTAAGCCACGATGAATACGTAAAAGCGGTTATTCTGCAATAAAGATTACAGTGAAAACGACTTTGGTGCGTTAAATTTGCGCACCAATATATTTCAAAAATACGCAAATGATGTGAAAAGCTAACAATTTCTACTAAAATGTGCTGTTATCTACTGGCCACCATCGAAATTATTTGATTAAACAGCTTTTCTAAATGCGCCTAAAATATTAAATATCATATTGTTATTGGTGGCATGCACTGCCACCTAGTCATCAGTTCCTAAAACTTATTGACATCGCTTAATGGGTTGGTACAGCGATAATAGATGGCAGTACTTTTCACATCGTAAAATTTTAAAACTTTCTGTTCAAATTAAATTTATATTTTTTGGAATAAATCTTTTATATTATTTTCTTACAATTTTAAAAATATATTAAATATTTAATTATTTTATAAAAAATATTATATTTATTTATTTTGATTGGAATACTTTTTAAAGATAAAATAAAACTGTTTAAATCAAAAATACATAAAAAAAACTAACATACATACATACAAATACAATTGAATATAATTATATAAATATAGATCACAAAGTTTTTTTTAATTAAAAAAATGGATTTATTTAAATAAAAACCAAAAAAAAAATTACTTCCATAATTTTATAACACCATCTCGACTACTCGATACCAAACACATTTGATTTTTCGTTTTACACATAACCAAATCTGTTATCACATCATGATGACCTGTTGATGGAAGCTCCGGTCCAGATCTTGGTGGTTCATCTATATTTCGACTTGACGTGCCAGCACCCCCCGATGGTGTTTGTTGTGTGCCTGGATTAACAATTTCTTGTACTACTTCTGTCCCATCGATGAGACGGTGTTCGTATGAGAGATCGGTTTGGGCTAGCGATTCACGAGGCGCCGGAACAACCATTGAACAATTTTTTGGATTTTTTAAATCCCAGTACCGTATTTTTTGGTCATTTCCGGCGGTGAACACAAACTCAGAATTATCTACCATACCTGGCAGTAGAGCACAAACAGAATGTTTTGATACCTGAAATTTGAAAATAAATAAAAGTTGAAAACTCCTGCAAGTATATGAGCTAGAAAACAGACATTAGCGTTTGTTAAGGCTGGCGCCGGGCTAGCCCATAATGCGGCTTTTCTGTGACCAGTTTCGATATTCCATACAAATACTTGATTATTCCCTTGGGCTGCCGAAAATACTAAAGATGGTTCACCGGGGTAGCATGCAATTCGTCTGATTCGGGCATCATTCGGATGTCGAATCTCAGCTAAAATTAAACCATTTTAGTAATCAATTTGCCTAAGTGCATATTATATATAAACTTACAAATTGGCAACCGAAATCTTAGATCCCAGAATATATGTTTCCCACTACTCGTGCCAATAGCCAACCATGAACTCGATGGATCTACACAAAATGTCGTTATAACACCATTCCGTAAATCACTTTCGAATTTCCAAGCATAATCAGGCATTCGGGTATCCCAACCGACAATAGAACCGTAAAGGGTCGCAAATATTATAACACTTTGGGAAGCCTGATCGAGGGGTTGCATATCAACCACAGCACCTTCATCACTATCGTTTATACCGCGTGACGATGAATCAAGATGTCGAGCATGTTGCAAAGCCATTTTGGTTGAATTTGGATCAATTCGCAACAACATCAGAGTACCATCTTTTCCGGAAACGGCTAGTGACTGTCCCGAATCACAAGCCGCAATTGAAAATAGTGGCGTATTCGCCGAATATGCTTGTCGTGACCTATTTATACTCTGATGTCCATCAAGCCGGCTACAATCCCATAAACGTACCGTACCATCGTACGAAACACTTGCGAATAGTGAACTAAATGGTCTCAATGCGGTCATTTTGGTAACAGCTCCTCGATGTTCATGCAAATGGGCTACTAGCGTACCATTTGGTTTCCAATTGGAAGGGATGGCCGAGTAATGTGAGACCGGGTCATAATTTCGGTTTGCTGATAGGATTGTATATCGTGTTTTTGTCTTCTTTGTAAATTGTTCGAATTCTTTGCGACAATCTGAGTAGCGTTCCTGTAGAAAATTTCGTTCAGGCATACTGTATTCGACTAAAGACGATGATGGAGTTGGTTGAATTTGTATACTAACCGACGGTGGACTACTGGTCGATGTGCCGGAATCATTTGACGGTGAAGATGGGGTAATTTGGGTGTCCGCGAACATATGTTGCCATTCTGAATTCATAGCCATGTCCGTTTCGCTTTTACGTTGTTTCCTTAAATTTCCGATTTCAGATTTGTTCACTTTTTCGGCAAGTGATACATCATGACAAATGTGTTTATTTAAAATAATTCGTCCGTCCTGATGTATGCGCGGCATTAATTTATATTTGTTCAGCTTGATCAGGTGTTGCTTCATTAGCAGGAGTTGAGATTCCGCTAACTCCGTAATGCCTTCAGATGAAAGTCGGCGGAATAACTGAAAAATAGATTAAGAAAATATTAAGCCGGATAAAAAGCCATTTGATTATGATTTAATACAAATCCAAATTAAAAAAAAGTAACTCAATTTTTATCGAGATTTTCATAAAAGGGGGATTGTTTCGCGGAATTAGCTACACAATCCTCGATCTTACATTGCATAGAGATGTACCCATTTCCTCATACTGTGGTAGAATACCATCGGCCACTTTCTCCCTTGCTCGCTTACGATCCTCCAGCGCCTTAATAAACTGTCCAATTTCCGGGAAACGAATTACATTATCGAATATAGTCCGTGGTACAGGAGGTTTCAAACAATCCATAAAAATTTCAGTTTTCTCAACTTGCATTAACGGCGTTTTCAAGTGATTCGTAATAGCAGGCATAATTTTACACTGAACATCAACGGCGGATAGAGTTTTAGCCGCTGTCGATATTAACCCGCAAACTTCGTGCCGAATCCAAATATTGGGATGGACCAAATAACAAGCCGACTCCGATATAAACTCAATGAGCCCATGTTTTTGGATTAAACCCAATTCCGTAAGCGACGTTGTTGCTCGAATCGATTTTGCAATAACAAATTCCTCGGTATCGGTGAGCCCCTGTTGCAGCAATGGAATTAGAATACTCGAACAATGCCAACCGACGTATGAAGCCACACCGACGATACAATCGAAAAATGAGCCACGTAAATTTTTATCCTCTTTATCGTTGAGAAATGTAATCATGTGCGACAAAATTATGTCGTTGGCTTTCTGCCGTCCAAAAAATACGCACAGCTTGGTAATTCCCGACTCCATAAGCGTTTGCTTAACAATCGATTGTTGGTCTGTTAGTAAATTAGAAATTGTTTGTTGGAGCATCTCGTGCAATGTGCTTAATTCGAGTTCATAACGTTGTGGTGGCATATCGGAAGGATTTTTGATTTGAGACTGTTCTAAAAATCGTACGGCAGTTTCGGCCAGTGTCGCAATATTTTTAGCGTATGCTACTTTTACAATTGTTGAACCATCTGTAGCTAGAGATGCTATTGAAGGTAAAACATATTCGGGGAATACATTAACATCACTGCGTGGTAATTCCTCGACCATGCATAGACAGGCGGTTAATGTGTCGAGTGCATATACCCGGACTCGTGGTATTTTATCTTTGGCTAGGAATAACTGGAATGAAATGTTTAGATATATGTATCATTAGCCGAGCCAAAATTTAATCAAACCTAACTTACAATGTACGGAAGTATTCTATCAAGTATCGTGTCAGCTGTTGTAAATTCAGCCAACTGCAATAAAATTTCTAAACTCGATAGTTTTGAACTACAATGATGTAATCCCCGTATACATGAAGTGACAACCGTCGTAATAATAATGAGACCATCATTTTCATTTGATAGGCCAACCTTCCCCGTTTTTCTCGTTTCTTCCGTTAAAATATCTATAATTTGGCTGATGTCGGAATACAGCCGCATAATTTTATCGTCACTGGGCAATAACGGTGATGAGGAAAATATTTGAAGATATGACTGTAAAAATGAGTAAAAATATTCTGGAAAAAGACGGCCACGCTCCTGATCCAAATAGATTTCGGCCGACCGTCTTTCCTTTGGATTCCGATGCAACATTGATGAAATTAAATTTCTTAGATGTTCATTTTCAATGCCTTGTAAATGTTTCGAGACCAAGTCCTGATCACCGCGTCGATAAGCGAGTAACTGCGAAAATTCAAAAGGAGCTGTACCTTCAGTCCACAATTCCAAGAGAGCACAACCCGCAGAGAATATATCCATTTCGGGAAGTAAACATTCTGTATTATAAGGCCCATCACGCACTAGAGGCCCATCCCGAAATTGAAGCGGGTCTGACGAAAGTGATTTAACAAATCGTTCAGGGGCTATATAACACGTTCGACGACGACTAGTATCAAAGAAATACGTATAATCAGCTGGATTGTCTTCGGGAAGGTAGGTTGGCTTAAATGACGCAAAATCGGACAAAAGAATCCAGTTCCATGAAGTAATTAGTATATTCTCGAGTTTAATATCGCCATGGCATATCTTTTGCTTGTGGCACTGATGGAGTGCATACAAAATCTGAAATGTAATCCATTTCTTTTCGACCGTAGTTAGAAAAGGGCGCGTAGATACCCTATCATACAAGCTGTGTTTCACATATTCTCGCATTATAAGTCCAGCCTTTTCTGTTAATATAACACGCTGGAATGGTAAACAGTTGACTGCGTTCGATAAATTCTTCTTAATATTCTCTAGTTGTTCAGCGTGCTTCTCAAGCGGTAGACTTGGATCATGTTTCACAAAAACTTTAACTACCACTGGACCTTCATCTGAAATAGCTCGTGCCACTTTAAAGAATCTTGTGCTACCCATACTAAATTTAAAAAAAAAAAAACAAGTTCCATCAAGCTCATTAAATACGCAGTGGAGAACATCACATACCTTTTCTCAAACTGCAAATCATATTCAAACGATCCCGTGAAATAGTGTTCAACAGGAAATATTTGCGACGGTGCTATACCGACTAATTGATTACCCATGCTTTTCACTTAAATTATTATTTATTTTTTCTATACTTTTTAATGAAATTTCGCTACGAGTAAAAATTTAATTTCTTTTGTGTTCATCGATTTGTTTTGACAGAATCATGAAAATTTTGAAATCAGCTGTTTGACGTTTAATGAGCCACTGAACTGAATTAAAAATATGGTTTCATGTGATTCGATGTCAGTTGTGTTGGGTGTATCGTCATTCGTCACACCATAATGCAATTTATTTTACAAAATGTATTCTCGATAATTTTTATATCATGTAAATAATTCATTGTATATATTTAATTTACATTGTATGTATTAATAGGCTGCAAGAAAATAAAACGATTTAACATCGAAAACTGTTTAACCATTGAAATTTTTAAAAATTGTTATGCTTCTTCAGGTTGATGTTATCTTGAATAGTACCTACCGAGATGAACCATTCGCAATGACTCCTTCCATCATGATGAATTTTTGAATTCTGAAAATTGACAGCAGCGTCAGTCTCAGTTCTTAATTCCAATATTTTGTGCGGGAATTTATCATAAGAATAATATTATTAAATACTCAATAATTTGTTTATATGTATTTTATAAAATGGTCAGGTGTGCAGTTTTTTGCTGTAGTAGTCATAATGACAAGAGATTAACTCGCAATGGAGGACGTCGTAGAAAAATAAGCCATTTCCGATTTCCGAAAAATAAGGCTACAGCGCAGTTGTGGAAATCAAAATGCTGTCGCCCGGATCGGTTTAGCTTAGCAAATGCACGGATTTGCGACCTACATTTTGTACCTAACGATTATGAAAAAACTTCTAAGGGAAGTTTACGTACATGGCAAAGGCGCCGGAGATTAAAACCCAACGCTATTCCAAGTATGAATTTACCAGTGAGCAAAATAGAGGTGCCTGAACGAATTAAGAATCCCCAGGTGAAAATACCAGAGCTTAAACAGCAATCAAAAATTGCCAAAGAGATAATGTAGGAAAATTACCTTAAGTACCTACTTTATATTTATCTTATTTATCTGATTGTAGGGCAGAAAGTCCAGATGATACGATGGACCCAAATTTACTTTATGACATTGAAATGATTAATAAGCCTAAGTGCCAAAACCCGTAATAATTTTTAAAAGCGTAATTTAGTGAGTGAAACAAGCTTATAAATTTGTGTTTCATTTTTAGAGTTTGTGCTGAAATAATATTGTCGCTTGAACTGGAGTTAAAAATATTGAGGAAGGAAAACGAGGAATTGGAGCTGTCCAACGAAAAGCTATACAAACAAAATAAACAATTACAAGAGAAAATTGATGTTGCTAAAAACGAACCGTTTGACAAACTCTTCGAGTCTCTAGAATCTATGCAAGCGGCATTCTGTTTACATCCACTATATTAATCGGGATTACCTAACTAATCATCAAATTTGATCTAGAATGTTTGAATATTGAACGGTATTATAATGCAATGGTCTGGACAGCAATACGATAAGCGGATATTTCTCAAATTTCATAAATCACGAATCAGAATGAACTCTACAAGCCTATAGTTCTTTATATTTCAGGTTTTTTTTAATTTGTTATCTACATATGACATCGTTCTATGAAATGCAAATCTCTATTTTTTAAATGTACATAGGTATTTACTTAAATTTCAGATTGGAAGTAAAAACATAATTCTGAAATTAGTTTTAAGTAAAAAAAAACAATAAAATATATTTTTATACTTTCAATGTTAAATCAAATGTTTATTTGACCAGGCCACAAGAAGAAGAATAAACGTAAAACATTTCTTCACGCCTAGGTAGTGATCAAATGAAAGTTTACATTAGCCAAAGTCCAATGCGCTAAATTTGATACTTGCAATTATGTATACTTGTGAGATTCCCTATGGAACGCAAATTTTAATATCGGTTGTAAAAACATCTATGCAAAAGTAATATTTCATTATCCGATTAGGATCCAGTGAAGGCGATGAACACAACTAAAATTTCCCTGTTATGGAGTGCAGAATTCATCTCATCATTGTAAAGATGTTTTCTCACCGCTGCTAATTGATCAATTTTGATGAAAATTCAGTTCGCTCAGTTCATCAACTTGCTTTTAAACCACCCATCTACGCATCAAGACGGTGTATGCCAAATCTTTCATTCAGTAAAGTGCTACATGAAATAACTCCTTTATATTTTAATGCAGTTATTCATTGTGAAAATAATCCCTACTTTTAATGAATATTCATAACTTTGCTTTTATGTAGTTCATTATGAAATAAGTCCCAATTTTGTAATCTGGAAAAAGAAGATTTAATTTTAAAATATCCTGGACTATAGGGATTTGATTTCAAAATTAGAATGGAAATTTCCATTTTCCAGAATATTTTAAACTTAAATCTTTCTTTTGCAAAAACAAACCCGCAATCCTCTCCACTACGTTGTCGATTCTATTCTAAAACTACGGATTAAGCCAACAGAAAATTAATTTTAAATGTTTGTGGTAACAATTAATAGGAGCGTTACAGATCCTTTGATCTGTGGCTGCAAGGCTGATGAAGCATTTAACCAATATATGTATGTATGTACATATTCATCGTTTCAACCAAAAAAGCAACTTAAAACATCCAATGTAATGCGGTTTTGGACAGTTTTCTATTTTAACATGTAAATAATTATTAAGAAACATAAATTTTTTAAAAATGTTCAAATTTCGGTGGATGTTGGAAATTCCATAAATCGCCAAAGCGGGGGTGTGGGAAGTAGTCCATCGGGCCCTTGACTCCCTTTCGTTATATTTAAAATAGTATTTTTCGGTATTAATCCCCCTCCCCCCTCCAATGAGCCGCGACCTCTTGCCTCTAAACAGCCCAACCATTAAATGCGCAAGCTTTTTCCTCGTAAAAGGAACAATGACAGTTTTGTTTGGATTGACTTTAAGTCCTTCCTGGTGACACCACAGCCAGTGAGTTCAGAGATGATCCCATCAAACTTGCCTCTGATTATGACAACCACATCATCCGTATAGCCCAGGACAGTATACCCATGGCTACCCAGAAGGACCAGTAGTCTGTCAATAACCAATGTTCATAATAAAGAAGACAGTAAGTATCCTTGGGGACAACCCTTTACGGCCCTAATGGTTACCAATTTTCGGGCAAACCAATAAAGCTAGATCGACTTTTATACCCGGAACTACTAGATTGTGGAGTCTCGATTCTCAGCCGGTCCCGCTTTCTTACCAATGAAATAAGGTCGTAAGAATTAATATCGTAGAAAACTATACCAACTCGATAAAAAACAAAATTTAACTCGAAAAAATTTTCAACTCCAATTATACGAGAAAATGGAATTAAACTCGGAAATAAATGAGAATTAATCAAATTAAGATCGGATTCTGAGGTTCTGGGGTTATTTCTTTTTTTTTATTAGTAAATAAGGCCCATGCACTTTATTTCTTTGATTTGAAAATAAACTCAACGTCGTTTCCTATTTTCGGTTGTAGGATTTAAAGCTAGTTAGGTAAACATCTTAAGCCTACCCTATTAAAAATTACCACCTTACATTCCTTCAATTGAAAATACCAACGGGCGGGTTTTGTTGCCAATTTCGAAAGATAACACAGACCAACAAGAGTCGGGATACAGAAACATGAATAATCATTTCCGACATATTTTTCGAAGCTGATGCTTTGCCCGAATCTGGCCGCAGAATTGCCCTATCATGTCAGGATTTTGGGATATCCTATCATAAAAGCACAAATAAGGCTGCTTTTATGGGTTTCAAATATTTTATTGTATTGTTAGGGAATTTCAGCAGTAAAAACATTCGCATATCGTGCTTAAGGTGTGTAACATATAAGTTCATACAAAAGTCTTAATACTTTGATTTCCATATCTCGGTAATAGATAAAGAGATTTATACGTTTAAAATTGGAAATGATATGGGAGGGGATGAATTGTACTTTAAGACGGAACCATTGGTTTTTACTGGTGAAAGTTCAAATTAAAAACAGGCTTTTTTGCAATTTTAGGTTAGGATATCTCAATCCCAGATTCGGATTCCGAAATTATACTAATTTCAAAACACAATAATAATGTTAGTACAAACATCATTCCTTGTAATAAAATGGAAATCTAAATCTGATGTACCAATCACTTCGGCGAAAAGAATGTATATAAAACTAATCGTTATTGTGCCAATTTTCATAAAAATCCGAAGTTGTGTAGGAAAGTGAACTTGTTCCAAGCGCGTAGCAAAATTGTTTTGGCTAAACTTCGACATTTCCCAATCATTGACTTTGCATATAGGTGGAATCTTGCACAAGTCATTCTTAGTATTTTTATTGTTTTTTTTCTGTCTCAGAATTTACACTACAGTGTGGTAATTTAAGTTAGCAGCCGCCGATTTTCTGTAGTGTGCTTTATTTTCAAATCATAAAATAAAGGAAGCCTAGGCATTATTCCCCCTTCATAGGCTTTTTATTGCATTACACCTAAAATTCAATCACTTAATAGAAAAAAAAAAAACAATCCATGTTATTGATTTCTGTGTTTTCCGAGCATAATTCCAGTTTTTGGAACAATATTCATTATTATTCATTATTTTATTTAAAGCCCAACGATTCAACCATTTAATTGCCTCCTATATACAAAAAACCATAGATATACTGAGATGGCATTCTACGGCTAAGGCTATAACCGTTCGGTAAAATTTATCCGTCAGATGAGTGTCACTAGACCACAGCTTAATATGCCATATCAAATAAAGTTTAATGACTTTTGAGGTCTATCTATTTGAGATCTATTTGACATAAATTTATTCAAAAATAAGTTACGCTAAAACTATGTAAAACAATTTAAATTTGAATACGTTTTGCAGTTTTAAAAGTTTATATTGTATATTTAGGTGCACAATACAAAATACTAAAGGCGTGTTGAACATATGATAATTTATCGATTATAAATTTAAATTATTGCAATCAAACAAATGTTTCACCATTCATCGGAATAGTCACGTGCGTATTTATACTTATTTCACGGACACTTTAAAAAATCATTGAACTTATAATAATCTTTATTCACAATGTACTCGTATAGCGTCTATCTCGCACCCAAGCATCAAATATTGATTTTTGGTGAACAGTAAGGTTATTACTTATTACTTTAATATAAATAATTTTTCTCTTCTGCTTATGGATATGAATCATGTTAAAGTTTCTTTACGTTGCTTTTACTATTATTAATTAATTGGGTTTTGGCGGTTGAATTTGATTTTGTAATTTACACGATTTGTTTTTATTATTCTTTTAGCTTAAAAGAAATACATTGACCTTTCTTTGCAGTTTTCTTCGTATCTATATTTCTGTCGATTATTATTAATTTTAGTTTTAACAAACTCGTTGTGAAATATTTTATTTTTATCTTATTCAGTTCCGGAAGTAATAAAATTACTGCATCACTACGTTGACATTGAAAATCTAGTGGTATGTAACATTGGAATACAGTAAACAATATAACAGGCATTTCGAACACTCAGACACAGTTTGTGTGATTCCCTTTCTTTACAGCAATTTGTCTGTCTGCCTATTAATTTCCTTTTTCTTATTGTTTCAATTTAAATAAAAGTAACTTAAACAACAACCCAGGAATTTCTTTTTATACATTTTATTGACTTAAACTGACTTAAAATGTTTTAGTTTTGATGAAAGCGTGGCTTCGTTACGTGTAAATTGCTCGTTGCTTCTTTTGGTGATATGAAACAAATTTGTCGAATGATTTACAAATATGTTTTCAAATAAAAGAAGGTTTGTGTTACTATGAATGGCAACAGTTGAAAATTTAGATTTGTTAACAGGTATATACGAGATTTACGCTATTTATTTTGCATTTTCATTGATCTCTGCTAATTAGTTTAAAAATAATCTTAATTATGTAAATGTTGCATTTTCCATAAAAATATTGCGTTTTGCCGTAGGAAAAAAACTGCATTGGTTTAATTAAATTAGTTAATTCTCTGTTTTATTAATTCAGAAATATCGCACGTACCAAAAGAAGAATTTTACTATTATGTATATCATTTAGAAGTATCTTAAAGTGAAATAAGTATCTTAAAGTGTCAACAAGCAGCCCCATCAGTTTGTATCCCGAGCGAGCCCTTCGATTTCCTTATTTATCAGCATGTAGAATCAGGAATTTACTGCAAAACTATGACAGGGCTTTTAATGGTCACCCAAAGGTCAAATAAATTTAATCATTTAGTATAGGTTTTTAAACACTACAACTTCTCGAGGTTACGTTTTTACCACACACTCGATCAGTTCGGGGTATTTGACGGTTCTGGCACATTTTGGGCATTTGCTATATGGCGTTGTCATACATAATTAAACATTTTTTTAGGTCTTGGTAAAAATCAAGTTTAGATCTTAAATCAAGTTTTTAAAATTGGTACCAAGAGTTCAAAAACGTTACGTAGCACTAACTTTTTGATAGCAGTTTTAATATTCTATTTTATTTCAAACATTTTAATTTACTAGATTGAGCTAGATTACACTAAATAAAAATTAATTCACTTCTTAAATATAGTTCAGCTGAAAATTTAACGCGCTTTATTCAAAAAGGTCCTCAGTTTTTTATTGAACTGTATAGGAGTAAACAAAGCAAATTCGATATTGAGTTTGCTTTAGTAATTTATTTCAAACTTTTATCTACTTTTACTATGGGTAGTTAGCAGAGTTGAGTTTTCTGGGTTGGGAAAATACATCTCGATGTATTTTTTCATCACAAAATATATGTAGAAATTTGGGATTATTATTATTATTACTGAAGGGCTATGGGGGCGTTCAATCCACCTCCACCCTGTTCAATTAGACGTTCAGTCAAAATTCATAATCTTAATGAACCTGATAATACTACCGGCCGGTATATAATGCGTACTATCTGGACTAATTATTCTCCCTCCTAGATGTTGAACATGTTCCGCTGATTCCGCTCCCAGGTCGCAGAAACGGCATCCGTCGGTCGTACTTAAGCTCATTTTCTTAAGGGGATGTGACCTATGAGGAAGCCGCTTAATAGTCTCAACCCAGGTTTCCTAAGTTCAAGACACTCGTTTACCCTGGCTGACAAAGGTGATATAAATCTCTTCGCCTTCGTAGACCTGAAATTCTGCGCCAGTAGGAGAACTTTTGCACATCTTCCCAGCGTTTTACCACTAGCCTAAGGTGGCCCTTAGTGAGGCCGCAGAAGGGTTCTGGTTCAATGACTGGAGAGGCGGCAGAACCCTCGCGGGCGAGGCCATTAGCTGCCTCATTCCCCACGATTCCAGTATGACCTTGTACCCAAATAAGTGTTACCTTATTTGAGTTTACGAGATGCTTAATAACCTTCAGATAACCCATAACAGCCTTGACTCAACGGTACAAGACCTAAGAGTCTTTACGGCCGATTGGCTATCTGATAAAATATATACCTTTGCATCGTTTAGGCCTTTTGCTATGCCTATCCTATCGCAAAGTTCCATAGGACGAACATCTGCTTCAAAGACGATAGCGTTGTTACACATGGAGTTCGAGAGGGTAATCCCACTCCCGTGTATTCCTACCCCCGCCCCGTCTTCTATTTTTGATCCATCTGTAAACCATACCATTGACCCTCGCTCAAAGGATGGTCCCCCTATTCTACACATACCCCGCTTAGGTAACCTAACAAAAAATTGTTTGTGGAAATCCAGTTTAGTTGGCAAACATACGATTTGATATTTCCAACGGAGTTAGTCCTAGGAGTGCCTCCATTGCTGCGCTTGGACATGTTTTCATTGAGCCCGTTCATTCATACGCTGAACCTTATTCAATAAAGTTTGCGCTGTCCTCTGTTCAGTTTTAGGCCACCATACTACAGATGCGTAGGTGACGATAGGCCTAATGATTGTTAGAAATGACTTGAAGAAGTGATTGTGAGGAATGATTGTAGTCCCCAAGTACGTCCACAGAGTCTCTGACAGGCCCAAAACTCCTTGGTGGCTCTATTTTGAACTTTTAGTAAATGGTGTTTCCAGTTCCGTTTTTGATCTAGGATGACCCCTAGATATTTAATCGCTTTGGAAAAAGGAACAATAGTCATATCTGCGCAACGCTGATAAGAAATTATATGTGCATTCTTTTGTTCAAATTGTGTAGTTGGTCGTATTTAATAAAAATCTAATAGGGCCTTCTGGCAATTAAATTTTTGTTTTTCGGAATTTTTTCCTTTTCTAGAAATCCGGGGTTGGCTACCTTACATATCTAGAAAAAAAAAAAATACTGAAATTAAAAACCCCGAAAAAAATCCAGAAACAAAATATTCAGAAAAAAAGAAATCCAAAAACATAATTATCAAAGTGCGGCCCAAGTTAAAACTAAAATTTACAAAATATCTATAAAATTAGAGTTTTTTCAAAAGAGGTCTTAATATTTGTGATAAAGGAAATTGCCTCGTCTAGCTTTCAGACACACAACAAAGGAATCGTATCGCACGTATCGCTTCTACTGATAGTTCTACAATAATTGTTTCAAGTTGTGTTGTGGTTGGCTTAATTAGTTAGTTGTGTTAGAATGCTATCGGCGATTATATTGGAGCGAATTGTGGATTTAATGCTTCGTCAACCTTGCAGACACGGGTTGGCTACCATATCTAGAAAAAAATAACACAGAAACTCAAAATCCAGAAAAACAAAAATCCAGAAAACTAAAATTCAAAAATACAATTATCAAAGTGCGGCCCAAGCCGTATCGCTTCTACTGATAGACGTACCACAAATATTTCAAGTCATGACAAAAATCTAAAAATGCCTATAAAATTGTTTTTTTTTTTATTTTAAATTTTAAAATTTCTGGATTTTTTTCAGATAAATGTCGTGATCCGTGCAGATCTGTAATGAGCGCTTGTCACACTCATTATCAATTCTACCCAAAAAAATCCCAATTTTTTATACATCAAAATAGCATCCCACCATTGAAGATATTCATCTTCAAATAAACCTAATTAGTGACTCTTGTCCGGATGCTAAAAAGCCAATACCTCACTTTTCAACTGTCTCCAATATGTACAGTTGATAAGATGACCTGGCATTTCATATTTTTTTAATTAATTTGTTGGCACGCGACAAAAATTCCTCGTTTTATTTCTTTTTGTTTACAGAACTGTTTGTATACAAATTAAATGTATATTATCAGATTACAGTAAACAAATATCGAAATAACCTTCTATTATCTAGTGATAACAATATGGCTTGTTGTTGTTGCACACGCGCATGCAAAATAAAAATAAAATACATATATACGTACTCGTATATCGTTTCCTTTTTTTTTGAGTGCGCAAGCAATTTTCACCCAATTTTGAGTTGGTTGTACTCAATAATTGGATATGCAATAGGTTTAATTATTGCAATAAGTTTTTTTTTGCGCGTGCAATTATTTTTTTTCTTAGATCAGCAAATTATGCCCATTTGTTTTCTTTGAACCCATTTAATTGTTGGTGGAATGCATTTTTTTTCGGCGGAAGAAAATTTATATATAAACTCCAACAATTTTAGTTGGAGGGATTATTCATTTTTCAATTTTTTTTCAAGTAGTCAGTAATCTACTAAATAAACGTTTTTTTAAAAAAAAAAAAAAAAAAAATTTTTTTTTTTAAATTAATTTTTTCTCTTACCGAGGCGAATACAGGAGGATCAATAAAAAAAGGGTGAGTATAATAAGAATGGTAACTAACTAAAAGGGGACCGATCAGTAGTGAGATAATCAACCGCCTCAATTGAGGCGAGTGGAAGTGCGGGCTTTAATGCTCCGCCGCTCTTCTGTTGATTCCTGCTACTGATCTAAATCATTTATTAACAAATCTCGTGCAGGGAATATTATATGTTTTGTTAGTTTTGTTTGTTTAGTTTTTTTTAATTATGCTTGGCTAGGGCCATAAACATCAATCCATTCATGTTGGACTACTGATCCCACTTTAAGTAGTCAATGTGGTCAGGTCCTAATTTCTTTCTGGTCAATAATGTCCTCATTTGAGATCGTCATGATCTCCCCTTGATTCTATACCCCTTAAGGCAGGATAGCAAGGTCCCTCATTGCTCTATACCAATCCCCACGACCATTTTTACCTCCCACTGTAGCTAGCAGGAATATTTACTGCCGGTGTGGATGCAAAGGGACAATTTCTATAACAAAAATGTACCCAACATTTTAAAAGGAATTGTATCGCTCAACTACTCATAGATTTATAACAAATGTTTCAAGTGAAGACAAAGGTCCAAAAATGCGTATAAAATTGAATTATTTTCAATTATTATAAACAGGAACCATCAAATACCCAAAAATAAAAATCCCCAAAAATGCAAAGTAACCCAATGGAAATCCCAATGAGAAGGGTTCGAAATCTATGAAGATTTTGATGACGTGAAAGATTTCATCTGGCGTAAAGGAGGCCTACACATTTGCAAATCGTGCGATACATTTTGGCCAAGTTACCGTGCCTTTTATGAACACTGGAAAATTCATTGAAATAAACGATGGCAATATCGACGGTATTTTAAGAAACATATCGACTTATAAGGATTATGGTAAGCTAAGTGCGTGGTAATTTATCTCGATATATTCGAACCGTATACGAAAATTTGATAGTTCATGAAAGAGAACGCACATTTGAGTGATTTATATGCCCCAAACGATTTAAGAGTCAAATGTACTTAAATTTGTATACTTCTCGAGTTCATGATATGGTTGTAGTAAAAGATGATACGGAAAAAGAACGGCCATTCTCTTGTGACCTATGCAACAAACGTTTCCATTTGTAGAATATTTATAAATATTTAAAAAGCTTTATTATACATTACGATCAGACCCCGCACAAATGTAGTTAGTGAGAGAAAACATTTACGGAGTTGGTACTGCTGAATGGACATGAATCAACGCACGTTGGGAAGAAAAAATTGTTTTACGACATTTGTTGTAAAGCATTTTTAACAATTGGACATTATATGTAATGTGCATGTGAGAATTGTGACCTTTGTGATGAAAAAAGTTATTCCCGATAACTTCTACGTATACGCATAAGCAAAGAAAACGTAAAGCTGAACTTAGAAAAGCATCCTTTCCGGTTAAAGGCGGTCGGGTTAAAATTGACTACAGATCTACGAACCAATAAGAGGATTATGGTTGTTCAGAGGATATAGAAGCTTGATTTAATTTTCTATAAATAATTACGTTTTTTTCTCAAATTTCAAAACTTCATTTTATTTGATTCCTTTTTTGTATTCTCTTTAAAAATTTTCCACTTGCCGCCAACGGTAACGAATCCTTGAAATGTACTCCGCCTCTCAATTGTTTTTAATTGGCTAGTTTTCCGCAACCAAATCAATAATTAAAATCATCAATTTTGGTGCAGGTACGAGTAGATCAATGTTCACCGCGTCTAGAATACTTATAACCGTAACATATAGTTCACCTGTTTGTGTTTATTGCTCGCTGATAATTGCGATATTTATATTAATCTCTTTTTGACGACCACGGAGAGTTAAAAGCCTGTAAGGAGTCACCCGCCTGGTTGGCCAAGCGATTGTCCAGCAATATAGATCATTTTAATTTGACTATTTGGAGCGAATGAACCAACCACATCATAATTGTTGCGATAATTATAGGCGATCCCAGCACCACCCTCCGTTACGTCAAAAGTTCCCACTTCTTTTGGAATTTATTTTTGAACTGTCGTAATATTTCGGGGAATGATCGTACAAGCGAAACAATAATAGATCCATAGTTTTGATGTTAGATGATTTGATTGTGACAACCATCATATGGCGATGAGGTTAATCAGGTTGTTCAATAATCCGTAAAAATAAATCTGGCACAAAATTTTCGATTATCCGCTTGGCATCGTTCATACAGCATAGCAATAAGCTGGAAAAGCCAGACATCCAAAACATGGACGAAAAATTGAATATTACGTCTTTACCAAAATTGATACAGAATCGATCGATTGAAACGGCGTGTGGTAAACTCACACGTTTCAGGTATCCAGTTGAGCCAAACGAACACATAATCATGGCTTTCGCCTTTCCTCCATTTTTCCTAAACTTATGATAAATGTATATAATATACATTTTGTTAATTAGCACGTCGCCTAGCACTGAAAAGTCATCGATAGACTCCAAACCGTCGATACGGTTAGCAAAAATAAAAACGGATTGATTGGGACACATACTGACAGCGCCTCGATTACTATTGGAGTTAAGTTAAGAATATTCCGTGAAACAATACCAATTAAGTCATCATTGGTTAACTTCATCTTTCCTATTTTTTGTGCTGCCCAAGGCGACTTCATGAACATTTCACAACCAGCTTCGGATGTTTACTCAGCTTCAGCAATATAAACTGTCCCAATGAGACATCGCAATCATATAAGGATTCTTAAAATCCAAACCTTCCCAGGTTTTAGTTTGGGGATTATGTTGTGAATGGAACATTTTCGTTTGAATGTGAGATGCTAACTAAATATTGTTTTAGGTTAATGTTGTTTATCATTTGTATCAACAATTTTTATGATGATTTGACAATATACGAGTATGTTCTTATCACGATTAATATTTTTAACGTAAGTACTTGAAAATAAAACTTCAAAATCAATCTGAGTGCATACGTACTTAAGCCAATCTTATGGTACGTCTTTGAAAAATTAAATTTTAATAACCGCAATCTAAATTAAAGAAGTATAGAATTTTAAGCCACAAACCGAATATAACTACTAACCACCTTCTCCTAATCGTCCGAAATGTTGCAATTTTACTATTCCGATATTTATTTTATTGGCCCTGTTCCTCTTGACACAAACTCTTGTTTTCTGAAGATTGCTTTAGTTTAAGTAAAACAGTTCGTACATGTCGACAAAATCAAAATGTCGACAATAAATATTAATCGTGACACTCGTATTTGGGAAGGTCCAAAGATTTCTCTCGACTGTAATAAAGAACAATCTATTGCGCAAATAATAATTAACAAATTTTAAAATCATGCAGATATACTGTGGTGCAAATTAGAACTGATAAGGATGGTGAAACGTCGTGCAGAGAAATGCGGTACCGATCTATATGTTTGTGAATGTATTGGGGAAATTGTTTTTGAGTCTTTACCGGCTGGTGTTCCGATCAACCCATTAGATCCAATAATCCCGAAAAGTATAAATATAAAACCCCGAAATAATTTCAATAAAAAGTGAAATGTTTTTCTTATAATTGCTAGTGAAGTTTATCATATGTTTAATTTAACCAAACCCTCAGTTATCATTTGTGATCATGATGTTTTTGACAATATTAAGTCAGCTGTAGATGAAATTGGTCTATCTCCAATATTTGCAGCTATCGGGGAGCAAATTTCAAATATAAATTTCATTGAAGATTATTTTATTGAACCTAATCAAGACGTGCCGAAAATTCAATACAATTCAAAATCATCAGGAACAACGGGCCTGCCTAAAGCCGTTTGCGTTTCATTTGAGCAAATAACTGATAAATTCGTTGGCTTCGGAATTAATCAAACCGATGTATTGTTCTGCTTTAACTATATTTATTGGCTGTCTGGAGTAATTCCAAGAATCGAATGCTTTTCGATTAACTAAACCATTTTGTCTAATTTGTTTTTTTTTTTAAATTTGATCGAAAAATGTAAAGTTTGCGTTATTAACTCCACCATCGATATTTGGGCTAAGCGTCAGCTCCCTAAACATTAAATCGTTCAACTTGTCCTACCTACAACTATGTTTGTGTGGTGGATCTAGCGTTATACTAAAATATCTACAAATGATGAATGACTTACCTCCATGTGGACGCGTTGTTGTTGGTTATGGTATTACTGAATTAAGAGGCTGCCTTTCAATGAATTGGTCCGCTATTAATTTAGAAAGTGATGGTTTGCTTGTAAGCAATATGCGGGTCAATATTATATATTCAAATGGGTGTATGTTGAATAGTCTCAATCGTGACGAAATCTGTCTTCGGTCAAGATTATCTAAATTTCATAGATATTTTGACAACCCTGAAATTACAATAGTTGGCTACATTCTGGTGATTTAGCGTACTTTGATGCTGATGGTTATTTATATATTATAGGATGAAAAAAAAAAGACATTTTGAAATATCGCAACTATTAGATTACGCCCTCGGAAATCGAAAATAAGATAATAACACATCCGCTTGTAAAACTCGTTTGGACCGTCAGTATACCTGACCGCAACAATTATAGTACGGCTTATTAGTATTACGATAGATGATAAAATTAGGCGTGAAATTATACAACTAGTTGGTGTAAAAATGGCACATTGTAAACAACTTAGGAGCGGAGTATTTTTCGTTGATACGTTTCTGGACTCCATACAAAAATAAATTTAATTTGCTCAGCTTTTATTAAATATACTTGGTGTACTGTTGACAAATTGTTTAACATTTTATTTTATTTTCTTCCCTCAAACAACTTTATGGCTAGGTCTTTCACTTTCCTTTTAAGCACTTTGCCGCTTGCGGTCATTGGAAGTTCGTCAGTTACATAAACTCCACCACGTAAAATTTTATAATCGGCTAAATTGTTTTTAACAAGATCATAAATAGTTTCGATGATTTTCTCATCAGAACCGGCATCTTCAGTTTTAATAACTACGGCGGCCGGTAAATCGCCGCTCAACACATCCGGAATTCCAACGACACAAACATCTCGCACAAATTTCAATTTCAGAATAAATTCTTCCAGTTCGAATGGTGATATTACGAAATTCCGGTATTTTAGAATATCCTTCTTACGGTCCACTATATACAATAATCCTTCATCATCAAAGTAACCGATATCGCCCGAATGAATCCATCCCTCTTTATTAAATAATTTTTTCGTCAATTCTGGTTCTGATTTATAACCCAAAAATGTGTACACACATTGTTTAATAATTTCACCATTTTCGTTGGGGCCCAAATTATTATCATCGTCATCAATAATCTTAATCTGAGTGTTCGGCGACAAATAACCAACAGATCTTAAATTACTGGTTACATTAAAAGAAGCAGTTCCGCCCAATTCCGACGTTCCGTAACAGGAACTAAATTTGCAATTTTTAAATAATTTGCTTGCTTGCACTATGTAATCCTCTGGTAAAGTAGTCCCACAACAAACATAGGAGCGAATCATTGAAAAATCTGTTGTTTGCGATTTTGGATTTTCTAATATCAAACCAAGGTTTGAGGGCGGACCTAGCACTTGTGTGATATGGTATTTTTCAACCATTTTTAAGAATAACTCGGGTGTGAATTTGTTCGTTGTAATTATCCGTTTACAGCATGTTGTTGAACCAAACAGCAGGCTCAGAATTCCGGTAATCCAGTAAATCGAACTGAAACACAGGTAAACTTCGTCAGACGTTTGAGGGAAAAATGTTGTAAATTTATGTACAACTTGGGCGTGTGATAAACATATAGCCTTCGAGAGACCGGTGGTACCTGAAGAACACATAATTAAGGCTGTCGTTTTTTCACCATTTACGATTTGAACGGGTCTGAAAATATTTATAAAATTGGTTAAGTATAGACAAATATATAATTTGTTTAGATTATCTAACATGATATTCTAAAATTTTGAAATAAATTATTAATTTATCCTAAAGAAAATAAATCTCATTTTAAATGATACATTGCATCAGAGCATTGCTATGGGACATTACGTGTAAATTAGACAGTTTAATAAGTATACCATTTACATACATGAAATCATCTTCCCCTTCGATTGGCTGAAGTAATTCTTCTACAAACTGTACTGAATCCAATTTTTCATTAAACGTCACAAAGATAGGTGCCAAACCAATTTTCTCTACTGATTCCTTCGTTCTGCCATATAAATCATGTTCACAAAATATAACTTTCGGTTTACTTAAATTATAGATATGCGAGATATCATCTGGAATACTAACCGACATTAACAAAATATTTCTAAAACAGTGTATATAGATGATGGAGCACTATACTCACTATTGTCGAATGACGGATCAAGTGGGTGAATTGGAACTCCGATTAAAAATGCACCAATAACAATCGGTGCCAAATGGTGATTATTTTTTGCAATAATACCGATACAATCCTCGTGGGTCAAATTAAATTTCGACAAATGAAGTGCTGCCCGAATTGCCCTTATTCGTAAATCATTTGTTGTCAACTCAATACCATTATTTTCGTTTACTTGTACGACACGATTTGGATGCTTTGCAAATCCATCGATGATGATTTGGCCAATCGATACATTTTTGTGATACATCAATGGAATATTTTTGCCACTCCAAATTTTTGTATCCGGGTTGTACGATGTCTTGAATAATTGCATTTCGATCAGGTAAATTGAACCGCTAATTTTAGACTGTGCAATTATAAATGTGTTTCGTTAGTTATCAGTCCTCAACTTTTTATCTTATCGTGAACGTAAATATTTGTCGTTTAATCTTAAACTACAAAAATACGAGTATATGTGTAAATTGAAAGTGACAGTCATTTATTGTTATGATTAGGTGTTTTTGGTAATGAACCAGTGCAATTTTAATAATCAATTTTCAGTAATGAACGGGTGCACTAACATAACATGAATAAGATGAAGAACTGAGTGCAAGTCAATTTCGATAAACTAAAAATTGTTCACGGATTAACATTTTGAAATGTATTACTTAAATTTTGATTTTTATGATAAGGGGTTTGGTGGCACAAATCATATGTAATAGAATACGCGGTGCACACTGCCATGGGTGAAATTTTCATTGGAAATTAAACACAACTTATCAATATTTATTCTGTTTCTTTGGTAATTTACTTGATTACAGATTAAAATTATTAAGAATGACATATACAATATTTTATGGTAACGTGTATCTTTTTTCTGTATTAATTAATTAGGATAAATAAAAAACAGATATTCTTAAAAACCGTATATCTAAAATAAAATAGAAAACAAATCAACATCTTGATGTTAACACTGAAAAAAAAACGTACGCATATTCAATAAAAAAGATTATTGTTGCATTGAATTTTTTAATAATTTGGATCCTTAAACTTTGTTGATTGATAGAATAAACTCAATGTTATTAGTTTAGAATATCATTTCTTAAAAGCTAACAAATTAATATATACAATGTAACTATTCATATTTTTTTGTCAAAAAATTTAATAAATTATTTAATTAATTCAACGAACATAAAATTATCATTTTGTAACCAATTTGGTTGATCTTACAACTTTTTATTGAATCAATGTACCAATTTAATAAAAGTTTCACGAAATGTTATGCTATGGTTTATATTATTAATGAATTAGTTAATTAATCATACTAATATTTATGAAACAAAATTATTGATACAACACCTATATTTATTAATTTAAATAACTAATTCATTGGCACAATGTAATAGATTTGAATTGATTTAAATCAACAAATAAATTAAGCCATTAAAAAATGTATTTAGTTTATAATTGTTTGTTTGTTTGTTTGTTTCTATCTCTGCAATCTTTTCTGGGGCTCTAAGCACTCCCAACTCTTTCACAGTTCACTTTATACGTCCTATCTTAACGCAGCAGTAGCCAAAATCGAGGACGTACGGCTATAGACCCGTTTTCGTTTAAACCACCTGCACTTTGCATTGCTTCATGCTAACCTATAGTGCTGACATGAAAGGAGGGTCGGCCCATGGATTCCGCACTCTCAACAGTGGCTCATAGATGTGTTCATCTTCATCACTGATCGAAATCAGTTGATGAAAAATTCCTTTTGCGTATCGCCCCTATAGGGATTCGAACCCGGTACCTCCCGATCCAACCGCTGCAGCTTTAACCACTGCGCCGTTTGCTCCGTTAGTTTATAATTTTGTTTATTATGTTTATCAAGAAAGAAACTTTTATTTATTTTAAATGAAATTTGAACTGACTGGAGAATGAAATATTAATTTCATTTATATGCGTTACAGGTTTAATCAGTGGATTCTGAATATTTAATATAATCTTGCTTTTATAAAATAATTAAAGATTGAAATGGATTTTTTTATAAAATAAAACAACTGTACAAACTATTTTTTATCTATTAAAATGAAGTTCAATGAAACCGAATGCCTACTGCATGATTTTAATTTTCTTTCCTGTAACCACAAAACGAAATAGATCATATTTTTGAAATATAGGCTACATAATGGGAACAGTCTGGCCTCGTTGAATTGCGACTGTAAAATACTGCAGCAACCAGAGTTCAGCGAAAAGAGAAAGAGAGGAGGGTCAAGCAGGACGCTAAGACGAATTCATAACGCAAACAAGAAACAGACCTAAGCAATATATTATATATTCTCTAAAGTGTTGTGGTAATTTGCTTGTAGTCCCGTATAGCCTCTCGATTCGCCTCGCTTTTCGTGTTTACTCTGGTCGCTGCCTACGAATGGAAGATTTATTTAGGGAATAATTAATGTCGTTTTCCTGTTGCAACAAAAACAGATTCGGAGCGAAACTCACGTGACAGCAGCTGTCATTCGTCGCTCGGTAAAATTTTTCGGAGCGATTACTAACACGATTACATTTAAATGTCATCGAAATGTCATTTAAACATCAAAATAAATATGCGGAAATATAGATTTAAAAAACAGTAAAATAATTAACAAAAAATACAACAAATAACATGATTACAATAAATTATTTATTATTTTACGGAAAAATTCATCAGTATTAACATTCTAATTATAAAAATAGAATTTGACAATTAATACGTACATATGTATATTCACAAAACCATATAAAAAACAAAAAATCGCAGAATCCGGATTTTTGGCTGTTCCAGTTAAAACGTCAAAAAACTGTCATTTTTCAACTAGGATTCGACTCCGAATCTGTTTTTTGTTGCAACAGGAAAACCACATAAGAACAAATTCGAAATCAGGTTAAAACCTCATTCAAATTCTCACTCTGAATTTCGGTCTAGAACACCATCAGACAATTTATTTGGAAATTTTATATAAATATTATTTTAGATGAATGAATGAAGTTTTTTATATAATTTAAGAAATAAGTTCTAAAACAATAAAGTGTTAATGCCCAATCAAGACTGAATAACAGCAATTTTAAAAAAATTAAATAGTTTATCGATTCAATGGATGATTCTTACAGAAAATTATTTAAATACGTATATTTAATCCAATAATCATTTCTCAAATGGAATAAACTGGTTTTTACTAGTTTTTTCTTATTAACTTAGTTTATAAAGTTGTTAAAACTTTTATTAACTTGCCTACATTTCAAGATATCAACGAGAAATCGGTCAATAAATGTCTATTAATTGAATTGACGATCCGGTTATTAATTTATAATCGTGTTTATTTTAGAATTAATGTGACCAGTTAATAAATTCATTGGTTCAAAGCATTTTTCTTCCGAAAAATTTAATGAAAGGGATTCATTGAATTATTTTTTTCAATAATGAGTGTAAAAACTCGGTCTTTGAATAGTCTAAAATGTGAAGGGTTCACCGATAAATCAGTTTCAGTTTTAATAGGTTTGGATGCCCTACTTTATAGTCGGCCCAGCCGCATTGAAAAAGGGCGGCTTAGACCAAAAGTAAAAGCCACAAGAAAAAAATTCATATAAACCTGAATTTGCAGCAAAAAGCAAAATTTAAACCAAGTACCTGATATAAACGATTCCGAAGCGTAGATTTTTTTTTTTTAAATAATTTCAACCAGAAGTATAAGAAATCAAAATTGCGATATTCCGTAGTTGCGATGATGTACAAACACGAAGTACCTAGTGTCATCTGAAACCACATTTAAAACATAAAACATATACACATTTAGATAAATTTCAGACAGTTGTCATGAAAGGTCAGACATTTTTTGTCGTTTTGTCTTGTTGTTCCGACATGTACCATACATTATTACAATTGGAAAAGCGATACGGGAACCGAGATACAGATCCTCCACAACAAACTCCATACAATTCCAATGAGAAGGAAGTGTATGAAATTAAAAAAAAAAATTAAATGCGAGCAATACACATGAAGGGACTCGATAGTTCCAACACTATGTACATGTGTATGTATATGTAAATGGACACTCATAATGAACTTAGTGTCTTTTACGGATGCCACAACACTATTCGAACAAATACAGTACAAAACAATAATCGATCATTTCATCCATTTTTATACACCTGAACCGACTCGATTTAAGGCATTATCACAATATTGGAATTGGATACGAAGGAGACACAATCGTTTGAACAGTACGAAAACGAATTAACAGCAATTAGTCGATCGTTTCGCAATGGGAATTCATGCCAAAATTGAACTAAGACAATGCTGGCCAGATTTAAAACAGCACTTGTCTGAGTTGCTGCTCAGGAAGAAACAGAGACCATATGGTCGAAATTACTTTTAAAGAAGTTTTCAAAATGGTTTAGTCACCGCGGACATACAGAAAAAAACATATTTAATCCCAACACTAAAGAAACAGTGAACAACAAAGTGTTAATAAAATTTAAAAAAAAAACCGACATCGAAACGTGGAAACACACAAACTCAACAATCACATTACGGATGCGAAAAATACTGAAACGACAACTCATGTCCAGCAATAAATTCGACATGCATTTCATGTGTTCTATGTGTGCATTAAAGCATGCGGCAAAGCTCAAATTTGGCGTGCTTTGAAAAAGGATCTGATACCCCGGATATAGTCAGGTAGTGGTTGAAGTTGGTGAAGTTTGTGATATGCATGGATGCGTTGAGCAGGAATACCGAAATATCCGGCGAAGAACTAGAACCAGTGACCATTGATGTTTTTCAAATTTCTCAATGTAAGATCGATTGGCTGAGTATTAAAAATAATTGACCTTTTAAAACAAAAAACTGTTTCACCATATGAAAAACAGTTGAACGAGAATTGTTAACTAGTATGGTATACCACCTTGGTGGACGTCTTCCGCTTGGTTAGTGGAAGAAGAAGATAGGTTGGAAGGCGGTACAGAAAATAAACGAACCTTTTTGGTTCCTACGCGTGAGAGATTTTGTTAAGGGGTACATTTGTGCTTGTTTTGAATGTTGCTCACAAAAAATGCGGAAGACCACACAGAAAGTTAGTTGCGTCACATCGAAAAGCTTGCTGTACTTTTCTGTACTATTCAATACCGTCCGCTTCGACTATCTCGGGCAATTCCCGAAAACTAAATCAGGAAATAATTATCCAATCGGGAAATAATTATCTCTTCTGATGGCTTTTCGAAATATGTGATAATGATAGCTGTGAGGGATACATCAACTCAACCATTACTCAGAATAATGGAGAGCTGGAGGTTCATTTTGGTTCCCTCAACCCTTCTGATAAGTGAGCTCGACGCCTAGAGCTAACGGCCAATGCGAACGGTACGATAGGACCATATTGGCAATGCTGAGGGCAAAGGCGATAAGCGATGGAAGAACCTGGGATCATGAGCAAACAAATATCCAACGGGCGATTAATAATAGCAAACTTGAAATAACTAAGGTGTTATCTCAAAAATTAATGTTAATATAATATATAATCCAAGGATCCTTTTGGAGAATAAAGTACTTTTGGATCTCGATGATTGTGATGAGACCAAAATCGACATTGGACAATTAAACGAGATCGACAAAAATTGTGTTAATTTGGCTGGAGAAAAACAAAAGCAATGATTTGACGCTACCCAAAGGTTACGCGAATCTATCAAGAAGAGGAGTCAGTGTTCATACTTCTCGTAAACTAAATGTTCCATTTCGGGGACCATATTTGATACGGCAAGTTCTACCAAATGATCGATATGTTATCATAAATCTTCGCACAGTGAGCCAGTGTAAATTTAATGTTCGACAAAGGCTTTTGGATGCCCCTATTTTAATTAGTGAGCGAGAAAAATTGTTTGAATGAATTAACGTTTTGTAACGATAGACCAAAGAGACGTGTTAAGTGATGTTACGCCTGATATGGATTTTGCGTTTTTAACTTTCGTACGTATTACATTAATTTTTAAGTAAATAAAAATTAAAGTAACTTCGCTTTCTCGAATTCAAATATAAATGTTTATTCTAATTTTGTATCTACTCGTATGTATTAGAATTTCGAACAAATGTAAGTCTATGACATCTTAGCCCCCGCATCTGCGGGTACACAGTTCCACCGCTGTAAATAAACATCAAAGCCATTTCTGAAAGAGCGCCTTTCGACACATATAACACAATAATTAAACGTTAATTGAGTTTTACCCTGGTGCACTAGAAATTCAAGAGCCGGCACTGGCCCAGAAACAACCAGACGATGCCAAATCATTCATCCTTACGAGTCTGTGCTAGATACTTACTAAACATTGGAAGCCCGAGTTCTGATATTCGTTTACGATATTTGGTGGTTAAAAATAATTTTAACCAAATGACCGTAAACAAAACACACCCATGCATCTCGAATTACACGTAAAACTAAAAAACATTGACAGTGAAAAATAATTTTTTTTTAAATTAAATTATTGTATTCAATTCATGATTTTTAATTTATAGGTAGATAGAAAATAAATATTTAAATTAAATTATTTGAGACATTAATAATTTACAAAAAAAAAAAATTCCCACCGTACACGTTTTGATTGTGTCATATTTTAATAGAAATATACGAATACGAGTCACAACAATTACAGTTTTAACGTACTTGAATTTTTTTTTTCAATTAGAAAAATGTCGTGTGCGACTGTAATATAATACGTAACAGACTATTTCAATGAGTAAATGTTTGAATTTTTTTTTTGTTTCTATTTTTTAGCGCGTTGATTACGCGGCCTGATATTGACCTCAAATTTATGATTAAAGTTTTTTTTTTTATTATTAAATAAAAGTTTAAAAGGAAATTGAAAGTTTAGCTTAAAATGAAATGACTCGACATCAAAATTACTTAATTTCTTCAATGTGTATACTACAATGTAGGCACAAAATTTGTGTTGTTGTATTATCAATATGCATAATGAAGTCCTTAGAAAATGTTTTGTAAGACGTTCGACCTGTTATATGTATAGAGACTATAGTGACGTTCTTGATCTCTCGCTAAAATTATAAAGATAATAATATTATTATATTTAAATGCTCTAATTAATAGTAATATACAGAATTTTAAAACAACAATACTTTATGTGAGGTTATACTGGAAAAGAACCTGTTAGTTAGAATTAATTCAGATGATGATAAGTCAATCGCGTGCGTATCAAGCAACAATTCAATTTTTGCGTAATTTTTTTAAAAATTTGACTACATTTTGTTATTCTTGTCTTTTCAGAATCAGAGTTAATTTATATCTTATTGTATTCCTATTATTTGGTTATACATATGTCATATGTAAATCACGTTCCAAGCTATTAGCCATTTCCGCATTACTCAATTTACTATCTAATTGTAAAAGTGTGGCAATGAGAATTTTGTAGAAGCAAAATTTTAAGATGTGAGTAACTTTATTAAGAAAACCACCGAATTTTTTGATTAAAGTGCGTCAGTTAGATTTGTCATTTTGGTTTTGGTTGTTGCAAATAAAACGTTTCTCATATTTCCCCGCAAATAACTCTCGCCTAAAATAAAACAAATTTTTTATAAACAATTTTAATTAATTTCTGATCACGATCCGATAGTATTCTTATTTCTTAGCATATGACCATGAAAAAATAATGTTAAATCTTATAAAAGTCTCGAGACGTGCTGACCATTCGCAATTTTCCATGCGGTCATTCATCACCCATAAAAATGGTCTTATTTCACAAAATTACGTTGATTTGAATAAATAGATACTATTTTTATAAATAATATATAATTAAAAATCAATTTAGTTGTTATTGATAAACATGTTTTATAAATATGTACATACATGTAAAAGTTGTGAATTAGGTAATTCTGATCTATAACTAATTAAAACTTATTTTTACTTGTTTTTATCATAATTTCTGACTTGTGGGCACGCTTTAACAAGTAATGATTTCAATATCTAAACAATATAAGATTGTGATATGACTTAACTTCCAGTAGCGTGTAATTTACACATATTATTAAATATTAAGCCAAATGAACGGCACTGTGACTGTTTAATATATATAATAAAACAACATGTTGATTTACCAACTTGCAACATATAATTTTCTATGCACTTTAACATTGTTTAATAATAATATGTATATTTATGTTGGTTTGGGGTTAACTTACAGGTTAAACTTATTTTAATATTTCATTATTACTATTACATATTAGTTCATATAAATGACATTTATTTTTTATATATAAAAAAAAGCATACAATTATAATACAAAACATGGCAAACTTCTCTATTCATTATCATAGCTATATGATCTTACTTTGAAAATATTGCGGTTTTATATACAAAGGAAAAGTGGTTTTGAGAGTCTTTGAGTTGATTTTAAGTGATACATTTTTTTATTGAAATCTTAAAAAATGAATTTGAAAATTGCAACGGAGCTTTTTCCTATTCCGATTTTGGTAACCGCTCAAAATATCGCAACCCAAAAATGTCACTGTAGAAGTACATACCGTGCCAGTGAGAGTTATCGTCGCAGTTATGGATATTTCATTTTAATATTGTTAAATTAGAGATTTAGTGACTTTAAATCTAGGAATTCGCCCTTTGAAGGAAAACCAGATTGAAAAAACTTAACATTCAATCACTGTCGTCGTTGTGTTAACTGAGAAAGAATTAATTTTTTAAGTAAATTGTTCAAACTAAAAATTCTTAATTCTTCCTTTAACTTCAAGTGTTAGTTATTTAAATGTCAGTAGCTACAAATAACTTAATTTATACTTTTCGACTAGATATATGACCAGAATGTTAGAGGTCTGAGGACAAAACTGTATTTAGTTTATTATTATAAATTAACCTTTTATTAACTTAATTTTAAAATATTTACGCCATATATTTCTGCTTGTAAATGTGTGACAAATCTAACGATTTGTCGATTATTGAATCGATAATCTGAACGTGTATGTGGTTACCGCACAACAAACCGTAAGATTCAATCGTAACTGACCACAGTATGGTCAGCAATAAAATTTTAAATACGGTTAAATGATTTATTTAAATGTCTGGGTGTTTACAAATTCTTATATTTCGCTTTAAAACTGTACCTTGTTTCAAGAAGAATGATTGATTTATTTAAGGAAAATTCATGCCTGTGGGATGTGACTTAACTCTTCTAACAAGCACAAACACAACACAAGTTATGAAGCAAACCCAAAAGCAAGTCTTTACTTGATTGATATTTGGTTTGTATATCGTTAAGCGGGAATACGGCCGAAAGGACGAATGTCAAAAGGTCGAATGTCCAAAGGGCGAATGCCGAAATTCCGAATAGGTCGACATGACGAAAGAGTCGAATGGCCAAATGTGGAGGGGCCGAGCGGGTCGAAACGCCGAATATTGAAAGGTCAAATGTCGAAAGGCCGAATGTGCCAAAAAGCCAAATGTGCCTAAAGGCCGAATATGTCGATGGGCCGATTGTATCGAAAGACCGAAGGTGTCGAAAGGCCGGGGACGAAAGGAAACGAGAATATTCTAAAGTAAAGGATGATTTTATTAGGTGAAGAAGTAAAGGAGAGTTCTGTTATGTGAAGGAAAATTTTATTAAGTGAACAAATTTATATATAATCAGTTGAGGAATAGCCAAGTTCCACCTTGGATCATTTTAGATTCCCGTTAACATTTCAATCGCATATATCGAATTTAATCATACTCGGTTAAGGAACAGCCAAGTCTTGAAATGTTCCGTTTTGTGCAATATCTCATACTTGAAGTTGCCGCAGTGTGCCTTATGCGGCATTGAAATATGCCGTAGTTTACTATACGCCATATTGAGGCATGCAGTAGTGTACCTTATGCCGTACTGAAACATGCCATAGTATATGCCGCATTGAAATATGTCATAATGAAATATGCCATAGAGTACTATATGCCGTAGAGTACCATATGCCGTAGTGACATATAGTATACCATACTGAAATTACTGGAACCTCTTTCAAAGAACGATCTGATCATCTTGCCTAAATAGTTACATAATTAGGACACTAATTTATATACATCCGAACTGATAAATAAGGGCCTATAGAATTGATGTTCCATATACCTCCTAATAATACATCCTGGTTTTTCTAATTTACAAAATTAATAAAGGCAACTCTTAACTAAAATAAATTAAATATTTTAACTAACAATTTCGATATTATTTGTTTCACGCAGAAGCAAATTTCATAAAATGGCACCAATAGTTTTTCAAGCTGGCAGAGATACAGACTTGACGGTTAAAAATAATTTGTAGGAGTTAATCGTTCATAACGAGGAGCACAACATTTCGCGAAGATGGTAGGTTAACCATTGCCATTACGGTGAACCTAGGATAAATATTTTAAATTTCTTAATGTTTCACAATAATCTGGAATCTCTAGTAGCCAACAATCCAAATGATATATTAATAGATATCAGTGATATTATTACTCAAAATTTTCCAAAATAAATAGTTCCAACTGAGGGACGTATGCATTCATTCTGTTTACATGGTCCTGAGTATGACATCGATAGGAGAGAATACCATTTTTTGAAATAAATTCGGTCAACGGGCACAAATGATAACTCGCTATGATGGAACATTTTTCAAGTACTGGAAACATGCTTTAGTGACTTCAATTCATAGGAAGGGTCAATTCATGAAATGGTTAATTACCACCCTATTTCTAATTTGTCAGGTTTGAGCAAAGCTTTTGAAAATTTTTAGTTTCAATGTTTTTCGGCGACCTTCACCAATTGGGAATAAACATTGCAGAAAAAATAGGAATAATAAGAGTTCGAAAAGTCTCTCATCGAACTATTGGTTCAATCATCGCCTCCGGTAAAAAAAACGCCCAGGGCTGGTAAGCGGATTGTACGCTCATTTTATAATGAAACATTTATTATTTGCAAAAGGATGCAAACAGCCCAATATTGAGGAATCAAGATGACCCACTGCATTGTTTCGTTTATACGCTAAACGAATAACTGTATAGTAAATAGCCATGTCAAAACATCGAATTTTGTTACGAAAATAGCAAGAACCTGCGCGCTTTTAAAGCCAGCTCTAGTAGAGAGCGTGTGTGTGCAAGTAACCTTAAAATAGGTAAAAATAAATTATTACATCAAAGTTTACCCTTCCTAAATGCAATATCTATAAATATTGGTAATGTTATACACACCAATGTTGCTGGACCGTTTTTTACTTGATTTGGTTCTGCCAGATTTATCTAAAGTCGTCATGGTTAAAACACCCACCACATACAGATTAATGATGAATTCAGTCACAAATGAAGGAAATAGCTGTCCCTCAAATTGGACGGAGTCTGTTTCAAATGACATTAGTGCCCAATACTAGTAATGTGATGAATATGCCGTGGGGAAATCCCGAGATCGAAATCGATTATTTTTCCTTAATAATATTTTAACTCTAAGACGCATAGGAATAATATATTACAGATAAACCTCGGTTTAAGAAACTAATTAGTGGTTGGCCTTTCTCTCATTTACGATTGTCCCTTAGATCCGAATGTACAAAATTTTAATATCTCCTATAGAAGTGTATCTATCAATAGTATTTTCAAGTCAAATTCAGGCCGATTAAGAAGGAACGTTGCTATTTTTTAACCGATTATGATGAAATTTAGCATGCACGATGGAAGTGGGATTCTAAAACGAGTTTTAGATGAAGTTCTGGAATACGCGGTTACAGAGGAATGAACTTGGTTATTTATTAACTATTCATGATGAAATTCGATTTGTATTATTGAAATGGGATTCTAAAATAAGGTTTAGATGAAGTTCTTGAATATGGCTAATTAGGAAGAAACTTTACCGTTTCTTAACCTATTTTTATGAAATTTAGCAAGCACGATGGAAGTGGGAATCTAAATTTAAGAAGTTCTAAAATATGGCTAATTAAGAAGGAACTTGGCCATTCCTCAAATTCGCCACGTACGATGGAAATAGTATCTTACATGATTTTTAGATGAAGCAGTCGGTGAGAGGCCAATTAGGAAGGAACTCGGATATTTCTTTACCGATTTCATGTTCTATTTATCGAATTGGCCATATTCCAGAACTTCTCTAAATATCATTTTACAATAACATTTCCATCGTAGAAATCGGGTTTCATCATAACCGGTTAATAAACAACCAAGTTCCTTGTCAACTGACCATATTCCGGCTCTTCTTGACCAGTAGTTCAATAAAACGTGATAATTCCGACAGTGTACAAATTGGAGGAAATTGAAACGCAAATTAATGATGAGTGGGTTGGCTTTTTGTTATTGACAGGCTTACCTGAGCAGTATAATCCTATGATAATGGCAATAAAAAGCAGTCTAAAATAAGTGGTGTAAAAATAATGACTGATTCTGTCAAAACTAAGTTACTTCAAGACGTGAAGAAGGAAACCAACAGATCATCAGGAATATTTAGCCAAATTAGCAAAGCCGAAAAGCCAAGAAACATAGTAATGAAAAAGGACTGAAGTGTTACAATACCAAGAAATACGACCAAATAAAACCAGATTGTAAACAAAACCAGTCAAACTGAGCAAGCAATATTTACATCGTTTTAAGCGAAATATCAACTGTAAATTATCTTATGCCCGGTTTCACAAAAAAAATATCCAATCTCAAGTTAAATAATATTTCCTCACTTGTATTAAATATTTACATATTCAATGCAAGCTTTTATATTTTTTACAGAAATATTACAGAATTTATTTCTACAGAAATGGTTTAGCGAAATTTTTATCATTCAGCTTTATATTTAGCTGGGCGAAATTGGGCAGTTAAATATTAAGGTCTCCAGTTAAAACGCTCATGCAGAAAAGGCATAAAATTAGCATGCGTTGATTTTGTATTATGGAATAAATCACAATTTCATAAAAGAAGAAAGAGAGCTTAAAATAGAGTGTGCCAACAACAATATAAATAATCTGTAAATAAATAAACAAAATAAAATAAAATAATAGTGAATTCACGAGGTCGGTTTTCACCCTAGCATATTTTTTCCCGAGCTCTTTAACCAATCAAATCACTCATGGTTGATTCAAGAGGTCGGTATTTATTTCCGTGCTCCTCTTTAACCAATCAACCACTAAAATAATAATAAAAAATGTAATATGATTGATTTAGGAACTCGGAGATATATCTTAGGATAAAAAACCGACTTCATGAATTCACCATGAAAAAAAAATACTTACCAGTTATCACTTGATACGTAAATAACTATTTTAACATATCTATATGCTAAAAGATTATGGAATATAAATATTGGACATCGAATATAAAACATTTAAATTAAAAAAAACATTCCTTTGAAATAATGCTTCTGGATCCCAGCACCGTCAAGTCAACATTGGTGCGTCCAAGAACCGTTGACGGACTGTTCGACGACAGCACGTCCGTACAAATTTCATTTGCTCATAATTATATACATAGCTTAAAAACGTAATCTGTATATTATATCACTGACCATAACCATATTCATTTCATATGAGTATTTAAGCGTTACTCATTTTCATCCAAGAATGTACCCAATGCAAAACTTAAGTTTAGTAACGTCACTAAATTTTTAATTAGGTATTAATACGATTGATTCATTCACCTTGTGCGTTTTCGTCACAACTGTAGATACAATTTTTCAACCAAAATTTAAGAAATGCTTATTTATTTAGTCCCACCATCATTATTTAAAATCCACATCATTGGCTTTCCACCACCACGAGATACCATATGTATGAAAATTCACTTTTCATTTTCAAATTATAATAATTATAGAGTTGATTTTAATTGCCATATTATGGAAAATTCTCTAAGCTGGTACAATAAAATATAAATTTAGTTTTGAAAAGTAACTTTTTCATGTAATTGACCTTATTTTGTTCACCAGAAATACATACATACATACATAATATGTGTTTTGTCTCAATGTTATAATAATGTAGTAGCCGTACATATTTTAATGTTGTTTGGAATTGATTAGAATTATGCAACACGCTGCGGGAAGGATTGTCTTTACATTATTTTATGCCTTGAATGATTTCAGACAATAATACCGGAAAAATAGGTATAAAGTTTCATTCATATTAATACACCATAAATAATAGGTTTATTTTTTTTAACGGTGGTTACATGCCACCGAAAGTGCAGAATTATAAATTAAATTTCTTTTTTAATTTTTTTTTTTTTTTTTTTAAATCGCGAGTCATTCACATTTTTCTTTCTACATGAATAGTTTTCAAGTGAACATGGAAGAGCGGGTATATTACCGTAAAATATTATTTACATTTTTAATTGTGATTTTAATTTTACAATTAATATAACCAGTGGTTTTTGTGTTCTAAGGTGGTTTTTATCGCCGTTTAATCCCCCATATTTAAGGGAGTCATCTTAAATTAAGAATTCAAATCAGGCATAATATATTCTTCCTCTACATATGAAATATACTTTAACATAAAGTGAAAAAATGATTAATGCAAGTTCAAGAACATTGAATACTGCGAAATATAATAATAATAATATTATTCGAATAAATAAAATAATTTTAAACCGCGAAGGTCAATCAAATCGCGCGCGTTTGTATTAAAATTAAGAAGAAAATTTTTGTTTGTTTTGTCTCTACTGTATGGCGGTTTTTTTTTTCTTTTTAATATAAAAGCAAAATTGATTAATACAAATGTTACCATTGCAATTCTTATCTGTGAAGACGTAAGACACAATAATAAAACTTACGAACATATAAAAAGTGATTTAAAAAGCAAAAATTCATAACTATTATAAATAAGTCGAGACAAGTTAATAATACCATAAATTAATAGTTTATAAAAAGAAAAATCTATAAATAAAATTGAAAACTAGTTTCGGCTTTGTAAAATATCTGCAATACATATTACTTAATAGTGAAACAGTTAACTTTTGAAGGGATTTGAAAAAAAAATATTTTAATTAATAGTGAAAAATAAAAATAGTTTGTGTCGAAATAATAAGAAAATCATGCATTTAATCACAGTGACAACCGTAATTTTAGTAACAATTTTATGTTGCATCCAACATTCGTCGGCCGATCCAATATTCGCCAAATTATTTGGTTTTAATTCGTATGGTGGTTATCAGGGAGGTGGTTATGGTGGTGGTGGATATGGAACTGGATATAGAAGTTTCGGAGCACCAGCTCCAAGACGACAACCGAGCAGTCGAAGTGATGGTGCACGCAGTTATAAACAAGTTTGCCGAACAATACATGCAGATTCGTACGCTAATCCTAGGGCAATTCCATTCCCAGCTCAACCATTCTGTCCTTATTAAGTTTTTAAAACAAGATAACATGTTTGTTTGAAACATTTCGTAGTTCACTAAGATTAACGACAATTGTGATAATTTTTTTATAATTAAGTCAATTATTTTTATGAAAAGAGATTGAATCTAAAATAAAATACAATTTTTTATTGAAATAATATTTTTTATTATGTGTTTCATTTGTTTTTGCGGTGTGATAATTTTGTTAAGAAATAATTTTGAGATTTATTTATGTTAAACACTTAAACTTAAACACAAAGTGAAACTTTGAACAGAAATGTAATAATAAGTGTTTTCTTGGCGGTTTTATTTATACTAATCTGTATATAATTCAATTCATTTTTTTTTTTTTAATTTAATATACAATATGTGCCTAATATCAGAATCAGATACAGAACAAAAACTTTGTTCGGAAATTAGACAACTCAATTAAAACCCACACGTAGAACTATGTGATGTGCAACATAATTAATTCCTTATATTTATCTCTTTATTGGTATTAGAATAGAAGTGACGAAGACGTATCAAAAGATTTCAAGTATGGAGTTGAAAAAGAATTAGAGGCACATAAAGCCTCATATTTAATTTAATTAAACTAAATTATCTACCTAATTAATTATTTACTACAAGTAAATATAATACAGTATACAAAACGGTAGCATGTTAAATCGCTCGTTGCGTTTGACCGCTGAAGAAGCAGTTAGTTGAAAGGCCGTTTAACCGACCACTAAGCCATATATTGTGTTATACATTACATCGATGAGAAAATGAAATCAGGGCAACTTTTAATACATAATTTGCCTAAAAAGGATTTCTTTCCGACAAGGTAATTATTAAAAAAAATTGGCGTAAGAAGATTAAAATGTTGTATTACACTTATATAGGGGAAAATTGGAGGTGGTCAAGCCCAAAAAACAATCTTACACCCAATCGTTTCTATGTTTCGAAGCAAGTAGGTATATAGTTGTTAATTAACTGAGTTTTTGGTCAGCACCGACAACCGAACACGAAAACACAGCATCGCGACCATCTCTTCTTACTATTTGGCAGTCACCTTGCTAACTAAATTGGATGATTTGAGGCCCCAGAACTTTTAGTTTCTGAAAAATCTTAAAATCAACGTTACTCGTAAATAACGATCAATCTAAAAAGTGCCATTAAAGTGAAATTACACAAAGTGTTGTGTTTTATTCGAGTATTAAGAAATCATTTTTCTTGAAATGTTCAATAAGACTATCTGTGATATTTGTGAAACTATCGATCTGGTGGTCACATTCATCGAAAATGTAACATTTAATAGACATTTTAATAGCATTATAGCCAAAATGAACTCAATGCTTGGGTTTATCATATATATGATGGACTAATGGCTTCCAAGAAAATGAAGGCTTCCTTCTGTATTTCGTCTATGTTAGATGCAAAGTAGAGTATGCTGCATGAGACACTTTATCAGTTGGCCGGGCGCAATCCTGCTTAGGACGCCATCAAGATTCTTCGAAAATAAAATAAATGGGGCATATCTTCATTTTTCTTTAATAATGAAAAATGTTGGCTGATGAAAATGAAAAATTAAATTTATTTAACGGAAGGAGGCATTGGCGGAAAAAAACCCACATTGTTTTAGTACAAACATACATTTATGCATATATACGTTTACACCTCTGTGAAAAACCGTAAGCAATACGCGTAACCGTAAAACCGAAGCAGTCTTAATTACCAGTAGGAAGGTAAGAGAAATTGTAAATATTGATGTTGGCGGAATCTTAATACCCTCGCAGCCTTCATTACGATATCTGGGTGTCGAAATTGATGCGCGCTTTAACTTTAAGGAACACCTAACGATAGTGAGCAGAAAAGCTGCCAAAGTAGCTGCAGCCCTCTCCCGCATTATGCCCAACACTGGCGGGTCAAGAGAGTGTCTTAGGATGCTGCTGGCAAATGTTGTAACCTCCATCATCCTCTATGGATCACCTGTTTGGAGTGATGCGATGGACTTTGGGACATATAGACAAAAGTTAGTATCGGTGTACCGCCTTGGTGCCTTAAGGGTAATATGTGGTTTCCGCACAGTATCCGATGACGTGACAGTTGTTATTGCGGGAATGATCCCAATTGATCTACTTGGAAAGGAGAGGAAGAAATGGTACCTACATCGTGAACAACCAGGGAGCAGAGCATCAGAACGCATTACAACTCTGACAGAATGGCATAGACGGTGGGATAGATCGGAAAAGGGTCGGTAGACTTACAGTCTCATAGCATCCATCGAAAAATGGATAAATAGATAGGCGACATGGCGAACTTAACTGCTATCTGACGCAGTTGTTAAGTGGGCATGGTTGTTTCGGGGCATATCTTTACAGATTTAAGCATACCGACACTCCAGAGTGTCCGGCCTGCAAAGGATCACAAGAGGATGTGGAACACGTTTTTTTTCAATGTTCGCGGTTTGAGACAACCCAGAGTGAACTGTCGGATATCCTTGGGCAGCGCCCAACACCTGAAAACATATCCGAACTAATGCTTGTTTCTGAAGAAACATGGAATGCTGTAAGCCACACTTCGGCGGTGGTACTGAAGGAGCTGAGACGCTTAGAGCGTGCAAGAGCAGAACAACGAACAACAAATCGTGATTAGATAGCGGTGGCAATCTCAATCAATGGTTGAGACGCTGTGGAGAATAGACTCGAATGATTAGTCACCTCCATGCGAAGTAATGTCTAACTATAGTTCCGCATGGAGGATGGATAAACGGGTGTGAGGTTTTTAGTTGGTATAAATCCATCACTGTTGCTGAGATGTTTGCCACCATCAAAGCTTCGTCTTGTTGAAGATTTCCCTTCCAAAAAAAAAAAAAAAACCTTTGTGAAAATATCTACTGCTGTCTCGAATGTGTAGTGTCACTGACTACCTAATTGATGATCGTGCAAATGGATATGTAAAAGCAAAGAGGCAGCAAATGAATTGGCTGCTAAATTAGAAGTAGAGCTCATTTTCCAAAATAAACGAATCTGAAGAAGAAGAGATTGTTTGAATATGAGCGCACTGACGAAATTCCAAATGCAGATGAACCAGATAAAATATTTATATATCATTTGTTCAATGTTATTCTAGACAAAGCTATTAATTCATTTTCAGAAAGAACAGCTGAAAAATTGTAATAATACATGGGGATTTTTAAATATGTAACTGCCAAATAAAAATGAGTTGAAAGGAGCCGTATCACAGAATTAATCTTTCTTCTGTGGCTGTATTATGTTTTAGAAATGAAATTGAGTAACGAAGAAAATAAGGACATCAATGGAAGTGATCTCTGTGGATTTAGATATGGCTACCTAATTTAAATTTAAGTAGTATTGCTTATATAAAGTTAAGTAACTCTGATGGTGGAATTATCTTGTTTATATTCACATAAAATAAAAGACAGACTTTAGAAACATCGATTAGTCGAGACACTCTCCTTAAACTTCCCAAAAATTTGTTGCCCGAGCCGCTAAAAAACCATAGAAACTATAAAATCTGCATCCTTCAAAACAGACTACTTCTTTTGTTCGCTGAGGTTTACATCACAGAAAACATCTCAATTCATGTTCCAGGTATGAGGCTTTGTGTACATTAAAATTTTTAAAAAATCATACACCTACCGGCCGGTTATAAAACCAAAGCATTGCGCTCAAAATGCCTTAGGAAAAAATTAAAGCAAAATCGAACCATAACGATATTTAACTTTTAAATTATTTTCTTTATTTAACAAATAAATTAATTTAAAATTTAATTTCATATTTTTTTTTGTTGTTAATTCAAGGAATGATAAAATTTTTGAAGTAAAGCTCGTCAATACTATGAGAGTAGGTAGCATGTATAAAATATTTAAAAAATTAAATGTTGAATCAAAAATTATAGGTATGTTTTACATATAAATATATTTACAAAAAAATAATTTATTTTCTCATAGTCTCTTGGGAGCAAGAAGCTGTATTTTCTAGATATATTAGAGTATTTTTAAATTCTTTAAAACAACCTTTTTTGTACAATATAGAAAACACATGCTAAAAAAAATGAAAATGTTAAAAATAACAAAATTTTATCGGTACATTCACGCCGGTCATATTTCTTATTTAATTTTCTCGATTGTGATATTGTTCCAGCAGTATTCTGTAACTCATCCTTTGTATCCTTAACGCTAACTGACGATGAAACAAGCGTATCGAGTGTGGCTGCACTTTTCTGCGTTGTCTCCGATAAGTGTCTTGATATTGATAACATTTTATCGGTAACACTTTCATGTTGCGCAATTAAACTACCACGGTTTGATCGTGTACTTCCACCACCACCACCACCACCACCACCACCACCTCTTTGTCTCAACTCAGATTCATCACTCATCGAAAATAATTCTTTTTTATCAGCCTTCTCTATTTCGAGCAGCGTCGAAATATTTGCCTTTCGAAATGCTTGAAGTGTACGAGAAAATTGTTGCCTATGCGTATCCACTTCTTTTTCTAGTACAGGATCACCTTCATCTTTGGCCCAGTCATCTAATTTTTCTATAGATTTACGAAATGCAGATAGTTTGGTGCGGCCCGCCTCATTTAGGCTTTCTAGTTCGGACAGTGGTCCACGAAATGCTAAAATATCCTGTAGTTAAAAAAAAGAAAATACATTAAGCATGATTTTCAAAAGAACTTGTCGGTTTAACGTTAACAAATTATTAGTTTCAGCAGAATTCGTATTTAAATAAAGTTTGGGTACTGGCCTTGGTTGAATTCCGCCGTTAAAATGGTTTATAGAGAGAAGATAACTATTTAATTAAAATTTTATTTAATAAAAAATGCTAGTTTGAGTTATTTAAATTTTGATGTAAGTAAATTAAGTACAATTATTAAGATTATGTATGTCATTAGAAATTTGTAGGTACTTAATTCAAAAATAATAACAATATCCTCTGCATAAACAAAATTTGCTCAAATTGCTATAAAACTTTGACAGCTCATCTCTGGGTATAGTAGCAAAGTATAAAAAAATATTCTTATTAAAAACAAAATATTTAAATTCACCTGTATAATTGCTTTAACATGTAAATTATGATCGATTATATCTTGTCGCAGTGATGATAATGTATATTTACGTGTATCCATTTTATTTTTAATTAACTTTTATTTTATTGTATAAAATTTAGTTTGGTAAAGTTAAAACAAAACATTTCGTCGATTTGTCGTGATACTCACACCATTACATTTTTCTTGTCGAAAAACACTAAACTGTTATAAAAAAAAGTAAAGTAAATTCTGTGCTAACTAAAAATAAGTGACATCTTTAGTACGGGATTGCAAATAAATTAAAAAATTTTTTATTCAACCGGTGTGTATTTGTACGGGAGCAAACAAGCTGATATTTTTTTGCAAATAAAATTTGAAACAAATTCATATATAAAAAAAAACCTTGACGTCAAAGCACGCAATATTCTTGGCTAAAAAAAGGTTGAATGTAGTTATACTACATTGAGAAGTAACTAAATTTAACGGTGAATACAACAATTTTGAAAATGAGTAAATTCAAAGAAGAACTTAAATATTTTGGTGGTGTTGGCGGGTAAGTACATGTGCAATATAAATTGGCCATTGGCGAATCATGTTTTTAAAGAAAATTGTTTTGCCTAATAAGTAACTTTAATAAAATTGTGTGTGAATGTGTTATCTAATCTCTAATTAGGCAGTACAAAATATAAATGCAATCAATACTAGAAATATGTATTTATTTTATTATTTTTGTGTTTGAATTTTTATTGAAGTGTCTTGTATATGTATGTACATTTATGTATATTGTATACTTGATTAATATTTGGGAAATCCCCTACATAAAGTTGCTGCTTAGTGCTTACAACAGAAGCGACATGTCGACTCTTTTGAACTTGGGTTGGCGAAGGCACAGAATAGCTTGTTGTTTGTACCCTGTGATTTATTATTCTGTGGCGAAGGTAAGATTCAGTCGCAGAATAATAAAAAACTTTTTTTTTAAATTTATTTGTTTGTCTTGAAATGTTGCTGATCACATCGCCAAATATTTATATGTAAATTGACATTTTTATTTTGTTAAACTTATACGGAATCACGCAGTACCCAGAACCACTTATTGCGACTTAATTTATCCACTTTTTATTGGTCCGCTCCGTAACGCGTACAAAACGAGACTGAATAAACAACTTGGTTGCTGTACCTTATATTTTTCATGTTACCCCCCAGACAGTCTCGACGCTGTAGCGCAGTCACGCAATAGCGCAAAAGTTAAATTATATGAAAATACATGCGAATTGACAAAGTCGACGGACGGAGCGCATTAGACCAAGTACTAAAATTAAATTATTTTCAATATTCCACGCAAGAACGGATTGAGGTGTCAGTTTCTGATGTAAAAAAAATACAAAATGAAAGAGATTCTTGGGAACTAAAGTTATCCAAATTAAAGTGAAGCCAATCACATGAAACGGTTTTATGTAGCTAAATTATTACTTATTAACTAGATTAGTAGATTTTATACTACGACGGAAGGTGGTTTGGTGTCTATTGGAGGGGGGGATCAAAGTTGAGTAGATTAATCTACCAGCTCCGTAACCTTCCAGTAGGGTGCGCATCACGTGGGCTGTTCTGGTCTTGTCATTAGGCAGCTACGTGATGGGTTCAATTGTGTAAGGGGTAACCTGTTCACAATTCGCAAGTGTACGTACTGCCTCCTCGTGGCAACCACTGGTAACTAAGGCCACTTGGCACATTTTTGGCCATTTGGCACAGGCTAAAGTACGGCGCTAAAGGAGAAAACTTTGACAAAAAACCCTAATCTAAGGTGGAACAGCATATGCCGAAAGATGAATGGCTGATAGGTTAATCAGCCCAAAATATGCGGACTCTGGATACCAGGCACCCTCCAGTTTTATTTAGCCTTCCTGTAGTATAGCTGGGTGACCTACAGGTGATTTGCAATTCCCAGCAACTCGTAAGAGTAAAATCAAACGGAATACGGGGCAGGAGTAGGAATATACGGGAGTGGGACAACCCTCTCGAGGTCCTTGAGCTCCAATGCTACCGTCTTTCTAGCGGAACTACATGCTGTAGTAAACATCTAGGAGGGAGAGCAATAAGCCCAGATAGTATGTATCACGTACCGGGAGGCAATATTGTCAGGTTCATTAAGAACCTGAATATTGACTGGACGGATAATTAAGCAGGGGCCAGCACAATAGATCTTTTAGGTCGCAGTGCGAAGTGGCTGATCGCCCGCATGGCCCCCGCAATAATAATAATAATACTACGACGGAAAATTTAAATTGGTCAAAAAATGCGTTTACAAAAAAGGGTTTAGAGCCATCAAATTATAGATTTACGGAAATCAAAAAGGTTTAGTTCATGTTAGATAGTTTAAAATAATTTTAATGTCAAAAACGTGCGTCGAGATTGTCAGCAAAATTTTTATTTTTATAGTACTAAATTAATTTTTGCGTTTTGTGCGTAATTCCGTCTCCATTCCGTCGAGATTGTCTCTACCCTTAAGGTCGAGTTACAATGAATCCGTCTCGTTTCCTTCCGTCGTTCTCCGTCTCGTCTTTTCCGTTTGTTGGTTACATTGCATCCGTTCCGTCTGTTTAAACTGACATTTGAAAAACAAATAAGAAAATAAAATGAACGACTACGAGACTCTAAAATCTTTAGAAATTCTCTTTGATTTATACGTTTTGTATAAACAATATTATAGAATTTGTAAGCAAAACAGATGGTGGATGTGTCCTTTAAATCTGGATAGGGACGAATCCGGGTATTTTAATACTAGCTTTCTCCAAATGAAATAGTTAGATAGTGATCCATTTTAATTTTTAACAATTTAATTTTTTTTTTAATGTTTTCAAATAATCTAAATCCCTATATAGTTCAGCCACAGAATACAACCAGAAGAGACATAACGCTGTTTTTGTATGGAAAAATTTGGACTCATTTTTTTGACCTTGATTTGCCGAAGGTAAGAGAAAGTTGGATTATGTATTCTTTGGTTTACTGGTTTTTATTTGAAATAATAAAAATTGAGAATCCTTAATAGTATAGTTAGTGAAATTATTTGATAAGTTTTGTTTTAACAGCATAATTTGTATCAAATATTCAAAAAATTCATAATATTCGAAAATAATTATACTTCAATGTCCAAAAAAGAAGGTAAGATGAAAAAAAAATTTGATCCACGCAATGTCTATTCTGGTTAATCTTTCTTCTGTGGTTCAGCCTACTTCTCACGTTATTTCAAAAAATTAATTTGATTTATTTGGTTAAGATATGTTCCGTCTTCTTTATAACTAACCATTCCGTTTCTTCATACAAAATGTACAGAAAATGTCTAAAACTAATTTGGGCGGAGAAGTGGAACGGAAAGGAAAGGATCCATTGTAACTCGACCTTTAGTTTTGAATTTTCAGGCACTGAACGACAACATAATACTGAAAATCTTACCTTCGCCAAAACAATGTCAACAAAAAATGAGTCCACGTTTCTCCATATGAAAACCGCGTTACGTCGGTTCTGGGTATTCTGTGATTCAGTGTTAAGATGTCGTTCAGTGGCAGAAAATTCAAAATTACCATATGAAATACCAGGTAATAACAAAAATTTCTCGGTCCACGCAATGTCGTTTTTGGTTATTTATTATTCTGAGGTTACATTAGTGGCTTTCCACTATGGAAAGCTTTCAGGTCCGCCAGCTGTTGGCAACATATTGAGTCAAACACATATGAAATTTTCTGATTACAAGTACATTTTTACAAAAACTGAGTTATGTCACTTTTTGGACTTCTTTGTCATCATATTAGTTAGCGCAAAAGTAATCCAAGTACTGTTGAGCACTGCTGTTAACAAAGTTCTATTACCTATCACAATTTAACATATCGTAACAAAAACATATTAGCCTCAATTTTAACAATCATGAAAACACGTTTTTGCACATCTCTCTAATAGCAAAATGTTACTTAGATCACTCTGTTCTTAACTAGCCGTATATTATTTTGGCATTATTATTGAATTTAATTTTAATATTTTTATTTTTATTGATAATTTTTTTGAAAAAATGAAAATGATAATTAACAAATGGTATTTTTACTTTTTATTAATTTTTTGTTAAATGTTAATTAATTCATGTAATTTCTAATATGCTACCGGTGGTTAGACCATTTTAATTGTGTTTCGATTAACACGAGAAGTATGTTAGTATTTACGAACAGTAATTCAACGAAACCGACTAATAGACATAATTCTTTTTATTCAATTAAATGGTTTTTAATATGTTTCGAATATTGTAAGAGAATTCAATCTAGTTTCGAACTGATGAGCTTATGATTATGAAAAAATCAATCTTCTCATCAGGCCGCGGCGACTGGACTGATTTATACCACAATTTACATTCTATATATACAGAATGTGCTGTGCTTTAAGTACTAGCGAATCGTACTAATACAGATGAATTCTCTTACAATTTTTTCTTCTTCACAATATTCAAACTGCTCTGTGTGTAAGCTAATTTTTACTGTTTATTAATTTTTTTGTTGAATGTTAATTAATTCATGTAATTTCTAATATGCGACCGGTGGTTAGACCATTTTAATTGTGTTTCGATTAACACGAGAAGTATATTAGTATTTACGAACAGTAATTCAACGAAACCGACTATCCTCCCCGACAAAACAAAGAGAATTTAAGTATTTCTTGAAAAAAAAATAGTATTGCGTTTTGGTTTATGAGTATAGTCTAGTTGGTACACTATGGTAGGCTCTTTATTTCACGTGATAAAAGATCTATATTTGGTTGATTAATTTTTTAAATAACGCAACTGGAATATAAAATTGTTTAAAAGAAAGCGACAAAACAAAGAGAATCTCAGTTCTCTTTGAATTTTGTTTACGGTAAGTTGTGTTTTTTTTATTCTTTTTTAAATATATTTACTTCTATAGCTAGTCATTGCAATATGCAATTTCCAGAAAAAATGAAAACGTTTTCTACGACTTATACGAACATATTTGTCTAAAGTTGAAGTGGACAAAATAAATGAACTTCAGCGGGAAAATTGGTCAGCAGCTGATATTTCCAAAGTACTAGACAGGGGATTGTCAACCATTTATCGATATCTCAACCAACAATATGAAGAAAATTACGAGAAACCGAAAGTTGGAAGAAATAGTGCTATCACTCCAAAGGTTAAACTGCTCATATTAAGATCTTCTTCTAATTCTATAAAGTCTGCTGCAACGATAAAGCGTGATTTGAAATTAAATGTATCAGTAAGGAGCGTTCAAAGGTTTCTAAGGTCAGCTGAGCATTTACAATGGAAAAAAATCAAAAGAACACCTGCTTTGAAACATCACCATAAATTAGCACGACTTGTGTGGGCACAAAAGCATATGTCTTAGACAGATAAATGGGACAAGGTCATTTTCTCTGACGAGAAAAAATTTAATTTAGATGGCCCCGACAGTTTCGACTTTTATTATCACGACCTAAGAAAGCAGCCCTTATATTTGTCAAAGCGCCAAATTGGAGGTGGGTCCGTAATGGTTTGGGGCGCCATTTCAAAGTCAGGTGCCATAGATTTAGTGTTCATCAGTGGTCGACAGAATAGTACTAAATATGTCGAGTTACTAAACACAATTTATCAAAATTAGAGCGGTTCTGGAATCCGACAATTTCATTTTTGAGCAAGATAACGCTGCAATCCACACTGCACACATGGTAAAATCACTATTTAAAATTAAAAATGTAGAGTTGATAGAGTGGCCAGCAATTTCGCCTGCTGTGAATATAATTGAAGACATATAGGGATACCTTTGCCGAAAAGTATATCCAGAAGGCAAACAGTGTGAAAGCGTAGAAGAGCTTAAGGGCGCTATTATAAGAGAATCGTAAAAAATTCCACGATTGTTCGTCAAAAAATTATATGATTCTCTGCCGCGAAGAATATTTGCAATTATTATAGCCCAAGGCGGTCGAACTAAATATTAATTTAAAAAAAATTGCCATATTTAAATTCATAAAAATATTTTCTCTTTGTTTTGTCGCATGAAATAATAAATTTTTAAATAAACTGATTTGTTTTTAAAAATTTTACTGATATATTTTTTCTGGCTGTAACTTATATGAAATATAATTAGTTTAATTTAGCAGAAATATAAATTAAAAAAAAATAACTTTAAAAAAAGTTATAACGATAATATCATTTTTTTCTTTGTTTTGTCGGGGAGGATAATAGACATAATTCTAACCGAGCAAACGGCGCAGTGGTTAAAGCTGCGGCGGTTGGATCGGGAGGTACCGGGTTCGAATCCCTATAGGGGCGGGATGCAAAAGGGATTTTTCATCATCTGATTACGATCGGTGATGAAGATGAACACATCTATGACCCCCTGTTGAGAGTGCAGAATCCATGGGCCGACCCACCTTTCATGTCAGCACTACAGGTTGGCATGAAGCAATGCAATGTGCAGGTGGTTTTTCAAAGACGGATCTGTAGCCGCCCGTCCTCGATTTGGCTACTCCAGGCGTAAAGTAGGACGGTAAAAAATAAATCAAGAACAAACAACAACAACAACGACATAATTCTATTTGATTAATTAAATGGTTTTTAATATGTTTCGAAGATTGTAAGATTCAATCTAGTTTCGAACTGATGAGCTTATGATTATGAAAAAATCAATCTTCTCATCAGGCCGCGGCGACTGGCCTGATTATACCACAATTTATATTCTATATATACAGAATGTGCTGTGCTTTAAGTACTAGCGAATCGTACTAATACAGATGAATTCTCTTACAATTTTTTTCTTCTTCACGATATTCACACTGCTCTTTGTGTAAGCTAATTTTTACTTTTTATTAATTTTTTTGTTGAATGTTAATTAATTCATGTAATTTCTAATATGCTACCGGTGGTTAGACCATTTTAATTGTGTTTCGATTAACACGAGAAGTGTACTCTCGTCGAGAATTACTGTTCGTAAATACTAATATACTTCTCGTGTTAATCGAAACACAATTAAAATGGACTAACCACCGGTAGCATATTAGAAATTACATGAATTAATTAACTTTTAACAAAAAAATTAATAAAAAGTAAAAATTAGCTTACACACAGAGCAGTGTGAATATCGTGAAGAATAAAAAAATTGTAAGAAAATTCATCTGTATTAGTACGATTCGCTAGTACTTAAAGCACAGCACATTCTGTATATATAGAATGTAAATTGTGGTATAATCAGTCTAGTCGCCGCGGCCTGATGAGAAGATTGATTTTTTCATAATCATAAGCTCATCAGTTCGAAACTGGATTGAATTCTCTTACAATCTTCGAAACATATTAAAAACCATTTAAATGGTATTTATTGAAAAATTCGAAATTCTTTCGGTCGAACCGTTTACACCATATTTCTGGTTGGCCTATTTTAGGCCAGGCCACACTTTTTACATACTTGACCTAATTTTGGTAACTAGCGTTTTCACCGTGTGACCTATGCAGTTTAGGTCGAATATAGTGTACAGTCCGGGACTAAATATGGCGGTGTAAACTACCTCATTGTACTGAGTTTTTTTCGATAATAGTCATTTCAAATTAATACTAGCACAGCTACTGCTCACTTGAAAATATATCGTGACAAGAAAAGCTGTCAAACAGTCGATTGGATTATCGCTTATGCCCTTCACCTTTCTATTACTCTTCCACTTCATGCTTTTGCATTAAAAAGATAAGAAGGTAACTAATTAACACTTAACGATGGCTTATGCGAAATTAAATATTTTTAGCTTGTACATACAGCAAGAGCTTGTTGCTAAGTTATGTAACGATGGCAAGTTTACCCAAACTTCGAAATTATAACGTTGCCGATAATTTATTGCTTCAAGTTAAATAATTATTCTGCAGAATATAAATAAAAATAAATAAAATAAACTTGTTAATGCTCGGGAGGTGCAATTTTTAATCAAACTATTGTAATATTTATGTTATTTAACAATGTTGAACAAAATCACTAAATTTGAATAACCCGTTTCATTACTGTACATTTAAACACGAGAAATTGGTCTTATCTTCGATTTGGTTGTATTAAAATAGCTTACATTCACTAATTTGTATTTATGCTACGACATCGCTTTGTGTTGTAGTTAGGTTCTCAAAACGAGTAATTCAAATACCAAATACGCTTAACCTCTTTAATCAGTCCTTCTTTGGGACCATTTGAAAATGGTCCGACTTAGAGATCGTCCGATTGTGCAAATTGAAAAAAATCGAATAATTATGCTTCTCTCAACTGAAAAAAACCTATCAACACAAAATATTTTTACAAAATCGAATAAAACCGTTATATTTACAAAATATATCTCTAGCAATAACACACAGTTGCATAAGTCGAGTTATGCCTTTTACGTACGAGTATTATCTCAAATTCGAAATCGCCGTAATCGATTTCATATCATATCAATTTTTTCTAATATTCCGGCAATTGCAAACAACCGTAATAAGGGTTTACAAATACCAGAATTCTAGAAACTAGTACGATTTTGAGTAACTCTTAATTTTAAAAAAGTTTTCTTGAAAAATGCGAATTTTACACTTATGTCATTATACCATAATTATTGCCACCTAACGTATTATCTAAAATAAGCACATACATTTGTTGAAAAACATGCCTTTTCGGTCGCATTGAGCGGTAAGGAAACTCAAAAGTAACGGAAAAATGTGGTCCTTAGGTTCAATTTGGAGGTGGTTCGATTACGTGGGAATATTCTTATGGAAAACCCTTTGTGCAACAGGAAGAGTGGTCCGATTTAGAATTGGCCCAATTAAAGGGTAGTCTCATTAGGAGGAAGACTGTATATAGAATTTTAAGGGGTAGGTTTTGAAATTTAAGTTCCAGTTGAAACCGATGGTGCATAATCACCATAAGCTTTTTGTTTTGTTTTAGTTAAAATACGTTTTGTTTTAAAAATGCAATTGTTGTTGTAAATTTACCAAAACAATACAACAATTGTTTAATTTAAAAGTATGTTAAGTGAGGTCGTAGTGTATAACTATAACTATACAGTAAGTATGGTTTATAAACTTCTACAAGGAAGTCAAGTTAAATACAACAAAACTACACAATTACCGTATGTTTTATATGTATAATGCGGCGCCTAGTTTTAGAAAACCCACATTGGAGCATACATACATACATTAGTTAACATTAATGTAAACGGCTTCATTAATTAATTGATGAATACTAATTAAACCCTGGAATTACCATATAATTACGATTTACCTAATTGTGTTTTTAATATGCTTTTCGAATTTATAACATTTTTTTTTATTTTGGAATTTTCTATTTATAATGCACTTTCATCTCATGCTTAGTCGGTTTTTATTCAATTATTTGTTGGCTATATAATGCTTTATTCGCACAGTGCATGATATATGCAACATTTTTTTTTCGATCTAATAAACAATATTTTCATTGTCTGATTTTAGGAAAAATTCGAGTATGACATATTTAAGTAAACTTCTAAGTTCTAATCAGCCAGGAACGAACTAAGCATAAAGCGAATAACATACAAGTTTCAATATTTATTTCTGCGAATTCTGATGTATTATCGGATATCATCTGAAAAAACATATTCACAGCAATGGTATCAGATTTTGTTTTTGGAAATAATATAAACTGTGATCTCCGACCATTGAAGTGATACCAAAATATAATCCAATTTTATTTAATTAATAAACCATCTGTTTCGCACGCTGTGTTGTGAATAAGCTTTAGTTCAAAATAGGGTGTGTCAAAATCTTAGTAAATTTCTATTTAAATAAATGTATAGAGCAAGAATCGCCTTTACCAGGCAACTATTAGAGTTTTTCTATTTCGGCATACCAATATGGCCTATACCAAACATCTCAAAGTATTTCGAGATTATTTTAAATTGAATAATTTTTAATCGGCGCTGCTACATTAAGTTGGGATACAAAATTGTACATTACATAATTAAAAATTATAAAAGAAGCCGGATAAAGTGTGGCTTTTTTGTCAATAACTGAAGCATTGCTCCAAAACGAACGCACTAAAAAATTGAATTTATATTAAAAATGATTAAAATCAAATGTTAAAATTATAATAAAAGATAGAAAAAGAAGTTGCTTCAATTGCGAATAAAAAGATTGGACACACCTTACTGCAAACCATCGATGTTGCACACTTAAATGTCATTTCGATTTAATTCAGTCCAATTTCTTTACGTAAGCTAATTTGGTGGTATACTGATATCGAGATAGAGAAGTTAGATATCAAAGTTGTTTAATGTAATTCATTTATGACCAATATTAAAAGAAAATCCTGAATTTATCGGGAGGCAACTGTTCAATTTCAGTTTATTGAATTAGTTAATATTCCTAGTTTAGGATAAATCAGACGAAATATGCTTTACAGCGCAATAACGTGCCCCTACCCAAGAAGAATTATTACCATGAAATTAAGCAAAAATGAATGAAAGCGAAATATCATATTTGCGATCTAGCAAGACCAACAATTTCGCGATTCGGTCAGCATGCGCAATGGCGCGCTGAATAATGCGAAATTAGGGTCAAAACATGATTTGTAGCATTTCTGTTATCGTATCTTTACGTCAAAAAATGTTGTTGTTATTCTACGACGTAGAATTGTGATAATGTAATACAGGCCGTAGACATATACACGCATATAATATTTTTTTTTTTTTCAAAATTGTGAAAGAGTCGGTTAGCCCGAACCGAACCTGATTGTAACGATTAAATACAAAACAATTTCCTCTGGTATTTAATTAAATGGTGTTTTCCGGTTTTTCTTAATTTTGTGGCTGTCAGTCTGTGTTAATTACATAATATTTTTGTCTATACTACATTTTAATAATAACTTACTAAATTATATAAAAATGGCTTTATAGTCCAGTGTTTGACGGTCAAAATAGTTTATTACCTCAGAATTCTTACGAACAAAATCGATTGACGTGAAATTTGGGTAAGTAAGTAGGGAATCACTCAAGGAACAAGACTTATAGGGTGCCGATGTGTGTTTTTACTCTATGGTGGATGCCACCCCTTATCGAGGGCAGAAATTATAGATAGAGGGATGAATTCTAAGCAAAAACTGTTCCACGAAGTTTATTCGATAAATCAATATTTTACGAGCTATTGGCGATTAAAAAAAAGTTGATTTTTCATCTAAAAAAATGCGTTTGAGATCAATCCGAAAATTTCACTGAAAAACACGATTGGTTTTTTAACGATAACTTCCTTCGTATTCCACCTACAAAAATAAAAAATCGAAAACCAATCGATTTATTATTTGATAAGCTTTTTTTTCGCTCGTCATGATTTTTTGATAAAACTTGAGGTTTTCGAGTTATTCGTGAAGAATCGCTCTAAAACATGCATTTTTTAGATTAAAAATCAACATTTTCAATCGCGAATAACTCGAAAAATATTGATTTATCGAAAAAACTTCAAAAACATTTTTTCATTAAAATTCATCCCTCTATCGATTTTTGCAGTTATTTTGAGTGTACTAATTTTCACCACTGAGAACAAGTGCCATCCACCCCCATGATAAAATCACACATCGGCACTTATAACTTTTGTTCCATGAGCCATTTCCTACTTAATGTCCAAATTTCATGTTAATCAGTTTTGTCTGTAAGAATTCTGAGCGAAAAATCGTCAAACACTGGACTATTACGTAGTATGTACATTCCTTTAACTCAATTTTCAGTCACCTTTTCCAATAAATCCGGTGTTATTCCGTTGATAGCACGGGTAGTGTTGTCTAATGTAGCTAGTTTATTGACGTGCATTTTAGCAAGAAAAAGAAGAAAGTTGTTTGGTTTCAAAATGGCAGTAAAAATGCATAAGTCCATAATTCATTTATTCAGGTCAACTTTGTTTTTTTTGAATAGGTATGTATATTTTGAGGTGCATAGAACTATCTACGTCTTCGTATTTGATTTCTAAGGGATGTCAATCGCGTAGAAATACGGTCGAAAAAATCTTATGAAGTAAACGCTTTTAACCTTTGAATAAAAAAATATAATGAAAAGCAAAATATACGAATTACTAAAAAGTTACACTTATTTATGTTGTCGTTATGAACATAAAGAAGTCCAATTAGCGTAAATAAGTATAAGAAACCTGTGGGTCCGTCAAAGGACTAGAAAAGAAAAGCACCTCTAAAATGTTTCGGTGATAATTTTAGGTACATAACTTCATGAGATCTCAGCTAATTCGGACTTTTACAGTGTTGATAGAATGAGATGCAATCTAATGAATAAAAGTCAAAATGTATGACCCGGACTCGGCGTGTATTGAACCATCAACTCTCAAAAAACCGATGGATTTTTTTTTTTTCAACTTTTTTTTAATTACTTCGAAATTGAAACATTTAGAGAACTGAAAAGCGGCAACAAGCACAACAAGCCAAAAAGGCCACACCAAGACCAAACAAATAAGCCCAAGGCGACTGCTGCAGAGTAAAAGACATGGCAAATGAAGTTCAAGAGGGTATAAAAAAGTGGTCCATTAAAATCGCCTTGTACATTTTGAATTAGTACGTATACCACTGTATAGATAAAGCAACCCAGATACTATAAATATCCCCACGAAACCAGTAGGATGCTCAAGGTCGGTGAGGCACATCGCTTGAAATATACCTCGAAAAAACATTTTGGCGGCCACTTTTTAAGCATTACAACGCGAGACCTCAACCAATTTAGACTTTTAAGAGAATTTTGGTCTCGGAAAAATTAGTTTCTCTTCAAAAATTTGTGAATTTTAAAATACCTCGAAAATCAACAATCACCCATGATGCCCATTCATATTGCTACAGTTATGCTCAAAATGGAGTGTGCCAAAAACGATGTAAATTAAAAAGTGTACAATAAATAAATAAAATAATCCAGAGTACGAGAGATGATATATAGAACGGGCCCCATATTAGATGCAAGAAAAGTGTTTTATTAAATTCACTTACAACTTTTGAACTCGATTTGCTAATGAAACAAAAAGCCAACATGTAGACAAAAGTACCATCTAACCGAAAACATCCGAATGAAATTGAACCGGCCGTCTAGGCAGCCATTTTAGTTACATCGATTGGTTCGATTGAGCAAATTGAGATTTATAAATAAAAATGAAAAGTGGTAAGTTGATGGTTAAACTTTAACACTAGAACTACCGACCGGTCAAAATGACCGGTTATACATTTATTTAATTCAATTTTTTTAATTATTATGTTAATATTTTTTTGGAAGTTTATGATTAATTTTAACATATGGTAATTACTTTGTTGTCATATTAAAAATCATCACAGATTCCCACAAAAATATTAACATAATAATTAAAAAAAATGTAATTTAATAAATGTATAACCGGTCATTTTAACCAGTCGATAGTTCTAGAGTTAAAAAATATAGACATGAAAGTGTATATGTACGAAACATTGAAAAAGAGGAATAAACCTAACATGCCTAAGATGGTTATTGTGGAGTACTGGACATGGCAGAATGTACGAAAAAGCGGAGGTATAATTTCCTCGCATGAAGTACAAAGCACTTTGTAAACAAATGGCTATTTTAAACCATATCTAAAGTCGAATTGGCCGCATAATTATAGATTATTACATATCATTTTATTACTGTAAGTATTGGCTCCATTTAAACAATATGATACATCGACCAGCTCAACAGGCTCATGTTCATACCCTAGAAGCAAAATATTTGTATCATAAACCACCAGATTGGGAATGGACTTGGTGAAAGCGCATTTCCGCCAACATTTAAACCATACATATTTTAAAAAACGTAAACACGAAGGCCCTAATTGATTTAGAACTCTTCCTATATTTCCTATCCCAAACATAAATTCACTGTAGGTACATTACGTAACTATCTTAATAATTTCAACAATTTCACCTAGAACTGTCGTCGCTGGCAAATGTAGTTATATTAGTCTCTCCGGTCACTTCACTAGTGAACCAGAACTTTTTATTACCCTTTCTGATTCTACTTCAAAAAATTAAACACTTTTGTTTGAAAGATGGTTTTTGACGATATATTCACTAGTGTCAACTTGAGACTCACCCTGCTTGTACCAAAGTATAGTAAATAAACGCAATTAATAGCGCCCATTACACGGTCAGTAATAATGTCAATACCAGTATTGTCATTATCTGCGTCAATACTCTCTTTAGTCATTTGCAGCATTACACGATCATTCCTACACATCAGTATTATCATCATTACTGCGTATTTCTCAGTCAATAAGTAAGAAATTAAAGTGACATTAAAGTGAAAGTATACAAAATGGATTCTCAGGAAAAAGCTTGTATTGCTATAATTTTGGCTTTATCCATAAAAAAAAAATGTTCGGCGCTCACGCTGGATGAAGGGTTGGCTACAAAAACGTAAAAAGTATTCACATGTAGCGCTCTTAAAAGAAATTGGTGCAACTGAAGCAGCCGATTTTAAGAATTATTTTCGAATGTGCGATGAAACATTTGTACAATTGCTGCGAATGGTTAAACCGTTAAAGGCAGGACACGAATATGAGGGAGAGCATCCCAGCGAATGAAAGGTTCGCATTAACACTTAGATACTTAGCGACTGGGAGGAATTTTGAAGATCTAAAATTCTCCGCTATCATGTCACCTGCTTCAATAAGCAATGCTATTATTGAAACATGTGAAGTGCTCATATACGTATTGCGAGATTATATAAAAGTAAGTGCTCGATTGTAAGAATAGAAATACCTATTATTTCATTTTAAATTTGTTTTTTTATATTCAGTTTCCCACAACTTCTGACGAATGGGGTGAAATTGCCGATGATTTTGGCAAATTGCATCAGTTTTATAATACCTTAGGGTCAATCGACGGCAAGCACATTGCCATTAAAAAACCATCCAATTCCGGTTCGTTGTACTACAATTACAAAGGTTTTTATAGCATTGTACTATTGGCTATTGTAAATGCAAAAAAACAGTTTGTAATGGTAGACGTCGGAATGAATGGACGAATATCTGATGGAGGAGTTATGTACTACTCGAAATTTGGGGAACTGATGCAGCAAGGAGCATTAAATTTACCAAAGCCTTGTTCGTTACCAAATACTAACGAAAAATATCCTTATGCGTTCGTCGCGGACGAGGCATTTGCATTAAATGTTAACTTGCTGAAACCATACTCACAGAAATCTTTAGATAAAGATCGATATGAGTTTAATAAACGACTATCAAGAGCACGAGTAGTTGTGGAAAACACTTTCGGTATATTGGCGTCCAGATTCGGAGTACTACAAAAACCAATTAGCCTTGAACCTCAAAAGTCCTAAATTATTACCATGGCATGTTGCTATTTGCACAACTTTCTCGCAAAAGAAGATACACAATTATACTTTGCATCAAATGAAGAAAGTATAAATAACTATAACTTTGTTGATGTCCAAAGTACTTTAAGCAGGAACAGTACATCAGATGCTAAACAAAACAGAGATAAATTATGTGCTTATTACAACAATGAAGGCAAATTGGAATAGTAACGCTCTGTTGATTGATATATGAAATTTATAAAATATAAAAATTATTACTAAAATAAAATATACGAAACATATTAAAAATTCATATTTATTTATTCTTATTAATTATTCTTATTATTCTTATTTATTATTTATTTACTCTAATTTATTTTACTCGGGTACAAAATTTGAAAAAAATCCAGAAATTGTGCTCTGTGTTTGTTCATCTGAAGGAGGTTGAGGACAACAGTTGGGGAGAAGAGAAGAGGTTGATGATGAATTTGAGATGGTGGTTTGTGATCTAACCGGCCATGGTTCCTCATTTATTTTAACTGAATCTTTATAAAGGTTTCCCTGCCGTGCCTCAAAAATAATGTCTCCTATTGCTTTCTCAGCAAACATTCGTTGCCGAGGATCCAATGTTGTGAGCGCCTCACCCCAAGCTATGGCAATTGTTGGAACATTGTTCTTCCCCGATGTCGAAATATCCAAAAATTCACACGCCTTCTGTAACAATTCATTTTGTTTTGACGTGTAGCTTTTTCGACGTTTATCAAGTTGCGGTGGTGGCGGTGACATTATATTTGAACGGGATACAGTATGAGACATAGTGGGTATTGGACGTTGCACCATGTGAATTTCACCCTCGATACTATCACTTTCAGAAACCTGAAAATAAAATAAATTTATATTATTAAACGATTTCATTTTTGAATTTTATTAATAGTGACCTCATATGTTTGCTGAATTTTTGTATTAACTGGCTTTTCAAATTTGTCCAGAAACTGGAGAGAATAAAACACCCATGAGGTTGGTTGATACACTTCATCATGACCTTTACCCGATCTCTTCGAATCCACTATTTTCTTCAATTCCTTTCTGTAATTTGATCGAAGTGTATTTATTTTCCGCCGGACATCTATTCGATTACCACCAGCCTTGATTTTGCGAAATGTTGGTAGAAGTTTATCCAATGCATTATTTCTCTTACCTTTTCTTATATAACCAGGATTGGTTGGGTTCCACAACTCTGGTAGTGTTTCATACAGCTCTATGAAATCCCGAAGAACCTTGGTATGATCTTCACTACACTGGGTATCTTCGCTAATTATCTCCCCACAGTCGGAGAAATCCACACTCAACTCATTATCCTCTATAACACAATACATGTCATCATCCATTTTGATTTTTGATGATTTTAATATTTGTAATATAATAATATTCTAATTTTAATATTAGTAATATAATAAATATTCTAATATTATATTTGTAATATAATAATAATATATTTAAACTCTTTATATTTAATTAAAACTATGTATGTTTACTAGTATGTAATTTGTTAGAGAAATTTATTTAATTTGACACATTAACCTCAAATTTTTAACACGGTAGAACTAAAGAAAAGGAATGATACACGATAATAATGACGCGAACTCTACACTATCATTAATAGTGACAGTATCCCCACCACTCAACGGTATTGTGGTCTCAAAATCAGAAAATCCGGATTTTCATCATTACCGACCATCATTCGTCAATACTTCAAGTTACACGATCAATAATACTGTCATTATCAGAAGGTAATGACATTATTATTGACCGTGTAATGGCTGCTAATGATGCCACTTATTAGATTTAAGAAATTTAATCTAACACTAACACGCAGTACTCAGAGAGAAAGATTTCGAAATCTTTATTTATAATTTTTAGCAGTTTGATAATATTGTTAAAAACATTACAGTACATCAAAGGTCAATAGAAAGGCCGAAAGGGAAAGGTGGATAATTGATGAATTTATACCCCCGTCTTAAATTCACTTTCAATCAAAGCGGGCTTTGAAAAATAGTTGGGAGAAATTATCCAAATTTACATTTTTGAGGAAAACAGAACTCTCTTATTTTTGTAAATTACAAAATAATTATAATTTGGTGAAGACACATTGAACTTCTTTTACAAAGAAAAAATCAGTAAAGCTCTTACCACCTAAAGCCACTTCCATCACCGTACGAAAAATGTGTAAGTAAATAAAGCACAAAACATTTTAAATTTTTTTATGAATTAATTTGTTTTTAATATAATCTTATGTTGTTACGAGTATTTATAAGAATGTATCGCACATTCGCACTATACATTTTCAGTTGGTTAATGTAGTTATTCTCTTAGGTGCTCGCACATACAGACATATTTGTAACAGTGTAAGATACCAAAATAAAACTAAAATCTATTCCAAAATGTATACAAAAAACAATTCATGAAAAAGAAAAGTAAAACAACGGTTTTCAACATGGTTATTTCAGTTATTCAATTCAGTCGCTTATCGGACAGCACGTAGTCTTAAGACGTCGTAAGAAAATTATAATATTTTTTAGTTGATTAATTTATGTAAAAAAAAAAAAAATTGGTACAGAGTGCGCGTTTAATTTTAATTTAGAAATAATTAGTGCGCGATTTAGTTAATTGATTAATTTATTATATGTGTGTATAGTTTTTATTGTTATTATTTAGTTTAGAAAGTTTAATATTTTCTGTTTAATTTTAATTTAATTTGGAAATAAAAACAAAAACACAGAAAGTAACTTTGAAAAAATGACAAAATTTTTTGGTGGTGTTGAAGGGTAAGAAATTTTCTTATGTGAGGAATTTCAAAAATATTTTACTGATTTCTTGCTTGCAATGGCATTTTAAATTTTTTTTTGCGTTAACTGTTATATTTGTAATTTGCATAACAAATTGTATTTTTTTTTTGTGTGCGGTTTATTTTTGTTGAAAGAGCAATTATTATCCATGTGTATATAGTGTTATTTGCCTACGTATAGTGAAATTTATAATTATAACATATTAGTGTAGACTTACTGAATAGTTTGAAGATACAGAAAATCTAAATGTTTGTTGTTAATTTAATTTGCAATTGTAAATATGGAACGAGTTTGCGTCACTTGTTTAAACTGATTATATGATTAATCTACTATACTATATATGATAAGAAATTAATAGATTTTAAGATTTTTTGTAATTTTTGGTAGATAAAATATTAGCTGCTGTATTCTTATGATATTGTATAAAGTGTGGGTTGACACGAGTAAAGTTTTGAAAAATGTTTTAAAGCCGTACCAGAGATAACAGAAAAACGAGTACCTAATTGATTTATGTTATTATTATTATAATATAAATAAACCTAACCTATTAATAATTATACATGAATTTAATTTGGGCCAAATAATTAAGATATTGTGTCTGACATACAATATTTTGTATTTTTTAATTTACATTCCATCAATTTATAATTCACTTTCAATCTGAGGTCATATTTTTTCTGATACTGTTGTTGCTTATTGTAGAATTAAACATGTTTTAATAAAAATTGAAATCAAAATTTTTCGGTCGCTCAGTTGTTTACGTTTTTCCTTTTACTTTCATTTTTGAATTATTTGTTTGGTCTACCGGTACAGCCCTATTAAGTTTTCTTTGTTTACATATCAGATTAGTTACAATTATAATTTGTTCATATCCAAGATTGTTATGTTTTCTTATTCTTAAATAACGGTTGTTGTCAAATGGACACTATTATAGTTTGAAAATTCAAAATCAAAGGTCATTCCATTACCATTTTTCATCATTGGGCCTGTTTAATAATTCACACTGCATTGCAGTGCATATCGATACCTTAGAGCGCACATGTGCTATGTTCATATTTTCAATTGCTACAACAATGTCTCTAAATTCGAAAATATTTTTAATGTTCATTCAATGTCCTTCTAAATTGTCGCTCAATGTTCTAAGAAATACTGTTCTAAAAGACTGTAGCACCAGAAAACTGAACCATAAATGATAAAAAATACCCTTCTGACATCTTAATTTTGTATTTACCACAAATTGTAAAATTGGACATAGTACTTGTATGCTCTTCTGTAATTTCGGAACAAAAAATAATAAAATCATTAAGAAAACTACTTGTTTATATAAACTTCTTATCGAAACGGGGTATTATTTTGTTCCGTAGATGTGCAATAATATTCTGTTCGATGATCAGTGATGGAAATAAAATTCCATCAAGTCTCTTAAAGTGATCAAATACTTCTAAGGTATTTTCAACGAAGACTTCCAAGAAAACCAGTAAAATACCACCTTAACCCAAAAGCCCTAGATGAATTTGAAAAAGTGGTCTCACCCGATTGCGAAAAATAGAATTTTTTAAGATTTCACTTCAGGCAGAAGAATATTTTTCTGTGTTTTAAGTAAATTATGAAACCAGTTTGGTTCATAATACAGAACTAAACGAAACAACCTCACCGCGGGTCAACACGCGGTCAAAGAACGAGAAATGGGGACATCTTGAATTTCGACTGTTATGTCTGCTCGACGGAGTAGTGAGGACGGAGTAGTGACGTATTTAGTGAGGATATTCAAGCAAATAACAAAAATTGATAAAATTTTTATATTTTGAAATCAAATAGTTTATTATATTTATGTGGCCCGATTCCGGTTATTCTCGCTATTAGTTCAAAGTAATAGTCACTTGTCGTATAACTAAATCGCAAAAGCGATGTCATTTTTACCAGAACGTAACAAATTTTTTGACCAAAAAAAATTGTTTTAAATTAGGGGAATTATTTAGAAGCTTAACGACATTGTGAATTTAATAAAAAATAGTGGCAAATAAAAACAACTCATTTATTGACGAAGAATGAATTTTATCTTAATTTGATTACGAGGAGGAGCGTAATGAAAAAATAAGCTCATAATGATAATAGACCCGATTCTGCCTTCCAAAATTTTATGTTTTATATACGGAGAAAAAAAATTACTGATTTATTTACTATACAATATATGTGCAGTACTCAAATTATAGCATGCGGTGCTTTACATTTGTAAATGTTACCATATGTACGGCGGACTTTACTATTTACATAGTAGCATGTGCAACATAGGAATCACTACTACAGAAGAAACAAATTAATTATATAATATAGAAGTGTTTCCTATCATTAATAGTAATTTTTCCTTTTTGTTAAGGTAAATCTCGTATTTTACAATGATCAAATAGGCATTTTTCTATTAATGGTATTCACATCAATTAACGTTTTCATAATTTTGTAGTAAGCGCTCCGATAAAAAGCCACAAATACCTGGGCTCCTATAACTTATGGCAATGTGTCCTATTTTTTTTTTCTCCGTATAATGTTATTTTTGTTTTTTCAATACAAATTCAAATAGGAAGCGATGAAATAAAATAACATAACATGAATTTTAACGTTTCAGAATCGGGCCCATTATCTGCTTACAGCGAAGGGTGTTGCAGCCGTTACATTTTATTTTTATAAACGGTTTCCCCTTAAAAATTTTATCGGAAGTATTAGTAGAAAACTAATAAACCTCCCACATTCCGTCTATGGGGAAGAGAAACTATAGGGTTCTGAGTTCGGTGAAGTGCAGCGAGGTCGGTCCTCGATGCGTCAGTCCAAAAGTGAATTATATTCCAGTTTGGAGATATGGGGACGGAGTTTTCTTTGTGATTCAAAGGACATCACGTCAATTTTTGTAGATAAAACGGACGTTGGTTATTTACGAAGGGATTGAACATAACAATAATTGAAACAGCAAAAATCCGTTCCGACACACATGGCAATACAAACGAAAATCTACAATGAAGTGTAACCTTTTCTACCCCACTTTTGCAATCCTGTAGCTTCGGAACAACTTTGGTCCCACTGACCAGGACGGGTATATTTCGGTATACACTACGTTATATTTCGTTTATTTGATTTTATTAAGTGAAGGAAAATCCAGTTAGAATAATATTTTTCCGAAAAAAAATTAACTTTTCGGAACGGCCAGTTTTTAAAAATCTGTTTACCGATATTTTTTGTTATGCCATATTGAAATATTCCGCAGGATACCACATCGTCGTCGAGAAATGCAGAATGTGTAGGTCCAATCAAATTTTGCTTTTTTTGCATAAAACGAAAGAGGAGAAAATTTCCAATCGATTTCCGTTTATAAAATATTATAAAAAGTTTTTTTTTTAAGGGGAGAAATTTGGAAAGTAATTTAGTGTTTGCAAGTAGACGATAAGGAGAGTGAAATAGTTTTCATTGTCTACTGCAAAAATTTGTTTTTGAACTTACACATATGCCTTAAGTAGTGACCAGCGCAAAATTTTAAACTTAAAAATTAAGAATTAGCAAAACTTAAAAATGTGGTAGATAGAATTTCTGTATTCTCGCCTAGCGAAAAATTAACGTCACTTAAGAAATTTAACAAAGCTTCGTTAAATTAGATCTGTCACTTAAGAAAAATTAAGAATGCGCGCGCGATTTTGCGTCCAAACTTAAGAAATAAATGTCAAATACAAATAAATTTTTGATAACAATTTAAATAAAGCTTTCTTAAACGACATACACTGAATTAAACTCTCGCGATGCTCTCAAAAGTGGTTTTAAAGACCTTAATTTGTTGATACCTGGTTGACGAGTAACAATCCACCGCGTGGATGCATTTGATATACTGGAGCGTAAAGATTTAAGTATGAAATCAGCTCGGTACAATCGATTCGAGAACTGAAAATATCGCAAATGAGCAAAGCCGATGCTATAACACGTCGACAATCTAACCGATGCAGGTTTAATAGGTTATAGCGATCTTGCTAGGGTGGAAGAAGATATATAAGAAGGACAGACCGTGCAGACGGTAAACATCGAAGTGCGTATAAAACAAACTGCTTCTGAACACTCTCTGTTCTATCCGAATGACAGTGATAAGAAGGTGACCACACCGGCGATGCATATTCCAAGAACAAACAAAAGAACCGTTCAGTGATGTTAGAGTTATCGGGTCGGTAAAGTCCTTACAGTTCTGCTTACTCTCTATAACCCATCTCTCAATTGTTTTTCTCATTGGTAATTTTGAGTTTTCTTACCTGTTTCCATATTCGCGCTGGATAAAACAAATGCAACTTATCAAAAATAGGTTTTGTTTTTTTTTTTCAAATTTAATCGTTAGTCGAAAAATATTTAGCTTGTAGCTGTGCGTTGTTGTTTTCTAAAACAGCAGGTAATAAGTATAACAGGGACTTCAAGAGAAAAATTAATCAAGATTTTCGTGCTGGTATGCAGCAAAATCATATTTCTGAATAGTAAAGCGTGCATAAATCCACAATATCCCGAATTATAAAAAAAAAGTATTTGTGACATTTGAGGCCACTCCTAAAGGTAGACGTCCTCGAGGAACAATTACACGAGAAAATAGTAACATCGTACAATCTTTCAAAAGAGATCATTTTGTGTCCTCGACCATATTGGTAAGTCAGCCAGGATTGTTCGTCACCGACCGTACAGTAAGAAGTTGAGCGGTTCAAGCTAAACTATTTTCATGACGTCCAACCAAAAAGTAAAGTATTCTCGAAAACATTATGCTACCTACCATATGCTTGTTAGGAAATGTCACATAGATGGAGATTTAAATACTATAATCACCCGAAACACAGCTCTCGGATCGTCAAAAACTGGGGCCCTATTTCTGAATACGATACGAATCTGTATTCAAAACCAAAATTCAATTCGATCCGTAAATACTTTGGTCTTTCTGAATACAAACGTACATTATATTTTAATTTTTGTAGTAGTAGGCAAAGATATTTTTTTTACGTGAAACATCCATAAAATGACAGTATATCAATGAAACGAACTCTTATATTTTTTGTTCGTATTCATAGTCAGCATTATAGGGACCTGGTTTACTTCAAATAAATTTAAGTTTTGGACTGGCCTAAATCCAATATAAAATGTACGGGAGATAGTAAATAGAAAGATTCGGCGCGATAACGTCAGAAATAAGGACGAATTATTTCAAAGGGTAGAGAATACTTGATTGGTGGTTCGAGAAGCCATCATAAATAATTTAATAGAACCAATGCCGAGGCGGTGCAGGGTTTTTATAGTAAATCGAGGATTTATAACGGAATATTAAGGAATTAAATTGTTTTATAGTATTCTTAATAATAATATATTTGTTGCGCGTGTTTTATAAAATAAACGTTTTAAAAATAAAATACGGAGTAGGTAATTAATTATGGTTGTTAATTTTATTTTGCTTTGCAATATTTAAATACTTTTTTTTCTACTTTTTACAGCAGCTGAAATAGTTAGAAATGTTTTGTACAATACTGTATATAGGGAAAACAATACGTCAATTAAAAATAATATGGAGTTAGTGGGCAAAATTCAATCCATAATTATTCCAAATGGCTTAAAATAGGCTTCATTTGACGTCATAAATATGTGTTGTAAATTTGTAATATACCGAGTTGTTAAAAATAAAAAATAATATTGAAACCAAAACAGTTAATGAAGTGGTAGAAATGTTTTTATTTATTTTTGTTCATTTGCACCAATTTACAGAAGTTGAACTTCCAATTACTTGTCAGTATATGGTATATATTTATATCAAAAATTGTTATATCAAAACTTATAAATATTTTTTTTCATAGGACAAAATAATAATACATAATTACAATAACAATATAAAATAAGTAGAATATTACATACATTTTTATTTATTTATTTCTATTTTTGAGCATGTACCATACAATCTACAAGAGAACAAGTAAACAAGCTAAGTAATATTAATGAGCGTAGGATTATCTAAGTAAATGAATGCGAAATTTGATTTACAAATTTGAACAAAGAACCAACAAAAAGATTTTGACTATTGAAATATAAATTGTGATGCACCTAGTAATTCGATCTGTATGGAATTATCTTAAATGTTAGGGTGAAACGCATATCGTAAGGTTTGGTGTTTAACTTGAGTGTATTCCTAAAGTCACTATCAATCACAAAATTTAATAGTTTGAACAACAAAATCTCATCCGCTAAAGTACGCCTTTTTTCAAGTGACTGCAAAACAAACATACCTGACAAGTCTACATGGATAATGCACCTTGTCATAGAGAAATTTGTAAATCAAAAATCTAGTAAACGTACGTTGTACACGTTCTAATGCATCCACTTGAACTGAACAGTTACGGTTCCAAATGGGTGACGCCTTTTTCACTATATTTTGAATAAGCAACCTAAAATCAAAGTTCTCGTCAATCGCCAACCCCAAATCTACTACACAAGCCCCTACATCGATAAATACATTATTAATATAATAGATAAAATCTCGATAGTCTTTTCGAGGTTTAATTTTAAAAACACAATATTTATCAATGTTGAGCTCCATATCATTGTTGTTTCACCAAGAATGTTGATTATTAAGATCGAGCTGAAGTGAAAGGCAGTCTTGAATAGACCTAATAGAGCTGATAATTTTTAAGTCATCTGCAAATAGTATAGACATATCTATTGGGTGTGTGAATATGACTCCACACTTTTTTGTTAAATGAAAGAACTATTTATTGAAAGTATGATCCATTTGCAGCTACAACTTTCTCCCATTTTTCAGGCAGTTTACGGATTCCCTCTCTGAAAAAATCTTGGTCTTTGGAGGCGATCCAATCATTAAGCCAATTGTCGATCTCTGCGCGAGAATTGAACCGCTGTTCTGAAAGAGACGACTGCATCGACCGGAATAAGTAGTAATCTGAAGGAGCTATGTCTGGTGAATATGGCGGGTGGGGTAGAACTTCCCAGTCCTGTCCTTGTAAATAATTTTTCACAAAGTTTGCAACATGTGGTTTTGCATTGTCATGTTGAAAAATTAATTTGTTGTGTCTATTCACCCATTCTGGTCGTTTTTCCTCTATATAGCTCGCTTCAAACGTATTAGTTGTCGTCGGTACACATCGCCATTGATAGTTTCACCTGGCAGCAGTTCATAATATATCACACCTTTCTGATACCACCAGATACAGAGCTTAACCTTATTGCAATGGATATCTCGCTTTGGTTGCGATGGAGCAGCTTCACCCAAGATTTTTGGCGTTTGGGATTCTCATAATAAATTCATTTTTCATCTCCAGTAACTATCCGATGCAGAAAACCTTTTCTTTGTTGTCTTTGAATCAGTATTTCACAAATGGTTTTTCGACGTTCGAGGTCTCTTTCTTTTAATTCATGGGGAACACAGTTGTTAGTTTTTTGAACCATTCCGAATGTTTGTAAACGTTTTGCAACAGTTGCTCGGTCAACATTCAATGCTACAGCCAATTCTGATTGTGTTTGAAAATAATCTTCAGCCAATAACGTTTCCAATTCAGCATCTTCAAATTTTTTGGGTGGTTTTCCATGCTCTTTATCTTCAATGCCAAAATCATCATTTTTAAATCGTCGAAATCATTCTTTGCACGTTGTATTCGATGGAGCATGCTCACCGTAAATTTCCACAAGCAAACGATAAGTTTCCGCTGCACTTTTCTTTGCAATAAAATATGTAATGTTAAAAGGCTTCCCGCAAATGATGTTTATTTGGAATAAAATTCAACATTTTGAAAGAGTTTAAAATACTATTTGTTTACACTTCAACGAAATGTCGTATACTGCGTTTGATAGCTGATATCAAGTACTATAGAATACAAATATTGCGCATTTATAGTTTACGTAAGCAGTAAAAATAACGACACCAATTGAGAAAGGGCGAACTCATATTCACACACCCAATATTATGTGTAGCGGCTCTTTAGAGATTGGATTCGAGCGAACACCATTTTACTCAACATATTGAGTTCTAAGAGTTAGGTAAGACTTTTCCAAAGTAAATTCGACCCTCACACCATAAGTAAGTATTTAGTTTATTTAGTAATTTCGAATGATTGACCTTATCAAACGCTTTGCTGAGATCAGTGTATAACATCGACTCCAAAACCTCCAGTTAGAGATTCGGTCATATAATCAGTAAACTGCAAAAGATTGGTTAATGTTGGACGTCCGCGAATGAACCCATGTTGATTTTTGGATACCATAGAAATATTAATAAATGTTTGATATTTCTTAATAATACATACATCTATTTGGTCTTTGGCGTCAAATAAATATTTTTTTTTTTTTATTATTTATATTTTCTTTTGCAACCAATTTTAGTCTTTCTACTACATAAGCTGCAGTCGAATTCTCGAGTAAATCAGCCAAATTCGGTAAATGCATTTACGTTTATACGTAGATTGTCCAAAATTCTATGTTAGGTAAATGGCACGTTCATTCACAAAAAGATTTAAAGGGGATAGAGACAAGCTACGTAATACACGCACAATAAATAACATGAAATCAAATTAAGGGGACATTACACCTTTAAATTTTAAAAAATGAAATTTTTTCAAACATTTTTTTTTAATGGAATAAAAAGAGATATCTTAATGAAACTTTCCATGGACATTTTATTTAAGTCAAAGCATACACAAAAAATTTTTTTAGATTTTTTTCCGCCCCTTGTCGTCTGCTACGGTCATTTTCCAAAAAGACCGAAAATTCGCGGCGTGCATCAGAACTGCTCTCAGAAACGTCTGAAAAAAAAACGGGGTTTTATTCAGCATTAAATCGCCCTTGGAATGAACTAAAAGGAAGAAAATGGTCTAAAAAATAACAAAATGGCGGCATTTTTTCGAAAATGGAGCTTTTTTGTCCCCTGCAATTTGTTGTAACTCAAAAAATTGAAAGCCGATTTTCCCTTCGGTAGTAGAAATATGTGTAGATCCACGTGTTAAAATTTTAGAACGATTGGATAAGTAGTTTTTTCTCAATCTTGCACGCCAACTTGAAAAACGTCATTTCGAGATAATCGAGTTTAAAGTTAAATTTTTGTTTTTTTTGTATGTAGTATTTTTGTAGTATGCTCCGTAATAAATACAATAAAAAATTTTTTGTTGACATTTTCATGTTTATATTGTTAAAATCCTGTTCTAAAACGTTCATTCTAACATATTCGATCATAAAAAAAATTTCGGTTTTTTAAAAATCTGAAGGTGTAATGTCCCCTTAAACATAGCACTTAGCCTTTGAGAATAAAACCATCAAAAATTCTTTTTCCAGCCCAATCACTTGCACATTATTGCTGTAAAACTACATATATCAACTTTGATTGCGTGAAATTCATGACAAACCACAGCGAGTAAAAATGCTCAAATATGAATCGACTTTGGTTTAATATTATGTGGTGGCATTGAGAAACGAATAAATTTAAATTTTTTTATATGGATTTCCTAGTGACTAATACACTTGATATTTGGTTGATATTTTTAAACACTTGGTTGATATTTTTAAACACGTATCTGCGTGTTCGCAAACCAAGCAGCCTTCCAAGAGAGAATTCTCGCCGGTTTTGATCGGGAGCCATACACACAAAGATTTTGATGCTGCGAGTTCTATATAGATTGACAAAAGACAATAAAATAGATAGAATTGGGGAATTATGGGAACAGATATAGAAATACCTCCCTGCTAAATGGCAAAGTCAATGCCAAAACAAACAAAATTTATGATTTAATAACAAATAGTATGCGACATGTTTTAAAATATTGGGTTTTTAGAAAATTCTTCTGTAGTCAAATGGAATTGAGAAAGGATGTGTCTCCGAAAACTAACTCTTCTACTGTTGTTTTAATTCATTTTAAATGTACAATTTATAAAAGTAAAATTTACTGTTTCTTTAAGAAAACGTTTTAATAAATTATTATTATTTTATATTAATTAATTAAAATCGTCTAACGAAAATAAAATTAATTATTAACAAGACAAGTATTCAACAGTGCAAATGTTGCCATAAGTACAATAAAATTCATTTTATACTTTAAAGTAAAATAGAAAACATATTATGTACATGCATATGTTTATTTATAAAAATACCAGCTTAACTAAACAAAAAGTGTATTTACTGACCAGCAGAACAAATTAATTTTGAATCAGCTGATGGTATTGGCATTATAAACTACATTCCGCGTTTCAACCCAACAAACCTACTAACACACAAAACGTAATAACATATTATGACAATAATAGTTTTTACAAAACAACTAGGTACAACTTTTGAAATATCAAACTTGAACTTGTGCCTTACCCCAAAATTTAGTTTCTCAATTTTATTACGTTTACTAATGTAAAAAGAGAAGGTCTTTATCTATTCATTTATATTATTACATATGTGTTTAGTTTTCGTGATTTGTACCAACTTTACAATACATTTTTATAATTTTGATAAGAATTATTATTGGACAAAATTAAATCAAATAAGATTTTAAGAAAACGCTTAATAGTAAACTTCTTAAGGTTAACCGGATCACTTGTAAAAGATGCATTTCTCGGCAATAACCGTGATATTACTGTCTGCTTATTTATGACAACCGTAAAAGTGAGTACATAAGTTAAATGTTATTCAACAATGGCTGATTTTATTTAAAATTAGTTTTGTTAAAAAAACAGGTAAGAAATAATCGTGTTGCGAAAGTTTGTCATTATTAAAATATATATTAAATTGTCTGAATTCCAATGGATAGTTTGAAACAGACGACCTTATATCGAGTATTGGTATGTTTGTATAGTAAATTAAATATAGCAAAATCAATTTCAAAGAAATATATTTTACTATGAAAAATTCGTTATAATTTTGATTCGCATCTTTACCTTACGAGGAAATAACGATTCAATGAAGCTTAGATATAAAATCTCCAGCGGTTAACTTGTTTTGACAAGGACTTTAATCCAATATATTCGTACATTTTGTGAGGTGATGCTAAATTTAGTAAAAGGTCACAAACTAAATTAGTATTTATTGTTAAATCATCATAAAATTGAAGATCATCATGAATAAAATTAATTTACAAAGTGATTAATTTTTCTTGTCTCAGCAAATATGTCAGAATCGTATCTTCAATTTGAATAAGTAATTGTACTTGATATTTGATACAATAATGCTGGAAGCTTCAAATTGAAGAGTTTGTAAAGTTATAATAAAATTAAATTAACTTCTAAATATTTTAAACATGGAATTTTTTAAATCGAAAAACTTTAATTTTAAGGGCCAAATACACGAAAACATCTGATTGAGGCAAGTGGCACGGTCACCTATTCACTTTATCTTAAAACACAAATAGAAGAATTGTAGGAGTTTGGAAGGTGTATTAACTGTAGAAAAATATTTCTTCGAAAATGTTGATATTACCTCGGAAAACAGTTGAACAATTTTTTATTAAAATCCCCCATGCAATGCTTCAATTTACTTCAAATTTTGTGAACAGGTAGATGATGATGAATTGTCACATTTATCACCAACATAACAAAATAATCGTAGGTCCGTTTTTTGAGAAAATCTGTTTGGCAGTTTTCTTTTCCACCGCAACCTCCTCTATTCTAGACTCGAATAGGGCTAAAAGTTAACACAAACTGCTGATTACTAAAATCCATAATTGTACAAAATTTCGATTAAAACATTCATTATTTGTGAGAATGGGAGGCAAAACAAAAATAATAAAAATGTATGTCTGGAATGATAGAAGGACGGACACGACGTTTTTTTAATCGATGTTTTGGAGACCAGGGGCGGAATCATGAAATCCGGACGGTAAATTTTAGGGGTAGTAAACAATTCAATGAAAAATTTAGATCAACAAATTTTTATGCGACAAATATTTCATTACCGATCAGAAATTTGCCGTTAAACCTTCATTTAATAGATTGATAATTTCACAGCTAAAATATGTCAGATTTTTTTGAGTGTTAAGGAAAACAAATAGCAGTTTTTATGAAACTATCGTAAAATGTTTTAAAATAACTTAATTTTAATAAAAATTAACCCCAGAATAAACTCAAACGGCAAAAGGTTTAACCTAGAGATTACAAATTTGTCTTCTCTTTATGTTTTTATTTTGGGCTCAATTTTCACAAAAAAATTACCGCCTTAGCTTTAAATGAGTTTGATGTTTGATAAATGTCTGTAATAAAAAAATGAAAATTGTATCTGTACCACTTCTTACAAAAGATATGAACAATATTTTGACATTCAATTGGTTTTCATTAACACAAAAAACTACAATGAAGTTGTTTAGTATTCAATCTATTGCGATTTGTTACAAAATAACTTGGATAACTTTGACCATTTTTTTTTTTTTGAAGTTATTCTAAATTTTTCACAGAATTGTTTACTACTGCTAAAATTTCCCAACCGGATTTCATGATTCCACCCACCCCTGTGGCCCTATTCTCGAATTCCACATACATTTTCCACATGCGGACATCTGTCAAAATTCATCAAAATGTTCGGAAATTGTAATTCGTATATAAAACACTTGGGACATTGGCATTTTCCTATATGGGGAATTTCTTCCACCTGCTTATACTCATTCGGAAATATTCCCTTAGTACCGAAAAAATTCAATTTTTATGAATTTTGACAGATGTCCACATGTGGGAAATGGATTTGGAATTCGAGAATAGGGCCCCTGGTAACCCAATTCCTCGAGAAATGTGAAAATCTGGCACAAAAAGTTTTTTTTTCGCAATTACAGTACGTTAAACTTCGTTACGTACAACGCGTTAATTATTTATGTATTGAGCCAAAAAATATAGCACTCTGGAATGAGTGTGAGGGCTACCGCAATAATAGTTATTCCATCTTGCGGTGGCTCTCGGACTCATTTAAATAATTTCCGCGTTTTCCAGTTGATGGCATTTCTAATGTTTTAGTTCGTATCTAGCTAGAATTATGATGAAATTTGTCAAAATTAGGCAACAAATGTAGTGTTTTCTTATTCGCTCCGGATAGCTGCTATCGAGGGCCGTCATTTTCCTACGCCTAAATTTAAATTTGACGCGATATTTATTGGTAAACTAAACTTATTTAACATCAAACTATCATTTTTAATTCAATTGTTTAGCGAAAACTTGATATAAAAAATATTTGGCTCTACCTATTTATACGGAGCGCTATCGGGAGCGACATTTTATATGACGGCTCTCGATAGCAGCTATCCGGAGCGAATAAAAAAACACTACTAAAGTGTATTTATTCTCTACTCTAGGCTAAATAAACCTAAACAAAACAAATCAAAATACGCAGAAGAATAAACAATTTATTCTCCGTAACGTTTTTCTAATTTCGAGGAATTGTAAAAAAACGAATAAAATTGATCAATTTGACGATTTGAGAAGGTGGGTTTATACAATTTTTTTTTTAAGATTACTGTTTTGTAATGCTTCGTCCTGTTTTTCCATAAAACTCTGTATCTAGCATTAGTAGCGTTAACTTCTGTACTCTATCCATCATTAGACACAAAACGAAAGCTGCGATCCATTCGTTAGATTCATTTATGAGTTTCAAACATTTATAATTTGAGAATTTTAATTTTTTTAATTAATAGTATGCGACATGTTTTAAAATATTGGGTTTTTAGAAAATTCTTCTGTAGTCAAATGGAATTGAGAAAGGATGTGTCTCCGAAAACTAACTCTTCTACTGTTGTTTTAATTCATTTTAAATGTACAATTTATAAAAGTAAAATTTACTGTTTCTTTAAGAAAACGTTTTAATAAATTATTATTATTTTATATTAATTAATTAAAATCGTCTAACGAAAATAAAATTAATTATTAACAAGACAAGTATTCAACAGTGCAAATGTTGCCATAAGTACAATAAAATTCATTTTATACTTTAAAGTAAAATAGAAAACATATTATGTACATGCATATGTTTATTTATAAAAATACCAGCTTAACTAAACAAAAAGTGTATTTACTGACCAGCAGAACAAATTAATTTTGAATCAGCTGATGGTATTGGCATTATAAACTACATTCCGCGTTTCAACCCAACAAACCTACTAACACACAAAACGTAATAACATATTATGACAATAATAGTTTTTACAAAACAACTAGGTACAACTTTTGAAATATCAAACTTGAACTTGTGCCTTACCCCAAAATTTAGTTTCTCAATTTTATTACGTTTACTAATGTAAAAAGAGAAGGTCTTTATCTATTCATTTATATTATTACATATGTGTTTAGTTTTCGTGATTTGTACCAACTTTACAATACATTTTTATAATTTTGATAAGAATTATTATTGGACAAAATTAAATCAAATAAGATTTTAAGAAAACGCTTAATAGTAAACTTCTTAAGGTTAACCGGATCACTTGTAAAAGATGCATTTCTCGGCAATAACCGTGATATTACTGTCTGCTTATTTATGACAACCGTAAAAGTGAGTACATAAGTTAAATGTTATTCAACAATGGCTGATTTTATTTAAAATTAGTTTTGTTAAAAAAACAGGTAAGAAATAATCGTGTTGCGAAAGTTTGTCATTATTAAAATATATATTAAATTGTCTGAATTCCAATGGATAGTTTGAAACAGACGACCTTATATCGAGTATTGGTATGTTTGTATAGTAAATTAAATATAGCAAAATCAATTTCAAAGAAATATATTTTACTATGAAAAATTCGTTATAATTTTGATTCGCATCTTTACCTTACGAGGAAATAACGATTCAATGAAGCTTAGATATAAAATCTCCAGCGGTTAACTTGTTTTGACAAGGACTTTAATCCAATATATTCGTACATTTTGTGAGGTGATGCTAAATTTAGTAAAAGGTCACAAACTAAATTAGTATTTATTGTTAAATCATCATAAAATTGAAGATCATCATGAATAAAATTAATTTACAAAGTGATTAATTTTTCTTGTCTCAGCAAATATGTCAGAATCGTATCTTCAATTTGAATAAGTAATTGTACTTGATATTTGATACAATAATGCTGGAAGCTTCAAATTGAAGAGTTTGTAAAGTTATAATAAAATTAAATTAACTTCTAAATATTTTAAACATGGAATTTTTTAAATCGAAAAACTTTAATTTTAAGGGCCAAATACACGAAAACATCTGATTGAGGCAAGTGGCACGGTCACCTATTCACTTTATCTTAAAACACAAATAGAAGAATTGTAGGAGTTTGGAAGGTGTATTAACTGTAGAAAAATATTTCTTCGAAAATGTTGATATTACCTCGGAAAACAGTTGAACAATTTTTTATTAAAATCCCCCATGCAATGCTTCAATTTACTTCAAATTTTGTGAACAGGTAGATGATGATGAATTGTCACATTTATCACCAACATAACAAAATAATCGTAGGTCCGTTTTTTGAGAAAATCTGTTTGGCAGTTTTCTTTTCCACCGCAACCTCCTCTATTCTAGACTCGAATAGGGCTAAAAGTTAACACAAACTGCTGATTACTAAAATCCATAATTGTACAAAATTTCGATTAAAACATTCATTATTTGTGAGAATGGGAGGCAAAACAAAAATAATAAAAATGTATGTCTGGAATGATAGAAGGACGGACACGACGTTTTTTTAATCGATGTTTTGGAGACCAGGGGCGGAATCATGAAATCCGGACGGTAAATTTTAGGGGTAGTAAACAATTCAATGAAAAATTTAGATCAACAAATTTTTATGCGACAAATATTTCATTACCGATCAGAAATTTGCCGTTAAACCTTCATTTAATAGATTGATAATTTCACAGCTAAAATATGTCAGATTTTTTTGAGTGTTAAGGAAAACAAATAGCAGTTTTTATGAAACTATCGTAAAATGTTTTAAAATAACTTAATTTTAATAAAAATTAACCCCAGAATAAACTCAAACGGCAAAAGGTTTAACCTAGAGATTACAAATTTGTCTTCTCTTTATGTTTTTATTTTGGGCTCAATTTTCACAAAAAAATTACCGCCTTAGCTTTAAATGAGTTTGATGTTTGATAAATGTCTGTAATAAAAAAATGAAAATTGTATCTGTACCACTTCTTACAAAAGATATGAACAATATTTTGACATTCAATTGGTTTTCATTAACACAAAAAACTACAATGAAGTTGTTTAGTATTCAATCTATTGCGATTTGTTACAAAATAACTTGGATAACTTTGACCATTTTTTTTTTTTTGAAGTTATTCTAAATTTTTCACAGAATTGTTTACTACTGCTAAAATTTCCCAACCGGATTTCATGATTCCACCCACCCCTGTGGCCCTATTCTCGAATTCCACATACATTTTCCACATGCGGACATCTGTCAAAATTCATCAAAATGTTCGGAAATTGTAATTCGTATATAAAACACTTGGGACATTGGCATTTTCCTATATGGGGAATTTCTTCCACCTGCTTATACTCATTCGGAAATATTCCCTTAGTACCGAAAAAATTCAATTTTTATGAATTTTGACAGATGTCCACATGTGGGAAATGGATTTGGAATTCGAGAATAGGGCCCCTGGTAACCCAATTCCTCGAGAAATGTGAAAATCTGGCACAAAAAGTTTTTTTTTCGCAATTACAGTACGTTAAACTTCGTTACGTACAACGCGTTAATTATTTATGTATTGAGCCAAAAAATATAGCACTCTGGAATGAGTGTGAGGGCTACCGCAATAATAGTTATTCCATCTTGCGGTGGCTCTCGGACTCATTTAAATAATTTCCGCGTTTTCCAGTTGATGGCATTTCTAATGTTTTAGTTCGTATCTAGCTAGAATTATGATGAAATTTGTCAAAATTAGGCAACAAATGTAGTGTTTTCTTATTCGCTCCGGATAGCTGCTATCGAGGGCCGTCATTTTCCTACGCCTAAATTTAAATTTGACGCGCTATTTATTGGTAAACTAAACTTATTTAACATCAAACTATCATTTTTAATTCAATTGTTTAGCGAAAACTTGATATAAAAAATATTTGGCTCTACCTATTTATACGGAGCGCTATCGGGAGCGACATTTTATATGACGGCTCTCGATAGCAGCTATCCGGAGCGAATAAAAAAACACTACTAAAGTGTATTTATTCTCTACTCTAGGCTAAATAAACCTAAACAAAACAAATCAAAATACGCAGAAGAATAAACAATTTATTCTCCGTAACGTTTTTCTAATTTCGAGGAATTGTAAAAAAACGAATAAAATTGATCAATTTGACGATTTGAGAAGGTGGGTTTATACAATTTTTTTTTTAAGATTACTGTTTTGTAATGCTTCGTCCTGTTTTTCCATAAAACTCTGTATCTAGCATTAGTAGCGTTAACTTCTGTACTCTATCCATCATTAGACACAAAACGAAAGCTGCGATCCATTCGTTAGATTCATTTATGAGTTTCAAACATTTATAATTTGAGAATTTTAATTTTTTTAATTAATTAAAAGTGAAATTGTTTAAATTCAATAATTGTTTGAGATAACGTATAATGTTTGGTAAAAGTTAATCGTAAATATAAAATTACAATAATTTGTGTTTCTTGAATATTGATTTATTTTGCGCCTGGTTGCATTACGCTATTTACACCTATGATAGGATCGACTGTATTTTTACAAACTAACAGGCGAGGATTTATTTATGAATTTTATTTTTGTTTGATGTGTTTTAATATATTTTAATCGGAATTAAAAGTGAAATTGTTTAAATTCAATAATTGTTTGAGATAACGTATAATGTTTGGTAAAAGTTAATCGTAAATATAAAATTACAATAATTTGTGTTTCTTGAATATTGATTTATTTTGCGCCTGGTTGCATTACGCTATTTACACCTATGATAGGATCGACTGTATTTTTACAAACTAACAGGCGAGGATTTATTTATGAATTTTATTTTTGTTTGATGTGTTTTAATATATTTTAATCGGAATTAATTTACCTAAAGTTTACGTTGTAAACCCTTTTTTTTGTTTGTTCAATTGGTTTGCTCTATAATTGTCTATAAACTTTGATCGAAAATGATAATCAATTTAGAAAAAGTAATAAATATGAAATATGAAAAAAAAATTTTTAAAGTGTAAAAATTAAAATTATCAAGAAAGCGTGAGAGATCAACTAACTGCGAAATTCGGTGTGCCGCAGAGCTTAATTCTCGCACCGATTATGTTTTCTACTTTATTTCAATGACATTTTTTCACTAAAATTAAAGGGGATCATCCAGTTATTTGCAGATCACACACTCTTATTAGGTATAAATCTGAATCATTGGCCAATATAAAAACGGAAATGCAACATGATCTAACGTTAATTGCTATTTCGCTGAAATTGAACTTTCTAAGCTTAAACGAAAAAAATCAACATTTCTTATATTTTATATTAAATGTCATAATCTACCAAAAACTTTTGGTAGTGTCGAATTCTCTGCTCAGCGGGTTAGAGGCTATCAATTAGATCGCTATCTACCTGGGTCTACATATGCATTCTAAGTTTGATCGGTATTGTTAGTTAGTTGATAAAAAAACTAAAATTAATATTTACCGCATTCGTTTACTAGTGTTCGTGTTTTATGCCATATAATTTATCTATTACCCATTTGAGGAACTGTTTGTGATACCGAAATGAGGAAAATTTTAACGTTGCAGAATAAGGCTTTTAAAGACTGTGTACTACTGTGTAACTTAGCAAGTTTGATTTCAATCAAAATTGCCGTTCCCTAAATTGATTAGTTATTAGAATATACATCATATATATTGTTAATTTATAAAGTGAAAAATATCTTAATAAAGCAACTAAATTCCTAACTACTAATCATTCTATTTCTAGTGGTGTTACCAGATCGTCTGAACACTATCGTCTGCCTAATTTTATATTTGTGGCTGCAATGAATAGTGCATTCTACAAAGGAATCTTGTTATGTAACTAATTACGACGTAATATCGGAACAGAAATATTGACTCCTTTAAGAAATCAGTAAATCAATTGTTATTATGATAAATTTTGAATGGAATATGATCTAACTCACTAAACTACCTAATTGTAACTTGTTGGTTGCATATCTATAAGCCACCTAATCTGAATGTATTTTAATAAGAACTGTTGTTGCACTGTTGCTGCGCTTTTTTTTTGCTATTTTATTTTGTTTACTTTACTAAATGTAAAATTATATTTTCCATGTGACTTGCAAAAGAAACAAGCAACACTACTTAATGGAAAGTAAAAAATGGAGAAGGAATAAGATTAGATAGAAACTAACAGGAGTTAAGGATTTTAGCCTTCCAGAAAATAACCTTATTTTGATAGTTAGGGCACAGAAGAAAGATTAACCAGAACAGTCATAACGCTGTTTTTGTATGGAAAAATTTGGACTCATTTTTTTGACCTTGATTTGCCGAAGGTAAGAAAATTGGGTTATGTATTCTTTGGTTTACTGGTTTTTATTTGAAATAATAAAAATTGAGAATCCTTAACGGTATAGTTAGTGAAATTATATGACAAGTTTTGTTTTGACAGCATAATTTGTATTAAATATTCAAAAAATTCATAATATTCGAAAATAATTATACTTCAATGTCCAAAAAAGAAGGTAAGATGAAGAAAAAATTTGATCCACGCAATGTCTATTCTGGTTAATCTTTCTTCTGTGGTTAGGGTGGGTGCTTAATCTGACTAAATACAGACTAAACTAATTTTTTCTTGAATACCGGGCACTAGTTTAGTTTAGAATAGTCTGTGTTTAGTCTGACTAGGCGCTTACCTACTGTATTCGAAACCGGTACTTACAATAATAATTTTCACTTACAATAATAATTTATTAATTTAGAAATAATTGATACAACAACAACAAAAATATTTTTTGTCCAATGCCTCGTGTTCTTTCTTATTTGGAAGCTAAATTCAAAGGGTGTTAAAGCTGATTTACATCAATTAATTTAATTAAAATAAAAATACAAAATATTTATTACACATCAATAAAATTACAATTTTAAATTTTAATTAAACCAAAAGTTAAATAAACCCTAAGTTTTTACATCCTCTCATTTTAGCGAATCAGCTACATAGGTATTTAACTCAAATGATAAAAGGAAATTTCTCTTTTTCTACTATCGAATTGAAATATTTTTAACTTTATAAAATCCTTGGGTTTAAATCCAAACTCGAGCAAGCTGGTTAATAGAATTCTCAGCAGTAATATCCCAAGGCAATAATTTTATTATATTTTTCGAAAGCACGTTGCTTGGTTACAGCCCGAGACCGTAGGTCGAGATCAATCAATCAACTTTGAAAACCCTTTCTTTCATTTCACACACCACACCTTCCAATCTAAACGATGTGGAATCCCAATCCATATGATTTGCAGGTTAACAACCTCGAGTGCAAATATAGCTGAAAAACGTGCTGATTATTATCATATTACGATAAATCACTATGTTATAATTCACCCTACAAAAAGAGGCCATTTGAATTAAGTTCGCATTTATTTAATTTAATTTAATTTTGTTATCTTTTTTTATTTAATAGTACAAACAAATAATTTGCCATTTCTCTTTTTTATCAATTTAAAAGACTTCAATTAAAATTAGATGAACTTGCTTAACCCAACAATTTTACGCGTATTATGTACTTTGTTTGGCTTTTTGTTAATTTGGGGCAAATAAATAAGCAAAACATTTTTTTTTATAAAATTATAGGTCACGAACCTAAAGAAAGAATACAATATTATTATTGTATGTCGGCCACTCTATCATACCAAACTTAAATTACTTAACATTTTCAGATTCATTTCGTCTTAAATTTTAGTTTGCGCTTTTGGTTTTTTTTTGTGATTATTAATAAATAAAAGTCGAATGAAAGTTGTTTCACTTGAAGGTGATCGAAAAAATTAAAAAATTATGTAATTTTAAGATTTTTTGGGGGATTGTGTTGATTTTTATGTATACCAACACTTTACGTACTATTTGGCGGAGTACATTATATATATTTACAGATTATACAATAATAACTACCCTTGGTTCAATGATCTTAAATATCAATTTTATAAGTTCTCTTTGCAAATCATTTTGAGCTTATTTAAATATAAAAAACTTGTGGAAAATACCTTTGTTGAACAAGGAGACATTTTGTTCTATTATTTTCTTATACAGCGATTCCATTGTTAAGGTCGTACTGATAAATATAATTACTGATAAGATGAATTATTTGCTTTTGCCTTATGAGCTTTATATTTTTATAGACAAATATAAGTAAATTTCAGCTTAAAATGTTCCACTTTAAACTACTTAGACGTACAAACCCAATTTCAATTTCCTATAACATAAAATAGGTACCTAATTTTTGCTTAAGTAAATAATTAATAACAATTAAATTGACAATCATTTTCTTGTTTAACTTACTAACGATAAAATGGGAAAACTTAAAATTGTTTCTTTTTTCTTGAACACAGCCAAGCCCACGAAATTTAAAATAAAAGAAGCAAAAACATATTGAGTTACCTTACCTTGAATTGTTGAAATACAAGTTTTTTCGATTTTAAATTGATAGTGCATAATTTGAATGTACGTTTGCCAGTATTAATTTCGAAATGTATATTTTGTATTCTACTGCAAGGCAATGAGAAGTTTTTAAAGGAAATTAAATAAAGTTCCGGATCTCCAATCCATTCAACATAAATAAATTAAATTTGATTACAGTTCTTGTCGTCGCATATCCCATCAATTGTAACAATTTATGTCAATTAAAAGTCATTTACTAAATAACGAGACATTTGTTTATTAAACTAGGTTATCTGAATATTATTGTGATTTATTTTTCATCTGGAACTCTTCTTACAATAAACTGACGCAAATAACGAAATCTATATTTGTAAAAATAAAGAAATCATTTTACTGATCTAATCAATTTATTTTTCCAAATTTCAGAGGAGCAACACAATCCGAATTAGTGATTTGTAATGAGAAAGGTGAAATTATTGCATCGGTACAGGGTCCAGGAACAAATCATCATCTAATTGGAATTCCAAAATGTGGTGAACTTATATCAGAAATGGTTAATAATGCTAAAACTGCGGCGGGTATACCAATTTCAACGAAATTATGTGCCCTCGGTTTAAGTTTGAGCGGTTGCGAACAAGTGAGTGAGGTGATCATCCAGTTATACCTGGAGTAAATTTAAAATGCATGTTTTTTTTTTTTAAATTTTAGGAATCCTCAAATAAAAAAATTGAGCAGGAGTTTCAACAGTCGTATCCAACGGCAGCCGAACATTATGTTGTATGTAGTGATACTATTGGGAGTATTGCTACGGCCTCTGCACTCGGTGGAATGGTTTTAATTTCGGGTACTGGTTCAAATGCATTTTTACGAAATCCAGACGGGTCGACTAAAAATTGTGGTGGCTGGGGACATATGCTGGGCGATGAGGGTAGTGCTTGGTGGATTGCTCGCGAGGCAATTAAAACAGTATTCGACGATGAGGATAATTTAGTAAAATCACCGTACCCAACAAAAGTGGCATGGAGCTTGATCAAGACGCATTTCAAGGTGGAAAGTCGGCATGATTTATTGGATTCCTGCTACAGTAACTTTAACAAATCATTTTTTGCCGGGCTCTGTAAACTGTTGGCGAAGGCGGCTAAAGATGGAGATCAATTGTGTATAAAAATTTTTCGGGACGCTGGAAGTATTTTGGCTCGTTTTATTGTTGCGCTTGCTCCTAGTGTCCATAGCGATTTAAACAGTACGGGCGACCTTAATGTAGTTTGTGTTGGTTCGGTGTGGAAAAGTTGGGATTTACTCAAAGACGGATTTCTCAAAGAACTTGATAACAATAAAATTCCATTTGGTTTGACTTTGTTGCAACTAACACAAAAAATGGCAATGGGGGCTGTTTACTTGGCTGCCGATTCAATAAACTTCGATTTACCTCGCGACTATACCAAAAATTACCAAGTTTTCCATCAATATGCGCAGCAGAAACCCACCATGAATGGAACTAAATGATTACCTAATTTGTTTGTGATAAAAAATATAAAATGTACAAAAATAAAAGAAACGTACTAAATTGAGATCTTGAGGATCCTGGGAAGGCGAACATCATAATTCCTAACTAGGTATATTCTTTCTTTAATTATTTATTATTTAACTAGCAAATTGAAATACGTATAGATAATTCTAACTGTTGTAATTAATTCGCTATATCTTATTCGTTTATTTCATATTTGCCATAATATTCTCTTGACGCTAAAAAATAAAAATAAAACTGTCTCTAAATCCATAAAAATACCAAAAAGCGCTTATTCGTTTTTCTTTATGAAACTGAAAAATGCTTAAATGCTGTTTTAAATTAAAAAATAAATAAATTTATTTTACAAAAAGAAACAAAAACACATTTTTATTATGAGCAGACCCGAGTTTGTGATCTTAAGGGTCTTCAGGTTTCACGATAACCCGTGTTTTTTGAAGACCACGATAAAGGGTAATGTCCAAATCCTGACCTTTTTCCAGCACCTCATGGATATCAGATGAGTTACGAACTTCTCTTCCATTTATATGCGTTATTATATCACCAGGGCTTAGACCACCACTAAAAGAACAAATGCGATAATACTGTTATCTACTAGAATATAATTATGTGCACTTACGCATGAGCAGGCGATCCTATAATTACTTTCCATACGAGAACCCCATATTTCACATCATCCGGAATAGTATTACTCCGTTGTCTGAGTTCAGCAAGTATATCGTCAGTAAGCGTTAACATGGTGATGCCCATATATCGCCGAATGGGACGTTGATCGATGAAGCCAATACTCTTTTTCCGTTCTTTGCTTCGTTTCAAAAACGCCTTAGCATAATCAATCGGAATTGCAAAACTTATACCAGCCGTTACCTTCATACTGTTAATTCCAATTGCTTCGCCGTCCACGTTTACAAGCGGACCACCCGAATTCCCGAATGTAATAGCAGCATCTGTTTGAATATAATTTATATTTCGACCGTGTAACCCCAACTCTTCAGAAGGGCGTTGTGTCGAGCTAACCACACCAGCCGTGACGGTATTGCTTAATGCTAAAGGGCTTCCTAATGCTACAACCCATTCTCCTGATCGTAAGGCAGATGATTCGCCCAACTTCATGGTCATTAAATTTTTACACTGTATCCTAACGGTCGCTAAATCTGATGTTTGGTCAACATCTTCAACTACCCCGGGAAATGTACGGCCATCGAATAGCTTGACTAGCACCACCGTATGAGGTTTATTTATCACAACATGAGCATTTGTTAATATTAATCCATCCGACTCGACTATAAACCCGGAACCATTGGATGCGGTAACTGGTTTCCCCGAAAAATAATCAAATCGCCGTGTATCTTTTATTTCGATGTATACAACTGCTGGTGCACTTACCTCGACCACGTCAGCAATAAAATTAAATTGTAGTCGGCGACCATTGATATTTTTCAATGTAGCTGCATGCAATGTCGGTATTAATGACCTTTTCCAATTGGATGGTTTATCTCGACTCGAATTATGATTGGAAACATGATTTTGATAAATGATTCCTAGAACTGATCCGATTACAAAACCACAAGCAACAGCTACCTTACCAAACAAAAGCGTATATTTACTATCCTTATCGTAATCCTGTCGATAATTATTATAAGAAATGGTCCTTAAATAGTAGAAGCTACGGCTCCGATTCCAAATATCAGGTTTACGTCCAAAATTAGATAACAATCGTATTGTTGTCATTATGTCATGTGAATTACGATTGTTATCGCTAGTGACCAAGTCGTTTGTGTATTTGATTAGAAATTAATTATTGCATTATAATTAACAAAAATTTATTTACTTGACTTCTTTAAATAAATTAAAATAAAGAAAACAAAAAATTGGATAACGAAAAAGTGGATTTGTTGCGCTTTTGACACTTGAAATAGGTATGTAATGTCAAAAAAAAAAATGAAAGATAAATGGAATGGTATTACAGTTTAGGAGCATTGTACCATGAATTTCATGAATTTTTAGTACACATTTTTTGAATCGTATGGCATACGTTAACCACCCACGTTACTGCATGCAATTTTCACTTTTAAGAAATAAATCTGAAAAATTTATTACATATTTGTTTTCTTTCATTTCAGTTAATTTACATTATTTGATATTATGTGGAATAATATTTTCTAGTGCCTTTATAAAATATGAATAACATAGAGCCAATCTTTAACTCTGAACAAAACAGATATGGAATGAATTTGCCTCCGGAAGTTGTACGAGCATCAAATCTTATTATATGATGGTCCCCACTACACTTAAAAGATAGTTTTAAGACCTTATAAACATGCAAATGTTGTAACCGTAGGACAGCTTGATTTGAATAAAGGCCGGGATGATTCGGTTCGCAAAATGATTTTTTGTTCTACACTTACGATGGTTTTAAAATAGTTGGATAACAACCACACCAGGAAGATAAACCGTATTCCATTTTAGTAGAAATTAATTAAATTCTTACAAGTATATACATTTTGTTAGTGAATAGGACAGTGCCTCACTCAATAATAGTGTTGGTGATTGCTCATGACTCATGAGCAATCACCAACACTATTATTGAGTGAGGCACTATATCCACTAACAAAATGAATAAACTTGTAGGAATTTAATTAATTCATGAGTCATGAGTTAGAGTCTCTAACTCATGTTTAAAAGACATTCAACATTGGAATTATCAAATGGCCTTGATGTAGATCAATCGGGAAAAAAATCAGATCTACTTCAACTACTAAAACAAATAACAATGATTCTTCACTCCATTTTTATACAGCATTCCTACCAGCAATCAATTTCAAGATATTTTACAAGCGTGTATTATTTCAAAGTTAAAATCTTCTGAAATTAGGATGATTATGAATTAGCTCAAAATTTCAAAATATGAGATGAAACTAATGTCAATTGGTTTAAAAGTTTTGGTATACGATCCAAACCACTACACCCTACTGAAGGATAAGTTAAAGCAGAAGAAAGCCAAATTCTCCTCATTTACTTTGGATGAGAGTAAAACTTCGCGATTCATTCTATTTGGCCTACCATCCCTTCCAGTTAATGAAGTTCAAATGTATATCTAAGATGCGGGCTTACTCCGATAAAATTGTCCAAGGTTGCTTCGAAGGTCAGATCTGACGACAGCGCATTATACTTTGTTTCTTTTCCAAAAACTACATCATTAAATCACTTAAGAAATCACAAATATATTGGTAACATTGCATGTTCATGGGACTTACCTCACAGAAAAACGGAGCGACTCACCCAAAGTTTAAATTGCTTCATGTTGAATTGTAACATGGTAACAAAGTGTAAATTTTGCAGCGTTACTCATCTGGATCAAATCAAAGAAACAGAATCTCACACACAATCAATTCAGTGTTATGCCCAAATCGTAATGAATTTCTACTGAAGGATAAGTTAAAGCAGAAGAAAGCCAAATTCTTCTCATTTACTTTGGATGAGAGTAAAACTTCGCGATTCATTCTATTTGGCCTACCATCCCTTCCAGTTAATGAAGTTCAAATGTATATCTAAGATGCGGGCTTACTCCGATAAAATTGTCCAAGGTTGCTTCGAAGGTCAGATCTGACGACAGCGCATTATACTTTGTTTCTTTTCCAAAAACTACATCATTAAATCACTTAAGAAATCACAAATATATTGGTAACATTGCATGTTCATGGGACTTACCTCACAGAAAAACGGAGCGACTCACCCAAAGTTTAAATTGCTTCATGTTGAATTGTAACATGGTAACAAAGTGTAAATTTTGCAGCGTTACTCATCTGGATCAAATCAAAGAAACAGAATCTCACACACAGTCAATTCAGTGTTATGCCCAAAGCGTAATGAATTTCTGCGACTTAGGGAACATGCCAACCAAAAAGTTTTACATAAATCTACGCATGAATTTCTTGTTTCATCTATCTCATAACTTCTCTGTCTTGACGGGAAAGGCTTCCATGAATTCAAACTTCGACCAGCCTAATATTATCAGTTCATCTCCATATCATCAACCAATGTCCAGTTTATTCATCAATAATCCATCATAATCTAACCAACAGTCTGCCGGAAATGTGAGTGGTAATAAATTATATAGTGCTAGTGAATTGTTGTTAATTTTGGAAAGTGTAATGAATGACGACCATTAAATATGTCTGTAAATAATATTCTAAAAGTTTCTGTTTGGATTGCTCATAGCGTCAACCATATAAAAAACACGAGCTTATTCATTTTCTCAACAAATACGATATAATGTTATGCTAATCACAGTAACCTTTTCCCTCGATTTCAAATACATATATAGAAATGTTTGTTCGATCCAAATTGTCGGTGGAATTGCAATTATGGTTGCCACGTCCAATTTAACAATAAAAAATAATTGTTGTTATGTCCCGTATTCAAATCATCCAAACTTCAGAAGCGATCTTAGTAGGCTTACCAATTCTAACTCACCTTATTTACTTGGAGGAGATTTAATTGTCGTCATTCTTATTGGAATTGTAGCAAATTTGACAAAGGTTATGATTTCGTAATATCCAGGTCAAATTTCGTCTTACATTTCCCAGACACTTCCACATTCCATCGTTCCAATGGGTCCAATAGCACATTAGATTTTTATTTGACTAGCCCCTTGTGCCCCGTTGGCTTCATCCTGACAAAAAATGAGATGAACTCCGACCATCTGCCTAGAAACTTTTCTCTCCACCACGACTTCATAGACATACAACTACATCGTCGCAGATTGGTCTTCTTTTCGAATGAGACAAATTCTAAAGTAATTGATTTTGAAGACAGTGAATTAAATACAATACAGTGAATCAATTCACAGATTGTATTCAACAAGCGGCAAATATCTCTGTTCCTACTGTATCTTCATCATCAAAATATCAACTTATACTCTCGGATGAAGTACTATCTTTAATCAAACTGCGTAATGTTAGGCGGAGACAATGGATGTGAAAACGTGACCTGTTTTAAAAAACATTCTAAAGCTATTAAATTAGGTTGTTAACGTCAAATGGCAAAATAAACTTCAATATCTCGTCAAAGGATCTAAACTGTACTGGCAAGCAATTAAACGTTTGAAAAAAAATATTCTGCGATTCCACCATTAAATGGGTTGTTTAATGCCACTTCAGATAAATGTAAAATTCTTGCCAATTTTCTCCAAAAATCATGTGAAATCTCATCTGGTGTTACAGAATCCGATGATATACGCCAAAATATTCAGTGTATTAGCGATTCCATTGAAACCGATGTTTCTAAGTTTAATGTATCAATCCAAGAGGTTAAATATATTATAAAATCCAGTCGCCCATTCAAAGCTACAGGTCCAGATAAAATTCCAAACATTCTCATAAAACATCTCCCGGAATCTGGGTTTGTCTATTTAACCCAATTATTTTTCAGTTGTTTTAAGCTTTCCTATTTTCCCAATTCGTCGAAAACAGCCAAGGTGGTGGTAGTTCTAAAACCTGAAAAACACCCGTCAGATGTCAATAGCTATCGAGCTATCAATCTACTGGATTGTATGACCACATCGAAACTAATAGCTAATTCCTCAACAATTTGGTTTTCGTCACCAGCATTCCTCAGTACATCAGGTTGATCGTATTATGAGAATGTATGCTGGCTATTAATTTTGCGTATAATGCCTGAATACGTAACCACATGTCTGACGATGTTTTACACGCTATTAAATGCGTTATAATTTTTTTCCGACACTGATCTTATTAAAATTTCCTGGGGGCCTATTCTCGAATTTCACATCCATTTTCCACATGGGGACATATGTCAAAGTTCACAAAAAAACGGTCGAAAATTGTAATTCGTATATAAAACACATGCGGCATTGACATTTTCCTATATGGGGAATTTTTCCGCATGCTTATTGACGATTGTCCAGTGGCGTACTGCAGCTATCGGGGGGGTCACAGGTGGTGGATAGTGGACGGCCTATCGATAGGTAGGCTAGCGGTGAATTAAATAAGCCGCCCCCAACCGCAGTCCAGCTGGGGGGAGAGTCTCAGGGAACTGGGGAGTGGTTAACCTGAGTTCATTAAATTCTGAGTGCCTATGATGCCCAGCATGGAAAGGCGAACAGATGGCGCCAGAAAACCATCGACCAATAACCACGGCGGACTGGGCGTCACGTCCTCTCTGCACCTCCGGAGTCTCCGCGGGTGATGAGTGGGGGACCCTATAAACGGGTGACCCGGTGAATGGAATGGATCCCATTGGATTGGGCTCTCCATGTGATTAGGTGAATGGGGGAGAGAATGGGCGGAGGGAAGGGGTGCAGGGAGGCTGGGGTGCTAGCGAGCCGAATGGGCTGGATTAAGGCGTTAAGCGACCCGTGCTGATGGTCTACTAGGCTGGGGGCCCATTTAACAAAGCCCAGTCGCTAACGGAGCCCTCTGGATACCTGGCGACCTCCGGTTGTAATTAGCCTTACCTGCGTATACGGATCTCTGCGCAGGCGGACCTTTATTTCTCCGATACTCGTGGGAATCAAATGGTAAGATCAAACACAAAAACAAAGGGCACCGGCTCTCCTCAAAAGCCGGTATCAGCGGAGGGAGGTACCTCGAACCAGACGGGTGGGGCCTCTAAGGTTGCAAAGGTGGTTGACTCTAGGGCACAAGTCCCGGGAGTCAGCGGTACCAACGCAGCACAGGGGAGTGGGACGAGAGACATTCCTCCGGCGAAAAGGCGATATAGGAATCGCCGCTCGGCAATCCGAATTCTCGAGAAGTGGGCTGCGACCCCCGAGGGGCAGCTTACGGAAGAGCAAAGAAGATCAGTAGCTTGGGCAAGGAGCACTGTGGGCTGCGGAAGCTCGGAAAGGGACCATATGTCGAAAAGACAGCGGTCCCAGGACGAGGTGGAAGTAGTCAACAGCAAGCGGGCCAAGTTGGTGACTGAAAAGAAGCCGAGCTCCAACTCAGGGACAAAGCTGTTCAGCGAGGTCCTGAGGGAGCATGTGTTGATGCTAGCCGTCATTGACGAAAGTCAAGAAGATGGGAGCATCACGGCGGAAAAATGGAGGTTGGTGTATAATGCACTCAACCTCGTCTTTTTAAAGGTCCTGGGTGAAAATCCGGGACCACCCCCATCCTGCAGAGATGCGGGATGGTATCAAGGGCGTGTAAAGATGACTGCATGCTCGGACTCTAGATCTGTGGATCTGTACAAAAAGGCTATAGCCAAAGTAGGGGAGGTGTGGCCAGGCGCAAAGCTTGCGGCAGTTAGCCGGGAGGAAATTCCCAGCAGGCCGCGGGCACGTGTATGGCTGCCATCCGAACCGGCTAGCCCGGACGGGGCTTTGAAAATCATTCAGGCCAGTAACCCGAATCTTCCGACAGGAAATTGGAAGATCGTCAAGCAGGAGGAGGCCAAGGGGGGCTCGAAATTATCAATCATGGTGATAAATAAGGAGTCCCTTGCCCTCCTTCACAAAACGAAGGGAGTAATTGACTTCGGTTTCGGGTCAATTACTCTCAACGTTTATAAGAAGGATGGGGCGGAAGCGCGTACGGGAGGCCAACCGGAGGACTGTGGCAACCCGCCCAGGCCTGAAGGGGGTACCAGCAGCATGGGGGAAGAAGCTGAGGGTAGGGGGGAGAGTGAGTCCGGCGACCTTGGGAGGGCAAGGACTCTCTCGAAGGATGAGGAGGTGCACATAAGCGAAGGAGCTGGTGTACCGATGGAGGAGGATGTCGACAGCCCGGCCAGACGGGGGGGCACTGGCAAGTCCTCTATAGAGGGTACGAGGGGTGGCGAGACGGGCGTATCCGGCGCATCCCAAATTACCGGGAATTAATATTCCTGCGGTAGCAGGAATTTATCATGGAGGTAGGTAGAGGTGAAATGGTTATGATTAAGATAACTCAAATTAACCTTCACCATTCTAAGGCTGCTTCGGCAGCTCTACTCCTCAGGCTGACTAGTTCGGGTGAGGATGTGATACTAATCCAAGAACCTTGGATTAACAACAACAGGATCTGTGGCCTCAGAACCAAGGGGTATAAAATTATATCCTATAGTAAGTCTGGGAAGATCAGATCTTGTATTCTTGGGAAAAATAATATTAATCTTTTCCTTCTCTCTCAATACAGCAATGGTGACACTACTGCAGTTAGCCTGGAAGTAGGCACTTGTAGATTCTGGCTGGTTTCAGCCTACATGGACCGGGAGAAGGAGGTTCCTCCGGATAATCTGGAGGAGCTGATCCGTAAAGCGGAACAATCAAAGGTAGGTGTGGTACTGGGAGTGGATGCTAATGCGCATCACACTATCTGGGGAAGCACAGACATTAATGAAAGAGGTGAGTCGCTTTTTGATTATTTGATGAGTACTAACCTTTCAGTGTGTAATATTGGGCGGGAACCCACATTTATTACTAGTAACAGGCAGGAGGTTCTAGACGTGACCCTTGCCTCAAATAATATTCTTCATATGGTTAAAAATTGGAGAGTGGATAAGGAACACTCCTTTTCTGATCATTGATATTTAACCTATAGCCTCGATATTCACCCTGCTACCCGGGAAGCCTTCAGGAACCCTAGAAGGACCAACTGGAGCAAATATGGGGAATTATTGGAGGAAATGTTACCGAAGAGGGCTATGGAGCCCCCGACGACCGTTGGGGAGCTGGAGGACATGGTGGCTAGCGTTACTAGCGCATGCAACCGATCCTTTCGCGCTGCCTGCCCACTGGCTAAGCCTAGGGGTAGGCAAAAACCGGTATGGTGGTCCAGGGAACTGGGAACCTATCGAAAGGCTTGTAGGATAGCCTTTAATAGAGCCAAAAATACAAGGGAGGCTCAGGATTGGGACTCCTATAAGGAGAAACTCGGAACTTATAAGAAAGAATTAAGAAAGGCACAAAGGAGGTCTTGGAGAATCTTCTGTGATAATATGGAAGAGGTATCCGAAACCTCCCGCCGTAGGAAGATTCTTTCCAAAAGTATATCTAGTCCTAGTTTTTTGATAAAACCGGACGGATCTTGGACAGCTTCTAGTGGAGAATCTCTGGAGCTTCTCTTCGAGACACACTTCCCAGGGAGCTTTGAAGACCTGTTGGTGCGTAGTAATCATCAGGAATCACTGTCAGTAACCACAGAGGATATCGTAACCAGAAAACGGATCCTATGGGCACTGAGGGGTTTTAAACCATTTAAATCGGCTGGTCCGGATCAAATTATACCAGCGGAACTTCAAAACAACTCAGTAATTATTCTTCCCTACCTGGAAGCTATATTCAAAGGGTGTTTGAAGCTGGGCTATATTCCTAGGTACTGGACGGAGGTCAATGTGGTGTTCATACCGAAAGCGGGGAAAAGCTCACATGTCTATCCTAAGGACCTAAGACCAATAACTCTATCATCCTTTCTTTTGAAAACATTGGAAAGGCTGCTGGATGTATACATCAGAGATAAAATAGGTGCCAGGAAGTGGGCATCGTCTCAGCACGCGTACACAAAGGGTAGATCTGTGGACACTGCTCTGCACGCCTTAGTGTCTACGATTGAGAAATCGATTAATTCGAAGGAATTCTGTTTGGTGGCCTTCCTGGATATAGAAGGCGCCTTTAATAGTGTGAAAGCGGAGGCAATCAAGGAGGGATTGTCATTTTTGGAGGTGGACGTTCCTCTGATAGGGTTAATCAATTATATGCTGGGAAGCAGGATTGTTAGCTCGAAGTTGGGGGACTCCACCATAAAGAGGCGAGTAACTAGGGGAACTCCGCAGGGGGGGGTTCTGTCCCCTCTTCTCTGGAACATAGTGGTAAACGGGTTACTACTTGAATTGGAGAGAGAGGGTATTGAAGTTATTGCCTACGCAGATGATGTAGCTTTAGCTGTTACCGGGAAATTCCTGGGCACGATTGTAGACGTAATGCAGAATGCGCTTACCATCGTTACGAAATGGGCTGGCAAATGTGGACTTGGTATTAACCCGTCCAAGACAGAGCTGGTACTCTTTACTAAGAAATACAAAATCCCGGTAGTTGTCCCTCCTACCTTAAATGGCACGAGACTTGCTTTTACTGATAGAGCTAGATATCTGGGCATTATCTTGGACAGTAAGCTTAGTTGGAAGCCCAACATGTTGGAGAGAATAAACAAAGCTACTATTGCTTTGTACTCCTGTAGGAACGCCATTGGTCATAGATGGGGTCTGAAGCCGGAGCTGGTACACTGGCTCTACACCGCCGTAGTGAGACCTGTACTCATGTACGGGGTGGGTGTTTGGTGGCCAGCTCTGGACAAGATAACTTACAAAAGTAAGATTGAGAGAGTGCAAAGAATGGCCTGTATGCTTGTTAGCGGGGCATTGAGGTCGACACCGACAAGTGCCTTAGAGGTTATGTTGCACCTTCTTCCTGTCGACATTTTTGGCAAACAGATGGCGGCAAATACGGCTGTACGACTTGCAGCCGTCTCTCAGTGGAGGTGTCTTAGTATAGGACACTCTACTATCGTCAGATCGTTGAAGGATGAGCTGGCGAATCTTGACTACATTAAACCTACTCTACGCTTCGAAAAGCGATTTCGGACCTCCTTCCCTTCAAGGGAATCCTGGAGGGATAGACCGTCATCGGAAACTGAAGCGTTGCAATTCTTCACAGATGGCTCCAAGCTAGACGGCAAAGTAGGAGCTGGAGTATGTGAGGTGTGCTACTGTATGGCACGTGCGACTGTAGGGCAGACAACGCTACTAGAAAAGGTAGCGATGAGTAGTGGAAGGAGAGAGATGTCAAACCAGTAGAAGCAGACTAACGAACAAAGATACACGTGTAAAGTGTATTAATGAAATATATATTAAGATAACCAAATATACAAATATATAGAGTTTTATTACGGACAACCGAAGTTGTCACAGTGGCGACGAGGAGAAGAACCGAATCCACGAACCGGATTCTAAAACCTTTTTATTACCAAGTTTTTTTTTCGTGTTTGAGCGTTTAACCTCAAAATCCGAAAAGTCCAGCACTACACGTTTGAGCGTTTAACCTCAAAATTCAAAAAGTCCAGCACGACATACGTATAAAAATGGACGCAAACCAGATAAAAGAATTGATGGAAACAGTTTTGGCTGCGGCTGATAAACGGGCGCAAGCAGAACGTGAAGCGGCCGAAAAACGTTTCGAATTATTGCTGTCGAAACAGCAGCTCAACATTTGTGTCAACGCAGATGAAAACTCAGCCGGATCACCGCTGGTAGTGCAAGGGTTCTCAGTAGTCAAAGATTTGTCGGATCGCATCGAAAAATTCGTTTACGATCCCGAAAATAGCGTCACATTTGATCTTTGGTACGCGAGGTACCAAAGCATCTTCGAGGGAGAGGCCAAAACGCTGCCAGACGCGACAAAAGTCGGACTATTATTGCAAAAACTCTCGCAACTCGACTACCAAAAGTTTGCGAACACAATATTGCCCGTGTTGCCGATGGAGCTGTCATTAGGGACCGCAGTAAAAGAACTCAGACGAGTTTTTGGGTCAAAAGAGTCACGTTTCGCGCTCCGTTATAAAGTCTTCAAAATAAAAAGAGAAAGAGGTGAAGACGATAAAAGTTACGCAGCCCGAGTCACGCGCGAATGCGTGAAATTCGAAATCACTAAATGCAGCGAAGAAGACCTAAAGATGCTCGCGTTCGTACAAGGTCTTGTCGATTCGGATGACGCGGCAATTCTCAAGAGGCTGCTCGATATGCTGGATTTACATTATACGCAAAGCGAGGCAGCCGACGATCCTGGAACAGCGCCCAAACTAAACCTGAACACACTGGTCAGCACCTGCGAACGGATGCGAACCCTCGAAAAAGAGAGGGCCATGGTCGAGCATCCGGAGACGGTAAAACAGGAAGTCCTGGCCGTACGCAAAAAACCGCAATCTGAACGAGATTCCACGTCACAACGACAGACCTCACAGCAAACTATAACCAATTCTACGAGCGCACCAAACCCATTTGTACCGCCGAGGCCGTGTGCTCACTGTGGGGGAAATCATTTCCACAAATATTGCCCGTTTAGCGGAAAGACATGCACGCTGTGTAATGGAATTGGACATAAAAGTGAGGCGGGGTTCTGCAGCAGCTCGCGCATCTGGAGACAGCTCCAACAACAACGACGGAAAAATCCACGTCGTTGAAGTAACGCGGTCAGCACCCACCAACAGAAATCAACGAAAAAATTCGTCACAGCAACCGTGGACGGTATTAAAGTAAAGCTGCAGCATGACAGTGGTTCAGATTTGACCATCATCTCGCAAGCAAACTGGCTGAAGCTTGGCGAACCAAGTTTAAAACGGTACAATGGAACTGCCGTAAACGCTTCTGGCGAGCCTATCCAGATCTTAGGATGTTTCGACGCGGCTTTGACGATAGGCGAGTACGAAGCTATCGGGACAATTTTCGTCTCACCGTCATCGCTGAACCTTTTCGGCAACGAATGGATGACGAGATTGAATTTATGGGATGTGCCACCGTCAGTATATTGCCACAACGTCAAGGCAATCGACAGCGGTCCACGCACACTCGAACAAGTGGTTGAAGCGAGTTTTCCACTGCTTTTCTCCAAAACCTTGGGTTGCTGTAACCAAATGAAGGCGTCGCTCACGCTTAAGCCCGAGGCAAACCCGATCTACCGCCGTGCACGGCCGGTGCCACATGCAGCCTCAAAGCCAATCGAGGACGAACTGTTTAGATTGCAGTGCCAGGGTGTCATCGTACCAATCAGCTACGCGGACTATGCAGCACCAATCGTGGTAGTGAAAAAGAAAGACGGGCGCATACGAATCACCGCCGACTACTCCACAGGACTCAATGACGTGCTGGAACCGAATAAATACCCGCTCCCAACGCAAGAGGGAATATTGGCTAAGCTCGCGGGAAATACAATTTTCACTGTCATCGACATGTCGGACGCTTTCCTGCAGGTGGAACTCGACGATGCTTCAAAAAAGCTGATGCCGATCAACACTCACTGCGGGCTGTTTCAGGTTAATCGCTTGCAACCAGGCGTTAAAACGGCCCCCGGCATTTTCCAACAATTAATGGACACTATGACAGGCGGCATCGACGGTGTTTTTCCTTGGATCGACGACATTATCATCGGAGGCAAAGACGATAAACAGCACCGCGAGCGCCTTTTCAACGTTTTAAGCCGCATGCAAGAATATGGTTTCACTCTCAAACCATCAAAATGCTCGTTCGGTCAGAAGTCCGTCGAGTTTCTGAGCCACATCATTGACGAAACCGGCATCCGGCCAAACCCAGCCAAGTTGGAAGTCATACAGCAGCTGCCACCGCCATTGGACATTACCCAGCTGCGCGCTTTTTTGGGTGCGGTAAACTGGTATGGCAAGTTCATACCCAAACTCAAGGAAATGCGCGGGCCACTCGATGAACTGCTTAAAGACGAAGCCGAATACGAGTGGGCCGAAGCCCAAGACACTGCATTCAGCCAGCTAAAGGAAGTGCTCGCATCTGACTTAGCTCTAACGCACTACGACCCAGCCAAGAAAATTATCGTCGCAGCAGATGCGTCCAGCTATGGATGGGGCGGTGTACTCATGCACCAACTGGATGACGGCACCAGGAAGCCCGTCATGCACGTATCGGGATCGTTTACGAAGGCGGAAAAAAATTATGCCCAGGTTCAAAGGGAGGCGTTGGCCCTGGTGCGGACACTGAAAAAATTCCATCGTTTCGTGTACGGCCGCAAATTTGAGCTGCAGACAGACCATCAGCCGCTGCTAGCCATCTTCGGTGCGAAAGGTGGTATTCCAATATACACCGCAAACCGTCTACAGCGATACGCAGAGAACCTTCTTGCTTACGATTTTGAGATCAGGTATGTGGACACAAAAAGTTTCGCATATGCCGATTTCATTTCGAGATTAATCGCAGCGCAACCGCTGCTCGAATCCGAAGATACCGTCATCGCAACCGTCGATGCGGAAAATCATGATTGTTTCGCGATTGACACCGCTAAATCGCTGCCAGTCAACTTTGGGGACATCCAAAAGGCGACCGCAGAAAGCAGCGTGCTTCAAAAGGTCGCTCAATACGTCACATATGGCTGGCCACGCCAGCAGAAGCTTATTTCCGACTCAGCAGCAGCACATTTCTTCAATCGCAAGTCGGAGTTGTCGGTGGAGCAGGGATGTCTGTTCCTCGGCGATCGAATCATCATTCCAGACAGATTCCACAACCAATTGTTGAACGAACTACACGACGGGCACCCAGGGGTGGCACGCATGAAACTGCTCGCGCGAAGCAAGTTTTTCTGGCCGGGTATTGATGGAGCGATCGAACAAGTGGTACGCCAATGCAGCGAGTGCGCAATCAATGCAAAGTCTCCAACAAAATGTACGCTTCAGGCCTGGCCGAGTCCCAGGGAAGCTTGGTCACGAATCCACATCGACTATGCCGGCCCAATCAATGATGCCTACTATCTGGTCATCGTCGACGCTTTCTCCAACTGGCCAGAGATTTTCAAGATGCGCAGCACCAGCGCAGCTAAAACAATCGATAATTTGTGCGAAGTTTTCGCACGCCAAGGCATCTGCGAAACTATCATCTCCGACAACGGTCCACAATTTATCTCGGCTGAGTTCAAACGGTTCTGTGAGGCGAATGGCATCAAACATTTGACATCAGCGCCCTATCATCCTCAATCAAACGGGCGCGCGGAACGTTTCGTCGGCATGCTCAAAACCGGCCTAAAGAAACTCGAAGGCGAGGGCAACGCGGAACAGGTCCTGCGCAAATTCCTCACGTGCTATCGCTACACACCATCACCAGCACTCGGGGACAAATCACCGTTCCAATTGATGACCGGGCGAGAAATGCGCACCAAGCTGGACTTAATTAAGCCACCACCAGTGCACAACGATAAACGAAATGTGAAAATGGAGGAGCGATTCAACGCTCACCACGGGGCGAAGCACAAAGAGTTCAAGGCTGGCGAGAGGGTGTTCTTCAAGTGTATGAAGGGCAACGATTGGACCTGGCAGGCCGGTACAATCATTGAACGCCGAGGGAAGGTCAACTACGTGGTCCAAGCACAGATGAAGAATAGCGAACGAAAGGTTACGTGCCACGCCAACCAACTGCGAACGCGTCTCACGGCTGCGCCACCATCAGAAGAAGACAACGTCTTGATGGACACTTTCCAGCTGCGACCAACGCAACGCGTAGTGGAACCAATCATTGTTCCGCAACAACTACTTCCAGAGGAGGAACCAGGGCCAGCACTAGGTGCAGAGCCACAGCACGATGCAGAGCCACAGCACGGTGCAGAGCCACAGCAACCCCGTAGGTCCCAGCGAACAACAGCTGGAAAGCTACCGTCGCGTTTTGCTGACTACGAGTTGGTGCCGACGGCCACTCTAAACGGGGAGAACTGTGAGGTGTGCTACTGTATGGCACGTGCGACTGTAGGGCAGACAACGCTACTAGAAAAGGTAGCGATGAGTAGTGGAAGGAGAGAGATGTCAAACCAGTAGAAGCAGACTAACGAACAAAGATACACGTGTAAAGTGTATTAATGAAATATATATTAAGATAACCAAATATACAAATATATAGAGTTTTATTACGGACAACCGAAGTTGTCACAGAGTATTCTGTGACAAATTAAATGTAAATATTTCTATTCGTCTCCCTGATTACTGCAGCGTGTACCAAGCTGAAGTCGTAGCGATTGAGGAGGTCATGACGTGGTTGAAGCATAATGTGTTATCCTCAGACGATATCACAATCTATGTGGACAGTCAAGCCGGTCGTTAGAATCGGTGTCTTTGGCGTCACGGGTGGCGTTGAGTTGTCACTCATCTCTAAATGAGATGGGTGAGCATTTCAACATCCAGGTAGTCTGGGTCCCAGGTCACTCGGGCGTCATGGGGAACTGCAGGGCAGATGAACTTGCTAGGCATGGTACGACTCTCCAGCTGCAACCGGAAAGGGCAAGTCTGGGGAGGCCTATCACAGCGCTGAGACAAGCACTTGGGAAGCAGGCGCTATCCTCAGCGGGAGAAAGGTGGTCTAACACCCTAACCTGTAGAGTTGCAAGACAAGTTTGGCCAAAGCTGGACTTGGGGCGCACTAGGGCATTAATATCCTTACGAAGACGTGAATTAAGAACGGTCGTAGGAATACTCACGGGACACTGCCTTTTTGGAGAACATGCAAGAAGGCTGGGTCTGGAGGCTAATGACTTCTGCAGAAGCTGCTTGGACGAAGAGGAGGAAGAGACGTTGGTCCACTTCCTTTGCTCGTGTCCAGCATTGGCTCTCAGAAGGCACAAACACTTAGGTAAGTTCAGGATGGACTGCCTCTCGGATCTCGAAAACATTAAAGTGCGGGACGTCTTACGCTACATAAGTAGCTCGAAATGGTTCCAATAGGGGTAAAAGGGTATCACAATGGACCGTATGTATCCTGTGGTATCACAATGGACCGTCACCGGTCTAAGTGTGCGTAAGCAGCCACTCCAACCTAACCTAACCTAACCTATTGACGATTGTAAAAGTAGAGAAAGCGCCTCTCTAGGAAAAAAGTTAAAATGAGGCAACAGCCAAAATGACATTTCTCATAAATGCGACGAAAGAAATTTTTGCAATCCGGTAATTAAAAATGGTTTTTATAATCCAAAATTGGAATTATTTACAATTATTATCAATCTGGTAGGTAAAAATTGTGTTTACGGTTCAAAATTGGAATTGTTTACAACAATTTCGAACGTCAAATTAGCAGCTACCTCAGTTTAAAAATTTTCCACTAGGTGGAATCTGTGATGCTCCAATCGTCAATACCCATTCGGAAATATTCCCTTAGTACCGAAAAAATTCAATTTTTATGAGTTTTGACAGATGTCCACATGTGGAAAATGGATGTGGAATTCGAGAATAGGCCCCCTGTGCTTGTAAATTTTCATCATTCCATTTCAAATATAAGTGTATTGACAGGGTTGACGGACGGAGCCCTTTAGATCAAGTAATAAAATTGTTATTTTCAATATATTGCACGCAAGAACGGATTGAAGTGTCACTTTGTGATGTGAAAAAAATACAAAATGAAACACATTCTTGTGAAACTAAAGTTATACAAATTAAAGTGGTGCCAATCTTATTAAACGGCATATATGAAGCTAAATCATTAGTTATTAACTAGATTAGAAGATTTTATACTAGGACGGAAAATTTAAATTAGTCAAGAAGAGTTTACAAAATATGATTTATGGCGAATCACATAGTTTTAAATTACGTATTTATTTGCTTCAAAAGATTTGGGTGATAGTAGATAGTTTAGATTATTTTAATGTCAAAAACGTGACTTTAGATTGTCAGCAAACTTTATTGACGATTGTAAAAGTAGAGAAAGCGCCTCTCGAGGAAAAAAGTTAAAATGAGGCAACAGCCAAAATGACATTTCTCATAAATGCGACGCAAGAAATTTTTGGAATCCGGTAATTAAAAATTGTTTTTATAATACAAAATTGGAATTATTTACAATTATTATCAAGCTGGTAGGTAAAAATTGTGTTTACAGTTCAAAATTGGAATTGTTTACAACAATTTCGAACGTCAAATTAGCAGCTACCTCAGTTTAAAAATTTTCCACTAGGTGGAATCTGTGATGCTCCAATCGTCAATATTTTTACAGTACTAAATTAACTTTTGCGTTCCTTGCGGTCTCCGTTCCGTCGAGATTGTTTCCACCTTTCCACCCAGATAATCTCGATGTTGTAGCACAGTCATGCAATAGCGCAAAAGTTAAATTACATGAAAATATATGCGAATTGACAAAGTCATTGGACGGAGCGCATTAGACCAAGTGCTAAAATTAAATTAGTTTCAATACTGCACGCAAGAACGGTTTGAAATGTCACTTTGTGATGTAAAAAAAATACAAAATGAAAGACATTCTCGGGAACTAAAGTTATATAAATTAAAGTGATGCCAATAACATTAAACGGTTTTATTTAACTAAGTTATTAACTAGATTAGAAGATTTTATACTACGACGGAAAATTTAAATTGGTCAAAAAAGGGGGTGTACAAAATACTATTTAGGGCCATCAAATTATGAATTTATGGAAATCAAAAACGTTGAGTTCATGTTAGATAGTTTAAGATTATTTTATCGTGAAAAACGTGCGTCGAGATTGTCACCAAATTTTTTATTTTTACAGTACTAAATTAATTTTTGCGTTCTGTGCGCAATTCCGTCTCCGTTCCGTCGAGATTGTCTCTTACTAAAGATACATGTTAAACCGAAAGTGGTCTGACTGAAAATGTCCGAGATAAATTCAACATGTAAACGGCGGCTTGACTGAAAGCAACGATTATTAACAAGAAGATCTTCATGTTAATAATCTTTGGTTTCAGTCAAGCCGCCGTTTACATGTTGAATTTATCTCGGACGTTTTCAGTCAGACCACTTTCGGTTTAACATGTATCTTTGGTATCTGCCTCTCTTCTTAAACATTAGGTTCGCATCCCTAGAAATATAGTTCTAAAAAAGATAAACAAAAAATTATAGTACAGTAGACCGTACACTGCTACATCACGGCAAATAACTACATCCATGAAAATTATACACATAAACAAGTGACAGTGAAATAGGTGTAGATTTACAAAAAAAAAAAAAAAATTACAAATGCTAAAGATTATGAATCTAAATATTTATTGAATATAGAAATAAGTAAGCTGTACTTCTGAAGCAATTTAATACTTGTTAATAACGCTTTCGCATTCGTAAAGTTTGAACACGGAAATAATGGAAAGTGCAAGTAATTTGCCTTCATACAAATCTAAATGGATAACTCTCAACGTTGGTGGAAAACTTTTCACCACAACTTTGAGTACTCTGACCGAGAAAGCGCCAACAAGTATGTTGGCCCGAATGTTTTCACCTGATTCGAATATTCCACCGAGCAATGTCGATAATCAAGGGGCTTATTTGATTGATCGAAGTTCGCGATATTTTGAACCCATTCTTAATTATTTGAGACACGGCCAATTGGTTTATGATTCAAATTTAAATCCCGAGGGATTATTGGAGGAGGCAAAATTTTTTGGCGTTGAAGGGTTGATAGTGAAATTGGAAGATATTGTTAAAAATAAGAAACACGATTCCGACGAGCCGCTAAATCGAAGTATTGTCATTCGAGCGTTGATTCAAACAACAAATTTGTCTGAGTTACGATTCCAGGGAATCAATTTAACTGGCTGTGATTTACGTAAATTAGATTTAAGACACATTAATTTTAAGGTAAATAATTAATCCTCTCACCTATTTAAATTGGTACCTAGATATAAAATTGAAAAGTCGTTTTATAAATTTTAGTATGCTTGCATGAAAAGATGTAACCTTGCTTTGGCGAATTTAAATTATTGCTGCTTAGAACGTGCTGATTTGTCATACGCAAATTTAGAAGGAGCCCAACTTGCTGCCATCAAAGGGTTATGTGCAAATATGGAATGTGCCAACCTACAACAGTGTAATTTTGAGGATCCATCCGGGACGACTCGTACCGTACTTGAAGGCGTTAATTTAAAGGGTGCTTGCTTGGAAGGAAGTAATATGGCCGGAGTTAATCTTCGTGTCGCTTGTCTAAAAGATGCTAATCTCAAAAATTGCAATTTGAGAGCAGCAATTTTGGCTGGTGCCGATTTGGAGCGTTGCAACTTGTCGGGTAGTGATTTACAAGAGGCTAATTTACGCGGGGCTAATTTCAAGGATGCTGAATTGGAATTAATGTTAACGCCACTTCATATGTCACAGGCGATTCGTTAAATATTAGCCAAATGTATTTTATACTAAAATAAATACAACTTCTTTAATAATTGAATAAATTCAACAAAAATTGAAATGCATATTGGTATGTACATACATATTTTATTTATGGTCCAACTTACAATTTTGTTTTCTTGCTCAAATATAAAAGGGTTGGAACCTTGAGTTAACTTTTTTGTTGATCGGTTAAAACCGATTGCTCAATTGTTTGACTTAATAAATAAGACCGTTTTATTAGTTATTGAAGATCATATACATACATAATTTACATTAGGAAATCCCTTCTTAAACTCTTTCTTAGCGGACCGAACTTAATCATTTAGCATATGACAAAATATATATGCACCTCACGATTTGAGCGAATATTCGCCAATTAACAAATAAAATCTAAAGTATAAGAATGATGAAAGCAGAAGTGGATTTCTATTATTTGCAGAGCTTTGACACAAGCGATGAAAGCAATATTTTCCCTTTTCACCAAACTAACTAGTAAATATCGTCCATTTAATAAAAATAAAATATTAAATTTTAACAGTTTTAATATTGAAAATTTTATTTTAATGTCGATAATTTATGGCGATAAATCGCGACCTCAGAACAACAAGGTTCTATCTGAAATTTAAATTTTTTGGAAGTAACTTTCGATTTTCGCATTTTACGTGACTTTAAATTCGTAAACGTCATTGTAAATTCATTGAATCTTTTAGTTTAGAACATAATCTCTAGATTAAATTAAATTACAAAGACATTTTTTAATTCTACGACCACGAAAAATGCGAAAATCGAAAGTTACTTCCAAAAAATTGAAATTTCAGATAGAACCTTGTTGTTCTTTGGTCGCGAAATTACAGTTTTGTATTAAAATTGTTAAAATTTTATTATATACTATCTACCATTAATTAAAAAAGAAAATATCCATAGATTTTCACAATTTTCTTGCATAATTTGGTGAAAAAGAAAATATCATTCTCATTGCCTTTAAGGCAACTTATGAGAAAGCAGAAACTAATCAGAAATGCTACTAAGATTTCCTTTTAAAGATTATACTGAGTCGGGTTCATTCCAAATATACGGAAATAATCCAATAAAGTACAATTTTTGAAAAACATTTTGGTTTATTTGTAACGTATACAATTTTATTTGATAGGAACGAGGTAGAGTTGTTTTATTTAGATGAGATCGTCTAAACCTATGGAGAGTTACCAAAATTTATTTAATTTGCGGAGCAGACTACTTGTTTCGATACACCTTAGCGAACAAGTTTATCAGATATTCCTCATTAACTATATTAAACAAATGCTAGAAATTATTCTAGTGCATATATAAAATTAACATGTGGTTATTGAAAATTTTAATAAGATTGATTGTTTTACCGACATTTACAAATAACCCAAATAACGGAATCGGTACAAAATATGTAGAATGAATATTGAGCTATAACTACACATTGCAAATGTACAATTTACATATGTACATACATGCATAAAATCAAATCGGACCACACTTAAAAATGCCGGCATTTTACAACCGGTTATAAAAAAATTGTATGCGGTAATCGCACACACAAAATTCAACACATTTTTAATTCTATTTTTATACCTGACGCGAGATTTTCCATACATATCTGAGCCGTAGGTTTTTATAAAAAAATAAAATAAATATTTTTATTAAAACAAAATAAATATTTCCAAGTGTTTCGAAACGTTTTTGTACAATCAAAAATTAATTGAATTTTGGTGGAGAAGAGTCATAAACTTTGCATAAAGTTAATATAATAGGGTAAAGTTTTTATTTTTCGCATTTTTTATTTTTGAGTAGAACGAAAACATTTTTTCGGTGATACACACAAAATGGAGAATAATGAAAATAGTACAACTACTATAAAAGCCGAGGAGAATGAAGTGACGGATGTTGATTCAACTACCCAAAAACGTGAGTGAAATAATTTTTCGATTATTCATTTTATATTTTTGATCTGAAATTTGCTCTGAAAAAAATGTATGTCCAAAATTTCTACTTTCAATAACATTAAAAAAAAAAATTCTAGACCTTAGTACACATTGGCCGAGTAAATTTTCGTTTTGTTTTTTTTTCTTCATCGTCGTCTTACATTTGTTTCATTGCACTTAAAATAATCTTCGAAAACTTGTGCCAAAACGATACAGAAAACTAAAATAATTTATTAAATTACGAGAAAATATTTTTCTTATAAATCATGGTCTCAAATGTAATTCCAGCTGAGGAAGTCACTAAACGATCACTTCGTGTACAAACATGGAAAAAAATTTTAAATGGTAACTCGCCATATCCACGCTATGTGTTCAATCGTATTTCATATTTTACCGGTTCCGATGAAGCTGTAAAGTTATTTGAAGATACCCAAGAGTTTAAGGACGCGGGTAAGAAATGATTTTATCCATGCGGTTTATATATTTTATGCTAATATATTGATTATATTTTATAATTTCGTCTTTTAGCTTATATCAAAGTGAACAGTGATCGCCCCCAAAGTGGCGTGAAACTAGCCGTTCTCAAACACAAGAAAAATTTATATGTACGCGCTGGACGTAATTCATCAGCTGTATTTGTACACATCAAAGTACCCGAGGATGCTGATGAAAAAATACAACAACGTGCCGTTTACGTAAATTCATCTGTTAAAGAGTATGGCACTGAAATTGGTAAGTGAGAAAATAAACTCTAATTGTTATGATTATGTGCGACCGATTACATCATTTTGTGTATAAATTTCGTAATTTGTAGAATTATTAATAAGTAAGTAGTATTGAATCAATCCAAGTCATATAATAAACACATTTATTAGGCTACCTTATCTAGTATAATAATGATATCTCGTCAATAATTTCAAAAACCGAGAAAATTTTATTGAAATTTGATTTTATAAATAAATTTTGTATTTGACATTAATAAAAATAAATCGAGTAGGTTGTAGCTATTTTTTTTCGTAGCATAAAAGATGCATTCAGGGCGTGTCATTGAATTATTTAGTTTATTATTTAGCGCCATGGGATCAAGAATGATCGCAGGAAAATTACATTGTGGCTTGGTTCATTTTAACCTTACTACGTCTACGCGCTTGCCACCAGTTTTTATTGGATTAAGTAAACAACCTTGAAAATATTTTGGGGTTATACCCGTTCCGCAGGAGTGAATTTCAATTATCAATGATTTATGTATATGACTTAAACAGTACAAATGGCCTGCTTACTTTCAGATTTGTTCTTCTGATAAGACTATCAGAGATTATCTAACTTTATACTCAATAGGCATCAGCAAATTCAATTCAACTTTTCATTAAAAATATAGCCTCAATCTCTAATTAGTGGTACAACCTAAGATTGGCTAGAGTTTCCCGAATTATTCAATCATCAATATAGTAATACTAGATCGTAAAATATCTACAATCTTGTTGGTTAGATTACTCTGATCTGATTAGTATGATTCATAATAAAAATATTCGAAAAATGATATAAAGTAATTTCAACACATTACTCAACAAGGTTTATTTAAAAAAGTAGAAACATTTTGAGCGTCTTGTTTGAATTAATTTCAGCTTAGTTGGACTAAAACCGGCATTTAATTAATGTAAACGGAGAATTGCGGTATTCCAAAACATTATGGCACAAAATAATCCGAAAAATTTGACCATAAACGTAGATTTAAATTGAAAATATCTGAAAATGATAGATGTTGAATGTTGTGGTATATTTTTATTATGACTGAGATTTGTAAGTTTTGGTATTGGTTTATTAATCATTATTAAAAATGGCCTCTGAAAATTTCAAGAACAATGTGAAGTACATGAGTAATCCTTGTTTTGTGAGAAACTTTCTAATTCTGCCTTGTTTAGAGTTTTTGTTCGGTAATTCTACATTCAGTTATAGATCCATTGTTTTATTGATTGTGAATATTTAAGGTGATCAGAAAGGGCTGCCCAATTAAGGGAAGCTTCTAAGGTTCGGCAGATTCTCGATACCATAAATGTAAAGCTCTGGGTTTCTGTCATGGAATTTGCCGATATCGAAAGTTCGATAAAATTGAATTGTCGCCCTATCACGAAATTTAAAAATAACGTGGTCTGTCATGAATTTTTTCGTTAATACCGACCATTTCGACGATAACGTATTTTTTCGCATATACAAATCCAGTTTTTTTTATTTATTTATGGTAAGGGTCGATTTCCTCGAAAAAACTCCCTGGAAAAACTATCAAATTTTCATGCGATGTCGCATTTCGGTATTGCACCCTTGGTGGTCTTATTATTAAATGCGATAGCGGATTTTTGCGAAATTGAAATTGACAAATGCGACTAGTCCTATGGCAGTCGGATATCGCATTTGCGAAATGAATGTGTTCATAATTTTTTCCTGTTTGTATTTTATTAAGAAATATTTAATTTATTTTGTTAAAAATAATTAAAAAAAATTTTTAGCGTATTTGTCAAAATAAAAAATTTTTTTTTTTGCCAAAATTAAATTTCTTATAAGAAATGCGATGATAATCGCTTTTCATAATACAGACAAACGAAGCGAATCGTATCCGCAAAATCGCAAAATATGGGAAATGCGATACATTTCATAATAGGGCCCCATCAATATTTTTGAAGATACAGTGAAATCTTTTCTGAAATAGTTTAAAGTTAAAGAAAACTCTTACCGCCAATTCAAGTTTTTCGGTACTGCGATCATTTTTTAGTTTTAGTATTTGAAAGACGATGATTTATGGAAATTACGGTTTATTGCTGTTCCAAGTAAGTTCAAGTTTCCAAAATTGTGATAATCTTGCAGGGTTCGATACTCGGAAGTGTTGCCAATTAAAAATGCTGCAGTTTCGTCAATTATGATTTTTATTTTTTATTTAATATGTTAAGACAATGTAGAAAATAAATTAAATTTCAAGAAAAATATGCTATTGTTCGATATGGCTACCTATGGCTCAGAGCCAGTGAGCCTGTGAAATTCGTTTCCATTCTCGAGAAAGTGCTCACAGCTTCAATGTGTCCACGGTTTCATAATTTTTTGTTGACCATACGACCTTACGAAGAAGAATCAGATTTCAGTCTGATCGACCGAGCTTTATGGGACGATACAGAGTCCTGTTGGAATGTCCGGCGCTTGGCATACTTTGGTGGTACACCCTGTACCCTGATCCTGTAAAAATCAAGATAAATTGTAATGTGTAAACGTGATAAAGATTAATTTTACCTATTAATTTTTTTGCTACTCTAAATCGTATTCCGTAACAATTATTTTTAGTTTACACGGGTTATTATGTATTGTCAATAACTTTGAGTAAGATAAAATCAAATGCCAAAACCCAATTTTTTGATTAAATTTCAATGTTTACAGAAATTATTTGGATTCAACTTATTAATTGTGTTCTGCTGCCAATTAAACATTTAAAAATGAGATGAAGATATTTATAGGGTCTTAAAAATTCAAATTATTTGTTTTCTAAATTAAAATTTATTTTTTCATTCGAAATTGATTGGATTTTAAATATTTAACCATTATGATTATTTTTTTTTTAAATTCCAAATCATTTTCTAATAGATAATTTTATTTTTTATTTAAAATATTTGTAAAAAGGAATTATTTTGGTGTAAATTTACATGTAATATGTACCTAATCCTGGTCTTATTTTTATGTAGTTTAATGATAAAAAAAATAAATTTTGTCATACAATTTATCTTAACAGAGCATTAGTTAATGCAAAATTCGTGGTAACTTTTCGTTTAGACGTTTATACATTATCTTACTGCTTTCAGAATTAGGATGCTGGTAGATAAAAACGAGTAGAGAAGCGACCATTTGCAGTTACAGCAGCCCAAACTATCAAAGAAGCAGGATCTTGTTTACTCATAGCAGGTTGTACAAATTGTCGCTGGTCTTGCTCTTTAACCACACACAATCAAATTTATTTAGAAATTGTTGAACGTAAACGTTTTTTATCAGCAAATACTAAATTTGCCAAAGGCTCACATTCGTACAGTAGGCAATGCCTTTTTCGGAAACTTGTCTTAACATATTAAATAAAAAGATTTACCCTGTTAAAAGATTAACCCTATTTACACTACTACCCACGAATATATTTTACAAGTTCATTTCGTGGATGGGTATTTGAACCCTTTTCGAAATTATAAATAATTTAGATTTTATATTGTTCATATTTTATTTAGTCACCTTTTGTACCAAATGCATTTAAATATTTTGGATGATAAATGATTAAAATGTGGAAATTATTGGAAGCACACAAGCATAGAAAAAGTGCGAGGTAAATTAATAAACTAAACGAAATTTTAGCAGCAGTTATATTATTTCAAGTTAGCTTAGTTTAATAAAAAATTAACATTAACATATTTTTGAATTAATAGATTTATAGTAAATATTTAATGGATTTGAATGGAGTAGCTGTATTCTGACGTTTGTTTGTTAGGGAAGGGTTTTTCAATTAGAACAGAATTGTACTTATTACAAAATGATAGACAATGATGCACACAGAATTAAAACACACCTTAGAAATTAAAGAACAACTGAACAACTGCAGGGAAAACTGCAGCATTTTTCGTAGTTTTAGTCCATCCTTTTTAGTTGTAACTTAAGCTTTCCTAAATAACGCGAATATTCTTTGCCCAATGATCTGCTATCGATCCCGAAACACTTTTTTATGAAATGTAGCATCTCGCAATTAGTGAATAAAAAATGGCTTTTGTCCAAAACTATTTTAGATTTTTAATTTTCTAATAAAATTAGATGCCGAGGGAGCCCATATGGGATCTATCGTAAATAAATTATTTTAATGTCCTAGTTATTTTTGGTCGATTTTATCACGTTTAGTTGATCAAAATAATTACTCTATTTGGGCTTATTGAAAAGTGCTTGATTTACAACTACACTTATATGGTAACAGTTATTTGGACTTGTTTATGTTGAGTATGCTCGTTAAAATTGAAAATTAAACCGGGTGTACATCTGCATTAATGAAATCACTATTTTAAAAGTATATAATTATGTATGTAAATACTTGAATAATTTAGTAAGTTATAAAGTGACTCTATTTGTATTTTCAATTGTAATAACATACTTATTTTATGGACCCCCTTGCTCCATAAGTTTAATTTGTGCATTCAACTATTGATAAACTGTTCAGTAGTACCTAAGAACCTTATTTTCACTTAAGGGCAGTCTGTGGGCAGTTTTACTTGTATCATGCAAGTCTAACTGTTCAAGTGCAACATTAAATGTGGACAATGAGTTGGACCTCTTGTTTATCACGAAGCCAGATTTGAAAAATTGGTGAGATTGATGGGGAATAGGTTTCTTGTAAAACAGACGAAAAAAATTAATTTTAACGCATCCAATAAAATTAATCATGTTGTCGTATTTCTTATCTTTGCGAAATAACTGATTGGTTTTCTAGGAGTTATATAATCATTTCTTATTTCAAATTGGTTGATCGATTACTCAAGAGGCTTGGAAACAGTTTGGTGAATTACGATTTTCGGAGAAACTAGCAATTTTTACATTATTTTACATTTACACCAAACTCTTAGATATGCACGAAACTTGTTAAATAAAATTTATTGAGGCGAACAATAAGATATTCTCGTTTAATATTAATAAACTTACAACATTCAAACGATATTAAATTTCGCCCTATCAAAATTCAAGCGGATATTCGAATAAATGGATATAAGTGAATTAACTCTTTAAAAAAATTATCGATTTGAAGGGTTTTGAAAGGTGTAACTATTAATATTGCATATTGTAGAGCGCGAATAAAGGCTTTAACCTTGATTTTGATGTTAGTCTAATGTGGTTTCGTTTTCGTAACAAATATTAATTTGCGTATATTTTTTTTTGTAATATCGTGTGTGTTTCCGATCACATTCCGATACATAGATTTATTAATTAGGTGTACCGGTTTTAATGACATGTGATTTATTAATTATTTTTCATTTTACAGACATTAACACCGATATTAAATTGGACATTCTTGTAATTGGATCATGTGCAGTTTCCCGAAAAGGTCATCGCATTGGTCGTGGAAATGGTTACGTTGATTTGGATTTTGCTATACTCAAAGATTTGGGAATCATAACTCCAACCACATTGATTGTAACAACAGTACATGATTGCCAGGTATACGATGAATTGCCACTTGACTTGTTCCAAAATTATGATATACCCGTTGATATAATTGTAACACCAACTGAGGTTATACGTATTGCAAATAAATTACCACGACCAGACGGTATTATATGGCATTTGTTATCGGAACGCCGCTTAGGAGTTGTACCTGTACTTAAGGATATCAAAGAAAAATTCGAAAAGTATTTTATAAAATTAAATTTTTAGATTGATTTAAATTACTAATTGTAATTTAATAATTTTAATTGCAGAGACGGAAAAGTAATTACACTTAAATCAGAAGACACTGATGTAGAAAGTAATAGACGTCCAGTTAGACCTCGTAGAGGTCGACGACCTTTCCAAAGAAGAAGACGTTTCCGATCAGATACAAAAGAAAATGGAACAGCTGATACTGATAATGAAAATAATGTATGTGTTTTTACCGGTAATTATTAACATAATTTGACATACATTTTTATTTCTCTATTGTAGCAGGAAAATAATAAAGAAAACCGTCCTCGTAGATTTAATCGCAGACGTCGCTTCCAAAAAGATAAGGTACGTTTTTATATTATATAAGTACAATATTTAATCTATTTTCCACGTTTTTTGATTAATCATTGTTATTTTGTTATTGATTAGATAACATTCCTTACATACTACATACCTTTTTAATTGATACTTTGAGACGGATCGATAATCAATTTCCATGAATTAAAAAAATAAAATACTCGATAATAAAATTATATACCTAATAAAATTTTATTATTCGCTGATTTTCTGGAAGAATGAAAGAAAAATTATTGAATAATAATTTATTTGACTTGTATATGTTTTGGTTGGAGATTGTACCTGCTTTTCTTGAACAATGCAACCTGATAAACTAAACAAAAACGGAGCATGACCATATCAAATTTTTAAACTTAGGCTGCGGACAAATAATCGAAATAAATAAAGAGGGTAAACCGAATAAAAACCAGGGTTCCTATGTCTGAATAAAGGGTTCCTATGTCTGAATAAAGGGTTCCTATGTCTTAAATCAAAGTATCCTGGAAAACTTCTATTGATTTACATGCAATTTGAATTTTTTGATTCACCGTACAAACGCAATAGTTTTGTAGCGTTTCTAAAACAATTTCTTTTAAACGATTTGTAAAAAAATCCAAAGCAATTTCAAAGAAATTGTATGATATACAATTTTTGTTTCCATTTTTTTTATATGTAGTTTTCGACCCGCAATTGATTCGCTCGCGGTTTCTATAATCGATGTGATTATAATTTTCCATAGAGTTCAGAATATTTCAACTTCTCGGCGTCAAATTATACATTTTTATAGTATTTTAGCGTAAACTTTGTTGAAATAAATGAGATAACAAATTATTGTTTGATAACAAATGACGGTAGGACGACAAATATTGCTGAGAAGCAGATGCTACCTAGTGTGCTTTAGTTGCAAATCCTTTCTTACGTATTATTCGCTTTATATATACCTAGCAACCGCTAAGAAGTACCCAATTGGTATTGCTTCTAATCTTAGCAATTGGTGATGGGATCACACCGAATTACCAACAATAAAAATCCTAATGAAAACGCAAATTTAATTAAATTTTTGTTAAATACGACCAACGACAATTTGATAACAAAAAGATGTTACATAATTTCTTGTCATTATTTGTTCTAAATTGAATAAATAACTGTAAAACAAAAAGATGCCACTCCACTCCTATATTAGGCTTTGATTCTCGGATTTCATTCGTTGTTTTGTTATAAGATGCGGTTTTTCTCTGTTCATCTTTATTGATTGATTACTGATTTATTCGCAGTAGTCGATGGTCTTTCAATGTGAATCGCTTAACACGACAAACGAAACTGTATTTGATGACGACTAATTAGTTTTGGCATCTAAGCTATGGGAACTATCCTGAAAGAATATTCTAAAGTCCATAAAAAGCTTGAAAAATCTTTTAAGATTTCAGACCATTCTATGAGTATCTCTAACACAGGATTAATTGGCTCCACAAACAATAGGCAAAAATAATAGACTATGTATTTTCTATTTATGTATTTTCACAATTAACAACGTTTTCACAAATTTTTTATAAACTTCAAACAAATAAAATGTATATTAAATTAAGAGAAAAAACAATAGTTATTTGCTAAAATGTCTTCTTAAAGCAATAATATGATTTTAAAAATGGAAGACCGGTTTCGGATTTTCATCCATCATCAGTTCAAAATAAAAATATAATTCACAATAGTGTAGCCCCAGATCTCACCTTGAGATTTCATCCGGAAAAATTCAGATCTGCAGTATTATCGACATATCGATTTTTTAATCAATATTTTCGACCATATCGAATTTCCGATAGTATCGAAAAATATAATATCGAACAAAAATCATAATGCCCTCCAGTGCCCTAATTGTCTAAGCAAAAGTAAGATAATTTGTAAACGTATAAACGAAAAGTTATCACGAATTTCGCATTATCTTCTAACGCTCTGTCAAGATATATTGTAATCCGCCTTGTTAAATAATCATGTAAAGTTACACGGTTGTTAAACTGTTAATTAGAAATAATTGGTTTAGGAACTAAAGACTTAGGTTTAGATACATATTTTATGTAAATTTATACCAAATAATTCATTTTTATACATATTTTAAAAAATGGATTATTATTTATTTAAAATACAAAAAAATAATTTGAATTTTTAAGATCCTACAAACATCTCCATCTTATTTTTAAATATTTTACGGAGGAGAAATGTGCAATTCAGTTTCGATCTATGTTTAATTGGAAATTTGGGATCTATAATTAAAACAAGGCTTTGTGATGGCCCTAGCGGCATTTTCCACATGCGGACAGCTGTCAAAATTGATCAAAACGTTCGGAAATTTTAATTCGTATATAAAACACATGGGGCATGGACATTTTCCTATATGGGGAATTTCTTCCACCTGTTTATACTTATTCGGAAATATTCCCTTAGTACCAAAAAAATTCAATTTTTATGAATTTTGACAGATGTCCACATGTGGAAAATGGATGTGGAATTCGAGAATAGGGTCCCAGTGCTCTGAATGTCAAAAGCACAAATGTTGAATTGGAAATAGAGCACAAATAATAAGTTAAATCCAAATACTCTGCTTTGAATATTTTTAAAACGACATAAAAATTGGGGTTTTGACATTTGATTTTATCTTGCTGAAAGTTGCTGACAATAATTTTAACTTGTGTAAAAATCATTGTTACAGAATACGATTAAAGAGATAAATTAATGTGTAAAATCAATCTTTATCACGTTTACACTTTACAATTTATCTTGATTTTTAGAGAATCAGCCCGTCAAACAAGGTGTTTACGTAACACTAGTGAAGAATTTGGTTCATACAACTCTTCGTAAACGTAACAGTTTGGTCTTGCAATAACATAGCAGTTACGTCGTTCCGGTCCTATGATAATTAGATCTTTTGCGAGGAGTTATCAATGGGGTAGTAGTTAAACAGTTCATTTGAGGTGTTGCATTTACGTCAAGTGATTAGTGAAATAATATCATAACATTTTTAGCGATATGGGTTTTAATGAAACATTTTTTGCAATTTTTACTTTTCTAAAAAACTAATAGTTTCTTATGTATTTTAGTATTATTCTAAAAAAAATATTAAGCAACCAATTATTTTTTTCTAAATCAAACTGAGAAGTTAATTATTTGCTTATTTATTTATTTGGCTATGTGAATAAAAACGAATCTTTTGATAAATTTTATTGTTTGATAAATATTATTTTATATCAAACTAAAATAATTATATTAAATAAAAGGAAACACAAATCTGTATATACATAGCAAAATACGAATTTGATAAAATTTGATTGTGTTGGTTTTATTTATTTAGTTTTTTGTGATTGAGACGAGACGTTGAGGGATCCTCTAATTAAATACAAATTCGGAGTATTCTATTATTTACAAGTTATGTCAAATTTTGCTAAATAGCTAAATAATATTTTCATTTTAAAAAAATTATCTTTCAATTTTAAATATGTATTTCTTTAAAAATAAAAAAAAATTGTAAAAATATAAATTTCATTTGTACATCTTTGTACAAATATATTTTACTGGTATATTTTGGTGTCGCTAACTAATATGTCATCGACCCAAAATCCGTTCATGAACGTAAAACAACTGCTCGAATTCATACTGCGAAATAAGGGAAATTTGATCACGAACCATGCTTATACGAATTCGTACAAGAATTAAACGTATTCGTATTCAAAAATTTCAATTTTGGTTCGTATTTAAGAATAGTGATCCAGTTTGTATGAAACTATCGTAAAATGTTTCAAATGGCATGTTTTTTTATTACATCGGAGAGATCAGAGAGATATAAAAAACCTTTTGCGTTTTTTTATTATATCTGAACAATCACAGATTGCTGTTTTTCGATCTATAGAAATACATACGAGAAATAAATAGTTTGACGAAATGGTGACACTATAGACTGAGATAACAATAATGGAAAATTCATTTTTTAAAGTCTATTGTAAATAATTTTAATTAATTTTATTACTGTTTCTTGTTTATAATGTTTAATTTTATTTCTATGTATTAATTATGTGTATGTAAACAATTTTCTTGGTCATAGTGTGTTACAATATAGTATGGTTAGCCAATTTAAATAGTTTATCATGTTAAAATCTGATAAAGGTCTTTTCAAATTAAAAATTATTGGATATTTCAGATAATTTATCTGTCCGATCTCTCTGGTCTCTCCGATGTAATAAAAAAACACGCTAATAGCTATAACTAATTTTAATAAAAATGAACCAAAGAAAAAACTCAAACAGCACAAGATTTAATCGAAAGGATACGAATTTGCCGTCACAAAAAAAAAATACCAATTGAGATTAATTAAAACATTTCAATTAAATTTTTATTGTAAAATATTTAATATTTGATAAATTTCACTTCATCTTATTTAGTGTAACGAGTCTGTAAGCGAGTTGCGCAAAATCACGCAATTTACACAAAATTACGTTTCCCAATGTGTTGTATATAAGATTTTTCTAATTTTGATGAAGTGTAAATTATTGAATTTTAATTAAAAAAAGTCTTTAAATCGTAAAATTTCAAATTAATTTCAATTTTTATTGTAAATCAAGCAGAGACATAAAGCATATAATGATAGCTGTTATTCACGAAGATGAAGTTTACCGACACGAGCCGATAGGTGAATAACAGCCATTATATGCGAGTACCATAAGATACTTTGTTCACGACCGATAAAAATATTGTATTTTATAATCAAATCTTGAAATAATCCTAAAATAATTTCCGTCGACGTATTAACGTCTCAATTTAATTATAGGGTATTTTCTTTTATTCATTTTCGATATTCCGGATATTCCAAAAGTGACATAAATTGTTCTTTTATTCATTCCATTCCTTCTATTGCTTTTTTAGTACATTCTTTTATTTATTCGGAATATTCAGAATGTATTCTTTTTGTACTACATCGAAAGGTGGAATTAAAAGAATATTTCATTTAACGTTTTGTATTATGTTCGATGTTTACAATTTAAACGATTAAATTCAATCGTACATATTATGGAAAATAAAGGCGTAAAATAATAAAATTTTAAGACGTAAAATAATAATTTTTAAAAATAGTTTTATATAGAGCTTGGCGGTTACAAAAAGTCCCAGGTTATACTTTTTAAGATAATATATCAATTAAAATTAATATTACATTGTGTGTTTTCACGCACAAAATATTTGCAACTTCATTAAATTATAATGAAATTATTTATTTAATAAATTTAATTTGTTTCCTAATTTTAAAAATTAAAAAAAATCATATTGTGGAAAATGTATTCCATTTATTCCAATCCGTTCTTTTATTACATTACGTACGGAATATTCCGAGGTCACGTGACCAATATTCTATTCCTTCTATTCTTTCTGTGAAATGAATAAAAGAAAATACTAGATAAAATTTCAAAAATGAATAATTTACTTGGTAGTATATATGGTAGAGTATATTACACGTTAGTCGTGGACAATAGCTATTTATGCAACCAGTTAGGAAACACCTCATTTTTTTTGTAAAGAGTGGGATATCTGGCGGAGCGATTTTTTTAGCAGGTCTTACAATAATAGGATATATAAATCGTACTCGTCTGTCGGTAAAACTGTTTACGATTTATTTATCTAATTATCTGTACAACTTATTGTACAACTTATAATCCGACCAATCGTATCGTCTTGGACCGTTTTAGATGATTTTACATGTATTAAATTTGTGTTCCATAGGGTATCAACTCAAAATAGTGAATTTGTCCTATTGGAAAGCAATTAGAATTTTTGGGATTTTTGTTCTAAGTACTTTTTTTTTTTTTGACATTTACCTATTCTGATTATTGTTTATGAGATTTTAATTTTTTGGCTTAATCTTTGTCTCGCCAACTCAAAGTAACGTGCGATTTTTGTTTTCGTTGTGCTATATCGCGGTATTTTTGCGAGACAATAAAATCTCTTTTCTTTACAGCAAGCTGAAGGTGACAATAAGGACAATAATACCGAAAACAAAGAAAATAATAAGTCAAGTACTCGAAATAGCTCAAGGCGACGAAGGGATAATCGAGTATTTTGTATTAAAGTTTCAAATCTTGATCGCAATAGCCGGATTAAAGATTTGAAAGCTGAATTAAGAAAACGCGGCTGCAATCCCATGTTCATCTCGTGGAGAGGAGGTAATGAAGGAATGCGAATATTCCTATTTTAAAATAGGTAGTAGCTTATTAATTTATTTTGTATTTTTGATTTCAAACCAATAGGTGCCAGTAGAAAATGTTATTTACATTTTGATAAACGTGGTCAAGATCAAGAACAATTGATCAACAGTATGTTAGATAGTTTGGCTAATCTAACCTTAACTGTACAAAATGGTGAACAAACTCGCGACGTTCCATTAAAAGTGGAATTAATAAAGAGACAAACCGCGGCGGAAGTAGATGATGGATCATCACCACCACCGCCCGGCCCACAACAAGCAAATCGAATTGAAACCACAGATGTTACAGCCGTTTAAATTCTTTCAAGGATATCATTATTATTATTTTCTCTTTAATTAATTAATTAATTTATAAAAGAAAATTACTCTATTCTTTTCTTACATATAAACTAAAATTTTTCTTTCTCTTTGTAAGTTGGCAATTTTATTACACAAACTAATGTAATCACATAATATATAACTAAATAATAATTTTTTTCGCGCGTTCATTAATTTCTATTGAATTCATCTTAATATATGTATCATATATACATTAATTAATTAATGATTAAACCGTGCATGGTGTAATTTTCTTTTTAAAAAAGAAATTTAATAATATTTTTTGTTTATTTTTATTTAATTAAAAAAATAGAATTCAGATATTATATATTATATTTATTATTAAAATTAAAATATATAATTTTTTTTTTATATTATTTTTAATTTAATAAAATAAATAAATTCTATAAAAAATATAAAAAAAAACTCGAATTGTATAATTGTAATCTATAAATAGTTACGGATTTTTTTTCTTAGATTTCTAATTAATGAGAGTAAATTAATATTAATTATATTTAAAAAAAATGCATGATTATTTTTTTTATATTAGAGAAGATTTATATTATACCCATATATTATTGAATGTCAAGATAAATGTATATGGATTAATAAAGAGTTAAGCTAAAGCGTGAAATACCCTCAGCAACCGCCGCGAACAGAAGAAATAAATATATGTTAATGAGAAATATTCTAATTTTAATTAGATTTTAATTTTTTTGACATATTTTCTATTAAAATTAGGATATTATTGTATGTTTTTATAAAAAATGCTATTAGTTTTGCACAAACTATGGTTTTTCATTATTGCATAAACAAATTAATATCTATTTAAATCTGAGGCTGGCTACCGCTGCTAGGTGCATTTTACGCTTTAGAATAGCAACGGTTAATATTAATTTTAATAAATGGGGATTGGTGAATTAATAATGAAAAGAAAAAAAAATTAAACGAAAATTTGGAGAGACTGCTTTATTGATCCATAAAAATGCATAATACATTTAAAATATCCACAAAAGAAAATTATAATAATTTATAATACATAATTATGTTTATATATACAAATTTGTTTTAATTATATTTATAAATAATAGATTTTCTGTTTTTAATATATATATATATATATATATAAATAAATATTTACATATTTCTTTTTGGTTGAATTATAAATAGTCCGCTAACAAAATACAGAAAAATCGATAAATTACAGCTCTAATTAATTTATTTACAACAAAAAGAAATAAAAATGAAAGTAATTGCTTATTTTTAGTACAAAATAATATATTAATTATAATAAAATAAATATATATTATATTACGTAATATATAAATAACAAATTTGATGATACATAAAAAACATTTTTGTTTTTTGTTTTTGATTAATAAAAATAATTTTTTTATGTTTTTAATTATTTTTTTACAATAACTATTATATTATAATAATATAAATTATACAACTTAGACAAGATAAAATTCACAAAAAATAAATAATAAAATTTTAAAAATATTAAAAACAAATATATATTTATATATATTTAACAAAGACTGTTGGTTTTTTCTGTATATTAATATAAAAAATAAATAAAACTATAAAAAAAATAAAAAAAATTACAAAAAAATCTAATAAAAGAAACTAAAAAAATAATATATAAAATATATTTTTCCAAAAAAAAAAATAAATTATAAAAAGTACATTTTTTTTTTATTAAATGTTTTTACACAAATAAATTAAAATGAAACAAAAGTAAATAATTGATTAATAATTAACATAAAATTGTAATTTGCTAATGTATTTATGTAAACGAATAATTATAAAAAAAGAAAAAAAAAGTAATAAAAGAAAAAAAATTGTGGTAACTATTTTATAGATGGAAGTTGTTTTTATTATATAGCGTTAATAAAGTTTGCGCCAGATTGCTTGTAACTTCATTTGGGTAGTTTTTAATTGTTCCATTGATGAATATTTACTAGCTAATTAATGTCGTAAAAATAAACCCAAAAATACAATAAGTTTTTTTGGTAAATTAAAACATAAAAAATCCTAACGAGAGAAATTGCACTATATTTTTAAGTCCAAGAATAGAAAGGTCAAAACAATTGCTCTTAGGCCCCTTTCCGAAAGTTATCATTATTTATTTAGACACTTATTTAAAAAAGTATGTTGGCAAGGTAACTTTAAACAAGTATGTTTCTATCTCTTTCTTGCAAAATTAAAATCTAAAATTAAAACCAAAATTCTGTTAATTTAAATAATCAATTCGGATGATTTTACTTACTTATTTAAGATGGCGGGAAATAATTATTTAACTATAAAATAAGTATAAATTTCGGAAAGGGTCTTAACGCTTTAGTATATGTTTGAAAATATTGTTATGGAATACTTCTAAAAGAGTTAAATAATTTTAAGTTTCGTTTTAATAGTGAAGCAGATTATCATTCGCCCATATTTGAGCAGAGCAAGTCCATATTTGGTTGAAACGAGATAATGAAACAATAGAGAATCAATAAAGCGGATCGCATTTTGCATTTCTTGCAATTTAACAAATAAGATCTGCTTCGCAAGAGCGCATTATGAAATATCATTTTCACATATCGCATTTCCCTTTTGAATATATATTTTTGGGAAATTGATTTTCTGCCAAATTATTGTAATAAGTGAAGTAAATTGTTTATTGTTTGTATGAATATTCCAATAAAAATCATTTTTGAGTAAACAAAACCGTAAATTTGATAAAAAGATGAAAAATATTAATTATCATTTAAATACATTTTATCGCTGCACAAAATAATGTTTCTCTACTCAAATGCGATATTCGCCTGCTATTGAGCAGTCGCATTTTTCAATTTTATTTTCGCAAAAATCCGCTTTCATTTTCTATAAATTGGCACATCATTCGACAAAGGGCGGATTAAATGCGAAAACGGCGTTTCACAATACAAAAATGCGAAATCGCATGAAAATGCGAAATCGCATGAAAATGCGAAATCGCATGAAAATGCGAAATGCGATCCGCTTCGCATCAAGTTCATAATAGGCCTCCAGATATTAACATATTTTTTATTTTGGTCAAATTGTTTACCGATAAAAAGAACATACTGTCACAGTCATTAATAATTTTTTTGAAAAATGGATTTCAATTTTAAATAATTTCAATTTAGAATGAATTAGTATATATGTTTAATAAAATTTAACTGTTTAAAGAGCGGGAGCCATGTTATAAGAAAATCTAACAATTATTCAGAATATGGAAATTAAAAAATGGAGTGGTAACTGGTTGACTAAATCCTTCCTTTAAGATTAGACAAAAATTTCTTTGATTAAAAAAGTGGTACACGCTTGAATGTTGTTTTATTGGTTAGATGTAAGGTGTATATATTAATCCTTCTCGAACCTCCATTGTGTTTGCATCGTGTTTTTAATTGAGTGATTTTATAAATTTTTCATTTCTTTATATACACTTTATATATATATTTATGTACTTAAGCCTGGTTTCCATTATGAAACATTTACTGACAGTATTTTTTACTACTAAAAACATAAAAATCGAAAATTTCATTGAAGTGACACAGATCATATTTTGTTTTTAATTTTTTTTTTGAAAAATTGCATTGAAAAATTGAAATATTTTTCCAGTACGGAAAAATATACTTCGCTTCATATATTTTTTCAGTAAATTTTGTGAGTATACTATAAAAATGTCAGTATACTATAATAATTTTTTCCTACAATCGCCGTGAAAAGCAGGCTTTTTTTCTCTGTTTTCAAAGCCCAAAGTGTCTGTTTTTTTGACAGTTAATAAACAAATTACTTTGTCACACGTTTCTCTTAGAAACGTGTGACAAAACTTGAAACCGCACGCATGTTTAAAGAAAGACTAATGTTTGTATAAAACATCAAACCAAATTTTTGTTTTTCTTTATGAAAAATAAAAAAAATCTTTGACTACTCGATTGAACAAAATGTCGGTCCTAAAATAAAATCGTATTGTCAGTATAGTAAATTTTACTACAAAATTATCTTTTTATTATATTTTTTAAAATGATTGTAGGAAAAATAAAGTGTGAAACACGTCCGCAAAATTGTTTGTCACGCTCGAAAGGTTGCTGGCCTCCGTCCCGTCGGCCAGCAATTTCCTTTCTCGCGTGACAAACTGGCACTTTGCGCTCTTGATACACAAATAACTATTTCAGTACTGTAAAACTGAAAAAGTTTTTTTTTTTTCACTCACACATCTCGCGAAAATATATTTTTATCCCATTTTGTTTATACTTTTCTTTTTCATTTGGGTAACTCTTTTCATAGTTTCTTTTCCATAACATAGATCACGTTTCTGATAATTATAAGGAAGGGTTGGGTACGTCGTACTTAACCTCTCCATTTCCTATTCCTGTATCATTCTCTGACTCTGGTGATGATGATATAAATGTAAAAAAAGCAAAATTGTGTTCAATAACGAAATTATTATAAATGGTGAATATGATAGTAAATCTATAACGGATCGTAAATTAAAGAATAAAAATTGCTTCTTAAATTTGTCTTCGAATAACGAAGTAGATCCTTCTTCTTCTCCTTCTCCATCCACTATTGTTTAAATTATTTCAAACATGGCTCCCAATGCTCCAGAGAATCAAATTAGCTTATACAACCGTTTTGATACTGGACCTTTCATAGTTTTTGTTAATAAAGAAAACATTAATTTGGTTAAATTAGGAAAAGCCATTAAATTTAACAATTTCCAAAATATTGAAAATATTTCTAGTTTGAGTAAAAAATTAGCCAAGATTACTTTTCAAAAATATGAAGACGCTAATATATGTAGGTGTCAACTCGGAAGCCTTTAAGAAATTTGATAATTATAATACTTTCATACCAAAAAATTTCACTTGTTCTATTGGTGTAATTAAAAATATTCCTCTAGATGTTTTTATCGAGAAATTAAGGAGAATATTAAATATAAGTATTTAATATTTTAACGAAAAATGAGTCAACGAAGCTTCATCAATAAACGCACCGAATTTAAAAATAGATGACGTAGTGTGATGTCTGACGACAATATGCCTCTTGTTAAGTGGATGTTAAGCCGAATAACTGAGGTCTATCCAGGAAAGGACGGTTTTGTACTCAGGCGACCAATCCACAAGCTTATATTATTATCGATATATGTACATCGATAATAATACATCGATATACATAAAATTAGTATATAACATTTACTTGAGCCACAGTTTTTTTTTATATTTGTACTTATATTTTGTAAGGGATTATAAAGTAAATTCAATATTTCTCTATACCAAATTATATTCTTTAACGTAAATTACCAAATTTTAGTTAGTCGTAATAAACGAATGGCTGAGTAACATACCAATTAAATGTAACTTTCTGCTCCGATGTATTCTGTAGGTCAGTGAGTGATCGTGCTATATTCCAACAAAGTGGAATCGTCGATCTTATAATAATTCACAAAATCCCTTTTTGTAATTTTCACACAATTTTACTGATCACATTTAGATCAGTTTCAGAAAATTCTATTTTAGTACAGTAATCTTTTCACTATTAAATAACTTATTCTATTCTACACTAGGTGTCACCGTAACATAATAAAAGAATCAGAATTCATTTGATTAACTAAGTTGATTTTCACTCTAATTTAAATGCCCTTCATGAGGTAATCTTTTAATTAACTATAACACAAAATTTCCATAAGAGCCCATATACCCCCAAACAATGGTAAGTCCACTTAGTTTGAGTAATAATTGACAATAGATATGGCGAAACTTTACCTGAGGGTTTAGATCACTCAATGCGACATTTTGGCTCAAGTACTCACAGCACTGTTACATACATAAATACATATATACGGTGCAACATCAAATCGTGACATATTTAGTAGTCACCATTGTTAAAGGATTCCTAAACCCGCAAGTGATAAAGCAAGCGTTTCGCTCACTGTACCACTGAGCGACCAAGGACATTTTGGAAACCTTGGTTCCTGCGAGCAATTAACCGTATTGTTGAGATATTTTTTTTTGTAGCTTAAGCCTCTAACTCATTAGTCAAGTTACTTGATTTCAAGTGCTTAAATTCAAGTAACTCGAATTCAAGTTTACGTTCATATACTATATGTATATTTAAGTTAATTTAGTGGAAATAGTTGTTTAAAACGTCGTCGAATGTTCCACAAAATGTCACAGGATTGGTAAATTTTCAAAAACAATTATGATTTCTGTACTAGTCCACTTCAGTTTTTAGATGTCTAAAATTTTAACTTCACTATTTTGATAAAGTAATTTCCACAGTGTTGTAGTACTATTCAATTTTATAATTTGGTTCATCTCAGACGACTCGACTTGAATAGTTAAAAAAGTTGAAAGGTCCTTTTCTTTAATTGAAACTTGAATTCAAGTAATATTAAGGTGGATATTGGTCAAGTAGGTTCAAGTTAATAGTAGGCTCTAATACTGTAACTTTTGCTCTTCTTTTCTGAAACTGAATTTTAAATCATTTTAAATTAATCTTCGATATGTAACTCTGATCTCTATACATATATATTAACATCTTGCGATGTAATAACGAAGAATCGAAGAATAACGAAGAATTGACGTTTTAGTATAAAAAACCTGATGATGAGCGGTTTATAGGCTCGAAACTAGTAGTTTTATAATTATTATAAATAAATAAAGATTCACAATAAAAAGAAAGTAATAAATTTTAAAAACTTTTGTTTTTATAAACAATTGAGAAAATTTGGAAATTTTTTCTGATCTCTAGTTTTCGCATTCGATGAGATCAGCTAGACCTTCGATTACTCAATGCATTCGGTTATTTTCTGTCATTACTGGTTTTCCAATATTCCATTGAAGACTACTAAACCTAGAGAGAAAATTTTTTATGCCCGAATTTTGGTTGCGAAATAGGAATTGAGAAATGGGAGTCAAATTTATTATTCTGCTGTGATTTTTTTGTATTAATATGTTCTAAAAATATGTCAATACAAAGAAAAAATACTCACAATTTATTATAAATTTAAATATTGTGACGGTGACACCTAGGGTGTAATAGAATAAGTTAAATTAATAGCTCAATGTTTTACTGTACTAAAATAGAATTTGCCATGATAAAACTGTTCTGAATGTTTCTACACTATTCTTACTGGAAAAGTCATGAACTTTCTATAAGTTTGGTTTGTGTACTTATATAAGCCGTGTTTTCCATGAGAACTGCACTAGAACTCGATAAACTTTAAATTCCTTTTATTCTATGTAAAACGAAAAAAAATAATTTCATAAAGCGCGAATGTGTAGTGTATTTGATATATGTAATTGCATATTTTAAGTTTAAAAATTTCCCCCTTCAGTTATTTCTTCAATATTTCCTTATTTCTTGCTGACGTCACTACACGCAACTACACTCGATAAATTCATGGGTTTATCCAGTGTAACTAAAAAATATGCTATAATTGTCATTATTTATTGCTGTAACAACTTAAAATGTGTATTTATGTGAAATACACTACACATTATCACTTTATGAATTTAATTTATTTTCTGTTTACTTAGAATAAATGGAATTTAAAATTTATCGAGTTCTAGTGCAGTTCTCATGGAAAACACGACTATAAAAAGGCGACCGAAGTCGAATTGGATTATTAGTATTTGGTAAGCGATAGTGTGAAGATTAGAAAGGAATTAAAAAGTGATTTAAAATGTGTTTTAGTGCGATAAATACAGTAAAAGTGATCAGTAAAATTGTGCAAATATTAAAGTAGAATGATTTTGTGAATTATCGTTAATAAATTGTGTTGTAATAATTTTTATTGTTCAATAAATAAACTCGTTGGTGATAAAATGAATTGTTTTGTTTTTATTCACAATCCAGTGATTCGAACCTTGATTGACAAGGCAAAAACGTAACAATATTAATGTTACAGTGACACCTAGGGTGTAAAAGAATAAGATAAATTAATAGCTCAAAGTTTTACTATACTAAAATGGAATTTTCCATGATAAAACTGTTCTAAATGTTTCTACACTATTCTTACTCGAAGTCATGAACTTTCTTGAAGTTTGGTTTGCGTATATAAAAAGGCGAACGAGATCGAATTAGAATTGTTATAAAATTCTCATTTATCATTTTCTATTTTTCGACCAAAATTCGGTTACTGGATTTTATTTCTCCAAGTTAACTCTTCGGAACCTAAAGTAATGTTTTGGATTTTTGCAGTATTGTAAGTACCTTTCTAGATTAATACGCGTTTGGGTTAGTATTAGTATTACATAATTGAAACACGACACATTGATGATTTATTGTTTTTTTAACTTAATTATTTATTCATTTATTATTAATTAATTAATATAATTAACCTAATTATTTATAAAAAAATAAAAAAAGTATAGTAGAAAAGGTGTTTGTCATTAAGTAACTATTATTAAATAAAATAATAATTGGGACGGAGTATTTGATACTTTTTATCAAAAAATGGGATCGTAAAATTTTCTCGTTATCATTTATTAAATTAAAAAAAAAATACCACAGATATCTTAAAATTGTTACTAAATCAAGAATAAAATGATAACAATATTAATATTAATAATAATAATTTTCGCGAATTTAAGCTCTTTTTCTGTCTAAAACTTGTACATTTTTGTCACCAACACGCAGGATATTATCAAAAGATGGGAATATAAATGTTCAACTGAATTGGATTTGGTTCTGGTGCTGCTGTCAGTATGATTTACCTTTGTTGTACCATTCATTGTTAATGATGGATATTCATGGTGATCGGGAGTATGGTGTGCGGCACGCTTGCGCCGACCAAAACTGCTACCATCCGTACTTTTGAGGAGTGTCAGTTTTGTTGATATCGGTCGTGCTGTATTTACTATGTTACCATTTTTCGTATTACTTAAAGGATTGAAATATTCGGTGACCGGCGATTTGGGACCATTTAAATTGCGATTTATTGAAAATTGTACAGTATCTTGCATAAAGTCTGGACTCAGTGGTGGAATTTCACCGCGAAACGGTACAAATTGTGGTGTATTGCGAATTAATGTTTCGGTTCGTGATACGTCAGCGTAAATATTACTGGCGACATTGGATGGCGCAGAATTTACTAGACTCGTGTCAAGTACGGCTTTGCCATCGTACGCCACTACCGTACCCTCGGGATATACTTGGTTTTGGATTTTATTACGATTGTCCGGTGGTAAATAGTATATATCTTGTCGTTCAGCGGCTACAGCCATTTTATCTTCACCATCTTCTACATCCATGTCGATAAGGTCACCCGTTAGTCGTTCTTTATGGTTATTTTCGGTATTCGATTTTAATTTGGCGCTTGTTACACTATCTAATGGTGATGGTACAAACATTGGCTCAAAATATTTATTTTGTGTTTCGCTGCTAATGAAAAGTGTTTCACCTTCATTGGAATCGTCAATTTCTGATATATTTTCATCTTGTCGTCGATTTGATTTGGGTTCTTCTTCGTAGTCTTCGTCTAATTCTTCGCCGCGTCGTACAATTGGTCGAAAACCACTTTCCACGATTACGGAATCGGGTTGGAAACCATGATTTTGTGATGCGGGTGCGATATCAGCTTTATATTCAAAAATCGGATTAGAAGTGGGAGGCGGTTTTTGGTGTTGCAGACCGATGATCGATAGTTTGTCAAAGTATTGTGGTTTTGGTTGGGGTTTCTTTTCTTTTTGAGGATACAGGACTGGTAATTCTGGTTTCTTTTTAAATGTTGACGTATTTATAAATGTAGGTTGTTTCTGAGGTAGTGGTTTCTGGAAATTATTATTATAATTGTGATTTGGAACAGGTGGTTGTGGTGGTTGCGTCTGTGGTTGTGGTGTTGGTTGAATTGATGGAATTTCAGTAGGTTCACCTAAAAGTAAAACAGATGCAATTGATTTAATTGGAACTGTTTTGGTTTTAACAAATGGACGTATGAATGGTGAAACAGGTCTTTTATAATGGTTTACGATCATAGATGGTTGTGGTATGATAACAGGTCTCTGTGGTCGTGCTATTTGAATCGGACGTCGTTCCAGTGAAATTGGTCGTCTTAAAGGTAATTTAACAGGCCGAAAATTTGGTGGTATATTATAAGAATTTGGAAAATTTTGTGGTGGTTTCAAATAAACTGAAAGTTCACCGGTGGGGGTCGGCAGTACAGGTCGGTCATATGGTACGTGTATTTCTTGTTCAGGTAAATGTGTGTTATGTTTGGAAAGAATTTCATCAATTTCACCCCGATTCAAATTTGCTGATGCAGTTTGTGTAGTAGTTGTGTCTATTATACCTTCTATTGCTATACTTTTTTCTAATTCTTCAGCCGCTTTTATCCCATCTGCAATTAATTTTGAAATTTCAGATTCATTTTGTAATTCAGGATTTGTATTTTTTTGTGGTTCATTTACAAAGTGAATATTTGTTGATTCTTTCTCGTGCGCTAGGACAACATTTTCATTTGGTCGCAATTTCGATTCGTGTCGTATCGATGGTTCGGCTACAAAAGAATCAGCATCTTCTTCGGGCGCGACAAATATCTCCTCAATTTCACTTGCTTGAGCCTCATCGTCACATGAATCATGTACGTTAATTCTCCATCCGAGGTATCTATAATTTATGTTCATCAATACATATAACAATATCATAAAATGTTTATACAATATTTACCTGTGTGTAAAACACTGATAGTATACCGTATCCGGTGTATTTTTATCCGGAGTCCAGCTTACAACACCTGGTTCGCCATCATCACATTTAAGTGTTAAACTTCTTTGATATGCACCAAATGAATTGTATTCATCTGATGGTGGACCATCTGGATCTGGGGTCCAATTACATAATCGACCAACGCCAGTTGGCGTAACTTGTCCATTGCGCTTACGTTGAACGCCAGCATAGATTTTCACTTGCTAAGTAGAAAAACAAAACGAATTTAATATAGAAAAGGATTCTTAGTTCTAGCGAAATCCGCTGTAAATTTACCGCTTTTTCTTGATCTGTTTTATGTTCATAGCCACCAACGGAATCATCAGTGATATAGAATGGATGATATTTAGCAGGTATTTCAGGATCAATACCACCTTCAACTACAAATGTATATGTTTTGCCGCGCACAACATTAATTTCTGGAATTAAAAGTCCATTGATGTACCACGAGATTCCCCAGCCAACATGCCCGGTTATAGCTGGATAACCGTGCTTTCCCCCGGTCGGGCCCATTTGAGCATAGAAAACACCATCTTCAGGTTCAAAACATTGTATGGGAGGTATTTCCCAAGCGCCATCTCGTGCAGCTGGTTGTGGTGTCGCAATTCGTCGGATTGGTTTTTTAGTGGTTGGTAAATACGCATTATCGCCTTGGAAATTTGAACCACTAAATGGTCCAGCTGGTTCTGCTTCACTACTCTGTGGTTTTTCACCATCCGCGAATGGACAATTCCAAAATGGTTGCCGGCCAAAATCAATGTATCGATCACCTTTTGTATATTTACTGTGATACGAAACTTCTGAACGTTGGTTTAATGGCCCAACAGCCCATACGATAGCTTGTGATCCATTAATTTGAATTGGTATGTCGTATTTATCAGATGCTTTGAGCGGTCGTTGATACGTTATAATTGAATATCCATTTACAATGGCTGAATTTAAAAGACGAATTGAATTCGAGTTTGGTGAGAATCGTGTGTCGGGGCAACTTCCACGTACTCCTGAACATTGTGATTTATCATCCAAGTAATAATCAACAGAGAATCCTTTCCCCGTGTCACGATCAATCCAAGCTACAGCCACATCCGCACCAACCATTTCGGTATGATACATATTGGGTGAGATTCCAAAGGACATGTATTCAAGGGGTTCTGAAATGAAATTTAAAAAATTCGTATAATAATTTGTATGTGAAAATGTTAGAAAAGTGTCATGTGTACTATAAGTGCTGTAACGTAACTGATAAACTTCAAGAAACTCAACAATCAAAAACAATTAATAAAATCAAAATTCGTTAGTAATTTATTAAAAATTCGATTTTCATCTATTAGTCGACTTAAGTTTGAAGCTTGATTTAAGAAAATCAAAATTCAAAACTTTTAGACAACCAAAATTTTCTACCTTTGTTCAACTTTCCAAGTTGACCACTAACTATTATTTATAATTTTGAACGTTTTGCAGTTTCTTCACAGCCCTGAATATGCATACATTTTGGCCAAAACTGTTTTATTAGTAATATTCTGTTAATTATTCCTATTTTGTTTGAAAACTTTCTCGTTTTTTGGGTAACCTTAGCTTTTGACGCATTCAAATGAGATTTTATTACTTTTTGACTGAAATTGGGTGCACACAACACAAAATATTTTCTAAAAATGTATTCAACCATTAATACCTAGAAAATTAAAATAAATAATTTCTACCGATTAATATGTACAAATGTAGGACAAAGTAAATTAAGACAAATGTGAATTACAGACACGGAAGAGCACATAATAAGAGAAATAATAAAAACCCGTCATATCAACCACGTTTTTGCAGAATGAAAGAAATCTATTGACAATTGTAAAAGTACGAAATGCCCCTCTAGCGGAAAAAAAGACAATTGGGCCAGCGCAGAAATGTGACGTTTGAATTTGTAACAATTTTGTTAGTGTTTATTTAGTGGTGAAAAATTGTCATTGAGAGGTCAAATATATCATCTACACGAAAATCACAATTTAATATCAAATCACAACTTAATTTTCAATGTCTTTTTTATTACTATCTACGTATTACATCATATTTAAAAAGGTCAAACAACTGCGTTGGACCAGTTAAAAGAAAATCTACTATATGGAATCCGCGACGCTCCATTCGTCTATAGAAGAAACATTTCTTTAAGCCTGCTTTAAGTTTTTATACAATTTAATTGCGCACATACTCAAATAAAAAGATGTAATTTTTCCTTCTAAAATCCTACCCCTCTACTCATCTCCTCAAGAATTCACGCCAAACTTTATCGAACAACCGCCAGAGCGGGAGCCTTGGTATAAGAAAATCTAACAAAAATGTACGCAGCTAAATTATGGATTCTCAAAATCAACATTTTGGTCTAATTCAGAATATTGAAATTAAAAAATGTTACAGATCGACTACATGATTTATCCTTAAAGATTCGACAAAAATTTCGATTCTTAAAAAAACGAAGAGGTAAACGCTTGAATTGTATTTTATTAGTTAGAGTTATGGTAAACAAAACACATTAATACCGCCTCAAAATTGCTACCAAAAACTAAATTTTCGTTCAAAGAGCTCTTTTCAAATATATTTTATTCAACTTTATACAAGATTCACAAGAATCCATTTGTTTGAAATTTTATCGGTTTTATTTACAAATTGGAGCCTTTTTGAAGAGGTAGTCGACTGAATTTCTTTTCTAACGTGTTTGTTTACCTTGAATCTAATTACCAAAACCAAATTCAAGCGTGAACCCTTCCCGTTTTTTTTTTGAAACGAAATTTTTGTCTCGTTTTAAAGAATTCAGGATGAAAACAACCGACCTGTAACAATTTTGTAATTTTTATATTCTGTATCAGACTGAAATGATAATTTTGAAAATCCATAATTTGGCCGTATAAATCTTCGTTTGGTTTTCTTTTATCACGGCTCCCGGTCTATTATTATTGAGGATATTTTATGTGGAAGCCGTTTATCTTGGGGTTTTCAGATCGCTGGTATTAAAGTACTTTTCGTACTATTGAACATTAAAAATAAAAATTCTTTATTTAATTTTTGAATTTAAATTCTGTTGAGTTCCGGTGGAAGACGGATCAGAAAACCGGTTAGAAGGAAATCGTATTCTCCGAATTATTCGATGAATTATTTAATTTCTTATTGAAATATGGTTTAACAGCAAATATTGTGAATTGTGATTGTCATCCGAATAATCCCAAAATTTGAACAAAATTCCCAATTCCCTGGGAAAACCAGAATGCAGAAAAGAACACAGCAACGTATTTTATATAACAAGGTATTACACGTAACCGATTCATTTTATGTTAAAGACACCAATGGAACAATTGTTCCACAGAAAAATATTTCTTCGAAAAGTTTGATATTACCTCGGAAAATAGTTCAACAAATTTTTTTTTTACTGTTTTTTGTTAAAGTGACAGTGAAGGTAGATGATGGATTGTCACTTTTACCAACATAAAAAAAAATAGTCGGTCCCGTTTTTGAGCAAATCTGTTTGGCAATTTTCTCGTTCAATGCAACCACTTCTATTCTGGAATTGAATGAACCCAAAAGTTAGCATAAACTGCTTATAACTAAAATCTATCTGTGTACAAAAACTTTTAATATTTGTGAAAATGGGAGGCAAAACAAAACTAATAAAAATGTATGACGAAGGAAGGAAGGACGGACACGACATTTTTTTAATCGATGTTTTGGACTCCTATTATCTAATTCTTCGAGAAATGTGAAAATCTGGAACAAAGTTTTTTTTCAATGTAACTTCATTATAGTGGGAAAAGCAAAAATATTGTCAATCTATCATCAATTGCAATCTAGTAAAACCCTCAAATAGATATCGGATGCCTAAACAGCTATTCTGACTCAGCTATTTCATATTACATATTTACCAAAACTCGTATTTCTTGGCAATTGGACCAAGTAGTACATAGAAATTAAAAGGTTCTTCTCCTTTTAGTTGATATGGTTTAGATTTGTTTCTTTTTGTAATAATTTTGGTTAGTATTTAATTTATTTTTTTATTATTTCGGAATTAAAAATTCCTTAAAACATAATACAGTTCATTTGTTCGAACTCGAATTTAGAAATAAAACTCCAAATTATTTCGCACATTATAGATTTTATTTTAAAACAGTGAGAAGTAGGTAAGGTAAGGTAAGGTTTTTAGTAAAATATTGTTGTTTCAAAATATTAATTAGTCGGTTATTAAAATTCAATCATACAGTGCGGTTGACCAGGCGGATTTAGAATATCAGACAGCGAAATAAGAAGTAGTGAAATTCTTTTAAATGTTTCGTTTAATAACCACACTTATTCCCTATTGTATAGTAAAAACCGATGTGATCCATTGGTCTATTTAAGAAGCACCAGTGGTCGTAAAACACAACAGTGTATTTATTAACCATAGGCCAAAGAACAGCCGGCGTAGAACAGTGAAGAAAGTGTGGCGTAGAACGGTGAAACCAACCAACCAACCAGCACATTAAGAATAAACATAATAAAACTTGTAGACATAAATCGTTATGCCACTGAAAAGCTCGAATCAGTCCTTCAAAAATAGTGTTGGAGAATATTGAGACCCCATACGACGAAGACAGCATTTTAGATGGTGGTAAATGATATCGAACCCTAACTTCCTTTTATTAATAAACGTGTCTAATGTGATGTGTGAATATTCGATAATCATTTTGGTTTTTTCCGTTCTTTTTTGCTCGAGTGGCTTCGGGTGTAGAGATACCTAAATGTCAAACTTCCCTAGACGGTTATTTCTAGGTCGAAATGGATGCGAAAGCTACGATTATTTTAAACACTTCTCAATTACATAATCTAATACTTGTCGCCCGTTTATTCTTGATGCGCCATCTATTTCTGGTAAGTTGCGAGGTAGCGCGAATTCGGTGGCAATGTTTGATTCAATTGCTGCAATACATCCTAGTACCATAAAAATTCTGCGATATGGTTCTAGAACCTCGAACAACAGTTCAATCGGCATGCGGTAGGAGTTTCTGACGGATTGAGAACCAGAGATAAGGGAAATTTACCTTAAGCAGGCAAAGTTGCACAACGTTTTCAGTGGCGTCACTCCGCAAAATTTTTCTTGGGCCCTTAAAAATACTTCTTGTAAAGCTTTTAGTTAAAAACTTATTTCTTTCTATTGTCTTTTCGAGAGTAGTCGAAACAGATCGTGATTCATTTCAATGGCCTCAAATAAAAGGAAACATCTTGCACTGGTATGGAGTTTTCTAAATATATCGATGAACCATCACAAATTGCGAATATAATTAGAAAAATATCAAGAATTTCGAAATAATCTTAAAAATGTCGAATTTTTTAAGTACATATCTTGAATATTCTTGAAAGTTCTCAAATCTCGAATCGAGTAAATAAAGCCAAAGGAAATCCTATTGTAATCATCCCTATTTAAAACGTAAATAACCTATACATTCTTGAATAATTTCGAATAACGTAGGAAATCGGAGAAATATTGAACTTGTGTCCAAGACGACGATACCACAATTCAAAATTTACCTTGATCACTGACCCGAATGAATAGGACACACTTTTCTCCATATAGAGTTTGTACATATCTTTCTCTAGAGTTCCTGTCGCAACCAGCTGATGGTACTTGTCAAAAATCTTACACTAGCGATCATCAAAAACTATCACTTGACCATTTTTGGTTATTTAACCCACTGAAAGTATATTTGTACTTCTTTAGGTACTGTTAATTGTGAACAATTGGTCATTATTTCTATATTGTTAGCCATGTGCGATGACGCATCGGAATTAACATACCATTCATCATGAATCTTCGTTTCATTTACTGCGAAAACTGACATCATTGCCTGTATATTTTCCGAAGCCTTTTTTTTGGCGGAAGCTTACATTTGTTTGCGAAATGGCCTATCTCGTTACAGTTGTAACATTTTGATTTAAATCGCTTTTTATTACCTTTAGATACAATCGCTGTATTTACCAAATTTTTGCTCTCACTGTATTCACTATTGAGCAACTTCTTTGGAAGTTTCGAGACTCCTGAACATACACAGACGAATGCACGCACATGATGATTTTCGACTTGGCCTCTATTTCACTTTTGGCTTTGATTTTCGCATCCGTTGTTTCATCTCCGTCTTCAATACAACACCACAAATCTTCATGTGATGAAGATAAGATTTCATAGCAAGCTACCATTCATTGAAATTCTCACGTCCTATCAATTTTTCTACTGGGATACTATTAAGTGCCATAAATTTAATTTGCGATATTTTAACTAAATAACTATATCACTCGTTGATTAAACTAATTTTAATAAACATGATTCTACAATTTGACTGCTAAATTTTTTTTTACAATTAGAGTATTTTTACAACTAGAAATTATTTCTTTAATCGCCAAGGGCATGACTGAACATAAGGAAAATGTTGGTTTGCGGAGGTGCTCTGTTGGCGACATGTTGAGTAAAATATGCACGATGAGTACATGATACATTAAAAATTGCATGGCAATGTGAAATGTCATTTTTTGAGGCCTGAATGCAGCCATTGAAACTTTCAACCAAAAGTCTTTTTATTTGATAATAAATAATTTCAATTTCATACACACAATGTATTATTCGCGACGCCTTTCTTCTTGTGAACATTTTTTTTTAAACTTTCTTTGCGACGCCAAAAACAAACATCTCGCAACCTTTTGACAACGTCATTCATACCACAGTATTCCAAATTAACCCACGTTCTAAAAATAAATACTCTTGTCTTCATTGTTTGCGGTATGAATACTTGCCTTTTTACTAGATGACATTTTTGATCTGCGTGTGTAAATCATATTTTAATCCCGAGATCTTATGAAAGGTATTTCAGTATAAATATGGATACCTATAAAAATGAAACTGAAAGTATTTTTTCAGTTTTAATATTTACATCATGATCAAGAATTTAAAGTCTTGTGCGCTGTTGTTGTCAATCTTGCAAATACAACCTATACACTCTGTTTTATCTTCTTTCGCCATAATTTTCCCTGTTGTCTTCAAGATTAATGTTATATAAGTGTTTTTATTTAATGGTTGATACTTTTTTTTTTTTTGGAAAAAACGACAATCTTTATTTTTATATGTTGCCATAATAAGATGAGTTAATAATTCAACTTCCAGTTCTTTTCATTGTTTTTGTATACATGTGTTTGAGGTGTATGTATATGGTAACAGGCAAAACGGAAAAGAAATTTCAAAGTTAATGTTTTCTCTTTGAATGCATGTCGCATCGCAACGATTTTGATGCAGTTTCCGTATTTCATTGCAGATCTTTAAAAAAAAAAATATCCTAAGATTTGTACCACGTATTATACATTATGTGATTACTCCATCAATGTTAATGCCGAATAAATAAATTAAATATTACCAAAAGGCATAACATAATACTTGTTTTGCAAAATGTCGTTAACCTATTATGTCACGAAACTCTCGTTTTTAATTTTTTATGTTTTATCATCATCATGTGTATAATTTATTGTTATTTGATTGAGGAAAGTAATATAAAAATTCGCGGAGTTTGTATCTGCGAAGAAAGTTAATGCGTTTATTATAAAATATTTATATTTTGGTACAGCGAACAGACAGGTCGGCTAGGAGAATATTATGAGATAAGTATTTGAATAAATTAGAAGGAAACATAAATGTCGCGAAGCAGGTTTTTTTGGGATATCACTTCCAAAAATATATTTTTATCTAATTTCACCATCATCACAACGGTTCATCATAATACGCTATAAATTATTCATTATTATGTGAATGGATATTTTTGAATCATCGATGATATGTTCTGATAAATTATCTATGAATCTAACAAAGTGTTTAGAGCATTTAAAAATAGAAATCGTGGGCTAATATTTTCGTGTTTATCACAGTAATATTTGGTTTCCTACTCAGAATGTGGCCATTGTCATCAAGACCTAAAACCAAAAATTTATCTTGTTTCGTACAAAATTTTTAGTTCTTCTCAATTAGAAGTACAAAAAAGATACCTACCATCGTCAAATTGGCTTTAAAACATGCCAAAAATCGATCGTTTTGCGCACCTATAGATATATCAATTTGATCTTCATTTAGGCCAACCTTTTAAATTGAGCTTCATTTTCGGCAAGCTTAGAAGACACAAAAATATTTATCTGCGTTTTGTGTGCTTAAAACTAGGTATTTAAACAAACCTTCAAGCAGATACACATACTTTGAATTCGATAAAATCATTCGTAAAATTCAACATTCTTATTTCAAAATTTGAACAAATTGAATTACAAAAACATTTAAAACTTCATCAAATTTCAAGATTTATCTGAATTCACGAATCTCTAATTTTTTATTATTTTCTAAAGTTTTCAAAAATCTCTAAATTAAAACCTCAAAATCATTTGGCGATATGAGTTAAAAATGTTGTTATTAATTCAGAATTTGTTTAAATAACATTCCGTATTGCTTCAACATTGCAGGTAGCCTTGCGCTAAATTTTCAATTAAGATGGTTATCTAAAACTTCCACGTATCAAATCAAAATGTGCTGTTTTTTGATATTTTTAAAACTTCTCTGAATTAGGAATAATCGTGTAATATTGGTGAGACGAGGTTAAAAATTGGAATTTTATAAAATTAGATGAAAATTCCGAATTTTTCGAAAAAACATTCAGAATTGATTGAACATGGGAAGAAATCATTTTACCCCATAAAACATTAACTGGCTAGTTGAGCTCAAAACTGGGGTTTTATTAAAATGCAGACTCTCTGAAATCTTTTCAATATTCTCTGAACTTAGGAAATCGCAAAACAACATTTGGTTAGATGAGTTTAAAATTAAAATTTTTTATATTGATTATAAATTCAGAATTTATCTGAATCACGTGAATAAATTTAATATTATCTGATTGAGCGAAGTAATATAATTCGCGGGGGGATACAAAGTTATTGAGTTTATTATAAAATATTTTTTGGTGTAGCGACAGGTTGGCTAGAAGAATATTACGAACGAAACATTTGAATAAATTATAAGATAAAATATAAATGTCGCGAAGCAGGTTTTTTGGGATCTCACCACTAAAAATATATTTTTATCTAATCACGCCGTCATCACAACGGTTCATCACAATAAGCTATAAATTATTCATTATTTTGTGAATGAATATTTTGAAATCATTGATATATTCTGATAAATTATCTAAAAATCTAACAAAGTGTTTATATTAACAAAAAAAAAAAAAAAACTTAATGACAATAGATATCGTGGGCTAATATATTCGAGTTTATAGAATTACAATAAGATAGTATAATTTCGATGCTAATTACGAAAAACCAAAATCTTCATGACCTTCTGGTCATGACCGACCTAAATCGAAACTGATGGAGTGTTCATTACAAATTTATAGCAAAACTCCAAATACGTTTTTGAAGCAGCTTAAATTTTGGTAAACCAGAAAATTATTCAACGAATTCTGAATATTTAATAAACTGGAAGCCAAGGATCAAATTTTAATTTACAAACTACTAATTCCAAAACGATCGTTTTCCTCGAATTTCTAATTTTTGCGTCGGCTGCAAATAATTGGACAGAATCAAGATGGCAATATGATTTTCAGTTATTACCAAATTACTTGACCAGGCAGTAGTAATTAGTTCCACCTAGATTTTGTGTTTAATCTATAGAAAATAAATGCTACCCGTTTGACCAGTATATGATGGTATTAGTTTATTAGCGAAAAACGATCTGTAGAACTGCTCTAATTGTTCTCCGATTACACGGCAATCAATCGTATTTGCCTCTGAAACCAAAAATGTATCTTATTTCATACGAAATGTTTAATTTTTCTCAATTAAGAGTACAAAATACAACAAATTTGATGGGTATTGGTATCTATTATCAAAGTTTTAAAATATATGAAAAATGTGTTTCGTAAACCAACATCTTATTAATGGGAGGCACTCGATTTCTCAGAAATAAATATTCCAGAAAAAAAAAAAATCTCGAAAAACAGAAAATAAAACGCCAGAAATTCCCATTAGATCCCTTTTGTTAATAGAGCAGCGCCGTAGAGGGAAAGAAAACAAGGTACAGGGTCAAATAAGGTGTCATTTAAAGGCTATTGGTAATACCTTTCAAGATGTATAACTATTCATTCTGAAACCGATGGCCAAGTTGGTTTATTTTACCAATATGGGATGTTTAACGAATTTAGTTCAAACTTATTTAATTTTTAATAAAAATTCGGTAATTTTGTGCCTCTTTAAATTGGAAACCAATTTTTAAATACAAACGAGTTAGTGTAACGCATTCCTTTTCAAAATTCTACCTCAACTTATAATCAGTTTACCGCGTATCAATATAGAAACAATAACATAACACTAACATGTGCCTATTGTAAATGTCGAGGGCGTCGTATTCAGAGTTTTCAAACAATAAAGATAAATCCGTTTCTTATAATCTCAATATTTTATTTTCAGAAAATAAAGATTTATTTTGCCGTAATTCTTCTAATTTCACAGTGTTGGAACGAGGTTCTGTTACTACTACAACACTTTAAAACTTGCCAAACAAATTTTTGTCATTTTCATGTTTCTGTTGTCAATCATAACTCTAATGCTTTAATGAAGTTAGCTAGTTTTTACAGTCAGAAGTTCCAAACAATTTAATCGAATCTAAAAGTTGATGTTATAAAAGATGAAACAAATTGTGATTTAGAATTAAAGTGTACCATCAGAGGGATTCCGTCAGAACTAATTGAAACGTTAGCTCTTTGTAACGGAAATATAAAATTGTCTCAATCATCCTTCATTAATCATAACTTTCAGATAGTTCCCGATAAATTACCTATTCCCCGTTCAGGCATAATTGGCAACGATTTTTTTACCAGTAATAAATGTAAATTAGACTTTTCTAGCCAAACAATAGAAATACCTTTCCCATCAAGTCGAATATTTTTACCACTTTTAGCAAATTCTATAATTAAAATACAAAATAATAAGGCCATAGTTAGTATTGCAAACACTAATGAAAAATCTGTAGAAGTACCTAGATGAAAACATTAGTCTAGATAAAGATCCTCTTTCAAATTATAAATTATTTTATCTCAAAGGTTCTTGGTTCAACCAAATTACCGCAAGATTCAAGAGACTTGAATCTCATATCTCAACTGAACATCTAAATTTTCAAGAACAAGACTCTATACTAAAAATTTGTAGAACATTCAATGATATTTTTCGTCTAGAGGGTGATCAATTATCGGTCACAAACGCCGTTAGACACCACATTCGTGCTCCTTCCTATTATCCTCCAACTTATATCAAACAGTTTCGGTTGCGTTATACAACAAAAGAAGAAATAAATACCCAAGTTGAGGAGATGCTACAAGATGGAGTAATAGAAAAAAGCAAAAGCTCGTGGAATTTTCCACTTCTCGTTGTGCCGAAAATGTTTGACGATAATAACCAAAAAAAATAGAGAGTCTTAGTGGATCATCACACTATCAGTGACTTATACCCTCTTGGTCGTTCTGTATATTATTATTAAAGTGGTTATCATCAAGTTGCTTTAAATCCCTTTGACAAAGAATAAAAAATCGAGTCATTACGTCATCAGGTATAACACCTGATTCTAAAAAAATTCATGCTATCAATCATTTCCCAGTTCCTCAAAATGTTAAAGATGCCAAATTTCGTTGGCCTGTCAGGCTATTATAGGAAATTTATTAAAAATTTCGCTGAGATTGCAAAGCCCCTAACCGAACTTCTAAAGAAAAAGTAGTTTTCCATTGGGGAGAGTTTTGTGACAAGGCTTTTAGTATTCTTAAATCTGTTTCGGAAAATATCTGAAAAATAATTTATCATAGCATGCGATGCATCTGACGTTGCTCTTGGAGCCTTCTTTTCCCAAAAAAGTTGACGAATCCGATCTGCCGATTGCTTATGCAAGTATACTGAAAAAAATATAATGCATTTTATTTACGAATGGCGTTCATTAACCATAATTCATACTATTAATGTAAAAATTACTATATTTACGTAAAAAAAAACAAAATTTATAAAAATTCATGAAAATTTGTGCGTTAATAGTACGAATCACAGTTCATCAACTAAAAAATGGTTAAGTTTATTGTACTATACGTATAATATATTCACATGTTGTGTGCGTATTAGTGTAACTTGCATGATTTTATTAAAAAAACATATTTATGAACAGTTCATAATATTTATGAAAAAGACTATGATGAAAATTTATTTTAAATACTTATTGTTCATCATATTAACGAAAGAGGCTCTATAATACTTGAATATTACGAATAAATTCATATGCGTAACGATTCCATTACATTTCTATTTGTCCGAAAAGATCAAATTTCATAATTGCATAATGTATACGAATTTGTTCGTATTGTTAATGATTGGATGAATCCATTCTAGCATCTAAGAAAATTACGTAAAGTTGGATCATAATTGGGACAACGAAAATAATTAAATTGCATTCGCTTTATTATTAACTAACATCGTACAGTTTGAAAGGGCCATTTTAAATACATTGTTTGAAAAATCGTGAGACATTAAAATAATTTTTGTTTGTTGAAAATCAGGTAAATATGGTATGTTATGTCCATGTTTTTGTTTTAATAAGAACTTAAATAAAATCATCGCTTTTGTGATTGATGATTAATTCTTATTTCGTGAAATTAAAATGAAAACATGTTTGTGTGAAAACCCTAAAATTCATTGTTTAAATAATGTGTAAATTTATAATTTATGTGATTAATTACTGTGTTAGTAATGCCTCTGCTTTATTATAGTGCGCTTGTAAGAAAATGTCTACTATTCCAAATTTTGCCGATCCTGCAAATCGAGATATTTCAGCAACACTTGCAGAGAAACTCATAAATTAATCTCGCTTTGGAGTACCTATTTGGATCAGATCAGGTTTCAAACATAAGCAAATAAAAGTGCCTACATATGATTGTAATTTAATTTATTGATTTTACAGAATAGCAAATTACTATCGAATTTCAAGAGGAAAATGGGAGAAATCAAGAAATTCCAGTGTAACTTGTCAACATGGCGTTTATTAATCCTATTATATTTTTTAATTATTAATTAAATTTATTTTAAAATTAAAGTTTATTTTTAAGAAATTACAAAACGAAATTTTATGTTTTTATTTCTTTATAACTGTGCTGTATAGATTTTACGAATTTAGTCATCAAACCACCCAAAAATGTACATTCTTACTATTAACCACTTTATATAAATAGTATGTAATTTTGATTATCAATTATGAGCCCGTTCTTGCATTATATGAATTATTTTCAATATATAGTATTTATGAAAATAATCATCATATTTGTGAATTATTCATAACCACTGAGCACTCCATTCTTCATACATACGAATAATGAATTTCTAACTTAAATGTATGAATTTTTTCGTTAATGTTACTACGTTAATAAAATAAGAAGTTATTCATCCACAAATGCTATTAGCTGCATTAAAATTATAACGTTTTTCGTATCTTATATGAATCAAATCATAAATACTACAACGTAAGTAGTCAAGAATAAAATACAATTTTTTATGTGTTTCACTATATTAACGTATGATTTTCGTTCTATTAACGAAGGGTCGTATCGGCTCAGTTTTAACGAATTTTTCTTACTATTAATGCAGTTTTTGTCTACAATGATGTAGGATTTTTTTCAGTGAACAACTACTTGTCACCTCTCTGAGAAGGCTGCACCAATCTCGTCTTTTAAAACCGGAAAATTCTTTAATTTCATAATTTCTAATTAAATAGAAAGAACATCCCATATTGTTCTTGATACGTTTCGGTAAAATAAACCAACTTGGACATAGCTTTCAGAAAAAATAGCTCTATATCTTGAAAGGTATTACCGACAGCTTTTAAATGACACCTATTTGACCGTATAGCTTGTCGCTTTTCTATTACTTCAAATCTTATTTTAAGATAAAAGGTTGCTTTCACTGGTAATTGCTTTCTGGTACAAATATTTTTTCTTAGTCCGGTTTGCCTAAAACTAGACATTTACATCGCAAAATATAGCAACATAAAATTTCACGACTTAATGAAATTTTCCAGAGTTCGATAGAGTTGTTTGGAAAATTTAGCAGTTTAGAATTTTGTCAAATTACAATAAATTAGGAAAAGATTTAAAACTTCGTTTCGAAAATTTTCTAAATTAGAATTGCAAAACATAAATACTTGCGTATTGATTTGCGTAATGAGTTAACATTTGAAATTTGAAATATGTCTGAATAACAGTTGTTACTGCTTCAATACGACAAAGCTGTTAGAAACTTCTTAAAATTCTCTGAATTTAAAAAAAACACATAACCATAGTTGGCGAGATGGCGTAAATTCAGGATTCACCTGAATAAAATTCGGTATTGCATTGTTTTGGGAATTTGATTTTTTTGTCTAAAATCTTCCATGTCAATTCCAGGCTCTCTACGTTTTTGTTCTTTTCAAAACTTTTCACAATTCTCGGAATTTGAAGAAATCGTAAAAGAAGTTAAAAATTGGCGTTTAATAGAGTTGGTTGTGAATTCAGAATTGGTTTGATTACTGTTCAAAATTGCAAGGCACATGCCCTCAATTTTCAAGAAATTAAAAATGTTGGTCAAAATTCCCGCTTGTAAATTACAGACTCCGTGTTTTTGTTATTTTCATAAAACCACTATTTTCCTGAATAAAATTTGAAAGGCTTCAAGATGGCGGAATTTAAAAATTTTATCTAAAATTCCCGCACGTCAGTTCCAGACTTTCTACATTTTTGTAATTTTCAAAACTTTTCAAAATTGGCGAGACTGTGCTTGGAGACTGTGCTTTGTTTTAATTTGTGCACCGAAAACATGGTACGCTTACCAAGGTAGGTTAAATTTGTAAAAGCATTTGAGTTCATTTTCTTCGAAAACCACATTTTAGATTAGGTGGATTATGTATGTGAAATATTATCCGATTTGTAGAGTCTATTTCCATTTTGGACTACTAAACTGGATTGTCTCAACTCTATTTTCAGCTAGAAAGCGGTCCACAGTTGATATTTTAAACATTACCTACTTCAATAAATTTGACTGGACTTTTCAAAGTCGAATACCAAAATTTTGTTGGTATCCCTGAATATTTAGTGCAATGCAACACTGAATTAGATCTTTCACCTTCATAATTTTTCTTAATTTTAAAACCCTTCTAACGCGGTGCACTAAACAAAACTAATTAATTATATCCTTTCACAATCATATTATATACATAATATTGATAATATCAATTAATGTCAATACTGGATGAATGATCAACCAAAGTTATAATTAAAAACAATAAAACAAAAAATCAAAGTCAAACACAAAAGCCACAATATTACCATAAAAACACAAATTAATATTTTGTTAAGAAGAAAAAAAAAATCTAACAGAAATGATCAATCTTTGTAAAATACAATCCATCATCATAATGCTGCTCATACATCGTATACAAACTTTCAACCTTGGTTTATTAAATAACTAATTCCAACAACAAAAACTACATCAACACCAGAATAAATCTAAATACAAATTACAAATTTATGTCTAAAAGCTTGCTCTCTCAAGTTTCTACTATATGAACAACATCACCTTATAACATTTCAAAATTTTCGTTCGTGAAATATCTAATGAATACAAATATTAACTTTCTAAATCAAATCGATGAACGATATCAATCAAATAAAAAATTAATATTTATCATAAATAAACAAAGATACAGCCCAAAGCAAGAACCTATAAAATATTATGTTAAAGAACAATTAAGATTTCTATCTTCTTAATGCATTAAAAATTGAAAGTTGATTGGACGATATTCATAATTCAATAATATATTTAAATCTTAATTACAATTTGTTGAAGGTCACAAGAAATATAAATTTATGTAGATATGAGTATAACATTTTTTTTGTAAGTATCTACATAAATTAGAAACAATCGTTGATAGTTGATAAGTAAAAAAATAAATAAATGAAAAAAGGCTAATTATATTAAACGTACAGGGTCGACTGATCATAGGTAGCGGTTTTGCGATATTTACACCCAAAAGTGCATCCAGATATTATTCAAAATTACTGAGACTATTCCAAATTATTTAGTATATTTGCTGAGTTTCTGATTATCCGACATTATTCGAAATTACTTTACACAGATCTTTATAATCGCGAATATTCTAAAATTATCAAGATAATTCGTTTAGTTGCCTCGCGCATAGTTATAGATTACAAAATCCTGTAACTCTACATTTTAGAGATTCCTGAAATTTTTAGTTATTTGTGATTTTTCGAGATTTGCACGGTGTTGCCCATTTCTCAATTAAGAGAGTTTTTGATAATGGCTTTAAATATAATTCGAGATTTTCGAGGTTATTCGAGATTTTCAAGATTATTGAGTTGCGAACGTGTAGTTCTGAATGTTGAGTTGGTTTTTATGATACAAGCTTTTTATATGTTCTGTGCATTTTGAATATTATTTGAGGTACTAGCCAAAATAGGAAAACTAGACATCTTTGTCAAGTTTGCAAAACTTTATTTCAGTCAATTGCCTCTCGATTTAGTAAAATAAATAACTAAATTGGATTTTAATTACTTTTCTTTACAGTTAATTGTTTTGGAAAGAACCACTTTTGAATGATAGTAGAATATATAGATAGTAGTAGAATTGAAAAATAGTTCAACCAACTTCCAATTTCTGGTTGCGAATTATTTTATTAATATCTTTTGAATCCGTGTCAGATAATGTTTCAATATCTGCTTCTGATCAAGGCAGCAATGAAAATAATCAGTACTATTATTGTTTAATTCGATTTAGAACACAGTTGAATCAATTTCGCAGATTTAGCTACATCTTGCTCCGACTAAGTAGATTCTATGACCAGACTTCCAGTTAATTCGAGGTTTTCGAAATTAACTTGGCGGTTTGCATTATTTCAAAAATATCCACTACTTGTCATTCAGATTATTTAATATTATGTTATTCCAAATTATTTAGTGTATTTGCAGATTGTATTCGAGATTATTTATTTAGTCAATAGTTTTGAAAATTTGAGCGTTTTTTGGAGTGTAATTGCCTTGCGATAGTTGCAATTTACAGATTAAACAGGTCTAGATTCTTGAAATTCTCGAAATTTTTTGTTATTTGCGATTTTTCGAGATTTGCACAGTGTTTTAGAAATAATTCGAGAATTTCAAGGTTATTCGAGGTTTTCGAGATAATTGAGTTGTGAACGTGTAGTTCTTAATGTTGTGTTGGTTTTCTTAAATGTGCTGAAAATTTTCAATATTATATGAGTTACTAACTCTCATTACTGGATATCTTTATCGTCAAATTTGTGAAACTTTATTTCAGCCAACTGCATCTCGTTTTAGGGCTCTTTGTGAAATAATTAGCTAATTTGAACTTTGATTACTTTTTCTTTAAATAATGGTGCTTACAACGGTTTAACTCTTTTGGAAAGAAGCATTTTCGAAGAGTACCAAAAATATTTTACAGGCATAAATTTGTGTCGTGTAAAATGGTTCAACTTGCGAATTTGCTTTTGTAAAGGGAGCACAAGCAGTCGAAAATATTCGAGTGCCCCAGCTGACTATACATTTTATCCTCACCTTTGCCATTAGATAAGACATTTTTTAGATCAATTTATGTTTGGCTAAAGTTAATTACTTATTAGGATTGAATTTTGATGAAGTCTAGTCTTTTGTCTTCAGCGCATCACATGGATGATTTCATCCGTCAAATCGGTTTCTGCGAGGGATTCCAGAGCTTTAATGAAATCTCGACTAACAAAGTAATCAGTTGCTTTAGAATAATTTTGCATTGGGCCTAGATAATCGAACTTCCATTTTTTGCCAAGTAGGCGCAATAATAAATTAAATTGATGAGTCACGATACTTTTTTGTTTGCATAAAGTTACGGCTTTCGAAATTCAGTGAAGCAATTAGTTAGAAACAATAATTCATAAAGGTTATAACACTGTAAAATGGGCCGCAAACGCTATAATTTATTGTACTGCAGGTTGTACTACAAATCTTACCTATCCTATCTTTGCCCACCACTTAACGAAATTCGAACCAATTAGCGATCAAGTCTAAGGCTGTTTTCGAATCCGATACTTATTTCATACTTATTGACTTATTCGACGCCATCTTAAATAAGTAAAATCATTCGAATTGATTTCACTTACTTATTTTGACAACAACAACAAAAATTTATTTGTTGTCCAATTTTTTGAGTAAAGGACTTATAATACTAATGCTTGATAAAACAATGAGAGTAATGATTTTTGATGATCTCTAAATAATAAATTATCTGTTGTTGACGATAAAAAAAACTTGAGTTTTGTACGACGAAATGAAGCTTTTGGACGAGGTAGTGGTTCTTCATATTGGACAAATTATTTTTAACCTAACCACAATTGGCAAGTGTTAAAAAGCAACTAATTTTTTTATAGTATTGAAATAATTTTTTTGACATTTGAAGATATTATTGAGATAGTGAAATGCCCAGCTATGATATTTTTTGGATAGATATTTGTCAATACATTGAAAAAAAACATATACAAACATAAAATTACTACTACTAGTTTAGACACCGGGTTAGGTAGATTCCGGTTGTATAGAATTATTTTGTGGAATGAAGACGGATTCATTGTTGTAGTTCGTTGTGTTCGTTCCGTTCGTTGTGTTTTTTTTTTACCAATAGAATTCGTCGAAAATGACGTTTTGTTTCTTCGCTATTTTTTTCATCAAGTTGATATATCTCCAACTTTTTTACCGAAGGAACATGGCAAGAAAGAGACAACATAGTATATGATAATAGAGACAGACAGACATTTCTTCAGATAAACGAATTACTTCAAATGAATTACAGACAAATGAATTAATTTAAGCTGGGAATAAAATCGTTCTGTAATTTTTTCATCAACAATGAACTCATTAAAATAATACTTCAGAAAAAATACCGAACGCAACGAACGGAACGAACACAACGAACTACAAAAATGAATCCGCCTTGAGATTTTATGGAACAAATATAAATAAAATGACACAAAAATATTCTACTTTTGACATTTACCTCCCACACAATCTCGACGCAGTAGCATAGTCACGCAATAGCGCAAAAGTTAAATTACATGAAAATATACGCGAATTCACAATGTCGACGGATGAAGCGCATTAGACCAAGTACTAAAATTAAATTATTTTCATTATTGCACGGAAGAACGGATTGAAGTGTCACTTTGTGATATGGAAAAAGTACAAAATGAAAGACATTCTTGGGTACTAAATTTATACAAATTAAAGTGATGCCAACATTAAACGGCAAATACATATCGCATATACAAAATTCCTCAAAACCTTTTTATTGATTAATTGGTAAGAAAATTAGTGGTTGCTGCCTTTTACATTAAATTTGTGACAGCAACACGTTCAAACGTGAACAAATATTCAATTTTGTTAGTTCATTTTAGTGTATCTACTAAGGTAAATTCGCTCGTTTTTCTCGCTTTCTGAAAAATATCTAAAACGTAGATACACTCTTTTGCATCGTCACCAGCGATATGTAGTTAAATTACACTGGTCAACAAAATTTTGTTTTGTTTGTTTCCATATTTATTTTGATCCGATCAGGTCAAGTTTTTGTGTTACAGCTACTACTAGTAAAATTGTATGTTTATCGTTTTGCAAAGAATTGTTATTGAGAGCCGCCGTAGTATATTTGGTTTCCAATAAAGTGGTTGTTTTATGTTTGCCAAGTTAAGAGATTCTTGAATATTGTCAAAATAGTTACCCTGACAAGTTTTGTTACATTTGTGGTGAAATTACTGTTAGCACACGCAACAAAGAAATTCCACAGCATTAGTAAAATATTTATATGAACGTTATTTTGGCTTTCCTGTAGGTCAACAAGACAAAGTATGGGTTCCTTACATCTGTTGTGTTACATACATATATGGGGCTTCTTACAGCATGTGCAAAAACATCTCGATCTATGTTTTTCAGAATTCCTATGATTTGGATGGAACCAACAGACCATTCATGAAAATGCATTACAACAAAAACTCTGTCTGTTGAATCGGAGGAAGTAGATAACGTATCGTTTGATCCTAACTTTCAAGAAGCTTCTTCATCTAACAGGTAACATCTAGTATCTCAAGTAGATCTCAATAATTTGGTTCGTGATTTAAATTTGTTCAAACAACAGGAAAAACTTTTGGGGTCTCGATTAAAGGGATGCAATTTATTGCAAACAAGAACACAAATAAGTTACTTTCGGCATCAAAACAAAGAGCTAAAAAGCTTCTTTTCACAGGATAATTATCTGGTATATTGTAATAATATTAATATATAACGGTAATGAACTTACTGCTAACATGAAAGAGTCCTACGAAAACATGAAATTCCTCTTGGAAAAGAATCTCAATATGACGAATACAAATTGAAAATTTGTGGAGATTTAAAAATTGTTGCCCTTCTTTTAGGATTTCAGTCTGGATACCCAAAGTTCTGTTGTTATCATCGTGGTGCTTTTAGCTAATTATAAGGCTTTTGGTTGTAACATGTAATTAAAAATACATTTCCCACATCTCAGTTGGGATTCTTTCCGTTTGGCATCGTTAAATTGGGTGCTGTTAGCGATGAACACGGTGAACGATTCCACCAGGCCAAATTTTTATTTTTACAGTACTAAATTAATTTTGACATTCCGTGCATCATTCCTTCCGTCACTGTTCCGCCGAGATTGTCTCTACCATTATCCGCAATTTAGAACTAAGTAGTGCTAAAACTAAAATCTCGTAAAGAGAACTAGAATACAAATTCACAGACAGATTCAATTCCATTTCATTTTACGCAACCGGAATTGAACTCATTGGAACTCAGAAGTTATTTTCATAATAAAATAATCCCATTTTATTTAAAGTTAATTAAAATATTAATGCTATTAATAATAGTGGAAACTTGTATTTAAACCCAAAGATGAATATATTTAAACGAAAGTTATTTAGTATTTCGTAAGTAGTTAGTTGGAAGGTTTTGTTTTTCATTTAGAATTTCTAAAAACATTTTGATTAGAATTCGGCACCCTTAGATTAGGGTCAAAATATAAATGGCAGCAGTTGCTCTATGCCGAGAACAAAATTGACTAAATTTCGCCTCGAAAGTAAAAGTGCCAAAAGTTTATAAACTTTGCAGATGAATTAACAATTTATATTCAATTTCAATTTCTATATTATTTTAAGACAAATGTCTAAAACTAAATGGATGAAAGCAATCCAATCAAATTTCTATCATGTTCGCCCGCCCACCTTCATCAATTATGGTAATTTTTTTTTTTTTTGAAAGTTAATTCTATTTATAGACAATGTACAGCTTAAATATAAATAATCGACGATCAAAATGCATTTCTATATGGTACCACATAATATACAAGATGTGGAATTCCCCGAGATCATGCATTCTGTTGTCGGCTTGTGCGTCAATTTTATACCGGTTTTAATACAATCCAGATGAAAGTAAAAAAGAAGTGGTCGACCCCTTCGGCGTTCAAACAATTCAAAATATATATTTATACAAATTAACATAATACAATTTTCTTATAACAACTCGCCAAATTCACAGACACTCTCCAATGATTTATAATATTCTACTTTTACTTAAACAGTATAATAATATGAAAAAAAAATTTACTCACCGAGTTTTGCAACTAATTGTACAACAATACTTTCTCCAGCAACAGCCCATCTTACTTCATAAGCAAGATCATCGAATAATACTTCACAGTTGAGTTTTGACTATAAGTACGAGAACACACAAAACATTGTTGACGAATTTTTGTTACAATAAATAAAAAGCAAATAAAAATAATTCGTACCAATCACCGCGAAGCATACCCCCACCCTGCCACCATATTGGGACACAAAATTATATTATTAATTTAATTTTTAATTAATTAATTAAATTAATTAGACAAAAAATTAGAATAATAAATTTTATTGAAAAATTGTGTGTTCGTAAGGTAACAACTAAAAAATATTAATTAAAATTAAATATTTTATTTTGGTTAATTAACATATACATGTGCAATAATAATAATAATTAAAACAATAAGCAGTTAGTTTTTAATTATTATTTTTGAGTAACAATTTCTATGTACTACATAATTATTAATAAGGATAGTAATTCAATAAATACAACAACAATTTTTCAAAAAATTATTTTTTTTATTGTCTAATTTTTTTTTGTTTTTATTTTTTATTTAATATATATATTTTTTTATTATAAAAAAATCTACAATTAATTATAAAATAATTTATTAATTAATAAAAAAAACAAAAAAAAAAATGAAATGAAATAAAATACTTAAAATTATAACAAAAAAGAATTAAATAATATTATTAAATAAATTGTAAAATTTTAATTTTTAATTTTTATTTTTTTTAATCATTAATCACTAATTTTATGTATTATACTAACTATACAGATATGTAATGACTGAAATTATGGATGATTTCATTATTTCTATTTACCTGAGGGCTAATACCCAACATTTTTAATGATGGTGGTACATTTACGGCATCCGGTACACGGACATGGCCAAAATCAACGGTGAATGCTTCACACCATACGCCAAAGTGTCCAATATCGAAGATTGTCAAATCACCAGGTAATGTTAGTACAATTGTTTTCTTATCGTAACGGCGGAGTGGTGTTTCTTTGCCATTTTCATCTGGGATACGAATACCTTGGGGTGTTGGTTTACCTCCATGGCCAACCCAAAATTTAGCATCTGGAAATAGTTGTAAATAGATAAAAACAGAAATTAGTTTTATATTGAAATTGTTTTAAGTCAACAATACGCGATTAAGTAAAACTGAGTTTGACACACTAGAACTCAACTCGATAAATTCGCTAAATTTATTATATAAAATTTTCAATAAATTTATTATACGCAAAAATTTGAAATTTAATTAAATGACTTAATTTGATTCCAACATCGTATGCGTAACGAACATTCAAATTTTGGGGAGAAGCCTTTATGAAGCTACGGGCCAGTATAAAAAAAAAATCAAAGATAGGGCTGCTGAAGATTTAAAAACGTCAAAAGTTTTCAAGTTTTTTTTTCTAACTTTACGTGTAGAGATAAAAGGAAGCTGCCTGTGTTCCTTACATTTTTGAACCGAAATATTTTGTAATCCCTCTAAAGAGCGCAATTAATATTCAATATGATTGTATTCTTTCTTCTGTATCCTAATATAAGATTTTAAAATTTTTCAAAGTTCATTATCACAAAAATGCAAGTTTCTAAACTTTTATTAAAAATGAAAACAGGATATTGAACATTTGAACTTGTTCAAAGCGAGTTTTGTCTGTAACTTCCTTGAAGAAGTGCAGAAATTGTTAGGAGAAATTGTCCAAGCTTCTACTATCTGTGTCACATAATGTCTAAAAGGATTTGAAGATATTAGCAGAAATCTAAGGTATACACCTAATCAAAAAATAGATGAGGATGTCGTAGAAGCCAAAACACACTCCACACAAAAAATCTCTCACTCTGTTTTTCCTCATTAAATCAACGATTGCGAATCTATATGAAGTTTGGGATATGCTGTCGTAGTATGACATGTACAGGGGGAACCATTTAAACATCTCAAAAATGACGCTTAGCAGAACAAAATGTTTCAGGAACAATTATTTTTGATGACCTTTTAAATTTTGTCTGAAACCGCTCTTTACATTCGAAGATAGATCTGTATTAAATAAATAAAGTTGAACGATAAGATAATTCCTTATCATCCAAAATTATTTAGCTATATGCCTTTCAAAAACACCTTTTTGTAGAGATATTTTTTTATAAGATCCTTTATTTTGAAGATTTATACATTCAAAATATTTAGGTGGGTCAACTTAATTAGTTCACCTGGCATTGTAAATGATGAAATTTGTGTGCTTTAATTGAGAATAAATAGATAAATCGCTTATTTGTAACATATTCCGAAGCTCGTTTGCTTTTGAAAAGCAGCCCCCTGGCGTAAGGGGCCGACTCTTACATCGATACATGACAAAAAGCCTGACGTCCTGTCAGTTTGACATAATTTGCGTGATATCTAGACTTAAGCAGTAGGCGTGAATAATCGAATTTCTCACCGCAGCTTATATGTACATTCGATTATTGACTGAATTGAGTTATATGAACCCTTGGAGCACATGATTTTCACTTCCAGTCGATACTCTTGGATACGCTGTAAGACATGCCTGGATAACATGCTTGGCTTTCTATTGACTGAACATCCCAAATGCCGACTTTAACCTCGCATAAGAGTACATAAGCTGGTGTTCGATGTTATTTATTAGTTTATTAGTTATATATAAGTTTATTAATATTTTTAACAGTTTAATTTTTGTACGGTGGCGGGAGGTCCGCCGAGCGGTTGAATCTAAACGGCTTCGACGGTACGCAATGAATACTGTGGTGGAATTTTAAGGCTATCATTCTCAATAAAGAAGATTTTCTAAAAATGTAAGAAGTTGAATTAGTGGCAGAATAGAAGTAGTTTTATTGTATTTGGGAATATCAAACCTTTTATTCGATTTATAACCGTATCTGGGAAATATGTAAGGAAACTATTTTTTATTAAGTTTTTGTGATATTAGGGTTGTAAGGGAATAAATATTTTATTAAATTTCTCATGCCTAGAAGGTTTGCCTGCAAAAATTTATATTTTAAAAGTTGTTGTGCCTGGACGTCTCACCCATTAAGTTATTTATTTCAGTTAAATATTAACCGATTTCTTCGAGTATTATATCAGCAATTTTCTGTGATTGATTGTGTAACATTTTTTTAAAAATTGTTGAACTAAAAATGTCAGGATCGAACAAAATAGAAAACATGGAAAAAATCCTATTTCAGACCACTCAAACGTTTAGCATGAAACGTCGAAATAGTTCATGTCTTTGTTGGCAAAATAAAAACATTTTACGCAATATTATCTCGGAATCAAATTTTTCTAGTCTGTCTTATAACCCTTTGGATCCACCACAGTACGTCAACAATAACTATTGATGAGGTATCCTATATATGTGTAGGTATAACGTTCATTATATGACTGCGACTGTTAATGCGGCATCTGGTGAATCAGAGAAAGTTTTCGTCATATCTATGCCCTTGTAAAATACAATAATTTTGAAAAATTAATGAAAATTCACATCATTCCTATTCTTCAACAATAGCTCTACTTGGCAATAGACTTTTGGAAAGCTTTTAAAATCCAAATTACACCAATATCAATTTCTGAGTTAGCGAATGTTGACGATGCATGACCTTACTTTTGAAGAATCAGAAAGGCTAACTAGGGCATTCTAAGGTTTCCGTCTTTTGAAAAGCTGGGTGTCGGTCGAACCCAGTAATTGTCCCATAATATCGACGTTGGTAATGCCGCACCGGTGAAACAACGTCATTACGCCGTATCTCCTGCTGTTCAGATATCTCTTTACGAAGGGTTGGACAGAATGTTGGCCCTCAGCGTAATTGAGAAATCCGCTAGCGCATTCCGCGATAGGATGGCGTTTACCGTTCCTGGTCGTTCTTTTTATCATTTTGTGGTTATGCCGTTCGGGCATTGTAACGCGCCCTAAACGATGTGCAATGCAGCGGCTTGATGAGCAGGTGTTCGTTTATTTGGACGACCTCCTGATTACGACCCAAAACTTTGATGAACATATCAAATTGATTGATGAAGTAGCCTCTGTTCTTCAAAAAGTAGGACTAAATGTGAACTTGGAAAAGAGTAAGTTCCTGTTGAGGAGATACGCTATCTAGGATACGTGGTAGGCGACGATTGTCTTTGGGTTAACCCAGTGCAGGTAAAAGCCATTATATTAAGAAAAAGGTTCGGCGATTCTTAGGTGTTCATCCCTTTATATGTCACTTTGGCAGCACCTATATCCGATCTGCTTAAAAAGAGTAAACCATTTCTTTGGAACGAAAAAAGTCAGAAAGCCTTTGAAAATTTGAAGCTTGCTCTGTCTACAGCTAAAATTCTAACGCATCCGAAGTTTGATCGGAAGCATGATCTTTCAGATTTGTGATGATGGTGGCGAGTGTCCTATCGCTTATATGTCGCAGAAGCTTAACGTAGCTCAGCGGAACTACTCCATAACCGAAATGGATTGTCTGGTCGCTGTGCTCAGCGTGAAAAGGTGTCGGGCGTATGTCGAGGGGTACTCGTATACCATCGTCACCGCGAGTTTTAAATGTTCAATGAATATTGTTCCGGATGCGTTATCAAGAGCTTTCGTCGACAGCATACAATCACCTTCGGAGGGTCCGACCTTGCATGTCGACCTCGATAATACAAAATTTCAGGATGCTGAGTATTTACAATTGGTTACTGCCGCATGGAAAACGCTTCGAAATAGTACGTAAATCTTTGAGTGGCAAACAACTAGAATTGGGCAAATCCTTCAAATCGTTCCGATAATAGTCTCACTGACGTCCTAATATGGAAACATTATACACCTCAGTCTTTCGGTAGTAATTTCCTATATTTTTAGTTCAATATCCTCCGTCTCTTCGCACCTCGGAAATGCTAAAACACTAGAAAGATTGCAGCAACTTTATTTTTGGCCAGTAATGGCTACTCAGATGCAGAAATATGTACGTAATTGTGAGCTCTGCAACCACCAACGGGAAAGCAAATTCTTGCTGTGCGTCTAATGGAACGGCTGCATATGTACTTTTTAGGGCCCATACCCAAGGTCAAAAACAGACATGCCTACCTGCTGATCGTTTTGGTCTCTACACCAAATAGATATTTGTGAAGGCGTTTAAAATTGCATTAGCAACTGACGTATGAATGTTTCTCGAAGAAGAAATATTTCCGTTTTTTCTGTTCCTGAGTCTATAACCTCCGATAATGCTACTCAGTTCAACGCGCTGTGCTTAAAAAATCTGTGAAATAGATTTTTCGTGAATCGTATTCTGATAGCAAAATATTCCTCCCTCGAACGCATCGGAACGGGTAAATCGCTCAATACTTGGTGCAATACCAGCATGTGTCAAAGAAGACCGTAGGACATGGGACAGTCACTTACACGAAATCGTGTCAGCGTTAGCAATACTCTATACAATTCTTGATATTTGGACAACACCTGGTCTCTCATGGGAACGATTACAAATTGTTGCGTGACTTAAATCTTGTATCTCATAGAGAAGTGAGCATTGAATTCAAACAGAACTGCCTAGGTTTATGCCAGCAAAGGGTTTTGCTAAACTCGAGAAAGCACAAAAGCGAAGTGCATCTTCTGAGGAATTGTGTCATCTAGATTGCAAAAATATCGGAATTTATCATGCCAAATATATACAGACTTGATAAAAATGCTGTAATAACGCCATTGGAGTTTTCATCAAGATACTATAAAAAGAATTCTAAATCCAAAAATAACATAGTGAATTGTTAGGAGTGGCAATCTGAGATTATCATGTTGGTTATCAATCCAATAAATTGATCCAATCACTCATCTCTATTCACTCTGTTATGTTTGGGTTTGAATTCTTTTTATGTATCGGTAACTAAATGTGAACAAGCAGAAGTATCTTTTCAAAATTTTTCAAAACCAAAAATAATGTTTTTTTCAGGCCAAATCAAAAGTATAAATAGAATCAAAGGTATATTCTTCCCCCATACAAATAGATACCACCTAGATAAATAAATAAATAAAATAGATCTATTATATAGAGGTGTCCGTAACCTCCAACACCTTTTTTACGTCAAGGTCAGAAACGTTCAGATTTCGTCAGAGTTAAATCTGAAATTTTATAGAATTTGTCAATTTCGTTAAAAACTGCTCTGGGGTTACCAATAGAACGACTTAAAACACTTTGTAAAACGATTTCAAGGTTTCAATTTAGACATCAAAGTTATAAAGTAATATTTATGAGAGACTCAAACAATTATTATTAATACAGAATTACATTACATAAAATTATCTAACTAGGGCTGTTCTTTAACATATTAAATAAATTCTTTGAATGGCTAAATAAACCGTCTTTTTCAGTTTTTTAAACATTTAAATTTAACGAGATTTTAAATTTTACAAGATTTTAAGATTTACTTTTACAAATTTATAAGTTTTGTAAGCTTTTAGTGAAGCCATGACTGCATGAGAGTTATGATGGTTGGTAAGAAAAAATAAATTAAACATTGGGTAACATTTCGTTCACCCACACCGGATGGCTTAAACTTTAACAGTACCTAAGAAAACGTAGAAGGTAAGACCCAAACTATTCTTTGAGAAATATTCGTTCTTATTTTTCATCTTTTGAGATGTCTTTTTTTGTAATTCTGCTGTTTTCATTATTAAACAGAAATTAAAAAATTAAAAGCTTAGAAGGGTTTTAGACTTTAAGAATTTCTGTGGTTTTTTTGAGAAACTAGTTAACTGCATTTTTCTCGATTTTGAGTTATGAATGAAAATAACTAGACAATTGACTAAAGTTTCAAAAATAAATTTCAGTTTTCCAATATTTCTCTCCATTTATCCGGAAAATCTAAATAAAAAATGGAGGTGTGGCCAACACACGACTTTCTTTTAAAAACAGAGGATTTTGAGAAATTTAATTTTTTTTTTTTTGTAATTTTTAAATTTTTTTTTTAATTTTTAAATTTTTTTTTTAATTTTTAAATTTTTAAATTTTTTTTTTTTTAATTTTTAATTTTTTATTTTTATTTGCTTTTAATTTTTGGAAACATTTTGGATTAATTAGTTTTTTGTAAACTTTATACTTTTTAAGATATTTGCAAAATACATTTTCTGGACCAAGGGAGTGGCCACTTCCGGTTAGCCGATTTGGAGTAAAATTCTCAGGGACCTCCCAATTTATCAAAAAAGCTTAAATCTGAAGTTTCAGTTCGATTGGTTAAACCATCTGGGCTGTAGAGAGGACACAGACAGACTGACAGAGTGGCTGACAGACTGACAGACTGACAGACTGACAGACTGACAGACTGACAGACTGACAGACTGACAGACTGACAGACTGACAGATTGACAGACTGACAGACTGACAGACTGACAGACTGACAGACTGACAGACTGACAGACTGACAGACTGACAGACTGACAGACTGACAGACTGACAGACTGACAGACTGACAGGCTGACAGACTGACAGACTGACAGACTGACAGACTGACAGACTGACAGACTGACAGACTGACAGACTGACAGACTGACAGACTGACAGACTAACAGACTGACAGACTGACAGACAGACAGACACCATTTCGAAACCCACTTTTTCGGACTCAGGGGACCTCAAAACAAATAAATCTCTAAAAATCTCAAGGTCCAAAATTTTCATGATTACTATACTTTATTTTGCTAGAGTAAAAGAAAGTAAAATGAGTAATTACTACTAAAACCTACTGCGAGTTTTTTTTCAAATGCGTTTTCAGAAAAATTTACTTTTTGCAGTTAACTAGTTTCTCAAAAAAACCACAGATTTAATGGCTACATTTATAATGTACTAAGTTTCACCACCGTCATCCCTGAGCTTAGTATTAAAACCTCAATTACCTTGGCTATGACTCTGCGTATGTATTGGGTTTTATAGCAATGCAAATTTGAAAGTTAAGGTGGTGTGTATGATGTGCAAATCAAAAGAAACTGACATTAGTGGAAATTTAAAATATACTTCGAATTTTACCACCCATTAGAAGGTAAAAATTAAGTTTTGTACTTCTTTAAAATGTTTAACATGCTCAGAAAATGAAAATACGTAATATAACGATTCATATTTTTAAAGAGTTCATCCAGAAGCAGTTGACCACAAAACATCTGGTAGGAATCTAACTGTGAAAAAGTCGGAAAATGATAAATGTTTGAAGAAGGCAAAACTGGGAAGTGAATTTTTTTAACAAGAAAAATGACAAACAATATATTGAGGAAGACATGGGGGCGAAAAATATCTGAACGAAACTAACTTGTTCGAACAACCTTAAAAGCTATTCTTAAAAGTATACCATTTGTTTCAATGCCTGCCGACATATGGGGGGACCTTAGACAGGGTCAGTCAGTACTTGCATGTAAGAGATTTGCTGGCTCTTCTGGAACTACTTTTGGAAATAACGTCAGAATTTGACCTACATAAATGACCAAAAAAGAGCATCTACTACCACGGACAAAGGATCTAACTTTGTTAAGGTTTTTAATGAATTTGGGTGTAGCATTGAAAATGAAACCAGTGTTTTTGCTTATGATAACGGTAAGCTAGATTTGTTTAGCTGATAACATGAATTAAAAAAGTTTATTAGCAAATTTTAATTTATGATTGTTTTCTGCAGATTTGGCAACCGATGATGACCTACTGCTAGCAGAGCATTGTGCCTAATGCAACCAGCGACGTAGAATCGGATTAGCTAATTATACTGGCTCTTGATTTAAGATGTGCTGGTCATGCATTAAGCCTTTTAGCTACAACTGATTTCATAAAAATATTAAAGAACAAAAATAACGTGTCTGAAATACACATTCCAGTTATTGCAAAATGTGCCTCTAATTATTAAGGGCCTACTATTTCCAACCATAATTAGATAGAATTCTCTATTTGACGCGATTCAACAACTTTTAAAATATAAAGAAAAACTTTACTCATCAAAATCGGAATACAGAGTTCATTCAAGCCGAACTCAAGTATTTGGAGGAATATTCCCTAATTTTTAAGCCAATAGCTCTGACAGTTATATTCCACGCTATTTTCCTTAAAAATAATGTTAGAATATCTATGCTTCGAAAACTTGCTTCGGTACCATGTGCTAATTGCAAATTTTCTTCACTCCCTATTTAAAATGAGATGGCTGCCAGACACTGACGTGGAAAAAATCAAAAGCTCTATGGAACTTGCGTGGGAAAAAATCAAAAGCTCTATGGAACTACGATGGATGTCACAGTTCCGGTGGGGAAAAGCAAGACGACGATGGCGAGAGGCTCTACGTGTTTGATTCAAACTCAAATCCACTTACATATATCGAACATGTCTAACAACGAACTAGAATTCAACAAATATGTTGGGAATAAGAGCAAATTATTTTCGAATTTAAATAGTTATCCAACTATTAGAAAGGCTTAGTAGATATACCATTTTCTCTCGCTGGGTTTATAAATTCACCAGCAAGAAGATCTTTATCAGATGTAATATATGAAAAACCGGTATTCTTAACATAATAGTGTAAATAGTAAGATACATAATGCGGTAATTAGTGTAAAATCAGTAAGTGTTTATCTGTGTAACCAAATGAGTATTAGTACGCAAATACAGTGCTGTAGGAAAAAAATTGGTTAAACATATTTTGTTACAAATTGGAGTCTTTTTTTTCTACAATTACAAAACTTTTGAAAGCAATTGGCTTATTGTCTTATTTAAAATACATTTATGATCCAATTTTTTTTAAAAACAAACTTTACCTGCAATTTAGGACGAAAATTCGAAAACATGCCAAAATATTCAAAGTACCCTATTTTGAACTTAAAGGCGTGCAAGTAGTGGATTAAAGTGGTAAATACTTTTTTGTTTTTGTTTTTTAGTGTTTTAGCATCTTCTATCTTTAATATTAATATTATTTGGACCATATTTAGCTTTTATTATGGCGGTACATCCCCGCAAGTGCTGTGTAAAAATATTGGTTAAACAATTTGTTTACTTTTACGCCTACCATCATAGGACGTAAGAGGGAGTCTTTAGAAGAGAGTTGGTTAAAGCTGGCTTGCGAGCACTTGAAACAGTCCAGAAGCCAGAGTTCCCAATACGAGCAAACAAAAACAGTCAAAAACAATTTGCTGTGGGCCCAGGAGCACGCTTCTTGGACTCAAGAGATGTGGAATAACTTGATTTTCTCTGATGAATACAAATTCAAGATGAAAAGCACGAAGAAAACCTCAAGAGAGGCTTAGCAATGAATGTCTGAGTTGTTTGTAATTTGTAAAAGTGTTTTAGTTACTCAACCCAAAGTAGTTTGCCCAGCCTTGGTCATTAATTAAGTTAAAGGATTTATTTTATTGTACAGTTTGATAATTTTTGGTTTAATTTTGGAATACGAGTAAATGATAAATTTGAAACAATAAATTTAAAATTTAAGCGAAATTTTTTGTTTCCAATTATTAAACTTAATTCTAAAAACTATTATTCAAACTTAAAATTTTACATAGAATGCCTTTTGCGGTTGACTTGTAACGTCGTACCTTCAGCAGTGGTCAAATTGTGAACGTACAGCTAGTATAGGCATGAAATGTGGGTCGGCCCATGAATTCTATACTTCAAACGGGGTTATGCTTGCGTTCACCGCCATGTTGATAATCAGCCAATCGCCCGATGTTAATAAGGTGAATCCTTCGACTGTTTATTTAAATGAAAAACGCAACTTCTAAAAATGAGAGGCTTGATATACATAGATTCCAAGTGCAAAATTACAAATTAACATTGAAAATTGTAAATTATTATTAATTAAACATTGAAAATTGTAAATTATTCTTAAATTTTACTTTCAAATAGATAAAATTACAAAAAAGTCAGATTACAAATTTGACCGAAATTTGAAAAACTGTTTAAAAAACTTTTTACAAGTTTTACGCATTTACAGCAAGAAGGCTGTGTCTGGTGGCAAATGACTTCTGCAGAAGCTGCTTGGACGAAGAGGAGGAAGAGACGTTGGTCCACTTCCTTTGCTCGTGTCCAGCATTGGCTCTCAGAAGGCACAAACACTTGGGTAAGTTCAGGATGGACTACCTCTCGGATCTCGAAAACAGTAAAATGCGGGACGTCTTACGCTACATAAGTAGCTCGAAATGGTTCCAATAGGGGTAAAAGGGGAGATATTCTGTGGTATCACAATGGACCGTCACCGGTCTAAGTGTGCATAAGCAGCCACTCCAACCTAACCTAACCTAACCTACGCATTTTGAACAATTTTTGGCATTTAAATTTAAGATTTTATTATAAAAATTTGTAATTTACGATTTCACAAATGAATGGGGTCACAAAAAATGGGGCCAAAAAACAAATTATTTTAATCTCATACTAATTACTAGTGCCCAAATTTTGAGAATTTTTATTCAAAAGACTAAAGATCAAAATACGTTCTATTTATAAGTAAGATCCAAACCTTTTATTCAAAATTCAAAATTTCAAATTCTAAAAATTAAACGAAAACTTTAAAATACGACTTCTTTAGTTAAATACTTATTCAGGTAAATCTACTTTTAGTTCCAAAACTGTAAACTCTACTCATAGATTACTCAATTTCTCCTTTCCCACTTAAGCATTTGGAAAGCATTAAAATTACCAATTTAGGTAAAAATAATTTGAGAGTTAGATTATACAAACAACAAATTTTGCAACATTGGTAATAAGGCAAACCGATTTGTATCTGCATTTTCTGGATGTTTTTTAAGAACCATTGGTCATGATGAAAATTCAAGAATACATTTGAGTTTATTTGAGAAGTTTGTCTTAAAGATAATTAAATGAACAATGATTTAGTTTGACGAACACTTACAAGTTTTGTCAGGCCTCATTTTCTTATAGAAAAGACATGGTAAATGAGGTTAAGAACCTCTTAGCAATTATATTAATATTGTTATATAAGCTGTTGTTTAGAAGATATCATCGAATTCCTTGCGTTTAATTTAATAAATAATTTTTATAAAATATATTACAAATGTTTATAATTACCTGGTGCTTCACCATCATAACTAAAATTTGGTATTAACAGTGTCTGCGCATCAACAATCACAATATTATCCGAGGATACACCATGCACACCATTTAATGCATTAATTTTGTGCGGTCGTGGAAAATCCAAATTTTTTGGTATTGTCACATCACCAAAATTAACCGAAAATTCATCACACCATACTGAAAACCATTTGACGTCACGCAATGTTTTCCCTTCGGGTAACGTCAGTGTTATGTCCTTGTTGCGATAACGTTTTATAACACCGGTGCTGCCACGTTCATCGCGTACCCGAAATGCACCTTGATTACTTGGCCGGCGTGTATTGCCCACATAAAAATAGGCAGCTGGAAAATTTGAAAACAGATTTTATTATTTAATTTAAATTTGTTACGTAAATCAGACCTTGAACTTTAAAATTTCATTATGATTTTGCTTTAAATGTATTAGTTATGCTTTTTCCACATCGTTAATTGTAATTAATTTTTTTTTTTTTACTTAAAATTACGATATTACAATTTATGTCTGTCTATCATATTATAATTCTTGTTCATATATTGTTTAATACAATGTACATATAAATAAGCAAAGAAGAAACCACTCACTATTATCTTCTTCTAAAAACGTTTAAGTTTTGAAGGTAAACATTAAATCTTAACATAAAATTTCAAAATTTCTGTTTTGGAATCAAATATTAGTGGGGTATATAACTAAAAAAAAATTAATTACATGCTGTGTTGAAATTTCATATGAAGTGAATCGCTTTTCGGTTACAATGTATTTATGCTGCGAGGTATATTTTGTGCGGTTAGAACGGTTACAGATAAGTTAGTGTTTTTTTTTGTTTTGTGAAAGTTTTGTGGTCAACAATTTCGTAAATTATTTTTGGTAGCACAAAATTATGACAATTATGCGGTAAAAAGTTAGAAATGTACATATGTTCAAATCGACCTTCAATTGCACCACTTCAATAAATATTAGTTTGAAATGTTGTCGGTAATTCTTTCGAACGTTTTCGTTTGAATTATATTAGAATTGGGTGGTTAGAGCAAGAGAGATTTCTTTTTATATGTAATTGAATCTATGAACTGTGATTGCTGCTGTGATTTTGAATCTCTTTATAAAAACATTAAACCAAAAGAGAACAGAATAGGATGACAAAATAACTGGATAACACATTTTATCTCATCTCCCCAGCGATCTTTAATGGTTACTAGGGAAGGGGGCAAGAAATAGATGCTGATATATTTCTATAGAGATTCGCAGGAAAAATTACAAATTATTACGGAATGCCGACATCCCGAAGGTAAAGCTGTAATAGTTACGAGTTAGTGGCAGTCGGAAAGTAACAATATTTAATAGGACGAGGAAGATCAATACCTAGCTCATCTGGTAATGACAGGACTAGAGACTGATAAGGGCATAAAGCAATCGGCTACTATAAACTTAAAATAAATATAATGTAAAGGGGCAGTGGGAAATTCAGGATGGGGGTATGAGCATTTCATTGACCAAAAACATCCGACGTAATTGAATAAAGAAGATTTGTATACTTTTAAAGGTGTAAAATACCAGTAAGTTAGCGGGATTAACAACACATTGAGGTGGAGGGAAAAAGAAATAGACCAACACAGAAATCAAAAAGTCGTAAAAGTGGTTAGAATTAAATGAAAATGATGATTCGCTAGTTAATGACATCTGCAGATTTTGTAGTGATGAGAAGGTGGGATTCGGGCAAGGTAAAAAGTGCAAGCCAGTTATAAGAGTTATGGATTGAAAACACCCTGAATAGAGGTTACTAAAGACATTTTAATCTATAAAATGTTAATGTTTCCTTACCCATTTTCTTTATTATTTATTGGTTTTATTGACATAATGTAACTCAATAGCGGTTAAAAGTGTTTGCAGTGCCTGCAAATATTTCTAAATCAACATTTAAATTCTCTCAAATTGATGGGAGTAAAAACAGTCCCGGAATTCTATGATGGTGGATTCACGAGGTAGATTTTTTACCCTAGGGTATTTTGTCGCAGCTGCTTAACAATGAAATCACTCATGGTTGATTCCACGGTTTTTACTAAAATAATGTGATTTGACTGATTTAGGAGCTCGGAAAAAAATACCCTTTAGGCTGTATGGGTCTATGAGTGAATTTTAATTTACAATTAATGGTGGCCAAACCAAAACCTACCGTCTGGCTGCCATCCGAACAGGCTAGCCCTGACGAGGCTTTGAAAATCATTCAGGCCAATAACCCGAATCTTCCGACCGGAAATTGGAAGATCGTCAAGCAGGAGGAGGCGAAGGGGGCTCGAAATTATCAATTATGGTAATAAATAAAGAGTCCCTTGCCCTCCTGCACAAAACGAAGGGAGTAATTGACTTTGGATTCGGGTCAATTACTCTCAACGTTTATAAAAAGGATGGGGTGGAAGCGCGTATGGGAGGCCAACCGGAGGATGGTGGCAACCCGCCAAGCCCTGAAGGGAATACCTCCAGCATGGGGGGAGAAGCTGAGGGTAGGGGGAGAGTGAATCCGGCGACCTCGGTCTGGCAAGGATTCACTTGGAAGATGAGGAGGGGCACAAAAGCGAAAGAGCTGGTGTACCGATGGAGGAGGATGTAGGCAGCACGGCCAGACGGAGGGGCACTGACGAGTCCTCTACAGACGGTATTAGGGTTAGCGAGACGATAACTCAAATTAACCTTCACCATTATACAGACACCATTCACAAGATAACTCAAATTAACCTTCACCATTCTAAGGCTGCTTAGGCAGCTCTACTCCTCAGGCTGGCTAGTTCGGGGGAGGATGTGATATTAATCCAAGAACCTTGGATTAACAACAACAGGATCTGTGGCCTCAGAACCAAGGGGTACAAAATTATATCCTATAGTAAGTCTGGGAAGATCAGATCTTGTTCTTGGGAAAAATAATATTAATCTTTCCTTCTCTCTCAATACAGCAATGGTGACACTACTGCAGTTAGCCTGGAAGTAGGCACTTGTAGATTCTGGCTAGCTTCAACCTACATGGACCGGGAGAAGAAGGTTCCTCCGGATAACCTAGAGGAGCTGATCCGTGAAGCGGAACAATCAAAAGTAGGTGTGGTACTGGGAGTAGATGCTAATGCGCATCACACTATCTGGGGAAGCACGGACATTAATGAAAGAGGTGAGTCACTTTTTGATTATTTGATGAGTACTAACCTTTCAATGTGTAATATTGGGCGGGAACCCACATTTATTACTGTTAACAGGCAGGAGGTTCTAGAAGTGACCCTTGCCTCAAATAATATTCTTTATATGGTTAAAAATTGGAGGGTGGATAAGGAACACTGCTTTTCTGATCATCGATATTTAACCTATAGCTTCGATATTCACCCTGCTATCCGGGAAGCCTTCAGGAATCCTAGAAGGACCAACTGGAGCAAATATGGGGAATTATTGGAGGATATATTACCGTCGAGGGCTATGGAGCCCCCGACGACCGTTGGGGAGCTGGAGGACATGGTGGCTAGCGTTACTAGCGCATGCAACCGATCCTTTCGCGCTGCCTGCCCACCGGCTAAGCCTAGAGGTAGGCAAAACCAACCTACCCCTCTTATCACACCATATAAATCTTCTCTTGCTTTATGCAGTTCTGTTTGTGCTACCAATTCGCGGCGGCCATTGAAAATTTTTTTTGGTGACACCATGCTAAACTACGATTTCCTAGGAGAAACCTTTGGTAAAAACGAAGATAGAAGCTGGTAGGAAAATATCGGGATCTTGTTTGGCGGACCTTTATTTCCTCAATAAAATTATCTTCTCTCGGAAGCAGTAAATGCTTGAAAATGGACGGGTGTCTCTAAAGGAATCAATGGAAAAAATCAATGGAAATTGAAAACTCCAATAAGCGGAAGTTTTTCGAGTATTTCCCACTGGTTAAATACAAAAAATTCTTACAAATACAGAGAAAACGAAAACAAGACACCTCCCTGTTAAGGAGGATGAAACTCGCGAAAACTGAGTTCATAGTGTCTTTGGAAGGTGCAAAAGTGGCAGTAGTAGTCATAGAAATAGAAAGAGGTTCCCTCCTGTGCTGTGGAAATGAAGATGGGATGATCATCCATTTAAAAAATCGCAAAACACTACCTCTAATATAAAAAATAGGCGAGTATTAAAGAAAGATAAAAGGATATCTTCGCGAGCTGAGGTAGCTCGGAACGAAAAGTACAAGCGAGAATCCAACAAGTAGTTTTCTATCTCAAATAGGATTTTGACCTATGATCCCAAATTCTCTAATTATTTCAGTATTAATAGACAGTGTATGACTGTATAGTAGCAATCTATCTCACCATTCTTCCCTATGGAGAATGGAAGTGGTTCTTAATAATATTTCCCCGAAGGAGTGGGACATATTACAACTTTCCTTATCTTAATTCTTTGCAATCAGTTTAACCGTCCTAGTGAAGAATTGAACCCTGGTGAAGAAATTGATCGAGTTTTTTTTGTAAAAGTCATAAGGATTTATTGAGAACGGCAAAAAAAGATTGACGAAATTGAAGCAAGTACTAACAAAAGTAGCCCAGAAAAAATGGGTACTACAGGCAATACCTCTGTTACGCTCTCTGAAAGCAAAAAAATTATTATAAACCTAGGCAAATATCACCACAAATAGGATGAGACAATGTGACTTACATTAGATAATGGCAAACGGGTGGTTATCGTTACTACCGAGATGAAGAAAATTAACACTTCTCAGCTAGTGAGAGTGTGCGGTACCCGACTAATTTTAAAACGATAGTAATGATATCTATAAGTCTCTAGCAACGTCAACGGCGGCTAAAGCTAAATGTGAAAATCCTTTTCCCGAAAAATTCCCCTAACCACGAATTCAAAACAGCAATCGTTCTGAAGCAGGTGCCGAACTTTGGGGCCCCAGTCTTTCAGGCCCACAGTTATTTGCCAAAGTTGTTCAGACATTAAATTGTAAAAAACAAAACATTTTTGCGCTAAAAAATCAGCTGATTCTAGCGGTATTCCTTCAATTATTCTCAAACATTGTTGCAAATCTCTGTGTAAACCATTGTCTTATTGGTTTCACTGGTCCAAGTTCGAATTCTGGCATTTTTTTCAAATTGTTCTCTACTAGAGACGATAACGAATTTTCATCTAATGAAATATATGGAAGAGGACCACCTAATTTCGGATCGGAAATATGGGTTTGGTCGAGGGCGATCAACTAGTGATCGTCACTGAACAATGGGACCCATGAATTCATTAATATGAATTGTTGTTTCATTGTCATTCTGCTTGGGTGAGATCTTATTACAATTTATAATTGATGTGAAGCCAATATGATTTCATTCACAACAAATCTTAATATTGGGTTTTTACTGGCAAAACTTTTATTCACCATCCTTTATACTTGGGACTTCCAATTTCGCTACGTCCGAGTCGTTTGAGGTTCTCGGCTTAACAATATTAAATAAAATCATGGACTGAATGGATGCCACTTTGTCAGATTATTCCTTTGTCATGATACAAGTTCACAGAGAAGCAATCATGAATCTACCAGAAACAACGGAGATCCTAATAAATAATTGGTAACCTTGAACTAAAGCTCAAGAATTTTCACATAGTACATAAATTAATTGTAAAAAATTTGCAAATCACGAATTCCTTCTAAAGTGAATGTTAACATCACCGATAAATGTTATTAAAAAATAAAATAAACAATAATCTGCATCTTCATTGCGCTTAATTAAATATTATTAGTCGGATCCTTTGTGTGGGTAAAAGCACTATTAACATATTAAAGCAAAATGAAACTATTGTTGACAAAATTAATTAATTAACAACAAAAATAAAAATAAAATATAAAATTGTTTCAAAATTTATGTCTCTTACCTGGACCTTCACCATCATAATTAAAATTTTTCAAAAATAACGTTCTTGAATCGACCGCGTATACTTCACCAGATACACCATGATGTAATTGTGACAGTGGACCAATTTTTGTACCAAAATAAATATTATTTGCTGCTTTGGTGAAATTATCTGGAAATAAAAAAAAAATAAAAAAAAAATGTTTAATTTACAACAATAACTTCTTTTATACCATCGAGTGTACAAGTAATTTAGCTTAAAAACGTAGTTTATTCTACATGTTTAATTTTGCCAATCTATTTACATTCCAATTCAAGGTTAATTGTTGGTTAAATATATATTGAATGCTGTCATGATCAATTACGAACTAATTTTTAGTAAATATACATAATATTTTGATCGATAGATTTTGCTTGAGGCCAAAAAAATAATAAATAATAATAAGGTGAAAAGTTCATTACGGATGACCTTAAAGTTGTATTGGGCGATTGTTGATGAATAATAGTGCAAATATATTTTTACAAAATACTATACTGAGATGGTTTGAATTTTTCATGCTTAAACCCATCAGTAGTCAGAGTATATACACAAAATACGGTAAATGTATTTACCTTTCTCAAAATTAAGGTAAACGGAATATAAACCAGTAAATGTTTTATGTTGTAATAGGTCCACAGCCAGCCTAGCCTGCCTAGCTAATTCTTTACAAACTCGGCCAAATCCTTAAAAACAGTTAAAGTCAGTCTCACAACAGTTTTATAACCCATTTTTTACTTTTTTCAAGAAGTGGAGTTTTCGTGAAGAATTTGAATTTGCATTTTTTCTGCATAATTATAATGGCGGACTGGATTTCAATAATTAACATGAATTTTGAAGAATTTAGTAAATTGTTCAATGCGGCGAAACTTTAGCGTTTTTCAAACTTCTTGAAATTTGAATCAGAAAGATTTTTTAAAAGTTTTGATGCACTTTCCAAATTTTTAATAAAAGGCCATTCTTAATCAAAGTTCTTGATCGTTTCATTAAACTAAATTATAGTTTAAAGAATTAAAATATTACTTTCAAAACCCTCGCAAAGTTGAAAATTTACAACTCAATTCAGTTGAAACATTTTAAATTTCGAACTTGAAAGAAGTCAACAATTGAGTACAAATAATTTAGAATTTTAAAATTGCAATCTTAATGATCGCTAAAGTAAACCATATTCGTATTACAAGTTATAGGTAAAATTCAATTATTCTATAAAACTCTTAGATATAATTTTAGAAGCTTGTTTATAGTAAAAATTATCAATCCAATGCAGGACATTTAAAAAAATTTAGAACCTAGAAGTAGGAACGAGATTCCAAAGATTTTAAAGAATGATGTAGAAAATTTTTAAATTAAAACATTTCAGTGAACTTTTATGCGTCTGAAGTTTATATTAAATTAATCCTAATTAAACAACAACAATATTAATGTTCTATATATGCCTATGTTTGAGCGTATTTACTAAGAAAACCCTTTGTTTATTAAATTTCATGTAAAAAGGATTAATTTTAAACTTCTCCATACCTAAGAAAATTTATATCTACAAATTTTCCCTAATCGGTTACACATCGGAGTGTGATTTTTGAAAGTTTGGTATTTATACATAGTTTAATCAAGCTGATTATTTTAAAAAGTTACTATGGTTTACCTAATAAAGTTTGCAATGTGAAGATTTTAATCTTAAGAAAATCAATAGCCTAATTTGAACACTTCCAAATTTTTGAAAGAAACCAATTTTAAAAGGTAAACCTCAAAACGCGTATCTCAAATATAGAGTTCGAACACCTTGATATATAGAGTTATAGAATTTGTTTGCTAAGGATACATACAATATTAAAATATCCATTGTTCATATGTACGAAGGAAAATTTTAGTTTTAAATTTTGAGTGTTTAGAATTTTTTAAATTATTTATTATTTCAAAGAATATTTTCCACCAAATTCACCCAATTATAACACCTTTATGTGATTTGTAAAATTGACATGTATTTTGAAGAATTTTAAATTTTTTATTGTTTTATTTTGAATAGAAAATTATAAATTTTAATTTTAATTTTAAATAGTTCATTCATTGATTTGAATAATGCATTTTTCAGAATTTTCTAAACTTTTAAAGGTTAAATTTTTTAATTTTTCTAAAGCTTTAAATCAATTTACAAGAATTACAACAATCTTGCTTGCAAGGAGCTTACGAGTATGTCTGTATTCAGAATATGTAAATTCGCTCTGTAACAGTAACCGTAAAATTTCCGATAAGTACTAAAATGGTATTCATAAAATGAAACTGGGAGTCAATTCTGGTTCTATGAAAAAACCTAACCAAAAAATTGTTTCCATTTTGTTTCTATCAAGTCTTTTTCATTTATAACATTTCACAATAAGTGATTCTCGTTGCCCAAATGAAAAAGAATCGTGAATAAAAACGCTGAATAAAGACTGACAGATGTCAAATCAAAAATTCGTTTTCTTTACACATAAAAAGTAAATTTAAACAAAAAATGTTATAAACCAATGCAAATGATTGGTTTTCTTATTTATGTAACCTTATTATAGTTATTTATTCACGCATCAACGATTTTACAGAAAAAAGATGAAACTCGACATCTGCAAAAAAAAGGAGACGAAGTTTTTTGGGTTTGTTTCTCGGGTTTCAATTGATACCACGTTTACATTAGTAGAATAAAAGTATGTAGCAAAAAAGTATCGTCATGTGAACTCAAATTTAAATATTTAAATATTTTATCACATACTTTTTTGATATTTCGGTAAAGTATGTATCAAAAAAGTATTAGTATATTACGTTGTAATGTGAACTCTAACTAATAACTATATGTTAATGTCATTCGTATATTTGTTGTCAAAACAAAAATTTATACGTTTTTTTGTTAAACTACAATTTCGGGTGTTAATCAAATAATTTGCCGACAAATCTAATAGAGTTTGACAAGAAATTTACAAAACATAAATTGAATTGAATACAGAAATCTATCTGTCAAAACAACAAAATTTTATAGTATGCGTTCACACTACAAATCGCAAAGCTAATGTGAACTGCAGCGGGAAAAAAATTAAATAGCAAAAAAGTACATACATATTAGGTACGTATAATGTAAACGTGGTATGAATTTTTAAGCAGATGAATATTTTTTCTCTTTTTGTCTTTGTACTTTTTCCTATGTTGTGTTTCAATTTTTTTGCAGACGTCAATTGTCGTTGAATGTAAATCAGTCTTTAGTTGTTTTCATTAAGCTACACTGTAAACCCACATTTTATCAACTTTCATATAGATTTCCACTAGATGACTTAGCAATTGGTTTAAATATTTGCTAAATACATGATAAAGTAGATTTAGTTAATCAGTTTTCGTCATTGGCTGTCAAAATATAAAATAAATAATAAAAATGACCAAATCATTTTTAAAACTTAACTAAATTAATTATTTGGAGGCTTTTCTTAAATTAACGAAATAGGTTTTATTAGATTTACTTATTAGTTAAGTTTAAAGCGATTTTATAGTTCATTTTATAGTTTCAATGCACATTTAATGCTAAATATACAAATTTAGTTTTATAGAATTTTATTTTCATATTTATGATGTTCTCACCGCCAAAATGGTTGGTGAAAAAGTTTTATTTATATGAAATGATTTTGACGTCATTTTTTCCTTCTCATGGAACATGAATCGGGAATTTGTATTTCTCACTGAAAACACTTTTCATTATACTTCTCACGGAACGAGAATTGACCCTCTGGACTCTATAACCCAAAATTATGCTCTGCAACAAGCTGAAGGTATAAAGGGTGTTGTAGATCACCGCATATACCTATATGTATTTGGTTACGAAAGTTGAGTATTAAAGATTGCCGATTACTTTAGAGAAGAATCTTGTTCGATGGAATCATAAAGTGAAAAAATTTAAAGCTAAAAATTTAAATTCTTATTATTGTCGAATTTAAATCGCGGATATGGTCCCATCGAATCCGATCGATAAACAATTTACTTACCTACTTCTATCAGATAAACGCTTGTAAATAACCTCATACAATCTTCATAATTCTTTTTTCAAGCCAACAGCGGCGAATTCAAATTTATTTATTCAGTGCGAGTTTACAACCATTTTCTGATGAAAATTTTTCAGCAGATTCAATATATTTTATATGGAAAACAAAAGAATTATGTTCGGAAGGGGAAATTTGTTTACGAAATAGACTACGTCGATTGGTAGCTTGTTGAAAATTGTTCATCAGAAAACGGTCGTAAACTTACACTCATAGTGGCAAAGTTCCTACAGTTTGTGGTGAGCGCGATGAACGCTTGCATGAGAAAGACTTTTTTTTGCCTTTCTGCGTAAATCCAATTTAAATTTGTGAGTTCAGTTGGGTAATTAATAATTTAATACTTTTATAATAATTTTATTAATAATTTCTAGTACTCTGCTAATATCTTTTGCTCTATAAGCAATTTCTGTAAAGTTACAGCTATAGAATGCTTACATTTTGTGAATGGGGCATTAATTTTAATATTTTTTTGGAATTTGAAGAAGTTACAATATTTTTTAAGAATATTATTATTTTTTCAAAAAAAAGACACCTTGAATAATTAAATAATCTTGTGTTTCATTTACTAGAAAATTTAAACAAATTCTAAAACACATCTAAATTCTTCAGTTCTGTCAGTTTGAAACTGAATTAATTCGCTCTTAGAATTTTCGGAAATGTAACATCATTTTAAATTGAAATTTTGCAAAATCCTTTATCCTATTCTACGATTAGAAAAGTATAAGGTCGAACATTCTGCAAAATTCATCAACATACTTCCAACAATGAATAGTTTTATATCTTCACACATTGTCAAATTCATGAAAATGTTTGTATATTCTGTAAATTCCAAAAGCTTTAAAAACAATTCTAATTACCCAAAAATTTTCGATATTTTATTCAAAATTTAGATACAACCGAATTTTTCAAACTTTTGTTAAATCATTTAATTTTCAACTTGGATGAAATATTTGCATAAACTTTCAAAATTTATGAAAATACTAAACTTCATAACCTTTCAAAATTTAAAAAGTTTAATTTAAAAAAAAAAAAAAAGTTTCAATTCGTTAAAATTAAATTCCACTTTAGAAACTTATCCAAATTTCTTCAAATTCCTCAAATTCTCAAAAACTGCTTGAAAAATTCGGAAGTTTAGTTGAAATTACTTACTAAAATACTTCCAAATTCATTATTTAATTTTTAATTTTTATTAAAATGTTCAGTAATAAAATTAAAATTCAGAAAATTCCTCAATTTCCACCAAATCATCCCTTCTCTCAAATGTAACTTCTCAGAATCCCAGAAAACTTAAAAATAAAGCTAACCTTCAACTAAAATTAAGTTTTGACAAGTTTTGCCGATTAAAGAAAATAATTTTGAAAAATTAAGCTTCAGACACTTGAAATTATTTTGAATTTCAATATGAACTTAGCTTCATATTTTTTAAAGCCTCTTGGAATTTTTCATGATTTCCAGGATTATTGATGAATTTTAAATTTGGAATAGAATATACTATATAAGTAAATATATAAGTATATAGGATATAAGTAAAAATTTGGAAGATATTTTACAGCAAGATATTCAAAAATGCTGCTTTCTCTCTTTGCAATTTGATGAATCTACAGATATCACAGACACTGCACAACTCTGCATTTTCATTCGAATGGTTTTCGAAGATATGTCTACCACAGAAGAATTATTGACTATTCTACCAATGAAAGGACACACAAGAGGTCAAGACATTTACAATTTATTCGAATCATTTATAAGCCGCACTGATTTCCCGATTCACAAATTGGTATCAATTACCACCGATGGAGCTCCGTCTATGATTGGAAAACATGTGGGATTCGTAACGCTTTGCAAGAAAGATGAAAAAATTCTGAGTTTTCATTCGTACCATTGCATTATCCATCAACAAACCTTGTGTTCAAAAGTGTTAAACTCTAATTATGTAATGAATATTGCATTTAAAATAGTAAATTCGATACGTGCAAGAAGTCTACAACGACGTCAGTTTCGGACATTGCTGGAACAATGTGAAATTGAAAATACCGAATTATTATTACATACGGATGTAAGATGGCTTAGTCGTGCAAAATTTTTAAAACGATTTAGAGATCTGTTGCCGGAAATAAAGCAGTTTTTGACTGGAAGAGAAGAATTATATCCCGAATTGGAGGATAAAAGTTGGCTGATGGCTCTTGCTTTTCTTTGCGATATGACAGAGCACTTAAATAAATTAAACTTACAGCTACAGGGGAAACATAAACCTATTCTCGATATGATAACGGCAGTAAAAACGTTTAAAGAAAAGCTGTCCATGTTTATTCGTCAACTAGAACTGGGTGATTTAAAACATTTCCAAAATATGGAAGAAGAATCCAATGATGAGCCAGGAATTCTTTACAACGAATATGCTAATCAAATCAGTACCCTTTTAAATGAATTTACCACACGTTTTGCTGATTTTACTAAAATTGAAAATATTGCTACGTTCATGTCATTCCCGTTTAACGATTGTATTAATACTGAGGAGATCGCTACTCAGATTAATGAATTTCTGGACTCAAATTCAGCTTGCTTAGAAGATGAGATAATAGCATTGAAATGCGACATATTCATCAAATCAAGAGCTACAACCGAAGACAAGTTTTGGAATCTTCTTTCAGAAGAAAAATATCCAATTTTGCGGAGAGTGGCTGGATATATGTCCGCATTTTTTGGATCCACCAATCTTTGCGAATCAGCTTTTTCTTCAATGAATGGCATTAAGACAAAACATCGATCTTGTTTAACGGATGATCATTTGGCATCATGCTTGCGAATCGCCATAAGCTCATATGATCCAAAATATGAAGAACTTGCTGATAAGATGCAGTGCCACGTATCAGGTGCAAGTAGTAGCAGTAGTAAATAAACTTATATTTAATATTTTTAAAATTCTTGTATTATAAGTGATATAAAACTTTCTAATTTTGTCTTGAATTTAAACAAATAAATGAAATACAGTTAACAATTAAATATAGTTTCTCTGGTAGACCTCCAGATTTAATTTAGTCAAAAGTCGCCCGCAAGACTTGAAAGTTTTGCCACCCCTGGAATATAGTGATAGAAATTTTAAAGTTTTTTTTTTAAAAGTTTCCCGAAATTTTTAGCTTTTATTTGCGTTAGGAAGAGTTTGAATTGCTTACTAAATTTTAATTATTATACAATAGTTTTAATTTTTAAGCCTTGAAATGAAACTTAATGAATTTAGAATTATTTTAAATTTTGCAGAATGTTGTCAACTTTTAAAGCTCGTTGCTTTATTTGAAGAATTTACAAAAGTTTTAAAGAACTAGAAGAATGTGTAATTTTCCAAAACGTGATTTAATTTTATGGAATTGAATTAAATTTAATGACTAGAAATGGAGTAGAATCTTCATATGATTTGAAAAAGTATAATATTTTAACATAATTTTTAATTGGCTAAATTTTTAAATTTAAAGTAGAATAAAAAATTTGACGAATTTTAAACTTTTTAAAGCTTTTCGAAATTTAAAGAATTAAGATGATTTATGAAGAATTTTATTGAATTTTGAAGTGTTCAGAAATTTTTTAAAAACTTCTTCCTTTTTAAAAGTGTTAACGAAATTTTGAAAGTTTTGGAAAATATTTTTTTTTTTGAATAATTTGAGAAAACGTTTGAGAAATTTTGATAAAATTTAAACTTACGAACCTTTTTTTTTTTTTATAATTGGCTCATTATAAATAAAAATAATTTAAGAAATTTTATGTTTGATTATTTAACTTTCTTGGAATTTTAGCTTGACCTATACAGAATTTATGATAAATTCTAAAATTTGAATAGAATATAGAGTTTTAACGTATTTGGCCCTAAGTTGGAAGGACTCTAAATTTTTTTTACAATTTTTCGTATTTTAAGAATTTACACAATGTTTGAAGAACTTCAGGGACAAAAATTTTCCACATTGCAATTTTAGTTTTAAGCATTTGAATAAACATTAATGGAATTGGAAATACGTATTTTGATGAATTTTGCAGAACTTAAAAAGTTTCTTGGACATTGAAGAAATACCGTTCCTGAAAGTTTTTAAAACTTTTGGTAACACCTAAATACGACAGCTTAATAGAAGAAACTTTGATGAATAAAAATGATTAATGCGCCTTCCAAATTGTGGATAGAAAAAGACATTTACCAAATGTTTTGTCGTTAAATTTTGTTTTATTGAATTATTTTGTAGTGTTTAGAATGAAGTTTTAATGAACTTTTGTTGAAAATTGTTAAATGTTCTTAGAATTTAACAAGGTACACAGAATTTTTAATGAATGCTATACTAGAATTTTGATGAAGGCTTTAAAAACTATTTGAAATTTTATTAATTTACGTCCGCTGTGAAAAAATTTCAAAATTTTAATTTTATTTAATACATTTGATGGCTGGTCTCCACTTTCGTATTTTTCTCTTGACAAAAAAAAAATCTAGTCCATTTTTGTCCTCGTGACAATTTTTAGTACATTTTCCAAAATACATACACAAAAATTGATTTGAGCATGCGCATTGAAATTTTGTCAAGAGAGGAAAAGATCAGAATATTCAATATTTTTGTCGTGACGTTGTGCCATTTGAGCATAAATTGTATTTTATGCTCAATCTAATGTCATTTCATGTTGAATATTTTGACAAATAAAATGAAATTTTCATTCTTTTTTCACAAAATTTTGTCCTTTTAATGAATTTTAGGTCAAAATATAATAAAATTTGTGTTATTAAAATAAGACATAAATAATAAATCGTGGAATACAAAAGTAATATGGGAAAAAATTGTATTATTCGAAAAACGAACCAAATTCAAATTTTTTTCTTATTCTCAAAGAGAAAAATTAGCTATATTCTTTATGTTAGTAGTGGTAAAAAAAATGTCACGAGCCGTTTGTCATTTATTTTTTGTCAAGAGAAAAATATACAAGTGGAGACCAGCCATAATTGTACATAAATTGAGCCTACTAGCTTCTTGGATTCGAAAAAAAAAAAAATTGAATAGAATCCCGAATTTTGAAGGGTTTTGAAAATATTTTGAATTAGAAGAACTAATTTTTACAACTAAAGGGGTAACCATACTTGAAATAAGAAAAATAAAAAAAAAAATGAATTTGAGCTTTTCTTATTTCACTTTGACATTTCGACTCTAGATAACTTAAAAATTTTTAAATTCAAAGCGATTAATGACTAAATTCATTTATATCGTAAAAAATTAATTAATTTACATTAACTGTTTCTAATTAGTGATACAGAAACACTCTGCAATGATTTTTGTCTTAAAAAAATGTAATATCTCAATTAAATTTGTTTTAGGTTATGTTTCAGTTTTTGTTTGATGTTTTAAATGTATAAAAATCATAAATACTCAATTATTATAGTCTAATTTAATGTTCAAATACTTTTGTTTTAATTTATTTATTAATAATTAATGAAAATGTTGTAATTTTTCATGAAACAGGTTTTTTATTTCCCGCGTTAAAAATTTGTGGACTCTTTCTTAAGTTTTTCAAGTTTACACGAAAAATTTCTCTCTTTTTAAGTTTTTTAAGTGACAGCTGAAATTTCCATTTCCCCTCCAAAAAAAATTTAAGTTTCTTATTTTAAGTATGGTCACAAATCCCCTTTCACGCTCTCTTACGTTATTTTTTTTTATTCTAAATATGGTTCTCGCTTAACTAATGCTGTGTTTCTTATTTCCGATCTAATTGATCTGATCGATCTGACAAATAATAAGCTATGTAAAAACACACGAAATAAGAAACACAGAATAATTAGAAGAACTAATTTTTAGTACTGAACTAATTTTTCAAAATGTTATTTAATTGTAAGGAATTGAATGAATAACATTTGATTTAAAAAACGAAAGATATTTTTAAAAATTTCGACAGATATTTGTAATGTTCTGATTTTTTTTTCTGGAAATTAAATGATTTTGAGTTGACATTTTGATAAAATGTAAATTTCAGATGCATTCCACATTTTAAATTTTTAATTAACGTTTATTGGCCGTTTTTCAAACTTGTTAGAGTTTTCTTGATCTACAACAATTTTAAATCGAAAATTGAATTTTAGTAAATTTCGGCCAAATTTTAAAAATCTTTTTACTTTTTTTTGAAACTTTCAGGAGGGGGCGAGTAGCAGGGTCAGTAGAGACGCAACGATTTCAACAACAAAGTCAAGCAACACTATCTACAGTTAGTACAAAGTTGGGTGACCGCATGGGAACATGATGATGGAACGAAATGTCGCCCCCCCCTCACAACCGCCAATGGGAAAAATGGTGGAGGGAATAATAATAGTTGTTAACAGCTTTTCAAAAAAAAGAACTTGCGGCACGAGGAAATTTGTGTTATCCATTGTGCTGTGTCATAAAACAAAACAAAAAAAAAACACTAACTTATAGGCCTTTATTAGGGTTCTGTAACCGGGCCGAGTCCTATCCTCACTAACATTCCTTTCCCATCCCGCGATGTTTTTATATGTAAAAGGGTGTACGATGGCTGCCTAGCCCGGGGCGGATATCACACTATTAGACTTATGTGGTTATCGATGTGGCGCCTTTCTTTACGGGGTGAATATTGATATGTTTGGCTTCATGAAGAATGATGTCGTGTTGTAACATGGGTATAGTGGTGTGGTGGTATTCGCATTTATAACGGGAGACTTGCGTAAAATGCTTGATCGTACATTTGAAATCAATCAAAATCAATTTATTTACTGGATTTTTAATGAATTTTGTTAGAAAATCGAATTGTGATGAATTTTGGTGTAATTTGGAAATTTTTTAATTTCTTTTATGCTTTTTGAAGAATGTACATATATTTTTAGAATTTTGACTAATTTTCTAAATTTTAATTTTTATTTCAAAGTATATTTACTAATTAATTTGGGAATACATATTTTGGTAAATTTTGCAGAATTTGAAAGTTGCTTGAAATTTGAAATTTATTAAAATTGTTTGGAATTTGAAGAAAATATTAAACATTTTTACATAGACATCTCTCGAATATCTTGTAAATTTCTCACAATTTTAGAGTAAGGTATTTTTTGGATCATGAATAAATTTATGGATTGTCTTAAACATATTTAAAATATCCCATCAATATCAGCACTGAGCTTTAATTTAAGAATATTGATTGATTTCGACTAATTTTAAATATTTTTAATTTTTGTATTTCAACAATGGGTTTTGAAGTTGATGAATTTTTATATCGACAATTTGAAAAATTTGATAATTTTTTTTTCTGATAAACATTGGGACTTTGAAACTGTTTATGGATTTTTTGAAGTTCGCTTTATACTTGACAAAAACAATGTCTAGCGTCACCATATTATCGCCTATGTGAAGCAAAGCTGTCGTTTGTGTAACGCTGGTATTGTAGTTTTTTTTGAGCCCCAGAAAAAAAGTTTTGTAGCTTTACAACGCCTTCTAGGACACCCAGCGAGACGTTAAACTTCTAAATCGTTCCACACCTTTCTATATATTATACTGGCTTAACTAGTACCCGATACATTTATATTAACGAGATATATGAACCAATGATTTAATATGGTTAACCTTTAAACAATTTCAAAAATCTGCACCAGTATTCAAAGTGGAATGGGACCGACGACCACAAATAATTGACTATAGAATAAATTATAATACAACACAATTACCGCATAATAAATATTTCTTAACGATATGCGATATTTCTTCATCGTCTCGAAATATTACGTAACATATAATACAATATATAAATTCCAAGCGTGCGACACACTAATTTATACCTTTGAATGCATTAAATTGTGTCTGGTTTTTATGTCTTTTCATAACTTAAATTTTATAAAATCGCAAGTTTGTGGCGACTGATTGATCAGTCCATCCATAATAATGAAATAAAAAAAAAAAAATAAAAAAAAACAGAAACCTCGAACACATCATAAGTTATAATGATTATTGTCGCCTTATTAGTTTTGCATAAATATTCTGAAATTGATCACTATATAGATTATAGTTACAATATGTATAATAGCAGGTCATCCTCTTAAAAAATTTATCGTTCTTTATTATTATTATGGTTATTATAATAGTTTTCGATAAATAAAAATAATTTGCATTTTTATTGTAAACATAATATTCGTAGTTGTCTAACCGATCCAGGTGAACCAAAATAAGTTACCTGTTTTATTTTTTTTTTCTATCGTGTAAAGATCTAAATTTTATTAGTTCTATATATCATTTAATAACAGCTTAAGAGATTGTAAATTTTAACTGCTGGCGCCGGATGATTTCATATTTAAATATCGAAATAATATTTTTTTTTTTTAGTTGCTAAATTAGTTTACTCGTTCGCGATGACAGGTAGTAATTCCTGAATTTTTTGTTGATATACATAAACTATAAATAATTGATTATAACTAACGGTGGTAATAACAACATAAATAAGAATCGCGTAAATTGTGAAAATTACGTTTTCTTTTCAAGGTTTCATACCATTTCTTATAACAACGACAACAACATTTTCTGTTATTTATTTATTGGTATTAATTGCATTGAACTAGAAAACTATCATAAAATTAAATACATACATAAATATGCAGTTAAACTAGTTAAACGTTCGTAACTAGAAATATGCGTTTTATTTTAAATATTAATTTGTCCAATGTATAGATATGTATATCAACGTATAATGAACCGTGCAACACATGTAGATGATCTTCTTAATTTTAGAGTAAACAGCATTCCGGAAATTTGTGTAAGACACAATACGCTTAAAAAATTTTTTTTTTGGGATTTTACATCAAAATAAGAAGATTAGTTTTAGTTATGTAGATACTATGAATTCAAATTTCCAAATCACTAATAAATAGTTATGTAGGTACGGCTTGATTATAATAATAATTGAATAAATATGTAATTTTAAATTTTGGGTTAAGATAAAGGCCTCACCTTATTTCGGAAAGATACTTTCATTCTGATTACAATGATTAGATTCATATGTGTAAAACTTCATCTTTTGTACAAATCACAAAAAATATTCAGACACCTTCCATCACTCTTTCAATTTACGAGTATCAACAAATTATTGTTTTATTTTGATTTTTTAAAGTTACTCGCAAATCGAAAAATGCTACTGCTTAATTCTCCTGCTAATTTCATTGTAGGTATTTATTCACAATTTTTTTTTTGGCCCATATTAGAGAACATGCACATTTTCATGCATAATTTTGACGAATGTCATCACAATTTAAAGGAAAATATCGGAAAATTCAGAAAGGCCACCGTGATTAATTAAATATAGCCCTAATTTTTTTTACTGTTTGGAAGTATTTTTTTGCATCGACCGTAAGCTTTCGTTAATGTTTGATTTAGATGAAGAGGTCGGTTAGAGCTGCACGCATTTGAAAAAATACACACTGGTTAAAACACTGTACTTTAAGTCCGATTTAGCTGAAGAAAAATGTTTGACCGACAAAATTTTTGCTTGCCGGTTACAGCTGAACGCAATAAAAAGTACACACTGGTTTAAAAGAGAAAGGATTTGTAAACAAAAATGGCGATGCTATAATTTTTGGCGGATGATAAATAAATAATATGAAAGACCTTAATAAATATGAAAGTCCTTAATTAATTTTTTATATTTAAAATTTTTACAGATAAATGGTTATCATTAGACATATCTGTTTTTGAAAATTTGATTATTTTTGTCTTCTATAAACATTTGACGTCTAGTCTTTTATTGTGTTTGGATTATTTTGTTACTATAAAATATCAAAAAACATTGTCGGGTCGAGTAGATTTTATAGTTAAATTTTCATTTCTACAGTAAGAATTGCTAAAAAAAAAAGACAAAAAACCCTTGCAAAATTTTGCATGTTTGTATTGTCGTCAATTCTACTTTCAAAATCAAAATGTCGATAGGAATTTTTTAACAATTTGTCCAGTTTGTACATAAGTTCGAAATTGTTTGGAATTATTGAAACGGCGCTTCGTCAGTCGATTTTGATTGAAACTTGTTTCGGACATGGGTATATAAACTATTCGTTTTGGTGTTTCAAATGAAACTCGTTAAAATTGTGACGTTTACGTTTTCTATTTTTGTTTTGCGTAGAGAAAAGCAAAATACAAGCTTCAAATTTTGGGCCGTGATCAGTTAAAATTTTTGTGGTGAAAGTAAATAGAAGTTTTCATTTAACGCAACTACCGTAACAGCCCACCAGCAACGATCGCTTTTAGGTTGCGTTAATTATCTTTTCACTACATAATTATATTGGTTAGTTTCTAGAATCGAACTTTGGTGTTTTCTATATGAAATGTAACAATAATCAAGACAACTTTACTTATTCACGGTGTAGTGAATTTCGAAATATTCCTTTCTACTTTTACAGAGATATTATTAATGAAACTGCCTATAGTTAGTTTACAAACTCTGTTATCTGAGCAAATATCTACACTTGAGCATTTAATTGATATCAAATTTGCTAGATTTATTTGATTTAAATTTTGTACACTATAAAACGTTTTTAATTAAATCTCTGCACTATTCCATTAAGCTCTATTCTAGTCATACCAAAAATGTGTTTGCTTAATCAACTCTTCTGCTGCTGCATTTTATACAGGTTGTACTGCACCTACTATTGAACAAGATTGTAATAAAAAAATCAATAAATTAAAACCCTTTGCTGGGATGTTCTAACATCCCTTTTTTTCGATGTTCGATAGTGTTCACGGCTCTCTTTTCAAGTATAAAATTGTACACTATTTCGAATATTGAATTATGCTTTCTTTATTGCGATCTCATCCTTGTCCAAAGTAGCCCAATCGAAAATTTGGGTGATAAAGAGTGATGAGATCGCAATATAGAAAAAGAGTAATTCAAATGTCGAAATAGTACACAATTTTATTCTTGGTAAGAGAAACGTGAATATTATCGAACATCGAAAAAAGTGATGTTAGAACATCCCAGCACAGTTGAGTGTAAAAGTATTAAGGCTAAATTGACAAAAACAAAACAACAACAGTAAACTGTGACATTTGCCAAAAAATCTTTTATTCAGCGTATGTTTCATTAACAGAAAATGACATTGAATATATGAAGCAGGTAAAGCAAATAAGGAAGTATGTATATGAGTTGTCAAGCTAGATCCAAAAGCGAACCGAATAGTTTGTAACGTCTTAAGGAAAGGCTTTAAATGAATGATGTTCAAATGGATTGCATTGACTTTTTGTACCGGAAAAATGTAAAAAGCAGTTAAACCCAGTCCAATTTATGTTCGAGTTACAAATAGGATCACTGAAACTTCCATAATGGTACAGCTGGTGTTATCACTTGATTGTAAAATCTAAGTAAATGAAACTTTATGTTGCTATAATCGATATCATTTTTATGATGTGGCTGGTGAAGAATAAAAACTATAAATATGCCTCGGTCAAAAATGGATCAATTTTTATGAGGACGATAAATTGTAAGTCTGACCTGTTATTATATTTTAATTACATTAAATTGTAGCATTACATATATAAGATCAAAGTCAAAAGACTTACATATTTACGCTCACTTACTTTCTCATAGAATCAGGAAACAAGTAATAATTTTAGAATGCTTCACCAAAACATACGTAGTCTATTTTTGTATTTAGCTTGATTTACCCTTTATAGTAGTGTTAATAATAGTTATTGTGCCGGAGTCTTTGCTGTTTAGATTAGCGTTTATTGTTTTAGAAGAATTTAGCCTTTTTTGGGTGAGATCAAATCTAGGAACCTTATAATCTTAGGTGGCATGAATTTTAAAACTCTAAATAATTTCAAAATCTTTAACGGTTCTTTACTAGAATTTCCATTCCAGTTTTTCATGTGTTTAATTTTAGTATTATCGTCATTCTGTAGATGTTCCAATTTTAGTATTATCGTTATCTAGTGAAGATTTAAAAATCACTGATCATTCTGCAATACTTATTTCAATGTAAAGTAATCAGAATGCTAATACAACATCGAAACCTTCAGCTAAATCTTCTAAGTTCTTTATTAATATTTATTTACTAAATACATTATTGTTAAAGGAGCGTTGGAACTCAGTTCTGAGTATTTTCAGTATTTCATATCGTTTTGATATGGTAAAAAATGGTGCCATTTCCTCATAGAACGTCTCCTCAAATAAAATCCCAGTTATAATAAATGAGTCTAAAAATAATGTAACTTCACCATATTTACTTCACTGCACTTTACAATTTTTGTAATATTGGGTCGCAACTGTTCCAAAACTTCAAAAATTCCAGCTTAATTGATGAATTCGTGATTTTTAATCAACCTTTTAAGAATAATTTCTTTAATATCATAAACTGTCTTGCAGATAGGTGGTCTAGAGATTATGTTCGATTAAGTAGCTACCAGTGGTGTAACTACAAATTTCAGCTCCCCCGCAAAATTTTTCTTGGGCTCTAAAATGTTTCTTCGTCCTATTGTCCAGCCTCACATTAAAAGTGTCTGATTTCGAGAGCATCGGCGATACAGTTCAATGGCTTCGAATAACAAGAAATTTCTTGTAACGAACTCAATGCTATAACGATTTTTTAATACATCAATAAACCATCACAAATTTCGAATATATTTTGAAAAATTTCAAGAGTTTCGAAATAACCTCAAAAATTACAAATTTTCAAAGTATAAAGCCTGAATTCCATTGCGAATAAAAGTTTGTCAGTCAAAATAAAGGGAAATAAAAATATAAAATCGGTGGTTGTGTGAAAGAAACACAAAACGAAGTCAGTCAAGATTTTACTTACATCAAATGTGTGTTTGTATTAGTGGATCGCCATAATTATGGTCAAAAATGATCAAAATCGAAGTCATTTTATGGTTATCCAACTAATATATGCACACAAATTTTGTGTACGAACGCAAATTTTTTTCCGCATACTAAGTTAATTAAAAGTTTGTTATTTTTACGGTAATTGTCATAATTTTTTTTGGTGGTTGCTTCTAACATAGCTGTGATAATACAAAAATATAAAGTTTGTATACAGTTAAATTGTGATAAATTGGGATCAATTGTGATAATATCGCTAAATACTATTATTGGCAATTTAGTAAAGTAATCGTTTTTTTTTAAATAATTTATTGGTGGTGAAAAAGCCAAATTAAAACTCCAAGTGATAACCAAAAATTTATTTTTTTTATTTTTTTTTGTTGCTGTCGCTGTCAAAATTTATCGAGATATTTGTGCTATAAAAAAAATAAAAAAAACATGCTTTTTCTTTGTTACTCCAATGCATTTCTTTTTTTTTTGTCTTCTTTCGACTTGAAGTCAGTTCAGTCAATTATTCACAGTGGAATTCAAGCTTAAAATTCAAAGTATATCTTGAATATTCTAGGAAGTTTTCAAATATCGAATATCGCTGATCACCACCATGTAAAACGTAAATAAACTGGAGATTCTTGAATAATTTCGAATAGCCTAGGAAATTGGCGAAATATCACGATTCAGCTTTATATGTATAACTCTGCAAGTTTCCCCAACTCAATTTGAAAATCTTTAAAAATCTCGAAGCATCCTAGGAATGCCAAAAACTTAAGAAATCTCTTTTTCAGAAAAATTCGAATAATCTCGATATTATATGAATCTCGATTGATCTCGAACAATTTCAATAAAACCGAAAAATCTGGATATTAATGAATAATTTCGGAAAGTTACTAATACTACTAAGCAAAATGTTACTTAGCAAGTTAAAACTAAATTCAACAAAACGATATGCAATAAGAATGGAACCCTCCAATAGTAACGGATAATTTCGTAAATATCGAACCAGTCTCCGGTAACATCGAACTATCAAATACATGAAAATCTCACCGAATCACCAATAAACAATAAAGTCCCGAACATCACTCATCCCATTTCCATGCTACACTCCAATAATCTCGAGAAATTTTAAAAAGTGGTTAAAACATGAAATCCGAGACAAAGGGATATGAAACAGAAGAACCCGCCGAAAACAGCCAAAAAAAAAATGCCATCACTAAATGCAAAATTAATTTGGAATTTGCAGTTTCCTTACTATATGTAAAATAGTTTTTCAAAATTCTAACGAGGGAAACAAGAAATTGTTTTCCATCCAGTTTTTTTTTATTAGTTTTAGCTCCCTTTTTCAAATCAAATTTAACCTGTTCTAACCAAAAATATATTTGTAAAAGGTTAAATTTGTTTGGCAAAAGTCTTAATTTGATTTGTGATTGCGAGTTTGAAGTGTAAAAGTGTGTAATTACTCTGACATTCACTTTCAACAACCGAGAAGAAAGTATTGGGTCTGCGTTAAGAATATATTTAATAGCATCAGGAACGATTTATTGTTTCTTTAAAAACTAGACCACTGCCTTTTCTTAAAATTTTCCTAGAAATATCCCGTTCTACAATTTTGAAAGGGTGATCTACTGTAAGCTTAATCTGAGCTACTATCTATCTTGATATATCTCGTGGGCTACCTAGTTACGGCACTGGCAGCTAAGGTAAACATCGGGAATTATCGTACGTACTTACTTCCGGCAGCTATTTCGAACAATTTCGAGAAGGACGTTAAATTGCTTATGCTTGAATTTTTGTATAAACCTAATTATTTAAGTTCTTACCAATTTGGATTTCGACTTAGATAAAGTACCGAAGTAGGGATACGTACTAAAACCAATCCTGTTCTTAAATTACATAAACTGCATTACAGATGATATGGCGCTTGCATATGAGTGTCTACATTTTATAACATTTGTAGCTAGCATTAATCACGATCTCCAGATTTTAAGTAATATTCATAAATTTCAAATTAGCCCTAAGACTAAAGCTACATATTTCATTTTATTTTAGTTCGAATTGCCAATTTGCAAATGATATTTATTTTTGTGGTATTGGCGGCCTTTGAAATACGTATTCCATAAATTGCTTGAGCGAGCATTGACTTTCATTAAATATCTTGGCCTCAATGTATGATTGATATAAGTATTTATAAAGTATATCTTGTTGGCCCACATACAACTAAACCTACAAGATATACGAGCTAGCCCGAAATTGAGTCTAGAGCCCTTAGCTAGGGTCCTAATGGTTTTCTATGTTATCAAAATAATATAACTGTCATTGTTTGTTAGTTTGGTTAATCCAATTTTTTTTTTTATTAGCTTTTTTCATATAGCTAGCGGATGATAATCCATCAAGAATTATTTGGACGAATGTAACGAGAAGTTAGTTTTGAAAAAGCCGGCGCTCTAAATTGGAAATTCAAGTTGTTGAATTTTTTTTTTCTTGGAAAATTCTGAATTATCGATTTAACGACAGTTCGAATTGAAATCGGCTAGAATTGGCGAATTTCTTGCACTACAAGTATAAATCATTCAAGCCTATTGCATGATTTTTCGGTACCTGTCTACGGTAGTGAAAGTCCGTAGCAATTGAGGATCTCATATGGCACAACACAACCAATTTTAAAAAAGGATTTGCATTTGAAACATTGCCAGTACGTTAATTGGATGCTGCAACAGGAGGAGGATTTTTACGGAAGCAAGTTACGGTTAAGACGAATTGAACGGAAAATGCGTGGTATGGATCTGGAAAACATATAGTTTCAGCAGGATAGTGCAACCCGTCACACGACATCCTGAACGTGTAATTTAAAAAAAAAACGGAGACGTAAAGTGGTCACCACGATCATGTGGTCCACACATCCAGGATTTTAAGTTTTTTGAAAAGCAAAGTGTTTGCCAATAATAAGTTTTTCTCTGTTTCTTCGGTTATGACAAACTATGATTTATTTCACAATAAAAAAGTGTTGAAAGAGTTTGGGCTCCGAAAAAATGAAATGTTAGCCAAAAAAAAAATAAATATATGGGCAAACGCCAAAGGCGGGACTCTTTGCGTTTGCTTCATCGAGACCAAGATTTCATGAAACACCTGAAGACAATTGTGCTTTTAGCAATTTTTGTAAGTTTCTTACTGATTATATTTTAAATATCCTTGTTGAAGAAACAAATCGAAATGCCGATGATTCAAAAACCAATTCGTTTCGTGTGAAAAATGCACTGCTATAAACCGTGGTGAAATATTAAAATTTTTTATGTGTTTGAATTAATTATCTATATGGGAGTTATACCATATCCCAAAGATGAAGCCTCTTGGTCTAGAAAGACTATACATATTTATAAACAAATTTTCCAAAAATGTCACACCTCGAAACCGATTCTAGATTTTGCTTCTTTTTATTCATTTTGAAAATGAACAGAACAAACTATTGTAAAGTCAAAACTTTACAAAATTGATAAAATTCTTAACATACTGAATGAAAATTTCAAAAACGTCAAAACGCCAGGTAAATATTACAAATTTTGGTTCGCAATATGTAAAATGATGAAAGACTACACTTTTTAGGTAAAGATTTGGGTAAAAATTATCATTCCGCCAATATCTTCCAGGAAAAGCTTATAAATATGGTGTCAAGGTTTTTAAAATAACAGATCCACAAGGCTATATTTACAACTCAAAAATATAAACGAGAAAAGAAACTGTTTATTCTGAATTCTAAGTAGCCACATCCGTTTGTGTGTAGTGTTTGACAACCGATAATTTCTACAAGTCGCTTGAACTGGCAAATATGCATATATTTAGAACAAAATACTCATCTACAGGGCACGATTCGCAAGAATCGAAAAGGCATCCCGGTTTTTCCAAAATTAAAAAAGGCCAATCGATTTGATTCGAGAAGAATGGAATTGTGGTAGACATGCGTGTATTATCATGCAATAAGGTTAAGCAAGGCGTGGACGTGTCGGATCAATTATCCAGCTATTTTTCTTGCCTTCGAAAAACCGTACGATCGTATCATAATGTAGCGTTTGAATTGCTATTCTATACAGCAATAGTTAACGCTTTAATACTTTATAACAGTTGTCACAAAATAATGGAAATCGCTGACTTTAAAGAGAAGAAGACTCGGACACGAATTGAAAACAAGAAGTGCATTATCTTGAGGAAGCTTCCAAAAAGTCGAAGTCAAACCGAAAATTAAGGAATCGTTGCAAATTGTGTTATAAAGAAATTTAAGGTCGGCTTGGTCTTAAGGAAACAAGTAAAAAAGCCAAATATGTCAGTACATTTTCCGGAAAGTGCGGAAAGAATCAACGTTTATGTCTGACTCCAACAATTCAAAAGTATTGTTCGTTGTCTGTTCCTTTTACTTTCTTTTACTCTAGTAAAATAAATTATAGTAATCATGACAATTTTGGACCTTGAGTTTTTAGAGATTTATCTGTTTTGAGGTGCCCCTGAGTCCGAAAAAGTGGGTTTCGAAATCGTGTCTATCTGTCACTCTGTCAGTCTGTGTCCTCCCTACAGCCCAGATGGTTTAACCAATCGAACTGAAACTTCAGATTTAAGCTTTTTTGATAAATTGGGAGGCCCCAGCGAATTTTACTCTAAATCGGCTAACCGGTAGTGGCCACTCCCTTGGTCCAGAAAATTTATTTTGCAAATATCTCAAAAAGTATAAAGTTTACAAAAAACTACTTAATACAAAATGTTTCCAAAAATTAAAAAAAAAATTAAATTTCTCAAAATTCTTTGTTCGTAACAAAAAGTCGTGTGTTGGCTACACCTCCATTTTTATTGTTGTATTCCATTTATTATTGTATGGATGAATTGTGAAATTTTTTTGAAATAAAGAGCCAAATGAAAATATTTTACCATTATTTATTGAAATTTTTGCGTTTAGTTGTGGTTTTAAACCGTTTTAATTTTGCTTTTAGGGAGATAAAAATGAGGCAAAAAAGAATGTGGGTGCAGATGTGGCTTAGAATAATGTAATATTTGCATGATGTGTAGGTACCAAAATGGCATGTTACGTGGAAAAAATTCTTGATGCACCGGAGCATCTGTGGCAGCGAAAGTCTTAATAGCTGACGTTCAAATTGGAAACCAATTTCCGTGACAGTAAATTGGTTCCTATTTTAACTAAAATAAAATCTAAAGACTATTCTCTCTTTCTAATTTCCGTGTAATTTAATTATTGCTTTGATATGTTAGCTATTAACATGTTAGCAGACTCGTTAATCTCATTAATCGAGCCAATAATGTTGAATCTAAGGTGCGGTGCACACAGCTTTTCATCTGGTTTACCAAATAAATGGTTTTGGAAGGTAGAAAATTGAAATTTTAAAACAGCAAGTGGCATTATTTACTCATAATTTTTTTTAGTAATTTTTTCAAATTATCGCTAACTACGACATTGCCAAACTTTGTAATTTCGATGCAGGCTTTAGAATAGATAATAAGTTTTAGCTTTAAATATTGTCCCACTTTTTCGCTAATGAATATCATTTATAAGGCATGTTGTGGGTTTATAGTGCGCAAAAATTATATTGTCAACCAATGTTTGCATGAATAAATTTTTGATTTCACGGTTTATTTCTTCTTTCACTTTTGGAATTTGCATGTTAAAAATTTCAATATTTTCTCTAAAAATTTTTGTTTATTGCAATAATTTTTTAAGCATATTTGGCTTACCATTTTAAAATTCTAAAAAGAAATGAAACTAAAAATCTAAATTGTTTTGCATGTGGAAACATCAATCTTACAATTCTAATGCTAAAAATCAAGCTTGTGTGGGTCCATAACATAAGTCAATAAAATCGATTAAAAAGTTCATCAATCATACTAACAACAATATTATTGTCATAATATTTTAAATAAATCTCAAAACACGCAAACGACTATCGACTCAAAAACTGGCAAACTTAAATATTTACTTTAATAATTAAACCGCGCGCGCACACACTTATGTGTACGTATATGGAGATATTATCAAATAAAACACAAAATTCACTTTTCTCGTATGTATGTGTTTTCGTAAGCAGTCGGCAGCCACAGTAAACATTCCTAACCTTGACCGGCATAAATTTATACATGTTGTTGTAAAGCTAACATAACATTTCAAAGTTTTTTTTTTTTTTTAAAGACAAGAGCGCTGAATGATTTGTCTTAATTATTATTTGTTAAAGCAGCAGAAACGCGATTTCATAATCCAATTGTGCGGCTATTTATTGATTTATTTAATAAAATAATTAGACAGATAAAAATAATACGCTTGCCGCATAGAAATGTTGTTACGTATGTGTATACCTACATGCGAGATAATAATTAATTCGCGCGTATTTTAAAATATAAATGGCGATCAATAAAATTGAAAGTTGAAATTTTCTATTTATTAATCTAAATAAAATAAATCGATTAACTCTTTATATGTATTTTGAAAGTTTAGTGAACTTTTCACTTTTACGAGTATACGTATTATTATGTAGATTTTTTTTGCCTGATCATGGAATATTGATTCGAAATGAAATTTCATTGAAATAACTTTGATATATGTAATTAATAACTGTCTCAACCTTATGTTTGATTTGAAATTGCCTATATTGATTATAGTTTTGTGCATGAAAATAGAAAATTGCAAAACTATTTTTTATCAAACGAATTTTGAATTAAAATAAGGTGAACGAGAAATGTCGACCATGCGTCGCATGATCCGAAGTAAAATATCATAATTTTGCACCTATAATGGAACGATCCATACACTTGACTACAAATAAGAAATAATGTTTCTTTCAAAAATAAATTGCACTCACTAAAGTGTTAATGCATTATCGGTAAAATGTCAAATTGATGACTTAATATTATGCAAATAAGTTTGTGTTGTGTGATGAGTTTTTTTTTTTTTTTTTTGGTGGCTTAAGTAAAAGTATATTTAACACTAAAAATGCTAATTTTTCGTCCAAAAGCTGAATGAAACGATGGCTGTAAATCATGAATCCCATAAAACAAGTTTGTCGACGTCGTTGTGTCTTTCAATATATTCGATTTGATTTCCTGTGAAATATTAGCAATTGCACAATTATTGTTTCAGTATACTATATATGTACATACATATGTATAACGTATGTACATATACACCACACATAAGTTTCCAGCGTTAGAATGTTATATTTGTATTGGTATACCGACCGAGATATATTGCAATATTCATATAGTAATAATTAATTGGAAAACCTAACAGTCTGCTACATTATAATATGAGTTTGCAAAATTATTTCAAATTTGTCATTGAGATGTTTAAAAAAAAAAAATGATAAAATATAAAATCTAAACATGAGATGAAAATAAAATTTTTATTGCAGCACCTACCTACCCACACTGTCAGCACAGCAAAAGACATAAAATCTTAACGAATTATTGTGAAATTAAAATAACACAGAAATTAATTTCATTTTTTAATGTCTTTTCGTATAAAACCGCGCTCGAGCCGCGCTCACTTGCCCAACATCCCGTGAAAACAATAAAATTTTGGTGTGTGCGGTCGTAGCTAACCTCTATATAAATAAGGGCTTAACAGTGCTAAGCAATTAAACTATTGCAAGATAATTCTCACATGCACTAATACCATTCGAATGATCTACATTTTTTTGCTTAATAAATGCTTTAATAATGTTACTATAACTGTGCTTAGTCATAATTAATTCGTTATGCAATTTTAAGGTTTTTTTTAAGTCATAGCCAAGTGAAATTAATTGTAATTTACGGTGATCCTCAATTTACCTTTTATAGAGTTTATTATAAAATTAACATTTTATGTGGATTTTTAGTTTGAGTAATTTAGGTTGATGAAATATAATGCTTAAACATAAAACAGCATAATTAGCAAAAATTATTTAAACAATTTTAAAGATAAATCCTAGCTGTTTTTCTTAAGTAGTTCACGGATGGTTTAACAAAGTGATTTTGCCACAGCAATTTTAAAAAAAAATTGTTTCTGATTTTCCTGCTTAGTTACAAAATAAATGAAATTGGTAGCAAGAGGGATAATTAGTAATTTTCCCATTGTAGTTTTCATCGTTGGTGCATCACAAAATTAGATCGTTCTGTCCATTTTCGGCTTTTGAATTCAGAATTAATTAAAGTTATACCAACCATTAAACAACACAAACCCAAACATTTCAATAGTAAATTTATACTTAGATGTGTGCATCGTTTCAGTCAAACGAAATTTGTAATATCATTATTCGTGAATCGTGAGACAAATCGGAAAGGCGCTCAAAATTATCAGGCATGGAATGCCGAAAACCTAAATGAAATGCAACGTCTATGGAACACAATAACTTCTACTGAGTTTGACGCCTATCTCGGTATCATTTAATTTGGTGGTGTGAGCAGGTCAAGGAATGAACGTACTCAAGATTTATGGAGTTTTTGTCCCCATCGAATCAATCCCATCGAAACCCGAAAACGAACGAATCAAATTTTGGTCGACGTTTGATTCGAGTACTTGATATCCAATAAAAGGACAAATATATACCGGAATGGACGCATCAGGTCAAAGGGAAACAAATCAAGGTGAAAGAGCAGTAAAGTATTTATGCTGCAATCTGTTCCGTGTAAGTGGTCGAACATAACCTGCGACAATTTCAATACTAATCATTTTCAATAAAAGACGCCGTTTTATACCTCTAAATATTCTCTTGTGAAAGGCCAACCACGACATGTTCAATCATCTGTTGTTTGATTCGGCAACAATATCACAATGTGCTCCTACTTTCCAAAAAATCACAAAGCTGTAGTTCTCTTATTAACAATTCATTATGACAAAGAAGAGCAAGGCTCGGCGAACCAACCAAAAATAAACCAACTATGTTATTGGATTATAACAGGATCAAGGGCGGACTCCTTAATATGAGTAAAATGCTATGTCGCAAGCACTTTTTATAACATATTGGAGGTAGCAGTATTAGCTGCATATAAACAATACGTTTCTGAAAACTGCAACTTATTCCCGACATAGATTTTACAAAAGTTATGTAAACAGTTGGTTATGCCAGGAATAACCCAACGTTCCACAAATATTCACATTACCCGTAATTTTTCCACAAAAAATGGAATAGAAGCTATGTTGGGCCATTCATTGAAATTTGCGCCTGAGTCATCTTTTAGATAGTTCGTCGTCAGCTTTAGAAGAACCAGTGGCGTAATTTGGTACACGCAGCACCCGCAACCGCATGAAGCCCACGATTATTGGGGCCCACGAGATTTCCTTTATTAGTTCATATTTAAGATTAAATAGGTCGGATTAAGCTTAAAGTGCAAATTTGCAGAACGAAACATTTCTAGGAAATTTTGAAGAAAAAGGGGTGCTTAACCAGTTCTTCTCGGTTCTGACTCCAAATAAGTAAAAATGGATTTGCTTCTGACAGACATTTAGATTTGGAAGAAACTTTGCTAAACTAGTTTGAAATAAAAGCTTTCGATAACAAACGACAATGATTTTAGTGTTTGCTGGGTTGATTTATTTTTATTAAGACCGATTTTCATTCAAAAAATTTCGCAGATGCAGATGTCAAATCAAAAATTCGTTTTCTTTACATATAAAAAGTAAAGTAAGCAAAAAATGTCATAAACCAATGCAAATGATTGGTTTTCTTATTTATGTAACCTTATTATAGCTTAGTAGCAACATTAAGTTACTTGACCAATAATTGCATATTTACACGAATTTTTCGAAATTTTTCAAAATTTTCGTGGGTTTTCTAGATTTTTACAGTCTTTCTCATATTATTCATTAATATCCAGATTTTTCGGTGTTATTGAAATTGTTCGAGATCAATCGATATTCATATAATATAAAGATGTTTCGAATTTGTCTGTGATAACCGAGATTGTTCCGCGATTTATTCTAGGTTTCTTAAGTTTTTCAACATTCCGAGGGATTATTCGAGATTTTTAAAAATTTTCAAATTTATTCGAATTTTGTAAAGCAATTTTTTGCGCTTAGCTTTGAGTTGTAAGAACATGCAGAATTACATATGTAAATCTAAATTTTTAATTTAATTTTTTGAAATTATGCCAAAATTTCGATATTTCTCCGATTTCCCATAGGTTGTTCGAAATTATTCAAGAATGTCCAGGTTATTTACGTTGTATATGACGGTGATTAGCGGTGAATTTGATTTTTGAGAACTTTCAAGAGTATTCAAGATACTTCGAAAATTCGCCATTTTCGAAATTCTTGATATTTTTCAAATTATATTCGAAATTTGTGATACTTTATCGATATATTTAGAACTCGTCATAGCACAGAGTTGCATGACGTTTCGTTTTATTTGATGCCATTCAAATGAATCACGTTTTGTTTCATCTACTGAATCACTTTCTGTTTCATCTACTTGAATGATGGGCGATGGAAACACGTTTTGGATAATGGATATTTACATTGAGAACAAATATTCTGAATTTTTTCCAAAACACGCCCTTTGTAATATCAAATTTCTCAGTAAAATGATTGGAGTTGAAAAGCTTTGATACGTGAAAGCTCTTGAAACTAAAAATTCTTGACATTTTTTGCAAATACATGATTCATGTTCATAAAACATTTTAACGAAAGGCAGAATTTATGGAAAGGCACACAAATTACCGAGAAAGTATAAATAAATTATTAAACAAATAGTCCAAATTAGCACCTTCATTTATAATTCAATCATTTCTTAGAACTAAAAGCTCTTAATAATTTACATTGAGCACAATTATTCTAAATCATTCCCAAAATTCCGTCATCCCTTGTAATATCAAACTTCGAAGTAAAATGTTTGGCTTAAGAAGCTTCGATATGTGTAGCTGTTAAAACTAAAGCTCTTCACAATTTTTGCAACATTTTTTAAAACATTTTGTTAAGAACCTGACATTTTTAAAAAGCTCAACAATTTTAAGTTCAACACCAAAAAGTATGAATTAATTATCGAGCTTAAAGCTCGTTAAAAACAAATATTCTAAATTTATCTGAAAATACCACTTTCCTTTATAATATCAAGTTTCGTAGTAAAATGGTTTGGTTTGAAAACCTCTTAAAACTAAAAGCTTTTGATGATTGATGATTAAGTTTGAAAACAAATATTCTAAATTTTAGCCAAAATTCCGTAACGCTTTGTTAAATCATATTGCTAAGTAAAATGGTTTGGTTAAAAAAGCTTCTTGAATTTTTACAAATATATATAAAACATTTTAGCAAAAGCCTAAAAGTATGAAAAAAACTCTACTTTAAAAGTTAAGTTAAGACTCAAACTTGTTTAAATAAATTATCAAACTTAAAACTAATTTACAATTTTTGCAAATACCTATTTTATGCTTATACAATTTTTTAACAAAACTGACGGAATTGGTTATTTGAGAACTTTCAAGAATATTCAAGATATTTTGAAAATTCGACATTTTATTAAGATTATTTCGAAAGTCTTGATATTTTTCTAATTATATTCGAAATTTGTAATGCTTTTATCGATATATTTCGAAATCGTCAGAGCATTGAGTTGCAAGATATTTCGTGTCATCTTCTTTTGAAATCAGATATGTACTTTTAATTAATGCGAGACTAGACAATAGGAAGAAATGCAAAGTAAACTTTCTTACTAATTTCAATAGTCAGTGGAAAATATTATTATTGAAAGGGTATCACACGTCGGAAATGAATGGGTTAAATTCGAGGATTATCTTCACCATAAATTTGTAATTTGAATTAAAACAAACAAAAAATTATTAAAAAGTTTCGAATTATATAAATTTTGTATCATACATTTAAAGTTTTCTCGATTTTGCGAAATTTTCAAATTTCTAATACAAAAATTCTATTCTAAAATTTGGTTCCAAATTCGGTTCCAAGTCATTCGAGGAAATTTGGAACCGAAATTTAAAGTAAATGTTAGGAATTTAGGAATAAGAATTTTTTTAAAATTGGCTATTGAAACTTTAATTACGTTCTGATTTTAAAACTTTATTTAATTCAAAATTCGGCTTACAAAAATTCAATTTATCAAAAATTTCAATGTTCTAAATAAAATTTCAAAGTTTGTCGAAAAAAATTACAAAATTGGTCAGTGAAAAAATTTGAAAAGCAAATTTCGCTTTAAATTTTGCTTAAAATATTTGTAAAGTTTCATATTTGGAGAATTCAAAATTTGGTTTTAAATAAGAAAAATTCGACAAAAGTAACTTCAGATTAAAATTTAAAATGGACGATGAAAAAAGGAGAATACATAAAACGATTCAACAGTGAAGGCGGAAAAATGATGCTAAAACCACCTACATATTATGTTAAAATCTAGTCAGCAGCAAAATCTTAATAAATTTTAGATTTAACTATCTTGGTGCCTTAGTTCTGGAGCTTTTACAGCTAAATTTCATTTTCTGCTCCTTGTGCTACATAAAATTTTACAATTTTTTGTAACACCACTGAAAATCAATTTATCCGTCATTAGGAAAACTTATAGAAATATTTCGCGTAACAAGGGGTTTAATCCTGAAATCGGTTGAAGCTAAGGAATAGTTTAGGTTGTCGAAATATTTTTCAATATTGGCAGTGTGCACTTTCCTGTAGCGCTTGATATTGAATTATTTATATCCGAATTTATTGGAGTCATTTTGATATAAAATTGTTTAATTTCTTTTTTTTTTTCATAATATTACAATATATAAACACATATACACCAATAGTTAGGATAGCGTTGGCCTTACTGTGTCGGTTTACAACATTAAAACTATGGTCAATCGTGAAAACAATGGTTAATTGTGATTGTGTGCTGCAATCTGTGGCAATGACAAACTCCAGAAAATGAGTTCAACGCCCAAACAAACCAACAGACACAAGTTATCATTAAACAATCTCTGATGACTGTCTTCAATGAAAAAATTCAAGGATTCTACCCATATATCTAAAGCGTTATTTTGATTGAGTTCGTTTCGGGTCCGGTTCTCTTTATTTTTTTTTATTTATAGACTTTCCCAAAAGATGTGCGTCATTTCTTTTATTTTATGAGTAAAAAAACAGTATATGAAGCACACCACTCTTTGGGTGAGCGACACAATTATTGTTTAAAAACATCCTAAATAGAAGTTGCAGAATTGGATATTGTGACTGATCAATTTGTATTTACCTTTTGTAAAAAGTAGACTTTAAAAAAAAGCTTACAGAGACTCACAGAGTAAATTCTCAGGTTGTTTACCTCAAGTTTAAGGTTGTTTGAATTCAGGAATGATCGAAATTCCAGGGTTTGTAAAAAGAGCAAAATATTTCAAAAATACAAGAAAAATGACCCAAATCGTTTATTCATATATTGAAAATGCCAAAACCCTTTACATTTTTTGGACGATTCTATCATTATAATTTTGATGTATTTTCCATTGAGTTGTTATTGGCTTGGACTTGTGATTTTGCTATTAAGGTCAAATCTTTTTTCGCATAGGCCCATCATTCGCATTTAATTGTTTCTTTTTCATTTGTCTAGAATTAAATAGCCTCTTTTATAAAAAATACTAGAAATCGACAGTTAACCATTTGCTAGATATTCCAGTAATTGTTGAATTTTGGTCGATTCAAGGTCAAATTTGATCAAAATTCATAGTTAGTCAATGCTTATAGTCGAAAATAAATATTCATGGTTCTGTAATAATTGGTTTGGTGGAGTTTGCAAATCTGGTATTTCCCAAATATTTTTGATCAACAACGAATAAGGTTTTTGTAAATACCGTCTCTTTTTAAATAATTGCATTCAAATTCGGGGCAATTAATATAATAAACTTTCATTTCAAACGAGAATCGCCAGTTTCCAGAAATTCATGCAGTGCTTAGTCTCTATTTCTGTTAATAAATTTAGGGCAATGACCAGAATAATGCCGTTAATGTTTAATCCAAGTTTTCTTAGTTGTAAGTTTTCCAATCAGGCTTTAATTGAATATTTCTGGCAAACCGGGGGCTAGGTAAGTTAAATTTTAACATATTCTGGAAAATTGTGAATTCAAATTTGGAGCCAAATTATGCAATTGGACATTTTCGGATTTCTTATCTCTTAGTCAAGTTATAGTAAATGTAATGTAACGTTTCATAAAGGAATCTTGAAGATCTGCGACAAACCGATGCAATTGGTAACTTGCAATCCGACTTTAACGGAGCAAGGAATACAACTCATCCACAAGTCGTTTATCAAAATTCCACATTCTGAATCAATCGCATGACCGAATGTTGTATTCTCTCACTAAATACAACACGTGCTCTAATTAACGATCGATAATTGTTTACTCTTTAAAACCGACGCAGATAATTTAACTCGCGTACTCGTTGAATTTCAAGCGCTGTTTTAATTCGTAAAAAATTATCGATAATATTTAAGCACTAGCTAGTTGTATTACGGCTGAAACTAAAATTTTATTAAACCTTAACTGTCTATTTCTTGACAACAAACTTTTCTGAGCCAAATCGTGAAAGAAAATTGTTCAAATAGTGGAAACCATACGTTGTAATACCGTCTCAATTAATGTGAAAAAGTAACTTGTGGAAAGGTTCTTCACAAATTTGGAAAATATACATAAAAAATTGTGAACATTTATGTTTGTATGCTTGGAAATTTAAAGGTTTAGAGACCGCAATCGGAGACAAGGTCATCCCAACACGACTCAAGCAAGAACAATAAAACTGCTTTGAATAGTTTTAATAATTGTTAATTCATTTTTGTTCACGGGCACACGCTCGTAATTCTTATATGTGGACAATAAAATCCAATAAAAAAAAAGTAGCGCCTGGCACAACTGAACTGAGAGAGGAGATTTCCGGTGTTCAAGTGCGTTTAGATTTTTGTTACACATAAACTGCAAATTCATTATGTAACTTGGCAGCTCATATTTCAATCATCTGTTTGGCATCGATTTCAAAATTGAAAATCAAAATGAACATTTTCGCTATATTTTGCTGAGTTATGAAAAAAACGCTTTGCGTCAAAATAAGTCAAAAGTATGTGACGTGTATGTGATGTTTCGGTCTAGAGGTTAAAGATGCACCACGCTCAGGAACGCTAATCGAACTTTACTATGACAAAATAAAGGCATTGATCGGATCCAATCGCCATTTAACAACACGAGAGATTGCTAACATTCTTAACATACCGAAATCGAGAATTCAAGTCGATTTAAAACAACTTGAATACATTATGAAGCTTGATATTTGGGTTCACATGAGCTCAAAGGAGCGCTGCGATTCTCTCTTGAAACGGGAACAAAACGATTCCTTTTTGAAACGTATGATAACCTGCTCAAAGCACTTCAGATATTCACAAAAGGAAGAAGGAGATATTGGGTATTTTGAATTGCTTTCAACACATACAAGTTTGGTCACTCGTCACATACCCACCATCTTCGCCATAGCTGGCACCATCAGACTACCATTTGTTTCGTTCTTTGGAAAACGCCTTGAATGGAAAAACCTTCACTGCTTCAATCGTTCTTGAACTGTTCTTTGCGCAAAAAAATAGGAACTTTTTTGAATGCGGAATCACGAAGTTGCCTGAAAGATGGCAAAAGGTAATCGAACAAAATGGACAATATACTGTTTTGTAAAGTTTCTGTTTTCCATGAAAAATTCGTCTCTCAATTACACAAAAAAACAACGAAACACCAAAATTTATGCTATGAAAATCTCTAAACAATGACCAATTGATCTAACATAAATCGAGTAGTTCATTACATCTAGTTCAACGTATTTTATTTCTCTAACAAATAGAAAAAGACTTCCAAATATTTTTTTAAAGGTGCTAAAGAATTTAAGAATTATAAAATATCCAAAAAATTTAAAAACAGAATTATTTCAAGAAATTTGAAAATTCAATTTCAATAATTAAAACTACTCGCTTTTAAATTTTTTGAAATTTGAAAATACCAATAATTTTTAAGGACCTTTCTGAAATTCTTAAAATTTAACAATTTCACGAAATTTAAGAATTTTGCTACAGTTCAGTTTCGATTTGAATGAAAATTACGAAAAATTAAATTTCTTCAGTGATGATCCTGAAGAACCTTATATTTCAAACAGAAATCGTATTTATGCGTTAAATAAAATAAAATTGAAATTATTAAGAATTTAATAGGTGTTACGTGTAATTTGCTAATACATATTTAACTATAGGGTAGCCTTCTATATGCAGAAAGTAATCAAAAGTGTAATTAGCAATTCAGTCACTGTAGCCTGATGAAAGGAATCAACCAAATCAAATTTTAAAAAAATTTTGGAAATATAAAAAAACATTTTTTGAGTTTGCGGTTTAAAATATTTTGAAAGATTTTAAGGTTCTAAGAAATTTAAGAAATTTGCAGCAAAATGCTCACAATTTGACATTCGAAAATTTAAGTGGCAGAGGCAGCCAAAAATCATTTTTTGCAGTATTTTTTATACCTACCAATCATTCGAATGTACCACTATGTTCAGCAATCAAATAAATGAATAAAATAAAAACTAAAAACGAACTAACGATACAAAAAAAGCATAAAAGAACTTTTCTTATTTTTTATACACTTTACTGTTAGAATGGTAAAAATGCCATTAAAATCTTTTTAACCGATTTGAGTTTCTCTAATTACAGAATATCGTTAGACAGACAGAAGGACGGAAACATTTTTGTACATACATTTTTAAATTTAAAGTTATGTAATTCATTAAGTTTATTTGATTATTCGTTTGTATGGAAATCTTTGATTTCGTTCGCCTGTCCATACATTTTTCATTATTGAGATTATCCACTTACGATATATAAAAAGGACAAGGCCGTTTTAAAATTAGCTGTTTGTATAACTCATCGACTTCAAAAGTCCGTGTAGTGTAATTTCAATAGTATATTGATATATTACGAAATATATGAACAATTAATGGATGATAATTAGTAACAATTGCTTCATAGGTAGCTTCTTAGGAGCCAAAGTTTTACAAAGAAATGTTACTTTGTTAAATGTTAAATGAATATGCAACCAGAACAAATATTCCTAATATTATAACTGACTTGCTTTGTCTTACAGAACATTATTGAGAAATAGAACCCCGATTTTATGTTCGCGGAAATTTAAACTTGTAGCGTAAATTATTGTTTTAAAACTATAAACTGAGCGGGTGTCGTTTGAAAAACACCCTATATACAAATATTTTAATATGAGTCAAGTAAAAATCAGTAACAAAGCCACTATTTAAATTTAGGCAGTCATTGAAGTTGAAGGTTATCAACTATACAAATTTATTCTTGAACTTTAAGACATTTAACAATTATTTGATTCCATTCGAAATTCACAAATTTCTTTCTCACTTTAATTCGAATTGGAATCAAACCAAAAGGGATTTTATTATGTAGCGATGATTACACATGATAATAAAAGAAAATCAGCCTAGGGCCAAATTTAAACGCAATTACGTAATATTAAATTATTTAAAGTACTCGTTTAAAGTAACCGAATATTTATGCTAATACCTAAATTTCACATTTTTAATTAAAGTCACAATTTTTGATTTGAGCCACTTTAATGATGAAGGTGCGTGTTTTATGTGCAAAATCGTATTTCATAACAACAGTTTACGATATAAAATAAATATTACGAACTTTAGATTATTTCGTTATAAACACAAACGTTTTTTATATGAAATGCAATAAAATCAATCTATCGATGAGATAACATAAAAGTTAGAAATACGTTAAAAAATACAAAAAAAATTTATGCAATTTTCAAAGTAACTCCTATATAAATTTGGTTCACAGATTTGGACATCAACCACATATTTATATACATGTCGCATGTATACAAAAGCATGCGAACAAATATTATATCGTGCGATACTTTCTCCAAAATCATCGTTCAAATGCAATATTATGTTAATCAAAAATTAAATTACCTTTGTACATTACACGCATGCATTGTTTACATCATAGTTTATTAATTATTATTACAATATAAATATGTACATATTTTGGGGTTGAATTGAATTTGACATTTACATACATTCTGAAGATTTTTATTATTTTTTTTACGCGAATGTGTAAATATATACACAAAAAAAAAAAAAACTTTCATTTTTTATCAGAATATAAAAGTCTTGCATTTATATAATAAAAGTCATAAATCTTATTCATTATATAAGAAAATATAAATATATAAATATTTATTTTTTATTTTTCAATTAAAAAATCAAAAAAAAATTCGCTGTAATATAAATTCTAAATAATTATATTGGGTTTCATCATCGCACAACATATCATCATCATCATCATCAATAAAATCACAGCTTCTTTATTAGCTAATAGGTCAATCAGCCGTTATATTTGACACGATTTACTAAAGAATCATTAGAAATTCTATTCTTTGTAGTCAAAATATTTAAATCTCTTAAAATAAGAAGATTTTCTTCTTCAGATTTTACAACTTAACATAATTTTAAAAGCAGAACACAAGATATTCTAACGGAAATGTTATTTTAGGTATAACAGAACTTTTAAATCTAACACAGAAAATAATTAAAATACTAAATATTAAGTTTACAAGTTATAAGACACTTACTTGTGTAAAAAAGTCCACAAATAATCCCAAAAATATAAAATTTGAGCCACATTTTGTATTAAAATTTACAAAATTTTATTTTTTAAATTTATTTTAAATAGAACACTTATAACTAAAAACAACTATCACTAATATTTTTTTTTTTTTAAATATTTATATATTTAAATATTTTTTATTTTTTGTATAAACAAAATATTTATTTAATTTTGTAATATTAAATTATTAATTATTTAATAACATCCGAATGGTACTGTTGACCATTTTCAACTGAATAAAAATCTTCAGTGTAAAACAAAGTCTTTTGATTTTTTTTTTGTTCGTAGTTTTTAATTTTTATTTTTTTTATATTATTATTATTATTACTATTATTATTATATTTTGATGGTAAAACTAAAAACCAAATCTTGTTTTAACATGGATATTTTCTATTTATACTTGTGTGTTGTGATTGTATGTATTGCTAAGAAAACTTAATGAAAATAATGGATATAATAATATTAACAATCGTAGTAATAGTAAGTTGGAGAAGTTTTTTGTGTTTTTATTAACATAATAATCGATGGTGTCATTTCACCTCTTCGTAATATACATGTACACAAGAGAAATGGTAGTTTTCATGTGAAAATCGTTATTAAAACAAATGAAATGGTATGGAAGATTTACATAAAATGCCAGCAAAAATATTATGCTGAGAGAGTACCTACATACATACACGTAAGAGATAACAAATATACTTGTTAACGCAATATATGTGCATTGTTTATAAAACCAATAATAATATTCTTATGGTATTATAAAAGAAGCAGAAAATAAATAATGGTGAAAAGAAACTGTTTTTGTCTTGTATAGTAGGTAGTAGTTAAATAGATAAACATATTGTAGCAGTATAATTATTATCAAACCATAATTTGGTTTAATTGAATCATAATAAAATGAGCACAATGTAACAATTGTTTAACAATAATTTTTGTATTCTCAAGAAAATAGTTGTAAGATCATTTGAATAAAGATTTAAATTATATTTTTCTGGCTTTCATTTCAGCAAATTGTGCCTTTATAACTCAAACCTTTTTTTCAAAATATTTTTGAATCATTCACTTATTAACCACCTAGCACCCCTGCCAACTCTTCAATTTTAATTTAACTGTTCATGCTGTTGTTTGTGATTAATGGTTGTTCTAATATAATAATAAATCATAAAGCTTACGGCTATTCGCTTTCTCTTACCAAATTTGAACTTATTTATTTCACCATCTCCACTAACATCAACCTTTTTAACTTTATTATTCTTACCCTCTCCTACCCTCGTACAGGTATGTGAATCACACTTCAGTATAAGCATACAAAAATAACAAATAAATATTCGGGAAATTAGCTTACTGCAGAATTATGCTTCCTGCTTGCAGCCTCGAAATACAAGTATAAAGAGTTGGGTATATTAGTAACATGAGCAATAAGGACGATAACCCCAGCAAAGTTATTCTGATGATGATGACTAACTTAGAATGGGAGCAAGGTGCTCGGGTTAGACTAAAAAGGTGTGAGAATATTAGACTGGACCATCACTCTCTATTTTGGGGGCTATTGCTTTTAGCTTCTCCCATGGTTTTTACCAAGTTCCTCGCTTCAGCCAGCACCGTTATTTTCCAGGTCATTAGTAGTCTTGCCACTTTCCCCGTAAGTTTCAGATTCCATTCGAATGAGATCCAGATTATGTCATTATGGTGTTGGCCCAGAATAATTTTATCAGCCTTCTCAGAAGGCTCCTTCTCAGAATCCAGCTGGATCAGGGCCTGCAGCATTAGCCTGGATGCGAATTTCAGTCCAAAAATGTGCGATGTGCGAGTGCGAACCGGAAGGTAATAATATTCATAAAATATATGTGTATGCGAGCAAAAACATTTATCATATGGAAAGGAAAAGCAATACGAAATATATGTATAGCTTTACTTTGGGAATTTTACAACAACGATACCGCATATTTTCATTCGGGAATGAATAGTTTCAAACCAAGTTTTTGTTGGTATAGAACTATTCTAGTAATAATTTTGAATTTTTTTTTTTTGTTTTTTATTTAATTTTTTTTTTTTTGTTTTTTATTTAATTTAATACATAGCTTACATCCAACAAATAATATTAAGGAGCAAAACAAACATTTATTAAACATTGAAAACACCATATTAAAAACTAAACCACAAGAACAACAAGAAATTAGAGCTATTTTAATAAATGAAATCACAAAACACAAAGAACAAAATAATAATACAGTGCTGAAGAAAAACAATAGTAATAATATAAAACAAACAAAAATAATAAGTGAGATTAAAAAGAAACTAAAAGAAAACAGTGCCACAATAACTAAGGCTGATAAAGGAAACACAATAGTAATCATGAAAACCCATGAATACGACAACAAAATAGATGAATACATCAAAAACAATAAAATAGAGAAACTTCAAACAAATCCAACCAACGAATTTAATACAAAAATCAAACAAATTATCAATAGATCAAACAACATAATGAGCGATAAAACCATAAGATACAACAAAATGATCAAACCATCGGCACCGCATATAAGAGGACTACCGAAGATACACAAAGATGGTAAGCCAATAAGACCATTAATCAACTTCACAACAGCACCTACATATAAAATTTCGAAACATATAAACAACATCAAATTAGATAATTTTAATTCTTTAAAAAATAATATAAATTTAGTTAATAAAATAAAGTCAATAGATATACCACATAACGCAAAATTAGCCTCCTTCGACATTACCAACATGTACACGAACATTCCAATAAACGAGACAATAGCAATAACCAAAAATTTATTAATAAAAAACGTCAAAAAAGCAATAGAAACAGAAGAAATAATTAATATTATAACGGAAATAACAAAACAAAACTATTTCACACATAACAAAGAATTTTACAAACAGACAGAGGGATTACCCATGGGAAGCCCACTATCTGGCACTTTAGCAGAAATATATTTAAACAACTTCGAGAACAGATACATACATAATAGGAGTAACATATACAGGGATAACATAATTTATTGGTATAGATACGTAGATGACATACTATTATTATTTAAAGGAACAAAAAGGCAATTAGACAAATTACACCAACACATAAACAACCAACAACCCACTATAAAATTCACGTTAGAAATAGAAAAAGAAAATAGCATCAATTTTTTGGACTTAACTATTAGAAATAATAACTCAAAACATACATTTAAAATATATAGAAAACCTACACAGACTGACCAAACAATACATATACAATCTCATCATCCTTATAAACATAGAATATCAAGTTACAATCATATGATCACCAGACTGAATAACATACCAATGAGCCAAATAGATTACGAAGAGGAACTTAATACAATAAAATACATAGCTAGAAGAAACGGATACAAACCTTCATTAATAGACCAACTCAATAAAAGAAACTTAGCAAGAAACAACTTACAACAATTAACCACTTTGCAAAAACAGAACAATAATAAAGACGTAAAATACATTAGCGTAGAATATAATAGAACAACTCATAAAGCAATACAGAAAACACTTAACAAATTTGGATATAAAGTAGCATACAAAAACAGCAATAAGTTAGAACAAAACCTTAGAAATCCAACCAATACTCCAGTAATCGACACAGGTGTATACAAACTGTCATGTGATAACTGCCCCAAATATTACATCGGCCAGACAGGTAGAAAATTTGAGACAAGATACAAAGAACATATCAACGACATCAATAAAAAAGAAACAAAATCAAACTATGTATGTACTTCATTTAAAAACAGAAAACCACAAATACACAGACATTAATACAAATTTTACAATCCTGCATAGAGCTAAAAAAGGACAGAAATTAGATAGACTCGAAGAACTAGAAATATACAAACAAAAAAACAATAGCAATTTACTCAACGACAAAATTAACACAAAAACAAATAGAATTTATGACTTAAGGGCTAACCAGCGAATCAGTAAGAAACCTTACAGAATTTGACGAAATTATTTCCTTACAGAATATTTGACATATCGGCCACCGAATCCGTAAAAACTGACAAATACAGTATTAAAATTCTAATGTGAATAGCAAAATTTATTATTTTTAAGAAAAGTATGCTTTGAAAATTTTGATGTATTCTGACATATCCTTCAGTTTGCGCGTTAATTTTCGCTCTCTTAAGTGACGGGTGAACTGAACGAAAAGTTCTTAAAGATTCGCTGGTCAGTAACATGCACTTTCTGTATATCGCGTTCTTACTTAAGGTTGTTACTGACTCGCTGGTTCCCCCATTAGTAATACAAAACACAGAAAGGAGGAGCCTAACATAAACACCTAGATATAGTATAAATATAAATGTAATTTTAAGAAAATGTAATAGTATTATGTATAACTGATGAAGGAATTATTTCCGAAATCGATTTTTTAAAAAATAAACTAAAAATATTACCACAATAAGGAAGAATAATAAAATTCAGAAATAATAATATAAACATTAATTGTTTTTATTTTAAATTAAAATCGTGGTAAAAGCACACAAAAAAAGTGATAAAAAATGGATATCCAAAACATAAATAATAATAATATAGATAAGCAACACTCTTCGGAGTAACCCGATAATCTAGCTATCGAAAAATATGATTGCTCGATCAATTTTACGTAAGCAATGTGATTTCACCAGATAATGAGACTAAATGTTGCTTCACGGTATCCTCAACAATAGTTCGTTTAGAATTAGTGCGTTTTCTGAGATTTTCAAGCCTTAAACTAGTAAAGGACTAAAGAAGAGCAAAAGAAACACACAGTATGATATCGCGTCCAATATTTAGGATATATTGAACAAAAAAAAAAAAAACAAAAAAAATGTTGAATAAAAATTCCCGTTTTCCAAGTTTTCAAAGGTTGCAAGTCTAATAGCAGAGCCTTCTAGAGTATAGAGCCGTAATCATGATAACGCATTTTTTAGAAACTTTTTTAGTGCTATAACTTTTCACTGATTAGGAATCCATAGTAGAAATATTCTTTTTTAGCTTCAAGTTTTTCAATGAAAAAAGCAAAAATATTATAAAACGTTTATACATATAAAAGTTTTCTACATATCTTTAACAATAATTTACAAAAAGGCTATATTGGTATTAAATAAATATTATTTGCAGAAATATTAAAATTAAATTATTTCTAAAATATATTTTTCGTAATTTCATTTTGAAAAAAACATCAAAGTTGGCTCTGATGAGGTAAAATGATACTTGCTAATTTATCTTTAGTTTTACTAGTATACGTAAGATGTCTAAAATGTTTACAGAAGAATACGAAAAAAAAAATAATTTAATGACAAAATTATCAAATGTTGTTAACGATATAATTTTGTAGAACTTTTATTAAACGAACGGTCCGTATGGATTAGGGTTTTTTAACTAGGTAATTTAGAGGCCTATTCCATATGCTAGCCAAACAATTGTCATCATTGTGGGCAATGGCCGATATTGGCCCTTGAGTGCGATTTCAAAAGAATATAATTTTGTAGAACTTTTATTAAACGAACGATTCGTGTGGATTAGGGTTTTTTAACTAGGTTTTTTAGAGGCCTATTCCATATGCTAGCCAAACCTTTGTCATCATTGTTGGCAATGGCCGATATTGTCCCTTGAGTGCGATTTCAAAAGAATATAATTTTGTAGAACTTTTATTAAACCAACGACGATTCGTATGGATTAGGGTTTTTTAACTAGGTAATTTAGAGGCCTATTCCATATGCTAGCCAAACCTTTGTCATCATTGTTGGCAATGGCCGATATTGTCCCTTGAGTGCGATTTCAAAAGAATATAATTTTGTAGAACTTTTATTAAACCAACGACGATTCGTATGGATTAGGGTTTTTTAACTAGGTAATTTAGAGGCCTATTCCATATGCTAGCCAAACCTTTGTCATCATTGTTGGCACTGGCCGATATTGGCCCTTGAGTGCGATTTCAAAAGAATATAATTTTGTAGAACTTTTATTAAATGAACGATCGTATGGATTAGGGTTTTTTAGCTTATTTAGAGGCTTATTCCATATAGGGGGCGAGTAGCAGGGACAGCCAAGACGCAACGATTTTAAACAACAACGTCAAGCAACACTACCTACAATTAGTACAAATTTGGGTCACCGCATGGGAACATGATGATGGAACGAAATCTCGCCCCCCTCACAACCGCCGACGGAAAAAAATATAGGAGGGAATAATAATAGTTGTTACAGCTTTTTCGGAAAAAAGAATTTGCGGAACCAGGAAATTTGTGTAGTCATTTTTTCCGTCTTATAGGTTGGAGCAGTAGATGAACTTTAAAAAAAAATATTTGTCTTGTGCTAAATAAATTACTACAAAAATATATTACTAACAAATTTACTAACTATCAACTACTTAGGTGTCTGGAAGGATTGAGTCTTTGTTGCTAACATTCCTTTCCCATCATTTGATCTTGTTATATGTAAAAAAGTGTACGACGGCGGCCTGGCCAGGGGCGGATATCACAACTATTAGACTTATGTGGTTATCGATGTGGCGCCTTTCTTTACGGGGTGAATATTGCAATGTTTGGCTTCATGAAGAATGGCGTCGTGTTGTGTAACATGGGTATAGTGATGTGGTATTCGCATTTATAATACGGGAGACTTGCTTAATGCTTGATCGTATATCGCAATCAATCAATCAATCAAAATTATCAAAACGTTGTTAACATTTTGTGAATTTGTTTTGCTTTTCCCACAATTTTTTTACTTGAAATGTCCTCGGTGGCAATTTTTGGTATGATTTTACCAAATTTTTATGGCCATCACTGCCATCTATGTAATGTATATTGATTTAATGACCAAACAAATTGTAGTAAGCTTTTATTTTAATTTTACCAGAATGCTGTTATTATGGTTTTTTTTTATATTTTTGTTTAAATAAATCAATTATGACAAGACAACGAAAACGATTTACTTAAACGACATTCATATATGTTGAAATTCAAATATTTATGAAAGTATTTCAGAATTCATAATTAACAATAGTAGTGTTTTTTTATTCGCTCCGGATAGCAGCTATCGAGAGCCGTCATATGAAAAGTGGCTCCGGATAGCGCTCCGTATAAATAGGTAGAGCCAAATATTTTTTATATGAAGTTTTTGTTAAACAATTGAATTAAAAATGATAGTTTGATGTTAAATAAGTTTAGTTTACCTATAAATAGCGCGTCAAATTTTAATTTAGGTGTAGAAAAATAACGGCTCTCGACAGCAGCTATCCGGAGCGAATAAAAAAACGCAGCTAATTTGTAACGTTTTCATTTAAAAATTTGTCTTAGGGAAACAGTGATTTCCCATATGTTTTGTGTGTTTTACTAAGAAAAGTTTGGTTGTTTCCTCGTTTCTAACTACCTTATAAAAGCTTCGTTTTTTAGATTATGGCTATGTATAATCAAGGTTGCTTTGCTGTAACTCGTGTGAAAATTTGTAATTGCAATACTCAAGTGATTGTAGCCTTTGCTATAGCTCAGGCTGCAAATTTCACTTTCGTATTGTAATGACTCGTTTTCTTCACATACTATTATTATTGAATGGAGCTAAAAACTAATGTTTATATGAGTAAAATGCATTTTGGTTAAAATAAAATAATTAAGTTATATTGTTTTGCCTAAACCCGCTACTGCCTAAACACGTAAACAGAATTTTAATAGTTTCTGTCCATCTTTTCCACAATAATATGTATATTAATTAATAATCTTACATCTACAAAAATATGTATATTAATCAATAAATACGCTATTAATTTTGTGAGCGGTTTTCTATTTCCTGCTAATATGCATTTTGCTTTGATGCAACTCCAATCAAATAAAAAAAATCTTTGATGTGGGTCAGGATTTAAGACTTTCTAATTGAGATTTATATTATTTGTCATAAAATAAAATATATCAAAACAAATTAGCCCGAGGGTGCTACTCGTAAACAATAATATATTGTTATTAGTTTTACACGTTCACAAATATATTTTGAAGTCAATCGCACTATTTGTTCTTGAAATAGAATCGAAAATTCGTAAAGTGTTGTGCGTTCAGGTTAAAAATCGCCTATATTGATCGAAAATGAAATATCGAGCTGCAACATGTTAAATTAATCATCACACTTTGGTTTTCTTTTAAATGTAAATTTTGTTTTTCTTCAAGTCTATTAATAGTTTCTTCAAATCTAATTACCGGCAAGGACAAACTAAGACTTTTCAAATTTTGAACTAATTAAGTTAATGAAAATGAAGTTAATACAAAATATCCTATCATATATTGGGCCAAGGAAAAAGTTTGTGGCGTTTTTCATCAAAATTGAAACATATTTTTCTTATATTTTGAATGAATTTTATTAAACCAAATAAGGGCCGTTTTGATCGGTAAACTTTGTCCATTTTTCTGGTAAAACCATCATGCCATCACTGTATATAGATCTGCTGGGATTTCTGGGCGAAAAACTGAACCAAGTGGTTTTAACAGGCCTCTTTTGAAGACTGCTTTACACTATTAAGAGAGTTTTTCAGAAAGCAAAACAATTAGGTAGCCAGACGGGGCAAGGTCCGGTCTATACGGTGGATGCATCAAAACTTCGCCAAGCTCTTTCAAATTTTGCCGAGTCATTAAAGATATGTGTGGTCTGCCATTGTCGTGATGAAATACGACGTCATTCCTATTGAACAATTCTGGCCGCTTCATCTCAACTGTGCGCTTTAATCGCATTATTAGTTTTTGACAGTAGAGAGTCTAACCAATCGTCTGACCAGGTTAGAGCAGCTTATGATTAACGATTTCCTTCCAATCATACCAAACACAAAGCATTATCTTAAGTGCCCGTCAATCTGGGCTTTGCCAACGTTTTTGCAGATTGACTCGTTTTGAGCCGCGATCTTTTTCACAAATTATTGTCGTATGTGATCCACTTTTCATCATCTGTTATTGGCTCGATTTCGTACGGTCGTAGCCCTCGATCATCGATAGTATCAAATATTTTGTGGTGCTAATTAAATATTAAATTAGACATTCAATTAATAATAAAAAGACAGCTTGTTTGCATGTTAAACTTGATATTAATTAAAAGCTTTTATTAATTTATAAAAAGCCAACTTCCAATAGTATTGATTATAAAATGGAGTCATGGGCGAAAACTTTTAAGAATGCCTGTATGCTAAATTTGTGTGTTGTGAATGCCAAAATGACGTCGATTGTGTAGTGTCTACCGAGTTCAAATCTTGGTCAATTCTCGGTGCTAGATAGATGGTCTCAATTCTTGGTGCTAGATAGAGGAATGTTTTATGGGTTCTTGTTGATATCACTTTTTACTATAGGTGTTATATAGTTTTGCGAATATTGAACTCCTCAATTCAATGCAGTAAACAATAGCTATGGTCGCATTTTGGACCTTCTTTTTTCATCGGTAGAATTTATTAACGCAGAAGCCTTATGGACCACACACCACTTCTAATTCAATTTTATTTTCTTGATTGTGATTTAGGGAATTTTGTTAACAACTATAATTTTAGGGCTAAAGTTGTTCCTTCATTAAGCAAGTTTTTCACAATGTTGATTGGTATTTGTTATTTGATAGGCTCAGTGTTTCGCCCGGCGATTCTGAATTTTATAAAATTTTGTCAAACAGATGGTCTATACGATGTGACAACTTCGATCTTGAATAAATGTGCCCTTTCTTTGTGGGAACCGCTGTATATTTATTTACTAAATTATTTTGTTGTTCCCATTTTTAAATCTGGTCGAAGGGGTGATATTAAGTATAATAGAGGCAATTCAATTCTCTCTGCGCTTTCTAAGCTTTTCGAATCTTTAGTTAAGTTTAGAATAGAATTCTACATAATACATAGAATAAGTTCGCGTCATCATGGTTTTATACATATGGTGTTCGCAAATGATGCATTTAGCATTATTGGAATGCTTGGGCAAATCGATGTTATTTATATAGACTTCTCGAAAGCTTTCGATAAGTTGGATCACAAACTTCTAATTCAGAAATGGTATGACCTTGGCTCCGATTTTATTTCTGATCCAAGACCCTGTGAAACGTCCATGTTCATCAAAGCCTTCATCACGTCAAGTTCTGAAAAAACAATTTTTAAATTATTGGAGTCAGATAATATGTGAGTGTGTGAGCTATCCTTAACAAAAACACTGCTAAAGTATTCAGCGAAGAAATCGCAGATTGTCTTTGGATTATCTGATTTTTGACCATGCAATTCTAAAAATGATGGGAAGCCATTTTTAAATTCTTCGGATTACGTCACAAATAGTCTTCAATGTCAATTAAATAATTGTTATACAGGAAACGGTTGAGATAGCAAAACTGTTTGCGCAGAGACTTAAACTGGGTATGGTCATGGGCCAATCCTTTACGCTTATATTTCCTGTGACATTTATTACGCAGGTAATTTTGAAAATTGTTTAAGTTCTATAGTAAACCATGGGTCGTTCGAGGTATGAGACTTTTTAATGATCGTTTGAATGCGAATATTTTTTTAGGAACACATTTTTCAATAGCAACCTTCAACAATTGATTGAAGGTGTCTAATGAACTGTTGTTATCAATATTTGATAGAGTTTCAGCCCAATGCACTTCAGCTAAAAAATCATTTCGAGCTGTGATCGGTGCACGAGCAATCAAATACAGTACAAATTTTAGTAAAGTTCAAATTATTATAAACTTTGTAGAAAAACTGTATTGAAATGTGGGTATGATAAACACTCGAAGATCTGGCAAAGTCGTCGCATGATCCTAGTTTAAAAGATCTATTATTAGTGTAGAAAGCCATGAGCCATGAGCGTTAGTAGCAGCAATGACAAATTCAGTATAATTCTCAGTTCTAATTATTATGTAAAATGTACCTAGTTTGAGCTTAACAACAATGAACTCCATGAATGAGTCGGAAGATAAAAGTTCACAAGAATAATTTTTCCGTACTGCAATAAGCACACCATCACCTTTATGTTTTGTACTAAAGTTATACCGATCGCGATGGAAAACGCCAAAGTCCGAAGGGAAAAACTCCGCATCATTAAAATCAACTGAAAGCCATGTTTCGGTCAGAATTATTACGTCGTAATTAGATTCTATAATTCCAAGATAGAAATTTTTTCATTTTGATCGCATGCCACTACAAATAAAATAAAAAAAATGATAAACTATTGATGAAATTGTTAAATCCATTGATGATACTGCTAGAATTAGATATAAATGAATTTAGAATGTTAGGATTAGTATTCAAATTAGTATTTAAAATATTGGAAATTAATGTATTGATTGAAGTTAAATTGATACTTCGCTGCGAGCTACTTCCTCGTTTTTGAACGGCATCTTTCTTGAAAACCGCGAACTATAACCTTAGGTAGCCAAAAATCATGATTTTTTAAGGTACCGTGCAAGTTTTCGGTGACTACAATCTTAATAGACATAAACGTTAGTTCTGCCTGGATTCCGGTCTTTAGGCGAAAGTGAGAAGCAGGACCCCGTTTGATGGTTTAAAAGCGCTGCTTTTATATGTATGGATGGATTAAAACAGGAAACATACAAATACTTCTTTCTATAAGCACAAGTGCTGTATGCAATCCCAGTTCAATTTGTCCAATTTGGTATCCATTATAACCTTACCGTTGGTGACCAAGTTGAGTAACTCTTCGCACTTCACCTTAATATCGTGAATCTCCTGGTTAAGCGAATCATCTTCGATTAATTGGCAGCTGTTGCAAACGAATTTCGCATAAGGGCATTCTTTGAACAATTTGGCCCATTGTTAAAAATTCCAGCCGACACAACCAGAGTGGAATGCTTGTTTGCATTTTCCAATAAAGGACGACACGGCTTTTTGGCTAGTTAGTGGTTTTGCGCAGCTAAAACAGTCTACACCGATGATGAATCACGTTTTGGAAAATCACGTTTCAGATAAAACTGGAGATTCTTGATAGTAGTATGGTTTGATAGTAGTATTCCAAAACAAAGTATGAATGGTTTTCTTCCAAATTTACACTATAAACTTATATATTAATTGACAATGTATTAGATGTATGTATTAGATTATGGTATTAGATACACAGATCAGTAGAGTCTCTGATATTTGTGACGTAGGAGTTTTTTTTTCGTCTAACCTGTCTTTCAACAAGCATATTGATTATATAGTAGGTAAAGGGTACTCTTTATTGAGTTTCATCAAGCGTAACGGGAGGGCAATTTGTAACCCGTTTAGTTTAAGATCCCTTTGCGTTACTTATGTTAGATCAGTACTAAAATATACCTCAGTGATATGGAATCCGTCCTATCAGACTCATTCTGACAAAAGTATCTAGTATTTCATCACACCCTGTATTCCATAGTGCTTCCACTTTGCCTCACTCGCCTGATTTTAGCCTTGCTGTACGCCCACCCGGAACGACAAACCGCCAGGGTTGTTACAAAATATGGAAAAAATGCATAAAAAAAAATTTTGGATGAAAAACTTCTGATTTTAAGATCTTGATTAGCGAACTCTTGATTCAAATAGTTTTTCCTTATAGCGAACAAAATTTTTGGTTCCTTGAGGTTAATTCCAGTTCGACTGTATTTTTTTTAGTATTTTATAGCAGCCACGATTGTACAGCCGGCATTAAGAATTAAACAAATTTTGACCATTTATCCATGTTTCAAAAAACCCGTTTACAAAGTATGGTGTAAAATATTAAAATGTGTACTTCCAAAAATACGCACATTTAAAGATTTTTAGCGGCCATATAGCCTAATCTAAATTGAATTTTTCCTTCGAACTTTATAGGCAGGAGTTTTTGGAATCGCCGTTTCGAACTTATTGTCAAGCATCATATTTGAATGAAATTAACCTCAAAATTTTATTAAACCAGCTATGTTTTACTTTAAAGCAGCCATATTGGGTCTGCCATTTTAGATTTAATTTTGATGACTTTAGAATCAGAACCAGCGACCCAAAAAACCCCTGTTTACCGAGTTTCTTGCTTAATGTTAATTATTAAGGCAAGCGTTCTCAGGTGGAAAAGGTTTCATTAATATCCATTTATAAGTATCGGAGTCTAAGGTTTTTGCTCACTTTTTTACTTTCTTTTACTCTAGTAAAATAAAGTATAGTAATCATGAAAATTTTGGACCTTGAGATTTTTAGAGATTTATTTGTTTTGAGGTTCCCTGAGTCCGAAAAAGTGGGTTTCGAAATGGTGTCTGTCTGTCTGTCTGTCAGTCTGTCAGTCTGTCAGTCTGTCAGTCTGTCAGTCTGTCAGTCTGTCAGTCTGTCAGTCTGTCAGTCTGTCAGTCTGTCAGTCTGTCAGTCTGTCAGTCTGTCAGTCTGTCAGTCTGTCAGTCTGTCAGTCTGTCTGTGTCCACTCTACAGCCCATATGGTTTAATCAATCGAACTGAAACTTCAGATTTATGCTTTTTTGATAAATTGGGAGGTCCCAGTGAATTTTACTCCAAATCGGCTAACCGGAAGTGGCCACTCCCTTGGTCCAGAAAATTTGTTTTGCAAATATCTTAAAAAGTATAAGGTTTACATAAAACTACTTAATACAAAATGTTTCCAAAAATTAAAAACAAATAAAAATAAAAAATAAAAAATTGGATTAGAGTTTTTTAACTAGGTAATTAAGGGACCTATTCCATGTGCTAGCGAAACCTTTATCATCATTGTTGAGTGCGATTTCCAAAAAATAATTTCGTAGAATTTCTACTAAACGAACGATTCGTATGGATTAGGGTTTTCTAACTAGGTAATTAAGAAACCTATTCCATGTGCTAGCGAAACCTTTGTCATCATTGTGGCAATTGCCGATATTGGCCCTTGGGAGTTGAGTGCGATTTCCAAAAAATAATTTTGCAGAACTTTTACTAAACGAACGATCCGTATGGATTAGGGTTTTTTAACTAGGTAGTTAAGTGACCTATTCCATGTGCTAGCAAAATCTTTATTTATTATTTGTTAACTTCTAAATTTTTTCGGACAACCCATTTTGAGCCTGAGCTCATTTATAATATAGGATGTCAATATATACAATAAGGTCAACAGTATAATAATACAATGCCTATTGTATAATCCAGCTTAGATCACATCATAGTGGCACAATTTTTCGAACAACAGTCAACTTCCATTCGAAAGAGATCTCCCTATGGCATCATATTTTATTTATTAATGTAGGAATACACTCATACGGCACAATTCGCGTACAAATTTTAGATTATACACATTTAAATTCGTAAAAAAAAACGAAATTGTTTTTTAAGAAAAATTAGGAAAAACATCCGCTTGACTCGAAAGTCAGAGGCTACTCCCATTATCATCATTGTTGAGTGCGATTTCCAAAAAATAATTTCGTAGAATTTCTACTAAACGAACGATTCGTATGGATTAGGGTTTTCTAACTAGGTAATTAAGAAACCTATTCCATGTGCTAGCGAAACCTTTGTCATCATTGTTGGCAATTGCCGATATTGGCCCTTGGGAGTTGAGTGCGATTTCCAAAAAATAATTTTGCAGAACTTTTACTAAACGAACGATCCGTATGGATTAAGGTTTTCTAACTAAGTAATTAAGAAACCTATTCCATGTGCTAGCAAAATCTTTATTTATTATTTGTTAACTTCTAAATTTTTTCGGACAACCCATTTTGAGCCTGAGCTCATTTATAATATAGGATGTCAATATATACAATAAGGTCAACAGTATAATAATACAATGCCTATTGTATAATCCAGCTTAGATCACATCATAGTGGCACAATTTTTCGAACAACAGTCAACTTCCATTCGAAAGAGATCTCCCTATGGCATCATATTTTATTTATTAATGTAGGAATACACTCATACGGCACAATTCGCGTACAAATTTTAGATTATACACATTTAAATTCGTAAAAAAAAACGAAATTGTTTTTTAAGAAAAATTAGGAAAAATATCCGCTTGACTCGAAAGTCAGAGGCTACTCCCATTATCATCATTGTTGAGTGCGATTTCCAAAAAATAATTTCGTAGAACTTTTATTAAACGACCGATTCGTATGGATTAGGGTTTTTAACTAGGTAATTAAGGGACCTATTCCATGTGCTAGCGAAACCTTTGTCATCATTGTTGGCAATGGCCGATATTGGCCCTTGGGAGTTGAGTGCGATTTCCAAAAAATAATTTTGCAGAACTTTTACTAAACGAACGATCCATATGGATTAAGGTTTTCTAACTAAGTAATTAAGAAACCTATTCCATGTGCTAGCGAAACCTTTGTCATCATTGTTGGCTATGGCCGATATTGGCCCTTGGGTGTTGAGTGCGATTTCCAAAAAATAATTTTGCAGAACTTTTACTAAACGAACGATCCGTATGGATTAAGGTTTTCTAACTAGGTAATTAAGAAACCTATTCCATGTGCTAGCGAAACCTTTGTCATCATTGTTGGCAATGGCCGATATTGGCCCTTGGGAGTTGAGTGCGATTTCCAAAAAATAATTTTGCTGAACTTTTACTAAACAAACGATCCGTATGGATTAAGGTTTTCTAACTAGGTAATTAAGAAACCTATTCGATGTGCTAGCGAAACCTTTGTCATCATTGTTGGCAATGGCCGATATTGGCCCTTGGGTGTTGAGTGCGATTTCCAAAAAATAATTTTGCAGAACTTTTACTAAACGAACGATCCGTATGGATTAAGGTTTTCTAACTAGGTAATTAAGAAACCTATTCCATGTGCTAGCGAAACCTTTGTCATCATTGTTGGCAATGGCCGATATTGGCCCTTGGGTGTTGAGTGCGATTTCCAAAAAATAATTTTGCAGAACTTTTACTAAACGAACGATCCGTATGGATTAAGGTTTTCTAACTAGGTAATTAAGAAACCTATTCCATGTGCTAGCGAAACCTTTGTCATCATTGTTGGCAATTGCCGATATTGGCCCTTGGGAGTTGAGTGCGATTTCCAAAAAATAATTTTGCAGAACTTTTACTAAACGAACGATCCGTATGGATTAAGGTTTTCTAACTAGGTATTTAAGAAACCTATTCCATGTGCTAGCGAAACCTTTGTCATCATTGTTGGCAATGGCCGATATTGGCCCTTGGAAGTTGAGTGCGATTTCCAAAAAATAATTTTGCATAACTTTTACTAAACGAACGATTCGTATGGATTAGGGTTTTTTACTTTCTTTTACTCTAGTAAAATAAAGTATAGTAATCATGAAAATTTTGGACCTTGAGATTTTTAAAGATTTATTTGTTTTGTGGTCCCCTGAGTTCGAAAAAGTGGGTTTCGAAATGGTGTCTGTCTGTCAGTCTGTCAGTCTGTCTGTGTCCTTTCTACAGCCCATATGGTTTAATCAATTGAATTGAAACTTCAGATTTAAGCTTTTTTGTTAAATTGGGAGGTTTCAGTGAATTTCACTCAAAATCGGCTAACCTGAAGTGACCACTCCCTTGGTCCAGAAAATTTGTTTTGCAAATATCTTAAAAAGTATAAGGTTTACAAAAAACTATTTAATACAAATTGTTTCCAAAAATTAAAAACAAATAAAAATAAAAAATTAAGAAAAAAATAAAATTTCTCAAAATTCTCTGTTCGTAAAAGGAAGTCGTGTGTTGGCCACACCTCAATTTTTATTATAGGAATTCGAATATTAAAAATTTTAGAAAAACTGAATATCATATTGATATTAGTGTATCTATTGGGTGTGCTGCAGGGTTACCCATGTGGATTGATTATTTTTTGGGGTCGGTGTACTGCTAATATCGAGTGAATTAAACATTCAGTTATAAATGTTATTGCAATATAATTCTATTTTGAAAATATAATTAAATATATATTAAATTAACGTGGGTAACTTAAACTAAGATCCAACAAATAATTGAATCTTACAGTAAAAAAGAGGGCAGTTTCTCAAAGATTTGATTAATCCACACTATAATACATGTGCACTTCTGAGAATAATTTCGTTTGGCCTTAATTAAATCTCTAATTATATTACCAACTGTATTCGAATCGTTTCTTATAATCATAAATATCAAATAGTTTCGTGGTAAGATACAATAATATTCTTAATTGAGAACGAAAGAAATAGAAAAAAAAAATTAAAATCTAGAATATATCTACAATTTACCTTGGATCTGTTTTATTATTTTTATTTTAATGTAACATTTAATTGCGAATCAAATTTATAAATTAATTGATTTTATCTATTTTTCAATAAACTTTTATATACATGAATATATTAACGCCTTACATTATTAGGTAAATGCGCGCGCGAGCTCGCGATATTAAAGAATTAATTGATTTGTAAATGGGCGAATGTCCGTTCACCACTCACTCATCTTTTGTTTAAACAACAACATTTAATAAAATTAGACAAATCGTGACATAAATTAAATTATATGATTTTATTGAATCAAATTTAACGATTTATATACATATATGTACATACATATGTATATAGAAATGTCATAAAGAAAGATTAAGATTTACCACCTCTCTAATATCTAATTTTTTATATACATCTTTTACGTCTTACAAACCAAATCGAAAAATAAAATCAAGCTTTCTGTATTCACCTTCAGGTTTATGATTAATATTTTAATAATTAATGCTTAGATCTTGATAAATGACGTGTGGAACGCGATTGAGACGGCGAGCAATTCGATTTTACATAAATTAGTTCATAAAAAATTAAATGTTTCAATTCTCGAGCGTATATGCACTCGTGCATATGCAACGTACATAATTCTAGTTAACCTTAATTGTATGTCAAATGGACGCATCCTAAATGATGTATACATGAGAACTTACCTTGAAAATGATTTAACTTTCTAAGCTTTTTTAATAATAATAAAAAAAAATAAAAAAATCAAATCAAAAACCTTGACTGAGTTTATATTTGAATGTCTATGAAGTTGATTTTTTATGTATGCTGTTGTTTAGATATTAGATATACATAAATGAACATAAATTTATACATAATTATGTCTTTAGAAAGTATAATTTCTTCGTGCGACATAAAATTCCGCCACAATATTTAGTAAACCCCACTTAAATAATAACTTGGAATGTGTATTAAAAACAAAAATCTAATTCCTAATAAGCTTTTCTAATCAATTAATATTATTAGTGTGACATCATATTATGAAAAGATAAAAGTTGAACTAATTAATATCCTGCTTAAGAATTGAATATCGGTAAAATATCAAACTGCTAAATGATAAGAGCGCGCGATTTTAAAAATCAAAAAGAGTTTTATAATTTTTATTATACGATAATAAAGCACCTAATAAATAGATGGTTTTTAACACATTTTATAAACCATTAAAAGACATTGCCGCAATCTTTTTGTGTAGATACTCCGCATTCCATATAGCATTCCATATAGATTTAATCCCTATAACACGTTACTCACGTATTGTATATTGCAGATTATTTTCTTTTATGTGTTTTCTTTGATCGGTTTATTTTGTAACCTGATCGGTATGTGACCTCTTATATTATTTATGTATATTAGTTATACTGGACGAATCGAATCAAACGATTTGTAATGGCTAATAATTAAAATACTTATTATTAGTTTTCAATTAGACCATACGTTACGAATTGCTTGCAATCAAATCAGTTGTCAAGAAATTTTCTTTTACATAAACTTTTACCTCTACACTTGATTTGCACGAAAACTTTAGGATTATTGAAGGCGATGTGAAAATAACGAAAAAATTTTAAATTTCACTCAAAATATTAATTATAGATTTAGAAACAAAATGATAGTTAGTAGCTCGAAATTTTGCCTTATTTTGAGCCATATAGCTAATATAACTCAATGCTATACCGACATAAGGCTCCTCGTAACCACGACCAGAAGATTTTTTTCATTTTTCTAAACCCTCCGGAACCCAATAAATTTGTGAACCGAAAATCCCCGCTTGAAGCGAAATCAACTGTATTAATCAGATATAACTACATATATGGTGGTTTGGCTTCTATTGGTCGGGGGAGGGGGGGGGGGGGGGAAGATCATTTCTTTTGTGACATAATTATATTGGAAGAGGGGATGATATTTAATAGAATAATTTCTACCTCGTGTTGTGGGCCTTTGGTTGTAAGGAAGTTTCCTAATTTGTCTTTTACCTATATGACTTTGGTAGCCGGCTTTGAAATAATTTAAATTTTATTTCACAAGAAAATATCTCAATTTATTCTTTCTGTTTGTTTAAGACGGCCACCTCACGCCTGTTTCCAAACCATAAATTTGTATTTACGGCAAATCCTAAAATTTATTTATTTATTTATTTTATTTTATTTATTTATAAATATTTATTTTTATTCAATATGTGAATCCAAAGGTCCAGTGGCGATTGAAAAAGTTGTTACATGAATATTTACAACATTTACATCAATACTAACAAAAGTTTTCAAGTTACTTACTACACTTGGAAATGCAACAAATCAGCCACAGCTGAGGCTTCAAATGAAAATGATTTTAAAGCTGACTTGAATGTATTTAATTTAAGTGAGTTTTTTAATTCATCCGGCAGGCTATTGAATATTTTATTGGGTGCATGCATTAATAACCGGAATTTTTTATGAAATTTGAGCCTTTAATATGGAAAAATGTTACAAGATTTTTTATTCAAAGTATTGCCCATCGCTACCCACTACTTTTTCCCATGTTTCTGACAATTTATGGATTCCATCCCAGAAAAACTGCGCGCCGGCTTGGCGACCACAAACGAATCGAGCCAATTTTTGATACCTTGAACTGAAGTGAAGTGTATTCCTGATAGGGCATTCTGCATGGATCGAAATAGGTGGTAGTCGGAAGGAGCAAGGTCTGGGCTATAAGGTGGGTGAGGCAGAATTTCCCATCCCTTATTCTCCAGGTAATTTTTGACCGGTGCCGCAATATGTGGCCGAGCGTTATCGTGGTGGAAAATAATTGACTCATGTCTGGTCGCATACGTTGGCCGCTCTGCCTGGATTTTCTACTTCAATCGGATCAATTGTTGACGATAGAGTTGGGCATTGATGGTTTGGCCACTTGGCAACAGCTCATAGTGGATCACACCTAGCTGGTCCCACCAAATGCACAGCATGTAATGGATCCATTTATCATCGCCAGTGACAATAAGATGCAAAAACGACTTCTTTTTGTGGCGCTCGAGCAGCATTTCGGACATGCAAAATCGTCTTTCCACGTCTCTTGGCTTCAACTCGTATGGCACCCAATTTCCCATCTTTTGGATGAATCCCAAGGCTTTCAAACGTCTGGAAATTGTTGCTTGATCAACTCCCAATGATTCTGCAAGTTCTTCTTGCGTTTGACATGAATCTTGATCGAGAAATGCCTCCAATTCTTTTTCCTCAAACTTTTTCGGCTGACCAGGACGCTCTTTGTCCTTGATGTCAAAATCACCACTTTTGAAGCGACTAAACCACTCAAAGCACTGTGTTTTTGCCAGAGAATGCTCACCATACAAATCCACGAGCAAACGATGACTTTCAGCTGCAGTTTTGTTTGCGAAAAAGTGACTCAACAAAACTTCCCGCAAATGCTGTTTTTTTTCGCAAATTTGATAAATTTTCCATCGTTGAAATCGGTTGGATGTGCACAATCAAAACAAAAACTTTTAGCTGATTTTGACAGGTATTGAATAAGGCTTTCAAATGACATATATGTCCATGATGTACTACAACGCATAAAAAAGTAATGACATCTGGTATCAAATTCCGGTTTTTAAAGCATACACCCAATAGGTGCCAATATTATAAACGAATTTTGGAAATTTTTCAAGCCGAATATACTGCTTATATCTCAAGTCGTAATTGATATTAACATTACACTGACTGACTTTTTTCGATAACTCAAAGAAAGGCCACGAGGCAGATATCATCTGTGCGTTTAGCATGATACGAATAATATGTTTTTGAGCTGATAATAAGTCCCTCCCCAGCACGCTAATCCATATGATAGCCGCATTTCGACAGGTGCAAAATAAATAATTCTTAAGACTGCGGGAGGACAGACTGAACGCAAAATATAAAATTTTATAATTAGAACACACATATACTTACGAAAGGAATCGATAGGAGGAGGCTGACCAGGATCAGTAACAACATCATTATTAAGTTTATATATAATACCTTTAGTTTTTGTGCTTAGAAACATAGTATGCGCTAGTCACCATTTCCTCAGAAGACTTAGATCAGCATTCTTAGACTGAATATTAGAGATATGCAACTGGTCCTTATAAAGAAATACAGGGTGGGCCATCTATTAGTCCTTTTTCTATTTGTAAATAAAACACACATCTTGGGATGAAAAGTTAAATTTTTTATTGATAATGAAAAGTGGTTCTATGCCATTTATGCATGAAAAACAATATCATATGCCCACCACGGCTCGTCTACAGGCCTGCATCCGAACATCAAAATTTTCGATGACTTTTTCCAATAAAATCGGATCAATGACCTCAATTTCAGCACGAATGTTGCTTTTAAGCTGTTGAATTGTTTGTGGATGATTAGCATAAATCTTACCTTTCAAATAACCCCACAAAAAATAATCAAGTGGTGTTAAATCCGGGCTTCTTGGTGGCCAAGGAACTTCACAATTTCTTGAAATTATGCAATCAGCAAATTTTGTTGACAATAAATGGATTATTGCACGATTTGCGTGGCATGTCGCTCCGTCTTGTTGAAACCATAGGTCGTTGACACGCAATTTATTCAATTAGGGCCCCAAATTAACATGTTGCGATAATGTTCCCCATTCATTGTAAGGGCATTTCCCTGTTTGTTTTCAAAGAAAAACGGCCCAATGATGCGACGAGCCCATAAACCACACCAAACATTGACTCTTGGAGGATGAAGTTCTGCTTCGTGAATAACATGAGGATTCTCCGCTCCCCAAATTCGACAATTTTGCTTATTGATGTACTAATTAAGATGAAAATGAGCTTCATCGCAAAAGATGATTTTTGATGAAAAACCTTCATTTCGTTCAAGCATATCCAATTAACAAAACGACGACGGTTTAAATGGTCTGTATGAATGAAAATGAAGATCAACATGCAAAATTCGTCGTAATGTGGTTCGTGAAATATTTAGTTCTTGTGAACGATGCCTGGTTGATGTGCTTGTTTCATTATGAGCACTTTCACTAACAACAGCTACCACTGCATCAGGAGTACGAACTGGATGAACATGTTCAGTTTCTTCAAAACGATCAATAGTTTTGCCAATTGCACGTTCAGTAGGATGTCCATATCGACCAAAACTCTCACGTAATGTACGGAATGTTGTTGTTTTTGAACGATTATTTTCATAATAAATTTGGACAATCAAAATGCGTTCTTGTGTTGTTACCGACTCCATGATGATAAATGGCATATTTTTGACTTTTTGTATGTCAAAGAATTTTTTAGAACAGATAACATTAAATACTAAAATTTATTGATTGGAAAAAGGACCAACAGAGGGCCCACCCCGTACTAGATCATCCGGAAAAGCTATCAATTTTGAAGAAAACTTCAAATAGAAAATGAAATTTAGGTAGATCAAAAAGAGTATGGGGCCTAAAACAGAACCTTATGGAACACCATCATTTATCATTTTAACCTCACTAATACTTCACCGATTTTAACTATTTGCGACCTATCGGAAAGATAAGATTGTAACCACTGTCAAGTAACGCCTCTAAAACCAGCATGAAAATGTTTTTGATTTAATACATTGTGGTTAATCACATCAAATGCTTTTGTTAAATCCACAAACAATGACGCAACAGATCTTTTCTTATTAAGAGCTGCATATAAGAAATTTATGAATTCTAATAAAGCACCCTCAGTACTTTTAGCTTTCCTAAATCCGAACTGCATATTATGCAAAATTTTTTTTTGATTTAAGAAACTATGTAGTTACTCTTTGTTCAGCTACCTTTTCAATAAGTTTAGAAAACATGGATGGTAAAGTAATGGGTATGTAATTAGCTACATTGGCTTTGTCTCCTTTTTTGAAAATAGGAATAACGAGCCCGTCTTTTAGTTCAGCTGGGAAAGTGCCAGAACCAAAACTAAAATACACATCTACAATACTATTAGAAATTTTTTAACAAGGATATTCCTACAGTTATCAATGCCAGCAGAATAAGAAGATTTCAGTATTGTTATGACTTTAAGCAATTCATCTGAACATGTTTCAAAGAAAACACATAAATGAACAGCATAATTGCTACAAATTATGTCCGACAAATCTTCACTAATATTACTTACGGTATGTTTTAAATTATGACCTGCATTAACAAAGTAATTATTGAATATATCTGCCATTTCACTTGTGTCAGTTACAGAACAATTTTCATCAGTGCCTTTGTTAAGAACCTCATCAACTAATTTCCAGCATTCTGAAATATTTCCATTAGCACTATCAAATTTATTTTTATAAAAGTCCACCTTAGCCAGAATCATATCATGTTTAACAATTTTATTTAGTTCATCGAAACGATTTTTTAAATTTAAATCATTCAAATTTAGAAATACCTTCTGGATAATTTATTCTTAAGCCTAATTTTACTCAGCAATATAGGTGTAATCCATGGCTTAATATTTCTGTTCTTTGATTTAAATTCAACCATCGAGGAATTTTTGTTTATATACAATTTTAAGAGAAAGATAAAATCCTCGTACGCTATAGACGCATCTGTTTGCGAATATATTGCAGACCAATTTTCCGCAGATAAATCATTTGTTAAATTTGAAAAACTAATTGTTTTTTTCTGGAATTTAGCTGGTATCGCTTTAGAATAACATACACAATTCATCAAAAATTTTATAGACCACATACAATGATCGGTGATATTTAGATTATGAACTTCTGCGCTGAAGCTAAAATCAAAATTATTTATTTATTTATTTATTAGCAGCACTAACAAATAGCATAGGTTACAATACCAATAATTTTGTATATAAAAAAGAGTTACAAATTATTATTTCAAATCCGACTCTTTAAAAGATTCCTTGAAATGTTAAAATCGAAAAATTCTGAATATTGGTTAAAATATTTTGACGTACGCGCGACCGGTTCATCAATTCCATAATTCGTACGATTAAAAGCAATACTCAGTCTTAACTGTCGTGGACGAAGAATTCTCTCAGGAACGTAAAATGAATATAAGTCAAGCAATACCGGGCAATCAATCTTAGCACAAATTACATCCCGAGCAAATACTGCATGAATCATCTCTATTCTGAATTCTAGACTACGAATGTTCAAAAGTGTACAACGACCGGCATAAGAAGGTAAACTAAATCCTGAAGTTGACTTTGGAAGTCTTCGGAGGGCAAATATTAAGAACTTTTTTTGAATCCGCTCAATACGATCACTAAAGATTTTATAACCAGAACTCCAGATAACTACAGCGTATTCCAAAATAGACCTAACAAAAGCAGTATATAATATCTTGAGAGTATATGGGTCAGAAAATTAACGAGCATGTCTCTTTATGAAACCGAGCATCGACCCGGCTCTAGTTACAATCATTTCTATATGTTTAGTAAAACTTAGGTTATCTGTAAACAAAACACCTAAATCACTAAACTGAGTAACTCTATCTATTTCCACGTTTTGTAAACTGTACGGAGCTACAATTAATATCTTAATTCGTGCAAATGACATTGTTTTACATTTGGAGATATTGAGAGCTAAACGATTTTCGGTAGTTCAATCACTAAACCGATTAAGGTCCTGTTGTACCAATAAAACGTCTGCACAATTTCGGATAGTAGCGTAAATTTTAAGGTCATCTGCATATAACAGACATTTACAAAACTTAAAACATGTAACAATATCATTAACAAATAGAATAAATAATAATGGACCTAAATGGCTACCCTGAGGAACACCAGATGAGACTGTAAACTTCTCAGAATAATTTTGACCAATACGTACTAGTTGAGACCTCTGCGATAAATAAGATGATAACCATTTTATAGGAATAAAATTAGAATTCAGTTTAATCAATTTATAAATTAATAATTTGTGATTAATTTTGTCAAAGGCCTTACTGAAATCTGTATAGATAGTGTCAACTTGGGCACCTTTTTCTAAACAGCATATCGCATCATTAACAAACACCGCAAGATTGGTTGTCGTTGATCTACCAGAAAAAAAACCGTGCTATTGGGGAACAATTAAGTTTTTAATATTAAGATAAATATAATCCTTTACCAGTTTTTCAAAAAGTTTAGGAATAACAGATAATATAGCTATTCCTGTATAGTTCTCAACTGAATTTTTAGGTCCCGATTTAAATACTGGAATTACATACGAGGGTTTCCAGCACTGGGGAAAAATACCTAGCCTAAGGCTGTAATTAAATAAATGTGCTAAATGGCCACTTAAAGCTTCGGCGCAATTATTTAAGAGTAGTGAGGGAATACCATCAGGGCCCATAGACATTTTACTATTAATTCCGGCTAAAGCCATTCCCCCGTAAAAGAAGAAATACGGTGAATATGATTATTGACCAAGACTTGGTCACTGAGAGATGTTAAAACATTTTCTACTGAATAAACGGATTTGAAAAACGTTGCAAATAATTCACAAACAGCATTTAGATCATGAGCTTGCCTATCATTATAACTCATGGGTAAAGGATAACCAACAGATTTTCTTTTAGAGTTAATATAATGGCAGAAACACGATGGATTGGACTTGATACCAGATACCAGATACCAGGACAAATAATTACCATACATAAATTGATTCAAAACCTTAAACTCATACCGAAGGTGAGAATACAATGCATAATCAGCTGATGTGTTCGTCTTTTTATACAGTTTGTGTGCCTTGGTTTTACGGTTATATAAATTAACCAGTTTTTTGTTAAACCACTTTTCACGATACGAATTATGTTTGTTGACAATTTTTGGAATGAATAGATCCATCCCCACATACAAAATTTCGTAAAACCGGCTAGTCATAATTTCAATATCCTTCTCATTACAAAGGAAATCCAAGGAAATACTTTCAAGAAATCCATTTAGAGAGTCATAATCACCATTTCTAAAATCAAAGATTAAAATATTATCATTTGAAACATAATCGTCGAAACATTGAAAACTTAACTTAATTAACAACGGCGTATGATGAATACTTGATGAGCGAACCAGGTCTTCACAAGATTGCACTGATGGATGTAAATTATCGTCAGTGAAAACAGGATCCAAAAGTGAGCCATTCTGATTGTGCACTTCGTTATGTTGTCTTAGACCCATTTCAAAAAATGAATCTATCACGAAAGAAGTATTGGCAGTGTTACCAAACGGTGTAAGTATTCCATCAATTCGTTTCCAATTTAAGTTTGGAAAGTTAAAATCACCCACGATGCACAAACTATCATTTTAAAAAGCTTTTAGATGAGCATTTAAAAAATAAATGATCTAGACACGATGTAGAATTATTTGTAATACGCCCTGGAGTATTAATCATTGATTTTAAACCATGTGACGCCATCATGAACAAATATTCCTCAGCAGATGATCAATCTTCAAGAATACATAATATCATATAATAACATTTTTTGATTATATATTTACAAGAACACTATTAAATTCATTGACAAAAACGGACGATTTGAAAGCGTGAAATCTATAAGTACACAGAATGGAAAATCAAACAGAATTACATTGAAAATCCAGCCGTATAGTGCCAGCACTATATTAGCATCAATGAAAGAGGCAGTACTGTTCTAGATGCTATCATCAAAAAATACAACAACACCTCCCCTTCTATTCAAAAGATTACACTTACCAAATACATTAAAGCCAAGAATATTGTAATTATCCATTTCATGATCTTCAATCCAGATCTCCGACAGTAGGATTATTTGTGGCATAGTCTCAAGTGCGGCAATATTTGCAAGAAGTAAATTATAGTTTTTGCGAATACTTCTGATATTTTGGTGTACAATATGACTTGTTTAATTAAATATAAAATTAAAGATGTTTCACAAAGAATCATTGGGACACAATTAAACGAAATCACGTACTTATCTAAAAGCACCAGCTGATGTATCATCGATACAGCAATATGCAAAGTTAATCCTTTGGCTTTAAAAAACATTCAAAACAATTTATTTATTGATTTATCTTGACAACAACTTTAACACTTAATTATTATTTTTGTTTTGTTGATTGTTATAATCAGGTACCAACTTTTAAAATTAAAAGTACTTATCAATGTATAAAACTGTAGTAAAAGTACGAACTTAACTATAGCAACTAATAATTATTGAAATGATAGATGGCGAGATGTTTGGTGGAACAATTTTTGTACAACAATTTTTTTGTATAGGTACCAAGGCGTTCTAAAATATTCGAAAAACATTTTGAATAAAACTTTCGAGAATAAAATATTCGAACTAAATACAGTGAATAAAACAGTGTTTAAAAACAAATACTCAGTGATTTTTATTTGATGTACCGGAACTATTTGGAACACCATGAGCCGCATCGATATTTATTGACCTTAACCTTGCTTTTGGATACGAGAACATCAGACACGATTATCTGTACCTAAGCAATAATTACTTATACACAAATACATGAGTTTTGGTAACTAGACTTCGTAAACAGTGTATTGCACCTTACAAGTGCACATAAAACAGAAATCTCAGACGGGCTCATGGTACAATTATTCTGTTCACTCTATTACCTTTTTCACATTAACTGTTTTCTTCAATTCAGTTTGAGCATTTGAGTGGTAAACCCTAGACGGCTGCTACGAAAAATATAGCATTGCATTGCACTGATTTTTTAAGACAATAATCATTTGAAATGATTACTGGCATAGCTATTCACATTAAAATCTATCATGACAAGAAAAGTTATTTGAAATAACTATGTATTGTCGCAAAAAATCTGTGTAATGCGATGTGTTTGATAGCAGCCCTCTAGAGTTTCTAGACGGAATATTAAAACTTGACTACGACTAAGGGAATACGGCCTTAAAATGAGTTTTGTGTACAGAAATGCGTTTTGCAAAAACTATGTGCGAAGTGTCAATCAACGCAATTCGACGAAGGCTTAGAGGATCCTACATTAAAAATAGAAGCATACAGTGTAAATCTTGGTTGACAGAGCGCCACTTAGAAAAAAGGCTGACTTGGGCAAACAAAACCAGCGTTTTAGGCCTTATGAAGGCAAAGCTTAGAGGAATAATACGTATTATAATATAGTAAGCTTACCTAGCAAATAATAATAGTCAGAAGCTCAAGTGTTAGTGCGTTGCGAGATTGTTGGATTTTTTTTTTTTAATTTTCGCTGATCTTCAAAAACAAGATAAATTGGACGTAAAAAAATTGGTTTGTCGAATTACAAGTTTAGATCAGATAACGTGAATTTGCAAATTTCTATTTAAACATTTAAAATTGAAGATGGTAGGTGTTTGAAAAAAATAAAAAGAAATTCAAATGATGAAATGTCAAAATTTATCGTGCATTCTACTTGCACAATACAAAGTGAAATTGGGAGGTGAACTTTCATTTTCAATTTCGCTTGTGTCATTTTTATAAGAAAACAGATACCGGGTTCTCGAATCCCGGTTCTCGATTATAATCGGTGAATAAAATGTTTTAGTAAACATCTCTTTATTTGTTCTTGTAGTCGAAATTATTGGAAAAAGTTTCAAGTTTTGTGTAAATGTTGAATTTAGCATCTGATTAAATGAAAAAAACATTATTATTATTATTTTTTTTTTATTTTTTGATTTATTTATTACCAACTTATACATAACTGGTTACATCACTTAAATAAGAAATTTAATAAAATTATATAATGTAAAGATTACAAAGATTACCAATAATTCAAAAGAAGCTTCGACATCAATTCCTTAAATGCATTTCTAGACAGATTAAAGTCAAAAGCCGGCCGTACTTTATTAAAGGAAGCAGAAGAATGATAAACCGGCTCACATTTACCGTAGTTTTGCCTACAAAACGGCAACTTAATTTGGAAATCTCGAACAAACATTGCGCTAATTTCAATTCTACGAATAAATAGCGGCTCCATATTTATTAATTTACATCTACCTCGATACGCTGGGAGTATGAAAGCAGGTACATTCGCATCTCTAGGCAACCTTCGTAGTGCGTACATTAAAAATCGCTTCTGAACCCTTTCTATGCGATCTGAATAGTTAATATAAAACGGATTCCATATTACAACACCATATTCCAACAATGAACGAACAAAAGAGACATATAAAATTTTATTCACGTAAGGATCATGAAAATCCTTAGCAAACCTTTTAACAAATCCAAGCATAGAATTCGCTTTAGAAATGCAACCTTCAACATGTTTATGGAACGATAAATTCGAAGTAAAGGTTATACCTAAATCTTTAAAAGTATCAACAGTTTCAATACTACAACTATCAAAGAAGTAATCGTAACTAGTGGGTAAGACTACGCGGGTGAAACACATTGTTTTGCATTTGGAGATGTTTAGAATCAAATTATGCGATGTACACCAAGCCTTGAAGTTTGTTAGGTCAGACTGAAAGTCAAGTGCATCATTGGCGCAAGAAATAGTTTTGAAGATTTTTATATCGTCCGCATAAATGAGAATGTCGGAATGACTTAGACAGTTGACCACATCGTTTACGAAAAGAATGAAGAGCATGGGACCCAAATGGCTGCCTTGAGGGACTCCTGAAGAAACATCAATCACTCTTGAAGTGAAGCTGCCAATTTTCACAAATTGAGTTCTGGATTTTAGATAAGATCTAATCCAATCAACTGGCAAGTAGTTACAATTCAATGAAATAAGTTTCCGCAACAGCAAGTCATGATCGATCTTGTCAAAAGCCTTACAAAAATCAGTGTAAACGACCTGCACAATATTACCATTTAATAGAGCCCTTGAAATACAATTAGTAAACAAAACTAAATTAGTAATAGTTGACCTACCAGGGAAAAATCCATGCTGTTTGGAAGAAATGAAAGTCTTAACATGAAAGAATAATTGATCTTTAACTAGTTTCTCAAAAAGCTTTGGTAAAACTGAAAGAATACAAATACCTCTATAGTTCTCGACATCGCTTCGAGATCCGGATTTGAAAACCGTCTTAATAAGCGAGCGTTTCCATGCAATAGGAAAGCAACCCTCAGCGAGACTTTTATTAAATAGTACGGAGATATGGGAAGAAATTACCTTACCGGTTAATTTTAGAAAAATGGGTGGAATAGAATCGAAACCGGCACTTTGGTTAATATCAATATTAGACAATTCGGATAAAATAGTATCCACTTCCAGACGAAACATTGAAAACTTAGAATTACTTGCAACATTACTGAAATTACCAAGATTTGATTTCGAACTATATACACTCTGAAAGAAATCAGCAAATAAATTACAAGTATCCTGTATGTTATCACAGGAACGTTCGTTCAAATACATCGTAGAAGGGTAACCATTAGACTTACTTTTGTAGTTAACAAAATGCCAAAAATTATTTGGCTTCGATTTAATTAATGATTCAATTTCCAGAATATAACAGCTGTAAAGAAATCGGTTTAGACATATATACTTCTTACGTAATACATCAAACGAGTTGTAATTAACAACATTAGGATGCAATTTATATTTCTTGTGAGCCTTGTCCTTTCTATTTTTTAGATTTATCAACTCATTATTATACCACGGTTCCTTCTTAACGCTAAAAGCTTTAAGTCTAGGGATAAATTTCTCAATACCTAGATTAATAATTCTATAAAATTCGATTAACATGTCATCAATACTATTACAAGCATAAAAAAACGACCAATCATACGTATCTAGAAATGCATTTAAAGAATTGTAATCGCCCTTTATAAAGTTGTAAGTCCATGAATTAACATTTTCTTCGACTAACTCGCAATATTCAAACATAACTGAAATATTCAGTGGAGAGTGGAAAATACTAGACGATCCAGCCAAATCCTCACACGTCGATACGGTCACCTCATGATCAAATGGTACAAAAGCCAGATCCAACACATTACCACTATTATTCGTAAAACTGTTACATTGCTTTAATCCCAACGAAAATATTTCCGAGATGAAGTTATCCATTTCATCGTTCATGTTAATAGGAGTCAAATTGTGATCAACATACTCCCACACAATATCCGGAATGTTAAAATCTCCAAAAATAAATAGACGATCCTCCGGCTGAAGAAGTGGAGCAATATTTGATTATTAGGGACAACGCACAGTTCAGCGCCAAAAAGAACTAATAATAATGTTTCAAAGCTGACGAGTGAATAACATAAAACATGTTGACTTGACTCGCTGCTTAAGAATGTAAGTGATAATTCAACGCGAAAACACAGAAAATTCCACCTGTTATAATTAAAAATCAATCTTCTTATACTTATAAACAATGTGGCTGATTATGGATTGTCGGAAGAGAAATTCATTAAAATTTTACTAACGGGTTTACCCAATATTGACAATAATGAGTTAATGGAATTGGAAAATAAAAAGATTCAGTCAGTTCATATAACATCATTAAAGTGGAAAACAAACTAAATTTGATAAACAGACGATATTTCTTCATTATTATAAACACGGTGTACATAATTTAAACGATTCACCATAAAGAGTCATAAATACATCTATGAGTATTGCTATTAATTGGTGATACTATCGTAAACTAATTAATGTTATACAATGTCGCCGGTATCAATATTATGTACAGTATCAAAACAATATAATCTTCCATTTCATTGTGCTAATTGTGGAAAGAACATCTTACCGCAGCTGTAAACATTACGTTTGTGGCAACTGTTCACAATCCGGTTATGCTACATTTGCATGCGTAGCTCCTGCGAATTGCTAAATATGCAAATCGGCCTATTCTACCAAGAGCTGTCCAAAACGTGATGATCCGAAAATAACTAGAGTGCACATAAACAGTACACACATTAGAACTACATCAAGTACCCAAAAAGAGAAGATTGTATAATATTACTTACAGACCAACTTTTAAAAATACTGTAAAGCTAAATGTAAGGAGAAACCATTTTATTCTCAATCAACAACATTTTCCGGGATTTAAGGCTTCACCAACTTTAATACCACCGACCAGAAACACATTAAACACATTACTTTACAGCACCATAGCTGCTTCTTGCAAAGTTGTTGCTAAAATTAAAAAATTGCCGCAATTGGAAAATATTTGTGGAAATACTATATGGAAATAATCAAGCAATCTAAACGCGCCTTGGCACAAGTCCCGAAATCTATATTTAGAGGCGTCACGAACTCCAGTCGGAGTATAATTGCAGATTTCCCAGAAATCGCAGATTTATACTACATTATAAAAAGAACAAATTTTGTATGAAATGTCAGGAAACAATAAGGCAATCTTAATGCACGTTGGCACAACAATTACAGGTCCGAAAATCAATCTTTAGAAGTATCACGAACCACAATGGGAGTATAATTCCAGATTTTGGATTTTTTTCGCTCAGAATTTGCTGATATATAGTAATGTATGATTCTATGGAATCAAATCGGAACAGAATTGCAGAAATTTATGGAAATAATCAAACAATCTAAATGTGGATTGGCACACCAATTCCGAACTCTGTCTATAAAGGTACCAAAACGGCATTAGTGGGGCACATTTTAGGTGGCAGATTTTGGATTTTTTTGGCTCAGAAATTTTTGATTCAATTACCGCTCCGGAAACTTATCTTTAGATGTGTGAAGAACCGCGATCGGCATAGAGTTGCAGATTTTGGATTGTTTTTGCTCAGAATTTTCAAAAAAATCTAATTTTTAATAAAATGTATATGGAGCAAATCAAGCAACCTAAATGAGCGGTGGAACGAATTATGGCTTCCAAAAACTTATCTTTAGAATTATTAAGAAACGCAATCGGAGCACGATTGTGTATTTTAAATTTTTTGGTTCAGAATTTGCTGGTTTACGCGTGATTAGTTTTAAACAGCATTAAAATCCATTGTTATATAATAAAAATTAACGTGGCAGCTGTTAATGAGTTAAGGAATGAACTATTGAATTCCTTGGATAAGTCGGACAATAAGTTTTTGAAAACCACAAAACCGATTAGAAATAAATCTGAAATATGTATATAGGTACCAGTATTACGATATCTCCAGCAAATTTCAGAATATAAATGATTATTTATCAGATCCAGTAACCATTACAATGATTAATGCAGCAATTACTGCCCTTAATAATTGTAAACATCTAAAGAAAAGGTTAATAATAAAATAAGCTTCACTGACAACAATTCATTTCAATGGATGTTTCAAAATGAATTACTTCCCAGATCAATTGAAAAAGGCAGTTCTTATTTCAGTCACTACACCGAACAAAAGTCGTACGCACTTACTACAAATTATTAAAATATGACTTTCCAATATAAATAGTGTGACTAATACAATCTTACCTTTACGTTAAAATTTTAAATGGAAGCGGTAATAAACATGTTGTCCTAGCTGGAGCGCCGCAAGATGTTGTTGTTAAGTCTGTGGCGTCGATCGAAAGTAAAATTGTCAAATTATAAAAATGCACCTTTAAGAATAATCAAGTACAAAATATTCGCACCATGTTTAGATTCCTAAAAAACGTAGCAAGCAACAAAAAAGGGTTTTTGTTTTTTCAAAAAAAGAGAAGTCAGAAAAAAAACAATAACATTACTTACGACTTGAGTTTCTTGGTGCAAATTGTATCTCCTCTCTGTTTTAGTAAACCAAATAAAAATAAAAGTTTAAAAGCTAAAGTACTTGTATTACTATAAAAAGCAATAAAAAATATATGTGTTATTAATCAAAAAACACACTAACGAATAGCGAAAGCGGGCTTCGCCTAATTGTGCTCGATAGGGAGTTGCCATCCCCGAGCCGCTAGAGGGCTTCGCATAAGTGTGCACGCTAGGGGGTTGCCATCCCAGAACCACCAAAAAATGGTGACCCTGACGTGATCTAAACACGCAACCTTCCGATGCAAGAAAATAGTGTCTTCACCACAAAATAGTGAATCGAAAGAGAGTTGTTCCCCCACGGGTCACGCCCGATTTCTCAGCGATTGGGGTTACAATCACCTCCCTCCAGCAGCAGACAACAAGGCGGCAATCATTAAACGTCTTCAACATAGCAACATATCAGAGACCGAGGTGACTCCATTTTTTTAACGAGTCTCTGCACCGGCTTTCTGCTAAATTTAAATAACTGTAAGTACTTAATTATTTTTATCGGTGCATATTTTAATACTCTCGCGCATCAAATTAATTATCTCGCAAATATATGTTTATATCGGTCTTAAATTAAAAATTATTTTTCTCCTGCACTACCTTCACTAAATTTTTCGTAATGGACCCGATAACAGGTACTCTTCTCCCACCGAGCGTCAATGATGAGGCATCAACATCAGACAATACGGCAACAGGTTCTGCTCTTGTTACGTTGTCCCCAGCGCAATTGGCGGAAGTTATTAATGATGCAATTGCCAAAGCCGGCGGCATTAATAATACGTCACAAATGACGCAATTAAATTCAAATTCTTCTGTTGCGGGTGGGTTAATTGCTCGAGTGGCTTTTAAACCTCCGCAACCACTTCATAATCAAAATCCAAATGTGTGGTTCGAAATTTTAGAGCAACAGTTTTTAGTTGCGGGTATTACAGTGGAAACAACGATGTACGCACATGCGGTGGGGGCGCTGGATGCACGACTCCATGACACTCTCGCGTATTTGATTACCAGCGTGAAGGGTACACATCCTTACACCACCTTTAAAACCGAAGTGATCCGGGTGCTCGGCGAGTCAGAGAAGGCGAAGCTTAACAATCTGATGCATGGCTTGACACTTGGAGACAGGAAGCCGTCGCAGTTGTTGAACAACATGCGATTGAACGCTGGCAGCAATTTGAACGATACAACCCTTCGTCAATTTTGGATGAAAAGATTGCCGCAGCAAGTTCAAATGGTGCTCACACCTTTCGAAAATGACGTTTCCCTGGCGGTCTTGGCGGAACGAGCGGACAATGTGCATGAGACGATGACTCAGGCTCAGGTTAATATCCTTGAGGCGCCTGCTTCTGTCCCAAATGTAAATTCTAATCTTTCGATCGATCAACAATTTTCAAAATTTCGCAAAACATTATTATCGGAAATTTCGGAAATTTTTCAACACAATTCTCGATCTCGATCAAATTCAAATTCTAATCGTCACTATAAGTCTCGGTCGCAATCCGGTTCTAATAATTCACGACAAAACTCACCAAATTTTCGAAATTCTTATTACCAAAATTCGGGTGATCCGTCTGCCGCAAATAATTTTACTTGTTATTATCATCAACGTTTGGGAGCTAAAGCGCATAAATGCAAAACCGGGTGTCTATTACTTTCTTTTACTCTAGTAAAATAAAGTATAGTAATCATGAAAATTTTGGACCTTGAGATTTTTAGAGATTTATTTGTTTTGAGGTCCCCTGAGTCCGAAAAAGTGGGTTTCGAAATGGTGTCTGTCTGTCTGTCAGTCTGTCAGTCTGTCAGTCTGTCAGTCTGTCAGTCTGTCAGTCTGTCAGTCTGTCAGTCTGTCAGTCTGTCAGTCTGTCAGTCTGTCAGTCTGTCAGTCTGTCAGTCTGTCAGTCTGTCAGTCTGTCAGTCTGTCAGTCTGTCAGTCTGTCAGTCTGTCAGTCTGTCAGTCTGTCAGTCTGTCAGTCTGTCAGTCTGTCCGTCTGTCTGTGTCCTCTCTACAGCCCAGATGGTTCAACCAATCGAACTGAAACTTCAGATTTAAGCTTTTTTGATAAATTGGGAGGTCCCAGTGAATTTTACTCCAAATCGGCTAACCGGAAGTGGCCACTCCCTTGGTCCAGAAAATTTATTTTGCAAATATCTTAAAAAGTATAAGGTTTACAAAAAATTACTTAAAACAAAATGTTTCCAAAAATTAAAAACAAATAAAAATAAAAAATAAAAAATTTAAAAAAAAATTTAAAAATTTAAAAATTAAAAAAAAAATTAAGAAAAAAATAAAAATTTCTCAAAATTCTCTGTTTGTAAAAGAAAGTCGTGTGTTGGCCACACCTCAATTTTTTTTATCTAGGTCTAGTTCTTCCGATAATAATGTGCCAACAAATTAATAAGTAATTCGCAACTGGCGGAGTGCAATGACTTATCCAAATCCAGCCGCCTTTTAATTTTTGAAATTTTTCTGCAAACGAATTTTTTAATAGATACGGGCGCAGATGTCTCAGTCTTGCCGGCTCGCTTCGTTCGGAACCCAAGGGTCGACCCATCGTTCGGGTTGTTTGCAGCTAACGGCTCTACAGTAAACGCTTACGGAACCAAAATTTTAAAGCTTGACATCGGACTGCGCCGCGAATTCTCCTGGGAGTTTATCATTGCTGACGTGTCGATGCCTATTATCGGCGCAGATTTTTTGAGGAACACAGGTTTGCTCGTGGATATACAAAGACAAAGGCTTATAGATCCGTTAACCTCTTTGTGTTCACACGGTGCGCTGTCCTCCATCGATGTTTCTGCTGTATCAAGGATCGACAGGTCAGTGATGGACCCAGGAGTGTTCGACGTTATTTCAAAATTTCCGACAGTAATTTACGGCAACATCAACATCGACAATATAAAACATAACGTGACTCACAAGCTAGAGACGAACGGACCACCGATTGCGTGCAAACCACGACGACTGGCACCAGACAAATTCATCATCGCAAAGACAGAATTCGAAAACATGATGAAACGCGGGATTTGCAGACCTAGTAGCAGCCCTTGGTCGAGTCCCTTACATTTGGTGTTAAAAAAGGATGGAGAGTGGAGACCATGTGGAGATTTCCGAGCACTTAATCGGATCACGATTCCGGATCGGTACCCAATTCCACATCTCCAAGATTTTACACAACGACTCGAGGGCTGCTCTATTTTCTCAACGATAGACCTTGTCCAGGCCTACCACCAAATTCCCATCGAACCGACGGACATTCCAAAAACAGCAATTTCGACGCCTTTTGGACTTTTTGAATTTTGTAGAATGACATTCGGTCTTCGCAATGCAGCACAGTCGTTCCAACGTCTTATGCACTCAGTCCTACGAGGACTTGACTTCGCTTTTGTGTATTTGGACGACGTGCTCATTGCCTCTAAAAATTACGACGAACATCTTGGACACGTTAAAATTATCTTCTCTAAATTAGAAGAACACGGACTTGTAGTTAACCTCGACAAATGCACTTTTGCAAAACATGAAATTACATTTTTAGGACACTTGGTAACTGGACAAGGTATCTTACCATCGCATGAACGTGTTCAAGTCATCAAAAATTTCGAACGACCACTGACCGTAAAACAACTTAAACGCTTTTTAGGCATGATTAACTTTTATCGTCGCTTCATTCCTGGTGCTGCTGCCGACCAGGCATTACTGAACGACTACCTAAAAGGTTACACAAAGAACAGTCGCGTTCCAATACAGTGGTCGACAGCAGCTATAGAAGCATTCGATAACTGCAAAAATAAACTTACGGACGCTACCTTACTGATTCATCCTTCATCATCAGCACCTCTGGCCATCATGGTCGACGCTTCCGATACGGCGCTAGGAGCAGTGGTTCAGCAGTGCATTTCAGATACTTGGCAACCACTCGGGTTTTTTTCAGTACGTCTCAATGATACGCAAAAAAGATACAGTGCTTATGATCGTGAACTTCTCGCGGCTTACTCGGGCGTCAAACACTTTTGCCACCTCCTCGAAGGTCGTACGTTCACGCTGTACACCGATCATAAACCATTGATCTACGCTTTTAATCAGAATCCGGAAAAGGCATCTCCTCGTCAATTTAGACACTTAGATTTCATTGGTCAATTTACGACCGATATCCAGCACATCTCAGGCATGGATAATGTCGTTGCAGATACTCTCTCACGTATTAATCAAATTTCTATTCCCGAAAGTATTGATTATGCGGTCATCGCAGATGCTCAGACCAATGACGAAGAACTTCAAGAAATCTTAAGGAGTAACTCTGCTCTCAAATTCGAGAAATTTGCGGTTGCGTTCAATTCAAAAACCTTAATTCATTGCGATATATCAACTACTACACCTAGGCCATTCATTCCGCTAAATTTTCGGAAAAAAGTTTTCGAAGCGTTTCATAACCTTTCTCATCCTGGCGTCAAAGCTTCCATTAAACTTTTGACGCAGAATGTCATTTGGCCATCGAATAATAAAGACGTCCAGAAAATGGCTCAAAACTGTGTAGCTTGCCAAAAGGCTAAAGTCTCTCGACACACTAAATCTCCACTGAGTACGTATAAATTAACCTCTCAACGCTTTTCAAATATTCACCTCGACATCATTGGTCCGTTACCGGTTTCTGATAATCAGCGGTATTGCGTCACATTGATTGATAGATACACCCGCTGGCCCGAGGCGGTTCCAGTGCCGGATATAACTGCTGCTACCGTCGCTTTCGCTGTCTACTCTCATTGGATAGCTCGCTTTGGTGTGCCAGAGTCCATTGTCACGGACCAAGGCACGCAATTCGAATCACAACTTTTTCACGAACTGGCTAATTTACTTGGTTTTGAACGAAGGAGAACAACTAGTTACAATCCAAAATGTAATGGCATGATCGAGCGTTGGCACCGTGTAATTAAGTCTGCCATTATGTGCTACAATCGAACAGATTGGACCAATCTTCTTCCTGCAATCTTACTTGGACTACGAACAACGTACAGTGACGAACTGAAATCTACGCCAGCTGAGCTTGTTTTCGGACATACGACGCGAGTTCCAGGAGCTTTTTTGGAAACTACGAATGATCAAATTTTACAGTCAGACTTTGTAACGAACATCAAACGACACTTCGACGAAATTCGACCTGTACCGGCTTCGCGACATGCTACGGACAAAATTTTTATTAGTAAAGATCTGCTTACTTGCTCGCACGTTTTCTTACGAACTGACGCAGTACGCAGATCACTGCAACCACCATATACAGGACCGTTTTTGGTTATCGATCGTACATCAAAATTTTACACTTTAGATTTGAATGGAAGACATGTCAAAATTTCCATCGACCGACTTAAACCGTGTTACAGGGACAACCAAGACACGCAGACTACACAAACTGGACCACCTGTACCGACTCACGAAACACAACTTCCAATTTCGGCTGACGTATCTAAATTACCTACTGTAGAGTCAAAAGTTTGCAAGCAGGTTCGCTTCGATCTTTCGCCGAAATCTGCGACTAAAACTACGAGGTCAGGTCGTGTGTCCAGGACTCCCATGTGCTTCGAGTGAAGTACGATAGATCTGCGATCTCTCTGGGAGGGGAGTATTTGTGGCGTCGATCGAAAGTAAAATTGTCAAATTATAAAAATGCACCTTTAAGAATAATTAAGTACAAAATATTCGCACCATGTTTAGATTCCTAAAAAACGTAGCAAGCAACAAAAAAGGGTTTTTGTTTTTTCAAAAAAAGAGAAGTCAGAAAAAAAACAATAACATTACTTACGACTTGAGTTTCTTGGTACAAATTGTATCTCCTCTCTGTTTTAGTAAACCAAATAAAAATAAAAGTTTAAAAGCTAAAGTACTTGTATTACTATAAAAAGCAATAAAAAATATATGTGTTATTAATCAAAAAACACACTAACGAATAGCGAAAGCGGGCTTCGCCTAATTGTGCTCGATAGGGAGTTGCCATCCCCGAGCCGCTAGAGGGCTTCGCATAAGTGTGCACGCTAGGGAGTTGCCATCCCAGAACCACCAAAAGTCTTTTTCCTTTTAGTCATGTATTGTAGCTTTATATGCTGATAATACTGAAATACTTGTATCTGCGGTTTAGATCCAAATGAACTTTCTTTAAGAATGAAATGTTATAATTCATTAATATTGATCATAATCTTTAAATCCCGCGGTTAGAACAGCGTAGCTCTGGGCCATTTGGTGCCCAATTTCTTCATTTTAAATTCAAATAGAAAAAGAAATTGAAAAATAATTTTTTAGTAAAAAACGTCGAATTGACGTGAAAGTCAAAGCAAATCTACAGGCTACAGAGTATTAAATCGGAATACTTCAAACGCTTGTAACTTGATCCATGGGAGCATGACATTGTGGCATCCGAGAGTGAAGTTGTTGATCTGGGTTTCTAACGACACGACCGAATACTGGGAGTTTTGGTAAAATTTGAATTTTGGTTATTTACAACCCACCTCCTGCTTGTAGTAATGATATTAACAGTTTACAAACAATTTTTGCTGAATACCTAATAAGTTATGAAAAGATTTTCTGCTGTGGTGATTTTAACTTCAATATGATGGTTAATGATCAACTAGAAGCTTGTTTGAATTTGCATAATTTATGTTATTTACCTTATAGACCCACTAGGATCAACAGTCTTTTGGATCTGATAATTTTGTACGTACCTGATAGACATAATATTATTTCATTTGGCCAGGCTGCTGTTCCTGCTATTTCTGATCATGATTTGATTTTTGCATCTTATAAGTTTTCTCGTACTAGGGATCAAATTTCTTATACTGTTGTTCCTGATTATAAAGCTATCAATCACGAGCATTTTGTAAATAATTTCTTTTCGTTAGATTGGTTTAATATGTACAACTATTCCGATGTGAATGACATCCTTGATATATTTAATTCAAATTTCTTACATTTAGATTTAGCTTGTGTACCCCGGAAAAGTATCATTAATAAATGCCCTACTGCACCGTGGTTAAATTCATATATATTAAATTTAATGAAATGTAGGGATTTGGCTCATAAAAAATATAAATTGTATGGGTTGGATGCTGATTTGACAGCTTTTAAATTTTTTAGGAATAAAACTGTTAAAGGCATCAATCAAGCTAAACAAAAATTTTATTTTGAGAATGCTCATAACTCTAAGACAACGTGGAATAATTTAAAAAAACTAGGTGTTTCAAGCTCTACAGGTGATGCAGCCATTGAATTTTCTGCGGAACAAATCTTGTCTGGGATTTGTAATATTTGTGATTCTACTGGGGTTTTGCCTTTACCTGATATTGATTTATGTAGTTCTGAAAATGATGCCTTTGTATTTGATTGCGTTGATGAACTTATAGTGTTGAATGCGATTCGTGCAATTAAATCAGATTCGAAAGCTTATGATATGGTAGACTTCAAGGTACTAAAATTATTTATTGATCTGTTCCTGCCTCTTATAACATTCATTATAAATCAATGTTTGACAAAGTCTGTGTTTCCTGATTTATGGAAGATAGCTTCTATCACACCACTACCTAAAAAGGATGTTATTTCTGGTATTGGTGATATACGTCCAATTAGTATTTTGTCTGCTCTATCTAAGGTCTTGGAAAAAGTTATGCAATTGCAGATTCAGGAGCACCTTAATAAATTTGATTTTCTTTGTAAATATCAATCCGGGTACAAATCCGGCTGTAGCACTACTACAGCCCTTGTACATATTGTTGATGATCTGTCGTCTACCTTAGACAGTAGAAATTCGATGGCTATTTTGGTGCTCTTGGATTTTTCTAAGGCATTTGATTGTGTTAATCATATCCAGTTGTTACAGAAGCTATATTTGTATTATAAGTTTTCCAATTCTGCTATTATGTTGATGCATTCGTATTTATGTAATCGTAAGCAGTTTGTGAGGTGTGGCGATGATCATTCTTGTATTGCGGGGATACTTGCTGGAGTGCCTCAGGGATCCATATTGGGTCCTTTGTTATTTTCTATTTATATAAATGATCTATCATGGCGAATCCTAAATTGTCGGTTTCATCTGTATGCCGACGATTTGCAACTGTATATTGGTGGTAACTTATCAGAATTGAATGAAATTGTTTTGCGACTTAATTCTGACCTTAGAAATATTTCTTTATGGGCCAAGAATAATTCACTTTCAATTAATCCAGGTAAAAGTAAAGCATTGTTTCTTTCTAGAAATACTTCTCTTAATATTAGACCTGTGCTTTATTTGGACAGTGATATCATCTCATTTGTTCCAACCATAAACAATTTAGGACTTATACTGAACTCAAATCTTACGTGGAACGACCATGTGCGTTCCTTGTGCCAGCGTATTAATTATAGCTTGTACACGCTTAGGTTGATAAAAAAGTTTTGCCCTGTTAACTTAAGAATTTATTTAATTAAAAGCTTGGTTGTACCCATTTTCAGCTATTGTGATGTAATTTATAACAAATGTGATAGTTCCTCAAGACGTATACTTGAGGTTACATTTAATAATTGTACTCGATATATTTATGATCTTAGAAAGTTTGATCATATCTCTGAGTATAAAGAAATAACTCTTGGATGCGACTTGTTTCAATTTTACTGCTATAGGACTGCCGTTTTTATGTTTCGTATAGTTAAATCGGGCATGCCATTGTATTTGCATGAAAAATTAAATTTTTCCCAGTCACTGCGCACAAAGAATGTTAACTTGCCTGTTAACAGAACTAATGTTAGGAATAATTCAGCATTGATAAATGCAATTATCACCTGGAACAGCTTGCCTTTGGAGCTGAAATTCATCAGCTCTCTAGGCTTATTTAAAAAGGGTCTGTTTAAATTGATAACTGAACATCGATAATATTTGTAAATATGATTTTTATTCAAAAGCTTCGGCTTATTTAACATTTTAATAAAATATTACTATTACTATTACTATTACCGAATCAGTCAATATTTGGACACCATGTATAGTTTAAAATAATTAGCAGTTAGTTGTGTTTTTGTATTCTTTCTGCAAATGTTCAAGGTCACATTTAAAAATAGGGTTAATTTTATGTCGTCACAACCAAAAGTGCATCTTAAAATAATTTTCTGCAACATTATTTTGCTTATCGATAATTATTTCGTCGATTTCTTACAAGACTTTCAAAGCACAATTTTTTCGATGCTAAAACGTCTACCACAGATTATCATCTAAATTAAAGCAATAAATTATACTATTAAAAGTTATCTGTTTAGTGTATTGAAGCTAGTTGCACTTCAGGTTTTGCATCTTATTTATAAATGTACTCTAAATACCTACATTATGTATACATAAATATTTACATCATATTCTATATTCTGTTTATAATAAAACTCTTATTCATAAATTCGAAAATATTTCTTTACTAAATAATCACGTATTTACACACATATGGGATGTATTTTTAAAATAGATGATTCGTTGGCACATTTATAAAAAAAAAAATCATCATCATCATCATCATTAAGAAATGCAAATTGTAATATCGTCTCCACTCAACCTACCACCAAAAATACCGTATTATTTCATATTTTATTTTTAATTGTAATTACACAAATATCTTGGAATTTTATTTTCTATACTCGTTCACCACCAAATTCTTCTTCATTCGTCTTGAATAAATATTCGAAAATTATTCAATTCCCCATGGCATACATAGTAAATTTTAAGTTAGAAAATTTAAGTACCGCTTACCATTCATGCGCAATTATTGAATAGTTTACGTACATATTTACCACACTTATATGGAAGTTACAGGTCATGCCCCGATATTATAAGGATACTCCAGCACATAACTTTCACTCAATGTATACAGTTAGATTTTTATTGAATATAAGTAGTGAAGATTGCAGCACAACAGTAATATTTATGTCGGTTGCAATTGTGTAAAAATATTTAAATTGTTGATAACCATAAAAAATATAATTGCAAGAATTATTAATCTTTGCAGCATTTTACAGTTTAATGCTTATTATATTTTATGTAATTACAATCTAGTCTCCTGCACTAATGAGAAATTAGTCTCTGTCTTAATTTACTAACTTAAATTAATCTATGGCTTCTTCCATAGTGTATTCGCATTTCGCATGCGGTACTATTTCACGATTTATGTTAATCGGAATATGTTCGAATCGTCTGTTTGTAAAGTTGATGTGAACTGATTTAGCTTCATTTAGTTTTATTCCATCTTTTTGTCCATTTATATATTTGAGTTATAGCTGATTGTAACTTCTGTGTTGTCTTCGTTGCTTTTTTCAACAGCTAAGAACGCCGTGTCATCTGCAAAAGTGGCCACTGTGTTGTTTTCTAATGCAGGAAGACCATAAATATTTTTCAAGTAAGATTTCAGTATTTTAGCAAATTCCATTGGTATAAGATTTCTTTACATGTGTTTATGTCCTTCATGCCACATTCTATCAAACGCCTGTGTAACGTCTAGAAATACTGTTGAATATGCTTTTTTCTCTTCTAGTGCTTTCGCAATTATACTGGTTATTCTGTGTACTTGATCAATTGTTGTGTTTTGGTTATGAAAACCCAACTGATGATTTACTCGATTATCGGATTTAACTTTTTTACCAGAAGCTTCTCAAAGAGTTTGGACATGACTGGCAATAGCGAAATTGAGAGAAGAATTTGTTTAGAGATCACCATTACTTCTGCAATTTTCCATAAGCTTTAGATCGTAACCAAGAGCTTTTTTCGTATTCATATTAGCTTTTATCTCACGCATGGCTTCTTTTGGTGTTGTGGGTAGGATTTCTTTACTTTCTTGCACAGCTTGTTCAGTTGTTATCTTGGCTTCCAACGTTTGGTCTTAATGTGGCTGAAATATTTTTTCGAGGTGTTCAGTAAATTCTCGAGCTTTGTGTTCATTATTCCTAGCCCATTTTTCACCTGCTATTCTTATAGGAGCAATCTGCATTTTTGCTCTTTTAATTCTTTTGTTTGCTTTCCAAAGAAAATAGGAGTTCCCTAATTTTCACAGGGTAGTTGTTTCCCTTGATTTTCTTTTTAATTTTAGGGGTATTTTTCCAAGCTGATTCCGGTATATCGTTTACAAACTTGTGGACTGCTTTTGTCTAATTGCTCCTCGCTCTTTAATGGAACCATTAAGTTAATTTTTTCTTCTAGCGATTGTCTAAACTCTAAAGCATTCCCAATTAGTGTGATTATTTACTAGAAATGGGTTTATTTTTTCTGAATGATTTTTTCACTTAAAGTTAGAAGGCTAAACCTGCTAGGCAAAATTTAAGAGCTTGATTGGGAAAATTCAATATATCCACTGTATCGCCCGGACCTTGCCCCGTCCGACTACCATTTGTTTCGCTCCTGCAAAACTCTCTTAATGGTGTAAAGCTGACTTCAAAAGGTGACTGTAGAAATCATTTTTTCTGTGGTGATCGATCAAAACGGCACATATTTTTTGTTCTCTTCTTATGAATCTTATTTCAGTAATAGCTCGATTAATTCCCTATTATATTTATTCCGTGAGCAATGTTACCAATAAAAATTGTATGTGGATAAATCATAGCAAATCTGACTATGTCATTATAATTATTTACTTTTAGTAATATGGGTTTACCAAACATCTTTAAAACCTCATCAGAAGGAGGGAGGACGAATAAATTTGATTAGTCACTACCAGCGCTGAAATCTTTCAGGAGCGTGCATACTAAAGCGGGCTGTTCTGGCCATGTTTTAGGCGGGGTGTGCAAGGTAACAGTAGTTAGTATGCGGACTCTGGATACCAGGTGCCCTCTAGTTTTATTCTGCCCTGTAACGTCACACACCAGCGGAAGTTCTGTCATGGATTCTAAGGATTTCAGCCCTCTTTCCACTGTGGACTTCTCGACAGGGAAAACATCGGACGGGTGTTCCTTATGGATTTCCAGGAATTAGATCCTCTTCTTTCCAAATTGGACATCCCGTTAGATGAAATAGCATCCCTCTTAAGTGAGGGCAACTCATCTGTGGAAATAGTGGTGAGTATGGACGTGGGAAAGGCTTTGAAGAAGACTGTTCCTGAGAAACCTTTGAAGGAATTTTACGAAAAATTATGTAGAGCGGCTAAGAAACGATACAACAGGATTTTTGAGTAGGGAAAACCTCCAGGGCGGGAGAAAAATGTTTTGTAACTATGGCCACTGAAGGAGACTAGTGCTTATCTAGAGGTCCCTTAGGCCCAGGGGGATCGGTTTGAGAATGACACACTATCAGCTGAAAAGAAATCCTAGGGCAAGCCAGTGTCCCGCAGACAAATTCTGGTAATACAGTTCGGTTAAGAACTACACTAAAAGAGGCAGCGGAATCTGAGATCATTGAGATCTTACCCGTGGAGTTTCTAGAGGTGATTCTGGCGGTGGATCAGCAAAATGCTGTCGCCTGAGGCGTTTTGGAGAAGGTGCTGAAAGGTAACTTGTGCCAATAAGGCCACTGCACAGTGGCTTAAGCTTGATATTGGAGATATAAATCCGGGGAAGGAGCACAGTTGAAGGCTGTTGAGGATATAATAAACTGTGTCGGGCCCAGATTTTGTTTGTATTTTCCCAAAAAGCGCTGAATTGCCAACGGATTGGCTTCTTGCTTTTATTAAGGATCAGAACAAAGATAGGTAGGCTATAAAATGAAATTTGATTCGGAGAGAGGCAAAAGGCGCTTCAGCCTTCTGCACCTTTTCAGTGGATCACGCAATGGTGGACAAGCTAAAACAGCTTGCCTACAAGGTCAACTACAAGTTTGTTCTTGTCCAGCTCTACCCTAAGAACAATCAGCGTAATGCAAGGACCCTAGTGGTTAAGCTTATGCGACATGACTCGCGGGCTATCGATCCTGTCCAATAGCAAAAATGAGACCTTGGATGCAAGCCATCGAAGAGGCCTGTGTTTAACCGGGCTTCGAACGGGCAGTAGACAGAAGAAGGAGGATAAAAGTCAGTTGTCTATCTCAAAACGGGCTGGGATAACCAAGCAGTGAGGAAGGTAAACCCACGCTTTAATATAAAGTCCGAAATTTATGAGGACACAAATCAGTTGCTTATAGACAAACGTGTATCATTCTCAGGCAGCATCAGACGTCCTTAGCCGCAGGTTTATCTCCCAACTCGTCAGCATAACCCTTATTCAGGAACCATGGACTTAAGTCAAATCAACTTAAGGGATTACCAAAACAAGTGAGTAAGTTGATTTATGATAACGGAACGAGTCCAAGAGAGGCCATTTTGGCAAGCTCGCAAATATACCTTACACCCATTCTAGAGTTTATCTTCAGGAACTTGGTACCAGTGATGATAAAGGTGTAGCGAGAAACAGGCAAACAGGAGACTATAATGGCCCCAGCCAACTTTCTTGGCGACCTAGAAATAACGCCTCCAGATGACGTTGGTCGGCTCGTAGCCCATTGCAAACAGGATAACCTTATATGATGCGATGCAAACGCACCCCATACGGTATGGGCAGCAGTGACATTTTTGAGTTTTTTATTACTAGCATTGTATAGATATCATCAATAGGGGAGAAAATGCATTTGAGTCCTTTAATAAATAACTGGCATATGGAGCCTTCTTTATCCTATCACAAGTACATAAGATTTTATCTCAAAGCTGAGGCCGAAACCTTTAAGATGCCAGAAACTGACCGACCGGAGCTTGTATTAAGCACTTTTGGGATCAGAAATGCCATATATTATGGGAAAGATTGAGACGGAATAGGGGTTAGAGTTCAGCTCAAACCCGCTGCACAACTTCATACACTCAGCGTTTGAAAACAGCTATCCTGTGCCAATAAAATGATCCCTTGGTGGAACAGGACGGCGGAAAGATTAACGAAAAAATCGAGGAAAATATTCAACATGGCAAAATTTAACAAAAGATTACAGGATGGCCAAGGCCAACATGAATATAATCTCGAACTAACAAGATCCAAGAGGGCGACCTGGAGAAGTTCTTGTGAAGGAATCAATGAATTGTATTCCAAATCGCGTCTCCAGAAAGTCTAGTGATCTCTAGCAATCTCTGTAGCGATCATTCCAATGGTACAGGTTTCGCCAGAGGGCAGATGGGTATTTGCGGGGCTATTGGCAAACAAAATTGACACAAAACTATTAGCTTTTTTCAAATCTTTGAAATCCCTTGGAGAAGATGCGCAGAAATGCCTTTGTGGACATTGAGGGGGCTTTTTCTGTTCTGCTAAGAGTCGACAGAGAGGGAAGCAATGGAAATGGCTATTGCGCCTCTCACAATCAGGTATATCCGTCCCATGCTAAAACATCGTATCAGGCGAGCCAAATTAAGAGGAGGCATTTTGTCTCCTTAATTATGGTCATTGGTTTTTGATGGACTATTAATTCTTTTAAGTAACTGATATTATGATGTCCAGGGCTAGGGGGATGATTTGGCTATCATAATCATATGGACATTTTATGAAATCATCTCCAACCTCACGCACGATGCACTCAATATAGTGCGGCTATGGTGCGTCCAGGAAGGACTTTATGTCACTCAAAACAAACAGATTATTGTGCGTTTTACGAAGAGGAGAAAGTTTGCGCTCACAGCTTCCTTGTTAAACGGTAGTTTTCCAAAGAAGTTAAATATCTAGGAGTTATCCTGAACCAAACACTGAATTGGAAACAGCGTATATTTAAAATTCAAAATAGAGCCACCAAAGCTTTCTGGGTCTGTCAGAGACTTTAAAGACGATATTGGGATCAATAATCATTAGGCCCATGGATACATACGCACCGGAGGTATGGTGGCCCAAAACCGAGAAGGAAGCACAAATATTATCAGAGCATATCCTGCCTCGGCATTACGGGCTCAATGAAAACATGCCGACTGCTGAGATTAAGGGAGTTCTTTGACTGACTCCGCCCCATCTATATATTAAAATAAACGCTGTAATTACGGCCTTGAAAATGCAGAAGGTAACATTAACCCAGATTATATGGTGTGCATTTGACAATCCTTAAGGAGTTGGTCCATAGCAATGCATTCCGAGTATAAGCCAACTAAACTGGACATCCACAAACACTTCTATATCATTTTGCCACATCGGGACTTTGGTGCACTGGTGAGCCTTCCTTTGAACGAGACTCAACGGTATCATTTACAATCAGGTCTAAAACAGAAGACGAGCACCGATAGCAACATGTGACATTGAAACGGCCCTCTTGATGTCCTGGGGATACGAATACTTCCGTCTTCCAAGCAGAAATATACGGTATGGAGGTTTGCTCCTAGTTATGAATAACTAAATGCCTATACGGTGCAAAAATCTACATTGTATCAGGCAGCCAAGTAGCCTTAAAGGCTTTTAAGTTCTACCGTTAATTCAAGGCTGGTATGGGACTGGCTAAATACAGCTAAACCGCTGGTAACTAAAATTAAGGTAACACTTATGTAGGTCCCAGTGTACACTGTGTACACTGCGCCAGAAGGACACCTTATAACGATGGTAAAATACTAGGAGGATATTCCAAAGTTCTCTTACTGGCGCAGAAGCCCAGTTCTATTAAAGAGCTTCTCGTACTTAAGAAGGCAGAGCTGACGCTACCAACTGGCTTCCTCATAGGCCATGCCCCCTTAAAATATCACCTTACCATACAGCCATTTTCCGCCAAGAACTTCAACCTCTAAAGAGTTTTGATAAAATTTTGGAGTTTTTGACAAAATTCTTCAGAATTTGGCCAACGCTGACCAATATGGCCAACTTAGCTATTTCTCTACAGAGTTTAATGATATTAAGTTTGCGTGAGCATGGTCAATTAGGATGGAACTAGGATATTTCTAAACCGATTAGAATCACCGATAATTTTGGAAATGGAATTCCAAACTGATTTATAGACGTAGTTTTGGAATTTCACCAATTACGATGAAATTTGGCTTTTTAATAACCAATTTTGATAAAATCCAGCTTACGCGATGGAAATGGGATTGTATAAAGATATTTAGATGAAGTCCTTGAGTGAAAAAACCAAAAATATTGTTTACCAAAACGCAATAATATTAGTGAATTAACAAATAATTGACAGCCGCAGGAGAATTGTTTTTATGCATAAACTATCATTCTCTGAAATGAATTTAACAAAAGTGGGAGAATGTTGTATTGCACTCATGAGCAAAGTGATATTATCCACCAGGGATAATATCTCGCTTTACACACTAGTATCATATATAACTATTATTTATATTGCGGTTTGTTTTGTAATTTCTGGCGATGCGAGCGTGAGCCGACAAATATTTGTTTTCATCACTCGAAATATTTTTTTTAACAAAAAGAAGATTTTCACGTTTTTTCGGACGTTAATCTATCAATGATAAGTGATCTTATCATTTAACAGAATTGATAGGGTTTATTAATTGATTGCGATATGTACACCTGCTATTAACGAGTGAAAATGACAAGGAACACTTCCAATGTGAAATATTGGTCTTCGAAGAACCACCGTACACCGAAGAAAACCCTCATTTCTGTGTGTTTTATGCCCACACAAATAATAGGGGGCTTTCCTTGATTTTTTGATTTGGTGAATTATATAATTTGCTAAGTCAATTCGTTCTTGCCTCATATCTAATGCATGAAGCTAGAATTGTATTTTTGTAGTTTGGTCGTAGCTACCTAATGAGTAGACCCAACTTTTTGTTCGTGTGAGCTTGTCGGTACGAAACCAAACTACTACAGAGAAAACTCAAGGAATGTTTTCACTTTTTGGAGTCGATACACTGAGTATTGACCTCGGGTTAAAGTATCGGGTATTTTGATATTTCTATTTTTTTTTGGTAGAAATATTTATAAATGATTGGCCTCTTCATTTTTTCTAATTAACTAGTCGAAAATGTTGTGATATATTTTGTCTATAAAAAGCCGAAAGAATCTTATTGATTTTAATACAGACAAAATTATTTTGAATTTTCAGCAAATTCTAACCTTAAAATAATTTTGAAGGCGGAACCAAATAAGTCGGCACCTGCTGAATATTAAGAACCAATAAAACTAATTTCTAACAACACAATTGGCAAACATAATTGCCATAAAAGATAAACGCAAACTTGCTGTAAAATTTATTTGAATTAATTGTGACCGTAATTACAACAAAACCGGAAGTGTGTAAACACAACTATACAGGAAAATATATTTCAAGTGTACACCTCTCGTATTGTCGACAATTAATTAAATGTGTTTCCGAGTTCATTGTACATGGCACAATTAGATTTGATAAAAATAGTAAAAAAAACGTGAACTTCGTAAAATCCGATTCATCTAGATAATAAGTTTGTTAATAATTTTTAATTAAAACACAATTTTTATTAAATCTATTGTGGTACTATAATTATACCATAGTTAACCCTCGAACTCAATATCTGTATAAATAAGAAAATGGTTTCACTCTAAATAAAAAAATTGGAATGATACGCACAGTAATTAATTAATTATTATTGTTATTAATTGTTTTTTTTATCACTATCACTTACAGTTTTCTTATTAATTTATGGTATGTTTAAATAGTAATTGAAGAACAAATCAAATTTAGTTTCATTTTTTAACAAGATTTCAGTTCCGTAGCGTGATATTTTTTGCTTGTTTACTAAACACACCATACATATTTAATATCTGCTCTAAAAATTATTACCACTATTAATAAATCTGTACGATTTGTGTAAGTACACATTGTATAAAAAAAATTAATTCCATTTGTTTTCTATTATCAAATTTAAAAAAAAAATGTTTTCCTCTATAATTATTATTTACAACTTTTACAAGCAGCAATATTTTATATGTACGTAATAAAACCTATTTGTTCTAGGAAGTATATACTCGTAACTATCATTTCGAAATTTCTAGCATATAATAGTGGTGACACAATTGAATAAATTTTTGTATAATTTGTGTGATGTGCGTGTTGCGCTAGACCATGAACAATCTTGATAAGTCGGTATATTTCTAATTAAATCAAGATAATTTAGACATCGGATTTCATCTGTCGGAAATGTTAAATTTCTGGTGTTAATTTTAATAGAACTGAGATTAGATTTTTAGTTATTTCTATATTTCTACGATCAAAGTTCCCGGTAGGGCGTCGAGTCTACCACTGTAAACTCTTTTACACAACAACATCGAAGGAAAGTAAAGGTTTATTAATATTAAAGAATCGACCCGGTTCTAGATACTTAGATAGTCAATAGTTACTATGTTTTTGTTGGTAATGTATGTGATAAAATAGTTAGCACAAGATAACACAATTTCTAAACTACATGACCGCTGGATCCTTCAAGTTTTTGGAAAACTGAGATTTGTTTTGCTGCTATTTCTGAAAATCCAAATCAAAAAAATTAATAAAAACTCTGAAACAATAATTATAAATTACAATTAAATACCAAATTGAATTTTATAGCAACAATTCCATATTTACTTACTACTTCATTTTCCTGGATTGATTTCTGGAAATCTAGAGTTGATTCAGATATCAATAATTACTGTTTGCTCTTCCGATAAACCACTCAATTTCTTTAAGTGTAAACTCAATAAAAGTGTTATAATAGAATATAAATTATGAATAAATAATAATCAGCTTTAACTAAATACTGCTTAATCATCCATAAACTCAAAACCGTTTAACCCTCAGAGAACACACAGGGTCAATTTGACCCTTACCTCAAATTCGATCGTAAATATCTTAAAAGCATTTCCCAATTGGCGGGCCTGAGGCTTTCTAGTTATACTTTTGAGTACTAAAGATACTTTTGAGTGCAGGGTCATTCTAACCGTGTTGTGTGTATCCAAGCGTCAGTTTACTCCAAAAAAAAATATTTTTTATTTGAGGTGTTACAGGTTTCACACTTCAAAGTGAACCCTTTACACTTCAAATTGAACTTTTTATAATTCAAATTGAACCTTATATATTTCAAATTGAATCTTTAGCAAATTAGATATATGACCAATTAGGAGACAACTCATCTATTTCTTAACGGGTTTTAGTGAAATTTGACATCCGCGATGGAAATGTGATTCTAAAATGATTTTCAGATCAAGTTTTGGAATGTGGCTAAGTATATGATGGGACTTACCTATTTCTCATCAAATTCCATTAAAATCCGTTAAAAAATAGATAAGTTCCATCCTAATTGCCTATAATGCAGAATCCATTAAAAATTAAAATACGAATGCCGCCAAATCAAATAAAATTATAGAAAATTATTTAAACAAAGAATATGCAAACTTGCGATTTCAATTATAAGATGTACTTGATATTGATAAAGAAAAACTTATAAAAAATTGAGATTTTTTAAAACTGAAGGTCATTAAAATTTGATTTGTAGACAGTTATTGGCTTATGATTATTTGTTGATCTTGAGTTTCTCATTGCCCTCAACAATGCTGATGATTTTTCTGACATCAATAGTAGTAATATTATAAAAGATAGCATTATTCGTGACGCCTTATTTACATATTCTTTGTTTTGTTTTAATTTGATTTAAATGAGCTCATTATAGTTTTATCAACCTCTTGATTTAATATTCGAATCATTTGATATACATTCGCATGTATAAAACACCTTTTCGACAGAGTTATCTTAAAATCTTTGGGTGTACAATACATAAATGACTATTTCCAATATTTCTTGTTTCATTTATTTTTAATAAGGCCATAAATCCCAAAATCTGGAGAATAGAAAGGTGGCGAGGACTTTAATAACTATAAAAGTATGTTTATTATTGATCGATTGCTGCTGAATTGTGGTGCAATAATAGCATTACATTAAACTGTTGGTCTATTTGTCAATCTATAATCTCTTTTCATAATTTCTCCGCCTCCAGTGCGGTTTCGGTCAGCTTTTAATCTATTTAACATCTTTTTCGATATTTTTATATCATGTTATATCTAAGAATTAAAAAATAAATAAATTAACGTATCTAACATTTGTTAGAAAATTCGTTTTCAATACTAAAATGTTCGTTCTGAGAAACCGTATTTTAATGTTTCCACTTACACTCATCCTAACCGTGAAATAATTCAGTTTCTCACGATGCATATTTTGGTACCAAATATGAATTTTCGAAAGAAATGTCAGATATGTTAATTCACTGTTAGGTCAACGAAATTAAAAAAAAAAAAACAAAAACAAAAAGGTACACCAAAACTGTGAACCGATTTCACACGCTTTATTTTTGGATCTTATCATCGAAATTAACCAAAAAAAAATTCCAAACTAAAATATAAGCTTACCAATTATTGGATGGGCCAGTTTTTGATGCTTTTATTTATATTATGGGTTATTCTCAAATAATTCAAAAATGAATATGATAGATTTTTTAAAGAAATTAGAACATACCATGCGCTCACAGTTCAAATTTTAACGGGCTAATTGAATTTAAATTTTCGTTGTGCACAGAATCCGCATTATTGTGAATATCTAGTGATATTCTGTTGACGGAATTCTGTTACCAAATGCGATTTATCGGAAGATTGACAAAAAAAAAAAACAAATTAGGTTATAAATTAAGTTTATTTTTTAAAGTTTAAATCGCAATTATTGTTTATACAAAAATTGAATCTATTTTTACTATACTATATTTTGTATAATAAACTCACAAATAATTTGCTTGACACAAATAAATGTACATAATTTCCTATAATCTGTAAACCCTGACATCAATGATATAAACCCAAACCGTTTACAATTGACTAGTGTCATCTATCCTAAATTATTAATTATCTATAATTAACAATTTATAGTGTATCAATCAAATGCTGGTACAGTGGCCAGTATTTTGGTAATAATTTAATGTCAAAAACAACAATAACAATAAATAATTAAAATTAAGATAAGTATTTTTTAATGAAATTCCAGACACCTTGAATAATACTTAAGATTTGTATAGGATCTAGGATATAGTTCCATAATAAAGCCAAATTCAGATTTTTTTTTTCTCAATCAGATTATAAATCTTCTTCACTCTATCGCAATAAATTTCTGAAAAAAATACTTTCGTTTTAAAGTACGCCTGAATCTATGCTGTTGAGTACCAAGTGTTGCTACTATAAATTACTAAGAATTTAGAAAAATCTTCATTCGCATCTCTATAACACAAAATCCAACACCTGGAAATATGCAACTTCTATTTTTTCTGGTAAGGATCGGAATAGAAAGTTGCGGGGTTCCTATCTAAACTTTTTTAATTACCTATTGGCTTAAAGTTAAAACAAACTTTTCTATAAGAATAGAATATAACTTTAAAATATCGTCACCTTTGATACCAAAATGTTCGTAGTGAGAAGCTGCACTCGAATTGCCACACCCACGTTAATTGACTGTTAGTACAACGTCGTCGTCCTAACGATGAACCAACGCCGGTGCAAAAAGTCAAAGGAGTTTCTTACGACGAACCATTTGGTATCCAAAAATAAATTTTGAGAAAATTTCAGATACGTTAATTCAAAGTTAGACCGACGATATAACAAAAATTAAAAATTATTAATTAAAATTGTTGAATTCACTCTATAAATGTGGCGAAGGAAACTACTAAAATAGTTCAAGGTCACAATAACTACAGCATATCGCTAACAAAGTATAAAATCAAGTGTAAATAAATATTTTAGTATTCAAGTTAAGTACAAACAAAATTATTTTTGATTTTATTTACAAATTTGAGAGAAAAGAGAACGAAAGTAACATAGTTAATCGCGTTTAGTTAAAATTGGTACTTTGATCTTTTTGAACCATTCCAAAACAATTATGATAACTGATAGATAATCCAAAATAAAAACATTTGATTTTAGTTTCTTAGTAATTAATTATCTCCGCACATCACTTAAATTGTAGATTGGATTTGGAATATCAATTCTGTTTCTTTAAAGTTGGGAATTCGTTTTTATTACATTTATTTATTTATTTAAATATTATGAAAAAATGATTTTCCCAATTTTCTTGAGAAAATCTAAGCATGCTGACACCAAAGTGTCCTTACTATATGTAATATTGGCATAGTACCTAGGATATCCGAAACCAATTTCAGTTTTGAGGAAAATAGGGGATTAGTGTCGATCTAACCAAATATACATCAAATATTATGAAAAAATGATTTACCGAGTTTTCTTGAGAAAATCCTAGGAAGCTGACGCCAAAGTGGCCTATATGCAAAATACGCATAGGGTCCAGACTATCCGGAACCAATTTCAGTTTTAAAAAAAATAGGGGATTAGGGTATTTAGGCCAACCGTATTTGATACGATTTAACCCAATATATACCATAGGAAGCCTAGGTCCTATGTCAACTTTGCATGCCACTTTGTTCTCAGCTTCCTAGGATTATCTAAAGAAAAATCAGATTTTCTACTATTCTACCATTTCGACTAGAACCCATTTTAATTTTATCATATAAATATGAAGAAACCCGATTATTAAAGACTTTATATGAAACCAATAATCCTCCACTTGAGGTAGAATCACAACTTAAAAAATCGGAATTCGCAATAAAGTACGTGGGCAATTACTATGGATCGTGCTAGCAAAATGCGAACATTTTTAGGGCAAATATTTGTATGGAGCTTCAAACCATACAAAGTGGAATTGATCTTGCCACATACAACTTGTGAATCCCATGTGAACCTGTTATTTATACATAGATTGTTAATATGATTCATAAAATTAATTTTCACACTATTGATAAAAATGTCAGGAACCACTGGAAAGCTCCTTTTAGAAATGAAAATTGCTTTTGTTTTTGCGGTGTTTAGTGAGATTTCATTAGATTTGGACCAATATAGTATGGTGGATAGATCCAAATTTGATATTATTGAAGATTTCTGGAAGGTATTTGAAATATTTTATTACGTGAGGTAAGTCATTTATAAAAAGAGAAAATAGAGTTGGCCAAGTATCGTTCCTTCAAATACAGCTGACATTATACGCTCGGGTTCCCATTATTTTCCATTCATGATTATTTTTTGATATCTATCTGTTAAGTAATTAACCATAAGTTTAAGTGCTATATTATCCAAATTAAAGAAAAGCATTAACTTCTGCAATAACAAAACATGGTTGGAAGAGTCAAAGGCTTTCGAGTAATCCAAAAGTATAAGAACAATAAATGAGTTGATCTTGTCAAGGTGACAAGCCAGATCAATAACAACATGAAGAAGGGTTGTTGTTGCATTATGGTTACTACGAAATCCGGATTTAAACTGATTTGGATAATTAAACTTAGCTAAATGCTGGTTGATTTGGTCACGAAGAATGATTTCAAAAACTTTGGATAGAATCGAAACTAAAATAATCGGTCTAAGATTATTCAAAGAATCAAGCCCTTCTTTTTTATAATCTAAATCACTATATTCATTTTCCAAATATCTGGAAATTCGGAATGCATGATACAATTATATGAATCATGTAGGTCAAAGGTGATATAACATACGGTAAAATATTCTTAAGAAATTTTAAGTTGATTTTATCGTGACCTAATTAATTCGATGCATTGCCTAAATCGGTCGAAGTACTAGATTTTCCGGCCCCTAATCCAACATGATTGCAGTTATTCCAAATTCGTTTCATATTTAATTTACTATTTCTAAAAAAGTATTTCTGTTTTGAGATTCTTATCAAGCTAGTCACCCTATTGCGTTCATTATGATATATTTTTAAGTCATTGACATCGGCTGTTCTCCTATACTTAATGTAAGCATGATTACTCGCTAGCATACTTTTAGCAATACTACTATTAAACCATGGAGCAACAAATTGGCTATGAACTATTTTTTTCGTTGGTACACAATTATTATGAAAATAATATGGGCAATCACTGGAAGGTGAAATTGACATTATTGGATGAGTGCAAGAAACTCCAGTTAACGTCGGGGAAAAAATTGATGATAATTTCAGCATCCAACTGACTATAGTCATATATAAGCCTGTAATCTATCTTAATGCGCTTTGATTTAGCTATATAAGAAATCGCCAGTAAATCATCGTCGGAAATATCACTCAATGTATATTGATTGACTAGACGAAAATATTCTAAACTAATCTGACAATAAATTGATCGAGCCAAGTACGATCATGGCTAAGTGAAAATGGAACCGATATTAAATTGTTCGCTTTTAAAAGATTATAGAACTTATTGGATTGATTAATCATGTTACAATTTATATTGCATTCAATTATAAAATTATTGTAGTTTAAAATGGACGATGATAAAAATTCCTGAAAATTGTCTAAATCGGATTGCGTAGGAGTTGACCGCGATTGTAGTTGATTTGCAACTGCAAAGTGCAGTTTTATTATATCAACATCCATTATATCGGAATAATTTTACTACCCTCTGCCTGCGCTTGGTCGGGTTGGCGTAAACAGTTTATTGCGGTGCAGTTACAATAATAATCTCTAGGAGTTTCCGGGAAAATTTATCAATCGGCTACAGATTCTAGCTAATGATGTTTAACATTTTTTTTTTTTGAAAGGATTATAGTAAAATGTGTGAACTACGGTCAGCTGTAGTCTGATATTTGCACTGTGAACATCATACGCGAAATTTTGAGTGACAGTTATTTAAAATGCCTCCAAGCTTATGCTACAACTGGCATAATTAATCGATAGATTGCCAAAAATAAAATAGGACCACGTGACGGTCAACTATGTGTAATGTTAAAAATATCCGGAAAGCGGCTGTTTTCTTAATAAAGGATGTAGTGGAAGACCAAGAGCGGCAACATCTGCAGATAATCGTAGAATGGTGATTACTAGCAAGATGAATAGACGCAAAACAGCCCCGGAAATCACTGCAGAATTAAATGTTGCTTGCCCAACAGCAGTTAGTGTTTCTACTGTTAAACGTCGCCTACAGAAACCCGGACGCCATGGCCATGTATTGCTATGGAAAAGCAATTCCTATGCAAACAAAAAAAGCAAAAGCGACTTAAATGGGGTCGTGAACACCAACATTGGATGGACGATAGAGGATTGATTGGAAGAACTTTTTTTTTCAATACAATAATTTATTGAATTATATTATTGCGAGCTATAGATCATGAAGTTTCCAAGATAACGGGTCTTTATTAAAAAAAAAAAATCAATCCGAAACTATCTCATGTTTTAAACGGTTTTTGGTTCTTTAAAAACTCAATTAGGCTTTTTTAAAGCTTGTAATATTGAATATTTAATCTCTCTTAGAATTGAGTTAAATTACTACTTAAGTTAATTAAAATTTTTGTCAGTATTTGGTGCTATCAAGTAATGTAAAATTCGTCTAGTCCCATGGTTATGACGACTTCTTATTTATTGAAAATCCAAATCGTGCTTTATCAAATTATTGATCAGTTTATATAACAACATTAATTTTTAATTTCAATTTACAAATTCAAACTTCTAAAATTTTGAAATAGTAACAAACTAGGATATTTAAAAGGTAAATGACAAATGTACTTCAAAGCTCGTTTCTGTAAAATAAATAATTCATCAAGTTTATATTTAACACAGTTACTCCAAGTTGGTAGGGCGTATAATATCAAAGCACCCTGTATTTTATAGAGCCATAATCAAAAAATCTGAGCTTTTATAAGGGAATTAGAAACGAGGAAAAAACGAAACTTTTCATAGTGAAATACACAAAATATATGGGAAATCACTTTTTTTCCTAAGACAAATTTTTAAAAGAAAACTTTATAAATTCTTAATTATGATTTTTGAAATTATTTCATAAATGTTTGAGTTTCAACATATTTGAATATCGTTTAAGTAAATCGTTTTCATTTTCTTGTAATAATCGATTTATTTAAACCAAAATATAAAAAAAAATCATAACAACAGCATTCTGGTCAAATTGAAATAAAAGCTTACTACAATTCGATTGATCATTAAGTCAATATACATTACATAGATGGCAGTATTTGCCGTAACAATTTGGTAAAATCGTATAAAAAATTACCACCTGGGGAAATTTCAAGTTCAAAAATTGTGGGAAAAGTAAAACAAATTCACAAAATATAGGATCGTGTGATGATTTTGTTTTTCTGTAAACATTTTAGACATCTTACGTACACTAGTAAAACTAAAGATAAATTTAGCGAGTATTATTTTAATTCGTCAGAGCCAACTTTGATGTATTTTTCAAAATGAAAGTTCGAAAAACATATTTTAGAAATAATTTTATTTTAATATTTCTGCAACTAATATTTACTTAACACTCAATAAAGCCTTCTTGTAAATTTTTATTAAAGATATGTAGAAAACGTTTATATAAACATTTTATAATATTTTTGGTTTTTCATTGATAAATTTGAAGCTATAAAACACCATTTTTACTATGGATTTCTATGGAAATCTGTGAAAAGCTATACCACTAAAAAAGCTTTTAAAAAATACGTCATTATGATTATGGCTCTATACTCTTGAAGGCTCTGATAATATTAGTGACAAAATAAATGAATTTTATATGGCAAGTAAACATTTGAAAGACAAAAAGTTGCGAACCCTTTTACTTCTTCTTTACTTTATCAATATGTTTTTTCCAGCTTAGCAAATTATCAATAATCACACCAAGATAAGTATATTCAGTTACATGCTCAATTGGTTAATTATCGTAAAACAATGTGAAACGTGCTTTCTCTTCAGATTAAACATTTTTGTTTCCAAATAGTAAAGTTAGTTTTTCCGGAATTTAATATTAAACGGTTAAGCTCAAACCATTTGTTAATTTTGACAGGATCATTTTCCATTTCAAAGTGCATACTGCTGAGACTTTCATCTATTTCTGTGATGTCATTAATAAAAATATTAAACAAGGTTGGTCCTAGAATTGAGCCTTGTGGAACACCTTTAATAATTTTCATAATTTCACTTACTGCGTGTCCTACTTCTACTATTTGTTCTCTATTTGTTAAATAATCTGCGAAACAGTCTAATTGACCTTGAGAAAGAACTAACATTTTCAATTTCATTAAAAGTACCTCGTGGTCTACAATATCGAATTCCTTTTTAATATCAATGAAGATACATCCAACGTAGCATTTTCTAATAAAGAAGCATTCACAAAATTCAGAAGTCCCAACAACGCAGCAGTAGTACTTGAATTTTTTCTAAATCCAAGCTGTAAATCTGAGATTATAAACCTTATTTGCCGATAAAAATATATTTAATCTGTCCATTACTATGACCTATGACGCATTTAATATTGATATCGGCCTGTTATTGTTTAGTAGTAAATAATTTCCAGATTTTGGTATCGGAATAACCTTGCCCAATTTCAAGAAATTGGGAAATTTATTATTAATAATTACATTTTGCGTAAACACTTGCAAGATTTCCAGAAAACTTTGTAATAAATTTCGCCGAGATTCCATTGACTCCTGTAGAAGCACTTAGGTTTAAGTTCTGCGTTTATGTTGTATAACCTCCTCTTCATGAATACGAGTGAATTGTAAAGGAATAGTAATGATACACCTGATGTAGTAGAAATCAATTACATTTGGTTTGGGTAGTACCTGTGTAATACTCTCGCCAATAGTGATGAAAAATGTATTAAACATATTACTAAGTCTCAACTAATCTGATACAATATCAGTCCCAAATAATCAGACCAGTTCTCACTGCATAATTGACATCTCTATAAAGAACTTGTTTCACATTTTTCCAAAGATTTCTAGAATCAGAGCAATTCCCAAATTCTTTACAGTTATGTATTTTCTGTAGCTTAGTATTTTTATTGGTGTCCATCTTTTCATAGCTACTATATTGTTGAACTAACTAAGAGTTACTTGGAGATCTATTCATCATCCGCCGGTATCTTTTTGAGAAGCTTTTTGTTTACCCAGTCTTTCCTTTTTCTCTGTCTATTTATCAAAATAAATTTGTGTTACTTTTGACTACAACCGATAAATTTCTGATTACTTCGCCAAAATCTGATTCATTCTTAAGGAAATCCCTTAAGGAACAATGCTCCTATCGTAAGATAAATATTTGTCTACAACATGAAAATCAAATTTATAGCTTAAATCCGAAATTACGTGATTTGTGTTATGGACAGATTTTGAATTATTCGGTACCCGAAGACGAATATTCGTGAGCAGATCTATGGCTGAACGTGAAAGAAAAGAGTATATTGAGGCTGCTGTAAAGCAGGAGGTAGTTCAATGATAATTTGTGGCTGTTTTACTGGTACTATTGTAGGGGATATTGTGAAAACTAACGGAATACTAAGAAAAGAAGGATACCGAGAAATTTTGCAGATCGAAGCACAATACCTTCAGGAATTCGACTATTGGGTCAAAATTTTGTCTTTCAACTAGATATTGACCCAATGCATTCATCTAAATTATGTAAAGACTATCTTCGATATTTAGAGGAGGAAGAAAGTATTAAAATTATCGGATGGCCTCCCCAGAGCCGTAATCCAGTTACTGTGGAAAGAGCTGGACCGGGTAGTACGGTAATAAGCTCCAACATCAGCTACTGTTATGTGGAACAAACTTGAATTAACTTGGAATCGAATAACGTCAGAAACTCTGGCAAAACAAAGAGGAGGTAGTATATTTCCATTAATGGAAGTGGGGATGTAGGAGGTAACAGACTAATGTTTGTTTGATATTTTGCTTTTATTTCTGGTACTGCAACAAATAGCTTAAATCATATGGTAGTAAGTTTTTAAGAGGTGCTTTGTACATTTTTATCCAATTGCCATTTTTCTTCTATTGGCGGTTTTTATGATTAAATTAAAAAAATTAAGATTTTAATAAAAGTTGGCGAATAACATTTCTACGACATTACACATTTAGAATAGTCGATCAAAATTACCAAGTAATTTTGAATTATAGTTTTATAGCCACATTTTTATTTCATATCTATCGTCAAGCAAAATGCAATAGAAACCTAGATAGATTTTTGAAACATTTGGCGGATATTATTTTTCTCAATGAACCTAAACAAAAAATTTATGAATTAAATATTATTTAGCAATTTTTAAATGTGTGGTTCTTTTAATCTTTCGTTTTGTTTACAGTAAAATTTTCCACCTTGCTGCTTTACTAAATAAATAAAATGTGTTTTGTAAAAAATTAAGATTTCAACATAAAAATTTATATTGATTCGATTTATTTATGTTTTATTTATTTATTTGTTTCCTTATTTTCATCATTATAGATAATTTCTTAAGTACTTATCACAAATATAACCTTACTAAATTAGCATTACATAAATAAACAAGTATATAATTAATTTGACTTAAACATAAAATACTATTAATATTATATTGAGATAAACAAAACTCAACTGCTTAGAAAACTAGGAAACTAGGAAGTTCATGTGGTATTTAAAATTAAAAAAAACTGTTTTTGACGAGAGCTATCAAACATATTATGAATAATAGAAATATTTTTTGATACTTTATACGATTTTGCATTTTCAACGCTTAGATTAAGGATATAAATTTATAAGAACAAACGGTGTGCAAAGAAACTTTAATCTGAACAGAACGCGATTAGTAAGGTATAAAAGATTTTCCAAAACATTAATATGACATTTGAAATTTATGTTGTTGTCCAGAATCACTTGTTATTTGGAGTGCAAGTTACTGCGGGTAAATATATAAAAGTATTTTCATTGCTATTATAATTTTTGTTTTCACATTAAGAACTGCAATACTTTGTACTTATCACTCATAATCATGTAATGATGATCATCAAACCAGTCCCTCAATAAATTCAAATCACAGTTATTTTAACATATACCTATGATAGATCAGATCATCATTATATAGTAGTGCCAATTCTTCTGCAAATATTATTTTGTCTACGTGAATATTAAGTTCTAGAAGGGATTTACTGTAAATGAGGAACCTATCCAATAAAAAAATTGTTTTCGCACTACACACTACAGTTATTATCTAGGTGATACTAATGATCACGATTTTTATGCACTTAATATTATGCTGATTGATAGCTTTAATTTTTAACTTAATTTTTAAAATTAATCAGTTTTATTATTAATATTTTTATATTTTTATGTACACCTTTATTCACTCTCCAAATGTTCCTACCTATCGCTTTTGACCAAAAAAAAAAAAAAAATGTTCGGCTTCTTCAGACAGAAAAAAAAAATGATTTCCTCACCAATACTTTTAAAAATTCACAAAATAAAATACTGAGACTAATTAATAATACGGGGCTATTACATTACAGTGCAAAAAGTATTAAAACAAATTAACTTAATACACTAATGATTCCATGCCTCTTAGATTCAGCTAGACATTTTTTTCACCCCCTTTCATTCCCCCATTTTCCATTTTCTGTGATGAACTTCTGAAATATATGGGACCGAAATTTGGGATCGGTTCAACATGGTATATTTCAAAACGGAATATATCAAAACGACATCTGTTACATTATGAGATGTGGTACACTATGACATATTTAAATAGAGCATATTTCAAAACGGCATATGGTAAACTACGGCATAAGTTGCACTACGGCTTATTTCAATATGGCATATTTCAATACGGCGTATTGTACATTACGGAATACGGTACACTACGGCATATTTCAAAAACGGCATATTTCAATACGACGTGTAGTACATTACGGCATAAGGAACACTATGGCATATGGTACACTATGTCTTATGGCACGTTACAGAATATTTCAAAATGTCATATTTCAGTACGCCATATGGTACTATGGCATAAGGTACAAGACGGCATGTGGTGCAATATAGTAAATTCTAAAACTTGGCTATTTCTAAGCAGATTATGATGAAATTTGATAAGTGCAATGAAAATGTAATACTAAAATGGAGTATAGACAAAGTTCTGAAATATGATCAGTTATGGTGGAACTTGGCTATTTATTAACCGAATAAGATGAAATTCAACATATACGATGGAAATGGGATTCTTAAACTGATTTTAGATGAAGTTTTAGAATATTGGCAATTTTGAAGGAACTTGGCTGTTTCTTAACCGATTATGATGAAATTCGACGTATACGATCGAAATGAGATTCTAAAAATGATTTTAGATCAAGTTCTGGAATATGGCAAATTATGATGGAACTTGGCTATTTCATAAGTTTTAACAGATTATGATGAAATTCGACAAGTATGATGGAAATGGCATTCTAAAATGAGTTTTAGATGAAATTCTGAAATATGGCCAATAATGAAGGAATTCGGCTATTTGTTAACTGATGATGATAAAATTGATGATGATAAGATTGAAATGTGATTTGGTTTTTTGATGAAGTTTCAGGATATGGACAATTTTGATCGAACTTGGATATTCTCTTAATAGAAATTTCCTTCACTTAACGATTTTCTTTTAAACCTTCACCTAACAGAATTCTCCTCCAATTAGTAGAATTACCTTAAATTTACTTAAATTTTCCTTCACCTATTGGAATTTTCTTTAGTTATCAGAATTTTCTTTCGCTTAACAGAATTTCCATTCACTTAAAAAAATTAAATTAATTCTGATTTAAGTTTTAATTTTTGTTGTATTTTTTGCCGAACTATAGCAGATATTTTATTGAACTTTTATTTTCAGTTAGTAACCGCATTCCAGTTTTGTGGTTATTTAAAAAAAAAAACACTTTCGCACTACAACAGAAACACCCACTGAAAGTAAAGTATATTTATTACCTGTCAATCAATCATGATTTTCTAATGTTGGGTTTTTCCATGTTCGTTGTAATGAATTAATCAGGCAAATATAAACGAAAATTGTCGGAAATCTTGTAGATTTATAAAACCGAATGAAGTTCGATTCCGAACTTTATTCAGTTTTGAATGAAAGGTGTTAAATTACTCAATTATTAAATAGAGAAATTTGGAGCCATAATAATTTAGTAAACGTAAAAAAATGATAGAAATGAAATATAATTCTTAATAAAATTTCAAAAAATCACATTTATTTTTTGTAAGTTTACAATTTTAAGTTAACAAACTTATTTTCGAGTCCCTTTTCAAACATACTTGTCGAATTTCATTTTAATCGGTTAACAAATGGCCAAGTTTTAAAATATGCCATAGTACATCATATGACGTAGTGTACCATATACCGTTTTGAAATATGCCATAGTGTACCATATGCCGTAGTGTACCATATGTCGTCTTTAAATAGGCCGTTTTGAAATATGCCATAGTGTACCTTACGCCATAATTTACCATATGTCATTTTGAAATATGCCATTTTGAAACATGCCGTTTTGTTATATTCTTTAATGAAATATACCGTATCGACTGTGACACCCGGAATTTCTATAATTCAAGGAACAACATCCTAATAGAGATTTAGAATAATTAGAAATGTGATTGTTTTTTTAGTCTAAACACATATATGACACAGTTATTAAAATCCGTTTGGAGTTCATTGGAATACTGCTTTTGAAGACCAAAAAACTTAATTTCCGTAACGAAAATGTGACAGGATGCATGACTTCATCAACTGTTTTTAGTATCTTAAGTGAAGAATTTTGTCGTAGATCACAGCATTCTTATTAAGAAAATAATTCTTTTGCTGACAGATTCAATATATGAGAGTTCCCAACAGAGAGTTTTGTCAAAAATTACCCCACGATTTTTAACAGTGTACTGTGCTGCCGTCCTGAAACCAAAAGCGGTATCTACTGGTGGCATGAAATTGAGATATTATGCTTTAAAGTTTTGGTAATAGCCCTTTGTAAATTGGAATGTTTACTGTCTAATAAAGCTGATTCCTAATCAAAGTAACAGTAGCAGTATACTAAATACTAAAAACAAATGCGGTTTGTACATATTTGCACCAGCAGTTACTGCGTTTTTAGCTAGTAGTATGTAGATAACCCATTCGTGCTTAGAAAAGGTATAAATTTTAGAGATATACGATAAAATGATGCGTGTTTTTGGAAGAAATAATGTAGATACTGAGTTTTCCGTCGGTAAATAGGTAGAATAACATGCCATGTTACTAACAAAACCATAAACTCAATTTCTAATTTTTTGTAGATACGGCGTTTGATTCTAGGACGGCAGTGTGGTCACTAGATGAAATAAAAACACATTCTGTTTTATCACAATTTAAGGAGAGCCTGTTCCTCAATGAGCAATCACAAATAAAAGCTATATCAAGATTTACTTTATTGAAGCTATCGCCAATAATCACTGGATCGCTAGAAGCGGTATATCACGTTCCAGAAGTAACCAGAAAGATATAAGTGAACTAAGTTTCTAAGCTTACAAGAATCTGGAGATCAATAAGAACGAATGCTTTGCTGAAATCTAGCAAAACAAGTTTACAACATAATTTATCTGCATCGATAGCACTATGCACATCATCACTAATGTGAAGTAAAACAGTGGTAGTATTACGGTGTGGATGGTTAGCAGACTGATAATTGAAAAGTATGTTGTCCGATTCAAGGTATCGCAATATTTGCGTCTGCAAAATTCTCTCAAAAACTTTAGATAATCCCGGCTGCTAATAAACTAATGTGTCGAAAATCAGATAAATTATTACAAGTTTTATGTTTCAGAATAATTGGAATCTTGGAGTGTTTCCAAATAGAAGTGAAAGTGGATGTCATAATTACACTATTGAAGGTATGAAGTAAGTAGTAAACAATGAAAGGAAAAATAAGTTTTTTATGTAAATTTAATGAGAGTATCATCAACAGCTGTTGCGTTAGATTTGATGGAATTTAGAGCAACAGTGAGTTCAGTAATGCCGATATTTTTAAAGCTGAAGTTACTTTCAAGGAACCGGCTTGCGCAAATCAATTGAACTGTCAATCACTGTACCTGAAAATGTAGAACTGAAAAAAATATTTATTTCATCTACAGAAAATGGAAAATTATTGCCAGCTTTAGCCTTAGAAAAAGATTTAACTGATTTCAGGTTTTTCCAAAAAAAAACTTAGAGAGCAAATGATAATTGAGAATTTTAGAAAAATATCTTACTTTGGCAGCCTTTTTTGCAGAGTACTATTTCTAATTAACTTATATTCCTGGTATAGTACAGTACTTCTTGTTAATATAGAAATTCCTCCGGGGTGGTTTATAAAATACAGCTAACAGAATTCTTTTTAGTTTAGTTTTAATTTCAATTAAAATATCTTCCAAATTAGGAATACTAATTTGATACATTATTTTAAAGCTGAGTGTTGATTTTAAATAAACACAAATAGTACCACCAGATCGTTTTTTTAAAATTTTTTTGCGATCAATATTCAATAAAGAGTATAACATTGGATTTGGTTCACCATTAACCGATGCATGTTCCACCTGCTTAAGATTCAAAGAGTGGCTAAAATTCATCACAGATCCTGACCAAAAAACCGCATTATTAACGGAGAAGTAGGTCCATGCCTAAAACATCAGACCCACAATCATAGTTCAAGGGACATCGAAAAATCTCCTTACTCAGAACAACATATTTGTTTACGCCTGGTCCGAAGTTCCAATGTAATTAATTGCGTCGGCTGTCTTTCACAGACTTAATGAGGCTACTATTCCACCATGTGTAAAAGTAGTTAGGTTTATGGCCTACGGATGCAGTGGGCAAAATAAGAATACAACCATGCTTACTATGCTAGTCAAATGGTTCAACACCTGCATCCTTCGAGGCAGTGGAAATAATATTTTCAATTGCAGGACATAGTTTTATGCAGCAGGATCGTATGTTTGGCAATATTGAGAAGATAGTTCGCTCGAAAGATCACATTATCGAACCTAATGAGTATTCTGACATTTTCCAACAATTCGAGAGAGTTATTAAATTTACAAGGGATTGCGAAATAAATGATTGGCGTGAGCAGGCTAAGAAGCATGTTAAGTTGCCTGGGCAATGGCATTTTAAGTTCAGCTATACTGAGCAGAGGTGACAGAGCTGGTACCATTCTCGTCAGGGGGGAACCTAATTATATGGTTAAACCGTCTTCAATAAAACCACGAGTCATACCTCTAGGCAACTATTATCAAACCCGAGAAATTTTCAGATGTCGAGGTTCTACTGAAAGCTCATTACGGTGATAAATGGCGAAATTTTAATAATCCACGTTTTTACAAAAACCTTTTGGATAGTGAACGCAATAATTCAACTGAACATTACCATGACGTTGATGAATGTTGTCAGTTAGAGCAGGAAGATTTTCCAATTTAAATTTTATTTTATTGTTTTGAGAGGGCAATTATACGTTTTGTGATAATGAAATTTACTAAGTAAATGAATAACTACAGGAAATTTATGTTTATTTGTTTTATAATAAAGAAATCTTTCGAAAGAGTTTTCATTGAGATGCAAAAAATGATAACTTACATACTTCATTACAAAAATCGATAACCCCAAATTTAAAAAAATATTCTTTCTATAACACTCCAATTTGAAGCAATTCGTAGCTAGTTACATAAGCCTCGATTAGAAATATTAGTTTTTTATACTTTCTGCAAAATTGTAAATTTGGATTATATCCGTTTTTGCATTTGAATCCCTCATATACAGTGCTGGGGAAAAAAAATTGGGCAAACATATTTTATTACAAATTGGAGTCTATTTTTGCTAAAATTACAAACTCATTTTAAAAATAAAATTAAAAATATCTACAATTTAGGGGGCAAAATCGATAAATTGCTAAAATATTCAATTTGGCACTTAAGGGCGTGGAAGTAATGGAATAAAATAAACACTTTTTTTTGTACTTTATTGGTTTGTGGAAAATGGAAATTCTAACTTTAATATTAATATTTTGTTGAACCGCCTCTTTACCTCTATTACGGCGGTACAACCCCGCAACTGATGTGTAAAAAAATTGGTAAGGCAATTAGTTTATTTTACGCCTACCATTCTTGGTCATAATTAAGGTGCAGATGTTTTATTGCCTGCAAGTATTTTATTGAGTATAAATAGTGCATATTTTGTAATATTAAGTTATTCTGTAGGTGATCCTAGTCAAATAAAGAATAAAGTGCAATTTTAGTTAAAAAAAATGGGAAAAGTTAGTGAGCAGTGTAAAAGTAATATGTTGATTTTGGCGCGAGAAAATTTAACCACGCGTGAAAAAGCAGAAAGATTAAACATTCCTAAAAGTACTGCCGCTTGGAATATTAAAAAAATGCAAGAGATGGGCAGTACACAAACAAAGAAAGGCTCTGGAAGGCCCAGAAAAACAACGCCAGTGGAAGATTGTTTTTTAATATTACAATGTCATCGGAACTGTTTTAAAACTTCATCGGGCATAAGAGGGAATCTTGAGCGAGCAACAGGAAAACAAATTTCAGACAGCTTAGTGAGAAAAAGACTTGTTAAAGCGTGTTTGAGAGCACTTAAACCAGTCCAGAAGCCTGAGTTCACATTACAAGTGAAAAAAAAAAAACGTTTGCTATTGTCCCAGGAGCATGTTTCTTGGACTCAAGAGATGTGGAATGATGTGATTTTCTCCGATGAATCAAAATTCAAGCTGCAAGTTCGAGATGGTAGAATTCTCGTAAAGAGAGAATCTCGCGAGAGGCTTAGCAACGCATGTCTTTTAATACTTCCACCGAAAAATGAAGGAGTTATGGTCTGAGGATGCTTTTCTGGAAATGAAACCGGTCGATTGTGCTTCCTTAGTTCCAAAATTACAGCAGCTGTTTATCTGCAGGTCCTACATAACGAATTTGAGCCTTCTGTGTTAAAGCTTTTTGGCGAGACTTGCAGATTTATTTTTCAACAGGACAACGCTCCGTGCAATACCGCCAAAATTGTGAGTTATTAATTTTGAATTGTAGATAGAAAAATTGGCTTTCAGATAAACATAAATATTTTGTTAAAAACTTGTTTTTTTTCTTATCTCTTTATTTAAAGGTAAAAAAGTACTTCGCCCAGAATCAACTCAAGCTTTAAAAAGTTTTTTGATGACGATTTGGGAATCCATACCTTCTACGACTTTGAAAAATTTATCAAATTCAATGAATCAGAGGTGTATCGCTGTAATAAAAATAAATGGCGGTCCAACAAAATATTAATATTAATGATAGAATTTCCATAAATCAGTAAAAAACAAAAAATTAAATAATAAATGTTTAATTTATTCCATTACTTTAATTCCAATCAACGTATTTTGAATATTTTGGCATTTTTCGGGTTTTTCCCCTAAATTGCAGGTAAATTTTCTTTTTTTTCAAAAAATTAGGCCATACATGTATTTAAAATGAAACAATAAGCCAATGACTTTCAAAAGTTTTGTAATTCTAGCAAAAAAAACTCCAATTTGTAATAAAATATGTTTGCCCATTTTTTTTTTCTAAGCATTGAAAAAACAGAACAATATCACAGATAATAATAGACAGATTTAAATCTTGTATTGGCGATATTTACATTCCAAATTTCAATACCAAATTCCAATCCAATCTGTTTAGACCAGGACTTACATATAATTTACATTTCTATCTCTTTTTATCCTTTTTACCCATGACTATTTTTATTACATCAAAACAAATACAAAGCATTCCGTTTTTGGGTTTCGTTTGTATACATTTGTTTTGATGAAATAAAAATAGTCATGGGTAAAAAAGATAAAAAGGGATAGAAACGTAAATTATATATTCGTCCTGGGGGTCAATTCTTGTTCCGTGAAAAGTATAATGGAAAATATTTTCAGTGAGAAATATACATTTCCGATTCATGTTCCTTGAGAAGGAAAAAAATGACGTCAAAATCTTTTCATATGAATAAAACTTTCTCAACGACCATTTTGGCAATGAGAACATCATAAATATGGAAATAAAATTCTATTAAAACTAAAATTGTAATTTTAGCATAAAATGTGCATTGAAACTATAATATGATTCACTTTAAACTTAACTACTAAGTAAATCTATTAAAAACTATTCCGTTTGTTTAAGAAAAGCCTCCAAATAGTTAATTTTGTTAAGTTTTAAAAAGAATTTGGTTATTTTTATAATTTATTTTATATTTTGACAGGCAATGACGAAAACTGATTATCTAAATCTGTTTTATCATTTATTTAGCTAATATTTACACCATTTGCTGTATCATCTAGCGGAAATCTATATGAAACTCGATAAAATGTCTGTTTACAGTGTAGCTTACTATGAAAACCACTTATTCAGCGTTTTTTTTCACGATTCTTTTTCATTTGGACATCGAGAATCGCTTATTGTCGTTGTGTGAAATGTTATAAATGATAAAGACTTGATGGAAACAAAATGGAAACATTTTATTCATTAGGTTTTTTCAAAGAACGAGAATTGACCCTCTGGTCTAAACAGATTGAATTGGAATTTGGTATTTAAATTTGGAATGTAAATGTGGCCCATTCAAGATCCACATCTGTCCTATCTGTGACAATATCATCTATTGCGCTTTAGTCCTAAGTTTGTAAACAAATATTTTTGTAATTGTTTTTTTCGACTGACTAGGATTTAGAAAAGATAGAAAAATAATTTTGTCTGCAATCAATGAAACAAAAAAAAAGTACAAAAATGTTTGTACCCACCTCTTTGTTTTGATCAATAAAAATCAGTACAATTTTAAAAGGAACGAGAAACCTTTACACTTTGTAATGTGTTTAAAAGAGATAGACGTCCAAAAATAATTTTTGATTTTGGTCTTGTTAGGTTTGCGAAACTTTTAAATCAAACCAAAAAATAAACAAAGGGCAACTTATTGTTTTCGATGACGGGATACAAAATCATATCAAACAAATAATAAAGAAGAAAAGAAAATTTGCATAAGGTTGTGTATGTGTTTGTGTATCATTTCACTTTTATTTGTATAATTTTGTATCCAGTCATCAAAAACAATAAGTTTAGCTCTGCGACAAGACCAAAATCAAAAATTATTTATGAAAGTCGATCTCTTCTGAACACATTACATGTCGTGTTTTCCATGAGAACTGCACTAGAACTCGATAAATTTTAAATTTCTTTTATTCTATGTAAAGCATGGTTTCCACGATGGCGAGGCGAAAAAATTAGTCAAACTAAAAAGAGAAAGCAAAAATTCACCAATAGTACGATAGAGAGAAAATACCATTTTGACAGAAAAATTGGGACGTCCAGTTTTAAAAATTTTAATTCAGCACTCCGAAATAGGACGTTTAATCTTAAAAAAAGATTAGATGGATCATCTTTTTTCGGATTAGTCGCTGATTTTCGGAATTCATATTGTCAATTTGAAAAAATTTTTATATTTATTTTATTATTAAATATTTTTTTTTTTTTTTTGATTGGGGGAACACCTTTTTCATCGCCAGAATCACCCTCAGTGCTACTTGAAAACATAACGGCATATATTGCCATTAGTTCCTCAACAGTATCCATTTTTAACAAAATTTAATTTTAATAATCGAAACGTCAAAATTAACTAAATAAAAATTCGGAGTAACGACTTATTGCAGTTTCACTCACTCTTATGTTATTTTTTTTATTCCTTCCTCTTTTTAATTTGGCTAATTTTTTCGCCTCGCCATCGTGGAAACCATGCTTAAACTGAAAAAAAAAAATAAATTCATAAAGTGCTAATGTGTAGAACGTCTAACATAAATACACATTTTAAGCTGTTACTGCAATAAATAATTACAACTACAGCTTACTTTTTAATTACACTTGATAAACCCATGAATTTATCGAGTGTAGTTGCGGGTAATGACGTCAGCAAGAAATAAGAAAATATGGCTGAAATAAATGAAGGGGGAAATTTTTCAACTTAAAATCTGTTTTTATGTCGAATACACTATACATATGTTCGCGCTTTATGAATTTATATTTTTTTGCGGTTTACATAGAATAAAAGCTTATCGAGTTCTAGTGCAGTTCTCATGGAAAACACGGCTACAAAGTGTAAAGATTTCTCTTTCCTTTTAAAATTGTACTGATTTTTATTGATCAAAACAAAGAGGTGGGTACAAACATTTTTGTACTTTTTTTTTGTTTCATTGATTGCATACAAAATTATTTTTCTATCTTTTCTAAATCCTAATCAGTCGAAAAAAACAATTACAAAAATGTTTGTTCACAAACTTACGACTAAAGTGCAACAGTAGATATTATTCTGCTTACATATTCTGTGCTATAAATGCTGAACGCAAAAATAAAACCAAATACCGGGAAATGGAAAATCACTTAAAAATTTCCATTCATTTTTTGTCAAATAATCAAAAACTGTAATAATATTGTTGTAGAATGTAGGTTTCTCGAATGTATCCGTCTGTATCAGTGATGGAAAATGTATTTTTTGAATTGTACTGAAGATTGAAATGATATTGTACTAAATTGAGTTTAATTGTACCTAATTGTTTTTAATGGGTTTTTTTATATAAAAGTAGTACCCAAAAATTATAGCTGCCGTTAATAATTCAGCCGCTGCAACTATAAGTCAGTGAAACATTAAATCTGGCATGCAAAGCAGTGTAATCTACAAATTGTTAGTTCTATTGGAGAACTTTTGTTGGTTAACTTCAAAACAACTTTCTTTGTACATCTAAGTCTTTGATACTCCCGTTAAACAACAATAATAATCATTATTCAATTACTCTTAAGAAAGCTAATTATTTGGGTCCCAATTTCCATCAAGTTCTTATCTGCTGGATTCGTTGGTCTCAAAGCTACTCAAAGAAATAAACTTTAATTAATGAGGATGTTCTCCGCAATTGTTCTCAAGAACTGCCTTACTTCCGTAGCAAAAACACTTAGCAAGCTATTTCATCTTTCGATGACAACAGGTATTTTTTCCATCTTCTTGGAACATTTTATATATTCATCCAGTACCAAAAAAGGGGATAAAATCAAAAGTTTAGTATCAATTTTTTCTAAAGTTATAAAGACAATAATAAACATTAACTCTACAAACTATCTTGGCTAATACAACTTAACCTTTGATCGTCATTATCGATTTCGTTCAGTGATTTTATTGTTGATTGCATTTATTACTAATAAATAAAGACACAGGGGCCAAAGATCCAATAAATTGAAAGAATTAATGCCATTATTTAAATAGTATTTTAGATCAACCAAGCTTGCTCAATATTGTCAGGTTTATACCCTAGAAGCAAGTTTTGGACGAATTAATAAATTTAGATCAACATTTTTATCAAGGACCACCAGATTGTGGGATGGACTTGATGAAAGCGATATCCATCATTTAAACCATCACAACCATAATATCGCTATACAAGATATGTCAGCATTATGGGTAATGCCTAAATTTACTTTAGTGATACCATAAAAAAACATGTCAGCACTATAATGTTCGGCTTAAAGTATTACCAATTTTGTTTCAAGTGATTGTTTTAAGTATATTTAAACTAAAAAATTAAGTTCAATGTGCGACGTTTCGACGGTATATTCCGGCATTTTCAAGGGTGCAATTTACACTATAATTTAAATGAAAATTTTTGATATCGAATGTTTTCCTAACGTAACTAGGATAGAATTTGAAAAATGAAAAATACTCACTTTAACCGAAATATGGAATCTAACCCCCCAATTCTGACGTTAAGACTCCTAACGACTTTTTATAAGACTGGGGGATTTGTAACTCTAGAGGAATTTTGTCTTTTAATTTAGCAAATGAAAACATACCCAAATTCTGAAAAGTTTGAAATTTTCGCGCATATTTTCCAAATTATTTCCCGAATTGCTATGTTTATCGATAGTACTAATACCTCTAGTAAACACTTCTCGAATAAATATTTTGAATTAAAACATCGGTTAATCAACGGATATTTAGAAATTATCAGAATGAAGTTACGTCTGTTAATCTCAAAATTTTTTCGATTAAGAAGAGAACCGTGTTATTTTTGAAATATGATCGAAGATAAACTTTATAATCTAGGTACCGAACCCACCATGCAAAAGCAATTCGTTAGTAGAGGTATATTTTTAATTTTATTTTTAAAATCTTCCGCGTTTTCAACAGCCGAAAGTTATTTCCGACCTAACAATTTAAAATATTAACAAAAATTAAGAAAAATTATACATTGTAGAACCTAAATAGATTACGATTGGTCGCAAAGGAATACCAACTTTGTACATTTTTGTCAGACCAAATATATGCGGGGTTGTGCCATGGTAATTTTTTATGGATTTAGACAAATTTTTTAAATTTTTTCCGAATCGACAAATTTTCAAAATGCCCAGAGCCATTTCAATATTTGATAAATTTATAATCCACTTTGTATCGAAAATCGCTTGCTCTTCAGTTTCACTCATAACGAGTTATCTTAATTCCTGCTGCAGATTCAAGGGGATACCTTTGACTTGTTATTAAGCTATAACTCACATTGTAATTGTATAACTGAAACTATTATTTTTCGTTTTTAAAAATGTGCCCTAGTTACGTTAGTAAACGTTCGTTATCAATTATTTACTTTTAAATTATTGTCTAAATTGTACCCTTGATAATGGCAGTCGATACGTCGGATTTTTTTATTAACCCTAATCAGCATAGGTTAAGTCTCGCGGACTCATTTTAATTTTATTAGCTAAAAATTAACCAAAAAAAAATGTTTTATCAAAATTGAGCTTTAAGTATTGTAATAATTATTATTTGAGATCTAGAATCACCTACTAACAATTTTTATACTTCACCGAATATAGCCCTAACCAGCCCATTTTTAAAAAAACAAACATAAAAACATGCGATGAGTCTCTAAAAATCAACAGGTGATGAAGTGAATAAACTTGGTATGGGAAAAGTGCAGCATTTTAGAGCTTTTACAGATTACTGATAGAATAAAAATTCAATGCCAAGGTGTATCTATAAATACAACGCATTCACTGCATGCAAAACAGAAATTCAATTTGTTCAATAGAAAATAAACTCGCACAGTAAAAATAATTGTTTAATTTCATCATCAAGTTTTTGACAGAAGCATAACTCTTCTTTTTATCCCTTTCCTTACGTGTCCCAAAAAGTTCTAACACAACTATTTACAAACTTTTAGGCAAGTTAAATTTTTGTTTTATTTGCGTTCATCACACTACCTAGTCACAAGCAAAACTTGTATGTAGTCGCTGTTTAAATGCAGAAAAAGCCATTTTAATTGAGCATGCAAGTGAAAATATAACATGAAAGGAAATGACGTTATTTTGGTCACGTCGACCAAAACCTTGTTTAGGGCACATCTATTGGTTTAAACGAGCACAAATCGCCAAAAACCATTTGTTTTTCCACTTTGAATAATTTACAGTATAGAAACCAAATCTCTCGAGTAATTTAAAAAATCTCATCAAAAATAATTTTGATAACAAATAATCCTGGAAAATTTGAAATATTCCCAAAAATATCATCTATGTAACTCAACATCCTCCAAGTTTAGTAGTATATACATAGCTCAATGCTATGAAAGTTGCAGAAAACAATCACTAATTCAATAACAAGACCCAGTGCAAATCCTTGTAAATTTCGAGGAATATCGAGAAACCCGCAAAATTTCGAAATGATCGACTAATCTCGAAATGGTCAAATAGTTATTCTATTCTAGAATGGTCTAGCTCAGAAATTCACAAAAAAATTTCGAATATTCGCAGAAAATTCGAATAAATTTGGAATCTTATAATAATCTTGAAAAATGAGAAACCACTAAAGATCTCGACCAAAATTTCACAATCGAATAATTTTGAAAATATTGAATACAACACTATTTAACACTAACAATTTGGAAATCTAGATAAATCCAAAAATCTGAAATTAGAATCTCACCTTTGGAAGGTCACAAATCAGAATACTACGCTGAATCAACTCTAAACCAAACTTGAATAATCGAAAAATTTTCTAGAGCCTAGAATAATCGCAATATTCTCAAGAAATTTCTGATATTCCAAAAATCTCGAATAAAATTAGAATTCTCGAATAACCTTGAATAATAAAAATATCAGTAATAATGTAACAATCTGTAATAAATACTATAAGCAAATAAAAAGCAATAAGAGAGGACGTCGAATAATCTCGATGGCAAGCAACTAAAAGTTAATCAAACGCAACTCGAAGTAAATGAAACCAGGAAATCTGCAGGTTAATTCAAAAATCTGAAAATATCTAATTTGAACAATCTAACCCAACGCTACGCCTAATTCAATCCAAACCAAATTCGAACAATATCGAAAGTATATAAAATTTCGCTTAATAACTCATACACGATACATAAATATACAACGCTCCAAAAAAATCTCGAATAAGGTTATAAACCTCGAAGAATCACATAAAATATCGAAAATATCGATATACTTGCGTAAGTCAGCAACATCTTAAATATTCCCTATTAAGACAATTCCAATGTAGGTAAATTAAACTTACACTAAATCCAAAAATTGGACATCTGGGAAAAATAGCTATGTACTTCATATTAAAATAATCATTGCAACTTCACATTGGAGTAGGTTTAGTAGTTTCGAATTAGTACAGAATAGATTTCATAGATTTTATAATATTTAAGTAGATTTCGACTAATTGAAAGGTCTAGAGGATTTACTTCCCGGTAAGCGTGAAAGCCTAATGAATGAAATGTTTTCGGTTTTTCAAAAATTTAAGCTAGCTCAAGAACAAAATCGAGCCAACATTTTATTTCGTCAATTTTTTCGGTGACATATATTTTCTGCAAAAAAAAAAAAACCTTAATCAATGAGGCATAGCCTTACTTTATAAAATTAAGATGAGAGTGTAGCAGTAATTGTAATGCTATACAGCGAGTAAATATATCTTGTAAATTTAGAACAGGAATTCGCTGAACCAAATAAAAATAAACGCAGGTCTCTCAGTTCTTCACGTTTATTTAACTAATAAACGTATTAATACAATAACTTACTGAAGGTACCTACTGGCTCTTAGTATAATTTGACCCAAGCAGCCACTCCAACCTAACCTAACCTAACCTACGCGAGGATTATTTGGCCTCTAAGCTTAAGTGGTACATTTTTCCTCCAATAGTTAAGGAGGCTTGCTAGCTAAGTAACTGCCAAATTTAATTTTATTTTTGGTATTGTAATTTGTAAATAAAAAACATTTTCAAATGTAGTAAATGTTTTCAGTTTTTCTTAAGATTACATATGAGTCCGAGAGACTCATCACGCATGTGTTTACGCAAGTAAAATGACCCGCACGTTGACTAGGGTTAAAGAATTAATACAAAAAATTAAGCTAACAAACCACACATTAATGAGATACTATAAGCAATTTTCAGTTAACTAAATTTGCGTTTTTTAGGAAATTTGTTTTATGTTTAACCCGTTAATAATAATATTGTTATAAAATTATTTTCACAAGTTATTTTGGGCAAATACATCATGGAACGTACAATATGTGACTGGCCGAGTTATCTCGGGTACGATCTTTTTGGACCATATAGTAAGTCCCGATATATCTCGGGTCTGGTCCTTAAGGGGTTAAAAGATGTAAAAAAAAGAAATAATTCAATTTTTTCAGAATGTACTGAATTTCACTGTAATGTACTATTGTACTTTTAAAAATGACTTGTATCGAAAAAAGTACAATTGTACCTAAAATTCCATCACTGGTCTGTATTACAAAATGTGTTGGAACGTCTTAATAAATAGAATCGAAGATTACTCATTCTTCGTATATAAAATAAACGAAAAAATAAAACATAGTAGTAATAACAAAAATTGTAAACAACAAAAAATAAAAATAATTTATAAAAAGAAAACGAAAATTTTAATTTAGTTTTTTTTTGTTAAGAAATAAGAAAATAAAATAATTTCAATTTAGTTTACTAAAAAAACGTGGTGTGTATAGAACTCAATTTGATTCTAATCGACTTGAAGTAAAGAACTCTTTAAAAAAAAAAAAAAAAAAATTCTCTGTGATCGCGACTGTATTCAAACCATTTACAAATTTTTATTTTTTACATTTTTTGCTGTTGTTGCTATTTGTTAAGTTATTATCAGTATATATGTACAATTTTTTTGTATTTATAGTGCCTTCAGTATAATTTAAGAAATTAGTGATTATAGAAGTTATATTTTTCAAATATTTAGTGGGATTAAATTTAAAATACATTTTTGTGCATACAGACTGTGAGTGGATATCATTAAACCGTTTAACAATGAGACATACAATATTGGAAGAGGTAAATACAATTATTCATTATTTATTTCCATTTTTATTCATTATTGTCGATTTATACAAAAGTGGCTTGTGAGAAGGTTGTCTTGTTATAAAGTAAAACCGGGAAGCGAATTTCGTTATTTCAACAACATGCTATTTATTCTACCTTGCCATATTTTATTTATATTTGTATTACAAACAAGTACATTTAACAATTATTTTATAGTAAAACAAAAGAGATAATAAACAAAAAATAAATAAAAACGCGAATCTTGTATAGCATCTCGCGTGTACATTCTAAATATAATGTTACAATTATGTTCTCGTAGAATTCGCTATATATTGTATAAAAAGCGTGGGAGGCCAATTAAAAAGAAATGATGCCAATTGTACGCTTATAATTAAAATGTATTATTTAAAATTTATCTATTTCTAAGCTGTTGTTAGTAGTAAATTTATTTAAAAACCACTAGGAAACTAGGTCTAATATTAAAGCTATACTGTACATGTATTATATTATCCGATTATACAGACAAATCGACGTCTTATTTACAAAATGATATATCAAAAGCAAAATCACTACCGCTTAACGAATATATTTAAAATTTTCCAATCGAGTGATTTCATTTATATACACTATAGTTAAAATGCGTAACTTTAAGATATGTACAGTTAAATTGTTAATTATACTTAGGGTAATATTAAAAAAAAAAAAAATAATAAACTATAAATTAAAAATTATGTCTAGACCGCACTAAACCATAAATAAATAATGATTGTTTTGCTCTATAGTCATAAATATAATTTTAATTGATTACTAACCGTGTGAGTTTTAAATTGAAAAAATTTGTTAAAAAATTGGGTAAATATTTTTTTGTTTTCAACTAGACACCTACAACATTCATTATTTTCTAATAGTCAGATAGTCGTAGATATACATACACAAAGACGGTGTAAGCCTACGTAAATCTGTTTAATTTACGTGATTTTCGAGAAATGAAAAAGTATGTATATAGGAATAATGATTGTTTCGAGAAAGTACGATACAGATGACATTATAAAATATCTTGACCTCTTAGGAACATTATTTACTGATTAAAACAAACTTGACGCGTGTATTAAGCCGGTCCTAACTGTGCAGATTATCGCTCAAGTTTACCCTTGTGTAAGTCAACGCCTAGATAACACAAACTATTGTTACAATTTTAGCTCAGTTTTGTAAATATTCCATTGTTGAAACATGACCTCTGAAGATAAAGATCTTGTAATCTGAGGGTGATAATACCCGTAACTTGTAAAGCAATTTTCAAGTCTATGAAATGTCTAAGAATTCCTCCATTATTTTTCGTTTCACCATTATTTAATTGTATATAGTTGACAACTCAAAATATGTAAAAGTAAAACAAAAATAAAAAAACTACTGTTGATAGACTTGCACAAGTCAAAACGTTTTGTGCACAAGTCACTTAACAATGTTTCAAAGCTGCGCAGTTTTGCCCCCTACACGGTCAACTAGCCTTGTAACGATTGACTTGTGCAGTTGAATTTGCACAGTTAAACGTTACGTCTACGGCTGGCCTTAACTTTATTACATAAATTGTCCGTAGGATTCGGTTCATATATTTTATTTATTTGATAATAAACACTTTTCACATGGTTTTATAACTTACTTACCCATGGTAAACATTCTTGTCAGCTAGTTCTGCTATAAATATTTGCTTTGGATGATATAGGCTGCAAAACAAATATCATTAAATATTAGGGGATATTAGGGGTTCTAGAAAACTGTGTATTAAATTGATGTAAACACCCTGTACATACCATTGTAAATTATAATTCACGATAAGTTAGTCCATTTCATCTTGTCGATTGACATCTGCAACTTGAATTTTTAACAATTTCATTTTGTTACCGTAAAATGTACTGTAAGGAAAACAGGATTCTGAAAGATGTAGACTAACTTTATCGCAAGTTTACTCTTGAGATTTATTTGTCATTGCGTGTGCAAAACAAGCTGGAAACTGGTGTCTAACGAAATTGAATGGTACTGTTCGATTATTCAATGTAGATAGGAACAAAATGAACAGTTCCAGCAATAATTTCCAATTGAAGCCAATCGCATAAAAACTCATTTTTTGTGAATGTTTTAAAATGATCAAGATGCGTTTATTAATTAATCGAACATCTTTGTATATTTGGCAAAGAATTAAGCGTTTCGAAATCGGTAACTATGTCATTTGATATAAAGAATTTAGAATTTCAACTGAAAATTGAATTACAGACGGTATTGGCATAGGTATTTTGCCATCACTCATATCAAAAAGCCATTTACAAAACTCAGCATCGAATAACGCTCGCTTATTGCTTTTAATGTAAAAATTATAGAATGACGCCAGTTGGAAGATTTTTTGATTGTTGACGCAATAATAATCTACAGACTTCAAAAATTCTTTTTTGGCTAGATAAAGTTGTAAGGATAAACAAAAATCTAAGTCGCTTGGTAATAAATAATGTAGCACCAATTCCTGCCCATGCTCAGGTTAGCGTTTTTTTTACTAATAAGACTAACTAATAAGCGCTATACAAAAATGAGTTTCTTCTTCCATCGGGTTCATCTAAATAAAAATATTTCCGTGATTAACAGTAACATAAAGCCAGTACCGAATTTAAATTACTATCCGTAGCTAAATCATTCTATATTAAATTATTGTAATCTACATTAGAATTAACTAAATTATCATCGTCATCCGAATTATATTCGAAATTAGAAAGTGGAAAAAATTAATTAAAATTGAAACCATCAGACGGAGGGAGGGCTGTTCTCGTACGTTATTAACGCATACAATTAGAGATTTTCTATACTTCTACCGTACTTTGAAATCTGCGAAAAGTTTCAAAGGATTTTTCGGATTACAATGGCCAATTATTGTTACTAATACCATATTTTATTTTTAAACACAAAATTATTAGGAATATCTTGGTAAAAATATCGATGAGCTATCGAATCTGAACTATTTAAATCAGGATAGGCAGTTAAAGTCGTGGTACTTCACACTTTCAGCGTGGTACTCCTCCAAAAAAAAAAAATAGATTGGTCGTTTTTTAAAAGTGAGACAACATAACGACACAGACTTATTGTGAGCGTGAGGAGGCAAACTAGCAAATGCCACGCTGCTTCTCGAGAAATAATACAATGATAATTTAAATGTTTATTAATTTCGTGATAATTAACCCTAATATGAGCATTAAATTTAAGACTTATCTAAGTGTGAATTATAGGGCACCACAAAATTTGATTGTCGACTGAAATTTTACTACGTGTATAATGAATTTCATTAGAGTTATTTCGGTGCTTATATATAGCAGAAGGCTTTGGCAAATTTTTTGGAGGAAGATTCTTCAATCATGCAGATTGAGTAAGGGAATAATTAGCCATAGCGTTATTGAATATTTTGCGTTAAAAGCAGGATGTTCTTGTCGATCCGGTAATTCAGCGGATGTAATATTATCAATATCGTTTGCGGTTTTAATTTTCTTTTCTTTAAAGATTGTAAATAAACAATAAGCATGGGGAAACCACGTTTTTTATTCTATAACTTTTTTATTCTATAATTTGGGACGGCCAAATTTACGCACCACTGTCGTCACAAACGTTGAAGGAAGAATAAATATATTTCCCACGTGGCAATATGCCGAATAATGCTACTGTGGCAGCGACGTAGTCTACGGAACAATTAATTCTATTTTTTCAAGTCACAATAAATTTCAAATAAAACTTTAACTACAAAACCTACTCCAATAAATTTTATTTAATCAAGTTGTGTTGTCAATATATGCTCTAATTTTATTATGCCAATGTTGTGACCTTTTGTCAAAATACAGAACTTTGAAATATGTCTTCACCATGATTATTACCGACATCCTTTGCGCGATACGAGAAACTTGCGTGGTGTGGTGCATGTAATAAATTCAATTGGAAAATCGTAGTGGCTACGGAAAACAATATACCTTTATAAAAGGGGAAAAATCACGAAAATAAAAAAGATATCGCCTTTAAAGCGCCGCGAGAGGCGCCAAAATTTGTATGAACCAAAGGTGATAACCGGTTATTTATGTACCGCAATTATATTTAAATACAAATATTATTCGATAAATAAACTACCATTGAAAATAAATTTAATTTTTTAATTGCAAAAAACGATGATTTTGAAACAATTTGACCAATAAACATGTCTAATTATACATTTATTTATCGGTTGATCACTTTTGGCTAGGTTGTAAAACCGTACACCAGATGTCAAATACTTTGCGTAAAAAGGAGAAATGTGTAACGTTATTATAGTTATTTATTCACGTATCGACGATTATACAGAAAAAAGATGAAACTCGTCATCTACAATAAAAGCAGGCGGCGATTTTTGGGTTTGTTCAATTGACCTTTTTAAGCAAATGATTACTTTTTCGCTTTTTGTTTTGTAGTTTTTCTTATGTTGTGCTTCAACTATTTTGCGGACGTCGAATGTCGTTGCATGTAAATCAGCTATAACTCGAGGCAAAAAGTCGTTGCTACTCGAGTCAAGTTACAAACCGAAATAATTAAGCTGATACATGTAGTATGCGATAAATATAGCCTTGTGGAGTAGACGTTCACGGGTTTCCATCAACGGACAACCCGTAATACTACTAACATATTCTAATAAATCTTTATACGATTCTTCACGTAAAACCTTTTGATTATTTTTGATCATTCGAAATAGTTTTCGGCCATAAAATATAGGGTTGAAGTGGTTTCGGCGAATTGCAATTTTTTTGAGGTAAAATTCAAGTGTCGTTACTATAGTTTGGGTATTGGTAGCATGATTAGTATTATCCAATAAATTTCTGAGCCATCCAAATTCACCATCTGGAAAAAACAGTGGGAAAATCATGAAACATCATGAATTAATACGTTTAAGAGAATTGGATTCACTTGGTTGAACATCAAAATCAAGTTCAGCAACATAAACTATACCAACATCATCAGAAGTTCGTAGTATTATATACTCTTTGATCATCGCAAAGATTTCGAGTTCAAATTTTAAAACGGGTTGGATACGAATTTTTGTTTTATATAATTCTGTTTCACAAAATTCTGTTTCATATAATTCTGCAAAAAAGTAAATCTGCTAGTAATTTTTTTGCAGCAAAATAATTAATTGCAGATTTACTTTTTTTAAGAATTATAAAATCTTATGTTTCGTGATACGTATGAGTATATGTGTGTGTGTAATTGTGTACGAGTGTGTCTGTTTATCTATGTGTGTTGGTGTGAGTGCGCGTTTGTGTAAGTGCGCGTGTTAATGTTTGTGGGTGTGTGGTGCGTTTTTACCGCTAGGTGGTTGAAAATCTTCATAATACACTGCTACAAAACATGTTCCTTTCATTAGCGATTTGTCCCCCGAAAACACCGTTTGTATTACTTCGGGAGGTGGGGTTTGATGGGACCTTCTTTAATTTATTTTATTTAGCTATTCATTCTTCATCCAGTTATAATGTTATGAACCACTATTGGTTTTCTCACGCGTTCAAGGCACAACTACGTAAGATAATGTTATCCGGAGTCGGGCGCTATCTAAACCTTCTTAAGATTTTTGTCTAGGTTCTTCGAATCAAGGGCAGAGCGCGTCCTGTTACATAATTAGTGGTTTACGAGGTTCTGTTTTTAAGTTTTTCGAGATTTGCATATACATTGAGTTAAATACAGTTAGCTAAGTTTGCAGAAGCGCATTTTTTCAGAATTTTTGAGATTTTCTGAGATGTTCGAAAAATGTTTGCTAAACGTTATGATACTATCAACTCGTTATAGGAACTCGTTAGTGTTAACTCGCATTATGTTAAGATTGCAAATTTCCCAGATGGCTGGAGATTTTTCGATAATATTGAATATTGTTCAATGCGTCTTTATTGGGGTTGAGTAGTTGTTTTATGATGGTAAAGTTCATTCATGGCTTTTTTAGGAACAATATATTTGTGTATTTCCTAAAAAGCCATGAATTGTCTGTTGGTGGCTAGTATTTTTGTAAAAGTTGTCAATATTGATTTTTAATGAATGAATCTTCAAACCATCTAGCTTTAATTTAGCATTTATTCGGTTTTAAGACTGTCTCTGCCACTGCTTAAACTTTTCTCAATTTATTACTGTAGCTCAGTTTTTGGTATAAACGTGTGAGTTTAGATTCGTTACTCATTGTGGGAATTTAGGAACACCAGAAGCCTCTTCGAGCACTGAAACTCACTTTAACTTGATGTCAATGGCAATATATAGCGTCATTAGTACAGATCTGTATACTGATAATAGGATTAAAAATATACAAGATTGGTCTCAACATAATTCCCTAAGGTACCCTAAACGCTACTTTATTTATATGTTAATTGAGTCTATTTTCGCCACAGATGAAGAACCTGAGATTTTCCAGATAGGATACAATACGACAAATTTTGAAAGAAATGAGCAGGAGCATAAATTGGTTATTGGTATTCTTTTGAATCTTCAAAATATCACCTCGATTTACTTCCTTTTGGTTAACAAGCCCAAAATTTATATTTAGAATACTCAACTCTATCGTTTATCTCAAAGTAATATGTGTTTCGATGAGCAATCGTTTTCATTTAGTTGGTAATGTGAAACAAATTAAAAATTTTAAAAAATAATACGAGGGTTTAGTTTTTGGAGGCAACAACGGGCTATTGTAACTCCATTGTAAAGTGCGTTCCTTCCGCTGCCGCTACATTATAGACACTTCAATATACTAAGAGTAAAAGTTTGATCGGTTCTTGATCTGTTTGGATGAAAATCACATTGGTACCCAGCCAAGATCCTATCGCTCTACTTTTATAACTTTGTCGTGACTGTTAACTACCACTGTAGATTAACTGATCTCTTTTTATAAGAAAAGGACAGATAAGAGTTAGCAAAAAAAAAAACTGTACATTGAAATATAATTATTTTAAGAAGAACTAACCGTTAAAGAGGCAAATCTGTTTAGGAAAAAATAAAACAATTTTTGTATATATTCGCACTTAAATTTAAAATTCCAACGGTTCGAAAATTCGATTTAGCAGCAAGTTAACCGAATAAACCAATCAACGAGTATGACTAATGTAAACACTTAAAAATTAATTGGTTTTAATTAATATCGTATAAATAAATAGGTCGACGCTGAATTTTTTGCACATCGATAAATCAAAGGTATACGTATACTTAATTTAGTCTTTATGATTAATTATTTAATATAAAACATTTATAATGTTTATGTTATTATGTTACGGTGCTAAAGAACTTATTTCAAGTATAGACTATAGCTATAATAAACAAATAATATAAAATTTAATTTGCTCATATACCTTTGTGTCTCGCATTACTCATCTTTTCCGCGAATTTAAACCCACCACTATGTGTTTATGATTATTTTTCACCTCCAAATGTTATTGATACAAAATAAATTATAACGAATGCAACAGTCTATTTGTTTATATTTCATTATTCAAAATAATAAAATCCGTAAACTTCTGACGTACATTTCACCAATCCTATTTGTATACAATAAACGTCTGCAGTCTATCTATTATGTATTCTAATATATAATTAAGAAAAAAAAAATTAATTAGCTTAAACAATCAATTAAAATGTTTTCATTGTTTTTGACTTATTATTTTAAAGCCGCCAGTAATTATTTTGTTAATGCTTTTAAACACAAAATAAACACATACTGCAAATTCTGAGAGATAATTGTCACATTTTTTTTTTTTGCTTCTTGCCAAAATTGTAGAGATAATTTATTTGTACAAATGCGCGAGACACAGCAGATTGTCATAAATGACTAAATGTCAATACATTATTTTTATGGTCGTTAGAGACATTGTATTTTTATTGTAAAATATTTTTAGCAACCGAAAAAGAGAAATTGTGCATATACAAAAGTGTGTATGAACCCATTCGTGCGGTGACAAAATAGAAATGTTGTTTCTGTGATGTAATAGCTGCCAATGATGGATTGAAAATTATAGTCGTAGATTAATAAATTTATTTTGCAGCTTCCTAATTTGGAATTCTTTGAATTGAGTTAAACTTATTTATTCATTTGATTTATAAAATTCGTGAATAATGAACATGAATCTATTTAGTATAGTAAAAAATTTCATCAGATCTAAAAGAAACAAGAACAAAATGAATAGCGAGATAGGTCCTTCAAAAAGTAGGAAAAGCGATTACAGGTTGTTATCGCATTACCGGCATCTCAACAATGCCATGTATCAATATAATGTTTTCAGAGTATAATAAAACGAAGAATGAAAAATACTAACGCTTTAATACAAAACAATCTAGAAGGCTTTGAAAAAATTGTATACAAAATAGTCACGGTGAAAATCGGTCTGCTGTTTTTCCTTATGACATCTGCGGGGTATGTCACGGCTTGCTAGGATAAGGTCGTTCAGACTGGCATCGTAACATTACGGATGCCCGTTATTGATAATTTCTCAATTAAAGGAATAATAAAATATAAATTTATTAGGGAAGCGTTGTTTGCTCGTGGTTATGCTTTATCGAAATCGGCAAATTCAGTGATATTGCTTATTCATAAGTTTACAGATAAAATTAAAAGCGAGGTTAGATCTGAACTTTCAAAAGAAAAGAAAAACAATATAAAATACAGCATCCCTGTAAATGAATGGACAAGTGAACGTCAAAGACAACATAACACATTTCAACATAAACATACATGATGAAAATGGAAAATTTTACAATTTGGGTTTTGTTCGCTTTAACGGTTCAATTAACGAGGAGTTTGAATTCTCACAAAACTTAGCAATGTCAATAACAGACACACGAGCATTGAGGAGAGAAACGGTAAAGAACTAAGCTTAATATTGGATATTCGAACAAGATGGATTTATATGAAACCAACGACAGTGTGAATTTTGAATATTAATGAATGCATTGAGGAGACTTTGACAGAATTGAATCATAGTTTAGAAAAGATATTTCCTTAATTTCTGTTTTTCCCGTATTTTTAGGCACTAAATTCTACATATATTACTTTATGATTAGATAAATCAGTATCACAAAGTGAAATTGCGTATTTATATTTGAATAAATCAGAAACTTCGTGATCAATGATACTACCAAAGATACCATTGTTACATCGGGTCAGATATCCATTCCAAATTTTATTCAATATTGCAAATCCATTCGAGTTAATTAGAGCTGAATAGTCATTAACATTACAGCAATCAGAGTTCAAACAGTCGATATTAAAATCACCCATTATGAAGCTGTTTTGGTATTTAGACAATACAATTTAAACGACAATAAAATTTAAAAAAAATTGTCATCAATTTACGCTGGCATCTATATACTGCAAATATATTAAAACTGCTGTCAACTCACACCAGGAATTTGACATGAATCACAATTAGAACTGTACATTTGCGCCGAATTTAAATTATTTTTCACATAGATAGCAGTTTCCCCCTACCCGTCACTTCGGTCAAAACATACTTTCTACTAACGAGTCAATAGTCATATCTGCCATTTTCATTTAGTACAATAGGAAACTAAGACTGTGACCGAAACCTGTAATAAATATTTTGTAGTACTCACAAATTTTTATTACGCTGCCCGAATCGTGTAATAATTTTTTGAAATATTTCCCAATCTGTCATGTTGTTGTTCGATTTTGATGGAAAGCAATCCTTTTATACGCATCGAATTGGCTCTTGTTTTATGTATGTATTGCACCGTAGGGCTGTATTTTCACGGGTGATCTCAAATAAGAATTGTAAAGCAAAATTAAAAATATTGGAGGCAGCTCTGATGTAGTGCATACAGTTCAACATTTTAAATCAATCGATCAATTTATTTTATAATTGCTTCAATAATCTATCAGGCGATAGTGGTATCTCACATTTACGTTTCACTAGATCAATATGCCATTTACTTAATTTTAAGATTAACCTTATAGTTGACATACACGATTACGCGGACAAATCGTCTCACTAGAAAACAATAATAGTCGACAAGCTGCTGCAGTTGAAAATAGAAAATTATCATGTTCCTATTATTATGTTGCTGCTAACGTTAACATAATCACGAGTTGACATTTCATTTTTATGATGTAAAATCCTAAGGCGACCATGTTAAATGTCGACCGAACAAATAATTTATTCTGCTTGTGTGAAAAATTATCATAGCAAAAGACAATGATAATTCGGGTGTATGCGGTTTTTCAAATAAATCAAAGGCTTTGGAGCTTATTGATATCGTTCGCGTGTTCGCGTAAAAATATTGGTCGATTTTGTCCTTCTCTAATTGGAATCCAGTTTTACCAGCTGCTAAATGTTTCCTCGTACGTTTTTTATCCTTCCTTCGCAGGATTTAAACTTAATTAAAATCATCTCATCAATAATTTGCCGTGGAGTAATTATATTGGAGTTCTTATTCGCGATATTCGCGTGCATTTCAATCCATTGAATATTTTAATAACAACGTCAGAAGCGCTGCATTCAGCGTTTGGTAATCCAGCTGTAATAACATTGGTTTTGTTGTTATGTTGATTGGCACTATCAAACCCTAATATATTTACTCTGCAAGTCAGCTCTATGTTCTTCGCTTGTAGGATCTTCAAATCATTACTAAGATAATGGTTCTCCATTACAATGCCCTCAAATTCTTCACCCGCAAAATACTCCATATGCTTGTCTATCTCTTCGGGCACCTTTTGTTTATCACAATTATCTTTGGCACAAATTAAACTTTCGCTGTATTTGGTCCTTAATTCAGCTTTTTCTAAATACTCTTTCACTATAAATAAATTATAAAATCTGTTTTAAGAATTATTTTGATCCATGGACAATTTTTTGAGTTTGAAAAACATGGTTTTGAAAAAAACGCGTTTAAAGTTTCCGAACATGGAGGATAAAGGTTGATGAAAGTTTATCATTGTTAATTTACCTGTACTTTTTAAAAGCCGTCATTTTGTCATTTTCGCATGAAGGGTATATTCTAGGGATAATGTATTATCGATTTGGGCAAAAAAAAAATTGATTTTTTGAAGCCGTTACACCAGGTTACCGCCTTAACGAAATTTCCAGTATAACGTAGGTTCTACGAATTTTCATTCGCTAATACCTCCGACAGACACAAACTAGCTATTCGCGATTTCGAGATTATGTAGGATTTTTTTCATTCTGCCACAACTCTTTTTCAAAGCTTTCAGATTTACCGTGCATCATAACTTTATTATCGTAATCTAGTTGTACAAACTCGATAAACGTGAAATTCAAAAAAGATACAGAAAGTGTATGTAAGATAGAATGATTTTGTTTTAATGACATTTTTAAAATGAAATTGAAATCGCGATGTGATATTATTGCGATAATCTTTTTGTCTGTTAACAGTATAAAACTAAGTACTCGGATCAAAATGAAGTAAAATTTTAATGCCGTCTCCAAAAGTCTACTGGTTTTCAAATCAAATAGAAATGAATTTTTTTAGAGGAATTTGCCTTTTAAAGTAGGCAACTGTGATGACATTTTTCTTAAACCGTCAAATGCAATACATCTTGTTATCAGTGTTTTAATCACTATTGTCGTGTTTTTCACCGAACAATTCATTTATTTATTTTGTCGAGAATTTAATTAATTACCGTAAAGATTTTTCTTCCAAAATCTAACAAAATTATAAATGTCAAATATTCAAGTGGAAATATTGTTTCCAGCTTAGGCTCTTCAATGTTAAACTAAGTACCGCTCAGTGAAAAAAGAAACGAAATTTCTCGTCTCTAATTTCACTTTGGTAAAATCGTAAAAATATTTCACTCGAAATCGATCTGAGTACTACTTAGGCTTAAAACGGAGAGTTTAGTTAACGGAAGTATAATAAGAAAATTGTAAATTTTTCTCAATTCATTACAACGGCGCCATTGGCTCCATAATCCAGAGATTTTACTCGTATTTAAAATAGATAAATGTGACTTAGGTACATTTATTTTAAATAGATTGCAGAAAACATTATTTTATTCCCAAAAAAATTTGATGTTTTGGCTTTTTATTGACAGAGTCCGGTGCAAGTTAGCCGGCAACTTTTTTACTTATCCAAAAAAGAGCTTAAAATTAAGGTTTTAATACAATTGACAGACTAGAAATTAGCTAAGCGCGATCAATTATATTCGATTAGCTAATTTACTACCTACTACCTAATTGCATTGATATAATAATGCCACTGACAGACAATTTAGGGATTTGCTAAGCGCGTTTAGTGAAATTTTCTAAATTAGCTGTAGTATCTCAATTTCAAGATTAGCTAATCGATTTTTATTTTATCCCTCAATATATTGAAGTTTATCTCTTTTTTATTGAGTTTAGTGAAAGTAAAAGTGGTGCCATAAATGTTAAAATAAAATGGCAAATACAAGTTGCGCTATTTTAATACAGATGGAACGTTAATTGACATTTTAATCATCATACCAGACATCTACATCATATCAGATGCCTCGCCTCAAAATTTTTAGTTACCACAAACATGAAGCTGATACCGGTGCGGTCGATTTTGAACATTCGGTTGCTATGAAATATTTTGTTTTGGTTAATTTTATACTATGACAAGAATTGAGATATTTTGAGTTTCTAACGTACATATGACCTAGATTCTTCGGTAAATAAAAAACAGCCGTGTCGAAAATGTGATTTGTAGATTATGTAGACAAAATACTTCTCTTTAAGTATTTTTCGTCCTGGCTGCGTTGACTTTAAACTTCAAAAATGAAAATGTATTTTCTAACTTTTAAGTTTAGTTTCATTAACAGTGTCACTCAGGTACTCAAGTACTCAAAAGTAAAATAATTTGTGGTATTGGCAATTTCTTTCAACAATAGATGGCACTGGCATCTAAGTAAGTAAAGAGCTCGAGAATTGTAAAATTCAATTGTTTGACAGTTCTGATTCTGCTTGTTATATGGTTAAATTTTGTTAATATGGTTTTCACAGATGTCGCTACTTTGATGGACATCGCAAAAAATAAAAATTATTTGAAATTTTTAATTAATTATTAAAGTATTTAAATTTGGCTTTTATTTTAATTTATTCATCAAAAACAAAAAAAATTAAAAAATCAGCTCAATAAATACTAATGATATTGCTGCTAGCTAATCTCGTGTCGCTGCTAACGTTAGGTAAAGGATTGGCGTTAAATACTTTTGAGAATGCAACAACTTTGCTGTTGCGAATAAGATTATTAATCCAATTACGGTATTCCTTAAAAGTTGAATGGACCCAACAACAATGTAGATAATTTTTCCTATAATGGGCCACTGATTTTCCTGAGTTAGCCGCTGGACGGATTTATTACTCTTAGCCTGAATAAGTTTTAAAGTGGCAAATAAATCTGTTACGTGGAAACTTGTTCATTAAAACATTTAAGCTTATGATTTAAATCAGGTAAATAATATAAACTAATCCTGTTTAGATTAGCTGCATAACAATTTAACGCTAATTTATCAACATTTTTGAAATTTCTCAACTTCCTATATTCTAAATTTTGCCAACCTATTATTTTAAAAGCATATGAACCATAAATTAAGTCATGGGTAGTTGTGCAAGCAAAAGATATTTCCCTATATAACAGATTTGATAAATTTTTGGTCAATGTAAGATCCGTCAAAGTTGCGCTATCACCTTGAAAATTAGTAGCTTCAGATAAATTATAGCCGAGTAATAGTTGTTTAAATTTCCTGATATGTATGGCTGTAATCTCTTAGAATATTTAAATCACCCATTAAAAGATCATCCTTGTAATTTTTCAATAGGCTGTCAAAACATTTGCTAGCACCCACAAGTATTTTACAACGTGTTTTCATGATTGAACAATATCTCAAAATTAATGAAAGTTTAGCGGCCACAGTTCGAAAATTTCATACAAAATATGGTTGACCATGATGGCTTTGGTTATCGCCAAAACTTTTTTGAAAATGAGGCTGGTTTAACCGTGACTGTTACTGGTGCTCGATATTGCGACATGATAACATAGTTCTTTCTGCCGAAATTTGATGATATTGGTGTGGCCAATATGTGGTTTCAACAAGACAGTGCCACATGCCATACAGCCCGTGAAACAATTCGTGTACTCTCTCGTTTCGGTGACAGAATTGGCCCCCTAGATCGTGTGATTTAACACCATTAGATTGCTTTTTATGTGGTTATTTGAAGTCAAATGTCTATGTCAACAAGCCCACAACCAGCCGTGCATTGCAGGAGGAAATTAAACGCTGCATCAACTAAATTCAGTCCCATTTATGCAGAATGATCATGGAAAATTTCAACAAAAGGGTGCGTATGTGCCAACAAAGCCGTAGAGGCCATTTGCCCGATGTGTTATTCCATAAATAACGATATCCTATGTATTTTATGATTCAATAAAAAAATAACAATCTAAAGACTAAGAACTGTGTTGTCTATTTAATTCAAATCTTGCGTTAATTTTGGGACCAGTTTATAAAACATTAAAAAAAACAAAGTTTAAATAATAGTCCATCACAGCAGTCGACGAACCAATATCGGAATGATAATTAAGTGCTGCAAAATATATTTTCTACATCCATCAATCTCAAAAAGCAACAAGGCCCAAATCAGCATCAGCCAATCTACAAGTAAAACTTATTTAAATTGTGATACTTCATAATAAATACATTCCATTTGCACCGGTAATTTCAACTATTAGGCCCGTTGCACATTTCAGCTAAGCTAAGCTATGTCAGCTAACATCGCTCACATATACGCTGATGTTTTTGTATATTTCATTATTAAATCGTAGGCTGCTTAGTTATATTAGGTATCGTGTCATAAATCATAATAAATGAAATTTGCAAAAACATCAATGTCTGTGTGAGCGATGTAATTAGCTGAAATATACAACGGAGTAAACTAAGCGAGCTAAACTATGCTAATATAAACTACGTTTCTCGCTTAGCTTAGCTGAAATGTACAACGGGCCTTAAAGATGTAAATTGTTTAAATCATCAAGACTATCACAGAAAACAAACGGGCCAGTTTTAGTCATTTGAACTTCAATTTTACAATCAACGATTGTCATACTCGCAATTTTTTTTTTCTGTAATAATTTTATCGCAGCTTTTTGAATATTGTACGATTCAGCGATTAAATTATGTTGGATGAAGAACGGTCAATTATCATTTTAGCCAGGTAAACATGATACCTTCAGAATTTCAGTAATATTGTAATATTGGCTCGTAAATCTATTTTTATGGAAGATAGAAAAGAAACTTATTGTAAGGACTGATTTATTACCTTTTTGATGATTTTACCATACTTTGTTTTCAATTTTGTAAGTTTTTATTAGCTCAAGCAATGCTTTTACATTTCTGTTTAATGTGTTAAACGAGAATTATTAAAAGTTGTTTGGCCATAAACATAAATAAAATCTTTCGAATTTCGTTTAATAAACCTCAAATCCGTTAATTCCGAGCTAAAGATAACAGTAACCACATTAATCCACAACATTGTTAATGAACAATAAAAATAATAGTGAACCAAAGCGACTACCTTGAGGTACTCCAGATGTCGCAATAAAATATTCTGAGATCGTATTGTCAATCTTGACATACATTTTGCGATCCGATAAATAAGACATAAGCCAATTTATCCGAACGCTTTAGGAACTCCGTATAAACCACATCGACTTGAAGTTTCGATGCAACAGAGTTAATTAAATTATTTTGAAACCCTGCTAAATTAGTGACCGTTGACCGGTCCGGAAAAAACCCATGCTGACGTGTGCTAATACAAACATTAAAACCTAAAATGATACCAGGGATTTCAAAAACAGACCCAGAAAAGGATGGGCTCGGAAAACAATGGAAAGTGAAGATAGAATCTTTATTAAGAAGAGTATAAAGCGGGAAATGTTGGGGAACCTTATTCCTTCGAAAATAAACAGGTTTAATTTATTTGCCAAAAGAATAACGATTTAGCACAAGGCAAAGTTAGTGGCAAGTTGTTTTATGGATCAAAATGTTGTTTATTTGTTTGATTAAAAAAGGAAAGATCAAAAATTCAAGGAAGCTGTTTCATCTTACGAAGGAAAATGACCAATAAAACAATGATAATGAAAATTCCGGAACTAAATTGTTTCTCATGAAATTGTGTAAATTTACCAATAGGTTTTTTTAATTCAGTTTCCGAGAGAATATTTGAATTAAGCAAAGATGAAATTCAACTTGAAACCTCAACTGAGAACCTCATGAAACAAAATAAAAGTATTACTTTACCTCAAAAATTGATAGAGGCTAATTACAAGCTTATTGTTTATTCTTGAATATTCCAGAGCGCCAACAAATCAATAAGGGAAGTGATACATGTACGATTTTTGCCTTTGAGGCAATAAAAACTGTCGTATCAAGTAGGCGATATTAAATATCCTTAAGGCAAAAATGGAAAATTGAACATGGTTCAATTTTGTATACGGCAAATTTTTTGCCTTTCACTCAAAATTACATAACCTTAAAAAATGTGACGGCTATTTCAACCAATCAGCGCGCTGTATTTTTTTACCTTAAAGGGCAAATTTTTGCTTTACCACAGTAAGTCAGTAGTTATCTATGGCTATTTATGGAATACCACAAAAGTTGAACCAAAATGTTAGTTTCCTACCAGCTGAATATTATTTTTAAACTGCTAAAGAAAATAAAACAAAAGACAGGTTAATAAATTTGCGAAATTCTATTCCATTATAAACTCTAAGATGTCGCATATGACAGCAAATAAATTCGAACGTTACGTTTAAGTAAAGTTAATACACTACACAATAAAAGTATAAACATAAACCTGACTGTTTGTCAAAATGCCTAGCATACGAAAGTCCATTTTTAAAAATTTTGTATACAAAACAAAAATAACTTTAGTAAGGTGAAAACGAGTTGAAAGAAACAAAAACAATTCTTTGTTTTTGTGTGTTAAAATTAGATTTTCTATTTTGCGTTTTCCCATACCAAAAATCATATTACGTTACATCTGTGCATCCTCCTTTATTTATTCATTTATAAAATGTTTATACAAATATGAAATTGTAAAATGATCATATGGTAAATTTTATTTTAACGTGAAATTTTTCTTTTCTTTTTTTTTTGTTTTTCTTCATTTAATTATTTTTCCACGAATATGAACAAGTAAATCCCACCTACCGAACAAAAATAAAAATCTCGGTATCGCATATATTTTGTTAAATGAGTCAGACAAATTTTCCGGGGAAAATCATTGTCGATTTTATAGTTTATGAGATAGCTGACAATTTATTAATGATTCTGGCAACCGAACACTTGAAACAAAATCTGGATCTTTATTCGGTTGTTGTACTGATATAAATTTATTTCTCGCAATGATGACAAATCAAAATATGAATCGGTTGAAATTTATTTATTGTTGCGCGGTTGACATGTTTATAGTAGTGTGAATATTTGTTTGTCAGTTAAATTATATATGGGACAATGGTTTGTCTGCGAGGCTAGTGTGCTACAAAAATATGAAACAACTTCATTTCGAAAGTCACGTTTATTATTTTTTTTTTGTATTCAAAATTATTCAGCTGGCCATAACGTAAAACGCCAGATTGTACTATTGTCTATTTTTGATTATAATCAGATCCAAAAAATGTTGCAATGTTATTCAGTGCCAAGGTAATAAAATCTTCGACTCAAGTGTTTTTTTTTTAACTGCGTTGATTTAGTAAACCAATTTTGTTGTTAATTCAAATTTTATTTCCGATATTTTGCATGATTTGTTAATAAAGATAATATTTGCATATGTATAATATAATTATTAGAATTCGCAAAAATAGAAAGAGTTACGCATTTCAATGGAAATTAAATATTCGTTATGGGAAATATTTAAATAAATAAAACTTTCCAAACAGATCAAACGAATTTATATTTTATTAATGTACCTTATGAAAATATCGGCTAGCTTTAATGTATTTTTGCAATATTATAGATATTGATTAGTTGGACTATAACTTAAGTGAATCACACCATGGAACAATGGATCTTTTGTACTGAGATCTGCAAATTAGTATTTGGTTCCGGTTACCACAGGACTTGCAGGACGTGCTTCGAAAACATTGGAAATCCTGGCTGAATGATTTTATAAATTAATGTGTCGCTTTTAATTGTTGAACTTGAATGTACCCGCAACAAGATTGCTAAAAAGTTTAGTGTTGTAAAATTTTTAAAGCTCACAATGTTCTTTTTAGTGCGGCGGGTGTAAAAATCACTTTTTACGAAAAAATTTTGAGCAATTTTTTTTGTTTGTCTTATTGAAGACAACAAAATTTTACAACAAATTTTATGTTGTTCAGAAGCTTATCAATGACTTGTAGGAATTTTCACTACTTTCCACTGGTTGGTTCTCTCAATGGATTCATAATAAAATAAAACTATTTTGTTGTCACTTTGCTTTGTATACGTTGGCACTACACACACGGTGGGACAGAAGTCTGAAACTAAAGAACCTCCATTTTATGGAATAAATATTCATTGTTTCCCAGGAATACCAATGTTTGTGACTGGCAAAGAAATCTTTTGTTTTATTCACAGGCCAAAACATATTATTAAGGGTAAGGGAAGAATCTGACGTTTCTTGCGAAAGAAGACAAAATGTTTCCTCTTTGCCTTTTAGTCTGCTTTAGTCCAAAAATTGAATTCCCTTCATTAGATAGAACAAACAGTTAAAGTTACTGAGTTTGACTGAGTCTCATTTATGTTTTTCAAAAATCCTCAAACTTCATCAGGTAGTTTGCTTCAAACGACACAAAAGGATCTAAATCAAAAGAAACCTTGTCATCCCAACAACTCAATTGTTCTCCAATCTCCATTAACATTGCAACTACTTCCACAATCAGGACAACCTAAGGAGTTGGGTAATCCAATTGTGTCCACATCGCCCATATCTGTCTATCGGAGATAATGATGAAGAAACCATGGCCAACAAAAAGTGTAGAGAAAAGATAAACGACTCCTAATTAGCGGCACCTGCAGTGCATTTTTCTACATAATATGAATCGCCCCAAGCAAAACACAGAAATTATAATAGCGCCTCAAATTTTTGTGAATGGTACATTCGTTGGTGCTTAAAGCACTGCCGAAATGAAACTACCTATTTCATTCGTTCCAACGAATAAAACCTCCAGTTGGTCACATGAAACTTTCATCCATAAATTAACATTGAAGATTTTAAAAGTGGGTTAATTGACCTGGGCCACGTTGTTGTTAATATCTTTAACAAGAGGCGAAGTGGTACGAAAATGCCACTCCCGCTCTATAAAGTCGGGACTCAGACGTGTGAAACCCAGACCCAGATGTGTGAAATGTACAGCTGAACATCTCACAAATCAAAATGCGTGCTCTCTAATGGAAGTTGATTCAGCAAATTATAGAGGTTGCAGTGTTTACAAAGAAGTTGAAACTCGCAAATTTCTCGATCTCGGAGAAGAAATAGTGAATTCGGAGCCCGCTTATCAGTTAGTTACTGGGACAACATATGCGCATCAATTACTGAAGTAAGAGAAGATTGGCTAGATCCTATAACCATTTCGGTTTTATACCGTGGTTCAGTGGTTCCAGTACAAATGTCTAAGAATCAAAGTAGATGCTCCATGGTGCTTATCAAAAGATATAATTTACAGAGACTTGCTGTACAGTTCTCAACAATACGGGAAGAAATTAGGGATTCCAGTGCCAGTTATTACTCAAGATTGTCAATTCATCCAACGATTTGGTCAGTTACCTTCCCACTACCACAGTGAGGGAGAGATTAAAACATCACAAATTTTTGATTTGCCAAATAGGTCCTAGATATATGTACATTTAAATCTAAAACTTAAGACAAAACATTAACTTAATGTCTCGTAAGGAAATAGATTGTAAAATAAAGGAAAACAAAATAAAGTTATTACTGTTTGCCAGCGTTCTAACAACTTATCCAATCCCGTGTAAAGGAAGGCGTCGCTTTAGCAAACGAAAAATGCTTTCATCGTCTCTGGATACCCCAAAAACTTACGTATTAATTTACTTTAAAAAAGTGTTGTTGGAATCTGAATAAATATAGGCATCATACTAAAACCCCTTGCGATCCCACCAACAACACAGCATAACCTTCTTCTGATGCATTCATACTTTTGGCGTTGATGGCGGAGTTTCCTTCCTGAATAAAGCGGTCTAAAAACAGCTCTAGTTTCTGACAAACAAGATTTGGGAACGTATCGAAATCATGATTTTCAAAATCTTGATATTATCCAAATCTTGGTTTTTAGAAAATCTTGGTTTTTTTTTAAACTTTAAAATTAAATTCCCCATTTTCTACAATCTACGTGTGGTACCCAATCAGAAAGTTGTAACACTAAATCACAAGCTTTTCAATGGTTTTTGGAACTCACAGCGTACACAGTGTTTCAAGTGCAGCTTTCCTTCAGACATGTTGACACATCGAAATGATTAAACGAATTAATAAACTTTTTCGAACGATTTAATTGAACTCTTTGGTACTAAAAAACAGATCTAGAGCAACATAACTGTAACTAACGATGGTAGAAAATGATCTGGTTTTTTTTGGCCTTAGCTCAGTTTTTTAGTCCCAAAGAATTTGACATTTATTAACGTACCACATGCTAACCTACCTAAGGAACCTAGTTTCAAGTCAAGCTTGCTACAGACTAGCCAAAAATAATGAACAGAAGTTTAGGTAATCAAAGCGACAGTATTTTCTCTTACATCTAATAACTTACACATTAGGATCGTATTTTTCGAGGAATAATCCTAGTTGGAAAGAGTTTCCCAGAAATTTAGTCCTTTTTCCGGTTCCTACACTTTTTGTCCTCTTCGAACGTTTTATATTGTAGATGTCCGCATAATTCACACATTGTCATTGATTGAAATTAAAATGGAATGACTTCAAGCTAAAGTGTAAGTATGTATATACTTACAGGTGACTTGTACTAAATAATATATGTATGTAATAAAAGTAAAAACTTATTATTTATCTACGACTATACCCGAAACCTGTGATAAATATTTTTAGTACTAATTTTTGACATTTATTTGAAAATTATTTGATTTTTTGAATTGTTTGTTATGCTGCCCGAATAGTGTAATAATTTTATGGCACATTTCTCCGTCTCGTATATTTTTTGGTTTTCAATACAGTAATTTCCGAGAAATAGTAATATTTTTGGACAGAAAATAACCTGACTTGTACTCAAAAGTAAACTTGATGGTTTATGTTACGGTTAATGAAATATTCAATAAAATCTGCAATCCGGATTCATGCTTTTGAGTTGTCAGGATTTGGAAAATAGACCCACTGGTTCATTTTTATTAATTGGCTAATATTTTTTAAAATTATAGGCTATGGTGCTAAATAAGTGTAAAGCGATTAGAACCAGAGGATAAGCGATATATACATTCGCAGACATAGGAAGTTGGCCTAATCACCTTTAAGGCGAATATTTAAACCAGAAATGAAACTATTAAGTATAATATCCATCCCCACAATTCTCTTACATGTTACTCTAAATACCAGTTCAATTAACAAATATTAGGTCTGCCGTTTAACACTAGTTAAGGCTTAAATATATTATTTAAATGGCAATAAAAATTATAGCAAGAGAAATGGAATCGTTCCAGTTGAAAATAATTCATCTTCACAGCAGCGAGTGAGGACAATCAATTTCTTTGACTCTAAAGCGACTTGATCAATGATTAAATGAATTTATGTTGGAGATGTCAAAAATTATCTTAAGAATTAACTGTGATAATTTAGGTGTATGCGGTGTTTTCAAATAAATGTCTAAAATTAGTACTAAAAAAAATTTATCATAAGTTTCGGACACAGTCTAAATTTGACTTATCTTAAGGAAAAAGCTATTTCTAGCGGACCTAGCTCAAAATATTGCATATATGTATTGTTCCCCTTTGGCGTTTTGGGCCAGCTGGGCAGAACAGCTCTCAGGGCGATAAATAAGTTTAGATTAATATGAATAGAACTAGTAAATTTGACAATAAGTAATTTTAGCACTTCTGATTTTTAGTGCACAAACCAAAATTACATTTTAAGGCTGTGGAGCAATAGTCGGGTAATTCATTTAGTACAGTAAATTTCAATTTTAGTACAAAGTTACCGCATTTGGAGGGTTGAAATCGCTGGCTAATAGGTGCAAAAAATTGTTATTTAAAAATAAAATTTATTTTATTATGAGTATACTATATAGTATTGTACATATAATGGAAAAGAGAAATTTTACAAAAATCACTGACACGTCAAAAGTTAACAACAACGTCATTTACTTTCTTTTCATATTTTACCTAACTTTTTAGTACAGTATTTGAATTTACCCTGTACACTATTAAAAAGAAAGTACCTAAAAGAACAATTTACCAGACTATTGGTCTGCAGTCTAAGTACAATTAATAAATTTTAAATATTATAAGTACTAAATAGTACTTATACTAATATGGACTTATTATAAATATAGGAATCTAAATTTATAACTAAATTCATAATATTTAGATTAAAAAATATATTTCTACTTTTAGCACAAATAGTATTGAGAATAAAGCTTTACTTTGTACTTTGAATGCACCTTTAAATGCAATATTAAAGTTTCTTGTAGCCGCGTTTCAAAATGTTTAATTAATGTTTAGTATAAGCATACGATAGAATACGATATGCCCGTAATAATTTGGCAACCTACTGTTCAGTGACTTTAAAGTGAACCTTCTTGTAATATTGGAACGGGGCAATGTTAGGCGAATCACCGAATCATCATTGCGAAGTACACTTACAGTATATAAAATTTTTAATACAAATCAGGGTAATAAAAATGTACTGTGCTTCATAACTAAATACATCACCAATTTTTGCATCACGAAAAACTTCAATCATGTTAATAAATTGAAAATAAAAATACATTTTGGGCGTTATTATTTGTCTTTTGCCAATAGTTTGGGCATGCTTTCAATTAATTAAATGATGTCGAACGATATTTTGCCCCAAGCAAGTTCATTATTACTATAATTATCATGTTATTAACCATCTAGAATTGTTGTTTATCCTGTGGGGTTTCGGCCTGACAGAACAAAAAACCATAACACCACGAGAGGTACATGGAGTGGTTAAGACCGTTAGAATTTCTATAAAAAGTATAAATCTGCTGAAAGAGCTTTTAACACAGCATAAATCAGCTAAAAAAATTTCGAACAACTACAATCTCACAAGTCGCTTCCACAATTATTGTAATATGATTTATAAGGGGAAGCATGAGCCGCTGACTGATCAAGGATGTAATTGAAAAATATTTTTTTTTTAACCCAGAGGGTATTCAACATTATTGAATGGGTTTTTGAGAGGGGCTTTCTGTTCAGCAAGCACAGTTTTGCGTTCACTACATAGTATGAACAGCGAGGATGATTGGCATACGTGAAGGCCATCTTCTATCATTTCGGAACCCCACCGAGAGAAAAGCTAAGTTTTCTAATAAGATGACGGTCTAATTCACTGAAATCGTATAACTGAATTTTGGCTTGTGAAAAATGTATACGTGTCCTTGTCCATCCTAGCCATTTCGGTTGAACATGCCGGAGTCGCTCGAAATTATTCTCGGGTAAAAAATCGGGTAAAATGCAAGTTTCCAAAACCTAACTTCATCTTCAGACGCAGGAATTAAATAATTTTTTTCTGTATCTCATCTCAAGAGTTGTCGGTTCTGCCCTTCTTGAGTCTAAATGAGGCCTTAGAGAATATGAATAAAAAAAAATGCAAAATGATGCAAGTTGAGTTACAACTTGCAGGTTATCATATTTCGTATAACGCATTTATTCAGGATAATGATTAATTAATTAAATGTTTCAAATTCCTTACACATATTTTGATTTTTTAATCTAAATTCATTTTAACCTCCTTTTCCGATAATAAGCCGTTTAGTAGATCATGTAACTATGTTATGGATAAAATGTTTTACTGCCAACCGCTATAAAGATGGCTTGCCTTACTCCAACATTATTAATTTTCAAGTCATTGTGCGCATGTAAAAATCGTTTTTCCTTACAATAACATTTGGTTATGTCATTTGTAACTTTCCTATTTATCAAATACATACATACCATAGTAAATTTCCACTTACAATTTCTTGTCATTGTTAAGTCTGTTTGTCTCGATTAAGTAATTTTTGATCTCTTTGTATTGTCTGCCCTTCTTTTATATCTTCTGGATGCTTACCTTAACAGATTTAGCTTGCCATTGTTGTTTATGATAGTCGAAAATACAAAATATTTTAAATTATCAAATATGACTTTTTTAAAGTGGACAATTTTAAATTTGGACAATTAATTTAATCTACTTAGTAACTTATCCTGACAAACATAAAATTTATCACAAAACGAGTCACTAAATTACCTCTACGTTCCAATGATCAATCTCGTGAGCCCACAACTAAATAAATAAATAAATTTCACATATCAAAAAATCTATTTAAAATACGTAAACCCCATTTATATTTATGGATCACAGCTGATTTAAATAACATCCCACACATAATCCAAAAATATGTCATTCCAATATATATTTTACATTTTTAGATAGATAAGATCTGTCTCAATTTAATAGACCGACGATACCCTATTGATCATTTTGATTTTGAAACCTGTCATACGTAAAGTTTTTCAAAATAAACGGAAATTTCCTTTTGAATTGTTCATAACAAGCATACAGAAAAACTGTTAGTCATGTCTGCAGTAATGGTTTAACAAAACATATTTCTTCATTATTAGACTTCAACATCTATTTCAAACGAAAACTGAATGAAGTTTCACTTAAGCGAATATGTGTCATTCATTTCATTTCTCTTCTCGTTTGATGCTAAATTTAGACACTTTAAAAAGAAAAAATCTTATCGCACCTTTACATTTTATGTCACTTTATTACAAAATTTTAATGATGATGACGAGTAAACAACTCGAAGAGACGAATGTGTTTCTGTGATTTTGGATAGCCGCCAAATAAACGCTAAATCGTATTTATATTTTCTTCTAGAAAAGTTTATATTTACGTAAAGACAGTATATATACGATGGATTCATCTCATTTCCTTTAAACCTTGTCACTAGATAAGTCATTAAACTATCGTAAATGATAACCATATTTTTTTTTTGTCTCATCTCATTTCAGTTGGAATCCGACGGTTTTGTTGTCATTGATGATTTTCTAACAGAAGCCGAAATTGAAGAATTAAAGTCGGCGGCACGTGATTTATGTCGAGAAGCACCAAAAGAGGATAGAAAAGTATTTAATGCATCCTCAAATCCTTCGGCACAGAGCCAAAATAAGGAGCAGTATTTTTTAAATTCCGGTGATAAAATATGTTATTTTTATGAAGAGAATGCGTTAGACAAAAATGGTGATCTGGTGGTGGAACCAGAATTAGCACTAAATAAAATTGGTCATGCATTGCATACCGATCATCCCATATTTAATAGTGTAACATTTAGTAATCAGGTGAAGGAGTTATGCTGGCTATTGGGGTATAAAAAGCCGGCGATTCCACAAAGTATGTACATCTTTAAAAATCCGGGTGTTGGCGGGGAAGGTGAGTAATTTTTTTTTTTGTTATGGGATTGATGATAGTTTACGATTGTTTACGGAGTATTAAAAATGAATGTTAGGCTCTTGCATTAGCACGTATATAAAAAGCAATTAGTAAGTCAATTGATGCATGAACTGAATTTTGTAAGCGTCCTTACTTAATTTTTTTGTTAAAATCCGACGTAATGTGGTTCTTGATAGGTTTAATTACTGCGCACGATGACGGGTTGATCTGCCTCGGCTCTCGACCACACCTACAAGTATGGCAGCAATATTTTCGGCTGATCGGCCTATACGCACACGTATTGGTGATTTCACATCTGCTATCGATCCAGTTTCTATATTCAAATTGGACGATTTTTTCATTGCACGATAATCAAAACTGCACGCTCAATTGATCGATTATTAACACCAAAAAATCATGTAATGCGCGATGTGCTTTCGTTTTGAATGCCCGTTTGCATAATAGGCTTCGATAATTTTAACTCGTTGTGTATCTATTCATGACTAAAATTGTTGATGACTGATACGACCTTGCTTAATCCGCTTGCTTTTCCACAAACCCGCGTGATTCCTTAATAGAAATTTCCCAAATTCCTTTAGTCCGAAACTATAACCCCTTTTTCCAATACAAAACCCAAAATTCCCTTTTTCACGATTAATTAATTTATTTTACTTTACTCTTTCGATCTCTACACCACTATGATCTTTTTTATATTAATTCCACATTTTTTATATTCCTTCTTTTTTCTATTACCACGACATACATATTCCTTATATACTTTTCATATTATATACATTTCTTTTGCATACATATTTTCTATGTACACAAATACTATTACAATTTTAAACGTAACATTTATCTCTACAGGATCGCATAGAAGATGCTGCTTTTTTATACAATGCAAATTATATTATTTTCTACTACTCTATGGTTTTCCTTTTACGGCCGTAACAACCTGGCCATCTTGAGGGACGGAGTTCCTCAAAATCCTGTACTGATGTTCTTCTGTCATACTATAGTTTCTTCTCCTTACGGCCGTAACAACCTGGCCACCTTGAGGGACGACGTTCCTCCAACCTCTTTATTGGTGTTCTCTACAACTTTGCTTTTCTTGTTTCCGCTTGGTTCGTTCTTAACATTCAGCATTCGCTCGAGGACACTGGGAAAACCCCCAAAAAAAACCTTTCCGCAAAAAATGAGGAAAACCAGTGTCGAATGTTACGAACCCCTTAATCGACGGGCAGCAGACATAGTTGGGTGATGGGTCGCACTAATTCACCCTTTTCCGTCTTCACCTTACACGTTCGTATCTTCCCATCCCGTCCCGGATAAACTTCAATTATCCTGGCCATCATCCATCTGCTTGGGGGTGTTATCTCGTTCTTTATGAATACTAGGTCTCCGATTTTCAACTCTCGCTCAACCTCCGCCCACTTGTTACGACGTTGCTGTTCCGATATATATTCTTGGGTCCAACGGTTCCAGAATTGCTGCTGTAGTTGCTGTATTTTTTGCCATGCCGACAACCTGTTCATGGGTACTTCCACCAACAACGTTTCGTACGGTGATATGATGGGCTGACCCGTCAGGAAATGCCCTGGTGATAGCACTGACAAATCAGTAGGGTCATCGCTTATTGGTGTCAATGGTCTGGAATTCAGGCAAGCTGCTATTTTCGCCAGTAGCGTGGCTAGCTCCTCATATGTGTACAACTGCGCTCCTCCAACTCGCTTGAGATGATGCTTCATTGATTTGACGGCGGCTTCCCATAACCCGCCATGATGAGGGGCGTTGGGTGGGTTATAATGCCACTGAATGGAGTGGGATTGCAGGTGTTCTGCTACTGCTGAATTTTGCCATAATTCGAATGCCTCTCGCAATATTCTGTTCGCCCCCACGAAATTGGTACCGTTGTCGCTATACATATGGTGGACTGCACCAGCCCGTAGGTTTATAAACCTGGTCAGGGAGGCGACGAATGAATGGGCATCCATTTTACTTACTAGCTCGAGGTGTACCGCTTTGTACACCATACATACGAATACTGCGATATAACCTTTGACTGTTACATTCCGACTTTGCTTTAATTGAACTGGTCCCGCATAATCGACGCCACAATGGTAGAACGCTGGCGTTGGTGATAACCTATATCCTGGTAGGTCGGCCATTAGCTGTTGAGCTGCCTGTTGCCGGTGTCGACAGCATGTCACACATTTATGTATCATTCCTCGTATCAATACACGACTTCGTAATATCCAATATTTCTTCCTTAAATATTGTGTACAAAGTTGCGCGCCCCCGTGGCATAGTTCCTTATGAGCCCTTTCGGCTATTCTCCTGCTTATTAAGGCCCCTGGATCCAATACTATTGGTCTGCGCTGCTCTACTGACAACTGTGCATTCCCCAATCTTCCCGTTATTCTTACCAAACCTTTCTCGTCCATCCATGGCGTCAGCATCCATAGTCGGCTGGATCTCGATATAGCCTTCCCATTTTGTATTGCCTTGTATTCTTCCGGGAAAGATTGCTTCTGAGAGGCAATCAACCAGTAGTTCAAGCCATTGTCGATTTCTTCAATGGTTAGCTTCTTCACTGGTATCTCCACTTCCTTTATTTTTATAATTATTTCGTTCCCGTTGCCTGGTAATTGCAACACCTCGGGCGTATTTAATAGTCCCCCTCTTGTATCTTTATCATTACCTCTCCGCTTATATATAGGTGCGAAACATTGCCTACAAAATCGAATCACATATGCGGTAATTCTGCAGACAGATTCTATAGATGACACCTTTTCCAACAGACTCTTCGTTTCATCCTCCTCTAATCGGACGGTCATGAAAACGTTACTAACTTCTGTCGATCGTTCTCTGCATTCCGTTCGGACTTGGCTGTGGGTTTCCAAATCAATCCTTCTGGGGGTCCAGTCTGGCCATTCCTCTCTAGTACCTTCCAACATTGCTGGTCCTTGCCACCACAACTTGTTGTTTATCAAATTCTCCGCTTTTATTCCACGGGAGATTAAATCTGCTGGGTTATTTTCCGATTTAATATGCCGGAATTGCTCTACTATCGTTCCCCTCAGGATTCGGCTCACCCGATTAGCCACGAATGTCCTTAGCTCGTTGACCGGTTTCCTCAACCAATATAGTACAATTTCCGAGTCCGTCCATATATATATATTGGCTTCCTTGAACATGGGTGTTTCCATTAGCCTGGGAATTAGTTTAGTCCCCAGTTCAACTGCGCATAGCTCCAATCTCGGAATTGTGACCAATTTGATAGGGGCTACTCTACTCCGGGAACATAACAACTTAGCTGACCATTGATCTCCGACACATACTCTGGCGTAGACCACCGCTCCATATGCCTTGGTCGAGGCGTCTGAAAATATGTGAATCTGCATCCTGCGGCTAGCAGATGTCTCCAGCCATCTGGGTATCCTTAATTCGTTGATAAACTTAAGTTCGTCATAGAATATCTTCCACTCCTGCCTCAAGGATGTCGGCAAGGATTCGTCCCAACTGCTGCCCATACGCCACAGCTCTTGAATGAACAACTTTGCTTTCATTGTAACTGGCGTCACCCATCCCTGTGGATCAAACACCCTCGCTGCTTCGCTTGTTATGTAACGCTTTGTCATGAGATTCGGTTGATCCCGCTCTTGCACCTTAAATCGGAATTCATCTTCCACGAAATCCCAAATGACCCCTAGTACACTCGTGTTGTTTTGTAGTTCGACAACCTTTGCTTCCATCTCCTCCTCCATTACCTTCAAGCAATTGGAACGCCATTTTGTTAATTCGAATCCACCTCCTCGAAGTATTTTTGTTACATCCTTCTTTAACTCCATCGCCTCACCTTCCGATTCCACTGATGCTAACATGTCATCCATGTAGAAATCCTCGTTCACCACCTGAGCTGCCTTCGGTTTCTTCTTAACTGCTTCAACGGCACATTGATTTAAGGCCTTGACTGCCAAATATGGTGATGAGGCTAGCCCATATGTCACTACTGTTAGCCAATAATCTCGGAGTGGCTCGTTAGGGTCCGCTCGCCACACAATTCGCTGTAGATTCCAATGAATAGGTTGAATTCGTACTTGTCGGAACATTTTACAAATATCGGCCGATATTGCTATTCTCCCAGTGCGGAATTTGATTATTATGTCGAGCAGGTCCTTTTGAAGTCGTGGTCCTATGTATTGAATGTCGTTCAATGAATTCCCGTTGCTGGTCTTGGCTGATCCGTCGAACACTACCCTAAACTTGCGGTCCACCGCAACCGCGTGATGTGGGATGTAATTATGCAGTTCTCCCTGTACTACTGGTGTAGCCTGCATCATATGCCCCATCTTCTCATATTCTTCCATGAACTCGACGTATTTTTGTCTATATTCTGGGTCTCGTTTAAACTTACTCTCCTGACTGAAAAACCGCCTTACCGCCATAGCCTTTGACTCACCCAATTCTGCCTCTGGGCGTAATGGAATAGTAACGCTGTATCTGTTGTTTTCTTTTATAACTGTCTCCCTAAAATTGTCCTCACAGTATTGATCTTCCATAGATATTGGCCTCTCCTCCATTTCCTCGACTTCCCATAATCTTTGGATCAAACTCCTTATCTCTTCCTTGACTACCACTCCTATAGTCCTTGGTTCTTCTTCTGGACTCGCGAACCCTCCTTCACCTGAAATGATCCATCCCAATGAAGTGCTCTGTGCAAGCAATCCTGTTGAACTTCGTTCCATGCCTGGCTTAATGTGTGCTGCGGCTATCTCTGTTCCAATTACCCCCTCTATACTACCTTGCTCGAAATACCGCGGATCGGCTAAATCCTGTTTCACCGTATCGCTAAATTCCCCCGGTTGGAATGATCTCTGCGGGTGATCTGGTATCAAATTCATTATGATCACAAACCTTTTTGTAGTAATTGTCTGCCCCAACTGGCCATGCCACAACTCCAACTGCACTTCTCCTTTCGTCCTAGCAGCTTTGCCATCGATACCCTTTATTCCTACCTTTGCCGCTGATCGAACTAGTTTTAGTTCTTTTACTACGCTATTCGTTATTATATTAACCTGGGCTCCTGTGTCCCAGATCATCCTGATTGGCCGGGAGAAGGTTTGTCCAAATCTTAATCTTACCCACACCGTGGCTAACACAACCTGCGGTACTTTACTCACCACCTGGCATACCGACTGAATCTTGTGTTCCGAGGCCTTCAGTGGGTTTAATTGCTATTGATTGTTTCCTCTGCCTGAATTGTAGGCGTTAGATTGTGGCTGTTGATTGTGCCTCGCTTTATTGCACAACATGAAATGATGGGTTGCTCTTCCCTTTGGACAACCAGTGCAGCCTTCCTGGCTGCATTCTGCGGCTCTATGGCCTGGATTTAGACAACAGCGGCATACCCTGCTCCTGTGGACTGCGGTCCATCGCTCTGGTAAGCTTATTCTCTTAAACATGAGACATTCCTCTAGTTTGTGATTGTTCATACAACCTTGCATAACACAGCTTCGCTGTCGAAATTCGGGCCTTGCGATCCCGAGTGGGAAGCTTTCATTGGGTCTATTCGGTGTTGCCTGGTTATATCGCGGGATCTGCTGATCTTTACTCGTTGTACTATATGGCTGGAATCGCCGACTCTGGAATCGTTCGGTACGTCTTCCATGTTGTTCCTTCATACGTGATGATTCCTGGTCACCTTGGGTACTTCCCCCTACTACTTCGCTCTCTACTTCCCTTCGACCCATTGCTCTGGTTTCCAGGAAATTCTTAAAGGTGTCAAGTGTTGGTAGTAGGGTTGCACTTAGATTATTCCGGTGTTGTTCCCATGCATCCAAGGTATCTCTAGGGAGACGCTGTTTGGCGTGATGGATCCAGAATTGATCCCATATATGAGACTGAGGAGCGATTGTTTCCAATTGGCGCGTGCCGCTGGTTACCGAGTCTAATACGAGTCGTAGGGAATCGTATGTCTCTCTTTCTTGTTTCTTCACGGCCTGCATCCTTCCCAATATACTGTGAATGACATGGTAATCATCGTTGTATGTTTTCATTAATGTTTCCCATGCCGCCGTATAGTTATCGCTCGTCAGTTGCCACGGACCCAATGTTACCGCCGCCTTGCCTATGCAAGCTTGTTGCAAGTACAGTAGCTTATTGATCGGGTCGTAGCCTTTGTGGTGGACTTCCGCTAAGAATAAATCGCGAAAGGCCGGCCAGTCAGCCGGGTTACCGTTGAACTTATCCAATCGTGGCGGCTGGACCGATTCCACCTTTATTATCGTCGAAGGCTGGCTAAATGGTTCAATTATGCTCTGATCTTCACTAATTTGCCGAGTACTTCCTTCTTTATCCAGTCTATCCTGGACTCGCACCATTGCCTTGATGAATAGATCCTCGATCTCATGGTACAGTTCCCCTGTGACTAAGAGATTCCCCTCTGTATACAACCGGTCAGTCTCCTCGAACGACGTGAAATGCTGCCGCAATCTTTCCTGGCGCATTCTCAATTCTGAGGTGGACATCGCTCCACTCTCCTCTTCATCCATTATCTGGCTCGATAATCGTTTCAACGATTCGATGTCTTGTTCCCTTCGGGCGTATAACCTGTCTTGTTTCTCCGCCCTTCCCTCTTTTGCATCTCTCAACTGGGGTGGTCTCCCGACCTTCCTTTCCATGATTCCCTGTAACTATAATCTTAAATATTCCATTACGATGCTCCCTTTCCGTATCACCATTCTCCTGGTGAGTTGGTTCCCCTATTTTTTCCTTTTCTCAACCTTTCCTTTTCTCAATTTTACAGCTTCCTCGCATTGAGGACGTGATTACCCTACCTTCCTTATTTTTACCCTTCCTGACCAAACCTTTACTAATTGCTCTTTTCTTTTTAACAAAATTACTCTATTAAACAATATAATCCATTTCTTTTTATTTATAAAACATCAAAATACAACTATTCTTAGTGGATATCACCAATTCTTCTCCTAACTTCGCCTCCCCCGATACAACCCTGCTTCTTGCGGTACAACTTAGCTTCTTCTGATACAACCTTGCTTCTTCTGGTACCACTTTGCTTACCTTCGCGCACTAACCCCGATTCCCCGGGTTCTTTGGGCACAGCACACTGTTGTGCCGAGTACCGCATCTTTTACATGCGCCTGGCTCACTACATGTAAACGAGGAGTGCCTTGGATACAAGCAATGTAAGCAAACTCCTTTACTCAATGCCAGCCTCCATCTTTCACCCAACCCAAGCTCCATCATCCTCTGACACCGATACATTTTATGGGACCCTTCGCATAATACGCATCGGCCGTGATCTCCTTTCGTGCTCGTGAATATCTCGGAATATCCTATCACTCTGCTGTTGTCACGTGGCAGTGGGTAAGGTAGCGCATAAGCCATTGGCGGATAGGCTACTCCTTTCTGTGGGCCCGTTGCTCTTGTTTGGGGTGCCGATAAATATTGTGCGGGCACAGCTCCTTTGTTTCTACCTGGGCTTCTCCGATCGGACTTTCTTCCCATCGGTACAAAATTGTTGCTCCGGATCACCGCAGAGGGTAATCGCCCCATCGCTACCGGTGTCCTAGTCGCCACTTGGATCTCCTTGACGGAAGTTGTCGACCCGCCCAATGCCGATGCCTCTTCTGGTTTTCCCTTTTCCTTTGGAAAGGTGTCCCAATCTACCGCTGACCATCGTTTTGGTGAGATGGATCTCAGTACTACCGCCAGCCTTTCGTTCCTCTCTTTGTCCTTATACCGCGCTTTGCTGATCTCTATCGAGAGTTTCCTGTATTCCACTAACAACCGGTCTATATTGGAGGTCCTTGTCATTTCCACTTGTCTGGCAACACTTCGTCGGATGCCATTCACTTCCTCGCCTATTTCCCCCAGCTCCCTCTGGTTATACAGCCTGCCCACTACCTTGCTCCGTATTTCTTCCAGTTGATCCATCTTGGCCCTGATGTACCCTTCCACAAACTGCTCTGAGTTTCCGCTGGCCATTTTTCTAAAAAACTCCTTGCTTTACAACATTGCTTATACTGAGTTTCACCATTCTTCCTGATCACACATTAATATCATTCAACCTTCGACCCTCTCTTTCCTCATTAAATTCATGACCTTGCTTCCTCCGTTCTATCTATTTAGTTCCTTGTTACAACTATTCTCCCTTTCTTTCACTAGCATTATTACCCTATTATGAACCTATATCCACTTTTATCACATGAGTCGGAGCCAATCCGGAAGAGCGGTAACACGTATGGCCATACTATCATAATTAATTTTACTCGACAACAAAAAAAATGCAATATAAAATAAACACGCTCAACCTTCATAACTTCCTTCTCAGCAATGATACCCTAAACTAAATAGTTCTTTCACTGAATCTACTATGCTATTCTTAATATCTTATTATCTTCCATGCTGCCTATGTTTACTTATCAACTCCCTTACTACCTCTCTTCAATTTATCGTATCCTTTACCACTTACGATCCTGGTATTCGCCTGTATATCCCTTCACATTCCTTCTGCATTCCTAATCCAATGGTCTGCATTTCCTCATGTTTCTTCTAAACTCCTCACTACTTCGCACACTCTCTCTTACGACCTTTCTTTTCTTCCTTTACTTTCAGCTCAACCTTTCCTCCAATATTTCCCACTTTCATACTACTTTTCCCTGATTCGATTCCTTCTAACTATTATGCTCTTGAGTTTAACCATCGCAACCAACATGCGGACTCAACTCTTTCTACCTCTGGTACGGTTGAGTTTACTCATCGCATCTAATATGCGGCCTCAGCCCCATTCTCCCTATCGTTTGCATTAGCCCTCATTAATGAGCACGTTTTCCTGGATACCGGTACTTTCGGCTATAACTATTATTTGCCTTGACCTATCCATCGAGCCCATTTTCCAACATAACCACCTCGCTTCATAAGCGTCATTCGAGCACATTTCCAAAATAATGACTTTCCTAAATTAACGGTACTCTCGATTTACCATTCGAGCATATTTCAAAACTTAACAATACTCTCGCTTTATTAGCCGAGCACATTTTATAACATAACAATACATACTCTCGCTTTATCAGTCGAGCACATTTTTTAGCATAACGCTACTCTCGCTTTATTAGTCGAGCCTATTTTCCAAAATAACCATACTCTCGCTTTATCAGTCGAGCACATTTTTTAGCATAACGCTACTCTCGCTTTATTAGTCGAGCCTATTTTTTAGCATAACGCTACTCTCGATTTACTATTCGAGCACATTCTCTATAATATCGGTACCTACTCTCGATTTCCCAATCGAGCACATTTTCAAAATAACGACCTTTCTAAATCAACGGTACTCTCGATTTACTATTCGAGCACATTCTCTATAATATCGGTACCTACTCTCGATTTCCCAATCGAGCACATTTTCAAAATAACGACCTTTCTAAATCAACGGTACTCTCGATTTACTATTCGAGCACATTCTCTATAATATCGGTACCTACTCTCGATTTCCCAATCGAGCACATTTTCAAAATAACGACCTTTCTAAATCAACGGTACTCTCGATTTACTATTCGAGCACATTTTCTATAATATCGGTACCTACTCTCGATTTCCCAATCGAGCACATTTTCAAAATAACGACCTTTCTAAATCAACGGTACTCTCGATTTACTATTCGAGCACATTTTCTATAATATCGGTACCTACTCTCGATTTCCCAATCGAGCACATTTTCAAAATAACGACCTTTCTAAATCAACGGTACTCTCGATTTACTATTCGAGCACATTTTCTATAATATCGGTACCTACTCTCGATTTCCCAATCGAGCACATTTTCAAAATAACGACCTTTCTAAATCAACGGTACTCTCGATTTACTATTCGAGCACATTTTCTATAATATCGGTACCTACTCTCGATTTCCCAATCGAGCACATTTTCAAAATAACGACCTTTCTAAATCAACGGTACTCTCGATTTACTATTCGAGCACATTTTCTATAATATCGGTACCTACTCTCGATTTCCCAATCGAGCACATTTTCAAAATAACGACCTTTCTAAATCAACGGTACTCTCGATTTACTATTCGAGCACATTTTCTATAATATCGGTACCTACTCTCGATTTCCCAATCGAGCACATTTTCAAAATAACGACCTTTCTAAATCAACGGTACTCTCGATTTACTATTCGAGCACATTTTCTATAATATCGGTACCTACTCTCGATTTCCCAATCGAGCACATTTTCAAAATAACGACCTTTCTAAATCAACGGTACTCTCGATTTACTATTCGAGCACATTCTCTATAATATCGGTACCTACTCTCGATTTCCCAATCGAGCACATTTTCAAAATAACGACCTTTCTTCATAACCGTCTAACGGTATTTTATTGCTAACCGTCTAACGGTATTTCATTCCTAACCGTCTAACGGTATTTCCTTCCTAACCACTCTTCACTATCATTCACGTTTTCCCACTGTACTTATTTTCCACGTGGATATCATTTTCCGCATCTAAGATGCGTACTCCTGATCTCCACGGTACCGATTTTCCGCGCGGTTTCACGTTTGCCTATCTCTCTCTCACCCTTTTAACTATACTTTTCCTATCCAACACGCTTATATTAACCAATTTGCACATCACTTTTACTTATTTCACTATTAATTACTATTACTTTCCGCTTACCACTTTCCTTCCTCGCGACGACACACAACTTTGCACTTGCTTACTGTTATTTGATTATTAGACTGAATTTCTGGTTCCGGCTCGTCCCGGTTTCTGGCACCCTGATACGACCTTGCTTAATCCGCTTGCTTTTCCACAAACCCGCGTGATTCCTTAATAGAAATTTCCCAAATTCCTTTAGTCCGAAACTATAACCCCTTTTTCCAATACAAAACCCAAAATTCCCTTTTTCACGATTAATTAATTTATTTTACTTTACTCTTTCGATCTCTACACCACTATGATCTTTTTTATATTAATTCCACATTTTTTATATTCCTTCTTTTTTCTATTACCACGACATACATATTCCTTATATACTTTTCATATTATATACATTTCTTTTGCATACATATTTTCTATGTACACAAATACTATTACAATTTTAAACGTAACATTTATCTCTACAGGATCGCATAGAAGATGCTGCTTTTTTATACAATGCAAATTATATTATTTTCTATGTACACAAATACTATTACAATTTTAAACGTAACATTTATCTCTACAGGATCGCATAGAAGATGCTGCTTTTTTATACAATGCAAATTATATTATTTTCTACTACTCTATGGTTTTCCTTTTACGGCCGTAACAATGACTGTAGATGACAGATGTCAATATGGAACATTTTTTTTTGTTGACATTCAAATTTTACTTACTATTCTCATGGTAAAATACCCATTGCCAACGTACTGGGGCCCGAATGGGTCCCATGCTATATTTGTATCAAGATAGTATAATGATAACCTAGAAGGCGCTGATAACGTATTTCGTATAAAACAAAAATATTTTTTTCACTACCTATATGGTAGGTTAGTTTAGGCTGAAAACAGCTAGAAACTGCAAGTGTCTATCTCCAGACTGACTTCTGTTGTATTGAGAAAGTAGGAAAATGTTTAAATCATTTTACCCAAAAATACAAAATCTGATCTTCACAGACTTACTGGAGGATACAATTTTATACCGTTTGGGAGTTCCAGGGTTCCTGGATTACCTCATCCGGTCAATCTGAGGAAGAGAGCTGCCGAAGTAGCCTTAGAATGGTCAAGGTTAATTTGAATCATCCAAATTACCTTTATTTAGTTCTATATATTACCTCTATCCAAACCTCCATCTTTCCAATGTGATGCTTCCATCTTCTTGACTTTTTTCAATTATGGCTAAGACAACGTCCTCTTTTTTATCTTAATTAGACATTTTGATAAAAAATTTGTTCCTAGCTTAATTGCTTTCGGAAAAGTTTAATGTTTAAAATTGTAACCGTTTGACCTGTGTTTAAGATCTCATATATGATGGCACATTAATTAGCAGTTGCATCAAGCTTAAGATTCTTGTTATTTCAGTTAACTGTCGTTTTTATTCTAGTTAACATTTGGCATTTTTAATATTAAAAGTATAATTCCAAAAAACTGAAATCTTTTCTGTAATTAAACAGCAAAATAACCGGAACCACCAAAGTGGCGGAAATTTTAACTTGTTTACAAATTTATTTGGTAACTTTAGAACGTGCTAATATAAAATCGCACACCAAACATGTACCAGGGGTGGGATGTTGTAACATCACTTTCGAATCGAATTCGATAGAGTTTTGTCTCTTCTGTTTCAAGAAGAAAATTGTACTCGGTTTGCTTTTTAATTATGCTTTTATGCTGCTATCTCAGCTTGCTCGAATGAAACAACATTTTATATTGCGTATATTCGTGTTGTTTTTTCACACAAATTTTTGTTTAGTGATACTTTGTCGATATTGAAGGAAAGGAAAAGTACGTAACGAAAAGAGATCGCAATAGAAAAAGCTTAATCAGACATAGCATAAACTCTATCGAGGTGATTTGAAAAGTTCGTGGTGAGCCACATATATTCTTCTAGTAGAAATACATCTACAACTACATTGAACGCACATAATTTTCTTATGAACTCATATGAAATTTGAAGTCGTTCTGTCAAATAGCTTTGTCCAAACAGCTGACGTGTTTTAGTATTTTTTGCAAATAGACAAAATTGATCATCGTGCTGTTTTTTTTTTTTTTTGTGGTTGTAATCTTTGCAATCTGACATGAAAGGTGGGTCGGCCCATGGATTCTGCACTCTCAACAGGGGGTCATAGATGTGTTCATCATCATCACCGATCGTAATCAAATGATGAAAAATCCCTTTTGCATCCCGCCCCTACCGGGATTCGAACCCGGTACCTCCCGATCCAAACACCGCAGCTTTAACTACTGCGCCGTTTGGTATCATCGTGCTGTTATTAAATTTTTTGTGAAAAAAGGATTAGAGGCTAAGGAAATTTTTTATATTTCATTATAAATTTCCATAATATTTAAACCTTTTTTCACAAAGAATTTAATGACAGCGCAATGTTCCATTTTTCCATTTTAAAAAATCAAAAACACGACAGTCTGAACAAAACTATTTGACAGATCGACTTTAAATTTCGTATGCATTCATTTAAAGAGTGAATATACGTTCAATGTAGTTATAGGTGGCGCTTCACGAACTTTTCAAATCACATTATCCCAGATTTTCGATATTATTCAATACAGTGTAGATTTAAATATAAACGCTGACACATTGAGTTTGGTGGTTTTCCCAAGTTCAAGTGTATAACCTAATAACCTAGATATTTGGGTTTGAAAAGCAACTTAATGCTTGGTATCTAATTTATTCGAAATTATCAATATTACTCAATATTTTCGAGATTATTCGAAAATTTTTAGTTTTTTTTTTTTGAGAAAGGTTTTTGCCTCTGAATTGCTTGGCATTGAGATTTGTCAAGATTATTCTAGAAAACTATTTTTATTCGAGATTTTTTATTCTAGAACTCAGAATTCAGTGATGTATCAAGATTTTCGATATTTTCTGAGATTTTCCGAGCTCGAAATTTTCGATATTATTCGAGATAATCGAATCGAATTAAGTTGTTCCAACTTATCGTCATTGTCATGTTTTCTAGATTCTTAGTAAGCTCTTGATTTTTCAAGATATTTCTATGATTTTAAGTTTATCCGAGTTTTTTTGAGGAATATTGAAATTTGTTTGCAAATAACGTTGTTCTAGAATTCTAACACCATTGACAAACTAGGGATTAACTAAGCCCTATAAGTGGGTTAAATTCAAGATTAGCTAATCGATTTTTATTTTAGTGACTAATCACTCAATATATTGAAGTAGTTTATCTCTTTTTATTGAATTAAGCGGAGGTACAAGTGTTACCATTAAATGTAAATGTCAAAATAAAATTGCAAATACAAGTTGTTCTATTTTAATACAGATACTGTAGAACTATGTGTTTGTGTTATGATGATATTTGTATTAATACGTATTATACAAACTCGTGGCGCCACTAGCTAATACTACTGACCGACCAGCTAATCCCAATTATCTAATCTACCACTAATCTAATTGCAATGACCTACTAAGGTTTAGTATGTGGCGCCATAAGTTGATGGTATCGGTATTAATGTCATCCCTCTTGTTGCTGATTTTTGTTTGTTTTGTTCAATAAATAAATTAAAAGAAAACTATATAGACATTAAAAAATAAATTCTAATGTAAATACTTTTATTATTAATTATAAATTTCAATCTTTTTTATTTATACTTTAAATAGCACAAATTTTGTAGTTTTCAAATAAAATAGCGCAACTTGTATTTACAATTTTATTTTAACATTTACATATAATGGCGCCACTTGTACTTCCACTAAACACATTAAAAAGAGATAAATTTCAAAATATCGAGAGATTAGTTCACTACTCACGCTTAGTCACTAATCTCGAAATAAAAAGTGATTACCTAATCTTGAACTTGACACACTAGAGATAATCTAGAAAATTCACTAAACGTACTTAGCTAATCCCTCATCTGTGAGTCGTATAAAACCTCTGACAGACTAGGGATAAGCTACTAATCTAATTGCATTGACAGACTAACCCGGCTACTCCATCTGACATAAATTTTACCATTACAATTACCATATCTTGTAACAAAAATATAAAAAATGGCGTCGGGTGAGGAAAACATACAATAAATTTGACGGTTAGAAATCGTTTGCGTTTTGATATTTTAAAGAAATTGTGCAAAAAATTTTGCAAAAAAGATCGTCACACGTATATGTATTTTAATGATTCTTTTTTGGCTGCCATATTTTTAAGTATGTATTTAAAAATATCTCAACAAAAATTTATTTTTTTTTTAAAAAAAGTTTCTAACTACAAATTAGAAAACTTCCATTCGAAACTGGTAACCATGTTTTTCAATCCAGCCAAGAAATGTTAAATTTTGATATACAATCATGTTATGCCTTCTTGGCAGCAAATGATTGTATGACATATGGCAAGTCATTGCAATTTCGTGTATCCACTAGCAACTGTTCGAATTTTAATGGTATAACTCGATTTTAATGTCAGGTGGAAAGTAGGTGTAAGGCTGGCGACACACCAAATTAGTCAAAACGTTTTTTTCTTGTCTTAAAGTAACTTGTGGTCAAAAATACATTTAATTATATGACGAAATGCACAATGAATTAGGCAAAACAGTTTTACGTAAAACATTTTGTTTCATAAAACAAAGAACGGCAAACATTGCATTCTGCTTTATGAGGCCATGCATACACAATAAAGCAAAATTGTGTTAACACAAATTTGACTTACAAATCATGATTAAAGGCGAGCGCAGCGTATAAACAAATGTGTTCAGATCGTGCTTTACTAGAATTAAATTTCGTTTCGAATCTAACCTAAAAATTTAATTTGCTATGACCACCAATACATTTTTACCTAAAGCAATCCGCCATCGTATATTATATAATTAGTTTATGTGAACCAAACGACAAATGGTTACCTATCGGAATTTGCTGAACTCATTTTCACGAAAAAATTTGGTTTTTATGCGTAAATTGCTTTTATTTTAATTATTTCTATAATTTAAAAGTGAAATATTTACAAAAGAACAAAACTAGGCACGACATTATAAATTTATTATTGTGAAAACTAAATTCCCTCTATTGTTGTTGTGTATTCGCATCAAACTTGCACAAGTTTTCCAAATTTGAGAGCTAGTAATAAAATTTTAAAAGTAAATTTAGGAGGGAAAACAAACTAAACACGAGTTTTATCAAAGCAAGCTAGATTATACAAAGCCTATAGTCTAAAAGAGGAAGCTTTTATAAGGGAATTAGAAACGAGGGGAAAAACTAAACTATTCATAGTAAAACACATAAAACATATTTGAAATCATTTTTTTCCTAAGAAGATTTTTTAAATGAAATCGTTACAAATTCTGTGAAAAAGCTTCTAAAAAATACTTCATGATTATTATGGCTCTATACTCTAGAACGCTCTGGTTTTATACATTAGCTATTGAATACAAGAAAACTCTAGAGTAAAACATTTACACAGATGCTTATCGAACCTGCACAGCATACAATTGCTTTAGTATATTGAATCAAGAAAAAATAGTGTTTGAAGTCGTTTCGTGGTCGCTGGCTTATAAATCAAAAACTATTGTTAAAGTTAATGAGGATTTGAGTACAAAAAAATTGCTCTGAATCAAGAAAAAATGATTTACAGCAATTTTGTGTTTCGCACAACTGTTTCGCACAACTGCCCACAATAAAAATTTAGGTAAGACACCACCTTACAAAAAATCTAGAATATTCTAACTACAAATTAAAAAAATTCAATTCGAAACTGGTAGCCATGTTTTTTGAATACAGTCAAGAAATCAAAAATTTAGGTATACAATGAAGTTATGCCTTCTTGGCAGCAAATGATTGTTTGACATTTGGCAAGACGTTGCAATTCCGTGTCTCCACTAGCAACTGTTCGAATTTTAATGGTATAAATCGATGTTATTGGCAGGTGGAGAGTAGGTGTGATCTAGTTGTAAGGCAGAGTGATACATGGAAAAAATTTCCTAAGGTAAAAAAATACGGCGCACTGATTGGCCAATAAACAGCCATCTTGAAAACCTTTAAGGCAAAAATAAAAAAATCGGACATTTTTCAATTTCATATACGGCAAATTTTTTGTCGTATGGTAAATTTAAATAACCTTAAAAAATTGCTGTCACTTTTTTTAATGTTATATAAATTTACCATATGACAAATTTGTTTCTTCTTATTTTTTATAATTGTGTTCATCTTATAAATCGGGAATGAAACCTCAAACAGTGAGAACGATACATTTATGACAAGTAAAATGTTAAATCTATTAAGTGTCATAACATAAAAAAGTTGTAATGTATTCTCAACATATGACTTTTTTTTTGTCGTATAAGGGTTCAAATCAACCAATCAGCGCGCTGTATTTTTTACCTTAAAGTAATTTTTTTTGCATGCATCAATGCCTTTATTGTGACATTTTAGTGCATGATTTTCCAAAGCTACTGAACGGTTGGTATTTTGTTCATGTTTTTTGAAAAAATTATTCCCAACCAAATTTTTAGGGAAAAATAAATAACAAAATTACTATGAAATGGTACTTTTTTGCCCCAAAATATAACATGCTTTGTAAAAAAATAATACCAAAATCCACTAAAAAATTACATACAATAAATCAATTCCCAATTCTCAACTCGCTGGGAAAACCAGAATAGGGCCACAGTTTTATAAATCGTTATTCATGAATAAAAATTACAAAATTGCTTATATTTTTTACGACTACGTAGTCACAAGTTTCCATTTCAAATATTCTTGTTTATTAATATAAACAAAACTTTTCCTGGCAACTAACCTCAAATCTAAAAAAATTGTTGTTTTGTTTAAATCACAAAATAAATTTGCTTGTACGATCTATGAGACACGTTCAAAATTGCTATATTTCAAAAATCCTACAGAACTCGACATAAAACAAAATGTAATATTATACCAAAAGTGGTTGCTTTGATCCGCTCTTAATTAAAAACACAAAACAATTTGGCTTGGAACAATTTGTCTGATTGTGTGTGAGTTAAGCCTGTATTCCATGAGAAAAATTGACTGACAGTCAAAAAAAACGAAAAGAGAAAAACAATCTGATGCTCTTGTAAGAGCCAAGGACAACGTTTTTTATTTTATTTTTTATTTCACAGCAAAATTGTTTTTCTATAAAATAAAAAACGTTGCCTTTGTCTCTTATATGGGGCATCAGATTATTTTTCTCTTTTCGTTTTTTTTGACTGTCAGTCAATTTTTCTCATGGAATGCAGGCTTTACGTTTAGACAAATTGTCTTGCCTACTATAATAGGCCAAAACGTTTTGACTAATTTCGTGGGTCTCCTGCATAAGGTTTATAAAGTTGCGCCACGAGTTTATGGTATCGGTATTAATACAAATATTATCATTCTTTTTTTTATATCTACCACAAATTTTTTGTAGTTTTTAAAATGTTGATAATTGTTCCATTTATATTAAAATAGCGCAACTTGTATGTACAATTTTATTTTAACATAATCACTGTGTTCCATTGGAAACAATTTCCTACTGCCAAGTATTTGTGAGTAGATGTTCAATGGAATGCGAATTTTTGTGACAGTAGTAAAACATAACCTCAATTTAAATAAAACTGCTAGATTTTGATAAGAAAAAAACATTGTTCCATTAATAATAATTAATAATAAGTAATAAAAAACATTAAACAACAAAATAATCAAAATATTTTTACGATTTAACAATTGCGCGTCGTATCACAAACATAAACAAAAATTATAAGAAGCATTTTGCAGTGAAAATATTTTTAACCCTAATCGAGCCAACATATTTTTGTTATGTCAGTAAATTCAAATTCTAATCAAATAATTTACTAAATTTTTGCAGAGAATGAGTAGATGTCAAGTACGTTGTATGGAAATGTTTCAAAATAAAATACATACAAGTTTATAACTAAATTAACATTATTTTGAAAATCAATGGATTTATCAAACGAGCCAAAAAGGCATACCTTGGTTGGATAGGGTTAAAAACAACGTTTCACACAACCAAAATTGGTTCTATTAGAATTTGTTAAACTAAAATCCCTCTGTTGTTAATTATATGCGTAGCTACTTCTAACAACTACACCATCACTTCAACATGAGTAGTTGCGAGTAGATACAAGTACTTGTGAGTAGTTTGCTAACGCCAATGGAACACGCTTAATGGTGCCATTTGCACTCTGTCAGTGTTATTATACTAGCGTTTCGATATTACTCGTGTTCTCAATATTCTTCGAAACTTGCAAGGGTTAGTAGTATCTGTTTACAGAATTAGTGATTTATCAAGAATTTTGTTTTTAAGCTTTCTAAGATTTACCTACATTTTTTACATAGACGATATTTTTCTAGCATATTTCGCGTTTGGCAAGATCATCGAAATAATTTTGAGTTAATCCACATTGCGAATTTCAATGACATTTGGCTGTTTAGTTTCGAAAATTGATATTATTGTTAGGTTGAAATTGTTGAATACATCACACCATTTGATTCACGACACTTAAGGCTATTTTTCCATATTAATGGCTTCTTGCGACAATCCCTGTGATATTCATGTTATTGGTTTAAACAATAAACTACTCAAACGAGCAAAAGCGATATGACTTGGGTAATTATTTGGGTAAACGTTTTTGATACTCGACACCCAAGGTTATTAATTTCCATCAATGCCATTTTGCGGCAGTCGCTGTGTTGTTTATTGGTTAGAACAAAACCCGTTCATATATTAAAATGTGGCCCTATATTAGAAGAATAAAGAAGATAAATCTCCCCTTCCCTCTCGTGTTGTAATAGGAACTATCCTAATTAATATAAAATGTTTTATTTTTTGAATTCAAAATGACATGTATTTAACTCTATGTAATTTTTCACTCATATGTTTTTTCGCTCATAAACTCCACAAATGACGTAATATTAGAAAGAAATTGATGTAATATTAAAACATGATAGCAAGTATCATTTCTTGTACTTGTATATGTCTATCTCATAAAACTATGATAACAGCGTAAATCCTTGGTTCTCAAACTTTTTGAAGTCGGGGAACACTAAACTCTGATCAGCAGAAACTTTAAAACAGGGGGCGCGGGTTGCTAACCTTTTTGAAACCAAAAGAGCATTAAAAAACAGAATAATATTCGCAAAAACACTCCATTATTATAGAGCAAAAAAAGAAACGGAATCGTGTCGCAGCGTGTGATTGGCAACCCCCTGCTTCCAAGTGCTACTTTTAGAAAATAATATGTATATAAATAAAATATGTACCGATATTGATTGATGCAAATATATTTATTGAAAACACAATTAAAATTACAATACTTTTAAAAAAATCTGAAACTTAATGCGATCCATGAGCTGGACGATCTTTACAGATCTCAGCGATATTGGGATGAATAAATGATAACGCTACACGCATTTCTTCTTCTAAATTCCCTAGTCTCTCGCATTTGTTTGTCTTTATATTGACCATAGTTGAAAATCCTGCTTCGCAAAGATATGACGTGGAAAATAACAATAGAAGCCGCATTTCTTGATGTTTGATCTGATCCAGATTAGATCGTGTCTCCTGAAACGACACAAAAATGCGTAAAACAAACAAACACCAAAATTCCATTTTTTGTCTCGTTTCGTTTTGAATCTTTCTCTTCATACTCGTACTGTATTCATTATATTCTTTGTCGCTTTACAGAATATTGTTCAACTACAAAATATTGGTCAACTATTTTTAGATCACCATTTGTGATCCAAAACGAATGTTGGATCAAATGTTGTTGTTGCTTCACATGTAAATTTTGATCTGATCCGGATCACGATGCGTCAAGAAATGCAGCTAATATGTTCAGGGATTTTTTGCTTATACTCGGGTATTCATCTTTAACAGAGATCCAAAAATGTTCAGGAGTATTTTCATGGAACTGTAATTTTAATCCACGATCTGAAGAAAGCGACGTCAATTCTTCTCCTTCATTTAAAGTAAAACTAGAAAATTCAGAAGAAATAAACGGGATTCTTGACCAGTTGTACGACCCAAAAGTTCAATTGATTTATTATCTTTTGTTCATAAATAAATCGTATAAAGCCTAAGAGCTGCGCCTTGCCACTTATATCAATTGATTCGTCTACTTGTAATGCAAAAGGCATATTAACAAGCTTACCTGCGACTGTTCTTTCAATGTTGCAGGACTATGCCATTAATTCTTCTACGAATCGTATCATCAGATACCGGAATCTTCAAAATTTCACTATTAAAATACCACAATACCACCAAATAATTGTCACTATTTCACAGCAGGCACGTAAAATGAGAGGTTCTGCTATTGATGATTGGAAATAGAGAGAAAGCACTACCTATCGGAATAAAATAAAGCTGTAACACCATACAAAAATTAGCATCAGCGCTCGCAGAACCACTGGAATATGATATAGTGGAAATTTTTTGAAGTTGTGAAGCCGACAAATATTTTGTCTAAAATCACGGTTCCAATCGTCAATCGTGTGTGGCTTTAATTTTAATGCTACTAACTCAGCAATTTTATGCGACGCAAGTTGAACTTTATCACTTACTTTCATCGTTTTATCAAATTGTTTTCTTTGTTTGCCTTGCATTTCTTAAACCCTTTTAAAATATTCTTTGTTTTTTATTAAATGATTTTATGTTCAGTTGTCAAATGACGCCTTAATTTAGCGGGCGCCATCGCGCTATTGGCTAATTTTTCCGCATACAATGCAGAGAGTCCAGGTAAATCCAAATTTTAAGTATTCTTCGTCATACAAACGATTGACTTTTCCAGTTGATTTCACGATTTTTCTATTTTATTCATTCTCTTCAATTCTACTAGTTCTAGCAGTAGCATTAACATTATCGTAATCAAGACGAGGTTTCTTTACGAAGAAATTGTCCATTACTATAAATTTAAAAAAAATGAAATATAAATCAATAAATAATATAATGCAAAACTTACCTAAATTTGTTTAATCAAAAAATAAAATTAAGCGAATTAAAATTTGAACTGCATATGAATCACATTAACACGCGAACATTTATTGATGGCTTTAATTAAATTATCTCAACTAGAGATGTGCGGATAGTAATTATTCGTTACTAAATACTCTTTACTCTGACTACCCGAAAGTATCGATTACTCACAAAATAAAGTATTCGTTACAAAGTACCTACATACAATTGACGATTGGGTTGGTCTCGATTTTTATGTATCTTCTTCATTTTTCTATTTTCCGCAAGAGCGCTGATAGCACGTTTACTATGGCTGCGTCGCAATTTGTATACATCCGCTTCAATTTTTCTATCTTCCGTAAGAGGCGCTTTGCCTACTTTTACAATCACCAACAATTTGGTTTTTTTATTTTATATTTATGAAATTGTCAATAAAGAATGAAAGAAAAAACCGAAAAATAAAGTATTCGGTACTTTTTTAACAATCCATTTCATATTCCTTTTAAGCTTCTTTTTGTTTGTGTGAAACAAAAACTTCATACATTTTCTATTTATTTATGTGTAAAAGGAGCAACGACATATGTAAAACCTAACCTTAAAAAGCAGATATGTATTTTTATTTGAGATGATTTCAACAGCTGATTTTGAGACAAATATTTTCAAGCTTTTTTGAATGTAATTTAAATATTATTAATTTTACATTGAATTGATTTTTATTTTCAAACAATTTTTAATTGAATTGATTGTACATTTTATTTTTTTGGGGAACACTTGGAAGTGCATCGCGGAACACCAGTGTTCCGCGGAACACGCTTCGAGAACCACGGGCGTAAATTACTAACGCTTACGAATAAAACAAAACTCCAATTGAAATTGTTTATGTATACGTATTGATTTTTTATTCACACCTAAATACTTCCAATGTAGTCTTGTTAATTTCAAAAGCCCTTAATGTGATTTTAATGTACCGTATATGTTTGGTCATAAATACTAAATTAAAATTTAACAGCTGGAATCATTGACTAATATTCAAAACTCGCACACAAAAATATGATACGCTTGATCTACTAACATAAAAAAATTCCATTAAAATTCAAGATCATCGAATTTATTTTAACATGGTTATTACATATTTTCCATTTCAGTTAAAAGTCATCAAGATTCAACCTATTTGTATACTGAACCAAATTCTGTGATTGGTTTCTGGATTGCGCTCGACGATGCAACTCAACAAAATGGATGTTTACAATTTATTCGGGGGTCACACAAAAGTGGTACGCATCGACGTTATATTCGAAATCCGGACCTTAAATCAAACGAACTATTAATATATGATCAATCGGCACCAATATATCCAGTTTCAAATTTTACATCAGTTCCTGTTGCGAAAGGTATTTATTCGATAAAACATTGGAATGTGGTAAAGTTGTAAATAATATCTAAAAATTATTATTTTCTTTTTCAGGATCATGCGTATTAATTCATAGCCAAGTGGTGCACAAAAGTGATCCCAATCGATCGGATAAAAGTCGTCATGCATATACCTTTCACGTGATTGAAACGGATAAAACGGAATACGCCAAAGAAAATTGGCTTCAAGCGCCCGCCGAAAAACCGTTCCCTATTCTTTACGAAACTAAAGATTAATTAAATCTTTACTGTATTGCGTGTTATCAGCAATATTGATAAGAGTTATGTGTATGTTTAAACCAAATAAAAGAGATGCAAAGAAGCAATAGTTGCATGTTAAACAATTACATTTTTTTTTTTTGAAATTTTTAAATAAAATCTTTTACAAACTAAACAAAAAAAAATATTTTGTATTACTGATTATGCTATTTGCTTAATAGATGACTCTGGCTTATTTTTTAGGATCGCCTTGCTCATGTATGTTTTTTTTTTATTTATCGGCGCAAAGGTTAAAGGTTATCTTGTATTACAGACAATCAATTTAGAAATGTATTCAGAAATAAAAAGAACTGTATTTAGTTGCTTTCGTGTACAGTGCTTCGCTTATCTTGAATATTTATTATAATTTGATGAAGATATTATGAAACACGGAGAACCCATTACGGGGCGTAACCCAACACAGAATTTTGTAGAACGAATTATTTGCATAGTATTAAGGGGAATTATCGTTGCCATAGGTTCGTCCTTCTTTTACATTTTAATGTCCTTTACTAACACTTCCTACAAGAAAATCAAAATTAAACAAAATATTCATCAAACTATTAAAAGGCCAAAAACAATAAACCAATTAATTTATTTTTCTTCCACATGTAAGTTTACAGTGAGGAGCGTAAATGCCAAACCTCTGAAGTAACTTCAGTGCAGTAAATTCTCAAGCAAAGAATATCCCCGGTACAGCACAGGATTACTCCACGTCTTTATCCCAAACTCTGCAAATTAAGTAATAGAAGCCGATTTTTATATGGTTCGTACATATAACCTCTTTACTCCGACGATGGAAGACGTCAAAGCGCATAAATCATAAACTGTTTTTGAACAATTTCAATTCTATCCGAATGCGTTTGATATAAAGGCATCCAAATAACCGAGGCTTACTCTAAAACAGATGTGACGTAAGTAATGTAAAGGGATAAGGGTTTACAATTCACCATCATAACGTTTCCAATAGGATTTGTTAATTATATGATCAATGTACTTGTTAAAATTGAAATTCGTTAAAACAGCTCCAAGATCAAGGAAATCGTAAACTTTGCTCAATTGCTCACCCCATAATACGTAAGAAGCCTCACAACAAGATAACCTTGTCCTGGAGAATGATATTACTTTACACATATTAGAATTCAAAGGCAATTTATTCGCCATAAACCAATCACAAAATAGATCAAGTTCGTTCTCCATACGATCATTATCAAAAAAAACGTTAATTTTTGATTAAATTTCAGGGTCACCGGCATATAAGTAAAAGACACTTAAAGAAATTAATTTTCGATATCATTAATGAAAATTATAAAAAGTAATAGGCCAAGATATGTGAAAGATTTACCATCTGCAATATTTACATATTGCTTACCTTCACAAATGTAAGATTTATTTCAGAACCGAAATGAACCAGTTTGTCAAAAGATTTAGAGTCCATCTGACCATGTTTCTCTCAGGGAACCATGGTTCTTCATAACTAGAACTAAAGAATTCTTCGGAATGCATAATTCAAAGGGATTAATTAAAATTTTATAAAATTCTACGACATAATCAGAAATCTGCGAATTGTAAAATAAACTTACCCGTAATCAAGAAAATTGTTTAAAAACAGAATATTGGCTTTCTTAAACATAAATCTAAAATCTTGATCTACTAAAGAAAAACAATTAAAATTTACAAAATAAAATTTAATTAAAACTGAAGTGTGGTATTTACTCTCTCTGAACAGGATTCAATGTCAATGTAATCAAAGGATGAAAGATTTCATTTAACTTTGGCATCGGTTCTCCTTAATAAAATCGATGAACCTTTTGTAGATATTTGGTGCACTACCAAAAAGGGATATAAACTCCAATGACAAATAATCAGAACAAACAGCATTTAACCTTGATATACTAAAAAATGCAGAAGTGTTTGATTCACCTTTTCAGCAACATCATTTTGAATGGTCTTAAATCCCAAATCAACTTTACTTGTAAGAGTAACTCTCAAAGTTACTACAGTTGAGGCAATAAGCGTTTTCCACACTGTAAAATTGCTTATTAAAAATGAAGTTCTGGTAATGGCGTTCTCTGTCTAAAAATATTAGAGGCCATAGTTACCAACATTTGTCTGATAATAGTTAATGGGATTTTCGATAGTATTAGTATGTACTTATTAGTACGAATTAGTTTGATTTGAGTTTTTCAGCAGAATAATGAATGACACTCGTTCTTTATACTTTCTTTGTAAGGACGACTGTCGGAAGGCCGAATGTTGAAAGGCCGAATGTCTAGTAGCTGATTGGGTCGAAAGGCCGAAAGTGTTGAAAGGCCGAATGTCTAAACGACTTATAGGTCGAAAGGGCGAATGTCCAAAGGCCGAATGGGTCGAATGGCCGAACGTGTGGAAAGGCCGGTTGGGTCGAATGAAAAAAACGTAAGAAGATTTTAATATTTAAGACGTTATTAAACATTTTTATACAAAAATTTTGATAAAAATATAAATTTTGGTTTTCATAAAAATATAAATTTTGGAAATTTTCATTCATTAAAAGATTAAAAATTAAAATCAATTTCGAGACAAACGGCCTTTCGACATTCGGCCTTTCAACACATTCACCCTTTCCAAATTCGGCTTTTCGATATTCGGTCTTTCGACCCTTTCGGCGTTTCGACCCTTTCGCCCTTTCGACATACATTCGGTCTTTCAACATTCGGCCTTTCGCCGTTCGGCCTTTCGATATTCAGCCTTTCGACATTCGAAATTATTTTTACAGTTATTTTTTAACCAATTGGCCTCACCAACTCCACATTGAGGAGGAATTTTTCAAAAGGTTTGGTTTCCTTGCACACTTTTTTCAGAAAATGGAAAAACTTTTCAATGTTTTTGAATATTAAAATTCTTTAATTTTGGATTTTGATTATTATCTTGTTCACCTTAGAAATAAATGGCATCTTTTATGTTTTTTAGGCGTTCCGCTATTAAAAAAAAGTCTTTTTGAAATGTTTCGATCTTGTGGAGATACATTCCTCTTTTAACATTCTGAACCAGAATCCGTAATAATAACATGATTGAACAAAAATTGAATAAAGACCATTTCTAAAACCACTGATAACCTATGGATCTTTTACAGTCCTACATTACGCTTTTCATTAAGTCATAACCTTGAGGGTGATGGACATTTTATGAAACCCATTGAGTCAACTGCTTGGTATTGTAATCTTATTCACATTATCTTTAACATTTTCTTGACTTGGAGGTTTATTATCAAGGACAGTTTGTTCGGCCTTGCTTAATTTCTCCTAAAGAAAGTATTTCAAGATTTATCAACAATCGCTGGGTTACTCAGAGGCATAACTACAAATTTCGGGCCCCCACAAAATTATTCGTCACTATGCTCCTCTAATTCCTCTATTCCCTTAGTCATGTCACTTTACCGGATACGGTTTCTTTACTGGTCAGTTCTGTCAGCGTTGACATTTTATAAAAGACTAGCGTTTCCGTTCGGATTTCATGATTACGTCCCAATTGCATTTTCTATATGAAACGTTTGAAAATGATTGTGCTATCCTACTCCTCATTTGGCATCCATAACTGTATATGTATTTCCCCTGTTTTAGGTAGGGTAGGCCCCATGTTGTGTGGCTTGTGTCAAAATACAGCCATTTTTCGTTGATTGGGTTCTCTAGCTTTTTGAAGCAAATTTGCTAATTTAGTCGTAATGTTTCTTCAGATTGAAAAAGTACCTGATTACAAAAGCTACTGATATTAACGAATTTAAGTAATAATGAGAACTGTTGGCTAAGGGTTAAAAACTTGGTTAAGGAATGAAGGGTGGATAAGAGCGTCGGCATTCATCCTGCTACCGTAACAACCCTGTTGTAAATATTGGAGGAAATATCATGCAACCAGTCCTATAATGCTGCTTGTCCAATAATTAGGCCTAAGGGAAAGCAAAAACCAATAACTTAGTCCAGGAACTGGCTTGCAGGATAGCCTTTAATAGAACCAAGAGTACAAGGGAGACCCATGACTTGCTCTCGTACAAGGAGGACCTAAGAATGTACAAAAGAGAGTTTAGGAAAGCACTAAGGAAGTCTTGGGGAATTTTCTGTTCTAAAATGGAGGAAGTATCGGCCTTAGTAAGATTCTCTCTGCAAACCCAAGCAGTCTCAGATATATGATTACGGTATTTGAACAGCTTCTAGTTGGAATCCTTAGCGCTTCTCATCAATACCCTTCCCAGGGGGCCCTGCGACTTGACGGAGCTTAGTACTCATCAGAAAACACATTCAGTTGGACATCGGTAAAAGTTTAAAACCTTATAAATCGGCTAGTATCGACCGGATCATACCAGCGGAAATCCAGAGCAGTTTGGCGATTATCTTCCCATATTTGAGGTAATCTTCAAAAGATATTTAAAGTTGGTCTATATTCCTAGAAAATAGACGGAGGTCAACGTGGTTTTTATCAAAAGCAGGGAAAAGCTCACTTGTCTATTCAAAGGTCATAAAAGCCGATATTAATATTCGATCTAAAATAAAACTAGTTGGTGTGCACTGTCTTAGCATGTGCAGTGCAAAGTGATGTCTTTGAATACAGCTCTGCAGGCCCTGTTACGTGCGATTGAGAAATCGATTTACTCGAAAGAGTTCCATTTGAAAGCATTTCTTGATATTGAGGGCGTTTTTAATAACTTGCAAGTATAGTTAAAGGTACCCCGCAGAAGGTGTCCTGTTCTCTCTTCTCTGGGACATAGAATGCGCTCTTAACCGTTATGAAAAGGGCCGGGAAATGTGGAACTGTCTTTGACAAACGGCACTAGACTATCATTTACAGTGAAAGATATCTGGACTTGGCTTATAGCCATTGATAATAGATGGAGTCAGAAACGGGAGCTGATACATTGGCTCTACACCGCCGTATTATGATCTCTATTTATGAACGGAGTGAGCTTGTGGTGGCCAGCTCTTGACAAAGTAACATAAGATAGAGAAGGTACGAAGAATACTGAGGAAGACACCTACACGTGCCTTAGAGGTCGACATTTTTGAAAAAGAGATGGCGGCATATACGGATATGCGACTCTCAGCCATTTAGCAGTGGAAGTATCTTCAGCTATGTCATTCGACGATAAGTAGTTCGCTAAAGAAGGAGCTGGCGAATCTCGATTACATTACACAATCTCTATGCTTCGAGAAACATTTTCGGACCACGTTTCCTTCAAGGGAATCCTGGAGGAACCGGCCAATATCGGAGACCGAAGCTTTGCAATTTTCACGGACAGCAACAAGCTAGACGGAAAAGTGGAAACTGGAGTATTCTTTAATAAATTGAATGTGAACATTTCAGTTCGATTCCCTAAGCGTATACCATTTTGAAGTAGCAGCGATTGAGGAAGCCTTGACATGGTTGAAGCATAATGAAGTATCTTCAATGAAAAGGGCGAGCATTTCAGCATCCAGGTAAATTGGGTCGCTGTTCATTCGAACAACCCCTGCGATCTAACAGTAAAATACAACCTATGTCAGGCTATATATGTAAGTAGCTCGAAATGGTTCGAGTAAGGGCGAAAGGAAAATTCCTGTAGTATCACAACAGACCATCATCGGCCTAAGTGTGCCAAAGCAGCCACTCTAACCGAACCTAACTGTTACCCTACTCTTAACCGAACCTAACGATTTTAAATGTTTTGTTGTTCTATTGCAAAAATTGATTAAATTAGCGTTTCCTCTCAAATTTTACAAAAATATGTTGCGAAAGAAATTTCAGCTTTGGCTGAAAAGATCAAAATAGAGATGAAGTTCAGGAGAATAAGAATTTTAATCGAATTAAAGCCAAAAGTTAGATCGAAGTGCCAGTTTTCTAACAAAATGCAGAAAGACAGGAAGAAAAAACGAAAAGGGAAGTTACAACACCAGCAGACATAAACGACTTTACCAATTCAAGAATGACAACCAATTCATGGTTTTCATGGTTGGCAAAATGGTTTTTATTAATTCATTAATACTTCTGAACACTTGTTCCGTGCTTCTCAATAATACAATACCCAATTTCTATTTGTCCTGCTAATAATTAACCGCCATATAAAACAGCGCTTGAGTGTAACTGAAAGTAATAGAATTTGACCGTCGAGAGAAGTTTATGAAAAAGGAACTCTTTCTAAAAATTGAAGCTGATTAGGAGGATTTTGTTTTAAATTCAATTCTCTGTGTTACTCTTTGTTACAATAATTAAAGCAAAACTTTTCACAAAAACGTTATAATTAAATTTGTGAAGTGATCCAATCAATTGAAATAAAAAAATTCGAATTTAGGCAATAGTTTTTAGGCAATTACCAAACTATTAAAATATTTAAGAGTCACCCTTTTTTCAGTTGCTTCTTTCAGTTGCCACTAAAAAAAAACAGTTGTTACTTTTACGGCACGAACGAGAGATCAGATCAGTAAAATTGTTTCAAAAAATGAGTGAACCCAATCAAGTGAAAAGGATCGTTTGTTCCTAATTGAAATTCCAAGCTCCTCCTTTTATTAGGTTCACCAGTTGCTTCAGTTTTTCGGATTCAGGCACAAAAAAAATTTGTCTAGCCTTAAAGATATCAGAACGAGAGATCAACAGTCTGAAAATATCTGATGCTTAGGATAGTCTGTCTGCTATTCTGAAGAGGCATTGAACTCTAGAGCATTGTCTTTAGAGCATTGCCACATCAGTTACTTGACCACGATTGGAACGTCTAACCGGATCATTTAAAAGCAGGAATGAAGACGAAGAAAGCACTAAAATTTTAAAATTCAAAGGTCGAAAAGAGCCAATGACATGCTCAAAACTGGCGGGGATCATCTGTTTTACCGCAGTTTTGCCATATCAACAATTTCGTCAGTAACTATAACTTCAAATAGTTTTGTTGAGTACACGCCGAAATGTTTTGTCGATCGTGTTACAACCAGAATTATTCATATTCACTAAGCTTTATGAATTTGATAGGAATAGTGATGGAATTGTTGGAATAGCGGCAGAAATTAAGAATGAAATTAAAATGAAAGATTGTAGCAGGTCTCGGCATTTCACATCAATTTTTCATATAGGGACCTTATGACTCACGAGGTCAGAGTGTAAAGTTGACATCTGTTCCAATGGTCAAGGCCGTAGGTTGGTCAAGGCGAAATATTGGAATGCCTTCGGAAGCTACGTAAAGAAGATTGAGTGTTGCATTTTTTCAAAAATATATGCTGGTTTGAGGATTGAGTTGGGCGTTGAGTTTGCGATTGAGTTGAGGGTTGAGTAGGGCTCCATTTGCATGTTGAGTTGTAGCTGAGTTGGAGTTTGGTTAGGGTTTAGTAAGCTTCAGCTGTGAATTTATTTGTAGGTTGATTTGACGGTTGAATTAGAGTTAACTTGAGTTGAGTTCATGTACAAATTTAGTTTTTGGGAACATGGTAATTTGGGAGTTGAGTTGGGCGTGAGCTTGGGGTTGACTTAAGGGCTAAGCTGCAGATCGAGTTAAGTTTGGGTTGAGATTGGACTAGGGCTGAGTTGGGGTTGAGTTGGAGTTGAATTGGGATTGAGTTGGAAGTTAGTTTGAGTTGTTTTGAGTTGAGTTCATGTAGGAATGTAGTTTCTCGTTGAGTTGGCTGTTCATCTGTAGGTTAGCTTGAGTTTGGGATTTGATTAAAAGTTTATTTGAGAGTTGATTTGGGGTTGAATTGGTGATTGAGTTAGGGTTGCGTTGTGTGCGTTGTATTGGGCGGCTCGAGATTGAGTTATAAATTGACTTGGAGGTTAGGCTGAACATTGAGTTAAGAGGTTCAATTAGGGATTAATTTGGGAGTTGAGTTAATTTTGAGTACCGAAGTTCTGTTCATCTCATCAGGTTTCAGCCCATTTTAACTTCGGCCCAAAAGGACCAAAGTTATTGGAATGCTGACAAAAGTGTCCAAAATTACCAAACATTGTGTTGATCTACAACGTTTAATGAACAACGCAAAGACCTTGACTCCGAAAAAGCAAACAAAAAATAATAATAATGTGTGTCCGTCTGTCCGGATGTTTGTCCGATTTGGAATTTTTTCACCAATCTGTTTCGTTGGTCAAGGCGGATAATTGTAAAGCTTTTGGAAGCTGTACGCAGCGATTTGCTGTTTGAATTGGAGTTGTGTAGCGGTGGAATTAGGATTTAGTGAGCAGTTCAACTGGGGAGTTATTTATGTGTTGAATTTGAGTTAGTTTGAGTTGAGTTCATGCACGCATGTAGTCTTCAAGATCAAATTGATTTGGGAGTTGAGTTGGGCGCGAATTTGGGGTTGATTTAAGCATTGAGTTGTAGGTCGGATTAAGGTTGAGTAGGAGTTGAACTTGGGCTGAGCTGGGGTTGCGGTGGAGTAGAGTTGAGATTGAGTTGAGTTCAAGTCAGTGGTTAAGTTGGGAGTTTATTTGGGGTTGTGTTGATTGTTGTGTTGGAAATTATCTTGAGTTATTTTAAGTTTAGTTCATGTACGCATGTAGTTTTTCGGGCAGTGTTCATTTGATGGTTAAATTGGACTTTTAGTAAGGGTTGCGCTGAGGGTTGAGCTATTGTCGGTTATGATGTTGATTTGATGTTCAGTTGAGGTGGAGATTAGGTTAAGTTGAGTTCGGTTGGAGATTAATTTTGGGTCGAGTTGAAGGTTTAGTGGGAGGTAAAATTGAGTTGATTTGAGTTGAGTTCATACACGTGTGCAGCTTTTGAATCGAGTTGATTTCGGTTTTTAGTTGGCAGTTTCAAAGAGAGTTAGCTTGCTTTGGAGTTGAGTTCAGTTGGGGAATTATTTGGGGTTGATTCGTGGATTGAATTTACTGTTGAGTTTGGGGTTAAGGTTTGATTTGAAAATTGCGTTGAATTGGTCATTGAGTTAAGACTTGGGTTGGCAGTGGATTTTGTGATTACTCTTTATATTTTATTGACTGAAATTCTTTCTCTAAGTTGAACTAAGCAAATCTTTGTATTCGCCACTTACAGAAGTGGACGACGCGGGAGACCTCATCTCACACGTAGTTTAACTGCACAGTTGAACAGTTGAAAAAACCACGGAACTGCAGTTTGGTTAAAAACAAAAATTTTGCTCCCCAATAACAAATACGATTACCTTTACGTATTACCTAACTACTTTTCGTCACCACCGATTAAAACAAAACTAATATTCTATTATTAGATTAAAACAAATCGCCTCGTTCGAGATTGTCGAAAAACATAAATAGTATTATTCCCACAGTTGCACCAATCGATCGGGAAATGAGTTGCAATCATTTAATTTTTGTTATTTCCCTATTATCTGTTTTTATTACGTTTTCACATCAAGGTAAGAAAATATTTTGTTTTTATCTTTCAGTTTAATCGTTTACCTCTTTTTTATACAATATAAATAGATAAAATTCGAATACAAGCATGTACTGTAAATTATACCATTATTGAAGATCACACATGCCTGACCTTCACCGACTGCAGTGAAATCAGTCGTGTACTTCAAACGCATTTTTCATTGTTGAAAATATGGAATCCTATGAAGCTAATTGCCCAATTTGATTGTAACACAACTTTGGTTGAGGTATGCTGCTTTAACGAATTGCCAACAGCAGATGAATGTGATTTTGAAATACAGTACCAGAACGATACTCAATATGGCGATTTTCCATGGGATGTACAACTTTATTACGATGATATGGAAAAACCACTTTGTGGCGGTGCTCTAATCAGTAAACGTTTTGTTCTAACAACAGCATATTGTGCAATGGGGAGGAGATCTGAGCATAAACTGTAAGTTCGTAATAATTTTTATATTACAAACCACCTTACAATTTTAATCTACGCCACAGAAAATTTCTACGACTTGGCGAATATGATACAAGCAAACCATTTGACTGTGAAGATGAAAATGAAACCATTTGTTTAAACCAAATACTCGACATTGATTTTAAGGAGATAATACTCCATCCACACTATTCGATAGCTGCACGTATCAATGATATTGCGTTGATTCGTTTGCCGCATGAAATCGAATTCACCGAATTTATTAGACCGATATGTTTAAATTTGGAAGCAACACAAATTGATGGTCCCGTTCTGGGTAGCGGATGGAGTCGAAATTTTAGAGGAATTCCAAACGATATTAAAATCAAAATTGGGCTCGAACCAACCGAAGTAAATTTTTGTAAGAGACGTTTTCATATTGAGGAGCGGAACGATTTTATGTGCACATTTGCATACAATATGACGCCAGAGTACAATTGTTTACCAGAATTAGGGAACGCAGTATTCATGTCAAAACGCGGAAAGTTTGTTTTGAAAGGTCTCATTTCACACAGTACTAGTTGTGTATCACAATCGAGACAGTTAACAGTTGTTACGCTGATTGATTCGCATCTTCAATGGATTACTAAATATGTAAATAATTGAAAAATTTTATTGAATTGTAATATGAAACTGTAATTATGATATACAATGAGATCACAAATTTAAACATTCTTCCTTCGTTTTAGCCTCCGTTCAAACCTCTTTAATAGTTCGATCACATCCAATTGATCCGTGAACCGTGCATGATCAAAACTGTCAAAATTATTACAGTCTTTGGCAAATATATCAGCATTGTTATCCAAAAGCAATCGAATTATGGTTATGTCTGTTCGAGTGGCAATGGCAAATATTATTAAAGTCCAGCCGGTATCATCTTTAGCTTCAACATCACCACCATTGTCTAAAAAAAATTTCACTGTATCAAAACATCCACCGTTCACAGCATGATGTCCCCACGAACATCCAATACAATCTCGTTTACTTTTATCAGCCTTCTTAATTATCAAAATTTTAGCGATTTCATTGAACCCATTATACATAGCTATGTGCAGAGGAGTTTTTCCGCTCAGTGGAATACCCACATCAATATTTGCACCAGCCGATAGAAGGATATTCACTATAGATTTATTACCGATGTGTACAGCATATCCAATCGCTGTATATCCTTGGGTATTGGTCAACTTAAGCAGAGCACTCCGATTCATGATATAGTATCGTATTTTATCCTCATCGGAATCGGCCAGGGCCATAAAAAATAAATTTAATTTTAACAATTGCTTGGTAGTGCCCATAAATGAATCGGATTGCGCTGCGATTTCAAAATTTTGTCCACCCTGTTTTAAAGCGTACAATCGAAAGGTAAATATCCAGCCTTCGTCCAATCCACGAACAATACATTGTGTGTCAATGCCCCTTGTTTATATAAAATATGAGTGGATTAAATAGATTTTCAAAATCATAGTTTAATGCAAATACTTACCAGTACACTCTTTCCCATTTAGTTTTATTTTGCACCTCCAATTTGTAGACATCACAATTGGCGATTGGATTCCATGCAATTTCAATCGAATGTGTGGTTTGGCCAATTATTTTTGGATCCAGATTCATCGTATTTAATTTAAATTTTACTTTACAAACAATAAATAATGAGCTTTTATCGATTAAACAATTCTTTAGGAAGTTATTACTTTACGTGGGAAAATTTACTTAATAATTTTGCGTCTTAGATAAGTATTTAGGCACATTTCATATTAAATTAAAATTTTTAGTTTCGTTATGCGTAAAATAGATGGCAATCAAATTTGTTAGAAGAGAGGAGAAATTAGTTACGTTATTATGCGTCTCGGCTATATAAAATTGTTATAATAGAACACATTTAGGAGAAGTAATATTGGTTTTTAGTTTCAATATACTTCATGTAGATGGCTATCAATTTTACTATAAATTAGAAGAATTTTCGGAATGTTTTTCAGATGTATTGAACTAGGATTTACACGGTCACTTTTATAATAAATAATTACATGCATTTTTGGATTTTTGAATTTTTACCAAAGCAGCAGAACGCAACAAGCAGAATGGATGTATCTAAGCGCATTTATTGTAAAATTACTAAATCAAGAATTTAAACAAAATATGCGTAAACGTTTTATAGTGATGATGGATACGAATGGCTTCTGGCTCTATAATACCATTGTTTTATCATCCAAATGTGCCTCTCGCCCAAGTGATCGATAGTAACACCATTTATTTAAATTCGCCCGAATATTTGTACCAATAGCTATTCCTAAATGTCATCATGTATCTCTAACTGTCCTAGGAAGAATTTTTAGTCTTGCTTTGTTAAAATAACCTATATGGAACGCTTTAATCGACTTCAAATTTTATAAACAGGTAGGTGTTGGATTGCCACGTTTCTCATCAACATAAAAAAAAAATTAGATGGCTCCGTTTCTGAGAAGATCTATTAAGCAGTTTTCTTCTACATTGCAACCTCTTCTATTCTGTATTCTAAAGGTCATAAAAGTTAACACTAACTATTATTATTAAAACCTGACCAAAACTAAAGAAGCGCAAAGACACAGCTTCATAAACACAACTAACTTTTGTTGCCAAAATAGTCAGTCACACGTTACAAAACTTCAGATTTTGAGCTAAACCTTTTCAAATCCTAAGTGTATCAGGGAGGAATCAGGTAATAATGTTGCACATGTTACACAAAAAATGCTTTTCAGCCAACCATGAAACACGTTAAAAGATATCACGTAGCAAAGGTATGTACTGCATGTGAGCAATGCGGTGGATATCATCACATGCTGATGCTGTTCCATATCAAAGAGATATCGAGCGAACCCTGACACCTACGACTCAAATATTAAAAGTAAGAAATAACCATGGAGGTATCAATTTACTTCGAGCGTTAATCGATCTTTGTTCGCAAGCTTCATTTATAACAGAGGAGGTAGCCGAACTACTAAACTTAGAAAAAGGAACGTACAAACAGTGATCTAAACATTCACCACCTCAGGTTCAATTGGTATTCCAGGGTGGATCACCTCAGGTTGGCTAAATAGAAAACTCGGCTTTCCTGCGTATGATCTCAATAGTCTCGCCATAATAGCCGACATTTATAGGCAGCTAAACAACTACGGGAATCAAAAGAATTACATCCAGAAAGAGTGCTAACTGCCGAAGAGATGAAATGTACACTAACAGAGAACACAAAGAAGATTGCAGAGTGGAATTTATGAGGTACAGACTCCATTTAACACCAAGAGCGATAGCCAGATTAATCCATATGAAAGAACGATATAAAAAATGTTCAAAGAATTTAAACTGCTATTAGGTTTTCTTAAACAAATATATGAACGAATATGGCTCAAGCACGTGGAACTAATACAAGATGAATCGACATCGAACAGTTACAGAATATACTACATACCACATTAAGCTTACATAGAGGAAGGCAGCAAGGCAACTAGACTAAGAGTTGTATTCGACACATCTTATAAAACGCCAACAAATGTTTGTCTCAACAAAATAATGTTTAGCGGATCAACACTTCAGGAAAACCTAACAACAATAATAATGAGGTAGAGAAAACACCGTTATGTGCTTACTCCAGACATAGAAAATATATTCTGGCAAATTAAAATACCTAGAGAAGATTCAAGCTTACAACTAATACTACGGCAAGCTTCCAAAAATTTACAAATGCAAATTTGCGGAGTTGACTTCAAAGAACAAATGAAAGAATAAAAAACCAACAGCCATTGTAAAAAAAGATTACAATAATACCATTGCATCTTTTCGTTGGCCATGCCATAACCAAATTGAAGACAATTTCAAGAAAATAATCCAACAATTGTAGAAACAATGGTGCTCCAAAACAATCCAACATTAAGCATGGACTATGGTTGATAGAACAATCCAACATTACGGAAGGTTGTAAGAGTAATACAGTTACGCATTGGTTCAGACGTAACTCTTGACACCATTTAAAAACTTTCCCTTCCCAAAATAACGGAAAATTATAGTAAAATGCCATACCAACGACGAAGGAAGTAGGAAAAATATTGTTGGAGCAGTTGATTGATCTAACTTTTTTAATTAATTTTTTAATAAAAAAAAACCGCAACGTTTCAACGGTATATTTCGTCATTTTCAAGGGCACAATTTGTGTCCAATTTATGAATATAATCTTGCGAATGACGGAAAGTACCGTCGAAACGTCGGTGTCTTTATTAAACAATTAATACAAAATTGTTAAAATCAGAAGCTAAAATCCAATAACCGTTTTAACGATGCTCTGTGATACTGCGACAGATTCAGCCACAAATTCCTCCTGAATTCGAACATCTTCCGGATTTCTCATTTTCTTACCCAAAAACAATTCGTCTGAAGTACCTCTTAGGTTCCGGAAATTTCATGATATCACTTTTATTTTGAAACAGTTTAACTGTTCCAGCTTGTAAATATTTTATAACTGAAGCATTCAACAATGGCTTATTGTTATTGATTTTAGCACAATCAAGATTATCCTGAAATTTTCTCCTTTTAACTAAAGATCTGAGATATTGCATATTTCGCAATTATAGTTGCTCGAAATAATCTATTTTTTAGCTCGGTTTCCACAATTCTCCACAGGAAGGAGCGAACATTCAAAGAGGATAGACGTATTTTGTCTTTCCTCTTCAAAATTTAATTTAATTTAATTTAATTTTTATTTTTTATTTATGTGTTAGTGTGAAGTATTATGTATATACTTTATATACATATGGATATACATTTTAATTCTAATTTAATTCAATTTATTTAAAGTGAAATAATAATTAAGGTGTAATTTTGGAAAATGCAATCCACCGAGATGTATTTATCAGGCAAAGTTTTGTATTTATAGCTAAAGAAATCAAAATTCTTGATTTCTTGATTAAGTGTATGATTTTAACTTTTGTGTGGTTGTACATAGGATTTAATTACTAAAATCTAATAATTGGATTGTATTAAAATTGATTTTAACTAAATTTGATATATGTACGTAGTTAATTTTCATATCTTATTTTATTTTACGCTTAATTGAAATGGTTCTTGTGTTTTATTTTATGTACAATCGCAAAAGCAACACTGATGTAATACTACAGGCCTCATTCAGTGATGAAGCACACAGATACCCTCTTACATTTAATACCTTATACTTGAAAGTATTGGTGCGAAAATAGAATAAAAATACTCTCATCTAACCAATTCCAATTAGTTTTTTCATTATACATCCCCAATTTTTCCTCCACAATTCGTTTGTTTTGTTTTATCTATAATTTGTATGTTTTTCTCACTCATTTATATAATCTGTCGATCACCAATACTTTCATGTACAGTCATACCCCGCCTAACGTTCTTAATTGGTTCCGACGTTAGGCGAAACAACGACGTTATAAGGGGCAAAGAATATATGTAGACGAATAGATGCAGTAGGGGATTTCAAATGCATTTTTTGTCTCGTCTTATGCTGTGTTTCTTATTTTTGATCTAGTCAGTCTGATTGATCTGATTATTAAAGGGTTGTTTCTTATTTCAGCTCAGATCGATCTGATCATTTTTTTTTGGTGTTTCTTATTTTTTTCAGATTGATTTTTTTTGATTTGTAAAAATATTCCGATTTCTCAGATTATTTTTTGTTTAGCTACCTTCACGTAATTCAAATATGTACATTACCGCATAGAGAATTGTCATTCTCATCACTTATTTTTATTTTTATTTTTATTATTTTTTTTGTAAAGGTTATTAAAATGGAAAAAATGGAAATAGAAGGAAATTTTAATTATTATGTGGACGAAGGTCGATAATTTTATTAAATTGAAAATTTTTGAAAGTTGAAAATTGTTTTTATCTGAAAAATCTACAACCTGTTTCTTATTTCGGATCGACCATATCGATCTGATTTCAGATTTCAAAATCTGTTCGATCTACGGATTTAAATGGGAAACCCAGCATTTGTTTTCAGTTTGTGTGAACATTTTTGTTTACAAATGCGAATGGTTGTATATTAAATATATCGAAATGTAATCTGTGAACAATTTTGATTGAAATTAATTATCATTTAATGAGTAATTTTGCATTTTTATAAAAATATTTTTTTCTTAAAGCATCGTCGTTCTTCGTGTTCCTTTAAACATTTGACTTTCATAGTAAAGCTAATCTATGAAGGGGCACGAAGCCTGGCGATGTTTGAGAAAGGTATCAATTTACTAAAATGCAAAATTGTGTGTTGAAATTTTATTGAGTTTAGTTAGGGTTGTGTACCAGCTGCAGTTCGATATATTTAGTTCCTGGTAAACATTTGTATTCCTCTCTTTACATTAGTGATTTGACTTTTTTAGTCTGAAGTCATGGCTGTCGAAAATATTAATTTTCATTTTTCCAGATTTATATTAAATTGCTAATTAGTTTAATTTTATTGTTAAATCTTTATTTTTTATTTTTATTTTTATGTTTTATTTTTAAATCTAGTTGTAAGTATATAGGGATTAATTTATAATTTGTTCCAGAGAAGTTAATTTAATTTTAACTTAACTAATTTATTAGTTTTAATGTGTAATATTTTGTGTTCTGTTCATTAATGTATATTAATTAATTTAGTTTAAAGAATATTTAAAGGGGTCTCTTCCTTAATATGTTAATAAATAATCCAATTTTCAGAATAAACATAGTTCTAGAATTAATCATTATTATAGGGATCCAAATTAATCCTGAGTTTCAGAATTAAATTTTAGCTTGAATCAACCCTCCAGGATCAACAAGTAGTAAATAAGCTGTAGTTTAGAAATTGTGTTGTCCTGTGCTAACTATTTTACTATATAATTACTAAAAATTTACTAACTATCGGCTATACCTAAGTAGGTGTCTGTAACCGGGCCGTTCTGTCACTTCTAACTATCCTATCCTATCCTTCGGTTTTGTTATGTGTGAAAGGGTGCACGGTGGGACTCGGCCAGGGGTGGACATGATGCTGCCACATTTATGTGATATCGCGGGTGGTTGTGCTCTCCTTGTTGTAATGGTGCTTAGGTATCTTCAGTAAGGAAAGCATTCACCTGTGTTATAAAGTTGGTGTGACAGTTTAATGACCACATCACTAACACAGGATTTCTTGCTTCATAAGCTTGGCCGTGCATTCAAATCAATCAATCAATCGATTTCCACAATTCTCCACAATTATTTTGAGATGGCCACATGTTAAGCAAGGTAGCAATTAGGTAGCCAAATTTAAGGTCAAATTTATATGTTATCATGAAACATGTAATACAACGAAAATGTGAATTTCTTATATAATAATTGAAACCAAAGTCCAGAGAAATTTATTGTATTATTAAATAGTTAATTAACTGGATTTTACAAATTAATGAAATAAGGTAAATGAGCTGTTCGAGCAGCAAACATTTTCCATATACGTTTGACGTAAAATTTAGCTAGCTAAACTTAAGAAAGTAAAAATTTCGCTTACCATTTCGCTGATCAGTACAATGCTCCGCGCGAAAAAAATTAAAAATCTCAAAATTGTTATCTAGAAACATTAGTGTTTTCATGGAGTGTTGTGGAGACCGAGTGAAAAATTTAATTAGCTGGTCTTTTGGAGAAACTGAACTTCATCTTTCCACTTCGTTTTCCAGTCAAAAAAATGCGATTCTTTGATTGATTTGTATAATGTTATTGTGTTTATTCTAACAGTCGGTGATTTTATATTCCCTTGCTTGTACGCTTGTTATGGCGTCTAGTTCATATAAAAACTCCTGTTCTGAATAACAAAGAATAGCAAACAGATCATCACAAATAAGTTACCAGAGAGAGTTGTCAGCTTTTGAAGAAATTAATCGGTCTCTCTTGAAAGATTTACAAACTGCGAGCGAAACTAAAAAATTAGTAGTAAATAGGTAGCCTGACGAAAAACTGTAATGCTGGACTTTGTTTGTCAGATGTTCCTAGCAGAATGTATATTAGCTGCTGGAACTGACTGTTCATTCAATAGAGGGCTTCATAGGCCAGTACAATTGGATTAAATATTTTTGTTAATTACCTAGTTCTGTTTTATTTGGTTTATACGAGTACGTGTTTACTTTTCTTACATTGTAACTATGAATTAGAGGTTAAAAGAAGCCACGGAAATTAGTTAAGACAATAATAAAATTGAAAACTATTCAAGATGTTTCATTTTATTTTTTATTATTTTATTTATTCCATATTACAACCGACATAATATAATTCATCTAGTAACTTTTCTATCATAATTAAATTCAAGCCCAATGGCTAGTCACAGAAGTCAAAATTATTTATATACATAAGTATTTGCTATGTGCTGTGGTTGTTAGGTCTGTCCAGCATATGGCTGAGAACATAATCCGTAATAACCCCATCGATATATTCCACCTTTAATTCGCGGTGGAGGCCTTCATTTCTAATTTACCACGGAATATTTACAATGTTCTGCAGTACTTTGGGTTGGAATGTCTTTTCTTGGCACAGCCCCACAGCCGTAGGTCCAAACGGGTTTCAAAATTTGCCGGCACAGAAGCAATTTATTATGTATGAATAGTTCAGAGAGTCTACCTATGAGCCAGTACATTTTCCCATACTTCATGTTCAGCTCCTCGTTTTTCTTTTTGTCATATCTTTTTGAGATATTACGCCTTACTCGCATAAGTAACTTGTTTAGTGTTGATTATAATTGGGATTCTGTTAGAATTGTTTTTATTAGTAAAATTCACATGCACTAATCTGGCTTCGTAGAGTTTGATTCTCCATTTTTTCATCCAGTTGCTGACTGTATTGTTGTTCTACTACATTGTTCCCTACTGCCAAAATTGTAGTATCATCAGCATAAGTTGCTATGGTTGAATCTTCCATTGGCGGTAAGTCCCAAGTATACAGATGGTAGAAGATGTGGCCCAATACGCTAACTTGCGGTACTCGGAAGTGTCTGTCAGTTATGTAGGATCTTGTTGGATTTGGGTATGGAATGTTTTTCTGGGATAATAATTGATTCCCAATCGTTGTAATCCAAACAAATTAATTAGTTGCCGGCCTCACAATTCAAATATGAGCCGGTTTTTGTGTATTTATAATTTATGTGTTAAATGTGGATATAATTCTAATTAATAAATTTCACCACCACCACTCGTAAATGAACACGAAAAAAAACAATACTAGCGATAACTATGTAGTATACGCGGATAATTTCCGATCTGTTTAATTCACAAATTAATCGCCGCAAAAAAATGGCGATAGTATTCACTCATCCAAAAATTATATAAGACTGAATTTTTCTTTGTACCGAGTTTTTTTTGTTGCGTATTGCTGTATTTGAGACAGCATGAAGAAACGGCTATATATATATATATATATATAAACAAGAAGTTGATAGCGCTTGCGGCTTAATCACACAAAAATTAATGATATTCATAATAAGCAAAAAGTGTATTTGCTATAATGGGTTAGTGATTTTTATCTACAATAGATGGTGTTGTACTAAATGTGTCTAAGATATTTATTTAGTACAAAGTAGTGAGTGCAGAAATAAACCTAGAATATGTTAGTTGTCAGAATGCTCCGTAGCTGTCACTACTAAACTGAAAAGAGCTGTTCAAAACATTTAAATACAATTATATTTAACAGTCGAAATGGGTTATATTTCGAACAATTGTAGGGATGAATGAATGAAGTAAACGAATTGAATGAGTGAATCACTACAATCTCAAGAGTCTCATAATATGGTTTGGAAAGGTCCCGCTTTAGATTATACTCCAATCCTTTATGTTAAACTCGATCAAATGCTTGCATTACATCCAGAAAAACGCGCTTGACCATTTCTTTCTCGTTTCCAGTGTACGTTCAATAATATTTGTGATTCTTGAACTTGGCCTACAATGACTGTTTAACGTTACATTATATATTTGGACTGCCTTGGAACACATATGTAGAAGTGCCTACATATGTAGAAGCTTGCGTACCGCTTTATTTGTTAGTTCTCTAATGATTCGTCCAGTTATTAAGGCATATCCACGAGCTTTTATCATGTTTAGATTTTTAATTTTCTTTTTTAGCTCATGTAAGGTTACAGTTTGTATTTGAAGTTCATCGTTCGTCGAGCGGTTTGCCTGAGTAAAGGTTGAAACGTTTCTTCGAGGTGTCACGCAAACAGACCAGCTTTTTGTTAACTGCTTCTAGCACATCTTCCATCATCATTTCTGATTGGTGCCGTCGAAATTGTTGGTATCTTAAGTATACTTTTGCTGCTTTCCATAAGCAGTATTCAGAGACTTTATGGCCGGTGAGTAAAGCCAAATATGTACTTATTGTTACATTCTTAACTTTTCTGATGAGAGATTTCAGTTTTTCCCATACGTAGGCTATTAAGCACAGTTTTATTTTCTGTATTTCGATTTATTTGCCAAGACTTTCGTGCTTTTCGTTTCTTTGCCACAAGCTCTCTTACTTCAAGTGGATAATTTTTACTACTAATGCTATTTACATAACTGAATAGAGTACTTTGCCAGCAGCTTGTTGTATATTTTCTATAAGCCTTCCTACTTCCTCTTCGACGTGTCTGGTATTTCTTTTAGGTACTTGAAGATCGATGTTTTGCTCTAACAGTTCACGAAAAAGGTTCCAATTATGAAGAAAGAAAGAATAAGAAATTATTTATGAAGAAAGCTCTTCATTGTTTTCCATGCAAATATATAGTTATCAGCTATATGATATGGAACCGGTTTTTCAGGCCAGGTTTTTCAATTGATCAAAAATATTTTTATTTATCTCAAACTGATCTTCAAGTTTTTTATTTAGAGCCTCTATGTATTTCGAGACAACTCTTAAAATTTGGCTGTCGTTGTTATCTTTGGTTTTTACCTCCTGACCTCCCTCCCAGTCACTTGTTCAAAAGACTCTTTCCCTTGCAGTTTATAAGATCACTGGTTTATCTGTCGATTGAGGGTCTCTACGGTTTAGGTCAGATTTTCTTGCACGATTCCTTATATTTTGCAGTTCTTTAGCCACTTCACATCGACGGTAGTTTCCTGGATGTTACCCCATTGTTATCTCAGTCGTTTCGAGGTTAAAATTGGTCGTAGGTTTTGTACCTTAGCCCTTCAGCACAACAAATGGCAAAATTGGATGACCACTATCACTATCATCTTACCTCTTCACTCACTTGACTCCACAGTTACCGTCTCGCTTATTCACACATTTTATAAATGATAAAAGAAAATTTAATTTGAACAAAATCAATTTTATTTATTTGATTAAATATAGCAAAAATGATTGATTTGAATTAATTAAAAATAAAAATAATAAAAAACAATAAGAAAAGTTAATTAATATTCGTATGGATTATCAAATTGTAGAATCCAAAAAAAAATTTATATATATGTAATAAACATCGACTTAGGTACTTACTGCACAACTTTTATTATCGAAGGAACGATGAAAGCGCTTCCACGACTTTAATTCTGCAAAGACGTTTGGTGCAATATACACGAAATGATATATAATGTACCCTGTTATAATAAATAAGAAAAATTTATATTAATTACCTTATAATAACAACAAAAAGGTATTCAAAATAAATAAAATAGGAAATCAAATAAATAATGAACAATATGTAAATATACGTATATACATATATATAAATATATGTATATATATATAAAATAAAATAAATGTCGATAAAACCAAAAAGAAATCCGTTGATCCACTTGCACGAGGTATATCACGAAATACCGCAATCTCCTTAATACGTTCTTGCGAAATTTGAGCGTTTATTAATAAAACTGCAGATTTTCAATAAATCCTCCTCAGAAATCAAAATTACAAATCGTTGAGTAGCATAAATTACGTCACTTTGCACGATATACGAAAAATATGATGTTAAACGCCAACTGATGAAATCACTAGATGTACGGTATTAAACTAATTTCCGTTTTTTTGAAGCAAGTTAAAAAAACTATCCGCCGCACTTGCTCTCGAAAGAATATTTACCGATAGCTCTGCCAAACCGTCTAATCTAGCGCAAATTACTGCCAAATGCACTCCGCAACAATCAAATATCACACGTCCAACAACTTCAGCAACACGGGAATCACTACACTCAATATGACGCCACCTTTGCTTTAATTTTACTCAAAGACAATATTTTTTTTTTTAACACAAGTTCTCAAATATGTTAGTTAATTTAGCGACACTTCTCGACAAAATGTTTTATGTTTATCTATTTTTTTTATATACCACAACACTCACGGGTATATCCTTTCTAAAAGCCACTTCAAAGAGACACTCCTCTATCAGTCTCATTAGTTTAGTTTATTATTAATCGATAACTATATTCACACAAAAGAAAAAAAATTATCTTTTGATTTTAAAAGCACATTCATATCGCTCACAATAATTTTTGTGTCATTTTCATTTGACTAATTTTTACCAATTGCCATTCCTGTATCTCATCCGATTTTTGTTATTTTTTTTCGCGTTAATCAGTCAACGGTATTCTCCCACAACACAAAAAAAAAATTCAGTTTATTTAATTTTTCCCGCCAATAAATTTCGGTATCAAAATTAAAAAAACAATGCTTTGGTTTTATTGGTGCCTGTTATTTTGCTTTGCCTGCTTATTTGAATGAATCAATTGACTAATTGATATACATAAATATAATATCATATTACAATACCACCTCGAACATAAGTAACATTCAGCAGCGATTAAGCGAATGTTACACGCTGTTGCATTTATCATTTATAGTTCTTTCTTTTTTGATGATGTTTACAGCATCCTCAACATCTTTGCTCTCCATAACCTGAATTGGTTTTTCGTGCTTGTTTTCATTTCCACTGAAGTTTTGTAACGGCTGTATATGTATTGCTAAAATTGACGAGTACATTTTTCAGAGCAATTCGTTCAATATTAACGTATGAGGGGGTATACTTCTATAACTTCCAAATATTTTTGTGTTGTTGTTGTTATGGTACTGCAGAATTATTTAGTCCAAATAAAGTTGAGTTTTGTTGTTTGTTTCCACAATTTTATTTAATTTTATGACTTATATAAATTTATTTTTCCCATTTCTCAATACAATTGTATTTGTTACCAAACACCGCGAAGAGAATTTGTCAACTTTTAGGTAAATCTGAGTATTGGTAAATCTTACGGGTATTACACTGTACATTGTATGGGATGATGGGATAGCTGCATTTTTGTACATAACATGACTCATGTAATTTCGGTGCGTGTATACATAGTATAATATTTGAATTAAATGTATAAAATAGCTATGTACATAAGTAAGTGGAAAATAAAATCAAATTGTAGAGCTAATTGTTTAAGAGAGGCCACCGCGTTCAGTTCATTTAAATAATAGCCAACGCACTATTTCAATATAAAAAGAAAAATATATATATATATATGTATGTATATATGTATGTATAATAAATACCGGCCAAGTGAATAAAATTGTACAAATTGGCTATCGAATCGATCGTGTGTATCGGGGACGCAATATATTTGCGGTAAGAAATTGTTCCTTTGGTGCATATTTTTTTTCAAAGTGGATTTGGAATTTTTTTTAACAATTTATTTTTCCTTTCCTTTGGAAATCAGATCAGCTGAATAAATTCCGTAAAATAGAAATCGTTGTCGGTATATTCCGTGGGTTGGAAGGGAGTTAGCGGGGCCTCAGGTTATATGGATAGACTTGAAAATCCCAAATTATCACCCTACAGAAAATTCACAGCTACATGGATTATTAACCTAGAGTGGTGAAATCAAAATAAAATAAAAAAAAACATTTTTAAAAATAGCGGGAATAGCTATGTGCTTACAGTGACTGTGCTGTGAAAAATCTATTTAATTTAAGAAAATTTATTAGATGTAGTGTATTGTTATATATTAACTACTTTCTATTGTGGTTTTTTTCCATTTTCATTTTTATTTGCATTTCTTAGCATATTTTCTTATATTTAAAAAAAAAAAAAAAATTCTAACGTAAATTAAATTCAAAAGTAAATCCAAAATTGTGTGTGTAAGTGAGGGTGTTGGCACCAGATTTTTTTTTCAGAAATACCATCGTAAGAGGAGCCACGGGTACCCTTAGAAATATTTCGGGTGAGTTTTTATATTATATAAATATACGCCTTTTTGACAGCGTATTAATCTTGTGGAACACACACACATTCTCATTTTTTTTATTTTTAATATAATTATTATTGATTAATTAGAAATTAGTAAACCACTATTTCCTATCGCAATTTTCTGTCATAAATGCATAAATTCTTTTTTCCAAATCTACTTAATGAATAAAAATGTTTTATGTTCATAATTAACATGGAATTATTTCTTTTAATTTAATGATGGTGGTGTGTCGATTCGTGAGTCATTAGTGAACCTATGTTTTTTTGTCATTATTTTTCATTTCGTATTTCAACACGTAAGTCTTTGTAGCGTCATAGAATAACTACTATAGAAGCATATTTTGTATGAGGGAAATATACCCAAATAAAATAATTTCAAATATTTTAAGTTCTGTTTTTGTGATTTTATGAGACGAGGATAATTTCTATATGCCTCTCCTTCTATCATTCATGTTTTAAATAAACAGAACGAAATGTTTTTAAAATAAATGAAATATTTACGAAATACGAATACTGGAAACCACACCCCTCACCAAAACCAACAAAAATGTTTATACATTTTTACAAGCATTTTTGTTGGTTTTGTCCTAATAATTTTTATCATTTTACCAAAATCTTCTATAATAAAAGTCATGAAAATTCCATACATATGAAATAAAAAAAATCAGGTTCTATGTGTATTGATGACAGATGTTTATTTTGGCATCACTAAATTTATATGTGTTAGTTAACTAAGTATAAAGGTGTTGGTGTAGAAACAAGAAAAAAAATTCAAATTTACGTTGAATTGTTAGTGTAACTAATACAGCCAAATCTAGTGGAATCAATAAATGTATTTGTCTGTAAAAGAGAGTTTCATGACTTTTATTATAGAAGATTTTGATTTTACCTATATGCAACGCCACTACATAAAAAGCCATGACACAAAAATGTGTGGTAGTATGTGTTAAGGGGATAAAGATTTTTATTTTCCTATGAAACGTAAACAAAATACTATGGGATTTTCAAACACATTTTTTTATATCGTCTCTATTTTCAATTTAAATAAATATTTTTATTTACAAATATAAATAATTTGATATCAAATATATTGAAATGTAAATTGTGAACAATTTTGATTGAAATTAAAAATCATTTATTAAGTAATTTTGCATTTTTATAAAAATATTTGTTTCGGCATGCTTCGTGTTCCTCTAATCTTAATAAATTTATTAAGATTAGAGGAACACGAAGCATGCCGAAACAAATATTTTTATAAAAATGCAAAATTACTTAATAAATGATTTTTAATTTCAATCAAAATTGTTCACAATTTACATTTCAATATATTTGATATCAAATTATTTATATTTGTAAATAAAAATATTTATTTAAATTGAAAATAGAGACGATATAAAAAAATGTGTTTGAAAATCCCATAGTATTTTGTTTACGTTTCATAGGAAAATAAAAATCTTTATTCCCCTCTTTATATTAGTGGTTTGACTTTTCAGACTGATGTCACGGCTATTTATGTAGTGGCATTGCTATATGTATTCTGGTTTTGAATAAGTAAAACAAAAAATAAAAAAACAAAATAAAGAGTCGATTCAGCGTGTGTATTTTTTAACCCTTTTGTTAACACGACACATCCTACATTTGATTTTTTTAAAAACTAGAATGAAGTTTTTTTTTATAATAAATTAAAACGACATTAAATTATGATATCATATTTATATTATTCGAATTTACCTCCTTTTATGGAAAACTCGTAATAAAATTGTTCCACTTCCCGATTTGTAAGCGTTGACGAGAAGTAGTTTTATAATCGTGCCAAACAAAGGTTAAATAAGCGAAATGAAACACATTGAATAAACATGCAACATACACACTGACACAACACTTCTAAATATATAACTTAATTTCGATTTGCATCTTTCGTCCTTTTTTCTTTTCTCTATTTATAAGCAAAACAAAAAAATAATAATAATATGAATGATCCGAATCTGTTTGTTTGGGAAACGTAAGAAATAAATGATCGTAATAAAGTTAGGTTGATAATACAATGCCATGTAGTGGAATTGGTTGATAGTACACGTGCAGATAAAAATGTAGATGAAAAATTATACTAATGTATTTTATTTTGTGTCACAGAACGGTCATTCACCTCTTGTGTTTTGATTATTTTACTGCTTATGTGTTTGTTGCCTTTTTTCTCCATCTGATGGAGTTTAAATTACGTTTGCGATTTCGAATGCAATAATTATAATTTTTAGATTGGAGGAAAAATTAAATTGATAAACAAATTTGTTAAATAAAAAAAAAAAAGTAATAATTAGGGCAACCAAAAATATGCAATAACATATTTGTTTCCAGAGCACGAATTTTGAAAAAAAGTAAACTGCAATGAATGTAGTCAAAAATTATTAAAACAAAATGACAACATAACATCAACGAGTGAAACATTTATAACAGAAAAAAAATTTAATAAATAGTCAAACTTTGGGTCACTTAAAGCACCGCAGACGGAGTATGGTGAAGTAGCATATGTTTTAGTAGCTGTATTTGAGCAAATGTTTAGAAAAAACTGTCATTTGCCAAATATCGTAGCAAACATTTCGGAAAAATGTATGAGTATTGTGGCACGGGATTTTCCAGGATTTTTGCCTTTAAAAGATGAAGGGCCTTGTTATAACCATTTTAAAATTTTAATACACTTTTTTATTCTTGTGTTGATCAGAAAAAATTTAAAATGGTCTTTAGTAAAAGGTGAATTTCAAAAATTAAAAAATAAACCTAGGCATCTACCCAAACTTCCAAAAAGCTTAGAATTTTAGCTGTATAACTAACAATATAATATTAACTTTTGTTAAAAGAAAACATGTTTAGTTTTATTTGTTATTACTTTCGAAATGAGTGTTGGATTTCTTTTGTGTTAATTTTAATAAAGAATTATTGCAAAAATAAAATGCGTATTTCCCAGGATTTTCTGCGAAAAGTGTTGGGTCAATAGAACATCACATTAGATAGAAACTATCGTGGTAAAATAATTTTTCTTACAAAGTAATCCTAATATTTCAGTGAAACCGATTTTTTATAATCTTTTTATTACCACGTTAACAGCTAACTTGCCAGCGCAATTTTAAACTAACTTGCACATTACAAAAATGGCATTCACTGGGTTAACAAAATCCATACAAAAAATATTAAAACGGAAAAAATGTTGCCCTCCAATACGGATAAAATCTAAAAAAAACAAAAAAGCAGAAGAAATTCATATGTATATACGAGTATGGTTTTTATTCGGTAGTTTTTTAGTTGTTATTTTAGCCGCCTCGAATTTTTTGTTTCTTTTTGTTTCTTAATGGTACGAGTAATTAAGATGATTTGGTGTCATCATTGATTGTATTTTTTTGGCAGAGAACGAATTTAAATACTATACAGAATGTATTAATAATCCTTATATTCAAAAATGGACAAATATTCGTATAACGAAATTGAAAAAACACAAAATACAAAAAATTTTGTATTATGAATATACCTATTCGCAACGTGACGAATTTTGAATGTCACTATACTAAATGTTCTTATTTGAGTTTCGCGTTTTTATTATTTTTAAATACAGTATTTCGTTTTTTCTATTCTTCTATTTCGATTTGCATTATACATCTATTATGAACAAAGAACAAAATTTAAATACTTTACAGAACGAATTAACAATCCACATATTCAAAAATTTTTGTATTATGATTTTACTTATTCGCAACGTGATGAATTTGGAATTTTTAGATTCATGAATTTCATTATTTGACTTGCCTATTCCTTAACCGATTACCATGAAATTCATCATACTCGGCCATATTTAAAGTTCTGGCAGTAAAGACAAATTAATATATATTGTAAATTAGATGGTTTTGGGAGCGAAGATAAATGAACAGAGTCATTTAACTATCACCATGGCTATTAAACCCACCTTACCCCAAAAGATGTACTTACGCACGTAAATATTATAAAAATATAAATGACTAAGATAACGATGGAGTTCGTACTTTTATTTTAGCTTCACTGCATTCTTCGTGCGTTTATTATACTGAATATTCGATCTTTGAAATACAGTGCTTAGGATTTTGAAATTCATGAATCGAAAAATTCCAAATTCATCACGTTGCGAATAAGTAAAATCATAATACAAAAATTTTTGAATATGTGGATTGTTAATTCATTCTGTAAAGTATTTAAATTTTGGTCTTCGTTCATAATACATGTATAATGCAAAACGAAACACAAAAATAGAAAAACGAAATACTATCTAACCAACACTAAAACAATACATATACGATTTATAAACGATGGCATTAAAATCAACTGTTTTCCTCTTTCCTTTCAAGTCTAAAAATATCAACATGCTACATATAATAAAAAAAAAACATATTAACCCAAAATCATTGTTTACAAAATATTGTTGTGTTTGTTGTTAACTTCCTTTTTTTCGAATTTTTTAAGGCATTAAAATTTTGGTAATGCTTTGAACATTTTTGTTGGTATTGATCTAGCATTTGCGTTCGATTTTTTGTTTGTTACATATACAAAGAAGAAAGAATGAAATATTAAGCACCGCCTTTCAATTTTCCACTGTGTTCATTTATAATAATATGGGGATAGGAAACATGAGAAATAGAAAGAGGCAATTAAAATTTATATATTCCTTTCATAATATCACAACTAAAATCTCCAAATGAAACAGAAATTATTTTTCCTTGCATATTTTAGCCATACAAAATCTCTCTCTATTTAAAGTCCTTCCTCAATGGTAGCGTCTCACAGTAAGTATGGCGGCAACGAACCTCCCATTATCCACTGAGTACTATCCAATCAGAACGTGTTGGCCGCACATAGAGTCGCGTAACAGTTTCTTAGCGTTAAGCTTCATAGTTAGATTTCTGTAAGTATGTGAGTCTGGGACATTTATCTTCCAGACATCGTTATTTAGTGCCACCAACTTGAAGTCTTTATCCTTGATTGATGTCATCGGAGCTTTGACAATCGGATAGTTTTTGAATATTAACTATGTTAGTAGGTGGAGGCTGTGTTTTCCTTTTTTTTTTGTTTGATTTTAGCCATTGTGCTGGGTTAATCAGCTACTCGATGTTGATGTCTGCTTTGCCTGTTCAACATATTGTGGCGAAGATTCTGCTTTGCTCCTCTTTCTGTTTTTTTTTTTCTTGAAGATCCAATCTGGTTGCCTCGCCACTTTCTTTGCTTCAGTAGCTTTCATTTTAATGTGACTGTTTTTCTTGGTTTTCTAACCGCTGGTGTCCCCTGGTGATCAGATTCTGTCTCTCTTTCGAGTTCTTCTTCGTCTGTGTTATATTCAATATAGACTTTATTATTTTCATGGCCTGATTGAATGATCCGTTTCAGGTCTTTATTCTCTTTCTTTAATAAGGTAATTTCGTTACTCAGCTTTAAAACTACTTCTGCTGTGTATGCGTTGAGCTTGTTGCAGGAGAAGAAAAAATTGAGTTAATAGCTCCCATAGAACTCGTTTTTGTTATTTTACGCGATCTCATGGTTCGATTACTCTTTTGAAAGAATTTTCATGCCCGCTCCACTCGTTGCGATGAATTGGCATGACGTCATGACAAAATTGGTATATTATACTTTCAACTACTATTTACATGTGTTATTTTGGATAGTGAGATAATAAAAAATTAATTTATACCAAATCTGGACTTCTCTCTCATTTATATTTGTAGTTCTTACTTTAGGATTTTTTATTTTATTTAAGTAAATTCAAGCTTGACAAATATGTTAAGCTGAATGTCGCTTGTTTTGCCACCGATAGCTATCAAATAAAATTCTCCAATTGAAATTACAATTAAAACTTATGTTGAGCCAAGTCTTATTACAAAAACCATTATTTAATTAAAATTATTCAAAAGTAACATTTCATTATCAATAAATTATATTTATTATAATTGTTACAATTATTATTAATTCTCAAATGATTTTGAACAAGCAATAGTAGCTATATTGTGTAACAAGTTAAAAAAACGAGTCATTCCAATTCGAAAGTGAAATTTGCAGCCTGAGCCATAGCGAGGGCTGCAATCACTTGGGATTGTTGCAAAATTTTTTCAGAACTAAATCGAATTTTGCATCATATCTTTTGTTTATTTTCTTTGCCGCATAGCAACCGTATTTCACACACACACACACACACACACACACACACACACACTTCGTTATTTAAAATAACGCAGTGGGCAGCTTATTTTGCTGGAACTGGCGTAATTTTGGTCGAACTACATACCTATTTTAAAGACCATTAATCCGCTTACCAATGACCTTTTCAGTTCAACAAGCTTTAACCAAAGGCAGAGATTGGTGGGAAATTGCTGAAAGGAGGAATTGCTACACACGGGACTTTGTAAAGACGTCTGTCTAACTCATTGTTACTCCAGTTAGTCGTTCAGAACTTGCTTACTCCCAAAGGTTTTCGCCCCTTTGTTCGCAAGCAAGCCTTTAGATGAGCTGAAAGAATTTTATTTTAAATTAAACCTGCGAAGTGAATTTTCTTTATCCATTTTTTACGTTTTTCTGAGAAATTTACATGGCTCGACTAAAAATGATAATTAAGGAATATATTTAATTGATATGTTTAATAATTACCACAAACATTGGGTGCGTCCGAAATGGAAAATGTGCAGTCAGCGAAGACGCATTTCAATAAACTACATGCGATGTAGTTTTTATGTGCATTTTTAAAACGTTATTTGATGTCAAATTGTCTATTAATTAATCATATTTATCGATTTTTTAATTAAGAGTTGTAAAACTTCAATTAATTTAATGATTATAATGAAATTTAATTTAACTGAAAAATGCGCATTTTAAATAATGTGCATTTAAATTCGCAGTTCGTATGTACCCAATCGTACGTTTCTCTTCGAACAAGATGTACAGCGCTGGGGAAAAAAAATTGGACAAACATATTTTATTACAAATTGGAGTCTTTTTTTGGTAAAATTACAAAACTTTTGAAAGCAATTGGCTTATTGTTTCATTTTAAATACATGTACGACCTAATTTATTGAAAAAAAAAAAAAAAAAAAATTACCTGCAATTTAGGGGGAAAACCCGAAAAATGCCAAAATATTAAAAATACGTTGATTGGAGTTAAAGTAATGGAATAAATTAAACACTTATTTTTTATTTTTGTTTTTTACTGATTTATAGAAATTCTATCTTTAATATTAATATTTTGTTGGACCGCCATTTGCTTTTATTACAGCGATACACCTCTCTGATTCATTGAATTTGGAAAATAAATCTGCAAGTCTCGCCAAAAAGCTTTAACACAAAAGGCTCAAATTCGTTATGTAGGAACTGCAGATAAACAGCTGCTGTAATTTTGGAACTAAGGAAGCACAATCGACCGGTTTCATTTCCAGAAAAGCATCCCCAGACCATAACTCCTTCATTTTTCGGTGAAAGTTTCAAAAGACATTCGTTGCTAAGCCTCTCGCGAGATTCTCTCCTTACGAGAATTCTTCCATCTCCAACATGCAGCTTGAATTTTGATTCATCGGAGAAAATCACATCATTCCACATCTCTTTAGTCCAAGAAACATGCTCCTGGGCCCATAGCAAACGTTTTTTTTTCACTCGTAATGTGAACTCAGGCTTCTGGACTGGTTTAAGTGCTTTCAAACCAGCTTTAACAAGTCTTTTTCTCACTAAGCTGGCTGAAATTTGTTTTCCCGTTGCTCGCTCAAGATCCCCTCTTTTATCCGATGAAGTTTTAAAATGGTTCCGACGACATAAAAATATAATAATATTAAAAATTCGTAATATTAAAAATTCTAAAATCTCTAAAAATTTATCAAATTCAATGAATTAGAGAGGTGTATCGCTGTAATAAAAGCAAATGGTGGTTCAACAAAATATTATTATTAAAGGTAGAATTTCTATAAATCAGTAAAAAACAAAAAAAAAAACATAATAAGTGTTTAATTTATTCCATTACTTTAAGTCCAATCAACCTATTTTGAATATTTTGGCATTTTTCGGGTTTTCCCCCTGAATTGCAGGTACATTTTTTTTCCTCATAAAATTAGGTCATACATGTATTTAAAATGAAACAATAAGCCAATTGCTTTCAAAAGTTTTGTAATTTTAGCAAAAAAAGACTCCAATTTGTAATAAAATATGTTTGCCCTGTTTTTCCCAGCACTGTATGGAAGTTTTTTTGATGTATCGTTTGTTTTCCTTAAAAAAAAAACGTTTTTCTCCCAACGTCTTAAAATCCTCTTGTATTAATACTGTTTTTTGGTATTAAAGTTGGCCTTTTTCTTACTATTTTATAAAATGTGTGTGTTGCTAAGCTACACTTTTAATCCTTGGTGTAAAAGTAGGTATTTTTAATACTATAGGAGAAAAATATTATAGTGAAGACACAATAATATGTATAATGTATATATGAAAGTATTTTTTATTTTTTTTATTTCGGAAAAACTTTTTTTATTCATTAACACAAAAAACTCAATTTACATACTCATTTAAAAAAATTATTTGTTCTGGATATTAATGTTAAAAGTACAATTTGAACAACTTTGATAAAAATTAAGCAAACCGGATTTGTCAACATTATTATCATTTGTAACCATATTGCCAACAATATTGGTAATTGGACTGGTACTGGGATCTTCGGGGGGTAATATTTCTGCAGCAAAGGTATCCTCATTTTCTACAGTATCATGAGCGGTTATATTTTCATGAGTAGTACTGTAGCTGGTACTAGTACTGTAGCTGGTACTAAGTTCATCGGGCCGTAATATTTTTATAGCAGTGTTTGTTTTATTTGTTGTGGAATCTTCTAAGTATCCCTCAGCTACAGTATTAGATTTCCAACCACCATGCCTTTTAAGGCAAGTGAGGTCACCGCCAGAATCTACAAGGAGTGTAGCTGAAGTTCGACGCAAGCAATGACCGGTATATTCACTTGCATTTTTTAAATTTAAATGCAATGCCACCTCTTTTGCAACGCTACTAATTTTGTGAATACCAACTACTACCCGATGACATACTCCACCCTGGTATTTTATAAAAAGACGTCGTTCCTCGAAATTTTCTGGGCGAAGAGCAAAGTACTTTCTGCAAATCCCCAAATAATTTTCTCCCAAAACAGTAAAGAGGCGCGATTTGTTTGTTTTGGAGTTGGGAATTTTTACCAACAAAGCTGATTGAACGTCTTCAATGTCATCTATCTTTAAATTTACTAGTTCGTCGCAACGACATGCACCCGCTACTCCCAGTATTAAAACAACCTGCTAGAAAAATACCAAAATAAAAGTATAAATATTATCTTTAAGTTTTAAAGCTTACCTTCATCATTAAATATGTTTTATCGGGAGCAAAATTTAAAAACAAGTCGATTTGTGCTTTATCGAGAACCCTCGATTTTTTTGCTGTGTAACCAACATTCTGTTTTTTTAAAAATGCTCGCAATTTGGAATATTTTTCGATGTTTACGCCATTTTTATAATTTAATGTGGCCTTAACCATAGAATATTGCGCCCAAAGAGTCGAACTTTTCATCTTCGTAGACAAATTGGCAAAGTATGCCAATAGAACGCTTTCTGAATATAATCCAGATTGCACATTTTTTTCAGTACACCACTTCAAAAATCGGTTATATGCGCACTCGTAAATCTTACGTGATTTTGATGGCAATAGGTTTAATACAATTTCCTTTGCTGTTTGAACCACATCCGGAGGTAAATTTGATAAATCTTCTGATTCAAACATTTTGTTCGCAAGAAAAATATTATAATTATAGCTTGGCAGTTTGACACTTACAATAGTCAAACCAAACAAAAGTCATGATCTCCTTAGTTTCACAAAATATTTCAACAAAATTACTTTCAATTTTGAAATTTTAATTACATAATTTGTACTTACTTGTATAATTAGTTTATAATAAGCATTTCTTCGTTGAAGAAAAAATAGTATGTGTTATTCGGATTAAAAGTGACTTTGTTTGACTCGCAAATATTTGCTTTTGCTCGGCTACGCTGCGCTTCGCCTCGCATGCAAATATAATTGCTCGTCAAACAAAGTATCACTTTTAATCCTAATGACACAATGTACTATAGCCGCACATTCGATCGATTGAAAATGGAAACCTTGAATAACAAAAACAATTAAATATTTACGTAGTAAAAATATCTCAGCTTGCTTTGTTTATCGCAGAATTGTGTAAACAAAATAAAAGAAATTAAACATTTTTTTTTTTTTTTTTTTTCTAAATGCAATATTCGCGAAGGAAAAAAGATGAAGGCATGACTACTTTTGATTACGAATTTTATTGTAAATTTGTCTATGGTTGCGAAAATTTATATAGCGATATGAACTTTTTTGAATGTATACTGTCAAAGCAACCTAGATTATACTAGGGCCTACTGTATAAATAAGAGCCTCCAGTGTCGACTGTAATTTTTACTAAGCGTAAAATTAACGTACATACAATTTTTTCTTTACTATAAAAATCGAGTCATGAAAATGTTTGTCTTACCACAAATCGTCTTCAAAAATAAGGTATTTTTGAACTTGAAAATGTTGTTCTTTTTGTAATATACGTCATAAACTTATAACTCATAGTTTATAAACAATATAATAATCATCTCTTTCATTGCCTCCATTCAAATTTGAATTTGAATATCTTTTTATTGTTATTTTGAATTTGCGAAGCATGCAAGATTGTTTTGATTTTTTGTTTACTTCACGCTCATTGTTTTGATTTAATTTTTCTGTTTGGCTCTTTTTGATTTAGTTTAGTTTCGATTGTTGAGCGGAGACTTGTTGTCTTTTTTCTTACCAATGGTCATAATCATAACGTCATTAAATTAAATTTTCTCTTTTTAATACATATTGTTATTGTTGTAAATGGTTTTTAATTTAATTTCCCCTATTTTCTTTTGATTATTGAGTGAAAATAGGGAAATTTTAGAATCCGTGTTTTAAATGAGTAAGATATTGAATTGTTTTTTAGCGATTTCAGAAAAAATTAACTTTTTAACTGGGTTTAACTTTTTATTCATGTTTTATCGTCAATCGAAACCGTGTTTTTTCATAGAAACTCTATTGATTGATTGATTGATTTTGAATGTACGGCCAAGCATTATAGCAGGATCTCCCCCGACTCCCGGGCACATGCCGTACACCCATATACATATAACAAAACCGAAGGATAGGATAGGATTATTAGTTGGGACGGACTCGACCCGCTTACAGACAGCAATGCGATCGATAGTTAGTAAATTATTAGTTGAATATATAATAAATAGGTTAGCACAAGTTAGCACAATCTAACTACTTTATTAGGTGATCTTTTCTCTGGAATCCAGGGCCGGATACTCAGGACTCCCTAAATCTAAATCAGGACTAAAAAATTATTAATGTTGTAATTTTACCCCTGTCCGCCTATCATTAAATTGCCTGAAAAAATATTTAAGAAAATTTAAAATAACATAGCTTAATTATTCTATATCTAATTAATTAATTATTACATACTGCAACAAGAATTAAAATAATCATTAAAAACCATTTAAACATAAAATTTAACTTAAAACTAATCATCCATTTCCTACCGGTCCAAAACAAGAAAATAAATAATTATAAATTCAATTATTTAATAAAATTTATATAAAATAATTTAAAATGTTAATGTTCCGGCGCCATAACATCCTAGACTCATCAATTGAATTAGGTACTATAAGTATATCAGGAATCAAGAAATAAAATTAATATACAAATTCCCAGGCAGTTCTGAAAACTAAATTTAATTATTAAATCACCATAATACCAAATTTTATTACTTAAATGAATAATTATTATAATCTGAACTTCAGAATTCACGGGCACACATCTTACCCTCATTTATACATATCAAAACCGATGAAAAGAATATGATTATAAGTTGAGACAGATTTAACCCTATTGCAGTCTCCTAAGCGATTACTAGATAACAAACCAAACACCACCATTGCCATTTCCTATCCTCTTCACCGTAACCTTTCTTGACTCTAGTGTATTAATATCCAATTTGATGTTATCACAATTATCATTTATTTCATGGGACCATGGTTATCATTCAAAGAGGACAGACGAGCCCCCATCATCCTAATGGCCAATTTATTTTAACACAACATAATTTAGTTTAAAGTAAACTAAAGTAATCCAATTTCCCCCGCCTGTGCTCCACCTGAACCCATACAAAACATTCACAAAACGAGTGCAGTTCAAATTTGGTTTTAAAATGCCGTCCACCGGGACGCATGTGGCAGGCAATCCCCTTGAAACCATTATAAAAGTAATCAAACTCTTAATCTATCAAATGCATAACCACTTGTTGATTTTGATTAATATGGGTTAAATTGTGCAAAAAGTGCAAATTCAAAGTAATAAGTTTATGGCCTTGATCATGTTAAAACTGTCTTACCCCTGCGCAGTCAACATTCAAATCCTATTGGACCCTCACCAATACAAAAGAATGCTCCGATGCTTGATTGTATGCATGATTCTCTCAGACTATTATTGAAAATGAAACGAAAAGAAGTGATTTTATACCTAGAAACAACTTTAACAGTCGAGCGTGTATGTCAATTACTTGGTTTTGACGCTGCTTACCAGCAGTGCACTCCGAGTTTGTACCCCAAGATAGCAAACACAGAACTGTTAAAAACGATTGACGACCGACAATGAACATAAGAGAGTATAAGTAAATATAAATTTCTTTATGTGGTTGAGGTAGGGCATAGTAGTTCGATTCCACTGCTTCCGTCTGATACCACTTTTATTCTCCACCCATGCATTAGTCACGCACATCATTTGGGTGTTACCAAAATCGGCAATGTATATATAAGCTATACAAACTAAGACGATACAAACAATTGAGGGTGCTATGGAAAGATACACCTCTGCGATGTATACAAAGACACAACTCGTACACATACATCTGTTTCATTCTTGTGTGTTGTTTGAGTTCACACGAAACTAAACAATATATAGGCAAAATGGGAAACCCCATTATACTTGCTGGTTTCAGCGTTGCTCACCGTAATGTATATTGTGGAGAAACATACGCAGTGATGAAGAGAATACTTCTTCTATTAGGGAATTGGCCAAGTAGGGTGATTATGGCTCCATAATAATATTTAATTCCTTGAGGTTTGAAGATAGACCCTTTTTCCACGAGAATTCCCACACCTATTCGAGAACTCTTTGGGTCTTTAGTGAGATACCAGGTGTAGTTCGTGGAGGAACATACACCCGAACTCATGTTAGTCTCTTGGAGTTCAAAGATAGTGATATTGTGGTGGTGCAAGAGTACATCGATTGTGCTGCGCTTTTGTACGTTGTTGATACCGCAGATATTCCATGTGCCAAAATTATAAAAAATATATGAGGTAGAAGTTATTGGTAAGGTGGTGGGAGGCGATGGTGTGACTTCAATAATGGTATAAGGATTACCTGACGAATGGAAACTACGTTTAACGTTGTCAGTGATATTATGTATAAGGGTATTTGGTGAGCTAGTATTTGATGGTGATAAAGTGTTTGATTGGGTGGTTAGATTATCATAGGATCCTTGAGTAGATAAAGAGCGTGGCAAGGAATTTTTCACAGATATTAGACTATCGTAATGGGTTCCATTGTATAATAAATTAATTTAATGTATATAATTGCCGCCATTCGGAATGAAAATTGTTGGTTGCTGGGTGGAAGTATGATGAATGACTATTTTGATACCTTTTAATTGGCTTATAGCAGATAAGCATTCGGAGCCGCCCCAGTATCCGTTCGAAGGTTGGAAAGATATCTTTCTGTACATTGATTTTGGAATTGCACTGTAATCTGATTAGAGTCAGATTGATGGAATGAATCAAGTGTAGTGGATAACTAATCTGGTAAATGCTCTCTTGAACTACCTCGGAACGGAGTTCATAATGGGAATTAATAGGATGTTGTGGTAGAATGGTTCCCAATTGATGGATAACTGCATTAAAAAGACAGTTACCAACGGGTGGAATGGCGTACACTTGCATTTAATTATATTTTATTTCAACAAAGATATTCACAAGAATGTTAGTGTTGTTAAAAGCGTTATTTGTTTGTTTTTGAGTTGTTTTAGCTTATGAGAAAACCAAAATGTTGACGTAAATGACACATTGTTGTTACTTTAGGGGTGGATTAATGTTGAGAAAAAAAATTATTTTATTTATTTCGCTAGCGATATAAGCGTAAAAAGCATTAAATGATATTTCTTTAATTTTAATTTCAAAATAAAAACAATAATCCACTTGACGTGCCTACGCATTGACAGTTTAGTAGCAATAATTTTCTCTCGCTTTTCTTTTTTTAATTCAACACAAAACACAAAAACATTTGGAAATCAATTATTTTAAATTAAAATTAAAATTATATACTAAATCACTTTATTATTATTATGAAACGTTAGATTATTAGTTATCCGGCACTATTAATTACAATTACAATCAATTTTATTTATTATTATTTTTATTTTTTATTATTTTTAGATTAGTTTAAATGAAACCGTGTTTTTTCATACAAACTCTATGAAATAAGTTATCATAAGTTAGTAGATAATAAGTTAGTTTCTATGTCCCTTATTTTAAGTTCATTTTTCCAATGGCGGCTCTATTTATATCAAGATGGTTCTAATTATACAAAGCCATAGTCTAAAAAATGAAGCTTTTATAAAGGAATTAGAAACGAGTAAAAACCACGCTTTCCATAGTAAAACACACAAAACGCATTATGGGAAATCACGTTTATCCTAAGATAAATTTTTAAATGAAATCGTTTGAACTTCTTAATTTTAATCTCTCAGATATTTTCATAAATGTTTGAGTTTCAACATATATGAACCTCGGTAAGGAAAATCGTTTTTATTTTTTTGTAATAATTGGTTTTTTAAACTAAAATTTTTAAAATTTTCATAACAACACCATTCTGGTCAAATGGAAATAATCGTTTAAGTCAATACACATTATGTAGATAACAGTGCTGGCAGTACAAATTTAGTAAAATCGAACCAAAAATTACCACCTGAGGGAATTTTAAGGAGAAAAAATATAGGGAAAGCAAAACAAATTCACAAAATATTAAGAACTGTTAGATTTTAACAGAATAAGTTTAATTAACAGTTCAATGTTTTACTGTACTAAAATGGAATTTTCCATGATAAAATTGTTCTAAATGTTTCTAGACTATTCTTACTGGAAAACTCATGAAATTTCTAGAAGTTTGTTTTGTGTATATAAAAATGCGCACGAAGTTGAATTGTATTATTAGTATTTGGTAAATGATATTGTGAAAATTAGAAAGTAATTAAAAAGTGATTTAAAAAGTGTTTTAGTGCGATATAAAAGTTATAAGTGATCGGTAAAATTGTGCAAATATTAAAATAAAATGAATTTCTGAATTATAGTTATAAAAATTGTGTTGTAATAATTCTTGTGTTCAATAAATAAATTCGTTGGTGATAAATTGAATGGTTTTGTTTTTATTCACAATCCAGTGATTGGACCCTTGATTGACAAGGCAAAAACGTAACAGTATTTTCCTGAAAACAACTTAGACATCTGACGTACACTAGCAAAACTAAAGACAAATTTAGGAAGAGGTAAGAATAAAGAGATAAATTATTGTGAAGAATTGCATGGTTTCGCAAATTCTGGCAAAATCGGCTGATAAAAGCGATAATCTTGATATGAGTAATAGCAGTAATACAAATGGTAGCCCATCGCTACTTTTTATTCCTACGCCATATATTTAAAAATAGGTACTTTTCATTCTTTTTACTTCGAATATTACCATAATTAACTATGTAGTTTTATTAAATTTCATATTAAAAATTTTATTAAATTTCATATGAGAAGTATTTTCTATCTTACCGCGGCCATTTGTAAATTCATACATTTAATGTTTTGTAAAATTTATGTACTATTTTCTAATAGTGGTAATGTAATTGTAAACCAAATTTAATTGTTTTTAGATTGAATCGATATGTCTTAATCAATTCGATAATTCGATTTTATTAATGGAAATTTGGGATTTTTTAGTGGAAGTCGGATTGTAAAATTATTTGAGTAATTTAATATGGTCACAAAGAATGCTGGTGGTAATTGGTCTGTTTTTAACGGTTTATGATGGAATTTTAAAAAAGGCTTTGAATTATGTAAGTAATTTATTGGGCGAATGTTACCATTCATGGCAACAGGTTGGGATGATTTGCAAAGAATTCAAAATACGTGCTGTCAAAACCAATATATTTTTTAATTAAGTTTATTGTTTTTATTTTAATATAAACTATTTCTCCTGTAATAATATTCTCCAATTTTGATTGCGTGCATTTTGGTAATTACATTTAATAAATTTTTCAGCCAACCAACTACAATGTTTCCTGATTAATACCAATATCATAAAATCCAACGCAGCTTTGTTATGTTCGTAACACGGATTTTCTGCACTGTAAAATTTTTTATTTGTGATGCTTATATGTATTATTTATACAAATTCTTAAAATATATTCCTTTAAGTTTCTAATTTTACCATATTCCGTAAAATTTTGGAAATATTAGGATTTGTTCACGGCATACATTAAAAAAAATCTGATAGCGCTTTAAGCTTTCCGAAATCGCTATCTTCCCAATAATTTTGGTTGCTTATCAAAAATTCCGAGGGACTTTCTAAAACTTCGGTATTCTTGATAAAAGTGCTCTTGCATCTGGAGCATTTTATTTTTTTATTAATTTTTAAAGCTATATATCCTACAAAATATCTCATTGAAGGCTCTTGGAGGGGAACATCAAGATTAAACAAATTATCTGATATGTCCGGTATACTGTCAATTATATTCAAATTATCATTTTCACTTGTTGATGAAATATTTGCATCTGTGCTACTACTGTCTAATAAACTTTCTGTCGGCTCAATTAATCGAACATCTGAATCGTTTTCGCAATTAGATATATTAGAAAATAGTGTCAGGATTTTTATTATCGTTATTCTTGCAATATTGTGGTTGAACTCGTGCACAGATGGATTTCGATTGTCCGCTCGAACTTGCGCAAATAAATTTTCGATAGGGTCCTGGTTAAATTTCTAGATAACAATGTAGTGAATTCCAATATTCTCTGATAAAATTTGTTTGGATACTTCTTGTACACCTTTAATGGTTTGTATTAATCCTTTAAGGCAATAAACGGTTTTTCCTTTAACAACAGACATTTGTTTAATATAGTCTGTCATATATTCAAGAAATTAGTCGACGTCATTGCCTACTGTAGATGGACATGTATATCTGTTTTTATTAAATTTGCTTCTAGAGTTGATACAATCGAACAGCCTGTCGAATTTTGCAATATATTTGTATGTAGAAATGGCGATTATCAGATTTGATGAGAGTATTTCTTACAGACTTTATTAGATGCTGTACATCAAACATTCCTACAATTAATTGGTTATTATTATAAAAAATAGGGGTTGTTCGCTCCTTGATCGCAGACCATGGCTCTAATATTAATGCCAGATTCGTTACACTTTTCCAAATTCTGGCGAACCAGTAGAAATAAATTATCCGAAATAATACTTTTTTCGGATACGAAATAGCTTAAAACGAACTTCCAATTGGATGATATGCCTCTGATAATGAAACAGCAGATTATTTTGCCGATCTTATTTTGTCTGTTGTCTCGTAAATCTTCAAATTCATCGATTTGATCTAAATAAGGTCTGATTTGATGCGTATTTCATCGAAAATTAAAACAGCTTGCTTAGCATCGATGCTCATACTATCCATTTTTACCTTATTTTTAGCGAGAACACTATTATTAAATTCTGGGCTTAGATATTTTATTGGCCGCCAGTGTACCAATGATGACTTGCACGGTAAGTTGAAATTCAAATTCGATCTTAAATAATTATATACATTCGTGGAACGATAGTAAATATTTTGAGCAACAATTTTTTAATCTTCTGGTCACTTTTGGTTTTTGATCGATTATTTGTCAGCGTTTTACAAACATTTTTAGCGTTCTCGTGAATATCTAATTTACTTATATGTTCTTCAATTCTACATTTTCGAGCAATTACTACCTTCAAATTAGATCTCTTAATACTCCTTCCAATATTTTTACACCTTCTTTTTAATTCAGTTATTTGAATATCCTTGAATTGGGTGATTTTCTTCAATTTATTAAACTTGGTCCTATAATAGTTTTCATTTTTTATATTAGTCTAACAATATTTGCACGTCGATTCGATTTGATATTCATAATTTCTGGTTTGAGGTTCAGGCAAATATGCAATTTGTGCCAAAGTAAGATCATTGCTATTATTAGTAATTTGAGAGGAAACTTCCAAACAAATTTGGGAGGAGCCGAAACCAGAATCATCATTTAAGAAGATACCATATTTTTGTTGAATTTATTTCATTTGTTTTTCACCAAAATGTAATCTAAATTAAAAAATACTTAATAAGTAATTAAGAATTTTTTAATTTTTTAATTTGGATCACGATACCAGAAGTTGTATTTATAATACTTATATCAATAAATTTCTTACAATTTCTTTAATAACAAATTAAATAAATTCAGTCAATATCGTATCATTGAAAAGATAATTTATACCTTTTTGAAGTAATGTATTACTCGACCCTTACTTCCCCCGCCACTGGGATGCAGTTATGCAGATGAATTTACCGCAATCATGAGTCCCTCTCGAAAACAAAATTAACGTATTTTGATTTTTTTAAGGTAGGTCGTTGGTTTTCTAGATAATCAGTGTTTTTCGTTTTCGTTGCACTTCCCTGTATATAAAAAAACTTGTTAAAATAATTCTTCTATAATCTTATTTTGAGAGCCCTGTTGATATAATATATACTAAGTAACGGGACCAGTTTAATAGAATGTTGGTGTTACTTATTATAAAAGCAAAATTATCAAGAATGAAAAAAACAAAAAAAAATCGTCCATCCAACAAAAATATTTTTCTCTATCAGGGTTTTACAACAATAACAACGAAATGATCTAATTAGCTACATCTTTAATAAAATTCGTACCGCGATATGAGAAAAAAACAATTTTTAAAAGTTGTACACCCCCTATAAACATTTGTTTATATTGTGACGGTGACACCTAGTGTGTAATAGAAGAAGTTAAATTAATAGATCAATGTTTAACTGTACTAAAATGGAATTTTCCATGATAAAAATTGTTACGTAATATTTCTACACTATTCTAACTAGAAAAATCATGAGCTTTCTAGAAGTTTGGTTTGTGTATATAAAAATGCGAACGAAGTCGAATTGGATTAGTAATATTTGGAAAGCGATAGTGTAAAGATTAATCGGAATTAAAAAGTGATTTAAAAAATTTTTTAGTGTAAGTGTTGAGAATAATTTATATAAAGTGATTTTATGAATTTTTATTGATAAACTGTGTTGTAATAAATTTTGTGAAATAAATAAATTCGTTGGTGATAAATTAAATTGATTTTGTATTATTCACAATCCAGTGATAGGAACCTTAATTGACAAGGCAAAAGCGTACCAATATTTTGAATTACATGTATGTGTGTCCAATATGTATTTTAGGGGCAACTGTTATCTTTTATACTGCGGTTTGTCGTATTTTCGCTATTTTAAAATAGATGGTGGTGTTTTGGGTTACAGGAATAACCTTAGAAAAAATATTCAACATGAAAATGGAAAAACTGTCGCGGACCACACATGCTCTGAATAATTTATCTCTTTATTCTTATCTTTACTCAGAGCCAACTTTGATGTATTTTTAAAAATGAAAGTTCGTAAAATATATTTTAGAAATAATTTAATTTTAATATTTCCGTAATTAATATTTATTTAATACCAATGTAGCCTTTTTGTATGTCGTTAAAGATACGTAGAAAACTTTTATATAAACGTTTTATAATATTTTTGCTTTTTATATTGAAAAACTTGAAGCTACAAAACATCATTCTTACTATGGATTCCTATGGTGAACTGAAAAGTTATACCACTAAAAAAGCTGCTAGAAGAACCTTTAGTTAGAGCGAATTTACATTTTGTGAAAAGTAGGGGCGGGCATTAATAACGTTTAATATATATTTTCAATATTCCAAAATATCGGTAGGTTTTCTTTTTTCGGACTGTGATGTTTACCATCTGATAAATATACCCATCTAAATCATGCAAGTTGTGTTCATTTATAATATCGGTCATTGCGTGAACTAAAACGCAAAAGAAATAAGTTTTGCGCCAAACCCGGAAAACATTTCGGTTAGTTACTGTTTAATGTTCGGTTCAGTTCTGTTACGATTGCCTTATACCAGTCGACAAATGTTCCTAATGTTATTTTTACGATCGCAAAATCACCGGTACGTAGCCGAATTAATTTTGTTGTGCTTTATAGAATACATATAAGCGATATACTTTTTTTTAAGAGGGCCATAAATTTTGTTAATTCGTATTTGTATCGCGCGGAAATTCTTGAACAATATAAATTTAGGTGGGGAATTTCTCGCGGTGATGATGATGAGTAATGACAAATATATAAATACTTAGTGATATATATCAATAATTCGTTCCAATCACACGTTGTTCTTGTTTTGCGAATTGATGTGCCAAATTACTAAAGTAGACGAATACGAAGAAACCATATACACATATAATAAATAGAGATGGATATCGATATCATTTATAATATTTATTAATACATATTTGTCGAAATGCATTGTTGAAATGTCATACAACCGCGTGAAGTTGGAAAAATGTTAGTTTTTTGTTTACTAGCGACACATGGATATAAGAGCAAAACTTTGAATACAAATTTCCGATGTGCTCCCGATAGCTGGACATCGTAAGGCTAACGTAGGTTAACGCTTTCACCGGAATTTCGCGTTTTATTATTAGTGATATTTGCTAGATGATGTTGTCTTTGAGGTATTGAACAGTTTGAGGATTATCCTGAAGAAGAAGTCCAATTACGTTAAATCGCATCGGCCAATTCAAGTCTTTTCTTCGAGAAATTATTCACTTATTAAATTTCTCTTTCAAAAGATCGATTGATTCCGTTGCTGTGTGGCATGTTGCACCATCCTGTTGAAACCACATATTCTGCACATCAATATCTTCCAATTTACGTTATTGGTTTGAGTGCGAGTTTACGACCATTTTCTGATGAAAAATTTTCAGCATATTCAATATATTTTAAATGGAAAGCAAAAGAATTATGATCGGAAGGGGAAATTTGTTTACAAAATAGACTACATCGATTGGTTGCCTGTTGAAAATTTTTCATCAGAAAATGGTCGTAAACTCGGCATGAGGTTTAATTGCTGTGAACGACGATGAATTGATGTCCTTGGCTCTTCAGCAACACTTGTTCTAAAATCTGCAATATTTTCACTTGCAGGACCACTACGATAATAAATTTTGCTTCTCTGATCTTAAACTGAAGCAGTTTCTTCAAATTTAATAGCACGGTTTGTCGGAACATTTTCTCTACCGTATTTTAAACGAAATTTTCTTCGAACTTGTGAAAACACGTTGTTCACTCGTGTAGCGATCCATTTTGTACTTGTCGTATGGTGGAATATTTGAAAAGATAGCTCAAATTTGAACACCATTTATATGCAGACGTTTCCAATTACCAAATATTAATATACATAGATGTAAGTAAAATATGGTAATGTAAACATCTAGTTTTGTATAAAAGATTAAAAATTGTCATTAAATAAATCAGAATAAACTAAACTACCAAAAGTACAGTTTCTAATTCTTCATCTAATTAAACCCCACCAGAGGTAATTTAATTAGATAATAACAATAATCAAACAAACGTTTAGCCTTACAAACTAAGAGTAATATTTGTTAGATTAATAGTTGGTTTATGTTGGATATTAGTTTTTTGGGTTTTTCTGATTACCTAAACAATTTGCAAAATAATTTAAACAAAGAATAGGCTTGTAATTACAATTTGTACCGGGCTTGACTCAGTCAGGTCGCTTGCGTTTCATTTGTCTACTTTAATGGTAGTCATTTTTGGTTTGTAATTTATAACGGCAAATAGTCACTTTGAATCAACGAATCAGTGAGCTCTTTTGAAGGAGTTGGAACGAACCCTTTCCAATTGTGGACATTTTTAAAGAGATTCCTTACATTGTCTTTTAACTAAATCGCTTATTTTTCGAAATTTTATATTTTTATACTCATATAACCTACAAAAAATTTGTATTGTTATTGTCTACATTCGTTTTATCGCACAGACTTCCAGAATTGGAATAGATCCAAGTAAAATGAAATAGCAAAAAAACGCCATTCTACAGACATTATGGTGCCGCCTACAATATTTAGCCAGATCTGCATAAATCATTAAAACAAAATGTATCTGTAATTAGTCAAATCGTTTTATCATTTTTTTTTTGTTTACCAATCATTCATTGTAGACTAATTGACTTTTGCACACCGTCGTCGTATTTCTTCACAAACAACTATAGTGAATATATCTGTAAAACTTTTGCAGACAACTTACAAGCAGAAAATAATCATAAATTTTAAAAGCTTTTAATTCATATTATTACTCTCTGTGTACATTTCTATTGTTCTCGTGCACAACTACGATGCTGATGAAAAACTTTTAACTTTAACATCGACGACAATAACAACAAGAAGTTAACACTTTTCGAAATGAGATGAAAAAACAGGTAAATTGAAGAAAACTTTTTCTTTTTTTTTTTTTCTTAAGTTTAGTTGTAAATATAATTTTATTTTTGTTACACATAGGAGGATGTGAAATGAAACGAAAAATTAAAAGCTGGAAGAAAATGTTCATCATTAAAAAGATAAAAACTATGTGTACAAGTAATTCTTATTAATAACTAAAAAGATAAAGAGTCCGAGTGGAAACAATAATAATACACGAAAGAAAATACAAAACAAAAAAAGTCGGTATGCACTTACAACAATTGTGATATAACACCCATTAGGAGAAAAGTTTATTTCGATTTTTCTTGTTGTGTCCTCAGCTTCGTATAGTACAATAAACGAACGAGTATTTTTATTCAGAAATAAAATCTAATAAAATCCAAGTAAAAATAATTGTCGTAAAGTGTGATAAAGTAAATTAAGAGGCTGTTCAAGAGAATTTTTTTGTTTTTGTTTTCTTATTCTTGTCCTGTTATATTTTTAGTTTAATACTATTCCATTTTAATGAGACTCTCAAGAATACAAATTTTTGTTTTAATTTTGTTAATCGTTTTTGGGCAACAAAAGTTTTTTATTTTCTTCTTATATAAAGATGTTAACTATAGTTGTAGTTTTGTGACTTACAGTGTATGGTCTATAATGAAAACTTGATGGACTTAAAAATAATTGAACTGGAGGTTGATGAAAATCATAAATTAATCAATGCCCTGCTAAATGTGTTGAGTCTAAAAGCGTTCCAATGCTTCAGAAAAAATAGTTTATCTATCAGTAGTATCTATGCATTCATCCGTCTCATCTGGTGGTTAACGAAATCTGTGAAAAACAGCAAAAATTCTCACCGGTGGGACCCAATTGTAAACTGTTACTCTCCAAAGGTCCTGTATTGAATGGTTCACTCACATTTCTTTCCTTTAAAATTGGATTGAAGGAGTCCTATTCAGACCTACTCAATAACTATTACGTTTGGCTTTCTGGTCTCGTAGCAAAAAAACCGGATTGCAACATCAAAGTAACTTATCGACTTAAAAGGGACCATACATCAGCAAATGGGCACTTATAATAAGGGTGCTGATGTTGTAGTTACAGTTTCTAACAAATATTCAGCCGGCCTGATAACGTTACCTAACTGCGATGCTGAAATTGTTGCTGTACATGTACGATTCCATTCATTGGAATGGATTCTCTGTCATTCGAGCTTGGTAGTCTAACATTGATTCACTTCTTCAGCCGGATGATGGGAGTTTAATGTTGATCACAATTTGACTGAATTGTCTAATGTTTTCCACTCTCCGCTGAATATTTTAGTTATGTTTGAACGTTGCGAATTAGTCGAAGAAAGGTTTGTCTTTTTTGAGTATGGTAATATCGATGATAAATTGAGCGAATTCTATCCAATCATTAATCTAAGTATCGAAAGATTTATCCCTAGAATGAAAGCTTGAAGCGCAAAGAAGGAACCGTGGTTAAAAATATAACCTACATGCTAATATATGTAGTTAATTACAGCTCGTTTAATTTATTGCGTAAGAAGCACATATATGTATGTATATCGTCTAAACCGATTTCTTTACAGCATTTATATTCTGGAACTTCAATTATTAATTAAATCAAAGCTAAATCACTTATGTTGGCACATTGTTAATTACAAAAGAAAATCTAATAATTATCCTTCTATGATGTATTCAAACGACCGTTCCCACCATAACGTACGGAGTACTTGTGATTTATTTCTTCTGGAAGTGGATACTATTTTATGCGAATCATCAAATCTTGATGTTAACCGAAGTACCGGATTGGCTTCAATTTCACCCATTTTTCTTAAATTAACCGATTATGCAATGTCTTGCCATATTGCCTTCCTATTTAATCCAAGCCTCTCCGAGGGTTGCTTCCCTGCTCTATGGAAACGCTCATTGCGATGTGAAAAACTATAGGGGTATTTGCACTATTTGAGTTCTACCAAAGGTTTATGAGGAACTAGTTAAAGATCAATTTTTGTTCCATGTTAAGACATTCATTTCTCCCAGGCAGCATGAATTTTTTCCATGCTAATCAACTGTTACTAACTTAGTTTTGTTTACAAATTGTATTTCAAGTGCTCCATTAAATAGTTATATTGTACAGATCGTTTTTAATGATTTGTGAGGGCTCTGACACGATCAATCATTAATATATGTTGCGGAAACTTATCTCTTTGAGTTGCGACTCAATTTATTCTATCCAATTACGCTCACCCGCAAGCGGCGATTAATTTTTTGATGGTTGTATTATTGAAAGTGTTATGACATATTGGATGTATACCTCGATGTGAACGCCATTTTTGTAACATAAAACATACACATATTTAGTACCATAATTTATTTAATTGGGTTGATATTTTTAATCGTTTGTAAGTGTTATTTATTTGATAATTAATTTTTATTATCATTAATTTATTTTATGTTGCATTGTCATTTAGTTTTACAATCTTGTTATATTACTTATTTATTTATTTACACTACCACCGTTACTGCAGCGTGAATGTTTGTCCATATTTAATGTAAGTAAACCAACTGTTGGCAACATGTTGGATAAAATCAACACGTTGACATCTGAACGCACACAATACATTCATAATTTCATGGCAATATGATAGTTTAGAGAACTGAATGCACCCATTGTGGCGGAGAACGAATGAGTGAGCCGATAATCAGTGTCGATACACTTAAGGATTTGGGTATAACATTTATTTCAAATCTATCGTTTCATAAACACGTTGAAAGTAATATTTCTAAAGCGAATTGCGCAAGATGCTTGGGTTTGTTAAAAGGTTTTCTAAAGATTTGCATGTTCCTTACGTGATTTATTCTTTATACCACACGTTTGTGTATGTACGTTTCTTTTGTTCTGTCATTATTGGAATATGATATTGCCGTATGGAATCTAATCAGTCAGATCGCATAGAGAGAATGCATAAACGTTTTTTATCCACTTTTGATAAATAATAGCCCTATAACTATGCTGATTTCAAATAAAGAAAATGTAAAATAACCCATTGTTATTGTATAACCCATGCTGCTAGGGGCAACGTGAGTTATATTTTGTATAACAAAATGTTGAGTAGTCATTGGAAAATTATTCGTAGTCAAATTGAATGAAAAACTATATTTCAAAAATTAGTTAAATTAAAGTACATCATGACAATTTAAAGAATGGTCACTATGATAAAACGTATTTCAAAATTCAATGATCCACTGTGAAAACACAAAATGGAACTATTTCTTATTGATTTACGAAATTTATTTTAACGAAAGTTGATAAAACGTTGTATGGCACTCGTGAGTAAAGAGATATTATCCACACGGTATAATGCCCACAATGCCCCATTAAACTTATTCCTCGTGGATAATATCTCGTTTTGCTCACTAGTACCACAAATAACTATTAATGTACGACCTACGGTTAAGAATTATTAGTTATCCACTATAAAATATGTAAACTACAAACATTTAGGCGTAAATAAAATAATAAAATTTACAATAAAATAAGATTCAGAATAGGATGCCTCTAGGCGCAAAAGAAAAATGTAAAGCTTACAAAGTTAAATTCTACAAACAATATAACAACTCAAAATTTTACCTGAATTAACAAATTATAAAATGACCGATAAATAACTTACAAATTGTAAGGACAACCAGCACAAATTAATTGTTAGTGTAAAACACTAATAGAAATGATTGTATAACAGCCAAAAATTAGCGTCACGGGAGAGTTGGTAATTTATAGTTAAAGTATATAGTTAGTAGTAATTGATAATAAAAATTGTATAGTCTTACTCGATAAAATCATTAAAAGATAAATTAGTGAAAATTAATTGTTCAAGAGTAAATTTTATTTGTTTCTGGAGACCAGAATTATTCCATAAAGAAATAAACCATATCTGATTGTGTAAACCAAAATTATATGAAACAAACCAAGCGGTAAGTATATAACCAATAAACGACGACTAACAACGGGACAATAAAGTACCAGTCTATTATCTTCTGCAACAACGTCTCACTAAGACAATAAGACAATTTTCAATATTATTGCATTCACTCAGGTAATAGCCCCATCCGTGGCAAGCTCAGAGTGGGTAAAATATTAAGAAAAAGTAAAATTAAAAGCCATATAAGATTTTTTAATATATTGGTGCTGTAGCAAACCTTCTGCTGTGTAACGTTTTCCTTTTCCGTTTTTACACATTATCTGGTCGTTCGGTTTTTTTCTTTTCGTCTTGCACAAACAATTGGGGTATAAGATAATTACCACAAATATCATAGTCGTATCATTTCAAGCGACATAACTAGAGTCATGTTACGTCGTGCCAAAATTGATGATTGATTAATTATTAACAATATTTATAGATCAACAAATAATAAAAACATATATACATGAAAAATAATCCTCCTCGAACGAAACTTTCCCCACAAATATAGATCACCAAACCAACCATTTATATTTTACAAAGATTTTCTGTTATTCTGAGCAAGGTCCTTAAAATATGATACGGGTTGGTCATAACAATATAAATCTTGGCAACAATATAAATCTGTTGACACAATTGGTCATAACAATATAAATCTTTAACTCTCAATCAGCCAAATTACAGACTCACAATTAATGTTACATTATTTAGAACTGAAACGAGGTGGACGACCTTTAACAATTAGTTCCAGTTATACATCTCTGGTATACTATTGAAGGATTGAGCATACACAATGTTCAACAATTAATTTTCTCAAAAGCGGTACCATTTGTTCAGATCACAACATTATGAAATTAACGTGAGATTTGGCTGATATAATTATTTACTCAGTGCTTCAGTTTGGCGGGTGCCTTACCGTGGACCATACAAGCAATAATACAAAATCAGAATTAAAGTCAATAATCTTTTGTGGCCAATATCCTAATTGTCACATAACATTTCATTTTCTATATCTCATACCGCCTATCTCCTCAACCTTCTCCGTCTAATAGCTTGATATTATTTTAAAGACCGTCCCATACTAATTTTCCATTAACATTAAAATACGATCTATAATATCAAGAGAATTTATTACTCAGAAGTAATACCTTTAATGCTGATTTTATTAAAGCTATTCACAAATAATGTATCGATCAACATGTCATTGAAATTTCAATCAATAAATGGGAGTTGGCTTCGACCTTAAAGGGCTAACCAGCGTATCAGTAAGAATCCTTAAAGAATTTGACGAAATTATTTTCTTACAAAATATTTGACAAATCGGCCACCGAATCTGTAACAATTGACAAATACAGTATTAAAATTGTAATGTGAATATAAAATTTTTTTATTTTTAAGAAAAGTATGCTTTGCAAATTTTGATGTAATCTGACATATCCTTCAGTTTGCGCGGTTATTTTCGCTCTGTTAAGTGACATCTGAACTGAACGAAAAGTTTTTAGATTCGCTGGTCAATAACACGTACTTTCTATATATCGCTTTCTTACTTAAAGTTGTTACGCTGGTTCCCTCATTAGAGTCAATAAGGACGTTATTTGTTTTTGGTTTTTGTCGGAAAATTAAATTTTCTGTATAAAATTTTCTATATTTAGAACAAGCTGTTATACGTTTAACGATCGAGGAAAAGCAGCCAGGGCAGATAATAACATCCATTTTTGGAGAACGCTGAAATCCAGGTGAAGATGTGAAACTGCCGGATGGATCTAAAAGAGAGAGCTGCGATCTTGTGGAAACTTGATCGAAATTTGTATCATAATGTTAACAACTTTTTGGTATACGGTTATAAATGAGCAGATGCTCAAAACAATGTGCAATAAGTCATGTGTTAAAATTTATACAGAGTAAAAATAAATAAATAAATAAATGAATTAAAATGAATTTTTGTTAAAATGATTCCCTCGCAATGCTTCAATCGACTTCAAATTTTGTGAAAAGGTAGATGATGGATTGTCAAATTCATCACCAATATAACAAAAAGATCGTTGGTCCCGTTTTTGTGACAGTTTTCTCTTCTACTGCAACCCTCTCTATTCTAGACTCGAACGGACCTAAAAATTAACACAAACTATCAATATTTGTGAGAATGGGAAGCAAAACGGACGGACACAACATTTTTCTAATTGATATTTTGGAGTCCAGGTTACCTAATTCGTCGAGAAATGTCAAAATCAGGAACAAATATAATTTCGTCATAGTGGGAAAAGTAAAAATAATAATAAACTACATTTACGTCTATTTTAACTAAACTAGTCACTCACTTGTAAAATTGATGTGACAAAAATATCATTTCAAGTGATATTTGTCGTGACTTTAGTGATCTAAAGTGACGTGACACAACTTCGGTAATTGGGTAATTTTACGCCTGTAGTCATTTTAAGCGACAGATGTGACTTCAAACGACATTCTTGTCATATCAATTTTACAAGTGAGAAGAAGTGATTAGTATAGTTAAAGAAAAAAAAAATCAAGTTTGGCGGTCAAGCGGAGAATATTCAAAATTTTTATGAGGCAGCTCTTCGAATTCTCCTACGCAACCAGAAGGTGCTAAATCATTTTCTAATGTGCAGAGCCAGTATTTCCGACATCTGACTCTGCGCCTAAAAACAGGTGGCTTGCTCTTCAGAGACCGCTGCACTATTCGTTTGCTGTCCTTTAATTTCATGCACAAACAAAAAATTCGCATTAAATTCGATCAAAACTCGGTATGTCACGTTTGGGACCAAACCCAGACATGAGAACGGGCCTGATCAACGCTATATAGTTAAAATTAGTGACAGGCCTTCATTACGCGCGTTTTGATGGCGGAGGAGAGGCAATTGTGAAGTTCTATTTAGTTATGAAGCGGTTATAGTTAGTATTTCTGAATGATTTATTTTCGATTTTTTTTTTACAGTAATCTACGTATAGGAAGTGCCCAAGGTTGAGCTTATACCGGAAAATGATGTAGGTGCTAATTCCAACGCTATCTGATTACTAACAACTGACTGCATAATTCAGCGGCTACAGCGTCTACATCTCCCAATTGGTTCATCTTATGCATCTCGCTAATTTGAATGTTCTCAGATATTATGTTGGAGCATATATCACAATAGTCAACCCATTTCGATTCGTGGAAGTGCAATTAAACCTTGGATTGTAGGCATTAATTAATTTTGTTTCTTATTTTCAGGATAATGAACTGATAACATTATTCCAAATTTTCAATGTACTACTCAGTAAAATACTTTATTTCTATCTCCCACTCCTCATTTGCGGAAATGCAAATTTTATCACGGAGTTCAACGATATTTGGGTCAAACCAGCCAGCGACATTTGCATCGCTATTTTGCTTCATTAAGCCCGTGACAGAGTGTAAGTATCCACATTATTTTCCGCTTTATCATTTGTTGTACTTACACGGGTTAGTTGAATTTAACTACGCAATATTGTTCTTCCATGTGCTTGATCTGATTTTGTTGTCATCATTATGTGATTTGGGCTATTACTTTTTGAGTTGTGGCTCTTGAACCAGCAATCCTCCTAAAAAGTAAGTAATCATTAATTACAGGTTCAAGATCAACTATTGTAGGTTCCAGAACCTATTATTAGAGGTTTGAACCACCGTAGTCGGAGCACAAATACAGATTTTAGATTTTCAGTGTCCGGTTTTATGGGCTAAAAACCTGCTTATTTTCAGGAACATTTAATTTTATATGAAATTGGTCGAACTAATCGAGCTATCCTAGCTTGTTGGATCAATTATCACAGGTTCCAAAAGTCCAATAGTAGCTTCTCAAGGACAGATGTAAGACAGATCCAAATTGCTCCAGTAGTACCTACACAGAAAGTACCGCGGCAAGGTTCTAATTTTATTAATCGACCAAGCTCTATTTTGGGCAAGAGTTCATTCACAATAAATAACAATAAAAAAAAATTTATCTTTGATTTGAACTTTATATTTTCCAGGCAATCAATGTTGAACGCCAAACCGATCGAGCGTAGATCAAGAGTACCCCTTTCGTTGGAGCATTTCGGTAATGTGCACAGTTTGCAAAATTGGTTTTGGAAAAAATAATTTAAATAAATATTTTGACTAATTGACTCGAAACTCGAAAATCAAATCCTTTAATCGATCCAACGTCGCATCGTTCGATTTAGCTTCCAAAGCTTTGCTTTTCATGTTTATTCTCATGCAGACCGCAAAATGACGGAACTTACAATGTTGAAAAGTGCAGTTTTACAAAAGAGAATATCATGCACATAATTTATGAAGCTGCTGTAAAACAAAGTGGGCAGAGATTAGTCTTTGGACTTTGTCCAGTACTAAGCAAGCTCCAGTTTGGTCTGTCTTTGGCCATCAAATAAACACTGATTGTTTTGCTTTGGTTTGTAAAAAGAGTGCAATTAATTTTATTTCGATTGATTCTAAGGCCCGTGTCTGTATACCAGTCGTCTACTATCTTAAGGCTTTTTATGTATATATACCGACCTTTTTATGTATATATAACGTATACGTTATACTATAATTCTCCCGAATTTTTCTCTAACCACCATCAAGACTAGATTGTCTGTATTGGTGATGTTTCAGAAGTGGAAATTTTTAATCCAATATGGAGCTAACCTGTCACGAGATTCATAGTAAAATCATAGTAAAGGTGAGGGACTTCGTCTAAGGGGTATCCTCTAGTAGCCGCATTTGTGATGGTTTATCGCCAAAGAAGGCAATGATTCTCTTGTACCTAAGCATATATTGACTATCCATTATAAGCTGGAGGAGCCTATTCCACTTTCTTGTGCCTATTCCTGAATTACTTCGAGATTGGTGTTATCAAAAGCCCCTTGAATATCGATGAAGAAGCATAATCATCTCATGTCAGTTCATGTAAAGTCGTAGAGGTTAGTAAAAAGTAGAGGTTTTCTTTGGAGGCCCATTAAATTTTGAGTGACAATATTTTGTACTAACTAAAAAATTCAGGAAACTTTCATTTTGTAGCAGTAAACTACTGCTAATATCTCAAATGGTCGATCATTGCTTTGTTTTCTTAGTATACAGTATAAAATAAAGTATTGGATTGTCAAATGAACTCGTATAATAATGAATTATACTAATTGTGAAAATGTTCGAGAAGGTCTTTCCTTTGGCTTGAAAGAGTGACCCGAAATTTCGCCTATTTTGTCAATCTCGTGAATTTTACGAGATGAGACATTAATCCTCCCAAAGTTTTAAGTTGAGCATATTATTTATTTTGGATACACGACGAGTCAAACCTGTCGCTTGACCTTAAATTTTTTTCCAAAATCATTTTTTAGATTTCTTGCAAAAAATATGATGTAAATAAGTTATAACCGACTTTTTACAAGAAACGAGGATTTTTACTGCGAAAACTAAAGAAATAAGCCGTGTTCATCGTGAAACGAGCAGGTATTTAATACTAACGTCTCTGATTGGCTCTAAAATAAACTTTGTGATTTTTAAGTGGTTTACGAGGATATATATATGTATATATATATATATATATATATATATATATATATATATATATATATATATATATATATATATATATATATATATATATATATATACATATATATATATATATATATATATATATATATATACATATATATCTATATATATATATATATATATATATATATATATATATATATATATATATATATATATATATATATATATATATATATATATATATATATATATATATATATATATATATATATATATATATCTCGGGGTTTTGCTAGTATTAAACCTTCTATTAAAAGAGAATGAAATCGCGATCAATTTATTTAGAAAGAGCAAAAAAGTCGAAAAATCGAAAAAATCGAAATTATATGTTCACTAAATTCTAGTTGACCTTCATGGTGAAGGTCAAGGTCACCAGCTCGGTACCATATGTCTTGATGCCAACAACTGTTAATTGAGTCATTTCCCATTAAAACTCATCATCTACTGGTTATTTCGTACCATTTCATAATTTAACCTTGGTGAAAGTCATTCAAAAAAGTGCCTTAGTTGACTTTCAAATATCCTTTAAAACAGATTTCAAGGTCGAACTTATGGTCACCAATCGATTTCCCCTGTAAAATCCTATAATTTTTTTTTATTACATCTCAGTTTTCCAGACAAAATATTTGAGTGGGTCGGTTAAAATGGGGCAGTTTGGCTCTATAGAGAGTGATTGTACGCTGCCACTCGGCTCGAATAATATAGTTGAATTCATTTACTACAATACGCCGAGATATATGTATATCCCCATTAACTCATTAATACTCAATAAAACATTATTTTAGAGTGTCTCATGTTAAACTATCATTAAGTGTTAGACCACTTTTCAATAAAATTCATGTGGTCGACGAAATGGGCGAAAAATTTTTGGGGTCACTTTACAAAAAAATAAATAGCGGGTGTGCCTAGTCTCACAAAATAAAAACTAAACAAATTTTTCTTGAATAGCGGAAACTTCTCTAATTTGCCAACAGTTTGTAACAAGTTTTTAATTACTTTCATTCTATTGACGGTTTTTAGGTCTCTAAGTTAGTGGCGGTAAGGTATTCTTTACTTCTTGGTAAAATTGAAACATTTCAATTTTAAAGTAGGTACCATATGAAAAACAATGAATTCTGCTTTTGCTTTGTTTACACCTAATCAAATTTTTCATTTCACTTTATCACTGAATGGGAATCGTACCTCAAGTCGCAATAGAATGGTAATCAGTATTTTAATTGTAACGCTAAATTGATATCTGAAGAACTTTCTTTTATTTTTGAGTGGTTCCACCGTATTTTTCTCGACTGTCGCTTCAGTTTTGTCTTCTGTCTACCTAAAGTTTTCTCAGCTCAGTTGCCCTCTGCTAAATTTCAAAATTATTTCCACTTGACCGATTGTTTTTCTCTTTTCAGATCCTTGCTACTTGCTCTCACATTTTCATCGAGGTAGTACTTTAGAACTTATAATTGCAAGAGAAAGAAATCCAATGTTTCATTTAATTCTGCTGCTAAAACACTGCACACATTCAAACCCCAATTATAAAACTTAAGTACATTATTGGCAGCTCATTTGTAATGTTACCGTAGTTTCTCAAACTAGTTTAGTATACATTTTTAACTAATAAAAGTTGCATATTATCATATCCAATGATACTTAGAAGGTTATACTCGATTTCATCGATAAATAAATGTTAATCTATATCTCTCTAAAGATTAATATTAATGTCTTTTACACTTCCATACATTTATGAAACAAAGCATAATTTTCTTGTTCCATTAATGCATTCAAAGAAGTTAATAAATTTCAAAAATGAATATTAACCTGATTAACATAAAATGTCTTACATGCAAAGCAGGCAAATGGATTTGATATCAAATAATTATTATACAGAATAAAATTAAATTCATCAGCTGTTATACCTACATATATACCAAGGACAGAACAGACACGAATCATGCGGGATTTCATTTTTGAAACTCGAAAATAAATTAAAATAGTTTCGTTGTTGTTGCTTGTCTGGAACATTTTTGTGAATGCACAAATGCACGTCATATACTTATATAAATTTTAAGCTTTTACAATTTTTCGTTTCGCAAATAAATTTTAGCAAACTTTTATTTTTTAGTTTTTATACATTCCGTTCAAATTTTTTTTTTCCAAGACGCTACCGTTATTATAATTTTGCGAAGCTAAAGCGTTGGAAAATTTTAATAATGATGAGCAAATCCTTTGGCATGTAAAAAAAATTAATTTCGTCTGTCTTGTCTTATACTCGTATAAATCTATAGATCTTATCAAAGAGTTATGATAAACAGAATTTACATGTTAAAAGTTTTGTTTTTTGTTTTTCAATTTTTAATGGAAATTTTATTAGATGGATGTGGGCAGAGCAGATGTGCTTCGCTTATTATTTAATAAAGCAGATGAAAATATTGAGGAAGTTGAAAAGAAACGAAAAATTATCGATAGTATTACTAAAATGGACCATGGTATTAATTATTACTTGTACACCCTAATCTATACACACTCCTTACAATATGGCAAATTTTAATTCCAAGGGACGGGGTATAAATATTCAATATTATAGCAAAAACGGATTATTATTAAACATTTATTTAGGGTAATTGAAATTCAAATGTAATTTTTATTTTTATAAAGCCGATACGTGCTTTGACATCTAAATGATATTTAAATATGTACTCGTATTATACATAATCGAAATTTACGGATGTATCGCATAAAATTAACTTTTGAAACTTCAGAACATATGTTTGTTTACCAAAAATAATAAAAATTGTCCGTAATTTTTTATGTAAATTAATTATTAATATTAAAACTAAAATATTTATTTAATGCACAAGATTTTAATCCAAATAATAATAAATCAACTCTCATAAGTTGCCAAATTAAAAAAAAACGCTTGAACGAAACGCTTAAGTAGTCGCAACTTAGCAGTTATGGGGCTATCCTGTTTAGACATGTTCGTGAAGACGGATTAAGGAATATCAAGGCCTTAAGCAAGCTTTTGTTTACAGATGCAAACATGCATTGTTACTGCATTGTTGACTACGTAGTCGCCTGGTTGGTTCCTTTAGCAATGTGGGAGCAACTGATTTTTTGAATGATAATTTTGTCGACTTAATGCAAACAGCAAAACAGTTTTAGAACCAAGAGGAAAACTCAACAGAAGTTGAGTTTTACAGGCCTTACTCGCCTTACTAGCAAAACTCGAGTTCTCGGTAAACCGCTGCCATATGTAGTGCTTCTAAAAAATCAGTGTGCATTGAACACACACAACCACAAATATAAGGTATATAAAGGGCTTTTTAGTAAATAATTGATTGATTGATTATGAGTGTACGGCCAAGCATTATAGCAGGATCTCCCAGACTCCCGGGCCCATACCGTACAACCGTACACATATAACAAAACCGAAGGATTGGATAGGATTATTAGTTGGGACAGACTCGACCCGGTTACAGACACCAATGCGATCGATAGTTAGTAAATTATTAGTACAATATATAATAAATAGGTTAGCACAAGACAGCACAATCTAACTACATTATTAGATGATCATTTATCTGGAATCCAGGGCCGGATACTCAGGACTCCCTAAATCCTAAATCTAAAACAGGACTTAATAAATTATTAATGTTGTAATTTCACCCTTGTCCGCCTTTCATTAGTTTACTTGATAAAATAATTAATAAAAATTTAAAATAACAGCGCTTATTTCCTTATTAATGGTCCTTTTTTATCCAATTAAATATTTATTTTTTGTAATATGTCCATTTTTGTGCACTTATACCACAATGTTTAATTAATTTGAATTTTAAATAATTAAATTAAATAAAAGAAAACAATTTGAGAATACTTTCTTTTTGTGGTATTATTTATTAAACGAGAATATTTTAAAAAGTTGACGAAGGGAGAATACCCGAAACATGTTCTTACTTTAAATAAGTTTTAATAAATAATACCACAAAAAAAAGTATTCTTAAAGTGATTTATTTTATTTAATTTAATTATTAAAAATTCAAATTAATTTCTAATTAAATAATTATTACTTACTGCAACAACAATTAACATAAACATTAAACTGTTTAAACAAAAAATTTTACTTAAAACTAATCATAAATTTTCTACCGATCCAGAAAAGAAAATATATAATTATGAATTGAATTATTTTATAAAATTTATTTAAAATGATTTAAATGATAATATTACAGCAATTCAATAATTTAATTAGGTACTATCAGTATATTAAGATTCAACAAATAAAATTAATATAAAAATTCCCAGGCGACTCTGAAAACTAAATTCAATTAATAAACATTCTAATAACAAATTTTATCACTTAAATGAATAATTATTATAACAGGATCTTCAGTATTCCCTGGCACACATCGTACACCCATTTATCCATCCCCAGCCGAAGGATAAGAGTAAATTGTTAGTAATTATATAGTAAAAATCGTTAGCACAGGACAACACAACTTCTAAACTACAGCTTATTCACTACTTGTTGATCCTGGAGGGCTGATTCAAGCTAAAATTTAAATTTGAAATTCGGGATTAATTTTGATCCCTATAATAATGATTAATTCTGGAACTAGCAAATTAAGAAAGAGATCCCTTTAAGTATTTTAAAACTAAATTAATTAAAATATATTACTGGACAAAACAGATTATATTACACATTACAAAAAAATAACATTTTATGAAAACAAATATGGAGACTTCCCAATTCAAGGCTAAAAATTCTAGAGGAATTGATTTGTCACAGCAACTTTATGACACAGGTGAATGCTTTCCATTGAGGCCATCAAAGCACCATTACAACAAAGAAAGCACAACCACCTCCGGGTAACACCGTCTTCCTTTCACACACAGCAAAATCTAAGAATAGAATAGAATAATTAGTAGTGATACAATCAGCCCGGTTACAAACATCCAGGTATAGCCGACAGTTAGTATGATTATTCAGTAATATTTTTAAAAATTATCAGCACAAGACAACACCAAAATTCTCTGAAATAAATTATAAATTAACTCCCATTTAACAAATAAATAAATTTTTAAAAATATTAATAAATTAATATAATATCATAAAACTAAAAAATCCAAACACAAAACAGCACAACGGTAAACCAATGGTTGTCATCGTGATTATAATACATCTTAAAAATAAAAGTTAAAAATATATATTTAACCATAACCTTAAACTTAAACTTATCAGGAATTTCCAACAGATCTAGAAAAAAGGCAATTAATAATAATGTTGAAGTTAATTATTTATAAAATTATGTAATATAATTTTAAAATTGATCATGTTATGATGCAAAAAGTCTAGTATACCAATAATTTAGTTACGCACTACATGTATACAGGACACTTACGAATAAAGCTCAAATGGAATTTTCCAGGTATCTCCGGAAACTAAATTAAATTAATAATTCACCGTTATACCATATCCCTAGCACGGAGCGATCTAACAATTATATATAATTCAGTATAATTGATAACAGCTGCATAATCTTGTTGACATAATTAAGATAAATAAAAATCAATATCTACGGAATTTATTACTTATATACTCCACAAAACTTCAACTTCGTTTATAGATATATTACCCTGCAAAATCAAGCATGCAAGGTAAGTAAAATAATAAAACAATGAAAGGAACCTTAAATATTATTTTCTTACAAATTTTATCTGCGTACCATAACAGTAAAATATACGTTTGTATGTGGAAACTGCAACCTAAACTTCAATAAATCCATTAATTTAATTAATCAATTAAGGTCAAAATATTTAGCATCACAATTTGCCTTAATCTAATTTCAAGTTGTTCACATATTATGTTTAATCCAAATTTGGCATGCCTAAATAAATACGTCATTATGTATTGCAAACCAATTCTCAACTCAACTCAAAATTAATATTTCCAAATTAGTATTTAATTATATAATTTAGTTAATTTATAAACTTATAATATTAATAAAAATTAATTAAATATAATTTAATGTAGTTTATAATACTCTGTAAAAATAAATCATACCTAAATATACACTTTTATCTGTATTATATATGGCGGTTTCAGATAAGGCTCAAATTTACTCTATTATACAAAGTATATATAAGAAATCAACTTGAGTTGAACCCACTAAAATTTTTAGTACGTTTGTATACATCATGTTTTTTCAATAACACTATAGTTGTCTCATGAATAAAAAAACACACGCAGAAAAAGTAACACCAAAACAAAATTTTGCATAATCTTATGTACTAAACCACCAACACACATTGAAAGTATAAATTTTCTACCATCTACCATGTGCGTAATAAGAAACATATCATGTTTCATTATAATAAAATATACTACCATATACACACACAAATGAAACCCTTCAGTGACGTACAAAAAATCCTGTTCCATGTAACAATATACAGGAAAATATTTGTGACGACTATAACAAAACCAGCAAAAATGTTCCTCTGTTTTTGTTGTTGTTTAAATATTACATGACAAAACCAATAATAAATATACATTCGCTTGATACAACCCATGTAAGAGAGAACGAGGCTGCTTGTATAAACATCTGTTGTTTTTGCTATGAATCAAGGTTCTAGAATATATTAGTGTCGATTGTACATAAAATAAAACATAAAACACATTCAGTTATGCGAAAAAATAATTGCAGATATGAATTAGCTACGACCTATATGAAATTAAATTAAAACAATTTTAATACGATCCAATTATTAGAATTTAGTAATTAAAATTCCATGTACAACCGCACAAAAATAAAATCATGCACTTAATCAAGAAATCAAGAATTTGATTTCTTTATCTATAAATATATATAAATACATCCATAAGACTTTAATTCCGTTTAAGAATATACAATCCTGCAAAATCAAGCCTGCAAAGTAGGTAAAATAATAAATCAATGAACGGAAATTTAAACATTATTCTCCTACAAATTTTATCGGTGTTCTACATAAGTAATATAGATGTTTGTGTGTGAAAACTGCAACCTAAACTTCAATAACCCGCTAAACAATTTAAGCGAATTCGCAAAATACGTAGCATAAGCGTACTATAAACGTATCACTTTTTTTGCTAGTCACAAATACATTCTCAAACTTAAATAAAATATATCTAGTATAAAAATACCTCGCAAACAAACCTAATTATAATGATGGAGGAGCGACGTAAATATTTCGTTTTTGCTACACCTAAACATAACACCAAATTCCTTTATGAATATTATTGGAATAATATAAGGAAACGATAACTATTTAGTTTTGAGTTTTCGATCGCCATTACGTATTTTTTGGGTTCAAGAATTTTTTTAATAAATAAATAACTAAACAAATAATTAACGTCCGAGTTTGATTTACAAAAATATAATTTGTTGCTTAATATTTTTTATTTTAGAATAAAAGAAAATACTTAAGAAACTATTATTTTTTAGAAAAAAAAAAAAAAATTGCAAAAAAATGTTTCATTAAATTCATATCACTAAAAATGTTACGTTATTATTTCACTAATCACGTGACATAAATGCAACACCTCAAGTGAATGGTTTACGAACTACTACCACATAGATAACTCCTCAAAAAAGTATAATTATCGTAGGAAGGGAACGACATAACTGCTTCGTTATTGCAACACCAAATTGTTACGTTTACGAAAAGTTGTATGAACAAAATTCTTCACTAGTGTTACGTAAACGTAATACCTTGTTTGACGGGAAATTCCATTAAGTTAATAACTAAATTCAAAATATTTAACCTTTCGAAATGTTTTTACCTAATTCCACGTTGTTCACATTCGTTAAATCGAAATTTGGCACACTTAAATGAATGAATGCGTCATTATACATATGTTGCAAACCAAATCTCAACACAATTCAAATCAACATTTCCAAATTAGCATTTTATTTATATATAGTATATAGTTTAGTTAATTTATAATTTTATATTATTAATTAAATTAATTAAAATCAATTTAATACAGTTTGTAATACCCTGTAAAAAAAATTTAATTATACCTAAATAAACTATTTTATATGGATTGTATAAGGCAATTTCCAATTCGATTCAAATTTATTCAATTAAACAAAGTATAAGAATCCTATTTGAGTCGAAAACACTAAAATTTCGTTGTGCCTGTATAGATCATGTTTTATCAAGAATACCATACATATTTGTTACATGAATCCAAAAACACAAAGAGAAAACAACACCAGCATACAAATAACATAATCTTATATACTAAACCACTAACACACATTGAAGGTAAATATTTTCTACCATCTTTTATGTGCGTAGCAGGAGACTTATTATGTTTTCATAATATTATAGATAATAACCTTATATATAACATACAAACATACCTGATTTATATATATGTATATCAAGATACAGGAAAATATGGCCTGTATAAACACGTTGGTTTTGCTATGTATCATGCATGTTTCAAGCGTATATTTGTATCGATTGTACATAAAATAAAACGGGTTGGGGTTGTATGTCCAGAACCCAATATTCCAGGCATAAAATTCCAAACCCAAAATTCCAAAATCCAAAATTCCAAAAACCAAAATTCCAAATCCAAAACTCCAAATACAAAATTCCATTCCAATTTATTTTCCTCAGAATAGAGAAAAAAATCGCGCGATTTTTTCGCTATTCTGAGGAAAATAAATTGGAATGGAATATGTACTGTGCGTTAGTAACTAAGGCAAGCGTATTTTTCTTTGTTTTATTTTATCTCACTATTATATAAATTTTATTAGAAAAGATTTAAATTTAACTTGATTGTTAAAATTAATTTAATGATTATATTGTTGAAAGAAAGCACAGTGGAGCATATAAAATAATTGAAGAATTAAGAGGTGAACTAGTCCTTTCACAAAATAATATAAGAAAGATCAAAGCCGGAGAAGAAATTAGACCTCTTAATAAAAAAAATATTATAAAATATAAACGAATTAAACGTATGCTAAAAAAGCAATATAAAATGACTAAATATGAATTTTTATCAAAATTTGCAAAGATCATTGTTTTGATTAATAAATAAAATGTTTGAATATAATTTATTGTTTAATTATTTTTCTTACTTTACTTCTTTTCTGTGGCTGGCGGCACTCCTAACTCTTAAGTGAATCACATTTTACGTTCTATCTTAACTGGTTACGACGAAATCGTAGAGGTTCGAGGTCCTATTTACTTATATTAACTATGTAAACATTACTCAGCACCAGGACATCCTATACTACAGACATATAAGATGAATTGGTTCATATATTCAGCACTCGCGTTTCAAAGGAGTCATAGAGGTATTTTAATGTAAATTTAATTGTATGGAACATTTTGGAATTTTAGAAATTAGAATTTTGTACTTTGGGAAACTGAAAAATTTTTTTGGAATAATGGAATTGGTCCCCATCCCAAATAAAACAGAAGAACACATTTAAGTATGCGTAAAAATAAAATCAAATATAAAATTAACTACGACGTACGTCTATTTAAGTTAAAATTTATTTTAATCCTGTTCAATTATTTGATTTTAGTAATTAAAATTGAAATTGAATTTCATGTACAATCACACACAAGTCAAAATCATGCACTTAAACAAGAAATCAATAATTTGATTTCTTTATCTATAAATATAAACATTGCCTGATAAATGCATCCTGGTGGATTGCATTTTCCAAAAATACACTTTAATTATTATTACACTAAAATTGAATTCAATTAGAATTAAAATTAAAATTAAAATACCTAACACCAATAAGTAATTTTTAGATAGGTTAGAACCAGGGTACTGATTCTCTAAAAAATAAGATAATGGGTAAACGTGTAAATTCGTAAAAAGCAAATCTTTCTTTTATCAGTTGGCAATTTTTCGGTTTTATTTGAAGTAGTAATCAAATCGAAAAATTGCCAATTCATTAAAGTAGGCTTCGGTTTTTGCAAGTTTACACGTTTAACTATTATCTTATTTTTTAGCGAATCAATGCCCTGGTAGCTTAAAAATTCAAAATTGTATCAGCATTTTAAAATCAAATGACCCAATTACAGCAGTATCTCCTTATAGGTATAAAGGTTCAAACAGAACGTATCCAATCCGTCCGCTCCATTTCTCACTAAATGCAAATTTAAAATTTTGCGGGCTGCATAATCTCAAACTGTACATTTTTCACGTTTGAATAAAGAAATATTGTATTTTTTATTTGTAACAACTTTTAAAAATATTATGGAAATAGTTAAATCGTTTTTAATGGCTCTCGAAGCAGATTCATTTGTTGCATAACATCAGAGCACCCTGTATTTTATAGAGCCATAATCAAAAAATCTGAGCTTTTATAAGGAAATTAGAAACGAGGAAAAAACGAAACTTTTCATAGTAAAACACACAAAACATATGGGAAATCACTTTTTTTCCTAAGACAAATTTTTAAATGAAAACGTTACAAATTCTTAATTATGATTTCTGAAATACTTTCATTAATGTTTGAATTTCAACATATATGAATACCGTTTAAGTAAATCCTTTTCATTTTATTGTAATAATTTATTTATTTAAACCAAAATATAAAAGAAAAATTCATAACAATAGCATTCTGGTCAAATTGAAAAAAAAAAGCTTATTACGATTCGTTTGGTCATTAAGTCAATATACATTACATAGATGGCAGTGATGGCCGTAAATATTTGGAAAATTCGTATCAAAAATTATCACCTGGGAAAATTTCAAGTTCAAAAATTGTAGGAAAAGCAAAACAAATTCACAAAATATAGGAACGTGTGATAATTTTGCTATTAAATAATTTTTTTTCGTATTTTTCTTTTACCATTTTAGACATCTTCACACATCACTAGTAAAACTAAAGATAAATTTAGCAAGTATTATATTAATTTGTCAGAGCCAACTTTGATGTATTTTTCAAAATGAAAGTTCGAAAAAATATATTTTAGAAATAATTTAATTTTAATATTTCTGCAATTAATATTTACTTAATACCAATATGGCCTTCTTGTAAATTGTTCTTAAAGATCTGTAGAAAACTTTTATATAAACATTTTATAATATTTTTGCTTTTTTCATTGAAAAACTTGAAGCTAAAAAACACCATTTTTACTATGGATTCCTATGGAAATCAATGAAAAGTTATACCACTAAAAAAGCTTCTAAAAAATACGTCATTAAGATTATGGCTCTATACTCTAGAAGCAGAGCCTACTCTATAAATAAGAGCCTCCACATTAACTGTATTTTTTACTAAGCTTAAAATAAAGTACATAAAATTTTTTCTTTACTATGAAACTATATGGGAAAACGATTGTTTTCATTTACATTTTTAGTCTATAAGAAATATGAGCTTTTACATTATTTTTATACGAAAATGTTCATAAAACATGTAATTTTATTTGATTGAAAAATCGAATCATGAAAATGTGAAAATGTGGCAATGCTTTATTAACGACTTTTGTTTAAACCATAGATGTCGCATACAATGAAAAACTTATAAAAAAAATCAAATAGGTGATCGAACCGGTCGGATTCTAAAATCGGTCTGATTTTTGATTTGGTTAAACATATTTTTGTGGCTTGCCTTTATAGTAATAATTAAATTGTAATAAAAATTAATTTAATATAATTTTTTTATAAATTTACTAAAATTAAACCATTGCTTTGTAAGAAATTATGGTAATTTTACGTAAAAAGTTTTCTTTCAAATCGTTTACTCAGCCCGAATCCCTGTTGTTTTTAATTGTGTGTTAAGTGACATCTAGGAACGGGAATAATAAGTAAGAGCTATTTTATTTGATACACCGCTCTCAAATGTTACGACAATTCAAATATTCTAAACAAAAACTTATTTTGAATGGGTCATTAATTTTTGGGAATAAAAATCGATGCCAAATATTAATCATGTTGTATTTATTTTCAGCTGTGTCTTAATTTAAATACAATAATATTTTTAATACTTGAGAAATAAATAAGGCATTTATATTACAGTTAATGTTTGTTGGTTATGTCGTTTATTTGTGATGCATAACAATCTGGGTTGATTTGATTTTTTTTGATTTCTTCGCGCTCAATGCATATTATTATAATTTTTTCTCTTTGACTCTCTTTGATTTATTTTAATTTTGGCTGTTCAACGTATTGTCTTTTTTTACCATTGATTTTAGTTGTGAAAAAGTGATGACGTCATTAAATACAATATAGTCGTATGTTATACCACAAGACGATCGAAAATTTTCGATTATACGAGACGTATTGCCTGAAACACCACGAGACCGAAGGTCGAGTGGTGTTTTGCAAAGGCAATACGTCGAAATAAGAGAAAATTATCCATTGCCGTGTGGTATACAGGAGACTATATCTTGAATAAAGAAAACAATAAATTTAAATAGAAAAGTTACAATTTTGGATTTATTTTGGATCCATTTTGGATTTATTGAAGTCGATAACTGGAAACTGACATATATAAACAGAATTGTTGTTTTTTCTTTTGTCAAATTTCAAATTTGCTAAGCCTACACGATTTTAATTATGCTACTACATTTTACAAATGTTTATATAATCGATTATACAAAGGCTTATATAATCGATGTAACCATAGTTACTATATTTTAACTATTAGAAAAACCAGGCATACATTGATTTTTATAATTTATTGAGTGATATAGTCTTTTTAATACATATTGTTGTTGTTGTAGAACGTTTTTTAATTTAATTCCCTTATTTTCTTTTGATTATATCTGGAAAATGGGGAAGCTTGAGAATCTGTACTTTAAATGAGTTAGTCATTGAGTTGTTTATTAGTGATTTCAGAAAAAATTATTTATCTAGGTTTAATTTTTAATACATATTTTTTCGTCAATCGAAATCGCGTTTTTTCATACAAACTCTATGAAAATAAATTATTCTTTAGTGTTTCTATGTCCTTTATTTTAAGTTCATTTTTTACATACCGGCTCTATTCATATCAAGATGGTTCTGCTAGAAGGCTCTGATAATATACTATGTTGGTCTATCTAGTATGATTGTTGTTGTAATTTTTTTATTTTTGGTGAAAGCAATACAGCTAAAATTCTATGCGAATGAAGTTTATCCTAAATTAATAATAGATTTTACAACAACAACAAAATTGCGTTTGTATGTGTTTAAAAAAGCATACATTCGGGCGAATTTATTATATGCACAAAGAAAAATGCATTAAAATCAAATATTTGAACTTAATGCTGAAATAACAAAAATCCAAATACACAAAACTTTTTAAGAATTAAACTATTTGGGATTTCACAAAGCTAATCTCATTAAATTTAATAATGGATCAAGGAGTTTACCTATTAATCGACAATGTTTTACAATTGAAATTTTAATCTCATACCCGATAGAAGAAAGTTTTAAGATATCGATTTTCTTAGATATGCATAATATCCAAATTTTCAAGTTTTCGAATAACCGAAATTTCAATAGGTAAACCCAATATGAAATTTTAGCAAATATGCATGATTATACTACACACATAGACCTACCGAAAAATCATAGTGAGATGTTTGCCGATAGAAGAAAGTTTTAAGATATCGATTTTCTTAGATATGCATAATATCCAAATTTTCATGTTTTCGAATAACCGAAATTTCAATAGGTAAACCCAATATAAAATTTTAGCAAATATGCATAATTATACTGCACACATAGACCTGTCGAAAAATCATAGTGAGATGTTTGCCGATAGAAGAAAGTTTTAAGATATCGATTTTCTTAGATATACATAATATCCTAATTTTCAAGTTTTCGAATAATTGTTGTTTCAATAGGTAAACCCAATATGAAATTTTAGCAAATATGCATGATTATACTACACACATAGACCTATCGAAAAATCATAGTGAGATGTTTGCCGATAGAAGAAAGTTTTAAGATATCGATTTTCTTAGATATGCATAATATCCTAATTTTCAAGTTTTCGAATAATTGTTGTTTCAATAGGTAAACCCAATATGAAATTTTAGCAAATATGCATGAATATACTACACATATAGACCTATCGAAAAATCATAGTGAGATGTTTGCCGATAGAAGAAAGTTTTAAGATATCGATTTTCTTAGATATGCATAATATCCAAATTTTCAAGTTTTCGAATAATTGTTGTTGCAATAGGTAAACCCAATAACAAATTTTTTTTTATACTACACACATAGACCTATCGAAAAATCATAGTGAGATGTTTGCCGATAAAAGAAAGTTTTAAGATATCGATTTTCTTAGATATGCATAATATCCAAATTTTCAAGTTTTGAATAACCGAAATTTCAATAGGTAAACCCAATATCAAATTTTAGCAAATATGCATGATTATACTGCACACATAGACCTATCGAAAAATCATAGTGAGATGTTTGCCGATAGAAGAAAGTTTTAAGATATCGATTTTCTTAGATATGCATAATTCCCAATTTTTCAAGTTTTCGAATAATCGATATTTCAATAGGTAAACACATTACATAATTTTAGCGGATATGCATGTTAAAAGTATACGCATAGGCCTATATGATTATCATAGTGGGATGTGTGCCAACAGAAGAAAGCTTTCTTATACATGGATAAGATTAAAATTTCAATTGTCAAACATTGTCGATTAATAGGTAAACTCCTTGATCCATTATAAAATTTGATGCGATTAGCTTTGTGAAATCCCAAATAGTTTAATTCTTAAAAAATTTTGTGTATTTGGATTTTTTTTTATTTCAGCATTAAGTTCAAATATTTGATTTTAATGCATTTTTCTTTGTGCATATAATAAATTCGCCCGAATGTATGCTTTTTTAAACACATACAAACGCAATTTTGTTGTTGTTGTAAAATCTATTATTAATTTAGGATAAACTTCATTCGCATAAAATTCTCATATTGATGATTTGTTCATGGCATACTACAACTTCTATAATTTTTTTCAAAATAATTTGTAGAAGTGTCTGAAACATTTGCTAGATGATCAATAGTCGATAAGAAGGATGGTTTGGGTAAGACTGCGATGTTGAAACTTGGCCACAGAATTACTACTCAAATATAGCTTGGAACGGAATAATTACGTAAAAACTTAGAAAATTCTGTACGGTAAAAATCAGAGCTAACTAGCTTCTAACGCAAATTGCAACAAATTATTTCCTAGTCCGTTTGTCCTAAGATATTGCAAATAATTTTTAGATTTTTGTAAGCCTTATTTTTGGATTTGTCATTATTGGTACATAGATATTGGCAATACTGGTAATATTGGCCACTACAGATTACAATTATTTACTCGACCAATAAATCTTACTGTCAAACATAAAATATCTCTGGTTTTAAAGTACTCTCCAAGTAATGTTGGCTCATGGCCACTAAAATTGTGATAAGGTCGCTTTCTGTAAAGTGACTAAAGATACAACTGATAAAATTATGAGTACCCTGTGCATTATACTCCAGGCAATAAAGTTATTTTCAATAAATAGTGTATTATTTATTTTCAGCATTACAGCGGTAATGATATGTTGATATTTAGACATACACCACAACCATAAATACAAAATTGTTTGTATAATATGAAAGTATTTTTATATGTTGCTTGCGCGTTATCTAAACCTCACATTTAAAAGCACATACATTTTATTGTTTATTTCCTCGAACGAAAATAGAGATAGATGACATATTTTTATATATTTTATACTTTACAATGGTGGGGTGTTGTTATTTTAAATTCTTTGTGTAATCATTACACAATATTTTTATTATCGTGTGGAAAAGAAAAATTTCTTAAATGTATCTATATTATAAAAGGAAGTTTAATCTTTATTGCTTGCTTAACACATTACAATTCATTCTTTTTTTTTGTTAATTTAATGTTTATGGTTTACGATTTTTGTGACAAAATTGGAAATTAATCAATTATTTTAGATTTGGAACTGCAAAAGATGTAAAATGGGTTCTGGATCCCTGTTAATCGATAACAGACAGTCAGCTATCTACATATTCAACAACAATTTTCCCAGTTTCCCAATTTTGAGTCGCATCTCAGAAGACTCCGTGCAAATGATGCTAGTGAGAAATCACTCCACGTGCATTCACTGTATAAGGGCGCGTATACACTGTCTCAAAAAATTGTCCGTACACCTCTCGGTTAAAGAAAAATTGATGAAAAAAACAATTACAAATGAAACAAAAAATTCAGTTTTTATTTTTTTTAAACTCAAATTACATTTAACAACCTGAAAATAATAATTATCATTAAGCAAATTAATTTACTTTTACGTTTCATATAATTTACTATTTAAACATAATAAAACGATCTCAAATAATTGTCCGTACACTTGCACTTTTGTGAAAATTAACACTAGCACATTAACAATTTATTATTTGTTGTACTCCTATTTTCAACTAACGGTAAATTACGATAATTTTTTTTGCGTAAAAGTTAATTAGTCATACTTTTTTCATGGCGAATGGAATATTGTCAAGTTAATTAAAAATGTGTGATTCTCGTTCCAAAAAAAGTGTAGAAATTAACAAATTGATCATTAAATTGGAGAGTGAAGGTAAAAGTTTACAGGAAATTTCCAAAATAACTAATCGTCCGCGATCTTCGATTCAATAATTCATCCAGAACTCCCAAAAAACCAAATCACTAGAGATGCTTGATGGGCGTGGTTGCAATTGGAGGCTGAATACAACTCAAATGCATCTAATAGAGAAGGCAATAAAACAGAATCGAAAGCTTAGTACTCCAACGATCGCTGCCAAAGTTTATCAACGCAAAAAAGGAGCGATAGAACCTCAGACAATACACAATATTTAGCATAAACAAGAGTATCGTCGACGTGCGACACGCAAGAAATTTATTTGCCGGTAAAAAATATTAAAAGTGCTTGGAATATGCATTGGGATATGTGAGTGAGCCCGAAGAGTTCTGGGAAAATGTTATTCCCTCAGACGGAAGAAAATCTAACGTTTTTAGTTCAGATCGGCGAGTTATTGTATGGCAGAAACCCAACAATGAACTTGAGTAAAACATGGTGGCGGAAGTATATTGGTTTGAAGAGCTTTTAGCTAAAGGGGTGTAGGACATTTGACCTTCATAATGAACCGGTTCAATTATTTGGATATTTTGAAGAGTAATTTGTTAATAAGTGTTGAGAAAATGGGACATGAGCAAGACTTTCGCTCCGTACATGACAATGACCCGAAGCATTCGTCAAAGCTGATAAAGGAATGGTTTTTGCACAATGTAAAGTCAATACTTCCTCATCCTTCCCAGCCACCAGATCTCAACCCCATTGATAATTTACGCCATTATTTGGAGCGAGCATCCGTGAACACCAAATTAGTGGCAAGGAACAATTAAAACGGGTCATTGTGGAGGAATGGGCCAAAAATTCCCCTCGAAATAACTCGAAGTTGGCTTTCTTAATGAAAAGAAGGTTGCAAAGTGTCATTTCATGAATAGTTTACAACACGAAATATTAGACCTAACCTTTTTACCAAATTCCCTCAATTTCTTTGTGTGTACGGACAATTATTTGAGATCGTTTTAGGCGGTTTAAATAGTAAATCTTATCAAACGTGAAAGTAACTTAATTTATATCCTAATTATTATTTCAGGTTCTTAAATGTAATTTGAGTTTTAAAAGAATAAAAACTGAATTTTTTGTTTGATTTGTAATTGTTTTTTTTATCAATGTTTTCTTAACCGTGTGCTGTACGGACAATTTTTTGATACAGTGTATGTGTGTTTCACTCCGATGGATTATGGGAATACTTTTAGAAAATAGGTGTACCTAAAGAATATTATTATTTTAAGCCATCGGGGTGAAATATTATGGTTGTGTTTGAAAAAGAAAAAGAAAATATTCCATAAGTTTATTTAGTCCATATTGTATTCATGAAATATTTAACCGAAGTGAAGTTCTTAGAAAATATCAAAAAAAGGAATTGTTGTGAAATTAAATAGTATACATGTAGGGGATTTTTGTAGTTATTTTCGTCAAACAAACGATGGAATTGACTAAATTTATTCAACAAAAATAAAAAATCCCAAGGTCAAATGATTTTTTTCGAATATTCGTAGTATGCACCTGATGGAAAAATTCTCAAATGGCCGGTCCCTGGGGTCGGCCATATAAATAATAAGGAATGTTTGGATCAAATGTTGTATGATTTTCCTCCGACGATATTTGTTCAACAAAAATCAAAAGTCACAAAGTCAAATGATTTTGTTCGAATCTCCGTAGTATGTACTTGATACTAACATTATCAAATGGCCGGTCCCTGTGGTCGGCCATATAAATAACCAGCAATAATTTTATCAGATGTTGTACGATTCTCCGCCGACGAAATTTGTTCAACAAAAATCAAAAGTCCCAAAGTCAAATGATTTTGTTCGAATATTCGAAGTATGAACTTGATGCAAAAATTGTCAAATGGCCGGTCCCTGGGGTTGGCCATATAAATAACAAACAATATTTTCATAATATTGATGACACGTGCATAATTTTGATTCACATTTGATAAAAATATTGCTTGTTATTTATATGGCCGACCCTAGGGACTGCCTATTTGATAATTTTTGCATCAAGTGCCATAATACATTCAATAAAAATCATGTGACTTTGGGACTTTTGATATTTGTTGAACAAATTTCGTCGGCGGAAAATCGTACAAAGTTTGATGAAAATAATGTTTGTTGTTTATATGGCCGACCCCAGGGACCGGCCATTTGATAATTTTTATATCAAGTCCATACTTCGGACATCCGAGGAAAATCTTGTTTGGTTTCTTTATTCAACAAAAATCGTCACTGAATTGTATTATAATTTATTAGGTAATTGCTTTCTTTACTCACATTCAGGCGTATAATTTGTATTACCATACCACTCCATATAAATATCTACAACTTTAAAAAAATAGATTTTGTTAAATAATAAGTACAAAATCAACAATTTAATTTTAATTTTTTTATATACATATTTCGAAATATTACATATTTCTAAACTTAATTTCTTAAAAAAAATAATAAACCAATTAAAACAAGTCATAATAATTAAACAAAAAACAAAAATCGCAATATTTCGGTTTCACAAAATTGAGCGTACAGTTACATAGTTTTTGAGAAGTTCGTAGGTTTTACTGTATTAATATTTTGTGTGGCCACCTTTAGCGTCTATAACCGCCTGTAAACGACGTAGCATGGATTCCACCAGTTTTTTAGTATAAGATCCCTCTATATTTTTCCATTCATCCGTTATTTTATTTTTTACCACAGTTTTATTGGACGGATTGCTATTTGCAACCCGTATCTTTATTTCCCAACACAAATTCTCAATCGGGCTTAAGTCCGGTGATTGAGGTGGAGTTTTAAGTTGGTGGCGAACGTTGTATAGCCTCCCATTCCTTCACTAAATATGAAGAATTTTTGAGGTCGTTATCTTGTTGATAATAAAAATCAGCAGACAAACCTAATTTTTCTGCAGTTGGTCGCACATTTTTTTTTTAATTGCGAGTTAATCTATTTTATTCATAGTTGTCTTAATAAATTCCATATTTCCTACCCCAATCGCAGCCATAGAACCCCATAACATAACTAATCCTCCTCCATGTTTCACTGTTGAAACTAAGTTCTTCATTTTCAAAAATTCATTTGGCTTTCTCCAAACAGTTTTCTTCCCCTCCGAGCCAAATAAATTTACTTTGGTTTCATCTGAGAATATTACCTTATCCCAGAAATTTTGAGACTCCTTGATATATCTTTTAGCAAACTCAAGACGTTTCTGTATATTTATGTTTGACAATAATGGTTTTTTGCGAGCAATTCGACCGTTCAAATTGTTCTTGCGTAAAACACGGCGTACAGTTTCTGTTGATATGGCTTTTTGTGTGACTTTTGACATTTTCAATGTAAGCTTTGGAACACTAGCTTTTGGATTTTTTTTCATCTCACGTACAATAAATCGCTCATCCTGTTCACTTAAAATTCTTTTCCTGCCTCTACCTTTTTGGTTTTTTAGTGTTCCCTCATATTTCCATTTGTTTATAATTTTTTACACTGTAGAATGACGTCGGCCGACAATTTCTCCTATTTCACGGAACGATTTTCCCTGACTGCACAGTTTAATGACCAATTTTCGAGTACATTGATCGACTTCTGTTCTTTTGCTTTCCATTTCTAAAATATTTAATTTCGCTCAGATTATCGTAATTGATTCTTAATCAAAATTTTAAAAACATATTTCAAAACTAAAACTTACTATACGAATAACATTTTTGAGAAATTACATAAATTGAATGGAAATGCCAATGGAATTTTGTGACATGGAAATGTTGTGATTTTTGTTTTCTCTATATTTATTAGGAATTGTTGTATATATTTTATTATTTTTTAAAAATTTAGTTTAGTGACGTAATATTTCGAAATATAAAAAGAAATAAAATTAAATTGTTGTTTTTGTACTTATTATTTAAAAAAATATATTTTTTTAAGGGTGTACGCTTAATTTTGTGAGCAAGTGTATATGCATACGAGAAATTTGTTATTTTTTTTGCTATGTTCTTCACAGGCATAATATTTATAATTTTCTGTAAGTGTGAGTAAAACAGCGCCTTTTTAATTTTTCAACCGACTTGATATAAGAAACTCCAAATCAGTACTTTTTATTCCGATGTCTACATCAATCTTTAAGGCTCTGGAACATGTAAAGCACAAAAATTGTCACTTTTGTGGTACCATAGCATACAAACTAGAGGGTCTTTATACAAAATATTTGTTTTTATAAAAACTATTTGATTGATAGTGTACGACCAGGCCTATGTTTTTCTTCCGGAGCTTGCCAGTGTCATGGTGCACCCTCTTTACATATAACAAAATCGCAGGATAGGAAAGTTCCATTAGTTATGACAGAATTGGCCCGGCTACAGACACCTATTAATTATTTCTTAAAACTAGAATTCAAATCATCATTTCAATCATTTGTCAATCTAAAATTAAGAATTTAGAACAGATTCTGCTGAATATTCTAAAGCGGAAATTCAAATAATTATTAGCTAATAAACTTAAAAATTAGCCCCCAGGCCTAATTTCCATTCACACTCAGCATCACCCTTCAACCCTAAATTAGTAGAATTTAATACAAACATTAGTTAATTTAACATGTTTTAATTATTTTTGCTAAATGTTATTGGTACAATTTATTGAGGTAACCGCAGTAGGGAGTATTCATATTAGACCCTATCTAATTGGTATGTGATGTTGTTGAGGGTCGTAGGATCTTTACCTGTAACATCAATGACAAACGGTTTATTAAAATTATAAACGTAATTTAATTATTTGTACTTCAATAACTCGTTGATTTTCAATTCTTAATTACAACGTGTTGTGCGAAACAATTATTCACGAATTATTGTTAAAATAATTTAAAGTTATTAATAAACTCATGTTTGGCCTGGATGAATCTTTGATAATGTATTAGTGGAGTTTGTTATTTCTGGATTGATGATTTTGAGAAGAAGACGTGTTGACGATCGTGGCATAATTGAAACAATTTTCCGCACAATTATTTTTATCTTGTCCAAACTGGTCGAAAAACAAATAGGGCCTATCTTCCCTAAACCCAAAATGATACCACTATACAAAGGCATTGTTATCTAATATAGACATGGCCGAATGAAAATGCGAAGCATTTGCTGCTGATGATAATACAACCAACTACAGCTAACATCAGAAAAATTGCAAACCTATTTGATGAGGTTATAAGACGGTTGAAGGCGGTAGGAAACAAAGAGATCCATGACTGACGTACATCGCATTAAACAAACTCGACAGCGGAACAAAGGGACTTTGGGTTAAGAAGATGTCCGACAACCAAAGTGAATTTCCAACTTTTAATCAATTAATTACATTTCTAAATAAACGCACTGATACCTTTAAAGCATTGAAAGGAAGTGTAAGGCGATCAATCGCAATGAACAATCATTGAGTATAGCTACACATTCATAAACAACTGCAAACTACGAGTGTTCCATTTGCAGAGAAGGTAATCATCGACTATGTATATGAATGCAACAAAAATAATAAAGGTACTTTGAAGTTGCTTCAACTGTCCGAATGTAAACCACAGAGTGTTTAACCGCAAATCGAGATCCAGGTGCCAAAAGTGTCACAGATAAGATCACTCAATGCTTCATGAGTCCCAAGTATTAAGCAAAGATGTCAAAAGTCAAATACTGTCATCGCCAGAGGCATGTGCGATAGAAACCTCTTCTGGCAAAACATCAGTTAGCAATATGCAAATAATTCTACCAACCGCAATTTTGGCAACTGGCTTTGTTTCTGAAAGTTGTATTCAGAAATTAAATTTGAATAGGCATCATGGCAGAGCTTTGGGTGGGGCTCTTGGAGGAACTGGTAGTGGAAAAAGCAAGAGAAAGGTTGAATTAAAACTAACTCCAATCGGACAGACAAGTACGATATTAAAAACCGAAGCTTTTATTGTTTCAAAGGTGTCAACAAACCAAAATACACCGTTACCAAACATGATCTGGCATTATTAGATGGGCTCACAAGGACGTGCAAGGACATGCTCGAATATGCCGTTGGCCAAGCAGAAGGAAATAAAGTAAATTTCGTCATCATAGCCGCAAAGAGCCTCGTGCTGTTCCGTTAAAATAAAAGATTTTACCGCAATGGGAGCTCACGGGTGCAGTGAAAGCGGTAGCTGAGTTCTTTGGACCGATTCAAAGATTGCCTTGGATTGGCTTTCTGCACTACCTCGAAAAAGAGAAACATTCGTTGAAAACCGAACAAGCGAAATACTCGATATCTACCCAAGAAGTTTGTAGCGTCACGCTCCAACAATTGAGAATCCAGCCGACATTGAAACCAAAGGGAAACATTACAAATATTGAGAAACCATTAATTGTGGTGGAATGGTCCAATATGGATAACTAACACTGAAGGATGGTGCAGTACAAAGTCGTTGAACCAAGTATCAAATCAAATCTGCATTGTCCAAAGCTGAGCAGTCATTCATTGAACAGTTCATTGCAAATAATTCAAGTTTTTTCAAGATGATAAAGCTACTTGTGATGATATGAAGAGATTCACTCGAAACCTAAAAAAGAAAAACCTAAGAGTTCGAGGAAATACTTCCAGAAATGAAATTGTAACCGTTTAATAAAGATTTATTAAGGTTAAATGGATGGTACGAGAAACACACATCCTGACCAGCATCGTTAGACGTACGTACGTACTGATTAATCGAGGCGAAAAATATATCCAAAATGATGGTCAACTATAATGTATCCAGTGCAGCAAGCAAAATCCGAGGGCTCAAACGGAAATATTGGCCACCCTTTCAGAAGAGAGAATTAATTATAATCACCCATTCCATAACGCCAGACGAAGGGGACAAGTATCAATCAAGGCGTATATATGTGTGTTTGCTTGTCTAAGTACCAAGGCAGTTCATCTGGAAACGGTAGGCGATTTGACCACAAAGATCTTTCTAGCAGCCATAAGCAGATTTACATCACGTAGAAAGTTATGTCATACGAGACACAGTGACAGTGGTAGCAATTTTATGAAAAGAAAATTTTTTAAAACGAACATATTAGAAAATAAAAATACTTGTCATTGTTCTGAATATTGTCCTGAAGAAAATAAATGAATTGATATTTACCGAAGAATACTTAGTTCAAAATTGTATTGACCGCAGCCTGAAATTCTTTTTCCAGATGGTACCATATAAATATTGAACAGATGGTCACAATAACATCATTTTTTTCTTTAAGAGAAAACTAACAATCATCTTACTAAAAATTTACATCAGACGTGTCCAAGCCAAAAAGAAATTTAAAACAAATAAAATTGCAGGGCCACAGAATTTTCCGCTCTGGGATGACTAGGGCTACTGCAATAGTTATTCCTTCTTGAGACAGGCGGACCGAATAAAATTTCTAACAATTTATTCTATAGTTATAATTTATAACTATCGCAACTATATCGGATAAAAACCATCAAACAATTTTTATTGATCAAGAAATTACACGTTATTTGCTTCATTATACAATTTAATTGCTGTTTCTTGTACTTTACGTTTGAGTACTTTTCCACTCAGTGTCATCGGAAGGTTATCATCAACAATATAAACACCACCGCGTAGAATTTTGTAATCGGCCAAATTATCTTTTATCGAATTGTAAACAATTTGTTTAATTTCACAATCACTCTCAACACATCCCGATGTTTTGACAAGTATAGCTGCGGGTAGATCACCGTTCAACTGATTCGGAATACCAACCACTGCAATACTCTTAATAAATCGATTTTTGAGCAGAAATACTTCGATTTCTGAAGGGGAAATGGTAAAGTTACGATATTTCAAAATATCTTTTTTCCGATCGATTACGAAAAGTCGACCTTGTTGATCGAAATATCCTATATCGCCTGAATAAATCCATCCATCCCTACTGGTAACCGCTTTCGATAATTCCGGTTCTCCTTTATATCCCAAAAAGAAATAAACCGGCTTCATAATAATCTCGCCATTCTCATTCATACCCAATTTATTTCCACCATCATCGATGATTCTCATTTTTAAGTTGTCCGCAATATAGCCAACAGAATTCGAATCATCGCTGGCAATGTACGTTGCCAATCCACCTAATTCCGACAGACCATATACTGTTGTAACTTTACAATTTTTCATTATAGTTTGGGCTTTTACAACATACTCGTTGGGAACAACAGAACCGCCACATAAATAATGTCTTAACGATGATAGATCATAGTCTGTTACATTCGGATGCTGTAATATAAGTCCAATGTATGCAGGAGCTCCATACGTTTGGGTTACTTTATATTTTTGAACAATTTTCATAAAGAGTTCTGGCGTAAATTTATCGGTCGTTATAATATGTTTGTAGCATGCAACCGATCCATACAGTATACCAAGCAATCCAGTAATCCAGTATAATGAGCTAAAGCTCAGGTAGATATCTTTGTTTGTTGATTTCCATATTGTCATAAATTGATGAGTGACTTGGGCATGCGATAAACAAACTGCTTTTGATAAGCCGGTGGTACCTGATGAACAGGTAATAAAAGCTATCGATTTTTCACCGTTTTCAATTTGGATTGGTATAAACCCATCATCGCCTTCAATGGCCTCGAAATATTCTTCAACAAACTGTGTCCCTTCAATTTTTTGATCGAACGTAATAAATACGGGGTTTAATTTGATTTTTTCCGTTGCACTTTTCACATGATTATATACATCATAATCACAAAATATCACCTTTGGCTTTGTTAAATTGTAAATATGTTGTATATCAGCTGAATAATAAATATAAAAAGATAAGTTTTCAAGCATATCGAAATAATCCAACAATTACTTAATATACTTACCGCTATCAAATGACGGGTCTAATGGATTAAGCGGCACTCCTATTAATAAAGCGGCAATCACCACTGGTGCGGCGTGATGATTATTTTGGCAACAATTCCGATACAATCATCATTGGTCAGGTTAAATTTCGAAAGATGCAGAGCAGTACGAATAGATCGAATTTTCAATTGATCTGTTGTCATTTCAATCCCGTTATTATCATTCACCTGGATTACATGATTCGGCTGTTTTTCCAATGCATTTAAAATCACTTGGGCAATAGAAACGTTTGGATGATATAGCAAAGGTAATGAATAGCCACGCCACTCTTTTCTTTCATCATCATAAAACGTTTTTACGTTCATTTCAAGTTGAACAATTTATCTTTATCAAATTAGAAAACTGACTGCAAGAAATTGTTGGGTTGAATACATTTAAATTTATTTGCTTTAATTGTTATCTCAAGTACGCGTTTAATTTCTTATATTAAACTAAAATGTAATTTCGGGATTTTAGTACATTTCGTCGTTTACTGGTTTGGCGTACGGTAAGTATAGTATAAGTACATGTACGCAAAATTGTACAGGTTTTTTCAAAATTTGGGTTTGTTTATCATTTTAATGCGTTTACTTGTTTTTTTTTGTTTTATCTCTGTGCAATAATATTCTGGGGCTTCCAACTCTTTTGCAGTTCACTTTTTCTACATGGGCAGGAAAGTTGCCTGTATTAATGATGGCGATGTAATGAGTTATCATTATTAATTTTTGACGATCTATTATTTAGCCCCAGATTTTCCATTCACTCTAGAGCAGGCTTGTCCAAGTCAAATGTGTATTTTTGACAAATTTTCAAAATGAATACAGTCCATAATATTTCGAATAAAAAAAGGCAGCTGGACAAGGCGATAATTATTTAGGTATATTCCATCTTTAGACATATAAACTGAGTTTTCTTTAGATTGATCATAGAGAAAACATAATTCCCGCGGGCGCAAAAATACCTTTCTACGAAAATGTCGAAAGTGATGCTTTTTTTTTAAATAAAAGCAGAAAAGGATGCTTTGCATGAAGCCGTTATTCATTATTTCAAAATATTTTTTTCATTGCCAAGGAAACAATTGTTTTAGGCATCTCAACTCAAGCGATAAGCAAATCGCTAGAGCGAGAGAGATGCCTTATATCCCCGCTTTTGATATCTGTTAACAAATAGTAATTCAAAAAGTACTCATTCGAATGTCATAAAACAAAGACAGACTAATAAACCTTGATCAAACAAGAAAAACAAGGTATGGCTAAGATCTCTAGGTGGTCGGATTCCAAATTTATAGATGCATAAAGATTCCCTTCATGACACATTCACGTAAAAAACGAAAACAATAAAAGTCATAGAATACTAGATACTTTCAAAATTTTATTTTGCTTATGAAATGAATGAATGAAAATGGTTTTGTTTGTATGTATATATATTGAAAGACGGCGTTGTTGAGATGCCGGTGATGATGTAGATTTTCGTCGAGATAGTCTACACCGCTAGCTACTTATATTTATCCCGGACTCATACGGTATAAACACTAGTTACCCAAATTAAGGCTTTGCCACAGCTATTATTCGTGCGGTGCGATTTGTTGTTTCTTTTCAAATTCTATTGCAATCATATATAAAAAACTATCAAATACCATTATAATCTTTAAATCCTATATATTTATTTTTTGAAATATAATAATTTTTATTCATATATGTATAATTCTGTTTAAATTTTATCGTGCGAAATTTGAAATTTCGCAACTGGAGAAAAAACTTTTTCCGCGTTTGGATGCTTTCCACATACATACATAACATTCGTTTTTGATTTAAATAAGAAACGAACGAATCTGATTCAATTCAAATAAGAGTCCAATACTTTGAAAAATCGAATACGTTCGAATCGAATTCAAAAATAGCCCCCTAGATATAAGTATTGGATTTTATTATACTGTATGTTCTTATTTGTGCTAAACGTTTTTCATTTCTGAATATAGTATTTCGTTATTTTTGTATTCTTGTATTGTTTCTTCCATTATACGTATGTACATCGAAGACCAAACTGAAATACTTTACAGAATGTATTAACAATCTGAATACATAAAAATTCACTGGGTTCAGTTGATTTTTCGGCATTTTTTATAGACAAATATATTAATTGTTCATGGCAATGAAAAAAAGAGAATGAGTTCTTTATGTGGGTAGTTTGTTTCGTACTGAAAAGTTGGTTACTCGTCAGGTAGCTACGACCAAACTACACTAAATTCCACTCTAGCCACATACATTAAGTATCTGGCCAGAACGTACTGACATAGCGAATTATTATTCACTAACATCAAATATCAAAAACCCATGGAGAAACCTCATTTGTGTGTGTATTATGGCCACACGAATATTTATTAAGAATTTTAATTTGCCTGTCTGTAATCAGTTGATTTTTCGGCACTGGTATAACTCTTTGGGCCTTCAGACAAAATTACGGGGAGGGGGGAAGATATTTCTACTTTTTTTCAGTAGATACTCGTATGTTATGAGCGATTGTCTTCTTTATTTTTCTAATCTACCAAATCGAAAATATTGGGATTGCCATGAACAATTAATATATTTATCTATAAAAAATGCCGAAAAATCAACTGATTACAGACAGACAAATTAAAATACATACATATGTGTGTAACGAAAAACACAAAAACTTTCTACCTATTACGATTATCCTTACCTACTATACTCAATGTGACGTATTCTGAATTCATCAACAATACTTTCATGTCAAATTCAAGCCGATTAGGAAGGAACTTGGCTTTTTCTTAACCGATTACGATGAAATTCAGCAGTCACGATCGAAATGTATTTCTAAAATCAGTTTTAGATGAAGTTCTGGAATATGGCACCTGAGGTATAATGATGATTGTATAATGATATTTAGAAGAAGTTCTGGAATATGGTCAATAAGGAACTAACTTAGCCGATTCTTAACCGATTATGATAAAATTCGGCAAGTACGATGGAAATGCGATTCAAAAATGACTTTTACATGAAGTTCTAGAAAATGGCAAATTTTTTATGTTGTATTTATTAATTGATCATATTCCAGAACTTAATCTAAAAATTATTTTGGAATACGATTTCCACCGTCTATGCTCAATTTCAGTAAACTTCTGTACGATTCAAATTTTCTACATTTGGACCTTAGGACCAGTCGGAAATACAATAAGAGACGGTTTTCTGTAATATACATAGTTCCTATGCCATTATACGAACCATAAAACGTATAAATCCTCTTTCAAAACATATATGTATATAGTAGATCCAATGATATTTTCGCTATTTTTTCCGAATGGAGATTTCGGATGGACTACTAATACGTAACATAATATATATCACACTACTGCTATGCGAAATAATATAACTGTTGTTCAATACTTCTTCAGCAATATTTGGTATATTATGCTTATGCTCGAATTGAGGCAAATCGACTGAATTTTGTTCGCCTAAATCAACAAGTCTAACGCCTTGAATCCTACAATAATAATTTAGCCGGGACAATAATGTACGAGTTGATAATATTTACACCCTACCACCTTCTACATTCATCGGTAGCCCAAGAAGTATGGCAAAATTATATCATACGATAATATTGCAGCAGTAAGAAAATGTGGATGCCTCGACTTATTTATAACATTGACATATAATCCAGCTTTCATAACTTTTCCAATAAGAATAGTCTAGAAACATTAAGAACAGTTTTATTGTGTCATCTAATTGCTCTTTTCTGATCATTTGGTCATCTCACCTCTCGTTAGGCAACACTTGGGTCAGCTTAACGTCAATGATGCCTTCTTTTGCTTCAACGTGACTACAATGCTATCATTCTACTGGACATGGTCGTCTTGAAAATGCGCCGGCACTTCTATGTACACTTCCCTTCCGATGTTCGATTTGGAAATCGTAGCTTTGAAGACGTTCGATCCATCGTGCTACTTGTCCCTCTGGATTCTTAAATTGCAATAACCACCGTAAAGCGCCGTGATCTATTCATAAATGGTATTTTTGGCCATTACGATACTTACGCAAATGCTTAACGCATTCCACTATAGCCAACAATTTTGTCCGTGTCAAGCAATAATCACGCTCCGGTTTTGATAATGTTTTGGAGTAGTCCGCAATAACTCGTTCTTGGCCATTAGTTTCCTGTGATCAGGAAAGGAGGATCAGTGTTCAAAATAAATTTCCCATTGGGTATAGGGTATGCGAGGATTGGCACGCCGCATAATCATCTCCTTAGTTCCACGAATGCTTCTTCCTGGTCATCCTTCCATTCGATTGCCTTGTTCTTCCTTGTTAATTCGTGTAAACTCTTTGCGACATTGGCAAATCCTGGCACGAACCAGTGCGTAATAGGTGTACAAACCCAGAAAGCTTCGTAATTCGTGTAAATTTTTGGGTGACCAGTCCTTTACTGCTGCGATTTTTTTTTTCGTCGGTTTTAATTCCTTTGGTCGTTAACAGATGGCTCAAATATTTGACTTCAGTTCTGAACAGTTTACACTTCTTGGGCCTAGCTTTAATCCGGCGGCCGAACTTTTCTGTTCACATTTTACAATTGTCGATACCTCGTCACATTGGCCGACGATTGTCCCTTTTTCGATGGTTTTAGTCGTTGTCTGGTTTAACTAAGGCTTTCCCGATTATAATTTCCTTGGCTTCGCTTTCCTCTTCGTTGACTTCAACAACCTACAAATTGGGTGACCCAGAAGCTCCTTCCCATCTTCCCCACACGATTGTCTCCGAGTTCGGTGGCAGCTTCCCCCGATGATGAACAATAATTCACCTGGTAGTTGCTCCTATACTGTTAGCTTGAAGTGACAACTCGATGTTATCGGAAGTTAATACTTCTCGTCCAACATCCACTACGAAGCCGTTCATCCTCATGAAGTCCATTCCCAAAATGAGAATTCATTCATAATATCTGCAATCGGCACTTCTTGTTGGAAAAGAGTTCTCCCGATCCTTATATTCACGATCTCTTCCCCTGCTAAAAAGGCTTAAAACAACATTATGCAGTTTGTTGCTGTTTCTTTTCTTAAAGATCAATGTAATCAGGTGGGTTTTAATCTATTTTGTACATTCATGGTCCCGGTGGCAGTGGAAAAACATTTGTATGTCGAGCAAAAACTAATTAAAAGATTTAATCAATGTAATAAAACGTAATATGTATCGCTTGGACAGGATTCGTAGCAAATCTGCTTCCCGTCATTCTGCATTTTCCTGTCAAATTTCCAAATTTATCTAAATTTATCTGAAAATGATCCTGGTTGGTTTCTATTGTCTGGCTGAGTCTCACTGGACGAACACCTTTCTTCGACTGTCTATTCCCTGAATTTAGCGCACTAAAATAATGGATGATAATTATCGCGGCAAATTGCATATGGCACGACAACTCTGGTAAGTGTTTTCCGAACAGCCTTCACCTGGGTAACAGCTCTTCCAGGATAGCTCTTCGCTGCATCTAAGGCATATCAGCTCCTGTCATTAGAAATGCGATTAACGCCTTACACGTTGGAATTTTATATTTTCAGTCTCATTAACTCATTTGTCTCTGCTCGGTTCATCTAGCTTTTTAAATCAAGAAAAGTACCAGCCAGGGATCTCGAGCCTCGGCTTCATGTCCAATCGCCTTCAAACCATGAAGTACTTTGTCGGCCGTATATATTAATTCTCGGATTTGCTGCGATGTCGGACTGTGGCTGGTCGATATTTCAATGAAGCTCTTGATGAATGATTGCATTGTATACTGTTTTCTATCGTGCCGGGTTCCAATTTATTTAGTGCTTCGATATAATTGGTATGTGAAATTGAAAGATGCTTTAAAAGATTGCTGCTTCGCCCCTCAAAAAAACCCTTAAGATACTGAAATTTCTGTGCAGGGTTTAGGTTCGAATTTTCTTGTGTGACCAATATTATTTTTTGACAGTTTCACTTCAACATTATTGAACTATGTATCCGATTTCCTTGGGTGTCGTTCAACACGACAGATATATTACCGACAGCCATGTTTGCTTTGCGTATTAATTTATTTAATTCGGCTACAGCGCTATAATATTTATCTTCAAACTCGCCGTGGTAGCTTTCATAATCTGGATTCCATGTGGTAATAGTTTGATCATGAAATTCGGATATCAAATTTTCCACTCGTCTCAGTCTGACCTTCAGTGCTTCAATGTCCAATTGAGACGCTTCCACTATACGCTGGGAGGTTGCATAATTAAACACTTTAGTCAATGATCCCTTGATATTGGATCAGCGTTTCACTAGAGCGTCTGTTTGCGGCATGAATAATCACAAAATTTTCACTATTTTCGACCGGTATAATTTTCACAAGGCACTTAATGTTTATGGTTGTATAATGCGGAACCGCTAAACAAATTTTCTTCTCAAAGCGCAACACGCGGTTGGATGCTCGGGTACCAGTACCTAACCCAATTTTCAATAATTGTGTCTCTAACCCAATTTTCAATAATTGTGTAATCACAAATTCACTAATGTTACGATGGGGCGTAATAGGTTATTCCTTTAGGTTAATTTTCCTCGTGTAATCGCAAAATTATTTATTTAACGAATCCGGCTCGAAGGATCATTATTGTAAGAGTATCCGGATTTACATTTATTGTAAGGATTTACCTTTATTGCGGTTCGATCGGTGTGGTGTTACGGTTTGCTTACAACTAGCTCTTTAATAATTTTTTTATTTTCTAATTTGTGTCATAAGATCGAAAATGTTAGTGACTTGCGTTATTGTATGAAATGCATTCTCATCGCTAATAATTGCACTTGACAAGAATACTCGAATGGTATAAAAAATATCACATCTGAAATAGACTATGTGTTTACAAATAAATAAATATAATAAATAAATGGCCGTAGGTAAGTTAATAATAATAAATTCAGTTATCAAACAATATAGGCAAGCAATCGAGATGACCTTAAGATAAGTATTTATATCTTTGTTAATCTAACAAATTTTGGGCTTAGGTTGTAAGGCTAAGCGTAAATTTAATCACCAATAGTGTAGTTTCTAATTCTCCATCTAATTAAACCCCACCAGCGGTAATTTAATTAGATAATTTCGCTAATCAAGCAAACGCTTAGCCTTACAACCTAAGCCCAAAATTTGTTAAATTAACATTGGTCCTTCGAGCCGGATCTTCATATTAAGGCCACTAAATATTGGTAATGAAGGAATATTATAAAACTCAAAATGCTCTTTTTGATCGAATTCAAAAAAGCAAAACAAATTATAACAAGGATGGCGTAGGCAGGAAGACGAAGGAATACTTGCAGAAAAGGCTGGCAAGTATCGAAACAATCTGGGAGGAATTCCTCGATACCGATAGACAGATAAAAGACGAACTCTTTGATCAGAATCCAGCTCATTCCTATTGGAACGAACGAGATACTGGTAATAAATTTTACGCTAACTATCGAGCTGAGTTAGAAGCTAAATTAAAAACATTAGAAGTACAAGTATGAAGCGATGAATATCTATCGATTAAACCAACAACCAACATGCCCGGATCTTCAGGGGTGTCGCTGACTCTAGAAGACACAATAACTCCTTCTGCTATGCCAATTACCAATAATCAGAAGGTAAGCAATACGAGCGAAACTGCATTAAACAACAACTTTGTAGGGAATTCAGCTTTACAACCACGAAAATATAAAGCACAAGACGTGAAAATGCGTTTGTGTTATAGATTAATGAACGAGGCGGAACATCTTTTAGCAGCTGAAAGCAGCCACGCTCAACTGCAGCACAAGCTGAACCAACTCGATGCGAGGATGACACAAATTGAGCAGGTGCATGAAGAACTATTAGTAGATGCCACGCCTGAAGAAGAAGCTACTATGCCCTACTTCAAAGAAGACTACTATGCAATTTTAGTAAACAACTTTGAGACGCTGAGATTCAGAATCACCGGGTTGCTGAATAAACCAAAACCAAGGGGTCCAGAAAAACATGAGATCAAACTAAAACATATTGAAATTCCACACTTCCTTGGTGATCCCCTGCAATGGGCATCCTTCCATTATTTATTTAGAAGGATCATTCACGAAAACGACGATATAAGTGACACTGTCAAGATGCACCAATTAAAAACCACGGTACTTGGAAGCGCGGGCAAAATAATAAGCCACTTGGAGGCAACGGGTGATAATTATTGTGACGCTTGGAGACTGTTGGTAAACCGATACCAAAACAAAAGGCAGCTGGCATCCAATCATGTCAATGCGATGCTGAACTCTCCAGTAATTCACTCCGAATCAGCAACAGCAATAAAGTCGTTACATGACTTACTAACCGAAAACATGTATGCCATCAAAACTTAGGCATCCTCACAGTATCTTGAAATTACATCATAATTCCAATAATCATGAAATAATTAGACAATGAGACATCACGATTATTTGAGATGTCTACTGTGGATCCTAAAGAAATGCCAACAATAGAGGACTTCCTCAGTTTTCTAGAACGCAGATTCCAAGCATTAGAGGCAACTAAACCAAAACCAATAATTCGCAGTCCTGGAGCTCCCGCTCCACAAAAAGCAAGGGTCAATACATGTCACACAAAAATCAAAAAGACATGTGCGTTGTGTAAGCAGGGACATGATTTGAAGGACTGTATGAAATTCTAAGGAATGTCGACTTTAGAGCGATCTAAAATCATTGCTCACCTTCAACTTTGCAACATATACCTTGAGGCGAAACACCATCCATGTCCCTACTCTATCCGATGTTTGGTACGTAAGGGAATTCACAACACACTACTACATACTAATAATCAACGTGCAATGCTCACCACAAAAAATGAAGACACCCCGAAAAATGAGGCGAACGAAAAATATACAATAATAAATCATCTTGTGAACCAATATGAGCAACCAACTGGCACATAGTTAGCCACGGCAATGATCCAGGTGCAGGCTGGCAGACAACAATGAAAGCAGCCTACTAAGAAAACTCACGTGGAGATTGGTGGCATAAACGAGAGCGAAATTACAACCGCCACAAGAATAGTTAGCTTTCGCGTAGCAGCCCGATTTTCGTCAAGTTTCTCCATGAAAATAGAAGCATTGATATTGCCGAAAATAACACGGTACCTGCCTGAACCACATTTCGACAGTAGAAAGTGGAATCATTTAAATAACCTAATATGGGCCGATCCGAACTATAATCAACTGAACAAAATCGACATCTTATTGGATGCCGATTATTATCCAAGTATTTTGATGGACCAGGTTGTAAAAGGAAAACAAGGAGAACCAATCGCACAACAGACAGAGCTAGGTTGGATTATATTCGGAAATACCTCAACCAACAAGCCATCCAAGATCGAGTCATTCATCACTTTGACAGACATCGACAGCCAATTAAAGAAATTTTGGGAAATAGAAGAAATTCAACCCAAGAAACTTTATACTGAAGAAGAAAAGCTGTGAGAAGAACATTACCAGCAGAATTACCGACGAGGCACAGATGGTCGCTACATAGTACGACTTCCTTTTAAACAAAGCATACCAGGGCTCGGTTCATCCAAACAGAGAGCCTTGGCTAGATTTATTCAACTAGAACGGCGATTGTCACTGGCCAGTGAATTTTCTAAAGATTATCGGGCGTGCATATAAGGATACTACAATCAGGGGCATTTGATTGAGAGTAAGGAACATAACAACAACGAATATTACATTCCTCACCATGCAGTGATCAAAAATACTAGTGCTACTACCAAACTTATAGTAGTATTCGACGCATCGGCAAAAACGAGCAACAATATCAGCTTAAATGAAATACAACTCGTTAGAGGATCTGATGTCAATTCTACTACGATGGAGAAAATACAAGATAGCATATATAGCGGACATAGAACAAATGTACCGACAAATAAAAATACATCCCGATGATCAACAGTACCAAAAAATATTATAGAGAACATCCCCCGACCAAACGATAAATTCATATCAGCTAACAACAGTAACGTTTGGGATGGCATCTGCCCCATATCTGGCCATCAAGACACTGCAACAGCTGGCGGCCAATGAGGAGAAAAACTTCCCAATTGCAGCAAAAATAATTAGGAGCGATTTTTATGTAGATGACTTATTATCTGGAAGTAACAACCTGGAGGATGCTCAGGAGGCACAAAACCAACTGATCAGCTTGACACGAACCGGAGGGTTTAATCTGAGAAAATGACCTTCTAATCATCCTCAACTCATAGAAGGTGTCGATCCAGACTCGAGAGCATTCGAACCCATTACATTTGACAATGAACCAGTAAAGACATTAGGATTGATTTGGAATCCAGGCACTGATACATTTGAGTTTAAGGCGAACCTCAACAACAAAATTGGGAAAGTGACCAAACGAAAAATGCTGTCTGAGTCATCCAAATTATTTGATCCATTAGGGTGGCTATCTCCAACCCTGATACAAGCCAAAAATCTTAATGCAAGCACTTTGCATCTCCGGTGTAAGCTGGGAGCAAAAACTGCCAGAAGATATAGAAAATAAATGTCAACAGTATTATATATCCCTTCCAAAACTAGAGGAGATGAAAAGAAGTATCATCACTCTCTCCATGTTTTTTAATTGGATTTTTAAAGCTGGTCTGGATCTGTTGTTACTATAGACAGTTTGTCCTCAGCTAATCTGATTTCTCGATATAAACTCCGCATTAGGATGTCTTGCTGTTTCAACTGTTGCCTGAATTTTGGGAATTGGCTGAATGCAACGATCTCTGCAATACCAGAGAGAGTGACAGCAAACCACATTCTATTCCTTGTACATAATTCCCATACCGCTATACGAGAAAGGGCAAATGCACATCATAGTACCTACAACTGAACTGCTGATAATCGATTTACCACGCGAACATTTTGCTAATTTAAATAATCGTGATCTACAACGATGCATTAAAGTAAAACTAAATCAGTATTTGTGCGATATTTCACCAATTTATAACACACAATCGAAGCAGACACAATGTGAAGTTAATCTGCTGAAGCACGAAAGCCAGGATCTCGCAAACTGTATAACAAGAACGGTAAACCAACAAACCTACTGGACTCAGATAGGTACCAATCAGTGGACTTTCGCAGTGAGCATACCCTAAACCGTCCACCTAATATGCAATCGGAAGGTAAACATGATGATTTTAAATAAATCAGGAATTCTAACATTAGACCCGAAATGTATTTTAAAACAAGATGTGTTCCAGTTAACAGCCATTGAAGAAAAATCACATCGGATCAACTCTTCGGTACTCGCATCAATCGAACTTCACTAAGGCACTGAAAAACCAACATCCCAACCAATAGATACCCCAGCAAAATCTCTATCAATTGAAAAGGGCGACAACATTACAAACGAGATTCCAGAACTAGAAAAATCTATCATTCTACAAGAAATCAACGAAGCGAAACTACCGGTGGTCATCGATATACCACAATTCGGACATCATATTCATCATTACGTGCTAACATATACATTAATGGCTGCCGGCATAATCATAACTCTGGTATATCTTTTTCAACGCAGGAAAAAACGACAACATGCATCCAGAGACATCACTCCACCACAACGACCGATTCCACGGCCAAGGTCCCTAAATTTGTTGGCCCCCACAGTGGGGTTTCTAATGTATGTATGCATATTTCCGTTACTAATATTTCGCTTTATGCAGCCTATGCGATTTTTCTGGAAACAATTTATTGGTTTATTACTTAAAATTAAATTAATTTGTACTCATGTTCAGTCACAAGATTGAACAATCATTATCAAGTTTCAAGTTTCTAAAAAAAAATTGATTGAAGGAAACCGTACATGTATACTATCAGAACCATCTTGATATGAATAGAGCCGGCATGTAAAAAATGAACTTAAAATAAAGGACATAGAAACACTAAAAAATAATTTATTTTCATAGAGTTTGTATGAAAAAACGCGATTTCGATTGACAAAAAAATATGAATTAAAAATTAAACTTAGATAAATAATTTTTTCTGAAATCGCTAATAAACAACTCAATGACTAACTCATTTAAAGCACAGATTCTCAAACTTCCCCATTTTCCAGATATAATCAAAAGAAAATAAAGGAATTAAATTAAAAAACGTTCTACAACAACAACAATATGTATTAAAAAGAGAATATTATATTTAATGACGTCATCACTTATTCACAACTAAAATCAATGGTAAAAAAAAGACAATACGTTGAACAGCCAAAATTAAAATAAATCAAAGAGAGTCAAAGAGAAAAAATTATAATAATATGCATTGAGCGAGAAGAAATCAAAAAAATCAAATCACAGATTGTTATGCATCACAAATAAACGAAATAACCAACAAACATTAACTGTAACATAAATGCCTTATTTATTTCTCAAGTATTAGAAATATTATTTAAATTAAGTCACAGCTGAAAATAAATACAACATGATTAATATTTGGCATCGATTTTTATTCCCAAAAATTATTGACACATCCAAAATAAGTTTTTGTTTAGAATATTTGAATTGTCATAACATTTGAGAGCGGTGTATAAAATAAAATAGCTCTTACTTATTATTCCCATTCCTAGATGTCACTTAACACACAAATAAAAACAACAGGGATTCGGGCTGAGTAAACGATTTGAAAGAAAACTTTTTACGTAAAATTAACATAATTTCTTTCATAGCAATGGTTTAATTTTAATAAATTTATAAAAAAAATTGTATTAAATTAATTATTATTACAATTTAGTTATTACTATAGAGTGAAGCCACCAAAAATATGTTTAACCGAATCAAAAAGCAGACCGATTTTTAAATCCGACCGGTTCGATCACCTATTTGATTTTTTTTATATGGTTTTAATTGTAGGCGACATCTATGGTTTAAACAAAAGTCGTTTATAAAGCATTGCCACATGATATGAATCTGTATTCGGGCAGATTTTTGTCATGTGGCGATGCTTTTAGAAGGAGACTAAAAAGAGATGGTTATATTTGATTATAAATTTTATGTTATGACGTATTTTACAACAACAACATTCCATAAAAGTTTAGCAATAGTTTATATTCCAAGAGGATTTTCACTAAGAAATAAACATTTTCATGATTCGATTTTTCAATCAAATAAAATTACATGTTTTATGAACATTTTCGTATAAAAATAATGTAAAAGCTCATAATTCTTATAGACTAAAAATGTAAATGAAAACAATCGTTTTCCCATATAGTTTCATAGTAAAGAAAAAATTTCATGTACTTTATTTTAAGCTTAGTAAAAAATTCAGTCAATGTGGAGGCTCTTATTTATAGAGTAGGCTCTGATACTATTCGCAATTATAGTTTTCATCGCGACATTTTCCTGAATTATTCAATAAAATCCAAAATGTTAAATTGGTTAAATTATTAGTGTGGTTTTGTTTTGTGTTTCTATTGTGTATCTCGAACATAACCTATGATTAAATACAATCGAAAAAAAAACAGACTTATATCAAAATTCCCTGAATAAGGTCAGCACTACTAGCATCAATACAAACCACATTTTCTAAAATAAACAACAACACCTCCGGCTATGTATATAGAATTGCATTTACCAAATATTTTAAAACCTGGTATCTTATAGCTCTCTAGTCCATGATGCTCAACCCAGACTTCGGAAAGTAGAATGTTTTGTGGCAATAGATCGAGTGCAGCTCGATTAGCTAAAAATAAATCAAAATTTCTAGGTAAACTTCTAATATTTTGATGATAAATATGATTTATCCTTATTAACACTAGTTGAAGAATACTGTTAAAGTTAGCCATAAGTTGGCAGCCGAAAGTGAAACGTCGATAATGCAGATAGTGTTAGTCCAGCCGAAGGTTAAAAAATGACAATGCAGATTGTATAATCCCAGTTGAAAGTAAAAAAGTTGATAATGCAGATTATGATATTAACATTCCAGCCGAAAATAAAAAATTTAGTATCTATCAACCGAAAGTAAATACGAAACTTGGATTTAAATAAAATATTTTGTAAATAGTTTTATGTGTAAAACTTTGCTTAACCTATTCGTAGAAAATATCGGAAAATCAGAAGAATCCACAAAATTGGAATAAAATTAGCCTCTAGAGTGTACATCTGCAGTTGAATCGTTTTTATGTGATTTGTCAATACCTATCGAATGAAAAAATTCTGTTCAAGTTTCCCGTGGGAAATCTCGGAAAATTCGACTTTCCAAAAATTATTAGTAAATTTGTATAAAATCAGCCTCTAGATCTAGAGTGTTATGTCTGGAGATGGAGAATTTTCCGATATTTCCCACGGGAAACTTGAACTGAATTTTTTTTCTGCGATAGCTATATAGATAAGTCACATCGATGCAATCCATCTCCAGGCATAACGCTGAACAGAGGCTGATTTATTTGCGGCTGGAATGTCAATAATATAATCTGCATTATCGACTTTTTACTTTCGGCTGGAAACTTTTGGCTAACTTTAACAGGGTTGTTGAAGATGTTAGTTGGCAGTGAGACTGATAGTGAGCCGAATTTATAATGGTTGAGTGACATGGCTGGGTATTATTCGGTTTGTTCTTATATATTATTATTAAATAATACGGGTGGAAAATTTTCAACAAAAAACAAAAACTTATATGTATTGGTGCCATGGTTGTACAGTAGGCGAAACAATTTTTATTAGAAACAAATTAAATCAAAATTAACAACTTAATTGTCAAATATAAAGCAAAAAACAATTTTAAATATATTAAAAAAATATATAAAGTCTTTTGTGGGTGGTTGAATTTTTATCCGAGGATGTGTCATAGGCTATTAGTTAACTTAAGGAGTGTGCTTTGATTTAAAATTAATAAGATTTGATTACGAACTGAATTTCAAAAATAATGCGGTTGCAGCAGTCTTATTTATTTTCACTGCAATCATTTTGAGAATAAGACATTATTACGGTTAAAATAAATTTTTTCCATATTTAAAATGTATAATTCAACATTTTTAAAGCATCCACTATTTTGGTTTCCTAGTAGTTAGAGGCTAGTTTAAATTACAGTTACTCAACCTAAATGCCAAATAAATGATAACAAGCTAAAATCTCACCCATTTGTTCATTTCAAAATTGTCAAATTTGTAATAATGATGATAGACTTTAAATTACAAAAATTGTCTGTATGTTTCGGTTTAATAAGGAGAATATATTGATACATACAATTTCCTCCGAAATATTTTCATTATCTAATTAATTTTCTTTTTAAGAAATTAGAAAAAAAAATAAAAATTGTAAACATAAATTAAAAACTGTTTTTTGTTTATTTTTATACTTCTTCAAATAAAGTAGATAGAATGGTTCATAAAACTTTTAATGTTCGAAAATATGTAGATCAAGTAATTTGGGTACACGCTGTGTGTTAAAAATAATTTAGATATTGTATAATTATAAGCATAAATTCAATTATATAGTAGAAAATTATATTTACGAATTTCTTTTCATTTTTATTTTTATTTTTTTTGGTGAAATGTGTATAAAAGATTTTTAATTAATACATTTGCTGATAATGTTAAAGTTAGCAACTTTTCAATTTTACTTCAAAAATTAATAAATTAATAAACTTCAACCGGAGCACAAATGAAAACCGTTGTTTAAAAAAGTTATGCTATTAATGAATTGATTTTTTTTTTGATTTGTTGGAGGAAAAATTGAAAGAGTCAGTAATTGGTACAATTAGAGACGATTGTATTAGGGCTAAAGGTATAAAACTTCCAAATTATTAAAACGATTTATGAACATAACATATAACGCTTTGCAACACGAACAAGCTTGGAAATAAATTTGCGACCTATGCTAATTACGCGAATGCTAAATAAAATAAAATACTAAATAAAAATGGCGGCAGTTGCTATTGCTTAGTAGGGGTAGTAACCCCTATCATAACTTTCTGAAAATATTCACATATGTACATTGGTTATCTGATACCCTAAACAAAAAACATTACGAAACAATATTAATCCTGGATAACTTCACATGGCTCGATATAACGAAATTTGTGTTTCATTTTTTCCAGGCTTATGAATCATTCTGATCACGGATATCTCCCATTTTTGAGGAATAAAAGCGGTTCGCATGATCGCGTTGAAAATGAATGTTATTAGCCAAGCGGCGCTTGGATCGGGAGGTACCGGGTTCGAATCCCGACAAGGGCGGGATGCAAAAGGGTTTTTTCATCATCTCATTACGATCGGTGATGAAGATGAACACATCTATAACCCCCACCTACTATATTTACATGCAATGCTATCATCCATAATAATACTACTATTCACATGCAATGCTATCCTCCACATAATCCAGTGGCCTAACGCCGATACACTGGATATGCTACAGGTTCAGGCGGCATTTATCAGGGATATAGACCTATATCGCACATAAGGAAATCCCTAGGGATCCACAATAGGCCTCAATGGCCGCAGTGCTGTGGGCAACGAACACCCACCCTACAAACAAAAAAAAAAAAAAGTCCTGGTGCCTTCTTCCAATTATACTTTATAGGTTTGAAGGACAATCCATCATCCATTTGCTCGTCTAGCACGAAAATGTTTCTCGCATAACCCCAGTAGGCAGTCTTATCCGCGGATTCGAGTTTGTTGGTTTTTATAATTTTTTGTTGCCTTACGCAAAGAGTAACCGTCAACCTTTCGGTTAAATCATTCTGGATGTTCTGGTTTTTTTTTTCCTGCAACGCAAATCTTAGGATCTTAACAGATTAATTCAATTTCCTTTTTAATAACGGTGGTTTTGTTTGTTGCCATTGACGGCGAACTTTTCGCTTTTCCTGGATGATTTTCTGAATATTAAGTGATAGTTTATTAATTTTTTCAGAACTACTTATGAGGGGTGTAGTCTTTTCAGCTGATTAAGCCAGATCATCTTTTGAATTTTCTGAATATTTAGTAGACAACTTTGTTCGACTAATCTCCTATATTGATCTCAATTTGTTCGCATGTTTGTAAGACGTTTCGGCATTTCTGTCCTTAGGGCCCGATGAGTAATCGGAAGATAGATCACAGCAATCGGTTGCACTTACGCTTTTGATTACAGAGAAGTCAATTAAATCGGGAACTTTTTTTTGATCCGTAGACCAGCAAGTTGGGTGACCAGCAGATAAATGATCCAGAGACTGCATCTATAGCTTCGTAAAGCTTCGATTGCCTTTTAGTGCCGACAATCTTGACCCACATTTGACATGTTTAGCTTTGTAATCGCTACCCGCAAAGAATCTATTGCCCAGCTGGTTAAAATAATCAATAAATTGCTGCTTTTTAATTGCATGCAATTTGGAGGGCTGTAAACGGTCGATATTACATATATTTCAGACCATTCTTCTGGGTCAATATTAGTTGCTTGGACTATACTTTTTTTGATCAAGACGGCAGTGCCAGCGTGAATCGTTTAGTTTTAAAAAAGTTTTTATTTGTGAAGCGTGCTTGTGATATTAGTATGATATCTATATTGTGCTCGATGAGAAAGGCTTTTAAATTAGCTTTGTACTGTGAAAGACCATTCGAATTCTATTTTTGGCGTAAAAGTTTTTTGGTTGTAATTTGTCTTGACCATTCACGGAAAAAACTAATTTCTAATATGAAGAAAAAACGGAATTCAAGAAAATTTGTACATCATTTTTCAGCTAAACGAAATTTGTTTCACCACAAACTTTACGTTTCTCAATTTGAAATTTTTCTAAAATATTACAGTAATCTTTATTTGTTTGTTATGGGAAAATAAATTTCTTTGTGCAAGAAAACATGATTACATAGAGAATATAGCTTTTTTTGATGGTTAATTATTATTTCTTAAGTTAAACGAAATAGGTTTGTTTGTAGAAACCAATTCTTCTGATTGAAAACTAGAAATTCTTAGGTTGAGAAACACGTTTCTTTATTTAGGTAACATCATTATTGCTGGAAAACACATATTTTCTTGAGTACCATAAAATGTATCAATCTATTGTTTGGATTTTCTTGTATGTATCCGTTTATTTCTTATATGAAACTGGCTAATTATTGACTAGAGAAATAAATTTGTCAATGTAATGAGACCTTCCTGGATGCATCTATTTAATTCTTAAACAAGCATTGCTATTTCTTGACTATAGAAATTAATTTATGAAACTATTGTTTTTGTTTTCTTGTATGCATCAGTCTACTTCTTCCAGGGAACTTGAATATTCTTCACTAGAGAAACGATTTTCTTGTGACAACGCAATATTTCTTCGTTGCAGAAATATTTCTTCAATTTGTTTAAAATAATACAATTGCATGAACATTTATTTTAATGATTTTTTTATTTCTCCATCAGAAATGTAATATATATTTATATAATCAACAATTTAACTATCAAGCGTTATGTATATACTACCTTGATCAACAAGTTCCCGGAATAACCACCGTGTGGCGCTCCCATCATTCCGATTTGAGTTCTGTTTTTTTTGTTAAGTTGGTACCATCTGCTGTTGATATTCCCTTTAAATATTCCCTTTAAATCTCTGTGTGTGTTGGCGATTTTTCCATTATTTCCTCTCGGCTGCTGACGCGTTCCCCGTAATGGTTTTTTAACTCGATTGAACATAAAGAAGTCACAGGGAGCAAAATTAGGTAGGTAGTATATATATATATATACATATATATATATATATATATATATATATATATATATATATATATATATATATATATATATATATATATATATATATATATATATATATATATATATATATATATATATATATATGTATATATATATATATATATATATACATATATATATATATGTATATATATATACATATATATATATAATTACGTTCCAACGAAGTGCATAGTAGCAATTCTCATGCGTCTCATGTAAAAGACGAACATAAAGAAAATGCTTAATTGCATTTCCCACAATTGGAGAATGCAATTAAAGAAAACATCATAAGATACGCGAAACCCGAGCCAGCGGATAAGCATAAGACGCACACGTAGCATTTTTAATAATTTTAGATTAGAATTAAGAAAATATAATTCATAATTAAGTCAGTTGTAATTTTAACTCCGTAAAAGTGACATGTAGATTAAATAAATGTTAAAAGTTGAATAAATAAATGTTTTTTTTATTAAGTCTTACATGCCACGCACGTAATTGGCGCAGCCGCGGTTTAGTGGAAAATCAGTGAAATTATTAACAGTGCAAAGAATTTGAACTTAAAAACAAATTCAGAAGTGAATCCGTGACAGTTTAATTTCGTGAAAAAAAAATTATTAGTGTTACATCGCCAACTGAAGGTTAATAAACCGTTGGTTGACTTGAGGTTCCGCCGGATTTCATTGAAGACACCACTGCAACCCACTCTCTCAGAACGATTGCAAATAAAGGTAAGATTTTTTTGTTTTAATTATATTTTGCGATAAAAAGGCAATTAGCATCAGTGGCTAGCAATTGCTGTGATTTTTAAAGTGAAGTGATAAAATATTATTAAAATCGTTACCTCGGTACGACCGCGCACTACCAGATAGACGCAACGGTACCATACTGTTCACGATTAGCATCAGTGGATCGCATAGTGACAGTAAACAAAAAAATATAATAATATTAAATCCATTAGCGTCTTACATATGAGTAAAAGGTTAAAAATCTTTGATCAGAATAGAAACATTGACAAAGAAACCAACTCAATAGTAGAAATGGAAGAATTAGCTACACAACTAAACGTAATCGTAGGACAATTAAAAAAATTGAACGATGCACAAGTGGAGCAAGATGGAAAATTAAATTTTCTTTTCGATAAAGTAGATCAATCACAGGCTCAACTCGAGACCCCTTTTAAAGTTAAAGAACAAATGTCAACAGTTGACTTGTTCAGGATCCCTGATCCCATTAAATCGATTCCACATTACGATGGGAATCGTAAACAATTATCAGCTTGGCTGAAAACAGCAGAAAGTACACTGCTAGTATTTCAACCACTGGTATCAGAACAACAGTTCGCACTATACATTCAATCGGTATTGAATAAAATAGAAGGAAAGGCAAAAGATATAATATGTCTTGCCGGAAATCCCCAATCATTTTTGGAAATACAAGATGTTTTAATGGAAGCCTTAGGCGATCGCCAGGAACTTTCTTTCTATAAATCTCAATTATGGTCCACAAAGATGACCGAAAACATGACAGTGCACAGTTATTTTACGAAAATAATAGAAAATGTGCAAAATATCAAATCACTGTCTAGACAAAATACATTATATAGCGAATCATGGCCTGCAATCAGCGCCTTTATTGCAGAAGACGCACTAGCAGCTTTCATTTCGGGTTTACGACAACCTTATTTTGGCTATGCCCAAGCGGCAAAACCAAAATGTATAGAGGAGGCATATGCCTTCCTCTGTAAATTCAATAGTAACGAGTTAATATCAAGTAACTCGAAAAAACCCAACAATCCCAATAATTCTCAAAAACCAAAAGCAATTGATTATTACCAACCAAAAAATAAAGATCCGTTACCACCAAATTTTAATAATAAAAAACAAACCTATCAGTTCGAGGATCAATGTCTCCCATGGACGTCGATCAATCCATGAGAACTCGAAACTCATTTAAGAAAATGATTCACAATCATGAAACTAAAAATGAAATTCCAGACGACCTAGCGTCAGATTCGAACGGAGAAAATTCCGACGAGATCCAAGATGGGGACTCAGGAAATTTTCAAGGGACTATCGAGTCAGATACGGAAGATTAAATTATCTTCCGTACCTCAAGTGTTATAATGAGTACTTAAAAGGCCATGTAACACTTCTAATAGATACTGGCGCGAACAAAAATGTCATTACGCCAGAAATCAATAACTTATTAAATTTCAAAAATTTCGTTAATATAAATAGAACCACAATTAAAAACATTTTAGGCAACCATAAGGTTGAAAAAAAGTGAAATTAAATTTATTAGGAGATAATCAACCGGAACAAACATATTATCAACTAGATTTCCGAGCAAACGGCGCAGTGGTTAAAGCTGCGGCGTTTGGATCGGGAGGTACCGGGTTCGAATCCCGATAGGGGCGGGATGCAAAAGGGATTTTTCATCATCTGATTACGATCGGTGATGACGATGAACACAACTATGACCCCCTGTTGAGAGTGCAGAATCCATGGGCCGACCCACCTTTCATGTCAGCACTATAGGTTGGCATGAAGCAATGCAATGTGCAGGTGGTTTATACAAAGCGGGTCTATAGCCGTACGTCCTCGATTTGGCTAATACTGCGTAAAGTAGGACGGTAAAATTAACTGCGAAAGAGTTGGGAGTGCCTTGAGCCCCAGAAAAGATTGCATAGTTTAAAAAAAAAAAAAAAAAAAAAAAAAAAAAAAAAAAAAAAACTAGATTTCCATAAATTTTTCGATGGAATTCTAGGAGCCGAAACAATGGCGAAAATGAATGCCAAGATAGATTTTAAATCTAACAGTATTACACTGAACAACCGTGTATATAAATTCAACAGATATTATCCACAGGACAATTTCTATAACCATACAGTCACGCTTAATACATCGGAAAACGGAGAATGGTTAGTTACTGGTTTCGAAAAATTAAACGAAGACATAACAGTACAACCAGGACTGTATAAAGCTGAAAACTTCAAGACAACCGTCAAAATTCTTACGGGAAACCCCGAACCTCCTAAACGGATTCCTAAACTAAAGCTCAAAGTGTATAACTTTGAAACACTCAACCCAATACCACTTTCGGAGAATAAAACTCTAGGTAAATGCACCAGAAACTGATAGTGAAATAGAGACTGTTCACTCAGCAAACACCTCAGACCATTATTTCATTCACTTCTCAGAGCGACCCATAAACTATTATAGGAACCAAATTATATTTAAGGTTTCCAAGATAGAGACAATAATTTCGGAACAAATTTTTCAAAATTTTAAAAGAATAATTATCACTTAAAAAGTATTTGAGAAAAACGATATAGTAAATTACATGAAAAACTTCCACAATGGTAAGCAGTCGGCAATTCTAGCGCCAGAAATACTGTACCAAAGCATCCAAGAAGCTTTCAGAGAGAATTTTTCAAGAGACGGCCATTTCATTTTCGTTACGAAAATGGTTGAAGACGTGACGAACGAGGATCGTCAAAATGCCATTATTTCAAAAGAACATGAACGAGCCCACAGAGGTATTCGGGAAGTAGAGAACCAAATCAGACGCTCATATTTTTTTCCAAATATGGCGAAGAAAATCAAAAGTCACATTAATGTTTGCAAGACCTGCCAAACTCATAAATACGACAGGAAACCGTATAATATCAAAATATCGCCTAGACCTATCACTCACATGCCACTAGAAAGACTTCATATTGACATATTTAGTATAAATAAGTCAAGTTTCCTATCCATAATTGACGCATTTTCGAAACATCTGCAGATGATTCCCATAAAAACCAAAAATTTGTTAGACACAACTAGTGCTCTAACTAGATACTTCACTCAATTCGGAATTCCTCATACAATTATATCGGACCACGAAACAACATTCCATTCCATACAATTTAAGGAATATCTTAATAAACTTAACGTTCAGCTAGAATACGCATCTTCGTCCGAATCGAATGGACAAATTGAAAAAGCCCATTCAACGATAATTGAGATTTTCAATACGAACAAAACCAAGTTTCCTAATTCCAGTGTCCCAGTCGCAATCGAATTATCTGTAGCCTTATACAACGGCTCAGTGCATTCCTCCACAGGCTTCACGCCAAACGAGATTGTTTTCAATCAAATTAATCAAATAAACCCTTGCGAAATTCAACGACAAGCCAACGACATATTTAAGCAGGTGAACTTAAGTATAGAGGGGGCAATAAAAAAAATGGAAAAACAAAATATCCATAGAGAAAATCCGCCAAATCTGCTTGAAAATCAATCGGTATTTCTCAAACCGAACATTAGAACAAAAACTCAAGCAAGAGGGATTGAAGCTCAAGCAAAAAATATAAATTTTAAAACATTCAATATCAATAGAAATATCAAACGAAACACAAACAAAATTAAGAGATTAAAACAGTGTAATTAAACTAAATATTTTTTATCATTTCAGAATTTTTCATTTAAATTTCGTAAAAAATTAAAGCTAGAAAATTATAAATTGAAAAACATAAAATTGAAAATAAAAATTATTATATTATTGAAAACAAAATTATAAAATTGAATTGAAAATTATCAAAATTGAAAATTATATCATAATGTACCCACAAATCTGTATCTTTTTAATTGTATTCATTAAACCCTTGATTACTCAAAAATTAGAAATTAAAAGTTTATACGAAGACCCGATATTGTTAATAAAAACAGGGCATTGCAAAATTCAAGTGGGAAATATTAAGGTAATACATCCAATTAACCTCACTAATATAGAAATAACGGTAGGAAGAATTGACAAACTAATCAACAATAAAATGTACGATAAATTAGAATTACATAACATAGTAAAACAAAAAAATTAAAAAGCTACACGACAACCTACGTCAAATAAAACCACTTCAAAGCACCAGACATAAACAATGGGATGCTTTGGGCTCAGGATGGAAATGGCTTGCGGGGAATCCCGACGCTGAAGACCTGCGTATAATCAACAACACCATGAATCAATTAATAGACGCCAATAACCAACAATTTCATATAAATCAACTATTAGATCGAAGAATCCAAATGATAACTGCAACAGTGAACAGGGCAATAATGAACAGCACCATCAGTAATAAAGTAATACTAACAGAAATAGACATGTTGGCAACTATAGTAACCATTGACACTATAAATACAATATTGGAAGAAATTCAAGAAGCAATAGTTAGGACAAAAGTAAATTTACCAAGCAGTAAAATTCTGACATTGACCGAAATCATCAAGATTAAAGATTTATTGGTCAACCAGGGTATCAAAATCTCATTTCCCGACGAGACATTACAGTTTGTACACCGAAAGTCGCTATAGGTTAGGTTAGGTTAGGTTAGAGTGGCTGCTTACGCACACTTAGACCGGTGACGGTCCATTATGATACCACAGGATGTATCCCCTTTTACCCCTATTGGAACCATTTCGAGCTACTTATGTAGCGTAAGACGTCCCGCACTTTAATGTTTTCGAGATCCGAGAGGCAGTCCATCCTGAACTTACCTAAGTGTTTGTGCCTTCTGAGAGCCAATGCTGGACACGAGCAAAGGAAGTGGACCAACGTCTCTTCCTCCTCTTCGTCCAAGCAGCTTCTGCAGAAGTCATTAGCCTCCAGACCCAGCCTTCTTGCACGTTCTCCAAAAAGGCAGTGTCCCGTGAGTATTCCTACGACCGTTCTTAATTCACGTCTGCGTGAGGATATTAATGCCCTAGTGCGCCCCAAGTCCAGCTTTGGCCAAACTTGTCTTGCAACTCTACAGGTTAGGGTGTTAGACCACCTTTCCCCCACTGAGGATAGCGCCTGCTTCCCAAGTGCTTGTCTCAGCGCTGTGATAGGCCTCCCCAGACTTGCCCTTTCCGGTTGCAGCTGGAGAGTCGTACCATGCCTAGCAAGTTCATCTGCCCTGCAGTTCCCCATGACGCTTGAGTGACCTGGGACCCAGACTACCTGGATGTTGAAATGCTCACCCATCTCATTTAGAGATGAGTGACAACTCAACGCCACCCGTGACGCCAAAGACACCGATTCTAACGACCGGATCGCCTCTTGACTGTCCACATAGATTGTGATATCGTCTGGGGATAAGTTACGGCGGCCCAAACCATCACCATCGGCGGCGCTTGGTTTCGAGTGGCAATCCGTTGGTCCAAATTTTCAGTAGAACGGCCGGGCAAGTAAATCCGGTCGTTTTGCTTGTTCACATATTGCTCAATAACGAACGGTGACTCATCGGAGAAAACCAAATTCGGCAAAACGTCACTTTCGTGCAAGCGTAACAACTCCTTTGCTCTTTCCACTCTAACTTTTTTTTAAGGATCGGTGAGACCATGCGTTTTATGGAATTTCAAGGCCTTTAGTCCAAGATGATCGTTCAATATGTGCTGATCTATCTATTCGTATAAATAAATTAAATTGTAGAAAGACATATGTCAGCCACCAGTCGAAACCTCTTACATTTATTCGTTTTTGTATTGTTAATTAAATTATGCATAGATAGTTTACTGATCGACCAGTAAATGAATTTGAATTTGTTTGTTCTTTTTAGTAAATTAAATTGTATATAGTTTACCGTTGAATCAACGGAACCTGTCCCATCTTGCCGCTGATGTACCATATTTGAATAGCGCTACGAACTTACAGTTAAATGAACTTATATTGAAGAAATTTTAATTACATCTACAAATCTAAAAATACTTTGTGTGAAATTTAAGTCATGCTAACGTTTTATAAATAAAGGACACATAAAAGTTCTAGGTTATTAATTACCCATTAAATCCTCACGGTCACAATATTATATTTGAAGTCGTCATGTGTTATGTCGAAACTTTCCCCTAAATTTCATTAAATTGAGTAGCAAAGTTTTCTTGTTTAGTATATATTAGTAAAATTTTCATTCATCCAAATAATACTGGAGTAAGAAGAATTTACTAAAATAGAATTAAAACCAATTTAGTAAAATTTAGTAAGAATTTTATTACCATCGCTAATTTGTATTAAATCTTCAGAATCAGTACCAATTTTTGAAAAACTTTTGTCTCAAATACCTACAAAAACAAAATTTGAATGTTCACCAAAAAAAAAATCTTAAACATTTGTATAAATATCTTAGTTTTTTGTGTTGTTCTCAAACAAATTTTAAGAGGTACGAAACAAAAAAAAATCTCTGTAAAACATTTTTAAGAACAAACAAAAAAAAATCAAAACAAAAAACGTTTGCACAATAGACAAAAAGCACACACCAAAAAAAAATCGTTTTTCAAGTTATGCAAAATAAACCTGAAGGCACATAAAATTCTTTTAGTTTTGCTAGAAAATAAAGCGAAGTCTACATTAAATTTTTTTTTTGTTTTTGTATGTTTCCCTCGAAGAAAACATAAATTCGGTATAGCTTGTTTCTCATATAAACAACAACAAGTTTCTGCCAAATGTAAAGTTCACTGTATTCAAAACTACATATATACATACATATGTACTTACGATGAAATGTTCTACAGTTTTGGCTAAATACAAAAAAAAAAATCTTAAGAAGTAGTTTTTCATTGTTTGTAAAAGTCTTAAATAAGTTATTAAGCTTGAGCCGGTTAGATCTTAAATTTAATTAAATTAATGATTTTGGTGTCTTTCACAATCTTATTTAGAGGTATAAGAATTCAAATATGTTAAGCGGTCTAAAAGAAAATAAACAATTCATGTTGTTAGGTTTAAACATTAATAGTCATGCATTACTTTTGAAAATAGTTTTGACAAATAAAACATGTTAAGTTTTTGAATAACTGATAAAACATAAAAAATACTGAATCAAACATTCATTTCGGAAGAAAAATTTTGGAGGTTTCTTAGGGCGATAATTCATTTTTATCACGATTTAACTAATAGTATCTGAACTGGCACATCATGGAATCCCACAAAAACAGATAAAGAAAATGGTATACCTAAAAACCAAACAATGTAACGGATTTCAATTTTATAAAATAGTTGGTGTAATTGGGAAATTATGTCATATATTTTTATTTGGAAAACTATAAGATTTCAAAACTATGGGTGTTAAATACACATTCCTTGAAATGCGCATTTTTTAATTAAATTAAATTTCATTATAATCATTAAATTAATAAAAATTTGACAACTCTGAATTAGTAAATCGATTAATATAATAACGTGTTAAAAATGTGCATAATTGATTAAAGGCGCTTTTTACATTTCGGATGCACCTTTTATTTCGGCAGCCACAGTGAGTCGGTATAGTGAAATCGATCTGAGTATTACGCTTTAGAAGAGTTTAGGTGGTCCGAGTGATTCGCCAAAAACAACGGAATTGATATTTATGGTATATAGTATGATTTGTTACTATCACAAACTTATTTCCGTACGCCAAACTATGGCAAGCAGTTCCTTTTCAATTATAGCATAGCTACTTTCCGTGTAATTAAGAATGCGGCTACCATCAGCTATTGGTAGATCGAACGAATCAGCCGTTTGTAAAAGAACGAACCCAATGGTGAAATCACTAACATCGCATGTCAAAATAAATTGTTAAAATCTGATGGCATTTGTAAACTTGGCAGATTTATAAGGCTAATTTTTAGCTTATCAAAGGCATGTTGACATAGACAGGACCAATCGACAATTTATAAGGACTTAGTTGAAGCTTATGTTTTCGGAATCGAGATAAAATGTCACGTAATCGTTTGTTATGTGAGAAAATATTTTAAATTATTAAGACCACAAACAACGGTATTGATCATACGTTGAAAGGTTGCAGATACCCCTTTAAGACCGAAAGAAATGTCTTTAAATTGGTAATTTATTTATTTATATCCGCTATAAATGTCTAAAGAACTGAAGTACTGAGGATTTCCCAGTTTATCTAGAATATCCGAAATATTTGGAAGGGGAAAAGCTTTGCCTTTGTCCACAGTAACTTAATTTAATTTTGCTTTGTCTACAGTAACTTAATTTAATTTACGGTAATCTACCATAACTCGCCATTTCTTTTCATCCGTCGTAGATTTTTTGGAACAGCCAATAACGGAAAATTCCATTGACTTATGCTGTCCCCTATATTATTTGATTATCCAACATTTTTCAATTTCAAATTTTGTCGATTGATGTTTTCGATATTGACGTTAATTAATGAAAGAAATGTTCGGTAATGTTTCTGTTTTGTAAGTAATAATCTCGGTGGAGTTTAAAGAATCACGGTTCAACCGGAACAAATCGTTAAATTCGTGAATGATTGGCATTAAAGAATTATGTTCTTCCTTATTTAAATGTTCTAAATCCACACATGACTCTAAAATATTGAGTCTTTTGTTAAAATTGTCTAACCATCATAATTGGTAACGATAAACATCATAACGATTTAACGGCTCAACATTAAGTTTGAAGCTAGTTAAAGTTTGTGTATCTTCAGAGATATTTAACAGAGATATCTGTATTACATTTTTTTTGACCTTATACATATGTACCATTGGGTATACACACTGAAGGAATTATTTCTTGAGAAAATGTCAAAAATTCAGTATTATTAGGGAAATTTAATGACACAGTGTTGTTCGGAAAAGGAATATTTACCACATATCTTAGAAAATGAATGTTGCACTTATAATAGTTAAAGAAGTTTTGGCCAATAATTTCAGAGTATGATGCGGAAAAAGTATTCTACTATTTTGAAAACCTAATCAATTTCTCTAGAATCAGGAAGTATTATTTTGATGTCACATAAAAGATTCAAGTAGAGTACACTCTACTCGTCTTCGACTCTTGAAGAAGAGTGCCGATTTATCGTTTCCCGAAAACGATATTAATGGCTAAAAAAACATTCCTGAATATAATAGTTGTAATAGTTTTTAATGAAGCTTGTAATGGAGAGGTAACGTGAACGGTTAGATTTCTTTTTATTCGATAATGTAGAGAAATGTTTTACCACCATTTCTTTCTCAGTGCCTCGATTTATAGCCTCTGACAAAGTAATGAACCTGCAAGCTTTTACAATGATGGTTTTTATTGAACCATTTAAGACCCTGTTTGGTAGCACTAGACAAAAATTGAAAACACTCTAAAATTTAAAATCACAAAACAAGAAAAATACAGTCCACTAAGTGATTTTGGTGATTTGATTAATCGTGTGTTGCACATATGGAATTTGGTCCTTCGAGCCGGATCGGATAAAGGCGATATTTAAGTGAAATTTAATGATCCATATCTACAAACCAAGGTTAACTTGCAATTTAAATTACGAGACAGTGATTGGCGAAGTATAATATTCATTTTCGGTTGCCATTTGCAATAATAACTACTATCAGTTTTCGTGAAACAACGTGGAGACGCCATCTTCGAGTCGAATTTTAGCGTCTATAACTGCCAGAAGGATCGAGCAACGAGTTAATCCCAGTGAAGGAGAAATATAGCAAAATAGCTTACATCAGCTGCGAATTATTCGAGACAAACACAACGGTGAACTTATCAGCGATATCCTTACAAGATATTGTTCCAACGTGGGAGTGTCAATTCATCAAACTAATTGCACGTAAGTGAAACTAAATATAACATAGCATAAGCATTTGTTGTCAGAATAGTGTAACCTTCGTCGTTATTGCATATCGGGTTAAAATTGGTCCGAATAAATCAGATTATTCGATTATATATTATTAGTATCAGATTATATTTGTGGTGTGAACAGTAATTGAGTGCGATTATTTAACATGGCCGATAAAGAAGTTGTTAAAGAATATATAGCAAGAAGAGGGCTGGCAAAAGGAAGGATTACGCGAATGGTGACATTCGCTGACAAAATTAATGAGAGAACATCGGATTCGGATATTTCATCCAGGCTAGAGTTGTTAGAGAGAGCATTCACGGATTTCATCGAATGTGAGACAGTGTTAAGCAAATACGAAGTACAATCAGAAATGGCGGAAATCGAGACGAAGTACTTAGGTGTAAAAGCCAAATTTGTAGAGTCAGTGGTAGCACCACAGCAACGTAAACAAACGGGTCAAATTGAAACGGTGATGGCTCGATTATTGAAGGAACAAAACGAATTTTTATCTAATGTCTCGTCATCATTTACCACTTCGTTAAATCAAAGCATCCACAATACGACGGAAGAACCACATAGTTTTATACGGAATTTCCATAGCTTTAAAGATTTGTTAGTGGCATCTGTCCATACTAAATTGGGATTTAATGATGCCAAAAAATTTCAATATTTAAAAACATTACTGGAAGGCGAGGCAGCGGAGTTGGTCAAACATATACCAGTATCAGAGGCAAATTATACACAGGCATGGACCAAGCTATGCGAGAGGTATGATAAACGAAAATATGTGTTAAATTCAATGATTAAATCCTTCTTGGAATTACCAACGATGCAAGATGGTTCCGTGAAAAAACTAAGAAATTTGTGCAATGTTTCCGATGACGTACATAGAGGGATACAAGCATTAGGAGGTGAAGATACAGGAAGAGACCCGTGGCTAACATACATGCTAGTACAAAAAATGGATCCAGGTACTAAGGAAGCTTGGGCCCATAAAGGAGTCAACCAAGAGTATCCTACTTTCGACGAGTTACTTAAGTTCATAAGTGATAGATGTGAAGCATTGGAGTCCTGTGAATCGGGGAGGCATACAACATCAAAAACGGGTACAGCCAGGTCGCATCAGCTGAAATTAACGGACTCAAATATAAAACAATGTGTTTATTGCAACGAGTCGCATCGAATTTACGAATGTAACAAATTCAAGGGCTTAGAAATAAATCAACGTAGAAAACAAGCCGCTAAACTAAGGATTTGCTTTAATTGTTTATCAACTCGCCATAAAGCAAATCAATGTCCAAGTACGAGTAGTTGTTTTAAGTGCCATCGTCGCCACCATAGTTTACTCCATGATAATACAATAGCCAATTCAGTAGTGATGTCAGGTGATACACCAATAATGCCATTAGTGGAACCAAAACCAAGTACGAGTGTAGCGAACACAAGTATTACAAACACATGCAACGCTGGAACCACGATATTGCCAACTGCTATTATCAACGTTAAGGATAAATTCGGTCAATTTAAATCGTGTCGGTTATTATTAGATTCCGGGTCGCAGACCTCATTCATTTCTCAACCATGTGTGAAACGGTTGGGCCTTAAACGTGAAGCGGGTCAAATTCTAGTGGAAGGTCTGGCAACCTCAAACGTTTCGACAATAGGTAGTGCAAAGGTGACCATATATTCTCGGTTCGATATATCGTCATTTTTGAAGGTCAATGTATACATAGTACCGAAGATCACGACTTTACCAGCGAACGATGAAATTAAACGTCTACAAGTTTCGCAATATTCAGAATTGCAATTAGCAGATTCAACGTCTGAGCGAAAGGAAATCGATATTCTATTGGGTGCCGATTATTTCTTTTATGTTTTGAGAAGCAAACGTATCCAATTAACAACTAATGAGATATTATGAATGACAATGTTTGGATATGTGCTCGCCGGTGGACCAAGGGAAGATTCCACGAGCAACATGTTACCAGTTAAAATGTTAAATGTCACGATTAGAAATGAACAGTGTATAGAGGAAACATTAAGAAAATTTTGGGAGCAGGAAGAAGTATGTAACGATCACTCATGGACACCAGAAGAGCAAGCTTGTGAAGATATTTTTAAATCAACCTGGATTAAAAACAAAGATGGTCGGTATATCGTACAACTACCGATGAAAGAGGATTGTCCACCGCTTGGTCAGTCATATACAGTTGCTTTACAACGAATGTTTGCAATGGAGAGAAAGTTTCGGCGCCAACCAGAATTTGGCCAACTATATAAAAAGTTCATGGAAGAGTATATTCAACTACATCATATGAAAAAGATATCAGACAATGAAATTAATAATAGAAATCATGAGACCTATTATCTTCCTCACCATGGAGTCCTGAAGGAGAATAGTTTAACTACAAAGCTACGGGTGGTGTTCGATGGTTTAGCAGCGACATCGTCCGGAATATCACTGAACGACAAATTACTAGTAGGACCTACACTGCAGGATACTCTTTGGGCAATTTTATTGCGGTTTCGATCATTTAAAGTAGCCATTTGTGCCGACATTGAGAAAATGTATCGGCAAATCCTGGTTGATCCTAACCAAACATCACTTCAAAGAATTTTATGGCGTGACTCCCCTACCGAACCAATAAGCGAATATGAGTTAGTGACAGTAACGTACGGAACGTCTTCCGCACCGTTTTTAGCAATACGCGTCCTATTTCAAATTGCCGAAGAGTGCAAAGATCAGCATCCTGAATTATGTGATATCATCAAACGAAATTTCTACGTTGATGATTTGTTAACAGGTGCCGATGACGAACAACAAGCTGCAAAATTGAAACAAAATTTATCAGAGATTCTAGCTCAACGGGGATTTCGGTTGAGGAAATGGCGATCAAACATCGAAACTCTAAACGATGTCAACGATATTGCACAACTTATCGAGGATGGAAACGTATCCCAAATGTTAGGTATCTATTGGAATCAAACCATTGATGACTTGATGATCAAGGTTGTAGAGATGCCGGTCGACTCATGCACTAAACGTAACGTGTTATCAATTGCGTCTAAAATTTTTGATCCTTTGGGATTATTGCTTCCGTTTACAGTTAAAATCAAAATATTTATGCAGAGTTTGTGGCTACGTAATGTGACTTGGGATGAGCCTTTGGATGCAGATCTAACTGAGACATGGAGTGTGATATATGATCAGTTTAGGTTTCTGGGTAATGTGAAGGTACCTCGGTTTAGCGGTGGGTTTTCGGATGAAATTCAATTACATGGGTTCAATGACTCGAGTGAAGTCGCATATTCCGCCGCAGTATATGTTAGAGTGAAAGAGAATGGCAAATGGGTGGTTAATCTACTTACAGCAAAGTGCAAGGTGGCACCAATTACCCAAGTTAGTTTGCCAAGGTTGGAGTTATGTGGCGCGCATCTATTGGCAAAATTGTTGTCGAAGGTGCTAAATGCATATCAGCTTACAAACGTACCTATTTGGGCATGGACTGACTCTACGGTCGTACTGTCATGGTTATCAAATCATCCGAGAGAGAAACCATTTGTTGCTAATCGAGTGGCTGCGATTCATCAACTATTCCCACAAACCACTTGGCACCACGTGAAAGGAAAGGAAAATCCGTCTGACTTGACAACGCGAGGATTGATGGCAGACAAACTAGCATGTAACGAAATTTGGTTCAAGGGGCCACCCTGGTTATCATTACCGGAAGAAAGGTGGTCAACAAGATCAACTATAATTCAAACTTTACAGGAAAGTCGTATGAAAAAGGTACATTTGCTCCAAACAAAGGTCGTAGTTGAAGACAACCATCCAATATCCTGTTTGTTAGCGAGGTTTTCAAATTGGGATCAACTAATTCGATCAATGGCATTTGTCCTAAGATTTGTAAATAATATAAAAAATACCGAGAAATTCTTGAGAAACCTGCGTATATTTGAGATAGAAGCTGTGGAACTAAAGATTATCAAATATGTCCAGTACATCGAATTCGATAGTGAGATAAAATTATTAATGAAACAAAGGGGGTTACCGTCAAATTCCAGATTGATTTCATTAACACCATTTGTAGACTCTAATAACATTCTAAGAGTTGGTGGCCGGTTGCAAAACTCAGGATGTTCATATAACATGAAACACCCAATAATTTTACCCAAGAACCATCAAATTACAAACATGGTTTTACAGCATTTGCACACGAAATATCTGCATCCAGGTCCATCGTTATTAACAGCATTGTCACGTCATAAATACTGGATTTTAGGAGTGAGGGAGAAATGTCGGAAAATATGTCATGATTATGTGAAATGTTTCAGATATTCCACGTTACGATCAACTCAACAAATGGGCAGTCTACCACAAGCCGAGTAGACCATTTGCTGTAGTTGGAATCGATTATGCAGGGCCAATTTTATTGTCAACAAAAAAAGGGAGAGGAGCCAAACTCATTACAGGTTTCTTAGTAATGTTCGTATGTTTTGCAACCAAGGCGATGCATATAGAAGTCGGGTCCGACCTCACCACTGACGCGTTTTTAGCAACTTTAGATCGTTTTGTTTCACGGAGGGGAGCACCTACTCAAATTTATAGCGACAACGGTTCAAATTTTCTTGGAGCTAAAAGAAAATTGCACGAACGTTAGCCTCAAGGGAATGCCAAGATAAAGTGAACGAATATGCATTACGTAGACGTATTGAATGGTATCTAATTCCGCCCATTTCGCCTCACTTTGGAGGAATATGGGAACGTGCTGTTAGGTCCGTTAAGGCACATTTGATTAAAACTGTCGGTAATGCTCATATGACTTATGAAGAAATGCAAACGATTACAACTCAGATTGAAGGGATTCTTAATTCAAGACCCTTATGCGCGATTAAAAACGAAGATGTTTGCAATATTGACACTCTAACGCCTGCACATTTTCTAACGCTGGGCCCAATTACACCTTTACCACACAGTGATCTCGAAGAAATTAATATGTCCCGTTTAACGCGTTGGGAACAAGTACAGAGGCTCGTTCAGAATTTTTGGCGTAAGTATTCAATCACCTATTTGAATACCTTACAACAGCGGACTAAGTGGAGGCAAAAGGGCAGAAATTTACAAATTGATGATGTGGTGCTGATGCATGACAATATGTCACCACCAAGTACATGGCCACTCGGTCGGATCATCGATCTACATGCAGGAACAGATGGGCTGGTGAGAGTAGCAACTATTCAATCAAAATCATCTACATATAAACGGCCAATAACGAAATTATTTCGACTTCCGATAGATGTTTAAAAAAAAACAAAAAATATATAAATCAATATATTTTTGGAGGGGAGTATGTTTGGTAGCACTAGACAAAAATTGAAAACACTCTAAAATTTAAAATCACAAAACAAGAAAAATACAGACCACTATGTGATTTTGGTGATTTGATTAATCGTGTGTTGCACAGACCCCTTGAAATGATTTTAGAGCAATATGCTCAATAACATTTTTAATCGTTTGAGCATTCGCGTGAAGTTTATCCTAAACTATCCTAAAAAAAAAAAAAAAATTAGGATCGTTTAGGAAAAACTTCACGTCTTTGCACAAATGTGTGAAGTTTTTCCTAAACTTTAATAGCTTTGCATGTATTCGTGATTATAATATACTTAATTTGAATTAACCGATAATCAGCATTATATAATGAAGAAAACGCGATTCGAATTACATAGTTTATATAGCACAAACCTAGACTTTCCTAAAATGAGAACATCATCATTTGAATAATAAATAAAAATAAAGCGAAATACCTGGTGTACTTTTATATGGGATTGTTGTTTGGTGGCCAGCCTTTAATAGTAAGGCTAACCAAAAGTTGCTGATGAAAATTTAGAGAACTTTTACCCTGTGTGTTAGTGGTGCACTCAGGAGTACAACCACTCAGGCATTAAGGATCAAATCCATTTCTATGTGTACTTGTAGTAATACAGGACACTCATCTTTTTTGTGTAACAGAGATTTCCTTGGTACCACCGATTACTTGATTTCATTACCATCTTTTGAGGAATGATTTCGTACTGATATTCCCTCCAGAGAGGACTGACTTAGTGAAGAGATGTTGTACCCTGAAGTTTTAAACTTCTTCATGGATGGTTCGAAAATGGGTTGGTTGTGGTGTTTCTGTGAGAAACTAAATGTGTCCTCCCGTTTCGTCTGCCCGGAAAATGCTTGGGAATTCACGTAAGACATATACGGAAGCCGTAATATGATTTTGTTATACTAAACACCCTTAGTCTCTATAACTTTTCAAATGATGATGTTTTTCTGTTAGTTTACATTCACAGTTACTCAAAAATATACTTAGTATTTTTGGCCGGTTTGTCTAAGTTGCGGAAAATGCTTGGGAAATTTACCTAAGACATATACGGAAGCCGTAATACGATTTTGTTATACTAAACACCCTTAGTCTCTATAACTTTTCAAATGATGATGTTTTTCTGTTAGTTTACATTCACAGTTACTCAAAAATATACTTAGTATTTTTGGCCGGTTTGTCTAAGTTGCGGAAAATTCTTGGGAAATTTACCTAAGACATATACGGAAGCCGTAATATGATTTTGTTATACTAAACACCCTTAGTCTCTATAACTTTTCAAATGATGATGTTTTTCTGTTAGTTTACATTCACAGTTACTCAAAAATATACTTAGTATTTTTGGCCGGTTTCTCTAAGTTGCGGAAACTGCTTGGGAATTTACGTAAGACATATACGGAAGCCGTAATATGATTTTGTTATACTAAACACCCTTACTCTCTATAACTTTTCAAATGATGATGTTTTTCTGTTAGTTTACATTCACAGTTACTCATAAATATACTTAGTCTTTGTGTCGGTGTTTCTAAGTATCGGAAAGCGTTCGGAAATTGGACGTATGTTATTGAACATTGGTATTTTTATCAACATAAATTATCATACAGAAATTAATGATGGAATATTGAAAAAATATTACATGATAATATTTAGACGTATGAATACAAAAGTTTTAATGTCCTTTACTTAATGAGTAATGTATAATTTATTCGTTAATGCGTAGTTTTACTTATACATTCTCACAATTTATTGTTTTTGTGATTTTAGTAAAGTTTAGGAAGAAATTCACATTCATGTTTGAGCAGCGTCGATTCCTTCAGATGAGAAGTAAGTTTCGTTTAAGCTGTAAAGAATAGACTCTAACCGACTCGCATATGTTCGTACATATTCACCTCTTTTCTGTCGTAAAGTCGCTGGTTCCATTTATAAATGGCCAATTGATCGCATTTCGGTAAATTCAGAAGTAAGAATATACTTTAATTTTTCCATGATTCTATTTTGCCATATTAGATTATGTGGTAGGCTTTACCATCTAATTAACACTTTACTAAATACTGCTATAAATCACTAACTGATAGTTTAATTTCTGAATTATCACTATTGAAATTTTTAGAATTGGGCTCTAGTGAAACTTTTAAATTGGGATTCAAAATATTATGACTACCTTCACTTGAATTATTATGGCTATCTAGGTTTGGTGTTTTTAATTTGGGTTTTAGCTCAGACTTTTCGATTATTTTGGTTCGGAAATTAATAAATTTAAATGAATTATCCCGCTCTTGTTCAGAATCTGACATCTGATTTATTTATAAAAATGAAACGTTGTTAGAATTCTGTTAGAATTTTGTTTTCAGTTATATTGAGAGAATTAACAATTTTATTAAAAATTTCTGAAAAAAATAAATAAATAAATTGATAATTCTAGATTTCCAAATAATAATGTTGAATGTGGCAACGATGATACATGTGATAATAATGATGAAGATATTTTACCGGTATTTTATCGGTAAAAAGATAACCAGATGATGCAAATTTGTCGTCGATAAATTATTAGATGAAATAAATTACGAGTAAATAGTAGATGATAATTTAAATGATGAACTCACTGAGTAAAGAGTAAAAACTTATTAATGAATTCACTAATAAGAATAAGTTTGTTGAGTAAAACTGGTACAATAATTATGAATTATGAATTCGCTGATAAAATTGATGAGTGAAAACTAACATACAATAATGAATTACATACAATAATTCACTGTTTGTGTGAAAACTTCCAAGCGTTGATGAGCCAATAACTTTATATGGTTTTGTCGAATTTGAATTAACTGTTCAGTGAACTGTTTATTAATATTTATTACACTATATGTTTTAGGTGGATGAATTATTTCTTACACCGTTTATAAACGAGACACGAACGCTATCCGATTTTATGACATATAGTAATTACTATATGGTCATCTAAAGTTGGATTAATGATGATTAATCCATAAAGAGACTTTCATTGACGAATATTAATTCATTAAGCTTATATCTTAAGCAGTTTTTATGATTATGCACTTTCGATTTAACCAATCACGCTTTTAAAGTAGCGTTATTTCGCTCACTTGAACTTCTATATTTTTATCAAAACTTTTGTTATTATAGTATTAATTAATTGATTTTATTAAAAGCTTTTCACAGGGATACATTTTATTTAAATATCTAGAAAAATTATATCAAAAAAGCTATTTTAGCGGTATCACCAAATTGTAGTGTGTCCGAGTGATTCGGCAAAAAGAACGAAATTGATCGTTCGAGAATAAAACACAGAATATTTTTTTATTATTTATTTTTAATTATTTTATGATTATTTTCAGGTTTTAATGATCTTTATTTTATCATTCTCGGTCATTCAAATTTAATTATCTCTTGTAGTGTATTGTCTGCTTTGTGGTAGGAGCAAAGAAACAAATATTCATATAAAAAGATCGTCATTTTGTTTTAAATAAAAAACGTTAGAATTTAATACTAAAATACAAATTAATACTAATTACAAGTAAAAACAATTCATTATTAGTTGTTGATATTCTCAATACTGCACCCAGGATAACGTCTGTTAATCTGGTTCGACGAACAGATTTGCTTAGTTTTAGCAGCGAGAATAACTGTTCGCAAATATATGTGTTACCAAATAAACTCGCACAAACTGCTGCATTTTACTGTAGTTAAGGATATTTTTCTTGAGGCAGACATCTATAAAAATTTAGAAGATCACCTTCTCTGAATTTTACTCATTTTACTATTTTACCCGCTCAGCATTTTCTTAACAACTTGGTGATTACCAGGGGTGCATCGTCCGGTCACAAGCAAATTCATTTCTATCATTTGTTCATTGCTGACAGACGTGATACCATTCTTAGAATGGTGGCCATGAAACAATGGAAAAGCCTCGTACATTTCTCTATAATATCAGAGCCTACTGTATAAATAAGACCCCCCTAAGTTTAAAATAAGGTACATTAAATTTTTTCATTACTATGAAACTATATGGGAAAATGATTATTTTAATTTACAATTTTAGTTTATTAGAATTATGAGTTTTTGTTTTGTTTCTATACGAAAATGTTCATGAAATATGTAATTTTATTTGATTGAAAAATCGAGTCATGAAAATGATTATTTCTTACGAAAAATCGTCTTCAAAAATAAGGTATTTTTGAACTTTAAAATGTTGTTGTAAAAACAATTCATTATTAGTTGTTGATATTCTCAATACTGCACCCAGGATAACGTCTGTTAATCTGATTGAAAAATCGAGTCAAGAAAATGTTTATTTCTTACCAAAAATCGTCTTCAAAAATAAGGTATTTTTGAACTTTAAAATGTAGTTGTTTTCATTATAAACGTCATAAACTCATAACTCGAAATTTATAAAAAATAATCAGAACCATCTTGATGTAAATAAAGCCGGCATGTGAAAAATGAACTTAAAATAAGGAATACAGAAACATCAAAAATTCATTTATTTTCATAGAGTTTGTATGAAAAAACGCGATTTCGATTGACGAAAAAACATGAATTAAACGTTTAACCCAGTTAAATAATTTTTTCTAACATCGGTATAAAAGAACTCAATGGCTTACTCATTTAAAACAGGTTCTCAAATTTCCTGATTTCTCAGCAATAATCAAAAGAAAATAAGGGATTTTAAATTAAAACATTCTACAACAACAACAATCTGTTTTAAAAAAAAATTCAATTTAATGACGTCATGATTTGTCCACATCTAAAACCAATGGCAACAATCGAAATTAAAATAAATCAAAAAGAGCCAAACAGAGAAACTTAAATCAATACAGTGAGCGTGAAGAAAACAAAAAATCGAAACAATCTAGCATGCTTCGCAAATTCAAAATAACAACAGAACGATTCAAATTAAAATTTGAATAGAGGCAATGAAAGAGATGATTACTGTATTGTTTATAAATTTTGAGTTATTAGTTTATGTGGTATATTACAAAAACAACAACATTTTAAAGTTCAAAAGTAACTTATTTTTGAAGACGATTTTCAGGAATGGGTACGAAGGGCCGAATTTCAAAGGGCCGAATGTCGAAGGGCCGAATGTCGAAGGGCCGAATTTCGAAGGGCCGAATGGGTCGAAGGGCCGAATGTGTCGAAGGGCCGAATGTCGAAGGGCCGAATGTCGAAGGGCCGAATGTGTCGAAGGGCCGAAAGTGTCAAAGGGCCGAATATCGAAGGGCCGAATAGGTCGAAGGGCCGAATGGGTCGATGGGCCGAATGGGTCGAAGGGCCGAATTTTTTTTTTTTTTTTTTTTTGTTTTTAGAAATATAATTTTTAAAATTTGTTGTTTTAAGAAATATTTGGTAATTTTTTTTTGTCAAATTTAAATTAATTTCTTATGAATTTATGTATTTTATTATATTTGATCTTTGGATATTCTATCGACAAAAATATTGCATTAATTGAGGTTGTTTATATTTTGCGTTCCTTTTGGTATTATCAAGTGAAAAAATATTTGTACATAATAGGTATTTTACCAAAACCAAGTCTTATTATATCAATATAAATGGAATATATATGTAGGTATACACATATGTATTACTTTTGTAGTATAACCCGCTCGTATATAATAACAAAAGGCGAAGGTTATTTTTTTCTAATATGCGTACCAAATGTAAATAGATTTTAAATAAGAAAACGGAATTTTGTCATAAAATGTCATAAAAATTCAATTTACTTCTGTTCTTTAAACTGATGATAATATTCATTCTTTTCGAACGATGTTATTTTCTAGACCATTATATAGTTTATTGCTATTGTTTTAGAAAAAAGTGGAATTTGTCTTTTGGAACAAAGAATCCTAATTATCGGTCAGCTTTCTTTCAACCTCACTATATGAAAATGCATTATTTTGCTCTACACGATAAATACATAAAAAAAAGGGATGGAAAGATTTTTCAAGTGTGGATCTCCAAAAAAGAGTTTTATTGATGTGTCCATGAACATAATCATAAATAAATAATGTTGTATTATGTGTTTTAATTATTTTATATACCTATTTGCATCATGGACAAATATATCTAGAAAAAAAAAGACAAGAGAAAGATAACAAAAATATCTAGAAAAAGAAGAAAAGCTCAAGAAGAGAAACTAACATCCGGAATTATAATTTTAAATAAAATTTGTGTAATTATTACAATTTTTTTTTATTAATTGATTTTGAACCATCTTGATGTAAGTAGATAAATGCCCACTCATATAAAAAATCAACTTAAAATAAGGGACATAGGAAAACTGACTTTGGTATGTAAATTTTGCAATACAACATATTGCAATTACAAAAAGTTGCAATTATAAAATATTGCAATATAAAATCTTGCATAACAATTTCCCGTACTATTTTTTCTTTATTCTGAGGAAAATAAATTGAAGAAAAATGACATCGACTAATTTAACTTGGAATTGTAGAGGCTAACGGCTTCGGTAACTCTCACGGGCACGCGGGAGGTCGCTGCGCTCCCCCCCGCTTAGCCCTCCGAGGGGCTTTAAATTTGAGCTTCGGGGGACGTAGGAGCCGGCATCAGCAAACATGTCGCACTGCGTGCCGCACGTAGGAGCGGATTATATAGAATAAAAGGATTACCCAAATACATAATGTTGTAATTTATGATTGAATGAATGGAAAACATCAATAAAACTCTTTTTTGTAGATCCACCCTTAAAAATCTTTCCACCCCTTTGTTTGTTATGTGTTCATCGTGCAGAAAAAAAAATACATCGTATAGTGAGATTGAAAGAAAGCCGACCAATAATTAGGATTCATTATTTACTTTTTTTTTCTAAAACAATAGTAATAAACTATATAATGTTCTCGAAAATAACATCGTTGGTAAATAAAAGAATTTTTATGACATTTTATGACAAAATTCCTTTTTCTTATTTAAAATCTATTTACATTTGGTACGCATATTAGAAAAAAATAACCTTCGCCTTTTGTTACTATATACGAGCGGGTTATACTACAAAAGTAATACATATGTGTATACCTACATATACGAGATTCCATTTATATTGATATAATAAGACTTGGTTTTGGTAAAATACCTATTATGTACAAATATTTTTTCACTTGTTAATACCAAAAGGAACGCAAAATATAAACAACCTCAATTAATGCAATATTTTTGTCGATAGAATATCCAAAGATCAAATATAATAAAAGGGATAGTCTTAAAACCTCGCCAAACGAAATATCGAATGAACAAAATATCGAAAGAAAAAATTAACTCGAATTTTAGAATATCGAATTTCAAAATATTTTGTTTTGAAAATCTCGAATGCGAAAATTTCGAAAATTAAAAAGATATGGTAAATAAGGGAATGGTAAAAATGCATTTAATTTTTTTTAATTCGATTTAATAGTGCTCAATTCAAATTTTATTAACAAATAAAAAAATTTATATACATATGTTCTGAGCGAACCTTTTTAAAAAATCCAAATTATCAATATTTTGCCTTTTTTTCAAAATTCTTTTAATTCTTTTATATTTTATCAAATTTTTCTTATTTAATGGCTTCATTTCACCTATTTTCATCGCTCTATATTATTTTTAGATATTATTAATTCTTTTGAAAGATCGTTAATTATTTTGTAAACACCAGCATTTTTCGTTCCTACTACTGTTTTTAAGCGCCGATGCCATGCCTCAACCGAATTTTGAGTACGGGGGAAATTGTTAGCAACAGCATCGGCAACCGACCAGAATTTAGGTTCATAGTGTGGTTTACCTTTTGATCCTTTACCACTTATATATATTTCTTTGAACCAACAAGCTAAACGTTTGACATCCTTATCTTTAACACTCGAATAAAACGATGAGAAATAACTGGAAACTTCATTTGCCGGTACAAATGCTAAACATTTTAAGATTCGTATTTGCAAGCTGAATAATTCCGACGTTCCGTATTTTGATGCGAGTTGTTCCTTTTGTACTTTTCTCCAAATTATTTGGCTGAAATGAAACAGGCACCCACGAAACTCTGTGTTTGGAAAGAATTCTTCAGCGGCAGATTTAATCGTTTTCTCGAAATCTGAAATTATCATGCGTGGGGCTAGTTTAATATTCCAGTCACAAGCAAGTTTACTTAGTTCATAAAAAACTGAGTGTAGCATTCTTTGGTTTTGCTACTCATCAAGCAAAATATTAAGGGCACACATTCGTCCTCAACCTTTCCATGTATTGTGAATAGTTGGGGTAGAATTAATGGAACTACATGGAAAGTTCCGTCCATTAACCAGCAATCCGATTCTCCCAAAATTTGTAAGCTAGAATGTGTTCCAAGTAAAATTATTTTTTGCTCATTAAAGTCGGATTCTTTTAATATAAATAATTCGCCTTCACAATATCTAATATGTTCTGGTATTGCGATATCAGATAAATTTCTCGGTTCCATTAAACTATTACGTCTAACTCGATAAATTTTTGATTTTTGAGCAATTTTGGATGGTAGGTACACCCTGCATTCCTCTGGAGTCTCGACTATGGAATTTCTTATCACTTGCGACGGTGTAGTATTGGAATTTTTAGCAACCGATTTCAGATTGCTATTGGTACGAGTAACTTCCGATTCCCATGCATTAGGGCTGTGATTATGTTGCGACGGCTCTTTCGTTAACACGGTTTCATCATTTACTTTTCTACTAATAGCGCGTCCCTTACAACCTTGAGCTTTCTTTTGAGAACAGCACCAGTAAAATACATTTTTTAATTTTTTCTCTACTACATACGCATAACCATTCACTATCAATTTATCCTTGCCTTTATTTGATTTCAATAGGTGAACTTGCATGATGTATTAAATTATCCTACGATATAAATTGAGTTATGTAGTTTAAAAAAATTATTCACATAAAAAATTATATTGCAGTTATACCAATTACAATAAAATAGTGTTCTATATTTTCAAGCCTTAAACAAGATTTAAATACAATTTTAATCTTTATAGTCACTGAATTATAATTATTATTTAAAAAAAAAATAAACGTAAAGCGCAAAATTCGCAAGTACACTGAATTTATTTTGATGTAAATTCATTCGAATTTTATGTTGTGTTGTGAATAAACAGAATAATATGTATAATAGGTACAGTAATATTTCACAATTATTCCTGGATCGTTTTAATTTTTTTGGAAAAACAGTTAAGTAATTTTTTCATTTATATGAAATCATTTAGTTTGGATCATACACAATCATGTTTGACCACAATAAAACGCTCGTTTATTAAACAATAAATTTAGGTGATTTGTATTCCCAGTTAAGTAACAGTTAAGTAATTTTTTCATTTATATGAAATCATTTAGTTTGGATCATTCACAATCATGTTTGACCACAATAAAACGCTCGTTTATTAAACAATAAATTTAGGTGATTTGTATTCCCGAATCTCGAATAATAAAAATAATTTTGTAAATATTATTTGCGGCGGCCGCAAATAATATTTACAAAATTATTTTTATTATTCGAGATTCGAGGTATTTTTCGAGATTTTGAAATCGACATTTTGAAATTTCGATATTTTGAAATTCAATATTTTGTAAATTCGAGATTTTGATTTCGACATTTTGATTTCGATATAACGATCGTCGAGGTTTCATGACCAACCCATAATAAAATACATAAACTCATAAAAAATTAATTTATATTTGACAAAAAAAAAATTACCAAATATTTCTTAAAACAACAAATTTTAAAAATTATATTTCTAAAAACAAAACAAAAAAAAAAAAATTCGGCCCTTCGACCCATTCGGCCCTTCGACCCATTCGGCCCTTCGACCCATTCGGCCCTTCGACATTCGGCCCTTCGACACATTCGGCCCTTCGACAAATTCGGCCCTTCGACATTCGGCCCTTCGACATTCGGCCCTTCGACACATTCGGCCCTTTGAAATTCGGCCCTTCGACATTCGGCCCTTTGATATCATTCCGATTTTCACTAAGAAATAAACATTTTCATGATTCGATTTTTCAATCAAATAAAATTACATGTTTTATGAATATTTTCTCATAATTCTTATAGACTAAAAATGTAAATGAAAACAATCGTTTTCCCATATAGTTTCATAGTCAAGAACAAATTTGATGTACGAGGCGGATTGAAAATGAAGCTACCTAATGATAGATGGCAGCACAAACACAAAATTTTTTTGTTTTTTAGAAATTGCGATCTGTCAAACGTCAGCTGTTAAAATTTCACCCAAATTCATCGATTAGTTTATTTGTTGTAGTCGTTTGAAGTGCAGTGATTAAACACTATTATTTGAAAGGGAAAATGGCGAAAGAGACAAAAGAAAAGCTCGATAAACATTACGGTGAGTCTGCTCCGTCAGAATACATGGTAAAATATTGGATTGCTGAATTTAAACGCGGCCGAAGAAGCACTGCAACAATACCATCAACAGGAAGGCCAAAAGAGGTGGTTACTGATGAAAATATCAAGAAAATCCTCGATATCGTTATGAATGATCGCCGAGTCAAGTTGCGTGAGATTGTTGAAATGGTAAACATATCATATGAACGTGTGTTCAATATTTTGCATGAACATTTGCATATGAAAAAGCTATCGGCAAGATGGGTGCCGCGTTTGCTCAGTGTCGAACAAAAACGAGTTCGACAGACCACTTCACAGCGGTGTTTGGACATGATAAAGCGTAATCCTGTTGATTTTTGGCGTCGATTAATTACTGTTGATGAAACGTGGGTCAACCACTACACACCTGAAACCAAAAATCAATCGAAACAATGGGTGGAAGCTGGTGGAAGTGCTCCGAAGAAGGCAAAGGCAGTGAAATCGGCTGGCAAGGTTATGGCCACTATATTTTGGGATGCACACGGAATATTGCTCATCGATTATCTTGAAAAAGGATCCACAATCACAGGAAAGTATTATCGTGCATTATTGGATCAATTGGTTGATGCAATCAAGGAAAAACGACCACATTTAAAGAAGAAAAAAGTGCTCTTTCTTCAAGACAACGCACCGGTTCACACAGCATTAGATACGATGCTAAAATTACGTAAAATACACTTCGAATTGGTTAATCATCCACCTTATAGTCCAGATTTAGCTCCTAGTGACTTTTTCCTGTTTCCAAACTTGAAAAAATGGCTCGCAGGACAAAGATTCATCTCAAACGAAGAAGTGATTATCGAAACTAACGCGTATTTTGAGGGGTTCCCGAAATCGTATTATTCAGATGGTATAAAAAAGTTGGAATATCGTCTTACTAAGTGTGTCGAATTAAATGGAGACTATGTTGAGAAATAAATTGTTTTTGGCAAAAAAAAATTTTGTTTTCCTACTTAGGTAGCTTCATTTTCAATCCGCCCTCGTACCTTATTTTAAGCTTAGTAAAAAATACAGTCAATGTGGAGGCTCTTATTTATAGAGTAGGCTCTGCAATAATCATCTCTTTTATTGCCTCTATTCAAGATTGAATTCGAATATCTTTCTATTGTTATTTTGAATTTGCGATGCATGCTAGATTGTTTTGATTTTTTGTTTTCTTCATGCTCATCGATTTAATTATTTTTTCCACTACTACTTAGTCCTAGAAGGCATCATTATTACGTGTTTTAGTAGCCTGAGAAACAAAATTTCTCGGCTAGTGGTTAATAATATTTTAAATAAATAAATAGTGAAAAATGAACACTAGATGTAATGCGATTAATGGATAGGGAGATTATGATTATTTGACTCAACAAAATTCAAACTTCAAATAACAAAACAAAATGCAGTGTCATTTTAAATTTACGCTTACTACAATTCAGTAAAAAAATTGGGCTACTTCGACATGTGTTTCCCTTGGCTACTTCGACATGTGTTTACCCTGTATTTTATAGAGCCATAATAAAAAAATCTGAGCTTTTATAAGGGAATTAGAAACGAGGAAAAAACGAAACTTTTGATAGTAAAACACACAAAACATATGGGAAATCATTTTTTTTCCTATTGTAAAACAAATTTTTAAACGAAACGTTACAAATTCTTAATTGTGACTTCTGAAATACTTTCATAAAAGTTTGAATTTCAACGTATTTGAATATTTTAGTACAAACAATGTCAAACAAAACACAATATTTAAGTAAAGCTGATCTGTATGTTACGTGTATTATTGTCGGTGTTGATATACTCGTACTAATTTTGTTTAGCTAGTCTCACCCACATAGCATGAATCGCAACATTTACATTGAATTTTGTATATACTCGTACGAGTAAGTCCATTTTTTGTTCGTCAGGTATTTTATCTTTTAATTTTCGATACCAGTCGTAAGATTTATTTCCAATTTTGTTAGCTAGTATCAATGTTTTCGAGTCATTTTTTAGAATTTTGTTAATTTTTTCAGTCAAATTTGGTACGTACGTCATTGATCCACATCTTGTGTCAGTATTTTTTGGTTTTTTATTTTGATGTGAGATAATTATTCCTTGATAACGTGTCCTTAATTTTGTATGTTTTTTTTTTTTTGCCTAAATTCACTTTCAGTAAGATATATTACTCTTTTAACCTTTATGTGATTGACACAGTTTACATCTTATCATAAGTGGCTAAGGTACATTTGTACCTTCATAGGTTTTGTGTGGGAGATGAACTATTTTCGCGTTTACATAATATGACTTCGATTAGATAGCAACTTAAACACTTGCGTTATCAAAAAGGGAATTCGTATTAAATACAAATTACATAAAATAACGATAATTAGAGCGGCCGCTATTTGTTTTTTATATTGTTATCCTTTTTGCATTTGTGCAATACTTTATTCCAATCATTTATAATCGATAATTTGGTCTGAGCGAATATTGTTTCGTGAATATATCCTGCGCAATATCAAATGTGGCAAGTAAACATGGATGAATTATCTCAAGCTGCATTCGCACGGTAAGCTTGATAATCTTTGTAATCGACCAGTTCCAAACGAGCATTTGGCATTCGCTTTTGGCGATTAAGTACGTACCGGCGATGAAATTAATCTTGATGATAAAGGCTCAGAAGGTGTTCAGGTAGGTGTTCAGGGTGTTAATGAATTATCGGACGTTGGAAATGCTTACAATGCATCTGATATTGAAATAGGGCTACATGATGAACAAGTTTCGGATGAATACGAGCCAAATGAAGATAATAAAACTGACGAAGATATTTTTGGTGGAAGCGTATCTTCCATTCACGGTTTTATTACTAAAGATCGTACGGTATGGACGCAAATCCCACCGACTGTTACTCGGATACAGAAACAGAATATTTACCGTCACAAACCTGAACCAGTCGCTTCAACAAAATTCTTATCTGTTGCAGAAACATTCAAATGTATATTTTCAGAGGTGGACACTATTCTACGCGATTCGAATCGGAAAGCTATCAGATTATTTAAAGAATGGAACGCTAATAATCCCGGAAAACCTGCTAAAAGTTGGAAGTGTTTCACCTCCAACGAGTTCTACCCCTATAATGCTTATTACAATTGGTGTAAATCATTCTAAAGTGTGGATTCTTATTCGGTATCTCCACAAAATTTCGAATCATAAATATCGAAAACATAAAATACCGAAAAGAAAACGAATTAAAATTCCGACTCTACAATATTTCGACTGCACAAAATCCCAACTAAACAAAATCCCGACTCCAGACAATCTCAAGCTGATCAAATTGCTTATAAAAGAGGTTTTTCGAGAATGTATTGTATATTATAAATACGTTGTATAATAGGGAAACAATAAAATAGACCTTTTCCGCTTAAAAAGAATTATGAATTAATGAAATCGCATATTATGGGCAAGCCTCTTAAGCAAATTTACTTTTGATTTTATATATTTTCTCTTAAAACTAACTGTAATCGTTTAGTTCTAGGAACATATTGACTTTTGCTGGCACGCTCTTTACTAGCAGTTTTATCAACTCATAAACACCAAGATGAGGCTTAGAAGTAATTATTTGGAGACGTCTATGCCAACCTTCGACTCTTTTTTTGGGTCCTTGGCAAATTTTCTTCAAAAAGATCTGCCACTGACCGTATTTCTGGTGGAGGATAAGAAGATTCAATAATTTTTTCAAACCATACGGCAATTTTTTGGCAATCAGAACCAACCGCCAACCGACTTCTGCTGGCCATGATACAATATATCATCGGCATAATTTCCTTTTGTATTTTACAATGAATTGTAAACAATTTTTGCATGTTGAGCAACTTCAAACGTCCCGTCCATGAGCCACAGTGGAGAATTTGCAAAATGTTTAACATTATATATGGTTCCTAATATGATATTTCTCTGACCATCGCAGTCATGTTCATTTAATACAAAAATTTCCCCTTCTACAGCTCTTTAATTTTCTAGTATATTAATGTTACTTAAAGTCGATGGTTCCGTGACTCTAAAAGCTGCTCTTATATCCTGCACAATATCAAAAGGGGACGAGTTTTTTCTCTCTGAGCTTCTGTAATAGGTAAGTATGAGTGGCATTCTTCTAAATATTGACTGAGCTTACATACATGAGCTGAGCATACATATATAATTATATTTTAACACTCATACTATTTATTTAATAAATTTATTTATTTATTGGCATAAATTTAAAATCATTTAACTAACGCATCAAGTTTTGAGCAAGAGCTAATTCATAAAACAATGCTTAGCAAATGGTAAAGATAACATAATTTACATAAAAGGTGTCTTTAAATATATAACAAAGTTAGGCCCAGCAACTTAATATCACTCAGCATCGACATTCTTTTGCTTCTTCGCTAGATTCTTTCATTGTCTCATTTCACAATGATAAATAAATTATTCTCCAATGCTTGGGTAAGGATTCTGTGGTTTGAAATGGTTCACAAACATACCAAAGGTTTTCCGGTTGGGAAATTTCCGCTCGTACTTATATAAAAATTTAAATTTTGAAGAATTACGTTTAATTTAGATTTTTGAAGAATAAACTTACAATACAATTGATAAATAGGTTTCGAAATTCTATATTCCTATATTAAATTCTATATATCTACATTAATTTATTGAACTACTTTTATTACTAAAATAATGGTGAAACTTATATTATCAATGCACTGGAACAATTCATCTAATTTTCGTATCTTTTATCTTTTATTAAGTATTTATTAAATAAAGCTAAAATGATTCAAAAAATCAGTAAAGTAAAATAGAAATATACAGAAATGTAATAACATAGGTACAGTAATGTAATAACGAAAATCTCGAAAAAATCACGACTCTTAAAAATAAAATTTGCGCGATTTGTGCCACCAATTTAAAAGTTCTCGCTGGAATGTCAGAATGGATAATTTCTTTTACACACTACCCATAAAGCGTTTGTTGTTATCGAAGCAGTTGACAATGGTAGGTACTATAAACCAAAACCAAACCTCCATCCCAAGGGAATCCAAGAAATGTGCAAGTAAGGAATAATATTCGTCCTACTTTGGGTTCAGCGACGATGGGAAAGTGAGTATTTGCTCGTATGTTACAAAAAGGAATCGCATTATAACATTTTTGTCGATGATGGACACTAGAAGTAATACGGATGGTCCAAAAAATAAAACGGGAAATGATTTTGTATTACAATGCCACCGAAGGAGGAGTCGATAATATGGATAAGATGGTGACGCATTATTCGACAAAATGTAAGGTGCTCCGGTGGGCACAGGCTATATTCTACAATATACTGGGTGTCGCCACTCTCGCTGAATTTATAATCTACAGTCAAAACAACCCCGAAAAGGTCAAATCTCCACAAATCTAGTCAAACAATTGGTCATGAACAATTGGTATTGAAGACCTTGCGAAAATCAAAAATTCAATTCATGAATTGTAGCTATTTTCTACTAAATCGGGAATAGAGTGTATGTTAGGCCATCCTGTAATCGTTTTTACTCAACCATCTGTATATGCGACTAAAACTGGAAGTTTGCATTCAGGAAGCTGTTTTAGTTTGTCGGTTGACTTCATCTTTTCAGCGAAAAACTCGAAAATGCTGCTCGATCTGCAAACGGCCAATTTGTAACAAAAAAGCAGAAACCATTACAAAATGCAATCAGTGTTCACTTTAAATTGGAAATAATAAATTTGTGACTGAAAATAGGTGTTTTTCTATTTTTATTTGTTTCATCGTTCTTTTTCTTGGCTTCATATGTACAAACGTACCTTTGTCATGCGTTTAAGGGGTATTATTTGATTTGGCGGAATAAGTAAATAATTTTGTTCCACACTTTGGTTGAAAATAATTATAATCGACTTAAAAAAGTTCAATAGAGGCTAAATAAAATCATCAAGCATAGAGCCCAAAGCGAAAATAGAAAAACATTAGATTGATAACAAAAAAGGTACAATTGTACCTTGTCACGTACATAAAGAATGAATAAATACGCTACATTTCTGTTCAATTCAGAAACGTATTAGACGCAATTTTTATTTTATATCATTCTGTTTTTATAATTTTTGTCCGTCTATGTAAATTTAAGTCTAAAAATGCCAAAGAGTTAAAATATGTAATTTCACCTTACAAAGGTTAGAAGATAAGGTTAGCACTTTATTTATATTGTTGAGACAAGAATTTAATGTTGGTATATGAAATGAATTAATGGAGCATATGAACATTCCAAAATTATACAAAAAATTAAAACAGACACATTAGACAACAAATTTAAAAATTAAGAAAAGAAACAAAAACAAATTGAATTTTGATAAGAAAAATGTAACGTGATTAATTTAACTGATACAATCATCCGAGAAGAATGTTATATGGCATTGAATTTTGGCCTAATTTTGGTTTCCGGGTAGAACAGAACAAAATTCCAGGTTTAGAAATTTTAACCGATTTAGAGAATATTTTATCGGAAATAAGGGAAGATTTTGTGGACGAGAAAAGAGCTCAAACAACAAATGTTATAACACAATTTTTAAATTAAAAATCTATACATAATTCCGAATTGTAAAAAGAGATAACTAAATTTTTAAAAGAGAATCCAAATCTATGTTTAACTAAATCCGATAAAGCTAACAAGACGGTGCTTTTGAACAGAACAGATTACAAAAATAAAATGACAAAACTTTTAAGTGATACAGAGGTTGTGGTAATTTGGCGTCTACTGGAGGGGGGGATCAAAGTTGAGTAGAGTAATCTACCAGCTCCGTAACCTTTCGGTAGGGTGCACATTACGCGAGCTGTTCTGGTCATGTTTTAGGCAGCTGGATGGGTACAATTGTGGAAGGGGTAACCTGGTCACAATTCGCAAGTGTACGTACTGCCTCCTCGTGGCAGTCACTGGTAACTGAGGCCCTTTGGTACTTCTGACCATTTGGCACAGGCTAAAGTAAGGCGCTAAAGGAGAAATCCTTGATAAAAAACCTTAATCTAAGGTGGAACAGCATATGCCGATGGATGAATGGCTGATAGGTTAATCAGTCCAAAGTATGCGGACTCTGGATACCAGGCACCCTCCAGTTTTATTTAGCCTTCCTGTGGTAAAGCTGGGTGTCCCACTGGCGACTCTCTTTTCCCAGCAACTCGTGGGAATAAAATGTTTAAACAAAGTAAAAATAATAAGGACGATAACGCTCCTAAAGCGTCATGCACCAGCGATAGTTCCGCGGTGGTGTTCGAGGACCTCGGCCCTCTTTCCGCTGTGGGACTCTCGATGAGTGGTCTATCGGATGGGGAGCTCCGTTCGGGGATTGAGAAATTAGTTCTCAACTTCGACATTGCCACCTCAGGAGCTGAGAACTCGGCCCCCGTAAGTGGGGGTATCGCCTCTGTGAAAGCAGGGGGGAGCAAAGTCATCGGGGAGGACCCGAAAGGAACTGTCATCATCATTGACAAACCTTCCGCGGCTCCTCGCGTGAAAATGTGTGGGGCCGCGCAGAATCGGTACAAGAGGCTTCTTGCTGAGGGCAAACCGCCCGGAAGCGAGACAAGGCTTCTGGCGATGCGGCCACAAAGGGAGTCTTGTGCTCCCGCAGAGGCCCCACCGTCAAAGAGGGTCCGCTCGGATGAGGGTACTCCACCGGCACAAAAAAAGGCCAGGGGAGAAGAATCTGTCCCGACGGTCTCGGGTTCTGCGGTCCGGTCTGGACTTACCTTCATCTTGCCCACTGGTTTTCCAGAGGTTGTCCCCACTGGAGAGCAGCTTAAGGCTGTCCAGGAGGGCATCCTAGATAAGGTGCTGGAGCAAGAGGCCAAGGAGCTTAAACCTAAGTTCCTTGGCAGTCAGCTTCGGCCTGGTTGGCTGGTACTAACCTCTGCTGACCGGGCCATTGTTCAGTAGCTCAGGGAGGCCATAGGCAGTATCAAGCCATGGGAGGGTGCGCAGCTGATCGTGGCCGAGGCGGAAAACCTGCCTCGAGCCAGGATTGTGTTCGGCACCTTCCCAAATAGTGCTGAATTGCCCACGGAGAAGCTTTTTGGTTTTATAAAAAGCCAAAATGAGGGCATGCGGGCGATCAACTGGAGAGTGAACAGGAGAGAGGCGAAAGGCTCTTCGGCCTTTTTCACGTTCTCTATGGACCACTCTTCAGTTGAGAAGCTCAAGCGGGTTGGCTTTAAGGTCAACTATAAGTTTGGGACTGTACAATTGCATCCCAAGGGTGGTCAGAGTGGAACTAAACCGGCTTCTGTCGGCGGGGTGAGTACCTTTTTGAATTTCTGATCTCAAATAATGTAGACATTTTCAATAGGGGAAGGAAACCTACTTTTATAAATGCGATTAGGCAAGAGGTCCTAGATCTGACACTTGCTAGTCCGCATTTCAGCGACTTGGTCAAAAACTGGCATGTGTCTGAAGAGGCCTCATTATCGGATCACTTGCACATCAGATTCGATTTGGCGGCTGAGACCATGCAGCGGCAGGAAATCAGAATTCCAAAACTGACCGACTGGGACTCTTATAGAGTCTCACTCGAATCAGAAATGCCCTCGGTTGTGGGGAACATAGAGTCTCCAAAGGATTTGAAGATCTCTTCAAACCAGCTGCATAATTCTGTTACGACTGGAGTAAATAAATTAAATTATTGTGGTTCAAGCAACGGTACGGCACGTAGCCCATATTCTGTAGCAGTTTGTGATTTAAATATATATTCCGATATGGTTAGTGTTATTGTATTATATAATACATAAGCGATACATATTCTTGTTTTTTATTTTATTTTTAAGCGGGAATTCCTCATCAATAGATGTAATTGTAAATCTGTGATTTCTCTTAGTGATGTTTGTTCAGACCAATTGATTGTATTGTATATTATCTCTAATGGGAATTGTTTTAGTCATATATTTTTTTTGTGAGGGGATATGTTATTCCGAATTTCTAGTGTAGGGGAATTAATATATTAATATTAGTATTACCTATACAAACTGATTACAAATAATTTATATAATTACTTGTACATAGGAACAAATTGGTATGACAAGAATATTTAGAAAAATAATAATTAGTTATGTCAGAGAGGCCACTGCGGCTATAGTGTTATTTATTGGGAAATAAAATTGGTTATTTTGTAGTGTTTTATATTTTCTTCTGGAACAGTTTTTTTTGGTAATTGTTTTTTTTTAAACTTTACCTATTTCCCTACCAAAGTTAAATATAATTATAAGGTGTATAAAACGTGCACATAATTGTTAAAGTTCATACCCCAAAAAAGGCAAAAGTATTTAACAAAAGTCCTTTTATTACTTAAACGGGTAAGAATCGCTGTGCAATTTAGTGAGTTTGGTACTTTGTTGAAATTATTATTTTCTTTATCAAGATGGGATCCGTGTGACCAGTCAACGGTGAAACTGGGAAATAAATCAAAACGTTATTGGATATATACATAGTGCTATAGTTTTGCGGGTGAGTTTGCTCTGTTGCTGGTTATTTCTGGGATGGTTTGGCTTATATATTTGTTCTTGGTTTGTACAGGGCCTCATTAGCCACTTTGAATTGGTTAAACCGTAAATGTTTATTTTCTACAAATATACCTGATCATATGGCTTGGATAAAACAACAAAGCGACTGACGCATCCAGAAACAACAGATCTTCAATTGTGTGACCTTGATCAGTAATTTTAAGATCAAGTGTAAAGTGTATATTTATTTCAATTTTTTTTTTTTTGGTTCTTAAATCTTGTGTTTAAATTATTAAATTTCTTTTGTATTCTTAAGTTAACACATAGCTACTTAATTATTTAAATTTCTTAAAGTAATTATATTTTATGGTAAAGTGAGTGGTTGTGATCGCAACAAGTAACAATTTTTTTCAGAAGATACAAACCATAAGGAGCCATCGAGTACTCAATGGATACTTAGGGGTGAGTTTTTTTTAGTTTTACAATAAGGTTACAATTATTTACAACACACTTAACCATAAAAAAAATATATTTAAAGAAAGCATCATAGCTGTTTCAAAAAAAAAAAAAAATGTCTATGTATTCTAATATTTTATTTAAATATAATTAAGTGTTAGTTTAAAGTTTAAAAAATGGAATAATCGTCTTTTTTTGTTGTTGGTGATGAGTAAGGTTTCGTGGTGGATCATATAGCTTTCAAAATAAATTTTTTTTTTCTCTTCAAAATATTTCTTTTCCTCTCAACACGATTTTTTTTTGTGGTGTCTTAGTTAATATGGCAGCAACGAACCCCCTAGAGGCCACTGAAGTCTATCCCTATCAAACGTGTTGGCTGACCATAAAGACGCGAAACAATTCTATACACTTGGCTTACGAGAACAGCTGCCCAGTTAAGCGAAGAGATTCCAAGATGGCCCCTTGGTGGAACGGGACGCTGGGTAAACTGAGGAAAAAAACGAGAAGATTATTCAAGAAAAGGCTAAACGCACCGGTGAATGGGGCGAGTATAAGATGGCCTTGACGGAATTTAATCTCGAACTAAGGAGATCCAAAAGGGCTACCTGGAGGAATTTCTGTGAGGGAATCAATGAATTGCCCTCTGCAGCTCGTCTCCAGAAAGTCCTTTTCAAGGATCATTCAAATGGTTTAGGACTTCTCCAGAAGCAAGATGGGGGGTTCACTGAAAACCGGAAGGAAACCTTAGAGGTACTGTTAGAGACCCACTTTCCGCATTCAGTAGTGGTAGGAGCCCAAGAGGACTCGCATGATCCTTCAAGTGAGGTGGCCTATGCGCCTCACAGTAGGATCTGGAGTCTCTCTGGGAAAATTTTCACACCCAGCAAGGTGCGATGGGCTACTGGGTCTTTCAAACCTTTCAAATCCGCTGGAAGGGATGGTATCTTTCCAGCTTCACTTCAAAAAGGTATTGAGGAAATACTCCCCAGCTTGATCCAGATGTTTCGGGCAAGCCATGCTTTTAACTATATTCCGAAACTGTGGAGGAAAGTAAATGTGGTCTTTATACCAAAGGGCAGAGGTCGTCCAGACACCCAGGCCAGGGCATATCGGCCAATTAGCCTCACATCGTTTCTTTTGAAGACGATGGAAAAAATCCTGGACTATCAAATAAGAAGTGAGGTCCTTGGAAAGAATCCGCGCCATCAATTCCCCTCCCCGGCTTATAATCTGTCAAAATTTTGTTATAAAATGTTGAATATATTAACCGAAAAAAGCAAATTCACCATTAAAAATTCATTTATTTTCAAAGATTTAATTAAAACTGTCCAAACTGACGATAATGATATAGTAGCATCTTTAGACGTAGTATCATTATTTACGAATGTATCTGTAGATACCGCAAAATTAGCAATTTCGTAAATTAAACTTAAAATTGTATATTAACCAAAAACGATTTTTGTAAGATTTTAGACGTTTGTATGATAGATAATAGTTATTTACTTTTACCAATTAACATTAAAAATTAAAAAAAAAAAACAACAAAAAAAATTCAAAATTATTACTAAAATAATTCTATACCAACAAGAACTTGATTTGAATCTATTCATTAGGGGATGAAAATACACGGCATTGTTGTTGTAAAATTCCCAAAGTAAGACGGCAATTGACATCATTAAAAATTTAATCAATTCATTTTACAATTCACTGAAGAACAAGAAGACACGAATAACTCTTTGGCATTTTTAAACTTAAATTAAATAGACAGAATGGTACAAAAAGAAATTGCGTCGAATACGCTACTGAATTTTATTTCAATTCACCCGAAATTTAGCGTATACATTCATTAAAAGAGTAATACATCTTACTGACAGTGAATTCTGACAAAAAAAAACATAAACAAAATTAAGGACACGTTATCGAGGAATAATTTTCCAGAAAAACTCATTAATAAATTGATAACAAAACCCCAATAAATACATACCAAAATAAAAAACCAAAAAATACTGAGTAAAATCATCTGGTCAATGACGTACGTACCAAATTTGACTGAATAAATTAAGAAAATTCTAAAAAAATGACTCGAAAACATTGATACTAGCTACCAAAATTTTAAATAAAGCTTACGATGGTTATTCAAAATTAAAAGATAAAATACCTGAAGTACAAAAAGACGGTCTTATATACAAAATTCAATGGAAAGGTTCCATGCTTCATGCTATGTGGGAGAGACTAACTAAACAAAATTAATAAATTCCAACAATGTCACACGTATGTAACATACAGATCAGAGGTGCAATTATGTATCTCTCGTATTACGAGTTACGAGTTTCGAGAACTTGAAATAGGTTGACAAATTTTCTTTAAAAATAATTATTTTAATCATTACGAGTTGTCTATCGTACTCAAAAACTTCTACGAGTAAAAAAACAACAACAAGTCGCAATTACGAGAACTCGTAATGTCTACACATAATCGCCTTTTCACAATTTCTCGTAGCTCGAAACTCGTAATGCTTAAATAATCGCAAAACACAAATTTGATTTTGATAATGGGGCCACTTTAGGATATGATTGAACAAACAAAGAAAACACAATTTTTAAAAAGCGTGTCATATTTTAACATCCAAAAATCAAGTAAATTACAAAGTAGATTATAAACCGTTTCCAAACTAGCTAATTATAAAAATATTATTAAAAATTTCGTAAAACCAAACTAAAATTTTACGTGTATAAAATTAATTTGTTACTCGTATATACAAAACTGTACATAGAAAATAACAACATAAAATTGGCTTGGTCAAGGACACTGTGTAAATAAAATGTTTTCCGTGTCGAGACCAACAAAATAAACTTTGTTGTTTGTTGTGAAAAATAGTTTGTATATACACAATTGTTATATAAATATTGTTATGACTGTATGTTTTAATATATTCGTAATTTTTATAATTTTTTTTAGTTTTTAATAATTTTTGGTGCCTTGAAAATGATTTAAATTTAATTAAAACAAATACTAATATTGTTTATGGAAAATTATTTTAGACAACCTCATTTTCAGATGCTACTTAACTAATTTCTAAAGAAACTAATGATTACTGCGCCAATGTAACATTACAAACAGCAATACAAACCACCGTGCAAACTAAAAGCAAGATGATATTAACTCTCGCAAATCCTTATTTGGTTTTCAAACATATGTTACGCCGCCCCTGATTGCGTAATCATCCGCGCAATTGTATATATGTAGTTTACTTTATATATCAAATATGAGCGTTCGTTTATTTTTCTTTCATTGTATTGTGAGTTTACTGTATATGGGGAAAATTAAATTGATGTCACGTGCACCGGGTGCACCACTCATTTGTTTTAATTTGTGTACCTCGTTTAGTAGAATAGAGATGATAATTGGCTTGATATTGTTGTGTCTTCTCTTGTAGTGTTATTCTAGTATGTTCGTTTAAGAGAGCATTTTTGGTTTTTTCTTTGTTATGATGTTGGTGTGACGTGTGTGTGAGTGATGCATACGTGGCTATACGACGCGAGAGCGGGTGTTCGGTAGCGAAGATTTTTTTTTGATTATTCGATGTAAAATAATAATTTTAACAAAGTTAAGTTGTGAGTGGATTTCTGATCGGTTGAGTTGTTAAAATTTCTGTTAATTTTTCCTTAAAATTATCAGACGTTTTTCATACAGTTTTTTGTTAAATAAAGTTCGAGTGAGACAAATAATTGTTAAGTAATTCAATTAATTTTTTTATTTAATACGTGTGTGAAAAAAAAAATATAAATTTTAATAATAAATATATAAAAGTTAAATTTGTTTTTGTTAAAATCCAAAAAAAATTTGAGTTCTTTACATAAAAATCAGTCTTCAGTTGCATAGACGCATACAGAACGATTCTAAAATTCAAAAATTTAAAGAAAAGGAATAGAAAAAAAATTCACATTCTTGTGAGTCACTATTGTGATTGTGTTTTCTTAATCAGTGCAGTTAAACTAAATTTGAAAAAAAGATCAAAGCGCGCATCAAAAATAAAATCAGGTAAAAGCGTACTAAAAACTTGGGGTCTCTATATACGAGTCGGACACGCATTCAATATAAGTTTGAAAATTTAAGTAAACCAATCATGCGTGTTTAGTGCGTTTAAAAAAACAATAAACATTTTTTAATTAATTTTGTGATGAAAAACAGTTAATTTATTGATAAAAAGTGCCATTTATTAAATCACGTTGATGGCAATTTGTGAAGTACCATATTTGGTGAGCGGCGACCTGCCAAACCAGCGGGCCGCAGGCGGAGTGTGAGGGGTTATCTGCGTCAAGTGTGCGAGTGAGCAGATCAGGCCGGACGGGTCTAAAACAGGTACCGTGTAGTTTCTATATTATATAACTAAAAAAAAAAAAAAAATTCTTTATGATTAACGTAATTTTGTGGGTTTTTTTTTTGATTGATTCCAATTTTATTGTGAGCCTATTTTGACTGTCACAGGTTTTTTTTCTCCCCGTTTCTTTTATTTATTTTAAAATATATACATCAGGGATGATCCAAGAGTATTTCTGATAGTACTTTTTCCATGCACGAGAGAGTACTCTTTCAGGCCCGAAAGTACTTTTTACTTGAAAAAAAATATCAGCTTGTTTGAAGAAGAGATCTTTGGGTTTAAAATTTTATTGATTTTTACCCCTCCTTCGGCCCCATTGCCCATACCAGTATTATTAAAGGTTTAATGCGACAATCGTCGAATCGCATTTGTAAGCGATAATTTAGTTTGATTTTTTTCGTTGCTTGTGATGTTTTTTAATGAAAATATATAAAAACCTAAATGGCTTAAGAAAGTAATCAACATAGATTTAATTACGAGTTAATAACAAGAAGAAACTAACCGAAGGATCCCGTTTTACCGAAAGGAATTTCAATAAAAAATTCTTGCTACAATTTGATTTTTTTTAAAAGCTATTATTAATAGTTACTTACGTCACAACGGCGGTAAATGAGTTGTTACGAGGCGACGAAGGAGCTACCAACCCAGTAAAGTTCATTCATTTCTTTTAATTTAAAAAAAAATAGGCCTGGTGTTTTGCTAAACCGTAATGACTCATTTTCTGGTTTGAAATCTGTCATGCAAACATAAAACTACTACTTTTTATTTTAAGAAAATTCAATCAAAAAATTTTAATTTAGATTTCAACTTAAGATTTTGTTGAAATTCCATCTAAGAATTCGTAACGACGTTTTATATTTTGCGATTTTCCAGTCATCTTTGGATTTTTCAGGAATTCTATGTTTGTATAAAATAAAGATTGCAAATTAACAGCCGGAAGATTGGAATAATCTAAAAAGCATTTAACCGTTTTAAGCTTCCATCTCAAATTTCGAAAATCCGCGTATACGAATATTGCTTAGTATTGAAGTAGCTGATGGTTGCAGGACGAACCCAAACATATCTAATTTTCCAAATTATTTTGTTTTTTTCTTAAAATAACATTCGATTAATTGAAACAGCCCGAATACTTGAGTTAAGGTTTTAAACTGCCGCAGAGTAAAAGACTTTTCGAATAATCTAAATATTCTGGGGTTCGGTGGTTAGTGTATCAGTGCCAGCTTTTGCTAGTAATCACTGCCATATTTTTCGTTGTCTCTGGAGTATTTAATGACATCTCACTTGTTCATCTTACATTCACTATTGTTGTCGGTTCCAGTACCAATATTGCCATTGCCCGTAGTTTTTATTTATTATTTTCTTTAATCTCGGATTTAGTTCCATTTTCATTATCACTGGTTTTATTTTTATCTAAAGCTGTTTTGTTTTTAATTTTATCGTTTGTATTTGTGTTAAATTTAAATACAATATATTTCGACCCTTTGCAATATTATCATCACTGGAGTTTTTCATTTTCTCCGAACTGTTTTGTTTTTGTTCAACTGTTTCACTTGGAAGTACTACTAATTTCGCTTAAGCATATAATTAACTGATGTACTGAGATCTCGATATGTTTGCTGTTTCCTGGAATAACGGTTACTGCGATTGAACAATTGGTTGCAATTTAGTTTTTCCACTATTTTGGCTGCATTTTCCAGTATGATTTGATTTTGTTTCGGGATGACACCGATTGTATTAAATAAATTGAAGTTCCGATTAATACCATTGTTCTTCAACAATCTTACTTATCATATTATTTATTTTATAATTGGTTTCTGCAATCTACTCGTACGCTAAATTTCCAGGTTTTCTCTGAATTGATTGGCGTATCGATCTCATAGTTCTTGAAGAAAATTATTTTGAGTTTGTATTATACCGTTCATCGAGATATTATTTTGTGAAACTTGATTTTCTCATGGAATTTTTCCCATTTGTTTAGTTGGCTTCAGATCAAATGGAATCATTAGGAATTCCACCCATCCGTCTTCTAGAAGCGATCTGCATTTTTTTATTTCCATTGTACGAGTACTCAATATGAGGTTATTTTCTCAAAAATTTCGTAAATTTCACAGTTATTGTTCGAAACGTTCTCAATAAATTTTTAACTTCAAGTTTCTCACTATCGCAGTTTAAATAGCCATTTTTGTTAATTGATATTCGTATGTATTAAATTTTGTCATTTTGAATTTACTCCAAGATTATTAAAAAAGGGCGCCAATCCGGCTCGAAGGACCACGAACAAAGTGTCGCCAATGAGTCCGGTCTGAATTTCTGCATAAATACATTTGTAAAGCACAGATGTCTAAAGTTTATTTATTGTTGTAGAATTGGAAATTTCTCGTGTCTGGTTGTAAGGCGCTGGTCAATTCAATCTTTTGTGAATTCTCCGTATCCAAGTTAAGTAGCAGGTCGAATGATCGTGGTAGTTCTCTCGTTTCCAAATCTCAGGCGAAGATCAATAAATCGAATGCGGCTTTTCTCGTATCCAATTTAAATTGAAGGTCAAAATGGATTTCCTCAATCGTATCAATGTCATCCAAATGTGCTTTATAGAATTCGCCGTTCACACGCTTTTCGATAGCTAGGATTTCCTTCTACTCGTTTATATTTAATGAAAATACTTTTTTGGGTCGAAAGTACTTTGGTACTTTTTCAAATTCAAAGGAGTCAAAAAAGTCCTAATCCAATACATAGGTACATTTTATTCACAGCTTTATCATCGTGTAGCCACGTAGGCAAGACACTATTGTTTATTGATTTTTTTTATGCTTCCGTTATTTCTTCTTATTCGATTTTTTTTCCTTTTCTATCAGATTTTATGATCACTTGTTATTATTACTTACCGTTGTTATTTTTCACATGTATTTGTTACAATAGTTACAGTTAAATTTTCATCCACCATCATTAATCATATTTTTCGTTATCAGCATTACAGTTATTCTTTAGCAATTTTTTTTTATTTCTTCTTCTTACGGGTTTTCTGGTTTTGCTATCAATTATACTGTTGTTGTTCTTTTTATTGAGAAAATATTCGATTACACCATGAGGGAGTAATCTTCGATGGTGTGATCGGATTAGTTGTGAGGTAGGCTCCTAGCGCTGGGTCGGTTCTTTCATATTCCTACGGTAGTGTTGTTCTCTTATGGCAGGCTGTCAGAGAGAGCAACACATGTGTTGATCATTTCTCAGGGATGATGGTGTGGCAGACATTGTTTAGTTTTTCTTTTTCTTCGTTTTTTGGTTATTCTTTTTCTCATGCGGTTATTCAAACAGGGGATCAAGTCTGGAAACCCCAACGACACACCGTGAGCTCTAGCCAGCTACCAGACCGCACCAGACCTCTGATTCCATCTTCTGTTAACGAAATCTTACCAGTTCGTTACACATCTTGAATGACCAATTACACTATTTCACTGCGTTCGGCTCAAAACATTTCAATTTTTTATAAAGTTTGATTCTGAAAAAAAAATTTGAAATAATCCATCCTGAAATAGGCCTCAATGATCAACGCTATTTAAATACCAAAACCGAAAGCTAATATCTTATATCGCGCCAATGGAGAAATCAGAGAATTCCAATTAGCATCAATAAACGTTTTTATCAAATAAGAATAAAACTACCTTCACAATATTAATTGCTGTTGATGAAAATGGATTGGTCATTTTTGCGTCTGAATTCCTTGGAGGTGCGATTTCAGACAGAGAAATATTCCAAAAGTCGAATATATGAAATAAATTACAATGAGGCGACTTTCTGTTAGTGGATAAAGGTTTCGACAACTCGGATTTGTTATCAAATAAGGGTGTTGTTTGAAATATACCCGTTTTTTAAGATTATGCGCTATATTTCAAAAGAAATCACAAATTAGGAAAGGAAAACGCAAGCTATAACGAAGCATAAATTATCGATTCAGATAACTCAATAAATAAAGAATAATTAATAAAATATGGAACAAAATATTATTCTTAATATTTCTGTATTTGTATAATATTTTGGGCCATCATACCTTCATTATATTTTATATTGTCCATTAAAATCGCTTGTGAGGTAGTCACAATAAAATCAAGTTTATGAATTTTCGTGACATGCATTTGCATCTGGCATTGAGTAAAATACTAATGATTCCTTTTCATTCGTTCGCCTTGGATATATTTAGCGTCAGAAGGTTAACCACTCCTGCACTAATCCCATCGGGCGTAGCCGCTAAAAAATTGTGATCTTGATCTATAAATAAACCGACTAAGTACAATAATTTTTTGTTCTCATAGTAGTGATAACACAGTGGCATACTGGGTCAATTATTCTCGTTATTATTTCGTTTCACCACAGAACCTTTGGATTGCGGTTTTTCCTTCGATATTTACTCTAGATTTGTCGTCAACATAATTAATTTTGTGTAAGTAAATTAACATTAAATTTTCACAATAACCGTGATCGTGAAAAATATGCTTTAAACTAGCATTGCGGCATTGTAATTTATCAGACTGTTAGTGAATTCTTCTGTTTTTGATGCACTGAGTTGCACTAGTTGTTTTGGGCAACTTTTATTCAATTTTGATTCACCTACAAAGCCATAAAATTCTGTGGCAAATAAGCTAGCACTTATTTGCTTACAAGCCGAATATATGCTGGTACCGGCTAGGCAAGTGCATGAAGCCTTTATAATTGGCCGCTGTTCTTTAGTCGCATTTAATAGAATATTATAGTCGATTGATTTTTTCGTTTTGGCGCTACAAGTAATTTAAAAAAAACAAACCGGAATTAATTGAAAACAAAATTTTCTTAGAGAAGGGTGAATAAAACAGCCTTCTGTTTTGCTAATCGCCTTTACTGCCACCTTTACCTTAAAATATAATTAAATAATGGCAGGAGTCAACCATTCCATATTTTTATTGTCCAGGAGCCCTATTCTCGAATTCCACATCCATTTTCCACATGTGGACATTTGTCAAAATTCATAAAAATTGAATTATTTTGGTACTAAGGGAATATTTCCGAATGAGTATAAGCAGTTGGAAGAAATTCCCCATACAGGAAAATGTCCATACCCCATGTGTTTTATATACGAATTAAAATTTTCGAACGTTTTGATGAATTTTGACAGATGTCCGCATGTGAAAAATGGATGTGAAATTCGAGAATAGGGCCCCAGTGCTAATAAATTTAGATATTGTTCATTAGTATCTGTGATGGCTGCTGACAGGCTGCAGGCACAACTTTTATTTGGCAACTACTACTTCTATTAAGACCTTGCCATAAACTTAATTTAAGTAAAACATTTAATTTGTTAATATTTTGGTTTATGCAACACTAAAGTAAAATTGTACAAAAACTTAATTTATTTGCAAGCAGTTTGTATGTCTGACCAAAAACACAACATGAAACAATTTTTAAATATTTATAAGTTGTGCGACAGAAACAGGGAATACACAATTTTTTGACGTTAAGCTTAATTTCACTATTTTAGATAGAATTCGATAAAAAACCGAGTTTTTATTTTTAACACAAAAATTTTATTGCTTCATGTTATTAATTTTCACCAAACAGTTCGATATATAGAAAATTTCATTCTCATTCTATCGTGAAATCGAAGGTGCTGACAAAAAATAGCGGTAGATATTTTTACTATAAGCATACCCCATTGGTTTATTAAAACAAAAAATGTAAAATTCTTTTATATAGCAACAGTGTTCTGGTGAAAATGAAACAAAAGCTTACTACAAATCGTGAGGTCAATAAGTCGATACACATTATATAGATGGCAGCACAAATTTGGTTAAATCGAACCAGAAATTACTTCCTGGAAAAATTTCAAGCTCAGAAATTATAAAAAAACAAAACAAATTCACCAAATATTAAGAAAGGGTAAAAATTGCTATAGACCCCTGAGGTACACTAGCAAAGATAAATTTAGTGACACGTAGTATTTTACATCGTCAGAGCCAACTTTGATGTATTTTTCAAAATGAAAGTTGGAAAAATATATTTTAGGCATAATTTAATTTAAATATTTCGGCACTGAATATTTATTATACCTAATACCCATATACATAGCTTTTTTGTAAATTGTTGTTAAAAGTATTTAGAAAACTTTTAAAACAAATGCTTTATAACGTTTTTGGTTTTTTCTTTGAGAAAGTTGAAGTTAAAAAAATCATTTTTGCTACGGATTCGTATGGGGAACAGTAAAAAATTAGACCACTAAAAAAGCTGATAAAAAATTATGACGTATGATTACGGTTTTGTACTCTCGAAGGCTCTCGTTTTATAGGCTATTATCTAAACACATCAATAGCAACATCGGTTTCGATTCTGACCTAGCTCTTAAAATGTCACAGACAACTAGAATACACTAAATCGTTTTTAATGCCGAGGACCACTCCTCGGTGGCCACTTCACCAAAGTGAAGCTCAGCTTGGCATTTCTTTGCTGTTTCATGAAACATGATTTCGAGTTGATTTTTAATTCACAAGTTGTGTTCTGTGAATAATTAACTGCATATAATGCGATCATAAGTAACCGATTTCGTTGCCAGCACCAACAATTGATTAATTTCAAACGTTGCTGTTCCATAAAATGGTGACCAGAAAAAAACTTATAAGGAAAAAGCGCAAATGAAAAAACCTCAACGTTATAAATGCGGGCAGCAAAAAAGCCACCAAAATTAATTTGGGGACTTAAAAATAATATCTGTCTTAAAAATAATATCTGTATTTTTATTTTTTTTTATCATATTGTAATAATAAAAATATATTAATTTAAGAGCTTTTGTTATGCCATTCTATCCTCACATATATAAATATTCTTCCTGAGGGACACTAACAAAATTTAAATTTAACATGGAAAGATACAAACTTTGTTTGACTATAAATTTTTATTTTTAGTAGTATTAACATTTTATTTTTATAATTCCTAATTCCCAATATACAGGATTTAGTTTTTCTGTGGTGTAGAATTAATAAAATAAAAATAAATTAATTTGAGCAAAATAAAGCCAAATTGGAGGATTTTTTTCATTTATTAATTTTCTTATATTTTCATAATCCTTTTAATAAAAAAAAAAAAAAAAAACCAACAAAAAAAATATTTCGAATTAAATAAGATTTTATTTTATTTTATTCCAAGAACTTTTATTTTAAACGTAAATGGGATTAGGATTAAACAAAAAAAAGCAAAAAAAATTGTATTTGATATAGAATTTGTTTTCTTTTGTGTGTGGTGACAATGAGATTAGTTTTGACTATTAGTTTAATATGTTTATTGGACAGGAGCAAATTTGAAACATTTCTATAGAAAAACTTTCCATAATTTTATTGATTACAAAGAAATTGCGAAAAATTGACCAATCGAGAACACCTAAAAATCACACAGTCGCTGTTAAAATAAATGTCCTGATTTTTTATTTTACTAAAGCTCCTCTTAATAAATTCGCTTGTTATATATGCTGATTAAACTAAACTTGTTTTCCAATCATTTTCTGACAAAGGGAAAGCAGAATTTCAAATATCCCTAAGAAAAAAACATTGAAGTTGAGCTTTTTATTGGGCTTTAAAACGTTTTAATTTAATTGTAAATATCCGCTCAGAATTGATTCGATCTTTGAGGCGAAATTGTTGATAGCAAGGTTCCGGATAGCAAGGTACGTCGAGACACAGTATAACAGGAGCAAAACAGACCCAACGAAGAACCAAGATAATCGCTGCGCAATGAAAAGAACGGTGAAATGACAGATAAAGAGAGGGCTGCAGTGTGGCAGTATATTTTCTACCAAGCCATCTGCGACTTTTACCAAAGCATCCTTGATTTTACAAAGCCAACATTTAAAAAAAACAGCTGTTATAAAAGGGTTACAAACATGGTGAATCACTTTTTTTCTAAGAGGGATTTTTTGTATGAAAACGTCACAAATTTTCAACTATGTTCCCTGAGATATTTTTCATAAATGTTTCAATTTCAACATGTATGGACATCATTTAAGAGACCCGTTTTTATTTTTTTGTAATAATTGATCTATTCAAATCAAAACTTGTAAAATTTTCATAGCAACAGCCTTCTGGTGAAATTAAAATAAAAGCTCAGGTACTACAAGTAGTGTAGTCACTAAATCAATAAACATTACTCCATATGATGGTAGGGCCAATTTGTTAAAATGCCAAACAATTTCACAAAATGTGACAAAATCTGACGTGCACTAGTAAAACTAAAGATAGCTTAGTAAGTACCATTTTGTGCTACAGTAAAGGCTTGCTTTGTGTAAAATTCTGACTTTTCGGAACATTTCGCATCTGCACAATCGGTTTTTTCCAATACAATTCCTTTGACTATAACTCGCATTGTGTTTCTTTCATTGAGATTAGCTTTCATGGCGTAGATATGAACGATGCTTAATTGCATTATAAAGCACTAAATTCATAAAAGCAATTCTTCATATTATTATTCAGTAGCCTTATTCTATAAAAAATAAGATAATGTTTACACATGATAAACAGTGAACGAAAAGAGGATCGAAAAACAATTTAATGTAATTTTAATAAAAAATCACAAAGTTTACCCGTTTACACATTATCTTATTTTTTATAGAATAAGGGTGCAGGTATAGTTACTGATATATTCAATTATATCCTATCAACCCCAATTTTTTCCCTCAGCTTGGAAAGATGCAAAAGTAATCCAATTTCAAAAAAACATAAAATAGCAAAAATAGAAGATCTTAAACCAATTAGATTTGTTTCGTTTTTGTCGAAGGTGTTTGAGAAGCTAAGGGAACCCAAATTTCTTGATTTACAATAATCCGTATTGCGCTTTTAAAAATTCACTCTGATTTATTAAAAAAATATTGACCAAAAAAGAGTGCATACCGAATTCGCTACCTTCCCACAAAGTGAGACACAAAATAATTTCAATTTCACTGTTGAAGCTGTTAAATTAGTAGCATCATACTTACCAAACAGATCTCTGATTGTCTACTGCAATAATTGCTTCTCTGAATTTAGCAGTTTTATCGCTGTAGTTCCACAAGGTTCAATTCTTGGACCAGTTTTATTCTCACTCTCTGTCCTATGGTATTAAACAATAGTGAATATCATTTGTGTTGACACATACGTTGGAAAGATGAATGAGGACCTTAAACTAATTACAAATCGATAAAAAGGTAATGGTGTACAACTCAATATGAAAGGCCTCTCCACCTGCACCGATGAATGGTGATGAAATTTCATATGTTAACAGGATAAAGAAAGTTGGGCTTATTTTTGATAAGCAGCTGTTTAATGACCAAAATTGCCACAAAAATAAGATCAACCGCTACTCTATTTTACCCAGCTCAGTCTGGTAGAGCGAACACACAAAAAAAAAATTTCGTGGGTGAAAGAAAAATATTTCGCGGTGTCATAAAAACTGTAAAAAAAAAAATAAACTACGGATTACCGACCTCTTCCGTCATCACATCTCAATGCCCCGCCTGAAAAAAAACGCGATGGTTCACAATAAACAAATAAATAAAAAATAATAACCGTGTCCAAAATATAGTCCATATTTTGTTGAAATGAGATAATGAAAAAATAAACAATAAACGCAAAAATATACGGGATTTTGAATTTTTTCTTTTATTGTACAAGTATTAGGGATTCATTTTTATTTTTTATTTGGACTACATTGTTTACCGTTAGAAAGATTATAATGTCATTTTTTTGTAATGTTTTCATTACCTTAATGTTTTTGAAAAATGGACTTATAGTACCATATAGTACCTTAACCAGACTTAAATATGTAGATCATGTGTGTATGTATATTATATCACGTCGATTTACAAATCATTAAAAAAAAAATTCTAATTCAAATCAAAATCAAAATGATAGATGCAGAAAAAAAACAATCAAAAATCAATATAGAAGTAACAGTACCAGAGAATAAAAAAAAATTAATGTTCCGCCAAAAAAATTACAGTATAATAAAAAAAAATTACTTAACAATCCGCTTCCTCTAGGCACGATTACCCCGCTAACTTCTCCAAAATCCGCTCGTTCCTGCGCCTTTCCTCGTCTTTCCTTTCTTTCACGGAATTTAACTCCCAATGACAAAGATGAAGAAATAAAAGTCGTCAATTATCACTGTATTTCCGAACAATATTTTTATTATTGAATTCTGATTTTTAAAATATATAACAAAATTTCTTATAATTTAACTGTTATTTAGGTACATAGATGCAAATGTGTTTCTTATATAATTCAATTATATGCACCTATTATTATTTCTTTTCAGATTTTACAATTATGTAATGTTTTTCTGTTTCTTTTTATTTTATTTTAATTTTTCACAAAAATATTTTTATTTGATTAATTTTCTTTTTTTAATGGCGGTTACAATACTGCCTTATGAACTTTTAGATTTAATATAATCTATTTTATTAAGCAATCAGTTAAGTTTTCCATTAATTACATCGTCCGTGGATACACTTGCACACATTTATTCTTTTAATTGTTTTTAATTTTAATTTTAGAACTTAGCTTTACTAATTTTATAAATTATTTTAAATTTTATTTCATTATTGTTTCACCATATTTGACCAAACTTTTTATTATCTGTATATCTGATATATATCTTACAAATACCTTTTCACATTGGTATCCACCAAGAGACTGACCATCTCCGATCTCATAAAAAAAAAAAAATCACAAAAAAAACAATTAGCAATAAATTAAATTGAATTTGACTAACGCTGTAATCAGAGCAATTGAGAAGGCTACACTACATAGAAGAAACAATTATTCAAAACAATGAAACAGTGTAAAGGCTAGTTAAACATTGTTTCACCTTTTGTTGGGGTAGTGATTTTTTCAAATTCGTATGCTAGGTTTCGTCCTTTGTGACAATTTGCAAACTGCTTACTTTAAACTTTTCAACACCAATTAGTTGTAAGTTATAAACATACATTATACAGACATTGGAATTGTTATATAACTCCTGTATCAGATTTGTTTTCGGACTTAGAAAATTTGATAGATTGACTCCATTTATAAATAATATAATAGGCTGCCAAAACAAATCATTCTAATAATCATCATTAATGTCGTCTTCGATTCACCAAATAAAATCAATCTGCTGTCAAGTTATTTGATTCGCCCAATAAAATCAATCGATTGAGCAAAATTTTTACTCGGTTGTAAATCTCGATTTTTTGTCAGATTTACCCCTCATTTACTAATACCAACAACAAATACTGTCATTTTGCTGTCATTTTCACTAGTTTCACATAGTCTGGGACTATGTTTGTTCATAAATTCTACATTGTAACAATATTGTTAACAATGACAGTTCTAAAGCGTTCCTAAACCTGGGTTGTAACCACAACAACGTGCTTTTTGTTGTTCATAATCCTAAACCAAAATTTCCCCTTATTGTTATAAACGTCATTTTCAATCCTACTCAATACTGCCTTTGTAGCTGTCAAATGTAAGAAAAACAAAAATTCAATTGAATTATCGAAATAAAAAAATTATTTATTTGCTTTGGACGAGCAAAATAATTTCATTATTCTTGTGTGTTGATAACGATACTGTAAGATGATAATAACATTACATTATTGTTATAATATTATAAAGCATGTGTAAATATTTTGTTGTTTTGTGTTTTGATTCTTCAATTGTCTTATTTCCACGTTTTTATTTGACATTTTTACTCTGACGTTTGTAACTCGTTGTAAGTGGAAATGTCATTTGTACAATGACAGTTGTAACACTGTTCTACAATGTTGCGTTTATGAACGCACTCCTGACATTTTATTGCTATACCTACTTAAATATTACGTTCAATAATATTTTTCCAGAACTCAAAAATACACACACACACACACATAAAAGTAACCGGGCAATTTGATTCTCTTGTTCGATTCACGGATTGATTTTTGAAAGAGGTGGTAAAAGCGAATCGAAAACGACATAAGTTTATTGATTTTGGAAAACAACATTTTTGTTTTTTTTTGGCTGGATTTAATCAAAATCGGTTAAGAAATTAGCTAAGTTTCATCATAATCCGCCAAATTTTAGAACTCCATCTAAAAATCATTTTAGAATCCTATTTCCAAAAGTATATGTCGCATTCATCATAATCGGTTTAGAAATATTTTAGTTCCATCTTAATTGGCCATATTCGCACATGTTTAAAGTCGAAACATAAAAACTTTAATATCATCCATGAAGAATTGCTTTTGGGTTTCATTTGTTAACTATTTCAGGTTCTTACGAATTTCGATTGCTGTGAAATATCTTATAATGTCACTGATTACTCGTACAAGTTTGGTAAGATAACTTTTTTTCTCGATTGTGACTCAACTAAGTTTTCCATTTAAGTGCCTCTTGAAATGAAGTCCACTATATTGTTTACACGTTGCCCAACGCAACCCGTAGAAAAATTCTCAATTTTTGCTATCATTTGGCTTAATATGTGTTTAAGCGTGCTGGGTCCAATTTTATACAGCTGAGTGGAAAGATTAAATCGACCTAAAGAGACATCTTGGAGCTGATAATCGAATGCACGAACTACTCTATTGGGTAACCGAACTAATAGAAGAGCTGCATTTAATTCTAATTTTAATTTTCAGATGATGCTGAAAAACCATTCAACTGTTGTTGTGTGAATGGGAATAAATATCTACCCTTATCTGTCGGTACATATTTTCAATGTCGGCTACAAGTACAATTCGTTGCATCCGAAAGCCTAATAAGATTGTATACAAGTCCGTTTGATTTTTGAACCAACATAAAGTATGTTATTTAAAGATAAGGAGTTCGAAGTTTTTTCATGACGCTTGTTTCCTTGTAGACTCCATGATGTGGCATGAAGTAACGCATATCATCATCGTTTAGAAGTTGTGACTATTCGACTTTCTTCATGTGATTTAGGTTGTGATATTCTTGCATTCTGTTACACGGCTAAGAGACGACATCGCAGCATTCACGTATGAATTCCCCAACATTGGTCGAGGGGAAATAAATGGTAATCTTACTTGGAATCGATTATCAATAGTTTGTGTTGTTATCGCGGCGTATAATGTTTCACAATGATGTTTGTTGGCGTTTGTATGAATCGCCGTTTGAAGTTCTTCTACTTCCCAGAAATGTTTAAGCAACTTATTTAGGCCATTTTGCTGCACTTCTGCTGCACTGATCATCAGTTTCGTCTTTCGTTTCACTTGATGATCCCATGTTACCAGCCACAAGCTACCCAAAATGCGATTGACACAATGTTGGTAATCCGGGAATATTTATCCTTTGACTTCCCACAATCTCAAAAAAATGTTCCGCTCCAATCAGGATATCGACTGGACGTGCTTGGAATGACCAATGTTGTGCTTTCTTTAATATTGCCAATATATGCTGATGCTAAACCGACAACCCAAATGTCGGACTTGGTTCTGTCCAGTCCGAGGCGTTTGATTAGAGACTCGGTAACAAAGGTACATTGGGAACCTGAGTCCAAAAGTACTCGTGCTTTAGCATATTCGCCATTGCGTGTTTTGATATTGACTACAGCAGTGGGTAACATTATGCATTGGGTCGTCTGGTGAGGGGTATCATTTGATACTAAATAGCTTTGTCTTGACAGCTCTTCTTGTTCTTTGACTGTGTGTTACTCATTGATTGCAGATTATTTGTTGATTGTAGGTTTCTAGTTGATTTTAGACTACTAGTTGATTGATTGTTTAAGATTGCTGGTTGTGAATTTGTGTGAATTGCTAGTACGCCTGTATTCGAGTCAATAAATACGGAGTTGGCCACGATTTGTGAAGTGTGTAACAACGAATGATGCCTTCTTCGACGAAGAATTTGTTAGCTGGATGAACCTTCTTTAGACAGTTATGGCATTAGCGATGCTCGTTCACTATTATAATTCGTTCCTCCACTTGGCTATTCCGAAATGTTGGACATTTGTACAGCAGATCATCTTCCTTGCATGCGTAGCAGATTTTTGGAGATGACTGATTTTGTGACGATTGCTCGACTAAAAATGATTTGATCGCTGCAGTTGTACACGTCCTTCGGTCTTGAATATTATACGATTCAAGTGAATTACATCGAGTATTTAAAAATTTCAAAAACTCGCTGAATGATGGATGCAAATTACTTACACAATCTCATGCCCACGTTTGTTTCGTTTCCGTATCGACCTTTTGTAGTGTGAGCCAGGGATCCCGCGACTCTTCCTTTTTACCGAGACTTCGATGATTTGCATTTGTACAGGACCTTTGATCTAAGAACGACTGAATCAATGTATAGATATGATTGAATTCGGTTTGTAGTAACGTTCTTTCAGTTCCTGCCATGCTTCCTCGTGATTCTGATCTGTGGTCATTGTATGCCTTAATAAATCAGCAGCTTCCCCACGAAGTAGATTCTTCAACTGTTGTAACTTTTGTGAGTATATCAAATTTGGATGGTCGTGAACAACATTAACGTAAAGGTCTCTAAAATAAGGCCACATCTTATAATCACCGTTGAATGGTTCAATATTAATTTTAGGTAACTTTAATGTTGTTGTTGCACTCATTGATTCGTAGAACGTCTTTTGCTGCGATACAAAGTTTTCCAGCGTCTCGTTGAGTTCCTCGCCAGTCCGCCTAGTTGCCATTTTTACTCCCTTGCGTTTGACGAAAGGATCTTCCAACCGTGCCCGTATTATATTCAATTCGCACCACTAATGAATATTTTATATTTTCGATCTGGTAATTAAATCTTTTTCTCCTTTGCTCGCAACAATCACAAAATTTAACATCAAATGGACATAATAAATATGGGCAACAAGAAATCACACAAGAATTTACTGTCCCATAGTTCAAATAAACAATTTAGCGTTTCAAAATAAACACGTGTAGAATTAATTAGAAACCACCCAAAATGGCTGCTTAGCTAATTATTTAGCAATATGGCGTACTATTTCAACTGCGTGATTTCGATTCTCTTTACGGACAAAAAAACTGGACATTGTATAAGAAAAAATCCGTGAATTAACTACCCGTTGAATAAAATATATATAATTGAGCGTTTCACATGTACATACGTGTACTAATTTACAAAAATCCAAATGGCTACTTAATTAGCTGAATGTTTGTATATGAGTGGTGTTTAGAAATACAAGTAAAATCCGACGTACCCGCAAAATTAACAAATTACTATGAACAACGTATGATGGTATCACCCACGAATACCCGTTTAAACAAAAATTAAATAATTGAGCGTATCAAAGTTTATATGAATAATAAAAAAAAAAAAACACAAGGCTACTTAGTTGTATGAGTATTGTTGATTGTTGAACATGCGTCCTTTTGGCTCCTCTCGATAAGTATCTGGAAATTCTTCTAAATAAAAGTGATTCCTCGTCCCTGGATTGATGAACATTTTCTAGAAAGTTAAATTTTTTGAATGTTTAATCCCGAAACAACTATATTACTGTATTGGGAAACTAAACCTAGCTTTTTAAATGGATCTGTGGTAACAAAATTTGTTTGTGAACCAGAATCTAAAAGAGCGCGACACTTTATATAATCCCCTGTTGAATTTTGGAGTAATATTAAGGCAGGAAAATATGTTGACGGTTAGAAATATTATTTGTATGATGAACTACGCTAGTTTCGTTAGTGATTTGATTAGAAGGTATCCCCCGGATATGATCTATGTTATTTTGATAAGTTGCTGGTGGTTGTTTATTTGATTCAACTTGATTTTTATGCTGCAGTGTGTGGTGTTTGTACCTCAGTTTGTGCGATCAACCATCAACGCTTACAAGCAGGGGTGGTATCATGAAATCCGGTATCGGTGGAATTTTGACGGAAATCGCCCGGTTTTACAAAAAACGGTATCATGAACACCGCTTTTACGGTAAATTTCCGGCAAAAATCATCCGGTAGATATTAGTTAACGGATAGCGATTTATCGTTTGAGAAAACTCAAAATTTTCAAACCAAAAATTACTCGATGACAAAAACTACATAATTTGAAAATGTTTATCTATTAAAAAACCGACCATTAACTTTTTATAATATTCATTAGAATAATTTAACACTTATAAAATGTTGACGAACGCCATTTAGAAAAAAATCTACTGGCCGATTTTATGAATGAGTTGAATAAATATGAAAACAAAATAAAAATTGGACTCTACATAATCTAATTTTTTAGCTAATCAGGCATACGGGACATCCGAATAATAATGATTAACCATTTTAATGCAAATTAAAAAAAAATGATCCCAAGTCAATCGACCAGCAGTGCGTTCGTTTGTGGTGAATTAACTGAAGTGATTTTTCCGTTCGTTTGGTATACTTCACTTCAGTTAAAAATATTGAGCTACTGATTTATCTGAATAATAATTTTGCTTGGGTAGGTAATTCAGATAATTGTTTTTGTTGTTTTTTAAGCCAGGATATTTTAGAGAATTTTGTAATGTGATACACAAAAATAATTGTTCCAAGAAAATGGTCGATTAACTTTAAATTTAAATTATTTTATAACACAAGCCAATTACTTTTTAACCATTTGACATTTATCTGAATTGTAGCAAAGAACGACCAATTCACTTCAGTAGCTTAATTACCTGAATATTAACTCAATTATCGGAATAGTAACTCAATATCAATTCAGTTAATTCAACACAAACGAACGTGCTTCAGTTTGTTATTTTTATTTATTATTTTGACAACTCCATAGTAAAATATACAGCAACTTAGAAAAATATACACTGAACGAAAATTTGCTCAATATTTTTATGGACCGCATTTCATGATACGACATTTTTTCCGGTCGGTTTTGCTAGCGGTGCCATTTCATAAACGACCGGCATTTCCGATCGCATTTTATGATCTCACCCCAGTATTGCTACAATGCGGAACTATATAATTATGTTTGAGGGAGTTTATGCATAATTTTAATTCCTTAACAATATTAAATCTATCTAAAGGCGAAAGTTTGATAAAATCTGAACACGAATTTAATGTATGCTGATTTCTAGAAATGGGACAGCAAACAAACGAAAAAATGATTTCAGAGGTTGGTTGAAACGCTGATTCAAGAAAAGTTTTGGATTTATGCGAATCTTTTTTTGAAGGAATTCTTTGAGTTTTATCCACTTAGAAAACTATCACTTAAGACTAACTCGTTATCAAATTGTTTCCTCGAATTCAAATATAATCGCCCTAAAATAATTCGAACTATATAAATGCGATCGAAGCGAATTTTCCACGAATCACTGTTTGCAGAGGCTAACTCAAAAGTATTTCTCAAATCTGCTAAAAGATTACTTGATTGCTTAGAGATGTTTTCGCCATTGTACCAATTTAACAAACTTTGCCAAACAGTTTCATACCCGGTGGTAGAAATTTTAATCTAAACCCTTTAACTTGCCCAACAACTAGGAGCATTTAGCATATTACTTACCTGGTTGTTATCATGGACCGCGGCTTTAAATGTACCTCGAAAACTCCTCCAATTTGTTAGTGTCCCATTAAATTGTGGAATCTGAAGCTCAGGCTATTTAATACGGCCCACCATTTACGAATATTACGTTTGTAGCTTATGAGTAACAATAACATAATATTTTTTGTTAATAATTCGAACTTCGTGCAATCATTGTTATTTTCTTCAAACACTATATTGTCACACTGGTTACAATCAATTATTTGATTAAAAAAAATGGAATATTCTGCATCACATTCATTGATAGTTTTTAATTGGTCTTTTATTGTACACAATTTTTGATTTTTTAGATCTTCACTTAATCGCACGCACTTTTTGGATACGACATTTCTTCTTCTCAACAATTGTTTCTCAACCATCAGCTGAGTATTCGCCGATCTAATACCACGCCGATCTTCTCAACCACCCGCTAAGTATTCGCCGATCTAATAGAGTCCGCCTTTGAAGCCGCTGGATATCGTTTTTGGGTCTCGATTTTTTTGGCTCGTTTTTCTCGAGCTACCTCAAAGTACTACTACATATAGCAAATCAAGTTGGTTCTGGCTATATTATAAACTAATATGTAGCTACTTTTAAAGTCTCTGGTGCGTATTTTGTCTGTGGGCAAGATAATCAGAGTGCGGAAAGTATCAAAACTAAAATATCGCATAAAAAGATCGTCAAAGCCAACAAAAAATCATATTTAAAACGAAAAACCACCTTTCAGATGAATTATAAATATCGTTTCAAGAACTATTGTTAGATTATACTACTCGTATGAAATTCTGTCATTAAGTCCCATATCTTATTCTTAAAAACTCAGAACGTTTATTTTTACAGTTTATTTCCCAACAATAGATGGAAACATAATGTACACGAGAAGTACAAAAGAAAAAATTGTAGTAAATTATGTAACATTTATAAGTCAGTAACTGCAGTTTATCTAAATTAAAATCTTACATTTTCAAAAATAAAAATTCTACCTGAATAATGTTCTCTACAATTCCGAAGTTATGTTTAGCTGGAACTACATTTTCTTTTAACATACGTGGTACCTTTAAGTATTTTTTCAGAATTAAATAAAATTTTCATCACTTGTAAAATAACGAGTTACAAAAAAATTACGAAATTATCAAGATTACAAATCTATCTATTACGATAAGCAAACGCCGTTAAGAATATTTTTATAACACAAACAAATTTTTCACAATTCACTCCCCCTAAATAATTTGGAATCAATAAGAATGACAAAAAACAAAAATTGAACGGGAAAACTATGGAAGCTCACATTGATAAAGGCGGGAAACTTTAAGTTTCGACGCAAAAGTTTTTATTACTTGTACGAACCAAAACTAAAAATAATAAAAAAATATAAAAATGTAACAGTTGTAACAACATACCAAACAAATCTAATATGGATATGTATTATTGTAAGCTACTCGTATAGATTAGAAAACACAATATGTATAAAGTTTTTGTGTTTGCCTCTATTTTTGTTTGTTGACAGATTGTTGCAATTTTGTATTTTATGTACATGAAGTTATGAAAATATTACCCCCGGATATCAATACAAAATTTTACTTTTCCCAATATAGCTATTTATCGAAGATACATTTTTTACACACAGACAAAGCATGCGACATATTGATTTCATTGAATTTTTTGTTGCAACCGAATTCATTTGTTGGCGAATAATGAATTTAAAATTTCATCAAACTTGAACAGTATAATTAAACCCTTTGAAATATTATCTCTATTTTATTAGTGGAGCAAGTTAACCAACGTATTATTAGACTCGTTTCATTCTAAGCTGAATGAAGAGTTCAGTAAATGATGGTTTCTTTCTTTGCTATCAGAGTTTGAACACCCCAGATAATTTACATTTTCATGAAATTATATTTTTCGAATTATTATGAAGTTACAATGTTATACTCATTATTGTAACCGCGAAAAAAATGTTGTTCTTGCGAATTAGGTTACCAGGACTCCGAAACATCAACTAAAACAATATTGTCTTTACAAAATACATATGGTCAATTAGTCGGTGGGGGTGATTTGAACAAGAAACAGTAAATACAATTTGGTTATATGTTGTCCGAGGTCATATAAATGTTTTGGATAAAATATTGTATTTATCTGCAGTTAATACAAATTTCCATATTTATCGATGGATCATTTTAAGACAATATGAATAGGTTACAGTGTAATTTGAAAATCAAATTATTAAATATACCTGCTTAAACCACTGCTGATGGCAAATAATTATGAATATTTACAGAAAATTATTTAGTAAGCTTTCGAATCCGGAATCGTTTCAGAAATAGCCGAATTCCTTCCTAATTGGCGATGTTCAAAAGCTTCAACTAAAAATCATTTGAGAATTCCTCAACTAACCAAGTTCCATCCTAATTTACCATATTCCGGAACTTCATCTAAAAATAATTTTAGAATCCCATTTCCAACGTACAGTCAAATCTCATCATACTCAGTTCAGAAATAACCGAGTTCCTTCCTAATTGACCATCTTCCAGAACTTCTTCTAAATATCATTTTAGAATCCTACTTCTATTGCACATGTCAAATTTCATCATAATCGATTGAGAAATTCCTTCCTAGAGAATTCCTTCGGTTGAGAGTTCCTTCCTAATTGACCATATTCCAGAACTTCCTGGCACGTGTCAAATTTTATAAAAATCAGAACTTCATCCAAAAATCATTTTAGAATTTAATTTCCATTACACATGTCAAATTTCATCATAATCGGTTGAGAAACAGGCAAGTTTCATCACACTTGGCCATATTCCAGAACTTCATCTAAAAATAATTTTAGAATCCTATTTCCATCGCACGTGTCAAGTTGCATCATAATCGGTTAAGACATAGCCAAGTTCCATCCTACTTGGCCATATTCCAGAACTTCATCTAAAAATCATTTGAAGATCCCTTTCGCATCGTACAAGTCGAATTTCATCATAAACGGTTGAGAAATAACCGAGTTCCTTCCTAGTTGACCATATTCCAGAACTTCTTCTAAATATAATTTTAGAATCCTACTTCTATCGCACATGTCAAATTTCATCATAATCGGTTGAGAATTAACCGAGTTCCTTCCTAATTGACCATATTCTAGAACTTCTTCAAAATATAATTTTAGAGTCCCATTTCTATCGAACGTGCCGAATTTCATCATAATCGGTTAAGAAATAGCCAAGTCCCTTTTTACTTGACCATATTCCAGAACTTCCTCTAAATGACATTTTAGAATCCCATTTCTATTGCACGTGTCAAATTTCATCAAAATCGGTTGAGAAATAGGCAAGTTCGCCCATACTTGGCCGTAGTCCAGAACTTCATCCAAAAATCATTTTAGAATCCCATTTCCAACGCACGTGTCAAATTTCATTATAATCTGTTGAGTAATAGGCAAGTTCCATCATACTTGGCCATATTCCAGAACTTCATCCAAAAATAAATTTAGTATGCCACATTTAGTAAGTATCATAATCATATTAGTATATTCCAGGCTTGGCACAACAAATAATCCATAACGCAATGTAAACCCATGTTAGTATCATAAATTCGCTTTATTTTCATATAAAATATATGAACATACTATCCAGCCGAAATATGTAGTTTTTTTATTCAGCCAGCTCCAAAATATACTCCCGCAATTATCACCGGATATGCACTTAAATCATTAACCAATATTTCTGAATTTAGCATTGATTGGGCCGGCTTATGAGAAACTCAAGGTGTGGGTCTTCCCCACAATGTAAGGATGGCTGGTGCCATCTGTACAGTTTTTTTATTCTAAATAATATATGAACGTGTGAGACGGGTATTATATTTGTTGCTCAAAATATTGCCGAAATTATTTTTGACCGGTACGATAGATGGCAGTACTTGCGATGAGGGGAAAATACTTCTAAATACAGTTTTTTTTTTCGAAATAATATATGAACGTGTGAGAGGGGTATTATTTTTGTTGCTCAAAATATTACCGAAATTATTCTTGACCGGTAACGATAGATGGCAGTGCTTGCGATGAGAGGCAAATACTTCTAAATACCGTTTTTTTTTCTTTTTCGAAAAAATATATGAACGTGTGGAGAGGGGTATTATATTTGTTGCTCAAAATATTACCAAAATTATTCTTGACCGGTAACGATAGATGGCAGTACTTGCGATGAGGGGAAAATACTTCTAAAGAACGAACGTCAAATAAATTTTTCATTTCCCTTTGAGCTGCCATGGAGAACGGACCAGCGGTGAATAAAAGTGGCGAGTATCTATGTAAGTGAAGAATTTTTGTTCAAAGTTTTTTTTTTCAAAAATGAATTTATTTTATGTTTATCTGTTACATTTCAAACTAAAACAAACTAATATTTTAAATATGTTATCTTTTTATATATAACAAATAGCTTAATAAGTAAATTACAATAGTCTTAAATGACTAGAACATGTTTGCGCATGTTCTTGCATGTTTTTTCCTATTAATCTGATTTAGCGTTTTTAGGTGATGCGCGTGTTTGCAATTTATGTTGGTTGCAATTCTAGTTGTGATAACTCTTCCCCGTTACAAGATTCGCGTCCCGTGGGTCAGAACTTCAGGCTAATTGGTTGGACTCCGGATTGATTGATGCTGACTTCTTCTTGACATGGTTTTGGAATTTACCATTTTTTGCGTTTTGTTCTCAACAAAAGGATCAGTATTATGATGAAAATTATGGATATTATACCGATGTTTACAAAGGCTACTTCCTTATGTTTTGTGAATAATTTTTGTAGTTGATTTACATTATTTAGGTGCAGGTTATGACGGTATCCTGGGTCGATTTTTACACTATTGGTAATACTTGTGATTTCCTAATATCTCTGCTGGTGCAAGTTGTATTGTTGATCTTAATTGGTTCATTGTAGTATTGTATTAGAAAGTTTCCCTCCAGGTGTTTATCCGTGTTGTTGTAAAATATATCTCCTTTAAAAGTTGCTCAGAAAAATCGTATTGACGTTTAGGGTGTCGATTATCTGATTCTTGTTGAATTGGTAGCTACATTGAGCAGCTACATTGAGCAGTTAATCCCCTTATAAGCTGGTTGATGCAGTGGTCGGCTCTTAATTCTTCCAGACTGTTGATCTCGCAAAGTATGGTTTGTCGAAAAAGTCATTTCTTCTTGGTTTACCAGAAGTTCTTTGTATTCCAGGTATATTTGTTTGTTGTTCTCAATCGTTGATCTTACCATGACGTGATTATATTCCCGTTTACTTCTTTTTGGTATTGATATAACATATACGTTGTATTGTTGATTCTTTAGCCAACATCATAGGTTCTGCGTTTTCTATTGCTTCTATATCATTAGAATATGATGATTGGTGACTGATTTCCTCTTTATCTAATAAATTTGTATTGATTATTTTTCCTTTGGTTAATTGTGCGGCTCGAATGATTTCTTTTATCTCCTCTTTGATTATGGTTAGTCGGTTGAATAAGATTTGTTGGATTTTTTCATCTGAGTTTTTGTCTAACAATTTTGTTGTATTAGTTGAGAATCTGCCGTGCTGTCGATGATTTGATTTTGACTTTTGATCATTTGATCCCATTCTGTGGCGTCTGGTGATCCTCCAATCCACTTCCATTAGAAGCCGATCCAGTTGATTGATCGGCGAGATCGTGATTTTTGACCTTTAAGTTTTGATATTAGCTGCTTGATTTGGTTCATTTGGTGAATCAGTTGATGTCGAAGACTACTTTCTGGGTTATCTGGGTTAATGTGGTCAAGTGAAGTTCTAATTCTATTGATTATTTCCTCATAATCGGTGAAGTTGATGACATGGATTAATTTGAAATTTCCATTGATGATTCGTTCATTGCCTTGTTTGAGAATTACTATTGGTATAGTATATTTACAAATGGTAAGTGAGCTTGTCAAGCCCAATATCCAGAAACTGGAAAGAAGAAATTATAGCGTTAAAATTTTTGTTGGAGTCTTGTGGACCCTTTTCCCGGAGTTTCTTCTTTAAATCTAGGTTTCTCTTTTCCTTGTATTTGTTTGATTGTATTATATATTATTTCTCTAGGTTTATATTTTCTTGGTTTATTTCTCTTTGCGTTTTTCTTCGGTTTGTTATGAATTCTTGCTAGGAATTCTGTTTCTGTTTTCATAAATTCCGTTTTGTCAAGATTGACGCGTAGGTTAGCGTTTTCAAGTTTCGAGAATATTTTTTTGACATTGATGAGGTATTCTTGGTAGCAGATGATTCCGATGAATTCTTTCAATACTTCGTCTATCATCTATTTTATTTATTTATTTATTTTATTTATTTATTTATAGTATTTTATAAATAATTTAGTATTAAAAGAAAAAGCACACATGGAAACAAAGCAATCGAAACAAAAAAAAAATGAAGTTGCTTCCATTAGGCATAAAAACCTCTTAAATTTTTTCAAACAATCCTTCGGAATATAGCCGGCGCATTTTTTAGTCCGAAAGGTAGTCTTAAGAATTCACATTTTCCATTCATCTTGGAAAAAGATGTTTTCGGAATATCCTTTTTTTTCATCCTCATTTGGTGAAACCGTGATGTAAGGTCGATGGTTGTAAAAAACTTTTATTTTCCAAGATTTGCCAACGTGTTTGATATATCCGGTATTTGATGTGTGTCTAATACTGTGACCATTTATTGTTTTAAAATCTATGACTATCCTATATTTTATTTGTGATGCTTCAAGGCGGGATCCATATGCTTCTGGAAGTGTGATCGGTTTTTGGATGATTAGGATTCTTGACAGTTCTCCATTTAACCCTCAGACAAAAACTTCCAAAGCTCGATTCCTGTAGTTTTCGACTAGGGTTTCTCCAGTACTTCGAGTCTCCGCTCGATTTGTTTTGTGAACTCAATTTGAGCATTTAGGACTCCGGTTATTTTGGTTAATGCTGCTTGGATTTGATCTAATTTTTGTTCTACTGGTGTCGCCATTATGATGTTTCACTTGTTATTATTTCTGATTATTACGATAACCTTAGTATATTACTGATTAACACTTGTTAAAATTTTTTATTTTGTTGTTTATTATTATAATCACTTTTTACTATTATTATTGTTTTATTATTATTTTTAAAAAAATGTTCTTATTAATTTTTAACTTACATTAAGATTAAAAGGCTTTTCATGGCCTATTTGTGAATTAGTTTTGCCATAAAGGTCTTAATAGTGCACAGCCGGTTTTCGTACACTCGGAACCCGTTCGTGTGTCTTCTGAATAACTGCTGGATATGCCCATTTCTCCCGTTTGGCGAGGTTGCGTTGATAGTTGTAACTCGCCTACTAATGGGTACAACTTTATCACGATTTGTTTATTCAGTTTCACTTTTTGAACTTTTTTCAATTTTTTTAAACTTTTTTAAACTTTTTAATCTTTTTAAACACTTTTTAAACACTTTTTAAACACTTTTTATACACTTTTGAAACACTTTTAAACACATTTAAACACTTTTTAATCACTTTTTTCACACTTTTTACACTTTTTCAACACTTTTTCAACACTTTTTCAACACTTTTTCCACACTTTTTCAACACTTTTTCCACACTTTTTCAACACTTTTTCAACACTTTTTCAACACTTTTTCTACACTTTTTCAACACTTTTTCAACATTTTTTCAACACTTTTTCAACACTTTTTCAACACTTTTTCAACACTTTTCCAACACTTTCATCACTTTTTCAACACTTTTTCAATACTTTTTAAACACTTTTTCCACACTTTTTCAACACTTTTTCCACACTTTTCAACACTTTTTCAACACTTTTTCAACACTTTTTCAACAATTTCTCAACACTTTTTCAACACTTTTTAAACTGTTTAAACTTTTAAACTTTTAAATTTTTATTAAACTATTATTAAACTTTTGTTAAACTTTTATTAAACTTTTGTTAAACTTTTATTAAACTTTTGTTAAACTTTTATTAAATTTCTATTAAACTTTTATTAAACATTTATTAAACTTTTATTAAACATTTATTACATTTTTATTAAACTTTTATTGATCTTTTATTAAACTTTTATTAAACTTTCTTTTGAGATTTTAAACTTGTATTAAGCTTTAATAAACTTTTTTTAAACATTTATTAAGCTTTTAATAAACTTTTATTAAACTTTTATTAAAGTTTTAAATATTTAAACTTTTAAATTTTTAAACTTTTAAATTTTATATCGTATTATATCGTTTTTGGTTGAACGCTTGGTGAGTGATGTGGCTTTGTTTAGTGAAACTCTGTAAGTAATATATATCAGAAACCGAGTTCCAGTAAATGCCAAATACCTTTGAAAACAGCGTTTCCCTATCGATTTCAATTATATTCTTGGTGTCGGTTGAACCTTTTTCGTCAGGTAGACAATTGGACACCCAATCATGTCGATAACAGTCGCCGCCCTTGGGAAGATGTGTTAGTGTTTATCAGCGATCTGCTTCAATCTATTTCAACATGAGTGGGTAGACAAATGGTGCTGGTGTGTAGTCGATATTTCCAAATTGGATCAGTCGGTTCTTCTCTGCATAAAATTTTCTGAAATGCCATATGGAGTGGTGTAACTAAGATTTGGAAAACAGTTCTGCTAGCGATCGGCCCTGTTTTGGTTTTAGCCGAACCATCAAAAACCACTCACAGCTTAATTGTGATTTGTGATGCTGGTTAAGTAGTACGATCGGTTCTACGGTATGTCTATTTCGGCATCCGGTATCCATTACATGTCGCCCAATTTATGGTATTTTCTCATAAATTCGGTAACTTATAAACATAAGACTAGCTTGCGTTTGGCTCCGGGTCAAATGGCAAGGGTAACATGAATCGGCCATCGGATGTTTTTCTGAAACTACGTATCAAATTATTTTTAAAATAAATTCCTTGCGGAGTTTGAGGAGTGGTTGATATTATCAAGCCTAACATGTATTCTCGTGCTATCAGATTGGTTTTGCTGCTTTGGATATGGCCTGCCAAAATTAATGACGGGTAATGTTCACAACCAATCAAAATATCAATATCGCCAGGCTTGTTCGCCAGGCTTGTTTAACGTTGGGTCTGCTAGGTCCGCGTGGTTGAATTCTTTCTAGTGGTGGTAGAATATGGTTGTCTATCGTTATTGCGACTTGATTGATGATACAATAAGACCTTCTATATTGAACGATAGTTCTGGTCGAGCTCGTGAAAACACCTGCAAACTTAACTTTGCTTTAGTTGTTCCTACCTTGGCTGATAATAGGCCCTCTATTAATATTCGTTGGTTGGTATGCCCTGCAGGTGTTCAACTGGTTATATGCTCCACGAATATTAATTGGAGCCTTCTGTAGTATAGTTGTATTGAAAATTTTCGCTTGGTGTGATTGCATAATTTCACTGGACAGAGTCACTAAAATGCTCGTCGTAGTAACTTTATCATCTCAAGCATTTACAGCGTTTTCTTCGGTTTTATCTGACATCAAGTTGAGATGAAGCAAAATGTGGTGACGTTCATGGCATTTCGGATACGATCTTTTGAACCTGCATTTGGACACTATTTAGTATGTGAATCACACAGACAATTGACAAAACCGATTTGCCCTTTGAATGAATTCCCTTCTTGCTATAACGTGCATTTTCTTGAATTTTCGACATTCATATCGGTTGTGACTTGTATTACATAAGGAGCAACCCTTGATCGCAATGGTATAACCATAAATTTGGGTGACCTTGATTGTGGAGGTTTTGGAATTGGTTGACAATGCCCTAGGAAGTTCGATTTCGGTAGTCTCATTCGCACAACGGTCTCTGGTGTCATCATCCAAATTTGTCAGAACCAAAGATATAAACCATGGATCTCGACCTTCTACGGCATTTCCTAGAGCTCTTATCTCCCGTACGACTTCATCAGAGGTGGCGCACACTTGTCGAAGCTGTTTGGCTAATGCGTTTGGTACCCTCGGCCGATTAATAGTTTTGATATATGTATTTATGGTAAGTTATTTCTTGCTTTATCTTTTCACCAACTTTTGATAAGCTTCGATATAATTGTTTTCCGTGACCGCAAAATGTTGCAGAGACGCACTAGTCTATATCCCCTTAGTGCTCCCTTGAGATGCTGAAACTTCTGTACACATGATAAATTCATATACGACTGCCATTCTAGATAGTTACCAGCAAATGTTGGCAGCGTTATTCGCGATAATCTGATTTCACGTTGCGATTGGTTAACAACAACGAAGTAAAATAAAATTTACAGACAAATAAAGAAATACATGGTGTTATTGTTGTTACCACTACTAACAACCCAGTTGTACTTTGCGTGAGCAATCGAGAAATTTTGTTTGAGATGGCACGTTAAAACATGAAACAGAAGTATAAAGCAAAAAAAAAAAAGAAATCTTCGGCTTTCTTTAAATTGTTTTTTATGTAGTAAATAACAATGTTCGCATTTTTTCCGTGCTATTTTTACGAAATATGGTATAAAGTGATGATCACGGTGAGGTATAAGAGAGCATCACCGTGATTGATCATTGATCGCTCTTGGAGCGCTCAGTCGTACAACAGGGAACAACTGTGAAGTGTGAACTCATTTTGTGGATCCGCACATGGTACCGAAATTTATTCACTGTTTTGTTTTGTTTTTTTTTTGTTCTTTTTTGCTTTGAACCTAAATAAACAAAAAGAGAAATAGGTAGTAGGTATGGTGGTTTCGAACGGTGCCATCTGTAACTTGTTTTTATGTGATAAATAAGTACGTATTATGGCAAAACGTGATAAAACAAAATATCACTTTTGCCCGACTGAACACTGGGATGCTGTCAAATTATTTTATAAAGGTGTTTTTTTTTTTGACTATGTGAGTGTTTGAAAAGACCAAAGTATTGAAATTCTGTCAAAAATGATCAAAAATTTGGTTGGTTCAAAACCACTTTTCACAACGTTTTGAAAGTCACTGAGTCTAAAAAAGCAAAAAAAAAAAATGTCCGTCCGTCTGTCTGAATGTCTGTTGGTCTGTACCCATGGTATCTCGAGAACGGCTTGTCCGATTTAGAATTTTTTTTGCCAATCTGTTTCTATGTGTAAGGCCGAGATTTTAAAAGCTTTTGGAACCTGTGCATCAAGAGGGTCTGGTACCTGCCATACGAATTGACCCAAAATACCTGGTTATAGAAATATTTACCAAATTTTATATATGCTGGTTTGAATATTGAGTTGGGCATTGAGTTTGGGGTTGATTTGAAGGTTAAGTCAGGGATCAATTTGCGGGTTGAGTTGAAGTTGAGTTGAACTTAAGTTGGGTTGGTTAAGATACAGTGAGCAGTTGGCTAATTTTTATATATGCTTGTTTGAGGATTGAATTGAAAGAGAGTTTGGGGGTCCTTTGCGAGTTGAATTGGGGTTGAGTTGGAGTTGGATTAGTGTTTAGTGAGTAGTTGAGCAATCTCTATAAGTGAGTGTTTGTATGTCTGTACAGCATATGTGTATGATTTTTAGATTACGAGTAGTTAAGTTCTTTTGGAAATGTGATTCTAAAATAATTTTTGGAAGAAGTTCTGGAATATGGCCAAGTATGATGGAACTTGCCTATTTCTCAATCAATTATGATGAAATTTGGCTTGTGCATTGGAAATGGAATGGAACTGGCCTATTTCTCAACCGAACATGATGAAATTTGACATGTGGGTTGGAAATTGAATTTTGAAATGATTTTTAAATTGAATTAATGAAGACCGAAGTTCTGATCACCTTATGAGGTTTCAGCCCTTTATATTTTTGTATTTGAAAAAGACAGGTACGATACGAAAAAAAGGTGCTGTCACCTTTTACAAAACGTGTACATACTACTTTCGTTCTACTTTAGTAGTGACAACCAGCGGCATATTTACTTATCATTATACTAATTTCGCTCGGTCTGCCCTAAAATAACGTTTGGTATTTTGATTTATATGTAACTAACAGAAATAAATCTTTATATATGAGCCTGGGAAACAATCCAACACTGGATCACATTCTTTATGGGAACATCATACAAATTTACGCGGACATTAGTTGAAGACAAGAACAATAATTTATCTGCTGAGCTTCATTTATTTTTAAATAGGCCGGTTGTTTCGTTAGCTACAAATCCATTAATATGGTGGGATAGTATGTCATCGACAAATCCAAGCTTGAACAAAATTGCTTTAAAGTATTTAGCGATTGTTCCAACTTCCGTACCATCAGAGTGTTTGTTTTCGAAAGCTGCCCAAACAATGAATCAAAAAAGAAATCGGCTGAATGGCAAACGGCTTTCAAATTTATTATTTTTTACAATCCATCGGCAAAACATTCTAGAATTTAGATTATAAAACTATGAACAATTATATTTTAATACATCGATGATTTATTCCGATGTTTTTTATACATTGATGTTCGACAGTTCGATGTCAAATCTTGTCGAATGTGAAGTGAATGTACCGAAAGCAAAATACAAATGATAATAATCAACTTGAATAAATAAACATGCGAACGCGATGAAAAAGTTTAAATTAATTTTCAACAGATGTCATCATACTGATAAAAGCCCTAAACCCAAAATACAACTTTTCCTCATTTTCATTATTACATAAGAAAATTCGGTCGGTATATTTATTTATATTGAAACATGGTAGAGCATACATAGCTATATACGTATTTAGAGAGCTTTTTTAGAACTCGTTTATATTGATTTTCACATGTTTCTTTTTTGTTTTGGAATTAAACATTAAGTACAAAAATGTTCATGTCATATCAAAGAGGTGAGATTGTTAAACATTTTTTCCTGGTTTCTAAAGACACAACAACATTTTACTATCGCGGAAAAAAGATGATAAAGCTAGAGGACGACGATTTTATGTTATTTTTGTTTAATGTAAATTATTCACGACATTAACTAATAAAATTTATGACCCCCGATAAAAAAGAGGATGTGGTAGTATCGTGGCGAAAGTAAAAAAAAAAAAATCGGAGTAAAATTAACAATCAATACACCAAAAAAAAAAAAAATAAATAAATCAGATTGTTGTTGTTGTACTATGAATTTATAGTTTACGAAAATTCCACGTGTATTATAAATGGCGTAACTATCGGTGTCCCCCAATTTTGTAAATGTATATATAGTTGGATTTGATATTGTTTTAACGTGTATTTGGTCATGCGTGGTGTTTTTCGTGCTACATAATAGGGGAAACAATCATGCTGCTCGAATGGCACATATTAAGCACCCTGCCGAAATATATAGTTTGTTTTGTTGTGTATCCTTTCCTGTTTTTGTGTGCCAAGAAAAGGATGAATAATTGCTTATGTTGCTTATGGTAATAAAAATATTTTTCCTCTATATAGCCATCTCGTTTTATATTCGTCGCGCGGTTAACCAACAATTTTTTTACATTTATATGTGGATATTTTCCTTCGACTTATATGTGTGTGCAATATTTTCATCATCACTTACTAGTATTTTGTGTATCGAATGTGAGTTTTCCCTTCTGGAGTTGTTTATCCAAAGAAAAAAAAAAGAAAGAAATAATATTAATAAGAATAATTATTAATATAAAAATCGACAAAACCGTGCAATAGAAAGTAAATAAAAAAATTGCAAAATTTTAATTTTCCCATTACATTATAAAAACCGGGAAATTATTTTTCCTATCATCTAATTACAATCAGTTAACGGATAAAAAATATTTTTTTTTATGTTTCCACCAGAAAAAAAAATAAAATAAATTGGTTCTGTTTTTTTTTTTGGATTTTTTTTTCGGTTAAAATATAACCCCCCAAAAAACGGGAGAAGATAAAATCAATTTTGGAAGTGAATAATAAAAAAAATAAAAAATTTTAAAAAAGAAAATTTGTTGATACAAATTTATTTTTACACAGTGAAATAATAAATAATTTCATGTTTAATGTGCAAAAAAATTATTAAATTTTAAATTAAATTCCAGTTTTAGTGAATTATTTGGACGACCAATAAATTCCTTGCGTTTCGTTGTTGTTCGGTGGCAAATAAAGTGTTTTAAGTGCATTTTTTGTGTTTTTTTTGAAAAATATTATTTTGTTTAATTTATTTCTATTTCTAATGTTTTTGTTTTATCATTGACTACTGTCAACGTGCCAATATTATAAATTTTTATCAAATAATTATTTTTGTGTGATAAAAATTTAAAATAACGCATGCGTTTCGACAGCGGCAAAATACAAAAAGAAGTTTCTCTATATAATACAAATTTTTTGTAGTAGTATTATTTTAGTATATATCTCTTCTACTAAATGTTTTATTTTTTTTTTTTTTTAGTATCCAATTTTTATTTTCACATATATATTATATTGTGTAAGAGAGTTGGTAGTTGTGACTTGTGCTAAGAATTAACCAGTCGATCGTAATATTCAGTCCTCGAATATTACAATACATATAGTTATTCAGTAGTGCCAACTAATCAAAACAAAAAAAAAAAAAGTGGTGAATAAAAAAAGAAACAGTTTTGTCAGTTTGAAAAAATAAAATAAAATATTAATAATAATTTTTGTGCATGTATTAAGAAATAATACTTTGAATATTGTTTTAGTGTTGTTATCTAGTTAATTCCCGCCCGAGACGACCGACAACATTTGACAGTTCACACCGATTTTCAGTAAGGTATGTACAGTACTATAAATTTGAACCAAAATATTTTGCGGGATTATAACTTGCGGTCTCGTCACATTAACGTATTATGTTATGATCTATGTATACCGTACTAGAACAGTGACATATATTTATAGTTTAGGTCCGCGCGCTCTTCAGGCTATCTCTATTCATCTATTAATTATGTATATCCGTCCTGTTCCGATTTTAATTATACACACATATACACATATCCTTTCATTTCGAGTATGTACGGAAATTATATCAATCCGAGAGTTGATGTATGTGTATGAGAAATCGGAATTTATATAACATTTTTTTTTGTGGGAAAATCTTTTACTATATAATTACGTACCTATATTTGATTCACCGTAAGGCTTTAGACGTGACATAATCCTTAACAAATTATTTGTTTTATTTCGTATTGATTTTGAAAAATTATACTTTGTAGATGCAAGTTTTCATCCTGTACATATGTTCATCTGCTGCGACCATGGATACATAAGGTTACCGTGTAAACATGAATCATGTTTTTCATTAGTTCCAGACATTACGATCAATATTCCATAGTCTTCAATGTGTTTGAGGTTCTTTCTGTAAATTTAACTGTTTTCTCTCCGTGCCATATACTATGTAATGTAATTATAGTAACAACAAATTGGTTAGACTAGGTTAATATGCAGTGTGTTGCATGAATTTGTGTTACTATATCAGAGACGATTTAATATGAAAATTACGTAATTAAGCAAGCTCTCCTACAAGAATTTGGTACTTTTTGGATGCGTGTTTTCCAGTCTCTAGTTCGAGATAAGGGGTTTTGATTGTAGGCCTTTTGAATAACTCGTGATCAATTTTACAATCCCAGAAGAACTGGACTAAGACAGGTTTATTCTAATATAGATGTCTAGTCCACATCTTTTACTATTTAGCTTGCATATTTAAACTTTGTTTAAAAGTTTTTTTGAAACAAGTAAAGTCATTGACTCGTATCCGCGTGTACTACAAGAATATTTAGGGCGTTGTATTTGGAAAAGTTCCAAAAATACATTTTTTTTTTTTTAGAAATATTTCCAAATTATAAAAGTTTATTTCACATAATGTAACAAATAAAAAAATTGCACACAGAAAATTTGTTGGCAAACATCGATGTCTGTAGAGAAAATTAAATCATGAATCAATATCGTAGTAGCTTTAATATCGTTTAATTTCCTATCTTGCGTTCTACCTCCAAATATTTTAAACTAAGATTCTTGCAGATAGCAGATATTAAAGCATTGTCTAAACTCCCTTCTGTTTTGTTCATCATCATTTCGGATTGGGGGTAAAAAAGTATTTGTCGGCCGGTGTGGGCGAGATTTGTTGTATCACCCCTGATAATTTTGTTATTGACAATAGAACGAATGGTGAACTTGACAAAAACAACTCGTTGTAAAATTTGAATCGGATTAAGGTTTGACATTTTAGCAATCATGGTGCCCATTTAAAAGCAATTGTTCCTTTGATTTCGAACGGTGTATTAGAAATATTTACATGAAGGCATCTTTTAGATGCAGGAAACGTGGTCTTTGATATCGGATTAACATCTAATCAAGAATTGGAGCAAATAAACAAAATGTACAATATTTATGTTCAATATGAATGGACACTGGCCACCTGATAAATAGAATGTATTACAAAAAAACTGAAAAAGCAACCCTATTTGAAAATAGGGACGACCGCTTATATACTCTCCATGAAGGTTCAATTTGACTTCCTTGAGAATGCTTCCCGTTCTAATGGGGTTTTAAATTTAAAAACCTTAATGCGATGTTTAAAGAATTACCAAGTAATTCGACAGGTTTAGAAACAGTTCAATTACATTATGATGTTGAATTTTAAGGAATTGCTGCTTATTTACCATCTACAACTACAATCCGTTCGACCGTAGTCTTTTGTAGAATATTTCCATTTTCAGCTACTGTCAACCTGCGACGTGTAATCCTGCGACCGTGTTTCTGCCATTATATACACATGGATAGTTACAACCTTGAACTCAAGTCCACGAAAACCAATACATTTTAAAACTGTTTTTCCGTTTGTGTTTTGTCACGGATGAGGTTTTTTCTGTGGCATATAGTTTTCAAACTGAATATCAGAAATACGATTCTTTAATAGTGGAATTTAAATTCTTTTTATCCATTCTTACCTTTTCCCTCCCCATTCCAACCCTCGTCCCTTGCGTATGTGCATAAGTAATACATAAAGGAGATAGTCTACAAACTATACGTTAGAAACCACCTTAGCCTACAAAATTTCAAGTTCAACTCGAATAGTGCAATCAAATTGATAGAGCTAGCCGCCAATATATTGAAAGTTAATTAAATTGGAGATTTGACGGAATGAAGACAAACTGTATTTACACTGGTTCGCATTTTAGCACTGTAACATTTAAATTAAAAAAACGGTTATTCAATTCTAATTTCATATGTTGTCGTAGTAGGCTTAGAAACAAGAGCTTAATTTATTCTATTTAATTTCATTTTACCGTAATAATTTTTGTCCACGACTAACGTATAATATACTCATTATACGTATCATAACTATATCCATTATTCACTGCTAGTTTATCTAGTAGTCCCTTCTTCTATTATTCACTACTACCAAATAAAAATTTCATTTTTGGAAATTTTATCTAGTAGTCTCTTGCCATTTTCATTATTATTAAACTGAGACGTCAAAATGTCGACGGAAATTATTTTAGGTTTCTTAAAAGGATTTGATAATAAAGCACAATTTTTATCGGTCGTGGACAAAGTATCGTATTCTACTCGCATATAATGGCTGTTATTCACTCAGATGATTTACGACACTCGCCTATCGGCTCGTGTCGGTAAACTTCATCTTCGTGAATAACAGCTATCATTATATGCTCGTTGAATAATATACTATTAACTAGTTTATAATGGAACGAACGACCAGAATCTTAAGCCTGGTTGAATATGTAACAACGTCTGGCTGAATTAACATGAACCCACCGTGCTATTGCCTCTCATAATCTTAAAGTTAGTATGGATACAATAAGGAAAGTTTTTGCATAGTATAACTGGCATTCTAAAATACCAGCAACAGATCCAGCATTGGAATTCGCTATAGAGTGCATGTGAATTAGACTCTGGATGATTGTCCAATGACTAATCGAGATTCTTAATGGAATATTCGTGAAATGATCTTATTCGGACAGTAATATCTGACGGTTATTGTTTTTTGTCAATTATAAATCCGAGCGGTAGAGAAACCGTATAATAAACTATTCAAAAATGTCTGTGTTTGCCCAACTACGGCTGCTTCCTTAAACAGGGACAGGAATCGTACTATTCACCAATTAAAAGATTGTGGATTATCAACGTACAACAGATGTTTTAAATTGTCCCATTGGAATAACAACTTAGGTTTAAATCTGGTGAATAACGCGGAAAATGTATGGTTTAATTGAAACGTTCCATAAACCTGTTCGAAGTTACTGTTTTCCGAAAAAACATACAAGTATTACAGGATGGGACGGGCACCTTCTTGCACGATGTACCTTAAATTTAATTTTTCCCTCATTCCGACAAAGGTTGGAATGAAGTGTTCTTCAAACAGCTTCAACTAGAAAACTCCTCCTCCCCCCTTCCCCCCTTAGTGCCACCTCTACGCAATTCCTGTTGCTGACAAAGCACATCTTAACGCATGTTCCTTTATATAACGTAGCATGATAAATAAAGGTGGGTTTCCTCTATTTAACAAATAGTAATATTATAAGGACTCACCACCCGCTGGTGGCCTGGCCACCACCCACCGCTCATTGTTGTTCAACTCCGAGGGTCGCAGCATTTTTACTGCTGCTTCGCAGCAAATATTGTTGCCAAAACATTTTCAAGGCACTGTTTCATCTTCCAAGCCTCTTCGAAATGACGATGATTTTAGACATTTCACTGTGAAGTTTCTCGAACTAATTTGAAAGGAAAAATCATGTTTCACCTTGGTGAATTTTTATGTTCCATGAACATAGCTAGACTTTTTCTAAGACCGTTCAATGGCATTACGGGTGAGGCTGTGCGCTATCTGAAAATGTCCAAATGAAGTTTAGTACATCGAGATCTTTCCAAGGGCCCCTTTATCAGGTTAATTACTTTTCTTCTCACCGTGGTGAATATTTATGGAAGAAACTTTAACAACTTTAGTGTCAGAAGTAAAATTGTTCCATTTGAACTATTTGGTTTTCGCTACACCGTGGTGAATATATATTTGTTTGGTGAATTAGTTGGACTTTCTTCGTCGATTAAGTAAAGGCTTTGTGGAAGACAACACAAAATTTACGAGATGAAGAAAAAACCAATGCTTTTACTGCTCATCTATCAACAGTATTCGCACCATAGGAAGAAGATAATAATTTCGTGCCACCCCAGCAAATGGTTGACGGTTTATCTCACAAACCTATAAAGTATAATTGGACGAAATTAAGAATACAATTAAAAATTGCATAAGCTCGAAAAACGCACTAGGATATGAACTCGTTACTGGAAAAATGATAAGGGAATTGCCAGACAAATGTATAAACCTAATAACTTTCATATTCAACGCGATCATGCGAACCAGTTATATTCCTCAAAAATGGAAGATATCTTTGATCACAATGATACATACTAAGACAGGAACAAATGAAACGCATGTCCCATCATATCCCCCAATAAGGACGCTGCCCACAATTTCAAAGCTATTTGAAAAAATGTTACTAACGAACTTGAAACCAACATTAGAAGAATGGGGCGTGTTCCAGACTATCAATTTGGGTTCTAAAACAAACTTGGTACCACAGAGTTGTTCTGCTGCCTTCTTAAATATCGCACAAGCGTTTCATAATATTTGGCACGATGGAGTAATATGCATACAAAATTAAAGAGCTTCTCGAAGGAATTTCACTCAGTTCTGGGAAACTATAAATGATATTTATGCAGGTGAACCGCGTTATAGGACCAATATTTTACTTGCTATACACAGTCAACTTACTTGTAACCAACAAAGTAATAATATCAACATTTGCCGATGACTCGGCAATCCTGGTGTCACACAATAATCTCCAAATTGCCTCAAAGCAGTTACAGAATCATTTGAAGAAATCTGCGGACTGGCCAAAGACAAGGCGATTGAAAGTGTACGAAAGCAAATCAATTCATGTCACATTCACGCTGAACAAACGCACCTGCTCACCAGTGAAATTAAACGATACAAATACTTCTCAACAAACGATGGTCAAACACCTAGGTTTGCAACTGGATAGAAGGTTAACATGGAAAAATTATACAGGCTGAGTGACTCGAAGTGTTACCAAAACAAAACGCCACAGAATTTTTATTTTTTGATGAATTTTATTGAATCAAAGTAAAAAATGTTCACAAATATTTAAATTTTCGAATTGCATTAGCAGTTTTCGATTTGGCCACCCTTAGCCGCGATTATGGCCTTCAAAAGGCCGACAAAGCTATTGCATGCAGCACGAAAGTAGCTCTGCGGTGTTTTAGCCCATTCCCGGCGAAGCGCTTAAGATGATCGACACTTTAGTATTTTTTTGTCCCAACCTTGCTCTTCAAAATACCCCAAACCGAGAAATCTAGCGTGAATTTGGTGGCCATTGGGCAGTGGAAATGAACCGCGGAACGTTGTTTCTCAGCCAATCTTGGTTGACGCGCGCTTTATGACTCGGCGCCGAGTCATGTTGAAATGTCCAGGCTCTGCGGCCGAAATGTTTTTGTGCCCAAGGCTTCAACGCTCCCTCCAACACATGATCCCGATAAATTTGAGCATTTATCTTGATGCCACGGTCCAAAAAAAACGAGCGGTGAACGGCTTTCGGCCGTTACGGCGGCCCAAACCATCACCATCGGCGGCGCTTGGTTTCGAGAGGCAATCCGTTGGTCTAAATTTTAAGTAGAACGGCCGGGCAAGTAAATCCGGTCGTTTTGCTTGTTCACATATTGCTCAATAACGAACGGTGACTCTTCGGAGAAAACCAAATTCGGAAAATCGCCACTTTCGTGCAAGCGTAACAACTCCTTTGCTCTTTCCACTCTAACTTTTTTTTGAGCATCGGTGAGACCATGCGTTTTATGGAATTTCAAGGCCTTTAGTCCAAGATGATCTTTCAATATGTGCTGCATCCGTTCGAGCGAAATGTTTGCCTCACGAGCCATTTTTCTTCCGCTATGGCGCGGATTACGAGCCAATTTGGCCTTCACCTTCCGAATGATATACGGCGATGTTGCAGTGCGTTTCGGTCCACCACCATGGCGTTTTGCAATGCTGCCAGTATCGTTATAACGATTTATTGTGCGATAGACAAACATTTTATTCACATGCAGATGTTTTAACTGATTAACAATCTGCGGCTGTGATTTTCCAGCCAAATATAGAGAAATCACACTATTACGCTTGAATTCCATTGCGGATAACTTTTTTTCTGAATATTTCCCACTAAAATGCTTCTGTATGCTTGTAAACAATGGAATGAACTGTCATTAGTATAAATTTGAGCGCTCTGTCATCACTGGTTTGACAGCAATAACAGTCTGAAGTTGGTAACACTTCGTGTCAGTCACCCTGAACATGATGGACCTATAAATTTATTAAATGTTAATGTTTTACATTCATATAAGTATAATCAAAATTAATTTTAAATTGATAAAGACCCGTTTTGCCAACGTTGGCCAAATGATCAATTAGATAACTAAAATAACAGGGCGAGAATTGTTGCATCCTTCAAGACTTTTACAGTGATATACAGCGCGGCCATAATCGATTGGGAAAACTGCTTTTTACCTCGCCGTGTTGAATATCTATAGGTGTGATGAAAAAGTTTACGATCTTGTGTTTGTATATTAAGGCCCTTCCCATAACAAATCCTTCAAATTCTGACTGTGGCTGTAAGGACCAAACTTGTATAAATAGTGAAAAAGTTAAAGATTTTACGAGTTTCTCGATCAAGGCGTTTACACAAAATCAGTCCAATTCTATCCAACACTTACAAATGATCAAACAAGTATATGTACCAACAGCGCCGTAATGGTGAATTTGATAACTAAAGTTAACTAACTAAAATTTTGATTTTCACCTCACCTCGTTGTTAGTTGTAATATGGGTGGTGAATAATATCTAAATTCTCCTAACCTCTCTAGGTCAAGTCCTCTTCAACGACATCTCCTTCAGGTTATATTTAACTGATAAATATTGCTTTCTACCTCACCGTTGAATATTTAAAGATGTAATAAAACGTTTAGAATTTCTTTTAATACGACATCTGCCAATGACCAAACTGGTTTATCTGTCACCAGCGCCGTAAAGGTAAATTTTACAACTATTTGTACTAGTTATATTCTACTTGAAAAAAATATGATTTTACCTCACCCTAGTGAATTTTTATATGTGCGGTGATAATATTTAAAGCTTTCAGGACTCTCTAGACCGAGATGTTTCCAACCACACCTATAGTATTTCAAGTTTCTATAACAACTGCTAGTGACATACAAACATTTATACCAATAGCGACGTTATGGAGATTTTAAGTACTTTACTATCTGCAGACATTGTCCTAGAAACAGATTTTCCATTTATGAATAAATGACTGCATATTTTTAAAATAAATTAATCAGAAATTATACAAAATAATTTAAATTATTAATTAAAACAATAAATTTACAATGAAAAAATCCCCCCAACAAAGCCAAAATCCTTTCTGGGAACGGCAGAAATGAAAAATCCACATTTTTCAATTCAAATTCTTAAATTATTCGAAATTCACTATTTTAATTAATAATTTGAGTTTTTTTTATATTATTTCTGATTAATTTAAATCGCATCAGTAATTTATTCATAAATGGAAATCTGTTTCTAGGAAAACGTTTGTATTTAAATATGTATCGAACGATTTTCTGTACTTCAATATCGTTGGTTTTGCTTGTTTTTGTGACCCACTAGTTAGAAATATGCTTTCCATCAATATATTTTAGATATACTCTAATGGATAGAGAGCCATTGATGTTTTTGCTATATGGTGTCACCAGGTAACCACACTTCGAATTATGTCTGCCTTTGCAAAATACCTGCTCACGACGTCTGCCTCATATAGAAACCTCAAAACTACTATCTTTAAATATGATTTTTATCCAACTGTTAAAGCTTGTATTGCCAAAAACCTCCAAATTTTGTAAAAGAAAAATGTTTTTTTGTTAATTTTGGAATGGAATTTATTAAAATAAATATATGCAATAGCTGGTGCATTGCTTTGTTGGTTATTAATTTTTATTGATGACATTATGTAGATATAATAATTGGCCAAATATGCTGCTTGTGCTATACCAGGTGTAGTTGGCGAATATTTCAGTAAAATATGTATCCTGATGTTTTATAATGACATATCTGTCCATTATGTACAGGAATCATATGGTAAACATTACTTAATTTTGAATTATAATCCCATATGGAACGCCATATCACGAGCTTGTGCTACATGGGTTGCCAAATTATTAGAGGCACGTCGAAGCTTGTCGCGACAGGTCGAATCAGACTACTTAAGTATTTAATTAAATATTAGTAGAAATATCTCAGAGCTAGATGTCAGCCTCACAAATTGGTTCAATCTTACGACAAATTTGCGGGAAATATTAAAACAATTGAGTTTTTTATGATATTGGTTATCCGATCAATGAAAACAATAAAATTCCAGGGTTCCAATATGTAATGCTTGAGGAACACCAGATGCCACTTTGATAATATTGGATTTCTTATTGCCAATTATTACGTATTGCAGACGGTTTGTCAAGTATGACTTGAACCAATTAATGAATCCTAATGAAAATCCTAATGCAAATGGACGTGCTAAGTAGACGAAGTATGCTAACGAGACTAAACCGATGCTGGCTGGCATCTATATCACGTATTAGTGTTGATTTAAAACGGTTGCACATAACCAGTTCAAATAATTGATTTTACTATTCCTCTGTAAAATGTGACGCCATCCCGTTTGCCTGATTTAACGATTAGAGTTATCCTAGAGGTTTTCCATTTTTCGAGAAACACAGTAGTGGTTAAGGAATGATTGAACAGTTTGCACAATGGACTTACTAAAATACTTGCAAACGTTTTTGTCATATATGAGGATATATCGTTTGGCCCACATCCGTTTCCGAAACCCTTCAAAGCTGATAGAATGTCTTCATCAGATATGACAAACATAAGGGGCAAACATGCCCGCTATCTCTTTGACGTTTATATTGCTGAAATTGGTGAAGGTCTTATTGGCAGGGTACCTTCGATTTCATGTTTGAACCTAAAGAATTTTCAGAACTGTTTTGGATTTGTTCCAATTTTTGCTTGGATGCCAGCCAAATAAGACTTGTATTTATGTATATTTGAAATAGACATCAAATTCCTCGCTGTGTTGTAAAAAGGACAGCTTGTCTGTTTCCAAAGGAGGCCTTACATTTTCGATTTTTTAGGTTTATAAGACGGCCATCGAGCCATGGACGGTGAATACTTGATAATATGTTGGATATATGCACTTGAAGTTCAAAGCCTTGCAGTAAGATCTCATAAAATTTGTGGACATTTTCATTCACATCCGTTGCATTTAGAATCTCATCCCAATTCACTGGTTCCAAATAAACATGCAGACCAATATGGATTGTCTTCTTAAGGTTGTATTTGATTTGTTGCAGGCGGAATACAGAAGTGTTAAATACAATATCCAAAGATTTATGATTGATATCATTTACGACAAACGGATTGAGTGACTCCGATACTTTAAACGCAGCTACTTCGTTGATGAAGACAAGATCTAAAAACCTCTCCAGATTATCAGCAATGGAGTTAATTTGGTTTAAATTATAATCAAGCGTTGCATAAATGAATAATGATTCTGCACCTGACTTTATATTGGTTGGAGGAATGCAATTAAATTCATTATCAAACTTACAGACGATAAATGGAAGATTAAAGTTACCAAGTACAAGAACTAAATCAACTAAATCCGGATTGAAATTTCTTTCGCTGATTACATAAATTAGGTAGTATGTTTGAAAACAAAACGGTAAAATTTGGATGCCTTTGAATCCATTTTGTTAACGTTCTGATAATAGATGGAACATAACCCTCTAATTCGTTTTCTTGCTGACTTTTCCGATGGTTAGTTTAAGTTGGTTTAGTTTGAGTTTTTAGTGCTGGTATCGGGATAAAATTCTTTTAGTGCTAACGTAACGTCAATAGGATATCTGTATATGTAATCAATGTCAATATATGGAATTTGATTTTTATCCCCAAGAAGATACTGTTTTGAACATTTACTGAGCATGTATCATCATATTTTCATCTATAAATACCGTATCATAATTTCGGGTTCCATTTGTTAGATAGGAAGCAATCGTTATATAGTTTAATACGATTTTATTGAAGTCAGTCTTCCTCTTAATGAATCGAGCAGTAATTTTAGATTTGATATAAGCTAGTCTTTCTTTAGCGTCACATAAGACGAGTTCAATGCCTAATTTACGGATGTTTATGATCCATGTAGATTTTCCACAGCCTGCAACACCTTCAACGGAAACTGTTGGTTGTAATGTATTTATTATAAATGAATTAATGGGATTGTGACTGGAGAATTGTTCATAATAGTAGACTCCAAAAATTTTGAGGGTTCAGCAGTAATCCATTGAGCCGATTCTCGTTCATACCGCGTTGTTATATTGAACGGTATACGTTAAACTCATTTGATATCGGTCCAAGAAAGCCTCATTGTAAACAGTTTTGAAACCTTTTTTTTTGGCAGTAACTTGGATTTTAAAGATTTCAATTGCAACGCAAGTTTATTTTTCATTTAGTTCATTAATCATGTTTGTATTTAAAAAACCACCTTTTTTCATATTATTAGTTCGGAAAATAGGGTTTAGAATGAAATAATTCTTCAAACCTCTACTCTACATTCTCGGCTAAGATGTTTGTTCAAAACCACCTTGTCGTTCCGTATATCAAGAACGTATATTCTTCAAACTTGTTTAACCTTATTGAGGCAGGTTTGCCGAAATTCTACATTTATAATAGTAATTTGAGCGAAATTATAATTCTAAATTACGACAGTGAGCAGTATGGTGGAAATCATTTCAGTAAGTGTCTGATACTGTCGCCTCTGAGCTACTGTTTTATAAGCTTTAAGTTATCAGGTGTGTATATATGAAACCGGAATTTACCAATAAATAGCGCCACCTGTCCCTACCCCTTTCGACAAACGGCGTCATCGCCGTTTTTTACATGTTCAAAATGTCGAGTTTTATGCCTACATATTACGATTTGCGGACATCATTGATTTTTTGTTATCATTTGAAGAAAACTGCTGCAGAATCACATGGAATGCTTGTCGAAACTTACGGTGAGCATGCTCTTGGTAAATCACAATGATATGTACGAGTTGTTTAATAAATTCAAAAGTGGTGATTTTCACGTGAGAAACAAAGAACGTGAAAGACCAGCAAAGAAGACAGTGAATTGCAAGCATTGTTGGATGAGGATGACGCTCAAATGCAAAAACAACTCGCGGATCAATTTAATGTGTCACGAGAAGCCGTATCCACACGTTTAAAAGCCATTCGAAAGATCTAAAAGCTGGGAAAATGGATTCCTCATAAACTGAATGAAAGACAACAGGAAAATTGAAAAACCACTTGCGAAATTTTGCTCGCCAGATACAAAAGAAAGTCATTTCTCTATCGAATTGTGACTGGCGATGAAAAATGGATCTATTTAAGACAATGCTCTGTATTTGGTGGGATCAGAAGAGTGTGATTTATTTTGAGCTACTAAAACCTGGTGAAACCGTAAATTCTAAACGCTACCAACAACAAATGATCAATTTGTTGTCAAAACGACCAGAATATGATAAAAGGCGAGACAAAGTGGGTTTGCTTCATGCACCATCATACGAATCAAAACTGGTCAAGAAAACGTTGGAAGCACTTAATTGGGAAATACTTTCAGATGCGGCTTACTCGCCAGACTTGGCTCCGCCCGATTATCACTTATTTGCATCGATGGGGCACGGGCTTGCTGAGGAGCACTTCACTTCCTACGAAAATGTATGAAAATGGCTCGATAACTGGTAAGATGACCGTGTACTTTTTACTAAAAAATTCCGGTTTCATATTTGTACAACTCGTATCTGACCCAGCTTTTGACCGGACATTAATGTTTCCGGTCATACCTGTAAAGGTCCGTCATTAGTTCCGCAATCAATTTTTTTGCGGCAAAAAAATTAAATGCAGAATTATGTGAAACAGAATTTTGTAAAACAGAATTTAGTACTCAACGTAAACTTGAAATATTTTTTTGGTAGCCAATTGCTCGATGTATAAAATGTGGTTGCATTAATAGCGGACAAGATTTTAATTCTAGACATAGCATCCCACATTGCAATTGTCGACGCAGTTTTTGTTGCCATTTTTGAACATTTCTGGTATAGGTGCCAATTTATAAAATTTCTGACATTCTTTTACAGTTTCCACATTATTAAATCTAATAATTCGCACTAGAAATTGGAATCTAATGTGTAAGCATTGTGGCGTTGAATATTTCCAATCCGGTACAATCACCAGCCCATAGATCTCAAACGTAAACATGGGATGATTTGGGTAGGCTACATAAGTACAATAAGCCCAGCAAGCTATTATTTCAGTACCATCGGTAATCCGCGTATGTTTAACATCTTCATGACAGTTATCAACAATAAGGTCTACAAAGGAAAAGAACAGGCGCCAACTTCGTTGTGGTGTTTCAACGTTTTTAGATTTATCTATGAAGCTTGATATAACCATGAATATATTCTCCGTTCTTGGTCTCCGTTGCACGAACGAAATTTTCCACCAAATCTATCATTATTCCCTATAAAATTATTTATTATTTATATTTACTAAAACATTAGGTAGGGAATTATTTAGCCCGTAAAAATGCCTGTTTACTAGCTTGGGTCAAAATTATCCAAAGATGTGTTTTTATAATTATTAACCTGGGTATAAATCACCTAATCAGTTTGATTCAAGTTATGCATTCGTTGAATGACAAAATACTACTAAAGAGTAATTAAAACAAGAGAAATATGGAAGTATAAAATACATAATGGTCTGAAGTTGGTAATTGTTGATTATCATATGATTTTTTTAATTGAATTTAAAGTGGGTGTATTCGAAGAAGATACAACTTGGTTTATCAAAAGATTATTTTTTTTCTCTGCTTGATTCTTGTACCACAAGATTAAATTTAGTGAAGTGAAGTTAATAAAGATAGAGTGATAAAAAAATATCAAATTTTGCAGCTTTTGTACTATACTACAAAATAATAAATGTTATTATCGTATACCTCTTTTCTAGATATCAATTTTTATAATTAGGTACTTGCTCTCTCAATCACAAAAAAATTGTACCTTTAGCGGCAAAAAGGAAATATGGCTAAATTATTTCTAAACATCACTTGAACTTTTTAATCAAGCAAACGCAAATGAGCATCAAAATAGTTGCTCTTGTAATTTTTGTTTATTAATTTTTTAATTTTGTATTTGTTTAATAATATTGATGTAATGGTGACATGCAACAAGCAACGTTGTCATATAAATGCTCGTTATACTCATTATAATTGAACAATTTTGATCAAGGGCGGTGAACCGAACTCGAGAGACCCTATTAACCACTGAACTACATTCGGTGATTAATAACATTTCAGCTAAATTGGCCTCAATAGAAAATCGATGCAAAATTTGTAGATGTGTCGATTGCACGGGTTCATAAGTTTTAAGTCTGCCCTCAAAGTGTGTTCGATTGATAAATAATTTAGATCAGTTGTCAAACTTGTGATGTATGTATTTGAACTTCGTTTACAAACCATTTTAATTTTTCCACAAATACTTCAGTAAACTGGCATCTTTAAAAAGTTAGATATTATTGATTAAATCTTTTTATACCACAGTAAATATTAAAGATATAAATTCATGTGAGATACAGTATTTCCTTTAATAATTATTCGTTTATCTGATAAAATCTGTATGAAATAATAAGGAAATACCCTTATCTAGGCAACAACAAAAATATAAAAGTTTAAAACCATATTTATTTAGATTTCAATCAAACTGTAATAATTATTCATTTAACCGGAAAATAACTTTTCTATTTTTTTTTTATTTTTTATTAATAGACAACAATGTGTTTAAATATTCAAAATATACAAATATTATTGTATCGGTATTACTAAATATTAAATCGAAAGACCTAAAATTTAATCATCTGAGAAACTATATAAAATTCGGTAACAAACCTTTTTTTTCTGTAGTGGGTGTATTAAGGATAGATTTGGAGTTTTGTTCAAAATATTTCACATAAAATCTGTCGCCAATCTAATAACCTTGTTATGCCTGAAATAAAATTCAATAAGCCATATTATGATGTGGTTGGCTCCAAAACACACTCTTGGAAATTGGTTAAATACTAAATATAACAAAAAAAAAATTTGCCTATTACACCATTGGAAATGTATTCGATTTGCCCTAATTAAGATACACGCCCTAATACAACATCAAAAACATTGAATGATTTTGCTTAAATAAGTTTTTTGTTTGTTTGGTTCGATGTTTTTGGTGGTCAATCGTAATTAATTGAAGAAAACCGATAAATTATTTCACAAATACATAACAAAAATGAAATGAAATTAAGAGGCACAAATACTAATTAATTTGAACCGTTTGTTGAAACTCTTAAATGTTTTTCTCGTCTCTATTACAACAATAAGATAGTGTAGACATGTATACAAGAGAATGGATATCCATCGTCTGTATATATAAACGAAAACGAAATCAGCAAATTTCCGAAACGAAATGAAACTGACAACAAAAAAAAAATCTTTGGTAGATTTTAATTTTAATTTTTTTTGTAGTTTTTGTTGTACTCTCTTCCGACTTTTTCGGCTCGGAATGGGGTTTTTATGTACACATATAAATAATTTTTGGAACTGAGCCAAAAGATTCAGTTGACATGCACAATGTTGCGCAAGCGTATTTTCAGCCATACACTCTTCTTGCTTCATAATCATATACGTTCACAATCATAAAATGAGAAAAAACCTAACCTACAAAATTACTATAATAATAGTCCTTAAAGCACTGTACATAGACCTAACCAAATATATTATATACCACCATGCTTTGTTTTGTTAATCAATAAAATCAACTCTTGGGAAACCTTACAGTATAAAATTAAAATATTAGGTACGACAACAACAAAATCTCGCAGCAAAAAAGCGCACACACAAATGAACATACATACCATACAAACCATCATTTTTCTCCCGTGAACATCAATTTTTTGCCTATTTATGTAATATGTATACCTCATTCCAGAGGGCAAAAGTAACCCATAACACTGTGTATAGAAATAAAAGGGACTGTGTGAGTTAAAGAAAATACACTGAAAATGAAAATGTCTGCAAAGATCTAATTTTGTTTCCGGCACACAAGAAATAAAAATGGTACATCGCAAATTTTTCTTTTTCAGCTGTCTTTTATTTTTATCAGTTTTTCTTTTTACCTTGGTGGAAAATGGAATTTAATTTTTCAATAATTTTTTTTTTTTTTTTTTAGGTTTATGCTTATAATAAATACGTTTTCTTCTTGTTATTTTATTTTCGTTTTTATTTGTTAAAAACTTTTTTGTTATTACATTTTTTTGCCTTTATTTTGGGAATGTCTATTTTATAAAAAAATATAAAATTCTGTAAATCAAATAGAAATGGAGATAAAATTTGATGTGTTTCAATTATTGCCGGTATGGTGGACGACAAGTCTTTTTGTACTGGCTATATATATATATATATATATACGTAGACTAGACAACAATTCAATTTAATCATAAAATTGCGCATACTTCAAAACTTTTTACTCGACAGAGTTCGTAAATTGACAATTATGATTTATAGAAGAAGAGAAGTTGGGGTTTAATTTTTTTTCTTGATGATTTCATCCCACCCAACATAAACCTGGAATCCTACAAGTTAGTGGAACTGGTAATAAAAAATGATAGAGGTTTTTTATCATACAAAATAATTCGATCTAATAAAAATTCGTCTTTAGTTTCGATTATCGAACCTCTTTCCGATCGGTTTGTCCCCCAAAAGGGGGTAGGCGATTTTTATTCGAAAAGATGTCACCATATTAATCCTCTACTGTCCGACAATGAGCATCCAGAATTTAATTCTCAATTGGAGGAGCTAATGATTGCACAGCAGTTTAGAGGGTTATTTTTTCATAAAATATTGCGCAGCAGTTTAGAGGGTTAGTTTTTCCATACGTGTTGGATCATATTTTGAATTATTTCCCACATCGATAAATTGTTAACCTTTATATTCATTAGATTAGGTGCGGGCATTGTGGTAAATGGATGCCCAATCAGAAAATGTACATGTGTAATTGGATCATCGTTTTCGTCGTCTCTAAACAATGGTCTCGAATTTAAGATTGCTTCGATTTGTTTTAATAGTGTGAGCAGTTCTTCATAATTTAAAACGGTTTCTCTTATGACCTGTGGTGATGAATTTGATGTTTACAAGATTTCACAGGCGATTCCTACAGGCCAACAAATGTCGGAGCGGCTGGCGGTTTGAAATACTATTTTATGCCTTGGTTGGGGCCAGAATCGAATATTTGGTGTCTTGCGCTTTCCGATCTTAAAATTTCACAAAATTCTCTCAGTTTATTATGAGCACTGCAAATTCCTCGCACCAAATGGGTAAGTAACCCTTAATAATTTTGGAATTATGTTGTTGGTGTGCCTTAAGCCTGAACGGACCAACATATCAATACCAGTCTGGCAATTGACCCATAAGTTGAATCTGTTGCAGTTGTTTATATCGATAACATTTCATATTATTCATGCCTCTGATAATTTTAAATTTGTACTGGACCCGCATGAAGTAGTTCTAAATGAATTTTTAGAAACAATTTTTTTGTCAGCTCATGATTTCCTGGAACAATTATAGGGCGCTTCATATCGTAGCTTATATCTGCATTTTCTAGTCGTCCTGCCACTCTCAAGGTTCCAGTTTTATCTAAAAAAGTGTAAAAATTAATAATTTTGTTTTTGGTTAATTGTTTCCCTAAATTTATTTTTGTAGAATGCCTCAAATTTTAGATATATCGTCGCTACCATCGCAAACTATCGAATATGAAAATTTCGTTTTCGGGACGTCAAAAAATATTCCATAATTTTGGTATAGTTACATTGAAAAAATGCGCTTAATATTCGAAGTTTGATTTGCCACTGTATTAAGCGCTTAATTCTAGAGCTAAGTGACGTATAAAAAAAATTAATTTTTTCACATTCGATAGTTTGCGATGGTAGCGACGATATGAGCAGATGTTCAAATCAACGAACGGGATATTGTGAATGGAAATGAATTTTCATGATGGTCTAATGTCGATGAGTAAACGCACTGCATTTAATTCCATGGAATTACTCCTTTTGATTTTTGTGTCGAAAAACGTGGTTTTGTTCTCGGACGTTGTGCTTGCGAGCGTTGATTTTATTTTGTGCAAAAAAGATTGACGTATTTACGAAATTTATTTGATTAAAGCAATGTCTCTTGTTAAATATAAACGTAATGTTTTAAAAACTGCAAAAATCAAACCAAGTTAAATAAAAATTGGTGGATTAAAAAAAAAAAATTAAATACATCAATTATTAATACGTATTTTAATTTTAATTTTTATTAAATAGTGATGAACTTGATCAAACATAACAATTGTTATTCTCACTATGTGAAATATTGCGTATATTTTTTGAATTTATATGCTATATAACCTACGTAATCCTAGAAAAATGTATAGTCGCAAAGATCAGGCCGAAAAACGTTTAGGTTTGGGAGTTATGGGACTCCAAAGTTTCCAATTGACTGGAAACTAATTTGATTTAATACGTTATTTGAATCGTCAATATTTAAAAATAAATTATATCTAGTAAGCTTTTATTAATAGCAAGACATTCCCGTTTCTGTGACGTTGACATTTCTCTGACATTTTATTGACATTTTGTGCCATAATCATTGAAATTTTAACGATATATTGGTCCACTGTAATTCCAAGTACTGAATGAAGAATCATATCGGCCAATTCTGACGTTGCTCACATAATAGTGTGAAACGGCACAAATTTTTAACATATATCCAAAAAGGGAGCCTTTTGAACTGTCAAATTCAAAAAATTAAAACTATTCTAATACCGTTGACAGGCTAGGGATTAGCTAAGCGTATAAGTGAGTACTTTGAGTACGTACTTTGTGAGACATTAACTAAACCTTTTTTATCGGCCACCAAGCCCTTTTTAGGGGTTAAAACCACCTCTTAATTTAACCTCAAAAAACGTTTTTTTTTCGATATATCCCGACTTCTACTCCACTTTTTTTAATCGATAGTATATTAGATTATAAGGGTTGCATCTCTATTTTTTTAGGGACAGAAATTACCTATTTTTACAAATTATAGGTTGGTTTTAATCTCTAAAAGGCGCTTGGTTGCCGATTAAAAAAATGGTTTAATGTTTCATAAAGTACTATAGCTTAGTTAGAATAGTTTTTATAATTTTGACAGTACAAAAGGTTCCCTTGTAAGATTATTTGTGAGTCTATGATTTGGCCGCATGATAGTGGGAGATTTATATTGTGATATTGGGGAAGAGGTTTTAAAATTTAAGAAAATACCTGCCCAAAATAATAGAAAATGTTTGTAAAATATAAATGGTTGGTTTAGTGTTTTTTAATCGACGCTTTGTGGGGAAAGTGTCATCCGAGGAGCCGCATAGACCGAATTTTTTTATTTTAAAACGACGTAGCATTGTACCATAACGAATTGAGAAATATAAAATTCAGAATATAAAAAACAACGGGCGAGTTCACGCTCAATTCGTAAAAGTATTATGTGAAAACCTTTATGTATAAATATTCATTGAATCATTTCAAGCCTCTTCGATGGGCCTGAGTAACCAAGGCAGACAGTCGGCTGCCGTTCACTCAGTATTCAAATTGCGTTACAGTTTTGGTTTTAAAAGTCAATAAGTTATTCTATATTGCGTTTGGAGGATAAACCTTACAGACATTAATGGTTTAATTAAAAATTGAAATTTATAATTTATTTGTTGACAAAGAAAAATACAAACGACTAAATTTCAGTATAGCCATGTCCAGGTTAATCAACTAAACCTACCCCGTACGCTTTAAAATGCAGTACAGTGCTAAAGATTCCATATTTAGACTTTTGTGAATGGTCACGGCAAACCCGGTGAACAAAGCAAAGTAGCATCGCTGATTTGGTCAGTTTACACTAAATGAATTAGAGCGGCTATATTAGATATAAACGCCATTTTCGCTGTAAAATTATAGCAGCTGGAAAGACATTACGTGCATCTCTAGAGAATGTCATTCGAATCTGTTTACCACTTTTATAGTTTTTGTTTCCCATACTCCCCTCATAACCAAACTCAGCAACAGCATGAGCAATACTAAACATAGCATACCGATTAAACAATTTCAAAATTATTATTTTATTATTATATGTATCAATGTATAAGTAGTTGTTTTCCAATCGACCAACCGCAAGCACCCGCTAGCAAACCGCTAGTAGAAAGGTTTTAGTCCTTGCTATGATCGATTGGAACGATTAAAATGGATGATGTGAGTAAAAATACCCTATAAATCGTATATGTTTTGCAATTGCTGTCAAAACTTTGGTGCGGCGAACAATTAAAAATAAAAATGAAAGACAATGAGAAGACAAAAAAAAATTGGACATTCGCCGAAACTAAGCCTTTAATTCATATTTATGGAAACAGGCAGGAATATTACACACAATAGTTAACGTAAAACGTACAACAGAAACGGACACAAAGTTTAATTTCTCAAATATCCAGTAATATTAAATATTTACTTTCAATTAAATTTTTTTTAACAACGACGTTATAAACGTATTGAAAAATGCGATAGAAAATTTTTTATTTTTGACACAATAAAAATAAATATTTTTGACATAAGAAACCTGTTTATCAAGCGGTTCTACACTCCACCGTCTAGCGGCGAAATTATGCGTAACTGCTTCTAACTGCTCGTGAAAAATAACAAGAGCAGTTACGAGTAGTTCCTTGAGCGAAGACAAAAACCTTTCTACTAGCGGTTTGCTAGCGGGTGCTTGCGGTTGGTCGATTGGAAAACAACTAACGTCATTTTCACAGCTCGCTAAGATGTATAATATTTACTACTTAAAGTATGCGTGTAATTCTGTTTGTTTCTAATGTATTTCCATTTCACTTTTTTGAATCACTTACACAACACATGCATTTCCATTTTAATCCTACGGAAATTGTAATTCGTATTATATAGTATGCAAGTTCGGTACATTTCATGTTCGTTTTTCTCATACGTTTATAATTTGCAATTTCGTTCGTACCGGATTTTCCGTTCCATTTTTTACATGAAATTTTTGACTTAGCTTCGCTAAAGATGTTTTCACGTCAAAAATAATAATAAATAAGAACCACGGGTAATCAACATTTAGGCTAACACAGCCTAACGCATAAAGATGGCAGCATTAGACAATTAACGGTTTTTTTTAAATTTGTAATTTCTAAATTTTGGTTTCTCTTAATTTCTTAATTGTAAGTAGTCCTACATTAATAGGTTATCTATCGGAAAGAAGCTAGTCGGTTTTTATACCAATCAACTTGTTTTTTGTCGGCGACTATTAGATTGGCAAAAAATATAATACAAGTATTTTTACTAATTAATCAAAATTTCTTCGACCGTCGGATATGTGGTTGGCTATGTGAAATTTATTATTATTTTGCCTATTTATTTGACAATTAAAAGTATAAAAATATTTATTACATACGCTAAATGTAAACAAACCCACATACCAATATTTCATTCGCGAAAAAAATGTATTTCGCCACAAAAAAATTGAAAATACTACCAATCTTTAAAAACCAATCGAACTCCAAACATTGAACTCCTAGACTATTTTATTTGATCTAATTTGAATTCCAATTTCAATTCCAAATCCTTAGTCAAATGAAATGCCACTCAAACTTGGTCAAATAAAATAGTCAAGGAATTCAATGTTTGGAATTCTAATGGTTTTCAAAGGTTGGTAGCATTTTCAATTTTTTACCAAATAATGGTATGTGGGTTTGTTGACATTTAGCGTACGTAATAAACATAGAATTAAACAAATAGAGCTGAAATAAGCAAATGTCAACCATCGAAAATTCTGTGCGAAAAAGAGAAAGACTAAAATATATTAGGGCCGTATTTAGAATTTTATTGAATGGTTTTGAATAAAGTGGGTTGCTTAAAGTAAAATAATTAAAGTTTAAAAAATATTTTTATTTAGATGCAAACACACTTTTAATTAGTTTTAAATTCAATGTATTTAATAAAATTAATTTTGTTATTAAAAATAACTTTCCTAAACACATGGCGTTACGTTACGTTACTACCCAACAACAACAACATTAAATAATTATGTAATAAAATTTTTTTATCACAAATTACAATATTTACATCACAATTTAAATTTCGTTAAACAGGGTGTAAAAATGTACCGGGAGGGTCGAATTTTTTGAATGGTACACACCGCATCGAACAACAAAATAATACGTGTTTAATAGTTTTGAAAAAGCTATTCAACTATATTAAACTCGACCTCCACCTCCCCCGCGGGTCAACTTTGATATCTTAAATGGGAATTACAGATTCGGATTCTATTTTTTCGTTTTCGATGCAGATTGCACTGTAATTGATGTTGGAAAAAGTGAGAATTTGAACGACTAATCCTTAAAATGAAAATTGATAGATCAATAGATCAGACAGATATATCTATCTTAGTTTTAGCATTGCCCCGAGCGCCATCTGGCCCGAACCAAAAAAAAGATTTTATTTATTTATTTATTTGATACCTACAGTGACTATAATCGGTACAAACAATTACGACTAGCTACAATTATTAAAAAAACATTTATAAAACATTCTTGAACAAATCTCTCGACAAGTGAAAATCAAAAATTTAAAAACTGAATTGAACACCCGTAATATTCTCAGGATCGGTTCCGAAAGACCATAGTTTGTTGGTGCCAGGTCAATGAATAAAAGCCCATCACGTTGACGCATTCGGCGTTCGGGAGCATAGATATTTAGACATGCGAGTAACTCGGTACAATCGATACGGGAATTAATGATATCGCGCACGTACAACGCTGAAGCTACGTCTCGGCGATAGTCTAGACGTTGCAGTTTTAAAAGATTACATTGATTTTGATAAGGTGGGAGGACATATTCCACAGCACGCGTGAACGGCAAATATCGAAGCGCGAACAGAACAAATTGCTTTTGAACACTCTCAATCCTCCCGGAATGACAGTGGTAGGATGGAGCCCAAACGAAAAAAGATACATTTTTTTGACGTAGAATCCGAATCTGCAATAAAAAATAGGGGTTTCCATTTAAGATATCAAAGTTGCCCCACCCCCATCCACAGGGGTGGGGTGAGGATCGAATTTATTGTAGTTTAGACCTAAAAGTACTATAGATTTGAAACAAAGTTGTTTCCCATAGAATATCTTCTATTTGAAGCATAGAGAGTTGGAGAAGGATGGATGTATATGGGTTCTTACGAATAATAAATGGTTGCGCTTTCTTTTATGTAAACAAACTATTTAGTTTTATTATTTGTGATAAACTATGAAAAAAAAATTATGAAAAATGAAGTGCATAATCAGAAAATGTCGTAACAATACTCCCAACAAATTACCTGGAATTTCTTTTCATCGATAAGTTTTATTTTGGCTTATACATAAATAACGAAATTAAAATTGTGATGTAAATATTGTAATTAGTGATAAAAAAAGTGCTCTTTTAATTTAAATTTATTATATAATCATCAAACATTATCAACAAATGTTGTTGTTGTTGGGTTCTAACGTAACGTAACGCCGTGTTTTTAGGAACGTTATTTTTAATAATAAAAGTAATTTTATTAAAAATATTTGCATCTAAAATAAAAATGTTTTTTAAACTTTAATTGTTTTATTTTAAGCAATCCACTTTATTCTAAACCATTTAATAAAATTCTAACTACGGCCCTAATATATTTTAGTCTTTCTCTTTTTCGCACAAAATTTTCGATGCTTGACGTTTGCTTATTTCAGCTCTATTTGTTTAACTCTATAATCTATGGTAATAAATATTTTTTATACTTTTTAGTTGTCAAATAAATAATCAAAGTAATAATAAATTTGACATAGCCAAACCTATAAAACTAAAAAAAATTTGCTGTAGCGTACCCAGCGTAAAGTAAGCAAACTAAACGATGAATTCGATTTTGGATATCGTCAATTTAGAAGGAATTCGACGAATTCCTAATTTGAATTCATTATATAGCATTGTTGTTGTAAATTGGCAAATGAAATGTCACTGATAGGTACAACTCTGTTAAATGTCATAATAATAATTATTTTGCTACTGTATGGCCCTGTAAACTCCACATATTATTTAAACTTTGAAGAACTTGCTAAAGCTTCCTCTTTGCATTTACGTAACTTAATAAATTATTACAATTAGATAAAATGGTTGGAAATATGTAATTAGATTTGATTTGTAATGTTTTCATCTTTTGAGCCATTTTTTCTGTTTTTAAAATTATGATTATTCCCAATACCTAAGATCGACAAAAATTTGGCTTAGTTATCATGGGTCGTCTTCAGTTATACCACATAATTTTTGAATTTTTTTTTTTTTTTTAATTTTGCCATGAATCATGAATTTATTAACTTTTTTTTTTTAATTTGGATGTGACCCACAGCGTAAGAGCTAATGAACAAGCAAATACACTTTTGGAAATTGTATCGCATTTCATTAGGTTTAAAAGTCGCAATGCAATTGAATACTCGCATAGTCCATAGCATCAGATGAACAAGACGGCTTGAGCAAGCAAACCCATTGTTGCTCAGGGCCAGGCAATATAGAACATGCAGGTGGTCAACCTACTTCATAAAATTTACAACAAAACAAGTTTTTATATTTATCTATTTTCTGGGGCAGGCGACAGATCTATTTCGTGGTCTCCCTTCACAGTGTTGTCGGTACAGCGTTGTTGAAGTGCGGCACACATAGTTCTTTGGCCGAGATCAAAGATCAACCGCTTATCATTTGGATATCATATTTTTCTATAAATTATACTCAACATTTCCAGACCCTTCAGCGCCACCTCAGACGCCTAACATACTCCTCCTTTCTCACCTTCGATACTCTACTTATACATAGAAATTCGTTCCCCTCAGAATTCGACGCCGAAATAAATAATTATAATTTTTAAAATTAAATTAGGACGAAAACACGAGAAAATTAATATAAGGAAGTAGTCAAATGGCACACATAACTACACTTAAAACTTCAAACCACCATTTAATTTAAAGCTGTAACTGAGAACAAATTGATTTTCGATTAGTAAATCTTTGCAAATCTGTATTTGAAGCTGGGCAAATATGTAAGCCCCATTTTATTTACAAATATTACGTAAGAAACTTAAAGCGAATAAAATTTTTGTTTTTTATTAAATTTAGATGAAGACACACTTACATATGTTTTTCACCAAAAAATATTATAAAACCATGTCTTGAATACTAAACCGCATTATGAATAATAAATACCAAAAGAGAATTTTATTTGAAATTTATATCATATTTACGTGTCATATCGAAAATATCTACATAATGCCAACCAGGACCTCTCCTCAATTATATGTACCTGAATATTTCTGAACGACCGATCATAATCCCTCACTAATGATAATAATTGTATTGATTAATTACAATGCACGTGGTATACCAATTTTTATTTATGACAACCACCCATCCACATACAAACACGACTAACGTAATCTCAACTATATATCTGTCAATTATTCTACATTTATTTCTGTTTGTTTTTGTTTGTACTTGTCACAATTTTATTTTTGCCTAACATGAAAAATTAGATTGAAATACTTATTTAGGTTCGTCGAGTATATTGTTTGCTTTACAATTTTTTTTTTTTTTGAGAAAATTTGTACTCACACAATTTGTAATCTTTAAAAACGAACGAAAAATTGATTCATACTCGTAAGTATGTGTGTGTATGTGTTTTTTATATATGTACATTATCTAGTATATTCGACATCCCCACCCCCAACAAATTACATAAAGAATTTATATGTATGCATATCTATGTAGCACAATGGGAGATTAACCTGTCCTAGTTTATCTTTTTTTTTTTTTGTTATTGTTCTTGTGACAAAATATAAAAAGCAAACAAAACCGAAAAGGAAAAATGTTTTTCTCGAGTTTTCTCTAAATATGTAAACATAGACAAAAATGAAAAATTCTAAGTACAAAAATATATTTTGAACACAAAACACACAAACAACAACAACTTTAAAAAAACACATTTCAGCGGAAATGATGAAAGTTTAATAAAGATAATAAAAATAATAGTGGTAATAGTAGTAAAATAGTGATAATAGTAATACAAAATAAAAATATAAAAGATTATAAATTAAATAAAGTTTAAAACTAATATTTTATGTGATTCTAAAGTGGTGTGCTTTAGATAAACACTATATGCTATTGATTAATTTGTAACTGTGCCGGGGGGTGGTGAATTGGTGATGTTATATTATATATTGTTAGGTGGTAGCACGTTAAGTGATTTTCAAAGTGGGTAACAATTTTTTTTTTAATATTATTTTATTATCAGTGTGCGGTGTAAATATAATTTTTTATAATATACAGAGCGAGAGATATAATTAACACACAATTGTGGAAATGAAAAAAAAAAAGCTAAAGTAAAAATTAATTAACGACAAACGATGCTTTATGAAAATTAATTAGGTGTAAATAATTTTGAACTATTTTTGTCACGGCTTTGTATATAAGTAAGTATACACAGCACCAGTCAAGGACGTGTGTAATTAAGGATATTGTGTCTACAGTTAAACGCGAACCTAATGATTAATATTTTTGTGACAGTCGCACGCGAATCCAATACAAAATATTTCGTTTTTTTTTTAGTTTTGTTGTTAATGGTGTTATAATTTATAATTTGTTCTAATGCTTTTGTGCGATGGTGTGACAATGTTTTATTAAACATAATTGATTGATTGCTGTTTGATGCTTGTTAGATGACACATGGTTTAGTAATGTAAAAGGTCCAAATATAAGGAATTCAAAATCCTCTGTTTATCAGAAACATACGTGTAACCATTGAAAGATCTGTTTACTTCTTTAGGTCTCTCGTCTACTGATCGTTTGCTATAGTAGTATTAAACCGATTCAACAATATATTACAAAATAATCAATGCATCATTATACTGTCAGTACATTCTACATTATATTACTATTTTTGGGCATTCTCTCGATGAAGATTTCGGATTAGTTATGCTGTTCGCAACACCTTTCTTCAAGCCAGACCTGCAAATTGCAAAATTGTTGCACTTATCGGGTATACATTTTTAGATATGTATAGCAAATGTTTTGTCAAGAAGTTACAAAGTCTTTCTTTTGAAAACACTCACGTTCGACAAAGCTAGCTATAAGCAAGACCTCCCGGGGAAGGCCGGGTCTCACCACACACCCTGTTACACACAACATAAAGCATATTTAGATAGGTTTAATTAGTAATGATAGAATAACAGACCGATAACATACACCTTAGTATACAATAGTTAGTAACACATTGACAATTTGATTTTATTCTTTAATAAAAATTAGACCTGCATTCTGAAATAACATTTTTTAGTTTGCTGAATAAAATTTCTGGGCACTTCTAAGAAGCCTAATTATAAAACAGTAGCTCAGAGGCGACCTAAAACAGTAAATATAAAATCCAATTAGCATCAGACACTTACTGAAATGATTTCCACCATACTGCTCACTGTCGCAATTTAGAATTATAATTTCGCTCAAATTACTATTATAAATGCAGAATTTCCGCAAACGTTCCTTAGTAAGATTAAGCAAGTTTGATCTCCGATGGACACTGTCCTGTAATGAATTATAATTAGTGTTACTAGTATAACCAAAATTAAAATGATTAGACGCTAATTAGTTTCTAAATTAAGAAGTCCGAGCTAATGTGCTTGTAAATTAAGAAAACAAAATAATAAAGATAACACAGTTTCTAAACTACATATCCATTGGATATTTGAAATTTCTGGAAGCTGAATCAGATTTCTCAGGTTCCTCCTCACAAAATTAACATTAACCTGTTTTATTACTAAATATGTACTACTTAATTAACAGAATTTAACTTATTTAAATCTAAATCACAGTAACTGAAGTACTAACGATTACACACTATTTGTGGTCCATGCTCCATCTGGCCTTTGAAGAAAACTTGAGATGGAGAGAGCATCTCCGAAGTCTCCTGAATTTTGCCACAGAATAGTCTCCAAGATCTGTTCTTGGCACTTCTTATTGATATTTGAAAACTTTTAGGACTTCCTTATAGGAGCCCCAGTCAACAGCGGCACTTGTTTTCCTTGCTGTTTTGAAGGGTCTTTTGCATTTTTGACGTGTTTGTTAAATCTCCTTGGACCACCAGGGTGGCCGAGATTTACCCTAGGCCTGCTAAAAGGACTAGAGCCCAGTCAGTATCGCCTCATTAAAAACGTTGGACAGCTCGTCCACTAAGTCATCAAGTTCCCCCGTAGTATTTGGAAGTTTTGACATCGACACTGGTGCTGAATAACTCAGAATAGAAGCCAAGTCCATTTCGAATTAAAGGTAACAGTGATCATAAAAAAAGGAGTGGTCCTCCAACACTTTCCAGTTTCATAGACTAATCGTCAAAAGTTTGAGACAAATGTAATATCTAATACCTCCTGTCTATTTCTAGATATAAAAGTTGGCTTATAGCCTATGGTACACATATGAAGATTAGTACTTAAAATGTAATCAAGGAGTAACTCACTTCGTTTATTTGTGTCCATTCTTTCCCTGATTGTATGATGAGAATTTGCATCACTTCCCAGGATGACTCCAACCTTAAGCTTTTAAGCCTCCAAAAAGCCTGATAAAGTAAGTAAGGTGATATTAGTCGGACATTCCGTTTATCGACATCTCCATTGCTGAAATTGGATAGCAGAAAAAAGCTAATATTATTTTTAATGAGAACACACGATCGAAATCTACCTTCTTTTTTCGCGTGCATTAATCTATAATAGGGAGTCTTGAGCCCAAGTACAAGTAGGTGTCTACTCTGTCTTTATATAGCATCACACTATACGTATATACTGAACTTTTCTTTAAATCTTATTGTAAACCTCCATATTTTGGACCATTGGACGATAAATGCAAAAAAAAACAATCTAAATTTATTAAACCAGCTTCTTCAAGAGGATTTACCAAACAACATTTACAAATAATTTTGTCATCGACCAGAATCAACTTTTGTATATTATTTTAATCAGATTAAGGTTTTACAAAAGGCAAAATGTGATCACTGATCAAATTACAAGAGAGAGTTCAAACTATACAACAAACGGTTAAATTTTAACTTCTGAAAAACCATTAATTAATGTTACCAACATCGGTCTGTCATTTCCATTTTTAGGCAATAAATTTTGTCCACCAACAGGTGGTACCGCAATACAATTTTTCAAAATTATATCAGATGTTGAAAGTTCAATTTTTAGTTTGAGTGACACTGATCGAGTACGCATTGGGAACGATTTTATAAATATTAAAACAAACTACAAAATCAGTACGAATACAAGAAATTTAACACCTCATGAAAAAGGAATTATATCATACCTAAAATAAATAAAGACTATTTTAAAAGACAACCCAAATATTTTAGTCACAAGGGCAGATAAGGGAAATGCAACAGGGTTAACTTTACGAATGGACTACGCAGTGAAAATTTTTATTACTTACAGACTTACCCAAAGAAAACCAAACATACCAATAGTCAAACCAATTGTAAGTTCCATAGACAGTTCAACATACTCTTTATCATCATATTTAGGAGATATTCTAAAACCTAGTGTCGGAAAAACACGTTTTTCATTCAAAGTTCTGAGAATTTCAGAAATAAAATTAAGGATGTTACCATTCGATTAAATTTTCTGTTAATCTCTATAGATGGTACGTCGTTATTTACCAATATTGATAGCCAAATTGTAATAAGTATTGTCAGACAAAATTGGGGAACTTTAAAGAAAAAATCAAAATCAACGAAAGTCCAATTCCTTACCGCTTTAGATATCGTTTTAAACAATTCGGAATTTTCTTTTGATAACAAAATTTAAAACAAATTTTAGATCTCCTACAAGTGGTCCAATAAGTCCCATCGTAGCAAATTTATTATTGGAAAATTTAAAAATTTCAGTTTTAAATTCTCTGGACTTTCAACCTTTGTTCTATTATAGATATGTCGATGATATAATTACAGTGCCGGGACAGAATTTGCGGGAATTTAAGAAACTAAAAGAATTCCCGTTTACCGGGAATGTTGTGAATATTTCGCGGGAATCCCAAATCCCATTTCCAGGCTCGTTTATCAACTTCATGTAATGAGAAAGTGGCCGCTGAAGGGTGCAACGTTACAAAAAATAAAGACACATTATAGAATTAGAGTATAAAGAACTGAATATTATGTGAAATAGGCACATCGGCTAGAGTACTTTAGAGAGAATTCTGGCTTATTAAAAATAGCACTTCGGGAACTAAAAATATGCGAAATGTAAAGCTCCAAAATATTCTTAAAGCCAAAAGCTAAAGCGACTTCAGCATTATTCTTTGCAAATTTAAAACAATGGGCAACTATTATTGACCACAGGTTAAAACTTCTAAAAGAAAAATTGGCAATTACAATAAATAAATAAGTTGCTTCTTTAATAAAATTCTTCCAATATCCCGGTTTGGCTATAAAGGAAATTATGGATGATGCCTATTTTGGAAGACAATGTTCCATAGGTAATATATGTGGTAGTACCAGACAAAGAAAATGAATTTCATCAAAAGAAGAGCTGGGCGTACATAATTTATCTAAAGGATTAAACCAAAGTATTAAACTGTGTAAAAGTGTAAAGGAAGATGTTAAATTTAAGCCAGAAATGGAAAAACAAGTAATTTTAAAACTACCCACTATCAAGCCGACATCCACGAAAAATGAAAAGAATTTTCCAAAACGGGTAGGTTTCTTTCTGATGAGTATTAAATCATCGCTGGGCACATTCAGCTCCACAAACTGTTGCGATGAACGAATATTATAAAAACGTATGTGTTGAGTAAAATCAACGTTGATATTTAAAATCTCATTTTTTCCACGAGAAGTTTTCCCTTGATGGGAGAACGGAATCCGCCGATTGAGTGATTAAATCAGTACATCACATTTGTTTCAATTATATTAAACCGTACTTAATTTTTTTCTTTTACCTTTTTCGACTTAAAATATGAATTTTACATAGATAATAAAGAATTGAATTAAAAACTTGTCGGGTACCAAAACCCGGGAATTCCCGCGAATCAGAAAACTAAAATCCCGTTTCCCGGGAACGTAAAAAGTACGGGAATGGGCAAGCCCTAAGCGGTACCAATAAATAAAATTGATTCATTTTTAGAAGCTTTTAATTTAAAGAACAACAGAATAAAGTTTACTTTAGAAAGAGAAACAGAAACCAAACGGCAAAATTTCCTCTGATTTGTACTTGGCTTCCCACATCTTACAAACTTAACACCATATAAATTTTGATCCAAAAACTTCTAAAATTTTCCGATACTAAATTTTACAATAAAAATCTGAAAATTTTAAAAGAACCATTATTTCATAATCATTATTCTGAAAAATTGATAAATAACATAATTTGGAAACAAAAACATTTTCACATAAATCCCGTTTCTCCACCAGCAAATGAAACCAGAAATTATTTGACCATTCCTTATGTTAAAAAAGCCAAAAATCTTTTCAAAAATTATAACTTTAAAATTATAGGACTTTAAAGAAAGAATCAAATGTTTTGTTCCAAGTCCAATGTAGTTGCAATGCTACATACAGGACAGACTAAACAATTTTTGGAAAACAAATTTTACTAACACAGAAGAGACGTCAATAAAGATCAAAATTCAAGCATTAGAGCACTCTCGTGATATCAAAATTATTGATAAACATTTTGACAAATTCAATATTTCAAAAATGAATCCGAATAGGATTCGAAAGCTAAGGCTATAAAATAAATTTTAAATAAAGAGCCCAAAACCAATAAAAAATTTGATCAATTATATAAATATTGGCTCAACAAACATAAATATAAGCCTATTAAAGACACAAAAATTGCATAATTACAGGAGTGAGGAGAAAATTCAAAAGGTTTCTGCAGTTTTGATTACTGCAATGGAAATTCCTAGTCTAAGCGTTGCATATTCTTTTCGTATTAAGTCTTTCGAAAGCGAATTGCAAATTTAAAACATGCCTTCAAAAAGTACAGAAAAGCGGAATAGGTACGTAATCCTGCAGTCCAATATGTCGTTTACAAAATACCATTTTCCAAAGCCCGTATTCCAAAATCCTGTATTATACTATATCTTAATACATCGGCCTATGTTAGGTTAAAAAGTCGCGCGATTTTTAACCTAGGCCGATGTATTAAAATATAATACGGGATGGGTGTACATTTGTGGTGTGTGGTGTGGATTTGTGTTTGTGTGTGTGGCTGTATGTATTTTGGGTGTTTGTGTGTTTGTTTGTTTGTATGTGTGTGTGCTTGTATTTCGATTACCTAGTGAATTCAATTAATTACAAAAGATAAGTACACCTATTTAGGTATTTTTATATGTACTGAATAGGAATAAAAGAAATCTTGACATCAACTCTACTTTAAATCCATACAGTAATTAATATGAGTAACTGAAATAGCCGTTAATAATTGAAGTAATATTGAAATGTTCCTTTTCATTTTTTTATTGCTTATGTTATGTCATAACATAAGATCTCTAAAACACTTAGTTCTACACGTTTAAAAAAGGCGGCCCGCACCGCTGGATCTAGTTTACCCGGATTTCAATTCAATTTTTTTGTTTTTAAGTCCACCTGTTACCAGAAAAATAGTCAGACGTTTCATTGTCATATTCATATTTCCAATAAAAATAAAGTACATGCAGCTTTACATGTAAATCTAAATAGAAGTGAATTTAGTTAAATTCAGGTGTTGTTTTAAATAAAACACTTAATAAAATTCATCCACAAGCAAATCAGGTAATATTTCAATCACCCAAACATTATTCAATATGATAAATCACAGTGTAACCTAATTATAGTTTGCTAATAAGTTTATTTGGTTCAGTATCTTATCGTTATTCTTCAACACCGAGAAAAATTCATCAAACAACCTATTTAAGGTTGGGTTTCCATTTTTTAACTTAGTAAAACTTTAAATTGAGGTTAGCATTTTACACAACCAGGAATTGCTGTGTTTACGTGATATAAAAATCAACTTTATTTTCTATTTTCAGTATTTTGAATTATATTTGACTTCATAAATAATGGACGTTCTGTCCTACAGTCTAATAAAGGAAGAGACAAATTAATTATAGACGGGTACTCATATGTGCTAGCCCGGAAAACAAAATCGGAATATAATGAGGCTTGTTCACAGCGCAAATCTGCATTTTCAATGTTGCGTCAATTTTGAAAAGAGCATTGCGGTAACTGCCAAACCGTATTTCAAGTCAGCACAATTTAGCGAATGTCTCTTCCATTTTGGGCAAATAATCTGGCGAAAAGTGTACACCCAATAGATTTTCCAGGAAGTATGGCGACTCAAAGGTGTTCAACAATCAGGTCAAATTTCGGAATATTATACGGAATTACATAAAAGTTTTATTGATCCTGATATAAAAAAATGGAGGTGTGGCCAACACGAGATTTTCTTTGACGAACAGAGAATTTTGAGAAATTTTATTTTTTAATTTTTGACGGTTATTTTTAAAAAATTTTTGAAAATATTTTGTATTAAGTAGTTTTTTGTAAATCTTATACATTTTAAGATATTTGAAAAATACATTTTCTGGACCAAGGGAGTGGCCACTTCCGGTTAGCCGATTTGGAGTAAAATTAACTGGGAGCTCCCAATTTATCAAAAAAAAGCTTAAATCTGAAGTTTCAGTTCGATTGAACCATCTGGGCTGTAGAGAGGACACAGACTGACAGACAGACACCATTTCGAAACCCACTTTTTCGGACTCAGTGGACCTCAAAACTGATAAATCTCTAAAAACCTCCAGGCCCAAAATTTTCATGATTACTATACTTTATTTTACTAGAGTAAAAGAAAGTAAAAGATCAGTTAATGGTTTAAGGACAATTACATAGTTGGACCGCAAAATTCAAATCGTCAATATTTTCCCCACTTTTGGTATGTTATCGAGGCCAGTAACAATAATTTACCTCGAACGCAGAATAATGTAGAAGCGTGGCATCGGCGCCTCAACGCAATCGTTGAAAAATCCCCATTCATGCCTTTATAAAATTATAAAACATCTGGCAAATGAACTAATTGTTTCACAAAATATTGTAGAAAAAGTAAAATGCAGCGAACAAATTCCTCGTAAGAGAATCTATGCGAAGCGAAGCGCACAATTAAAACGGATCTACAAAGAATAAAATAAAATTAGTAAACTTGATTTTTTGAGCAGGATTGCCATACTAAGTAAGAAAAAAAAATTTGTAATTTTCATTTTTAATTTAGTAAATCCCGCAAACAACTTAAGCTTCTGGATTTTATAATACGGGATGTTGAAATACGGGGATTATAGAATACGGGCTTTTAAAATACGGGATTTCAAAAAACGGTATTTTTACGACATACGGGATTATGTGCATTTTAGATTTTGTAATACGGGCATACGTACCGATCCCTAGAAAAGCAAGTCAAAAGATTTATTTGCTAACTACAGCGGTATGTTCATGCGAGTATATTTCATTTTCCATTGTACCTTATAATCGATATTACACAAGGAAATATATCAAACAGGGAAACTATGTAATACAAAAAATTAGGTATACATGAAAGAATAGATTGTCGATATATTTACATAACGATGACACAAATTGACCATCAATAACAAACAACAATAAAAATAAAAAAACACCCATTGTTAGGAGGAATACTATATATGCATATTCATGATAATCGAATTATTGCTGGGTCATTAGTTTTCTTTTGTCTTTGGTTAAGTTTTATCTATCTAGCACTAACTATATGAGTATATGTATGTAAATATGTTTACATGTAAATACAAGGTAGTGTAGCCATAAACTTTACGTTTATAGCATTTGAATATTTAATAATTCAGACTATTTTGTTAATTGGTTCAATAAAATTGTTTATAGTGGTATTTTCATGTATGTAACTGAAATTTTGAGAGTTGTGAATAGACAATAAAAAGCTCACTTGGTTTATGACAATATTACATAAGATCATTTTAATAACATTAAATAGGTTTTCCAATTTGTATTAGAAATTCTAGACTATGTACTAAGTTTCGATAATATTCCCATTATGAGTACACGACATACCCGTAGAAATGAAATCGAATCAATAAAATATTGGAAATTACTTATAAATAATACAATAATTCATAAACGGGTACACATTTATTTATTTATTTATTTATTTTTTTTTTTTTGCTACTCGTATTTAATAGAATTTATCATTTATATTTATATAGATTTACTGGATATACTATAGTCACATAGCTGTATATTATATGTTATATAATATAAAATAAACTAAGGTTTAAACAGATAATTTTTTATAGTTTTGTGGCATTGTCGATGTGGACAACCATATAAAATAAATTTTGTTGTGTGAGCTTTTTTTGTTATCATTGTCCATTGCAATTAAAGTTTTTTGTGTTCAACTTTAAAATATATGTACATATGCTCAAACAAAAACAGTTCAACTCATTTTTCTAGTCCCACAGTATGCCTAGTCTAGAAGGTACCATTTCTCCTTCGGTGTTTTTTGTTGTTGTTAATTTAAAATTTTTACATTTGAATTGGTGTACACAAAAATACAAACTGCATACTTCTATTTACTTTATGACTTACAAACAGTTTTATTTTGTCTCTGTGCATTAATTAATTATATCTCTATACATGTTCTTGGGTATGCATACAAATTTTATACGGTTATATAGTTTGAAGGACTTTGAACTATATTTTTTGTTTATGTTTATTTATGAGTTTTAATGATGTACGTATATACTTTCACATAAAAGTTTTGTTAAAGTATAAAAGGTTTAAAACTGGTTTTCCGCATTTGATCTCGTTAATTTGTGAATCGAATTTTTCTCGAAACTACATTTCATTTTTGTAATCGTACTTATATACAGTATTTTCATGGAATGAAATAATTTTTAGAATGTTGAATAGGAAACCGAATCTGTTATATGACTGAATGTTTTATTTGGGATTTTTTTAGGAACACATCGACAACCTCCGAGTGCAAAGTTCAAAGGCCAAACCATCTTTTATGTCAGTATTAAAGGCTGGTTTTTCTTGTATACTTATTTATTTGTTTGGATTTCTTTATTATGCTCAATACATATAAATATGTAACATACTTTTTAATGGTAAAATTATATTAAACATTTAAAAAAAAAAAATTATACATTAATAATATCAAAATTATAAAAGTTATAAAATTTAAAATTGAGTTTATGATATGGAATGGACTAAAAGAAGTTAATAATAAGTAAGACGAATTAAGAAGTTAAAAAATAAAAATTATTTGTACATAAATCAGAAATATAAAAAATGTCGAGGTTTTACTAACTACTTATTCACAAAAAATATTCTCAATATTATTTAAATTCTCTTTGAAATATTTATTTTTTACCAATCCTTTTATCAAATCTATTTTATTACTAGTTTTTAAGTAGCATGGTACTGAATTGTATATTTTTATATAGTTGAAGAGGAGCGGCTTTGTTCCATAGCACGAACAATTTAAGGTTTCATTTCTAATTTCGTTTCTATTCCTAGTTTCATATCTATGGAATAAATTATTTTCTCTTAAAATTATATTTGTATGTATCTAGTTATTTTTAACATTATGTACTAAAATAATTATTTGCTGGATATGACTAAAAGATATTGGTAGAATTGTGTTTTTTCTATTTTTGTTATGAGTATGTTCTAACCAAACAAATTTTTTATGACTTTATTCTGTAGTCTTTGTAATTGATCCATTTTATAATTATACGTTAACCCATATATACTAAGACAGTATTGTATATTACTACTAAAAAAGGACTGGACTGATTATACCACAATTTACATTCTATATATACAGAATGTGCTGTGCGTTATATACTAGCGAATCATACTAATACAGATAAATTCTCTTACAATTTTTTCTTCTTCACGACATTCACACATCTCTATTTCTGTGTAAGCTAATTTTACTTTTTTTAATTTTTTTGAATGTTAATTAATTCATGTAATTTCTAATATGCTACCGGTGATTTTATTAACACGTAGAAGTACACAATTTTAAAAATAAAACAAATTGTTACTATAAGGAAGCTAAAAATATTAATATAATAAAAAATAATATTAAAAATAATAATAAAGAATTTTTATTTTTTATAAAAAATTTTACAAAGTAACAAAAGAACACAAAACAGTGAAAAAAATGGAAATCCATTCACACAATAAAACGTAGAAGTATGTATATTAGTATTTACGAACAATCATTCAACGAAATCGACTAATAGGCAGAATTCAATTTATTTAATTTATTTGATTTTTATATGTTCTGAAGATTGTAAAAGAATTCAATCCAGTTTCGAACTCATGTGCTTATGATTATGAAAATATGGTATAATCAGTCCAGTCGCCGCGGCCTGATGAGAAGATTGATTTTTTCATAATCATAAGCACATCAGTTCGAAACTGGATTGAATTCTCTTACAATCTTCGGAGCATATTAAAATCATATAAATTAAAAAATTAAATAAATAGAATTCTGTCTATTAGTCGATTTCGTTGAATGATTGTTCGTAAATACTAATATACTTCTACGTGTTAATAAAAACACATTTAAAATGGTCTAATCACCGGCAGCATATTAGAAATTACATGAATTAATTAACATTAAAAAAAATTAAAAAAGTAAAATCCGTTTTATCCCCTGCTTTAGGAAGTGGTATTATTTTGCTTACTTTCAGGTTATTAGGGCAAACTCCTTTGGAAATGGATTGATTTATGATATTCGTCAATATTGGAGTTACTGCATCACTGTTGTCTTTTATAACTGATGTTTGTATTTCATCGTATCCGGTAGATTTGGTATTTTTAATATTTTTTATTATTTTCATTTTCGGTTGTATCGATTAAAATTTTATTTAAGGCAGCTTATAAAAGGGTGCATGGAAGTACCTCCTGGATAATTGGTAGATTAGATGAAACTCTTGCAGCAATATTGTTAAAATGCAGATTGAAAATATCTGCTACTTGTCGAGGGTGGTCTATTAATTTGCTGTCACTTGTTAAGCAAATATTTTCGAATGATTTGATGATTTTCGAAAATGTTTCTTTGAATACATGCCCATATTTTTCTGGGATTGTTGAAGCTCTTGCTAAACTGCTCTGCATTGTAATTGATCCATTTCGTCTTCTTCATCCATTGAGGCTTCTTTTTCCAGGTTTGGTATTCTGTTTTTAAACTATAATCACTTCTATCTTTTTTATATTTTTTATACCATAGGAATGTCGATTGCATTGTCTTTATAAGTTCAACATCCATCAAAGGTTTACACCTTAATTTGTTTACAGGAAAAATTTTTTTCTCCATATATTCGTCCTTCAACTATTTCGTATTGTTTCCTCTTTTCTTGATGTTGGCTTACTTCGATAAACATCAAACCATGGCCGGAAATAAAGTATTCCAAATTCGAAATAATGAGCTTCGTCGCAAAGTTGTTCTTAGAGTAGATCTTGTAGAAAGATATGTATTATATACTGAAAACCCGTGTGAGGAAATTATATTCAATATGTCCTTGAAACAGAGTTAATTTTATTTAGATGTATATTGAAATCTCCAATAACAAGCGTGTTTTTGCAACATCAAGCTAAGGTTTCGTCCAGTTTATCGTTGACGTTTTCTAATGGTTGTTGTACAGGAGCTAATGTCCTATAATAACATAAAACTTACAATTTTTTGTTTGTGTTATAAACATCCACCTTTACGATACTATCATCATTATTACTCCAGTTTAGGCTTTGTTTATATGGTATACCTTCTTTAATATAAAGAGATACACCACCTTCAATCCTATTAGGCCTATAAGCAGATATTGTATTGTACCCAGTAATATTTTGCAGGTTATGTTTTTTTTTCAGATTACCACGTTTCAGTTACCGCAATGATATGTAGTTAATACATAATATATTCCACATCTTCGATTTAAGCGTGTATCTATTTTTAAATTTTAGTGATTTTAGATCGCCATCACTTTTTTGGACGAAAATATTGCCAAATTTATACCATGCATACTTATCCCTATTATTTCTTCTTAAATCCTTTGCGCACTTTAACAAGTTTTTATATTCCTTAATCATTTGCCCATTTATATAAATATTTTCCATATTTCCTAAATTTATTAAGTTTGTAGTCAATTTCATTTTTTTCTTCTTCTCAATAATAATTTTTTAATGTTTAAAGGTATATTTTCTACTATAGTTGGTGTCATATCATTTCTTTGTTGTTTAGCTTTTATACGATATATATTTATAATATTATTTTTATTTAAATTAACATTTATTTTTGAACAAATTTTTATGAAGGATTCTCAAGGTTTTCATTAGGTTCTTGAGGAATTCCAACGATTTCCAGATTTTCTTTAATAAGGTTTTGTTTCAGGATATTGTTTTCAGCTTTCAACTACCTAGATAATTTAAAATTGTTTTATTTAAAAATGTTCAGATTGCAATCTTTTAACATCTCCACGCAAAATTTTATTTTCTACTGAAATTGATATTAGCATATCATTCATATTACTTAACTTCATGTTGCTTTATATATGCTTTATATATTTCCACTAAAAATTAATCACGTTTATTAAACTTTTATATTTTTAATTAATTATTTTTATCACAAACATTTGACAATACTTATATATGATCAATGCAGATGCTTACAACCACTACATTGCCTGAAAAGTTTCATGTGTTAAAGCATAGACGGCGCTGTAATAAATTAACGTTATTAAATTTCGGAAAGATAATCTTTTATTAGGCGTTTTGTCTATTTTTAAGTCCACTTGTCATTTAGTTTGCATCCAAAAGCAACAAAATTAACCTTTTCTGCATTTTGTGAAGAATGTATAGATCATCAGCGAAAGCTTTTATGCAACCTAAAATAAAAATAAAATAGATGCCCAAATACAGTACCTTGATATCTCCTATTTTAGTTGTTTAGATAAGATCTAAGCAATTCATGTATATTTTCTCAGAAACATGTATATAATTCATTTAGAAGAATACGGTGGTTGGTTGTATCAAAAGCTATTGTAACATCTATAAAATGCAGCAACCTTTCTACCACTATTCATATGAGTAAACACTGGAATTAAAAAGTAATTAGTTCCTAAAAACAAACTGACAGTCAGAACTAATTCTATTTTTATTGATTAAGCATTCTTAGTTTAACATTGAGTCAATTTTGTCTGCTCCCGTGGAATTACTGTTTTAAAGTGACATGGCCTCTTTTGATATACCTATCATCCGCTGATGTACACCATTACAACCGTTAAATTGTATAAAAACCATTTTGTTTTTTCATAAAATGCGTTATGATTTAAATTTAATAATTCATTTGCCATATTGGAAAAATAGGTGTTAAAAATACATACAATATCAAAAGAATTTTTTACCATTTCAGAATTGGAGACGAAATTTTAATTTAAACTCAACATTTTTTATTTTGCTCTTACAATTTTTCGTATAACTTCTTAAATCAATTGAAAATCAATTAAAAAATTTGAAATGTTTTATAATTTAACTAAACGAAATAGCCAAACAAACTTTAAAGATTTCTATAAATTTACTCTTATTGAAAATAGAAACAGTTTGTAAATATTTACATATTTACAAAACACTTGTAAATATTTACATATTTCGGAAGATATACTGGCCAACTAACCGAAGACAAATTAATTCTTTACACTGAGCTGTTGTATTATGAAAAGGCCGAATCTTGAGGCAATAAAGCCAATTGAACTAATCTTCATTTTACATACTTAATTTATTCGTATTTAATGGTGACCAAATAAATGCAGCAGATGACATTTCATTTAAAAAAAAATCGCAATCCCTTATTTAATAAATACGTCTCTAAAGGATGGGCTTGATATCTTTCTCTATACAACTTTTAAAATCCTTGGTATTATGCTCTTCCATTAATTACAGTTTTTTGGCACGATACTCTTCTTACCGATGTGAAATTAGCCTACACTTTCACACCAGAAAAAATAAAAATATCATCAGGCAACACTAAAATTGTAACGTTATTCCAGCAAAACATTAATACCTCATAATTTACTCTAGCCCAGAAAATAATTTTTATTTTATTTAATAGCATATTTGATTGAAAATCAAAAAAATTAAAATCTTACATTTTTCAGGAAATTATTGAAGAAAATACCAAATTTTAAAGTAAAGGGCCTTTTAATCAGTATACTACCGGGATTTGGCCGGGATGTTTCTTTTCCGGGAACTATCGGAGTGTCATTTGATTTGGCATTGATTACGTTATCTAACTCTATTAATCATATCAATGCGATTTGTATGTTGAGATTGGCGCTATAATAATTTAAATTAGTTTAGTACCGACATTTCATGCAACTGAATTACATTTGGCTTTGGGATGACCGCTAATTTTTTTTTTTTTTGTGGAAACCAAAGGTTTGCCACTTGATTTGGCATTGGGTTATCTAATTCCATAAATAATATTAAGAATATTTCCATGTTGAGATTGGCGCTATAATTATTTATGCTAGCAAAGTTCCAAAATTTCATGGGATGTTTCTTTTTGGGATATTCCGTTTTTAACTTCTTTATACATATCAAGATGATTTACATGTTAAGATTAGCGCTATAATTATTTATTTTAGTTTAGTACCGTTATTTCATACAAATGGAAGGGATTTGGTCATGTTATGAGCAGGATTTATCTTTCCCGGAAACTATTTGTATTCTATTTGGCATTGCATTAGCGAACTTCATTACACATATTAAGAAGATTTGCAGGTTGAGATTGGCGGTATAATTATTTAAGTTAGAACAGTACCGAAATTTCAAACAAATTGAAGCGATTTAGGCATGTCAGAGATGTTTGTTTACCGGAAAACATCAGTATGTCTAGAGTAAATTATATCATACTAAATAATGTTGGGCTGGGATAACGTTATAATTTTAGAGTTGCCTGATTATATACTTTTTTCTGGGATAAAAGTCTCGGCTAACTTCAGCTACATCTCTTCTTTGTTGTTTCATATGGTTTTTATTTTAAATTAAAATGTACACTAAGAGCTGGTAGTACAAGTAATAGATAGTGCGAAAATACTGGGGTCCCTAGGCATAATCTCGTCTGTCGCATCAAAATTAACCTACACGTTTTTATTTTACCCAGCAGTGTTGTGGTGGTCCTTTATTAATTTATACTGCTTTAGCAGAGGTTTCCGATATTTTCTCGATCCCCTCATTCTAATTCCTGTTTATTTGTATTTCAAGTTTTTCAAAGAAAAAAAAATTATTTCCGATAATGAATGAAAATTAAAAAAAACACAAAATATTGAGACAATCAAAAAATCCTCTTGCCGAAAAATCTATGTTTATCTGTATTGAATTGTAATGATAGATTCTTAGAAGAAATACATTTATCTGTCTGAGAAAGCGAAAGTTACTAATTTTTTAATATTCTTAAGGCTTATCATCTTTACTTCCAGAGTTCCATTTGCAAGTCGAATTGAACAAAAACAGACAGATTAGCACCAATAAAATATTCTTTCAACTGAAGAATTATATCAGTAAGAAATAAAAAAATTGTCGCGATTAATGATTATTTTACAGAGTTTGAATGAAGTCTCCAGTATTGCTCAGCTTAGTTGAAACTTTAAATAACTGTTGAGTTGACAAAATTCGTGCATGTCTCAGTTATGATTGATTTAAATCCATTTTTAATGTTATTTACATCATACAAATGTGACCCACATTTGGCAAAAGAGACATTAACAACATAACAAATTAAATTAGCTTAAATTACCCTACTTGGGTTGAAAAACAACAACAACTAAAAACTTCAGAAAGATTTTATGTTATTTTAGACTTAGCTATGATGCATTGGAAATGATTGGTTTCAGTTTAAAGACTTAAAATCTAAATGGACAGTGGTAAATAATGTATTGAATAGTGCTATGCATTCAAGGGGCATTTTATTAAAATACCGTAAGTCATTCTTCATTGATTCGTCAAAATAATTCCAGTTTATTTATTTTTTTTAAAAATTTTTTCGTGAAAAAGATTTACGTGCTGAACCCAAACCTAATGGACGATAATTCGTCCAATTACTCTTCTCTTCGAACTCTGTTCGAATTCGATTCGACCGGAACACTTATTTACTTATATAACCACAAGTAGGATGGAACTTGACTGTTCTCTAACCGATTATAATAAAATTCGACAAGTGCATTGGAAATGGGATTCTAAATAATTTTTAGATGAAATTCTGGAATGTTACCAATGAGGATGGAACTTGGCTATTTCTTAACCGATTTTCGATTTACCTCACAGCAGATAAACTTCCACAGCTGCCTGGATCACAGAAACCTTAACAGACAATAGGTTTTATGATATTGCCTGTAAAAGTTTCAGTGAATCTGGCAGCTATTGAGGTTTCTCATATTGACATACTATATTTATTAAACATCTGCCGGGAAATTTAAGCACAACTAACACACACAATCGGATGCCGAATTTCATTATAATTAGTAAAAAAATAGCCATGTTCGATCCTGACCATATTTCAGAACTAGTTTTAAAAATATTTTTAGATCCTATTTCAAAATTCCAACCAAGAAATATTATTGTTGGAGTCATAAATTCGCTTTATTTTCATACAAAATTTATGAAGGTATAATTGTGATTATTAAAAACAAATCAGAATAAATTTGGAGAGAGAGGAAATCTATGAGATCTCGAAAGTTGTTATTTTTGACTTCCTTTTTTGTATAATACGGTTTTTCTGCCTCTATTTGTTCTAATTTATTTAAAGCGATGCCATTAATAGAAGGTCAAAGACAAAACTTTCCAGACCCAGAAAAAAACGCTTCATTTTTTAGTAGTGATGTGCTAAATCGATCTTTTTTGTTCTGTTTTGTTCATTTTCTCATATGATTTCTAAAAAAAAAGATCGATTTAGCCCATCACTATTTTTTAGCATTTTTTTCAAGAAACAATTGAAGTGATTTGTTTGGCGTTAGATCAAAAAGACTGTGATTTGTTACAGGCAACCAAAATTTTTAAATTTTTAATACGTAAATTAAAGGAACAATCCCATTCAGGTGATGTAGGATTACTGTTCTACAATTCAATAATTAAAAGACTTAATGAAAGAAGAAATGTAAACTTAGAGGGACTAAGAAAATTTAATTTTCAAGCGACCAGGAAAGAAATAACTGGCAAATACCGCTAAAGATATATCGGATCGATTAATGCTAAAATGTTCAAGTGACTATGACAAAAAAAAAAATATTACTCAGAAGTCGATGAATTGCAACACTTTCAACCGCAAGCAACGAATAATTTAGACGATGTAAAAAGGCAAATGATGATTTTCGAACACGGCACTGATTTACTTGATAAAGTATATAATGATTTTTTGACCGTTCCATAATCATTAGTAGACAAAAAGATGTTTCAGTGCCGCAGGTTTTTTTGTGAGAAAATTATGAGCATTATTAAATGATGAAACGTTGGCTAAACTGTGTTTTTTACATGCATACCTTTTATGATAGCCCACTTATTTAGAATTTGTGATTTGTGAATTTTTATTTAGTTTACTTTATTAGAATTTAAATATTTGTTTGTTTCCTTGCCACTTTCTTTGTATCTGCCGCATTTCACCAAAATTGGCTGAAAAATAAGTAGCTTCTAACCTAATTGGCCATATTCCTGAACTTCATGGAAAAATCATTTTAGAATCTCATTTGCACTTGCCAAATTTCATCGTAATCGGTTAAGAAATAGCCAAGTTCCATCCTAGTTGGCATTATTCCAGAACTTCCTCTAAACACCATTTTGGAATCCCATTTCCATTGTACCTAGCGAGTTTCATCGTATTCGGTTAATTAATAGACTAGTTCCATCCTACATGACCGTATTCCAGAACTTCACCTACATATCATTTCAGGGTACCTTTTCCAAGGCTCATGCCAAATTTCAACATAATCTGTTAAGAAATAGCGATGTTCTACCCAAATTGGCAATATTTATGATATTCGTAATGCTTAGTAAACGATTAATTGATTAATCGCTGTAAAAAGGAATAATTATTCGTTTCTCGTTTTGTTCGGAAACCGATTATTCGGTTTAACAAATGAAAATATCTTAAAAAATACAAACATATTTTAAACACTTGTGAAGTTGCATATTGTGTCTACAAGTCCATTAAAAACATTTGGTTTCTGCAATATTAATAGGATTAATCCATGGCCAGGCGACTTGAATTTCATTAAATACAATTAAAAAGGAAAAATTACGGTCAAAACCATGGTTGACGACATTTGTTTAATTTTTTGAGGTTATGTCATGTGTAAAAACATACCAAAATGGATAAAAGTTATTTTCGAAAATTACATATGACGTGTAGAAACATATATGTCCTATAATCATAAAACCAAAAATACAACATGTGTTCATAAAAAATTGTTACAAATGTTGCCACTTTTGTAAAAGTAATAAAATGATTTTGTTGGTTTTTTTTGGTTTTTTAGCTTAATTTATTTTTATTTTTTATTAATTTTTTAATAAAAAAAAAACCCGACGTTTCGATGGCACATCCCGTCATTTTCAAGGTTGCAATTTATACTATAATTTCAAAAAAAAAAAAAAAAATTTTATAACGAATGTTTTTCTAAAGTAACTAGAGTTCAATTTGAAATTTAGAAATTATTCAGTTTAACAGAAAATAGTTTAAGTTATACGATTAGAGTGAAACAAATTTAAATTTAGAAGATCTATAAAATGTTGTTGTAATAATTTAACAAATACTTTGAAATTTCCTGGATATTTAACAAATTTTGAGATAAATTTTGATGGTTTTTGTTGTAAATACTTTCCAAAATTAATCTTTTATTGATATTTTGCTCCTTATCAAGTATCTCAGCGTTATCTGTAGATAATAAATGATTACTTCCACGTAGATGATTCGATAAATCGCTGGCTGACAGTTTAAACTCATACGTAGAATCGTAAATATGTTGACGAACCCGTTTTTTAAAATTTTGTTTACTTTGACCCACATACTCCTTTCCACCCGAACATTTTAATTTATATTAAATTTGATTGTAATTCTATAGGAATTTTGTTTTTTAATTTAGTGAATAAAACCATGTCCAAACTTTGAAAGAGTACTTGTCGTATGGATCCTACCATAAGAAACGGCTAATTGATTTTCAAATTAATAAATAATTTTCCAATTTGCCATATTAGTCGTAGCTAATCGCAGGTAATTTCGTGCATTCCATTTATTATCGACGCACAAGTACGAATTTATATTTTGCCACGTTAAAGGGAACACAACTACATACCGAATATTTTTACATAACCTATTTTTTCTAACCGGATAAAATGGTTGGTCAGCTCTGACGAATTTTTATAAACATAGACATATAAACGGTTAACAAAAAAATTAAATTATAGGGTAAGGTGGGGCAGATTCACCATTTAGCATTAAAAAATTTGTAAAAGCAAAAGTTATAGATTTTTTTTTCCGGTCAATAAAAAATATAGCAGCTACACATTATCTAATGAGACTGGTGACTTAAGAATTTTTTCTGGCCGTTTTTAATATTTTTTTTTCAATTTCTTCTAAAAGGCCGTAAATCGGCGAAGGTACCCCAATGCGGGGCACTTTCGGCAATAGAAGGGGCACATTCATCACAGTTGTACTATTTTAGCAATGTGATATGCAATACGAAAAACCTTGTAAGTAAAAGCAGTATTTTAAGAAACAATATAAATTCATGTGTATTCAATAAAATAACAAACTAAAAATAAATAAAATTCAGTCTCTTAGTTTCTAAGATATCATTTTTGTTATTATCTAATACTATATTTGGATAAGTCGGTGGAAAAATTATATTTTTTTGCTGATCTGGAGGTTCCCGGGGGATGTTCTGGCATTGGAAGTTTCATAAGAATGTCATTTCTTAAAACAAATAAAATGTCCTCTTTTGCACGTTCAACAAATGATTGACTTATGGGATGTTTCCTTAAGAAGCTCACAATGTATGTTTCATTTTCTTCTACTTCAACAATTTTTCCGACATAAAAAATTAAAGCGGATTTGACTATGAACTTAACCAAAGCGTATGTTCCTGTTTCCAGTATATCCGTGTCAATGAGAAGCATTTCCGGAGTATCATGGTTAGACGATTCTTCTTTTGCAAAATCGTAAACTGAATCAAGAGATTCGGCATACGAAATTCCGTCCGAACTGTCTTCTGACGAAGAAAACTCAATAATTTTTTTAGCTTTTTCCTTTTTTTGCTGTTCTTTTTGGCTTTTTAATTATTGCAGTCATTTTATCGGTTTTGACTTTAAAAATGGTTTCAATTCGATATTTTTCCGGCGTAGATGTATAAATCCGTGATTTGCCTTGCCTTTTAGTTTGATTTTTTTTCCTAATCCGAGGAATAGGGCGAACTTCGTCAGGGCTCATTTGGTAATTCATGCGTTTATCGTTGTCAGAACAGACTACGGTATTGTGGTTTATGTTCGCAGACAAGTTTTCATCCAATTCCATTTCATCTGAAAAATTAACAAATCGGAAAATAAATTTTTGAATTGGTAAGCGTATAAAGAATTATTTATGGATTGCTAAAATTGGAACTAGACTTACCTTCGACTACATAATCATCATCGGCAAAGATCATGCCGTTAAACGGAGAAATACCTGTCGCTAGAAATCCGTTGATAATATTTTCTGGGGAGAATGCTTTTAAAAATGGCAATTTAGTCAATCGGCTAATATCGTAAATGTTGATTGTTTTCCCCGGATTAGTTGTCAAAAAATCATTGAACGATGTTTTACAATATTTTTTGAATGGGCCAAAAACGGACACATCAAGCGGTTGAAGTTTGTGCGATGTATGTGGTGGAAACGATAGCATTATGATACCGTTTTCCCGACCATATAAAATTGACTCAATAGAACAATGGGAAACGTGATTATCCATCAGTAAAAGTATTGGATTGTCAGTGGAGCATCTTGTATGACTTTGAATGTGCCTCAAAACATTGACAACAATTTCGGCATTTATCCACCCAGTCTTAAAGTTGAATGCCACCGATCCTGCTACGGCCCCGATCGAAAATCGTTCGTTACTTCGAATACGGGGATAAATGTAAGCAGGGGGTATATGACGACCTGCAGCATTAACAATTCCCACTAGAGTAACGAGAGATCCACGTTCACCCGACACAGCCTGAGAGACGATGCGTTGTCCTTTTTCTGCAATGATCTAAATACGACAATCAATAATCTTTAAAAATGAACTAAGATAATATACTACTAAAATGAACTTACTTTCGGGGGATCCATTACGGTGCTTAGCCCCGTTTCGTCCAAATTATAAATATCTTTTACACTAAAAGAAAATTTGTTTAAGCAAGATTTTAAATTTTCAAAAAAATCATTCACTGAAGTTCTGTTGAACCCTCTGAGACGTGCCACGCTGGTTTTTTCGGGTTTTCTTAGAGAAAGTGAAGGATTCCTTTTAAGGTAGCTAAAGAGCCAGTCTCTGCCAGCAGTTTCATTTGAATCCCATGATGATGGACGTGAAATATCATTAAGCTTAGCAAACTGATAAGCAAAACTCAGGGCAGCTTTATAACTTAAACCATATTGCAGCTTCGAACACTTTTTTAAATAGTTGGCTATATCTTCTTCCTGAAGTTTAGTAAATACTTGATTAACGGCATATTTTGAAGAGTATCTAAATTGAACCCCATCGTCACTCAACTCATGACCTGAATCAGAGTTTGTATCTAAGGCTAGTGGATCAATTGATGCTGCTTTTTTTTTAATTCTGCTATTTAGAGTGCTTCTTTTAATGTTGTATTTTAAAGATGCACTGGTCAGCGTTTTAATTTTCCTCATTACATCTAATATTGCGTTTTTGATGGCTTCTTCACTTATAGTGTTCCTAACAGTCTTTCTTTTGTAATTTCGTACCATTATTCTGATCACATAATAAATTCAAATTAAACGTTAATATTTTCCAGTTAATGGGGGTAGATTCGCCAGTATATGGGGAACATTCGTCAATGTCGAAACTGCCCCATACTACGTTGGCGAATGTGCCCCATTTACCGTAAATTACAAATGAACTAAAAATTTAATTATGTATTTTGATTTAATTAATCACAAGACTTCCACTTCAAAACTAATTAATATATTTACTAGAATTCACATAAACAATCTTAAAAAGTAAAAAAATCTTTAATAAAACACCTTACGTAATACTCCTCTATTATTACATAAAAAGAGGGAAAAACAAGAAATTACATCTACTTTCCACACGTGTTGAACTACGACTGTGAAATATCAGGATATTTTCGAAACAAAAAAACCGTTGTCCAGTACTTTTTTTACAATTTTAAGCCTTTAGGAAAGTAATTAAAAATGGTGTGGCGAATGTGCCACCACGGCGAATGTGCCCCACTCTACTCTACAGGTTTATTTAGAGATTGTCTTCATCATTTCCTAGGTTTCGTTGCATTTATCGGATTAAAATAAATAATTCTAACTGTTTGGGTTAAGTAAAGAATTTATTAGCGAAGAGGTATACTTTAGGCACTAAAGTTTGGATTTTTTTTTTGTTTGCTTAAAACTTTGCAAATGCCTTTATAATCCCTAAGAATCCCATTTAATACGCTAAAGTTGTAATATTAGGATAATCATTACATAAAATAAAATCTATAATAAAAATAACTTTCGATTACAACAATTTATTGTCGATTATAACCACAAAACAGTACGCGTTCAATAAAGCGAGGGCTCCTTTTTCAAAACCAAAATTGTATGTATCCAATTCCCACACACAACACACAGAATACCAAAGAGGCGTAATTGAATTTATGAAGAGAAAAATGGAAAATGGTAAGAAAAGATTCTAAAAATAAAAATTATAATTTTAATAATTTTCTTCTTTCCACACACAAAGGTACCCACACACACACATACATTGTTAAAAGGAAAAATATCATAAAAATGTAACAACAATTTCCCAAAAACAACAAAAAAAAAATACTGAAAATTATTTATAAATTTTGGATTATTACAGTTCTTATGCTGTTCGTAATATTATACCTGCGCTACTTGAAATTATGTGAGCGTACTCGAAAGAACCGAAAAACATCATTAGGCAAAGTAAAAGTTAGATTATTTTAGTTTTTCCAAATGAAAAATTCAAAGAAGGAAAAACTATAGACGAAAACTTTTAAGATAAAAACATACAAAAAAAAACTAATCAGAATCAATAAGGTCTTAAAAGAAATCTTAATGGTAGGCAGTTTGTACCAGTTTGAACAAAAGGAAGGAAAACAGGTCTAAGTTTCATTTGTGCTGTTATTTTTATTAAACGAAAATAATTGAAATTGAAATGCTAAGATTGAATTTTTGATCATTTTTATTAATTTTTTATTTTGTTTTTAATGAAAAATAGATTTGGTGCTATTTATTCTGGTACATGGTAATGGTGAATTGAGAGGTATTCGTTTGGAAATCTACCTAGCCATATCAATTTAATTTGCCAACCGATCGTAGAATTACATTTTTTGTTTTCAATAATTCGCAAATTAGATTTGGTATCTTGAAAGATTTCACTATCGCTCGATATGATTACTCTGCAATCCAAAATTAGAATTTTGAAACACAATTTCGACTAGACGTGAGGAATCTGCATAAACGTAAAGAAGCTGCTAAACGTAAATGATTTTTCTGATTTTATCCTAGTCAAATACCTGAACGATTAGTATTAAAATAAACTTCCTATTGTGTTTGATGAAGTTGTGATGATTGTAATGTAGTGTTACTTTTCCTTTAAAGGTTAAATCCATTAGAAAAGTAACCCTACATTAAAAAAAAGGCATTTAACAAGATCCGCAATTTGCTCCGTGGATAATATACAATGTAGTTTTAGTTTAATTTTATTGTCTCCCACAGCACCATAATAGTTATTTGTGTATCAAGAGCGCAAAGTGCCAGTTTGTCACGCGAGAAAGGAAATTGCTGGCCGACGGGACGGAGGCCAGCAACCTTTCGAGCGTGACAAACAACTTTTCGGACGTGTTTCACACTTTATTTTTCCTACAATCATTTTAAAAAATATAATAAAAAGATAATTTTGTAGTAAAATTTACTATACTGACAATACGATTTTATTTTAGGACCGACATTTTGTTCAATCGAGTAGTCAAAGATTTTTTTGATTTTTCATAAAGAAAAACAAAAATTTGGTTTGATGTTTTATACGTAATTTTAATTTAGCAAGCGGTTTCAAGTTTTGTCACACGTTTCTAAGAGAAACGTGTGACAAAGTAATTTGTTTATTAACTGTCAAAAAAACAGACACTTTGGCTTTGAAAACAGAGAAAAAAAGCCTGCTTTTCACGGCGATTGTAGGAAAAAATATTTATTTTGTTTTTGGATATATTAATAATTTTTTAAAATTTTTGGTGATAGGCTTAAGACCTGCTTGAACTAAGTTGAACTAAGGGTCCAATTTTTTGCATTATTCGTCCATAGTGTGTAAGAATATGAAATTTGGGGTTTAAGTGTGAACATGACAATTTCAAATATAACATATTATGTTCTTCTACTAGAATATTTAAATATTTATAGTCATTCTTGAGTACTACATGTGAAAATGCTAAATTTATAATCTCACGAAGAACTAAATATAATTTCCAAAAATTACAGCTTTTCGATACCAAATCACCGATTAATATTCCGAAATATGTTATAAAAGTATACTGCATTTCAAAAGCACTCATTTTAAATTTGGATTTATTTAATATATCAGAACTTAGCAATGGCGGTTTGTTTATACTTTGTGCCCCAAAGTTACAATTTTGAATCCTAAAATTTAATTGTTCTATAGAAAAATACTTTATGTCTTTAACATAATGTTTTAGTATAATTAATAAGTCGTAATGACAAATTCCTTCCAACAAGTCATGCATCACGTCAACGGTTACATTAGTTGTAACATGAAATCGTTTTAACGAATTGAACACACAATTTTCTTTAATGCCTGTTTCAGGCGCATTTCCAATTTGTAAGTCTAATACATAATTTTCTCTAGATCTAATTTCACACAAATTGTCATTGCAAAGTTGTTGAGTAATTTCAGAAGGAGTTTTACAAATTCTGCAAAAGTACCTTGAGTTAAAGCTTTCATTGAATCCTAATATGGAATTGAGACCTAAATTATCGCCTAATATAGCACAAACTACGAATTTTATTGTAATATTTCTATGTTCTACATAAATATCGGTATTTTCGAGTTCTTTTAACTCGGCAATAATTGGTTTCAATATTCTTTGATTTTCAAATTTTTTTTTATCTTCTACGTTAACCAAACCGGCAAGAAATATTGACGACAACTTTGAATTAAGATGTGTTGGTAATACGTAAAAAGCGCCAATTTTTTTATCACCAGACCTCGATCCCAAAACATTATTTGGCTCATAATCGTAATAGTATAGAAATAACGGTAGGTATTGCACATTATCATAATGGGGAAGGGAATCAACAATTGCTCTCCAATCCTCACTTTCAACATAATTATGCATCGTAGATTTATTAGAAAATTTTAAATTTGAAATGTATGCCAAAATATGATTTAAATATAATGTTTTATTAAATAAAACTGTAACTAGACTGGTTAGCGGAATAATTTGCATTGTGTAATCAATTTTTTTTATTAACAATTTGTTGAAATTGTCTAAAAATTCTTGATTTTCTAAATGAATTACGTGTGGTTTATTTGCAATGAAAAAAACTAATCGTTTAAGTTCCTTCATTAACAAATACTCTGATCTAAGAATTTTGGGATACAAAAGAGTTAAGGAAGAAAGAGCTGGACTATCAAAATTTGTTAACGGCAAAGATTTTTTTATGAAACTAGAATAAAAGTTGCACGTTATCTGTAAAATTTGAAACGCTTTCTTCCTTTAAATTTTATCATCACAGTAAATTTTTAAAATCAGTCTTAGATATTCATCAGACATTTGATTAATTACATCTACTGGAGTGAGTGAATTGGAAAGCATTGTAAAATTGTCATGAGAATAAACAAATTTGTCATTTAACTCAGCTATGGAGATTGGATTGACAGAATTTGCAAACGATGAAGCAGGAATATCATTTAATTTTGACGAAGCAGTTAAGTTTGTACGGCAATTCTGACTAATGTGTTTTAAAAATGAATTTCGAAGCGAAAATAGCTTCGTGCAATCTGTATAAATACAACGAAAATTTTCAATGTGTGTTATCTGCGAAAAAGACATTAAACAATTTGCCAGATAATTGTTGTCATATTTTATAAGATCGAAAATATATATTTTGTAAAATTCAAAATTCAATTATATAGATAAAACAATAATATAAAAACGTGTAACTAAAATTAATTATTACTCTGCATATCGTTAATTAGTGTGACTGTGTGAGCTCACATGGAATATTTTCATCAAATTCTGTTTTGATTTTGAAAATTCATTTTTGAATGAAATGCCAAATAGATTTGCATGCAATTGGATATTTGATATTTAGGCCCATATACAAATAAAAACAGCATTCAACAGCTTCCACGGGATTACAATACATGTACCTCTCTCCCGCAACTAAAACATATGCAATGCTAATTGGATTTCCCACAAAAATAACCTTAGGTGCCCCCGGAATAGCCTCTGCCTCGAATGCTTCAACGGCAGTCTGTAAAAAAATTTAATTTTAAAGAATAATTTTTAAAAAATTTTCAGTATTATACAAATTTGTACCTTATATAATGAAATGAATGATTGCTGAATCTCAATTTTTGATACTCTCCCGTTGCCGTATGTTCGTTTTCCATTCGCTGGAAAAATATATGGTAGGACCAAAAATGCTAACGCGATTTTTTCTGCTGTTAAAAAATTAAAATTAAATTTTGAAAATATGCTTTAAAGCGTCCTAATTGAAATGTACTTTGATATGACAATAAATACGTTCTTCGGCGGCTGCTATACGTTGGCATAAACTTTTAACAACGCTGTCTCGATTAATTTTATTCGCCCGTTGAATGATGTTTGGGTAAATATTATGACAATTCCGTATGGCGTCTGGAGTGTACTTTATTTTTAAATCTATTTTCATCTGTAAAATAAAAATTTGTAAACATTTTAGGCTATTTTTAGTTACACTCAGTTCTTACCAAATGTTTAATTTCAGAAGTTTTTAAGCCAGGAAACAGTTCAATATATTCAATTATCGGCATAGAGCTTCTTAATAGATTTTGTCGAAATTTGTGGGTTTTTCGCCATTTCTCAGCAAATTCATCCGAACTATTTGGAACATTGAGTTTCACATATTCAATATCATCTTCTATCTCGGTGTCAATTGTGTCTGTTAAAAATGAAAAAAAAAAAAAAATTATATTTCGAGTACATATATATATATATATATATATATATATATATATATATATATATATATATATATATATATATATATATATATATATATATATATATATATATATATATATATATATATATATATATATATATATATATATATATATATATATATATATATATATATATATTCAATTTTTGTTTAATGATAGTTGAAGATAGCTCATTTCGTTCATATGGCGTCAATACTAAAGATGATTTTACTTTCTTAATCAGTTTAAGGCAATGCTTATTTATAATTTCAATAATATCCTATAATGTTGAAAATATTTAGTTACACTTCCAGATTAGTGCTATTATTAGGATTAGGTAACTTACCAATTCTCCAGTGCTATTGCTGCTTGATTGTTCTTCAAATATAATTTGTTCTGATTCTTTATCTTGAATTTCTAACAAATTGCTGCTAAATTCATGATTTTGTAATTCAACATTTTGAAAATCAATTGGTGCTATTTTGATATGTAAAATACCACTGGAATTTAAAATTTGCTTTATGTATGTACTAAAAATATCAAAAGGTATTTCACATTCGGTAATTGCATCACATAAAACAATGGGTCCTTCATTAATGCTAAATTGACTGATAGCTGTAATGAACGGAACATAATATTAATAATCTATGATTATTGTGCATAAGTCATAAGAAAATTGATAAATAATGTAAAAAATGTAAAATAAATAAATATACCTGAACTAACTACATCATCATATCCCAACTCACCCACATGATCGATAACAACCATTTTTTTTAAGGACTTAAAAGACAGCATCAATACAGTGTTATTGCCAGACATTATGCAGATCTTCAGTTTCATATTAAAAAAAAGTATTGGATGATGTTATACAATGTTTTTTTATGGAATCATAAAATTTTAAAACCCAAATCTTTGAATTTAAGTAACATGCGATTAATCATAATACTCTCAGTATTTGAAGACAAAATTAAATTTATTTTTTAGTGATGTGTAGTATATGCCAAACAAGCATTCGATATTTAAAACAATACGCACGAGTACACTTCACATACATATAAGTTATTAGAGCCAAATATAACACAGTTTAAAATTATTCGATGTTATTGTATTAAATAACAATATCTTATGAAAATAAAATTATGCGTGAAAAAAATTTTTGTGAATTATTTTTGTGCAAAACCAAAATAAAAATGTATGATTTACCATGCGGTGGAAAGCAATTTAACCTAACACTTTGTGGACAGTTTTTATTATGTAACAAAATCAGTAATATACATATAAGTTCCTAACACCACATATTGTTAAATATACTTTCACACAGACTTACCTATAATTTTTGTGCAATAAATGTTTAATATTTTAATATTTAGCTTTAATTTCTCGTATACAAACATAAATTTTATTTCGACTGGCACGCACGAAATCACAAATTAATCTATTTGTCATATGTTACCGTTAACAAATTTTTTGTTTCGATTAACATACTGTTATGTTAGGATCGATCATATCATTTATGCAGTTATTATATTTGTTTTAAAGTCAATATCATAATATGGTTAAGAAGATCACAATATGATTAAAATTATCATAGTTACATATGATTATTCCAATCATATTACTGAAATGATTGGGTTTATTAATTTTATGTTATATTTAATCATATTTTGATAACAACAATGATATATAACATAATTTTACTATAAATCTTTTAACTACCATCATATCAAATGTCGGATTGATATTTGCAATCATATTATGATAAATTTAATCATACGATAAACATATTTTTTTTCTCAGTGTAGTCTTTCTTAAAAAGCGTGCGGTTTCAAGTTTTGTCACACGTTTCTAAGAGAAACGTGTGACAAAGTAATTTGTTTATTAACTGTCAAAAAAACAGGCACTTTGGGCTTTGAAAACAGAGAAAAAAAGCCTGCTTTTCACGGCGATTGTAGGAAAGCTTTATGAATAAAAGTGTGTGGTAAAAAAAATACAGAAAGAAAATAAATGAGAAATGAGCTAAAAAAAAACAAAAACAACAAATGGCAACTAGATGTAATAGAATAAATAAAAATTACAAAGTGAAAATAAATCAAGTCGAACATTTGTATGGTTCTGGGTGGGACGTTGCCTACTTTTGTACTCACATAATTTCACACGTTTAACCACATAAATAAAAAGTCCACCACAATTCCACTTGTATAATAATTTTTAATGTTTACTTTATTTGTTTATAATTTTAAGTTTACTTAAGTCACAGTGTTGTTTATTTATTAATTTATTTTAGTTTACATTCACAATTTGGTTTTTTACAATATAAGCGATTTGTCCGACAATATCTTGTCAACGTTCTCAGACAAATTTAGTTGGGTGTATTCTTTTTGCCGAATGTAAAACATTTATCTTTTCCATTGCTGATATTTATTAAAAGCATGCATGAAACATTTTTTTAGCTGTTTGAATTTTGTTACAAATTAATTTGGGTATTTTGAAAAAGCAACTCCTTATTATACTAAAATAGTAGAACAATTATTAATAGCATTAATGTTTTCTTCAAACACAACCACAGGTTCTGTTCTAATATAAACCGTAAAAATCAAATACATACATATTTGAAAATGTGAAAAGCTTTCTTAGACATCACCACATTTGCTAACTGTATTACTATAGGGAAATCAAAACAGGTTAGCTGATCTAAAGTTTTTGTCTAATCGATCCATTGTTAACCGATTTTAGGTACCTACTTATAACATTTATACAGAATTAATTATTAAATTTTGTGAATAAAAAGTTTCGTGCCGAAAAAACGTCATGTAATGTTGTGAATTACGAGAACCCGACAATGTTTTACATAATCGCTTTTTGCTGTAATTTTGAAAAAACTTAATTGATTTTTCGAGGTTTTTACGATTTAAGCTTATTCGAAATTTGTTTGGGGTTGCGTCTTATTCATAGATATTATGTCAGATATTATAGATTTGTGTATAATAGCTTGTAGGCTTGTATAAGATTCTGAAAATCGTGAATTTTGAGATTTTGGACTAACCTAGAAAGATGTGTTTTTTTGCTTCTGAAATGTTTATTCTAGGATCCTAAATTTATTCGATATTTTAGGAAATATACGAAATTTTTTGAGAATATCAAGATTATTCTAGCTATAATATTTCATAGGGTTGTACGAGGTTTTTAAGCTTATTCGAAATTTGTTTGGCATTGAATCAGATATTATGTGAGCTTGAAATAAGTGTATGAGTATTGAAATAAGCAAAACACTATATTACATGATCTTACAAATTTAATATCCTGGAAATTAGAGATCATAGGATATTTGGATATAGTACGTATACTTTTGAAACTGGGCTTGTATATTGAACCCTCAGATAAAACAAACAAAAAAAAATGTTTTAAGTTGGTAGGGCTCATATACATACGTACTAGTAAGCTCATTTTTCCGTTTTTACACTTAGATTTATATAATATAGAAAATTCAATTCTCTTCGGAAAAACAAAAGCTACAAAATTGTGGCCTTCTTTTGTAGCCAAATCTCTAAGCTATACTGAGATAAATAAGGGTGTGCTTCATTTTTTGACACTTCTTGTCATTATTTTTGATTTTAATAATTTTAATGTTTTCTTAAAAGGAAAATTATTTTTAATCGAATGATTCAACCAGACTGACGTACGTGAAATTTATACTAAGTTGTTTTAAGTATGTAAGAAGTTTTTTTTAAACGTGTTGGTATTATAGTTTCATTATTACGAATTTATTTAATTCATGTTGAAATAATAAAAATCATGCTTAAGATTACTTATTCTTACAAAAGAAATTTAGATTTTTCCTATGTCTGGGTATATTCTGATGATGCCTCGATAAAACCTGATCATTTTCTAAAAATTGAGGAAATGGACAAAACTCGCGTTTGGTCGTGTTTGTTTGCGAATTTTCTTGTGAAAATCCTATAAAGCGGTCACCGAAATGTGCACTATTCTAAGTTGTTATAAGGTCTTAGCTATTCGATGATTGTCCTAAATATCCTAATTCCCTTTTTTTTTTTTCAAAAGTGAAATATTTTTCGAATAGCTAAGACCATACGACAATTTAATATATAGAACATTTTGGTGGTCGCTTGCTAGGATTTTCCCAAGATAATTCGCAAACAAACACGGTCAAACGCGGATTTTCAGCCAGTTTCTCACTTTTTACAAAATGATATGACTTTATCCAGGCACCATCGAAAAATCTAAATTTGTTTTCTAAGAGTAAATAACCTTAAGTATGATTTTTATTATTTCAATAAATAAATTCGTAATAACGAAACTTTTACACCAATACGTTTAAAAAAACTTAGGACATACCAAGGACAACTTATGGTAAATCAGGACAAATTTCACGTATGTTCAACATGATGATTATTCTTTTCCCACTATAACGAAGTTACATTTATTGTGTAAGTATTATAATCGCGAAAAAAAATTTTCTTCAAGATTTTTACATTTCTCGACGAATTAGTAGCCCGAAATTACGATTAGAAAAATGTTGTGTTCGTCCTTCCATCCTTCCAGTCAAACATTTTTATTATTTTTGTTTTGCCTCGATTTGATCAAAATTTTGTACAAAAGATAAATCTTAGTAATAAGTAGTTTGTCTTAGCTTTCAGGTCCATTCGAGTGTAGAATGGAGTGTTTACAGTGGAAGACAAAACTGCCAAACAGATTTTCTCAAAAACGGGACCGACGTTTTTTTTTTTGTTATGCTGTTGATAAATTTGACAATTTATTATCTACCTGTTCACAAAATTTGAAGTCGATTCAAGCATTGCGTAGGGGTCATTTTAACAAAAAGAAATAATATAAATTTGTTGATCTGTTTTCCAAAGTAATGTAGAACTTTTCGAAGAAATATTCCAAGAATTGTTCCCTAAGTATCTTTAAGACAAAATTAATAGATTACCTTGTAATAAGGAATTTAAATCTCTAAATTTACCTAAAATTCTTAACTGTGGCACTATTCTGGTTTTCCCGGGGGATTGCGAATGGGGAATTGATTTTTTTGTGACTTTTTAGTGTATTTTGGGCAAAAATAATTCCCAACCAAATTGCGATTTGATGACAAAAGACCGTGTTCCCGAATGGTCCACAGCGCAGACTGAAGCAAGCTGAGTAAAGAATTATATCGGCCAATTCTCATGTTGCTCACGTAATGTTATGATCTGAGCAAATAGCACAAATTTTAAGAAAATTAATTTTGAATTTTGTGGATGTTCTCTGAACGAAGTAATTTAAATTCCTCAGGATTTTCAACAGTATACTAGAGTTGTATGACTGGAATTACATAATTGTTAAAGGTCGAAATGAAAAATGGCGAGGTTTGAGTGCTGTTCAACACGTGTTAGTGCTAAATAATCAAGCATTATTTGTGCTTTGGCGGCACGGGAGTTGAAAATTTATATTGTCGTGACCACAGAAAATGTTTGTAAAATATATACGGTTGGTTTGGTGATCTTTAACGAACGCTTTATGGGAAAAGTATCGTCCGTGGAGTCGGGTAGACCGAAACTTTTTATTTCTTTTGTTGGTAAAATTATGAATTGAGATTTTGTCACTTTAACGGGTCGTAACGGCGTAGCGACAACAAAATTCGAAAAACCGCGGAATCATTTTTTTTACTTAAAATCTGGTTCTCTAAATCTCCTTTAATATGTCAGATTCGAATATCTTGCTTATTATAATTTTTTCCTATTCCATTTTTTATCACCCAGTAGTAAGGACTATCACTGATAAATAGCTGAGTACCAGCCGTATGGTGCAATTTTCTCAATAGTACAACTTTCGAATTGCTCCATATACAATTATCATTTTTTGAACTTTATGGTGTCCATCTCCTAAGAACTTTGTGGGCCGGAAATAATTGTTTATGTTTGTCGAGTTGGCCGTAACAAACCATGAATATTATAAGACATATTATCCTTTCTAAATAATAAACAAAATTTGTTGTAAAATATTTCGAGCATACGAGTACTGGCCCGCACATTCATTATTTTAATGACAATCTTCCGGATGCGCTAAAGTCCTTATTGCATTAACCAAATGCAGAAATAGTTTATAAAACTCCCCATAGGAAAAGGCGAAATTCAGCATCTTTCCAATGTTCTAATTCATTAAATATGCGTTGTTTTCGTTGAAATTCGGTTGGAACGCATTTACGAAACAGCTGTGGCGGCGTAAATTTATGGTTTCTGTTTGATGTTTTGCTAAAGAACATTCATGTTTCCGTGTTTTTATAAGGCGATTTAACATTTGCGTCGTAGCTCCTAATAGCACAATCAATTGGAAATTGTGAAACACATCCAATAGATATTTTTTCCAATTCACTTTTAAATTTTATATGATTTATTTCGAAAATCATCATTAATTCTAAGCACATCAGTTAATTTCTTATAGGCGTGAAATATTTCAATAGGAAATACCTCTTTATGTGAAACGATTCGGCCAAGAATAGGCCCTAATAGTCTTGTCCCATTGGTGTAAAGCTTTTAACCTTATTAGGCGTTCCTTTTAATGTTCTTATGTCCTTCGGTAGATTAGGATGATACTTTTTCAGTATTTTGAGCAAATCATTTACGGAGTCATTCGAAGGGTTATTTTTTATACTCTGTTCGGAGATTTCGCACTGTATATTAGCAACTATGGGTGCGTCCGAATTGGAAAATGTGCATTTAGCGAAGACACATTTAAAAACCTACATGCGATGTAGTTTTTATGTGCATTTTTAATACATCCATTTGATGTCAATTTATATGTTAATTAACCATATTTATCGATTTATTAATTAGGTGTTGACCAATTTTATTTAATTTAATGATTTTAATGTAATTTAATTTAATCAAAAAATGCGCATTTTAAAAAATGTGCATTTAAATTCGCATTTCGGACTCACCCTTTGTCTCTAGTCGTGTTTTCCATGAAAACTGCACTAGAATTCGATAAATTTTAAATCCCCTTTATTCTATGTAAATAGAAAAATTAATAAATTCATAAAGTGCTAATGTGTAGGGAATTTTACATAAATACACATTTTAAGTTGTTACAGCAATAAATAATTACAATTATAGCTTATTTTTTAGTTACACTAGATCATGAAATTATCGAGTGTAATTGCGTGTAATGACGTCAGCAAGAAATAATAAAATATGGATGAAATAACTGAAGGGGGAAATTTTTAAACTTAAAATGTGTATTCGTGTGAAATACACTACATATTCGCACTTTATGAATTTTTTTTTTCGGTTTACACGGAATAAAAGGTATTTAAAATTTATCGAGTTCTAGTGCAGCTCTCATGGAAAACTCGGCTTCTATCAAGTGTTACATATATTTGTTATATTCGATTCGCCGTTTTGCTCAAGAACGTAATTATTTTGTTAGACATTATTTGAATTTTCAGGTGGATTTTGCGAGCATTATTATTGGGATTATTTAGTGTGTCAATTCTGCGACGAACCGTTCACGACGAAATATTTACAATTTATTATGTAGGTACTCACGAAAACTTTGACTGTTCTTTATTTAAAGTTATTTATGTTCTTTATTTATTTATCACTTTTAGAACACTAAGCCAAATTTACTTAATACGCTAAATACAATAAAGTACAAAAGTAAAACTATTTAACTACTAATGGAACGATTAATGAATTATTAACATTTAAAAATCTATTATCATAACTTAAAATTTACTATCAAAACTTCAAGAATGTACTACGAGTATAAACATTCACTTAAATCAGCGGCATCAAAATATAACGGTGTATCACAGTTGAATTTTTTACGTACTACAGTGAGAACCACTGTGAGTGAGAACCACACTCGTTACCACTCACGAGAGGCAGTGCTGTAGCATTAAAAAATGTACGTTAGCGTAACTTTTATGTTACGTATTTGACGTACACATTTTGTTTGTTGGGAGGTTAGCGGTCAAAGACAAAAGCAGTGGCAGCAGTTTTGTTTGATTCGTGAAAAATTAGTACGCTAAACGGTTCGTTTACATTTTTGTTTCGATACAAAAACATATACTCGTATTGTTTTAAAAAAAAACGTTAAATGGCCAGTACTGCCATCTTTAGAACTTTGCATCCGTGACCGTTTTTTGAGAGCGGTGGTCCTTACAGTATTATGATTTATTTGGCACTGAAATAAATGTAAAACGTAGGTAAGGTAGAATGCCGGTAAGATGTGTTGTAAGAAGAATTGTATCTTCCGTTGATTTTTGTAGAAGTTTTTGCTCGAAAAAGAAGACAAATTGCTTATTTTAGGAACTTTTAGTAAACAACTCAAATTTTGACAGTTTTTAGAACAAGAAAATCAGGTTAAACAAATTTGATTTGTGGTTAATATAGTTCATTGATATGTTCTATTGGTTAAATAAATGAACGAGATAAAAAGTGAATGAGTTAACCTTTCTGAAGGATCTTTTACATTTTTAGTTATTTACATTAAACATATTCTTTTATCACTATTAGCCCGCCACAGAGGAACCCTGGAGAACGTTTGGGCACTAAATTTTTTTTTTTGTATTTTGGTTGAGGGTTAGCAAACAAGTGTGGTATAATTCAGACCTATATCATTTTTTTTCATTTTTAAGACGATTTTTAGGCCTATTTTTACTGGCCTATTTTTACTGGCCTACTTTTACTGCGTTTCTCGAAGTTTTTCAGCATCTCGAAGTTTGAGATACTTGTACTGTTGGGTTACTTAAGAATATTGTTAAATTATGTTTGGCGAGCGTTAAGTTTTTTATATGATGTCACACAGATGACGTTTTACAGATTTACAGCCACACAAACACAGACTAATAAGCCCAAACCCAATAATTTTCTACAAAATCACTCTTTTTTATACAGATATATGACCTAACGGAGCTTTCATTAAAATCGTTTCGAAATGATTGTGTTTCCAACAAATATGTTCTGGCTTAAACACCGTGGTTGCGAGATATCGAAGTTATTCGATAATTTTGAGATTATTTTGTTGTTGCTGTTGGGTGTAAAACTTATTTGTATTGAAAAATTCGAATTCTGTAAGCATGCATGGATGCATTGTATTCATAGACCAGCCCCCACCGGTTATTAACAATTGGATATTTGTAGGCACAATTTACTATTTTTCTGGATTTATCACGTGGCTGTTAGTGGTTCGTAATGTGATCCGCAATATCTGAGAGGTTTTACATAAATTTTTATTGGGATATCCTCTTCCAGCATGTAAAACATTTAATTGCATTACAATTTGTATATTCTGCTCTAGTGAGTCAATCTTGCTTCTTAAAAAAACTTAATATTCCTTTTAGTTAATTATTAAGGTGAATTATTGAGGTGAAAAATATAAATGTTACTCTGAATCTGAATTGACAATTTTTGGCCTAATTGTAGAAATCCTATTTAAAACAATCTAATCCTAATTACCAATAACAAGAAAACAAAATTTTATCTATGACATGTATTCGGATTATTATAGGTTAGGTTATGTAACGAGAACATTCAATTATTTAAAATTATGGTCCCCAGATGGATAAATTCGCATAATACAAAATCTAATTTGCTACATGACCTTATTGTATCAGTTTCATTTTTCTTAACCATATATAATTTATAGCATTTATTTGGTTCATTGTTTTTCCCACACAATATTTTTCGTAGGTTGTTGATTTGAAGCTTGACATAATTTTGATCGATATTTTTTTCTTTTTTGGGGAAATCGGTTGCTTATCTATACACACATACTAAAGTCAAAAAATAGTTTAAAACTTTAGCATTCGTTAAAATATATGTACGAGTACGTTCTTATTTTGGAATGTACATACAAATACATATACGATCATACGATTATACGAAATGTAATTACATGTAGCTTAGGGGAAAAGCACAAACAACTTTTTTAATGAAAAATTGAATTAAGTTTAAGGGTTGCTTTAACATATTTGGTCGTTTGGTGGTGGTATCCTGTTCTCATAAAAAACCGCATATGTGGGGTAAATGGTTAAAAATATTACATAATTTGGTAACTAGCAACCTTGTTTACACAAACAGAATAAACATCTTTACTTCTTGTTCTTCATTTATTTCTGAAACCGTATCGACATCCAACTCAATTTTCATATCCGTGAACATAGATACATACATTTACGTAATCAATTTTTTGTATGCCTTATACATATGTACATATATGAAGACTTTTCTTTTATCAGATTTTGGTTTGGAATTTTGTGATGGTTTTAGATTTTTTTTATTCGTACACATTTTTGATTCTGCATTTATTTCGAATTGAAATACAATTATTATGGTTATTGTATGTACCATTATATTTAAACCACTTTTAATGGTGTATAAGTTGGTTTATACATATATACATATATATGCTTGTACACATACATATATTTTGTGTAATTGGAGTTTTACTTTATTTTTTAACTGTAGAAATTATTATTGAGTTTTATATTTTGAGAATATTCTTGTGATGTGCGTGTTAAAATACTTTAAATAAATCCGATTACTGATTAATTTTATGAGTTTATAATTCATATGTGAAGGCATACACTTAAATGGAGTAAAATTCTCCATCGGCTTGGATGTCACTCGATGTGCACAAATATTGTAAAGTGGGTAATCTTTAAGGCCAGGCTCAGAATGCTTTGGGTTGCAAACTCGCGTTGGGGTTACGATATTTATTATGGATCGTTCAACTCTTATTTAGAAGAGTCATCCTTATTTCTACAAACCAAAAAAATCATAGTTCCTAAAATTTTGTACATGAAACTTTTGGACTATAGTAGAATAAATATTCTTCAGAAGATTTTGGCGACCCTATCTATCACTACCGGATTATGAATGATTCTAAAACTGATTTATCCCTTAGAAAGTGACGAAGAGAAGGGATGTTTGCTTTGACAATAAAACATTTGAATTAAACTAAATGTATATATTCCACCAGATATATCTAACCGCTCTACCCCCCTGTCGGGAAACTACAATAAACAAAACTCAATTGAATATATCTAGGCCCCTTAAAATCTTTTGCAGTTAATCCTTTGTATTTTTCAATGAAACAAACGAAGAAATATATAGTATTTAAATTAAGGCAGGACTAACGTGACGGTAGTCAATTAAACCCCTTAATTTACCGACTTGACAAATTCCAGTGCCGTCTATAATCTTGGCCAAAAGCTTTTATATTTTTTAACTCCAAGAAGTCTTAAAAATATAAAAACAATCTGGGATGTCTGAAATCTTTTATCCTTATACCTTCAGAGCAGTTTTAAATAATTCCTGCTGTTAAAGTCTTGGATAACCTTCAGGTTCTCAATCGAAGATTTCTGGGATTACATAAAATATAAATTTACAAGTTGAGTTTCATTTACTACGAGAGTTTGATTATTTATAGTTTTGTCAAAAAACAGATCTGACTTCTTCATTATTTTTCTTTTCGCTCAGCTGAGCTATTGCAAGCTTTTGGACATTTTTCTTATTAATAATTCCAGATACTGATAGGTAGTCAAAGGAGTTTTGTGAATATTTTGATATTTGATCGTCTGAAATGAGTTTTAGGTAATGGAGCTAACTTGTTTATAGTGGGTTTGTACAAGCCGTTTTCGGTTTTTATTTGCATAACTCGAACTTTAATCTCCAGGTTGTGGAATTCCACCTGTTTTTACCAATACTATTATTCGTATATCTGCTAGCAAAATATTTGGTTTTTCTGTTTCAAATATGACGAGAAGCCCCTCCTGTTGGCCATTTTGACAATGTTGAAATAAATTCGTTCGACTGACTCAAAACCCAAAGCTTATAATATAGATCCAATGTCACGTTGTTCCATTTAGCTTGCGAAACTTTGCTTTATATGTTTATTAAATTGTTTATAAAAGCCCACAGGAAAGGGGCTACCGTGTACAGAGTGTCATGAGAATATTTCTTTTGGCTCATATAATAATCAACACTCGTACAACATGAGAAGATATTCGCTTGTAAAAATGTTGAGTCGCATCTAAAACCTCACATAAAGCTTTCCATTTTAACTTGTCAAGAGCTTTTAAAACCTCACCTACATTTTATTTGGGTTAGCGAATTTCATAAAATCAAGAACTTATTCTTCGAAGGTTAACTTTCTCGGAAAGCCTTCAAAAAGCTCACTTAACAACGAGCAACTCAATATCATGCACTAATCAAATCACTAATCATCACACAACATTAAGCAATACAAAATCCGTTCTCCAATATTTTCGGAAGTTGCATAATGTGTAACATCAAACAAGCACCTCCACTCTAAAAATCGAACATCTCGAACCAGCTGTAAAGAGTTTGGTTTAAACACTTCCACCGGAGATCTTAAATTGTTGCCAGAAGGTATCCAGCCCAAACCATAACCTAAATCTATAACGGTTTTTGTTGGATTTACTGCTGTGGGAAAGCTACCGCTTAAATTCATCACTGATGGGGTCAAAATGAACCAAGAAATTGATCGCTATAAAATTATCGAGGTAGTAGTACCTTTCTGGACTTGTGAGCATTATCCAAACAATGATGGATCTTTCAACAAAATTCTGCTCCGGCTCACAAAGCGACATTGAACCAACAATAGATTCCAGAGAAATTGTTTAGAAATATTTGGAATTTAACCAGTCTTCCTATTTTATTGTCACCCGGTATATTAACCAAAGATAAATGGAATATAATTCACAATATTTGGGGTGAGACAATGGATACACACCTGGCTGCACCCGACCGAGTGCTCGGATAGATTCTAATCTCTTTCACACTGTTGAAGTATCGATGTTTATTTGTCTTATATACTAATATTTACCTGCCGTCTGTTTGGCGGGGCCTTATAAACTTATTCTCAGAAGTACAAATTTAATAACAAAAATAGAATTAGTTAGGAGTGAACCTGAACCTGAACCTGCATGGATCTAATAAACTGGACATTCCGAAAAAATAGATCGCTTTGTCTATCAATTACATAGTTGTATGTTAACATGTCATCATTTGTCTCCCATTGCAACATTCAGACAAAATTTTGTGAAAGTCACTTTTTTTGTAAAGTTGATCTACGTATCTTTCTTTCATAGATGTGTTCATCTTCATCACTAATCGTAATCATATGATGAACCCCCCCCCCCCCCCCCTCATTATTTAACCTTCTTTTTATATTTAAAACATTAAAGAATGTTTTTATTTAAAGTAGTAACGATTTTTGATCTGTCAGGAGTAAATTGTTGGAATCAGTTGGGAAGTAGTGAAACTCAGTAGAGAAACACAAAATGTCTTATTTAGTGTAATTCAAACCATTTTTCGGAAATTTTGACTTTATAGTATTAGAATTCAGCTAAAATCTATGCAGCACTGAACAAAATAAATTAAAATATAAGAGGTTAAGACCTCACGGTGTAATCATAATATCCGTTCTCGGAATTGAACTAATCTAACTTCCAACTCAAATCACAAATTAGTCTCTAACCAAACGTCTTAATCCTTTACTCAACACCAAATCAACCTCCAACTCAATTTCCAACTCAACCTCTAATTCAACTCTAATCCTATTCAACTCAAATCTCAGCTTAACTCCATGCTCAACGCCCAACTTACTCCTCAAATCAAGAAAGTTCGAAACACTACAAGCATACATCAAGTCGACTCAAAAAAACTCAAAGTAATTTCCAACTCAACACTCAACATAACCCTAAAGAAATTCCCAACCAAGCCGCTAACTAAACCTCAACTTAAACCCAACTCATTCCTAGCCCCTAACATTGACAAAATCAACATGGACTGAAACATGGACATGCATACATAAACTCAACTCAAGCTATCCTAAGTCAACTCTCAATTTAACCTCCAAATAAATTCCAAACTGAACTGATCATTCAACGCTAACCACCCTCCAACTCAACAGCAATCAACCCGTAGATCGAGCCCCAGCCCTGCTAAACGCCCAACTTAATGATGAAACAGCCAGGAAAGCACGTGGTAATACCACGTGGTTTCGGGTCAATTCGTATGGCCGGAACCCGACCTTCTTGATGTACAGTCAACTACGTCTTTGCAGTTGAAAAAAATACGTTCGTCTGTCTGGATGTTTGGATGCCTAAGCCCACGGTTTCTCGGGAATGGCTATTCCTGTTTGAAATTTGTGTTCTCTAATATGTTTCTATCGTAAAGGCGGATAATCGAGAAGCATTTGGAGTTGTTCGGCAAGGGGATCGGGCACCTATACTATAAATGGACCAAAAACCGAGTGGTTATATTAACACATGGTGGTGTCATATGACTTTCGATCCACGTTGACCAATTTTTTTATACATATGTGCTGCATAGAGGATAAAGTTGGGCGAAGAATTTTTGGTTGAGTTGATTTGAGTTGAGTTCATACGCACGTAGTCTTTCTTGTTGGGGGTTTAGTTGTGGTCGAGTTGGATGTTGAGTTGATGTTAGCGACAGTTTTAGTTGAAAATTTATTTGGGGGTTCAGTCAAGGGTTGAGTTGAAGGTTCGGTTGAGTTGACCTGAATGTTCTGATCACCTCATAAGGATTCAGTTCTTTCTATTTGCTTTTTTAATTTAGAGTCTTTAAAACGACGAGAAAAGTGTTTTTTTCAACAAAAAAAAAAACATTCGGTCATTTTGGCGGGGTTTTAATAAGTTTAGACCATGCTAAAGTACTGAAGTTGATTTAACAAGAATAAAGCAATCTGGGTTTAGATTCAAGATTTGTTGTAAGTATAAAAGGAATCCTTTGTATCTAATAATTCAAATTTGCAAAAAACAGAAGGCTGTAAGTTACGTATTGGCGGTTAGCCTATTGATATGAAGTTTTCGGTTAATGGATTCGATACTATCCCATTTTTACTGAGACATAAACTCTATACTGAATCAATAATTAAATTTTGTAACAAATTAATTTCATAAGAGAATTTGAACAAATTTTCAGCACAGGGCACTTCAATTTCACAACAAGTTCTATAGTTATTGTAATCTATTCACATTTGAATTTTATCTATTAGGTGCTACTGGTGCTATTCCGAGCTGTAAAATTGGCGATTCCGATTTGGCGGAATTTCGAAAAAATTCTCGTAACTGGTAATAGACTCATAGGCAAAATATCATAGGCAAAACCTAATGTTTGGGTTTTGCTTATGATATTTTTTCATACATATTTTTTTTCGAGATTCTTCAAATTTTCAAGAATATTCGAAACTTTTTTATGAGTGTTGAGGATTTTCTGACACTACTCGAACTTGTTGAGATTATTCGAGTTTATATCCGAATTTGTTAATGTTTCTTGTTTTGTTGAATTTTCGTGTGGCTAAATTCCGTCTTATTACCAAAATTAGGTCGAGACTTAATTTTGGGCTCCCCGAGGTGGCGATTGAGTTACTTAAAGTTAAGATAAATTTGAAATAAGTTGACTTGCCAAGATTGTTAAAATAATTTTCTATTAATCCGGATTTACAAATATGAATGACGTTGAACGGTATCAATATTATTCGACACTTTCTAGATTATTAGAAATTAAAGGAGATTTACGAGATAAGGTATTCGTTGATGCTAATCACATGATGTAACTGTTTATAAAAAATGGTTGAAGATGTTCAAGATTATTGCAAATTTTCCAGATTATTCCTGATTTTTTGATTTTATTGAAAATTGTTCGAAGTTATACTTGATAGTTTATAGTGACTACTGGTTTAGTTATGGTTTTATAGGTACAGTACATACTCGTATACACAAATAGGTAAATATCCTGTCCACTTTGCATGCTGCCAATGAAACTGTTTATTCTAGTGATGATGATTATAATTCGTAAATCATCCTGTCGTTGGAATCCAAATTTAAAAAAACTGCTACAAGATGAAAAAGCTCATGGTGAAAAATCTGAATTTGCTTTGTGTATAAAACTGGAACCTGGAATAAGTTGACAACTTGTAACGTCTTCTGTTTTTTTGTTCATAATATTGGGAGTGTGCATTAATTTTAAGGGATTTTAAAAAATGGCGCAACCAACGCTATATCGAATCGTGTAATATCATTGATAACTTCTTGTCAAACCATCATAACATGACTTTCGTTTTCTCTTTGTGTTATTTTGCCGAAGTATCAAAGACTTCATTTATTTTAACGTTTAATAAGAAAAATGCTGCTGAAAGTGAACAAGTACTGTTGAAGGCTTATGGTGATTAGGTCCCAACTATTTCAACATGTGATTACTGATTTTTATTTCATAAAAGACGTGATTCTGATTCGGAAAATAAGGAACGTCTAAGCGGCCAGCCTAAAAAGTTGTAGATGAGTAAATGGAAGTTTTACTCGACGAAGACACGAGTCAAACGGAAGAAGAACTTGTAGAATCATTACATGTTGATCGATCAACGATTTCCAGACGTTTAAATACAATTGAACCTGTGAATTATTGCTTGAAAGGCACAGAAGAAAACGGTTTTTTGTTTCGTCACGAAAATCATGGTGCAGGCCAGGCGAACCATCAACGTCGGCGGCAAAGCCTGATATTCATCGCGCTACGCTGGTACTCTACTGTTGGTTGGATCGGCCGAGTGCAGTGAATTGCGAATTGTACAATCACTGCGGAAGGCTACCATCAAGAGTTAGTACAATTGAGTCGAACTTTAAAACAAAAACGGCCAGATTATGTGAAAAAACATGACAAAGTGATTTTCCAGCACGACAAATCTTGGCTTAAAATTAACGCTCCTCCCAACAGCATAACCATGGATAAATTGCAGTAGTGCCTTTTCAGCAAGGAATTTGTTTTTACGACACTAAAAGAAAAGTAAAAAATTAAATTCAAAATGAAAACGTATTCAATTCCATACACATTTTAAAAGCTGTGTAACTGTACGTTGTGCGGAATTTCATATAATCCAAAGTTTCGTTCTGTCGAAACGTTATACTAAAATTAATTAAATTTATAAAACATGTATTCCCGACAACTAAAACAACACCAATTAGAGATGTTTGTTGTTAAACATCCCAGTTTACCCCTTTAATTTAATACAGTATCTTCAATGTGCGTGGTGTCACCGAACTAATAAAACGGCTTTCCTACAAATAGTGAGTTTCAAGCAAAAACACAATTTAGTGGAATAACAAATGAATGTGAAGTAAATTTAATTTACATTTTTCGTATGGAATTCCATATAGCACTTTACTACCGTCTTTAGTTTTAATAAAGTACAAACGTTTCAAAATTATTTATTAAATTGAACAAACCCGGGTGCACGACGAAATTAAGTTTTTATATAGTACGTAGCATTCCCAAAATCAAGTTACATTAAGGCGGAAACATACTTCCCAACAGCAGCCGACTACATAAATACTTTAAATGCAAATTTTAGTTGAAAATCGATCCTGTTTTACAACTATTTTTGAATCACTCATCTTCTATATAGCACATCCAACCGCGAGTTTAAAATAAAACACAAAACGTAAAATAGGCGCCTACAGTCTATACTGCGGATGAATTTCCCCCATTTAGAATAAATTTCCAGCTGTTATTGTGTTACGATTTAGATGCAAAACAACAATAAAAAATAAAAAGCGGAAATCTCTAAATGTGGCAAAATATGTTATTATTATACCGTTGTTATTTCCGTAAACAACGAGAAGAGTGTTGTACGTTAAAGATTTATTTATTTTGGGATTTTCACGGAAAAATTTAAAGAGTACAATTTAATTCCTCCTTCCATTTTATATGCACACACGCACATAATGGCCGATTTATCATATATTGAGTACATCTTCCACAAAAATAAAGGTTATTAAATATTTCGATCACGCAACATAGACACTGTTTATAATAATTTAGTTGCTTCAAATCATCTTTGTGCCAGCTACATATTTTGAATACTAAATAATTGTACGAGGAGAGTATGTACAGCACATGCAGCTAGTAGGAAAAAAAACATTTTTGAGTCCAAAATGCCTCAATTTAAATGATAATTGGAAATTTTTTGCGAAGATTTATTTAATAAGGTCAAACGTCATAATGCTGTCATGTAGGACCATTTAAATTTTTAGCTTTTATGTAATGCTTGTAATTTGTGTATGGCCTCTTATTATAATCCTTTTTTCGACAAACATTACATATTGTTTATTAACCATTATGACCTTTTGTAAAAAATTGAAAAATTCAATCATTTTTGCGAAATCCTTTTTTTATTGCCTTACCAAACATGTATCATTCATTAGCTTTTCATACATAAAATAAGTCGGATTTTTTTTTAATATTCCGCTCTTACCCTTGTTTCGATGAAATCTGTGTGTGTGTGTGTATACATACATCATACATCCATTAATTTTGTTGCTATTTCAATTGGTAATTTATATAAAATATAAACGATATACAGTGCGGATAAATTTTGCATGACATTGTCGACAAAATTGGCAACCTATATTTTGTTGTTGCATTTGAAATACACACAACAAATCTCAGTTTTAACAACACCTACGTTTTAATTTACGTTTCACATTTTTATACAAAAAATTTTGGAACAAAATCCTGAGGGATATTATAAATCAATGGAATATCACCATATTCAGTAGAATTCAGTGAATTTATGTACAAAAGATATGAGCAGCATTAAATGAAATGGATTTATACTATATGTTGTAGGGTATATGTCGGTGGGGTACATTTTATGCCGACCGTATATATCGTATATAAACCGTTATTTACACAACATGTTTGGTGGCATTTATGGAAATTATTTTCATATTCAGATTTTGAAATCATAAAATATATAATTTGGTTTATTAAAAATTTATGTTTAGGAGAATTTGCGTGCGGCTGTAGAATCATAACAACAACTGCTACATGTATTGGGAAATCTATCTCTATATGTATATAAAAGTGAGTGTTTGTATGTGTGATATTTATACAAATCCACACGCGTTGACCAATTTGTACCAATCTGCACACAGTTATTGTTTAAGACCTAAGGAAACTGTTGATATCTCACAACTCCATGTCCTCCTTGTAGGGTAATAATCAAATCCAAAGTTACCATGGAGGAATTTCTAAAACTTCACCTATTAAGCTGATTTTTGGATATTTAGTGCAAAATTAAGAATACAGTAATGGTGTTGGTGATGGGGATGGTGAGGGTGATGGTGATGATGCACGATTATATGATGGTGTGGTGGTATTATGGTGTGATCGTGTGATTGGTCTGATGGTATGATGAAAGATGGTTTGATTGTACATATTGATGGTACGATTGTATGATAGTACGATGGTTATCCGTAAACAAAATGGATATCAATGTACTCCTCACCTGAGAACTGTGCCATTATAATATTAATTTTATTAAATTAATTAAAATTTTGATTCACAACACTGATACAACACTAGATATTATCTCGAAACTAATGACTGAATCTGAAAATATTTAGTTTTTGTTTTTTCAACATTTAAACAAATGAGTTGATAATCATCGCCTACTGTTTTACAGATCAAAATAAAATTGGTAAAATATTAACACTATAACATCTCTTAATTAGATTGAGAATAAACAGAATACGAAGAAAACTATGGCACGTGGGTACAAGTAATGTATTGGGGGATTGTAGAGGAGATCATGACAAATTAAAATTAAATAAACAAAAGAAAAAATTATAACGTTTTTTTTTTTTTAGAAAAACTCGATTTTATAAAAAACAAATATTTTTTTTTTACTTTAAATCACCATAGCTCTCAAATGGATGCAGATACAAGATAACCACTTAAACCTTAATAATAGCCTATACGATTACCAACCAAATAAGACTAAGTTGGTTGCTCTCCGATAAATATTTTGGAAGTTACAGTTTAATATTTGGGTGTACTTTTTTTCTGAACCAAATTTTTTAAACACCCTGTATCTCAAAGGATATTAAAAATGGATCCCCCCTCCACATACGATTTGTTTCTCAGAATGAACCAAGGAATCACCCAATGACGGTACAGCATCCCAAACCCGGACACCCTGTATAGCTTCCACTGATCTGGATAGGAAGAGGACATGAGAATATAATTGAAGATATGTAACAAGTATTTTGAGACGAAAGGGAAAACTCGCTTAACGAATTTTAAATTGACGTTATCCGGACCAGAAGATTCCGATTTGACCTTCCAAATAGCAGATTGTATATCCTCAAGAGAAATATTTGAAAACGAAAACGAATTAGAGGACGCACTAGAGAACAAATTGACGGTACTACTGCCCGAGTTCAGACCAGAGCAAAAATAACTATTAATGTCATTGTGTTTGAAAACCCCACTAGAACTACTCTTGCATCTGCCTAGGCCTAAATTACTAACATTACGCCAGAAAACCTTGGGAGGAAGAGAGGAGTCTAACTTTTCCTTGAAAAAATTACCTTTAGCTATTCGAATTAACCCTACAACTCTGTTACCAGCCTGCTTGTAATCTAAATCAGACTGCCTATTAGGACACCTTTTCCATAAACGATATTAACTATCTCTAATATTTATGGCATTCGAAATTTCCTAAGACAACCAAGGCGGAGATTTTGCTTTGCAAGTAACCTTTTTAAGCGGAACACAACTACCAAACACCAAACTAATATATGAGTTGAAAAATTCTATTTGGTTAGTTGCAGAACTAAGGCAAAAAATATCCTCTCAAGGAACCGAGTTACAAACTAAGTAAAGGCGGGAATTATATATACTTGAAAAATCTCTAAAGCTAAAACTATTAGGTTTAGGTGGAGTGTAATAGTGCACAGAAAAAATTAAAAGATCATGATGGGATCCCATACCGAGAGACAACTGATTGAAAAAACAAATAGAGTTATTACTAAAAGAGATGATATGATAAATAAGGGAAAAAGAGGCCCCGCTAGCGGTTTTACAAGAAAACGTTGGTGCCACAGTGTTGTGTACGGATAAATTAAGACTATTTAAAAGATTCAAATAATCCTGAGGGAAGCCGGAATTTTGGAGTATATCGAAGTTAAAGTCACCTGATATATATATACATATATATATATATATATATATAGCCTTAATGTGATCACCTACAAACATATATAAACCACCATAATTAAGGGGAGGTACCGATCTATCTTTCCTAAATATATTATAACCTTTGATGGCCAAAGCTGTATTAGGGATATTCGGATTTAAAAATGTCTCAGAGAAACAAAGAATGTCCATTGCAGCACCATTAAAAATGTGACGAATCTCGTCAATATTTGGGACTAAATTTTGCACGTTGAAACTAGCTACATTTAACAATGACCTATCGACTAACATAGATTTTAAAACTACATTGGGGTTGTTAAAAGACATTTAAAATTTATATCACAACTCAAGTGTGAATACGACGCGTTGTGATTGATGCGCAAAACTTACAAATACAGATAAGGAACGCTTCATCCAAAATGAACGGGATTTCTGGAAATCTAAAACGAAAAGAAACAAAAAACTACCCAAAGTAATAAATGTCAAGTTAATGTAAATCACCAATTTATGGTCCCAAAATCGGAAATTTTTAATTTTTTTTCCTATGAAAAAAAAACAAAAAGAAAAATGGGACACATCCGTCTAAGGCTACTAGCTACATTACCAAGAATGTTGGTAATGTTATGATGGTATGATATGTTTGATGGAATATTAGTATGAATCAATCGTTCATAACAATAATGGTATGATGTTATGATGGTGTGAATGGATAATGAAATGAGGTATAATTGTGTGATGGTACGATGGAATGATTGTATGATGGTTTTGATGGTTTTATGGTATGATGGTATGATGATTAGGTGGTGTATATTTTATGATGATATGAAGGTATGATGGTAACATGGTACAACGGTGTGATGGTTTGATATTATTATTGCATAATGGTATGGTGTTTTGATGGTATGACTGTATTATAGTATGGAGGTATGATGGTGTGATGGTCTGATTATAGTATGGTGGCATGATTGTGTGATGGTAAAATCCGCCTTTGGAAGCTTTTCAAACCAATTTCAATAACAACACAGGAGTTCATCTGCAATTCTGCATCTCATCAAGAGTGTTCCTATGCCAACTTATTCCACTATAAAGAGCAAGAAGGTAAAGATAATGAAGAACTTGAGGGAAACATTTTTATAAACATAGAACTCAATTACATGAATCATGAAGGCAATCCTCTCTCACAAGCTCCCATTCTATATCTACCTCTTGGGAACCTAACCTCATACAAATAAAGTAGTAGGTTAGGTTAGGTTAGGTTGGAGTGGCTGCTTACGCACACTTAGACCGGTGACGGTCCATTGTGATACAACAGGATGTATCCCCTTTTACCCCTATTGGAACCATTTCGAGCTACTTATGTAGCGTAAGACGTCCCGCACTTTAATGTTTTCGAGATCCGAGAGGCAGTCCATCATGAACTTACCTAAGTGTTTGTGCCTTCTGAGAGCCAATGCTGGACACGAGCAAAGGAAGTGGACCAACGTCTCTTCCTCCTCTTCGTCCAAGCAGCTTCTGCAGAAGTCATTAGCCTCCAGACCCAGCCTTTTTGCATGTTCTCCAAAAAGGCAGTGTCCCTTGAGAATTCCTACGACCGTTCTTAATTCACGTCTGCGTAAGGATATTAATGCCCTAGTGCGCCCCAAGTCCAGCTTTGGCCAAACTTGTCTTGCAACTCTACAGGTAAGGGTGTTAGACCACCTTTCCCCCGCTGAGGATAGCGCCTGCTTCCCAAGTGCTTGTCTCAGCGCTGTGATAGGCCTCCCCAGACTTGCCCTTTCCGGTTGCAGCTGGAGAGTCGTACCATGCCTAGCAAGTTCATCTGCCCTGCAGTTCCCCATGACGCCCGAGTGACCTGGGACCCAGACTACCTGGATGTTGAAATGCTCACCCATCTCATTTAGAGATGAGTGACAACTCAACGCCACCCGTGACGCCAAAGACACCGATTCTAACGACCGGATCGCCGCTTGACTGTCCACATAGATTGTGATATCGTCTGAGGATAACACATTATGCTTCAACCACGTCATGACCTCCTCAATCGCTACGACTTCAGCTTGGTACACGCTGCAGTAATCAGGGAGACGAATAGAAATACATATTTACATTTAATTTGTCACAGAATACTCCAGCTCCTACTTTGCCGTCTAGCTTGGAGCCATCTGTGAAGAATTGCAACGCTTCGGTTTCCGATAACGGTTTATTCCTCCAGGATTCCCTTGAAGGGAAGGAGGTCCGAAATCGCTTCTCGAAGCGTAGAGTAGGTTTAATGTAGTCAAGATTCGCCAGCTCATCCTTCAACGATCTGACAATAGTAGAGTGTCCTATACTAAGACACCTCCACTGAGAGACGGCTGCAAGTCGTACAGCCGTATTTGCCGCCATCTGTTTGCCAAAAATGTCGACCGGAAGAAGGTGCAACATAACCTCTAAGGCACTTGTCGGTGTCGACCTCAATGCCCCGCTAACAAGCATACAGGCCGTTCTTTGCACTCTCTCAATCTTACTTTTGTAAGTTACCTTATCCAGAGCTGGCCACCAAACACCCACCCCGTACATGAGTACAGGTCTCACTACGGCGGTGTAGAGCCAGTGTACCAGCTCCGGCTTCAGACCCCATCTATGACCAATGGCGTTCCTACAGGAGTACAAAGCAATAGTAGCTTTGTTTATTCTCTCCAACATGTTGGGCTTCCAACTAAGCTTACTGTCCAAGATAATGCCCAGATATCTAGCTCTATCAGTAAAAGCAAGTCTCGTGCCATTTAAGGTAGGAGGGACAACTACCGGGATTTTGTATTTCTTAGTAAAGAGTACCAGCTCTGTCTTGGACGGGTTAATACCAAGTCCACATTTGCCAGCCCATTTCGTAACGATGGTAAGCGCATTCTGCATTACGTCTACAATCGTGCCCAGGAATTTCCCGGTAACAGCTAAAGCTACGTCATCTGCGTACGCGATAACTCCAATACCCTCTCTCTCCAATTCAAGTAGTACCCGTTTACCACTATGTTCCAGAGAAGAGGGGACAGAACCCCCCCCCTGCGGAGTTCCCCTAGTTACTCGCCTCTTGAAGGTGGAGTCCCCCAACTTCGAGCTAACAATCCTGCTTCCCAGCATATAATTGATTAACCCTATCAGAGGAACGTCCACCTCCAAAAATGACAATCCCTCCTTGATTGCCTCCGCTTTCACATTATTAAAGGCGCCTTCTATATCCAGGAAGGCCACCAAACAGAATTCCTTCGAATTAATCGATTTCTCAATCGTAGACACCAAGGCGTGCAGAGCAGTGTCCACAGATCTACCCTTTGTGTACGCATGCTGAGACGATGCCCACTTCCTGGCACCTATTTTATCTCTGATGTATACATCCAGCAGCCTTTCCAAGGTTTTCAAAAGAAAGGATGATAGAGTTATTGGTCTTAGGTCCTTAGGATAGACATGTGAGCTTTTCCCCGCTTTCGGTATGAACACCACATTGACCTCCGTCCAGTACCTAGGAATATAGCCCAGCTTCAAACACCCTTTGAATATAGCTTCCAGGTAGGGAAGAATAATTACTGAGTTGTTTTGAAGTTCCGCTGATATAATTTGATCCGGACCAGCCGATTTAAATGGTTTAAAACCCCTCAGTGCCCATAGGATCCGTTTTCTGGTTACGATATCCTCTGTGGTTACTGACAGTGATTCCTGATGATTGCTACGCACCAACAGGTCTTCAAAGCTCCCTGGGAAGTGTGTCTCGAAGAGAAGCTCCAGAGATTCTCCACTAGAAGCTGTCCAAGATCCGTCCGGTTTTATCAAAAAACTAGGACTAGATGTACTTTTGGAAAGAATCTTCCTAAGGCGGGAGGTTTCGGATACCTCTTCCATATTATCACAGAAGATTCTCCAAGACATTCTTTGTGCCTTTCTTAATTCTTTCTTATAAATTCCGAGTTTCTCCTTATAGGAGTCCCAATCCTGAGCCTCCCTTGTATTTTTGGCTCTATTAAAGACTATCCTACAAGCCTTACGATAGGTTCCTAGTTCCCTGGACCACCATACCGGTTTTTGCCTACCCCTAGGCCTAGCCAGTGGGCAGGCAGCGCGAAAGGAGCGGTTGCATGCGCTAGTAACGCTAGCCACCATGTCCTCCAGCTCCCCAACGGTCGTCGGGTGCTCCATAGCCCTCGTCGGTAACATTTCCTCCAATAATTCCCCATATTTGCTCCAGTTGGTCCTTCTAGGGTTCCTGAAGGCTTCCCGGGTAGCAGGGTGAATATCGAGGCTATAGGTTAAATATCGATGATCAGAAAAGGAGTGTTCCTTATCCACCCTCCAATTTTTAACCATATGAAGAATATTATTTGAGGCAAGGGTCACGTCTAGAACCTCCTGCCTGTTACTAGTAATAAATGTGGGTTCCCGCCCAATATTACACACTGAAAGGTTAGTACTCATCAAATAATCAAAAAGCGACTCACCTCTTTCATTAATGTCTGTGCTTCCCCAGATAGTGTGAAGCGCATTAGCATCAACTCCCAGTACCACACCTACCTTTGATTGTTCCGCTTTACGGATCAGCTCCTCCAGGTTATCCGGAGGAACCTCCTTCTCCCGGTCCATGTAGGCTGAAACTAGCCAGAATCTACAAGTGCCTACTTCCAGGCTAACTGCAGTAGTGTCACCATTGCTGTATTGAGAGAGAAGGAAAAGATTAATATTATTTTTCCCAAGAATACAAGATCTGATCTTCCCAGACTTACTAGAGGATATAATTTTATACCCCTTGGTTCTGAGGCCACAGATCCTGTTGTTGTTAATCCAAGGTTCTTGGATTAATATCACATCCTCACCCGAACTAGTCAGCCTGAGGAGTAGAGCTGCCGAAGCAGCCTTAGAATGGTGAAGGTTAATTTGTGTTATCTTAATCATAGCCATTTAACCTCTACCTATCTCTATGGTATATTCCTGCTACCGCAGGAATATTATTTCTCGGTATTTTGGGGTGCGTCGAATCCGCCCGTCTCGCCACCCCTCATACCCTCTCTAGAGGACTTGTCAGTGCCGACCCGTCTGGCCTGGCTGCCGACAGCCTCCTCCATCGGTACACCAGCTCCTTCGCTTATGTGCCCCTCCTTATGCTTCAAGGGAGGCCTTGTCCGACCGAGGTCGCCGGCTTCACTCTCCCCCATACCCTCAAATAAAATAGTAATTAACACTGACAATGAAGCATTATACGCATAATACGCATAAGTATGTGGCTATGTAAAAGAGAATGAGCCTTTATTACGAGGATTTGAGTTATTCCCACCAATATGCATTCCAAGCGTTGGTAATTTTCAACGAAATACAAGAGCAGCCCTTGGAAGTATAGTTAGCAGTAATGTGAAGAAAAGGTTGCATATTCAAGCGCTGATAATCTCTTTGCTTAAAATTGAAATAACGAAAAATATTAGGCCATATTCCGGGATTTAAAATTGTATGTTATGCAGTGTAATTTTTGTTTTTTTAAGACAAATTCAAACAGGAAGCAGGAAACTAAAATAAAATAAAATGAATTTCATTGCACTGGAAACGAGGCATTGCCTTTATTATGGCATCATAAACGCAAGTTACATTATGTTATTTTCCCGCTTCCTATTATAATTTGCATTGAAAAATCAAAAATTCGGAATACGGTCTATTACTTTTACCAGAAAAACACTGACTTAAATGAGTAAATACATTTTCAGAAAATGGCTGAAAAATATTTTTCATTCACAAATAGTTAATAATATTTTCCCGGGTAACACCGGGTTTACCGCCGAGTATATTTATATTTATGAAAATTTTGATGGAATATAAATCGTGGCAGTGAGGAATAAATGTTATAGGGAAAATATGTAGTTCAACTGTTCGCATCGATCCGGAACCAATTTCTCCACTCCTGTGCTTCAACTTAGTTATTACACCACACCAGATTTATCATTGAGAGACAATTTGCAACAAGTTTTCCATTGCTTCCTCCTTTTATAACCCCTAAATATATTCAGAAATATAGACATATTTTATCCATATGTAAGTTGCAAACTTATTCCCTTTATGACTAATTATAATTTATAACTAAAAATTAGAAATTATAAAAATTAAAATTAACTTGCAACGTAAGGATTGTACCTGAATTAATTAATAATACTTAAATGCTTTCTACAGCTGCTTTGAAAAATAACTTTTGGTTGTCATGACCTGAGGATTCCACAAGCCCACTCTCCTGGCGCAAAATAAGTCATAAAGTCTTGTATTTCGAAATATGGTACAATTTTTTGTAAACGTACCGAATACAAAAATTAAATGATAGGTCACCTTTGAAAACTGTTTTTTTGCGCAATCCTAAAAATGATGAATAACAGTATGTGAAATACGGAATAAGATGTGTATATTGAAAAAAATTAAGTTTTAGTGAAACATCGGCAAAACTGAATACATCATACAACCTTTCTCCTTGCTTGATGTGTTTATCAAATTTTAGCTGTTCATCAATATGAATGCCTACAAATCTCTGCATATAGATGATGGTAGGCTGCAAAATTATAGGAGGTTTGTTAATGTAACCGATGTTCTTGAAACCGATTAGAATACCTGGCGTAGCCCGCGGGCTGCATGGCGCAAGATGGAATAACTATTGCGGTGGTCGTCACATCCATTTCCGAGTGATATACTCTGTAACTCTGGATACATAAATAATTACCGCATTGTCCAGTTGACTTTTTTTCTAATCGGAGTTCTAATGCTTTATTTATTTTCAAAATTTGTCAAAAATGCTAATTTTCTTCGCTCACCATTGGTTTAAACTATTGTGAATAATATCCGAAAAATTCAGCATAGCCGATTCAGTACGTTTACCTTGGCGGAACCCATGTTGGTGATCGCTTAGTGTTTTACATTGATCAAGGAACATGGTAACTATTTCTTTAACTGCGGTCTATAGTTACTTTTATCACTATGATCACCACTTTTAAAAATAGGTATAATAGTAGCATATTTAGCCTCTTAGATATACTCCCTGTTCAAAAGAAAGATTGAATATATGCGCAAGAACAGGGTTGATAAACTTAGAAATACCTTTCAAATTATTATCACTTATACCTTCATTAACGAAAGACTCTTTCAGCTCCAACGAATCAATAATAGCTAAACTTTCACTATTAGAATCCGGAGTCATAAAGAATGTTTTCGAACAGTAATCATACGGAAGGTCCTGGATTATTGATATGATATTCGCGAAAAAATTTGTTCTAAACTTGTCAGCAACGCTAGCAAAATAACAGTTGAATTCATTAGAAATGTCTACTTCATTAGTAAGCAGAGTACCGCCAACGGATAAAATATGGCTAATAGAAAATGCTTTATCCATTTTTGTTAAAATTTCATTAACAAAGCTTCAATTTTTTTTTAACGTCACCTCCATTAATTGAGAAACGATTCATGTTATACAGTTCTTTCTCACTCTTAACATCAATATTAATTTGTCATTAGATATGCATCAGTTGGATGTTTTTTAATTTTTTGCGAAATGGTTTCCATTTTTAAATCGACTGGCAAGATTATATGAGATCCATGGCTGTAAGTGTCTGATTTTTTTTACCCGAGAATATAAATAACACACGTATATCAACTTTCCAATTTGTCGTATGAATCATTAATGATGAATGAATGTTGCTTCTGATTAATTCAACAGTTAGTTTGTCAACTCCAGTTATCAGGCCAACCCGATCTTACGTTTTCGTAGAATATATTCAAAACTGGGGTTGACAACTTAACGTTCGCATTGTTAAAAATGATTCATTAGAAAAATTTGCCAAATTGATGTATGTGAGACCCTATCCTAACATTTGAAGACGTCATACGAAAATTCTAAGTTTGTAATGCAACGTGGGGTTGGCCTTTAAAATCGAAATCAAAATAATACGAAATTTGAAATTAATTAGATCCTTTTGAATGATTCATTTGAAAGTTGATTTACGTGATATCCATTCCTAATTTTTGAATAGAGCATAAGAAAATTTTGAATATTGCCATGATGATACATTATTGAATAAATATGCAAATGAAATTAACAAATCTTTTCAAATCTTTACGAAATTTACATTTGCAATCGGATTAAGCATAGAGAAGTAAGGCGAAAGAAAAACCAACCTACTATTAAAAAATGTTTCAGGTTTCCAACAATCTTCTACGTGACAGCAGGGTTATTAGATGAGTTTGCATTAGAGTTCGTGAAAACTTTATGATGAAGCAGAGTCTGAAAGTTGGTAGCAGAGATTTTTGCAAAATTAGTAATATGAAAAACCGCATTATGGGGCGCTATCTTTATTCGAAAAGTTAAATATTAGAAGTATTGTAAAAGGACATTTATACCACCATTTATAACTCAAAAGGACATTTCAGTTCAGTGTTTCGACTTGACCATACCATCTCCATGATACCAAAATCCTGAAAAAATTTCAGAGTTTCATGAGATTGATTGCCATATTTGACACAAACCAGATTTTACCATACCATCCTCAATGACAAAATTCCCACAATACCCACATAGTTCGCAGCCATATTTAGCTATTCCATCCCAATGACAAAAATCTGGAAAAAATCCAGAGTACTAATAATTAATAGGTCTAACATAGAATCATCGTGAGATTGGTGACAACAACGCAGGACTTGAGAAATACTCGGTTGAATTGTAAAAATTAGTAAAGTTAGCCTTATATAATGACATGATAGTTTTACGGTTGTATTGAGAGTCTGTTGTAATAAATGCTTCTAACAAGATAGTAATTCTTTTGAGCTGACAATATAAACTGTGTGGTGACTATAGATTTGGAGACGATATAGATTTTTTATTCGACTGACATCTGTGTAAGAAAAACCTTTGCTTAACATTTACAATACGTTAGTAATTAGATGCATCTGCATTTCTTATTAACCTAATTACGTATAAAAATAACAAGCAATTAGAATTTATGCACTATTTACAATAAAATAAAAAGCATACAATTCAGCAAAATTTTATTTAATTCCCTTGCCTTAAAAACTAGCCGAAAGTTCCGAATCATTATATCCATCACTTAAACTATTATAATTTAATTTTAATTTAATGTCTTTTTAAACTTTAATCTAATTTAAAAATAAAAATAAAAATATTATTATCATCATTATCATTATCATCATCATTATCATTATCATTATCATCATCATCATCATTATCATTATCATTATCATTATCATTATCATTATCATTATCATTATCATTATCATTATCATTATCATTATCATTATCATTATCATTATCATTATCATTATCATTATCATTATCATTATCATTATCATTATCATTATCATTATCATTATCATTATCATTATCATTATCATTATCATTATCATTATCATTATCATTATCATTATCATTATCATTATCATTATCATTATCATTATCATTATCATTATCATTATCATTATCATTATCATTATCATTATCATTATCATTATCATTATCATTATCATTATCATTATCATTATCATTATCATTATCATTATCATTATCATTATCATTATCATTATCATTATCATTATCATTATCATTATCATTATCAATATCAATATCAATATCATTTTCATTATCAATATCATTATCACAATCACTATCACGATCACGATCACGGTCAATGTCACGATCATGATCACTACCACTATCACTTTTACTATCACTATCGCTATCACTATCACTATCATTATCATTAGCATTGTCATTATCATTATTACTATCATTATCATTATCATCATCATTATCATTATCATTCGCATTCGCATTATCATAATCATTATCATTATCATTATCATTATCGTTATCGTTATCGTTATCATTATCATTATCATTTTCATTATCATTTTCATTATCATTATCACTATCATTGTCATTATCATTATCATTATCATTTTCATTTTCATTATCATTATCATTTTCATTATCATTATCATTATCATTATCATCCTCATTATCATTATCATTATCATTATCATTATCATTATCATTATCATTATCATTATCATTATCATTATCATTAACATTAACATTAACATTAACATTAACATTAACATTAACATTAACATTAACATTAACCATATCATTATCATTGTCATTGTCATTGTCATTGTCATTGTCATTGTCATTGTCATTGTCATGGTCATGGTCATTGTCATTGTCATTGTCATTGTCATTGTCATTGTCATTGTCATTATCAATTTATCATTATCATTATCATTATCATTATCAAAATCAATATTAATATCAATATCAATATCACGATCAATTATAATTAAAATTGAAAATCAACAAATAGTTACAAAACTCTTTTTGAGTGGTACAAATCTTAATTATGAGCAGTATAAAATCATCTAAGTACTCTTTTAAGGAGTTATAGCCTATTTACTTTGAATGAAATTCCGCATATGGAAAACAAGCTAAACCGAGAAAACTCGAAAAACAATTCTTAAAATTTTTATGACTAAAACGAGGCAAAAACGAAGCCTGACCTACGCCTAGTTCTTACCAAATAAATTAAACAATAAGAAGACTTTTATGTGATTTATTGTTCGTACAAAAATAAAATTTCGGCCAATTTCGGAGGTTAAAAAATCAATTTGAGATCGAAAAATGCAAAAGGTGATATTAAATATGCTTTTAACGGTTTACTAATTAATATATGGTGTATTTGACTAATTTTGAATATATTAGGGCGTAATTATTTAGTAACTTATGAAAAACTTACCATATCTTATACAAATGTTGGAGTTTGTTTGCTTACTAGTTTTTGCTCTTGTTTCTTTCAAGGTTTTTAATGTTGTTTCTAAATTGTTTTGCACATGCAGAATTTCATTGGGCTTATACCATAATTCAACTGAAGAATTTTTAATGGAGCCATCACAAATTTTCGTCTGCTTCCAGTGATTGTTGGCTGGAAAAATAAATCGCTATAAAAATTTTGACGCGGGAATTTTGAAAATTTTCAAGGATTTCAGTAGGCTTGTACCTTCGGAATCGTCTGGTGAAAAAAATGATTTTTACAGACCGAACCAATCTGTTGGTCGGTATTTATCTCTAGATCCCAAATGAGTTACAGGATCAGCCGTTTTTAGATTTAAGCTTTCTTTATAAAATGTGAAACGAAAGTAACATTTTTCGTCATCTCGAGATATAATGAAGCTAAGGAGGCTTTTCGATATCGGGTTACGAGAACGGAAATTTTCATCTCATTGCCCTTCTAATTATCAAGTGAAGAAAAGTTCTAATATATGAATACAAAAAAAAAACCAAATTCGAAATATAGAAATTTGTTGTTGCTGTATGCTGTACATTATTGCTTATTTAAATGTGTTTATTGTTTGTTGTTGTCATACATTATTGATTTTTTGGTAGCCCCTCGTACAGGCAAATTTAGTAAAAATAATCTTTGTAATTATAAATATTTGAAGAGATCATTTTATGCGATATATGAGTCCGTTTTTGTGATCAAACACAAACCAAAATAACACTAGAAATATTGTTTTGTTCCGTGAAATTACCCGCAAGTATGAATAAACTTGAAAAATTAAACGTCAAACGGTAACAATACGTACCGGATATATACTCTTGATGAAAATAATTCACCCAGTATACATTCGCGTACAAAATAAAAATATAATATACACGTACGTAAAAAGTACCTTGAAAGGAGATGCAATAATTAATTGGCATAATTAATTGATATTGTGTCCTGTCTAAATCAGCATCGAGTCAATAAATTTTAAAACATCGTTAGCTCATTCCTATTCTTCACTTTAAATTTGAAATATATTTATACGTCTATTCGTATTTATACGTTTTTAGAGAAATTTTGGGTAAAACAAATTCACTGTGCGACGTGGTAAATTTTAGTTAATTGAAGATAAATCTTTTTTAATAAAAACGTAATAAATTATGATTAGAGACGAGATAGATACGATATTCGATATTTTATTTTATCGTATTCTATAATATTGCGGCAAGGTCTATGTATACGATTAGTATACCTTACAAACGTACATAAAACACGGGAATGGAAAATGTTCTCACGTTCGTGGTTGTCAATTAGTTAGGAATACTGAAATACACAAGATGGTTATTTCAATTTTTTATGGTGATAAATACGTCACATTTTTATATTTCTGGTGTATTTTTGAATATGACAATATTTTGAATAATTAGCTTTAACAAATTTTTTTGCTTTCGTTTTAGGTAAGTGATTGACGGTGTTTTCATGATGTGGATTATACAATAAATTGTAAGCATTTGAAAATAACTTCCTTAATTTTTTGAGCTGTAATGATTTATTATTTGATTTTATTTGGGATTAACCACACGGCATGTGGATGGATTGATGCTTGGTACTTTGATTACGTTTTAGAGAGGTTGGCTACAATTTACGTATGACTTAGTTTGAGGAATTATGGTACACAATTTCACATTCCGGGAGAGTCAACGAAACTTTTATTTGCTTCAGTTTTACAAACGGAATCCCAGTAATTTTCTTATCCAACTTGCAACATCTTCATTAAGCAAATACAAATTTATCAACAAGGTTTTATTTATAGGAGCCAAATCCACTTCAGTTTGACTTGGTTTTGACGTCTTAAAAGTGCATCCCGTTTACACGTATTGGTGTAATACTTATTTATTATTATTATTATTATTATTGTATGGCCGATCAGCCACTTCGCACTGCGACCTAAAAGATCTATTGTGCTGGACCCTGCTTAGTTATCCGTCCAGTCAATATTCAGGTTCTTAATGAATCTGACAATACTGCCTCCTGGAGGGTGCCTGGTATCTAGATTCCGCATATTTTGGACTGATTAACCTATCAGCCATTAATCCATCGGCATATGCTGTTCCATCTTAGATTAGTTTTTTTTTTCAAGGTTTTCTCCTTTAGCGCCGTACTTTAGCCTGTGCCAAATGGCCAAAAATGTGCCAAATGACCTTAGTTACCAGTGGTTGCCACGAGGAGGCAGTAAGTACACTTGCGAAATGTGAACAGGTTACCTCTTACACAATTGTACCCATCACGCAGCTGCCTAATGGCAAGACCAGAACAGCTCACGTGATGCGCACGCTACTGGAAGGTTACGGAGCTGGTAGATTAATCTACTCACCTTAGCCCCCCCCCCCTCCAATAAACGCAAAACCACCTGGACAGCGATTTTGGTCGCAATTTGAGGATTGAGTTGAGTATTACCGGAAGGCAAAAGTATTGGTAAATTGTATTGGTGTCCAAAGAAAAGAGAAAAACAGAGAATAAACATTTATAATATAAAAAAAAAATTCATTGTCATCTCATGCGTACGAAAGGTTGTACATATTTTTATTTCCAGTAATTTTTTGCAAAATTTAAAACTAATAAAATTGTTACTTGAATAATGATTTAAAGATAAATAAATATTAATTAAAAAAGGCAAATAAATCAGAAAAATATTTATAAACTATAATTTTATTAATAATTTTAAGTTAGAAAAATTACACGACGTACATACTCCCTTTCCTGCGCTTGGATCAACACTAAAAGTTAAAATCACTAATTTACTTCTTATATTTTTCACATTATCCCTCTTATCCGATGTTAAACAAAAAAAACCTTATACCATGTTATATTAAACAAAAAACTAAAAAATACGCACATTTGACAGTGTCTAATGGGCGTTTTTTAAAGTTTTTTGTTTAACATGATGCAAATAAGAGAGATAAAATGACACGAAAAAGAGGGATATAAAATATAATGTGGAATAAATAAGAAGTAAATTAGTTATTTTGGCTTAGTGTTAATTCAAGCACAGGAAAGGGTGGATGTACGTCGTGTGATTTTTCATCATTTTAAATTATTAATAAAATTATAGTTTATCAATATTTATCTGACTTATTTTCCATTTTTAGTTAATATTTACCTATCTTTAAATCATTCTTCAATTAACAATTTTGTGAGTTTTAAATTTTGCAGAAAATTACTGGAAATAAAAATATGTACAACATTCCTTTCGCGCGCATGAGATAACACTGAATTGTTTTTTTTTTGATTTTTCAAATGTTTATTCTCACATAACTCAAAAAAAAAAAAAAAAAAAAGTTAAAAATATTACGAATGTGGTCGACGAAGAATGTAAAAATTAAAAACCATTTATTTATGCTGCTTTTTGTTTTTTATATTGAAGATCACCACGAGCAGTTGATTGCGTATATTGTTTTCGATTTTTGGTAACGAAGTAAAATGAATGTCTCGTTTACAACAACAATAGATAGAAAAACATGAATTCCTCATAATAAAAGGTAGGGAAAAATAACTCAAGGCGAGCGGAAGCAACAAAAAAGTTGAACCGATTTCACCCGCTTAGCTTATTTTTGATACTTACCATCATGAGACAACACACTAATACAATAAAAATATTTGACGGCACACAATAGTAAAATGTATATTATACGCCGTGTACATATACAAAATTCTCAATCCTCAATCCTCATTTTGCGACCAAAATCGATACCCTGGTGTAATCACCCATTCCTCGATTTACGAAATTTCTTTTTACGAAATTTAACAAAAATTCCATTTACTTCCATCCCTCGCTTGACGAATTAATTCGTCCCAAAAAATTGTGCGTGAATCGAAATTTCGTAAGCCCAATTTTTCGTAAATTTTTTCGGAAATTCGTAAAAAGAGATTTCGTAAATCGAGGGATGGGTGTAAAAACATGGGAATTAATATTAGGAACATCGCCTAACAATTGGAGTGGAGAGGCCGTGTTATTCCGTTTCCTTTTTTTCTCTGACTTATAACTTTTATCCACTTAGTTTCTCGAGGTAGTTCGTCTTCATCCGTATCCGTATCCGAACTCTTGTTGAGTTGTATTCTGGCTAAAAATAAAACAAATGTCCCCCATTGGCCTAAGTGTTTTAATTTCATTTTCAAGAGTCTCCATACGATCCGACATCTTGTTTATATTGTTGGCTTCAACTAGTGCATTATTGGCTTTACACAATTCATTGTAAATCTTTTCTTTGTTTGTGGAATGGTGGTGAGACTCAATTGAGCTTGTTTATTCACCAACATGTCCTGGGTTTGGTTAAAATAATTATAGTTTAACAATGGTTGGTCTGCCCTAAAATTCATGAGACCAACCTCCGAAGAGCGTGAATTTATCTAAGTATTAGGTCTACTAACTGTGGTATTATTTTTCATATTTGTTCCTCTCTATCTATAGCTATGGCTTTAGACGGTCAACAGCTACCCTATTGAGACGCACCCAACACTCACATTAGACCTTGATATTTTTGTTTTTTTTTTCCATTTTGCGGTCCCCTAAGTCCGAAAAATGGGGTTCCGTAGTGTTTTTTGTCTGTCTAGCTGTGTCCACTCTACTTCCAAGATAGTTAAACTCATCGAACTGAAATACCGTATTTAATTTTTTATCTTATATTGGGTGCTTCCAGGGAATATTAGGGGAAGCGAGCAACTAGAAGTGGAGCAGCTTCTGCGAACTAGAAAATTTATTTTCTGTATATCTTAAAAAGTATAAGATTTACAGAAAAATATTTATTGAATTGAATCAACTGGACTGCAAGTTTTGTTCCTCGTCTACTATTAAAGGCTTGCTGTTCTTCGCTCTAGACTTAGCCTAATTCGCGTCTCTTCTATAACGAGAGTTCAAGTTCCACATTTCTTTTTCCACATAAGACAGGTTTCCTCGATTTGAGAAAACTGTAGGTATTAGATGATTTAACAAATACCCGACATATTGTTTAGGACACACAAATGTCACTAACAGTTATTTAAACTGTAATAGTCGGTTCGCGTATTTTTTTTCTGCGCACTGTTTACTATTCACGAAGAAAAACACAAACAAATTCAATGAATATTTTTAATTGTTACGATGACGACTGACTTTTTTGATTACCGATTTAGTTATTTAATGCGTAACCGGCTGTTACGCAATGATTAAAATTGAATCAATAGGCGCGTTTTATAAATAATTTTTTTTTGTTGTGGCGCAGGTTATGAAGACGTCACAGTACTGCCCTGCAGGTAGATTCCTCACGAATCAAGTGACAATACGAACAAAAACGTACTCGCAACTAACTAACGTTAAGTTGCGGGAGGAATTATATTGCACATATTGATCGGGACTTGAATCCTAAGAGCTGGTTGCGAAAAATTCTTCTGGAAGCTTAAGGACTTCTCCATAACTACGTAACATATAGGGAACGTTTCAGTTTATGTTTGACTTCTGCTCGTATTCCCAATCAAATAGGGGTAGCTCCGTGCTCCAATGAATAATATTATCAAGAGATATATCGATGAAAACATTCGACCTTACCATTAGCCTGCGGATGGTTGGCGGTAGTATGAATTCCGTGTGCGCCTAATAAAAGTAAGTCTGAGTAGGCTCAGAGAATAGTTTTGACTCTAATAGGCTACCTTGATCCGTTGTAATTTTAAGGGGTATTCCAAACCTTAAAACGTACTGGTCGACAAAAGTCTTAGCAATAGTGGAAGTGGCACTTTCTCGAATAGGGTGTGCCTCCGACCACCGATATACATAACGTTCGGATGGTGGAAGTGATCCCACTACATCCATCATATCCATACGCATATGCTCGAATCTGGCCGAAGGAAAATAAAAATTCCCTTGTTATGACTTCGTATGTTTTTGCACTTTGCTTAATTGGCCTCCAATACAATTACGCACCCAATTCGTCACGTCACTGTTCATGTTTGGCCAAAAGTACTTACTGGAAATTAATTTTCGTATAGTGCGGATGCTTGGACACTGGAACAAATGGTCGATGAACCCCGTTGACGTTTCACAATAAATCTGCAAATCGGAGAGGATGGTGAACTCTATCTTGAAATTCGAACCCGCATTACGAGATGAATTATCATGAAGTTCTTTCAATTCATCATCAGACTCTTAAGCCTTAGTTAAACATTAAATGATAACTTCGATATTTCATCTATTCGATCAATGTGGTCGCACGGTTTTGACAAAGTGTTAGCGACCACGTTGTGTTTGCCTGCGTGTTATGTTGTACGCCCATCGTAAACTGAGCGATAAAGTCTAACTGTCGAATCTGCCGTGGATTCTTCTCGCTCAGGAAGGAAATTGCCGTCGTAAGAGATTTCTGATCCGTTTAGATGATGAATTGCCAACCTTCGACAAAATCCCTGAAATGTTTAATTGCTAAATTCATAGCGAGCAGTTCTCTGTTAAAGGCTAAATATTAACTTTCTACTGTGGATAATTTGCGGGAAAATAACCATAAAGGGTGCCAACATCTTTCGTGCGTTTGTTGCAAAACTGCTCCTACGGCAATGTTAGAAGCGTATGTGGTAATATTAAATCTGTAGTTGCTAAGTGGATGGGTTGGACAAACGAATCATCACAGCGTCAGGCCAAGAGAAGTTTTTGGCGTTCTTTGGCATTTTGTTCAATTTAGCGAAGGTAATATGCAATCTGGAGAAATTTGATGGTTGAGGAACTCTAGAGCTAATTTACCAAATTCACACTTTAAAACTTGAATGTTTATTCCAAATTCGACTAATCTCTTAAGCAACTGTCTTAGATATAGTATGTGCTTTTTGTCGCTTTGTGACAATTTTGGTTGTTCAAAATTGCTACATGGTTGAAGTTTGAAATTTCTGTTTTGCTGTATTTTACCACTGACCTAATAATACGCGTGAAATCGAGGTTTCGTGATTTTCTCTTATGCATATTATTTACATGTACCCTATTTATGTTGAATAAATTTGATTTAGATATGAGAATTTTGTTGAATGGTAAGAATATTCAATGTTGAACATATTATTATTTGTTTTGTTGTCACCATTAACTGGATGGCCATAAAAATGTAAATTTTTTTTTGTTTTTTTTTCTTTCAAATGATGTCGTTTGATGATCATCAAATGTTATGTACTTGCTGGTCATATATTTTGTTGACTATGTAATTGTTTTTTTATATTATGTACTTCCATAATATAGCGGGTAATCTTTATTACCAAATAATTGCAAGCGATCAAAATGTGCTCCGACGTTCATTCTGTTTTCAAGTATCAGAGCATTTCAGTGTTCGTTGTAGTAATAAATTTGAAAAAATAAAAATAAAATAAAAATAATAAAATATTTATGTACATCGAAATTAAATTCCTGTGGGTGAAATATATGTAAATACAATTAAAAATTTCGTAAGTTTAATTAATCAATTAAAATTAACATTTGGTTAATTTTTTTTGTGTGACAGTGCGGGGTTTTGTTTTATCAAGTTTTTTTTTATATATACAGTGTGTTTGGGCTCTACAAACCTTGAACCCAAAATTGGGCCAGCAGCAAACACCAACAATTAATTCACATTATTAAATCCAACCTGAAAAATAAACCTGGAAATAAATAACATGTATACATATACATAGTTTTCTCAGCGGATTTGATCAACGCCTCATCCAGTAACAGCCGCTGAAACATAATTTGGTATTCTAATTATTAACTTATAGAAAATAGTTAAAATCATTTATACTAACTCATATTGTATTCCATAAGTTTTTTCCATATAAGTTGTTCACTGTAATTATATTTTTTCAATGTAACTTTGACATCCAGGATCATAACCTTAAAAAGAGAAGAGAACACAAAGAATCGTTTGATCACAATTTAATTATTATTTATACTTATCTGAAATAATTTGTCCATCAGATGCTCCTTTGTTTTTTCTTATCATTTGTTAGCTGGAAATGAAAAATTGTATTTAGTTTAAATTTGTATTGTATCTAGTCGTTTAAACTTACCACCACCAAATTGCAAATTAATTTGTTTACTTTGTTTTGACATTTACAATTTTAATACAAGCCATAAAATATTATATTAGGTATGATGTTACATTTCCAAGAAAATTTGTACTAAAATTGTATGTTGCTCAATTAAGTTTATAATATCTATTAACAGATGACTCTTTATATAATTAGGAATTTTCCATAAATAATTTTTTTGTATAAATTATTTTTCTGGAAGCAAGTAGTACGTTCTTGACCTTTGTGAAATAACATAACCAAATAAAATCGTAAATTAAATAAATTAAATTTGTATTTGAAACTGGAGAACTCACCCGAGAAAAGAAAATATTGTGAGCAGCCACATCAGGAACGAGGAGCATATATTACATTAAAATTTCCTGCGAGTTTATTGCTCACCAAGTGGTACTGTCTTGTACACAGTGATTCCTTAATTTTCAAGTCTTAAGAAAAGGAATAGACCGTGATCGTTTTAGCACGGTTTCTTCAACTTTTTCTAGAAAGTTAAACGGTAAAGATCCTGTGGTATCACGATGGACCGTACCGATCTAAGTGTGCGTAAGCAGCCACTCCAACCTAACCTAACCTAAACGGTAAAGATACTTTTATACATGTATTTCTTTAATTCCACCGTTTTGGAATTCAAAGGTAGAACCTTAGTCATAATTACATCGTTTTTTTTTTTGTTGTTTTTACATTCGCAGTACAACTGAGCTGTTTTATCCTACTTAATATTTCTTGGAAACAGAGAGAACCGGGTAAGGAACAATTTAGATTCGGAAGACTTAAGAGTACGGTTTCTGTTTCAGAAACTGAGGATTCTAGACTCTTCCTAGAAAATTTTGATTGCTGCATTATTTGGTTCCGCCTATTGAACAAAATTTGGACCAAATGAATTAGTCATGCATTAGAGGGGTGTTACAGCTAAGTGCATTCTGTTAGCTGTACTAAGTGCAAAACAAAATTTATTATTTAATTATCTAGATTATATGGAAATAATATAAATTATTTCATATAGCGCATAATGCTTATTTATTAACTTATATATTACTATTGTTCAAATTTATTAATTATTCATATTATTGCCATGAAGAATGTATAAACTTTTATGAATCTTATAATTTGCTAAAAATGTTAAAGTACATTTTTCGAAAATAATTCAAATTTCTAAATTAGTATATCAATAGAGATATTAGTATTAATATATAATATTATTATTATGGCGTTGAGGTGTTAGGGGGATCGATCCGTTATTGATGTATTAGTTTTCATTATCAAATTATTATTTTTTTATTATTATTAATTCTACGTTTATTATCAATAATTTTGGCATGCATGATTAATTCGTTTAATTAAATTATGATTATTATTAATTTATTTGGCAATAAATATTCTTAAATTTTAGTAAAATTAATTCTTGAATTTTAGTACCTAATTTCTTTTCGTTGTTGATTTACTTTATTGTTTACGTTCATTAATATTAATATGCATAAGAGGAATGTTCGTATGTCTTCGTTTGTTCAGTGTTGAGAATCTTATTTATTTATTCATCTTTACTTAATTCAATAATGTTCTTTACATTTGTTAGTATTACATCTACTTAGTCAATGCCGTAATTATGTTATTTTAATATATCCTTAAAAATAATGCCGTGATTTAGTGTTCAATGTAAGGGAGGTAAGTGTCCAATCATATAACACTTCGTTCGGGAGGCGTAGACACTAAGGGCAATCCATTAACGGTCTTGTTTTATATGACAGTAAGCTAAAAGCTGGTGTTATACAACAAAACCCTACATTTTGTTTTTTTTTGGTTTGCATTGTTTTATATATCTACATAGGATTTATCATACTTTTTGAACCTTAACATCCCATTGCAGCATCCACTAGTCTTTCGTATACTACTACGTTTTTTTTAACCCTACCCCACGATTGTCACCTAGTCCAGGAAAAGTGCTGCAGTAGTAGTCCATGCGAGGGAAATTTTTTTTGTTGCGAATCACGCTACCCTTCATACACTATGGTGGAGAGGTGTGCTTCGTAACAGCTTTTACTAGCCCCAAGTACATCGTCTGACTAGACTGTGCATACTTCCAGCTGCATAGAAAACACATAGAATGATTCCCACAATGTACGTTACATATTATAGTAAACACTTTTATAGTTCTTCTGTGTTGTCCTTTCCTGTGTACCATGTCCTGTGTAATAATTTTTTATTTCGACCGATGACGACTGACTTTTTTGATTACCAATTTAATTATTGTATGTGTAACCGGCTGTTACAGTGGGCTACGTAATGATTAAAACTGAATCAATTGGTGCGTTCTGTTAAATTTGTTTTTTTGTTGTGATGTTGGCTTCAATTGATGTTGGGAATAAGTCTCGTTATGTAAGAGTTCAATAAAGCTTAATTACAAAGTATTGTACCAAATTAGATAAACTAAAAATCTTTTTTAAAAGAATTTTCCGCTTCCAAGAATATTTGCTTTGGAATTCAAATACAATGTAAGCATTTGGCGACCAAAGAAATATTTAACAATACCTAGTTATTGTCATGGTTCCGTGCTAATTAATTAACTTTCCATTACAGTATCATGTATTGTATACCTCAATAATCACAAAAAAAAATGCTTCAACAACAGTTTTGAAGGGTTTCTTGTTTAGTTTCAAGAAAGTAATTTAATATACGTAACAAAGAACACCAAATAAGACACGACGAGGAATAAACGCAGATTAATTTTCAAATGGTAGACAGTCGTTACATACATATTTGTCTTAAATGTTGATGTACGACAGCGAAATATATAAATATCAACGCTTTATTGCTAAAATACACCTTAAAACGAAGGATATCTTTCTGGTATATATATGTACATACGTTTGAAATGCATTAAGAAAACAAAAGACAGCGTTGGCGGCTTACATAATAGGAGGGGGGGGGGGGGGACTTAAATCAACCCGAATAAAAAGCGAATGAAACTCGACTCGACTCGAAATGTATATGTACTATGTATAATAAATAAAAACTTTTCATTTATTTGCAAAATGGGATTTTGTGACACCAAGAAAACTTTTCTTTTCTTAATGCTTTTATAACTTTAATTCAGTTTCTTATTACCTTTCTTTCGTGTTTCTTTTTTTTACCATCTTCCGATATACTTTACATTGTTTTGAATTTGGAAAATTGGAAATACATTGTGTGTGTATACAATTGTTTTTTTTTTGTTTTGTTTTTTTGTGGAAACATTTTAGTTTTTCATTTTATTTCGCTCGTTTATGGTTTTGTCGTTAAGAGAGAAAAAAGGAAGAAAGCATAAAAAGAGGTTTATCTTGGTTAGGAATAACTTCGTACAATTTTCGATGTAAATAAAGTGGGAAACAAAAATGAAACATAAACTTTACATTTTTTGTTTTTTTTTTTTTTTTTTCAAAATGTAATTTTCTAAATTACATTCTATATTACAGAATTATTTTTTTATTGTGCTTTCGTGTTATTATTATTTCAAAACCTGATATTAAGAAAATGATAAAATATGTTAGATATGACATTTACACAACAAAAACAAAAACGTAAACAAACATTTTAGGTTGTTGTAACGTTTTGTAGGAAAACAAAATGGAAATTAATGTTGGATGTGTATTTGTGTGTGTACGGGGATTTAATGTGAAGATAATTATCTTTTACACAATCTTTTTCGTGCCAGTGTACGTATACTCTCTATAGTCATATTAAGGTGTTTTTAATTTACTTTAAGCTGATTCGGGGATTTTTTAAATTTTATGTTAGGGTGTTCTTGTTTTGTTAAATGATGGCAAATGAAAGAAATAATTATACGGATTTAGTAAAAAAAGGGCTGATTTTAATAAGGAAGAGATTTTAATTAGCATTACACAAAACAAAATTTAATTAAAAATTTATATTTTTTATAAAAAATTTGCGTATTCGCAGATTTAGTATGAATTTATGAAATCTATATAGAGACTGACGCTTAATACCATTTTAATTTTTCAATCCGACATCAGTTCTTCAAGATCTTGTTTTAAGTAGTTATCTTAAACAAAACCACAACAACTAACTAATTTCAATAAAAATTGATCTGATTGGAAATTGATCCAGGACTGATAATTCAAATTCGCATTTTGTAACTACGTGTCAACCAGTCTCGATAGTCTCGGTAGTTTTCATTAGAATTCAGGAAACTATGCAACCCGATTCCAGACTATCTTCTATTTAGTATCTGTTTACTTCTCCCCACTCCTAGTTACTTACTCTGAACGAAGTAAAAAGCATTTATTGTTGTAAATAGATATACAGGGTGACTGACACGAAGTGTTACCAAAACAAAACGTCACAGAATTTTTATTTTTTGATGAATTTTATTGAATCAAAGTAAAAAATGTTCACAAATATTTAAATTTTCGAATTGCATTAGCAGTTTTCGATTTGGCCACCCTTAGCCGCGATTATGACCTTCAAACGGCCGACAAAGCTATTGCATGAAGCACGAAAGTGGCTCTGCGGTATTTTGGCCCATTCCCGGCGAAGCGCTTGCTTGAGATGATCGACACTTTGGTAGTTTTTGGTCCCAACCTTGCTCTTCAAAATACCCCAAACCGAGAAATCTAGCGAATTTGCATCCGGTGAATTTGGTGGCCATTGGGCAGTGGAAATGAACCGCGGAACGTTGTTTCTGAGCCAATCTTGATTGACGCACGCTTTATGACTCGGCGCCGAGTCCTGTTGAAATGTCCAGGCCCTGCGGCTGAAATGTTTTTGTGCCCAAGGCTTCAACGCTCCCTCCAACACTTGATCCCGATAAATTTGAGGATTTATCTTGAAGCCACGGTTCAAAAAAACGAGCGGTGAACGGCTTTCGGCCATCACCATCGGCGGCGCTTGGTTTCGAGTGGCAATCCGTTGGTCAAAATTTTCAGTAGAACGGCCGGGCAAGTAAATCCGGTCGTTTTGCTTGTTCACATATTGCTCAATAACGAACGGTGACTCATCGGAGAAAACCAAATACGGCAAATCGCCACTTTGGTGCAAGCGTAAAAACTCCTTTGCTCTTCCACTTTAACTTTTTTTTTGAGCATCGGTGAGACCATGCATTTTATGGAATTTCAAGGCCTTTAGTCCAAGATGATCTTTCAATATGTGCTGCATCCGTTCGAGCGAAATATTCACCTCACGAGCCATTTTTCTGCCGCTACGGCGCGGATTCCGAACCTATTTGGCCTTCACCTTCCGAATGATATACGGCGATGTTGCAGTGCGTTTCGGTCCACCATCATGGCGTTTTGCAATGCTGCCAGTATCGTTATAACGATTTATTGTGCGATACACAAACATTTTATTCACATGCAGATGTTTTAACTGGTTAACAATCTGCGGCTGTGATTTTTCAGCCAAATATAGAGAAATCACACTATTACGCTTGAATTCCATTGCGGATAACTTTTTTTCTGAATATTTCCCACTAAAATGCTTCTGTACGCTTGTAAACAATGGAATGAATTGTCATTAGTGTAAATTTGAGCGTTCTGTCATCACTGGTTTGACAGCAATAACAGTCTGAAGTTGGTAACACTTCGTATCAGTCACCATGTCATAGCTACAAATCAAATAAAGAAATACAACGACCATTGCAAGAAAATTTTTTACAAGTATCTGCTAACAAGGGAATGTTAAAAACATGCAACGTCATGCTTCAGTGAACATTTCTGTAAATTAAGGACGAACAACCTCTATTTTTGAAAATAATCTGCGGCTATATATGAGAATCATTTAGAGATTACACATACGGAGAATTTCCTGTGGACCAATCAATTCCGTTAAGTGGAGTTTTGGTATAGAATAACTTTGAACAGGTTTCTGGAATGTTTTAAATGTAGATGTAGATTAAAATGATTTAGAAAACACAATTCAGATCTTCTAATCAGATTTACCAATTTTACACTTTTAAATGTTATACAAAATTATCAGTGTTGTAACGAATATTTGCTAAATACTATTTGGCAAGAATGACTGGAATCTACTATGGTGTAGTAGATTTTCATATATTTACGGCGAATCTCCCGCTGATCATTTGTTGTGTTGTTACTCACAAAGGTGCGTAGCGTACTTTTGGGCCAATGTTGTTCATCTTGCTTTATCCATCCATAAATTATCTGTGAGGAGCAATTGCGGAGTAGATCCCCGGGATGCTGAATCCGCTAGATTTTGTTTCGGAGGGACATACATACATCCAGTGATCTCAAGGAATGGTTTCTAAAATGTATGAAGTTCTATTGCTAATAAAAGATTTCCACCGTGTTGGTAAATCCGACAACCAGACCAGGACAATTTGGGAGTCCATGAGTGAATTGAGTTGATTTAAAACTTTGCAGCTTGTTGTATGTACTTAATTAAACGGCATAAAGATACTGCGGCACACAATTCAAGGCGTGGTAGGTAATGTGCTTAATTGGAGCAACCTTCGTCTTTGCAGCAAGTAGGTTGATGAAAATGTTGCACCATTTGCAAGTTCCGATGCATCAGAAAACCCGTGCAGTTATATTTGTAAACTTTGGGCAATATGTAAATACAAATCGTGAAATCTGGATGCTTTGAAGGTGGTATAATGAAGGTCTGATTTTTAGTCAATTCTGCATAACATCTTCAGGCAGTTCATCATCCCAGTTAAGTTTACGCAACCAAAGTTGTTGGAATATACCTATTATTAATATTACGCATGGAGAAAGCCACCCAAGCGGATCGAATATTCGGCAAGCTTCTGAGAACAAAGTTCTTTCGGTTAGTTTGGGTTTGCCGTCTAGTGAATTATACAAATTTTGTTTCCCTTTCGGACTCTGGTATATGTAAAGCTAACACTGGATCATTTGTCATCCATTTTCGCAATTTGAATCGCAACTTGATTTGACATATTTCGGTATATTTAGATGGCTTTATTTGTGTCGTGGCAACCAGTTAACATATCATCAATATAAAAACTAGATTTCAATCTGCTAGCGTCATCTGGGTATACGCAATTGGGTGAGACGCAACTGTTGAAATTATTCATCTGGTGAATTCCGTCAAATAATACGTTGAACGTCTTGATCATCCCTGTGAATTTGAATCTGGCAATACATTTTTTCTATATCGACTGAAATAGCAATTTTGTGCATCCGAAATCGTAAAAGTATCGTTGTTAGGTCATCCTGTATTATTAGTCCCACTAGTAAAATGTCGTTCAATGAGCACCCGGTTGTGCTCTAACAGGACCGATCGAAAACGACTCTTAGCTTAGTTGTGCTGCTAGAGTCTTTTATTACGCAATAATGAGGTAAGTGATAGCTCGCTTGAAATTGGTTTGAAATATTATCACTAGGCTCAACTTTTTCCATGTGGCCAAGTACTCTGTACTCCTTCACAAATTCCAGATATTCTTGTTTGAATTTATCATTTTTCTGAATTTATTCTCCAACAATGAAAATCGTCTTCACATTCATCTTCATAAGGATGGTGTGTTGTAGAACAAGAAATTTGTTTAATTTCCCAAAACCGACTAATTAACTCCCTTTCAGCCTCATTATTTGAAATAGTTGTATGGAAAATTCTAGGTTCTTCTTCTGCCGTAAAGTTGGCTATTTTACCGCACTTGACCCAGTCAAATATACATAGGGTGTTGCGCGAAAAGATGATCTCTGATTAGCAGTTTTTCTGATCGAATAATTTTATTAAAAAACATCACTGTCTAGAATTATATCAATCACGCCAGGAATATTAAAGGTTGGATCAGTTAAGTTTAGGTGTTTTATTAGCGGCCAATAAGTTTCATCACATTTATTGGTAGGTAGCTCAAGCTTAGCTGATAAGGGTAGCTTGCGACCCTGTGTCGAGTAATCACCTAGCCCTGTGAGAGATGCCAAATTGATCGATGATGAGTATTATAACGCGAAAAAAAATTGGTTCCTGGTTTTTCAAATTTCTCGACTAATTAGGCTACCAACACTTCAAAACATCGATTATGCAAATGTGGTATCCGTCCTTCCGTCTTTCCAGTCATACATTTTTATTATTGTTGTTTTGCCTCCCATTCTTACAAATATTGATAGTTTTGGTTGAAATTTTATGCAAAGATAGATATTAGTAATAAGCAGTTTGTGTTAACTTTTAGGTCCATTCGAGTCTAGAATAGAAGGGGTTGTAGTGGAGGAGAAAACTAAAACACGTGACCGACGATTTGTTTTATGCTGATGATAAATGTGACAATCCATCATCTACCTGTTCACAAAATTTGAAATTAATTGAAGCATTGCGTGCGGTTCATTTTTTTATATTTTTAAATATAAATTTTTTGATCTGTTTTCGGAGGTAATGTCGAACTTTTGGAAGAAATATTTTCCGAGAATTAATACACTTTCCGAATTCCAACAATTGTTCCCTAGTTGTCTGTCTGTAAGACAAAATGAATAGATTACCGTGTAATATGGAATTTAAATACCCAAATTTATCTAAAATACTTTGCTAGGGACAAATAATATCGTCAACATTTGCAAATAAAAAATATCTTGTAAGCTTTCAAATATAAAATATAAAGGGCTGAAACCTCATAAAGTGATCAGAACTTCGCTCTTGACTACATGCGTGTATGACCTCAATCGAATCTAACCTTCCCGACCTCAAATTAATCCCTAACCGAACTTCTCTTTCAAATCCAACTCAATTTCAACTCAAACCCTACTCACCCTCATACCAACATAAGTACCTTCGTACTAAGGTGATGGTACCATCATTCCAACATACTATTAAACCACCACACAATCGTACCATTGTACCATAGTGACGTCGAACTATCTCACCATCACACCATGATGTATCTCTTACCATCAATCCACCACACCTTCATATCATCTTTAAATCGTACCATCATACAACCATATAATCATACCAATATACCATCATACTACTATACCATCGTACCATCATACCGTCCATACCATACCATCATTCAGGTTTTACATTTCAAATTGATCCTTTTTCACTTCAAACTGATCTTTTTACATTTCAAATTGAACCTTGTACCTTTGACCTTTTTGGAGCTTGGCTATATCTAAACCGATTATGATGAAAAACATGTGCGTTGGAAATGGGATTCTAATATGATTTTTGGGTAAATTTCTGTAATATTAGGTATTAACCGATTATGATGGATTTTGACGTTTCCAACGAATAGCAGGAAATGTGACCTCAAAATTACTTTTAGGCGAGGTTGTGAGAAATATAGTATGTCAATATGACTTCTAAGATGTTGTCTATTTAGGTTTCTGTGAACCATGAAGCTATTGAAGTTTTTTTAAGACAGTCTAAACATACTTTATCAATTGCTTAACGTTCAAGAATTTCTCCGTAGCAATATTTAAGTTCCTAATTCGGAATTAGAAATATTATTTTAAATCCTCATTCCCAATCTCTTTCATTTTAATCGGTTAAGGTAAATCGGTTAATTGTATTCCTGAACTCCAGAATTTCATCTAAAAATAATTTTAGAATCCCAATACGTAGACTAATATCGAACTTCATCATAATCGTTTGAGAAATAGACAAGTTCCCTTATTCTTGGGCATATTCCAGAACTTCATCTAAAAATCATTTTAGAATCTCATTTCCAGAGTGAATGTCAAATTTGACTAAAATCTGTAAAGAAATAGATAAGTTACATGCTACTCGTAATTCGCCATTCATATAATTTGCTAAAGGTTCAATTTGAAATGTTAAAGGTTCAATTTGAAGTTTGAGATATTAAAAGTGACAACCTCAACTCAACCCCAATTCAACCCGCAAATGGCCCCCAACTGAACAAATCAATTTAATCCTTAAACCAGCATAAACAAAACATTTGCCAACTGCTCACTATGTCTTAATTCAACCCCAACTCAACTCCAACTCAGCTTCAACTCAACCCGCAAATTGACCCCTAACTTAACCTTCAACTCAACCCCAAACTCAATAATCAACTCAATATTCAAACCAGCATACTAAACAAATTGGTAAATATTTCTATAACCAGGTGTTTTGGGCCAATTCGTATGGTAGGTACCCGATCCTCTTGACGTACAGGTTCCAAAAGCTTTCGAAATCTACGATTGGCGAAAAAAGTTATAAATTGAACAATCCGTTCTCGAGATACTATGAGTACAGACATCCATACATCTAGGACCCACAAAACTTTTGCTCATTTCAATACTTTGATCTTTTTAGACCAAAGTAATTCTTTCTGTGTCGTTTTTAGGCATTTTATGACATTTTTTAATGATTGAAATTTCAGCGACATGTTGATCGATACAGTATTTGTAAATTGTTTTGATAAAATCGTGCTGGGTTTATTTTAATACGGCCTGACAGCCTAATGACCCTATGTGTCGAGTTTCCCACGCTTATGATTATGACACAAAATACAAGAAGACTTGTACCGTGTATGTATCCATGATGATTGGTGGAACCTTTATATATTGGACAAGCCGAGAAGCCATTTGTTTAAAGGTTTAACCAGGAAACGGAATCACCAGGATTGGTAACCAACAAGTTTCATTTAGTTTTTGGGTTATAAAATGGGTTATTATTTACCAGCATTTTAAACACGTGTTTTGGTCTTCATAATTATGACAAACAATAAATTGGGGTAATATTGAATAAGGGCAAACTAAAATTGAAAGTTCAATTCGATTTAACACATTACATTTATTTTAATAATGCTAACAAAATAATGTATATCAATTAATTAATTAAAATTATAAAATGAAAAATGTTTTTTTTTGCCTGTAAACGTATTTAGTAATTTCAAAGTTTATACCACATTTCCCCAGAACGAAAAACAAAATGGAAAATTCATCGGATTAACTAACCTTAAAATCTACATTCAACAATCCGTAAATTAAAAATATAACAAAACAAAAAGTTAATTGCCAGGTAAAATTAATGTCTATCTGATTTAATTACTGTTTAAAGTGATTTATATTCATTACTTTGCAAACAAATAAAAATGAAAAAGTTTGTTTTGTGAGTTTTTTTTGTTTAATATTGTGAACAAAACTAAAAGTGAGAAAAATAAAATAATCATAAATTAACTTGTAAATAAAAATTGTATATCGCACAAAACTGTCTTAGACAATTTCTTTAACACAAAACAAAGTTTATCGTTTCTAATAAATTAAAAAAAAAAGAAACTTTTGCTAATCCTTTTTTTTTATTTATTAATTTACCATACTTAGAAACATCTGTTTATCTACATAATAATCGCATAATTTAAATTAAACGAACTTTTCATTGTTTGGCAAAAACAAAGTTTTGTTGTCTTTTAATATCAAATGATTAAACCTAAGCAATTATGATTTAATTTAGTTCATAATTATATCAATAATCATCTTTTATTTTTCTTATTATTCGTTTTAATGATTTTCTTTCCTTTTCATGAATATGAACATAATTGGGGAAGGTCACGGCTAAGATTTTATTTTTAGGATTCATATAAAATGCGCATTATCAGTATCAATATGGAGTACAGAATATAAGTATTCTGGAAAAATGGAATATACGTGAATAATTCACGATTCATTTGATTGCCCCCATTGTTTCGTTACTATCTATTATATTTTTTTTTAAAATCAGAAAGTTATTTTGGAAGCTTCCACATGAGATAGAAAATAGGGAATTGCACTTCGGTCTCAAAAGAACTTTACTTCCGCTTCCCTGAATTCAGAAGATCTCCCTTCTTGGAAAGAGTTCCATTGATTGAAGTACACTGACATTTTGTTGACTTCCAAATTGAATTCACGTATGATTCTTCTTCTTTGCAGGGCTAAGCCGCCCGGCCGTATCATACATTATATGGGATCACCAATATTGAAATCCCACCAGGTTATTTTAGATCAATTTCCTATTATATTCTCTTCCTGCATGTAAAAATACTTGTAAGCTCAAATTGCTACATTTAAAGGATTTCACATCAACGAAACTACTGTCATGTGATTCAATAAATTTATAAAACGGTCATTAATTGTTTTTGGAATAAATCTAGAAACCTGCGCAGCTATTTTAGGCCAGTTTCGCTTTTTTATTCTCTTGTCATATATAAATCATGTTTACGTTCTTCTATCTACATCATAAGGAATTTTATGAATAATTAATTTATAAAATTATTGTATTATATCTCGTGATTCGATGCAGCCGTTTTAGAACATTTTTGCATTTGTGTTCTCTTCCTGCATGTAAAAACTTGCTTAATCTCAAATAACTACGTTTTAAGGATTTCACATTAACAAAACTAGTGTCACTCGATTGACTAAATTTCTAAAATATTCTTTATTTATTTTTGAAATATATCGAGGAATCTATGGGGTTGTTTTAGGCCATTTTCATATTATTATTCGCTTTCCGCATGTTAAAACATTATTACGTATATTAGCGTTAATTGATTCAATAAATGTTTAAAGCCGTCTTTAATATTAGGTGTATAACTTAGTTTTTTGGATTTTTCACACAAAAAGACGCGTTTATTTCTATGAAATGGTAAATTTTATTTTAATCAAAATATTTTCCATCGTTATCTATGACTTTCGACCATCTTTCTGGCAATTTATGGATTCCATCGAAAAAAAACTGTTTGTCTTTTGATGCGATCCATTCGTCGAGCCATTTTTTTATTTCATCGTGGTTTTTGAAGCGCTGGTCTTGAAGAGCGCATTGCATGGATCGGAACAAATGGTAATCTTATGGGGCACAATCTGGTGAATAAGGAGCATGCGGTAGAGTTTCCCATTTCAGTTCCTCCAGCGTATTTTTTACTTGTTTTGCGACATGTGGTCGAGCATTGTCGTGCAGCAAAATTACTTTACGATGTTTGTTGGCTGGAATCGGACGTTTTCGTTCAATGGATGGTTCAAATCTATCAATTGTTGTTGATAACGTTCACCAGTAATAGTTTCGTTCGGTTTGAGCCACCAAATGCACAACATAGCTCTACTCCCATGAATATTTCGTTTCGTTTTGCTGTTGATGTGGATGGTTCGCCTGGATGAACTCATGATTTCTTGCGTTAAGGGTTATTGTAGTAAATCCATTTTTCATCGGCAGTCACAATTTGAGACAAAAAGTGCCATTTTCGGTGTCTTGTAAGCAACGAATTGCAAACCATCAAGCGATTTTCCATGTTGGCTTCAGTCAGTTCATGTGGTACCCATTTTCCTTCTTTTTGAATCATTTTTATGGCATGTAATCGTTTGCTAATGGCTGCTTGAGCTGAGTTTTCCTTCAATAATGTTTCCAATTCTTCATCTTCGAATTTTTTTGGTTGACCAGAACGTTTTTTGTCATTGATATCAAAATCGCCACTTTTGAACCGTTTAAACCAGTTTTCGCAACTCTGTTGAGTTGGTGCATGTGCACCATAAGTTTCTTGAAGCAAACGAAAACTCTCAGCAGACTTTTTCCTTTGATTAAAGCAAAAAAGTAATGCTTCTCGCAAATGCTGTTTTGTCGGTACGAAATTCGACATGTCAAAAAATTTGTTGTTTACGCTTTCACGAATTGTGACGCACTAAATTTTGATTGGAATGTCAAAACTTCAAAACGCAGGGGGCAGTATTGTAAAAGAACGTTTAATACAAAAGTTACGCCCTCCCTTAGAAAATCCAAAAAACTAAGTTATACACCTAATAGTTTTAGGATGATGTCTAATGATTCTATACTGTTGTTTAAGGTCAATTTCGCATTTGTGTTAGCTTCCTGCATGTAAAAACATGAGTAAGTTCAAATAACAAAGTTTTAAGGATTTCACTTCAACGAAATAAGTGCCATTTGATTCAATAAATTTATAAAATATTCAATAATTATTTTCGGAATATAGTATATGTATATCTAAGGACCTAAGCGGCTGTTTTAGGCCAATTTCGCATTTTTATTCTCTTCCCGCATGTAAAAACATGTTTACATTCTAATATTTGCTCTATAAGGCTTTTACAACAAAGATTTTAACGACATTTTATTCAATATATGTATAAAACTGTCTTAATGACTTTTAGATTATCGGAAGGGATTCAATGCGGTTGTTTTAGGTCAATTTCGCATTCGTGTTCTCTTCCTGCAAAACATGGGTAAATTCAAATACCTAAGTTTTAAGGATTTCACATTAACGAATCTTTTGTTATTTGATTCAATAAATTTATAAAATATTCTTTAATTTTTATCGGAATATATGTAAGAATTTAAGCGGTGGTTTTAGACTATTTTTGCACTTTTATTCTCTTCCTGCATCTAGAAACATGTCAACGTTTTTATATGTACTTTATAAGAATTATATATTAACGATATTAGCGTTATTTGATTCACTAAATGTATAAAATAGTCTTTAATAGTTTTTGGATTATGTCTAGGGATTCGATGCAGTTGTATTAGGTTAATTTCGCATATGTGTTCTCTAAGTAGTAAGTATTTGTAAGTTCTAATAACTTAAGGATTTCACATCAACGAAGATTAATTAGACTTTAATTTTTATCAGAATATCTGTGGTCACAAGGCGTAACCGCTTAAGTCAAATTTGATAATTTTTCTAGAGACGTAGAAAAAGTTGAATATTAAATTCATTTTCGTTTATGCCGACTAAAGCTACTACGGCTTGCGACCACAGCATTTGGCCACAAGCCTTTACCACTTAAGTCAATCATTTAGTGAAGTTAGAAAAGAGCTAGAAAACGTTACACACTGAAAATTATTTTTGTCTTAAGTCGACTTAAGCGGTTATGCCTTGTGACCACATACATATATATCTATAGTCGCACAAACTTAATTTATTCATGTTTTTTTATTTTCCTGAAAAAAGGATAAATGAACTTTACGGCGATATGAGATATTTTTGACACATGTGACACAGGAGACACATTTTTGACGTTATCGATATATGGTAATACCTGTTGCGCCAGTCAATAAATATTGAAACTATAATTCGGAAAGTCTCTCATTGACGATTCAAAGGTTCGGACCTGTGAGATAGCCCCGTTTCTTTCTCTGAGGGTAATGCCAAAAGGGGGAAAATGTCCACTTAGAAGAGTAATCCAGAAATTTTGAAAAGGAAGATTTAATTTGAAAATGGTCTGGGAAATGGAAGTTTGCTACTCTAATTTTAAAATAAAATCTTCTTTTTCCGGAATATTTTCAAAATTATTCTTGCTTTTCCATGTTGAGTCTATTTTCATTTATAGTTATTATTATATGTATATCTTTCAATTTGGCTATTGTTGGTCTTTCCTAAGTGGATATTAAGCCGGTTTAAAAAAAAAAAAAAAAATGGGGATCAGGTTCATAGAGGTTATGTCATGGTAGATTAATCAACATTTTGGGTGATTATTCATTTTCAGTTTTTTCTTAATTTTATTTTGGGAAATTTAAACTTCTATGTTTGGGAAATTGTTCATTTATGTTTTAGGTGATTATGCATATTGAAAATCGCCCAAAATTTTTGAGTCTTTTTTCAATTTTGTTAGTTTGGGCGATATTGTTTAATGAACAATCGCCGATAAATGAGTACAATTGCCTAACCATAAAAAGACGCATTGACTGTTGTTTTTCGGTGTTTGTCGTTTCATATTTGAAATTTTCGTTGTTTCTAGATTCCTGTGACTGCCCAATAGACATAGTGTTTTGTGCCTTACTATTAATTTGATTATTTCTAATCCTTCCAGTTTCAATGGATACTTTAAATTTGATTTCACTGTCATTAATTCTAGTTCAAAAAACTTGAAAAATTTGGTGGACCAATTTTACCTAATAATGAATGTATTAGAATATTATTTATTATTAATTTCTATACGTTAACGTTTTGATTCATGCAATGTACAAAAAAAAAAGATCAAAGGCTTTTTACAAGAAGCTCTTTAATATCTATGTAAATACAATATATAAAAGTTACGTTTTCATTGCTAACAACAAACCGCACATACCATAGACAGCGAAAGATCAAACCCAACCAGAAGCGGAAACCCACTTTATATGAACGAATAAACGTTAAAAGGAACATCTAAACAGCACTACAATTCGCCATAAAGCATAATATTTCAACTCATTGTTTAAATCCCATTTATATAATACTCGTATGTATATTACATTCTAATCTGTTATACATAAATACAAAAACAACAACTGAAAAAAAAAAAAAATCCACAAAATTCCCATTCTCTCCAGCCAAACGTAAATTTTGGTTTGATATCACAGGATAATCAGAAATTTCTACCTCTTTGAATGCACCGCAAAATATTTTAACTCGAAAATTACGTTTTACCTCTTTTGATATATTGTTAGAATACTCCCACACGTACATACATATTTATGTACATATCCATATGTATGTTTGTACGTACAAATGCCGCTTGGAATTGGAATACGTATACACCTAAATTTAAAAAGTTTATTTTGTTATTTTTATTTGTTCGTGAAAAACCTCAACACGTGGGGGGAAAAGTTATTCGCAGAAGATGGGTTTATATGACGCGTAACCAAAAAAAAGTGGGAAAAATTAAATTAAATTTGTTTTATTTTTAATTTATTTGAATTATATATGTTGTTGTTTCTATTTGGGTTTATTTCGGAAGTATTCCATTTCACGTGTACTCCTCAGGATAAAGCGCGTAATTTTATGTCGTTTCAATGTACATACCTCTAGTATATATAGACATGTTTTTTTAAAAATATAATCAATAAAAATAAATTTCGGGATAACAAATTCTACACAATGGATTTGTTATTTTGCATAATACATAAAAACAAAAAAAAAATACTGACAATATTTGTTTGGATTTGCTGTTTACACAGCAACCCTATCACACACAGCAATTTCCAAACCATTAAATAAATATTTTTTGGGTAAACCTATGTATTTACGTACAAAAGTTTCACACAAAAAAAAAAAACGAAAAAGTTTGACAAAAATTATAGCTAACACAGGACGAGGAGACAACAAAAAACGACAAAATAGGAAGACGTGCTTTTCCATGAATAATAATTATTATACATTTTTTTTGTGTGGTGCTCCACGCTGTTGTTTTTGCATAAACATTTATCTTGTTCTTTTCGGTATTGAGGATTGTTTATATTTTGATTAGTAAATAATTTGAATATTGTATATTATTAGAGGGATGCCCATTAATTAAAATTTCAGCAGTAAAATTTGTACTAAATTATTCCAATGATATGACACTGAGTGTTAATTAAAGAATATGCCCTGTAAAAATAATTTTTTAGAATTGAATTCATTTTCAGACCCCTTCTCCGGTATAATATTCATTGTTGTGTCACATACTGTACGATAGTTGTTTATATTCGGCAATCCAAAGAAATCGAAATGTTTGATATGTTAAAGAAGGGAATAAAAACAGAATAATGTAAGCTCTTGGTAGACTTCTTTCTTTACTGCATTTCTCATAATGGCACCAGATTACTAATCCCTAGTCGTAATGACCACCGCTAATCAGTGGCGTAACTACAAATTTCGGGCCCACCGCGCCGGCAACATTTTTTGGGCCCCTAAAAATGCTTCTTGTACTTATAAACAAGTAAAGCTTCCAGTGAAAAACTTATTTACTCCTATTGTCTAGTCTCGCATTAATTAAAAGTATATCGATAAAGCATTACAAATTTCGAATATAATTTGAAAAATGTCAAGAATTTCGAAATATTCTCAAAAATGTCGATTTTTCAAATTTTCTTGAATATTCTTGAAAATTGTCAAATATCGAATTATCCGTAAATTAAAAAAATTGTGTAAGCATCAAATATGTATTTGCAAAAATTATCAATTAGTTTTAAGTTTGATAATTAATTTATACAAGTTTGGGTTTTAACTTGACTTTTAACGTTGCGCCTTTGTCATATTGTTAGGTTCTTGCTAAAATGTTTTATGGACTTGCAAAAAATCAAGACCTTTTAATTTTATAAACTTCCAGTTATCAAAGCTTTTTAACCAAACCGTTTTACTCAGAAATATGATTTTACAAAAGGTGACGGAATTTTGGCTAACATTTAGAATATTTTTCTCAAAGCTAATCATCAATCGTCAAAAGCTTTTATTTTTAAAGAATTTTTCAAACCAAACCATTTAACTCTAAAATTTGATATTATAAAAGAAGGTGGTATTTTAGGATAAATGTACAATATTTGTGTTCAATGGGGTTTAAGCTTGATAATTGGTTTATACCTTTTGAGTTTGAACTTAACATTTGTGAACCTTGTCATAATTCCAGGTTTTTGTTAAAATGTTTTATGAGAAAAAATTATATTTTGCAAAAAATGTCAAGAATTATTTAGAAAAGCTTTTCAAACCAAACCATTTTACTAATAAATCGATTTTACAAAGAGTAACGGAATTTAGAGATGATTTAGTATATTTGTTCTTAATGTAAATTATCAAGAGCCTTTAGTCAAACCAAACCATTTTACTAGGAAGCTTCGTATTATAAATGGAATATTTGTTTGACAATTAATTCATACTTTTTGTGTTTGAACTTAACATTTTTGAGCTTTTAATAATTTAATGTTTTAAATAAAATGTTTGAGAAGCATAAAAAATTATCAAGAGCTTTAGTTTTAGAGCTTCCACTTATCGAAGCTTTTTAAATAAACCATTTTACTTCGAAAGTTGATATTACAAGGGATGACGGAATTTTGGGTAGTTAAATATCAGAATATTTGTGTTCAATGTAAATTATTAAGAGCTTTTCAAACCAAACCATTTGATTTTCAAATTTGGTATTATAAAGGAAGGTGGTATTTTGAAATTAATTTTGAGTATTTGTTTTCAATGAGCCTCAAGCTTGCACGAAATGTCAAGAACTTTTAGTTTTAAGAGCTATCACTTATCGAAGCTTTTCAACTCAAATCATTTGCTCAGAAATTTGATATGATAAATGGTATATTACGGAAAAACTTCAGAATATTTGTTCTCAATATAAATATCCTTCATCCAAAATGTGTTTCCATTTTTGAGCGTTCCATGTGTAAGAAAAGCAATTGGTTTACTCAGATTTAATTTTGTGGACATATACCGGCCATCGTTGAAAAGTAGATGAAACAGAACATGATTAATTTGAATGGCCTAAAACGAAAATCTTGAAGAATTTGGAAATAATCTCAAAAATGTCGAATTTTCATAATATCTTGAATATTCTTGAAAGTTCTCAAAAAATCAAATTATCCGTAAGTATGTAAAACTAAAGGAAATTCTATACATGCTAATCATTGCCATGTACAACGTAAATAAACTGAAAACTCTTGAATAAATTTAAATAACCTACAGGAGTTCGGAGAAACATCGAAATTTTGGCATAATCTCAAAAATCTTTTAAATATCACCATTTCGATTTAAATGTGTAACTCTGTAAGTTCATACAACTCAAAGCTAGGCACAGAACATTGCCTTACAAAATTCGAATAAATTCGATAATATTTAAAAACCTCGAATAATCCTAGGAATGACGAAAACTTAAGCTATCTAGAATGAACCACGCGGAACAATCTCGATAACCCCAGCAAAATTCGAAAAATCTCTATATTATGTGAATGTCGATGGATCTCGAACAATTTCAATAATACCGAAAAAACTGGATGTTTAAAAATAATATCGGAAAGACTGTACAAATCTAGGTATCCCACAAAATTCGGATAATTTCGTGAATATCGAACAATCATCATCGAACTATCAAATATAGCAGAGAATCCCAAACATACTCGAATAACCTGACTGTTTCACCAATTAAATTTCAAACATCGCGCATCTCATTTCCATTATAAACTCCAAAAATCTCGAGACATTTTAAAAAATAATCAAAAGATGAAACCTGAGGCAAGCGGATATTAAGTCGGGAAGCGAGAATTTCCAAAATTAGGAGAACCCCACCAAAAACAAAAATTAACTTGGCGTTTGCATTTTCTTTATATTTACCATCATATCATTTTTATTTACCGTTTATTGGTAATCAAAATATCCGCTAAATGAGAAGTCGAACGAACGCTAATTGACTATAGAGACTAACTATGGTTTGGCTTAAGTGAGGGAAACAATAATTTATTTATGTATTTTTCTAATTTCTTCTTGATTTTTATGAACATGGCAATGATACATCGCAAGCTACTAATACCAGCAGATTACTATAACCTCCCTTTTTCAAATCAAATTTAACCTTATGAAAAAGAAATTTTATCTGTTGGAAATCAAATTAAACCTTTTCTAATCAAAACTTGATTTGTAAAGGTTGAATTTTGATAAATGTAAAAGGGATAAATTTGGAGTTACGCAGAACGTATAATACAAATAAATCAACCCAGCAAACACAAAACTCGCTGTCGTTTGATGTCAAAGCTTTGACTTCAAACGTATTTAGCTAATTTTCTTCTAAATCTAAATATAGGTCAGAACCCAAAGGCATTTTTGTTTCTATGGATTCAGAACCGAGAATAAATGGTTGAGCCTGTCTTAAGAAAATATTAATAAGCAACAGGAACGATTTCTTCTTTTTCTAAAAATTAGACCACCGCCTTTTCTTAAAAATTTCCTAGAAATGTACCGTTCTGCAAATTTGCACTTTAAGCTTAATGGGAGCCATCTAATCTTAAATTTGAACTAATAAAGGAAATCTCGTGGGCCTCCCCGCTGCCGCGGGTGGTGCGGGTACCTAGTTACGCAACCGCCGCTAATGAAAAAGATAACACTAAGAGTACATAAGCGTACAGTTTCTCATTTTAATTTAAGGACTGCTCTTTTTTTTTTAATAAAACAGCCTCGAAGTAAATTAGTTAAAAAATTTAATTTATTTTAGGAAAACATACACCAATGTACTTGAAAAATTGATAATGAGATTTGCTGATAGTTATGGCAAAAACAGGAATTACACAAAGCCAATCGACCAGTAGTGATCTCTGCATCAAAATATTGTTCTAATGCACACAAAGAAAAGATTGCTTTAAACAAACAAAACTTGCTTCAATTAATAATTTTTACACCATGATATTCAACCTATCAAGCCACTTTATTAAATCAAGAACTGGCCTGAATGATCCAAGAATATTTCGATTTTATTGGTTTAAGAAATATTATTTCGATTGAAGCATGTCCATCTAGTATTAATAATAGAAACTTCTTTATTAAACATAGAAATAATTATAATAAATCAAAGATTAATGTGAAGCTATCCGCTTGCTATATTTAAACAAATTTCATTAAAATTTGATACATCTCTGCTTAAAATCGAGTATACATAATTACTTTAATAAAGTAATTGTTTGCTTATTTGAACAAAATACTTGGTATACATGAAAACAAAAATTATTAAAATATAGTAATAATTTTAATACGCCATTGATTAATATCGAGAAAACTGCTTGCTGTCTTTAATCACAAATTTCATTAAAATCTAATCTCGAATAAAGCAATTGTTTGCTTTTTTTAAACAAAATCCTTGCTATATATGAAAACAAAAACCATTAAATTAGAGCAATAATTTGATATACCGTTTATTTATTTAAAGAAAGTCGCTTGCAATTGGTTGCTTTACTTAAGAAAATACTTACTTCATTTCAATAGCATTTCTGCTTGATATTAGTAAATTATTCATTATGACAAGGTTCACATAAATCGCAGCTTACTAACATACCCTTACAAACAACTTCTTGTATGAATATTTTAAACCGAATATTTTAAACCCTCAAACCGGGAACAATAATTATTTACCATTGCCGAATATCATTATTAAAGGGCTTTATTAAAATAATAAAAACACATTTGGTTGTTTTAAATAATTAAAATAAAATTTCTTTTAATTTTTATTAAAAATAATTATTACAGATTATATTATACTCTTAATTTAAATATAAAATTTTTTATTTATATATATTTCAAAATATGCATGTAAATGATTATTATTAAATATTAGTTATTATTTTTAAATAATTAATTAAATTTATTTTAGGATTTCAGTTGTACGTCTCGATTTTCGTACGTTTTTTTTTGCAAAAATAATTAATTTGTCAATATGTATTGTCTTTTGATTTCTATTAAAAACATATTATTACAGATTATAATCTAAATTTAAATATAAATTTTTTTATTTATAATATTTATTTCAATATAAGCATATAAATAATGATTATTATTAAATATTAGTTATTATTGTTTAAATAATTAATTAAACTTATTTTAGGATTTCAGTTGTACCATCGTTTCGTTTTTGTACGTTTTTTTGTTGCAAAAATAATTAATTTTTCGATACGTATTACATATATACATATATTATTTATATATATATATATATATATATATATATATATATATATATATATATATATATATATATATATATATCTATATATATATATATATATATATATATATATATATATATATATATATTTCTTTTGATTTGTAATAAAAACATATTATTACAGATTATACGCTTAATTTAAATATAACATTTTTTATTTATATATATACATATTTCAAAATACGCATGCATAAAATAATAATAGAACTTATGACTTATGTGTAAATTATAACATTACTTTTGAAAATTTTAGAAATTTCAAACATCTAAATACTTAAATAAATCCTGGTTTTATACACTTTGTACCATCCGGTAAGGTATGTAATACAATTGGCTTTATAAAAGATGAGTTCAGAACAATAAAAATATATAAATCAGATATAATTGAACCGTTCGTAATATACACTTGATAATGATCATCATATCGAGTTATGTGTACTTCTTGAGTAACAAGTATAACATTCGAATTTTGATAAACAATATCAGTTATTTTTTGCAACACCTTTTTATGTTTATTAAAGATATAGAAATTGTTTTTGTAAACAGTTCCTTTAAATTCAAGTGATACAGCTGACGAATATTCTTTTATGGCATCAATCTGGAGAAATTGTTTCAACTCTGCGTAGAAAGGTTTTGTTTTCATTTCAGAAGGGTCACATTTTATGAAAGAAGCATCTGAACCTAACCCATCGTTTTTAAGTATCCGTAAAGCAAATTTCATTGCACATTTTTTGGCAAGCGAAAGTGAGAGATTTCTCCTTGAAAATGTAGAGTTCGTGTAATTTTTCATTTCACGGTGCTTCGACTCATACCTCATGCACCAATAATGTATTAAAGGCCCTGATTTCTTGATAATATTAGGATAATGGGTTAAGAGATGGTGTTTTGGTTTGATGTTATCCTGAAACAAAGTTTCATAAAGTAAATTATGTATGGAGATGTTTTTATGAAGCCACTCAATATCTTTACTGGTAAATGATTCTACAAGTAAATTATGTGTTATATCTTGTAAAATTATTATGTACTTCCACACCCTGTCATTTTTTGGAACAAGATCTCCCAAAAATAATGTAACATACTTTAATAAACACACACTTTCCCTAGCAGAAACATGTAATTTTTTCTTTTTAATATGATCGATTTTTAATGGCGCTCCACGTGAATTAATCTCCATTTCACCAAAATCAAAATGTTGGTATCTATAATTAAATGTCTCCAAAGTGAAAAAGTTCTTTACAATTATAAAATAATGAAGAGAATTAGCTAACCCATATTTTATTATTCCTTCGAATACATCATGCATGATGTCCACGCAAAAATTAGATACAACATGAAAACTTTCAATTTCATTAAAAATAGAATCTTCCAAAATTCCAGTGGCTAAGTAATCATTTTTATATACGTCAACTTTATAATTTTCCTCATTTCTCAGAAGCATAGGAGACTCGCAACTATGCTTCGACATATCAATTTTAGAAACTTTGCAAAAACGGCAACATTTGTTATGGCTAAATGATTTGGAGAAACCTAGAATTGAATTCAATCCCAGATTATCCCCAATTACAAGGCCTAGAACAAAATATACAGTAATAATCTCGTTAGCTATTGTTAATGAAACGCCATCTGTTTCAAGTTTCTTAATTGTCTCAATTAATTTTGCTAAACATTTTCGAACTCCAAATCGTTTGAGGTCTCTTGATTTGAGAAACATGGCAACAAATATGTTTTCAGCCGAAGCATATTTGGAAGGTAAACTTGGAAAATTATAATAAAAAGCTGCCAGTGACTGCGCTCCCGATTTCGAGCCAAGAGGATTTCCAGGTTCGAAATCGTCATAGTATAAATGGTAAGGTATTACGATTTTTTCTTTAAAAGATATAATTTTTTTTTGCCATAACTCACCTTGAACAAAATTTGAAATTTTGCCAAGATTATTTGTAAAATCTATTTTCTTTTCTAAAAGGTTAGAAGTATTTTCTATCGTTTGATATAATACGTGTGGCTGTTCAAACATTTTTTTTATTTGATGCTCGATAGGCATTAAAACTCCTTCTATATTATTAGTATCCAAAACAGATACACCTTTTCGCACTGTTTCTTTTATTTCAGAATTAATAAGAAATTTTTCAGGTGGTTTATAAAAATTATAATCTGATAAACTTTTTAATATTAAATATTCTGAGCTCGTTTTTTGAAAGGATTCGGAACAAAATTTTAACATTTCTTCGACTGTGGGTTGAATAATCGAATCAATAAAAGGAATTAGTTTTAGTAATTCAGAAAACATAACGTGAAGTACATCCGTTAAATTTTTTAGAAAATGATCAAGTAATGTGTTTGTAACATTACTATGGCTTGACATTTCAGTAACGAAAGCCAGTATCGATTTGTTGATTTTTTCTTTGAACTCTACAATGTTAATATTCAAAGCTTCTTGAGGTTCGTTTAAAATTTGTTCAGAATCAACCTCACAAATTGGCTCAAAATTAAGTATAGGTATATTAGTATGTTTGGTTTCAGTGTTTAATGTGTGAATGAAACTGTTTACCGGGAGAGTATTTTCCTCTTTCTCGTGTTTTTTAATTAAATGTCTCTTAAACGTTGATATATTTCGAAAAACTGATGGACAGTTTGTTTGGCATTTAAACTCATCAGAAGTTTTCAGAAAATGAATGTATTTTAAATGTGATACATACAGTTCAGTTGTTTGAAACTGCTGAGAACATAGAGAACAATTTAACATGGTGAGAAAATGTGTCTTTATCAAGGAAATGAATTCTTTATCACGAAAATGAATTATATTTATTATAATTGTTATGTATTATTATGGCAAATTGACAATTTTCTTTGAAAATTTCAATTACAAGTCATTTAAACGACACATATTTCAAAATTTAACAGTAACATATATGCAAAAAAAATCCTCACTATTTCATATTATTATTATTCTAATTTATCGATATCTAAAATAAAACTTCTAATTTCGGGGATAACCATCGAATTTAAACTAATATCGTATAGATAAATTTGAATAAAATCCCAAACTTTTTGACTTTCAATGGGATATTTTAAGTTGAATACAAAAAACATTTTAAAACAAATATCAAGACATTTAACAAAATCGTCAAACTTGTAATAAATACCGTCAAAAATAATTGAGTATTGGTAATGATTACCATCCGAAATAACAGCAATTAATGGTTGCAGCGTGATGTTATAATTAAGATAATGCTGCTTTTTCTCTTCGATTATTTTCTGTAGTTCGATCATAGAGCCAACTTCTACCGCGAATGATTTTATAGAATTTTGAATTGATGGTTTCCACACGGTTGTTTTCAATTTACTTGTGAGTCTTGTTGAAGGTTTTAAAATGTAGTGTATGTACTGGAACAATTTGTAGTTTTTGTAGTCTGTAAATAAAATTGAAAAGTTAATATTAATATAATATTAAAAGTTATTAACATTGAAACTTAGCTCAATATAATATGAAATATTAAATTACCTTCGTCTTTTGGTAGATTTTTTATTTCTGCCAGAACGGCTTTGTTTTTAATTTTGCTGCTTAAAATACCAGGGATCTTCCTGATAAACTTATCCCATTTATCATATAATTTAAAAGATTTGTCCGGATAAATGATGTCAAAATCAAGTTCGATCTGAAAATGAATTTATACAAAATAAATACAGTGGCGGATATTGAAACCCGGACAGCAAATAGAAATGCAATTTTTCCGTATGTTTCGGAGGGGTACAAAAATCAAACAATGAAACTGAGATTTTTTAGGTGTCCAGATTTCTATGTCCGGTACTGTATATACCAAATAAATAAATTTACCAATCTAAAGGCTGTGGCTGATTTTAAAAGCGGCCAGCTATTAAGGATAGTCGTTGCCGTTAAGGTTTTACTTGTTTTTAACTCGCTCTGGCGCCCGTTAGCAGTTTCCTTCCATTTTAACTCAACGGTCTCCCACGGCGCTTGCATGTACGATAACCATTTCTTATTTTCCTCGAAATCGACTTCTTCTTCTGATAAAATTGTTTTTAAATGATAAAAAGTTAAATAAACAATATTGCTTACTATTTTATGAATTTCAAATTAGCAAATCATATTTTATACCTAAGTGATCGTTTATTTCTGGTGTTGTTTCGTTTGAGGAACACGATGCAGGCTGATTTTTATAGAGACCAACTTTTTTCAATTTGTACGAGCTATTGCGGAATTTGTTGTACAACTTCCCCGATGGTTTTTTTCCTCCCTTATAATAGAGTTCCTAAATAATGAATCAAGAAAGGGTGAAATTGACTATGAATATAAATAGTTTTCAGAAAGTGCAACCCATATTTTCCGATAAAATTATTTATGTATTTATTTAGAAATGTTTACCTACATAAATATAGTATTTATAATCAGTTTTTATTAAAAACAATAAGAGTAAAATGAAACACATGTTTTTATATAATTTAAATGGAAAAATTGAATATTTCTGGAAAATGTAAATTGTTTAATTTTTTAAAATATGAGAATTTTCAAGGAAAATATGTGTTACATGATAAAATATATAGAGCAGCAATGTTGTAAAGAAAAATTACCTAAAAATTTGTAAATTGTATAATTTTTAATGTATTAGCACATATAAGAATATCAGATGATTCAAGCCGAACAAATTGTGGGCAATTCATTTTGGAACCCAAAAAACCTCATTCGGGCAAAATCATTCGGGCTTGATTCATCTGATATCTTATCTGTGGTATTAGTTAGTAACTTTAATAACGAAAAAATATTAATTTATTTATATATTCTCATCTACATAAAATGTATATTAACTATTTAATATGATGAAATATTTGCCTTATCTTCACCAGTGAAATAGGTAGCTATTTCTGAACTAATTTTTTCTAGCAGTAGAGCGCTCATATTCTTCTCTCGGATCACGAACTCCTGCACGATGCTCTCAGTTAACAATTTTCTTGTTTCGTCGTCCAAAGAACCATTTTTGTTGTGTATATTAATAAACCTTTTACCCCGTTCAGAATTTAGAAATTCTTTTAATTCCTATAGACGTTTAATTTAAAAATAATTAGAATTTTTATTAAAAAGTAGGGTTTAGTACGGTATACAAATTGAAATTCTGCCTGTGTTCCGTCTTGATTTGAGGGCAACGATGCGCTTGAAGTAGTGGTTATCAAGGAGCTCATCGACATATCCGTTTCAATTGAAATAGCCGTTGTACTCAATGTACAGGAATGTACAGGAAAACCCTAATAAATAATAAAACATGATATGTACAAAACTAATTTTGTCAAACTAATTAATATTGTTCCTACATGTTTATGGCGCCATTCCACAATTTTAGAGCGCAGCCTACATTTCATGCTCAGATCACTTCGGTTAGGAAACATTAGGTCTAAATCTGATTCGGTCAAAATTTTAAGATCCATTATGTCATCAAGCTTTGATTCTAAGGCCATTAATAAAAGTTTAATAAATGCTATTAAAAATATTACTATATTAAATATAAATACTTTGAAAAATATTCCAAGTTTGCTCCAGTCCCCATTCAACTAATAAATTTTGCAGTGCGTTGGGTATCTCATTAGCTAAACTATTATCAAGCTCATGATATGTATTTGGCGCACCGGCCTCTGTTTTAGAGAATTGAGGATAAAAAATGATAGTTAAATTATTAAAATTAGAAAGATGATTATAACCAAAATTGTCTATAAAACTATGTTAATTCATTACCGTTATTTACGTAAGGTTCATTTTGATCATAACATTTTGAAGAATTAAACCGTAAAATGTTATTTACAAATAAATCGTTTGTGCCCTCTTGGTTAGACATTTCAAGTGTTACCTAATGAAGCGATTACTTTTAACTATTATTACCTGTTGTTGTTATAACAACTATAAATCAATCTAGAAAAATAAAGCAAAAGTCCCGAGTATATTTTATGGAAACAAAAACAATCAAAATAGCGATTTGTGAAATGTTTATAGCGTTTTATTTGTATTTTTTAAAAATTTTAAAATTATAGCATGTCCGACATTTTTAGTTTATTTTTTTAAAAATATTGTTTAAAAATTGAATTTTACGTTTGAAAAGTTTTCATTTTAGCCAAAAAAAAGTCGTAATTTTGATAAATAAATTAGAATCATCGCCCTATTCATCAAAAATATTGCATCGTGGATTTTATACCACCAAAAAATTAGAGCATGCCCGACATTTTTGTTTTATACTTTTCTCTTTTTATCGCAAGAAAATTTTTTCTATTGCTCTAAGTCTCAACAAAAAAAGTTGGAAAAACATTGTTGGAACGTGTAAATCACGCATTAAACACAAATTGAAAAACTAAAATTAAGATAACGTTTCCTTTAAGAAGATTATGTTTACCGTTTACTTTACTCGCTAGATATTAATTTTACTACACAATATAATCTATATCAGAATCACAAAATAATAGCATCAATTACTAATTTCAAATTATTGTTGCAACTAAAAATATTTCAATATGGTCGCCATTTTGCATGCGTTATGATAATTAACATTACAGAAATCTATAAACAACTATTTTGTAGGCAATAAACCTCAAATTTTAATTAAAATTAATGAATTTTCACCTGTTTACATTCATTACTTATGGCAAAAATTAATTAATTTTAATGCACAAAAATATTTATGTTTAACTATTTTTTTTTTACTGTGTAATTACAAAATCAGCTTCTATTAAAATCAAAAACAACTAAATTAAAGTAAGCTACGCGTGCACGCGTATCCTTTCTGTTACACCATTTACACACACATGTGCAAAATAAGCTTCAACCGCTTAATTTAATATGAAATATAATGAAACGTCGACATAAAAAGAAAGAAGAATATAATCATTGCGCATGAGTGATGAATAAGAAAGAAATTCATCATTTTCAACCAATACAATCGAGCAAAATCACAAATTGGAAAACTAAAATTAAGATAACGTTTCCTTTAAGAAAATCATGTTTCCTGTTTATTTTACTAGCTATGTAGATATTAATTTTACTTCACAAAATAATCTATATCAATCACAAACTGATAACATCAATTATCCATTCCAAATCATGCGCTGCAACAAAAAATATTCCAATATGGTCGCCATTTTGCTTGCGTTATGAAAATTAATATTACAGAATTCTATAAATAACTATTTTGTAGACAATAAACCTCAAATTTTAATTAAAATAATTAAATTTTGATCTGTTTACACTACAGTCATTACTTATAGCAAAAATTAATTAATTTTAACGCCAAAAATATTTATGTTTAATTATTTTTTTTTACTGTGAAATTACAAAATCAGCTTCGATTAAAATCAAAAACGCAAGCAAGGCCTCGCTTAATTGAATACGAAATATAATAAAACCTAGCCGTAGAACGAGAGAAGGATATTTGTATTGCCCATGAGAGATGAATAAGAAAGAATTTCATTTTCAAACCACTACAATCTAACAAACAAAAGTACATAACAATTGAATAACTAAAATTAATGTAACGTTTCCTTTAAGAAAGATTATCTTTGCCATTTACTTTACTTGCTAATATTCATATTACTACAAACCACAATCTATATCATCACAATCACAAAATAATAGCATCAGTTACTAATTTCAAATTATTGTTGCAAAAACAAATAGTCCAATATGGTCGCCATTTTTCACGTGGTATGGCAATGAACATTACAACCAAATTTTATATAAATTTATTTTGTAGGCAATAAACCACAAATTTTAATTACAATAATTAAATTTTCACCTGTTTGCAGTTTTTAATTATAGAAAAAACTAATTAATTTTAACACAAAAATATTTATATTTAATTATTATATTTTTTTTACTGTGCAGTCACAAAAACAGCTTCTAGTAAAATCAAAAAATGACTAAAAACTAAATTAAAGTAAGTTGTGCGCGTGAACGCAAATCCTTTCTGTAAAACAATGTTACACACATGCACAAAGTAAGCAAGGCCTCGCTTAATTTAATACGAAATATGAAACGTAGACATAAAACAAGAGAAGAATATTGTTATTACCCATGAGATGAATAAGAAAGAATTTCATTTTCAACCACTACAATCTAACAAACAAAAGTGGTACATGTACACAAATTGAAAAACTAAAATTATTCTGATATACTTAGGTAGATTGCGTTGAACGCAAACCCTGTTAACGAAATTATCATACATACATAATCAGACGATTTATAGTAATTAAGATTGTAAAATTTGTAATTTTTATGTTGTTTTATTGTAATTTATTCCATTGTATTTATTTAAAATTAAAATACCATTAAATCATTTTTTGTAAATTTAATTTGTTTACGCAATAAATAGTACACCTATAAAATGCGTTTTCTGAATGTCATTCGTAAACATAAGTATGTATGTATATGTAGTACGAAACTACGAAATATTTGAATACTGTTTAAATGAAAATGGGCTGAAAAAATTTATGTTCAATTTGTATTTTATATAAATTTACGATTTTGGTGTAAAATCCATGAAGCGAGCTTGAGTTTGCTTAAAACTGAGCGCGTATAGCATGTGAGTTGTAAGATGTGCGTCGGTTCAAACTAGGAAATAATCTATTGTTAATTATGGCGTACTATATTTAGTAACAGAAACCAACTTTTAGTCGAGCGGCTATTGAATCTGAATAAAGCCCTTTGTTGGTAAAAGTTGGTAGTATTTTCAAGTTTATATTTCTTATTTTGACAAAATTTCAACAGAAAAGGAAAATAATAGTATTAAATATCTACATATGAATTGTATTAGTTTGTAAATTCTTTACATTTATTGAAAAAAAGATTTTATTCAAGTTTTAAATATAATTTTCACGCCATTAGTGGGTCCAGAAACAAAATGTTTGTAACAAACCGAATTTCATTGCTTAATCTTAATTAGTGTACTCTACCCAATACAACCCAATATCCATTAAAAAAGCAATGTATTTACCATATTATATTATTTTAAATATATGTAGTTAAAATATGAATTATTTTTGTTCGATTTATTTTATTATGACAAGCAATCTGACGGTCAAGCGTCACAAAATATTTGCAACGCCGGCGATGATTTACAATACTTTCAGCTTAGTAGGAATTTAAAGAATACCAAAATGGAATTCAATACTATTGTAAATTGTCAAAAAAATTAACCTTAAATGCATTCATTTCATTTCTTGATATAGACACTCTTGTAAGTTTGTTTGATTGAGAAGTTTGCTTAGTTTTTCTTCGGTATTTCCTAATTGCCATGACTATACATTTACGTGGAATATATATGATACATATTATAATGCTGTCATAATCTGATGTTGTAAGTATTTTGTTTAGCAACCAATATATTCCCTCTAAACAAAAAAAACGATTCGTAAAGAACGATGCGATTTCGATATGTAAACGATACATATTTTTTATATGACACACAAACATATGTACATTTACTTTCCTACTGCGGTAGAAACAACTAAAATATAAATCGAATGTAATGCATTCTCTGTCTCGTCATTTCATTTCAAGTTTAACTTGAAACGACAGCGGGCGGCAATATTTATGTAAAAACAATGTGTCAATTAGAAATATTTTGTGCTCTGAGTTTCACAAGTCTGTGATACCGATACTTAGTCAAGTAGGTATACATATTTCTTTTCCAATATGATTATTAATTTAATACTTATATTTTATACTTTTGAAGATAAGTGACTAGCAATTTACTGATGTAATTAAAGGAACGGAGGAATATGGAGCCCGCTACAATTAAACCAAAAGAAATGGAAACAAATGTGAACAACCAATTTGTATTTATATTGTAATAATTTTAATTTCATACTTTAAATAAATTTACAAAATTTACTCATTCTTTAAAAGATATAAAACCGTTTTTAGTTTTGCAAATCCATAATAAATATATCGCAACGGTGAAAAATACGATCTGTAAATATATCGCTTATCGATTTCGAATCGCAAAAACGTTTCGTAAACGATGTTTTGTATGAACAGCAAACATCATTTTCGTATCGTAAACGAATCGCTTTGTTTAGAGGGTTGCTACAATAATCACGTTGCCATAAAATTGTGTATGGGAAAATTGAATTCAGTTGTATTCTCTGCGTGACGAAATATCTACGTCTATTGTATCTTATTTTGGGAATTAACAACATTGCAGTATATTTTCAGTCCGTTTGGAACAGTTTCAAACCAAGTTTTGTTGGTATAGAATTATTCTAGCAATATTTTTGAAAAAATGTATTGTTTTATTATTTAATTTTTAATTTCAATTAACAAAAGTAAAAAGAAAATAATTTTTTATTTTCATTTTGAGCATAATTTGCATTTTTATTTTCATACCAATTACTATTCCAGTTTCCAAAGTAAGACGGCATGTATTGAATTTATAAAACATATCAACTCATGTCATTCGTAATATTAGAATATGCAACTCCCACTGGGCAAATTACCTGTGAAAGAAGTTTTAAACGATAAATTTATATGTATTTCTAGAGCCGATAATATTTATTATTATTTATTTAAACCAAATTTCACTATAAAATATTAAATCATTGAAATATTTATTCTAGAATTGCCGTTATCGTATAACGAGTGGGCTGTGGATCAAATAGCTTCTTTGAACCAAGCGAGTTGTTTATGAATTTGATTAATGTAAAGATAGCCGCTTGCTTTATTTAATTACATATTTTGCTTAAATTTAAAATGCCTCTCAATAAAAAGAATTTTCTATAAAAACTGCGTTAGCAATAGATTGCTTCAAATTAGCAATCTATGGATAAAATCGTTTTCTTGTGTTGAGCTATAGTCGTTATTACATTAGTAAGGTTTGGTGTTGCTTCATTTAAACATCTAATTTTTGACTCTATAATTTCAATGAAATTGAATTTCAAAGAGAATGACGTTTAAATTAATAATTTTTCGTATTGTGGAAAGCAAAAACTGACTTTTATTTGAATTTTAGTTAAATCTTGAAATAAGAAATGCATTTTTTTAATTCTACCAATTATATTTCTTTCTGTGTGGGCTTTCACAACCAACCGATTCCCTTTCTACAGTCCTTTTCAGCTTCAAATTTCTTAAGAGCCTGATGCATAAGCGGCCAGTTTTATCAGATGCGGGGCATTCCAAAGGGACATTGCTGCTTAACTGAATTCGACTGAAAAGTCATTGACGTCCACTGGTCGCTCTTCTAATATTTTTCGTCATCAAAATTATTTTCTTACTAACATCAGCTATGCTCTCCTCTGTTTGGGTGTTGATACGATATCTAAAGATTTGGTGACTTTTGATCCTCTACGAAGATATAGGGAATTTAAATATTGTCAGAATCCAATTCATCAATTCTACTCCTTAAATCGCCATTTTCCAAAAGTAATACCTCTTTATTGAACTCATCTTACCATAGACGGGAACTGTTCACACAAATTAAAAATTTTAGTCATGCCAACTCTTGGAATTATGCTTATGGTTTTTTTTGTAATCAGTGCCGAGAATCAATGTGTTTCCGCCAAACCGATTAAAAAGATTTTCAGATTAAGTATTGTATCCTTCTGGAAAGGTGCGAATAATATCGTCAACAAAGTGTTCCAGAAATTTTTCATACAGATGTACTGGATCTTTCGGCGAGTTAAATGTTCAAATCTTCATCATCAACAAATCCACTCTGAGTCATGTAGGACTATATCAGCGATTTTTAACTTATTGCTTAAACACATCGGTCATGTCGCAACAACATTCTCAAGAAGAATCTTTCTGGACGACTGATGTTACTGATGCGTGAATTAATTGTGTCTGCTGCTCTTTGTTTAATCGTCCACGGTGTAATTCTGTGAATTGATTGATTGATTAAGAAATCTGATGAAAGTGGCATAATGAATTATAGACCTATATCTTTAAACAGTTCTGGCACACACTTTGCAGCATGGTTTTTTCTAATCGTTCTACTACTAGTAACTTAATCGATATGTCCAACTTTATTTTTACTAACGGGACGGATAGGTAGACTGCATTTACCCTGATTTTGAAAAGGTGTTTGATTCCGTATTTCACAGAATTTTACTTAATAAATGTGCCCATATGGGTCTCCCTGGGCAAATTCGTAATTGGCTACAATCATATTTCTCGAGGTGTAAACAACTGATAGATGAACGTTTTCTCTGCCGTTCTATCTACATAATAGTTACTTTATGCTGTTGATCTAAAAATCTTCACCAGTGATAATGGTACTGATCACTGCTTTAGACTTCAGTCTGATTTGTTTGGCTTCGATCAACATAAATACTCCAAACAACATTAATGACATTGTTTTACTTATGGTTTTTTATATCACTAAACTCAAATTTGATCTTCATTTAGCGGCCGCCTGTGCAAAAGAACAACTACTTGGGTTTATTCTAAGACGTGGAACGTGGGAAAGAATTTTGTAATAATCCTAATGTTTTTATTAGAATCTTGTAAGGCTCAAATTGAGAGGGTTCAGTGGCTTACAGTCAACTTGCAGCCTTTTTAATGAACAAGTGTACTACGCCTTCCGGTAGTCGTGTCAGGCTTAACATATTTGAACGGCAATTGCTTGGGACTAGAAGAAGGTTACTGCTTGTTGAAACGTTCCGAAACGATCTTTTTGAAGTTGGATGTACCATTCCACCCTTCCATCCTATTCAAGAACTAATCTTGGCTTTGCGAACCCTTTATCTACGTGCCAATCAAATCATATAATGAGTTTTTTCTTGATTGCGATTTTTTCTTGCTTTCTTTCAATCAGCTTAGATCTGCGGTCCTTAACTCTCCTCCTTAACTGAATATCATCATCGCATGAAATTTTTTTGTCTGAATGTTCAGTACTGGAAAATGGTGCCTTCAAATGTTCTGACAGGTTCATCCTCAAAATCTTGTTCAGTAATATTTGCCATTGTGTTAGAATTAGAACCGGTTTAAACAGTTTATCAACGTCTTGAGGTAACAAACGTCTAACATTAATTATACGATTGTATTTAGTGTTTTTGAACACCCCTGGTAAGAGACCTGTCCAACATGCATTCAGTGGTGAAGGACTGTCATAGCATAAGCTATTGTTTTATACATTCTAGGATTGAAAATTAATTCCAAGCTTGTGTGAGTGATTTATTCTTTTCAGACTCTACAGTCTCCAAAATAGGCTGAAAAATCAATCGCACGTAGTATTATTTAAAAGTTGAAATCACACCTTAATCCAACGGGGCTGTATTAGTGATTTAGTATTCGCTGGTATCAATAAAATCTTCATAGCTGTTTTGTAGGTTCGAGAGCATTATCTAACAGAAATAAAACTTTGAAACATAACCGTTTCTTGGTAAGCTAGTTTTCTATATCCGGCACAAAACAGTATCAGCCGTCATCCAAACTATTTTATTGGCTCGCCAGTAAACAGGCAGCTTTAATTTATTACAGTTTTTCAATGAGTGACGATTCAACGATTTATTAATAAGCCTTGGCTTCATGATACAATCTCCTGTAACGGGCGCTTGTCATCCCCGTTACAAAATACATATAAATAATTTTCTAGAAAATAAACTAAGAAAATTGCATCCCACTTTTGAAGATATTTTTTTACAAAAAAAAAAATAAAAATCTCAATGACAATGTCCGGGTGCAGTTCCCATTCTAATTACGTTAGTTGAGTTGTATAAAATTTGGTTGTACAACAAATTAACATAAAATTCTATTAATTCTAGTGGCACGTGCCCATACAAATCTTATTTCCATTTACGTTTATTTACGAATTTATTTCTGCAAACCAAAGTGTAGGCTCAAGTTTCATTAAATAAACGTAAATACATTTTTCTCTTTTTGTTGTTGCGCACGCGATTTTTGTTGTTTATTTAGCGTTTATTCACCTGTGGCTATTTGAACCCAAATTGAATTAATTTTTTTTTTTTTTTTGTATGCAAGTTGGGCAGTTCATGTGTTTACACATGGAACAAAAACGTGCAAATAATGTGAAAATAATTTTTCTTTTTTTGGTCAATCAGTAGAAAAATCGTATTAAAACCTTACTAACATTTTATTAGAGACATATTCAGTATTTGGTGTTTATACTGAAGTACCGAAGTTTTTTTTTCTGGAAAGTATCTAATAAAAATCAAATGCATACTAACTAAAGGGCACCGACTGGTCGGAGGTCTGTCGACAGCCTCGCAAGAGGCAGCAAGGGAACATATGGTGTTAACCACCATATCCGCTTTTCTGTCGACAACGCTCGCCAGTCTTCACTAAACTAATACTGTTAGGGACCAATGGCCACTAAAACCACGACCAGTGGTCAAATTTTAACTATTTCACTCACCGTAAAGTTTAGGGTAGCCATGCTATCCTAAGTGAAACATTTTTTTTTTTACTGTTTTCATCACCCCTTTCCGAGTTGCAATTGACAGCTCACGTTTTGGGTGCGTTAGCCCCACCAAAAATCATCCAAAATTTAAGCAATGTGCTCATAATTTTCCTTAGGCGGCTAACTAAACTGTGTGGTACCTTACCCACACCAATCCCCTACCTGACTAAGCTGTAGGAATCATGCCGCCGGTATCACCAAGCAAGTAGGATAAATTCGATGTAATGAGTGGAAGCTGGCTTTCAGTAAAACTCTACTCTTTACACTCCCTTTACAATTTGTACGAACAAATTGTCCTTAATCACCGTTTCTCTGCCAGTAGCAGTGAAATATCGTGAAATATTGTGAAATGCATATTGTGAAACAAATATTACCTTTTTTTAATTAAAAACTCACCTAAATAATCACAAAATCGTACTTGGGCTAATTTGTGTTTTTTGGTCCTTAAGGCAAGTACTCAATGTTATATATTCAAAGTTATTTAGAGATTAAACTCTTAAAAGGAGTTTAACTTTCGATATTGGTTTTTCAGTCAAAATAAATTTCCTTAAACTAAGAATAATTTAACCATCCATTTTGCACTGGCTAATTATTTAACTAAAATTAAACTGATGTTTTCGAAAAATAATTTATTGCTACACTAACCGGTTCGATGCAGTACAAAAATTATAATAATCTACTTCCCCACAGGGGGGAAATTTGTTAACCAAATAAAAAACAATATTGAAAAAATCTTACAGATTTAATGTAAGCTTATCGGTTAGCTAAACCTATTTTAACCGTATTAATTGAAATAACGGTGCTTAAGATAGCTAATATGGAACATCTAATGTTGTTTTTTCAAAATTTATGTAATTTAAAGAAATACGTGCCTAGGTCATGTTTTGACTGCTTTCGACTTCATTTAATGAATGATGTTTTGGCTTCGGAGAAGCAGGAGTTCCGAAATCTCTTGGGTCGCTTTGGTAGGCATAACTAGTTTGATTTATATTAAATGTTTTAAAAATCAAAAGAAATCATTAAGTCTTTCGTTGGTTAAAAAAATGTATACGTAGTATTCATTAATTATGTTGGAAGTACCTTCTGAAGAGTTAAGAATATTATAAACCACTTGTTTTGTTGTGACCTACAATACGACAAAAGTAATTTAGTGTCGAATGGTCACTAACATTTAACCAACCCTTCTGTCTCCCTCTCTTTCTCTGTCTCTCTCTCTCTCTCTCTATATATATATATACATATATATACACACACATATATATATATATATATATATATATATATATATATATATATATATATATATATATATATATATATATACCGGGTGTTTCTTTTAAACTGAGACGATCAAATATCTCGAAAAATAGCCACTCTACGGAAAAAATGTCCATAATCAAAATTTAATCATACCGCGGGGGAAATACATTAGTGCAAAAAAATAGTCCCCCACCCCCCGCTTTGTAGGTGGGGCGGGGGTAACTTTTAAACTAAGATAGGAAGCCATATTTTTTATTGCAGATACGGATTCTACGACTAAAAGTACGTATAATTAGAATGAAATATTTTGTTCGGTTCATGATAGATGGCGTTGTAATCGACAAAATTCAATTTTTTCAATTTCTTCTTCTTAGAACACACGCATTCGATTCTGCAATACGTTTGAAATAAAAAACATCACGTTTTCATTGGAAATACTCGAAATTCGTCATCAAAACACTTTATTTAGTTTCGTAAATCACATTTAACGTTTGTGTTATTTCTTATTTTCATGTTTTTCGTAATTGCAAAATAAACGATAAAATACTTTAGAATGGACCGTTTAACTGTGCCAGAGAAAATTGAAATGGTTCTGGTTTATGGAGAAGCTGGCAGAAATCTTGAAAATGCTGTTGCTATTTACGCTCAACGTTTTCCGGATAGGACTCGTTCACGTGCTTCATTTGGCCGTACTATCAAACAATTTATTACTTATAGAAATGTTCAACCGAAAAAGAGGACCCGTAGAGCAACAGTCACTGGAGAAAATAATGAAATTGCTGTATTGGCTGCAGTGACTCATAATCCTCATGTTAGTACACGAGAAATAGTTCGCGATTCCGGATTGTCCCTCACCAGTGTTTGGAGAATGTTAAAACGGCACAAGTATCATCCATATCATGTGTCTTTACACCAAGATCTTCATGGCGCTGATTTCCAAAATCGGGTAACTTTTTGTCAATGGGCACGTGAACAAATACAACAAAACCCCAATGTTTTTCGTTGCGTAATGTTCTCTGACGAATCGTCTTTTACAAACCATGGAACGGTTAATCGACACAACATGCATTATTGGAGTGTTGAAAATCCACACTGGCTTCGCCAAGTTGAACATCAGCGCCCTTGGACTGTCAACGTGTGGTGTGGAATAATTGGCAACCAACTCATCGGCCCCCACATTATTGAAGGCAACTTGAATGGTCAAATGTACCGAAACTTTTTGGAAAATGAACTGCCAATATTACTTGAAAATTTGAACTTAGAAGTGAGACGGAACATGTGGTTTCAACATGATGGTTGTCCTGCACACTATTCGTTGGTAGCACGTCAGGTACTTGATCGTGATTTCAATGGTCGCTGGATCGGTAGAGCTGGTCCGATAAATTGGCCCGCCAGATCACCAGATCTTACTTCGCCAGATTTCTTTTTGTAGGGCTATCTCAAAGACAAAGTTTACAAACAAGAACCAACAACACGTGAGAACATGATTGAGCGAATCAGAAATGCGTGTGCTGAAATTCAACCAAACACACTTCTCAGTTGTGTACAATCATTGAAAATGCGTATTAATAAGTGCATTGAAGTCGCAGGCCATCATTTTGAACACTTATTTTAAGCTAAAATTATTTTATTTACCTGCCATTTACATTAATAAATTGTTTTGATGACGAATTTCGAGTATTTCCAATGAAAACGTGATGTTTTTTATTTCAAACGTATTGCAGAATCGAATGCGTGTGTTCTAAGAAGAAGAAATTGAAAAAATTGAATTTCGTCGATTACAACGCCATCTATCATGAACCGAACAAAATATTTCATTCAAATTATACGTACTTTTAGTCGTAGAATCCGTATCTGCAATAAAAAATATGGCTTCCTATCTTAGTTTAAAAGTTACCCCCGCCCCACCTACAAAGCGGGGGGTGGGGGACTATTTTTTTGCACTAATGTATTTCCCCCGCGGTATGATTAAATTTTGATTATGGACATTTTTTCCGTAGAGTGGCTATTTTTCGAGATATTTGATCGTCTCAGTTTAAAAGAAACACCCGGTATATATATATATATATATATATATATATATATATATATATATATATATATATATATATATATATATATATATATATATATATATAAATATATATATATATATATATATATATATATATATATATATATATATATATATATATATATATATATATATAAATATCTTTCTGCATGTTTAAAATTTTTAATCTAATATTTACAACTCTATGGTACGCTCATTAAATTTAACTAAAAAATAAACTTAACAATCACGCATATATAAATTTTAATAGAAGAATGAAAGCAAAACAGTCGACGAGTGAGGGAGTTTCAAATGAATACGTAAGGAAAGAAAACCCATTTTCCAACAAAAAACAAAAAAAATAGAAATTCCTTTTATTTCTTTTTATGATTATTACCGACACACTTTGTTGTTAGTCGAGCCAAAAATCTACTCAACGAGCTTTATATGTACAATGTATTACGTTTATGTTGAAAAAAATCAAAAAAAAAAAAAAAAAAAAAAAATTAACACAACACACAATATAACCTAAAATTATATTATTATTTACAAAAAAATAAAGAAAGTGCTAGGAAGTTATAAAATTTAATTCCCTTTTTCAAAAGCAAATTTCCTTTTCGTTGCCTTCATCCATTATCTTAGTATGATTTTTGTTTTAAGTATTTTCAGCTCTATATAGACATATAAATAAGTATTTTTATAAAAACGTATGTACAACAGTATCACAAACATAACGGATTAATAATATATGTTATAATATATAAAAGACAACATGACAACACAACAATCTTAAAACACATAAAACGCGAATGGTGTTGCGCTGTGCTTTTAAAATCTGAAAATTATATTAGAGCCCTTTTAAAACATAAAAGCTAATAATCTCAAATAAATTTGAGTATTAATAGATCTGTAAAATATTTATAATATAGCAAACATCACATCCGACTCAAGAAAAATTAGATTTGCCAGTCACATTAATTGGATGGTATTAAATAGAGATAAGCATCTTCTGAAAAAAAAAAAAAAAAAAAAAAAATCAAATAATTGTGTTTACTCAACGTTGACAGTTTTGTTTATCGATTTGACTTTACTATGTTATGTTATTGTCTGGTAAAATATTTTAGCATGACGTCAGCCCGATTTAATCATTATACATATACGAGGCATCATAGATTTTATTGGAAAATACGAAACGAAATACAAGGAAATTTATTGTACGATAGACGTCTGTTATGGAAACTGTATATTTTATATGGGTTGGTTAGGGCATGACATATAGTAGATATTGTTTATGCGATATCGATTGGAAATTAGCTGTATGAATTTTGGTTTCGTAATTTTTATATATCTATGTTGCGTGGGTATTTCTTTTATTTGGCTATCATGATCCAGAACCGAAAGCAAATGAAATTTATTTTTATCCCTTTATTATTTTTATTATTAATTTAATTAACTATGCGTGTTACACAATTTTGTCATATTTATAATTACCTAGCAAACTCGTAAAGTAGGATTGAGCTCATAATGGTAAAAATAGAAAGTATTATACCGGTATCCAGAATATTGGCTATTGAGAATATTTTTTGGCCGTATTCGAGGCATGTTCAATATGTTAGTATTTTTTTTTATTCTAATTAAATTCTTCAAAAACGAAAAAGCAAAAATAATTTAATTTTGTTTTCACAAACATATATAAGGTATTTACAATTCACTTGAGCCAGAGCCCTCTGTATATATAAGAGCTCTAATGCTTCTGCCATTTTTTAAAGGTGCTTTCTATAAGAGGTGTAGATTTTGCGATGTTCCATGTAAACCAGTGTAAAAAAGACTTTTTTAAATTTACATTTTCTAAATAAAAACTTGTTATTTTCGGCCAATTTTTTTTTACCCATTTGTAGATTAATAATTTTATTTAGACATATGTGAAAACCAAACTTGGACTCTATCAATTAATCCGTAAAATATAATTTAAATTTCCATTATTTTATTCACAACTACAAACAAATCTACAAAAGCTTTTTAAACGAGCAAAATTATATCAAAGCATTCCTAAATATACAAACCGGCAGGTTCAGATCAATTTTTAAAGAAGCTTAATTTAAGGGGGATACATTTTACGATTTCCCTCCCATAAGGACCCATGTAAAATTGAACATTTTTGATTAAAATTTTATGAATGAAAAATACTCGTAACAGAAAATATTTTTAGGTTTATATTTAAATCAAACCTTTGAGTATAGCATATTTTAAAACCAATAACTTAAATTTAGTAATTTGATTAATATAATTAAAACATTAACACTATTAAAACTTCTTACAGTGACGTAAGATCTTACTTACTATTTGTCAAAGACTTTAAAATACAATAGGCTAGAAATAAAGAAACTACGCACAACCACTGTTTAATAACAATAAAAACTAAATGGTTTGTTTACATGAAAGAAACACAAGTTTATTTCTCCTCTTTAGTTTAACCTCTTTGCTGTTTATCGACATTTTTTTATTATAAAAAACATGAACGAAAGGTGTGGCGTCATGAGGTGTAAGGATGCGTTTTTAAATAAAGGGGTTTTAGTAAAACATTAATTAAATATCTATAATCAAGATTTTATTAATTGATTTTCAAATCATATATTTATCAATTATTCGTCTTGATAACGTAGAAATCAAAATTCATTTTTGTAAGATTTTTCATTTAAGAAAAACGATATTAAAAACATAACTTTCCAAATGATTTGTATAAAAAATCCATTTTTTTTTGTCTTTCTATCCCCCTTGTGTTAAGTTTGAATTTTATCCTGGCGGCTTGTTTATCTAGGAATGCTTTGAACATATTTAATATGGTGCGATTCTGGGTACGTTTAGCGTGTATACATTTTGATTTTCTATTGGAACGACAAGGATGTCTATTGTTCTCATGTTTGGTATTTTTACACATGTTTTTATTTTTATTTTATCTTGTTGTTACCTTTTCGTTTATAGGTTTTGCACTCCAAATTCAACCGTTTACAAATCAGGTTCACCAATTTACAATTCAAATTCATATTTATTCAAAACATATTCATCCTTTTCCAAATTAAATTCATCTTTATCCAAAACAAATTCATTATTTTCCAAATCAAATTAAATCTTTTCCAAATCAAATTCATCATTTATGAAAATATCACATTAAAATTAAAAACATCGGATTGAAGTCCTTTGACTCTCTGATAATTCTTATTTAGACTTTTTGAGATTCTTTGTGACCAATATTTTTGAGATTATTTCGAAATTCAGTGATGAACCAGTAAAAACTTAATTGTTTGTACTGGTAAGCGGGAGGGAACCTAAACTTGCCTGGCACTCTAAATGTCTAATTCCTAATAAAAATTCTACATTTAAAAATGTTGTAAAAATTTTCTAAATATCAGCATTCTTAAATTTGACGAATTTCTAAGTTAATACTAACTTTAAAGAATTAGATCTTTAAACTCACATTTTTCATATTTGCCTTCGCAAATCCGCAATAATAAATATTCCAAACTCCAGAAATCTTAAATTTCATAAAATCCTTATTTAAGCTTCTAAAACTTTTCGCTTTCTGAATTCCTGACACAGGGTAAATTTTAGAGTGAAGTTCAGCGTTAGTTTTAGAGAGGGTTTTCCAGTGAATTTTAGAGTGATTTCTTGGGTAGGTTGAATTAAAGGGTATATTTCAGGGTGAATTTTAAGTTAAATTTTTGGGTTAATTTTATAGTGACTTGTAAGTTGAATTGGTTGACTTGACTGAATTTCAGAATTAATTTGTCGTAATATTAGGAAGAATTTTAAAGTAAATTTATAATGAATTTGATAGAGCATTTGGATTGATTTTGGTTTGAATTTTAGGATGAACTTTAAGGCTTTGTTGTACGATTAAGTTACAACGCACCGTAGTTTTAAGGAAAATTTAAAGCTGAATTTTTAGTTAACAAGACATTATATGGTAAATTTGGGAATGAATTTTAAGTTAAATTTAGATGAACTTGGGATCCATTCTACAGTGAATTTTGCGATGACATCTAAGGTGAAGTTTATAATCAATTATAGGCCGAATTTTAAGGTGAATTTTATTCCCATATTATAGTAAAAGTTTATTTATTATACATATATGTATATTAACTTGTTATTTTGTACCTAAACTTTAATTACAGTAAATTTATTAAATTAAATAAATTATGTTGGTTTTATATCGTCTACGGTTGAATTTGATTTGGAAAAGGATAAATATGTTTTGAATAAAGATGAATTTGATTTGAATAAAGGCGAATTTGATTTGAAAAAGGATGATTATTTTTTGGATAAAGGTGAACTTGATTTTCAAAAGGATGATTGTGTTTTGTAAAAGGCTGAATTTGAAGTGCAAAACCTATATATCTAAGTAGATCAGACAAAGATATCCATGCCGTTTTGTTTTCTATTTTCGTGTTTGCCCATTTTTACTTTTAAGTGTTCTTTGTCACTTTTAATTGTTTTATATTGGAAAGCCAAGGATGATTCTGTTGGTTTATATTTTTTTATAAACTGTTTTTGTTTGTAGTTGTTGAAAATGAAAAGGTTTTCTTTTTTCAATTTATTTTTAAATGCAGAGATATTTTCTTCTATGATTTTGAAACCAGATCTATGAAACATATTAAACATGCAAAATATCAAAAATTTTATTACATTAAATAGAATTTTCATTAATAAACTTATAAATCAAAACTACCAATTTTACATTGGTTCTTACGCGAAACCGAAAAATGTTCACCTCCTGTAGAAAGCTTGAATTTCTACCTTACGGCTATGATATATAGTATGTGAGATGGCTATTTATTTTAATCCGTTAGAACGCCCGTTCGTTATTTTAAATTGTATTTGTCACTTCGATTATGCGTTGCCGCATAACTGCTCGGTCTGATTTTCTCTTTCATAAACCATTTCTTTAAAATAACACTACAGAAAAAATCTAAAGGATTTTGATCAGGAGACCGCGGTGGCCATGGAATAGTTCGGGCTGCAGCCTCATATTTCGAAGTGTTTGTTGTGACACGTCATTAAGTAATGCAGACATGGCATTTTGTTGGAAACAAAGATAAACTTCCACGTTCATCCGACGTGGTAGTTTAAATGGACCAATCAATTTTATATCAAATTTTCCCGCCAATATGTTAGTTATCCCAATGTTGTTTTGGTTCTTTATTGGTGATTTAAATTAGTTGTAACCTGAATGTTTGAATCAACTTTACGAACCAATTGATAGCGGACCCTAAATAGTAACTATTATACTATTTAGTATATTATATATAAATTCTTAATTATGATATCTGAAATATTTTCATAAATTAGCCGTAACTTGCATGCCAGAAACATCTCTGTGAATCAATTAGTGGTTGTTCGTAAATGGTAACTATATTAGGCGGGACATGCATTTCGGAACCAATTAGTTTGGGGCGACAAATCCGTTGTGGATATTAATGTGAAAACCAATTCACAACTATAACTTTCTATAAAAAATTTCCCAAATCTATCGACCTTTTCAGAAACAATTACGGGTTGTTGTAATTCTGTCACAACCAGTTATTGGTTATGGAAAACTGACTAATTGCAAGATGCTAGTTGGGCGGCTACTTTGAAGTATTTTTTAAAATAAAATTTAAAAAAATATATTTTCGATTAAATTTAATTTTATTATTTTTGCAAGGAATATTAATTAATTTGGATTCTTGTGGAAAATAGTGAAAAGTTATACGGCTTAGTATAGGTAGACAGGTTTCCATAGGTTGAATTAAGAGAATTTAATCCAATTTCGATCTGATGAGCCTATGATGATAATGAAAAAATCAATCTTCTAATCAGGTCACGGCGACTGGACTGATTGTACCATAATTTACATTCTACTTATACGGAATGTACTGTGCAGGTTATATTATCAAATTCTAACTACTACGCTACTTCTATTATCGCAGCACTAAGAATTGAGTTTATTTTGACAACGCTACGTATTGTTGTTTTCATTATATTCAAAAAGTTAAATAGATGAGGAAAAGTGCATACATATTATCCATATATAAAATTGATGCGGACATACTAAAACTTTTTCTTTTCTTTCAAAATGTTACTATGATCTTATAAATTTTGAACAACTTTTACGAACAATTTTAAACAGGTTACTTTTTTCGATTTTTCCATTCTTTTTCACAAAAAAAAAATTGTGGCTTGCGGTAAATAGTATTAAATAACACATTTTGAATAGGCATCTTCTTAATGTATAGAAATCATCAAAAACACATGCTTTTATGCCCGAAACCTGTGATAAATATTTTTTAGTACACATTTTTGACATTTATTTGAAAAAACCGAATACACCCAAATTATCACGGTCTTTTGCTATGATAATTTTTGACAAAAACAGAATATGTAATTGTTCGGTCGACATTTAACATGGTCGCCTTAGCATTTTATATCATCGAAACAAAATGTCAACTAGTCAATGATTATTTTATCGTTTGCAGCAACTTAATAATTGAAACATTAGCATTTTATGTAAATAACAGGAAATACATTCATCTATTTATTGACAAATTCAAAATCTAATGTTCCAAGTGGCAAATATACCACTTTGAGAGATAAGAAACTTCGACTTTAAAGATTTGATGTTTATATTAATTCCCACCTCATCTTGCATAATCTGCTACGAATGAGCTTTAGCTCAAAGTATATTGTGTAAGTGGGGTTGGTTCTACCTTTATAAATTGGTTGTAAATAAGTAAATAAATAAATAAATAAATAAACATGATAATTTCCCATTTTCAACTGCAGCAGCTTGAATACAATTATTTTTTCTAGTGTAAACTAAATGTTCTTATTTATATTGCATATTGATCTAGTGAGTAAATGTGAGAGCTGCCACTATCGCCTGACAGATTATTGAAACTATTATAGAATTTGAATTGATCGTTTGAATTAAAACGTTGAATTGTGTGCACCACATCGTTAACGATATATGGTATTTTAATCCGTAACAGAGTTGCCTCCAATATTTTTTAGTTTGCGTTGCAATTCTGATTTGAGGACCTTCCCATTTTCTGTATAGGAACCTAACTATCGTATTAAAACTATCGTAAAACTGTTGCATTATGATCCTGTTATACTACGCCCTAATCAATACAGCCCTACGCTACAATATATAATATTAGACGAAAGCCAATTCGATGCCTATAAAAAAAAAGGATTGCTTGCCATTAAAATCAAATAACATTATGACAGAAGGGGAAATACTTCAAAAAATTATTACACAATTCGGGCAGCGTAATAAAAGTTTGTGAATGAAAGGGAATATTTTTCAAATAAATGTCAAAAATTTGTACTAAAAAATATTTATCACAGGTTTCGGTCACAGTCTAAATGTTAATCAGCTACTAGTTTCCTATTGTACTAAATGAAAATGGCAGTAGAGTAGTACTAAAAATTAACTTTAGTATGTTTCCATGCTGAAATAAAATTGTTGGAAATGTTGTGTAATTTAATCAAATGAATTAAAAAAGTCCTACTGGGTGAAATTAAACTGAATTAATTGCAGTTTAACGACCAAAATCTATTGAGATCTATCGAGATTAATAAAAAAACACGACTATTGTTTTATTGTTTATATAGCATGCTTTGAAATTTATGGCAGGAAAAACAAATTTTACCGAAAAATTCTCATGGCTTACCACAACTCATATAGCTATGTATAATAATTTGTAGTAGCGTTTGCATACATTTAGGCGTATCATAAATTTGCCATGTACTTTTTTGTCTAATTACTGTAATAACTATGGTCACTACATGAATACTAAAAATAATACTATGAAAATTAAAAAACCTAAAATTGGAAAGATGAAAACACTTTATTAACACTTTAGTCCAGTGCGTTACCAATAAACCACCAACCATAGTAAAAATTTAATTTAATTTTCATAGTTATATTGTTACGTCACAGACAGAGTCTGGGCTTTTCTTATACATATCACTATTTGGAGTAATTTCCTTACTATGTATCTACATATGTCCCTATAATTCGTAACATTTGGCGCAACTCAATGCCAAAATACAAGAAACTGTTTATTTTTAAAAAATAAATAAAATCAAACAAGCCTAAAATCATGGTGTCTGGTGGCAACAATTTTTTTTTTAATCGACCAACTTACCTTGATTTAATACTAACAACAACGCCATTTCTTCGACCACATTGATTATCGACCGAGATAATTTTGTTAGCTAATCTGAATGTTTGAGAAAGTGACCGTTAGAAAATCGGATTTGAATTTAGAATAATTTTTATATATTGTTGTGGTGCATATGCTCTTATGAGTATATCAAATTTTGAAAAAACTCGTGAAATACATACATACAATTTTAAAATTTTTTTTTATTTTGAAATTTTTAATTTTTTCAATTTTTTTTTTGATTTGTCTTGAAAATAACAATTTTTTTTTTAATATTTTCGAATTTTTTAAAATATTTTAGAATACAAATTTCCAATTTTTTTTTAAATTTTCAACATTTGGAAATTTAAAGCATTTCAAACTATAATACATTTTTCGAAGGTTTTACAATTTTTTGAAGTTTTTTAAATATGTACACATTTCAAAATACAGTGAAACTTCGTTTATCCGAACTTCTGTTATTCGGAACTTCTATTATCCGGACGAAAAAAAAGAACAAAAAAAAATCAGAAAAAACTATAAAAAAAACCTTTTTTCTTATTTTTTTTATTTTGGATTTTACTCTCTCTCATAATTTTTGTATAAAAAACATTATTTCTAAAAATATTATAGTGTAATATTGCGTTTTTATAAGAGACCTCGAATGTCCGGCAAATTCGATTATTCGGAAATTTGATTCCCCGAAGGTTCCGGATAAAAGAAGTTCCACTGTATTCCAAAACTTTTAAACAGCTGAGAAATAATGTTAAAACACGATATGTTAAAGAAATATATAAATGTTTCGAAAATTTCAAAAAATTCAAAAAGTTTTAAATACTCGAAATTATTAAAAAAAAAATTCAAAATTTTTATAAAAACTTTAAAAAAATTGGAAACTTTTATAAGAAGTATTTCGAAAACTACAGAACATTTAAAAATTATGCGTTTTTATTAACATTTTGAAATTTTTGTGAAAGTAAAGACACTTAAGATTAACTCCTTAGTAACAGATGAAAGACCTCTCGTTAAGTGTTAAATTTGTACCCATTTCAGACTTCTAGTTTTAATCTAGTTTTTTTTTTTAATTTTAATTTTAAATTTACTTACATTTTCACGTAAGCGAGTTTTTGATCCCCTTCATTTCAAGGTCCGGTCACAATTTTTAGATTCAAAATTCCTTTACATATTGGCGGGACTAAAAAATATTAGGTAATTAATTAGTGCAACAAAATTATATTTTGGTTAAAATTGCCAAATTTACATTAAACATTTCAACAACATTTAAGGAAATTAACAGAAGAGAATATTGAAAAATTTATTTAACGTATATTATAGGAAAAGTCGTCAAATTTAAAGGCGGTAATTACGTTAAATACAGGAAACTTTAATATAAATTTTAAAAACGTTTTTTTTGACCGCTCGTGGTAGGTTTAGTCTTAAAATCGATAACATCGAGTTACAGCCGATTACAAAATTATCATATTTTTATAAAGAACGGTTTAACTTTTCAAAAATGTATGGTTTACGAACAGAAGGTGGCAAATGGCAATATTAATTCAATTTTAAAAGATTTCTTCAATTTCGGAAAATGATGTAATTTGGAAATTTAAGGGCAACACTTGAAAAGCGTTAACGAAGACATTAAGCTTTACAGTGAATTATTATAGTTTCCCAACCACAATACAACGATTACCAAATAAAAAAAAATTCTTGGCTTAGTGCCAACATAACAATAATTTGCCATATAATTTAGAACAATGTGCCCCCCCCCCCCACACCATATTCTCATTTAAAATTATTTAAGAAAATGTAGCAAAAAACTGCCACATAATCGCAATAAAAAAATTGTAATTTTATGTAAATTCTAAATTAACATATTTTTATGATTATTTGCGTCAAATGACAATACCACGTAGTAAAATTAACTATTTATATTTAATGTTGCAATTAAACAAATAATTTAACAAATAGTACGAATACATTTTTTTTTAAAGTTTTTTATCTGTCGGAATAGAAAAACATATGTTAATGATGCTTATAAACAATAAAAATTTTACTAGCTATTTACATTCTACTGCAAAAATTACTCCACCACAAACCTCCGTACTTTTTACAACTCCACCATAATGTTTTTGTGGTGTTAAAATGAAGAACATATTTTTTTGAATAAAAAACAATTTCATATATTGATGACAATACCAAAATATCGAGTAGCTGTGTCTTAGCAATAAATATCAAAGCATTTAACAATAAAATAAAACAGAAGAATCTCGTCTCGAACTAGAATGTCATCTTGAACAGCGATATTTTTATGCGGTTTATTTATTTCAGTTTTGTTATTTTGATGTCAATTTATTGCAAAAAAAAAAGTCACGAAATGGTTTTTAGTTTTATAATATAGTCGTATATTTTTTAAATATATGTCGCTTTAAGTACACAGCTTTTCGGATACACCAAGCGTAAAATGATGTTTTACTATTGAAAGCATTAAGCTAACAGTAATAATAAATCTTATGTACATTTTATGATATTACGTACGATATCGTGGATTGACCAGTTTATTGCTCTTGTTTAGTGTTTATCGAAAACAATTTGTGCAAAATTTATTTGTTTCGTGTAATGGAAGAACGATTTCAAATTTGAGGTTACTGATAGTAATTCTTTGAATAAATCTTACTCGTTTTACTAAATAATTTGGTCAGCATTTCATTTGCTTGAATAAATCATAAAACCCGATAAAATGCTTTAATAACAAGAATATGTTTATTTGTTCTATATAGCAAGGGCGAAAATGTTTGTTTTATTTGTTCGAGATTGAAAGCAGAATAGTTTTCGTCCGTGGTGCAGCAAGAAATGTTTCTGCACAGATTGCAAACTTATATATTTAAAATGTAATCCTTCTAAAATAAAATAAAATAGAGTACTAATCCGTTAAAATCATATATTGCACTGATACCTCCAAATATTTGTTTAATGTTGCAAAAAATACCACACATTTGAGGTACCTATGCTGCAAAAGGCATGGGGGCGAAACCGTAGAATTTTTTTGAATCAAATTAATTAAATTTCTGCTTGCAATACATAAATAAATAAAGCTTCCAACCTAAATGTTTTAATTTAACAAAAACGCAATTTAATTTACATTTTCGTGGAAAATTTTATTTATAAACCATGTTGTATCAACATAAATTCGTAGATTATATCAAAAACCTATAATGTTAATTAAAAATTGTAAAATGCGGCAAAAAAATGTTTTACAATGTTAGAGTGGTCAATAGGTTTTGACGTAGTGTGATTTAACCGTAGAGCTCGTAAATTTTTAAATATTTTTTTACAACTCAATATATTTTGTAAGCACTTAGAATTATTATTTATAAAACAACAGCCAGTCCACCACTTAGAAACATTATAAAACCATAATTATTATAAATCAACATTTTATATTAATTCCCGTTGGTAATTATATTTAGGGTAAAGAAATGATTGTATTGGTTCTCTAAATATAGTATATCCATATATTTTATTTTTTAGAAAAATTGTATGTACATATCTATGTATACACAAGATAGAATGAACTGCATGACTAGCGTATGGAAAAAATTTAAAAGCTTTCATTATTTTAAATACAAAAATTAAATTACGTTATGTCTGTCAATCACCATATTTTAGAAAGCTGAGTTTACATAAATAATATTGACATATTACGAAAAGCTTATATTAAAGCTATAGACAGTTAGCACTCAGCATAAGTTTTATAAACGTAGGAATGCCGCCATTTTTTGGGGGGGGGGGGGGGATTTTCGCGCTTTAGTGTTTTCTGGTTTCAAACTTACAAAACCGTTTAAAGCCAAAGAAAAATCTAAGGCGATTCATGAAGTGATTTCGGTCTATCGATCTCGAGTGTAATTGAATGTAATTCTAACATATTTTTTAGTTCTGATTTATGGAGAAGATAAAATAATTTATAAGTGAGCGATAAATAATTATTACACACCTTCAGGAGGCGATATAAGCAAATAATTGTATAAAACTGATCATTTTCAATCAAATCACGTCCAATAATCCATATTTCAGACAAGAATATAATCGATGGTAAATTTTTTAACGCATTTAGATTTTATTAAACGTGCTATTCCACAGTCAAGTGGGCTGATAGTAAAATTAAAGGAAGACAAAAATATACATTTGTTGGAAGGGCGAATGAAACAAAAACCATTCTCAGTCAAGAAATAATTGTGTCTGTTAGTAGTGTGACTGCAATAAAAAGTAACAAATTGTGAACATTTTATAGCAGTCACACCAACACACATACATACATAAAATTAGCATATGATGAGAAATATTTCTCGCACACTAATAATTTTATGGTTATATTTGTATACCATTTCTTACTAATTATTGGTTATGTTTTTGTGTGCTGTCAAAATTTCTCTTGAAAATTTTGCTATAAAAAAAACGTTGTCTTTGTCTATTACATAGTGTTTCGAACTTTTTCCTCTTTTCCTCTTTTTTTACTATTAGTCAATTTGTCTAGTGGAATAGCACCTTTATTCAGCGCCTGTTTGATAATTCGCACGGTGCAGTGCAGTGTGTACTGTTTTCTTTATCTCCCTTGATTTATTTTCTAGGGTTACACGAATTAAGAAAAGGCTGAATTAAAAATGTTCATCAACATTGAATTGAAAGTGGTGATTTTATTATGAAGAATTGGAGCTAATCTCAATTTACTTTACTTAATTTAAATCTGTACTAAAAATGTTGTTTTTGACAAAAATTCGAAAATTGAAAAAATGAATTAAGAAACGCCATTTTAAATTCATGTTTTAAACTTCATTTTTGAACACAACATTTTTACAAAAGGCCCATTTTTAATTCAGCCTTTATTAATTCGTGTAGCCATTTTCTAGTGGTGAAATAATGGCGAATTATCAAACAGACCCACGTTTTCAAATATGTAGATAGCTATTCAAAAATAGTAAGCGCTGCGATAGACATCGAAGTTTTTTTTTCCTGCTTATTCATTTATTATTTGATTTATTTTATTGTTATTGTTGTGTTTTTGTTCATTTAGTGTTAGGATCTTTGTAATCTGTTACGGTGTGAAGCCCAGTCGCTAACGGAGCCCTCTGGATACCTGGCGACCTCCAGTTGTAATTAGCCTTACCTGCGTATACGGATCTCTGCGCAGGCGGACCTTTATTTCTCCGATACTCGTGGGAATCAAATGGTAAGATCAAACACAAAAACAAAGGGCACCGGCTCTCCTCAAAAGCCGGTATCAACGGAGGGAGGTACCTCGAACCAGACGGGTGGGGCCTCTAAGGTTGCAAAGGTGGTTGACTCTAGGGCACAAGTCCCGGGAGTTAGCGGTACCAACGCAGCACAGGGGAGTGGGACGAGAGACATTCCTCCGGCGAAAAGGCGATACAGGAATCGCCGCTCGGCGCTCCGAATTCTCGATAAGTGGGCTGCGACCCCCGAGGGGCAGCTTACGGAAGAGCAAAGAAGATCAGTAGCTTGGGCAAGGAGCACTGTGGGCTGCGGAAGCTCGGAAAGGGACCATATGTCGAAAAGACAGCGGTCCCAGGACGAGGTGGAAGTAGTCAACAGCAAGCGGGCCAAGTTGGTGACTGAAAAGAAGCCGAGCTCCAACTCAGGGACAAAGCTGTTCAGCGAGGTCCTGAGGGAGCATGTGTTGATGCTAGCCGTCATTGACGAAAGTCAAGAAGATGGGAGCATCACGGCGGAAAAATGGAGGTTGGTGTATAATGCACTCAACCTCGTCTTTTTAAAGGTCCTGGGTGAAAATCCGGGACCACCCCCATCCTGCAGAGATGCGGGATGGTATCAAGGGCGTGTAAAGATGACTGCATGCTCGGACTCTAGATCTGTGGATCTGTACAAAAAGGCTATAGCCAAAGTAGGGGAGGTGTGGCCAGGCGCAAAGCTTGCGGCAGTTAGCCGGGAGGAAATTCCCAGCAGGCCGCGGGCACGTGTATGGCTGCCATCCGAACCGGCTAGCCCGGACGGGGCTTTGAAAATCATTCAGGCCAGTAACCCGAGTCTTCCGACAGGAAATTGGAAGATCGTCAAGCAGGAGGAGGCCAAGGGGGGCTCGAAATTATCAATCATGGTGATAAATAAGGAGTCCCTTGCCCTCCTTCACAAAACGAAGGGAGTAATTGACTTCGGTTTCGGGTCAATTACTCTCAACGTTTATAAGAAGGATGGGGCGGAAGCGCGCACGGGAGGCCAACCGGAGGACGGTGGCAACCCGCCCAGGCCTGAAGGGGGTACCAGCAGTATGGGGGAAGAAGCTGAGGGTAGGGGGGAGAGTGACCGGCGACCTTGGGAGGGCAAGGACTCTCTCGAAGGATGAGGAGGTGCACATAAGCGAAGGAGCTGGTGTACCGATGGAGGAGGATGTCGACAGCCCGGCCAGACGGGGGGGCACTGACAAGTCCTCTATAGAGGGTACGAGGGGTGGCGAGACGGGCGTATCCGGCGCATCCCAAATTACCGGGAATTAATATTCCTGCGGTAGCAGGAATTTATCATGGAGGTAGGTAGAGGTGAAATGGTTATGATTAAGATAACTCAAATTAACCTTCACCATTCTAAGGCTGCTTCGGCAGCTCTACTCCTCAGGCTGACTAGTTCGGGTGAGGATGTGATACTAATCCAAGAACCTTGGATTAACAACAACAGGATCTGTGGCCTCAGAACCAAGGGGTATAAAATTATATCCTCTAGTAAGTCTGGGAAGATCAGATCTTGTATTCTTGGGAAAAATAATATTAATCTTTTCCTTCTCTCTCAATACAGCAATGGTGACACTACTGCAGTTAGCCTGGAAGTAGGCACTTGTAGATTCTGGCTGGTTTCAGCCTACATGGACCGGGAGAAGGAGGTTCCTCCGGATAACCTGGAGGAGCTGATCCGTAAAGCGGAACAATCAAAGGTAGGTGTGGTACTGGGAGTGGATGCTAATGCGCATCACACTAGCTGGGGAAGCACAGACATTAATGAAAGAGGTGAGTCGCTTTTTGATTATTTGATGAGTACTAACCTTTCAGTGTGTAATATTGGGCGGGAACCCACATTTATTACTAGCAACAGGCAGGAGGTTCTAGACGTGACCCTTGCCTCAAATAATATTCTTCATATGGGTAAAAATTGGAGGGTGGATAAGGAACACTCCTTTTCTGATCATCGATATTTAACCTATAGCCTCGATATTCACCCTGCTACTCGGGAAGCCTTCAGGAACCCTAGAAGGACCAACTGGAGCAAATATGGGGAATTATTGGAGGAAATGTTACCGACGAGGGCTATGGAGCCCCCGACGACCGTTGGGGAGCTGGAGGACATGGTGGCTAGCGTTACTAGCGCATGCAACCGATCCTTTTGCGCTGCCTGCCCACTGGCTAAGCCTAGGGGTAGGCAAAAACCGGTATGGTGGTCCAGGGAACTGGGAACCTATCGAAAGGCTTGTAGGATAGCCTTTAATAGAGCCAAAAATACAAGGGAGGCTCAGGATTGGGACTCCTATAAGGAGAAACTCGGAACTTATAAGAAAGAATTAAGAAAGGCACAAAGGAGGTCTTGGAGAATCTTCTGTGATAATATGGAAGAGGTATCCGAAACCTCCCGCCTTAGGAAGATTCTTTCCAAAAGTACATCTAGTCCTAGTTTTTTGATAAAACCGGACGGATCTTGGACAGCTTCTAGTGGAGAATCTCTGGAGCTTCTCTTCGAGACACACTTCCCAGGGAGCTTTGAAGACCTGTTGGTGCGTTTTAATCATCAGGAATCACTGTCAGTAACCACAGAGGATATCGTAACCAGAAAACGGATCCTATGGGCACTGAGGGGTTTTAAACCATTTAAATCGGCTGGTCCGGATCAAATTATACCAGCGGAACTTCAAAACAACTCAGTAATTATTCTTCCCTACCTGGAAGCTATATTCAAAGGGTATTTGAAGCTGGGCTATATTCCTAGGTACTGGACGGAGGTCAATGTGGTGTTCATACCGAAAGCGGGGAAAAGCTCACATGTCTATCCTAAGGACCTAAGACCAATAACTCTATCATCCTTTCTTTTGAAAACATTGGACAGGCTGCTGGATGTATACATCAGAGATAAAATAGGTGCCAGGAAGTGGGCATCGTCTCAGCACGCGTACACAAAGGGTAGATCTGTGGACACTGCTCTGCACGCCTTGGTGTCTACGATTGAGAAATCGATTAATTCGAAAGAATTCTGTTTGGTGGCCTTCCTGGATATAGAAGGCGCCTTTAATAATGTGAAAGCGGAGGCAATCAAGGAGGGATTGTCATTTTTGGAGGTGGACGTTCCTCTGATAGGGTTAATCAATTATATGCTGGGAAGCAGGATTGTTAGCTCGAAGTTGGGGGACTCCACCTTAAAGAGGCGAGTAACTTGGGGAACTCCGCAGGGGGGGGGGGTTCTGTCCCCTCTTCTCTGGAACATAGTGGTAAACGGGTTACTACTTGAATTGGAGAGAGAGGGTATTGAAGTTATTGCGTACGCAGATGACGTAGCTTTAGCTGTTACCGGGAAATTCCTGGGCACGATTGTAGACGTAATGCAGAATGCGCTTACCATCGTTACGAAATGGGCTGGCAAATGTGGACTTGGTATTAACCCGTCCAAGACAGAGCTGGTACTCTTTACTAAGAAATACAAAATCCCGGTAGTTGTCCCTCCTACCTTAAATGGCACGAGACTTGCTTTTACTGATAGAGCTAGATATCTGGGCATTATCTTGGACAGTAAGCTTAGTTGGAAGCCCAACATGTTGGAGAGAATAAACAAAGCTACTATTGCTTTGTACTCCTGTAGGAACGCCATTGGTCATAGATGGGGTCTGAAGCCGGAGCTGGTACACTGGCTCTACACCGCCGTAGTGAGACCTGTACTCATGTACGGGGTGGGTGTTTGGTGGCCAGCTCTGGACAAGATAACTTACAAAAGTAAGATTGAGAGAGTGCAAAGAATGGCCTGTATGCTTGTTAGCGGGGCATTGAGGTCGACACCGACAAGTGCCTTAGAGGTTATGTTGCACCTTCTTCCTGTCGACATTTTTGGCAAACAGATGGCGGCAAATACGGCTGTACGACTTGCAGCCGTCTCTCAGTGGAGGTGTCTTAGTATAGGACACTCTACTATCGTCAGATCGTTGAAGGATGAGCTGGCGAATCTTGACTACATTAAACCTACTCTACGCTTCGAAAAGCGATTTCGGACCTCCTTCCCTTCAAGGGAATCCTGGAGGGATAGACCGTCATCGGAAACTGAAGCGTTGCAATTCTTCACAGATGGCTCCAAGCTAGACGGCAAAGTAGGAGCTGGAGTATTCTGTGACAAATTAAATGTAAATATTTCTATTCGTCTCCCTGATTACTGCAGCGTGTACCAAGCTGAAGTCGTAGCGATTGAGGAGTTCATGACGTGGTTGAAGCATAATGTGTTATCCTCAGATGATATCACAATCTATGTGGACAGTCAAGCGGCGATCCGGTCGTTAGAATCGGTGTCTTTGGCGTCACGGGTGGCGTTGAGTTGTCACTCATCTCTAAATGAGATGGGTGAGCATTTCAACATCCAGGTAGTCTGGGTCCCAGGTCACTCGGGCGTCATGGGGAACTGCAGGGCAGATGAACTTGCTAGGCATGGTACGACTCTCCAGCTGCAACCGGAAAGGGCAAGTCTGGGGAGGCCTATCACATCGCTGAGACAAGCACTTGGGAAGCAGGCGCTATCCTCAGCGGGGGAAAGGTGGTCTAACACCCTAACCTGTAGAGTTGCAAGACAAGTTTGGCCAAAGCTGGACTTGGGGCGCACTGGGGCATTAATATCCTTACGAAGACGTGAATTAAGAACGGTCGTAGGAATACTCACGGGACACTGCCTTTTTGGAGAACATGCAAGAAGGCTGGGTCTGGAGGCTAATGACTTCTGCAGAAGCTGCTTGGACGAAGAGGAGGAAGAGACGTTGGTCCACTTCCTTTGCTCGTGCCAGCATTGGCTCTCAGAAGGCACAAACACTTAGATAAGTTCAGGATGGACTGCCTCTCGGATCTCGAAAACATTAAAGTGCGGGACGTCTTACGCTACATAAGTAGCTCGAAATGGTTCCAATAGGGGTAAAAGGAGATACATCCTGTGGTATCACAATGGACCGTCACCGGTCGAAGTGTGCGTAAGCAGCGACTCCAACCTAACCTAACCTAACCTACGGTGTGATACAATCGCACATTATATATGTATATGTGCAGGTTTAAAAAGTCAGTTTTTGACCGAATTTAAGTTTCAAAAATATTCATTGGTTTTGCGATAACTAAGCTTGCAGAGCCAACCACGTTAGGCAACAGAAATGAACAATCTGAATAAGTGTGCTAGTTTTAAAAAAATTGCAAGTAGGCAGTATCGAGTACTGACAGTATTGCGGCAGATGATGCAGAAGAAACTATTACGGCCATTGTAACAGCTAATCTGAGATTGGAGTCAAATAAATTTTCAAGCACAACTGAAACAACTTTTGCTCATGCAACTAGCAATGAACCCATATCAAAAATTGTGCCAATTGTTGGGGTTCCGGTGTCATACCGGTTGCAATACCAACTAATATCAAATTTGATTAGAACAATAAATCATCTTTGATTTGTTAGCTTGCATCGCAAACAAACAAAAGCTGATATAGATGCAACATCTTCGCCTAACAACAACTTGAAGAATAAATAAAAGCTTATTTATCAAAATATTAGAAGCCTTAGGCAAAATTTAAATTTACTTTTAGCTAACATTGCTGCACTTGACATAATGCCGCAAATAATTCTTCTATGAAAGGTTTGGGTTGAAAAATATGAACTTGAAAATTATAAAATCTCTTCGTATTGAGCAGGTGGAGTTGTGGTTTATCTATGGGACGACTTAATGAATAATACTGAATCTTACATCGATGCTACTATAGTGCTGTCTTTTTGGTAGAGAATAATAATATTTTATCAAGGATTAAAGACGGTTATATATTTATGATGTCGTCCTACGTTCTATGTTAAATGTGCCAGCAAGAATAATTTGTAATGATTCTGCTACATGCATAGATCACGTATTTTTTTAGATATTCTTTGGAAATCTGAATTTGAGTTTTGTACCGTCGAAAATTTCTACCAAAATTGAAACATTATTTCTCCTCTGTAAATTATGCAAATTTATATGTTTAGTTGAATAAGGAATGCTGGCTTAATATATATTCTGAAACTAGCGTACTAGAGGTTATGATTATTTTATTGCGAGGTTAACACAATGTATTGATAATAATGCTTCAGGCACGTAGTAAGAGCTAAGGACAGAAGGATTAAGCCTTGGATTTCAGCAATTCTACTTAAAAAACTTGAATCAAAAAATGGTTTTTCTAAAAAGTTATTTAAAAATCCCAGAGATTCTAACTTGTTATTGAAGTTCGAAGTATTAAATAAACGCTTAAAAATGAAACATATGTTGATTTATTGATTGATTTTGAGTGTTAGACCAAGCGTTAAGTAAGATCTCCCGGTTGACGCGATTTATATTTTACTTAGAACTTATTAACAGTAGTTGGGGACGATCTATCAGCTACTTATTCAAATGATTTCCGCCATACTCGTCACTATCGCAACTTGAACTACATATTACCACTAAGATTATAGACGTTTGATCTGTGCTGCGGATGCTGTCCTGTAATGAATTACAATTAACGCCACCAGTTACCTAAATCAAAGTGATAATACACTAATTAGTTTCTAAAGTACGAAGTCCGACCTAGTGTTCCTGTGAAATTAGATGGCAAAAATCAAGACAACACCATTTCTAAACTACCTGTCCGCTGGGTGCTTAAATTTTCTGGAAATCTGTTTTAGGTTCCTTCGATATTCTGAAAATCCAGATAAAATTTGTTAATTATCACTAGGAACTATTTTAAAATAAACTAAAAACTATTAAACTCTGAAATCCTCATAATTTATTTTTAACATAATAAATAAATTGTACTTACAATTTAATAACAAGTGTTTAGTACGTAATAGTATTATTTGCCAGCAATGTACTAATATTAATCGAGTTTATCTGACATTTGTACTAGAATAACATCGCAAAGAAATTACAAATTGCGGCCAACTTCGTTTATAGCTAAATTGATATTTTGCAAAACAATCACCCATCATGTCAACGTAAGCAAAATTGTATCTAAACAAAGTCAAATTAACAAAAACACCAGCACCATTATTCCGCTTTAGACTCGACCAGCAGCAATCGACATTGCAGCAACCCTCCACTGGGACAAATCAAATACCGCTAAGCCACTCTTAAATCATTTAACCAAAATACACATCACACATGTGTACAATAGACCCTCCCGTTCACGACACATTTCTCACTAAATAAATTCGAAGACTTTAAACAACATGGTTTCAATCCGACTACAAATTATAAACCAGCATTATACATAAGGTAAACTCACCTGCCTTCGGGACCCGATCCACTATTTGTTCAAAAGCTATTGGAAATGTTTTTTCCCTTTTTTAATCAGGAATATATCGAAAAATGCCACGAAAAGTTGTACCAAAATGAATTTCAGAGGTCCAAACATAAACTACAGAAAAATTCCAGGTTACGTCCAACACGTCTTAAAATGACGGAATGATACGCCCTCACAGCAAAAATAACATGTCTGTACCTTCGACGTTCGTGCGCCGACCAATCAACAATAAATTGTCAAATTAATAATAAATTAATTTATACATTTTTAAGGAAAATCTAAAACACAACCGTTTGACTCGAAAGTCATGGCCAACCTCTTTCTTAAACATGAAACATATGTTGAGAAATAAAAATACTATAAGGAGAATGATTAATGAGGTTTTAAATAAGAAGCATAAAAAAGATTTTATTGAGGAACTCGTAGTCGATGGTAATTCTTCAGTAACTGATAATCTTCCTATATCATATGCACACAGTATATATACAAAATCGACTGCGCCAAATATCTTAGCAAAAAAACTAATAAATTAGACTACCAAACGGCTTTCTCGTACCTACGTATTTCTAAATAAAAACAGGGATTGAGGAGACAATGTTGTTTACAAACAAAAAAATGAAAATAAAAGACAAATTGAAGATCATGATAAAACTGTAATCATCTTCTACTTTCTTCTGTTGAATAAACAATATTTTGTCATTGTGCGTTTGTTTTGAGTGTGAGTGGGTGTGTACGCGGAAAATCAAGGTAATAATTGTATTATTGCGAAGAGCGGAAATTATTTAAAGCTTTCGTATTTTAAAGTGTTTTTGTGTACTAAACTGAAATGTCTACAGGTAGAAAGGTGGTGTAGCAATAATATTAGTACCAATTATAATAGAAAGCATATTTTAAGAAAATTAAAAGATCATTAGGTTAATTAAACAAGGTTACAAAAGTTTGGTTTTGTTGTTATTTAGATTAAATGTATAAACGTGTACTATAATAATGCTATATATTTCCAAAGCATTAACGCTGTTAAGAATATAAATTAAAGTAACGAAACCTTTTGACCTATATAAATTAATTTGAAAACATTTTCCCAAGTTGTAATAGCTTTGATGCTACACAAAAACAAAAAATACTTCACACGATAATTTTATTCCATGAAAAACAGTTTTATGGTTGTACACGATTTATTTATGAATATATATTTGTATGAACAAAAAAATATTCAGCAAATTATGCACATACCGAGAATTTATACAATATATAGTATGAATAAAGCTCTAGTAATTCGTATTTCATTCCAGATGAGAATATTTTTTTTTAAATCTCATACATTTGTCTTTGTAACTATTTCATTTGATAAATGCGAATATTGTACATAAGTGTTGCTTTGTACAAAATTGCTAAATGAAAGTGTTATTTTTAAATAACTATTGTGCGCCGTTGATTATTATGATAAAATAATTAATAAGACGGGCGACTCTTACTAAGCGTAGTTTGCATTTTGTATCGTTTAATAAGTGTACTAATTAATGAAACAATTTAGGTGTCACAGTGACCGGAATTGTTATAATAACTCAATTTCTCGAATACAATAAATAAAATATATTCAATGAAACCAATTATTCTGTATTATTCTTAATTAATATTCTTTAAAATAAAGAAATGTTTGATAAAAAATAACAAGAACTATTAAGTTTTATCACAAAGAACGAAATAATTTTATTTAAGCCCTTCATAAAAATATTTAGCTATAAAAATAAATTTTAACAGAGTTTAACAAGGTTCAAAAGTTCAAAACAATTTCAGAGATATGAACTTAGAAATTTGTTATAAACAATAGCTATAAAAATTAAAGAAATTAATATTCGATCTTATTATAGTCTGGAATTATGAAAGTAAAGTTAATACCAAAACCTTACATTGTTAAATTCGTTTTTTTTTTCAAGTGAATTTAGATTACACATGAACAGTTGAATTTTTTCCAATTTTGACTCGTTGAAACATTGAACGTTGACTAGGCAACATCTACTTACCATTATTTTTAAATTGCTGGCTGGGTTGATTTGTGTCAAACCTATAACTATGTTCCACAGAATTTAAAAGTTGACTAATTTTTGATGATTTTAATAATTGTTTTGCGCTCTTCCTGGAGATGATATGAAGTGCTCGCCGATAAATCTAGATAATCGTAGTAAAGCAAATCATCATTGAAATTTTTCTTTAGTGGCGATGGTTTGGCAAACTCCGTCTCGTGCTCATTCGCTCGGGGACGTTCAGATCATAAACGATTCTCTCGGTAAATGGTTGACGCGAGTATAGAATAAGTAAGCAATTGAAGTGAAGTTAGACCTAAATTGGGATTAAAAAAAAAAAAAAAAAAGAAACAGGATTAATTAAGCACAAATTTCAGATGCTACAATACTCGTATGAAGTTTATCCTAAAGTAGAATTATACCAACAAAAACAAGATTACAAGCTTTCGTAAGAAAATCCTATGCTGTAAGTTTACAAATATGGCAATTTGACCATGTGAAAGTCATTGGCCGTTCAAATGGTTTGGCGTGCTTGAAGGCTTCGTAAAGACCTATCAAAAAATCATAATGACATTGGTGATAAATATGGAAGATCTTAAGATAAGGAATTTTTTATGGCTTTAACTTTCAAGTCAGATAGTCGCATTTATTTTTTTTCCTAAAATATTTATTTTTTAAATTTTTTTAATTTTATTATTATGTATGTTATAATTGAAATTAAGTTATAATTGTTATAATGCCAAAATTAATATAAGCGGAATGATCGGGCGATTCATGTACTGTGTATACAATTCCATTGTATCAAGAATTTTGCATAAAATGCGAACATGTACCAACAGTGGGTCGGGTGTCCTGTCGTACCGTTTGAAGCGATTCAAAATTCGCGGAACGAAGCTTTTTGTGTAAATAATGTCATACATTCATCCATTACTTGAAAAATCCAAAATCTAATGTTCCAAGCGGCAAATATACCACTTTAAGAAAGAGACAACTTCGACTTCAAAGATTTGATGTTTATGTTAATTCCCACCTCATCTTGCAAAATCTGCAACGAATGAGCTTTAGCTCAAAGTATATTGTGTAAGTGGGGTTGGTTTACCTTTGTAAATTTGTTGTAAATAAGTAAATAAATAAATAAATTATTTGTATTTCTGTTAAATAAAACAATTTGATTTGAATATAATAAAATTATTTATTAAGAAATGTTTTAATTTTTATGTTTACTAATACATTTACATATTCTGTTCTTTTTGTTGGTTCAGTTCTGATCTAGGATAATCTTCATAAGCGTAATAAACAATTAGGTGTATTTTTCGACTTTTGGTCTTACACTCAGAAAAAAACATTGTATTTTTAAATATAAAAGTTGTTAATTTTAAATATTTTAATATTTATTTCGTGCCCAACAACGTATCGATCTTAATTCAAAAATGATAAAGTTGTTGCCCAGTTACGACAATAGAATCATTTGAAAACAAAAACATCGTTTTTGAATTTACAATAAAATTACTTGTTTTTCCAAATATGAGAATTGTTAAGACAAATGCTTTCATTGTAGATTTAAGAATAATAAGATTTGTTAAGACAAATCTTTTAACTGTCGATCTGTTGTTGAATCAACAATATAATTACTTGTTTTTTTTAAATATGCGTATTGTTAAGACGAATATTTTCCTGTCGATCTACTATAGCGTTGTAAATAATAAGTGCTCTTAATTTTTCAAAGTATTAATTAAACAACATTGGTTTTTAGATTCAAAACAATTCATTTTATTTATTTGGAGTTATAATTTCAAATATTCGATATAGCTAATTTGAACAAATATTATACATTATTGAGAATAAAATTCATAACAATGGCTTATTGAACTTAAATCTAATGAATTTTTCACCATTATTTAAAGTTATTTGTTTTCCTGGACTTGTAATTTCATTTATTGATTTAACATAATAACATTCTAATTCATTTAACATTTTATGTGCTTGATATTTATTACTAAAATGAGTATTTACTTCTTGACCAATTAAGTGAATGTTATTTTCTAATTCAAACAATAACAAAACAATTTTTAAAACAATATGTGTGTTGTTGAGCTTAACATACAAATTTAGAGAATACAATTTTCTTTTAAAATAAACACTATCAAACTTTTTAACAATTCTAAAATTTGTACATAAATTTTTATAATATGGAGTAGTTTGTATTTCAAAGTCTACAATATTTTTATAGTTTTCTATATTATTTGAAAAAAAATTATTTTCAATTAAACAAGAGGAAAACTGAAGGGATCCTTTAATAGATAATGTGTAAGAAATATTTATTCGTGAATTTATTATGTGAGCATTTTGTTTAAATCATTTATGCTTTCCTTCAAAACGGAAACATATAAAAATTTTAGAGTGTCCAGGCTTTTAATAACGGTGGGATAGTGCACCAGAAAATGATATTTTGGTTTTAAAGTTATTTGAAAATGGTCAACAATAAATTTATTATGTTGATTTATTAAATCTTTCAGATTTTGCAATAGGTTATTATCAAAGCTAGGCAATAGTACAATATCTGTAATTTTTATAAAATATATCAAAAAATTATAAACAGGATCAGATTCTTCAATTAAATCTCCAATCATTAATAAAATGAGATGCAAAAAGGTTTTCATTTCAGCTGCATTCATTTTAATAGTATTTTTTTTTTATATGTATCTAAATGAATCTAAGGTGAAATATTTTTTATCATATATGAAATGGTTTAAAACTAAGGCCACATTATATTTTGCAACTCCTAAGAAAATGTCATGCATTAAGTCGCAAGCCAACTTATTAGTGACATGGAAATTTGATAAATTATTAAAAATAGAATTTTCTCGAATGGATTTTGCTTCTACATCATTTAGTTTCAACTCAATTTCGTAGTTAGTGTGGTTTCGAAGAGATTCAGATACTTCAAAAGAATCAGTTTGGCAATCAGTTTTAGTCCTAGTACAAATGCGACAGTATTTATGAGAATTAAAACTGGTAAAATAACCTAAAATAAAATTTAACCCTAAATTATCGCCTAGTATTTGGCCTAGGCAAAAATGTATTTTCAAAACTGCATCAATGCATCATTATGTACTACTTATATCCCATTTATGAAAAGGTCTTCTAAAACGTTTATTAACTTTTCCAACGTTCGTTTAGTTGAATAATGTTTTAAGTCCTTTGAATTAATAAAACCGGCCAATAATATATTGTTTATGTGTGATAATTGATTTTGAGGAATTACTGGAATACTATAATATATTCCACAAACTGTTTGGTTATGTGGCCCAACTACATCATTTACTTGAAAATCATCAAAATAAAGAAACATTGGAAATACTACTTTTTGGTCACCAAAATCTTTTAATTTGGATTGCCAAAGTTCCCCTTTTATAAAATGGTCGAGTTCTGTTGTCGATAATATAGCTTCAATATTCTCAAATATTAGTTTTAATACGTTAGGAGAACTAAAGTAGCTCTCCAGTTGAAATTTAATGTCAAGAAGACATCCCTCGATTACATTTTTACTTAACTTTGGGTTTCCATGCAACACAATTTCATCTAATTCTTCTGAGATAGTAAATTTAATAGGTGGTTTATATATTTTTAAATTTTCTATTGTTTTAAAAAAAGTATATTCTGTATCTACAGTCCGAAATGAGTTTTCTGCATACGACAATAATTCTTGAAACATCGGACGTTTATTGGCATCTATAAATGGAATAAACTCTTTAAAGCATGTAATTAAAGGCTCAGTGATAAAATTAACGATATACGATTGAATTATTGGTATCTCCTTCCTACTAAAGCTAGATTTTGCATGGAGATTTAAAGCCAAATTTATAATTTATTTTAATATTCTGTTTTTCAGATCTGTTATATTTATTGAAATTTGATCAATATTTGAAATTGTTGCTTTACTGGAAGCTACGACATTTGCTTCAACATTATCAATAGTTGGAGATGACGAAGAATTAGGATTGTTATTTAATTTAGATATTTGCTTTAATGTAGAAGCATAATTCGAGTCAACTAAAGTATAAAGATCATGTCTAGCAATGTGATTTTTAAATTTATAAAAATTTTGAAACTGTTTATTACATAAATTGAACTTGCAACCATATATAAAATTTAATGGTGTTTTATGATAGTTTTTGAAATGTGCTAACAGTTCTTCAGATTTTGGGAAGCTTATAGGTTGTAAGAGTATTTCGCAAATTGAGCAAATATGTGTCAACGAGTTAACTTTCATTGGATTACAATTGAGTGACATTATTTAATTTAGTAATAATATTATATACCTTTGGAATTTTTCCTTTACTGCAAATTTTGTAAATATGCTCTTGTAAAAATGTCCACACATACTTACTTGCTCTTTGCTGAATACTCTAGATTAAATACAAAGCAGACTTTTATCAAACAGTCCACAGCTCTTAAAATTGTTGGAAGTTTATACATAACTCCGTCAAAATATACGTAGAACTCGTTTAAGTTGTCTATTGTTTCACCAATTACAAAAATTTTTGGCTGTAGTTTTAAAAGTTTTTTTACAGCTTGATCCCGTAGTTCTTCTTCTCTTTGTTTTAAATTGTTAATATTAATCAAAGAAACTATCATATCATCTTGTGCATCGGATATTGATGGCTTCGATGTTTGTTTAGCCTAGGCGGTAATACTAACGCATGTAGTAAAATGAAGAAATAGTAATGTCGGGAATCTGTAATGATATAAGATTATTGGAATTGCTATATATAAAATTATCTATATGGTATGTATATCAAAATTATTTACCAATTTTCAAGTCTTTATTTGTCGTATTATTGAAATATTTTAAATTTAATTTATCCTTAATACAGGAAGGGAAAAACATTTCAATAATTTTTTTTTCACAGTCTTTAAAGTTTTCAAAGAATATGTTTGTTTTGCCCGGATGAATAGCTTCAAAGTCGACGTCGATCTGCAATAATGAAATACGTATGAGACATTTTTTAGACATGAAGCACATTGTTCAAATGTTTACGAGTTCGTATGTCGACTATAAGGTAATATTAAAATTGGTCAACCATTCCAACCATTACCATTTTCATTATGTTTAATAATTAAAAATATAACTAACTACTAAATATAACTTACCACACATTCTGTAGGGAACAACTTTACCATTTCTTCCGCCACTTTCATCATTGTCACTGGATCCATTCGCATTTCTGACTTGTAATAAAAATCACAAATTGTTCGAACTAACGTTGTCTGTTGAGCTTCATTTAACAAATTAAATTTCTTATAGTGGCTGTTTATTTCTTTGCCTTCGATAGATTTCGACAAAATGCTCTCTAAATGTAAATGTGCTTCTGGATGTGATCTAATTACAGTATCATTTGAAGATTCGAGCCATCGATCTACTGTTGTAGCATTTGACATAGTTCTATCAGAACCACAACAGGTCAGTAGCTCATACTACCAAAAAAACACATACAAATATGAATCTAACTGTATAGCTGTATTATAATTCATTTTTAAACTTACGTTATTTGCCTCACGCGCCATCGCTGTAGATTGTACCGGAATTTTATTTTATCACCAATTAATTCTCGGGTGTTGAAAATTTGGTCCAGGTCGTGAGAATGTATCATAATTAAAACATCCATCGAATTAACTCCACATTCCGTTAAAACGAATATCGCATTCAAAGAAATGCTCCATTCTAAAAACAAACACACAACATCTGAAGCCGCCGTAATTGTGCAGCTTGCACACTTGGTGGTGACGTGTTAGGATTTAGAAATTCACTTGTTAAATTCATTGCATTATTTATTATAGTATATTATATATAAAATAAACAAATCTAAACACCACAGCGCGTATTATTATTTATGATAACATCAATTAACACTTATTTAACTTTAATTAAACCACACTGCTTACGATGTAACACCAAACTAAATTGTATTTCAATGAATAACTGCACAATCATATGAAAAAATCTAACATTATTTTATGCAACAAATTTATTGTTAGTTCAAATACTAAAATTTTTATTTTAAAGCCTAAAATTGTTGATTTTTAACGGTAAATTAAAAAAAATACTTATATGATATTGGTCGAGAATAAAATTGTTAAGGCAACAATTTTAATTTTTAAATCAACGATAATTACTTTTGAAACGTTAACAAATTTAAATTATTTGAGGGAAAGTAAAAATTGTTCAAGTAAAGACTACAAATTATTTGAAAACAACAATTTAGCATTTGAGCTAAAAACATCATTTTCACTTCAACAAAATTTACATTTTGAAGCAGCAAATACGAAAATAGTACTTTTCAACAACGTATTATTTTCTGAGTGTACATGCGCTTAAAAGACACCGATCCAAAGAACAAAATTACTTGTTGCCTTGGAGATAGTCGATCTGATCTTCTGCAGTGCCTGGCCATATTAGTATGAATGTTGATTTTTTTTACATTATCTTAGAAATTGTTAATGCATACATTATAAAAACTCAAAATATTTAATGTAAATATGAAAAATATTTATTTATTACAACAAATTTTTCTTTTTAAATTCAATTCAGAATTTTATATACGAGTATGGTTTAATTGACCTTAGTCAAAATTTAATATTTTGTAAAGTTCCCTGTGGCCTTTATAAGTGCTTCCACACGTCGGGCCATGCTCTTTACACACCCTTCAGCGGCTTCAGCGATATCCTGGTCATGGTGCCATACCGTAAAAAGGCGTTCAATAAGCTGGGTCTTGGTTGTTATTAGTTCTTGGGCAATCTTCCTCTTGAGAATAAACAAAAGTACTTTTATGGATTCTCCTTTTAGTGTGCCGTATAGATGCAATTTAAATGTCAAAACGGAAAACATGAAAGTGGTGAAATCAAACACATTTGCATTTTTTTTTCAGTCATAGATGGCGTTTGAAACATTCATAATAATATGGCCAGGCACTGTAGATCTAATAAAGAGTCTGGTAGCGGTCTTTGATATATTGACAAAATTATTTTCTATTAATGCAACCTAAAATTAACCGTCTGATTTTGAGCACACCCTTTAATTAAATTATTTAAAATATTTGCTTAATTTTATGGTATTTTTAATTGTAAAATGTATTTTTTTATTTTTAGGTAAGCCTTGTAGACTTCAATTTTCTAATCTTTAAAAATTCATCCATTTAAGGTAAGCTAATATTAACTTATACAAGAACTCAATAACCCGACAGCAAAAAAAGTTACGTTTTTGCCTGGTCAATTAAATTATATAAACTAATTTATTTACAACAATCAAATTAGATTTCATGAAAATTGTACAAAATACACTTGCTAGATGTAAGATTTTACATTCATAAGCCAATCAACTCATTTAAACGACGAAAAAGAACCTTCTCTTCAGTATCCGAAACTAACGCGATTAGGATTTTTTATTACGGGATGTAATAGCAACGTATAACTATTTCGTGAGTAATTATGGTGTACATTAGCCCAATTGTGCTAATTATCGTTAGTTTCCACATTGTTGTGACGTACTTCCGGTTTTTAACGCAAATAATGGGAAAATGAATGTACATCAAAATCCCGTGTTTCTAAATTTTTTTTGTAATTTTTTAGCATTGGGGTAGCTTTGTCATAGTGATTTATCCTTGCCAAAATTTCAAAATGCTGGGTAGGGCTTTTTTACAGGGTGTTATAGCCATTTCCGCATTTTGCTTATAAAAATTTTCTAAATTCAATAACTTGATATGTTATCGATTAAAAAATTATTTCGTGAGTAATTATGGTGTACATTAGCCCAATTGTGCTAATTATCGTTAGTTTCCACATTGTTGTGACGTACTTCCGGTTTTTAACGCAAATAATGGGAAAATGAATGTACATCAAAATCCCGTGTTTCTAAATTTTTTTTGTAATTTTTTAGCATTGGGGTAGCTTTGTCATAGTGATTTATCCTTGCCAAAATTTCAAAATGCTGGGTAGGGCTTTTTTACAGGGTGTTATAGCCATTTCCGCATTTTGCTTATAAAAATTTTCTAAATTCAATAACTTGATATGTTATCGATTAAAAAATTATTTCGTGAGTAATTATGGTGTACATTAGCCCAATTGTGCTAATTATCGTTAGTTTCCGGATAGCTTCAGTTCATCCATTCAATATAGTGAAAATAGTCTAAACAGAAATCTGTTTTCTAAGTTTGAATGAAAATTTGGTTAGTATCAGGTAAAATTTGTGGTTTTTGCTATTTTTCATAATTAGGGTAAGCATTTGTTTGTTTAAAACATATTAATAAATTCCGTTAGACCAAATGTTGCTACCCTAGAATTTGCCTTCATTACCATCTTTAAAATGTCTACCAAAGCGCTGGCAATATCGTTGCTGTCCGATCTTTTTGACTCGTGTACAATAAAATATACCTAGAATAGTACGAAATGTCATTGATAAGATAATAACAACAGTTAGATTATTAAAATTCAGTTTCCTCATAGAAGTTACAAATGAACTAGAGAGACGTTGGCGAGAGTTTTATGTGTTTAGTTTATTTTTTATATTATTGAGTAATTTACTTAGGGAAAGTAAACAGTCACAGAGCTCGCCTGACCCGCTCGTGCCAAAGCTCTATTCTACTTTCTGCCTTGTCTACTTCCTGGTCTCAATTTTTGGAAGGAATGTTCATGTGGATAACATTATCAAATGGTAATTGTTCCATTTATCATTTGTGGGGAAACCTTTGTCTAGATATAGATATATGAATGATGGCTTTTAGCTTCATTAGCAAATCAAGTTCAAAAGTAATAATTGATTTTGGGTACCCTAATGGGGGACCTCTTTGAAATCTTTTTCACTCCATAGTGATAAGTTTGAGTTGGTTTGATTATTCTTTCTATTCAAAAATTGAGGTTTTTATTTTCGAGATATTTTAAAAGTTCACAAATTTGTACGTTTACCTTTTGAAAGATGAGAATCTACTCTATCCGAGATCACAATTTTCTATCTTTATTTAGTAAATATTGTCGCAGTCGTTAGATCAATATCTTGAAAGCCCGAATTGGTTCAAATTTATTGTATTTATGATAATTAGACTCTTTTACCTACTCAAAAGGTGCATCTCTCTGCCATGTTGTTTACTACTGAGCAGTGGAAACGGGATTATTTGTTTCGTCTTGGGATGCCCTTTTGACCTGTTGTATTTTGTTTCGATAATGTAAATAAATCGAAAGAGAATTGAACGTTAAAAATATAAGACGCGAACGTGTATTTCAAATTGAGGTTAACCTAGCTTTGTACTTTTCTATTTCACGACAATTTGATTGTTTTGCAATAAAATTTATTAGATAACGTCAATCTGTGCGATGGGTGTCCCACATTAAAGTAATTAAACCTTCAATAGTCCACTTCGGCTAAAAACCGATAAGCAGCAGCTCCCTAAATTATTGATGGCACCGTTTTCGTTAAAGACGCTAAATGCAGCTGGCAGTCTATTTTCATAATTTGCAGTTTTTAATGCTACGTCGTTCGTATTCTTTTAAGAGGAATAAACCGAAAATAAGCTAAATCGAACGATGCCTGGATTTATTAAAAACTTTCTTTTTCGAGTTTAGCGCCAGTCGAGTAATTGGCGTTCTCAACAGGAACACTAGTGGTTTAAGATTGTGATTTCCCGAGAAATTTAATTTCGCAAGAAATCGATAATTATGTTTCCTGACGAATTTTATTTCTCTTCTTTAGTCGCGCTTTCCGATCTGAAATGAAAACTATCTTGTAAACATAGAAACGGTTCTCGGCACCTGAAAATAACATTTAATATTTGAGTTGTTGGTAAGTGTTGAAATAACTGCGACCACAAATCTTCTTCTGTCTTATACTCTCTGTAGTATGTGAAACAATTAGTACCTAAACGACCTTGTTTTTGAAATAAATATTGGTATACTCCATTTTTTCATTATTTTGACTGTGATTTGAATAATTTTAAATTTTTCGTGCAAAAGCGGCTGCGCATGACACAACAAATAAAATCGGTTAAATTTTTAATTTTTGTTATTCAGAATTTTGTCCTCTATCACCCCTTCAATAAAATATCGTCTGTATCCCCAAAGTTTGCATAACAATTTTTTTCTAAAAAGCTTTATTTCTCGAAGGAAAGATATCCGAATTTAATGACATAAAATTTCTCGAGAAACGAGATTTAAAAATTATTATAAAGCCTAGGCTTTTGCTAAGGCCGTTGAACAATATCCACCTTTTAACAAAGAGGAAGAGAAGAAGCAATAATTAATACCGAATGAATTTGAATGATTGTGTTGTTATTCTGGCTGTAAAGATTTTGTAACTTTTTATTATGCCAATCCTCCTCGTGCTATGTACAATCTGTAATGAACTCTTGCTCAAGATAAATTGGGAAGGAATCTGGCATAAAAAAATAAAATAGAGATTGGTCGCTAAATATATTTTCTTCAGATTGTCCTTCAAATGAGCGCCAAAATAAATCATACACGCGAGGCGCCTTACAACTTCGGGCCGGCGCTGCCTGTTGGTCATATAAACAAATAGTAAGTAACAATAAGAAACATTATTTACACATTATAAAAATATTTAAAAAAATAAAAAATTATTTTTACCAGATAAATAAATTTGAAGTATTTACTTGTAAGTAATTATTTGAAACACAAGTAAATACTTTTAAAACTATAAGCAGGTGGTTAATTGTTTTATTCAATAATTCATTCGCTTTCAATAATTCATTCTTTTAATGCCTATTTTGCTGATTATATAAATGAGCGCCATCTAAAAGAATAACCTTCTCAATTTGAAAGGTATGATAAGTAAGTGTCCTATCATAGAAATCCCGCATCTACTCATGGAATCTTCATACCCATAAACTAAGATCATTACACTTTTAAATTTTACAATAGAGAAAATTTATTCGTTCCCCTTCATCATAGTGTGTACCTGTTTAAATTTAGACATAGGCCATAATATAAAATCGAAAATGTTTTCCCATTTTCAAACCAAAGTAATTAAAGTATAGTGTTTGATGTTTCCATTAATAATGGTGTTGTTATTGTACATATAGGTAGGCATTACAAAATCTATACCTCTATAGACTTTTATGATTCCTTTATGGAATATTACCAACCTTTCCTTATACATTTTAAGTCTTTTATAGTTTTTAATTAATTGAAAATACGTGTAAGAGAAATTTTTCGTTTTATTATAATTTGTTGAATTTAATATTATGAAATATTTAATCATAATGTAATATAGTTCTATAAATATATACGAGCATAATTAATTATATAAAGAAGGTATGAAAGGGATAACTTTATAGATTTAGATTCTAATGTTTAAAAAAAAAATTAAACTTAATAATTATATAAAATTGGAAACTATAAAATTTTAATAAGGGTTTTCTTTTGTTTTATAATTTTATACCAAAAGTTTACTTAATAAGCCCACCGACTCTTTGTGATGTTCTAGGAAAATGTTTGATTATTATTGTTAGTATTATGTTAAACTTAAAATCACAGACAAGACTAATTAAAAAAAAGAAAACTAAACTTCAAAATTTGTTTACGTTAGCTCGCTGAAGAAACAATTAATATCTTGCACATGTATGTATAGTGAGACTTGATAATCATACCACGCACCTACTACTAAGGCACCCATGGACTCGGTTTCATATAAAACTAATGATGAGAAACGTGAAGGCAGAGCTTTAAGACAGATTTTAAAATTTTGTTTTGCGTTATTTGACAGAATTTTAATTTGCTGCGACTTGCAGTTCCGTACACAATAATTCCATAAACAATACAAAATCAATCTCTTACATAATAAGAAAGTTTCCTTATCAATCCTACAAATGGAGCCAATTTACTTCATATAGTTTTAATGTGTTCAGCCCAAGACATTTGCATGTCAAAAGTTACTCCTAAGTACTTGAAAAATTCAACTCTATGAACTAGAATGTTATTTCTAGTAAAATATTGGGAATGAAAGATCATAAATTTCGTATTATGTAAATTCAATGAGATCACATTAGATTTGAAGTATTCCTGTAGAACGTCCATATCATGCGTCATGCTATTAGGTATTGTAGATCGGTCCTTTGCTTCATAAAATACTACTGTATCATCCATCACACAGTATCAGTATCAGCGAGATGTCATTAATAAATATCAAAAACAGTAATGGACCTAGCACACTGCCTTGAGGCACTACACAATGCACATTTAAGTCGTCATTGGAGGATCCTTTAATCATGACGTATTGTTGTCGATTAGTTAAGTAGCTATTAATCAACCTATTGGCTACTCTATGAAATCCATAACAGCACAATTTATCTAGAAGCAATTTATGATCAACATATGTTAAAAGCTTTCATTAGATCTAGAAAGAGAGCTCCAACATATTCCTTCCGATCAAATGCATTATAGATCATATTAGACACTTTGACAAGTGCCATCTCAGTACTCGTACCTTTTCTAAAACCATACTGATGTGCATAAAAAACGTTTGAATTGTTTATGAAACTCCTAAACTGTGAGCTTAGTACTTTTTCAATGATTTTGTCAAATACAGACAAAGTTGAAATAGGTCTATAGTTAGAAGCAAGATCCTTATCACCATCTTTAAATACTGGCACAACTTTGGCAATTTTTAGAATATTAGGATATCGCCGGTTTGAAGAATTGTGTTTTTTAATTTCGCTATAATTTCCGAGAAGAAGATGACATTTCGCTTCAAAACAAAATAGTCTTTGAATTTATTGACAATATCTGAGGTTTTATTATATTTTAAATCATTAACTACAAAAGTTTGGATCTCAGATTTATAATTATTTCTATTTAGACACAGATTTATATTTGTCCACAAATTTTTCTGGCTCAGAAACTAAACGTCTTTTCATAAAACTATTGCGTTACATAACACTTCTCAGACTTTATTTTCCTATTAAGAGCCCTAATTTGTGTTTCTTTAACACTAGAACTACCGACCGGTCAAAATGACCGGTTATACATTTATTGAATTCAATTTTTTAAATTATTATGTTAATATTTTTGTGGGAATCTGTGATGACTTTTAATATGACAACAAAGTGATTATGTTAAAATTCATCATAAACTTCCAAAAAAATATTAACATAATAATTAAAAAAATTGAATTCAATAAATGTATAACCGGTCATTTTGACCGGTCGGTAGTTCTCTAGTGTTAAAGTGTTATTGCGTTTTCCCATGAGTTTCCACAAGTTGTATGCCATCCAAGGACATGAGTTAGTATTCAAATTAGCAACAACACTCCTAATCATAGTGAATCTGTCAATTAACTGATTATATTTATCAATAGTTAGTTTAAAAGTCGCGTCTGGATCAGTAATATCAACATTCATTGCCTCAAAAAAATCAGTAAAATACGAGTCAAAGTCAACAACCAAGTTATATCTGAAAAATGACTTCAGCCTAAAAAGACCAAAGTATTGAAATCCTACCAAACCATTGTTTTCGATGTTTTGAAAGCACCTAGCTAATTCTGAAAAAGCAAAAAAAAAAAAAAATGTGCATCGGGACGGGACGTCTGGATGTCTTTATCCATGGTATCTTGGAGAACGGCTTGTCCGATTTGGATTTTTTTTTCGTCAATCTGTTTCTATGATCAAGGCGAAGATTTGAAAACCTTTGGAAACTGTTCGTCAAGAGGGTGATGTACCAGCCACACGAATTGAATCAAAATACCGGGTTATAAATGGTAAAAATATTGACGAATTTTTTATATACCATATGCTGGTTTGATTATTGAATTGGGCATTGAATTTGGGGTTGATTGGAAGGTTCAGTTAGAGGTTTTGCGGCTTGAGTTGAAGTTGAGTTGGAGTTGAGTTGGGGTTGTATATAAAAATATCTACGATTTTTTTTTATTTGCTGGTTGAATTATTCAATTAGATATGAAATTTGGGGTTTATTTGAAGGTTAAGTTAGTGGTCAATTTGCGGGTTAAGTTGAAGTTGAGTTGGGGTTGGATATAAAAATATTTACGATTTTTTGTGTATACACTGGTTTGATTATTGAATTAGGTATTGAATTTGGAGTTGATTTGAAGGTTAAGTTATTGGCCAATTTGCGGATTAGGCTGGTTTGAGGATTGAGTTTGGCGTAGAGTTTGCGGTTGGGTTGAGGATAAACTTAGGTTCCGTTTTCAAGTTGAACTAGGGTTTAGTTGCGGTTTAGTTGGGGTTGGATTAGAGTTTAGTGGACAGTTGAGCTTTCTATACACAGGGAAACCTCACTACAACGGAAATCGGCGAGACCAAAATAGTGGTCCGTTGTAGTGAGGTGTCCCATAAACTGAGGATTTGTGATTTTTTTCTTTTTTTTTTTTAATTTTATTGGGCTTCTATATCTCATCCGATTTTGATGAAATCCAGCATTTCCAATGAAAATGGGATTCTCAAATGATTTTTAGACGAGGTTCTGGAATATGGCCAAGTATGATGGAACTTGGCCATTCCTTAACCGATTATGATGAAATTTGACATGTGCGATGGAAATGGGATTCTAAAATGATTTTTGGATATAGTTCTGGAATATGGCCAAGTATGATAGAACTTGCCTATTTCTCAACCGATTATGATGAAATTTGACATGTGCGATAGAAATGGGGTTCTAAAATAAGTTTTAAATAAAGTTGTTGTGATATTCCATAGCTTCATCTAAACATAATTTTAGAATTCCATTTCGAACGCACATGTCATATTTCATTTATTGTTATATTTTGGGCATATTCCAGAATTTTATTCAAAAATCATTTAAGAACCCCACTTCAATCATGTACCTATATCTAATTTCACTAAAACCGGCTAAGAAAATAGCCAAGTTCCATCCTAATTAGCCGAACATATATTTTGCTTTTTAAAGGTTCAATTTGAAATGTACTCGTGAAACCTGTATCATCGTAGAAATATCGGCTCGTGTCCGCTCTATTAAAGTGGCAGCTTATCTAAGGGAGGTTTTCATTGAAAAACTTCAGTTGCATGGGACTTAAAACTTTGTCCGTTCAGATGGGGATTCCACTAAATTGAGTGTTCGTTAAAATGAGGTTTCACTGTATTTAAAAGTGACTGTTTATATATATATACAGTACATGTGTGTGATATTTAAACAAATGCATACGTATTGAACGATTTGAACCAAACTTTACACAAATATTGTTTAAGAGTTAAGAAAGATCACTGTAAATATTTCAAACATTCCATTCATCTCGAATGATGGTATGATGTTATGATGATATAATGGTATGATGGTTTGTATAAAAGAATTATGTGATGGTAAAGATAATGGTGATGGTGATGGCGGTATGATGATGATGATGGTATGATGGTGATGGTATGATGGTTTGTTGGTATGATGGTATGAGTTGAGCAGAGGGTTGAGATTTGGTTCGAGCTAAGTTGAGTTAGGAGTTAGTTGGCCTGTATTGAAATTAAGTGAGTTGTTCGGTTGGAGAATTATTTAAGAGTTGATTTGGATTTAGGTTAAGGGTTGATTTGAAAGTCTATTTGGGGTTGAGTTGGTAATTGATTTGAGGGTTTGGTTGGTGGATAATTTGGTGATTGCGTTTAGAATTATGTTGCGATTGAGGTGGAGGTTGATTTGTATATTGAGTTGGAGGCTGAGCTGAAGATTGAGTTAATAGATTCATTTCGGGATTGATTTGGTAGTTGAATAAATCAAGACCGAAGCTCTGACCAGCTCATGAGGTTTCAGCTCTTGATATTTTTTCCTTGAAGTAAAGAGAAGAACAGATAAAATTGTTGTCACTAATATGAGAGAAAATAGTGGAATTATTAACAGTGTTAATATTATTAAAGTTAATATTATCAACAACATGATCAATTCTAATGTTACTGATTTACCTTTAGCAAACTTATTAGTAACAATCATTCCCAAACTCATCAAACTATTTTTTTTAGTCAGAAACATTAACGGAACTTTTATTTACAGGTATATTTAAATCCCCAACAATAATTGTGTCCGCTTTGCTTATATCTAAACCACCCAAAAAATTATATTTCAAGATCTGAATTAGGTGGTCTATAGATATCCAATATTTTAGTTGATGCATAATCAGTAAGCTCGATACATATAAAATGAAAAGAAAACTGATTATCATCACATCTTACGACATTAAATTTCACACGATTACGATTAGTAATGGCCAGTCCTACAAATGTCTTGTCTGCAATTTTTTCTATTATCTTATAAAACTCAGCTTCCAGTTTATTTAAACAATATTCCAGCTTTTCATTCACATTCTCTACATTGATTTTATTTTTGTATTCATCTCATCGATCAATTCAGTAATTGTGGTTTTTAGCCCCTGTAATACTTTTGTAACATCAGATAGACTTGGATTGTCAAAATTCGTTTTGTTATTTTCTACCACGATTTTTACATTGGGAACATTTCCATCTTACAGAACCAGATTTGATTGCTTGAAATAGTTCATTTGAGAGGTTTCCACATTTCATATGTATTGCCGCTGGACTATCCACGCACCTACAAATGAATTTTTTATTAAATCATCAAAATAAAGACAGTTTAGAGCCAAAAAAATGATCACAGGCTTGTGACTTATGATTGTTGCCTACTAATGCTAGGAAAACTATTTTAGAAAAATTTTCAGGTGGCTATGTTAACATTGTATTCATCAGTATTAATTACGTAACATATTTTATGGCTCCCTCTAAACAAGGTGAAACAAAATTGACACGCGAGTTAAAATTTGATTCAAGTTTGTGTGTTGTGTCAATTTTTATTCGTTTTAGAAACAACTTATGTGAGCAAATTAGAAAAATTGCCGAAACAAAATTCTCACCCCTATTATGATTCAAAAGTCGATCGACAATCGATACGATTCTGTATTGCGTTTTCGTGTTTTCATTTGATAAAAACACTACGAAAAAGGAAAAGGCAACATGGAGTCGTGCCGATTGTCTGTTTCAATTTTACTTCGCAAAAGTGAATGATTTTTGGCAAGTGTTTTTCATTCCATGTTGAAAGCCGAATGTCGAAAGGCCGAACGTCGAAAGGCCGAATAGGTCGGAAGAGCGAATGTCGAAAGGCCGAATGTCGTATGGCCGAATGTGTCGAAAGGCCGAATGTCTAATGGCCGATTGGGTCGAAAGGCCGAAAGTGTTGAAAGGCCGAATGTTTAAAGACCGAATGGGTCGAAAGGCCGAATGTCGATAGGCTGAATGGGTCGAATGGCCGATTGGGTCGAAAGGCCGAATTTTCCATACCGTTTCCTTCATTTAATTGATTTAATTCAATATTTAACTTAAAACTCTAGATTTAACTTACTAATTTTTACTTAATTCATTGAAATCAATATTTCTGAATGTAAACTAATTTAAATAAATTGAAAATATGTGCTAATAATTCCTGTGTATGCAGCATATTAATGTGACTAAATTTTGTCATAAAAAAAATTATTTATTTTTCATTTTTTTTAGAATTAATTAATTTTTAATTAGTATATGACAAAAAAACGTAAGAAGATTTTAATGTTTAAGGCGATTTACTATTAAACATTTTTATACAAAAAATTTGATAAAAATATATATACATTGAAATCTTCATTCATAAAAAGATGAAAAATTAAAATATTCGGCCTTTCAAAACATTCGGCCCTTAGAAATTCGGCTTTTCGATATTCGGCCTTTCGACCCTTTCGGTCTTTCGTCGTTCAGCCTTTCGACACATTCTGCCTTTCGACACATTCCGCCTTTCGACATTCGGCCTTTCGAAATTCGGCCTTTCGGGTCTATTCCGTATTTTTGGTAGTAATTTTTTAGTTTATTTTTGTCTCATTTTCAATTATGTATTATATTATGAATTATTGTTTTTAGTTTTTTTTGTACTATGCTTTTTAGGACTAAAATATTCCTCTAATTTCTCTGCTAACCTCATAATTACATTTTCTATCCATTCTAAAATTTACTAACATTAAAATTTCGACCGCGCACCATACTTTTGCTTTAAAATAGACAACACAATGAAAATGACAAACAATGCAATTGCGAGGAAGTGATCATGAGTATTCAAAAAAATATAACTGTAACCGGAATTCGGGTACAGATTATTTTTCTAAAACTGGAACTTCGTCATTTTTTAAACGTATTGTTGCATCTTGAATTTTGTTATAGTCATTAAGATCGATGTTAGCTGTTATACCTTTGATTAACATTCCTAATGGATCAAATATTTTTCTCTTCTGCATTTTGTGATATGTATTCGTAGAATGTTGCATTAAGATTTTTTTTAACTTTTTCCCCTATTGGCAATTTTCAATCTTGAAACTTCATTTATGTCGTTTCTATCTTGTTAACCCATTCTAAATTTTGCTTAATTTTATCTAATTCTATGATATGAATAAATTTTGAGTGACGTTATTGTAGCCATAGATTCCCTTCATAAATGACTTCCGTTTCATCCCTTAAAAAGTTATTTATCATCGTTCGATGTCGGTCTCCAGTCACAGTAGCGGCAATGCCCTTCATGGCGTTGGAAACTTTGGTAGAATGCTGGCATAGCGGATAATTTATTAGATATTGTTTTCTATAATTAACCGCAATATTTTTACTTTAACTTAAGACACCTCAAATTTAAACATCCTTTATAAATGGAAAAATAATTTAACTTATGCGAATTAAAGATAAAAACCCGGGCAAATCCTTGGCCAAAATTTCGAACCCTTGGCCAAAATCAATTTCGTTGTTCCCAAGTTCCATCCCCTTCAGTTAAGAATGGCTTCGAAACCACATCCGAAAACGGTATTGGAATCCCATTTTTATTCATCCCAGAATTACATCCAAATTCTTTATATATACCGATTTTCATCCCAATCATTTGAGCAATTGGCTTATTTCCATTCAAATTGCCCATTTTCCAGAACAACGTCCGGAACTAAGGCTAGAATTCCTATTTCGTCATAGCCGAGCTTCATCCCATTTGGTTATGAAGGTGCATAGAGTTCTAGTTAAATTGGCCGTTTTTTAGAAACCAGGCGTTGTTCAATTCAAATTGACCGTTTTATAAAAATAAGATATGTTTCATCCCAAACGGTTGAGAAATGGCTTAGTTCCACATAAATTGTCCATTTTCCAGAACCAAAATCCAAGATAGTTCCTTCGAAATTGGTGATTTTTCAGAACCACATGCGGAACCAATATAAAACCCCACTTTCATCATACAAAGTAGGTTTCATCAAAATCGGTTGAGAAATGGATTAGTTCCTTAAAAAATGCCATTTTTAAACCACATTCGGACCACATGGGGTAATTCCTTTGAAATTGGACATTTTCACTCATACTTAGTTCCATTTAAATGGCCATTTTCCAGGATTTTCAAATAATTATTATCGGCGCAAAGACACGAGTAGTCCAGTTTAATCAAATTTTTATGAAAATAATGAAAGAAAACCTTTGTAACGATTCCTGTAACCAAATTCTCCAACAAATGCCTAACAATCGATGGAATTATGTTCTCTCAAGAACCAATCTAATGCGCGATTCAGAAGATTATAATCATACACTTCCAGCCACAAATAATGTTTGGTAGAACAGTTCAACTTGGCTTAGGCTAGACATAGCAATAAGAAATTAACTGAAGCAGAACAGAGAACTACGAGTATTATTTTATCGTATCCATTTAAATTTTTTGCAATTTGCAATTTTCACAGGTCTATTCGGCATTACAAACCATATTCATACAATTGTTGTACATTATGTTGAATCTTACTGCAAACAATAACATCCTGCATAAAAATGGCTCAGACGAGATTAAAGAGAACAATAAAGAAGTTAAAGATCTGAAGAGCAAGCAATAGGGGAAAACGAGATGCAGTCCATTTCTTGGTCTTCATTCCACCTAATATTCTACGTTAAATTTATTTTATAATATGTTGCCTTTGCCACACTGGTATAGGTGGACTCATCCGTCAAGAAACACAATGTGAAGTAACTAATCAACCAAGTATCTGCCCTGGATGCACTTACCATCGAAACAGGTTTTAATAATTTTACACCGGGGAGTCAATGTTTTGAATTGTTAAAAAAGTTTCATTTAATAGTACATACATTTTGTAATAAACAAGGATGCAAAACTTTACTCCAAGGAACAAATAAAATGTTGAATGTGTCCGTCTTATTTCTATATACGGATAAAATAGATAGCACTTTTCTCGCATTTCTATTTTGTTGGAAAAGAAGAACAAAGATCCAATGTTGTTTCTCCTTGAAAACCAATTTTTTTTGTTTGAATGGGTTATTGGTTTGTCACTGAGGGATCCTCAAAAAAAATACCAAAAGAATGTAATTTTTACTGATGTGTCGATCTGATTGCAATGATTGCAATTAACCTCAGTCTATAATTCCAAATACATACCAAACCAATACTTCATTGCATTTTCTTTACGAAATTGTAACTAGAGGGTTTGTATAAAATATTTAAATGTTTACTTTATTCCCATGATTATGTTTTCATAATCAAAATAAACCAACCAACAGATCCAACCCCAAACGCACCAATTTAGATTTCACTGCGGTTTCAGTTTCGGTTTGAATTCCATGATTAAAACCAAACACAAAAGTAAATTAAATAATGTTTATTAAAAAAATTGCAAAAAAAAAGAAAATCATTTTCAGCTCAGTGATTTGGAAAAATTAACTTAAGATTTACTTTATTTAATTTAGATGTTGATGAATTTTCCCTGTATTTCCCGTTCTAAATTTTCAAGTCCTCTTTTTGTTCGCCTATTGTTTTACCACTTTTTAACCTCTACACGTTCGCCTAACTGCTACGAGTTTAATGTTTTTAAATTACAGTGTTTCATTTTCGTGTTTGTATTATGCTGCCGGTATAAATCCCGTATTTTGTAATTCGCGGAAGACAGGATTAGTAAAAATTTATCGTCCTTAATATAAATTTATACATGTATAATATGTATACGTACAGTGAATACGGTGTATAACTTTTACATTATGCAATTTCGCCATTCCTATCATACGCAATTAATCACAAAAGCTTTTTACGTTTTTCAATTTAACAAAAATAAAAAAAATAAAATTTAAGCTCGATTTTTTTTTTTGTTCATCTTATTTTGGTCGTTGGATTGAATGTTAATGTCTGGCGCCGTTTTTTGTACATACTATAGTATGTAACTAGAACAGATCTACTATAAATCCTACGCAAAAGACGAATAAATTTAGAAAGCAAATCTACTTTACGTAGTAGTACGAGTACATTATTTTCGTTTGGATTATTTATTAGTTAGAAAATTATTTTCTTGTACCAGTAAGGAAAATTCTAAATAAATAATTTATGTAAGTTCGTGTGTAGACTATTTAATAATAAAAATAAAAGAAATCTGATTGTACCTGATGGTGTGCGTAGGTTGTGGTGGGTATGTAAGAAAATTACACAAAAAAAAAATGTATTTTTATACCTTGTTGAATTATGTATTGATTTATTTTTAAACACAAGGTAAGGTCGATGAATTTTCGTACGATATTATTGCAGTTTAGTTAATAAGGTGCCTTTAGCTACTATACAACTTGAATTTTTTTATTTTAGTTAGCATTTTACTCACCATTTTAAGTTTATATAAAAACGATGTTGAATCGGTAATTTTTGGGGATGCTTCTCGGACCTACCCGGGTTCAATATTACATTAATTCTGTACGCACCAAAATCCTGAATTTTTAATTTTATTCATTTAAAATTTCAAACGCTTAATATCAACTTTACAATTTAAGAGGAATAAGTTATCAATAAAGTAATAGACTTAGAAATTCAGATAAATAATTCGACAGCTGACGTTAGTTTTGATAAATGTTTAATTCTAATTGATTTTGATTGTTGTTTTATAAAATTCTCAAATTGATTTGTTATTGAAATTGTGCACAAAAATAAAAATGGAAATAACTGGACTTTCATCGGCTAATATCCGCTTTGTAGATCTTATGTCGGAAATATTAGCTAAACCACTCTATAATGTGTCTAATGTATCATCGATCATTTTTCGTCATATAATAAGGTTTTTGGTAATTAACATAGAGCCTTACGCCATCATCTTTCTTCTCGACCACATCTCTATCAGCTCGTTATTTTACCATTGTGGACCTTCCATTATTATCCGATGTTGAATGAATTTGTTAAACCTCCGCTTTAATACTTTGATTTTTGTTTATAATTCTCTAGTTTCTCCCGACTTCTAATCCATCATTTAGTTCATTCCGGTCTTAGCATCTGATAACTTTGATAAATCGAATCTACATTCCACCTGGTATTGTTTTAGTGTATTATATTTTTTCATCTCTTCAATTACCGCATCCATAGCCCTCTCCCACTCCAAATTCACGATCCTTTGAGTGCAGCCCCTCATTCTTCAAGGCGCCACTTAGGTGAGCTTTTAATTTGCGTTTAGCACCTTCATTCGGCAAATCACACTCCTCCAATTCCTTCTTTAACTCCGGACTCCTTAAATTGCGCTACTTTTGTACTTTGCTTACATTAAGTCGCGATTAGTATGCTTATTGTATACGATTTAGTACGCCATTGCGAATTTCTCCTAATATTCTCAAGGTGTAATCTGAAATTTAGAGTCTTGATCTTGGTGTCGACCACCTCAACAGCTTGCCCGTTTTTGTAGACTTTTCAGCCTTCTTGAATTTATTCCTATCCACGTGGTGATGATAGAAATATATCAATTGGGTCTTGGAAGCATTTATTTTTATATTCCATTTGTCGAAAAACCCAGTAAGCAGATTTGGATATTTCTGGATCCTGTAGGAGCATTAGAATTCACTATAATTCGTAACGAAACTGGAGGTATCATCAGCATAGGCCTGGACGTTGGTGGAAGGTAAAGTCGGATTCGGTATGTCGTGCATGTAAAGTACATACAGAAGGAGACCCAGCACAGAACCCTGTGGTATTCCCGAGGCAATTTTTGTAATACTTGAGCTATGTCTATTTTTAATACTAACAAAAAATTTCCTGTCTGTCAAGTATGATCTGACCAAAAAAACCAGAGCCGGCCTAATGCTGTAGTTTATCATCTTGTACAAGACTCCCTCCGGATTTTCCGTCTTAATTTAGCAAACTTCAGCTGATTCAATAGCCTTATGAGGGCATCCGTTATTGATTTATGCTGAACAAAGCTAAATTCTTGCGCAGGGATTAGATGGTTAGTGGCCTCAAAGACTCTACGATAAATAATCCTCTCAAGAAGTTTACTAAGTCTGCTTAGTGTGCTAATCGGTAAGGTATTTTCTGGGTCCCCAGCTTGCCGGCCTTCGGTATTGGAATAACCTTCGACAACTTCCGTCTCGTTGGAAAGTAAGCGAAAAGTTGTAGAATTCCGGCTAATGGGAGGTTATTTATGGTCCTGTTTGAGACACCTACAACACCTGGAGACTTATTCCTGAGCCTGCGTACGATATCCATGACTTCATCGCGGAGTTTGTCTTGAGGCCGCCTAACCCAAACGGCGTCTGCTGAACCAGAACAAAACTGTTTGTTGTGTTTGAGACGGTCTGAAGGGGACAGCTGACCGGCCTGACTTATCTAATGAATTTATGCAGGTTAGACCTGTCAGGGTCGATATTCTTCAGCTTTCTACGGTCCTGGTCCTGTCGATTAAGGCTTATTTTCTTATGTATGAGCCGGGTGGTTCGGTTTATAAGGATGGTACCGTGCAATTGGAGCATATGACGCCGATTATTATGACACATATTCCTGAACCTGATCAATTGTAAAATGGCTTCAGGTAGGTATTTTGATGTACGCTCAACAAGTGGCACGAACTTTTCGGTAGGCTAACTCACAAGGTGCGTGAAGTTTGCAATTCCCTGTTCAATTTCCTTGCAAGTAATGCCAGTCGGCGTTCTTGTAATCATAAATTGTTTGTAAACATAAATTGAAGCGACTAGAGACCTCAAAAATCCCTTCCGAGTAGAAACTGGGGAAACAGATCGGTATATCGCTCCCCTCATTAAAATGGAACAACTTTCGGCCGTTGGCGTTTTCAGTATGACACACCCGGTGAGCGTGGCGATCATTGAAATCCCAGCAGAAGAGAACCCTATCTTGGGAACTCATCAAGCCCAACAAGTCTGATGGTTCCCGCCTACTAACGTAGATGAAAACCAGGAGAAAAGAATTTCGAAAAGTAGTTCCAAAGAAGTTTTCACGTTCATAGGGCCTGGGAGAGGCGTGCTTGATATGGCTTCGCACAAGTATCGCTGTGCTACCCGATTGATTGAGTTTAGTGTTAGTTCTGTATATAAAATAGTTTTCAATGTGAAGGGAAAGTCTGTCAAATAGCGTGGTCTCCTTCAAGCACACAATGCACGGCTTATGCCCCTGTAAAAAATCCGCAAGTTCCTGGCGTCGAGCCAGGTCGACTAAACTATTGCAAATTAAAACGATTATGTTCATTTTAGATATTGCGCTATGAAAATAGGTACATTGACCTTTGGGTCGGAATGTTCTTAATTGAGTTTAATTTAGCCATCGAATTGGAAACATTATTTGTCAAGGAGTCGAAATACATTCCGAATAGTTGCTGTGAATTACGCTCGGCCCGGCTTCAGGACCATAAGAATCTGATCTTTTCAACTTACTCAGTCGTCTTTTTCTTACTGGACATTCGGAAAAACTCGGCATGCTCCGCAATTTGCGCACTTTGGACTATGCGTTTTTTCCCAATTCACCTTATATCCGGAGCACCCATTGAACAGCATTATGCCGGTCTACTGGTTAAAGGAAGCTGTGAAATATGAGAGTTTTACCACCTCATAATTCCATTTATGTGTTTTATGGTTTTTGGTATGGGATGGACGTTCTGAACCTTGAGCCCTTTGGCTGTGAGGTCTGATCGCAGCCTTTGATGATTAACATCGTCGGGCGCTGGCTTTTATAAGTGTATGTATAGAACTCCATACAGTCTTTCCTGAGCTGTTCAGTGATACAGTTGTACTGCTCTATATCTCTACACTCGTCGTAAATATCTTCAGAAGGCGTGTTTTCCTGTGATGTCTTTGTTCTGCTTAATGTTTTTGGTATAAAATCCTTTCATAATGTTTGGGGGAGGTTCTATAGTCTTCTGCTTTATTGCCATAGGGACTCTATGAACTGCTTCGGTTATATCTGCTGGTGCATCATTTGGTAGGTCATAAAGTTGTCCACCAAATGTGGGTTTTGGGTAAATATTTCTGACTTTCTCCATTTCTTGTTCACTTTCGGATCCTGAGTAATCGTAGTACGAGTTATTTATTAGGGTTTTTACAGCTTTACCGATGTCATCATTGATAACCTAGTTTGTACCTTGGTTATTACGAGGTCGTTTGAGGTTTGCAGTGACAATAGGTGAACATTGGTCCTTGGATTTGTTCACTTGTCTGTTAATTAGCTTTTGCATCAGGCCAACAAGCCTATCGTCAGGGGGTGACGTATCTCCAAATTTACTTCGGCCCGCCTTGCTTTTTATTTTTATATGGTTTGTAGGCAGTTTTTGTCAGACCACTGAGCATTTGGCAATATCCATTTAAGATAAATGATTACTGTCGCTAAAATTGATTCACGATTTGTCTTTAACATCTATTCTTCTTCTTTTCACTGGTTATATAGTTTATTTTTCTTTTACGACCCTTGAGATGTTGCTTGAGATGTCGGTTACAGTTTGATGCTGATGACGATGATTTCCTTCAGATTTCATACGCTTCTGAAAAATCACTTTACCGATATAAAGTTCGGTTTCTTTTGGTCAATTTCCAGCTCTGTGCTACTTTAAATTACTGAATGAAATATAATCAGATAAATAGTAGTGTTTTTTAAATGTTTCAACTTGAGACCCATTACCATTGAGGTTTTAATTAGAGCACTACCGTGAATGGTTGGTTACTAGTATTAGAGTTTTGTTTTTCAGGATAGTCTAAATAAAATTATTATATGCTTTTCAAATTTAACAGGAATAGCAGACTCGAGAATAAAAATGATTGCATTTTTCTGTGACCGATTAGACAAAGCCTTGTTAGGACGCCTACAATATAAACAGTAGTGGCAATTTTTCAGATGTCATCACCAGCATTATTCCAACATAAATTGGGCTATGCACTTCTAAAAATAAAAATCCCTGATAATCGAATATCTAGAAATAGCCTGATTATCTGGGATACCACCCTAATTATTGTTTGGTTATATACTGTTGGAATTTTTCTTTCCACTAATTCTCAAAATTCTAAATTGATTTAAATCGGCACAATAAAAACTTGGGTGGGTTCCGGGTTTGCAAGCACTATATTTGAAAAATAGAGTTCATCAATTTCTGAACAAAATTAAATTTAACTTAATTTAATCTATACATTATACAATTCATAAAAGCCGTGATTGGTTAAGGATAATTCCTATTTTTTTTTTTTTTTTTTGTTAATCGATTTTGCAAAGCACATAAAAAATCAAGTCCCCATTGTATTGTGTGTACTCATACAATAAATTAGTAACGTCATGCGTACTAAATTGAGTTGAAAAATGTACAGTACAAATTATAGAATTAGAGCAGAAAATAAATTGTCTAATCAATTTAAATGAACATTAACGAAAGCTAATTCTATCTCGCACACAATACTAGAAGATGAGAAATTGGCTTACGTAAAACAAACACAGAGGTAAGGCTCATGCAACAATAATAATAATTGCAATAAATTTTAATTTTTCACGAAACAAAAACTCATCTTGTCTGTAATCGTATTTTGCTAAAAAAAATAAAGCAACAATAACGTTACATGTGAATATATGCTAAAAGAGAACGAATCTCGCGGGAAAAAACAAAAATAAAACTTTGATTTTTCTTTTCTACAAAGATAATCTGTTTTTCCTCTTCATCGCCAATCTAAATACAGACATACGAGTAGATTATGCTCGTATAATAAGTTAGCTTTTAACGATGTATTGATTTGGTTTCATTTGAATATACCACCCGAGTATATAAACGAATTAAAATCGCGTTATTTTTGAGTTTATCGCATTCAATCCTCGTGTGATAGATTATGGTAAAAAATAAAATTAAAATTCATCTTGCTTTTCGCGTTAATCCAAAACGACCGGTCTTTTCCTTCAGCAATCTATCGGGACCTCAGGGAATTATTTATCGTTTAGTTGAAGCGAAACTCAATTAATTTGAGATTTATATGTGATTTTAAATTTTAGACTTGGATAGGTGAGTTATAGGAAATTTGTAAATGAAAATACACACTTGCATTGCTAAACTGTAAAATTAACCAATAAATTAACAGGCATACTCCATAAATGAGAGAATTCATAAGCCAAACCTTGAAAAATAACGGTATCAATACATCATTTGGATCAAAATGTTACAACACAGTACACAGTATTCCATGTAGTGTGATGTAGATTCAAATATATTGGTCAAGCAGTTTTATCTCAAAAAACGCAATAGAGAAGAAACACAAAAGCTGTATTTAATTTGACAATTTACAATAATAATTGCATTATTGAATTCCTGCTAAATTAACGGAATTCAAAACTTAATTCCTCGTTTAGTTTGCCTACTTTACGCGATTTATCTGTATTAGTACGATTCGCTAGTATATAAAGCACAGGACATTCTGTATATATAGAATGTAAATTGTGGTATAGTCAGTCCAGTCGCCGCGGCCTGATGAGAGGATTGATTTTTTCCTAATCATAAGCTCATCAGTTCGAAACTGGATTGAATTCTCTTACAATCTTCGGAACATATTAAATTAAAAATTAAATAAATAGAATTCTGTCTATTAGCCGGTTTTCGTTGAATTACCGTTCGTAAATACTAAAATATTTCTACGTGTTAATAAAAAACACATTTAAAAGTGTCGTAAGACCGGTAGCATATTTAGAAATTACAAGGATTAATTAACATTCAACAAAAATTAAGAAGTAAAATTAGCGTTCACAGCTTATGTGATTGTCGTGAAGAATGAGCTAAGAAGTTAGCCGAATTTATTCCGGACTTTAAAAAATACTTTATCTTCCATAAGCAAACTAAGCAGAATGGTAAGAAGTTGGTCTTTGCACACGCACCCTTGCCATGAGCAGTCGCATAAAAATTCCAGTTAGCTTTAACACCAAATTCGTCCTCATAATGTACAAGATTGCTCGTTTGAAACCTGTTCTTATAATGTTGTTTCCATATGAGCTGACGGGCATGTTCTTTTATTACTGGCATCAATTTTTGTTGCCCAATATAAACTGCAGTAGTACAGACATAGTACAGAGTGGACTGTACATTGATTGCTGTTACGGTTAAGAGCTTGCGCTGCATCTTGAACCACGAACGCAAAATTTTCCGAAAAATCGGTATGTAGGTACTACAACTTCACTACTTTTTAAACTGTTTTTTGAAATTTTTAATGTATGCTGATTGATTTTAAACCAAAAACTCATGAAGTAGTAGTTTTTCTAAACATGAGTGCAAAATTATTCTACAAAATCTTGTGGAAATAGACATTCTTTTTTTACTGTGGCGTTATCAGTTACTTGCCATGTGCTAAAGATAACTTGTAAAATACTGTTTTCGGCAAGTAACATAGATTGATAATCAGGAAAAACCTGAATGTTTGGGGACAAGATGAACATTCTCGGAGATAACAAGTTGATGATGGATTCTTGCACAAAACAAATTTAAAGCAATCTTGATATTTTCTTATTGAGGCTTCTGAACATTCAGTTAGTTTTACTAGATGTACAGCATCGAACATTGTTTTAAAGTTTTGGTGAAAAGTACAAACGCTTATAGAATGTGTGCCGCTTGATCCAGCAAGGTGCGCCATTTTGACTTGATTCACAATATTATGTGATAATGTTTTACCAGTTTTAAAAAATTTCCAAAATTTCTGCAGATTCCTCTTATTTTTTGGTTTCTAACATTTTATCTAGAAATTTCAAATTCTATTGCGGTTTTCCTTATTGACCAGCAATCAGAAGCAATCGTGAGGATCGTTATGCGCAATGATCATTCAAAGGTAAACTTAAAAATCGGGATTTCATTCCATCCAACATCTGTTCTAACTCTTCTTTTCTCGAAAGACTGAGAATTTCTGACCTTCTATTTGGTGAAGGGCCATTGTCTTCATCTGAAAGTGCTGAATCTGAAAGATTACTGCTATCAAGTTCACTAGATTGCTTAATTTCATCATAATTTATGCCAGAAGAATATTTTCTGAAGGAATGGCAAACTTGCTGAGCTCTAGAATATTGTGGAAATAATTTAAACATACTTTTGGAGGATGGCATGCACGGATTTGACAGTTCAACTTATTAATTATATTATTAACGAAGCAAAAAGAAAAATCGCTTTTTTAGCAATTCAGATTCCATACAGATGTGATTTTTCCCATTCAGCGTGGACAGTAAACTGAATTGAAAGGAACATATAATTTATTTAACTGACATTTTAATTAAGACTATTAGAAGCTTATATTTGTTGAAATTATGCGCCAACTACGTTGTTCTTAGAACATTCTACTTCGCCGTGTTGGGGTTCCGCTTATCCTACATTACAAAAGCCTATTGTAACCCTTCAGAAGCATGCTGTTCGACTGATTAATTGTAAATCTAAACTATACCCATCTCCTCCTTTATATGTTAATACCGGCGTTTTGAATTTAAGACAATTATATATTTATAAAGTATTAAAGCAATTTTATAAAAGGAGTGGAAATAGAAACGTAAGAGTCAATGAAATTTACAGTTTTAGTGTCAATAACACTTGTCAAACGATGATGACCAGTTCAGAAGTTTGTAGAAGATCATACCCACTCCATATGTAGCGTAATTTTTAATAGGATATCGGCTTACTTAAAGGGGGATTCTTCATTAAATTTTTTTTTGAAAAATTTAAAATCTTAGTTATTTGCTAACCCATTCATTGACGATTTAATTGTACTGCGAACATGAGTTTTCCGTCACAAATCATTTGGTATCATTTTTCCGTTCTTGCCATCTTATGTCATCTCATCGAATTCACAACCAAATTTAATAAATGTTCCAATGTTATTGTGCAATTATGTAATTTTTATGCTTTTATAATTTATACTTAGCTATTAGTGTTGAGGTAAAGAAATGCCTCTATGCGGGATTTCCATGAGCTATGCTTGGCCTGGAGAATTTCTTCACTTTATTTCCCAAGTGAGATTTGTTTGTCGCTGGTTCAAGGTGTTGCGTTGCGCAGTTTATTGAGATGCAGCTTTTTTATTTTTTTCTCCAATAAAGTAATCGAACCATTTATTTATTTATTTTTTATTTTTTTACCAAGTTGATCATTGAAGATTACAAAAGCGAATGACAAGAAATATATTTTTTTTTGTGTTGGAAATTTTATGATCGCTAAATACAATTATAAGTAGGTAGTAAAATGCTACAACCAGTTTTTGGTAATAAAATGAATTCAAAATTGAATTTTTCGAGCATATAATTCCAATCTTCGATAATAGATGGTGGAAATAAGGATTCAAATAATTTTTTTGTACACACCACATTTGAATTCTACTCTACTTGACATTTGTTTGTAAACAAAACTTTTAGTTTTACAACAATAACAAAAAAAAATGTAAGTATATAATATTATTAATTAGAATTAAATGGTTAATTAATTATATAAAATAAATTGAATTATTTACAGAATAGTTGGGCACAAATTCATAAAGAAATAAAGTTAAGTATATTTTAATTCAGATATGTATAAATATGAGTTTATAATAATATAAATTTATTTTGTTGTAGTGAATTTGGTTTCTTCGGATGGCAACAGCTGATGTGATGTTTACGAACAATTAGGTTATAAGTTTAATTGCGTTTGTATTCTTCAAATTTTAATTTAAATGTTTAAGGTAATTTATTAACAGCACAGCAATAGCTCTAACCAATCTTTTTAGGGTTACTCAGTCTGTTGTATCCAGAGTCTACCGTATAAATAAGAGCCTCCAGTATCGACTGTATTTTTTACTAAGCTTAAGGCCGTGTAGCCGTCCACCCAATGCCCCACTACAATCCATACGGCGCCAACGCGAGATCGCCGCACATTGGGTGCCACCTGTACACAACATAATAGAACTTTGTCTCTTCCATTTGAAGTGACAAAACACAAAATAAAATAAATTAATTTTTGGTATCAGTCGGCTCTAAAATCTCATCGCGGTAACATATCGCCCACCTCACGGTAATTATAACATGACAAAATGGTGGTGAAAAAATAATAAATAAAATATAACAAATTGTATTAAATAAAATAAATTAAAATTGTGTTTCCAATTATTTATTGTGTACGTTTTAGTCGATACACATTGAGAACGAGTAACGAGAACGATATTCCGTTTTTTACCAAATTATGTATGAAAATTATTAAAATAATGAAAACCGTTCGATTTTAATGAACGATAGTTAAAATATCGTGCATTTACTAAAAACAAAATTTAAAATTTTAACAGTAAATTTATCGTCGTAAATTAAAAATTATCGATGATAAATTAAAATTTTGTGTTAAAACTGTCAAAATCTTAAGTTTAATTTTTAGTAAATGCACGATATTTTAAGTATCGTTAATTAAATACAGTTTTAACTAGTTTAATAATTTTCTTACATAATTTGGTAAAAAAGGGAATATCGTTCTCGTTACTCGTCCTCAATGTGTACCGGCCTTTAAAATAAAGTACATACAATTTTGTCTCTACTATGAAACTATATGGGAAAACGATTATTTTCATTTACTATTTTAGTTTAGAAGAATTATGAGCTTTTGTTTGACTTCTATATGAAAATGTACATGAAACATGTAATTTTATTTGATTGAACAATCTAGTCATCTAGTCTTACATTTCTTAAAAAAAATCGTCTTCAAAGCTAAGGTATTTTTAAACTTTAAAATATTTTTGTTTTTGTAATATGGTATACGTCATAAACCAGTGCACCCTGTATTTTATCGAGCCATAATCAAAAAATCTGAGCTTTTATAAGGGAATTAGAAACGAGGAAAAAACCAAACTTTTCATAGTAAAACACACGAAACATATGGGAAATCACTTTTTTCCTAAGACAAATTTTTAAATGAAAACGTTACAAATTCATAATTATGATTTCTGAAATACTTTCATAAATGTTTGAATTTCAACATATATGAATATCGTTTAAGTAAATCGTTTTCATTTTCTTGTAATAATTGATTTATTTAAACCAAAATATTAAAAATAATTCATAACAACAGCAATTTCTGGTCAAATTGAAATAAAAGCTTACTACGATTCGTTTGGTCATTAAGTCAATATACATTACATAGATGGCAGTGATGGCCGTAAAAATTTGGAAAAATCGTACCAAAAATTACCACCTGGGGAAATTTCAAGTTCAAAAATTGTAGGAAAAGCAAAACAAATTCACAGAATGCAGGAACGTGTGATAATTTTGCGATTAAATAATTTTTTTTCGTATTTTTCTGTAACCATTTTAGACATCTTACGTACACTAGTAAAACAAAAGATCAATTTAGCAAGTATTATTTTAATTTGTCACAGACAACTTTGATGTATTTTTCAAAATGAAAGTTCGATAAAATATATTTTATAAATAATTTAATTTTAATATTTCTGCAATTAATATTTACTTAATACCAATATGGTCTTCTTGTATATTGTTCTTAAAGATATGTAGAAAACTTTTATATAAACATTTTATAATAGTTTTTCTTTTTTCATTGAAAAACTTGAAGCTAAAAAACACCATTTTTACTATGGATTGCTATGGAAATCAGTGAAAAGTTATACCACTAAAAAAGCTTTTAAAAAATACATTAAGATTATGGCTCTATACTTTAGAAGGCATTGCCAGAGCCTACTCTATAAATAAAAGCCTCCACATTGACTGTATTTTTTACTAAGCTTAAAATAAAGTACATACAATTTTTTCTTTACTATGAAACTATATGGGAAAATTATTGTTTTCATTTACATTTTTAGTCTATAAGAATTATGAGCTTTTACATTATTTTTATACGAAAATGTTCATAAAACATGTAATTTTATTTGATTGAAAAATCGAATCATGAAAATGTTTATTTCTTAGTGAAAATCCTCTTGGAATATAAACTATTGCTAAACTTTTTTGGAATGTTGTTGTTGTAAAATACGTCATAACATAAAATTTTTAAACAATTATAACCATCTCTTTTTAGTCTCCTTCTAAAAGCATTGCCACATGACAAGCATTGCCACATCTGTCCGCATACAGATTCATATCATGTGGCAATGCTTCATTAACGACATTTTGTTTAAACCATAGATGTCGCCTAAATTATAAACATATAAAAAAATCAAATAGGTGATCGAACCGGTCGGATTCTAAAATCGGTCTGAGTTTTGATTCGGTTAACCATATTTTTGGTGGCTTTTCTCTATTATAATAACTAAATTGTAATAATAATTAATTTAATATAATTTTTTTTATAAATTTACTAAAATTAAACCATTGCTATGAAAGAAATTATGTTAATTTTACGTAAAAAGTTTTCTTTCAAATCGTTTACTCAGCCCGAATCCCTGTTGTTTTTATTTGTGTGTTAAGTGACATCTAGGAATGGGAATAATAAGTAAGAGCTATTTTATTTTATACACCGCTCTCAAATGTTATGACAATTCAAATATTCTAAACAAAAACTTATTTTGAATGGGTCATTAATTCTTGGGAATAAAAATCGACGCCAAATATTAATCATGTTGTATTTATTTTCAGCTGTGACTTAATTTTAATAGTATTTCTAATACTTGAGAAATAAATAAGGCATTCATATTACGGTTAATGTTTGTTGGTTATGTCGTTTATTTGTGATGCATAACAATCTGGGTTGATTTGATTTTTTTGATTTCTTCTCGCTCAATGCATATTATTAAAATTTTTTCTCTTTGACTCTTTGATTTATTTTAATTTTGGCTGTTCAACGTATTGTCTTTTTTTTACCATTGATTTTAGTTGTGAATAAGTGATGACGTCATTAAATATAATATTCTCTATTTAATCAGAGCCTACTCTATAAATAAGAGCCTCCACATTGACTGTATTTTTTACTAAGCTTAAAATAAAGTACATAAATTTTTTTCTTTACTATGAAACTATATGGGAAAACGATTGTTTTCATTTACATTTTTAGTCTATAAGAATTTTGAGCTTTTACATTATTTTTATACGAAAATGTTCATAAAACATGTAATTTTATTTGATTGAAAAATCGAATCATGAAAATGTTTATTTCTTAGTGAAAATCCTCTTGGAATATAAACTATTGCTAAACTTTTATGGAATGTTGTTGTTGTAAAATACGTCATAACATAATATTTATAAACAATTATAACCATCTCTTTTTAGTCTCCTTCTAAAAGCATCGCTACATGATAAAAATCTGCCCGAATACAGATTCATATCATGTGGCAATGCTTTGTTAACGACATTTTGTTTAAACCATAGATGTCGCCTACAATTAAAAACATATAAAAAAATCAAATAGGTGATCGAACCGGTCTTATTCTAAAATCGATCTAATTTTTGATTCGGTTAAACATATTTTTGGTGGATTCCCTCTATAGTAATAACTAAATTGTAATAATAATTAATTTATTACAATTTTTTTTATAAATTTACTAAAATTAAACCATTGCTATGACAGAAATTAGGTTATTTTTACGTAAAAAGTTTTCTTTCAAATCGTTTACTCAGCCCGAATCCCTGTTGTTTTTATTTGTGTGTTAAGTGACATCTAGGAATGAGAATAATAAGTAAGAGCTTTATTTTATACACCGCTCTCAAATGTTATGACAATTCAAATATTCTAAACAAAAACTTAGTTTGAATGGGTCATTAATTTTTGGGAATACAAGTCGATGCCAATTATTAATCATGTCGTATTTATTTTCAGCTGTGACTTAATTTAAATAATATTTCTAATACTTGAGAAATAAATAAGGCATTTATATTACAGTTAATGTTTGTTGGTTATGTCGTTTATTTGTGATGCATAACAATCTGGGTTGATTTGATTTTTTTGATTTCTTCTCGCTCAATACATATTATTATAATTTTTTCTCTTTGACTCTCTTTGATTTATTTTAATTTTGGCTGTTCAACGTATTGTCTTTTTTTTTATCATTGATTTTAGTTGTGAATAAGTGATGACGTCATTAAATATTATATTCTCTTTTTAATACATATTGTTGTTGTTGTAGAACGTTTTTTAATTTAATTAGCTTATTTTCTTTTGATTATATCTGGAAAATGGGGAAGCTTGAGAATCTGTGCTTTAAATGAGTTAGTCATTGAGTTGTTTATTAGTGATTTCAGAAAAAATTATTTATCTAGGTTTAATTTTTAATTCATATTTTTTCGTCAATCGAAATCTCGTTTTTTCATACAAACTATATGAAAATAAATTATTTTTTAGTGTTTCTATGTCCTTTATTTTAAGTTCATTTTTTACATGCCGGCTCTATTCATATCAAGATGGTTCTGATTTAATACATATTGTTGTTGTTGTAGAACGTTTTTTAAATTAATTAACTTATTTTCTTTTGATTATATTTGGAAAATGGGGAAGCTTGAGAATCTGTGCTTTAAATGAGTTAGTCATTGAGTTGTTTATTAGTGATTTCAGAAAAAAATATTTATCTAGGTTTAATTTTTAATTCATATTTCTTCGTCAATCGAAATCGCGTTTTTTCATACAAACTCTATGAAAATAAATTATTTTTTAGTGTTTCTATGTCCTTTATTTTAAGTTCATTTTTTACATGCCGGCTCTATTCATATCAAGATGGTTCTGGCATTGCATAAACATATAACTCGAAATTTATAAACCATACAATAATCTCTTTCATTGCCTCCATTCAAATTTTATTTTAAATATCTTTCCATTGTTATTTAGAATTTGCGAAGCATGCTAGGTTGCTAGATTGTTTTGATTTTTTGTTTTCTTCACGCTCATTGTGTTTGATTTAATTTTTTATATTTGGCTCTTTTTGATTTATTTTAATTTCGATTGTTGAGCCGAAACGTGTTGTCTTTTTTCTTACCATTGGTTTTAGATGTGGATAAATCATGACGTCATTAAATTGAATTTTCTCTTTTTAATACATATTGTTATTATTGGAGAATGTTTTTTAATTTAATTTCCCTTGTTTTTTCTTTTGATTATTATCATAATGACGTATTTTTTAGAAGCTTTTTTAGTGGTATAACTTTTCACTGATTTCCATAGGAATCCATAGTAAAAATGGTGTTTTTTAGCTTTTAATTTTTCAATGAAAAAAGCAAAAATATTATAAAATGTTTATATAAAAGTTTTCTGCATACCTTTAGCAACAACAACAATATACAAGAAAGCTATATTGGTATGAAATAATATTAATTGTAGAAATATTAAAATTAAATTATTTCTAAAATATATTTTTTCTACCATTCATTTTGAAAAATACATCAAAATTGGCTTTAGTTTAGTTTTACTAATGTACGTCAGTTGCCTAAAATGTTTACAGAAAAATAGGAAAAAAAAATTTTTAATCGCAAAATTATCACACGTTCCTTATATTTTGTAAATTTGTTTTGCTTTTCCTACAATTTTTTTACTTCAAATTTCCCCAGGTGGTAATTTTTGTATTATTTTACATTTATTTGGACAGAATACTGTTGTTATTTTTTTTTTTTTATATTTTGGTTTAAATAAATCAATTATTACAAGAAAATGAAAACGATTTACTTAAACGACATTCTTATACATATGTTGAAATTCAAACATTTATGAAAGTATTTCAGAAATCATAATTGAGAATTTGTAATGTTTTCATTTACAAATTTGTCTTAAGAAAAAAAGTGATTTCCCATATGTTTTGTGTGTTTTGTTATGAAAAGCTTGGGTTTTTCCTCGTTTCTAATTCCCTTATAAAAGCTTCCTTTTTTAGCTTTGTATAATCAAGGTTGCTTTGGTTATAGCTGTTCCCAATAAAGCATATACGCATTTCGTTGCTTTTGCTGCTCAGAATCATCAAGCATTATGGTATAATATGGTATGTACATCAATTCTTGGTATTTTTCATCAGTCACTGAGATATCATCAATCACATCACTCGAGACAATAAGAAAACCAAACAATTGTTTGAAATATATAAAGAAAATAATTTTTTTTTTTGCGAACATATACGGATGTGAGTATGTAGCATATAATGGTTGCGTGATTGCGAAAACTGTATCTAAATGAATGGATGCTTTATTTAAATATCTATACGTACATAATAATCATCTCTAAGAGCACATATATGTTTATGTATAAAAGCAAAAATAAAAATGTCGGTGGGATAGATACTGTCTTTACATAACTATAAAAGTATCTTACCTTTCTGGAAATTTGTATTTTTCTATAGTGACAAGAATGAATGGTGTACCCTAAGGTATATGATCTACATAATAGCCATAAGGGTTTTAGTTGGATAAAAAGCATATTTTTGTTGTGGTTGTTTACTTGAAGTGTGAAAAATTGTGATTTGAATTTGAATTTAGTTTTATTTAAACGAATAAAAGTGTGAATGAATTTATTCAGTTGTGCGATTTTAGAGAATAAAAATGTTGATTTTGATGTATGTTTTGTAAATTTTATATCCCTTTTTAAAATTTGCGCACGAATTAGTTTTACTTGGTGTCCAACTAAAATTGGTTGCTTTAGAATCGGATTCTATTTTACATGCTACTACTCTGATATCTTAGGTAATACGCTGAAATGTGTGATAATTCACTAATTAAATTTGTTAGTGGATTCAAAAGCTAGAGCTTAAATCCATTTTACAGGTTATTATACATTTTGAACATTAAATTAATACTAGAACTACCGACCCATCAAAATGTCGGATTTACATTTAATGAATTCATTTTTTTTTTTGTTATTATGATAGGATTATTTTAGAAATTTATGGTGACTTTTAATATGGCAATAAAGTAATTATACTAAAAATCATCAAAAATTTCCAAAACAATTAAAAAAGATGAATTCAATAAATGTAAATCGGTCATTTTGACCGGTCGGTAGTTCTAGTGTTAAAATAATAAATACTTCCGGAATTTGCATTTAAAACGCTTAATGCTTAAGCTTAACTTTCAATTTACAAATTGTAGATTTTTTTAATTGTACAAAGCGTCCATTTTCCCCACATAATTGTAGATCGTACATCATCCCTGTAACATATATCATCACTTTGTAAAAGCAGGTTGTTGTGAAACACAACTCATTAACTAATAATAAACCAATTTCCGCGGTCATACAACTTTCAAGGTTAATTGATAATTAGTAAGTCGCACTTACATAATATTAAATTACAAACAATAAGCGCATAATTATAAATATTTTTCAAGGCCATTTAAAGTTGTAAAATCGCAAAATATACATATTCATCAACATAATATTTTTCCGCAATTTTCCGCGACTCCTCAAAATGGTATTTCTGCGTATAAAAATGTTATGTTCCGCGATGGTATGTTTCTGCTTAGCTTGTAAGTTTTTCCATATATATAATGGAAATTCTTACAGGTAAAATATAGTATGTAGTTATAGTTCAGATTTAATAGTAATATAGTTCAGTTATAGTTACAATACAAGATTATAATAAATGTTATAAGTGGAATTTAGCATTGTATCCAACACATTAATTAGGATAAATCAATAGTAAACAAATTAGTGATAATCAAATATCTGTTAGATACAAGTAAAAATCCAATTGTAAAAAGCTTAAGTGAAATCAGAGATTGTAAGAAATAAACTAGAACAAAATAATAAACAGATCAAACTTTGTATTAACTGAAATCCAAATCTTCAAAATCTGTAGTGTAAGTGTAGTGCTTGTAAAAAGATAATATAAGGAGGTAAGCACCTAGAGATTGTAACATCTCAATCATAATTTACTTTATATATAAAAATAAGCTACAATAAGGTAGTGAAAGCAATAAATCAATTTAACACATTTATTCTTTATTTTAAATAGAGCTGAGCTTTAGATTGTAGCTTAATTAATTTGTTTAAATTATTTGTTTATTTATTTTTTTATTCATCTACTTGCTGATTTGCTGGATACCGGTAGCTCTTCCTGAGCAGTAATATATTAAATGGCAGATTATTTAAATAATAGGGATGGGAAAGAAAAAAGTAAAGCAAAGTAATAGTTCTTAAATCCACCGACAGTACGAGAAGAATTTTATTTTTATGTCTAGGCGATTTTGTGTTTTCACTCTGTGAACTAGTAAATAATTTCAACGTACCGAATACGGGTGAATTTAAATTTATTGTTCGCAATGATTTGGAGAACTTCAGCTTATTATCGTAAGGGGACCCGATTATCGCAAGGGTCTTATTAAGAAAATGCTCGGCGAGTGTTATTTAGACAAGGAGCCAGTGATGTGCGTCTACGCCTATTTTGAGATTGTCTATAATCGATAGTATAAAGCACGGAGACCCGTAATTAAAGATTTATTAGGTTTACAGTTAACAAAACAAATAAATTAAATATATTATAACGTATCATTTCTCAGGGATCCGTAAAATACACTGAAAATAATTTATTTGTTGGTTTTAACTTGCTAGCTTTTATTTATACTCCGGCTTTTCGATATCTTTATTCAATCACCATCGATTACAATAAGAAGAATAAAATCCAAATGCTCCAGTAAAAATAAACTTACAAATCATCATAAAAAATAAACAATGGAACAGTTCTAAAACTTGGCCCACATGTTCTTTAAAGGTCAACCAGAACTGTGGCGACTAAAGGTGGCAACAAATGTTATTTTCAATATATTCAATGTATTTAAGCAAAAGTTGTAGCTGTTGAAATTACCAACATTTTATTTTTTACGACTTAAATTGACAGAGCATGAGTTTTTGATGTTTCTGTTCTTTACGCTTGTGATAAAAAAGTGTGTAGAAATAAATTTAATAAGCACTGCGTTTGACGCTGACATATTAAAGGAGTCAAAAATACTACTATGGCTTTTCGAATTTCTCAAATATTTGAAAATATAAAAACTTTAATTTATTTATTTAATCTTATAATCTTATAAATTTGTTATAAACATGCGCACTCTATTTTGAGCTTGGGCTCATTAAAGTGACAGGTGGTAAACATAACCAAATAAACAAAATGTTGTATACTAGTTCAAAATCCAGCTATATGGCTACCGCTTCATACAACAATGCATCCTATCTTTAAAAAAAGCTGCATGTCTTTTATTTTTCTACAATGAAATGTTGTTTCTGAATCTGTATACTTCTTATTTTATTCGCAACAATAATCATTTAACGCAAGTGTGTCCCATCCGGTTGTAGCATCTGGCCATATTAATTTTAAAAAAAAAAAATTAAAAAAAAAATTTTCAGAAAAAAAGATTTTTAAAAATATACAACCGGCTGACTCGAAAGTCAAAGCCAAAACTTGATAGAATCATTCGATTTCGAGATGCAAATTTTTTTCCTATGCCTATATAGCTCAGGATTTTGGCTACAAGTAAATGAAAATGAACTTACGCGTATGTATGTACATATTTGAGTGCACCCAACAAATTTAAAAAATTCATCTCTCTTAATACAATAAAAGCCGAACGCGTGAAGTCCAATTAGAATTATACGAGTTTATATTGAATTATTATAGATTTTATACGTAGTGGTGCAGAGTACACTGCTAAATTCTAATGTAAAGAAATTTTATTAAAAATTAGAAATAAAGAAATTATGAATTGTGTGACAAATTGTACTATAATTTATCTTTTTCACCGATGATTTTATACTGAATCAACTATTCTCCCCACTGTAACAATAGCAAAAGAATCGCTTTAAAGTATTTATAATAGCGACATTTTATATGAATAAGAAATTAATAACAATAAAATTAATCATTACAAGTATACTAAAACTATGATATAAATATGTACCGAAGATTGTAAGAGAATTCAATCCAGTTTCGAACTGATGAGCTTATGATTATGAAAAAATCAATCTTCTCATCAGGCCGCGGCGACTGGAGTGATTATACCACAATTTACATTCTATATATACAGAATGTGATGTGCGTTAAGTACTAGCGAATCGTACTAATACAGATGAAATCTCTTACAATTTTTCTTCTTCACAATATTCACACAGCTCTATTTCTGTGTACGCTAATTTTTACTTTATTTATTTTTTGTTGTTGAATGTTAATTAATTCATGTAGTTGTTGGCAATGGCCAATATTTTCCCCTTGAGAGTTGAGTGCGATTCCAAACCACTAATTTTGTAGAACTTTTATTAAACAAATGTTTCGTATGAATTAGGGCTTTTTTACTAAGTAATTTAGAGGCATATTCCATGTGCTACCCAAACCTTTGTCATCATCGGCAATGGCCGATATTGGTCCTTGACAGCTTCAACTTTCAACGTTTATCCAAGATAATTTTAATTAAGAATTTTGTAATTTTATTGTTCTTGTTTTTACCGAAACTCCATTAAAAAAAGTAAATAAACAAATTTGTACACAGGCAAGCTCCTCTTTCGAAAATGAATGGTCAGCTGATGTTCTAAAACACGATCGTTTTAGTACATCAGCTTCGCTTACATTTTCGGAAGAGGCGCTAATCCGTCTACAAAATTGTTTGTTCACATTTTTTTATATAGAGTTTCGGTAAAAACTAGTTCAATACAATTGCAAAAGTGTTGATTAAAATTATCTAGAAAAAAAACTGAAGGTTATATTAAAAGTTTGAAATACTATGTAACAAATTTTGTTTAAATTAAATAATCCGTTGGGTAATCCGAGGAAACTATGTATTTTATGAGGTTATGTCCGTTGTTTTAGAAATTTATTAGCAATCAAAATTTGTGATTTGAGCAAAATTTTGTATTTAAAAATAGAAAATATAGGAAAGGTCGGCAAGTTGCAAGTTGGCAATAACATTGTTTGGCAAATCAGCTGTAAATATGTCAAAATTAGCTGTTTTAATTTATCGTTTGCCTGGATATTAAATGGTTGTGTATTATTGCCTTTTCAAAATTCATGTAATTATCTAATTTAAACAATTATTATTACTTTAAACTTCATATCATGGCATTTTGTATTCAATTTATCTCAATTTTATTATAATTGTATTTAACAAAACTTCATATAAAATAAACGTAAAGAAACGTTTTCGTACACAGCTTAGCGAAACTCGCGAAAGATTTATGAACTTATTTCACAATCTATAATATTGAATATCACGGACGAAATTTAAAAAAAAGTTCAAAATATTAATAATGTGAATAAAACTTCGTTCTTTAATTTTTGTAACCACTACTATATGGTACAAAGTACAAACTACTAAATTACATTGCAATGATATTGACTCCTTAGTAAAGAGACAACGGTTGAAGAAAACAATTAATTGTTTGTACTAAATATTACTGGTGAGGAAATTGGTTAAAAGAGGTATATGTATCTGATAATTTTATGTGTACTAAATTAAATGTATTTACTATTATAATGAGACATTTTATACGAATTATAATAGTTCTACATAATTATTTTTTTGAAATCGCACTCAACTCTCAAGGGCCAATATCGGCCATTGCCAACAATGATGACAAAGGTTTGGCTAGCACATGAAATAGGCCCTAGAAATTATATTCTTTCAAATCACACTTTAACTTTAAAACGCCATATACTGTTTTTTTATGAACTATTAAAAAAAATCTATTAAAATTACTTTACAACAAGAATTTTTAATATTTTTTGATTTGCTTTAATTTAATTAAAGCTTGATTTTTTAAAATAATTTTCTAAATAGGTACATACTACTCAATTGTTTGAAATAACTCTCAATTTTCCTGTAAGAATTGGTTTTAGCAGTGTTATACTAATACACTGATAAATCTCTGGAATGTCTGGAAAACTTCACACTCGTATAAAAGCCACCAAAATATTTATAATTTTGATAGTTATTTAACGGCTTTGTTGATAGCATCTTCAGATTTTTATGTCACAACTTTTTATACAACCTTTAACACCCTCCTGGAAGTGCCGAAATTATACCATTTTTGCTTTTATTATATGTTCACCTTTGCTTAAAACCAAAATATTTATACTTGAACTACCGAAAATTGAGTGTAGGGTAACATACATTTCGAGGCTAATGAAACTATGAGAATTTTGAAATTCAAAAATGGAACCGTGAACTAGTTGATATATACTCGTTTTTTAAAAACTATTTGGTTTGTCCTGTGTATCTTCTCTCACAACAAAATTTCAACATGTACGCCAAATAATACTGCAACTTTAAAAAAATTTGATGTCTACATACAACAATTTTTAGACATTTAAAATCAAAATAAAATCTGTTGTGTTTTCAACATTTAAAGTTTGCAAGTCGGATGTAGTTTCTAAATGACGATTATACTTTCTGATAGCTTTTTTTTATGTTCCTGGATATTGTAGTTTTTGAGTAACCGTTTTTATCCGTACACTTGTTAATTTAAAAATTTCCCGAATGAAAACATTAATCTGATAATTTATAATTGATTTCAGCTAATAAAAATACCGAATTGTTTTTATATAACGCTGGAAGCCATAAATTACCGCCGAATTTGACACTTTGGCTCCAAAATGGAGCTTTCAAATATTGTTGAAGCCGTTAAGCCCAGTGGAACCGATATTTTAAATTGGCGCTTTACTTTTAAGAATTTTTAAATCTTAACGTATTTTTGGTTTTTTAATTGATGGAGCTATGCAGATTTCGTGGTTGGTTGTAATCGTATAATATTTTAACATATTAGTTAACAAAATATTAAAAGCTAACAGAGTTTCAGAGTAATGGAAACCTCTTCAACATTTTTCCTTACTCAATACATTTCAAAATATAATCCTGATTTGGTAGGACAAATATCAGAAAATTTAACTGGCATTCATTTCCTGTTCCTACCTTATAAGTTAAAAATAAACAATAATTTAAATAACGGGTCTCAAAGTGAAACTCCAAAAATATATAAACTCCTTCCTACAGTTAAAACTGTTCTATTATCAATTTTATAAAATTTTATTATAACTAGATATATTGGGCCCGATTCTGGAACGATAAAATTCATGTTATGTTATTTTATTTCCCCGCTTCCTATATGAATTTGTATTAAAAAAACCAAAATAACATAACATAACATAAAATTTTAGAATGCAGAATCGGGCCTAATGACTAATACAATTTAAACGACCTAACATTTACAACCGATACATTCATTGAAGAAAACTTACTAAGTTAAACTCAAAAGTAGAAAACGAATCATATATAAAAATTTACTATCCGGTGAATGGGTGTGGTTTTTCCCAAAATTCCCATTTTTATTTATGTGTTAGTTTCACATTGTTAAATTGAATTCCAATTTGAAAAAATCTAGATTCCTATTGAAATATTTAGTACTAAAAATGTAATTTTATTAAAAAATAGAAAAGAATCAAATTATAAATCAAGAATAAAAATTATTTCTGAGTTCCAGAATTTAGTCAGCTAATTTATTAACTAAATAAATGACCCTTTAGTATATAGTATATGCCAAAATTGCGATTTGAAGATTAAAATGTGGAATTTATTTATTGCTGGCGACGGGGAATACATCTTCAACTTGATGGATGGAGAATATATTCAGATTTCACGTGAACTATCAGAACCTGAGTCCAAATCTGCAACTTGATGGATGGAGAATATATTCAGATGTCATGCGAACTCTCAGAAACTGAGCCCAAATCTGTGACAAAGGGTGTTTTGCCTTTATCAATTTCAGTCAAAAAGCAAATTAAAATTCGAAGATTAAATCGAAACACATTTATTTCTCTGGTTAGGCGATATCTTCATAGCTTGATATGTGGGGAATTTAATCAGATGGTTCGTGAACTATCAAAACTTGAGTCCAAATCTCTGAGAATGGCCGCTAATCGCCTTTTATCAAGTTCAAGCAAAACCGGAATTTGAAATCAAAAATTCGAAGCACGTTTTTTTCTCTGTTTAGGGGATACCTTAGTGGCTTGATGGATAGGAATTTTAATCGAAAATTCGTGAACTATCACATCTTGAGTCCAAATCTCTGAGAATGGCCGTTAATGGCCTTTTATCAATTTCATGCAAAATCGCAATTTGAACTCAAAAATTCAAAGTACATTGATAAAAGGCGATTAATGGCCATTCTCGGAGATTTGGATTCTAGTTGTTATAGTTCACGAAATTGTCGATTCCATTCATCAAGCTATAAATGTATCCCCTAACCAGAGAAATAAATATACTGCGAATTTTTGAGTTCAAATTGCGATTTTGCATGAAAATATATGAATATATGAATTTAACGGCCATTCTTAGAGATTTGGACTCAAGTTGTGATAGTTCACGAAATTGTCGATTAAATTCCCCATTCACCGAGCTATAAAGGTATCCCTTAACCAGCGAAGTAAATGTGCTCCGAATTTTTAACTTCAAATTGCGATTTTGCATGAAATGGATAAAAGGTCATTCACGGACATTGTCAGAAATTTGAACTCAAGTTGTGATAGTTCACGAAATAACTGTTGAAATAGCTTATTATATTTTCTATCTATCAATCTATGAACATATCTCCTAACCAGAGAGATAAATGTGCGAATTTTGAATTTTAAACTTCAAATTGAGGTTTTGTATGAAATTGGCCATAGTCCGTTAACACTTTTTGCGACAGATTAGAACTCAGTTTCTACAGAACACCTGAACAAATTCGAAAAATTATAACTCACATAACACACAAATAACTTGTATAATGCTGAACCATCGCAGCTAACAATTGCCCTCAAAGGATTGCCGTCTTTATATACTTTCGAAAGACATTACATCCTTGTGGTCGTACTATTGCATTTCCTTAAGTTCTTAACAAATTTGTTTATTTTGCCTGATCGTTCCCAACATGAGATAGTTCGATTTAAATTTGTTTGTACTGAAGAAATATCACCTGATATGTATTGTGTCGCCTAATTTAGAAATGCAACTCTCTAAATCAGATACAGTTCTATACATTTCTCTGCATTCGTATTCCGTAGCTCTAGACAAAAACTAATTGGTCTCTCTATAGGCAGTGATATGTTGCTTTAGTCGAGAAATCTTTGGACTGGGCCAATCAATTTTGAAAATTTTCTCATTTTGTCTTGTTTTATTGCTTCAAAAATGAAATCGTATCGAATTTTAGGATTTTGAGAAAATCTTCATAGATGTTTGATGTAATCGGAAAAATATGCTATTTTCTACACATTATAGAAAAATTCTTCTTATTTCTGATTTTTGGTAGCACCAATTCTGTTGGTAAGAAAATTGTTAGCAGCTCTCCATACCTCTATTTCCAAAGTCTTTTCTTTCTTTTTAGAAACAATATTTTCTAAGTTGTAATTTATGTTTTCCAATTGGAATTTATATTTTTTATGCAATATTTTAAGCGCAATGAAGCCTCGCTCAAAATAAAAAAGTCATGCACATTTGACGTGCTATATATGAATTTTTTTGTGAGATCTCACTGAATACGCTGGATGTGCCGAATATCTACATTTCCTTCTTTATTATTACAGAAATAATTTTAAAGGACAATCGAACAAACATCAAACTGCAGTTATCGAAACTGCGGCACGGATTGGTTTTAGCTGTCTCACTTGACAGGCGACGGTGCCAAATTTTCGAAAAGGAAGATTTAATGTTTTTTTAATTAAATAAACAGCGATTTTTAGTTATTAATATTTCCACACAAAGAAATAAATGGCGCTACTTTGACTGAGACAGCTAAAACCAATGCTAGCCGAAACTGCTTTCCTAATTTTTGCAATTCCAAAAATTTCCCAAGTTAAACCAAGCGAGTTTGTTCTGTAATCCATCCTGTTCTCGTTAAAAAGTTGTAAAAGTAAAAGTAAGGAAAGGTAATTGTTGTGGTCTCTCGAAATTTTTTGTTGAAATAAATGCTACACAAAGGCTAATTTCTTAAGATCTAGTAAATCAAAAGATTTACTCATTTTGCTGCTGTGAAATGCCTGAATTGTCGGCGCTATTTTTTAAATTGTCTACATACATTGTCTGCACGAGTGAGCAATTGATTAATTACTTCATGTAGACTACGCGGCCCAACATTGTCCAGAACAGATAGAGTGGCTGTACTCGAAAAAAGGGGTCATCTTCTCCATATTTTGCACAAGTTAAGGTGACCTAGCAGTTTCTTCTTCAGGTATTACCTCTAAATTTTTTGCAAGATAGAAAATCGAATTGACGATTCGACCTTGATATTGTTGAAGTTTTACAATGTTAGTTCTGATTTTCGGATTTGATGATTTTATATATTTTTTTTTTTTTTTTTTCAGTAAATCTTGAGTATATAGTATTGCAGATTTCTCGAGAGTTCACTCACTCACTTATAATCCGACGTTAATTAGATGATTTTTTCTGATTTTAAGTTCGAGATTTTTAGGAATATCAAGGCTAGGTGAGTGAGATCCGCTTGCGATTTTCGATATTATTTAATACCGGAGGGTAGCATTCATCTTTCTTGGTATCGAATTACAAGAGATTATTCAAACATTTTAGGATTATTAACGATTTTCTGATTAATCCCTCGAGATTTATGTGTGATTTGATTAGCAATTATGCAGGGAAGGTATTGCGGAGTATTCCGAAACTATCCTAGAATTTTAAGATTGTTCGGTATTTTAGGGAATATCCGAGGTTTTTAATATTATCTAGATTATTTACATTTCACTTTCTTAATCCTATCGAATTTAGATCGGCACTGAGTTTGAGTAATGTGATATTACAGACTTAGCACAGATTTTTGAGCTAATTCGATATTTAAAGATCAACACGTGGCTTTGATATTATATTTGACAATTTATAATAATCAAAGAAGTTGGAAAATAGGAATATTTCATTTTCATTGCTTGATTCATCAAGAAAACCTTTGTGCGCAATGTGTAATACTAAAAAACGTTATGCCTGTCGTTATAAAATGTGTGAACTATATTCGATCTATTGCACTGAAACATCAATCTCAACAGTACCTGTCTGAATTAGATTCAGAGTATGGTGACGTTGATATTTTTCAAACGTGAGATGGCTGAGTCGAGGAAACTGCTTCAAGAGGTTTTACGAATTACGCGAGAGGCTCGGTTTTCTGAATAAGAATAATGTGAAGGTATCTGAACTAAATAATGAACAATGGGTTTTAGATCTGTATTTTTTAGTAGATAATAAACCGATAAATTTCATAGTCTGAATATAGATCTAAAGGGGGAAAACTAATTGGTATTAGATTCATGCCAATTAATTAAGGCTTTTAATCCCAATTAAACGAAGAAATGCTATTCACTTCCCTTGCTTAAGCAATTCTGAACGTGAAAAAATATGCAAAATACTCAAAAAAATGAAAATGGGAAATGAAAACAAAATTCAAATGGAATTAATCGACCTTCAATGCAATATTGCGCTGCAGCATTTTTTCAAGCAAATTCCCCAATTTGCGAGCACATCCATTGTAATAAGTTAAATTGCATAAAAATGAATTATCTACCATTTCTCTTTGTAAACTATCAACTTTTGCGGAACAAGAAAAACAAAATTTAAAATTCAAGATATGCATCTTTTAATACGACAAAACCTAATCCGTCATGACGTTCTCATAAGCATCTGAATAATAGAATCGAAAAAATATTGATTTTGAACATTTTATAACTATATAGATTTACGAGGACAACAGAAAAAATCGGTTGGAAAACTCTAATCCAATATTAAGTTTCTGCACAGTTTTGTAAAATATAAGTACATAATACATAAGCACACAGTTAACACTGACAAAAAAACTATACTCCTCTTGAGTTATAAAAAGCTATTATGTAAACCACTAAAAAAAGAAATCTGTTATCTTGTTCGAGTATTTGGGTTAGTTTTGTGCTCGAAAAATGCTTAAATACACTTACCCTTATCATTTGTACAAAATTCTGAGGTGAATCTTATTCTTGCAAATAAAAAAATTGCTTTGTGCTCTTTGTAGTGCAATTTTCACGATAACTAATCTTCTGCTTTAAATTTTATTAACTGCAGAGGTACTTTGTTCTTTTTAATTATATGTTTTAGTAAATACCATATTATGTACTTAGCCATTGCAGATAATTTAACTAAATGATATAATCTACATTACGATTTGAATAAAGTATTTTCTTAGGATTCATCATAAAGGGGGGGTTTATCCTTATCCCTGATACGGATAATCCCCAAACACTGAAATCGTTTTGTTTAATTGTACTTGACAGTTCAAAAGTGGAAAAAGACAATTAAAATGGAAAGTTTTTTTTTGTTGTTGAAAGCTTTTGTGTACGGACGGAAATTTAGATTAGTATTGAATAAAATACGAATGGTACATGTGTATATACATAGTAGTCGAGAAAATGGAGAAAAGGAAATCATTAAATTAAAATACGATTTTCATGTTTAACTTTATTAAAATTAAAAGCATTTCACATTTTTTTTTTCTGTTGGGTATATTAATGAATGATGATGTTAAAATTTTAACGAATAATCGGGTTAGATTAGTGTCTAGACTCGTGAAGTAAATAAATTTACTTAATACAGTAATTTAGTCGGTATAGTGTGTTTCTAAATAAATGTTAAATCTACAATTTACTTTCAAATGATTTACACTTGATGATTAACATTTCGTTACACCTCAAACTAACCTCAATTTGTTAGTTATTTGACGAGTTGTCTTAACTAATTTTGAAATATTATATTTTGTTTTTTTGATTTTAATAGAAAAAATTTAAATTTGTCCTCAAGTTATAGCCCGAAAATGTTCTAAGTGAATCACAAATTCGGGCGAATCTTGTAATTCCGTGCTCATAATATTCGGTCCACAAATAATAAAAGTGTGCTTAAAACTCCTTGAATAATTATTTTTTAATACTACTGTCAATAGCGGTATTCTACTTATTACATTGTAATATTACTATCAATAGAGACTTGAACCACTCAACATACACTAATCATCAAATGTTCTTTAAAAACCCCTAATGATGCCTAAAGGTGAGAGGGCATGCGGTTCACTCCGGAGTGCCTTTCGACAGTTTTAATACAAATTAAACTAACAAATGCAGGTGGTAAAGGGGTACATTATATTTGCTGATTTTGCTTGTAATACTTGAGGAGCCTTTCAGATAGGCACCATTTTCTAAAACTGCTTAAACTTCATTTGATGATTTTTATTAGCATCATCGAGAGCAATAAATGCTCTTTGAATACACTGACAAGACAGCAATAGTATGAAAGTTCTTTCATGATAAAGTGGCACCCTGTAAAAGTGTCAAACCCTAGTTACAAACTACATAACTATTCGCCTGGTATATCGTACAACTCACTTATAAATAAAGGGCAAACGACAAAATGTCTACGTTTTAAAGTTACTTAAATTTTTAGTCTACAATTGAGTCGATATTTTTAGTTTGAGTAAAATGTTCAACATTTGAGAAAATCTGATTTGTAGACTCTGCGCAAGTGCTGAATACAACCATGCATTTTCAATTTTAAAAATTTTGACAATAAAATTAATTTTTTTTGTTTTAAACTTCGCATTGAAATGTTTTGTCCCCAATTTTTTAACGAAATATTTTTACTTGCATGCAAAGCAAAGCCTTAAAAACAAATTTTCTACCTAAATATTTCTGTGGCTTCTATTTTACCAAAACACACTGCACAGAATTAGGAATTTATTATGCCTAATAAAAACAAAAACTGTTTAAATAAGTTTATTTCATTTACGATCTCCCCAACTCTTCTTATCATAGTATAGGGCATGACTAATCATTACAGAGAGTTAAACGCTTACATATGTACATACTGTCGGAGTCGGTTGGCTTGTGACCCTAAGCTATTTAACTAAACATTTTTATAGTATATCATGAGAAACTAGTATGCTTAAAAAATGTTGTTTTAATTATTAGGCGCATTCAAAATAGAAAAGATTAGCTTTGTACTAAAGAATATATGTGCTAAAAGCAGAAACACACTTTTTATTTAGCAGCCTGGAAATAACCCTCCTCTCGTTAAAAAAATTAGAATAATATGAGTAAAATTAGTAAATTTTAGACCAAATAACTTTAGCACTTAAAATGTTTAGTACACAAAATAAAAATAATGTTTTAAGTACAAACAGTAAATTTTTGGAAACGGCGTAACAAATTGCATACATTATTTATTCTAGATTCGATAAAACGCAAGGAATTTAAAATTTTAAATTGGTTCCTATATAATAACTAAATTTTCCAGATTACCTGGATATTGAAATGCTCACCCATCTCATTTAGAGATGAGTGACAACTCAACGCCACCCGTGACGCTAACAAACCTGCTTCCCAGCATATAATTGATTAACCTTCTCAGAGGAACGTCCACCTCCAAAAATGACAATCCCTCCTTGATTGCCTCCGCTGTCACATTATTAAAGGCGCCTTCTATATCCAGGAAGGCCACCAAACAGAAATCCTTCAAATTAATTGATTTCTCAATCGTACACACCAAGGCGTGCAGAGCAGTGTCCACAGATCTACCCTTTGTGTACTCATGCTGAGACGATGCCCACTTCCTGGCACTTATTTTATCTCTGATGTATACATCCAGCAGCCTTTCCAAGGTTTTCAAAAGAAAGGATGAAAGATTTATTGGTCTTAGGTCCTTAGGATAGACATGTGAGGTTTTCCCCGCTTTCGGTATGAACACCACATTGACCTCCGTCCAGTACCTAGGAATATAGCCCAGCTTCAAACACCCTTTGAATATAGCTTCCAGATGGGGAAGAATAATTACTGAGTTGTTTTGAAGTTCCGCTGGTATAATTTGATCCGGACCAGCCGATTTAAATGGTTTAAAATCCCTCAGTGCCCATAGGATCCGTTTCCTGGTTACGATATCCTCTGTGATTACTGACAGTGATTTCTGATGATTGCTACTCACCAACAGGTGTTGAAAGCTCCCTGGGAAGTGTGTCTCGAAAAGAAGCTCCAGAGATTTTCCACTTGAAGCTGTCCAAGATTTGTCCGGTTTTATTATAAAACTGGGACTAGATGTACTTTTGGAAAGAATCCTCCAAAGGCGGGAGGTTTCGGATACCTCTTCCATTTTATCACAGAAGATTCTCCAAGACTTCCTTTGTGCCTTTCTTAATTCTTATAAATTCCGAGTTTCTCCTTATAGAAGTCCCAACCCTGAGCCTCCCTTGTATTTTTGGCTCTATTAAAGGTTGTCCTACAAGCCTTACGATAGGTTCCCAGTTCCCTGGACCACCATATTGGTTTTTGCCTACACCTAGGCTTAGCCAGGGGGCAGGCAGCGCGAAAGGATCGGTTGCATGCGCTAGTAACGCTAGCCACCATTTCCTCCAGCTCCCCAACGGTCGTCGGGGGCTCCATGGCCATCGTCGGTAACATTTCCTTCAATAATTTCCCATTTTTGTTCCAGTTGGTCCTTCTAGGGTTCCTGAAGGCTTCCCGGGTAGCAGGGTGAATATCGGGGCTATAGGTTAAATATCGATGATCAGAAAAGGAGTGTTCCTTATCCACCCTCCAATTTTTAACTATATGAAGAATATTATTTAAGGCAAGGGTCACGTCTAGAACCTTCTGCCTGTTACTAGTAATAAATGTGGGTTCCCGCCCAATATTACACACTGAAAGGTTAGTACTCATCAAATAATCAAAAAGCGACTCACCCCTTTCATTAATGTCCGTGCGTCCCCAGATAGTGTGATGCGCATTAGCATCAACTCCCAGTACTGCACCCACCTTTGATTGTTCCGCTCTACGGATAAGCTCCTCCAGGTTATCCGGAGGAACCTCCTTCTACCGGTCTGTGTAGGCTGAAACTAGCCAGAATCTACAAGTGCCTACTTCCAGGCTAACTGCAGTAGTGTCACCATTGCTGTATTGAGAGAGAAGGAAAAAATTAATATTATTTTTCCCAAGAATACAAGATCTGATCTTCCCAGACTTACTAGAGGATATGATTTTGTACCCTTTGGTTCTGAGGCCACAGATTCTGTTGTTGTTAATCCAAGGTTCTTGGATTAGTATCACATCCTCACCCGAGCTAGTCAGCCTGAGGAGTAGAGCTGCCGAAGCAGCCTTATGATGGTGAAGGTTAATTTGTGTTATCTTAATCATAACCATTTAACCTCTACCTACCTCTATGGTATATTCCTGCTACCGCAGGAATATTATTTCTCGGTATTTTGGGATGCGCCGGATTCGCCCGTCTCGCCATCCCTCATACCCTCTGTAGATGACTTGTCAGTGCCCCCCCGTCTGGCCGGGCTGCCGACATCCTCCTCCATCGGTACACCAGCTCCTTCGCTGATGTGCCCCTCCTCATCCTTCAAGGGAGTCCTTGCCAGACCGAGGTCGCCGGATTCACTCTCCCCCCTACTCACAGCTTCTCCCCCCATGCTGCTGGTACCCCCTTCAGGCCTGGGCGGGTTGCCACCATCCTTCGGTTCGCCTCCCGTACGCGCTTCCGCCCCATCCTTTTTATAAACGTTGAGAGTAATTGACCCGAAACCGAAGTCAATTACTGCCTTCGTTTTGTGAAGGAGGGCAAGGGACTACTTATTTATTACAATAATTGATAATTTCGAGCCCCATCGCCTCCTCCTGCTTGACGATCTTCCAATTTCCGGTCGGGAGACTCGGGTTACTGGCCTGAATGATTTTCAAAGCCTCGTCTACCTATCGATAGGCCGTCCACTATCCACCACCTGTGACCACCATGATAGCTGCAGTACGCCACGGGAATCTAAAAGTGACCAAATATTAATATCCACAGGTGGTCGAGACATCACTATTGCTAATAGTTTTGTATATTTAACTAAAAAAAAGTAATTTACGTGTTTGGTAACCTGTTTCATAGGATACTAAAATACCTGTACATTTCAATCGCGTTTCAATCGAAAATTTGAACCAAATCCGAGGGGTAAAATGTTTGAAGTACTATCTGGCTATCAGGCTTTTTCAAAAATAGTAAATAAGGGCCTTTGGGAAGTTTTTGTTATTTTAGCATGTGAAATACGAACGTAAATATTAATTTATATGTGAGTATTTTTGAAACATTTTTGTCGTTTTCCTGTCAGCCTCGCACAAAGGGTCTAATGCTACACGGATTTGAGGAGGTCTCTATTTTAGTATACATATAAATAATTGTCAAAAAACATAAATTTTTGAAAAATGTTCTAATTTGTAAGGATATTGGAATTTTATTAAATCGTCAACACGATGGTTTGGGAGCGGCATACAGTGGGCAAAAAATGACTTTTTGTGGACAAAAATCTTCCTCCACTTCAATTTTTAATGGATCTGAATAGTTTTGTTTAATCACTCTGGAAATGGTAGGCTACAACATGTCACTGCTAATTTTTCGTTAACCCTATCAAAATTATTAATGATAGAAATGTAAATTAAAACATAGATTTTTGTGTTTTATTATTTCAAAGATCTATTCGAAATATTTAAACATACCGAACGATGCCAAAATAAAATTTTTTAATGAAAATCACATTACCTGTTTACTGTTATAAAATATTACATTAGAAAAAGAGACTAACCTAAATTCATTTTCAACAAAAATTATTCAGATCCCTTAAAAATTGAAGTGACTCCACTTATTTTGTCCACAAAATTCATGGGTTTCATTCAGGTTAGTTCTATTTTTTGCGTAATAAACTCGGAAACATATAATGTTCTGGATAAGGAAAAAACTTAATATTGAATAAAAACAATAAACCGCAGAATAAGCCGCGGAACCTCAGAATCCGAATTTTATTTTTATTTCAATATTAATTCCGGCGACATTATTTCCTTGATGAGATTATTTTTCTGTGCTAACCAGCGAAAAATTGTCCACCTGAAATATCGTTTTTTAATTTTACTTTTAATGTTACTCTCAGAGTAAGAGTTTGTTGCTGGTAAAGTCCCCAAACTTATCTTGAATTAACTACTGTTTGTATGTGAGGTTATTGAGATTTTTCTGGATCTGATCAATTTTTAGTCGCCATTCCATTATCTTCTCAACCTCATTTAAATAGTTTATTGGTTGATCAGTTAGGTGGTTCTACTTAGACTGTTCATAATATTGAATTTGAAATAATACCTTTGAGTTGATAAAAATTGCCATATTACTGTGCAAGATAATGATACTAATAAAATATTTTAAAGGATTTCCATCTGTCGAATCCATTTTAAACGGAAATGAAATTTATACCATTAAATCTCTATCCACAAATTATAGATTCGGTTTTTGTTTTATTTTAAAAGAAAACAACGCATTTAAACAATTGAATTCAAACGCACAACCTTTCCCACTTAGTAATAAAAGCTTTTCTAAAATGTTAAAAATTTATTTCTAGAGATTTAAAAAGGGGTTAAGAATACGAATACATTAACAATTCGAAAGATAAAGATATGTTTACGATAGAAATGGACGGACTTTTTTGATCCATTAAAAAAAATGTTATCTTTTAGGATATTATGTTTTATTTATTTTTATTGTGTTAAGATTGCTTATTATGAAGATGGCGTATATGGCAAATAATGCTGATATATTGTATGTTGCCATTTACGTCTAAACATTTATACTCGTAATTATGTGATTATAACTTATGTTTGTATATGTGCATAAAGGCAATTTTATTATTCACATAGACGACACTATTAACAACCAATTTTAAAGTAGCTTTTATAAAGTACTATTGCTTAAGCGCTGAGCATTACAAAATCCGTAAGTACTCGCTTAAGTCGTTTCATATCTTGAACCATCATCTTATTCTAACTTTTCCAGCGAAATCTTTTGGAACAAGATCTTTACTTAAATATTTCACCGTGATCGAAAATTCTATTTGTCTCAGATAATGAACTTAGTTTTGTCTGTGTACCTTTAGTGGATTTATGCCCATTCAAATTATAAAATTGTCGGCCGTCAACTCTCATGCCGCATCCTCAAAAACTGTCATCAGTAACTTTTATGGTATTTTCGCAACATAATAACTTGACGGGATTAATTTTTCTTATTTTTTTCAAAAATCCAAAAATTTGAGGAGCGTCAATGGTGGATTTAATAAATATGAATGTGATCAAAGCTTGGTCCGGCTTTGTATTTTCGGTGACAAGATCGGAAGCTAATGGCCGTCATGCTGCGTGACTATAGCTACAGTTGAAATTTACTTGATTCAGACAGTGATAAGCTTAATGTTGTAATAAAGAAATAATCAATGCTTCTATTGACGATAATGGTTTATGGAAAATCGCTTGTGCGGTGAATCTAAACAGTTGTGTTGGATAATGGTCCAATTAATGTGTGTGCTCTTTCGTCTTCTTTCTCTTTTCAACAGTGTATATTCTGTTCGTTTTGCATAACCTTTAACTAAAATGGTTTAATTTCTTCTAAGAAGTGGAGTGAGCTGGATGAAAATGATTTTACATTGTCGTATTTCAAAAATAGGATTCCTTCCTAAATTTGAGATATTGTATCATTTGTATGTGGTTCTCATATAAATACAATATGTGTATATGAGACAATAAAGTTATTAACAAAACAAAACATAAAAAAAAAGAAAACCGAAATATGATTACTATCCGATAAGCACAAAATATTGAACCAAATCGATTTTTATATTAAAGGGGGAGAAGGTTTGGTTTTCTCATTTTATAGGTTTGTGTTATGTTCGACATAAGTTTTTAAAACTTGCTTTACCAAAAAAATGTCTAAATGAATATCCATGTTATGAAAGAACTTGATGACGGTGAGGGAAGAAAGCATAAGTTTTGCCAACAAAAGTAATAGGTTTATAATCTCTTAAGCATCGATACACATACATATATGTATATATCGTTTATCTTATCTAACTATAGTGTACTTAATATGTAAAGACATTTTAGGGAAAAATAAATGAACTAATATCGTATTTTATCTATTAAGTGGTACATATGAAATTTTGGTGGTTAGAATTGGCTTTAGTTTTTTCATACTTTTGTACTTATATACCAATACCTAAATCAGATGGGTTAATACTTGGTGGAATGTACATATGTTGAATTAAATAAGCATATATACGAAAATCCTATTTTTTCAATTTCTTACCTTATTTGGATTACAGTACCTTTGTAAAAATGAAGCCGTTTTAGTAAGGTCAGATTAATAAGTTTTTAATGTATTGTCTAGATCAGTGATTCTCAACGTTGCGCCACACTTTTATTTAAAAATTATTATAATTAATTTTTAGTTAAAATTTTTTTATGGATTTAAATATTCCTGTTAAAAGGATTTTTCTTTTTAAATCATATTATTTAATAATATATAATATAATTATATATCTAAAATTTGGCGGCACACTTTTAGAATTTCGCGGCACACAAAAGTGCCGCGGCACAGCGGTTGAGAATCACTGGTCTAGATCGAAGATAGCACTTACTGTTAAGATTGGTTTCATTTTTTACCCAATTGGAAAGTTGGTTGGTTTTATAATATTAAACTAGAGTTTGCAGTTCGGTTATCCGGAGATTCGATTCTGAAGATTTTCTTAACAATTCAATTCGAACAACCGCGGACAAAAGTGCGATCCTCATCAAACCATTTTTTTTATTTTTTTTTTATTTGTAACTTTACTCTTCCATTGCATTTTTATTGCACTTTGAAGGAAAAACTAAATCTATTTTTTTAAATGTTATCAACTAAATAAATTTTGATAAAAATACAAAACATGCCCCTCTCACTAGTAAAGCCGCTCTATTCGCAGTTTCTCGAACGTTTTTAAAATTTGTTTAAAAAAATGTTTTCGTTTTTAGTTATACTCACAACTTTAAATTATTTGGACATTAGCTAAATTTTGTTAAATGAAATGAAGTTGTTTTAGTTACGGATTATTATTTGTGTCGGACCAAGACCGTGGCATCCAATATTTAGCAGCGTCATTTTCATTTGGAAACCTTACAGGTTCCCGTAGAAAAATACCCATGTCATTCTGGTCTGTGAATTTTACTTTTTAATGGAACCGGCCGTTATGATTCTTGAGCCAGAAGTAATACAGCCTGCACTCGTCAAAGATTTCAATTATTGGCATGATCGTGAGATTTATTTTAACGAAATTGATGATTTTATATCGGCAAATATGCTTGCTCTTAAAGGTCATTAATGGAAACATTTACATGGCAAGTTGACGTCAACATTTACATCGGACAGATCAAAGACCAAAGATATGTTGTCACGATTTTCAATATGGATGTGATTGGTAATTTTGCATGCGGCATTGATTGCAATTCGCTTATTTTACGAAACAGAGTATTTGAAATACCACCGATTCAACATTGGTGCTTAATAAACAGACAACAGATTTTTTTATGAATGTAGTGTGTGAAACGCTTGAATATCGCAAAAAAATATAGTGAAACGTAATGATTTTTTTAAGATGATAATGGAGATGCAAAGTGAAGACGATATATCGAGTAGTGATAAATTAAATTTCAATGAAATTGCAGCATAACGTTTTTTTTCAGGCGTTTCAGGCTAGCACAATCTCGTACTGTTTACTGAAACTGGCCAAAAATCGGGAAATGTAGGATAAAATTCGTGCTGATATTAAATATCCAAACTGTATGACGGTAATGTAACTGAAGGCTTCCTTGGAATGGACCATTAAGGCAACGCTATAAATGGTAAGCCACGATTTAATTCAGTAAAAAATGTGCAACTTAACATTTTTTGCTTATCATACTAAAATAGTGCCGCACGTCATCTATTAACATTTTTACCTTTCAGTTAAGGCCAACGTGATTGTATTGGAATGCGATTTAGTTTGATGCAAACGCGTTTAAGATTAGTGTGCGAAAAGACTACAATGATGAATGACACTAGAATTCTTGCCCAAAACGCCAATTTTGGCATTGAAAAATTGTACGGCGTGAAATTGCCAAATTTCTAAATCGAATTGCTCATCTCTATATTTGTAGTGTACGGTTATAATATAGTAGTTTCAAAACAATCGATCTATTGCGTGAAAAGTTGCCTGGACGCGTAAATTTCACGAAATGGTGACGTTAATTGGCCGCTAAGATCGTTTGATTTGACACTTATGGATTTTTTAAAGTGAGCTTTAATCAAGTCACTCGTCTGTGTAAATAGCCCGGAACGATTCAGGAGCTAAAGGACTATATAAAACGCAAAATTGCCCCTGTGCACGCAAAATTGCTTCGCTTTCACTGACAATAAAATTATCTGTTTAACAAATTCCACCCCGTTTGTTTTTTAATCAATTTTAAATCCGGTTATTGAAAATGGAAACCTCTTAGTAACCGACCACTTTCTTAGAATGTGTTCCCAGAGATCTATAATTTTTAAACTTGAATTTAAACATGAATATTCGCTTTATTGATTACCATATAGACTTAGTGATATACCATAGATTCGATATGATGCAAATTTATTACGAATGTATGCTTTTGTATTTTTCATTTTTTTTTTTTTTTTGTTTGGAAACATTTTATATCTATTAGGTTTTCTGTAAGCTATTTGCAAAATAAGCTTTCTGGTCCAAGCAAGCTGCCATTTCCGTTTGACCGATTTTCACTCATCGGGACCTCCCAATTTATGAAAAACGCTTAAATATAAAATTGCAGTTTGATTGGTTAAACTATCTGAACTCTAGAGAGGGGCACAGACAGACCGACAACAGACACTACCTCGAAACCCAATTTTGCGGATTCAGGGGATCTCAAAATAGATGAACCTTACCAACAAAGGAAGAACGGGACAAAGAATTAATGTTGAGAGGGGCTTTTAAAGGACAGGGAGTTCAGCCTTAAATAATTTTGTTAATTTGTTTGAGCTGAACGCAGAATTCGTATCATACAGTCCAACTGGACAAATATACTCCTTTAAATACCTTTAAAATTCTCCTTCACTGGCGGAACAGTAATTCGCGCAACGGCCGCGAGAGGGTAGACTCGATGTAAAAAGCGGCTCCTTCATTTTTCTTATATGTGTAAAACAAAAATTATTTAACTTTGCAAATATCAATTACTCCTGTTTTTAATAAAAGTTGGTCCACTAAAATTTTTGTATTCATGGTACAAGAGATATAGCCATTTAAAAAATTTGATTTTTATTTCTTTTTTTACATAAAATTTCGAGCCTTTCCTAATATTTCTGATTTGTATGAGTCTCCACTAAAATTTTAGGTAGTTGCCTTCATGTGAGTTTTAGTGACACCATAATTGGTGTCAACGATAATTATATCAAACTTTCCAAATAAAATTTAGAATTTAAAAAAAGTTCTATTGTTAGCGTCTGAATTATAAAAGGTCTACATATTTTGGAAACAATTCTCAATTCTGTAACCGCTCTAATTTTTGTAAAAGCCTTGAAAAGCAGGCGTTTGTGGGAGTTTCTATAAAATCATCTTTCCTTCTGGCCGAACGGAGTGAAGATGAGCTCAAAGTAAACAAGTCATCTTAAATTAAACCGGGCGAAACTCCGGTTTGTGAAAAGAACCTTCCGGTTTTAGAAATTAATGCGTTTCCATTTTGAGAATCAAAATTTGTTTGTCCGAGTTTCTTCCCTGGAATCTGTTTCCTGAAATAATTATTCTATCAAATAATCCTCAAACTATTCACAAAATCCCCTTCCGTAGATTTACATTCATAAACATTGATAATGAGAATACAAAAATATAACTTATACGTTTTAACATTAGGTATCACACTTAGTTACCAAAATACTACAATTTTCGGTGCCACCTAGGTTAGAATAGAATAAGTTTTTTTCTAGCATAAAGTTTACTGCTAATGACACCTAGGCTAGGTTATTATAGTTAATTGTACTAAATCGATATTTTCCATGCTAAAACTGTTCTACATTGACTAATATTACGCGAATCAGATCGAACTGTATGATTCCACTTATTGTGGTAGTGTTGTAAAGGATTAGTAAGTTGAGCACGTGATTTAGTGCGATGCCACAGTTATAAGTGTTAGTGATAAATTGAAGTGGTGTGTTTTATTCACAATTCAGTGATTCGAACCTTGACTGACAAGGGAAAACATTAAAATACAATTTTTCTAACTTAAGCTATTTGACGCGATGCGATGTTTACAATTTTAGCAGAGATTCATAAAAAACAGTAATATTATTAGCAGAGGAAATATCAGTTAATCGCAGAAATAAAATTCAGAATTTTTAAATGGCTGTATTAAAGGCAACGTTTGTATATTTAAAATATCTCCGCAATATTTATTTCCCTTAGAAAACTGTCAGTTGTATTGAACAACAAACTTACCTTATTTGCTTTGCAAAAAAATTAATTAATTTTGCAAAAACATGAACATCAATTGAAAACAAAAAATGAAAATGGTTTGCAACATCGTAAATTGCAACTGCAAAACCTATATATATATATATATATATATATGTATATATATATTCATACATACGAGTATATCAATTTGGCAAAAAAAAACTGGAAGTTTTCAGCAACAGTTTCAAAATTCTGCAAAAATGTCTAATACTCGACTGTTTTTCGACTAATGTGAAGTTTATGACAAATTGACAAAAAACCTTACAACAGCAAAAAAGTGTAGAAGCAATTATTATACACTAATAAACTGCGGATCTCAAATAGTTTTTAGTGACAGAACCAACAATTTAGATTTTCACCATTATTCAACCTATTTCCCTACTATACTACATAAAATTTTAATTTTAAAATACAAATTTGTATGAATTTGAATCAATTTTATAAGTACTTCTTAAAAGTGTAGGCTAACATTGGGTAATCATTCAGACTTCTAAGTAAATGTGGGCAATCAGTCTAATTTTTTGTCCCAATGAACACATTTGTAAAAAGCGGTATATTAGCGCGATTTTGAGGATCAAATAGAGAGCTATCGAATTTACACCAAAAAAAAACACTTGTAAAAAAGTGTAGGTGGAAGTTCGATGGCCAATGACAGGCAATCGCAGAGATGGCTAAGTAAATCTGAATATGCCACCATGTTGTGTCCCAATGTGAATATTTGCTATATAGGGTATATTAGCGCGACCCTCAGAGCGCAAGTTATCGAATTTACAAGAAAACACCTCTAAAAAAAGTGTAGGTGGAAGTTCGATGGCCAATGACAGGCAATCGCAGAGATGGCTAAGTAAATCTGAATATGCCACCACGTTGGATGTCCTAATGTGAATAATACATAGTTTCAAATCAAGTTTTTGTTTATAATTATTCTAGCAATAATTTTGAAAAATTTTTTGTTTTTTATTTAATTTAAACTGATTAAACTGATAAAAGTAAAAAGAAAATTATTTTCGGTTTTTATTTTGAGTATAATTTTAATTTTTATTTTTATACCACTTACTATTCCAGTTACCAAAATAAGACGGCAAATGAATGAGCAGGGAAAATAGTAAATGGAAAAATATACGGGATTTTGAATTTTTCTATTTATTGCACAAGTGTTTTAGAGATTAACTTTCTTTTATTTTGACTGTAAATTGTTTACCGTTAAAAAGATTTACTGTCATTTGTCTATTGTTATCATTAACTTAATTTTTTTTTAAAAGGCCTTATACCAATTTCAAAATAACGGCTCCTTTATCCAATTAGTATGAAAATTCTATTTTATCCTAAAACTTCACAATGTACACTCTCATACGTTTCTCCCCCCAAAAAAGTGTTCAAAAACTTCAGACAGGTCTCATAATCTTAATATTCTTACTGATTAGAATCAAACAATGTGTACGAGGGACGCGGGGTTTACTTTATTATGGGAGTTAGTTTCTAAAATATCTTCTGCCAAGTCATCATGTATTTCCCATGATCCAGTTTTTCTTTTAATATATGCTATATAATGCCCTAGTACGTTGCGAATTTTCGCTTGTTGGTAGTGAATAATGGCAACTAACTTTAGCTTTGTCATTCCCAAAGTCAATTCCGAAGAAATTTCGTTGATTTTTATGTCATAAAATTTATTTGTATTTAATGGTTGGACATCTAAAACTGCAAACCCATTGATTGGTTTTAGTTGCATGTCCTCGGGATTTTCGATCTGTTGTTTACAGTTACTACATTTACAACCGTAAAATTTAAATGCTTTTTTGCTTTTTTTAAAATCTAATTGATTTTAAATCTGCCTCTTTAAAATTAACGTAATCTATCGGAATATAAAAGTTGTCAGTTTCATGCGGAGAGTTAAGCAATTTGGGCACTTAAAATTTCACAGAATCGAACGCTTCAGAAAATATTCAATATATTTTGTTACGTTACAAATACAGTCTAACTCGATATTGGTTAGCGTGTTTGCTTTATTAAAACACTTCAATAGTAAGTGACTTCGTATTTTATTTGTGGATTGAACAGCTCCGTTTTTTTAAAAATGAATAATGAAATTAAAAAATTCCGACTCAGTTTCTTTTGATTTATTTAACAAGTATTGGTAATCTAATAATACCGTATGCATTATCTGTGAGAGTGAATCAAATCCGCATGTCGAATAAACAATAATTTTGATATTTCTTTCATTAACATGCGAAAAGCCATTTGGTAAGAGCCGTTTGAGCAATTCTGACTTTTCACAAAGAATGATTTCAGTGACACTTTTTTTAAACAATGCTTTTGTTTGCCGATGTGCTTGGGGGAATCATTCAAACGTAGTTTTTTATTCCAGTTTTCTGAATTCTGGATGTTATCAGGTTCTTCATCTGAATCATTTGTTTTCACAAATGTTCTCTTTCGCGATTTAGGTGTTGGCTGAAGTGCATCAGAGACCGCTATAGAGTTTACTAGAAGTTCGGTTTTCCGCTTCAATAAAGCCACGAATCTTCCAATTCTTAAAAACTTTTTTTGGGTATAAATATTTTTAACGTGACTGAACCACAGCTCTACATTAGAATTTGATAAACGGCCCTCTATATTTATAAATTTAGAGTAAGATGTACTCCATAATGGAAGATAAGCAAAATAACGCTTTATGGTGAATATTACAAACTCCGGACAGTAGAAGATATTCTCTTCTAAATTTGTTTATCTTGATTTTCAGTTACAACTTTTCCGTGAATAGTCAAGAATTTTCTGTAGAACATGCTAAGAGAGTAGAGCGCCTTGTCATTTTGAAAAGTAGGATTATCAAGCTCTGGAAAATCTGCTTGATCTTTCCTTGTCGAATTATTTTCATGGCAATATAAAAATTTAAAAAAAATTGTAAACTCATAGTATGCTTGCAATACCGCTTCGCTTTTATATTTATTAGTACAGATAATACAATAAACCTGAAATAAAGTGGATACCTGCTCTAATGTATCGCAATTTAAAATTACACAAAAAAATATCTAAAATAAAATTTTTTGTCATTGGTAGAACATTAGGGATTTTTTTTTTAATCTGGGTTGAAATAATATTAATAAAATGAGTGCAGCAAATAAAAACTGATACAGTCTTTTTGGATGGGACTTGCTTAGTTTCCATACAATTATTACCTATAATTGAATATACTCTAACACACTCAATTTATTAAATGTGTGGAGAATTGCTGGAATATAAGCCCAAGTTCAATCTACCACGTATACTAAAGGCAAAATCAATTTCGGAATCAGTGCCATTTCCGATTTGAATTTCATTAAAAATAATGATAATGCTGTGGAATCATGCTTACATTAAATTAATTCAGCAATTGGGACGATGGTTGTACCTAATTTTACAACACAAGCATAATATAATATTTTATTACAGCTGTGTTCCTGGTGACATTTTGGTTTTCTGACTACGCTGCCAGTTGCGTCCAAATACAAAATTAATGGAGCATATTGTGAAATTAGCTGTAACTGAGCTTTTCTTAATAAAGTAACCTCTAATGGTAAAGAGACACAATTTATATATTTGTTATTCCTTTCCAACTGTTCCATATCCCATCGGCGAATCATATCGTATACGTCACAGTCATGAACTAAATCATCCTTTTTTAAAACTTCCGACCTTATTTTGCGCAAAACCTCGTTTGTGGTCAACTTCATAGCGTTTCCACTTTTAATTAATTCTAAATCAGAATTAGTTCTCATCTCCAAATTTACATTATGAGGTGTGTCGTATTTGAGTTTTTCTTTCAAGATGTTGCGACGTTCTCCCCGTACGATGAATATTTACACCGACCATATGCAATAATATTTTTTTGAAATGTACTTCTTTTCCTAATAGTATCATACGAAACGACATAAGAATTTCTATAAACAATCAATGCATTTGAAATCGCTAATCTTATTTCTTCTTTAGAATTTAATAATTCATCGGATTTAAGAAAAATTTCTGCACCAAAATTCCATTTTAAAACAAGTGATTTATAAATACTCGGATTATTAATTTCTATACCATTGTCCTGTTGTAAGTATCCTTCAACCTCGATTAAAATATTTGGGTCAATGTTGATTTTAAAGTCTGCTAATTTTTCCTGAGGTGGAACAATAATTAGAATTTCCTTTTTGGCAGTGACATGCTGATATTCCAAATGACTATGCATTGGTACAGCTATATTAGAGGTTGGATTAGTATCCACATCATTACTACTACTTCTAGTCTTGTGAAAATCACTAGAATGTGCGCGAGTTTCATTGAATATTTTCCGCCACTTTAAACAAATGTTTACTCGATTCCTTTGTGAATTTTGAAGGCCTAATGTTCCACAAACTAATTTCATTGACGAATTATCAACAATGGTCAACTGTTCACCTGTAAAGAAAAGTTATTCTAAACAAGCAGTCAATGCTTGTTCAGTTAGAACACTTTTCTTCTTTTTATAATTGTATTTTGTTGAATTTCTTTTAGACATGTTGCAACCCAAAAAAAAAAAAAAAAAAACAAAATAAAACACAAACTGGTCAAACAAAAAAATACAATTAAGCTACAAAAACTAAAAATAGCTCTTACAATTTACAAATTGTAAATAAAGCAAACAAAACTAGAACCGGTACAAAAGAAATCCGAATAAAAGCTGAGGTCAATATTAAAAAACGTATAACAGAGAATGCCCAAAAGAAAGCGGGGGTCGAGTTTTGAAAAAAACTTTTTATAGCACAGCAAAAATACACCAAACGAATTGAAAACAATAAACACAATATGTGAACAGCACGAAATCTGAAAACGCATTAAAGCGAAATGGGAAAAAAATTCCTTTATATACTATTTTGAAAAATATTTTTTTTCTCTTTTGATTATTCTATTTCGTAAAAATATTTCGTTGGATGATTTAAAAAAAAAGTAATTTATTGTAAAATAATAGAAACTCACTCTCTGTGCGACTAGCTAACATGCCGCATTACACAAACATTTCAGCTGCCCTGCAACATACAATATTACGGAATACTCAGATTTACTTAGCCATCTCTGCGATTGCCTGTCATTGGCCATCGAACTTCCACCTACACTCTTTTACAAGTCTTTTTTTTTGGTGTAAATTCGATAACTCTCTATTTGATCCTCAAAATCGCGCTAATATACCGCTTTTTACAAATGTGTTCATTGGGACAAAAAATTAGACTGATTGCCCACATTTACTTAGAAGTCTGAATGATTACCCAATGTTAGCCTACACTTTTAAGAAGTACTTATAAAATTGATTCAAATTCATACAAATTTGTATTCTAAAATTAAAATTTTATGTAGTATAGTAGGGAAGTAGGTTGAATAATGGTGAAAATCTAAATTGTTGGTTCTGTCACTAAAAACTATTTGAGATCCACAGTTTATTAGTGTATAATAATTGCTTCTACACTTTTCTGCTGTTGTAAGGTTTTTTTTGTCAATTTGTCATAAACTTCACACTAACGTTTTTCGACCCTTTTTTCAAGCAACTCTAGTTGAAAGTAGGAATCTACTGTTTAATTGTGTCACCTTATTGTTATGTTTTCAGGAATTTCCGAGATTTTTGGTGTTTATTCGTGATTTGAAAGATTATCACAGTTTTCGAAAAGTTCTTCTAAATTTTTGAAGTTGTTATGGATTATTCAAAATTTTTGGATATTGCCAGTTTTTTTTCGGGTTTCTGCAAAATCTTTTAGATTTTTCAATAAAGTTGTTTATGACAACAAAAGAATTTTTCTAGTTTTTTTCTGTAAGTTGTTCAAAATATTTGAATTACAAACACAACTGCAGAAATCAGTTCTGAAGGCCATTAACGAAAGAAATGTGTGAACTACAGAGTCATGGCTAGCCTAATCTTAAAAGACTAGACAGCCGTAGATATCGGCTCGTGCAGAAAGATTTACAAATTATGTTGGATTCGCTAGAGTTACGCCTATTTTCACAGCTTATCTCTTGAGGTTGAACCATAAAAATACGTGTAGAATATATCGTTATCTCAGTATTTAAGTGTTACAAACGCATTCTGATCATTTTGAAGTTAGGTCTGCCATTATGTAATGTGACGGTCCACACTGCAAATTGACGTAGTGGTATAATAACTATGTTGGAAACTGATTTGACCATCCAGTCTACATGTTTACGTAAAATGGCAGTTCTAACTCCAAAAATACAAAACAGCGTATGTATCACTTAAATAATGAGATGACGAAATATACGTCGAAATGGTCGAAGCCATAATAATTAAAATCCCCCCCCCCCCCCCCATACCCGCAAAACTACTCAGTTAAACTCTTATAATCGATACATACACATTTTGTCGCGAGTTATATTTCAACTCGTCAAAGTCATGAACTTTATATTATCGTGTTGACTCTTTTAAATTAATTGTGCAAAAATTATGAATAATAAATATTGAAATAAACACAGGGTAATTTATTCTTTAAGTTTCCAGTTGCTATTATTAAAAAACAAATATTTGTTCTATTTTACTTTTAAATATAAAAATATAATTTTCTTTTGTTTATATCTCTTGCATTTTCCCCTTTTCTTGTTTATAAGTAATTATTTTAATTGTTATTTTATATTTTTCATTATTAAACAGAATTTTTTTTTTTTACTTTTCTTTATATTTTTGCCAATATAAATGTTGACAGGTATGACAAAATTATATTAATTACAGAAAATAGAAAAATTAAATTTTACTAAGAATTTATAATAAAAATTACTTTTTAATTTATGGATTTTTCATTTTAAAATTAATAATATTCTCATTTTAATTAACTATTCATTAAACATCTATGCGAACATGAGTGGTTTCGCTCATTCCTGTTATCAGAAGTTGATACTATGACTACTACTAATATTTGGTGATAGGTGAAATATTTTTTATGGAAGACAGTTGACTTAGATAAACATAACACATCATGCTCAAAAAATTAAAAAAATCAATCAATACGTAGATTCCCAAATGTACATCAGTTAAGACGAAAACTTGTTCTAAAACCAAAAAGTTTTCCATCCACATACTCTTACAAACCAAAAGTTTAATTAGGCGAAAGTTTTATAGATTCACTCGTTATGTGATTTATGTATAAACCAACAAAACATCCATACAGACATAGGTTAATCACAGTAAATACATTATTATGTTAAAAATAAAATAGCGGCTGCTCCCTAGGTAAATCAATGATATCAAATCACATCAATCAAATTAGATGCTTTATGTGTATGTTTATAGGAAAACTTTGTTTGTTTTGTGACCAGTTTATTAAATATATTAGTGTATATACATGTGCGAAAATTTTAATTGGAATCAGTAAACAACAGATTTGATTTATCTTTTTATTTAAGCCCTTTGAAAATATTATTTTCCTAACAAAAATTGTTAATTGATTTGGTAAACAGGTTGTTTGATGTCATTTTTAAAAAATTTGTTATGCCTAACCCCTAACTGTAATAAATGTCAATCAAAATTTAAAAAAAAGCAAAATGTTATAATCGTTAATTAATTAATTTTAATTTTTATTTCTTTTTTCGTTTTAGGTAAGTTCGAGCAAAAATCATTATTTTATAATCAAAAGGAGAGAGTGAGTTCAAAAATTCAAAAATTAATAGTAAAGTGGCTTAATGACTTAAGGGAGCTAATTTTTAAATAAAATGAAAATTAATTACCCCCCTTCTATTTGATATTGACGATTTTACTAAAATAAAATAAATTTGTTTGACATATCTTATATTTCACATAAGACGATTTGAAGGAAATCTAGTAGAACACAACTTTTTGGAACACTGGTTTTTTACATTATTTTCTCAAAGTTCATTTATATTTATTTCATTTTATTTTGAAGCTTATAACGTGTTGTTTCACTAGGGTTTGTCCACGCGTGCTATCTTGGTTAGACTCTTTATTGATCTCACTGTACTTGATTTTGGGCGCCAGTCTACCAGCACGATAAGCCGGCTTAGCTCAAGTGCGAGCAAAATGACTCCTTAGTTTTTTCTTGAATTGATCGCGCTAACGGTAAACAAAAACATGTGTCGCACAAATAAAGTGGAAAAAATACAGCATGCCATGACACCATGCGACAACCGTCGCACGGATTTGCAACTCACCTGAATGATCTCTGCAGCGTACTGATGATTTCTTTCTTTCCTTTATTGCTTCCCAATTTTCTGCTCAGCACCCTTGTACGTGCCACGACACTGATTCGCCACTCACCTATACTTTGTCGCTTGACACTGCGACCACTATTTAGACACTTAGAACTTTTCACAAATGCGCTGTCCAATTGGCGTTTGATCACTTTTTTCCTTTTTACTTACGGCGTTTGATGACTTTTCTCCTTTGTTTATTTTTTTTAATCAATTCACCCCTTTTTAACACTTCGAATTTTGTTTTCTATTTTATGTTTTTGTAACGACAATTACGGCGGACTCAAAGATGTATGCGAACAAAAATTTGTTAATAAAACAAACGCACTTCTTCCATCGTTATAAATCATAAACACATTTTATTTATTTTGTTGTTGGACACAATACAAAATTAATTAAATATTTGTTTATTTTAATTTTATTTTTTGACTGCATAGGTGGCTGAAACCAGGTAGAGTCTTTAATACTAACATCCCTTTAATATCCCTCGGTATTGTTATGTGTTAAAGGGTGTACGGTGGATCCGACATATCCAGAAATCTTGCTTAGGCTTGGTCATACACCTGCATCAATCAATCAAATCAATCAAAATTTTTATTTTTATGGCAAAGATGCATTATTACTAACTCACTTTGTCTCGGCTAAAAAAAGCGGCGTTGACGCTTTTTTTGTATCTAGCATAAATTTTAATAACTATACAAGGTAATTTTTAACCAATAATTTAATTATTTACGTAATGTATTATTTTTAGTATTTAGTAAAATTCAAATAATTTAAAATTCAAAGAATTTTCTAAAACATATTAAATTCCCCTTTCCAAAATATTTTTGAAGAATGGCCCGCCTTTTTTAAGAATTCTGTATATCCCATTTTTCAAGAATATTTTCCTCTTTTCCATATTATATAACTGGAAAAGAACCTCCCTTTTCAGAATTTATCATTCTTTGTTATTTTAGGCCATTAAGCACCAGTAATATGCAACGTATGTACATCCAGAGTATGTCCCCTTTTTCAAACTATTTCCCTATTGATTTGAATATTGATTTGTGCTACTCTTTAAACGAAGAAATTAATTCGTTGGCTCATAAACATGCACTTTTATTATTTATAAATTATTTTATTAACAAAGTATATTTTATGCATATAGAAATTAATAAAGTAGGCATTTGATTTTAAATCAATATATTTACACGCAAATGTCAAAAAATAGTTTATTTTTATAAAAATAGGTGGTTCTTATCTTGTTAAGAAACAATATGCCTACTAAGATTTCAAATTTATTTTAACAAAAGGACGAACCAAACTAAGTTATTTTCTGTCATTTTCTAAGTTATATTAGCAGAGATATAAACCAAAAATGTTGTTCCAAAATTTTCCGGTTTGATAAATGTCACCACCAACGATATCAACAAAAAATAAACTACGGATACAGAAAAAAGCATATAGAATTCTCACGCTATTATTACATAGTTCACGAGCACACAAAAAGTTTCTTCAACAAATAATTTATGTTTTACATCTGACCACTTCTCAGTTTCTGACTAGACTATCTCTCAAACGGTATTTTTCATCCAAATAAACGGCAACCCCTCTCCTCGTCATCACCTCTTCTTCAATTTTTTTTTTTCGTTTGTTTTTTGCAATCTTATCATTTGCAGACATTTTCCTCCAAAATTTAAAAGCGCTTAATTTGAAAAAAATTTGTTGCAATGTCTTTGCGCCATCTGCTGCCCCGAAACTGGCTGTCCAAGTTTGTTTAGCACGCTTACTTAATTTTGGGTTGGTTTCTTTTAGATTATTTTTGCCGATTTTTTCTATTTGTCGCCGTTTACATAGTAAATAAAATAAAATAATATTTAATTACCTACACTGGCTCAAAATGAAACTCGAACCGTAAAATCAATAAAATTGATAACGAAGAACACACGAATATTTTTATTTATGTAGTATGATTAGTTCACATAACAAAAAATGAAATACAACAACAAAATTAATTTTAGCAATGTTATGAAAAATAAAATAAGCAAACAAGTTCCAATTTTAGATCAAGATGAAACTCGCTGAAACTCTCTATGGTGACACAGCAGTTTCCTTAATCTCTAGTTATCTCGCACTCAAATATCTGGTTTGGATCGAATTGGTTTTTATAAAGAGAAATTTCCTGAAACCGATCGTGAATATCGGTACATATGTAACTGAGAAATGATTGTTATAGATTGTCTTTATAATTTTTGGTTTTAAAATATTGTGAACTACTTTTATTGCATATAAAAATGGAGGTGTGGCCAACACACGACTTTCTTTTACAAACAGAGAATTTTGAGAAATTTTATTTTTTTTTTATAATTTTTTAAATTTTTTTTTTTTTTTAATTTTTATATTTTTTTTTAATTTTATTTGTTTTTAATTTTTGGAAACTTTTTGTATTTAGTAGTTTTTTGTAAACCTTATACTTTTTAAGATATTTGCAAAATAAATTTTCTGGACCAAGGGAGTGGTCACTTCCGGTTAGCCGATTTGGAGTACAATTCACTGGGACCTCCCAATTTATCAAAAAAGCTTAAATCTGAAGTTTCAGTTCGATTGGTTGAACCATCTGGGCTGTGGAGAGGACACAGACAGACTGACAGACTTACAGACTGACAGACAGACACCATTTCGAAACCCACTTTTTCGGACTCAGGGGACCTCAAAACAAATAAATCTCTAAAAATCTCAAGGTCCAAAATTTTCATGATTACTATACTTTATTTTACTAGAGTAAAAGAAAGTAAAAATATTAAATTAGAGTATTCCAAGAGAGGTTCCTCTTCATCTAAAGATATGCACAAAATTATCAATATAGTAAATATATCTTAATAGGTATATACTTGCGAAGCGAAGTAGCTCATTTTGTGACACTTAAAGCATGAAATATTGAAGCTGTATATAGTATGTAGTAGTAGTTCTGCTTCAAAAATTGTAGTTAATTAGCAAAGTAAAAAAACTTTTTTTTCTTCTGCTATTCTTTTGATTATCTAAAGCTTAATATGTCTATTATACCTTGCTAAATTCGTGCCGCAAATTTTTCAAACAACCGATCATCTGCTTTTCCTCCTTTTCATTTGCTTATTCAAAACAAGTTCGAGATTTTTTTTATTTTGGAAATTAGGCTTTGTTGTTTCCCGTTCTTAACGGGACGTTTCAACGAAACACAGCGACGATAGAGCGAGGTTTGTTCGCATTTTACCAACGACGTTACAGCGAAACGACGTTATGAGGGAGGACGTGGTACGGGGTATGACTGTATTTGATATCAAGTAACTTGACTAATTAGAACGAGGCTTACGTTTTAAAATTTCTAAATTTTCTAAATTCCGAACAATTTGAAATCTACTGGATATTTCCTAATTCAATAATTCATAATTTATATTCAAATTTTTAAAAATCACAAAACAACTTTTAAATTTCAATATTTCCTAATCTAAACTGATAAAATTTCCTAGATTTCCAAATATCTAAATGCTTTATACTCTGTTGAATTATGATTTTAAATTCCCTTTACTAGTCGAATGCTGTTTTTTAGTCTAACTGCGGAACGAGAGCCAATTTGCAGCGAAACTAAATTTTTGTTCAGTCAATATTGACACCGTTAGTACATTTTGTTCATCGCAACTGTATAACCTCATATCCAGTTGTTACAAATATTCTTGATGGAAATAATTTTGTTAAATTCAAGATGGTTTCTTACTGGTTCACTGGTTTTACCGTAACCTTTGAAAACTCTTTGTAACTTTTGATATTTTGAGAACAAAAGGTGCATTTACGATTTGTATTCTTTTTCTTTTTGGTTTATTATTTTGTTGCTTCTTGGTTGCTTCTTGGTCGACTTCACAGAGAGACTTAATTATTTTAGCTTTTAATAGTCTCATAAAGTCCAATTGACGAATATTGATATTGGTCTGACAATTGCACACAATTATCTAAGTTAACGAAATTCCTTCCTGCCTTAATTCCTCCTTCGATAATTCTCAGTTGACCGCGATATTTCATTTTCAAGAAGTAGTGTACGAGAATACCAGCAGTAAATTGAAAAATATCTGACATTGGACGAATTGAGAAAGAAGTGAAGTACAGTATTCTTGAAAATCCCCGAAAATAGTCGCCGGTGACTTAGGTATGAAACAATTTAAATTTTCGACTGAAATCACTGGAAAATCAAAGGCGACTTTTTTTGATCGAACTTCAAGAAGAGGGTCCCATGTCTACTTTTGGGTTACTCTAAAATGTAGAATAATCCCGCTTGTAGATGTGCTCGAGGTAAATGATCCGGATCGGAAGAACCGAATGTTTCACATAAAGAAATATCAAAAAAAATAGTGAAAGCTCAAACCAAAAAATATCTACTGAAATAGAGTTAAACAGTTAGAATAAAGCCCAATAGGTGAGAATGAGATGCCCAATAGGTTATTAATTCCAACGTTATTCACTACGCTATTAAATATTTAGTTCGTTGTAAAGTTCGTTCGGAAATTTCTCTTGCTAATAAACAGTTTTGATTTTCTACTTATTAGAAACTATAATATTTCAGCAGGACATGAATTTTGGTCGCCTCATGAATCAGTGAGGCGAGAATTACCGGATCGTGATGGTATTAGTTATTGTGTGTGTTCGAATACTCTTTTATGATTCATGCTCTTTTTAGTTTTTCGTTTAGTTATTTTGTTATGTTTGTAGAGATTAGGGTTTCGTATACGAAATGAAATTTTTAAAGGGAAACGAAGATGGCTATGTTTGAGAAAAAAAATCAATTGACTAAAATGCTAAATTGTGAATTAAAATTTTATTAAATTCAATTAAAATTGTGTTCAACCTGCAATTCGATATATTTAATTTCAAATTATTTATATTTATGATAGTTAGTCAATATTATTTCATAAGATGCACTTTATACACTTTCTCATTCGTCAATAAATTTTATTATATATTACAAATACGAATTATTTTTTGTTTATTAATTTTTTAATAATTTATAATAAAAAACCGATTTATTATAAATTAACAAAATATTAATAAACAAACATATTAAGTTAAACTAAAGAAATACATTTTTTTATTATACAATAATATAACTTTACTAAAAGTAAAATATTAAAAAATACCTACCACGAACAACGCAGTATTGTAAATTCTCCTGCTTCATAGCATGTGAGATCTTCTCACACGCGAGCATAAGCACCAACAAATTTGAACCGATTTCAATCGATTGGCTTTCAATTGATACTTACCGTCTCAAATCGATACACTAACGCAAATAACGTATATGACAGCACACAATAAGAGAATGTGTCTTGTACGCCTTGTACGTATACAAAATCCTCATGAGGAAGTGAGGAATTTTACGACCAGAATTCATGTACAGATTTACCAATTCCAAAATTTTAGTACAACATCCCACTATTCTTTTATTTGCAGAATGACTTTAACCAAACTGTACCAACTTTCGCTATGAATAGTCATAATTATTTTTCAACGTTACCCGTTAATTTTGGTACTGACTGAGATAAGGGTAATTAGTTCACGGTTGCCACTATAATAATTAAATTCTATAAATTCATATGGTTTGGTAAAAAGGTGCGATCTTGTATTTTCCATCCTAAACTGCTGTTGAGAGGAGATCTATGGTATAAATCAGTCACATGCGGGTTAATGTTATTACTTAATTACTTATATCAAAGTAGAAGGTCATACAGAAAACGAGTCCACAATTTTTATTTTTTTTTTTAATAAAACATAAACTGTTAGCAATTTGCGTTTGCAGTCATCAATTCGAATTTCGAAATTTTCAATGACTTTTCGAGCATTACGCAAAAACGTAATGTTTTCTCGAGCTGTGTGACATGTAGCGCTGTCTTACTGGAAATATATATCAGACACATCAATATGATTCAATTATGGCCAAAAAAGTCACTCAACATTGATTGGTATCGCTCAGCATCTATTGTAACAGCATTTCCAGTACCATCTTAGAAGAAATGTGGCCCAATGATTCCATTTGCCCAAAATTCACACTAAACAGAACTTTTTGGACATCTTTCCTAAATAACAAGAGGATATTCATCACTCCAGATATTATATTGCTTGAAAACAGTGGATCTCTCGTTCATTGTTCAATAATCTAATCGAAAGCAGAATCTCACCTAGTCTATCAGTGACAAAGAACACCGATTATATAAGTTGTTAATATTAGTTCTGAATAAGTCAACGTACCAAGAAAAAGGGTTATCTACTCGTATAATGAACAGACGCTGAATTCGAATATTTTTAGTCTGAATTTCAACGATTTTAAGAAATAGGGAAATAGCTGAAGAGGCTCAGTTTCTGAGCATGGTCATAAGCGTTGACCGAAAAAGCTTTTTGCCTATTTCAGCTTCCGACAAATCGATATTTTTATTTTTGACCTAGTATTTCACTGATTAATAGAGACCCCTCCTTTATTCTGGCCATTTTTAAAAATCCTTCATTGGTTTACTTAATTTAGCGTTTCCAGCTTAAATTGAACGTTTTCCAAGCAACTTTTTCGAGATAAGCTAAACCATGGCCTAAGTTCAAATCAACGTCTAACAGTTATGGGAATATTAGTATTATTATCGGATAATTAATTATCTATTTAATTCCCCTAAGAGAAAAAGTAATACTTATCACGTTTTCATTTCCATTTACGTTGACGAAATCGAAACGGACTGAAATGAAATACGGTTCTTAATACCGAGGACCACTAATATATTCGATTTATTTTCTGCGGATTCCATGGCACTTACGTTCAAAATTATTAAGAATTTTAAATTTCAGTTTTAGAAAAGGAGATTACAAAATATTCAATACGAGTTTTTGTACTTACCGCGTACCAGTAAAACTATATCACGGACACTTGTTGTTAGCGGACCACCGGTTGAGAAACACTGATGTAGACGAATTTTTAAAAACTTTTTTTGACGTTTTGAAAATTGGTTGTATTCTTTGAAAACAAAATTTTGTACTGAGACTGTATCCGATAAATTTTTGACATTTATTTTAAAAATATTCCCCTACATTCACAATTTTTTATTATGCTGCCCGAATAGTGTAATAATTTTTTGGTACACTTGCCCGGCTCACATTTCTATTGTTTCAAATTAATTTCAGTAGTTTTCGAGAAATGGATAGATGTTTGGACAAAAAATGTCATAGATGGTATATTTATTAAGCCATAATTGCGTCAATTAAGTAAAATTTTTTATTTTTTTTATTTTTTTTATTTTAAAAAGATTCTTTATTCAACTATGCAATATAAGCAATATATAAAAAAATAAAAAATATAATTAAATGAAATATAAATAAGAAAATATAAATATATAAATGTAATGTACATAATTGAAAAAAAAAAATTAGGTTAGTTCTTAGACATACAATGTCTGTTTAGAACTACCAACAATATGAAAATGTAAATAAAATAATGAGGAAGAGGAACAATAAAATTCAATACTAAAGATTAAAAAAAAATAATAATAATATAGCATTAACAACTAAAATTAAACAATAGTAAATGAAGAGAAAAATAAAAATAGCAAAAATAACAATATAAGAAAAATGAAAGGGAAAAAAATATATAAAAAAAAAATGAGAGCAAAAATAAAACAATTTTTAAAATTTAAAGCATAATTTAAACAATTACATCAAAAAGAAATTCGACACTTTCATTAATAAAAAGCCACCCTTTAACACCACGGAGAAACTTTTTTAAATTACGTTCAATTCGTATATTGAGAGGTAGTTGATTGAAAATTCTTGGAGCTGAAACTAAAAAATATTTGCGGAAATGTGTTGTATTAAATTTTGGAATAAATTTCAAACATAAGTTATTTTTCCTCAATGAGTATGCATGATAAGAATACGAACGATTACCGCAAATATCAAAGAACATCTTTAGAACCTTAAAAACGTATAAATGTCTCAGGGGAAGAAGTGAGTTAGATGCAAACAAAGGCCAAGAAGCCGAACACTTTTGCTTGAAATACATTACTCTAATAATATACTTTTGAGCTATCATTAATTGTTTAATAGTATTAAGGTAAGTACCCCCCCATGAACAAATACCATACCGAAGTTTGGAATCAACTAAGGCATGATAAAAATTTTTTAGAACTGCAGGTGGACAATGATCTCTTAAACGATACATTTTTCTAATAGAGAATGTAAGGTGCGAGACTAATGCTTTAACGTGTAATTTCCAATTTAAACAGCAATCAATCGTAATCCCAAGGTATTTAATACTTTGAACACATTCAATTGGGACACAATACTGGGAGCAACCCATCCTAGTACAACGATTATCATGATAAACGATGTCACTATTTACGCATGGGTAGCTAGTTAAATTAAAAAACATAGCTTTAGATTTAGGGCTCAAAACAAAGGTGTGAAAATTAAACCATTGGCTAAGAATCAATAGATCATGATTAATATTAGAAATAATGTTAGCATAATTATTGGACTTGTAAGCGAACGCCATGTCATCAGCAAACGCCACCACCGTGCTTTTGAATTTTTGGGAAAAAATGGAATTAATATAAATGAGGAATAAAATTGGACCGAGCACTGATCCTTGAGGAACACCAGCTGGTAGAACAGAGCGATTGCTTAAAACACCATTTATACCAACGCATTGCGAACGATTATCAAGATACGATTTAAACCAAGTTAAAATGAAACCTCTAAATCCAGCATTCATAAGTTTAACACAAAGCAATTGGTGATTGACCATATCGAATGCTTTCATAATGTCAACAAATAAAGCACCAACCGATTGATTTTTGTTAAGGCCAATATGAAGAGGGTTGAGAAATGCTAATAAAGCATCCTCAGTACCCAGACCAGCACGGAAACCGAATTGAGCATCACTAAAAAAATGTTTACTGTCCAAATATTCCACCATACGATGTTTAACAGCTTTCTCAAAAACTTTAGAAATTACCGGCAATAGGGAAATTGGCCTGTAATTTCCGACAAACAACCGAGAATCCTTTTTATGCAACGGAATAACAATAGCTGACTTTAAACAATCGGGAAATATGCCACAAGTGATACTTGCATTAAATAGAAAACATAAAATGTCAACAATATTATGATTAATATTTTTTAAAACAATGTTGCTAAGACCAAATTCATCAATGGAACACTTTGTAGGGAGGGAATTAATAATCGAAAAAATTTCACTGGATAGAAAAGGGCGAAAAAAGAAACTAGAATCAACTGACCTTTCTTGAACTAGTAAATCAACATTCCCCGGTAATAAATGCGAGTTAGCAAGGCTAACAGTATTAGTAAAATAGTAATTAAAACTATTAGCAATATCAAACGATGAAGTAAATTTACCATTAAAATCATCCAATACTTCATAAAAATATTCAGCCTTAGTATTAGAATTCAATATCTCATTTACAACTGCCCATTGCTGTTTAATATTGCCAGACTGATGATGAAATTTAGTCAAGTAGTACTTGGCCTTAGCTTGTTTAATATCCCGTGTAACATCCTTAGAATATTTATTGTAATATTTCCGTAAGCTAGCATTCAGAGGTAGGTTATGAACTCTTCTACCCAGCTTATTTTTTTTATTAATCCGGCGAACCAGAGAAGAATTAATCCATGGTTTAATGTTAACACAATTGCATGTCATGTTGAAAGAGCTAGTACAATCGGAAATAATGTTAGATAATCTGGAAAGAAATACCGAAAATGCCACATTAGGGTCAGGAATTGAAGTAATATTCACCCATGTCTCAGACTGTAAAATATCATTAAGCCTTAAGTAATCAATTTTCGAAATCACTTTATCCGTAGAGGGGCAATTAATTCCTGAAACTTCCTGCTGTAACTTAAATTTAGCAAAAGTGGCACAATGATCAGAAACATGTAAATCTTCAACCCAAGCATCGGATAATACAGGATTAGTCAGCCTACAAAACATATGATCAATACAAGATTCCGAATTACCAAAAATTCTAGTAGGGCAATTAATAATAGATTCGAGCCCATGACTTGCCATCATGATATTATATTCATCAATTAAATTAGAACTAGTTAGTATGTCAATATTAAAATCTCCAAGAATTAATAAATTTTTCGATTTCACAACACACAGTAAGGCATTAAATTCAACTAAAAACTCAGTTATACTAACAAAATGGAACCTATACACACATAAAATGGAAAATTTTAAGCCACCAAAATTACAATCAGCCAACAATATATCAGCACTTTTTAATGAATAATCAGTATTGCTTACAACATTTATGCAAGCGGCAACAAAAACTGCAACACCACCTGCGCGAAATCTATTGTTGCAGTTCGCATATAATGTATAACCATCAATCCCATAAAGGGAAAGTTCGTGATTAGAAATCCAAATTTCTGATAAAAAAATTAAATTAGGTAAAACCGGGAAAGAATTCAAATGGCATAAAAGAGTATCGAAATTCTGCCGAAAGCTACGAATGTTTTGATGCATCACTAAGAGTTCAGATTTGATCACACTGTTACTTATACTATCATTAAAGGAAGCACGAATGGAAGAATTACTGTTGGAGGTCACATCAACAATGACCATGAAATTAGAAACGATTATAAAGCGTCAAGATCAGACAAATTATTGATGATCTTGACTTCATCTCCCTCACATTTACGTAACATAATTCTTCCATTGCGCGACCACAAATATTTATAATGCTTAGATTTTCTAATTTCTTTTGCCTTTTTAAAAATCATATACTTAATTTTAGTCATGCATTCGTTTATAAAAATTGGAATATTGTTGTTGTTATTTAAATTTAAGCACTCCGTTGATAAATTCTTTTTTTTCCGCTTGGCTTGTAGAACTGCGTTCCGAGTAGAACTGTTAATAAATTCAACAATAATTTTACCCGATTTCCTGACGTCACTTGATTTAATTTGGTAAATTGACTCAATATCAGAATCATTGACAGCTACATTTAAACCCGATGAAAATAAATCCAAGGTTGTTTTTAAAACTTCATTATTATTTTGAAGTACCGGTACGCCAACAATATCCACTGATTTATTTTTCGCACGTTGCTCAAGGTTATCAATAGCTGATTCCAGTTGCACAATTTTTGATTTTAAAATAGCATTCTCTTGTTTTAATGATTCGAAAATGCTGATAACATCATCAAATCTTGAATTGAAAGATGCTGAATAGTAACTTAACTTGTCACATATAAATTTAAAGGAACCAGGAATGTTATTAAAATCACAATCATCACTGGTTAACACAGGAACAGAATTTGATGAACCACCGTTGTTCTTTTTTACATCACAATTTTCACAAGTCCATAATTTTTTTTCCTTATGAAAGAGATCAATTTCACTCTGCGACATATTAACGCACGATGCATGGACCATTAAACTGCACTGGGAGCATTTTAGTTTTAATACATCACGGTCACGGCTCACTTTCAATTTGCACACAATACACGACATATTAGGAAAAAAATGTATATATATATATATAACTGTAAATTTAGCACAATACAAAATATGAATTATACAATTCAGGACAGCGATTTTGGTCGCAATTTGAGGATTGAGTTGAGTATTACCGGAAGGCAAAAGTATTGGTAAATTGGATTGGTGTCCAAAGAATAGAGAAAAACAGAGAATAAACATTTGAAATATAAAAAAAAAATTCAGTGTCATCTCATGCGTACGAAAGGTTGTACATATTTTTATTTCCAGTAATTTTTTGCAAAATTTAAAACTAATAAAATTGTTACTTGAATAATGATTTAAAGATAAATAAATATTAATTAAAAAACGCAAATAAATCAGAAAAATATTTATAAACTATAATTTTATTAATAATTTTAAGTTAGAAAAATTAAACGACGTACATACTCCCTTTCCTGCGCTTGGATCAACACTAAAAGTTAAAATCACTAATTTACTTCTTATATTTTTCACATTATCCCTCTTATCCGATGTTAAATAAAAAAAAACCTTATGCCATGTTATATTAAACAAAAAACTAAAAAATACGCACATTTGACAGTGTCTAATGGGCGTTTTTTTAAGTTTTTTGTTTAACATGATGCAAATAAGAGAGATAAAATGACACGAAAAAGAGGGATATAAAATATAATGTGGAAAAAATAAGAAGTAAATTAGTTATTTTGGCTTAGTGTTAATTCAAGCACAGGAAAGGGTGGATGTACGTCGTGTGATTTTTCATCATTTTAAATTATTAATAAAACTATAGTTTATCAAAATTTATCTGACTTATTTTCCATTTTTAGTTAATATTTATTTATCTCTAAATCATTATTTAATTAACAATTTTATTAGTTTTAAATTTTGCACAAAATTACTGGAAATAAAAATATGTTCAACATTCCTTTCGTGCGCATGAGATAACACTGAATTTTTTTTTTTTGATTTTTCAAATGTTTATTCTCACATAACTCAAAAAAAAAAAAAAAAAAAAGTTAAAAATATTATGAATGTGGTCGACGAAGAATGTAAAAATTAAAAACCATTTATTTATGCTGCTTTTTGTTTTTTATATTGAAGATCACCACGAGCAATTGAATGCGTAAATTGTTTTGGATTTTTGGTAACGAAGTAAAATGAATGTCTCGTTTACAACAACAATAGATAGAAAAACATGAATTCCTCATGTTAAAAGGTAGGGAAAAATAACTCAAGGCGAGCGGAAGCAACAAAAAAGTTGAACCGATTTCACCCGCTTAGCTTATTTTTGATACTTACCATCATGAGAAAACACACTAATACAATAAACATATTTGACGGCACACAATAGCAAAATGTATATTATACGCCGTGTACATATACAAAATTCTCAATCCTCAATCCTCGTTTTGCGACCAAAATCGATACCCAGATTTATTATTATTATTATTATTAAAAAATTTGTTTTGATTTTATATTTCGACTGTCCTCTTCAACAGACAAAACATAATTGACAAATCAGTACAGTACGTCAATCACAGCAAGTAAATCAAACAATGATATTATTCTGTTGCGGTCACAAATTATAATGGGAACTGTAAAGACGAATTCGTCATAAAAAACGAATAGCCGGTGGGTTGGCCGTCGATGCAGGACTCACAAATAAAACAAAATCAAACTTTACGTTTGTCGGATTTTTTATTAATTTTAACAGTTTTTATTCTTCAGGTGAAACCACGATATCCGCACCGGGTGCCACCCATGCTAGCTACGCCACTAATAATTGGTCTAATATATTCCCATACATTCAATTCTTAGAAATTGTTTTAGTTTTCGTAAACGTATTCGTATTCGAATTTGTATTCGTATTCGTACTCGTATTCGTATGCGTATTCGTATTCGTATTTGCGCTCGAGTTCGTATTCGTCTTCGTATTTTTATTCGTATTCGTCTTTGTATTTGTATTCGTATTGTTTTTCGTATTCGTATTCATATTCATATTCATATTTGTGTCAGGGATGATATTTAAGTGGATTAGGACTTTTTTGACTCCTTTGAATTTGAAAAAGTACCGAGGTACTTTCGACCCAAGAAAGTACTTTCTTTAAATATAAACGAGTGGAAGGAATTCCTAGCTATCGAAAAGCGTGTGGATGGCGAATTCTATAAAGCGCATTTGGATGACATTGATAGGATTGAGGAAATCCATTTTGACCTTCAACTTAAATTAATATGGGAACAATAAAGATTAAAATATGGTAATTGGACACGAGAAAAGCCAATTTATTGACCTTCGCCTGAAATTTGGAAACGAGAGAACTACCACGATCATTCGACTTGCTACTTAATTTGGATACGGAGAATTCACAAACGATTAAATTGACCAGCGCCTTAGAACTTGACACGAGACATTTACAGTTATACAACAATGAATAAACTTTAGATATCTTAATTTCGGTAATGGTGAACTGTGCTTTACAAGTGCATATTACGTAGAAATTGAGACCGGACTCATTGGCGACACTTTATTCATGGCCATTTGAGCCGGATTGGCGCCCTTTTTTAATAAATCTTGGTGTAAATTCAAAATGACAAAATTTAATACATACGAGTTAACAAAAAACGTTATTTAACCTGCGATAGTGACAAATTTAAAGTGAAAAGTTATTGAGAACGTTTCGAACAATAACTATGACATTTTCGAAATTTTAGAGAAATTTACCTCATATTGAGTGGCTTTGAAAATATTAAAGCCCGAGTGAAAACTATTACCTACACCACTCGTACAACGGAAATAAAAAAATGCAGAGCGCTTCTAGAAGACGGATGAGTGGAATTCCTATTTTACCATTTTAGAGTCATTTGATCTGAAGCCAACTAATCAAATGAGAAAAATTAATTCCATGAGAAAATAATATTTCCCAAAATAATATCTCGATGAACGATATAATACAAACTCAAAATAATTTTCTTCAAGAACTACGAGATCGATAAGCCGATCAATTCAGGGAAAACCTGGAAATTGAGCGTATGAGGAGATTCCAGAAACCAATGATAAAATGAATAACAGGATAAGTAAGATAAGTGATTGTTGTAAAAAAGTGTCTAAAGATTTAGTGTTTTTTTAGTGTTCCAACCAAAAGAACCAACTGGCAAGCATGGCGTTGTCATCAAATCCAAAACCACTGGAGGATTCATTTAATAATTCGTCATCATAGAACAAGAACAGTGGTATTAATCGGAGCTTAAATTTATTTAATACAATCGGTGATATCCCGAAACAAAATTAAATTAAACTGGAGAATACAGCCAAAATAGTGGGAAAACCTAAATTGGAACCAATTGTTCGATGGCAGTAATCGTTATTCCAGGGATCAGCAACCAGCACGTAAAAAAACTTTGAAAGTGAATTTGTTCGAAGATAAACTACCCGAGTTGAATGATTTTTAAAGCTTTTCCCCTAGAACAAGACATGTGGTGGTACAACTGAAACCTGGCAAAACACCCGTGTCGACAGCACAAGGTGTTTCGACGATGATCCGTGTTTATCTATCGGCTCGACCGCACCTTTCCGACGATGATTCGCGTCGAGATCAGTACTTCCAAGTGAAACAATTGAACACAAGAAAACATTTAGAAGAAAATGAAAACTCTAGTGATAATATTGCAAAGGGTCGAAATATATTTAAATCTACCACAAATACAAACGATAAAATTAAAAACAAAACAGCTTTAGATAAAAATAAAACCAGTGATAATGAAAATGGAACTAAACCCGAGTATAAAGAAAATAATAAATAAAAATTACGGGCAACGGGAATATTGGTACTGGAACCGACAACAATAGTGAATTTGAGATGTCATTAAATACTCCAGAGACAAGGAAAACATCAACGCAGGGGAAGAATTTAGCAGATAACAACAACCAAAATGAAAATAGTGAAATAAGGCTAATAAATCAAGTAAATCTTCAACTGAAAATGATGATAAAGAAGACACATCAGCGAAATCCAAAGCCAATTCATCACCAATGTATTATCCGGTACATCTACGGTAACGAGAGCAACTGAAGCAAAACCATTATTCTCACAATATGGCAAAGTGATTAGAGCAAAAGTTGTCACTGATTCACTAACCAACGGACATAATATGTTACGGCAATGTTACAGCAAGTTCATGCAATAACCCGCGGTCTGAATTTCTGTATAATATGCACTTGTAATCGTCATCACCATTTTCAAAATTCAGATACGAAAGCTCAATTATTGAATTTAAATTCCAGTTTAGGAAGGCAAGTTGACTTTAAATTTGAAATAAAATTAGATGTATTTGGGTCCGCCCTGCAACCATCAGCTAGCAGCTTCAATATTAAGCAATATTCTTATAAGAAGATTTTCAAAATTCTAGGTGGAAACTTAAAACAGTTAAATGTTCTTTAGTTTATTTCAATCATTCGGCTGTTAATTTGCAATCTTTATTTCATACGAACATAGAATTCCTGAAAATCCAAAGATGACTGGAAAATCGTAAAATATAAAAATTCGTTACAAATTATTAGCTGGAATTTCAACAAAACCTTAAATTGAAATTTAAATTAAAATTGCTTTGCCTATTTATTCCGTACTATAATACAGAAGTTTAATGTTTACATGACAGATTTCAAACCGGAAAACGAGTCTTAGCAAAACATCAGGCATATATTCTTTAAATTTAAAGAAATGAATGAAGTTTACGGGATTTTCAGCTCCTTCATTGCCTCGTAACAACTCATTTACCGCCCTTGTGGCGTAAGACTATTAATAACTTTAAAAAAAAAATTGTAGCAAGAATTTATGGAAGTACACCACATTTTAATTAATTTGTTTTTAATTTAATACAATTAATTTTTAATTTTCAATTGAACAAATATTTATTTTATTTTAATTTCTTTGTTAACATTATTATTATGTATTATTATTCACCATTTTATATGTCAACAGCGCATGCAGCCAGCATGATGACGACGTGTTGCCGCGTTTTAAAATCCGAGACGAGACTGTTTTGTTTTTTATTAATTTTTGTCTTGTATATTGTTGGTTGTACTGTCTGGAAGAGACAGTAGTTCAGTTGTCTTTTATGTTAGGTGTTTTCGTTTGCGTTGTTCTGACCGTATGGCGGCGAACGCATGTGTGAATGCGTGAACCGCCACAAATTTTTTATTGAAATTCCTTTCGGTAAAACGGGATCCTTCGGTTAGTTTCTAAATCTATGTTGATTACTTTCTTAAGCCATTTAGATTTTTACATATTTTCATTAAAAAACATCACAAGCAACGAAAAAAATCAAGCGATTCGACGATTGTCGCATTAAACCTTTAATAAGACGGTTGTGGGCGATGAGGCCGAAGGAGGGTTAAAAAACAATTAAATCTTAAACCAAAAGATCTCTTCATTATACAAGCTGATAATTTTTTTTTTTTTCAAGTAAAAAGTACTTTCGGGCCTGAAGAAGTACTCTCTGGTGCACAGAAAAAGTACGATCAGAAATACTTTTGTATCATCCCTGATTCGTGTTAATTTTTGTTTTCGTTTTCGTTTTCATTTTCGTTTTCGTTTTTATTTTCGTTTTCATTTTCGTTTTCATTTTCGTTTTCGTTTTGGAAGAAGTAGTTTTCGCTCGCAATTAACAAATATAATCTCTGGATCCAACTCTGCGTGAAACCAGTTTGCATTTGATGACCGCAATTTATACACAAGTGGCTATAGTATGTAATAAACCAACAAATTTTTTTGCCTAATGAAACAACTCCCGATGAATGATGGCTAGGCAGGATTTAAAACATTGGCTAATTGAAATTTTACAAAATTGTTAGGTTTTTTTTTACTTTAGCTTACAAATGATACTTGTAAAGTTTATTCGCAATATTTAAAACAGAAAAAAAAAATACTTTAATAATTTTTAAGTAAGTCGTAGTAATTCGTAAGTCAAAATCCTTAGATTTTGACTTACGTTAAGGTACGGAACAACTTAAAACACTGTACATTAAAAATGATTATACGAAATCTGGCTTTTAAGGCAGCGAAATTGTTGGTGAACAATTTTCATAAATTCCTAATGTACAAAGTCTGTGACACCACTAAAATTGCGAAACGTGATATCATTGCTTTCAAACTTTGTTTTTCGAATCTGATTTGAAAATAACATTAAACTAATAAATTTTGAAATACTGAAGTTCCATGTACCAAATCTTGAATTTCGTTTTTCAAACTTCTTAATGACATGGAAAGTTGAAACTTTCAACATGCTGGACCTAGATAAAAGGGAGATTTGGAAATTCATAATCATAATTAATCCACCCATCCATCGCCTAACAAAACATACACAAAATGTAAACATCAAATTTTAGGATCAATTTAGACGACTATTTAAATCTTCCTTAAAAAAAAACAAAAAGGATCATATATCTCAGAGATTTTTTATCTCTTTTATATTTTTGCACATTAAACAATATGAAAATAATTTGAAATTGAAAATCACAATTTTTTTTTTAATGGTTTGGATAATATTGTAAATCGAAAATCGAAAGATGATACACATTGATAATTTAATATTGTAAAATAAATTTCGAAACCAAACTACAATCCAAAAATTGAGATATCCTCGTATATAAAATAATTTATACTATATATGTATATCTGATATATAATATGTAATGTCATATTATATACGGATAAAATATCTTACATATAAAATCTAAATTCTTTATTATTATTATATTAAGAGAGAATTTAATTTAAATATTTTTGTTTTGTACGAATATCTAAATTCAAAATACATACCAAAGAGATATGAATTTTCCAGATAAATCAAAGTGTATATAGAGATACGTACCATTAAGGAGGAATATGTTTTTTGACAAAGTAGTTAAGTATTTTTGTATTATGTTCTTTTCATAGTCTGTGTTTAAATTAAAATTTGAATTTTTTTTTTTTTTATGATATTTTGTTGGTCCTAATTAAAAAGGGATAGTAAAAATACCCTAATTAGTTTTTTTTTGGAAAATTAGAAATATATTTTGTTATTGTCTTTCATCATTCTATACATACTTATATATCTTGGATATTGGATAAATAACCAAATTAACATAAATCTAGTAATTTCCCATTTTGTTAGTTTAGTGTGGGTATCGTACTGGAAACTTTTCTTTCTGTATGATGTTCTCCAACTCGACGACCAGTCTGAAAGAGAATCCAGTCCTGAAATATTTTGGTTTTAATATACATATTTAGTAATTTTCATGTTTTATGTTAAGTAGAAAAAACTTCTTTTTTATACGCATAGATATACGAATATCTATATGGTATATACCCTTTTAGAATATTTTCTGGTATTTTAATTACATTTAATAGATACAAATATTTCATGTGGGAATTATTAAATTTAATAATTTCTAAGTTTATGTATGCTATAGTATCGGGAGACTAATTATTAGAAAAATATCTCCTTAAATAAAATAGCCGGCATGTTAAACAAACTTTGTTTAAAAGTATACAAGGCCACTTTTTGTCCAAAAGGGTATATTGAACTTATCTGATTACCCATTTAACAATAGCCAAGAAAATTATCTCTATTCTATTTTAAACCCAAAAAAAAAAAAAAAAAAAAAACTTAACGAATTGGATCACTAATTTCATTTATATCCAACATAAAAAGGTTATTAATTTACCTTAAAACAACAACAACAATTCTAAAACATTTTCGTACAAACATAAAAATGTTTTTCTATTTATAGCTAAGCTTAGTCGATATAATAAAAAAAACTAAACTTTTTTTTCTGTTGGAGCTGTAAATCCTTTATTGTTGAGATAATGTTTTATATGGATTGTTACATTCCAGTAAAACAAATATTGTGGTGACACGTTAAAATTGTCACATTCTATTGGTGCTAACTAAATTACTGCAAATACAGCATCTTCTGTTATTTAGACTGGAATTTAACTGAGATTTTCGGAAATTCATGTGGTCTGTGGATTTTCAACGAATACAAATAGAGATTGTATGAGTTCGACCATAAACAATGATCGAGATGATGATAAGAAGTAATCATTCGATGTTTGTTAAAATGATATACTGTTAATATAAAACATAACATCCAAATTATGCTCAATTTCTAAAATCCAGTATCACAAATTTAAATAAAGTCTACCATTAAGGATTTTGAACCCAGCAAACTAACACACTGGCTTCTTAGAAAAATTATACAGCCAAATTATTTAAAGTCAAATTGTTTAATAGTCATTTGGTGCTAGCTTTTCCTAAGTTTTAAATAAAGCTCTGTATAATATTTAACCAATTAATATAACCAATTAAGTTTAAATTTAAGTTTAATTTAATTTCTATAAACCTGTTATGAATTATTCTTTAAGTACTACAATTTCCTTTGGCTGCTTCAGATTCCAGAACCCGCCTTCGGAAATGTGTTGTTGCGGTATGATTAAGAGCTGTCTAAATCTAATTATTTACCATCTAAATCTAATTTTGTAGTAACAACTGCATTCTGAAATAACGTTTATTATTTTGCTGGGTGAGATTTTTGTACACTTTGTAACGACTTTGGTTGAGTCGTTTCCGCGCTGAACAGTGGAACGGCGGAGATGGGTGTTACTGCCCTGCTCATGGGTTTGAGTGTTTGTGTTTATTCCAGTCTTGGAGGTGGTGAGGAAGTGAACGATAAGAGAGAGGGGAAAAATTGGAAGATAAATGTTTTTGTGTAAGCGATCGGTCAAGATTGGAAAAAAATAATTTTTGGAAGGCAGTTGGTGTTAAGCGTTGATGCTAACACGGTCTAGTTATAGACTTATTTTTTAATTTTTGAAGTTTTTTTTCTGCAAATATAATGGTCAAAGTTTTGATTGGCCTTTAGTTTTTATATTTGGCGAGATATGATTTTTTTGGTATTGTGCGAATTTCCAGTCGTGAATGATATTACATAAGAGAGATGTGAAAATAAATTCTGGAAGTTTATAAGACAATAAACCAGCTTGTAGTTAAAATAAAAAAAAAACAAACAAAAGAAGTAAATAAATCAAGAAAAAAAAACTGTTAAAATTGGAGTGGCGTGTTTTTATTTAATACGGTGTGCGCGCTATCGTTTGGAATTGTGTCGGATAAAGAGGAAAAAAAAATAACTGGTGTTTTCTTTGCGGCTGAAGGCTGCTTTAAAGAAAATAATATGTTTGTGTTTTGAGAACTGCTGAGTCATTGGCTTGGTGCGGACTGCTGATTTATATTGAATGTCATTTAAGGTTATCCTCAAACCATTGAATATTTTTTTTAACTGCGTGGTGCTGAATAATTGGTTATTCTCAAACCATTGAATTTAATTATCTGCGTGGTGCTGAACCATTAGAAGCTGCCGGGAGTCGAGCGCGTTGAAGACATTGATAGTCATAGATGACCTAACACATCTGAAATTAAACCGTTATCCTCAAACCATTGAATATTTTTTTAACTGCGTGGTGCTGAATAATTGGTTATTCTCAAACCTTTGAATTTAATTATCTGCGTGGTGCTGAACCATTAGAAGCTGCCGGGAGTCGAGCGCGTTGAAGACATTGATAGTCATAGATGACCTAACACATCTGAAATTAAACCGTTCGTTTTTTTTATTATTTTTATTTATATACATACATACATTTTCGTAGATAATGAAAGTTAGTTTTAATTGATTTAAGGCTTCAAATGGAAGTTTATATTTAATTTTTTTTGGTTTTGCTTATGTAACTTTTCTTAAGATTTTTTTTTTTTTGCTTTATTATTATTTTTAATGTTAATTTGCTCTTTATTATTGTTTTTTAGTTTAATTTTTTTTAATTTTCTTGCTAAACATTTTCTTTCCTTTGCTTTTATCATACACATCCCGGTGTATCTGTGTCAATGCCAAAAAAATTCAATTTCTTTATTCATTTAGATACCTTTATACATAATTTTTTTTATTAAATACCAATTTATTTCAGCCTTCTAATTTCGTCGTTCATTTCCTTCACTAATTCCGATTTATTTTGAATATGAGTAAAATTTCCTTCATTTATTATTTTTTTTTTTTTGCTTACATAGTTCTTTATGAGGAGTAATTTTCTTCAAATGGTAAATTTTATTATTATTTTTCTTTCTTAACTGCAGCATAATGTGTTGCTAAAGTAAAACCTATCTTGGGGAGATGCTGATTAAGGGGGTGAAATTCGAAGAGCAACTGTGATCAGGTTGTTCCGGAGCCGTATGTGTGATCCACTCACTTTCAATTGTATAATTATTCCAGTTTGTTTTTTTTTATTCGCGGTTACTCCAGCTCCGATCAAGCTTTGAATAAATCCCACCCCCATACCCTGAGCCTTAGCCAGCTATCAATGCCGCGATTCAAAGCCTCTGATCGGAGATTCTTTAACGTCATTCTGGTGCAATTTGGAGTTCAAATGGTCGGTATCACGTCGGATTAACTTTTGGTGATACCGCCAAACACAAGTACAACAGAGTGGCGTTACAACTTCTTAAATTGTAATCATTATTAATTTAAATTTTACTTAGATCTTATCAACAGTAGTTCGGAGACGATCTAATATAATAAATATAATTAGTATATCAGCTACTTATTCAAATGATTTCCGCCATACTAGTAACTATCGCAATTTGAACTGCAGTTTAGTACAACTGACATTATAAATGAAGCATTTCCGCGATTATCGACGTTTGATCTGTGTTCGATGCTGTCCTATAATGAATTACATTAAAGCCACCAGGGGTGCGATTCCGGTTCAATGATATGATAATGAAAGAACAAAAATATCATCGAATTTTTCAATTGTTTTTGTCATTTTGATTTCGTCTTTGCTTTTTATCTTTTTAGTCTATTTTATCATCAACATATCGAAAGCGATTCTGGTTAGATGATAATCAAAAATGATAAAATTATCATTCTTGAAAGAGAGTTTCCTCTCTTGATAATATTAGATATTGATTAATTGGTTTCGTTTTCCAAAAAAATGGTTTTGAGCATGCGCGCATTAAAATTTTGTCAAGAGAGTTTCTCTCTTTGCAATAGTAAATAATCGTATTAGTTTCCAAAAAAATAATTTTGAGCATGAGCATTGAAATTTGATCTTATATCGGATATGAAATAACAACCCAAAAATTGTTTAAAACTTCAATTTTCTTAGAGATTTATTTTAAAAATATTCTGGAAAATGGACATATTTCGTTTTAAAATTAGAATGGGAATTTCCATTTTCCAGAATATTTCAAAGTTAAATCTTCGTTCTCTATTAATTATTGTTTTTAATTTTTAGTAAATCACTAAAACATTAACACTATTAAATATTATTTTCTTAGAAAATTAGTTTTACTACCCCAATACTGTAAATTCGAAAAGTACACTAGAATAAATTGTCTGCATTAAATTATATATCCACATTTACCAACATTAACTAGTAAATGTGCACATTATCAAATTTTGTAGTAAGTAAATGTAGGTTGAAATCACATTATGGAAAACACTAAAATCGGTTCACACTTGTTTTTAATAAAATAAATTTTCGATTAATCGTTTAATATTCTCCGATTAATCAATCAATTTTAAACGATCGATTAATCGATTAATCTAACCACGTTCTACTAAAAACACTTATGGGCGAGCAAAATAATTTTTATCGTCGGTCATAAATACTTTTCAGCGACAAAAACAAAATGAACAAATATTAATTTTTTTCACCAATTTTGACATAAGTATATCATACATCGTCAAACCGGAATCGCCATTTGTATTTTATCGATGATAATTATATCATTTTTAATTATCATCGAACCAGAATCGCTTTATCCTTCGCTTGGGCAGGATTTACAAATGTAAAGATTGCAATTTCCTTCCAATCCTTCATCTGGCAATTTTTCCTAGTCAGTGAATATTTCTTTGTTTTGTTTTTGAAAAATGCATTTTATATGTATAGAAAAACAAAAAAATCTTAAAAATTTTCCATACAAAGCAGACACAGAAAAATTATCTTTACAGGCGTAAAAAAAAATTGCTGCCCATGCGAAGGTTATACTATGTTGACGGTAAAATAAAATGATAAAAGCAAATGAAAAATCCGATGATATTTTTGTTTTTTCATTATCATATCATCGAACCAGAATCGAACCCCAGTAACCTATATCAAAATGAGAAAACACTAATTAGTTTGTAAAGTACTATATCTGACCTGGAGTTCCTGCTAATTTAGATGATAAAGATCAAGGCAACACAATTTCTAAACTACCTTTCCGCTGAGTGCTTCAATTTTCTGGAAATCTGCATTAAGTTGCTACGATATTCTGAAAATCCAGATCAAATTTATTAATTATCGGGCAGTAGATACTCCTTTAAAATAAACTAAAAATGATTAACCTATGAAATCCTCAAGGTTTATGAACGAAAATGATGAAGTTTGGTTTCCAACTTTCAACACTTATAGCGTTTGAGTGCAAACATATTTTTTTATTTTTTTACTTCTGTGGGAGACACCATTTCGGTTGTTGTCATTTTTCTTGTATTATGTACATTCTAAAATAATGGAAAACGATATGCGCGATATTCGCGATAATTCTTTTCTGTGCTGAGGCGATTACAGTAATTTAAAATATTTGTTTTCTATATTTCAGATACTGAGCTGTAGAGTTGGATTTCGGATATTATGAAATCAAAATTGTATATGGCCATGTAGGTTTTTAACGAAATAGAGCCCTTATCTCCTCATTCTCCAAATATTAGTGACAAAGTTTACTGAGAGATCTCCTTCTAAATTAAAAACGTTGAAGAGATCAATGACAAATCATTAGGGACAATTTTGCAAAGCGAAGAATGTCATGTTTACACTCAAAATTGCATATGGCCATCTATAGGTTTTTACGGAAATGGAGCAATTATCCCCTGATTCTAAAAATGGTAGTAACACACTATACTCCTTCAGTATTAAATTATTGGGATCAACTTTACAAAGCAATGAATATCAAGTTTACACTAAAAATTGCTTATCTGGCCATCTGTTTTCAGATAAATGGAGCTTCCAAAAAAGGCGATTAGAGCAATGATAGATCGTTTGGGTCATTTTCACAAAGAAATACTGAAAATAACATCATTGAAAACTATTTTATTATTTATCACGTTAATTTCTCTTATAATGTTTACAGTTCTTTTGTTTATAGTTCTTCTAGTGCAGAATATTCGTGTCAAATCTTACTGCATGCTAAATATAAGTAAAGCGTGATTCAATAGGAGGTACTTTTTCCAATTGGGATTCTCATTGGGATTCATGCGTGACAACTGTCATATTCATATGACATTTGTGTTCAGTATTCATTGACATTTCACTATGAACAGACTTACGCGAGAACATCGTTTAGAAATTGTGGAAATTTATTTCAAAAATCAGTGTTCAGTGAAAAATTGGTTTCGTGCTCTTCGACCATTTTATGGTGTTCATAATCGTCCAACTGAATGCACTATTCGCGAAACAATCAATAAATTTCGAACCACTTTTTCATTATTGGATATTCATCACCCGAATAGAGTGCGTACAAGTCTATCTAATGTGAATATTGCTGCTGTAGTTGAAAGTGTACGTGAAGACCGCAATCAATCAATTCGTCGCCGTTCTCAAGCTCTGGGTCTCTTATATGGCACATTGTGGAGTATTTTAAAGAGAGATCTTGGTTTAAAGGCATACAAAATACAGCTTATTCAACAATTGAAGTCGGTTGACCTTCCTTTGCGTCATCGATTTAGTTTATGGGCGTTGGAACAGCTCCAAATTGATCCGTTTTTTTATCGAAAAATTGTGTTCAGCGATGAAGCTCATTTGTGGCTGAATGGATACATCAACAAACAAAATTGTCGTAATTGGGCTGATGAACAGCCAGAATAGATTCAAGAGCTTCCAATGCATCCTGAAAAATGCACTGTTTGGTGCGGTTTATGGGCAGGTGGCATCATCGGACCGTATTTCTTTAAAAATGCGGAAGGACAGCGTGTAAACGTCAATGGCGCAAACTACAGAGCAATGATCAATAAATTTCTATTGCCAAAAATTCAAGATATTGGTGTAGCCAACTTGTGGTTTCAACAGGATGGTGCAACGTGCCACACAGCATGCCAAACCATCGATTTATTGAAAGAAAATTTTATTGACATCATATTAAAAATGGGACCCGTGAATTGGCCTCCAAGATCTTGTGATCTGACGCCGTTAGATTACTTTTTAGGGGGGTATCTGAAATCACTTGTTTATATCGATAAGCCACAATCGATTCCTGCATTAAAAGCGAACATAACATGCATAATTAAAGGAATATCGGCCGAAATGCTCGAAAATTGGACCCATAGAATGGATCATCTAAGAGCCAGTCGCGGATAATATTTAAAAGAAATTATTTACAAACATTAAATGTCATAAACCGAACTTACGTCACAAATACAATTTTTGATTATTAAATTGATTTTAATGCGTTTTATTTCAAAAAACTTTCGGAAGCTCTTATTGGATCACCCTTTAGTTTTTATAAACTACATACAACGATAAGAGCCAGTTTAACAGAGTTTTCAAAATATTAGTGGCTTTTAAAAATTATCTACAACAACAGAAAATAGTTTAGCATAGCTTTAGCATATACATATTTCATACGCATTGTGCTTTAGCTAAAATTAGATTACTGTTAATACTTCCAAAATCACAAGTATTACAATTTTTAATAAACTTAACTACAACAATTTCTTATTAAGGATTTTGGCAACAACAAAATATCCAATGGTTTTATTAAAAATTTGATTTAGAAGCCAAAACACTCTGTATTAACTATGTATTTCCTAAAATTTAATAGTTGTTTGGATTAGTTTTTTTCTAAGCTTTCAAGCTCTCAAAGCTATGTACTGTTACTAAAAAGTCGCAAATATAAAGGTGTAACCATACTTGGAATAAGAAAAATAAAAAAAATAAGAATTTGAGCTTTTCTTATTTCACTTTGACATTTCGGCTATAGATAACTTAAAAATTTTTAAGTTCAAAGCGAAATATTTTTGTTTGATTTTTCAGTTATTTTAGGAAAAATTATACTAAATTCATTTATATCGTAAAAAATTATTAATTTACATTTACTAGTTCTAATTAGTGATTCAGAAACACTATACAACATTTTTTGTTTTAAAAAAATTGTATATCTCAATTTAATTTTTTTAGGTTATGTTTCAATTTTTGTTTGTGTTTTAAATGTATGTACAATAAAATTGCTCAATTATTTATTGTCTAATTTAATGCTCAAATATTCCCGTTCTGATTTATTTATTAATAATTAATCGAAATGTTATAATTTTTACCAAACCAGTTGTTTACTTTCTACAGTAAAAAGTTGTGCAACCTTTTTCAAATTTTATAAGCTGAAAAATCATATTAAATTCATTTATATCATAAAAAATGAATTAATTTACATTAACTGTTTCTAATTAGTAATACAGAAGCACTATGCAATGTTTTTTGTTTTAAAAAAATGTAATATCTCAATTAAATATTTTTAGGTTATGTTTCGGTTTTTGTTTGATGTTTTAAATGTATATACATTATATATACTCAATTATTATAGTCTAATTTAATGTTCAAATACTCTCGTTTTAATTTATTTATTAATAATTAATGAAAATGTTATAATGTCTATTTACAAACTAGTTTTTCATTTCCCGCGTTAAAAATTTGTGCAACCTTTTTTAAGTTTCTTAAGTTTACACGAAAAATTTCGCTCCTTTTAAGTTTTTTAAGTGACAGCTGAAGTTTTCATTTCCCCTCCAAAAAAATTTTAAGTTTCTTATTTTAAGTATGGTCGAATACACATAAATCCCCTTTCTCGCTCTCTTACGTTATTTTCTTTATTTTTCTTATTCTAACTATGGTTCTCGCTTAAGTAATTTTAAGCAATAAATTTGACAACAACAATTCCTCATTAAGGGTTTTGACAACAACAAAATTTATTTCATTTAAATGCTTTTCAGAACTTGCGATTGTAACAGGGGCATACGCTGTATCAGGAAAAATTTTGTTGTCTTGTGATTAACAATAGCCAAAAAAATAAAAAATTATATTAATAAAAAATGTACTAACCATCGACTACTTAGGTGTCTTGAGGAACCGGGTCGAGTCTTGTTATGATATGTAAAAGGTGTACGGAGGGATCGGTGTCATCCGTGAGTCTACCTTAGGCTTGGTCGTATATTCTGATCCAACAATTGAAAATTTGATTTAGAACTATTATTGAGAAGAAAATTCTTCAAACTAAAACCGAATTACTTAAAATATATCTACAATTTAAAATTTGTTTGATTTTTTTTTGTGATATATTTATGCTTGGCTCCTTAAACAACGAGTCGGATTGCCAAAATTAATTATATTGTTTAAAATTCAATTTTATTTATATTAATTTTAACCAAAAAAATAAACGGATACTCCCAGTACACATTTTGCTGCGTTTTAGTTCTTCCGTGGTGAAACCGTTGACTCACTCATTCTAATAACCATTCCAACAAATTCGTACATTTCCTTATAAGCCAAACCTTCCTCATTCATATTCCTTGTTAAATTTACTTTCCCATTTTCTCTTCAGATTCATCTAAAACATACCAAGTAATACTCTTACAGCCTTCCTTTCATACTCCTGAACCACCTCATTCAATATAACGTTTTAAGATAATACTTCAGCTCTCTCTTTCCCTTCGATCTGCCTATATGATGGAACCTAACGTATGTTCACATCACTTTGACAGACACGAGCATATTCAAAAATCAAATCCAATTGTTTGATTTTGTGATTTTAGGAAGCTTTAAACATCATAAAGCAAGCTCTGTCCAATGTTCTTTAATTAAAATGAGGTTATACTATTAAGACCAAAAATGACATAAAAAGGAAGCTCCACCTCCAAAATCACTAGTATTAAAAATTTTAATAAACTTGGCAACAACAATTTTTGAATTTGAAAATTTAATTTGGAATTGTTATTTAAAAGAAAATGCAAGAATCTGACACCGAATTACTTAAAATATAACTAAAATCATATTACTTTGTGCTAGAATGATTGGTCCGCTGAGCCTGGCCAGGTTGCTTGCTAGAAAGTTTTCTGGTGTTGAAAGGGACATGTACGTACCATTTTCTATTTCTTGCAAAGTGTAAGAAACGAAGCATATGTTGCCAAAATTACAGAACATTTGAAAGCAATCAGCTTATTTTTTAATTTTAAATACATTTATTACCTAATTTTAAAAAAACGAGGAGCTTGTATTTGAGATACGACCTGTTAACGTAGGACTACGTAATAGTGAGACAAGTTTTTTTGTACAGTTTAAGTGAAACGAAAATTTAGAAATTAAAAATTAAAAACTAGTTATCTAGTAAAAAATCAACACATACTGATGACTCAATCTAAAATTGATTTTTAGTTTATGATTATGGCAATGGGTTCAAGTGTGAACTCCCTATAAAAGTCTAACATTTTTGGCGCTCTGCGGTATGGTGTTCCGTATAGACAAAAAGCGAATATTTTTTAATATAATGTGCACTTTTAATGTCTCCATTCTGTGGCTAAGTTATTTGGGGAGGGGGGGGGCACATTTATTGGTTTCAACTAAACATATTTGTTGTTTACTCGTGGACTAATATCACTAATAAAAAGATTTTATATAATAAAACACAATATTTCGGTTTTGTCACTTTCTTTAACGTGATATTTATTTTATTTGTAAATGAAATTACGATCGTTTCGGATGTTACTCCTTTATCAAATTTCTAACAAACATTAACTAAAATTATGCTAAAAACCTGCTTTTATACCCTATTTTTATTTTTGTGTGCTTACGTGCCTTTTGAATGTTCTTTCCCCCTTATTTTGTTTTTCTTCTTAAAGGAGTGGTACCGCCCTTCTTTTTAGTATATACCATCTGGTGAGTGCTTTATGATAAAAACAGAGAAGAATTTGTTAACCATTTGGTTTTTGTGGGTGTGTATGTGCAAAATGATATTAATTACGGATTTACAATGAGGTCGTAAATTTTGTTGCGGCCAATTTTCTCGTTTAGTAAAAATGGATTATATCGTTCCTTGTATATTTCCAGTTCTTCTAATCCAGTTCATTAGTAACCCTTTTCGTATTCTGTGTAATACCTGTGTGTTTGTGTTGATGTCAGTATAATTATGTTTTTCTGTAGTCAAGTGTTGTGCATATTTCGAGTCGATTTTTGGTTTTCCGATTTCTTTTATATGTTCTGTAAACCTAACTTGAAAACTTCTACCAGTTTATCCGATGTATAATTTGGGGCAGTCGTTACATGTATTCTTATAGATTCCGGTGTCTAGTGGTGTATTTATGTTACGTTGTTTGAGTCGATTCCCTAATTTGTTGTTTGTTTTAAATGTCGTTGTGTATCCGTATTTTTTTAAAAATCTTCGTTATATTCTTGTTGATGTTATTATTGTACTCTATGGTGATGTATTTTGCTGTTTCTTCATTTTGCTTGCTTAACGTGGTCATCATATTCTGTTGTTACTGGAGAAAAGACTTAAATTTAATGTTGCTCCGCCCAACAATTCAACACAAACATCACGACAACTACTCGATATTGAAAATGCAATAAGACGAACAAACGAACAACATCAGGATGACATACGGACACTTATTGCAATTGATATACGCAAAAACAAGCCAACTACAAACCAAAACATCCACGAAATCGAACGACAAACAGTGAAAGACATCAATGTTAAGACATCAAATGACTATAACTCGAAGATTGATGACTATATCGAAAACAATAACATAGTTGAACTCCAAGAAGGCCCAACAAACAAATATCACAAGACGATCAATAAATTGATTAACAACTGTTCTATGTTGTTTAACCCAGGACAAAAAAGGTGACTTAAAACCCTAAAGCACTACCACAAATTCACAAACCAGAAATTACCATGAGACCAATCGTAGACTTCACAACCGTACCAGCGTACAAAGTTGCTAAAAAAATTAATTACTTTCTCGGCAAAAATATACAATTACAGAACGATCATTCAATCAGAAATAACATTGAACTAATCAATACCACCTACAGCGAAACTGGCGTCATTCGACATAACCAATATGTATACAAACATACCAACTCAAGAGACAATTCAAATAACCAAGGAACTGTGACAGAAAAATGGAATCAGGAAAGAAAAAATTGACGAAATTATCACTCTAATCAAAGCAGTTACAGAAGAAAACTATTTTCAACACAACAACAAATTCTATTCACAGACTGATGGACTTCCAATGGGGAATCCTCTATCAGAAACCTTAGCTAACATATATATGATTCACTTTGAAAATCAGCATATATTAACAGAATCGAACAACAAAAACCAAATAATCAGGTACTGGCACAGATACGTGGACGATATTCTAATACTATTTAATGGCACAATGAGACAACTCAGCAATCTTCACAAGAACATAAACTACAAACATCCGAACATAAAATTTACTCTAAAATCAGAGACGAACAAAGCCATTAATTTTTTAGACTTGACAATATAACAAATGTTAACAACAAGCATACATTCAAAGTATACAGAAAAGCCACGCAAACGGATCACGCCATTGATAGATCATCTAACCACCAACACCAACATAAGATGGCAACGTTCAACTTTTTAATAAATAACCTAAACACGATCCCGATGAACAATCAGGACTATGTGGAAGAACTAAAAATCATTAAACACATAGCAATAAAAAAAGGTTATAACACGGACTTAATTGACAAAATGAACAATAGGTACATTTGGAAGAAACAACAGAATATGATGACCACGTTAAGCAAGCAAAATGAAGAAACAGAGAAATACATCACCATAAAGTACAATAATAATATCAACAAGAATATAACGAAGGTTTTTAAAAATCTCGGATACACAATGGCATTTAAAACAAACAACAAATTAGGGAATCGACTCAAACAACGTAACATAAATACACCACTAGACACCGGAATCTATAAGAATACATGTAATGACTGCCCCAAATTATACATCGGACAAACTGGTAGAAGTTTTCAAGTTAGGTTTACAGAACATATAAAAGAAATCGGAAAACCAAAAATCGACTCGAAATATGCACAACACTTGACTACAGAAAAACATAATTACACTGACATCAACACAAACTCACAGGTATTACACAGAATACGAAAAGGGTTACTAATGAACTAGATTAAAAGAACTGGAAATATACAAGGAACGACATAATCCATTTTTACTAAACGAGAAAATTGGCCGCAACAAAATTTACGACCTCATTGTAAATCCGTAATTAATTCATTTTGCACATACACATCCACAAAAACCAAATGGTTAACAAATTCTTCTCTGTTTTCATCATAAAGCACACATCAGATGGTATATACTAAAAAGAAGGGCGGTACCACCCCTTTAAGAAGAAAAACAAAATAAGGGGGAAAGAACATTCAAAAGACACGTAAGCACACAAAAATAAAAATAGGGTATAAAAGCAGTTTTTTAGCATAATTTTAGTTAATCTTTGTTAGAAATTTGATAAAGGAGTAACATCCGAAACGATCGTAATTTCATTTACAAATAAAATAAATATCACGTTAAAGAAAGTGATAAAGCCGAAATATTGTGTTTTATTATATAAAATCTGTTTTATTGAGTTCATTCCCGCGACCCCATAAGCCTAATTCAAAGGAACTGTTATTTTAGCCTATAATACTGACTTTGAATAATTATTATAAAATATGCAAAAATGTTGTTTGCTCCAATAGTACAAACAACATTTACATAATACAGAAACACAAAACTGTATTTGATAAAACCTAGTACAGATAGCAAAACAATTTTTAAGTTTTATCCCTCGATTTAAATGTTGTACAGTAATATGTAATAACGACTTCCTTTTATGTGTATTCATGATGATACTAACAAGGGGAACCTTTTGAACCGTCACATTTAAAAAAATTATAAAAGCTATTCTAAGATGTTGTAGTTTGTGAGAAATTAACGAAACAATTTTTTTTTATCGGCAACCAAGCCCTGTTTAGTGGTTAAAAAGCCCTTAACTTGCGAAAAAAGGTAATTTCGTCACCTAAAGAAACAGAGGTGCAACCCTCATAATTTAATTTACTACGGATTACTTGTACTTTTTATAAGGAATAATTACCAGTTCGTTTTATCAGAAAAAAAAAAGTGGAGTAGAAGCCGAGATATATCGAGAAAAAAACGTTTTTTGAGGTTAAATTAAGGGGTGGCTTAAACCCCTAAAATGAGCTTGGTTGCTGATAAAAATATGGTTTCATTAGCGTCTCACGGAGTTACTATAACTTCGAATAGTTTTTATAATTTTTCGAATTTGACAGGTACAAAAGGTTTCCTTGAAAGAACAAACAATTTATTTTGTTCTGTTTTGTTTTGTTTGTAGTCGACGAAACCAAATTAAATCAAATTAGTTTCCGGTCACTTGGAAATATTGAAAACCCATAACTAGCAAATCCAAACTTTTTTCGGCCTGATCTTTGCGACTATACATTTGTCTATGATTGCACAGGTTACAAAATATAAAAATTCAAAAAATCTTCGCAATATTTTACGCAATATTTATTTGAGAATAAAATTTTTTGAACTTTTTTATTTTTATTTTATAGCTTTAAATCAATATGGCGTGCGCATTTGTTTAACCGAGACCCTATTTAATCAAAAAATTGTATTTAATTTTGTATTGGCTGTACGGTTTTTTTGGTTTTTCAATTAGGATTACTATTTATTGTACGTTTACTAAAAGCTACATGCTTATACTGCACATGATATACCGGGTGATTTGATTAACCTGATACACTCAAATATCTCGGAAAATAAGCACTCTACGAAAAAATTGGTAAACACCAAAATTTAATTATTCCGTGGGGGAAATACACTAGTGTTAAAATTAGTGTCCCCTTCCTCCTTGTAGGTGGGGCGGGGGGTAACTTTGAAAGTAAAATATGAACCCCTATTTTTTATTGCAGATTCCGATCCAACGGCTAAAAATACGTAGGATTTGACTGAAACATTTTTTTCGATTCATGATAGATGGCGCTGTAATTGACGATATTCGATTTTTTCGATTTCCCCTACTGAGAACCTACGCAAACGATTCTGCAATACACGCATGCAATAAAAATACCACGGTTTCATTGTAAATACTCGGGATTGGCCGTTAAAAAATTTATTCATTTTACAAATTTCGAATAACTAGGAAAAGGGTGCTTGATTTACATGAGTCCCCTCGTCTCATCATCTTTCAATTAAATTAAGTGCTCAAAATGATGGCCTCCGACTTCAATGCACTTATTAATCCGCATTTCAAATGACTGTACACAACTGAGAAGTGTGTCTGCTGGAATTTCAGCACAAGCATTTCTGATTTGCTCAATCATATTCTTACGTTTTGTTGTTTTTTGTTGGTCAAGTTGGTCTTTGAGATAGCCCCACAAAAAGAAATCCGGCGAAGAAAGATCTGGTGATCTGGCAGGCCAATTTACTGTATCTTCTCTTCCGATCTAGCGACCATTGAAATCACGATCACGTACTGCACGTGCTACCAACGAATAGTGTGCGGGACAACCATCATGTTGAAACCACATGTTCCGTCGCACTTCTAAGCTCAAGTCTTCAAATAATGTAGGTAGTTCATTTTCCAAAATATCTCGGTACATTTGACCATTCATGTTGCCTTTAATAATGCGTGGGCGGATGAGTTTGTTTCCAATTATTCCACACCACACATTGACAGTCCAAGGACGCTGATGGTTAACATGGCAAAGCCAGTGTGAATTTTCAACACTCCAGTAATGCATGTTGTGGCGATTAACCGTTCCATGGTTTGTAAAAGACGACTCGTCGGAGAACAATACGTAACGAAAATAATTTGGGTTTTGCTGTATTTGTTCACGTGACCACTGACAAAAACCTACCCGATTTTGAAAATCAACGCCTTAAAGATCTTGGTGTAAAGACAACCCAAGTAGCACAAGTGGGTTGGGATAACGTTGTACTGTGGTTGGCTAGCCAACGTTGTGACAATGGTATGAAAACTGAGATACAACGTTATTGGGGAATAAATTTCGTCGTAATAACTATTATCCGACTTATCAATTGACCATAGAATACAAGTCACGAAATAGATATATTGACTACTATTTTGTTTGTAAAAAAATGATTTTGTGTCACATTGTGGTTATATTTTAGCAGACAGGACAACTATTTTTTATAAAATACATATATAAATAATCATGTTGTCTTTTTTTATCTTGTAAATATAATAATTATTTGTCTGTTTCCTTTATCATCTATTTCATTATTTACGACTTTATGAAAATTTACTTCATAATAATTGTAAATATAATATTAACATTCCCTGTAATAATGGTAACCCAAAAATCTGGCAAGATACGACATATTTTTTTAAACAAAGCAAGTTTTGTCGTAAATGTGCACCTATCAGTGAACTAAAAACTCATGCGCCTTATAAATTCGTCTTTTTTAAAAATATATTTCTGTTATTTCAAAAATATTTTTATTTTAGGTTGACTAAAATTTTCTAAAATCAGTTTAAACCGTATTGAAATAATCCCCACCATTAAAATAATGATATTACAATAATATTTAGTCATGAGGAGTATGAAAAGAATTTTATTTTCAAAAAATACAAATTTTTATATGCATGTGTAATTAAAAATGGCGAACTTCATATTATGTATTAAAATATATTAAAACCACTAAAAAGTTAGATTAATAACCAATTTATAACAAATTCGACTCAAAAATTACAAATTTGTTATTTTATTTATAAAAAAGTTACTGTCACGACGGTCTAGTCATTCTCCCGACGATTTATTCAATTTTATTACCAAATTTTCAAGAATTCAACTGTAAAGATATTTGCACACCAAATAAGTTATATCGAAAAGCGTTGTGCATTCACCAAAAATTCCTTAACGACAAAAAAGAAAAACTTAACGAATGAGATAGTTAATTTAAAATTCCCTGAAAAAGACAAAGGAGATTGTATGGATACAAATGTATTTGGTTCGCGAATTATAAAAAATATGATTAAAACTTCAAAAACGTAAAACATTAATACAATTCAATTCTAATTAAATAGAACTGTTGATAATTATTCATTAATTAAATCCTTAGTATAACAAAAATGATGATTGACCTATTTTGGAAGATAAAAGAAGTTGAAGCCAGAAAACCTTTTTTATATTAAATTATTTATATAAAAATTGACATTGACATGACACAAGGTTGTTTGCCGATGATGTAATAATGTCGGTCACAAAATATCTTTTTTGTCAATTATTTCACTAAATTGTATGCATATGTAAAAAATGTTATCTTGTGGTCGTGCAGGTAACAACAAAATATTTAGGTTGGGTATTGGTTTTTATACAACAAAAAAGTTGCTAGGTAGTCATTAAATACCACATATTACGACAACATAACTAAATAATCGGTACACGGTTATAAAATACATATTAGTCGGTCAATAGTTTAAAAAAAATAGTCAAAAAAAGTTATCAAGTAGATATAAAATAACGCTCTGGCGGCTGCTAACATATAACGTCGCATTGTGGTCGTGCCGACGAAAAAATACAAATTGTTAGTTCGATGTTAAACAAGTGAATTTATAGAAATTTGTGACGTTGTACCGACGTCGTAAATGGGTTATAAAACTATAAAGTTATTTGGTGCTACTTGGGAAATGATACGGATAATACTTATGACGTTTTAAAATTTTCCAAACACTGGTCTGGGGCAATCCGGAATCGCTAGCTATTTCTCATGTGCTAATATGAGGATTATGAGCTACCGGCCGCCAATACATCAATTTCATTATTTTCTCCAGTAACTGTTGCTGGACAAGTCCTTTTTTCGGTTGAACACTTCCATCAGTAATAAATTGTTTGACAGTAAACCAGAATCATTTCAATATTCTCTTGTACAGTTAAATACACCATTCTTAATTAGTATTGATTGTTTTACACAGGTATTGTTGTTTTCGAAATAATCTTCGGACTGGTATTTTTCGGTTTTAATCGGTATTTTTAAAACAAAATACAAACAATTTCATTAATTTGAAAGCCGATTTAATCGCATGTTCCTGGGTTACGATAATGAGAAGCCATTTTCAGTAATGAAAATTTAAGAAATACAAATTGTTTAAGACAAACTTCGAGTAATTACAATGAAACCGTGGTATTTTTATTGCAGACGTATTGCAGAATCGTTGCTTAGGTTCTCAGTAATTTAAAAAAATTGAATATCGTCAATTATAGTGCCATCTATCATGAATCGAAAAAAATGTTTCAGTCAAATCCTACGTATTTTTTAGCCGTAGAATCGGAATCTGCAATAAAAAATAGGGGTCATATTTTAGTTTCAAAGTTACCCCGCCCCACCTACAAGGAGGAGGGGAGGATACTAATTTTAACACTAGTGTATTTCCCCCACGGAATAATTAAATTTTGGTGTTGACCAATTTTTTCGTAGAGTGCTTATTTTCCGAGATATTTGAGTGTATCAGGTTAAAAAAATCACCCGGTATATTCCTCGTTTTCTTCCTTTGTAAACTTTATTGGAGTCCTGTATTGGAGGTGGATATTTTTATAGGAAAATTCGTAAGAAACGAGGAAATCATTTTGGCCGCATTGGCGGTTTGTGATATTTGTGTACATATTTATGAGAAAGAATAGGATAAGCAAATTATTTTACACACATACTTGTTTTGTATTTATGTATGAATGTATATGTATATTGCAACCAATATACCATAATATAAATCTATGAGGCAATAACTCGACTGTCCGCAGGATAATTTGTTATTGTATTGCTACGTAAAATGTGTGTCGATTTATCTTCGTCGCACGATTTGCTTCCAAATATAAAATTTATGTTACACGACCGTCACAGAATTTCGTTTTATATTATTTTATCATTTTTTTTTTTTTAACATACCCTGCTTAAAAAACTTGCACTTCATAAATGCGAGAGACGGGCAGTGCCAAAAAAAGAAAGGCTCTGGAAGACCGAAAAAAGTACGACGGTGGAAGATTATTTTTCAATATTACAATGCCGTCGGAACCGTTTTAAAACTTCATCGAATATAATAGAATTCCGAATTTCACGAATTTCATGAAGCTTAGTGAGGAGACGACTTGTTAAAGCTTGCTTGCGCGCACTTAAACCAGTCCAAAAGCCATAGTTCCCATTGCGATTCAAACAAAAACGTTTGTGATGTTTGAAACGTGATTTTATCCGATGAATCTAAATTCAGGCTGCATGTTGGCGAGATAGTAGAATCCTCCCACAATTGTGTTATTCATATGCGTCATATCTCTGATATAATGGTCTCTCCTTCTTCTACACTCTTTAGTTGTTTATTGAAGCAGCGGCCTTTCTTTTTACTGTATACTATTAATGTGATATGAAAATGTATTGGGAATCGTTTTGATTCTGGCCTATGTATGGAGTACCAAGCACCAGTTCAAAAATTGAAAAATAGGAACTCCTATAACGTCAAACTATTTCGCATCACAATTTTTCACTCGACAACATATGAAATTACGATTTTGAATTGTCTGCAGAACATTGTTCGCAACCCGAAATATTATATTTCAAGCTAACAAAAATGAATGTTGATAATTAATGACCTAAAAACAAAACTTAAAATACACATCATCGCAATTAACAAAAAAAGCAATTCCACTAAATTCATATTAATACGACAACGAATTCGCAATAATACCCAGTTCCCCGCCCCGATGTTCCGCGTCGATACGTTAATTACAAAACTTTTCTGTCTCAAACCAAACTAAACCAAGCAAAAACCACCACTGAACTAAATACGAAACGGAAAATAAATTATTAAAAACACTTAAAATATCATAAATCGATACCCATTCATAAATTATTAATGAACGTAAGAAGACGAAAATCAGCAACAACAATAAAAATAAAATAAAAACCAACAAGGAAAATCCTGATAATTTATCATTTTGTCAAGTTTTAACATAAAACAAAATGAATTCATTTCCTTCTTTCAAAATCGAATTTTCATAATTCATTAATCAATAAAATTTTCAAATCGAATATCTTTATGGAGAATTACGTATACGTATAGGAACCCCCCTTCATCTTACCCATATTTGCTCTATGTAATGTTAATGATCATTAAATTGTACTCGTAAGAAGATGAAAAATAGAAAATCAATACAAGGAAAAATCTTTTAGGTCAATTGTACAAAAATGTTTTCATTTCATTCAATTCAATAGTCTACTGTATGCTTTGTATAAATTTGGATTGAATGGAGATAACTGAAAAATTGTGTTAGATTAAATAACAAGAATAAGTTTAAAACGAAGAAAAAGGGGTTTGGAAATTTGGAAAAATATACATTATATGATTTTAAATAAGTATTTATGTTATGGAAGCGATCAAATTATTATATGCAGCAAGAAGGAAAGGTATAACTAAGTTTATTTTAATGCCAATAGACGGAGGGTAAAATGTATATTTATATTATAGATTGCATCTTATATGTACATAAGGTTAACGTGAATGTATAGTAAATGTAAATCATACTAAGATATATCTAAATGTTTTGTTATTTTTATGTAAGAGTCCTTTCACGATTTGCTTTTGAAATATAGTTATCAATGTAATGAATTTCGGTGATTGAATGTTTTCCACATTTTGTGAAAGGTGATCTTGAATGGGTATAATCTGGGATATACTGACATTCAGTTAGGTCAAGGTTTTGTTTGATTCGTCCTGAATATATCTTTTATATTAATATTACGATATTTCAATAGGGAATATGACAAAAGGATGTTAGGTACAAAACAGGATATTTTAAAACAGAATATTTCCACAAAACGATTCATTTTCTGCCGTTTTTTGGTATGTATACCATCACTCTTATGATGAAATTCGGGTTCTATGGATCATGTGGAATAAAATGGTTTTGTTGTATTCCTCAAAATTATATTTTCTCCGGTATTGTGTATTATTTAGGTTTCAAGGTTCAGAGTAACGTAGGAAGTGAACCTCGCTTATGTTTTTGGGTTTTAAATTAATAAATTAATTAAGTAATGTACGTAAAATGTATTGGGAATCGTTAATAATATTGATAACAGTTGCTTTATAAGCAGAAATATCAGAACTAACAGAAATAACAGAAATTACAACTATCATCATAAAATAAAGGCATCAAAGCATTTTTACAATTTGTCTTTTCCACATTTTTTTCATCAATAGTTGTACGACATGTTTTTAATAGCTTCGATACCGGCGTTCGAAAATGTATCAAACATAATCAATTATGGGCGGTTGTACGAAAATTGAGCTAACAAGCAGAGCTTTGAGCAATTGCGGTTCATTAGGCTGACCTCGGGACTCATCGAATTCTTAATCAAAGTGAAAAAATAAACCGATTAAAAGAGATTCTGTCAGATCTTTTACTTTCAAAAGTTCGATTTTTGTCTAATATGTAGTGATGGGCTAAATCGACCTTTCTTGAGATTGATTTGGCACATCACTACTAATTCGACTTTTTCTTTTTACTCGAATTTCTTTGTTTACAACAATTAAATGACCAACTATTGAAAATTTCTCGTAGAAAAACTTTGCGGTTTGGTATTTTTGTGACCCCTATCGTTATCCTTAAACCCACTTTTCGAGCCTTCCCATTTCGTCTGAGATCGCGACTCGTTGAATTATTAATCTACATGAAAAATCCATCGAGCCTAAAATTGATGATAGTTTTGAAAATTTGTATGGTCGGTTAGGCCATGAAGCAATCTAAGAGTTGGCCAGCGCCCCAGGTCCATATCATAGGGATAAACATTTGTTCTTGAAAAATTTCTATTTTTAGTGTAGTGTATGTGATATGGAGAAACATTCATCTCATTCTTGCTATCTGCGCCCATTATTCTTCCTCCTAGAAGTTGCAGTCTTTGGCAGAAATTGGCTGGGCAATGGCAATGAACATGTTCAGCTGCTTCCGCTTCCATGTCACAGAAGCCGCATCCGTCGGTCGTACATAGGCTCATTTTTTCAAGGTGATACCTTAAGGGGATGTGGCCTGTGAGGAAGCCAATAAGCAGCCTCAACTCAGGTTTCCTAAGCTCAAGACACTCCTTAACCCTGACTGTCGAGGGTGATATAAATTTAGGTAGTAGAACTTTAGCACATCCTCCCAGCGTTTTACCGCTGCCCTATGGTGCCCCTTAGTGACGCCGCAGAAGGGCTCCGGTCTCAATGAATGGAGAAGCAGAACCCTCGCAGGCGGGGCATCAGCTGCCTCATTTCCCACGATTCCTGTATGACCTGGCACCCAAATAAGTGTTACCTTAGTTGAGCTTGCCAGATGCTTAATACCCTTCAGACAATCCCTTATCAGCCTTGACTCACTTAGAGCCTTTAAGGCCGATTGGCTATCTAATAAAATATATTCCTTTGCATCGTTTAGGCGTTTTGCTATTCCTATCCTAGCGCAAATTTCTATGGCATGAACTTCTGCTTGAAAGACAGTAGCGTTGTTACCCAAGGACTTCGAGAGGGCAGTCTCACTCCCGTGTATTGCTGCTCCTGCCACATCTTCTGTTTTTGATCAATCCGTAAACCATACCAGGATGGTCTGCCTGTTCTCCACATATCCCGGTTAGGTAACCTTACACTATATGGTTTGTGGAAATCCAGTTTAGTTGGCATACAGTCGGAAGGCATTCCTATGGTAGGGTCTGTCTAAAATTCCTTAAGGACTTCCAGATGACCCACCTTATTGCCCGGTTTGATATTTCCTTCCGCCTGCATCTTAAGGGACATAATTGCAGCAACCTTCTTAACATGCAGATGCAACGGAGTTAGTCCTAGGAGTGCCTCCATTGCTGCGATTGGACATGTTTTCATTGAGCCCGTAACACCGATAAAGGCTATACGCTCAACCCAGTAGATCATTTCCCAAGTACGTCCATAGAATTTCTGACAGGGATAAAAAACCTTGGTGGCTTTATTTTGAACTTTCAGTAAATGTTGTTTCTAGTTCAGTTTTTGATCTAGAGTAACCCCTAGATATTTAACCTCTTTGGAAAAAGGAAAAATAGTACCGTTTAACGAGAGACCTAAAAGCCATAGAGCTTTTTCCTCCTCGTAAAAGGGAGGAATACAGTTTTGTTTGGATTGACACTAAGTCCTTCCTGGTCACAGCACTGCCAGATTAAATCGAGTGCATCTTGCATGAGATCAGAGATGACCCAATCAAACCCACCTTTAATTATGATAGCCGCATCATACGCATAGCCCTATACATCAGACTCAATGGTTACTCAGAAGGACCAGTAGTCTGTGAATAACCAATGACCATAAAAGAGTAGACAGTACGCCTCCTTGGGGACAACCCTTTACGGCCCTGGGTGCCGAGATATAACTAAAAAAACAAAGTACGGCGCAAATAAATCGGCCGAGCAACATGACATCGCGAAATATGGTAACACATTTCGTAATACCTAAAGCATGAAATATTGTAGTCTACCCTTTCCACAGTGATTTTAAAAAAATTGTGGAGGAAGACTTTTGTCTAGAAAAGTTAATTTTTTGCTCACTGTGCAGCAGTGCAGTCAGATCTCTTACGCAAATGATATGTATGAGATCGGAGGAGTGTATAAGAATTACTTAGCTCAATAATACAATCTTTAGCTTCTTTTATTGCAAGCTAACGAGTTCAAAACCAAATATTTGATCTCAGGTTTTACGTACAATGGGTGCTTTCAGATTTCACAACATGTTCGTTTTGAAAATTGACTAATGGAAAATATTTCTTTCGATTACAAACTCTTCTGGGAGGTGAGCCAACATATCAAACATATCAAAATTTAATAATCTTTGACTAATAATAAAATTTTATAATTTCGGAAATGCCATTAATTTTGGTTGTGGAACTTTAAATGAAATTTTATAAGAATTGAAGAAGTTTTTCAAATTTAATTGCTAAACTTTTGAAATTTTAATTGTTTGATTCTAAACTTGTGATAGTTTTCCATTTGGGGTTTTGATCTTGTTACTTTCCGTTGAATTTTGGGCTGCATTGAATTCTGTTTGTTATAAATTAAGTTTATCTTAAATATTGGTTTAAATTAAAAATAATTTTGTGATTTCTAAGCTTAGAACTGTAATCCATGTATTAAGCTTTAGATGAAGGATTTTGAAAGATTAAATATCGAATTTATTGGTATGGTATGATAGTATGATGGTACGATGTTGGGATGGTACGGTGGTATAATGGCATGATGGTATAATGGCATGATGGTATCATGGTTTGATGATATGACAGTGTAATGGTTTGATGGTGTGTTGGTATGCTGGAATGGCATGACGATATGTTGATTTGATAGTACGATGGCATGATGTTATGTTGGTAAGATGGTAAGTTGGAATAATGGTGGTTCGATACGTATGATTGCATAACGGTATGATGTTATATTTTGTGGTCGTTCGATCATTGCATAGGAACAGTGCACTACACTTCATGGTGGTCCTGCAGGTAATGTCGTTTTTGTTATGGTGACGCAACACATTCCCTGACAGGGAAAGTAGTAATTGGCATGTCCAACATTTCGGTCATTTAAGGATTAAAAATTCTTGAGTTTCGGATAACTTTTTCGGAGATAGGTGAAAGACAAAGTTTTGTCACCGCCCATTTTAAGATCAAATGTTGGCATTTTACTATGACGGTTCAGATAAAACCGTTAGAGCCGGTATACATTTCGATGATCATTCCCATCAGCCATTTTAATGGCAGGCACTTCCCTTCTTTGATTAATACTAGCTGACCCACTGCCAAATTGTCTTTAGTCTTAAGACATTTCGGGCGCTGTTGGAGATGAGACAAATGCTCCGTGAAATAAATCCTCCACAAGTGTTGATACATTCGCTGAGTCTGCTGATAGCGATTGAGGTAACTGGATTTTACATGGAGTAGTGACGGCTGTAGTGTGGTGAATGATGATTCTCGGATTGGGAAATGTTCCGGTGTGATGACATCGTAGTCATCTGAACCGTTTGACGTGAGGTATAGGGACCTAAAAGGTAGGCATGATTCGATCTGGCACAGTAAAGTAGCCAATTTTTCGAAGATGACTAAGACCCCACCTATAACCCGGCGAAAATGAGATTTTGGATCTTCCCTCGTCGACTAGTAAAACGTCTGATGGAAGCGATGAAAGCCTTAGTTAATGCTTAGTTAATTGATATGTAGACGAACACACATGTATCATCACGGCCCTTGAATAGTTTGATTGATATCGGACCAGCAAGGACCACCCCACTAAGTAGAAATGGGCTGGAAGGAGTGATACGCGGCGCTGGAAGATAAGCCGTAAGTTGCTGGTTGGTAAATTAATGGAACCGTAAACATTTGACACATCGATGGACATTTGAGCCATCGATGGACATTTATGCGGTTTGACTGTTCAATAATCAGAACAGTAATCGAATCATTTTTCGGAAGAATTAACGGATTCTTTTATCGACGAATGGGTTACGTGACTGAGAAGGCCTTTGTGAGAGTTTTTCTTTGCTTCAAAGCGTGACATTTCGTCAACGAAATGAAGACTGTACTAATCTGATCCAGAATTCAGAGAACCATCTCAATTCTAGCACTGTTATAAAACCATTGGTGCCTACCACTGATGACGAGCAACGAGTGCGCATCGTGTACATTCCGCTATTTGGCGGCATGATTTTGTAGCGTGTCCATTTGTGAGAATCTTCTTCTAGCCTATGTATAATACTATCTAAGTATTTCCAATCCTTTGGTTTTTGAAGTAATTTAGTATCATTATAAATTGTCTATGTTGAAATCACTAGGCGGTTATCTCGTGCTAATTTATGCATCGTGTGAACTGCTAAATACGGAGCACAACCGGTTTCGTAGATGGCGGTGCATAAAAGATAGGCGCCAATTGTTCTTTGGAAGAGGCTCTCCACACAATTCGCTGCTGGTTACGATATTCGGTTGCAACCAAGATATATCGATACATTTGTTGAATATATGCAATGAAACAAATTCGTGTTTAGGAAAGCGACTAAGAATTGAGAAAATGTTCTGTTGGAGCTTTAGACCAATCAGAAGGTTTTCATTGAGGGAGCTCGTAAATTTCTTTTGATCCTTGGAACACACTCGACAATAATTGATCCAATTTGTCCGAACAGAATATTTCTAAGTTTCGCGTTTTGTGCAAATGGCTAAACATTGAATCTTTCAATGGGCCCTAGGTCCGTTAGTTGTATCGGCAACTAATTCGGTAATCGACATAGACCATGTTCGATCGATTCGTGAATATAGTACGAATTCGACTTTAGAACGAAATGTCATCGCGCATGTTCCATTGATTGAAAATGAAGCAGGTGGTTTGTCTTTGTTTGTTAAGATGGGGTTGATTCGGAAATCGGTGAGTTGATAGTCCGATTAGTTGTGATGTTTAGCAATGTGTGATGCTTTTTGTTGCAAACTCGGCTTAAACCTTTCGCCCGGACACGGTTCGATTTTTTGTCGACTGCGACTTGAATTGCTCGCACTAGAAAAAATTGTAATTTTATCTTGGTGAATCCGGGTTGTGGATGTGGCAATTAACGAGCGTGTTGTGTGCTTCATTTTTACAATGGGAACCGGAATGCGATGACGACTTTAATGATGAGTTCTGATTTAACGATCGGGACGAGATGTCGGTGTTGGGTTGGGTATTGAAATCATTTCTAATGATGCAGCGAGCGTCCAAAAATTCGTTGTGCACTCGATACATGCTTGTTTGATTCAGTGGGATGTTCAGAGAGAACTTTAAGTTGTTCAATTAGATGGCAGAAGACGAGTGAATCTTATGACAAAGAACTGGTGTAAACGTCCTGTGTGTAATTCTGTTGAACAAATCTTAAAAAAATTAAACTCATCGCTATTATTAAATTAAATGCAAGCATCAAAAGAATGCAACCGCTCATCTATAGGCTGCAAACAGGATACCATCGTTTGTCAAGAAAACAGTCTAGATCAAACAACCCTGACATTTGAATGAGAGATAAGCTAGCTAATCGAATACATTGAAACAGAAACCTTTTCATGTATAGATAACGGAGGCGGTAAATTAATTGAATATAGATCTCTCTTCCGCTAATGTGTCGGTAGAGATCATAGGGACCAAACTGCTGAATGTAGCCGTTGGCTTACGGCAACCATTTCCAATTTCCAATTTTAGATCTTCACGATCGCGGCATTAGACAGGCCAATTATTGGTGCTTACTTCCTGGTGGAAAACGAACTCTTGATTTATAAATAAGAATAAAAAAAATAACAAATACAGGGAGGGGACAAAGTTGAGTAGATTAATCTACCTGCTACGTAACCTTCCAGTAGGATCCGCATCACGTGAGCTGTTCTGCTCATGTATTAGGCAACTGCGTGATGGGTATCACTGGTAACTGAGGCCATTTGGCACATTTTTGGCCATTTGCCACAGGCTAAAGTACGGCGCTAAAGGAGAAGTCCTTGACAGAAAACCCTAATCTAAGGTGGGATAGCATATGCCGATGGATAATTGGTTGATAGGTTAATAAGTCCGGTCAAGTAAGTAACTATGGATACCAGGCACCGTCCAGTTTTATTGTAGTAAAGCTGGGTGACCTACAGGCGACTTTTAATTCCCAGCAACTCTAAGAGTAAAATCAAACGGAAGGCGGGGGCAGGGGTAGGATTAAACAGGAGTGGGACAGCCCTCTCGAAGTCCTTGGGTTCTAATACTACCGTCTTTCCAGCAGAACTACATGCTGTAGTAAATATCTAGGAGGGAGAGCAATAAGCCCAGATAGTATGTGTCACGTACCGGCCGGCAGTAATATCAGGTTCATTAAGAGGCTGACGGATAATTAAGCAGGATCCATGCACAAAAGATCTTTTAGGTCGCAGTGCGAGGAAGCTGAACGCCCACATGGCCCTTCAATAATAATGATAATAATAAGCCCATGACCTTACTAAAATCCGATCAAATCCGCATTAATCAAATTGTTATAATTACACAACATAATGGAGCAATGGGTAATTTGTAAACAAATTTCACTCCTCGCTTTCCACATACTTATTACGTCATAAATGTATAAAACACTACAAATTACTTTAATTGGAGGACAATGTGATATGATTCCATCATAAAATATTTCATAATAATTTCATCAATAAAACATTAAAGTTAATTCGTAATCAATTTCAATGTTTTATGTTGCCATTGTTGTTAGTGTTCGGCTTAAGTAATTTGCCGTCACTTTTATGTTGTGTAATTAAAATATTATGTACATATGTATGGTATGTACGAAGAATATGATTGAATAATAATAAAAATGTGAACATATACGATGAATCCATTAAATTGTACATGTAAGGATAAGAAGATTCTTTTTTATTCTAAATGGTTACTTCCTTTCATTATATGCCTTAAGTGTGATGTAAGTCGTTTGTAAAAAGCTTCAAATTGGATTTGGTATAAGAAAAATCTAAAACTTTCAAGATTTGTGGTTGTTTTCACTTTCAGCAACTTGTATAAATCTTAAATGTGATTAAAGTGAGATTTAGGTTTTTTTTTTTGTTAATTAACGAATGATAAACTACAGTATTTTTTCCACTTTAATCTTACCCGTTAGTTCGTTTGTTTTATCTTCTCGCTTGTTAATTATTAATCATGAATGGAGACACATTAAAATGGTTGTGATTAAAATATTTATGATCCAGCATTATTATTTTGATTAAATTTTATTAGTATTTTTTCGATTTTTAATGATTATTTTATTAGCAAGCTTTTAAGATTACTTTTTATGTTTTGTATTAAGTGCGGATATAATTTAGGAAGAAATCGTTAATTGGATTATTTTAACAAAAATGTTTATTGCTTTAATTTTATTTGTTGGGTTTATTTTCAAACATTTACATTAATTTAATCATAGAAATAATTTTAAAATAAAATTTGCCCAATTCAAAATCTCATTACGAGTGTCTGCTTTTATGTTTCTTTGTTTTAGTATTGCCATTATTTTACGAAATTTTATTATAGGGCAACAACTAGTTAACATCTTGAGCTGTTAGTTGAAAATCAGGTTAATTATATTTTCCCAAAATATTTATGATCTATCGTTTTTTTGTAACCTCATCGTGCTTGTGCTTTTTGAATTTAGTTGTTGATGGAGTGCAAGCTTTTTTGTCCTGACGAAAAAATATAATGGGTAACGGTGATCAGCATTCTATCTATATTCGTGTCAAGGTTAAAAGATTCCTTGCGGAATTTTTGCAACGGCTAGATAAATAAAAGCACTCGATCCCCCAGCCAGATTTTATATTGATTTAGTTCAATTGGTTCATTAATCATTGTTGGAGAAATCTCAGGAGGTCAAATAGGTTAGCAAGATATTGTGCAGAACCCCTCACTTACTGGTTGGACCTGGTTGTTTAACGATTAAGATGTGAGCAACGCATAAAGTGGTTAGTAGCAGCAGCAGCTAATAGTGGCATGACCCGCATGACAAGCAATTTCTGTGATAGATGGGATATTTTATTGTGTAGGGCAGAGCTGGATATTGAGACGCCCCCAACAAGACTGATGTGAATGTAACATCCGATCCAATTGTTCCAGTTTAAGCTACCCGTTAATTTTGAACTTAGACTGAAACCTTGAGGCAAACACCGATTACTTCATTGATGAGAGAGAGTAACTTCACTAATTCTAGAACATATTGGAATGTCGCCAGAGAACATTTCTTTTGTTGAGTTGATTTGTAGGAATTCACTTGTGTTTGTCGCCGCTAAATATGAAGCCACTGATCCCAGAATAACAACAACTGCAGATTTCCAGTAGCAAGCATGCGCTTCATCTACTCATCCTGATATATTACAGCAATTCGTAGTAGAGTTGTGGCTGGCAGGTGAAACTGACTTTGTGGATTCGGGCAATGATGCCTAGATGTCGAATTAACATTTAATTTTGCGACCCATTTGAAGTATTTATGAAGTATTTTAAAAACGAACTGTGTCACAGCCTTCGTAGTTGTCTGCTTCATTGTAGATCCCTTCTTTGCTTTTTATATATGTAAGTACTTATAGAGATATTTCACGACATGAATAGTTTTAGCATACTCGGCATAATGTAGCGATCCACCGATTCCACCGTCGAATCGTTTAAGTGAGACTCCTTCTTTAAACTGTGGTTAATTGGTAATATGCAGGCCTCTAATGAAAAAATTTCGAGACTTATGGTACCACATATGGTACCATATATATTATGATGGGCCATAACGCCGCATTATGGAAAATGGTAGAGCAACGGCATATTAAAAATGGTGTTTACCAATGTCGCTAGTGATATACATTTTTAATTTTATTTAATAGTTAAGAGGCCAAACTAAGCTATAATGCGGAAATTTTGCATAAGTGTTACCACAATCTTTATTGTTTTTATGGATGTCCACGTCAAGGCTGTTCACGTCGTCGCTCTCAAAGTCATTTTATTCTTAAACTTAAGGGGAATATATATAAAGTATCTCACAATTCTGAAAAGCTCATCTTCTAAAGATGTTAACATTCACGTTGAAACAATTGTAAAATAAAATAAGATGAAAAAAAAGGATTTTACTTACAAAAACGTTTTCGTGACGAGTTAGGATTGATTATCGACCAACCACGACAAGGAAGTGCTCGATTTTCCATAGAGTGCCGTGTCTCCAAGAAAACCGTTATAATGAACAGTACCTATATGACATTAATAATCAAGATCTCACAGTCTCAGTCAGTAAATATTAAAAACGGTACTTGCTAAAATATCAATTTTATGAATCAGATTATAATTAAACATCCTACAGCAGCCAGAATTTATAGATTACCCAAAATTCATAAAATCAATAATAAGTTACGCTCAATAGTATCCACAATAGACTCACCATGTTATAAACTGATTGATTGAGAGTGTACGGCCAAGCATTATAGCAAGACTCCCGGGCACACACCGTACACCCGTATACACATAACAAAACCGAAGGATAGGATAGGATTATTAGTAGGGACAGACTTGACCCGGTTACAGACACCAATGCGATCGATAGTTAGTAAATTATTAGTACAAATATAGTAAATAAGTTAGCACAAGACAGCACAATCTAACTACATTATTAGATGATCGTTTCTCTGGAATCCACGGCCCGATACTCAGGACTCCCTAAATCTAAATCAGGACTTAAAAAATTATTAATGTTGTAAATTCCCTCTGTCCGCCTTTCATTAGTTTACCTGATAAAATATTTAAGAAAAATTTAAAATTACTAAGCTAAGATTACAAAAACAGCGCTTATTTTATTTTTCATGGTCCTTCTATAGCTAATTAATTAATTATTACATACTGCAACAAGAATTAAAATAAACCGTTAAACACCATTTTAAACATAAAATTTTACTTAAAACTAATCATAAATTTCCTACCGATCAAGAAAAAGAGAATAAATAATTAAAAATTCAATTATTTTATAAAATGTGTAATAAATAATTTAAAAATGATAATGTTACAGCACCACAACAGCCTAAAATCATCAATAATTCAGTTAGGTACTATAAGTATATCAAGAATCAACAAATAAAATTAATATACAAATTCCCAAGCAACACTGAAAACTAATTTTAATTAGTAAATCACCATAATACCAAACAAAAATTTAATTCTGAAATTCAGGATTAATTTTAATCCCATAATAATGATTAATTCTGGAACTATGTTATATTCTGAAAATTGAATAATTTATTAGCAAATTAAGGAGGATAAACCTTTAAATATTCTTTAAGCTAAATTAATTAATATATCTTAATGAGCAAAACACAATATATTACATAGGAGTATTACAAAAATTAATGTTTTATGAAATTGCATATGTAAACTTTTCCACTTCTGAGCTAAAAATTCTAAAAGGGTGATTAAAAATTTTTAAATTGCTAAGTTATAATTTAAATTCACAACACATGTTTCATTAGTTAGCTTTACTAGACACCAACTACCAACTAGATTTAAAATAAAAGTTGAAAATATATATTTAACCATACTATTATGTTTAAACTACTCTGCAGTTTCCTACAGATCTTAAAAAGGAAATTAATAATTTTGAGATTAATTATTTATTTATAAAAGTATATATAATTCAAACATTAATCATGATACTACGCAAAACAGTCTAGAATATCAATAATTTAGTTAAGTACTTCATGTACCCATGTATGATATTTACTAATAAAACTCAAATAGGGTTTCCCAGGTATTTCTTAAAACTAACTTTCTTTACTACTTAATTAATAGAAATTCACTTAAATGCGTTAGATAATGTTAAATAAAATAGATATCACAAGACAATATAAGTTCTACGCTACATAACTACTGGATGCTTGGAGCCTCTGGATGTTGCGTGAGAATTCACCAGTATTTCTGCATCTTGAAGACGGCCAACACTTACCTACATATAATTAAGTGTAATTTATATCAACTACTCCATCAGACTAAAATACTTCAACAAACTATGCTTCTTTGATATAATTAAACTAAACAGATCCAAAAAATGCTGAGACATTTTCATCAATACCTCAAAACTTTTGCAATGCAATGAAGTTTACAATATCATATAAAAAGGCACTTTCCCTTATCCTAGTTAAAACCCTGCCAAATCAAGCATGCAAAGTAATTAAAATAATAAATCCATGTTATGAAACTTAAACATTAGTTTCTTAAAAATTTATCGATGTGCCATATACGTAATTCTGTCGATTGTGTGAGAAAACCCGCCATCTAAATTTCAATAAATCCCTTATATTCTTGTTGACCTAATTAAGCTAAACAGTAATCAATATCTACGAAATTTATTACTTATCTACTACACAAAACTTCAACTCTGTTTATAGACATATTACCTGTAAGATCAAGCATGCAAAGTAAGTAAAATCATAAAACCGTGAAAGGAACCTTAAACATTATTTTCTTACAAATTTTATCTGTGTATCATATCAGTAAAATTGACATTTAGCCTTCCGAATAGTTCTTACATAATCCCACTTTGTTCACCTTCGTTTAATCTAAATTTTGCACCCATAAATGATTACGTCATTATAAATTGCAAACCAAATCTTAACTCAACTCCAATCATCATTTCCAAATTAGCATTTTATTTATATATTTAGTTAATTTATAATTTTATAGTATTAATTAAAATAATTTAAAAATCAATTTAATGTAGTTTGTACTTTGTAATACCCTGTAAAAAATTATTAATCATGACTAAATAAACCATTTTCAATGTATTGTACAAGAAGGATTCCAATTCAATTTCCAATCTTATTTGAGTCGAATACACTAAAACTTCATTGAGCATGTATATTCATTTTATCTAGCCCACCATATTTGTTCCTTGAGAGCGAACAATAACACCAACATACAAATAACATTCTCTTATCTACTAATCCACCACATAAATGAACACATCATTCATTTTGTGTCAAAAATCAAATCTTAATTCAACTTAAACCAACATTTCCAAATACGCATTTTATTTATATATTTAGTCAACTTATAATTTATAATATTAATTAAATTAAAATCAATTTATAATCAATTTGATGCAGTTTGTAATACCTGTAAAAAATTATTAATCTTACCTAACTAAACCATTCTAAATGAAATGTATAAGACGGCTCCCAATTCCAATTCGACTCAAACCCATTCGATTATACAATGTATAAGAATCCTGTTTGAGTCGAATATACAAAATCTCGTTGTGCTCATATAAAAGATGATTTCAAGAATACCATAGTTGTTTCATGAATACAGAGAAACATAATGAGATAAATAACCCCCGAATACAAGTAACAAAATCTTATATACTAAAACCACAAACACATATTGACCGTAAATATTTTCTACCATCTTTCATGTGCGTTGCAGTTGCAGGAGATCTTATTGCGCATACAAACATACCTGATTTATGTAACAAGTTACAGTACACTATTTGTGACGACTATATCAAAACCAATGAAAAAGATTCTCCTTTTTGTTGTTGTTTGTACATTATAATACAAAAACCAACAAAACATATTACATTTCCTTCACAGAATCCGTGCGAAGAGCGAACGAGACTGGTAATGTAATAACAAACATACATATTGTTGGCCCAGTTATATACCATATTTTAAGTATGTATTAGTGTCGATTTGATTGTACCCAAAATCAAACATAAGAATACAAATAAGTGTGCATAAAAATAAAATTTAATATAAAATTTACTACGCCGTATTCCTATTTAAGTCAAAATCTATTTCAATACTATCGAATTATTAGACTTTAGTAATTAAAAATTGAAATTTGATTTTATGTACAATACAATCGCACAAAATACCAAATCATGCACTTTTCATTTTTCTATCTACAAAAATAAAAACATTGCCTGACAAATGCATCCCGGTGGATTGCATTTTCCAAAATTACACATTAATTATTTTCACTACACTTTGATTATTATTACACTAAACTTGAATTTAATTAGAATTATATTTAAAATTTAAATGTATATACATATGTATATAAAGTATATACATATCACTACATAAGAAACAAAAAATAAAAGGAAAAGAAAATTAAATTAAATTAAATTTTTGAAGAGGATAGAAAAAACACGTCTATCCTCTTCGACGAACTCTCGCCAACCATAATAGACTCGACTCACCATGTTATAAACTAGCGAAATATCTTACCCCAACTATTAAACATGAAGAACACTCCAACCTACCTGATGATATACTTCTTTCATTTGACGTAATTGCTCTTTTAATGAATATTCCAACAGACATAGTTTTAACGATCACAAAATTGATTTGTTTCACTGTTAAAATGTACAATTGAAAACAACAATTATTTTATGTTTAATAATCAGATACGAGTGATAGCTATCGACGAATAATAAATGTGTTTCCATTTGGTGATTTTGGGATGTTACGGGTTTTAAGCAGAGTTTAAAAAGGGATGGCATTCCGCTCTTCGCTCTTCATTTTTTTCAACAGCGATAATAAAAACTATTAAAAAACTTTTCATAAGGAACGACATTGTAAAAAAAAAATATCGCTTTGAAGAACAGGAGCATTTTTTTATTATAAGGCTCTTGCTCTTCCGCTATTGCGTTTATATATTGTATTATCATATTTTCGCTCTTTGTTATGATATTGAAAAAACAAATACGCCCTGCTCTGATGAGTAAAAACAATATAAATATTATATTGTTCTTGCTCTTGTTATTACGGCAAACGGTTACATTCAAAACCTTCTAAAATTCTCTTTTTAAAAAGCCTGATCGTTTTGTTAGCGAACATATAAACATTTAAAAATATCTACTGTTTTGGAGTAGGACCAACTAGGATGAAACTTGGCTGTCCTTTAACCGATTGTGAGGCAATTCGACATGTGCTTTGATGTGAACTTGACTATTTCTTAACCGATTTTAGTGAAATTTGACACGCGCGATGGAATTGGGATTCTAAAATGATTAATGGATAAAGTTCTAGAATATGGCCAATTAAGATAGAACTTGGTCATTCCGTTCGAAATGGGATTCTAAAAAGATTTTTAAATGAATTTCTGAAATATGGCCAACTAGGATGGAACTTGGCTATTTCTTAACCAATAGTGATGCAATTCGACATATGCGTTGGAAATGAGATTCTAAAATGATTTTTGGATAATGTGCTGGAAAATGTGCCAAATATTATGAAACTTGGCTTTTTTCTAACCGATTTTAATGAAATTTAGAATCCCATTTCCATCGCGCATGTCAAAATCCAGTAAAATTTTATCCAAATATCATGTATTGAACTTTCTTTATTTAATGATATTCAACAAGCAATTCGTGTGGTCTAAAAAGTATCGCTCCCTAATTTATTTTATTTATTCTCAGGGAGCGATATTTTTAACTTTTACGCTTCCCTTTTTCTAGAGCAATATTAAAAATTAAAATTTAAATCACTTTGAAAGAGCGAAATAATTTTTTTTGTGTTTATCATTAGAGGGTAAGAGCGTAAACGCCTATTGAAAAGATATATTGTTACGTTTTTGCCTTGTCAATCAAAGTTCGTATCACTGGATTGTGAATAATACAAAATCAATTCAATTTATCACCAACGAATTTATTTATTTAGCACAAGAATTATTACAACACAATTTAAATTGTATTGATTGTATTGAATTGTATTAATGATAATTCACAAAATCACTTTATATAAATTATTCTCAAATTTTACTGTACACTTATAATTTTTATTTCCACTAAAACACTTTTTTAATTCCTTTTTAATCTTCACACTGTCGCTTACCAAATACTACTAATCCAATTCGACTTCGTTCGCCTTTTTATATACACAAACCAAACTTCTAGAAAGTTTATGACTTTTCCAGTTAGAATTGCGCAGAAACATTTAGAACAATTTTATCATGGAAAATTCTATTAATTTAAGTTATTCTATTACACACTAGGTGTCACCGTTACAATATTATTGGGAGCCAGAGCGAAAATTGTTTTATAGAGCGATAGAAGAACAAAAAATTTAAACTCTGGATTTAAGTGTTAGTATATGCTGAAATATTATATACTTATGTATGTATGTAAAGGATAGAATTTTCTAGATTATTATTGAAGGGCCATGCGGGCGATCAGCCACCTCGTACTGCGACCTGAAAGATCTATTGTGCTGGACCCGGCTTACCGGCAGTCAATATTCAGGTTCTTAATGAACCTGACAATCATGCCTCCCGGTACGTGATACTATCTAAGCTTATTGCTCTTCCTCCTAGATGTTTACTACAGCATGTAGTTCCGCTAGAAAGACGGTAGCATTGGAGCCCAAGGACTTCGAGAGGGCTGTCCCACTCCCGTATATTCCTACTCCTGCCCGGTATTCCGTTTGGTTTTACTCTTACGAGTTGCTGGGAATTGCAAATCGCCTGTAGGTCACCCAGCTTTACTACAGGAAGGCTAAATAATACTGGAGGGTGCCTGGTTAGAATTTTGTACATACAAACATATTAAAATCTATGTACAAAATGTACAGAATTTTTAATACTTTGCATTATTTGAATAAAACATTCTTTCATTTTCTACACAAACTAATGTCTTTTATTTCAGTAAAAAAGATCGAAAATTTATTTGTACACCCAATATATATATATATATATATATATATATATATATATATATATATATATATATATATATATATATATATATATATATATATATATATATATATATATATATATATATATATATATATATATATATATATATATATATATATATATATATATATATATATATATATATATATATATATATATATATATATATATATATATATATATATATATATATATATATATATATATATATATATATATATATATATATATATATAGGGTAGTCCTTATTTTCCAACTCTGCTTTTTATCTCGGGACACCCCATAAGTTTATTCCTCTGTATGAAAAACTTCAAAAGCCAAAATTTCTAAGCTCTAGGACAATGTTAACACGTGCCGCATTAAGCTTAAAGTATTCAAAATGAAGAAATGTTATGCGGGCAAGAAAACAAAGATGAAATTAATGCATGTTTTATTTTGTGTTCTATTTCGTGCATTTGTAATATTTAAAATATTTTCTATACAAAAATTGTGCAGCTAATCAATATATCGGTAGTCCACCGAAAACATATTTTTAGTTATTTTAAATTGTGTACGATTTAGGGGTATATCCTCCAACAGGTCGCAAATAAACTATTTGCGCTTCGAAATCTGACTACTCGATTGATTTTAACATGAGTTTTTCAATTTAATTTTTTTTTTGTGTGTTTTATTTGCTTATGCGACTAAGTAGTAAAAACATTATATAAAAGTTACCATCGACTTTTTGACGATGCAAATAAAATCAAGTAAGTCAAGACAATTACAAATCTAATCATATATTGTGCATTAGTGATATTTTATCTAAATTTATTAAAAGTGATTGCTAGTATTATAAGTGTAAAATGTCCCGACAAAAAACATTTTTAGTAGGTTTTATGAAAAACCAATTACTCGGTGTGTTGTTTTTTAATATGCGAATGGTACATTTAAATTTACATGATAGCATTTGTCTGGTCATTGATGAATGTGTAATATTTTGGAAAAAAGCTCGAATTCCTATTCGAGCCCGATGTCACTGTGTAAAAAATTTAAAAAAACTATACGACACATTACGATTACTAGAAAAAAGTAAAAATAGAAATAGTGTCGTCTGTAAGGAACAAAGGCAAGAGTTTGAGGAAAGTTTAAACGACTTATTTGATATAGCACATGCGTGCGCTTTAAATATGATTGAAATCGAAGAAGACAAAGAGTTTTTGCATATATATATATATATATATATATATATATATATATATATATATATATATATATATATATATATATATATATATATATATATATACAAACAGCCGATTGATTTAAAATTTTTCAATTATCTTCTAACCAACAACATCCTTCTTCTCAGTGAACTCGTTGATAAAGTGAATAATTCCTTTATAGTGAGATTGGAAATTTTCCTTTGAATCGCCTTGATCAGCTGAATACGGTCGGCACCTTGTGACATTGTGTACAGTTGTGGAGTCTTTAGAGTCGCAATTCTTTCAATTGCTTTCCGTTAGAGGTCGGTTTATTCGAGTCGTTTGTAACGACATGAGTGGCATGAGTGGCTCACGAATAAACTCGGTCACAAGAAGAATGCCAATCGCTACTGAAAAAGGTTATTCATATACTCAGAGCCTCGGCATGGTCATAATAAGCCGGCTAGAGCTCAGGGTGGGCGTGGGGATTTCCGAGGTTAAGTATATGCATTGCGAGACCATGCTAACTAACACAACAAAAACTAACAAGATAGGAAGGAGTAGGCAGGATCAACTTACCTCGGTAGAACGGGATCACACTTATCAATTCATCCTCCAAATAACCGTTTAAGTTCTCATTTCTGAAAAGCGAAAATTAGCGAACCGTACGAACTTGAAAATCCATATTTAAAAAAAAAAAAAAAAAAAGAAAACGGTATTTTACACAAATGAATTTTGATAATATATTTGCTTTCAAAAATCAATTTATTAACCAAAACAAAAGAAACTTGATAACCACAAATGAGATTAAAGAAAACTAGGTGCATTTTAAATTCAAAGATATAAAATTAAATAGCTAAATATGACGTCATTTCATTATACTAGCAATGATTAACTGTTCGTATCAGCAGGAAGAATTAATAAACCGGACGAGTAATTCCATTCAGGGAAAATAGTTCAAAAAATGCTAACAATTAATTATTCATTACTAGTATCATTAAACATTAAAATATAAATTTAATTATTAATTAATTATGGAAAGCAATCAAAATTATGAAAATATAATTTAAATATAACATAATGTAAATATAAAAATATATAAAATAAGTATATAATTAATAATATAAAAATCTTATCTTATAAATGGTTGTGGCCATTGAACCATTTAGTTTTTATGTTTCTATTAATTGTCCGTTATAATGTTTATTGCGAAGGTCACAACACTGACTCGACACATTTCAATTTATTGACACAGTTTTTGCACTAACTAATGAAGGTAGTATAGTTTTTCACCATTTAGTTCACATTTATTTAACACTTAACCACCAATTTGTTTGTACTGTTTGGGTTTTTTTTTTTTTTTAACAACAGCAAACTGAAGCCAAATACTCATCGTTATTATTGAACTGTTCCTTTTAATCAATGTTTTATTTAGTAGGTGTTATGCTTTTATTATTATAATAATTTCATTCAAAATTGTTTATTTATATTTTATGTATTTTTATTTCAGAGGATTCTTATTTTTCAGTTTATGACTTTGATTCTATTATCATTCGTATGCTTCACAAAAAAAAATTAACGGGATTTATTACACTGCCCGTTACCAAGCTTATCAAGCCGAACTTAATTAAATCTTAGATTATATGTAATTCTGAATATATTTATTTATAACTTTATATTTTTGAACCACTTGATAATTACAGTTCCAAGTTTTACATCTTAATCTAATTTTTTAAAGTTTAAACCAAACTTTTGCACTTTTATTTTCAGTTAATTTCTTTTATGAAATTCTAGAATATTTTAATTATCTTTACTTTTGGTTATAAATATTTATTGCCAGTTACCGGTCACTATTACTAAACTTTTAATGTTTCGATTTTTATTTTTATATAATAAAAAGAAGAATTTGATTGCAATTTCACCAATCAAAATTCACAGAAGACAAAAATATTCGCCGGATTTCAACTTATAATTAATTATTATTTTACTATGGTAATTTTCACTTGTTGAATTCGGTTCGACTCATCTTTTTACTTTCAAATTTATAACTTGACTAAAAAAAAACTGTCCCGAAATTTCTATTTTTATAGCCAAATTGAACAATAATAAAACCACACCCAGCTACATACAACGGCATAAACCACACAAATTTCTCCAATCAAAAAAAAAGTTTGACCAGTACTATCCTAGTGCTTTCGGAGTTGGTTAGTTTTTGTGTGTGTGTATATTCAACCACAGATACTCAGGGAAGTTAAACCTTTACAGCTTGTAACTTAGCGCGCAAGTTGTGACGCGTCGTTACACGTTCGGTAATGGCGTCATTGGACGTAAGTTCCGCAAAATATAATTATTTAGTTTAGTAGAGATGAGTAACAGAAAACATTAATATGTATGTAACGTGTAATAAAAACGACATCAAAATCAACTCCTTATACCACACGAACGAAGTAGCAACTATTAACCACATGTATAAAATTTGAATCAGTAAATATATAACACCTTAAGTTTTTGTTAACCAACTTTAAACCATTTCGTACCATAAATTCATCTTAATAATTTATACCAAGAAGGTCATTGCTATTTTTTCGATAATCATCTATATTTATATTCATCCATATTTTTATACTTTATCTGGAAGATAAAGATGTTGTTATTTTCTAATTAAACGAACTCTTATTAAACTCCTTTAACGCGATACAGGATTGCTAATTAAATTCAAATTTAGCTTACCAAAAATTCGCTACCTACTTAGTATCTACAATAAAAATCATGTAGGTGTTTAATTGAATTGGTTACATTGAACCAAACATCCATTTTTTGCCACGATAAAACGAAACGTTTAGAATGTAATGCGAATCAAATTCAAACCAAATTGGAAAATGAAAGCACAATAACACATTTTCTTTTGTTTTTACTACACAACAAAAAAAAACAAATCCTTTTGATTTCCTTCGAATTTACATATTTCCGTATAGGGTGAGACAAATTTAAATCTTTATTGCTCGTATATAAGGCAAAATATTAAAATTTTTGAAAATTAAAAACCTCAAAATATATTTTTGATGACTTACAAAAACATCGTAACAAAACAAGGATAAAAAAAAATTAAATTATACAACAGCCAAAACAACAACAATACAAATCATAAGAAGTGTAAAACTCGATAAAAATAAAAAATTCGAAAAACCCTTTTACCAAACAAAAACCTAATCAGCATAAAAATAATGTGTGTTGTGTGAAAGCGCCCTCCTCCTATAAAAGAAAAATGTTTTCTCTTTTTTTTTTGTATCCCTGTGTACTGTGGAAGCTTTTTATTGCTATATAGTCAAGTTCATAAAATTTATACAATATACACACCCACGAAGTCTGGTTATAAACGATTTGAATTTTTAAAAAAATTCAATTTTTGACTGGTTCTGTGCGCTTCATGTGCGCTCTGAAGTCGTTCTGTCTTGTGTCAATTAATTATTAATTACGCGCACAAACATTTTGTTTTTCAGTTACATAAGTTAATCGTATGTATACTCTATGCTTGGATCTTACGAGTTGTTTTTTATTTGTGGCTAAAGTCTTGTGATTTTTCAATGTAAGCGAATAGTGAATGTTGCAAAGCTTTATTTATAGAGAAACTTGGCAAGAAGTCAGAAATAAATATTCTAAAATAGAAAAATTTTGTCATAAAAGTAGTTGGTTGCCAAGATAAATGAGGCAGTGATGAATTAATTTAAAAAATCACTGTTCAAAACGAACTAAATCCAATTCTATAGTAAAAACAACACGATGCAGGATTTATGATATTGTAAACCTTAAAAGATGCTTTAAATGTCAAGGTTTCAACCAGACTAAAAAGTTTTGTAAAAGTATTAGAGCCTGCAAAAAATGTGCCCTTGAACATGACATTACGGAATACCAATAGTGGTGATTCATACAAATACATTAATTATGTCAAAGCAAATGAAATACTCAAAACAACGTTTAAGGTGGATTATCCAACAAATGATAGAAACTATGCTGTCTTTAAGAAAAATATAGAACAAATGCTTAGAAGGTTAAATGGTAATGTGTAGCAACCATTGAATGAAGCTACCAACTGTAACTATGAAATTTTATACTCAAATGTATCAAGTCTTTGTTAACATTATGAAGAGATTAAAGTATTGATAGAAGAATACATGGGTATAAATGTTTAAGTTGTAGGGGTGTAATTGCTAATCTTAAGAAAAACATTCATTTGGAAATAACGTGTGAGGCAGTTAACGGAAAATAAAATGATTAGAGTATACGATAGCAACCAATATGGTTTAATGAAGATTTAAAAAGTCTTCAACGAAATAGAGATAAAGCTTATAAAAAAGCCATCTTAACAAATTTGGGCAATGATTGGAATGAAAACCAAAAATGCAGGAATATTTATTCAAAGAAAATTAAAAACGTGTATCACACATACATCGAAATTAAAATTCAAAATTGTCTATTTAGATGCTAGCAATAAAATGTGGCGTTGTTTAATGGAAATGAATAAACAAAACAGGTCTTCACCTTTAACCATTGAATTCGGTAGTGACAAATTTGACGATAAATTTAAAATTACTTGTGAATTTAATAAATATTTTATTGAAAGGATCAAAGGAATATCTGAATCAATTGTATGGAATAGAAGCATAAATCGCACAAAAACAAACGTTAATATTAATTCTACGACTATCTTTAAATATCATGAAATTTCTACGAATGAATTATTATTTTTATTATTATTATTGAAGGGCCATGTGGACGACCTCGCACTGCGACTTAAAAGATCTATTATGCTGAACCCTGCTTAATTATCCGTCCAGTCAATATGCAGGTTCTTAATGAACTTAATAATACTGCCAGCCGGTACGTGATACATATTATCTGGGCTTATTGATCTCCCTCCTAGATGTTTACTACAGCATGTTGTTCCGTTAGAAAGTCGGTAGCGTCTTCGGCCCCGTCTTCTTTGATTTTACTCTTACGGGTGGCTGGGAATTCCAAATCACCTATAGGTCACCCAGCCTTACTAAAGGAAGGCTAAATAAAACTGGAGGGTGCCTGGTATCCAAAGTCCGCATTCTTGGAACTGATTAACCTCCATCCGCCGTTTTTGTTAAGGGTTTTTCCTTTATCGCCGTACTTTAGCCTGTGCCAAATGGCCAAAAATGTGCCAAATGGTCTTAGTTACAGTGGTTGCCACGAGAAGGCAGCACGTACACTTGCGAATTGTGAACAGGTTACCCCTTACAAAATTGTACCCATCACGCAGCTGCTTAATACTATGCTAATACTATACTATCAGTGAGTTACTTGGTTTGATTAAAGAAGCTGATTCATGTAACGGGTTGCTACATAGCAAAGTTCTCAATTAAGATTGTTTTGAACATATTGGCAATATTTTTCTTGATATTATAAATACATCACTTAAGACCGGTCAGTTTCCTAAAGCATGGTAACAAAGCGTGACTGTTCCAATAACCAAAATTACAAACACCATAAAATGTTCTGAATATCGGCCTATTAACATGTTACCAGCCTACGAAATGATTCTGGAGTTAGTAATTAAAAATCAATTAATGCAGCATGTCGAATTTAATAATTTTCTGTATCAAAATCAGTCGAGTTTCTGAAAAAATCATAGTTGTGAATCTTCCTTAAATTTAATGTAGCTATATGGGAAAAATCAAATTAAGCAATGAAAAGTTGCATAGCAGGGTTTCTGGATTTTCTAAAAGAATTTAAGATCATAGACAGAGAATTACTACTTAACAAATTATTAAGCTTAGGAATTCGTGATTTTGAAAAATCAATTAAGGGTTTCACAAGGCTCAGTTCTCGGAGCAATCCTTTTTTATTTTGTATATAAATTACATAGTGCCGGCCACGGAATTTGGATCAATGATGCTATTTACATGTAGCTGAAAATATGTGTACATCGCTGTAGCGAAAATGCAAAATGACTTAAATAGATTACTGGTGAGGTTAAAAATGAACAAATTAAAATTATAAAAAATTAAAACCCTATTGGATGACAGTAGCAAGTCAGCAATTACCAAATTTTGAAAAATGCTGAAATTTTATGAAGTGGATCAAATTAAATATCTTGGAGCAATGATCGACAATAAATTAAAAATTTGATAAATATTTTAAAGTAGTGGAGAAAAAATTAGGAAAGAAAGTGGGATTTTTAAGTAGAATAAATTACAAGTTACCTATGGAATCTCGAATTTTAGTTCATAACTTGATTTGTCTACCACATGTAGATTACTGTTCATCGATAGATAGAAGAATAGAGTTATTAATATAGACACTAGACATGGAGGAGATTTCAACGTTCCGTTATATTTAAAAACTTGTAACCATGTTCTATAAGGGGATGCGAATTTTTAATAAAACAAGAAACGAAATTAAATTTAGTACACAAAAAGAATTTAGAATTAAATTAAAATCATTTATTAAAGCAAATTATCCGTACATTTAAAGTTGCCTTGTTTTGTTAAAGTAAATTTCATTACGAAAATTACATAGCTTTAATGTGTTTAAGTATAAATTACTAAAGTTAATTTTTTTTGTAAATATTGATTGTTAAAAATATTATCTATGGTAAATAAAGATGTAATAATTGCTAAGAACAAAATCCTTTTGTGGTTTACCCTTAAGCCACTTTATGGATGAAGGTGTGTGCTAGAAATTGCCTCAAATTCCGCTTCAAAGCTTTACAAAACAGTGTCGATAGTATTAGCAACCTTATCTACTTGGGCGATATAACTATATAGCAGCACCACTAACCATATACGAAAAAAACACAGTTAACCGAAAAGCCCGAAATTGATCATTAAAAAAACTAGAACAAGTACCTTGACCAAATTAGATGGAGAACAAGCGCGAACTCTGCGGATCAATTGAGATTAATTTAAAACTTACTTTAATTTGTTGCAATAACGGAAAACGTCGTAACGGGCAAACATTTCATAACATATTCAAAATGAACTCCGACATCACACGGTTGTAAAATAAAAAAAACGCTAAGCCAAGTATTGTTATTTCTGGAAGGCAACTATTGTCGTACGAATACGCGATCGAAAAACAAAATTGTTGTTCCTTACGCTCTACTTTTAATTTAAGAAACTACTTTTCGATGCTTAAAATATAGTTCTGCAACTACAAAAGTAAGGACCCTAATCTTGATTAATTGATAAATTAAAACCTGGAAATACTAAGGAGGCAAAAATGTCTTGTACTCACTTTCTGTTGAAAATGTTTCTTTATAAAAATTTCAGTTGTTAAATCGTAGATACCTCGTTCCGTCAAACATCTCCACAGACAAGACTTACATTACCATGTAAGTGAATTTTGAAAGTACGAGTTTTTCCAGATAGAACTAATAATGAAATTTCTTCTAGCAATAGTCATTGATAATTTTTATCAATACACTCCATCTGTAATGTGGTGTGAGTCGTAAATATGTGTGTTAAATTAAATCTTAAAACATATTTGACACACACATTGTTAGTGTGAAACGAAACAATTAAATGAATTTAATTATGCTGTGCAATTTGAGAAATTTGGCAGTTGAATGGACACAGGATTAATCATGTTCAAAATTTTGCTACCGGTACTGTTCAGGTACTCGTTTAGCAGGGAATCTCGCACCACATTCACTGATTGTATCGCGTATGGTTGTGAAAAACAGTTAATATGTCTAATTATATTATTATATTAATTTTGTAGCATACACAATGATTTTAAGATATTAAAAAGGAGAGAATGTCACATTAAAATTTTTGAACTTACCATCTTCCCCCCTTCCGTCATTTATTTATGGTAAGTTTCCTATCTAACTTTGTTACAACTCTTTTGGCTAGCTATAGTGCTTTTATATGTAAAGAAGATTCCAGTTTAGTGAATGACAATTCTCTTTGAAGCTTCGTTATGCTGAAAATGTCGTTGTTCATTATAGAGAGATTTCACCATGCATTAAGGATTTATAGTTTTAAACCGTCCAAAAGGCAAAAGTTAACTAATAATCATAACGTTTTTAATTAACGTCAACAAAAGGCCATATTCTCTTACTCGTGTCGTTTGTCACGCCATATAACGGGTTGAATGGCACTGATTTTTTCCGACGATGGTCATTTCAAGTGAATTTTTTTGTCATAATTTATTTTCAAGCCAGGATTAGCTGTGCTAGTATTCGCTTGAAATAACGGTTGTCGTAGAAGATCTATGGTTAGAGAGAGTCTTTCAGTGTATATGCAAGGTGTATTGAAACTTGACTGTTGCTTGGCGTCGCAAACGATACGACTAATGGAATGGGGCTGAAAGTGATTCTAAATTTAAATTATTGCGTCTTCCTCTAATATGAGTTCTACCAAGGTTTGGAATAAAGAGTTTATTCAAAGTGTAAATTTAAAATTTGATATTATTAATACAGTAATTGGTTTTTTGTGACTTTGTATGTTTAAATTTTAAGCTCAAGTTACTTTATCAAATTTTAATTAACGAGTTATTTTAAAAAATTTAGGATTAATGAATACATTATTCTAATTTGTTTAATTTTTTACCAACTAAATACAAAACTTGCCAGCTGACTCATAAGTCGTCTTACTTTGGAAATTGTTTGACAACAATTTTGATTTATCTCTGAGTTCAGACAACCAATGCAGCTGGTGTGAACTCGATGGAAGCCAATATATTTTTATTTTATAATCGGAAACAGTTAATCTTTAATTTAAAATTGGTCCAGGTGTTATTTTAAGATTGTTTTTTGAAGTGGTGGATGGTAATTGGTGAGAAATTAAGACTAACCCTAGAGGTACTCCAGGAACATGATCCAGATGTTATTTAGTTCGTCCCAGATTCCAGAAGTTTACAGTAATTTTATTAAACAATATTAGAGGGTTCCGCCCCTATTGCTACGCCACCTACCCCGACGACACCTGCTCGCGATACTCACAAATCTTCGACTAATTTATAATAGTGGATTTTCCGTGACGAACGCAAATGCAATAAAAAGACAAAATACTGTTGTTTTAGCGTTTTTTCTGTTTCGGATAAAAAGGTTTTACTGTATAAACACACAAAATATAAAAATCAAAACAGAAAGTCCGCGAATACTACATCAGCCAATTATAAGACGAATAGATTTTTTTCGGGTGACTCTAGGAGGCTGGGAATCCCTATAACTCGATAAGGGATCTGGAATACCAGTTAATATTATTGAATGACATATCGTGGGCAGTACTCGAATTATTTCGAAACTGAATCAAATTGAATTGCAAGTTCCATTGATTGGCGTATCGTTCAAATACATTGGCATAAGAGACCCCCAGAAATCCGATTCACCAAAATTTTGTTGTTGTTATAACTACTCTGGATTACCAGTTAATATATGTAATTGAATCACAAATCGAGGTTTAGTTCTCGAATTGGTATATTATTCACATATATTGGAACAAGAGACCCTCCGGGACTCCGATTCCCCAATAATTTTTAATTGATATAAATGTTCTAGATTACCAGTTTAACATAATTGAATGACAAATCGAGGAGCAATACTCGAATTTACGTACACTGTTCCCAAATATTACCAGGAGGGAACCCTAGAACTCCAATTCCCCAAATACTCTTCTGGACTACCAGTAAACATACCATTTGATTGTCACAAATGCTCTGGATTACCAGAGCACCCAAATACTTTTCTCAGTTGAATGGCAAACGATAGGCAGCACTCGAATTATTTCGAAACTGAAACAAATTTAATCATACCACTTTTCCATACTTATTACTTATGAAGGTCATAAATTGTTTTTATTTGATTTTAATCTGTTGCTTAAGCAGTTTAACGGAGTTAATAAAAGCAGTGGACTTCAGATAGGGAATAATTGGTAGGGTTTGTGATGCAGCATGGGATCTAGAAGATATTGATTTGGATTTCCAAAAGTACATATGTTTGCCTGTCTCTTTTAGTAAGTTGTAAATATATCTTTAGGAATGGGAAATGGCAAGCTATTGGAAGTGGAAGTTGATTAGCTTAAGCTAGCGTTTTTCTCTGAGATGTTGGTTTGTGAGCCTGTTTACACATTTTCTGAGTTTGGATTATTTATTGAATAGTATTTAGGGATAGTTAATTAATTGATTTCTCTAGAAAATGCTCATAGCTATACAGAAAATTCATTTATCCAACGGAGATTTAATTATTCTAGATAATATCTGTTCACAATTAATTGTTTAAAATCTTATGAAGTCTTTATTAAATTTAAAATATGAGTTAGTAAACCAAACTTGAAGGTAGGTCCTTCCTCCTAGCACCACCAAAGCATAAGTCTCTAACTTAAATTAAGTTAAATTAAGACAACTGTGCTAAAATAAAAATAAGAAAATTCTATTACATACAAACAAAATCGCCGTAATGATTAAGCAAGTTTAATTTAATTACTAAGAAATGATAAGAATTTTCCACACCAATAATCTTCACAAAAAAAAACCTTTACTCATTTTCTCTAACGAAATTATTTTCACTAAAATGACTTAAAATAATTTTAATTTTTAAAGATCTATCAAATTAATTATTTATTAAGCAAAATAAATGTTCAGCTTTAAAATAAAATTGCTTGTACATTATTTACGTTTGATGAATGACACATTACGTAATGTAAAACTTATTACTACATAATTGTATATAAAAATATCGATAATATTTGGTTTGATGCAATTTATTCCAACTCATTGAATATTAAATGTATCTCTCTACTCAATCTGTGAAAACAATTTATGTTGTGAACGCATATGGAAACATTGTTATTTACTATCTTTTAAAAAATATTCTGTTATGTAAATTTATGTGTAAAATAATAATATGTTTATAATTATTGGGATAACCTTATATGTTAGTAGTTAGGTACCAAATATTATCCTATTTTAATGCCAAATTTAATTCCAAAAAAATAAATCTGCATGCTCTTTTTTATAACAACAGCATGAATATTCAGATTTTCTTAATATTATTCGGTATATATGTATAAAATTATACATAATTTTAATTGCATTAATTTAAAATAATAAAATTTAATTTTATACAAAAGTATACAAAAAATTTATAAATTAAATTAAAATTTAATAAAAAAAAAATTCTGGGTGGAAACACTTCCAACTGTTATCAAAAATGAATTAACATAATTTGTAGAACTGATTAACGAATTTAATATACATATATGAATTATAATTTTAATAAACAGGCTTTCGTAGAATATTACTACCGAAAAGTTTTGATTTTAATTTTTATTTATAAATATTAAAAAATTGTTTATAGGAAAAGATAAAAGCGGTGGTCGAGACTATTGCCAACTCAAAACATAAAGAATCATTTCCGGCACATCAAGTTCTTAGGAAAAAGGCACTAAAAAAAATTTAATTTTGTATCGTTGGTTTTTTAGGAGAAATTTTATAACGAATGTTAAATTCATTTATTTTTAAGTTATACCCTAGCAGACTGTGGTTTAATAAATCCGATTTATCTAAGCTAGTTTAAGTATTCTATGGAAAATCAAAGGGATTAGCTAAAATCGAGGTTGACACACATTGCGACTAATCTCAAAAAATCACTAAATCGGTTTTATTAAATCGCAGTGTGTCTAGGTTATTAGATTTCGAATTTGTACAGAAACAATTGGGATAGGATGGAGTAATGTTGCCTTGAGAACATTTTTATTTTTTCTGCTTTAAAAAAATTAAAAGTTAAGATCAACTTAAAACGTTTGTTTGTCTTGTGATTATCTTTAATAAAAGCTCGAAAAAGTTTACAAAAATGATATATTTAAGCTTCCTAACATTGTATCAAGAAAAGCTTATTTTTAATAAAACTTTTCTTTGCTCTAGATTTAAAAGGGCGTAAGTTGGTTTATGTTATAAAAAGCTCTTGCTACTTATCTATTTAATTTTCTATTAATACGTTTTCATCCCAATTTTCAAGGTAATGTTAAAGAGAATATAGAAAATTAAACAGAAAGGGCGCAACAATTGATTAGGGCGAAGCCAATTTACGCCCACGTTTCGAATCGGAAAAAATGTGGAAAGACTTTATGAACAGCCTAATACACATATTACATAACATATAAATCTATGTATACTACATATATTATATATAAACCGTGTATGACATTCTCCACATAAAGTCAAATATCATACAAGCGCAGTTCAGTGGTGTCATGGTAATGTGCTGGATTGTGCCGCATGAGGCTTCGCACACCATTGTTACTGACGCCAAGTTTTTTATTTTTTTTAATTTCTGTTTTTTGTCAATAAATATCTATATTATAATAAATAAATCAATAAGTACAACTGTATACTGTAGTTAAAATTATTTGTATAACTACCATTTTTAAAGAAAAGTTGGGTCTACCCGACTCCTCGAACGACACTTTTCCCACAACCAGGTTTTCTTAAATTTGGAGACCTTTTCCCCAATACCAAAATTGGTCATGCCAATCTAAATATTTTACTCTCATTCCGCCATATCACAGACTCACAATTAATATTAGATTATTTAGAACGGACACGTGTTAACAATTAGACATCTCTAGTATACGATTGAAAATACTTAAGAGGGCACATTTTGTGAGCAACGTGAGACTCGTCATCCAATAAATATAATTCTTTACTAATTATTACAGTCTTGACGGGCATCGCTGTGGACCATCCGATAATACAAAATAATACAACACAAACAATACAAAATCAGAATTAACGATAATTATCGAATCCCACATTCTTTGTCACGTAGCATTTTATTTTCCAGATCTCCCAGCACCTTTCACCTAAACCTGCTCCACTCCAATGAAGAGATATTTTTTTCAAGGCGTCACCTAGTTATTTGCTATTAAGATTTACCTATCATCTTTAATACAATGAGAATTCATTACTCAGAAATAATACTTTTAAGCAATTCACAAATAATGTGTTGATCAACATGCCATTGAAGTTTCAATCATTAAAATGTCAGACAATGTCAATAAAACGTCACAGAAATAAAAGCTTACTAAATGTATTTTATTTTTGAATATTGACAATATTATTTGCCACCAGCAAAGTATTTTAGGTAAATTTAGAAATTTAAATTCCATATTACGCTGTAATCTATTCATTTTGTCTTTAAAGACACATAGGGAAGTTCGACATTACATCGGAAAACAGATCAATAAATTTATATTACTCTGATATCTGGTCTCTTATTATCTGATATTTTCCTTCAATAATAATAATACTGCTCTTTTTGTTAAAATGACATTTCCCCATCCCCCACGCAATGCTTCAATTTACTTCAAATTTGTTAAACAAATATTTGTGAAAATGGGAGGCAAAATAAAATTAATAAAAATGTATGACTTTAAGAACAAAGGACGGACCCGACATTTTTTTCATTTTCGATATTTTGGAGTCCTGCACCCGAATTCCGGTTCGATGATAAGTGATAATGAGAAATGATTTGATTTTTTCTTTCAACAAGCCGATTAAATTTTTATTTAGAGTAGACGAAATAAAAAATAAAGTCATTTATCGTTCTCATTTGGTCATACAACCGGAATTTGGATGCTGGTAACCTAATTCGACGAGAAATCTGAAAATCTGAAACAACATGTTTTTCGCGATTACAATACTTACCCAATATAACTTCATTATAGCGGGAAAAGTAAAAAAGTTCCATTCATAAATAGCACAGTACTTATTTTATTTTATAAAAATAAAAGCAAGCCTGACAGGAAACAAACATTTTACTCAACAATTCTCATGGCATACTATAACTCATAATGCAAATTATTGTAATACCATTTGCATACATTTAGACGCATCATAAATTTATATAGCCTGTTCATACCATGTATACAGCCAGAGCCTTCTAGAGTGTAGAGCCATAATCAGCATGACGTATTATTTGAGAAGCTGTTGTAGGGGTATAACTTTTCACTGATTTCCATTTCTTTTCACTGAATCCATAGTAAAAATGGTGATTTTTAGCTTCAAGTTTTTCAATGAAAATATCAAAAATATTATAAAATGTTTATATAAAAGTTTTCTACATATCTTTCACAACAATATACAAGAAGGTTATATTGGTATTAAATAAATACTAAATAGTTGTAGAAATATTAAAATTAAATTATTTCTAAAATATTTTTATCGAATATTCATTTTGAAAAATACATCAAAGTTGGCTCTGACGAATTAAAATAATACTTAAATACTTGTTAAATTTATCTTTAGTTTTACTAGCGTACGTAAGATGTCTAAAATGTTTACAGAAAAATACGAAAAAAATTATTTAATCACAAAATTATCACACGTTCCTATATTTTGTGAATCTGTTTTGCTTTTCCTACAATTTTTGAACTTGAAATTTCCCAAGGTAGTAATTTTTGGTACGATTTTACTAAATTTTTACGGCCATCACTGCCGTCTGTGTAATGTATATTGACTTTATGACCAAACCAATTGTAGTAAGCTTTTATTTCAATTTGACCAGAATGCAGTTGTTATAAATTTTTTTTTATATTTTAGTTTAAATAAATCAAATATTACAAGAAAATGAAAACATGTTACTTAAACGACATTCATACATACTAGGCTTGAAATTCAAACATTTATGAAAGCATTTCAAAAATCATAATTAAAAATTTGTAACGTAATTTAAAACTTTGTCTTAGGGAAAAAGTGATTTCCCATATGTTTTGTGTGTTTTACTATGAAAAGTTTGGTTTTTTCCTCGTTTCTAATTCCCTTATAAAAGCTTCGTTTTCAGTCACATCATCACACCATGAATACATGGTGTGAACAGGCTAATACTATGCAGTGCACAAATCAAATATACAATATTACGACATCATATGATTCAATTTTGTACTGTTTCGCGCATGACGTCAGAAGCCCGTGCAACTAGAAATTTACTTAGAAGAATATGAAAACGCATTAATTTATAATAAATGATACGAATAATTAGATAAAATTATATTCGGGCACAATCAAACAATTTCTTTACTTTTGCAAGACAAGAAATTTTATTAAGATTTTTTAAATAATTTGTTCTTAGGATTTAAACCAATAACTGATTTGAAAATTATTTCTAAAGATTGCTTAGCTGTCATTATTTTTGAAGTATGTTTTAATAGACCACCTTCACTTAGATGGTTGACCCACGAGAAACTCCTCAGGATTTAGTTGTGCTTCAAGTGCCGATTCTTTAGTTTGTGGCAAATATACCCAGCTAAATTTTCGAGGCCATCATATGCCATTGCATTAATTTCGCGATCCTCTTCAAGTCTGGATTCTTCACATTCTTGCAGTATGCTAGATCCTTTGAAAATTAAACCTGAAGCATATTAATAAATAATTAGATCGCTTAGGATGAAGCCCATCTTGTGCCCTGATGACACCGAAGAAATTTTCCGAAACGTCTTGGTTTAACCTATAAGTTAAAATATACTTAAATCCAAATTGTTCCTAAGATCTTCATAGAGCTGCTGCATTGCTGTATTTGATTGCACAATGCCTAAAGAATAAAATTGAAATATTTTTATTGGGACCAACAATACATGCATTTATTATGACCTTTTTGAAATGGCAGCAAACAACTCCTTCCGTTGACTCGCATATTAAGCATAAGATTAGACATTCTGCCGATGATGTCATTTGAAGCTCAACGTGTAAGCCGTTAGCTTGAATTCGTTCTCTGGAATCAGTAAAAGGCATTCTTCTGTAAAATGTTTTTTTTTTAAATAAATTGAAACATTTTCCTCACATCTCATCTTCTATTAATCCGAAGCTTGCTGCTCTGTACAAAGCTTGAGCTATAGTGTGAGAAAATAATTTTGTGGACGTTTTTAGTTTTTGGCGTTCCGCTTATCATTTCGTATCATTGTCTATTGACACCAAAGTTTATTCGATGAGGTGGTTTTGGTCGTCATTATCGTTTTTAATGCTAGCACTTGATCCTTCAAGTAATGAATAGACTAATTCTTTCGTATTCCTGTAGTGAATTCGTTTACAATGACAAGACAGAAAATCAATTATATTTAAATTAATTTATCCATTCCTGACACAACAAAATTAGTTTGTGGTAGATTAAACTATACACAAAAATTCGAACTAACCAATTTCAAATTTAACATTCTTTTCATAATTATCTAGGGTGAAATATTGACTACAATTCCGCGTATTTTTAGCAAGAAATGTGTCTCCGATGATAAAACAAAAACATTATTGAAAACTTTAGACCGATATCGAAATATTCCAAAAAATATTGGTCATTGCTATTCAAGTGAACTGTAATGTATAGAGTAACTTTAGTCGATAAAAAATATGGTTTAGGTAAGACTGCGAAGTTGGAACTTGGAGGGCCTAGGGGCGAAACCTCTACTCAATTGTAATTTTAATATGCGAAAGAAGCCAACAAATTTTAAAAAAATGCTGTTCAGCATAAATCATACAAGGACTACTATACATCTCATTCGATATAATTTTTCATTTTGCAATAGATCAGTGGTCTCTAATTGCCATCACTTAAATAAATATTAAGTAAGGAAGCGTTATTGTAGTACTGCAAGAAACCTGCAAGAAAAATATCATAAAACATTATAAATGTTAGGGGCTTTTGTATACGTACGCTTAAGCATGCATCGACGATTTCAGTTCCTACTCGTATCGTGTCAGACATCATCAATTTATACTATCCGTACCTTCCAATTCCGGCATTTTCTTCGTATGAATATCGTATATATTCGTATCTTTTGATTACGTATAGTGTATATATAGTAAAGATAACACACAAAAATACAAAAATGTTTTAGTAAATTTAAAATTTTTGTTTGTTTCGCTATTCTTTCGTATTTTTTCGCCTTCAGATATTAGACAAAACATTGTTTTCAACAATATGTGTCTGTGTCGGTACTGTAGGAACGGGTAGGAACGGATAAAATAAATACTCCTATAGAAAATATAAGTAACAATGTTTTTTTTTGTCTGACACTATACGAGTAGGAACTGAAAGGAACTGATAATATAAATCCACCTTTAACAGTAAAAAGATGAAACTCGACATCTGGGTTTCAATTGTTTTTTTTTAACAAACGATTAATTTTTCTCTTTCTCTCTTTAAATTGTAGTTTTTCTATGTTGTATTCCAACTTTAGCGGGCGCCAAATGTCGTTGAATGTAAATCAGATATTGCTTACTATATTAAATTATACATAAACCGTACCAGATATTTCTCTGTATATAAAGTAAAAAATCATACACATTGTCGTACGATTGATTGGTGTAGCGGCAATGTGTTGAACTGCGGCGCATGATATGTCAGGCTCATACCATCTAACACTACTTCTACACTCTATTCAGTAAATTACCATACTTAACTTAAAAAGAAACAGCAAGAGCAAATATACCTATTTAAAATCGGAGACTCGCCATCATACGCTTTCAAACTTAGCGTGATGGAAGAATGCAAACTTAGCATGCAAAGAAGAATGCAAACAAATTGGTTTCGATTTTCTTTCATTGATACCAATACCTAATGCCTTAGAAATGTTGAATATAGCTGTTTAATGTACACATTAATATTACCGCAAATAATCTTTGGGAAATAGTTAATGATCACCAACTTTCAGTAGCATCAAGCAAATATATTTGTAGCGGTTCACCCAATAATTCAAAATCACCCAATAAACCACTACAAACACAAGCTCGCCGCATATTGGGTGCTACCTGTAAAGCACATTGGGCAATAGGTCACCAACCAATCACTGACCGGCTTATCCAAACACGAACAAAAACACAACACAATACACAAAACAAAATAAATAATTTAGTCTGCTCTCAATCTCCAATAAGGCGACCCAACCGCACGGTGGTTATAATTTCATTAGACCAAGTTTTAAATTGGTTTTTAATTATTTGCGAACTCATTATGTATTCAACAGTATTAGGCACCAATTCCGAAAAAGTAAGTGTTGATGTTTTATTCGTGGTGAAACTTTTTTGAACACTGCTTTAATTTAAAAAGTCTCTTAAAATAATATAAAAGTTACCAAGCTACACAGACTTGAACCGGAAGTGCAAGGAATCTCCTTTCAGATGGTAAATTTCATTCAGCTTTCTTGCTTCCTCTCAACATGGATGTGGTTAAATTTTCGCAACTTTTTTAAAAAAAAAAAAAAAAGGATTTTTCTAATATCGATTGATTGTGTCATTTGGCAAAGTAATTGTATTTTGATTTCTGACAGGTATGCGAGGATCTCGGGAAGCGGCGTTTAAGATTGTTACAATTAAACACAAACGTGAAAGTCATCACCGAACCTGAATTCAGTTTATGCTTATTAGATTTTTGTAATATCACAAATATGTAAATGTTAAATGCAACAGAAGAACTCGGTATTCGCTGCAAATTCGTTATTATTACATGTCAGAGAACATAATAACTCTTGTTTTCCTAGAACCATTATGACGCTTCCTCAATATCAAAGCGTGCAATTTTTTGTCCTAAAAATGAAGCAGTCTGAGAAATAAATGAAAATTGTTTGAAAATTTAGTTTCTGAAAATATCCCACTCTTTAGTTGATTCAGTTAAACAAGGCGACTGAACCTAAGACAAAAATTTCCAAGTAAACTTTCCGGTTGAATAATAGAATTCTTTAAATTCTTCTGATTTAGCACTCTAAAACCTAAACAAAAATGTTTAGTAGCGCTCCTAAGTTTATGTAGACACGGATAATCAGCGGGACTTATTATGGAGCATTTATTCTAAGAATTTCACTAGATACAGCTAATGACCACATGTATCATCAATTCTCTATTCATCTTTCTTATGCTTTGTCAATAAACAAATCATACGGTGGAAATATCCAAAAAGTTTGATTTTTTCTAAGTTTTTTTTTATTTTAGCGAAAAATTTGTAGAATAGTTACTAATAACTTTTTTAGACGGCAAATAAAATAAATGAGCCAAGACAATGATGAATACTAACAATCGTTAGGGATTTGCCCATTAAACGATCGTTTGGGATTTGCCCATTTTTTTTTTTTAAATCACCGTATAAGTATCACGTAAGATGCTAGTATGTACTTAGCGGTATGTTTTTCCGGTGTTATTCTCTATTATGGTTTGCACCGTTGACACAGCAAATTCAATTTCATGTGAAATTCCGCTTAATGTTTTGCCCCATTTTTGAAACTGTTAACAATTTAGGTTTTTTGTTTCAAGGTTCGACATTTTCTTAAATTGGTTGTAACAAAGGACTTGACGACATTTTGATAAAAAAAAAAAAAATATTTAACATTTATTTAAACACAATCCGTACAGCACAAAAACTATTGTTTTATTTCGCTATCTTTTGTTTGAAATCAGACAAAATCAAAAGTTATAACTGTATTATATTAAATTTAGTGCATTACACCTTATGCTGAAAACAGACGTGTCCGTTGCTAGCTTTCGGCTGAAGACCTTACGGATGAAAGTTTCTAGATAAGTTTGAACTCCTATTAGCAATAAATCAGTTGATCCTTTGAACTTCGCGTATTAATCTTTCATATTCTCAGATTTACTATTCTCAGTAAATAAATTATTGATTTGAAATATTGTATCCAGTATACCCAACTTTGAGATCATTCAACCATAAAATTCATCGATGAAACGATGTTGGAAAGACATCATTTTAAGTATAGGTAATAAAAATTCGATGTCAATTGCACAATTTGGCACAATCTTCGCGCTACATTAAATTAATTTTTACAACTTTCCCCAGGTTGAACTAAGGATTATAATGGATTTGTATACATACAGTAATCATCTAATTTTCTCACTGTACACTTCCAAAAATTAACCACTCAATATATCAAAACTTTCCTTGTATACTGCTGAACACATCAAAGTAATTTCGTAGAAATGTAACATAAAAAAAAACTTTAGGTACTAAAATTAACTAATATGTTCTAATGTCTTCTTATTAAAGTTCTTTGCCAACTTTATTATTGTTGTACACCAACAACGTAACTAAATTGTATAATATTACGGGAACGACAATAACGGCTAATAAATATAAATTATGTATTTCAGACTTAACACGGTTACGTTCACATAAAAGTTGGAAAAGTTTTTTTTTTTTTGCGTCCATTGCAATATATGTATAGCAACAAAGTGTGTGCGTAACTTAAACGAGTATCTTTGAGAGCGTTAAGAACTTATCCATCTTTAACAAAATCACGTAAAAGAAATTTCATTTCGATATACGTAACAAAAAAAAAAAAAAAACTTTGGATTGAATATATAAGACGACGATGATAATATTCATCATGATTATAAGAACACTATATGTACATGTTGATTATGTGATACAAATGATACAATTTGATAAGGAGTTGCTGTTTGAAAGACTCAGGAAAAACAATTTTTTTGATAATTTTTTGAAGTGTTAGTCTCAAGCCGTATGAGCTCCATCCTACGTATGAATAATTTGTCAAATTGTTCTCAGTTTGGTAATAAAGATAAGGTTTGCATAACATGTATAGTTTTATTTAATTATTTTTTTTTGGAGAGGTGGCTATGCTAAAGTGACATTTCTTCCACATTTACCTTACGAGACAGTCCCCCTTTTGGTTAATTTGTCCTGAGTCTCGGGGTATATTGAAAAAATTCTGATGTTGCTGCTTTTCCGCTATTAATTTTCAAGTATTAAAATATTTTCCAACTTTTGTTCGATTCTTTGATTCAAAAGATGGAATTGAAATTAGATACTTATATCTACTTACTTGGATAATTTCAATAACTGAAATTTCAAAGGAGATTAATTTCATTACTTTATTCACCGAAATTAAATTATTATATAAGAATTGTATTGCAAATTTTGCTAAGAGTTTTCCAACAGGCATTCAAATTATTGAGAACGATCTTTTTAAAATGTCATTTTTAAACATTTACCTAACAATATCAAACATATTGAAACATTATCAAATATTGTCAAATATGCTCAGATATCAAATATTCACACTTAACGTCAAATATCGCCAAATATCATCGAATATTATAAAACATCATAAGATGATATCAAATATCATATTCATCCAATATCATATCAAGAATCAGTACATATCAGTCAATATTATCAAATATCATCTTATCGTAAAACATTTCCAAGTGTGCTTAAATCTCATCAAACATCATCAAATATCAACAAACAACATCATGTATCATTAAGTTCAAATATCTTGATAGAGATGACAAATATTCAATCATATAGTCAAATATCGCCAAATAACATGGAATATTATGATGACATCATCAAACAACATTAAATATCATTAAATAAAATTAAATATGATAAACAATAATTATCAAATGCTATTAAGCTGCTTGCATTCAGGTGTTCATAAACCCACTGCAAACTCGGAATTCGAATCCGCCTGAGATGACCACCTAAGAAACCTGAACCAGATAACATGATTGCCTTATAACGTATTTCTTAAAAAATGGAACTGGAGCATTCAAACATATTTCAAAGACAGCTTATTTTTTTTGAAATTTCCAACCACAATAAAATCTTTCCAGGAATTTGGGACTTTTAGATCTAGTTGATACTTTCTGGTGCAGGATGTTCAGCAGGCTTGTAGTATTAATATGGTTTCCACCCATTTGCTTCCAGAGTGAAATATGACTCGTCGCCCATGACACCCTTATAGTTTGATTGCGCAGCAAAGAAATTTTGGGAAAGCAGCTTTAATCGCATTTTTATCACTGCCGATCGTTTGACTAGGATAGGTTTGTTTTGCTCGTCGTCTGACGTTCAATTTTTCCAAGTACTTTTTTGATAGTAGAATGGTTAGTTCGATAGTTTCTGGTTAAGGCACGATAAGATTTTGCTCTGCGGCCTTGCGTTTCCTCTTTTAGTCTAGCAAACACTCGATTATCCGATAAAGTGGTATTTATTCTTGAACCAGGTTTTCAGTTTACTGATTTCCTAGCCTCGATGACACTAGGTACGCGATAGATCGTCGTTTTTGTTTAATCCCATGGTTGCGAAACGGTGAAAATGGTTCATGCCATTTTTTGTAAGCCCTACGTTATCACCAAATATCATTATATATTATCAAAGATCATAACCATCAAATCTCATTGAACAACTTAGCAAATATCATCATATCATTGTCTAATATCAAATATAATCAAATATTATGATATATCATCAAACAACATCACATAACATCAAATACCTTTTGACATAAAATATCATCTTATTGTCAAATATCTGAAAATACTCCTCAATATCAACTAGTATCTACAAACAACATTAAATATCAGCGAATATCCTTGAATATCATCATATATTACATATAATATTCGTCAAAATGCCTTCAAATATCACCATCATCATATACCATTCTCAGATATCTTCAGATGCCAAATATTCAATATATCATCAAATATCGCTAAATATTATTGAATATTACCTAATATTATCAAATAAAATCAAATATTGTGTATAATATCATGAAATGCTAATATCAAATAAAATTTCAAATATCATCAAACATTCTTAAATATCATAAAATATCTTCAGATGAAAAATATTAAAATATCGTCTAATATCGGCTAATATCTTTAAATATTATCTAATAACTTCAAGTTTAACCAAATATTATCAGTTATCATATTAATCCAAATGTCACGAAAAATCATCAAACAAACAACAACAAATATCATTATATATATATATATATATATATATATATATATATATATATATATATATATATATATATATATATATATATATATATATATACATATATATATATATATATATCATAAAATATACTAAATTAAATTTCAAATGTCAGCAATTATTGCCAAATATTGTAAAATATCTTCAAATGTCAAATATCATCATATGACCAAATATCATTAAATAATACTATATCAAATATCTAATACTATATACATATTACATATCAAATATCATACCATCAAATCTCATCAAACAACATGGCAAGTATCATCATATCGTCAAATATTTCAAAATATCCTTTAATATGTATAATATTGAAGGCCAAATAATATCAAATATCATATTTATCAAAATTTCATACAATATCAAATGTCATCAAATAATGTCAAATATCGTAAAATATTATCAGTGACGTCAAATATTCAACCATATCATCAAATATCGCCAAATATCATTGAGTGTTACCTAATATTATCAAATATCAATAAATATCATCAAACATTCTTAAATTTCGGAAAATGTCTTCAGATGTGAAATATCACCAAATATCCTTGAGTAATATCTACAGTAACATCATCGAGCTAATTAAATATTACCAAATACTATATTAATGAAAATGTCACCAAATATCACTTATGTTGTCAAATATCATCAAAAATTATCAAATATCAACAACCAAACATGGGTATTTAACAATGTCAAATTAAGTAACGGCCACGCAACAAAAAACAATTCTAAGGAACTGGTGAATGAAATATAAGGCGTTAAAATAACATTTACACCCATCCTACTTGGCATATTTGATCCTTTATTTCGTCTGAAATCGCCTGATACTAAATTACCAGTAAAAAATCCGCAGGCCAAAACATTTATTTTATTTATTTATTTTGGCACACCCTATTTTGAGCATAAGCTCACTTAGAATAGAGTGCGCAGTAATTGGCCAACGTATAATATTTAATATAAAATAAAAAGTCGTCTAAGGCCATACAGCCGATTATTCGCTTAGGTATGAGCAGCTCCAACTCCACGTCCATCAAGGTTAAGTAATAATCGCTCCGATTCTACTCCTCAAAATACTATGGGTCACGAGTGGGCTGTTTTTTTCTTTGTAAGCAATTTTCACTTAGATAGTAAACATTTCAAAATATTGTAAACCTAGACATGATTTTACTCTGTTTTTGGAAATGGTCCCATATCCTCGGTAATCAAACAATTCTGGTTAATAAAAAGGGTGACATGAAACGATATAAGCAACATTTATTCTGGTATTATTGACTCAATTTCTAAATTAAAATGTGAAAATCCTTAATAACTAAATTCAAATCCTTAAAACAGTGTTTCAATATGAAACGTGGACCGAGGCTGAAGATGATTTATGTATATCTTGCTTTTCAGACAGTCACACAAAAAAAAAAATTCTAGGTAAGACGAAGAATTGGGCGATCTGGGTGGCCATATGATATCACCGGGGATTGTTTTACTGCACCATCCTGTTGAAAGTTAAGGGCTGCCACACCAAGTTCCTCGACTTCTTGTGCTACAAAGGCACGCAGCATAGTTCTATAGCAATCACCATTGAAAGTAAAAGCATTGCTCTTGTTTTCTTTTAAAAAGCAGGGTCTAATAAATGGTTGCGAGCAAATTCCGCACCTGACAGTCACTTTTTGTCGAATTACACTTTCTCGTGTGTAATTCGAAAGTTTTTGGTTCCTCAGAAATGACTGTTTTGCTTAATGAGGCTGCAGTTGAGTGAACTCTGAAGATTTATTTTCATAAAACAGTTTACGCGTTTCTGCTGGCCCTTTTAGCATATATCGCTCCATAATAAATAGCACGCATCTGTCCTTCACAAAAAATCAAACTGGACTGAGAAATATTTTCGATCATTCATTTAATTAGCCACCGTATATAAAAGTAAAGAAATGTTCTATTAAAATGAATCGTTTTGAAACAACCTCTTCTGTACCTAGTACTGTTTTGAAATATCCTTCTTTATTATCTGACACCGTTGGTGAGTATAGAAAACTGGTCCAAAGCCCAAATTCAGGCTTTCAAGGAGGATGGTCATAGTATTCGCCAAATTGCTACTAAAATAGGAAGAAATTCTACCGTTGTGCAAAATTACCTCAGTAATATTCAGAGCTAGGGAAAAAACATAAAAGAACGTGTGAGCATGGCTGCAACACGCCAAGACCGACGGGTCATTCGTAGAGAAGCTCCAAACTCTGCTCTGTCGGTTAGCAAAATTAGGGCTAAAATCGGTGTTACGGCCAACATAGCAACCGTCCGTCGTATAATACAACGTCTCCAGTTCTCCATTTAAAATTTCAAAATCAATAAGAAAAAACCGCCGTTAAATAAAGCACGCAGGAACCAGCACCTTTGATTTGCAAAGCAACACATTAAATGGAACAGAGAGTGGCATAAGCTTGTCTATTCCGATGAAAAAAAAAATTAATTTGGACAGGCCAGATGGATGCAACTATTATTTTCAGGACCTAAGAAAAAAGGAAATTGTTTTTAACAAAAGGCACAGTAAAGGGGGTGGTGTAGTGGTGTGGGGAGCAGTGTCTTTTTTTTGGAATAATTGATTTAGATTTTCAGACAAAAAAATGACAGCAAATTCCTATAGAATCGTTCTGAAACGAGCTTCGAAATTTATCGAACTTTTTAATGGACATCATTGGAGTTTCCAGCAGGATATACCACATTCAATACTGCCAGAATAATAAAAGCGTAAACATAATTGAAAAAGTTTGGGGATGGCTATCAGAGAATTTCTACGAAGGAGGAAGGCAGTTCGAAAATAAGAACGAATTAATTGAAGCCATCAAATCAGCCTGGGCCGAAATTTTCCTTCGCTATTTGGGATCACAAGCTCTGATGGTTCTGGGCAGCCCAATCCTCAATCTTTCCAATATTATGGTTAATATTTATAATCGACAGATCAATTGGCATAAATTTGAACATCATCGGCAAACAAGTGATAACTACAGTCCTGTAATACTTTAGGCAAGTCATTAATATAAAGAAAAGAATAAGGGGACCAAATGTATCGGTTTAACCTAGCGGCTCACCGTTAACAGATATACCCTACAGTCACCACCTGCAGCATTTGCTCTGGCTAGGACGCAGTCTGGGGTGGGATTGTGGTGGTGTCCATCCAAGGTCATGAAAGCCCGCAATACCAGCTATTTGGCACTCATACCTGACTACAAAACACACACATCCGTGCCAAAATGCACCACGGTTACCCTCTGGAAGCAAAAAATTAACTTAACAAATATTTAAATTACTCATATAAAGTTATTCACAAAAACAAAATTTATTATTAACTACAACGGGACCTACTGGTGTGCTTTTTCGGTTTAACCACAATGTATGGACGTATATCCCGCGCTTAATCATCCCCGTCCTTGATGAAATGATGAGCTCGTTAGTTGTTTAAAAGAAACAAAGAATACAGAAACAAAATTATTATCAAAATCTAGTAATTACAACAAAATCAAAAAAACGGTTTATTTCGGTAAACGGGATGACTCGTCTGCTGAGTCAGGTGTCTGCTACTCTGCACCGGATAATATGGCCAATCACAGCAGGGCTCGATGAACTGATGTATCGAAATTAGACATCCACATTTACAAATCATCTATCGACGTCAATAATAATGTGACACTGAACAAAGCGCACCCTGAAGGAAGCGCTGTCTTATGTGCGTATGTAATTACTTGTAGATACGCGAATAGTATTTGTAAACACTGAATATGATTCACAAACTACTTGGTAAGTCGTATATACAACCAAACAACAGTTATTCGGGTCCTTGACCGTCTATGCTTGAAGCGGAAAACTCTTCTTTTTTTTCCTTTTTACTCGATTTTATTTTCAATTTAATTTATTTTGTTCCTTTGATCTACTCGCTTCGGTTTTACTATCTCTTCTACCCCTTTTCTTAATTTTTTTTCATATCACTACGCCATCGCTACTACCACGCACAAAAATCAAATTTAGACATTCCCGGTACTAACACCCATAAAACACTTAAAACCAACATGCATCGAACATTGTTGTCCCTGTGAACAATTACCCTTTACAAGTAAGGAGCGCGTCAGCTTCACAGCGTCACGCTCGTTACAATACCGAACCTTGCGGAACACCAGATTCTTTCGTAATAAAAGCTGAGTAATTTCCATCGTGTGTACTTAATAGTAAATTGTCTATTAGAAAGATAATGTTTAATAAGCTTGCAACCTGTTCTTTTAAAATCACCTCAAACACCTTAGACAAACACGGTAAAATGCTTATACGACGAAAATCAGATAATGAGAAAGGGCTTTTATTCTTATGACGGTTAATTAGTTTAGCCTGTTTCATGCATGAGGAAAACACGAGGAAACACGAAACTCACAAAATGTAGATTAATTTAATTGAAATTAGATCAACTTCCCATGCGGTCACACAAATTTGTACTAACTCTGTTGCTTGACATTGTTGTTGAAGTTGTTGCATCCCTGCTGTCTCACTTATTCGCCCCCCCCCCCCCACCTCCCCCGAAATATTTGTTTTTTGTTATCCTATAAAAATCTGAACCTGTTTAAATAAAACTCCAATCGCTTATAGAACAAAATGCATCATCTGATTGGTTATGACCATTTCGTTTGATTGTAAAAATTGTACATAATTCGACCACAAAAAAACGAGTATGAGTACGTACAACCTAATTTAATTGAATAAATTTTCAATTGTGTACACGTTAAAGTTTTCCATTCCATTTGGAATAACTCTATCAACCGTGCTTCTTTATACATCAAATAGGTGGTTTGTTTTTCGTTTTACAGAAAAAGCAAATTGAATTTTCTGTTTTCGTTTGGTTTCTGTTAGCCATTTTTCGTTTCGGTACAACAACTTTACCAAAAAAAAGAAAACCAAAAAAAAAATTGTTCTCATTGTAAATGGAAAATGATTTGGTTTCATTCGATTCCGTTTTATTATTGAAAGAAATTGGGAAATGGAAGAAGTTGCATTTTTGTTTTCACTATTTCTAAGCTCTGTTTATTTTCTTTAGTTTTTTTTTCTGTCTGTCTATGTAATTTATTTGGATTTGTTATGTTTTTCCGTCAAACTTTACATGGAAAAATGTTTTTGGCACTTAAGAAAGTTAAGAATTGGTAAAAAAAACGGCAAAACTTTTATTCGACTACCTCTAGTGGTGTAGTGAATGCAGCAGACAAATAATTAATATCTAGAGTGTTTTTCTGCTAAGTAGATTTAAAATATTATTTTAAATGTGGAGGATGGTAAACTGAACTGAGAAACAAGCATACTATATATCTAACTAAAACGAAAAACGACAACAATCACTTGCGCGAATCAAAAATACAAAAGCTCTTCACTTCACAAATAAAGTGACTCGTTTTTTGTGTTTATTAATTTTAAATATAACAAATGAAAAACACAATCAACCGTGTACAAATATGAGTATAAAACTATAAAATATTTCTCCATTCCTCACGTCTATAGTTTATCTCTAGTAATTTCCCTCGATGATTCGGAAATCTATGGTTTTTAATCAAAAATCGTAGTTTTCCCTGTGGCACATTATTTAGTCCCCAAAAAACAATTTGTCACAGAAAAATTATCTCCCGCTTTATAAATTCTTTTTGTTGCTATATACTCTGTAGGAGGTAAACTCAAGAGCTTTTGAAAAATGAAAAATCGAAAATTTTTCATAAAAGCAATAAAGTGTTTTGTTTGTAACATAAGATCCAAAAATAAAGCGGATTAAGGGATATTTTTTTGCACAAATACAGGTGTGTTTGAATTTTATTGTCTTCCACAACTATAAACGGACAACTATCCGAAAACACTTGTATGCGTAGCCCCTTCGTCCAGCAAATCTTTTTTAGCCTCGAACTGGTTTGATGGTGTACCAGTAGATCTCCTACAAAATCACGAATGTAACAATTTCACTTTTGACATTAAAGTTATTAAAATCTTCGTAATGGCGATGCGGCGTCGTGAGTGAGGTGAAAATCATATTTTTTCAACCGAACATTACCATGCCTTATGCCATTGTTAAAGTATGGTAGAACGCAAAAATTTGTGTTCTACCACGTTAGTTATCAAGTTTACCGTTATGACGTTATTTTAGATTTTCCGGTTTGGTTAATTGCAGATGTGGTGTTAACTTGGAAATGGTACTGTTTTAAACGTCTCGATCGAGAGACGCTAGATAATTATACGTTTTACACCACTCATATAAATATTCACTACGATGAGATGAAAAATATTTTTTTTCCATTCAAATAAATCCTGGTGGCATGCCGTTGCAATGCAGCATTCTTAGGTCGACAACGTTAGTTATTAAACTTACCGCTAAGGCACTGTTGATAGATGTAGGTACCTGTTTGGTCATTTGCAGATGTCGTATAAAATGGGAATTGGTTCTGTTGCAAATCGCTTGATCGAGATAGGCACGGAAATCTTAAACTATTTTACCACTCTAATTAATATTCACAACAGCGAGGTGAAAACCTTAATTATCAGTCGAATATACCCATGTATTATATCACCTTAAAGATCTTGAAGAATGCAACCGAATTAGCTCATTCGTTTTAGTTATCAAGTTTACAGTTATGGCACTGCTGGCGGATATTTCGACTCTTGAATTTTAAAACTAAATTTCTTTTTTTTTTTTTTTTTTTGGTAAATAAAAGTAAAAACTGTTAAGTAAGAAATTAGCTATTTAATGAAATAAAAATAAATTATGTGTACTAATTTTAACAGTTAAAGTAAAAATTATTGATTATTAAGTATTTAAAACTGTTTTTAATAAAAAATAAAAATAATAAGTGCATACTCTAAATGTCAACATAATAATGCACTGTGTTTATTATACTAAAGTTGTGAGAAATGATGTTAAAATCGAGTGCAATAACTGTAAAAAATTGGTTCATGGAAACTGTGTTCATATCAATGAGGCAGATATTGACTTCATGAAAAAGAATAAAAATGTGTGGCGGTGTAAAAATTGTGATACTTTAAATCGAAAACTTTTATCTGCCAATATAGCGTTTTAGACCCATTTCGTCTAAAAATGTGAAATCTACCGAAATCATTGAAAATCCCGTTAAACAAGTGATAACGATTGATTTGGTTTATAAAGAAATCGTAAACCTTAAACAAATAAATCAAACTGCATTGGAGCGCATATCTGTATTGGAAACAGAAAACTGCTTACTAAAAAACAAAATAAATAATTTGGAATATCGACTAAACATATTTGCAAAAGCGAATTACAGTAGTAAACTAGATATAGTCAACGTTCCTGATGTTCATAAACACAATGTTGTTAATAAAGCTGTAGATGTTATTTGTAATGGTGTTGGTATAAGCATTTCTACGGATTACATTGAATTCTGTACAATTAAATCTACGAGTATCAAGTCAAGCAATATTCGAGACAATGGAAATTCAAACAACAACAACTTACAACCCAACCAGATGACAACAAATGTTATCTCCGTTAAATTTAAATCCGCCGCAATGAGAAACCAAAATTTGAAGGCCAAACATAAAAATAAAGATAAACTCACTACTCAAGTTTTTGGCGATGGATACGGTATGCAGAAAATATACATCAACGAAAGCCTTTCCCTATACACTCGTCAGCTACTTAATGCGGCACGAAAAGTTAAAGTTGCTAAGCGTTTTAAATATTTGTGGGTTAGGGATTCAACAGTATTAATGCGAAAGGTCGAGGGCGAAGCAGTTATTAAAATAAGAAGAAACGAAGATTTATTAAATCTGTAATTTAATTTCTGAAAAAGTTTTTAAATGATTTCTAACACTAATGTTTACAAGTTAAATTGTGATAATTCAAACAACGCTTTTTCTTTGACTTCTTCTCTTGGTATTGTTGAGTCTAACGACAGCTTTAGTGGCACATATAAATGCATCAAATAATCTACCAGATTTAATTTTTCTTACAGAAACATGAATTTGCGATACCGAATCAAGTGATTATTCTCTGCCAAATTACAATCTCTTTGTTTGCTGTAACAACTCATATGCCTCAGGTGGTGTAGCTGTGTTTGCTAAAAGTGATTATTCTTGTACGTCAGCTAGTTTTAATCTCTTAAGTGCCGATATAATAAAACTGGTGGTAACCGTGGATAATGATAGTTATACTATACTTTGTATTTATAGATTTCACGAATATGATCTCCAAAAAAATGTCTTTTTGAATGAATTAGATGAGATGTTGCAAAGTACGAAAGGAAAAAATTTACTTGTGTTAGGTGACATAAACTTGGATATATTAAAAAAAGTGTTCGGACACTAATAATTATTTGTTCCTGTTAGCCTCTCATGGGTTGAAACCGTATGTCAATGAGCCTAAACGTATTTCAGGGAGCACAATGACGTGTATTGATCATGTATTCATTCGCCTCCATAGAAATAACAATTCAACAGTTGATTGTTCAATTCTCGATTATAACATTACTGATCATTGTATGATCAATATTAAAATATCACTGGATATACCTGAAGTCAAATCTGATGGTAAATATATTCCATTTATTATTCGTAAAACCATTGACTTTACAAAACTCACTAAATTGCTTAAGTTTGAATTTTGGGAATCGGTCTATTCCGAAAATGATGCTTCTATAGCATACGACAATTTTGTTATAATATTTTCGCAATATTTTAGGATGTGTGTGAGCGAAACCACCGTAAACAATAAACAGCTCAAACGGTTACAACCATGGGTGTCTATTAGATTGCTCAAAAAGATAAACAAAAAGAATTCGATACGTAAAAAAACTTAAGAAACATCCTTTGAATATTAAACTTGGAAAATTGTATCAAAAAGTATGTTCTGAAGTCAAGAATGATATTAAATTTACGCGTGAAAATTATTATGCTAGTGAGCTTCATAAATGTTCCGGTAATATAAAGGGTGAGTGGGCAACAGTTAATAAAATTTTTAATAAAACCACTAAATTGAACACGATTGTTAAACTTGACATGGATGACGGTATAATTCAAAACCGTGTTGATATTGCGAATAACTTCAATGATTATTTTGTTAATTGTGCTACCAATTGAATACCAACATTGCGTTCTGAAACATGCTCATGTAACAGTTTTGACCTTCTAATTTATGAAATTTGTTAACCTAATAGTTTCTTCTTTGAATCTTTCACTGCAATAGAAATTTATAAAATGATTCAATCTCTTGATAATAAACACTCATGTACTTCTTGATAATATTACTAATAGTCTAATTAAGCAGAATGCTTATTTCATTGTTGATGTTTTAACATATTTATTTAATTTAAGTGTTAATTCTGGCATTTTTCCAGGTAGTTTAATAGCTGCGGAAATTATTCCGATATTTATGAAAGGGAACCGTAAATTGTTGTCCAACTATAGGCCGATTTCTTTACTTCCCACGATTGCAAAATTATTTGAAAAACTCATGAAAAAACGAATATTATCGTTTTTCAATAAAAATAATTTTTTTAGCAATTGTCAGTTCGGGTTTAGAGAGGGTAGGTCTACTGAAGTGGCTTTATTGAAGTTTTGTGAAGTAGTCTATGATGGTTTAAATGCAAATAAAAGTACTGCTGCTATATTTTTAGACATGACAAAAGCGTTTAATATGGTTGACCATCAAATACTTCTGAACAAGCTTCATGCTATTGGTTTTAGAGGGAACACTTTTAAATGGTTTTCAAGTTATTTAATGAATAAAAACCAAACAGTTAAACTGAATGGTATATTTAGCGATGTACGGTTGGTAATTTCAGGCGTTCCTCAAGGCTCCGTTTTAGGTCCCGTTCTATTTTTAATATTCATTAACTCAATTGTTAAACAAAAATTCAATGGTAATGTTACTGCTTTCGCCGACGATTTAGCATTCACTTATACCAATGACAACCATTTTTTAACAAATCTTTATATGAATTACGATCTCCATGTTATGAGGCAATGGTTTACCGTGCACAAGGTACTTGTTAGTGAGAAAACAAAAATGATCTTCTTCAAACTAACTGGATCAACTATTTACGATTGTGATATTTTCTATCATTCAGCAGATTGCTTAAAACATACAATGAGTACCCAAAATTGTGACCGATGTATTATTGCAAACCGAGTAGATTATCCCTGCTCTGTGAAATGTTTTAAAATTGAATCCATAAAAGCCCTAAAATATTTAGGTATAGTTATTGATATGAATCTTAGCTGGAAGGAGCATGTACATAGGGTACAGAATTATATGATATCCGCAATTCGCAAAATTTACCAATTGAAGTCATTTTGTTCCCAGAAAATTCTTATGATGGTGTATCATGGTGTATCGTTCAATCTAAATTGCAGTATGGTATTAATTGTTTGTTGGGGAGGTACGTATTTTGAATACGGTTGAACCAATTTTGTTAGCGCAGAAACATATAATTCGAATAATACGTGGTAAAAATAAGTTAACTAATCATTATTTTGTAATCTTCGTATTCTCTCATTAAGGCATTTATATATTTACAGGGTTCTAAAAATGTTTTTTGTTAGAAGTGGTAATTTATCTATTCGATATTCTTACTGATATAACCTTAGAACGAACATAAAATCTTTTGTTACTGTGCCTAGCCATAACAAACAGCATTTTTTTTTACTTTTACACGGTTTCGGCTCCATCTTTATTTAATTCCTTACCTCAGTTCATTCGGGATTCGAAAAAGTTGTCAACATATCTAAAGAGCATTGTAGATTGGCTATTCGGTATTGATATTTTAAAAATAGAATTTCTCTTTAAACTTATGAAATAATGATTTTAACAGGGTATAATACATTTGTAAATTTAAACTGGATTTTTGTAATTTGAATATTGTGTAGAAATACTTAAATCAAAAAAAGATAATAATAATTAAATTATAGATTAATAACCCCATTACTATTAATTAAATAGATAAATGTTACTTAAAGGATCATTCGCCTCTAGTTGTTTTCGTCTAACTAAAGAATGCATCCTAGTCATCTCTCCCAAAATGTTTTTTTTTGTATTTTATAAAAATGTACAGATTTTTATAACTTTTAAATTGTGTATCTTAAGATTTTATTTGTTACTATAAAAGGAAATTGATGTATATTTTTAAAGTTATTATTGTAAAATTATGAAAATATTTTATGAATTGATGAATAAAATTTAATAATAATAATAATAAATCATAAAAATATATATATATATATATATATATATATATATATATATACATATATATATATATTGTATATATATATATATTTAATATATATATATATATATATATATATATATATATATATATATATATATATATATATATATATATATATATATATATATATATACATATATATATATATATATATATATATATATATATATATATATATATACAATATATATATATATATACAATATATATATATATATATATATATATATATATATATATATATATATATATATATATATATATATATATATATATATATATATATATATATATATATATATATATATATATATATATAGATATATATAGATATATATATATATATATATATATATATATTATATATATATATATATATATATATATATATATATATATATATATATATATATATTTCAATGTAGCCCGGGCCAAAAATATTTATCGGAGCCCACATGTCATATTTTTTTTAAAATTTCTAATTTTCTGTAATTTAGTCTTGTTAATATTTCAGATATAACAATAATTTTTAATTTACTGATATATTATTTAATATATTTTAGTACACAATAAATAATTGTAAACACAATTTAATTTAATTTAATATGTATTTTTATTTTATTTTAATTAAATTTATTTAATTGACTTAATTTTATTTAATTAACATTTTTTTTATTTATTTATTTTTTGACCATTTTAATTTTTTTTATATCACCGCGCGATGTGGCCGGCAAGTCGCCGTTTTGAAGATCGAGAGCAGACTGAATTATTTAATTTTTATTTTGTTTTGTGTTGTGTGTCTTTCGTGTTCGTTTCGTTTGGTTTTGAACAAGCCGGTCAGCGGTTGGTTGTTGTATGTCATGTGACGAGCCCAATGTGCTGGTACAGGTGGTACCCAATGTGCGGCGAGCTCGTGTTGGCGCCGGATGGATAGTAGTGGTGCATTGGGTGGACCGCTACAGGACTCCCCCACAAGTGATTTTCCCCTCCCTGTGAAACATGGTTGGTTTCGGTCTGTTGGTGCGTTCGGGACTGATGTTTGATCAGTCGAACTATGATGGCGATCGCTTGATTGAAGTGATCTTATCCCGTAAGATACTAATCAAGGCGATGTGCCGCAACAGAGAGAAGGGAGGAGAATGAGGTCAGTCGATGCCTGTGTCATAGCAAGCAGCGGTGAAGAAGAGCGTCGAGGAACACAGCAGATAGGTTGGGAGCAGGGTGCTTCGACCATGTACCTGGTGTGTAACTCTAATCTCTACTCACTGAGTGCTGTGCCGCGGACAGAGCTGTTTTAAGATGTCCGGTGAGATGACAAGTGGAGGCAGAGTAGTGCGTCTATCGAGTTTCCATGTAGGCAAAGCTGTGACATGCCAGACAAGAAAATGAATTCTGAAGTCTGGAGTCGATGGGCTTTGGGGCCAGCCAAGAGATGTTGGCTGTGGCCGCTTTGAGGCCAGTCTTGGCCTTGACTGTGGCCGGTTGAAGGTGGGACAGTCGATGTGAGTCTCGACTGTGTCCCAGTGACATGGACAATTTATACGGCGGCAGTCGAGGTGAGTTTCGACTGTGGCCGTATAAAAGGCAGTGGGGGGTGCGGTTGGGAATGGCTGTGTGGTCGTTTTGCTATACGACCATTGGAACGAGCCATTTAAATGAAAAACACAAAACAAAATAAATTTATTGAATTTAAAAAGTTTTGAAAAATTAAAAAAAAAAAATGAACCCGGAATAGAAAAAAAAATGGTGGAAAATTTACATATGATGTTGATGTTGCTTCTTCTGTTGTTGGTTTTGGCGGTGGCAGTTATGGTGTTGATGATGAAGACGGCAGTGATGGTCGTTATGGAGCTGTCTGACTCCATTTTGTGTCTGCAATGTTTGTGTAACTCCCGTTGTTTCGCTGTTGCACCATGTTATTCTGCTGATGAAAGCGAGGTAGTGATGCTATGGCAATGACATTACTACTGGCTGGTGCAATAACTGTGGTGTGACTCCGTGTATGTGTAAATGTGTCTGTGTGTATACAATTTTTCCAAAAAAAAATTTTTTGCCCGTCGAATTGGTCGATGCCGATATGGGTGGCGGCCATACACATATGTAAAAAATAAAATAAAAATATTTATTTATATATTTCTACGTATACGTTGATGCCAAAAATAAATATTTTCTTTTATAAAAGGTGATACGTACCATTTACCTGGTACGGTTTCGTACCAGATGTCCACAATTCTAACACAAAAAAAATAAGAAAAAAAATAACTAAAATGGTTGCCTGAGTCGAGCCGATCCATGTGGCGTGTTCTTTTTCCGTAAATACGGACGTCGGTGGTCACCAATTTAGTACACAATAAATAATTGTAAACACAATTTAATTTAATTTAATATGTATTTTTATTTTATTTTAATTAAATTTATTTAATTGACTTAATTTTATTTAATTAACATTTTTTTATTTATTTATTTTTTGACCATTTTAATTTTTTTTATATCACCGCGCGATGTGGGCGGCAACTCGCCGTTTTGAAGATCGAGAGCAAACTGAATTATTTAATTTTTATTTTGTGTTGTGTGTCTTTCGTGTTCGTTTCGTTTGGTTTTGAACAAGCCGGTCAGCGGTTGGTTGTTGTATGTCATGTGACGAGGCCAATGTGCTGGTACAGGTGGCACCCAATGTGCGGCGAGCTCGTGTTGGCGCCGGATGGATAGTAGTAGTGCATTGGGTGGACCGCTACAATATAATAATTTATTTACTTTTAATTAGATTAAAAATGCTTTTAGAATTACTAAATTCATTCTTTAATGATTTTTGAAAAATCAACCTATCGCTCATAGTCACAATTTAATCTGAACCTACAGAAAGCGGTAGGCTCAAAAATATTCTTAGAATATTTGTTAATTTTGGAAATACCTGCATTAAATTTCCCTCAAATATATTTTGCGGCAAGTTTTCAGGTGATGGATCTATGTTAAAATTTGTTCTGTAAATATTATGTAATTATTTCTATAGAATTTGTTTTTTTTTTGAGTATTTGCCAACAATCCATCCTTTGAAGATTTTACCTCCTCCTCAGAAAGAAATTCAAACATCCAAATAATTTAAAATAAATTACAATTTTGATTCAATGACTGAAATAGAGCGATTCCATTTATTACAGAATCAATAATACAGAAGAAAACATTGATAGCGTTCCTCAGCATCGCACTGCGTTTGTTTCTATTTCTATTGCCTTTAAAAGTATTTTATCCCAGTCCTTCCGATATTTGCGAATTTGTGGCAGGGTTGGGTTGAATTTAAAGTTGCATTTCTCTAGATTTACATGTGTTTATTGTGATAAAATCTGTGGGGTAGAATGGTTTAAAATTTCAAATGGTTTGCGACTTCGATTCGTGCAGACCATCTTGTTGTCGATATGGAATGGCTTCCTTACACGTTCCACACTGTCTACTCCTACCAAATTCAGTATGTGATTAGCTTGGAAAAATACAGTTAACAGGATTATGTTTTAGTAGAACTACTTGTACACCATTATGCCGTCCTGCCATATTCGCACCGTTATCATAAGATTGTCCATTATAAGATGCATGGTATCATTTCAGAAGGGTCAATATTTAGGGCGATTTCAATATCTAAATTTGTTTAAGATAAATTTAGATCATCGTGTTCGCTTCCTAGATCGACTGTTTCTGCATAATATATTTCACATATTTCTGGCTGCGTTCAAATATGATCCAGTTTTCCCACAGTGATAAACTCTTTATTGGAAACTGCGATTATATTTACAAAATTTGTTTCTAAAGAACTATTTGACATCAAACCATCTTCAACACTTTTACTATAACATTCTTTAGCGTTCACAAATAAATTATAAATTTATATAGTTTAATAAATTTTATAATTATTTAATTTAACTCAATTAATTTTAACAAAAATTTCAAGTTATTGTTTTTCACCACCATTTTGTTCAGATAAATTTACCACCGCGCGATTTGGTCGGCATGTCACCGTGTTAATGAACATATGACAATTTGAAACATATTGTGGTTGTAGCGTGAATTGGGTGAACCGTTACAATTCGTTCTATTTTGACCTGTTAAAGAATGATGAAATCCACGATAAACATTGTCGCTTTTTTCCCCGTTTTTTTTATTTACAAACTATTAAGGGGACATTACACCTTCAAATTTTAAAAAATGAAATTTTTTCAAACATTTTTTTTTAATGGAATAAAAAGAGATATCTTAATGAAACTTTCCATGGACATTTTATTTAAGTCAAAGCATACACAAAAAATTTTTTTAGATTTTTTTCCGCCCCTTGTCGTCTGCTACGGTCATTTTCCAAAAAGACCTAAAATTCGCGGCGTGCATCAGAACTGCTCTCAGAAACGTCTGAAAAAAAAAAACGGGGTTTTATTCAGCATTAAATCGCCCTTGGAATGAACTAAAAGGAAGAAAATGGTCTAAAAAATAACAAAATGGCGGCATTTGTTCGAAAATGGAGCTTTTTTGCCCCCTGCAATTTGTTGTAACTCAAAAAATTGAAAGCCGATTTTCCCTTCCGTAGTTCATTCTGAGCAGAAATATGTGTAGATCAACGTGTTAAAATTTTAGAACGATTGGATAAGTAGTTTTTTCTCAATCTTGCACGCCAACGTGAAAAACGTCATTTCGAGATAATAGAGTTTAATAGCCGATTTAGACGTACCAACATTTGTTTCCAACATTTTTTTTTTGTTGGCACTTAGAGCTACACGCAATACAAAAAAATGTACACGCGATAAAAAGAGAAAAGTATACAACAAAAATTTCGTCATACCATAATTTTTTGGCGCTATAAAATCAACGATATAATTTTTGATAAATACGGCGGCGATACTAGTTTATTTGGCAAAATTATGGGTTTTCCGCGTGAAAAGAAAAATTTTCGAACGTAAATTTTATTTTATTACTAAAATTTTTAAAAAATAAAATAAAACGCTATAAAAATTTCTCAAATCGCCATTTTTATTGTGTTTGTTGTTGTTTGTTACTATAAAATATACTCGGGTCGAGTATATTTTATAGTCAAATTTATTTTTATAGTAACATTGTTGGATAAAAAAGAAAACAAAAAATCCAACAAAATTTTGTTTGATTATATTTTTGTTCTTGTCTTACAAACGAAAATCGTAATATGTATACTAATATCTTCATTTTTTGTTGGGAAAAAAATGTTGGTACGTCTAAATCGGTTATAAAGTACAACGAAGTAGACCAAAACCGTAGAAAAAAGACTTTGACGCGCTCCGTAATAAATACAATAAAAATTTTTTTGTTGACATTTTCATGTTTATATTGTTAAAATCCTGTTCTAAAACGTTCATTCTAACATATTCGATCATAAAAAAAATTTCGATTTTTTAAAAATCTGAAGGTGTAATGTCCCCTTAATGCATTTGAAATCTAAATGTTGAAAATCAAAGTGTCAAAATTATTTGGTGTTTCCCTGACACTGTATTTTATATAAACAAAATGCCATAAACAAGTATTAAATTATTTAAAAAGATGTCGCTATGGTACACATAAAATATGTACACATAAAATATTAGGCTTCTTTAAAAATTAAAATTGGTATCTGTTTTCGCGAGAAAATTATTCGCTTGGCCAATAGAATTTATTGGACTAATTTATTAATTTAATTATTTATTAGATTACAACAACAAAAAATTATGTTGGTTAAGTTATATAATTTATTGAATATTTTATCAAATTTCGTAAAATATTTGAGAAATGTTATAAGATTTTATTCATTAAATAAATATTATATATTTTATAATGATTAATAAGATTTTTATTTATTGAAAATGTCGCAAATATGTTTTGTATACTCACAGATGTTATTCGTTTGATGTTCGATCGCAAAGTGAAAAAGAATTTTTTTGTTTTTATTTTGCAAGCTATGTGCCATAAACAAATTCAACGATACAAATTGAAAATGGGTTTTGCCCTTGTTTATGGCACAATGCAGAATGACAATGCAGAATGATATTAAATGCATATTACGATAATGCAGGAATTGCGTAATTTTGCTTGACATTTCATTGCTTGCGAATTAAAATTTAAATTATTTTTAAATTAGGTTAAGCAAAAGCATTCTGGCCCAAAACATAAATTAAATTTTAAAATGTGTATCCGAGACGAAAAACATAAGTAGATATGTACATATTTGCGATAATTTTACAGTGAATTTAATACATTTTTTTTTTAAATTACATGATTCAATTCTTTGATTGTTATGTAAACATAATTTGACCTTGACATTCAGATAAAGTAAGTATATAATTCAATAATGTAAATATGTCAAAAGGATTAAAATTAATTTTATTTTTCGGTTGTACACACGAAAAATAAATGAAACAAAAGTCGTGTTTTTTTATTCGCTCCGGATAGCAGCTGCTATCGAGAGCCGTCATTTTTATACGCCTAAATTTAAATTTGACGCGCTATTTATTGGTAAACTAAACTTATTTAACATCAAACTATCATTTTTAATTCAATTGTTTACCAAAAATTTCAAAATAAAAGATATTTGGCTCTACCTATTTGTACGGAGCGCTATCGGGAGCCATTTTTTATATGACGGCTCGATAGCAGCTATCCGGAGCGAATAAAAAAACGCTACAAAATTGTTTTAATTATTTTGTATATAAATAAAGTGAACGTATTCTTACAGAATGTAGTTTTATTGTTGTTGTGTTGGATTCTGGTGTTGTGTTTGTGTTTTATCGTCTTCATCGTCTATTGGTAATGAAATTATTTTCACCAATGGCCTAGTGAATTCTCCTCGTTTTGATTTGACAGTGACAACACGAACTAAGTTGTCCGATCCCGGATGCAATTAAGTAATACGCCCGAGTATAAGGTAGATAGAAATTAGTTCAAGCGAGCCCGTAAAAGCGAGGGCCCGGGCCACATAGCCCTCCTAGGCCTCCCTCTACCTGGCCCTGAATATATATATATATATATATATATATATATATATATATATATATATATATATATATATATATATATATATATATATATAAATATATATATATATATAAATATATATATATATATATATATATATATATATATATATATATATATATATATATATATATATATATATATATATATATATATATATATGTATATATATATATATATATATGTATATGTTCTGGGAATATTAGTATTAGGTTCATAGCAGATATTGTGATGGAAGCTTTACTGGACAGAATACTGAGATCTATCAGTATCAATATTTTGTTTGTCAAGAAATATGTTGACGATCTGTTACTATGTGTACCTGAGGATAAGGTTAATGATATATTGGCGGAATTTAATAATAATTACTTTGATTTGAAATTTACTTTAGAAGTGGAAACGGATAATAAATTACCATTTTTGGATACCTTACTGATTCGCAAAGATAATGGAAAAATTGATACAGTTTGGTACGCGAAAAATTTATCATCAGGTCGAATTCTAAATTTTAATAGTTTTCATCCATCTAGTCAAATTAAAAATACAGCCTTTGGTTTTATAAATCGTGTCAAAAAATTAACAACAGATACAACAGTGGATACTGACAATATGATTAAGAATTATCTGATTAATAATAAATACCCTAAATATCTAATTAACAAATTGATTAATCGTTATAATCAAATCAATCGCAGTCCAAGTTCTATTGGTAACAATTCCATTAGTACTAACAGTAACAATAATATTTTGAATCTCTCGATTTCTTCCAACCAGACTCTGATCTACCGGCCGATTGTCTATGTCAAAGGTCTAAGTGAACACATTTCGAAAACTTTACGTAGTTTTAACATAAATTGTCGAATCACATTTTCGGCTGCAAATCCACTTAAGAAAATGTTTAGTCAACTCAAAGATGGTACACCAGTATTATCCCATTCTAATTTAATATATATGATCCCTTGTAGCCACTGTAATCTCAGATATATTGGCACTACTAAACAGCTGTTAAAAAATCGAGTAAGTCAACATAAATCTGACACAAAAATGCCGATAAGAAATCCTCAGGCCACGACTTTGTGTCAACATTCACACGATTCTGGGCATAAGTTTAGTTTTGCTCAAGTGGAGATTTTGGAATTTGAAAAAATCTATAAGAATCGTTTGTTTTTAGAAATGGCCCACATTCTCGGTAATCAGGATATAGTAGTCAACAAGAAGAGCGATACTAATGATCTGAGCAAAATTTATTGTGGTATTATTGACTCAATTTTTAAACTGTAGTTTGAAACCCTTAGTATTTGAATTCCAAATTCTCAATACAGGGCTGGGATGTTCTAACATCACTATTTTCGATATTCGATACGCTTTATGTCTCTTTTTTCAAGAACAAAATCGCATTATCTTTCACAATTATTGTCTAAGTATTTTCGATTCAGCCTGCTATTTCTTCATCACTTTATCACAACAAAAATTTTTTGTGATACTTTGTCGATTATGTTGAAAAAGGATAGCAAAGAAATTTATTCTAATAGGCTGAGATCGCAATAGATGAGCGTAATTGAGGAAGCGAAATAATGGGCAACTTTGTTCATGAAAAAAGAGACATAAAGCGTATCGAATATCGAAAATAGTGATGTTAGAACATCCCAGCCCAGGAGTACTATTTTGATTATAGTTGACCAGAAAAGTTTCAACGATTAATTGTTTTTGAGGGTTTTGGGTTATGTGGAAAATATTTTTGAACGCTGTACACTTATAAAAGGAAAAAAATTTTGAAACCTTGTTTCTTTTTTCTATATACCTTTGATGGTATATTTAGAGTTTTATAAAATCTTTTTATTATCATTAAACGGTATGTGAATTAACCATTAACTAAATTCACTGTAATATATATAAAAATTAATAATGTACATATTGGTTCCATAATAAATAGACCTGAAGAAGATAAGATACTTATCGAAACGTCGGAGTAAGTGAAATCGTTTTATTTTGTGGCTGTAAACCCAAAGAAGTGACTGATTTCTATGAAATGCACGGAAATAATTATGGAATCTAAAGACCAACGTTTAACTGTCGAATCGAACAACAGTCGCTGTAGAATATAATCTCCTATTAAAATTGAATTTTTTGTGAAATTTAGGTTAGGTTCCATAAAATTATTTTACGCATAGGTTAGTTGAAATTTCCATTCAGTATAAGGTAGATTGAAATCGCCAAGTACAAGAACAAGACCTGACGGTTCTGCAGGGTTGGAAATCTGTCCAATCGCATTACAACCTTTAGCATGCAGCTCGCTTCCGAATAGCGGTGGGATATAGGCAATATATATGTATGTAGATAATTTGTCTTCTTGCCATAGCTATTTTAATATAAACTAGTACATGTTCAACGGAAGTTGAAGATAATTCTTTAAGCCTATAGAAATAGGCTTCCTCCCAACCCAAATGAATCGACTTTACGATATAAATATTAACACTCATAACGTAAAAAGAGAAAAACGAAATAAATCAAAATTGGATTTGTAAAATAACAATTCTTAGCCTTCAACCACTTTGTAATTTAGCTTAAGCTTCTAAAGTTTTGATAAATTTAATTTGTTCCGCCCAATATACATAATATGTACTTCAATATGAATACAAATATACATATGTACATACCTACTATAGTTATAATCAAGTTATCAAAAATCTGTATACGAATAGTAAAAATAACCAATAATTAAATTAAAAACGTACAAAAAACAAATTGGATTACAACAAAATATCAAGAGAATTGATTTGTACAAAAAAAAAATATCAAATATTTATTTTTATGTAATATTGGAATTTTAGATTAAAATTTAATAAACGAAATAAATTACTAAATGTAGGGCGAGCTCATCATCTATATAAATATAGTGGTTGTTACATTTTCAATATTTTGTAATTTGGTTTTTTATCTAAATTTATTACTACGCGATTTTGTTTGATAACAAAAAATATTAATTCCTTATAGTTTCTAAAAATAAAATCAAGAATCTATCATACTCATCAATATTTTGATTTGTTTTGTGAAAAAAGAACAAATTGAGTTTACGGTTATAACGATCAAATGAGGACCGAGATTTAAAATTTTGCTAAATTAACAATTCGTAACGAATATTCCGATGGAACCAACGTGGTGAATCCAACTATTTTAATGATACATTTTTTCTCAAGAAAGTTTAGATAGTATCTATGATGAAGGTGATAAATTGAAATTTTACGTACTCACAGGTAACATAAAAACATACCGGATATAATATTCTACCGCTGCCATATCAGCTCTACCACCACACAATGTATGGAAAAACATCCATTTTGGACTTATACCTACAAGGCCGAAACGTTGCTGAAATTACAGCGCATAAAAAAAAAATTTTATTATTTGTAACGTTTTGAATTTTTTTCTGGAATGCACAAAAATTGTACAGTTCATATCCTTTCAATTTTTTCTTTTTATTCAATTTCCAATACCAGTAAAGAGCAAGTATAAAAATTTCAGATGGCATAGAAAAGTTTTTTTGTTTCTATCTCTGTAATCTTTTCTGGGACTCAAGCAGTGTTACCATATTGTAAGTTTAAACTTAATTTGCAAGTTTTTTTGTAGCCAAAAAGTTTTTAAGTTTTTTTCAAAAAAATTAAGTTTTTTTTTATTGAATTCCAAATAATCAGTTTTTATAGAATTATTTTAAAAAACATAATAATAAATCAGTTTTTACATAGAAAAATAAAATTTTTGAACTGTTATACGATTTAGCCAATTATGCTTGCGCGGCATTACCGAAATTCGTAGAAGCTACAGCTAGGGCAATTTATAATTTCATTCAGAATAGTCCGAAACGCATACACCTATTTGCAAGCCTTCAAATTCTTTTGAATAACAAACCGAAAAAAATCCTCCATCCGGCCCAAACTAGGTGGTTGTCGCTGGAAGCGACGGTCAATCAGATACTAAGTCGATTAGATGTCTTAAAATTGTTTTTTGTACATGAAGATCTCGAGAAATATGAGTCCACGGATGAAATCATTGAAAATATCTTAAACCCTTTGTTTGAGTTGTACCTAAAGTTTCTAAAGTATATATTAAATGATTTAAATAAACTCAATCGACTTTTTCAAAGCGAGTCGCCACAGGTGCACCGTTTAAATTGTGACGTTAAACGTCTTTACACGAAAATTCTGGAGTATTTTATAAAAGATCAATTTGTCGAAGAAGTGGCTTACAAAAAGATTTGTTTAGATAATGGAGAAGTACTAAAAGACATAAACGAAATATACCTTGGTGCAGATGTTGCATCTTCATTGTGCGTTTTGAACAATTCGCAACAATACGAATTTCGAAAAAATTGCCAACAATTTTTGATTGAACTTTGTAACCAGCTCTTAAAGAGGTTCGACTTTAACAACCAACTCTTGGTCGTTATTAATTCTATATCCCCAGGTAGTGTTATAAATCGGGAAAATGGTACGATTTCGAATTTGTGCAAGATGTTTCCAAATTTGGTAGCTTCAAATGAGTACTAAGATATAGATGACGAATGGCGTGAAATATGGAGGATAGATTTCCATAATTATTTACTAAGTGAGCATGACGACATAGAATTATTTTGGACTAATATATTTTTAATTAAACGTGGTGATGGAACTACAGCTTTTCCATAATTGCAAAAGCTCATAATGACACTTTTAACCATTCCCATTTCAACCGCGAATGTAGAAAGAATATTTTCTCAAATTAATCTCAATAAAAATAAAGTAAGGAATAAATTAGATGAAACCACTTTAAGTGGTATTCTGTTATCAAAAGATTATATGTCGAAACGAGGTAATACTTGTGTTAGTTTTGAACACAAACCAGAAATGATAAAATTATTCAGATGCACCATGTATGAAAAATAGAAAATGACGAATTCTCGAATCAAAATCTTGAATTTTGACAATTTTTTTAATTTTGTGATATTATTTAACTGAAATGTAATTATAAAGGCTGAATTTGTGATAAAATAAATAAAAAGTTTGTTTCTTGGAAATTAAGTTTTTTTTTGGTCACATTTAAGTTTTTTTTTTGGGTCGGTCTGGTAACACTGGACTCAAGGCACTCCCAACTCTTTCGCAGTTCCCTTTTAAAGTTCTACCTTACACAGTAGCCAAATCGACGACGTACGTCTACAACGACATATGTACATTTCATTGTTTCATGTCAGCCTATAGTACTGACATGGGGATCATAGTTGTGTTCATCCTTATCACCGATCGCACATAGAAGCTTATTTTTAGTGAATCGAAAGTAACTTTTTTTCTTGCACCCAATAACAGACAATATTTTAATAAAATAAATTTAATTATCATAATCGAATTAGTGCATACGTTAGTGTGTACGAGTGATGTAGTAGTTTTATAATTAAATTATCTGTCGAATTTTTTGCAACTCGTATCTGAATCTCAATATTTGCTCTCATAGCTAATTTCATCCTCGGAATCTCTTTCATATGAAACACCATAATTTCCTTGCGAAATATTAAGTGGACTGTTAGAATAAACAAATATTTATTTTAAACTATCCGTTTTTTAAAATTGCAAAGCTTATTTCCATTAAAAACAATTTCATTTATATGTGGTCAAAGTGACGCTGGTATAATAGATGAGAGTATTTCATCCTTTTTGGTCAAATTAGTAACTCTCTCCAAATGGGTCCTTCTAGTGGCTAAGATTCTCGTCTCCAAAATTTTTTCGGTTTCAAATTGCGGTGCTGTTTTAAATTGTGGTATATTAAGAGCAACATTCTTGGTTTCCAATAAATCAGATATATTGAATCCTCGATCAGCCAAAATAATATCGTCGGAATTGAGATGATTTAAAAATCAACTATCTTCAATAATGAATCTCATCAGATTTTGAACCTCCGTATACTTTTGAGCAGAATGTCAAAAGTCCTTTCTCGTCGATTGCCACATGAAATTGAAAAGTATTATGATTTTTATAGTTAGAAAATAACTCTTGATTGACGTTTGGATCCCTGTGTATGATTTTGATTTTTTTTAATAAACGCGTATATCAGTTTTTTCCAATATTGAAATATTTCGAAAACTATTTGCGTGCGAAGATTATAAAGCTTTGCAATCAATACAAAATCGATTCCTCGAATACAACTTAATACTTTTGTTAATATGTACTGTCTAAACGATTTCGTCCAAAACCAATCCAATAAAATATTCAACGGAATTTCGTGATATGTTGCCGTTTGTGTACAGTTGTCTACATAATGGGCGGTTAAACTCTAAACATCCGAATTTTCTTCTATTGATGAATTTGATAATGATGAATCTGATTGCGGTATCTGAAATAAACATAAGTAAATATATATTTTAACTACTTATTAAAGTAAATAATGATTTCTATGGGTTTAGAGTAGAAATTGGCATGTTTATCTAAAATTACTTTAATTGTTTATTCAATTAATTATGAAAACTATTGATAAACCCTAAATTCTGTTGCCACAACATCAACAGTCTCACTACTCCTGGCTAAAACATTTTCTGGTATTGGTGCTGCCGGTAATTTTTTTCGTAAACGAATTTTAAACGTTGGACTTCGACTATAAATTAGTATTATGTTATTCATTACGTCAATAAGATTGAACATAATCTGATTATACTCGTGAAATTTAGTTACGCCCATTTTGTACGATGTATAGGCATTTTAAAAGATAAGATTTGATTTAGAATTTATTAAATTTTTTTTATAAATACACAGTATTCTATAGCTTTACAGCAATTACGTTAGTGAAACCTAGCAGCACCAGAGGTAACTAGTACAGCGAAAAATTGGGGTTTCCTTGTAATAGATGGTAGCTCTGGCGGTTAAATAAATTTTGACAGTGCGACATAATGTATACAATGGAAGAAGACAAAAAGTCAAAACAATCTAGCATGCTTTGCAAAATCAAAATAACAATAGAAATCGGATTCAAAATTGAATAGAGGCAGAACCATCTTGATGTAAATAGAGCCGCCATGTAAAAAATGAACTTAAAATAAGGGACATAGAAAATAAGCGATTTCGATTGACGATAAGTCATGAATAAAAAATTAAACCCAGTAAAATTTTTTCTGAAATCGCTAAAAACAACTCAATGTCTTACCCATTTAAAACACAGGTTCTCAAATTTTTCTATTTTCCAGCAATAATCAAAAGAAAATAAGGGAAATTAAATTACAAAACATTCTACAACAATAATGTGACGGTGACACCTGGTGAGTAATAGAATAAATTAAATTAATAGCTCAATGTTTAACTGTGCTAAAATGGAATTTTCCATGATAAAATTGTTCTAAATGTTTCTACGCTATTCTAACTGGAAAAGTCATGAGCTTTATAGAAGTTTGATTTGTGGATATAAAAAGGCGAACGAAGTCGAATTGGATTAGTAGTATTTGGTAAGCGATAGTGTGAAGATTAAAAAGAAATTAAAAAGTGATTTAAAAAGTGTTTAGTGGAAATAAAAATTATAAGTGTACAGTAAAATTTGAGAATAATTAATATAAAGTGATTTTGTGAATTTTTATTAATAAACTGTGTTTAAATAATTCTTGTGTTAAATAAATAAATTCGTTAGTGATAACCCAAGTAACAATTTGGTGATGTCAAAACGTTGTGCCATCTAAAATTCACAGCAATTTAGTTATAATAATTTGTTAAAAAATAACCAAAAACGTCAGTTTGTTGGTTTGTCGACGTAATAGCAGCAAAAATGGTAATCGTAGTTTGCTTGCCGATATGTTATAGCAACGTCAAATAGCAAACTCGTAATAAATGGTAAATTACTTTTGAGACAGCAGTTTGATTTATTTAAAAATGTAGGTTCCCAAATAGCAAAAAAATTATATTTACAGTTTCGCTGTGCTTCACGCAAAATAGTTACATAAGAAAAATTAATGTTTTTGCAGCAAACACGTAGTTAAGGGAATCGGTTTCGAAATAGCAAAACAGTCAGAAATAACTAAAGAGCTATTATTTTGGAAATTATTGTAACAATAACAATTTGTTGCTTAATGATTGGTAAAAACATATTTCTATAATTGCATCTACAATAAAAATGTCATAAATATTTTATAAAATATTGACAGGGAAAATATGATTTTGCTTGTTATTTTTAATCGTAAAAATACACGGGAATTAAATTTCATCGACCAGTTTGAAATAGTAGGTCAGAAAAGAAAAACGCGACTTAAAAATATTTGAAATTAATAATAAAATTAAAATCAAAAAATTTTTGGAAAAATTTATTTTTCCTGAAAAATAGATCCAAATCTGTTAAAAAGCTTCTGGTAATCAACCAAAAGCTGAAGATTGGCGTTTTTTTAATATTTGCATGTGATAAAGTTGTTTTTATCGAACTTATTTAACCAGATAAATGATGCAGCTATTTTTATGAGAAGAAAAACTAAATTAAAAACTGGTTTTAATATATGTAACAGCTAAATAGCATAATAGATAACCATTTTAACTATTTGTCCTAAATTAAATGTTATTACAGCTAAAGTGTCTTACAAACTTACGAAAAAGTAACCAAAATATATTAAATGTTTTAAGTAACTAATTATCTTTTGAATGAGAAAATCACTGATCATAAAACATTATTGTTTTGTGTTAAGCGTTTTAGCTGTTGGACTTTGCATGGAATATTATTTACTTTAACCCTCTAGCAGGCAATTTTTTCTGACTAGGAGAATTACGGTAGGGTAATTTTAATGTGAAAAAATCAAAAATTAGTTCTAAAATTGTCTCAGATTAAAATTACTAACATATTACTACATTAACAAAGATTATATAATACAAACACATCACTAATTGAAATTCTAATCCTCGGTTGAACTGTAGAAGCACCAAGGGCATACAAGGGTCTGTTGTGCCTTTCAGCAAAGCTAAGCTATTCAATGTGAGATAATTTTGTTTATACATATCTCTCAATTGCAAATGAAGCCTTTTAAAACTTATTAGCACACTTGCGTTAAATCAAGCGAGATACGTTTTCCTGTTCTGAGCAATGTAAACTATTTTACTATTGCCTCGCTATGTCAGCTATCATCGCTCACACGACGTATCAATGTTTTCTACATTTTACATTCTTAGCTCTTTGCACTCGAAGTACTCCTCCCAAGTACTGTTAACATTTGGCGTTATACTCGAAGAGTGCCTCTCTCTGATTTCTACGACAAGAAAAACAAGACACTAATAATATTTCTTGTACACTTGGACATTGTGACGCGACAATTAAATATTTGTCTGCTCAATTTTGTTCACATAAATATTTAACTGTAGTGTTTAAATTACGCAAATAATAACCGTTAACGCACATACACCTATAATATTTTTAACAGCAAATAATAATTTTCTATTTATTATTCATGTTTTCTGCGCTCCGTCTAAAAGCGGAAATACCTGCTAGAGGGTTAACAACATTGTGTTAGTTATAAATTTACAGATAGTACACATTTAGATTCTGCGGTGTGTTAAGTAGTTTTGCTGTAAGTTAAACAATTTTGCTTTGAGTTAAGCAGTTTTCCTTTTTTATCCACGTTAAGTTTGCTCATATAAATTTCGCTGTGTGTTAAGCAGTTTCGTTGTTAGATACGTAATTTTGCTTTGAGTTAATTACTTTTTCCAAACCAATTGGCATATCAAGTTGGATTTCTGTAGTTTGTTATTCAACATTATTGTCAGATTAATGCGGTAATTACTAAAACAGTACATTTTATCTTTAATAATGGTAAATGTTTGCCATGATATCATTTTTTCTAGTGATTTTAAGTTTATTTAATATTTTAAGAGTATTATTTAATAGATTTGTTATGATTATTAGGTTTTCTGTGTTCTCGAAACTGTAAGCAAGAAGGAATTGTTTGTGTGTCCGGCGTGCTGGTGAAGGAGACGACAATTATGGTATGGTTCATTATCCACCGGACACCAAAGAGTTCCTCAAAATATTAAGGGTTACGGAGCAAAAAGCCGATAATTCATGGTGCTTAGAACCGGCACGCGTGCTTGCCAAATATTCGTAGTATCAGCTGGCAGTACAGGGTATGCAAAGGTTAGCAGAACGAGCCACTTCCGAAGAGCAAGTAAAGCAAATTATTTTGTTAATTTTTTAATGAATTTTTTTTTTAAATTAACATATATCAAATATTCCTTCGGTGCAAGCTGTAATCGATAGTCGCAGAAAAACAAAGGACAAACCACCAAATCTTACTGTTACGTTACTTATTGTTAGAGCATTTGGCAAGACTCATCACTATTTACAATTATAATAAATTAATAAATATATAAAATTATAAATAATTATATAAATGTTTGTTCGCTATTATATTCGACTTATTTGATTTTATGTCATAAAGCGCAAAACTCTGCCGCACAGCATATTGGATTTTTGTATCCATAAATAATCATGGCCGAAAAAACCCTTTTCCACCTCCAAAATTACTTAATAAATTTCTATTAGACTTGTTTTCTAACTATTTTGTTATTTTAACAGTAATTTTGATTAAATGCAAATATGTTTGAAAATTACACAAAAAAAAAAAAATAAAGTATTATAGCTGTCATATTTGTTTAGTTGACTACCACTCTTTTGCTTTATGGCGTATAACAAAATCCCTGCTGGAATGTCTTATATACCTACTTTAGCTTATAGGCCTTTTTTTCACTGCCACAACAATTTAAAAACTTATTGAATATCTATTTAACATTTATAACTAATTTGTCTATTTTTTCTGATTTCATGACGTTGTAACAGCTTTGTTTTTGCTGTCTAGGACAATTTACCTATCAAATTGTTACTTGGGAAATTAAATTGATTTTGTATTCACAATCCAGTGATACGAACCTTAATTCACAAGGCAAAAACGTAACAATAATGTTACGTTTTTGCCTTGTCAGTCAAGGTTCGTATCACTGGATTGTGAATAATACAAAATCAATTTAATTTATCACCAACGAATTTATTTATTTCACACAAAAATTATTACAACACAGTTTATTAATAAAAATTCACAAAATCACTTTGTATAAATTATTCTCGAATTTTACTGTACACTTATAATTTTTATTTCGGTCAATTTTACTATTCACGTTTACTTTTTATTTCCGCTAAAACACTTTTTAATTCCTTTTTAATCTTCACACTGTCGCTTACCAAATACTTCTAATAATCTTACAAGTTTCCTCTTTCGCGTTCCAAATACTAATAATCCAATTCGACTTCTTTCGCCTTTTTATATACATAAACCAAACTTCTAGAAAGCTCATGATTGTTCTAGTTAGAATAGTGTAGAAACATTATGTAACAATTTTTATAATGGAAAATTCCATTTTAGTACAGTTAAACATTGAGCTATTGATTTAACCTCTTCTATTACACACTAGGTGTCACCGTCACAATAAGGTTACCGTTACGTTTTTGCCTTGTCAATTAAGGTTCGTATTACTGGATTGTGAATAATACAAAATCAATTTAATTGATCTCCAACGAATTTATTTATTTCACAAAATTTATTACAACACAGTTTATCAATAAAAATTCACAAAATCACTTTATATAAATTATTCTCAAATTTTACTGTTCACTTATAATTTTTATTTCGCACTACAACACTTTTTAAATCACGTTTTAATTACTTTTTAATCTTCACACTGTCGCTTTCCAAATACTACTAATCCAATTACGACTTCGTACGCCTTTTTATATATACAAACCAAACTTCTAGAAAGCTCATGATTTTTCTAGTTAGAATAGTGTAGAACAATTGTATCATGGAAAATTCCATTTTAGTACAGTTAAACGTTGAGCTATTGATTTAACCTCTTCTATTACACTCTAGGTGTCACCGTCACAATAAGGTTACCGTTACGTTTTTGCCTTGTCAATTAAGGTTCGTATCACTGGATTGTGAATAATACAAAATCAATTTAATTTATCACCAACGAATTTATTTATTTCACACAAGAATTATTACAACACAGTTTATTAATAAAAATTCACAAAATCACTTTATATAAATTATTCTCAAATTTTTACTGTACACTTATAATTTTTATTTCCACAAAAACACTTTTTAATTCACTTTTTAGTTCCTTTTTAATCTTTACTCTATCGCTTACCAAATATTACGAATAATCTTACAAGTTTACTCTATCTCGTTCCAAATTCTAGTAATCCAATTCAATCTTGTTCGCCTTTTTATATACACAAACCAAACTTCTCGAAAGTTCATGACTTTTCCAGTTAGAATAGCGTAGAAACATTACGTAACAATTTTATCATGGAAAATTCCATTTTAGTAAAGTACACAAGCTATTCATTTAACTTATTCTATTACACACTAGGTGTCATCGTCAAAATAACAATATTGTGACGGTGACATCTAGGGTGTGATAGAATAAGTTAAATTAATAGCTCAATGTTTTTACTGTACTAAAATGGAATTTTCCAAAATAAAAATCTTCTAAATGTTTCTACGCTATTCTAACTGGAAAAGTCATGAACTTTCGAGAAGTTTGGTTTGTGAATATAAAATGGCGAACAAGATGCGTCAAAAATTACACAAAATGTCAACAATTGATACAGGAGGTTTGCCTTATGAAATAACATTGGTTATAAATAAATTATACATCATAACAACTAATATCGACGTATCAGATGGATTGGCGAATGGTGCGACAGGAAAATTGATTTATATCGAACATAACGACAAAGGAGAGATAGGTCGTTTATGGCTGGAATTCCCTGGCTCTCCCAAAACTGGTGAAAAAATCCGAAGAAATTCAGCCGCATTAATACAAACGCACAATCTTAGTCGACTGGCAGTACCAATCGATTGGAGAACATCCTCTGTACCATTAGTGCCTAATAAAACAGTGATCGTAAAACGTACTCATTTTCCATTAGTCTCTGCGTGTGCAATAACAATTCATAAGTCCCAGGGAGGTACATGTGATCAAATTGTATACGAATATGATAAAACACATGCTCAACAGCTCCTGTATGTCGCACCATCACGAGTAACATCGATTCAAGGGACACATATTGTTTCGAAAAAAAAATGATAAAAAATTGTATCATGGTCGAAGAGCAACAGTATCCACACTGGAATTGCGAGCAAAATTTCAAAGGCTGAACCTGAATCGACTTGAGACTATTGAGAAATTATTGTTTGATTTCATAAATACGAGGAAAGGATTGTCACTATTTACGTTCAACTGCCAAAGTTTATGTGCTCATACTACCTTGATCAACAAGTTCTCGGAATAACCACCGTGTGGCGCTCCCATCGTTCCGATTTGAGTTCTGTTTTTTTGTTAATTTGGTACATCTGTTGTTGATATTCCCTCTAAATCTTAGCGTCATAGCTTGACATTTGCAAAAGTTACGTAGTCAAGAGTACGTCTACTTTGTGTGTGTTGGCGATTTTTCCATTATTTCCTCTCGGCTGCTGAAACGCGTTCCCCGTAATGGTTTTTTAACTCGATTGAACAGAAAGAAGTCACAGGGAGCCAAATCAGGTGAATTCGGTGGCTGTTGGATGGTATTTGTTGCATTTTTCGTCAAAAAATTACGAATAATGATTATTTAGCGATTATTTACAATTTTAGGAATTATTTACAATTTTAGACATGATTTGCGAGGCTGAATCCGATCCCACATTCTTTCCTCCAAATCAAATTGGCTATTTTCTTGGGAAAACAATAAATCCAAAATAATTCGAATTAAATTTTGATCAACAAAATACAGCTATTGTAGAGATTCCAAATTTCGATACTGTCGTTCAATATAAAAGGCCAAATATAAGGGCAGGTGGCGTTGCAATCTACCATAATGTAAATGATGGAACCCGTGTTGCCACCCTACAAATTGACATCAATGCACTTCAACTAGAATCCTTGTCGGTTTAGGTTTCTAAAGTGGGAGAAATATGTGCTTGCGAAAGCAGATTAGACCATGACACATTTGTAATTATATATTTATAATTATATAACTCCCAACCAATCGATGGAAAATATTATTCAATTTATCCACGTGAATTTGATAAAGTACACGCCAAAAGTATCGCGGATTCTAAAAAAAAATTGATTCAATTCCTCAATAAAGAATTAAATTTAAAAATATGCAGCAGTCGTACTGAATCGGCAGAGCGATCAAAAACTGTTATCGACGCAGTCTTTCAACGATATGTTGATAGAATTCAAACTAGAGCATTCGTGTCCTATTGTAGTTACCATAAGCCATTCGTGTCATTCGTCGAAATAGAAAACATGGAGTCGGAATAGATGATAAAAAAAAACTTCGAAATTTTGTTTGTTGTTTTGTATTATGATGAATAAACCCTCTAATTATCCCACTCCTGATACTGCATTCGTCTCATTCTCTTGCTGCTTAGATTCCGAAAAGTTTCACTGCTACTGCGTGTGAACTGCACACAAAATTTTTTGTATTGTACATTCTGTTGATTCGTGAACCAAACGGCAAAATATCCTTTAATTGGTACTTGACCCAAAAAATTCTCAAACTTTCCGATACTAAATTTTACAATAAAAATCTTCAAATTTTAAAAGGTATATTATTTCGCAATGATTAATAAATAACTTAATTTGGCAATAAAAATATTTTCACCTAAATTCTGTTTCTCTATCAGAAAATGAAACCATAAACTATTTGACAATTCCTTATGTTGAAAATCTTTACAAAAAAATCTTTTCAAAAATTATAACTTTAAAATTATAGGACGAGATTGATAAGTTTTATCAAGAAATTGTTTTCTAAAATTAAAGATAACCTACCTGTAAAGAAACAATCAAATCTTGCGTATCAGATCCAATATACATAGTAGCAACGCTACTTATACAGGACAAACTAAACAATTATTGGAAAAAAATATTTACCAACACAGAAGGGACGTCAACAAAAAAAAAAAAAATTCAAGCATTCCAGTACTCTCGTGACATTTGAAAGATACAAACCAGCAAATACATTAAATCAAGTACCAATTCAGTAAACATTGTAAAGGATTACGCATATATCGGAAACACATATGATTTGTTCATCTCATTTGGTTTTGTCTCATCAAATTTATTTTTATTCAAACGTACAACCTTGTTTACGTGAAAACGCCTTAGTATAGAATTTTTTTCGAAAACTTATACAGCGGTGGGGTGGTGGAATTTGTGATTGCCATAGTGTTAGTCACGATATCTTGGAGGATGTTGCGATTGTATTTTGTCTACAAGTGACACCGCACCTTTCACTTGAATTAAAACACTTGATCGAGTTGTATTCTAATTTATTAAACGATGTTTCGACAATTTGTAAACGAAAATTATATACGAGTACGATGTTGACGATAATTTTGATGCTGCTTGGTTGGCGGTCGAAGAGAGAAGGGCCGAAATTACACGTCATGTTGTTTGACGTTTTATAATTTTGAGGTTGCCGACGATTGGTAATTTGTGTCGGCTAGTAGTTTTTGGTTGTTTAAATGAAATAGTTTTGGGAAAAAACAAAAAAATTCATTTTGCTTTTGAGAATGAATCCGAGCACAAAATAATGACACGCTGGATAATCTCCGACCAATCAGTATGGTATCGGTATTATCTAAAGTTTTCGACATACTTATGCATGATCAAATCAATGACCATATTAAAAAATATAAATATTTAACACAGTTTCAATCAGGTTTCCGTAACTATCATAGTACAAGCACCGTTCTTCTTCAAGATATTGATGATATTGCTTATCATCTTGATCGAAATAACTCTTTTATTGTATTAATATTGCTCGATTTTTCCAAAGCTTGTGTCTGTTTAAATCATAAGTTACTGTTGCAAAAGTATTTATCGGATATATATCAAAAAACACATAATAAAGATGAGTTGCCGGATCCGTAACGTATTCCTTTTGGTGCTTTCCTGGGAACTATCCTTGGGCCGTTATTATTCCCCCTATTTATCAATGATCTACCGCAGGTTTTAAAATACTCAAAATACCATTTGTACGGTGATGATTGTCAAATTTACCTCGGGAGCTCATTGAATATTTCAAAGACGCAGGCAATCTTCATTTCATCCCAGATATTTATATTGATGATAAGATTCCATTGCAAATGGCGGCTATAATTTAGGCAAGACACATTTAAAAAACTACATGCGATGTAGTTTTTATCTGCATTTTTAGTACATCTGTTTAATGTTAATTTATATTTTAATTAAACATATATCTATCGATTTATTAATTTGGTTTTGTCCAATTTTAATTAATTTAATGTTTTGCTGAAATTTCATTTAATCCAAAAATGCGCATTTAAATTCCGCGGCGGAAAATTCAGAAGTTCTCTGCCAACTGCAATGGCCCGGAGCGCAGCGGGCAAGATTATGCGCTTGCTTTCCATTGCGTCTACCTAGGCTTTAGCAACATGAGATGTTTGCCTACCATACTTTTCGTGGTGTAGACTTGACATGGCAGCGCTTCCGACGCGTTAGAATATGGTTTCCAGTACATTTTTATGTTATCTGTGAATATGTAACACTACACTTGTAGATATAATACATTTAGGCAACTTTTTGCATCATGTTGTTTAGTATTTTATTCATTTTTTGCAACACTAAAAGTTGGTAGACTTGCGCTTTCATCGTTGGTACTGTCTAAACTATCATGGGAAACAATCTAGCTTTATAGATATGAACGCAAACATTTGTGGCTACCTCCCTGCCTAATACAATATTCATTCATGAATCAACAAAATATAAAATTGTGACATGCGCTACTGCCAGAGAAAAAGTGCTGAAAAGTGGAATTGGATTAATGGATTAATCCGTCGTTTTCGAAAATCTGAGCCATCTACCTCAGAGCAATCTCAGTTAGTTTTTTAATGGTTCCACAAAATGTTTTCCAGAAACGGCATCTAGATTTCTACAGGTCTTTATTGAATTATTTTATGGCATTGCAATACCTTTCCCATTAGCCAGTCCTTTTTTATCTTTTGAATTCATTCCTGTTAGACATTCTTCTGAGCGAATGTTGTAATTTTGACTCTCAATAACGAGACTGGTGCGACAGTGTTCTTAATCCGTTCTTTTTTATATTATACAATGTATTATAACAAAGGTCATTTGGACAAAATAAATAGTTTAATGGTTTTGAGGCCAGCATTTTTCGAACCTGAGATTTTTTTTAATCTCCGTTTCCAGACTTTGGCGGCTTTGTTCTTGCACCGGAACGATACTTATTCAGCTCTATACGTCAATTAGGGCGTAAGGTTTATTGCCCGAGATTTCTCGTGTTTAGTGCTGTGTTTTAGTCTACTGTCAAAAACAACGTTGCCGAAACGTTTTCTTCGCCAGGTTACTCTCTCCAGAAGATGGATGATAACCCGGAATATTGTACTTCAAAAACCCTTTTCCACACAGAAACGTCACGACACTTCCGGAAACCTAAATTTGTTTGTTATTGTAATACCGCAAATCAGCTTTCATCAGACCATCTTACCTATACATTAGCCGAAACGTCAGATAGTCCTATGTGACAGCCGACTGGTAGATTAGCGCAGTAACTAGTGGTATTTTCGTGAATAGGTGTTTCGTTGAACTACCAGCTTTATCTGTCGATTAATAGGAACTTAATTTCAAATTTGCACTTAAAATTAAACAAAGCAAGCATTTAATGGCCGTCAATAGTGGTACCTATTGTCTAACGTCAGGGATTTCTGAAATTAACACGAGCCTACTTTAGTTTCTTTCCTGTTTATGTGCTGATTGAATTTTATTCACCTAATCCAATTTCAGCAAATTGGACCCAAATACTAACAACTTTATTTTATTATTATTCAAAAATATCAATAATTTGAAAATGGTCATTATTTAATAATAATGACATCATTAATTTCACCTCAAATAATATTACACATTTTTTAGTTTAAATAATTAATATTGACAGCTGTTTCAAAGGACTGTTAATTATTCAGTAGTTATGTTTGTATTTTAATCACATACACTTTAAATTTAATTGATGTCAATTAACCGATTTTTTTTTTTTTTTTTTCATTTCAGGTAAGAGTCACATCATAATTGGTAAATTAATTAACGACACACCACACTCTCGAATGAATTGATTACAAACATACAGAGACATAAACTTTCTGTTTAGGGGTATGGAGTTAAACATCAATTGATGCGATTAACGATTGTAAATAAACATTTAATTCAAGTGACATTTGATTACAATACAATATATTACAAAAAAAAAAAAAAAGAATTCAGGATATTCTTCAATTTCCTTTTTGCAAATAAAAAGCAACAAAAAAAATTTCTTATCTTCGTAAAATCTGTTAAATCTCAAATGTAATGTATTTTCGCTCTTGAAAGCATCCTTTTTTCTATATTGATACATTTTCTTCCCTTATTTGCTAGTGTTCACTTATATTAAACTGTTTTAGAACACACATCTTTGTAAAAAATATTAAAAAATTTATCGAAATGACAGGATAAAAACTTGAAATTGGAAAACAACTAGAAAATGGAATTTCTTCGTGTTTGTGAAAATAAAACATTCCTCAAGAGACGTGATGATTTAATCGAATGAATAATGATGATAAAACAGTATGTACAAAAAATGTTTGGGTCCATTACTTTTTTTTATAGTGCTCGCTTTAGTTAACCAAATTCGTAAACGTATTGAGGAATAATCATAGCAAATTTATTAAATATATTGTAGCTAAACGCGCAGCATCCTATTTTCCCAATTTTCCAATGTAATCCAAACACAATAAAAATAAAACTCTTGATGGATTGCTGAATGTCAAGGAGAATGATATTCACAATTTCGGGGAAAATTGTTCGAATGAAAAGGCAAATTCTACAAATCTAATACTAGTAATTTGATTCCGAACGTAATGCTACATATACGTATATGGTGATAATGCATATTTTGAATCACCCGTCTAAAAGTAGCTCAATTTGAAAATCATTGTAAACAATTTTCTTTATTCAATTTAATTTCGAAATATCATTCGAAAAAAAAAATATTGTTACCAATTTTGGGTAATGCATATATCACGTACAACTGAAATTTTACCCACACATGCGAAAAAGGTACTCATTCTTTTCAAATGCGTGAAATTTAATTTCCAATCAAATAAAATGTGTGTACATCATCACGGAATACAAAATAAATTTCCATTTCTAACGTCAACGTCAATTTCGTATGAAATGTCGCTTTTACGTTATGTTTATAATGCTGTGTCCCTCAGATCGATTTTTTTTGCAAAATTTTTGACTTTTCTAGTCATTCATAGATGGCAAAAGGGGGTTCAATCAGATATGCAGCGCCCCACTTTTCATTTTTATAAATTGCAACTTTTCAAATGTCACCGAATGTTATTGCTATTTGAATAAATAACCAGACATACTGCTGTTGCCTGCAACCGACTAATCATCAAGGTACTGAGTTCGAATCCCGATAGGGGTGGGGTGCTAATTCAAAGAATTTATTCCTAGATTTTAAATTTTTTCGGTATTTCTACTTCGTAACATGTTGGTCATTTACATAAGCCCAACTGCTATCGGCGACTGGGATGGAAAATATATGATCTATGGTTTTAAAGACCATGACGCAATAAATGTTAGTAGTAGTAAATATACATGTAAGGAAGTGATGGGATTTCTTGAAAAAGGCGCTTTCTCATATTTGGAGGTGACAGTTGAACGTTGATTGATGAATATGAAAGTTAAAGCTATACAGCGACATTGGAGAGACTAGTCATGCGGGTATCATATTTAGGAGTAAAATGTCATAAACGATTTCTGTCAAATCACAAAATCAGGAATGTGATTCGAACAATGCAGTACACGAAATTAAAAGGCATCGAATATGCTGGCTAACAGAAGTCGAATAAGAATGGCTTCTTAGACCGTTATTATTATTGTTATTACTACGAATGACGGGAGACCACTAATCTTAATGCATACAATTTAATTATTTCTGGTAAAACATTCACCTCCAGAGATCTCAGATCATAAAATCAAATCTGCGGGACAAAACAAATTATGGATTTTAAGAGGTAACGAGTTGGAATCAACAAGGCCAAAATGTAAAACTGTATCATCGTCAAGAGGTTGGATTGATGTATGTGCAGATTCGTTGGCATATTACGTCGAATTCCATTCGAATATATTCGAGCCTTTAAAGACGTTTCGAGTCGTTTCTTATTTAAATCAAATACGAATTTCGGATTTTTTAAAGTTTCATAAAATTTCCCACAATCTTTCATAATTTTTTACTTTACCAAAAACAAAAATTCGAATCTAAAATTTGGTTTCAAGTATACGTATTAACTAAAAAATACAAACCATGAAATTTGTTAAGATTCTTCCTTTGACATGGATATCTGATATAAATCCGGGAAAGTTTAAAAGCTGCTTTTTAAGTAAAAGTTAGGAACTTAGGAATAAGAAAATTAAATTTTTTGTAATTTTAGAAAGTCATTTGTACTTGGCTTCAAAATTTTCATTTTCTTTAAAATGTTTCGTTAGCGTTGGATATTGCAAACCGTTTCAAAATTCTAATTTTTTAATTTATTATAAAATTGGTAAGTGAGATTACTTTCAAGTTGGATGATTACATCGAAAATTGCTAGTTGGAAAAATCTAAAAAAACTTTCGATAGCTCCGAATTTCGTACAGATCAATTTTAATTTTTAAAATTTTTTGAATATTTACAAAGTTTTATATTTCGATAATTCAAAGGAATTAATCAAAGTAAAATACGGGTTTGAAATAAGTAAAATCCGAACTTCAGATTACTATTTCTGCTTGCTTCAAAGTAACTCAAATTCATTAATTAAAAATTTTAAGTTTGATTATTTTAGTTTACATTTTTATTTTACCTCAATTTTTAATTATAGAGTGAAAACTACATTTTAGTTCGTAAGAAAGTTTAGTTTCTCGAACATATTCCAAATTTACAACCACTCCATATGTGTTAGCGACATATAGAAATTACACTCCAATGCATAAATGCCCCAACAAATGTGAAATTATTTGCGGTATTTATTCACGAATTAAAAATAGGACAATAAATTGTCAAATAATTGAAACATGAAGAATTCTGTAAACCTTCGGGAAGTGGAGGGCGTGATCCGAGCGTCATCGAGTCCGTCCTAGCCGATTAAATACAACACTGAAAACTCAAACGAGAAAAATCAGTATCGTGCAGTAATAAAAAGCTAGAATGGTTGCTCCTCCATTGGGAAATGTGGTCCAGACGATTTACAAATTATATGGCAATAATTATGGTCCATTATCCCCCTAGTTCAATTTGTGGAAGTAACTAAAAATTAAATTATATTAAATATTCCTATTTCACTGTGTATTTCATTCAACGCTATTTATTTTCTTTGATGCGGATATCGGCAAATAAAACTATCGTGTAAATCTATTCCTTCCAAATGATGATTATAGTCTTTAAAAATTTTTGAGTGTTGAATACCTGTACACACTTCATAATGTTTTTTGCTATCTCATTTTTTATTGGTGGCCACAGAATTGTCACCAATATATTTACAATATATTTCAGTAGGAGATCAGAGTTACAAATTTGTATCCTTTTCCTTATGAGCGGCAGGCTGAAATGTTGAACAATTATTCAACTTATTTCTCGTCCTGTGTTGAGTTTTGAATTTGGAATTCGATTGCGTCTCATTATCTCAATATGTACAGTAAATCGCCGCTGTTCATGTCCGGAGTATATTTCAAAGATATACATGGAACCTGTAAATAAATTTTAGGAGTGAGCCGTTTATTTTGAAAATGATGCAAGTCCATCTTTCGTCAAAATTGATTTTATTCGAATGTATTAGATTATAGTTTATAACAATAGTGCACTGGCGGAAACATAAACATAAAGCTGGCGTTAATGTGCAAGAAAATTGACAGACCAGTAACAATAAGATTGACATCGTTTACTACAAAATGATCACCACCAAAATTAATTCTTTGTAAGAATTTTACTTATAAAATGTTATGCAAAACGCGTTAAATTAAGCCCTTTAAAATATTAGAATACAAAATTAATTTAAATTAAATTAAATCATTAATTAAAAGACAAAATACTAATAATCCAATTCGACTTCGTTCGCCTTTTTATATACACAAACCAAATTTCTAGAAATTTCATGACTTTTCCAGTAAGAATAGTCCAGAAACATTTGGAACAGTTTTATCATGGAAAATTTCATTTTAGTACAGTAAAACATTGAGCTATCAATTTAACTTATTCAATTATTCACTGGGTGTCGCCGTTATTTTCTTGGCTTTTTGTCTTAGTATACTGTAACGGTGACATCTAGTGTGTAATAGACTAAGTTAAATTAATAGCTCAATATTTAACTGTACTAAAATGGAATTTTCCATGATAAAATTGTTCAAAATGTGTCTACTCTATTCTAACTGGAAAAGTCATGAGATTTCTAGAAGTTTGGTTTGTGTATATAAAAAGGCGAACGAAGTCGAATTGGATGAGTAGTATTTGGAAAGCGACAGTGTGAAGATTAAAAAGGAATTAAAAAGTGTTTTAGTGGAAATAAAAATTATAAGTGTACAGTAAAATTTGAGAATAATTTATATAAAGTGATTTTGTGAATTTTTATTATTAAATTGTATTGAAATTGTGTTGTAATAATTCTTGTGCTAAATCAATAAATTCGTTGGTGATAATTCACAATCCAGTGATACGAACCTTGATTGACAAGGCAAAAACGTAACAATACCAATTGACGAATGGAACGGTGTGCTCTAGCGGACAATAGTGAAATATATGATAGTCTGTAACAAAAATTTGCTACATGAAGTTATATGGAAATAGTGTCTATTTAAATTACATTTTTATTTATGAAAATAGTAATGATTCTACAATTGAATTAATCCAATATGTAGTTTGAAGTGTGATTTTTGTATATCTGTTTCATTTGGAACATTCTTATCATTCTTAACTTGAAGATAAAGTTGAGAGTTGAGTTTGCCACTGACTTGAGGGTTGAGTTCAGTTACATTTGCGGGTTGAGTTGGAGTTGAGTTTGGGTTACGGTTGGGTTGGGGATTTATTTGTGGGTTGAATTTTGGCCTGAAGTAAGGATTTAATTTAGCTCGAGTTAAATTCATATACGAATGTTGTCGTCGGACGTTGAGAGGCTTGATTATTAGTTCTGTTAGAAGTTGAGTTGGGGTAGAATTGAACTTGAGTGAGAGGTTCAGTTGGGTTGAGATTTGACTTGGAGGTTAGCTTGAGTTGAGTTTGGGGTTGGGTTGAGGGTTAAGTTGAAGTTTTTTTTTTTTTTCAGTTTATCCTCGTGACAGGTAAATAAATAGAAAAGGAATATCTTCAGAGATGTATCGAAATCCACAACTTGTATGAACCTTTATCTTATTTATCGCCAATCCACAACTTGTTTGAGCAAGAACTCTCTCTAGAAAAGAAGATATTTTGATATCAATAGTTAAGGCCGGGAGTATCGCAAAGGAAAGAAATAATTCAATTTTAGATTAAGAGATTTAAAGTTTTGTTTTTGTGGTTAAGGAAGGTTTAACAAATAATCCACAAGCATTTATATAAAATTGCCCAAATTGCCTGATAAAATTGCATGAATAGATAATTATTTTTGAAGCAATTCTTTACTCTCTCCAACTCGTTCGAAACACAAAATCACCATTAAAACCTAGACAAATAATAATCATCAAAATTAACGCTGAGCACACTTTAGCGTGGTACTAGTTTCACTAGCAAACTATTGCTTGTCAAGGGGTGCACCATTTCAGGGGTGCACCATTTCGTCGATTATAGAACTAACAAAAATTATGTATCGAATCAAGCTTGAAGTAGGCATACTAATCGAGGAATTGGATTTTACATTCCATTAATTTAGCAGAAATTTGATGAATTCCATTCATTTCAATTGTTGCTGCAAATTGTCAAATAAAATACAGCTAATAAATATATTGGTTGTTGACAATGCCATTTTATATAAAACTGATCCCGATAGATATCTTCTCTTTAAATAAATAAATTGCAATAGAAATGTCTATTTTGGGTTTTGTTGTTGTTTTGAGATAAAATCATTGGAAAAATAATAAACAATCGCGTAAGGAATTTTTTAAATAGTTCCAATTATATTTATGCTTATCAATATGGATTTAGGGAGGGTGGAGGTACAGAGATAGCTCTAGTAGAGATGACATATCTAATATACAATGATATGAATCGGAAGGAATACGTGGGAGCACTGTTTTTTGATCTTAAGAAAGCGTTTGACATAGTTGACTACAAATTATTTCTCGATAAATTGCGTTCTTATGGATTTCGTGGAATCTCATATAAATTAATCAATAGTTACTAAAATGATCGACAACAATACGTCTTAATTGATGGAATCAGTAGTAATATTCTCGAAGTGAATTGTGTGTGTTCCTCAAGGTAGCGTATTAGGGCCAATATTGTTCCTGATATGTATTAACGATATTTCATATTTGCTCCTGATTGGACTTGTTACATCCATCGTACGCAAGTTATAAGTTAAAAAACAAAATAAAAACATTTCTGGTTAAATCACCAAATTTTTATTTAGACATTTAATTTATCACACAGAACTAATCAAATAATCCAGAGACAATTTCATAAGTCTCTTCAAGAGCAGGATCAACATAACCAGTTTGCAATTTATTTCTGATTTTTAACAACAACTCAGGCCGCAAATTTGGCAGTTTTTCAATAAGTTCGATTGTCAGGCCCGGCATGAAACAATTGATTTCCAATTCTTCTAATAATTTCAAATTTGTTATATCACAGTCGACACTGCTGCTAGTAAACTCTTGTCCCCAAATCCAAAATGACAAATGTAACACTTTCAGTTTTATTAAGTTTTTAAATAAAACCGACAATTTATTGGTTTTCATTCTAAGTAATTCCAATGTGGTTAAGTTTGTACACGTTGTACACATTTCGTTTAAAACTCGTTCCGAAATTTCACAATCAAGCCGAATTTCTTTTAATTGATGAAGTTTTGTAAACACGTTTAATAGTGTATCTTCATTTGCCGGGTTGTCATAAGAGCTAAATAATGTCAATTTCTGAAGGCTTCGTAAATTGCCAATACATTGAAGTTTGATATTTTGCAAACTGAAAAGACATATCTCTGTCAATTGTGGCATGTACCGGCATACATGATATAATTGGTTTTGATATATTCTTCGCATGTTGAGAATTCGCACGCCGGATAACTTTTTACAGAACTCTTCAAATTTTACATTTGAATACTCAACATCATATCTGTCTCCATTTACTGAGTCCATGAACAATTCCTCCACATTAAAATTTTGCGTAATTTTTGAGAAATCGTTAAAAAACTCCTCGGAACATATTCCTGACAAACATCCTATACTCAGGCGGGTAAGATTTACTCCTTCACGAAACACACTGTTGATATAATAAAAGAAATGTTTGTATACGTAGCTAGCACAATAATCCGAATCTGTGTAAATTAAACATTTCACGTTCGGCATCATATGCATAAAGTAGCGCAGACCATCACAATTTGGAGTATCTAAAGCAATTTTAAACCTTTTTATACTGCTTAAATTAGTTTTCAATGAGCCCGTTTGTTCATCGCTTAAATTCAAGTCACCAGCAAACATTTTATTGTTCACAACGATCGCAAGTGAAACTAAACATGGCGTCAAGATAAGACAATCTATCAGTTGTTGTGATGATATATTACAGGCCTCAAAATCTAGTTCACGTATGTATTGACCAAATCGTGCAAAAAATTCTGGATAGTATTCGAATTGATTGAAATTGATGCGCTGCAAAACCAATGTACCAAATGGACGTTGCAATTCATCGAGTCGTTGTAGTTTGTGTCTAATCCTAACCCTTGTATTTTTCCATATCATTGGATCGCATGACGCAAAATACCACGATTTACAAGTTCGGGCTGCATTTAAACGTTGACGAAAATTTAGCAGTTTGAAAATTTGTGCAATTATCTGTGTGCAATAATGTAAAAAAATACCAACTTAAAATTTGCACAAGTATTTAAAACACTTTTAAACACTTACGTGGGGCGGTAGCAGTGAAAAATCACTGAGGTTGTCACCCGAATCCATTTCAAGGAACAGTCGCACACAACACTCAACTCAAAGAATTTAACGTTAAAACTAAACACAAAAAAATGATTTCACAATTTGCGTAGCCGAGACAAACTAAATATTTATGAATCATGTCATGCATGAAAAGTTTATTTGAAAATATTTCGAGGGAGCGAGATTATTTTAAAGTGGACATGAGTATGAGAGAGCTGATATTAGTATGAAATGTTGAGTTTTTTGGTTCACCCTGCTTTGTTCATTTATAAACAAAATGAAAACGGTATTTTTCTCTTTTATTCTCGCTCTCAATCGCTTGAATCGATATCAAATAAATCGGATAGTATAAGACAAAAATTACATAAATATATAAAATGTGAAAATTAACGTTTTATGACTTTTTGATATCAAGTGTATGAAAATAACAATCAATAAAATAATGACCAGTATCTGCCTGTATTTTAGATTTTAAGCAACAATAAAAATTTGAATAATTTAATTAAGATTAGATAATATAAGAATACCGTCAGTTAAAACCTGGATTAACCACCCAGAAAATAGAGATGTAGAAGCCAGGCACATTAGCGGTGATAACAAACTATGCCTTAATCATAAAACTTTTTTGATTCTTATTGTAAGAAATTAAAACGCTTTGATAATAGAAGTACCAAATAATCTGGTAGCCATGGTGCTCGTGGCTCGAGTTGAATCGCTTACCGAACTATTGACTAAACGCTAAGTTTAAATTCGTAGCAAATCAGATATGTAAGCTTCCCTTTTAATTGATTTGCCGGCCTATTCATATCAGCAAATACTAGGACAAAGTAGGGAGATAAAATATGTCCATCCGTTTGCTAATTTTGACCATTTCGTTCATTTTACGATATTTTTTTAACAACTAGTTGGATGATATACACATATGTATGTCGATCTGTCAAATGCTTGCCAGATGTTAATTACAGGACAGCCGGCATTTTTAGAACACTAACTGCAGGTTTTTTGGACTATTTTAATGATCAATGGTTTTTGCACATTCATTAAATTTAGAAGGACGCCGGGGTTCATTTGTGGATAAAAATTCGCCCTGGTTATGCATTTGTTGAGTTGGATATCCCGTTATTAAGAATGCATTTGGAATATCAGTCGTACGATGCATTTCATGCTATAAGACACATATTGCGTTGAGTTCGCGGTTGTGTTGTGTTTGATTTGCGGATTGAGGGAGTTCAGTTGGATTTGAGTTAGGGTTGTATTAGGGTTTAGTGTTGACTAAAATGCTGCTGCTTATAAGCTGACTTGAAGATTGAGTTGAGAGTTGAGTTTGCCACTGAGTTGAGGGTTGGGTTTAGTGAGTAGTTCAGCCGGGGATTTATTTGTGGGTTAAATTTTGGGCTGAAGTAAGGGTTGAATTTAGCTCGAGTTAAAGTCATGAATGCATGTTGCTTGAGTGATAGTTGTATTAGGAGTTGAGCTATGGTAGAGATGGGCTTGAGTGAGAGATTCAGTTGGGGTTTAATTCGGGGAGAGTTGTGGGATGAGTTGGAATTTTGCTTGAGTTGAGATCCTGTACGTATGTATTTCTGGACCCTGTTGAATTTATGGTCAAGCTGGACTGCCTTAGGTAAAGGTTAAGTTGGGGTTCATTTAGCCGTACAGTTGGGGGTTTGTTTCGAGGTTGAGTTGAGATTCGGGTTGGAAGTTAGCTTGAGTTTTTATGAGTTGAGATCATGTGCTCATGCAGTTTTCGAACTGTATTCATTTAGGAATTGAGTCAAATGTTGAGTTTGGGGTTGGGTTAAGGGTTAAGTTGCGTTTTTTTTTTCAGTTTATCTTCATGACAGGTAAATAAATAGAAAAAGAATAGCTTCAGAGATGTATCGAAATTCACAACTTGTATGAACCTCTATCTTATTTATCGCCAATCCACAACTTGTATGAGCCAGAAGTCCCTCTAGAAAAGAAGATATTTTCTTATCAATGGTTAATGCCGTTTTTTTGGTTTAGGAAGGTTTAACTAATAATCCACAAGCATTGATCTTGAATCGCCCAAATTGCCTGATAAAATTGTGTAATCAGGTAGTTATTTATGAAGCAATTTTTCAAGCTCTCCAACTCGTCGAAACACAAAATCAACATTAAAACCTCCGCAACCGCAAGATTTCGTTAACAGACATGAGAATAGAGGACTGGTGCGGTATTGTAGCCGGCTAAAGCTCATGGTGCGGCGTGGGGGTTTCCAGAGATAATCTCATGCTTGAATAACCGTATGATCAAAACAACAAAATGAGCAAAAAGAAAATAATAAGATAGGTGTACTCGTTCGCGACGACGACTTCAACTCCAGACGATCCCCGCCCAGTCTGTTGCAAAGGCCCCCTTTTCATCGACCAGCCTACCAGAATTTCATTCCAGTCGCGGCGGAAACCGTCATCGCGGAAACAAGATAGAAAAACCGTCCTTTTGACAGGACTCAACCCCTAACACCCATTTCGAACAGAGGAGTTTCTACTCACTCATTACACCAAATATAATGTCAGACCAAAACAAGAAAAGAAAAAACATAAACGCATTAGTGAGTAATGCTCAAACACCTCTGCTAATAAACGCAAACAACAAGAACAACAAGGTAATTATTGTAACAGTTTAACAGCTGAGCACAGCGACGGAAAGAGGCAATAACAATAAAACACTCAGAAGATTCAATCGGCGAAGCAACGACATGCATGATCACATGACCGCGAAAGCTGTTGAAAGAACGTTATGTAGTAAAACGAAATATACATTATCCAAGAAAAATGAGAAACAAAAACGATACACGCGACAGTCGAGGTCGGCTCACAAATGCTTTTATCAGTAATTTAGAAAAAAATTAATAATGACCGTAATTTAGAAAAAAATTTACAAATTTAAATAATTAGATCATCCAAGAATCAAAAAATTTTAGAAATTTAAATTATAATATAAATTAAGGAAATAATAACAAAAAAAAAAATTCTAGAAACGTAAATTATTTACAGAAGAAACAGAAAAATTTTCCCGTTTTCGTTTTTCCACCCACAAAAAAAAAAATTCACGATATCCACGTCACGAACCAACCACCGTTAGCTCACGGGGTTGCAGCAAAATAATTGGAACTGGATTCACGTGTGACAGTCATCCACGCCAAGGAATATCATATCATGTATATACAGTGACTCAAACAATTGTCCCAATGTTTTGAAATTTGGAAGTTGTTTAATTTTTGTACAAGATAAAATAATAAATAAAATAATTTTGATTGATATATGTTAAATTCCTAGTTTATTTCATATTTTAAAAAGAAAAAATAAACAATAAATATAAAATTCTTCTGTAATAGGTCCCTCTCTGGGACAATACTTTGTTATAAATATTTTAAAGTGTCGTAGAGACAAAATTAATTATTTTTCCATATTTGGTACTCCCACCTTTAGCTTTAATGCAGGCTTCTATTCTTCTCGGTAGTCTGTTGAAAATCTCCTGTAATTCGGAAGCCTTAATGTTGTACCACACACTTTCAGTCCTTTCCCACAATTCTTGAAAATGTTTGGGTTCTGTGGTAAAAAGGCTTAACTTTTTTTTAACAATTCCCCAAACATGTTCAATTATGTTTAGGTCTGGTGATTGTGGGGGCCAATCCAGTACAATGACAATATTATTTTCGAACCAATTCATAGCAATCCTAGATTTATGCTTGGGGTCATTGTCCTGGTGGAATATAATTTCCTCCTTTGTTGCCCCAAACATCGCCAAACTGTCCAAAAACTGGGTTTGTAAAATATTTACATAGCCTTCCGAATCCAGCTGAGATGATATTAAGTGTAACTTTCCTGGTTTACAACCTTTCATCCATCCCCATACCATTATATTTCCGCCGCCGAACTTTATTGTTCTTTCTAAACACCTTTCTGTCCACTGTTCACTTGGCTTCCTCCATACCCAGTGCCTACCATCTGAACCGTTTTTATTAATTTTTGATTCATCTGTGAATACGACACTATACGTCAAATCACGAACTAGTTTAGCATATTCTCAACGTAGTTTTTTGTGCCGTTCCGTTAAAAGAGGTTTTTTTGGTTTTTAGTCTTGCTCTAAATCCCTCCTTACGCAGGCTATTGCGAACTGTTTCAATGCTTCCATGAAATTGTTGAGTTTCCACAAGATGTATGTGAACCTGTAGAGCATTGTCCATCTGACCCGATTGAATAATTCTTCGTATGCGTCGGTTTTGTCCAGGGTAAATAAGAGATTTCCGACCTGATTTAACATTTTCTTTATCAGGTAAATACGACCTTAGCACTCGATTGACACTTGAACGACCGGCACCAACCTTTTTTGCAATTTCAGGGCAGGACATGCCTTTCTGGCCCCAAAAAATGATATTTTTTGTTGTTTCTTGTGATATCCGTCTCATGCTAAAATAACCAAAAAAATAGTAACTAATTCAAATAATAAAATTATAATTACTTACGTATTGCAAAGCCTAGTGTTAAAACTTAAACAAAAAAACAAATTATCGAATAATTTTTTTACGCAATTTAAAACAAACAACCCTTTCGTGGAAAAATTTTCAAACAATAAATTGTCCCAATTGCAATTAAAGCCTGTATTCCATGAGAAAAATTGACTGACAGTCAAAAAAACGAAAAGAGAAAAATAATCTGATACCCGATATAAGAGACAAAGACAACGGTTTTTATTTTATAGAAAAACAATTTTGCTGTAAAATAAAAAATAAAATAAAAACCGATGTCCTTGTCTCTTATATGGGGCATCAGATTATTTTTCTCTTTTCGTTTTTGTTTACTGTCAGTCAATTTTTCCCATGGGGAATACAGGCTTAACGAACAAAAGGAGGAAAAAAATAACAAAAACCAAATGGTATCATTCTCTTTTCTTCTCTTTTGTGTACTATGATTTTTGTCTTCCTATAAAAAAATGAGAAATGATTTACCTTGAGGTAAGCAAACAAAATAAAAACAATATCATTTATATGTTAACAATATTGGGACAATTGTTTGAGTCACTGTATGTATCTTATATAATATATTTTTTTTTTACTGACCACTCAGCAAAAAAAAAAAACTCCAAACTTTTTAAAAACCCAAACTTGGCTGTACAAAAAAAATCCCAACTTTTTCCAAATTTTATTTTTCTCCTTTTTCTTGTTTAGTTTTTTTTTTTTTTTTTAATCTCAAAACGAGAAAAATTACTTCAATATTTAATTATACCCCACCCCTCCCCCCCCCCCCCCCCCGCCCCCCCTTACGAATACCTTTCCTTCGTTGTCATGTAATCACGCACCTCGTCTTCTCACACATTAACAAGTCCATCCGAAGAATTTTATGCAAATTACTCACAAAAAAAAAACATTCGATAACATCACGTCATCCTACATCCAATTGCAATTTGCCCTGAAGATAACACACAACCTTATACAACAAACACATTGTACTCACTACTCTTACCACAATAAATACTGACTGGACCAAAAGAAGCATGAATGAATTTAAAAATGTGGTGCAATGAATGAGTAGAATATAATTACAGTGCAGCGTTCGACAACGAACACAAGCACCAGACCAGAAGCTATTGTGGAAATGTTAGGCCGTCAAGTGCGGCGTAACAGTCTTTAATATTATTTACCTCCTAAATCTATTATTTTCTAAGGGTGGCGGGCCAGATAATATGTGTAATTTTGTTTTAAAGCGTAACGGTTCCTTTTTGTTAGAGTTTCCTGCTAAAATTATGAATCATACTGTGACGGTGACACCTAGCGTGTGATAGAATAAGTTAAATTAATAGCTCAATGTTTTACTGTACTAAAATGGAATTTTCCATGATAAAAATTGTTCTAAATGTTTCTACGCTATTCTAACTGGAAAATTCATGAACTTTCGAGAAGTTTGGTTTGTGTATATAAAAAAGGCGAACTAGATCGAATTGGATTAGTAGTAATTGGGAAGCGATAGTGTAAAGATTAAAAAGTGATTTAAAAAGTGTTGTAGTGCGAAATAAAATTTATAAGTGTACAGTAAAATTGTGTGAACATTATTTAAAGTGATTTTGTGAATTATCGTTAGTAAATAGTGTTGTTATAATTTTTATGTGACATAAATAAATTCGTTGCGGATAAATTGAATTGGTTTTATTTTATTTACAATCCAGTGAAACGAACCTTGAGTGACAAGGCAAAAACGTAACAATTGGTGACAGCGGTGGGATTGTGAATAATGAGATAAAGAAAATGATTCTCAACGAAATGAAAGTTCCAGAATTAAAGAGGGAACTTCAGAAACGGGGTTTGGCCACTGATGGTAGTAAAGTAGCTTTACAAGCGCGACTACGTGACGCCATGGAGAAAGAAGGATTAGACGCGAATCAACATAATTTTGGAGAGAAAGTAACGGAAGCGGCAACCGTAGAGCAGAGAGAAGGAGACCATACCAATTTTTGGTATTCTGGAAAATTGTATGTCTTAGAACCGTTAACAGATCTCTCGCCCATCTGTGAGATGGAGCAGCATTTTCCCAGCTAGGTGACAATCGGTATGAGTGGGGATCTTACCATCAATCACCGAGAGCTTGATAAGCTGATTTTTATTTATCTATATAAACACCAAACACCACACACATTAATAACCACTAACCTTTATTTAGACATTTCATTACGCCGTTGCTTCATACACCTCTAAATTCGTGACCTTAGATGTTTGGCCACCTGTTGCTATAGCCCAACCTCCTAATTTTTATCGGGCTTTATACTTATAAAGTTTCCCCCTTAAAGGTTTTGTTGAAATCTAAATCATCACAGCACTATTAATTTAATTTTGCATTTTTTTTTCATTGTACACTTATAAACTTAACAGAAACCGAACTTTCGACTGTACGCATAACCAACTTAGCAACTGCAAAGAACACGAATTTGGATGCACAAATTTTCCACCATAAAACCGTCCTAAGAACCATAGCCTTAAGTAACACTATAATATTTTAAATTTCTTAGATTAATGATTTTATATAACAGAACGTTTTATATATCAATGGACAATTTAGTCAATTAGAAAAAAAATTTTGTTAGTATGAATGTAAGTATGTTAGTAAACATTTATTTTTATTTTATGATATGTTAGTTTTTCTTAATTTTGTTTTCGGCCCAAGCGATGGACATTATAAATGAATATTTTTCTTCATCCGGAATAAACAACCCCAAGGTCATGCTCTCAATATATCTTCATTTACCGTTTCTTGTATATATACTTGAATTATATTTCACAAAATAATATTCGTTATGTGCGAATACTTATCTCCTAATTTTGTTGTCAGTAAATAATAAAAATAAAGTCGCTTACCAAGTAAAGGGGCATTCGCCAGTTGCCACCGGTTGATATATTCCGATTATTCCCGTTACTAAAAAAAACAAAATTTTGTAACACAAAGTTCGCGAAACAACTTACAATCCCTAATTACCTTGATAAGCGCCTAGTTATATTTAACTCAACTTTTCTCATATATATTGGGCTTTTCGGCAAATTATTGGTTGTTCTCAGTCAAAATATTGAATTAAATATCGCAAACAATTGTTGCTAACTTGCACACAAAAATTTGACACTTTCACTTGCTATTTATTTATCTTTGGTAATGGCACTACTGACTAAAGATAATTATTTTGCTTTGCTTATTTGATTTTAAGGGGAAACCTGTGCATTTATCAAACAGAATAGAAACGACCCAAAAATTAAACTTTACAGCGACTGTTGTTGTTTAACACGTCGTACGGTATGTGACTCAATTATGCATGTTATATCAATTTTCCAGAATATGTACATATATGTAACCATGTAACAGCCGCCTGTTACAAGCGTTATGTACAAATAAAGTAAACACTTAACAGCTTCAAATGTTTGTGTAAGTACATAGCTAATTGAATGGTTATACTCTTGATGATCAACGAAATAAGCATTATGTGTGTACATTTAATATTGATGACTATGTTTTGTTGGTTGATAGGATTGTCCAGTGGGGTTCCTCAAGGTAGCATATTAGGGCCATTATTTTTCCTGATATTATTAACAATATTTCATATTTGCCCTTGATTGGACTTATTAGTATTTTTGCAGATGGTACTGTAATCATCTATGAAACTAAAAACCCTTCTACAAAAATAATAGAATACTTCAAGTCTAATATGATATCATTGAATTTACCAAGATCGAAATTAATGATTTTTCACTCACCGTATAATACTTCCACGTTGAGTTTTTTTGAAACTGAATCCAAAACCATTTTGCCCGTAAGTGCATTACATGATTGCCAAGTATCAATATGTATGTATAAAATGTTGAATGTGTCTTCTGTTCTCTCTACCTTAGAATTTTATTATGATAATCACAAATATCACACCAGATTAGCCAATAACTTATTTTGCGGTTTTATCTCTAATGAATACAGGCGAAAATCAATTAGATATTATGGGCCTTCTATTTATATACCATAAACTATTTTTTAAAAATTTAGTGAATTTTCATCATTTTAAGAAAGACCTGAAATGATATTATCAAACATTTATATTAACTGAACTTTATGTTGATTTCCTTAAAAGGACAGATTCCATTGGGAATCAACATAAAAGTTATAAGTTTAGAAATAAAATAAAAACATTTCTTGTTAAATCACCAAATTTTTATTTAGACATTTAATTTATCACACAGAACTATTCAAATAATGCAGAGACAATTTCATAAGTCTCTTCAAGAGCAGGATCAACATAACCAGTTTGCAATTTATTTCTGATTTTTAACAACAACTCGGGCCGCAAATTTGGCAGTTTTTCAATAAGTTCGATTGTCAGGCCCGGCTTGAAACAATTGATTTCCAATTCTTCTAATAATTTCAAATTTGTTATATCACAGTCGACACTGCTAGTAAACTCTTGTCCCCATATGGAAAATGTCAAATGTAATACTTTCAGTTTTATTAAGTTTTTAAATAAAACCGATAATTTAGTGATATTCATTCTAAGTAATTTCAATGTGGTTAAGTTCGTACATGAACACATTTCGTTTAAAACTCGTTCCGAAATTTCACAATCAAGCCGAATTTCTTTTAATTGATGAAGCTTTGTAAATACGTTTAATAGTGTATCTTCATTTCCCGGGTTGTCATAAGAGGTCAATGCCAATTTCTGAAGGCTTCGTAAATTGCCAATACATTGAAGTTTTATGTTTTTCATACTGCAAAGACATATCTCTTTCAATTGTGACATGTATCGACACACATGATATAATTGGTTTTGATATATTTCTTCCATGAAGAGAATTTGCACGCCCGACAACTTTTTACAGAACTCTCCAAATTTTACATTGTACTCAACATCACATCTGTCTCCATTTACTGAGTCCATGAACAATTCCTGCACATTAAAATTTTGCGTAATTTTTGAGAAATCGTTAAAAAATTCCTCAGAGCGTATTCCTGTCAAACGTCCTATACTCAGGCGGGTAAGATTTACTCCTCCACGAAACATGTTGTTGATATAATAAAAGAAATTTTTGTAGACGTAGTGACCAAAATGCGAATCTGTGTAAATTAAAAATTTCACGTTCGGCATCATCTGCATAAAGTAGCGCAGACCATCACAATTTGGAGTATCTAAAGCTATTTTAAACCTTTTTATACTGCTTAAATTAGTTTTCAATGAGCCCGTTTGTTCATCGCTTAAATTCAATTCATCAGCAAACATTTCATTGTGCACAACGATCGCAAGCGAAACTAAACATGGCGTCAAGATAAGACAATCTATCAGTTGTTGTGATGATATATAACAGGCATCAAAATCTAGTTCACGTATGTATTGACCAAATCGTGCAAAAAATTCTGGATAGTATTTGAATTGATTGAAATTGATGTACTGCAGAACCAATATACCAAATGGACGTTGCAATCTATTGACTCGTTGTACGTTGTGTATAATTCTAACCCTTCTATTTCTCCATATCATTGGATCCCACGACGCAAAATACCACGATTTACAAGTTCCGGCTGCATTTAAACGTTGACGAAAATTTAGCAGTTTGAAAATTTGTGCAATTATCTGTGTGCAATAATGTAAAAAAATACCAACTTAAAATTTGCACAAGTATTTAAAACACTTTTAAACACTTACGTGGGGCGGTAGCAGTGAAAAATCACTGAGATTGTCACCCGAATCCATTTAAATAATCAAGGAACAGTCGCACACAACACTCAACTCAAAGAATTTAACGTTCGGTTAAAACTAAATAAAAAAAAAAATGATTTCAAAACTTGTGTAGCCGAGACAAGCTAAACATTTATGAATCATCTTATGAGAAGTTTATTTGAAAATATTTCGAGAGAGTGAGATAATTATTTTAAAGTGGAGATGAGTATGAGAGAGCTGATGTTAGTGTGAAATGTTGAGTTTTTTGGTTCACCCTGCTTTGTTCATTTATAAACAAAATGAAAACGGTATTTTTCTCTTTTATTCTCGCTCTCAATCGCTTGAATCGATATCAAATAAATCGGATAGTATAAGACAAAAATTACATAAATATATAAAATGTGAAAATTAACTTTTTATGACTTTTTGATATCAAGTGTATGAAAATAACAATCAATAAAATAATGACCAGTATCTGCCTGTATTTTAGATTTTAAGCAACAATAAAAATTTGAATAAATTAATTAAGATTAATACCATCAGTTTAAACCTGGATTAACCCCCCAGAAAAATATAGATGTAGTAGCCAGGCACATTAGCGGTGATAACAAACTGTTTGATAACAAAATCATAATAGTTTTCTGATTTTCAAAAAAAATTACGAAAAAGCAAGGTCAAAATTTCCGCTTATTGTGAGAAATTAAAACGCTTCGATAATAGAAGTACCAAATAATCTGATAGCCATGGTGCTTGTGGCTCGAGTTGAATCGCTTACCGAGCTATTGACTAAAAGTTAAGTTTAAATTCGTAGCAAATCAGATATGTAAGCTGCCCTTTTAATTGATTTGCCGACCTATTCATATCAACAAACACTAGAACAAAGTAAGTCAAATGCTTGCCAGATGTTGACAGCACAGTCGACATTTTTAGAACACTATTTGCAGGTTTTTTTGAACTATTCTAATGATCAATGGTTTTTGCATATTCATTGAATTTAGAAGGATGCCGGGGTTTATTTGTGCATGTCCATGTGTTGTTAAAAATTTGCCCTTTGCCCATTTATTTTTGCATTTTTATTTGGTTATTAATTACTACGAATTTATTCTGCATATTTGAATCATGTCACTATTTTCAATTTATATAGGTGTACTACAACAATAAATGTTCGGGAAATAAAGTCTAAATGAAGAGGTGCCAATACCTGCAGCTAAGGCAATATCAAATAGCGGTAAAATATTACCTTTCTACTTTGTGGGAGATGCCGCATTCCCACTAAGAAAAAATCGTATGCGGCCGTATCCCGAAAGATTATTAGATACTCCCAAATCAATTTTTTATTATCGTTTACTCCGAGGACGACGCGTTATTAAGAATGCATTTGGAATATTAGTCGCACGATGGAAAGTATTAAATACCACAATCAATATGGAGCCAGAAATTGAAATTGAATGACGAGGCAAAAAAATACACATCCACAACATTTATTGATTGGGAGAACTTAAACCATCATAACATATAATTATAAATTCATTCGGAGAAAAATTATTTTTAATTTAATTTTCTTTTCTTTCATTTATAATAAATTTATTGTAATTAATATCGAACTAACTTAATATTATACTTTTTTTAAAATAGACAAAAATGTGTTGATCGTTGTAATTGTGCAAGATTGCATTTCCCATGATTTTATTCTTCAAACATGTTCAATCGTGTTTTTTGATGAATTGCATGTTTGATGGTTTAGTTTTTTATTCTGTGCTGATAACGACTTTGTTGTCTACAATGTGATCAGCTTACACCTTTTGTGTGGGAATATTATCTGACGATTTATTATGTGGGACCATAACTCCTCCCGGGGGTGAAAAATGGTCGTCCTCGACTTTGGATGCTATACCAACTTGTTTGAGTAATTCATTATATGATTTTGGCGTAAGGTTATTATCTGTTAATTTCAAGGATCTAGAGCTTTGTATTATTTTTAACTTACAGAATTTATTAGCGCACGCGTATGAAACTAGTATAATTGCACATACTGTTGAAAGTGACAATCCTCCTGAAAGGGCCCAAATCCAATTTTGATGTTTGTATTGTTTTAAAAAGACTTGCTGTAGTTGTTTCCTGTTCATTATTGTTTCATGGGTAATCGCAGTTATATTTTGATTTGTCTTCAACTGTCGAATAATTTGGATGTTATGAAGAGCTCCCTGTATTATTTCGTCTACAACTTCCAATTCGTAGGATTGACATTTTTCGTTGTTAATTGTAACTGAACAGTTATAAATTGTTATTAAAAAATTTCCTGTTATATTTCTATTGTCAGACCCGCAGTCTGTAGATAGTTGAATTTGTTTCCCGTTGTTGCTCATTATTCTGTTTTCCGAAATTAGTTGTATTGTCATATCGGTTTCTGATGTTACATTACATTTGCCCTGACGTCCGAAGATTAATGGTTTTACACAGTTGTCCTTAAATTCTTTTATTTCTGAGTGCTTTTGTACGTAGTTTGTGTGTTCTTTTGTCGTAAATGCCCTTCGTTTGTTCACAATAAGGTATTGAGGGTAATCTTCTATAATGCTGTTGTTGACGATTAGCGGAATAATTCTCGTTATTATTGATGTATGGTTTTCCAATTTTGATACTTCTAGTATGTAAAGGAGTGTTTCTTTATTTACTGCAACCTTTGGAGTAATAAATTTCAGTGTTTCGTCTGGTAACGTTATATTTATCCCTTGATCTACAAGTATGTTCCTCATTGACATGATTTCCTTAAATGATAGAATTTTGTTGCTTGGTAGTGCTACCTTTGTCCTCACGATAGCATCTTGGATATCTTCTAGAATTGTGTTGATAGTATCGATGTGCATAATCGATGTCATTATTTCTAGTTCGTTTAAAGCAATTCTGTTTACTGTCGCTGTGCTAGTTATGACTTCGTTTATTGTATTTATTAAAAGTTGTATTCTTTTATTAATCTGCTCGTTCACCTGGTGTTGCTGATTATTTTCGTATATAAGCGCAATCATTGTTGTATTAGCCATTTCCAAGCGGTTCCAATTGTGTCCCATCTTTTGTGTCTGAGGCTTTTTGGTGGTTTTATTTGATATAAATTGTTATAAAGATTTTTACATTTTTGTCTAACTGTAGTGTAAAGTTCTATCATGTTTTTATCTATTTTATCTACTACATTTTTGGTAACTAATTCTATTGTATATTCTAAACTAGTTAAATTTATTGAATGTAAGGTTTTAATAGACCCTGTTTGAATTTTACAATCATTTATTTTTATTAACAATAATGGGTCTTCAAGAAGGTTTTTTATTTCTAATTTTTGTCCGTTTATAATAAAATAATTCAATATACTAAAAATGTTTAAATTTGTTACTTTAAATTTTAACATTTCTGAAATAAGAAAAAAAAACATTTGTAATTATTATTTTTTTAATCTTTTAATTTTACTTTTATTCCTTTTTATATCTCTATTGATCTTAAATGTTCTAATAAAATAAAAATTTGTTTCTGGGTGTGGTCTTACTCTTTCCTGAGTAATAATATGACCAAGAAATTCTGTTTCCTTCTTTAGGAATTCGCATTTATCTAGCTGGATTTTTAAGTTGAAGTGTGATAACCGTTTAAGTACATCACAAAGATTTTTTATATGGTTCTCTAGATTATAACCTACGATAATAATGTCATCGAGGTATACATAACAAATTGTCTCGATTAAGCCGTGCAGGACATTGTTCATAGCTCGCTGAAATGTAGCTGGACCGTTTTTAAGTCCAAATGGCATGCTAGTAAGTTCGAAATGACCTTTTTCAATCGAAAAAGCAGTTTTCTGTTGGGAATTTTGATCCATTGGGATCTGGTGAAATCCTGACTTCAAGTCTAATGTGGTAAAATAAGTAGACTTGCCTAAACTATCCAGAATTTCTTCAATTTGAGGTATTGGAAATTTATCATTTACGGTTTTATCATTCAACTTTCGATAATCTATCACCACTCTGATCTTGCGGAGACCTGAATCGTCAGGTTTTTTTGGTACTACCCAAATTGGTGATGAATAGGGACTGCTGGAATTTTTAATGATTCCACCGTTCAACATCTCTTGTATGTGTTCCTCCACGTCACGTTTAAAATGATAGGGATACCTGTACATTTTGATGTAAACGGGAGTTTCGTCGTTTGTAATAATTTTATGTTTAATCACCGTTGTTGCAGAGAGTTTTTCATTCTGCTTCAACAATACAGTTTGGTGATTATAAATTGTACTTATGAGAATTTGTTTTTTATTGTCACATAAGTGATTTGTCCTGATTAGGCTTTCAATTGTTTGTTTATCTATGGGCATATTCCCATAAGCTTCAATAGGTTTAATGGCTTCAAAATTATTTATATTGAAGTCTAGTTTTGGTAAGTTTTTTGGCGGATCTGGATCATTTGATAAGACTTTTATAGTAGATTGAAAGTTTTTGGATTTGTATAATCCTGGTTGTATAACAATATTGTCCTTTAATTTTTTATATTCTGTTGTTACCCAGTCACCATTATTTACAATATTGAAGGTCACTATGTGGTTGTAAAAATTTTCATTAGGGTAATATCTATAAAATTTAAGAAGGTTATTGTTCAAAGAAATTGTGCCAGATTTGAAATCAATTTTGACATTCTTTTGAGCCAATGATTGTGATCCTAGTATCCCGTCAAAATATTCATGAAATTTTAATTCATAGTATGGTATTGAGGGTAAATTATGACCAAAAAAATGTATTTTTCCTGCTTTAGTTACTTTTTGGGTTCCTAAAAGGTTTTTTACGGATGAATCTTTTGAAAATAAATGGTTTTTAGGGATTATATTTGATTTGATAATGTTTTTGTTTGCGCCTGTGTCAATGAGAATTTTAATGATTTGGTTTGTCATTTTGTTATGACATTTCAGGTAAGGTTGGAAGTTTTATCCTCTCAATCTGAATTTTGATCTTCCCAAAAATTTTCTGTATCCGGTTCTTTATCTACATTATTTGGGATTTCAATATAGTTAACTACATTTTTATTGAATGTTCTCCTTGAACGCATTGATGGATCGATTTCCATCGGAGTGGGTTCATTCGTTTCTTGCGTTGGCCAAGGAGTTTTCCTTATATTTGGTTGTTCCTGATATCTTTGTTGAAAATTGAACTTTGATTGTTCGTGATATCTAGGTTGAGAATTGGGTTTTGGTTGAATCTGACTTTTCTTAGAATTATTTGATATAAGTTCATTGCTCGTGAACTTACATAGAAAAGCATATGCTTCTTCTATATTACGTGATTTAGCCGCTTGGGCATAACCGAAATATGGTTTACGTAACCCGGATATGAAGGCGGCAAGCGCATCCTCTTCGATGAAAGCGCAAATTGCCTGCCACGATCCGCTATACAGTTGATTTTGTTTAGCTAGTGACTTAATATTTAATAAGATTTCTTTTGTTTTATGGTAAAAGAGGTGAATTGACATATTTTCGTTTTGTTTATTTGCCCATAATTGGGACTTATAGAAGGGGAGTTCTTGTTTATCCCCTAAAGGTTCTAACAGAATTTCCTTTACTTCTTGGAAACTTCCGGGACTACCGGCAAGACATAAAATGTCTTTAGCTTTACCTTCTATTTTATTTATAATAGCTTGGACATACACTCGAAATTGTTGTTCCGTAACTAAGGGTATAAAAAGGTTTAGGGTACCATCGGCTGTTTTTAGCCAGGATGAAATCTGTTTTCTATTTCCATCAAACGATGGAATTGATTTTATTGGATCAGGGAACCTGAACAAATCTAAAGTTATGCGATTTTCCTTGATTTGTTCAACAGGAGCAGGTTCCAAAATTTTATTATTGAGGTACGTTAATACCTGGTCGTGCCCTGTTTGTTTCTGACTTAACTTTGTCAGTTGTTCAGCAATCAAATTTAATTGTTGACTGATCTCGTCCATTTCAATGTTTTCGTCTAAATATTTTCCTCCGTATCAATGTTACGATTAGCAAGTAATAACTCGTTTAACTTTTTCCCCATAAAGGGCTAAAAAAAAAATCTAATTCGTAATCCGAATTGAAATGAAATTTGAAATGATGTGCGAGATAGAAAAAAAAATTCCTCTTTTTTTCTTTACTGTGTCTATCTTATAGTGCACAGATCGGCAGGTTTATCTCTATCTTGTAGTGGATAATTTTGCCGAAATCGGTAAACAAATAACACAAAAAATGTATAAATGAAATTTGTTACCTGATTGAGTCCGATATTATGCTGTCGTGTGCTGGTTCGGTTGATTTTATTTGTGAAATATGGCGGAACCTCAAATCCTGTTCGCAGTTTCCTTTCAGCTAGAGATGTCACAGAAAAAAAACACTTTTTTTTTTTAAACACTTTTATTCACTTAGTCTTTGCACTTTATATAATTTCACTAAACCGCACGGCTGCGCCAATTATAAATTCATTCGGAGAGTAATAATAAAAAAAATATTTTTAATTTAATTTTCTTTTCTTTTATTTATAATAAATTTATTTTACATGTTTTTGGTTTAAAAACTAATATGGAACTAACTTAATATTATACTTTTTTAAAATAGACAAAATGTGTTGATGCAATTCTGCAAGATTGCATTTTCCATGATCTTATTCTTCAAACATGTTCAATCGTGTTTTTTGATGAATTGCATGTTTGATGGTTTAGTTTTTTATTCTGTGCTGATAACGAATTTGTTGTCTACAATGTAGCTTACACTTTTGGTGGGACCATAACTATATACTCGGGTACATGGTGAAATGTCGTAAGTCAGCTGTTAAGGTCTGTCCGGATGGGGATAAATAACGCATCCATTTCTTGTGTGCAATGAATAATTGAAACATTTATCTAAAGTGGAAGCAACGAAAAATCAATTTCGGTATTATTTGAATCCATATTAGAAGCGCACATCACACCCAACTCATAGAATGTCACAAACTAAATTCAAAAAATTATTTTCAATTATTCAACCCGAAAAGCAACAATTTATTAGCCACGTCATGCCAAGTTTGAAAGAGAATGTGTTAAGAGAATGAGTTAGTTATTTAGTGTTCTTATCAGCAATACGTTTATAAAAAAAATTTGATTCTCGATTTGTTTAACAAGCATTGTTATGAGACGATATTATACTGCTGGGATAGTATTGTTTTCACTATGCAGTAGAGGTAATGGAAATGTTAAATCGTTTTGTAAAAAATAAAATAACAAAAATCCACTCTACTTCTAACTCGCAGTCGAAGGAATCGATGGCATCAATGTATTGTTATGAGTTGGTGATATACCACTTTGAGAATTTTTTTCTCGCTATGTAGTTGTACAGAGTTATTGAAAACGATGTATATCTTTTTGGTTCACCCGTTAATAGTAAACGGTTCATTAAAATATAAAAATAAAATAACATAAAAATCGTTCTTTAATTCTCACTCTCAGTTGCATGATTCGTCGATATTTTGTATTATGAAATCGTACTTAGGCAAAAAACCTACTGTAGTGCAAACTCAGGGATGCGCACAATTGAATTTTTTTGTGCCTCAAATTTTGCGCTTCGTTGAAAAAGTAGAAATACTACTTGTACAAAATGTAGTTTTAATTCATTGGCGCTAGGGGAGACCATTGTGTGCGACATTTCAATGTTCAAGGGGGCATTTTCCTATTATCCACCGTGTATGGTAATTTGCTGAATTGATCGTATCGTGGCTCCGTAAATTCCACATTAGTTTAGAGAATATTTTGGTTAAAGCAAGATTTCTGAATATTTTATTTATATGGCTTTTTGGCTTCAGTTGTTTTATTTGTACTTACCTCAAGGTTTGAAAGGGATACCATCCAACCTTCTCTCATAAATAAAATAGTTGATAAGAGTCGTTAGAACTATTTTTATTGGTGACCGGCTCCTGGGTCTATCTTTCATACTCATACATGAAAATGGCAACATGGTAAAAGACCACAACCATAATCACTTCCTCAAACTTACAGTGCTATCGTCTTTAAAACCAGAGATAGATATTTTGTTTTGGACTCACTTGCCACTAATTTTGTAGGTTTTCCGAGGTATTCGGTTGATCAAGTCATATGGTATACTTCACGAGATATCTCGAAATATGTAGATAGAATCACTTGGAAAGGAGAGTCGTCGTCAGTTCTCGCCCTTCTCTTTGTGTAACTGTGAAAAAACGTTAAACAAAATTCCCCTTTTGATTATCAGAAGCTCCCAATTAATGCAACCAAACCCAGGTGAACGGTTGCTCCTAAATATCTGCATGGACTGTTTGAATCCGTCATCAGTGATCAGTCTGTGACGCATGATGAACATTAAGTACCGTAATTCCGCTTTGATATTAAATCTGAGGTTTCCGTAACGATCCCGAATGGCAGTTGACCTCGATGTAATAGTATTGTATACAATGCTGAAATTCTTTTGAAGAAATTACCACTACACACGTTTTTCCTATCTTTGCATTCGTCGGATTTTAAAACGGGTTTTCCGCTTCGTATTTTGTTGCTCGACATCAAGACAACATTACTCAACAAACCAACAACTTTTGGGTTAGTTATTCACTAAACTATAAAGTACGCTGTGTAGCACTCTCACCCGAGTTTGGCAAGATCTTCTATTCACAGTTTAACCGTTCTTTACATCCTGTATAAAATCATTGTAACTTTGCAACTACCAAGTGATGATCATTGCATAAGAGGTGACACATTCGAAAATTAACTATCCTGAAAACCAAGACAGCCTTGTTTATCTGTGGCCTGTATATTATTATTATTATTATTGGGGGGGGGGAGGGGCATGCGGGCGATCAGCCACTTCGCACTGCGATCTAAAAGATCTATTGTGCTGGCCCCTGCTTAATTATCCGTCCAGTCAATATTCAGGTTCTTAATGAACCTGACGATACTGCCTCCCGGCACGTGATACATACTATCTGGGCTTATTGCTCTCCCTCCCAGATGTTTACTACATCATGTAGTTCCGCTAGAAAGACGGTAGCATTGGAGCTCAAGGACCTCGAGAGGGTTGTCCCACTCCCGTATATTTCTACTCCTGCCCCCTATTCCGTTTGATTTTACTCTTACGAGTTGCTCGGAATTGCGAATCACCTGTAGGTCACCCAGCTTTACTACAGGAAGGCTAAATAAAACTGGAGGGTGCCTGGTATCCAGATCCGCATATTGTGGGCTGATTAACCTATCAGCCATTCATCTTTCGGCATATGCTGTTCCACCTTAGATTAGGGTTTTTTGTCAAGGTTTTCTCCTTTAGCGCCGTACTTTAGCCTGTGCCAAATGGCCAAAAATGTGCCAAGTGGCCTTAGTTACCAGTGGTTGCCACGAGGAGGCAGTACGTACACTTGCGAATTGTGAACAGGTTACCTATTACACAATTGTACCCATCACGCAGCTGCCTAATGACAAGACCAGAACAGCTCACGTGATGCGCACCCTACTGGAAGGTTACGGAGCCTCCATTTTTGCTCCATTTAGGCTCTCAATCACGAATGATTTCCGTAAATAATGCACACCCTAAATTTCGCAGCCGTCTTCATTAGCGGAGGTTCGATGTTGGTTTGGCGAAATTCAGTTTCTCGTTCGTTGATATTTTTAATTATATTAGGTTGGGGAAAAAGTAGTGGAAGATTTTTTGGTCATTTTTTGACTAAATTTATCTCTTCGACAAGACCAGAACAGCTCACGTGATGCGCACCCTACTGGAAGGTTACGGAGCCTCCATTTTTGCTCCATTTAGGCTCTCAATCACGAATGATTTCCGTAAATAATGCACACCCTAAATCTCGCAGCCGTCTTCATTAGCTGAGGTTCGATGTTGGTTTGGCAAAATTCAGTTTCTCGTTCGTTGATATTTTTAATTATATTAGGTTGGGGAAAAAGTAGTGGAAGATTTTTTTGTCATTTTTTGACTAAATTTATCTCTTATTCAAAATGAATGTTATTTAAGTACATATTGGTCTTTATTATTTATGGCCTTTTGCCATTTTTCGGAAAGTCTCATAATTCCAGCGTTGTAAAACTTTTGTGGTTTACCGGCGAAAAACTTGGCTAGGTGTTTTTCACGGTTGCTTTTTGAGGACAAATTTAGGCCTATAAAGGAGTTTTGCAGAGATTGAAACAAATGGTAGTCAGAAGATCAAGGTCCGGACTACATGGCGGATGCCTCAAAACTTTCCTGCAAAACCTTCTCAATTTTGGTCGGGTCATCAAAGTTGTTTGTGGTCCGGAGTTGACAGAATGGAAGACAACACCCTTTCTGCTGATCAATTCTGGCCGGTTTTTTTGGAATTGCTTGCTACATTCTGGTAAGTTGCTGACAGTAAAGATTAGAATCAATCGTTTGACCATTTTCTGGAACCTCCTAATGTACGATTCCCTTCCAATCGCCCATACACAGGCATGACCTTATGGAGCGTCAATCCTGGATTTAAGGTCGTTTATGGTGGTGATTCAACTTTCTTTGACCATGATCTTTTCGAAATTATTTGCTTCAAAAATGGATCGATTTCGTTGCAACCAAAGGGGAATTCGTTCAACCAAATGTTTCAACTACAATTCATGTGGCACCCAAACATCGAGCTTCTTCGTCTATCCAGTGGCCTTACGAAAATGGTTTAAAACTGCTTTGTGATCGAGATTTAATTCCTTAGCGATGTCATTGCTATTTATGTGTCGGTCTTCTTCGATTTTTTGTAAGATTTCATCGACTTTTTCAGAGATAGGTTGACCAGAGCGCATCTTTGGCATTGAAATTTCTATAACGGAAGCAAGCAAACCATCTACAAGCTATTGCACTCCAAAGAACATCTTGAACGTAAACGCCAGAAATTATTTCGCTGGCTTGGGCAGTGTTTTACCCTTGTCGTAGTAAAATGGTAAAATATAACAAATTTTTCAGAAATTTCATTCATCTTAACACATAACTTTCGGCAGGACTAACCAAGTACCAAACTACCGTAATGAAAATTATATACTGAAATATCACTTTTCAAACGCGCGTATGTATGATACAATCTGATTAGTGTTACCCGATATGCGACACCAAACACCATCTAGTGACAAAAATCTCTCAATACTCTTTCCCAAACCTAATAAAAGGATTTCCTGAAAATTGGTTTGCAAGGAAGGCCCATATAAAATTTTAAAAATTTGTGTAAATACCACTAAAAGTGTCATGCCAGAAAAGTGTTTAAATTAGTGTGCCTGTTATCCCTAGATAAATTATCAGATCAAGTGTAATGTGGGGAGGCCAGGAAAATTCGTTTGATTTAAAGGCCCATATAAAATTCAACCTTGAAACTATTGTGTCTGAAAAGTGTTTCAATTAGTGTGCCTTAGCCAACAGTTAACCCTAGAATAATTATCAGGGCAATTTCTCATGTCGGAGCCCCGACGGCTTGAAACTAGACATCTAATTTGATCTTGACCAATTTGGTTCCTGATTTGCACCAGAAGTTGACTTAACTCTTGAATGGTAGTTGGTGGGGATTGAACGGCTTTGTTTAATCAGATTATGGTCCGGGCTGCGTGATGACCAAGTCAGAGCATGAATATGGACCTCTTCTAGATATTCCCTCACAACAGTTCTGCAGTGTGAGGCTTACATTTTGATGCATGAAAAAAAACGTGTTTGTCAATATACGGAGCAAATCGTTAATGGTTCTAAGATTCGACCTCCAGTTACCATATGAACCTCCGTGCGGGCCGTCAATAAACTCCAACTCATACCATTACTGATCCGCCTGACCAAATAAAGTTGTGTCACTAATATTGCAATGCGCATAATGCTCATTAGGCCGTCGGAAGAAATTTCTGGCTGTCGATTTGAAGAATACAGTCAGAATCTCCAGAATTTATACAAATTCAGCCAGAATCACCAGAATTTATACAAATTTTTTAATTTTTTTAGACCATTCATTTAACCGGATTTTCTCGGGTTTCCCCCTCACGAAACTTGACCTGATAGTTTTCCTAATCATAACTGTTGGTTGGGCACCCTAACTGAAATGCTTTCCAGACATGACCCTTTAATGGTTAAATTTATAAAAATTTTGACATTTTATATTTGGCTCTTCTCTTGTAACTTAACATATAAAACTTTTTATATCGTTTATCCAGCCGTAAAATCATTTCATGAAAATTCGAGGTTGGTGGCTTTGTTAATTTTTCATTTTATTTAAAATATGTTTCGGCTGAAATATGTCGGCTGGTAACTTTCGGCTGAGATAGTCAGGATACTATCTGCCTTACCGATATTTTTAGTTTTGGCCGAAAACCTTCGGGTAACTTTAATACATAAATATCAAAAATATGAATTTCTCATGTTAACCGATTTCATCCGCTTTGCTTATTTTTGATACTTACCATCATGAAAAAATACACTAATACAACCAAAGTATTTGACGATCAATTCAAATATAATCGGTTGATTTTTGAAAATCGAAATGAAAAGGTAACACGTTGCAGTGAAATTATTCTTGGCGACATGTGTTCAGTAACGATTGCCTCATTTGGTGGTTCTAAATATTTTTGACTTTTTCCGAGATTATTTTTTCAAATACCCGTATGTGTTTCCGTTCAAAAAAAGGTCAGATGTGTTCGAAAAATTCAAAATATTTGTTGACTGGAATTCGTTAATGACAATATGAAACGTTTCATGGAAGCAAAGGGTATTCGAAGCCAGTAAACTGTACCATACACGCATGAGTGGAATGGGTGCCCAAAGTGGGACAAATGTACATTGTTGGTTATGCGCAATTCATGTTGTGACACCTATGAAGAAGCGATTCAAATGAGTGACTATAAACAATGGATTAATGCGATGGACGACGAGTACGAATCATTAAATAAAAATCGTACATGAATTTTATCTAAAAAAATTGGCGATCAAAAGGTTATTGATAATCGCTGGGTGTTTTAATTTAAGTATAAATCCGACGGCTCCATAGAACACTATAAGGCTCGTTTGGTATCACGTGGTTTTAAGGAGGAATATGGAGTAGATTATCAGTGAGCACATCTTCAGTTACATCGATGAAATTGGGTGAAGTTACCTCAACAGGACGGGTTATTTTTCCATATCGCAAGGCCATTATCGGCAGGTAAATGTATCTTTCAATTTGTACACGGCCCGATGGAAAATCCTTCGGATATTCATATGAAAATAGTGAAACATTGGAGTGGCATGGTTCGGGCATTGTCAGTTGGTGCTTCAAAAGACAAAAATCCTTATTTCGGATTAAGGTTTGAATATAGTTACATTGCTAATCAGTGCTCCGTAACTGGAAATCAACAAAATAAATATCAACACTTTTTATATGAATTCGTCAACAATTCATTCAAGGTACAGAAATACGTATATGTTCATGAACCTACAAATAATAGTCGAAAGCGGGTCGGTAGAAAATGCAAATTTACTTTTGTTTCGTACCGATTTGTTTTACTTGGAAAATTATTCGTTTTCGAATTCAAAAATACCGATGACTTGTAAACGTCATTCGTTTCTTCGAATTCGTATTCACAAATAGGGGCCCAGATTTTGCGACAAAAAATAATAAAAATTGAGATTATTCTCAACTATTCATGGATTTTGGAAACGTCTAACTTAAAATAAACAGTTTTATCAGCCGAATCGTTTATGTGTCAGATTGAGAAGTTCTCCTGTTGAGTAGGCCATTATGTTGTACACAAAAAATTTAGGTGTGGGATAATATTTTTTGTGGGATACCATCATATTCTCGAAAGAAAAAATCCTAAAAAAATACAAAGTAAAGTGCCCCATCGAACAGGAAGACCCCATTAAATGTTTAATAATTACACTGACCGGCACAGAAAACGAATATCTTTAGAACCGCACTAGCTAGAAACATGAGGCAAAAATCAAATTCAAGGTCATTCAAAGCAATCTTAGAAAATATTACCACAGCATACTCTGTCTAATCCCACAACATGTTTCATAACTCAATTTTCAAATGTGAACACGATTTGGTCACAAAAACCAAATTCTAGGTCATTCAAAACAATCTTAGAAAATATTACCATACCATTTCTGTCTAATCATGTGGGTGAGTTTTTTTACTTATCTCACAACATGGCTAAATTTTCAAATGTGAATAACTCTTGAACCGCACTAGCTGGAAACATGACACAAAAACCAAATTCAAGGTCATTGAACACAATCTTGGAAAATGTGGGTAAGGTTAACTCTTTCTAAACATGTGGTTGAGGTTTCCCGAATTTTCAAACAAAAACCATACATTGACAAATTTTATTGAAATTCTCACAAACATAAACACAACAACAATCATAATTAACCAATAAAAAATGTTTAGTAGCGTGTATTTCCGCTCCCCCCTTCTCCCTCCCCCTCTCCCCGGCTTGAATAACCACTGTTATCCCGGGTCCCATACTTTTGATAATCTGTTGGATATGGCACTATGAGATATTTTCCCATTCATCTAAAAGCGCGCTGCAGTTTTGTTCCATCGTTTTCGGAGCGAGAATAGCATGAACTTGTCGCCTATAAATAGTGCATAGGAAATAACATATTGTTCCAATATTTCGCTAGTAAAGCGAACGGCCGTTATAAATCCGGTTGGAACAAGATAAAGCTCGGTGCTTGCTTCAATCGAAATTCCGGCCCATACCAATGCTGATCCGTTTCGAACCCTTTCGGTAAAGGTGCCTGGAGCGTAACGATCCCCCGGTCGTTGTCATACTCATTCTTGCTTCTCCCAACCTTAGCCTTATTGTTATTTCGCTCTCATTTTTATTACGTACGTATAACAATTCTAAACTACAAAATGGTCATCTCTAACATTTGTTTGTTACTCTTTGTCTGCACATACCTAGTCGCCTGGTATACAACCCTGTCTACTGGTCCCCTGAATTACTGGAAATCCGGAACTTATTAGCGATGTAGCATTGCCTTCTCCCATTTTCCAACAATGTCACGATTGGGACATAATCAGGATGCGACAGAATAAAAATTTAAGACACTGACACAGCAAAATGTAAACTCGACAATAACATGAATCTACATAATTAAGAAAGGACCAATGCTAAGCGGCTTTGGGGAGTTCCCTATTTTAGTATGAACATTAATTTTTCAAAAATGCTACAATCTCTATTAATGTTAGAATTTCAAAAAATTATCAAAGCAAGGGTTTTTGGGGCGGCAGCATCCATCCTATAACGTATTAAACGAATTAAAATAATATGTCAAACATATGTTATATTTAAAAAACATGATTTTTTGGGATTTTTTGCTTTTTGGGTTTTTTTTTACTTACGTTACTTACTTTCTTTCTCACTTGCGTTAAAGAAAGTTAAAACATTCGATGTCCTATGTGAATGCTATGGGATTAATATACAGGTAAACCTCGTTTAACGAACCCTCGAATAACGAATCTTCGAATTAACAAACATCCAAAATTGTTGAAAAATCTCGTATTACGAACTTCAAACCTCGAATATTATTGTAAGTACAGTTTATGTACATAAATGGTAAAATTTTAGAAACCATACAAATATTTTTTCGCCAAAAATAGCACATAAAATTATTTACCTCGCACAACGAAACCTCAACTAACGAACGGTTTTCAGGGACACAATACGTTCGTTAAACGAGGTTTGCCTGTAGATGTATACAATTTTAATGTTGCCGACTCATTATACGAGATTCACATATTCAACACAATTGACACTATTTCGGTTGTCTGTTTTCCAATAGCTTCTTGAATCGAACAATAAAATAAAAATCCAATATTTTTTAAAATTTTCACTCACAAAATTTTTATTACCTTTAACTTAATCAAATAAACCAGATACCATTGCAAATGCCTCTTCAAGTACTGGATCAACATAGCTCGGTTGTAGTTTAGTCCTGATTTCCAATAATGATTCGGCGCGTAAATTTGGCAGCATTTCGATAAGTTCGATTGTCATGCCTGGCGTAAAATAATTAATTTCCAAATCTTCCAATAATCTTAAATTTGTTATATCATAGTCGACGGTAAAATCTTGCGGCAGTTCATAGAAAAAGGACAAATGCAACACTTTTAGTTTTATTAAGTTTTTAAATAGTAAGGTTATTTTATTGGTTCGCATTCTAGACAGTTGTAATTTGGTTAGGTTGGTACAAGATATACATATTTCGTATAAAAGTTGTTCCGAAATGCGATAGTCGAGCCGTAAGTATTTTAATTGATTAAGTTTGGCAAACACACCTAATAATTCATCTTCATTCCCTGACGAGTAATAAGTACAAAGTATTGTCAACTTCTGAAGATTTCGTAAATTTCCAATACAATGCATTTTTATGTTGCGCATTCCATTAAAATCCACCTCTATCAATTGGGTCATGTGTCGGCATATAAAAGGCAGTTGCTTCATTCCTTGTGGCCGCATAGCGAGAATTCGCACGCCAGATAGTTTTTCACAGAATTTCTCAAATTTTATATCAAAATCGTTGTCATCAAATGCTTCTTCATATATTAAGCCCAGCGCAAGTTCGCGCACACTAACGATTTGCGTAATTTTGGAGAAATCGTTAAAAAAGTCTACAGCATTTTTTCCGTCTAAATTGTCTATACTCAAGCGAAACAGATTTATACCCTCACGAAAAATATTGATATAATAGAACATTTGTTTGTAAATGTAACCGCAAAAATAATCCGATGTTGTGAACTTTAAAGATTTTACATTTGGCATCAACCGCATGATGCATTCCAGACCGTTTGCCCCGTACTTTGATGTACACAATCCTATTTTTAAATGTTTAATACAATGTAGGTTAGTTTTAATCGCGTTCGTTTGTTCCTCGCTTAAATTTACGACAACATCAAATTTTTCGTTGTTCACAACGATCGCAAACGTCAATAAATTTGGTGTCAATAAAAGGCAATCGATCAGCTGTTGAAACGATATATTACAGCAATCAAAATCTAATTCGCGTATGTATCGGCCAAATCGAGCAAAAAATTCTCGATAGTATATGAATTCATTGAAATCGACGCGATGCAAAACCAAAGTACCAAACGGACGATGCAATTCATCCAGTCGGTTTAGTTTGTTACTAATCGTAACTCGTGTATTTTTCGATATGATTGGATCACATGACGCAAAGTACCATGACCTACAGGTCCGTGCTGCATTTAAACGTTGGCGAAAGTTGAGCTGATTGAGAATTTGTGCAATTACCTGAGTGTGGGAGTGAATAGGTAAAATAACAGTGTTATAAATTAAACAATTATTTGAAACGCTGAGTGTTTTCGTTTGTCCATTCCGAATTTTTCGAATATTCCGAAATTGACGTTATAGTGGTTCGTCTTTTTTATATTTATTTGGAATACAACAATTTTGACGTTTCGTGATAAACACGTCAAGAAAACCTTTATGTACAACAAATTTAACTCGTTAAAACTTTTAAAAAAAATCACTTTCCAAACAACTCGCGTTTTCATTTAAATAGCAATTAAAATTTACTTATTTTTGTCCGTGTTAATGTACACCCATACTAATATATTTAATGTAATATATAAATTATGTTTGACTAAATTATTTATTATCAAATTTAACATTTCCTTCTTTTATATAAATAAACCAAAACCATTATTGTCAAAAAAAAGTATTCCAATTATCCAATTCTGTTGTTTTATTATATTTCATTCCGAATATTCCTCAGTTATTTGATCAATGTTTATTCTTTGTTCGTAATAAATAATCGAAAACACTCACAACACTTACATGAGGTGGTAGCAATGAAAAATCACTTTCCGTGTTATTCAAGTCCATTTAAAAAGATGGGAACGCACAACCCAACTTAACGAATTAGTTTTCAAACTAAACTCATAAAATTGTTTGGTAGCTATTATTCTCCTGGAAAAACAACAATTTTTGAACCACGGCATGCCAAGTTTGAAAGAGAATGTGTAAAGAGATTGATTTATAATTTTACTTTTCCCACTCTATTCCCAGAATAAAGTGATACATTTTTTAATTCTTTTCATAAATAGTTTGATAGCTTTTACAAAAAATAGGGTTGAGAAAAAGCACGTTGATGATCCATTCGAGCTCAAAATAAGCACCGTGTGGTGATTTTAACAAGAACCAGTAAAAAAATTGTTGAACTGTGAAAAGAAAATTTTAATAGATGTTCCACTCTAAATTTACCTGCATTTGTCAATATTTTCAAAAAAACTGAGTGTAAATTTTGAAGCTCAATATATTAATTGTGAATTGCTTAGAGTCTCTAAAGGTATCATATTTTCGAATAATAAATTCTCTTGGTTTTAAACCTCATATACAAATCATAATGGAGTTTTAATGCAAAACACTAATTATTCTTATAAAGGTGAAACTTTGCATACTTTGCATATTCTTTTGGTTCATCCTATAGTTTGTCCATTAAAATGCAATTAAAACGTAATTCATACTCTCAGTCGCACAATTCATCAACCTAATACAATTGTATTTAAATGAAGTCGTGCTATATCTTAAGCACTATAGTAGAACCTCAGGGAAACTTACCATTTAATTTATTTGTGGTTCGCACCTGCCATTTTCGCTACGAGAAAAAGTTTTAGAGAAATACCCATCCGAGAGTTTTCATTTTTGTATAATATACACAAAGTTGTTTCGATTGCTTGCTACTTCAAATGATCCGGTCATTGCAGACAACAAACGCCCACCTCAACCATTTGACTTAAGTTGCAAATATTTCTAAGAATCCATATTCAACAATTTTGAATAATCTGTATGTATCATCATGCAAATCAATGAATAATCTCGAAGCGAATCACAATTACGGATGTAGGGTACAGGATATATGCGAAGTTCCTTCTCAACAAAATGACCAAATATAAGGACATAATAGTAGGAGTGGAGAGTGGGTAATAAATTATATGTGTGTTGCAAACATTGGTTGCAATAAGCAAACAGTTAAAATCAGATGTGATAAGACGTTAGGGGTCAGCAGAGTAATTTCGTCTTTCGTCAGAGCGAATATAATAGCTGTTGATGTGGCTATTTGAATGTATAAGGCAATAATAGCACCAAATATGACATATGGACTAAAAGTATCTACATTAACGAAGCCAAATAGAATCAAATTAAAAAGGTATGAAAGGAGAATATTAACAGAAATAGTATAATGCTTATCCCCTCAGGACATATTTTAAATGGAACAGTAAGGTATTCACATAAAAAGTCCGCCAAAGAATCGCCTTCAAGAAAAAATTCGCCGACCTTCTTTTATGTGGAATACGTCACTAGAAGGGGATTTCAATAAATTTAGTTTATCGGAGCAAGAATGGAAGGAGCTGGCCAATGATAAAAATAAAATAAAAGATAAGGTAGACGAAATATACGACAGTGAAGACTCGCTCTCGGGAGGAACGTCAGCTCTCGGGAGAAACGTCAGAGGAAGAATCGTCTCATGGAGAAGCATAAAAATTTTCCATTGTAACATGAGGAAATGTTTCTTCTTGAGGATACCAATCTGGATTAATGGGAAAATTTTGCATGGTATTTGTAATATAGAACAAAATCGGATTCACGTATTCAAGAAGCAACGTAGACTTAGAGAACCTAGCAGATCAGTTAGGTCACCGAATCATGGTCTGGGTGGCACATTACAATAGACAGTTAGTAGAATGCATGCACTTCGGCCATTCGGTTCTTGCTCTGGCTGAGAAATTTGTGATCAACTATGGACATTGATATATTGGGTGTGTGAATATGACTCCACCCTTTCTCAATTGGTGTCGTTATTTTTACTGCTAACGTAAACTCTAAATGCGCAATACTTGTATGCTATAGTACTTGATGTCAGCTATCAAACGCAGTATACGACATTTGGTTGAAGTGTAAACAAATAGTATTTTTAACTCTTTCAAAATGTCGAATTTTATTCCAAATAAACATTATTTGCGGAAAGTTTTATTACATTATTTTATTGCAAAGAAAAGTGCAGCGGAAACTTATCGTTTGCTTTTGGAAATTTACGGTGAGCACCCTCCATCGAATACAACGTGCAAAGAATGGTTTCGACGATTTAAAAATGATGATTTTGGCATTGAACATAAAGAGCATGGAAAACCACCCAAAAAATTTGAAGATGCTGAATTGGAAACGTTATTGGCTGAAGATTCTTCTCAAACACAATCAGAATTGGCTGTAGCATTAAATATTGATCGATCAACTGTTGCAAAACGTTTGCAAACAATCGGAATGGTTCAAAAAGCTAACAACTTGGTTCCATATGAATTAAAAGAAAGAGACCTCGAACGTCGAACAACCATTTGTGAAATACTGATTCAAAGAAAACAAAGAAAAGGTTTTCTGCATCGGATAGTTACTGGAGATGAAAAATGGATATATTATGAAAATCCCAAACGCCAAAAATCTTGGGTGAAGCGTGGTGAAGCTGGTCCATCTCAACCAAAGCGAGATATTCATTGCAATAAGGTTATGCTCTGTAGCTGGTGGGATCAGAAAAGTGCGGTATATTATGAACCGCTGGAATCAGGTGAAACTATCAAAGGCGATGTGTACCGACGACAACTAATATGGTTGAAGCGAGCTATAGAGGAAAAACGACCAGAATGGGTGAATAGACACAACAAATTAATTTTTCAGCATGACAATGCAAAAACACATGTTGCAAACGATGTGAAAAATTATTTACAAGGACAGGACTGGGAAGTTCTACTCCATCCGCCGTATTCACCAGACATAACTCCTTCAGATTACTACTTATTCCGGTCGATGCAGTCGTCTCTTTCTGAACAGCGGTTTAGTTCTCGCGCAGAGATCGAAAATTGGCTTAATGATTAGATCGCCTCCAAAGACCAAGATTTTTTCAGAGAGGGAATCCGTAAACTGTCTGAAAAATGGGGGAAAGTTGTATCTGCAAATGGAGTTTTCAATAAATAATTCTTTCATTTTCTAAACGAGCAAATGTGCTTTAATTTAACAAAAAAGGGCGGAGTCATATTCATACACCCAATACTTAGCATGTAAATAGTATGTTAGAGGGAACCAGCCTAATAGCTGCCGTGCGTTGTAAATTATCTTATCTTAAATTCAATCAAAACCTTTTCAAAATAAAAGAAGCCTTTTTATTTCACTCGTTTTGCTGTATTGACTGAATTAAAAATCTCACAAAAATTAGTCGAAATCGTTCCGTGGCAACTTGTCGAAAATCGAAAATAGGCTGGGAATACGCTAAGAAGATTTTATTTCACTCTTTCTGCTATATTGATGAAACTCAAAATCCCACGGATTAAGGCTATACGGTTTGGGGATGGGTATATTATAACAGCTTACTCGTACTACTGACAAGAATTAGTCGAAATCGTTCTGTGGCAACTTGTCGAAAATCGAAAATGGGCTTGGATTACTCTAAGATTTTGACATTTTATTTCACTTTTTCTGCTGTATTGATCAAATTCAAAATCTCAAAGAAAAAAGGAAATTGTCAGTAGTTATAATCTATCCACATTTCAATTTTATCACCACGAGTAACCTCTTAGTGCCGATTATATATCTCTCCTTTTTCGAGCTAAAAGTTTCTCAAAATGTCGTTTTCTCGCAGTCTAAAAAAATTCTCGAAACTCGTTTAGTACATGTACAATTAAAACCAGTCGTTCCAATATTCGGATTTAATGGGTTTACATACATATTTTCAATAAAGTTCAGTTTTATATATTGAAATTGTTTTAATAGGGATTATTCAAGATGTTTCTGACTTACAGGTACATTGATAGTTTCGATATTTTATATGATTTTCGAGGTTTATAAGCTTATTCGAGATTTGTTTGAAGTGTTATGTAGAATTGTACCGATATAGATAATAAGCGAAACTTTAAATATTTTCGATATTGTTCGAGTTTAGTTTGGATTGAATTAAGCATAGCAATGGGTTAGATATTTGAAATAAGATATCTTAGGCATTGTAGTTGTTCGAAATTTTCATGATTATTCGACGTTCCCATATTGTCGTGCTAATTTAAATTTTCAAGATTTTCTTGTTGCTTTTAATTTGCTTTGACTTTTTGATTTTTAAAGATTATTATAGAAACCTATTATTATTCGTGAGTTTTGATATGTTCGAAATTTCTTGAGAATAGGCGTGGCTGAGTATTCTTGTGTGCTCTAAAATTCGAATGTAATTAAAATAAAATCAAAAGTTGTCAAATTTTTAAATTAGATAAGGTACGAGTAGATAATAATTATTATAAAACTTAATAAAAAATGTTTAGTAAACAAATTAGTTAGGTTTCTTGTTAAACTCTTGTTCTGGACAAACTCTTCAATTGGGGAGATTATACAGAAATAAAGCAGACACGAACACTGAAACACTCCTCAAACCGAGATTATTCTAGCTTATTCGATTTATATCGAGGTTTTTAATATTTTGTTTGTGTTTGTGCCCATCTCACCCTACAGCCTCAATCTTAGAGATTTTTAGTTCGGTAAATGTAGCAGAACGAGTGAAATAAAATGTTAAAACTTAGATATTTGAAATAAGATATCTTAGGCATTGTAGTTGTTCGAAATTTTCATGATTATTCGACGTTCCCATATTGTCGTGCTAATTTAAATTTTCAAGATTTTCTTGTTGCTTTTAATTTGCTTTGACTTTTTGATTTTTAAAGATTATTATAGAAACCTATTATTATTCGTGAGTTTTGATATGTTCGAAATTTCTTGAGAATAGGCGTGGCTGAGTATTCTTGTGTGCTCTAAAATTCGAATGTAATTAAAATAAAATCAAAAGTTGTCAAATTTTTAAATTAGATAAGGTACGAGTAGATAATAATTATTATAAAACTTAATAAAAAATGTTTAGTAAACAAATTAGTTAGGTTTCTTGTTAAACTCTTGTTCTGGACAAACTCTTCAATTGGGGAGATTATACAGAAATAAAGCAGACACGAACACTGAAACACTCCTCAAACCGAGATTATTCTAGCTTATTCGATTTATATCGAGGTTTTTAATATTTTGTTTGTGTTTGTGCCCATCTCACCCTACAGCCTCAATCTTAGAGATTTTTAGTTCGGTAAATGTAGCAGAACGAGTGAAATAAAATGTTAAAACTTAGAGTATTACCAGCCCATTTACGATTTTCGACAAGTTGCCACGGAACAATTTGTTAAATTGCATTTAACCACCTCTTTTAAATTATATTTGATTTTTTTATTTGTTCACAATACACATAATGAATGGTTTTAATTCTAAGCTAATTGTTTAAAAGATCAAAATAAAAAAAATTCAATGACATGAAAAAATCAAAACTTGAAAAAGTTATTCTGTACAATATTGGCTTTTGCCATTCCAGCCTGGTTTTCATTAAGCCATCTCATCTCAATGGTCCAAAGACAGTTGCTGAGGCTTTGGAAGGATGCTACTGTCGCTTATATGTATTTTGATCGGCAATGGCTTGTAAAATAGTATCGTTATTTAAAATGAGTTATGGCTTGCTGTAGGAATATGGTTTAAATTGCCATCCGTTTGTCCATCTTTCAATATTCTTCTTAGTAGCAACACTCTTATAAACTTTCGGTTATTTAAAAAAACGATTCCGCTGTATTACCGGATCAATAATATCTTTTTAATTGTGTGGAAAATATTGTGAAGGTAGAATCGTTTGGTGCAAATGATAAATCCATAAATGCATGATGATTTGATTTTAATGTGAAACCACGTAGGTGCGTACACTTTTAATATAAATGTTGTTATAAATGGTTATCTTTGGAAACGTAAAGCCTTAATATTCGGATCGCCATTGTGAGCCACCTAGAATGAACCATTTTCTCGGGATTCCTTTTCGAAAGTTTATTACTACAAAAACCTGAGTCAATTGCTTCACATTCCAGTAATTAAAGCTGGCCATTGCTCAAATCTTTCTGATCTGTCACTGGCGGTAATGTACAGCCGAAGAAATGAAATTTGTAAAAGTTGATAAACAAACCACTGTAAAGATCGCTTGAAGTTTATTTCAAGGTTTTGAATCACACCTCTTTTGATTGAAGATTTATTTTTTTTTCGCACAGTAATTTCGCTGCCTATTGCTTCTGATTTTCGTACTTTTTATGAAATGTGCCCGATGTATTGGCAATTCGGTTTATAAATTAAACTGATTTCCTCTAAGGCCAGAGTTTTATCTCTACGACCATCAAAATAAATGCCAAAGTTATTTGGACCAATCATCATCGCTTTATTGGCAAGGGCAGCTCTTTTTTATTCGGACTCGGTGAATTTTACTTCTATCTACAACATTAGATACATTATCTTGTGAAATAAAACCAACAACCTGTAATACATCTACTATTTCAGCTCCTGCTCGATCTGAAATCAGTACCTGTCCAATCTTCGGCCATGTCTAATAATTTTTTTTTTTTTTTTTGAAGTTTTGCGATATATACAAAATTTCGCCCCTTCCAGGAATTTTTCGGTGCTCTTCACACGAACAACTATCAACTTTGATTGATAGAAAGAAAAATTATTTTCTAGGTTCTTCTCAAATAAATTTTCAATTAAAATTTGTTGTGGCAGTACACTAGCCAAGAAACGAACCACAATTTTCGGGTTGAGAATTTGAATTTATTTAATTATTTTAACATAAAAAATATTTATTGGATTATTGTTAGTAATAATTTATCACTCGTTTTAGATTAAGTATTAACCTAGGAAAGTTAATTTATAAAAATTTAGGTAACACTAATGTTGAATTCTATTGACGCAAAAACACGGACCTATCACGGATAAAAAAAAACTGTACTGAGATCAATTTCTACTATGAAGAGTTCAGGATTTTTTGATCTAGGTTTCTTTTTTGTGAGTCAATAGAATACGACGTAAGTAATCCGAATTAGATCAAAGTGTTACATTAATTGGAACCAACAACAAAATTTTGAAGTATGTAGTTTGAGTTGCTGTGTTGTTTCACGAAACATGATTCAATCCGGATCAGATGAAACGTCAAGAAATGCAGCTATTATAAGAAATTAGGAAATACAATTAATGTTTTAATTACCATGTAACGTGCAAGAGCAATCCCTAAAAGAATAATTTAAATATTATTTAAGTAAACAGCAAATCATCATTGGTCATTAACACCAATAAGCACATGTGAGCAGTTTATTTTAAAAATGACCCAAGCTGTAATATTTGCAATTCTATGTTATCTTTTCATGTTTAAACCAAATTTCAGCTGATATATGTATTTTAAATCAGTAAGATTTTGTAAACAAAAATAGCTGCAAAATTCTTAAAAGTGAATAGATAACATAGAATTTGTAAGTCACTTATAATAAATAAATTATGCAAGCGATAAGGAAAACTAATGGTACATCACAAACAACACCAATCCGATGCCGCCGATTCGTGCTTAGGGATTCGCCAATTCAACATAGTTTATACTTATGTGTGGCTACCATTGCTTCTCCATTTGTAGATAACTGTGGATATCATCTTCCCTTTTCAGCTAATCCTGGGCGTTTTAACTCCATTTGAACATTTTAAATTTATTTGTAGCCCACTGTAAGAGAAAGCAATATAGTTAATTCATACAATTTTTACTAACAAAATTGTTATTACCTTGACCTTAATCAAACAAACGAGATACCATTGCTAACGCATCTTCGAGTACTGGACCAACATAGCTCGGTTGCAGTTTAGTCCTGATTTCCAATAATGATTCGGGACGTAAATTTGGCAGCTTTTCGATAAGTTCGATTGTCATGCCCGGCGCAAAATGATTAATTTCCAAATCTTCCAATAATCTTAAATTTGTTATATCACAGTCGACGGTAAAATCTTGCGGCAGTTCATAGAAAAAGGACAAATGCAATACTTTTAGTTTTACTAAGTTTTTAAATAGTAAGGTTATTTTATTGGTTCGCATTCTAGACAGTTGTAATTTGGTTAAGTTGGTACAAGATATACATATTTCGTATAAAAGTTGTTCCGAAATGCGATAGTCGAGCCGTAAGTATTTTAATTGATTAAGTTTGGTAAATACACCTAATAATTCATCTTCATTTCCCGACGAGTAATAAGTACAAAGTATTGTCAACTTCTGAAGGTTTCGTAAATTTCCAATGCAATGCATTTTTATGTTACGCATTCCATTAAAATGCACCTCTATCAATTGGGTCATGTGTCGGCATATAAAAGGTAGTTGCTTCATTCCTTGTGGCCGCATAGCGAGTATTCGCACGCCAGATAGTTTTTCACAGAATTTCTCAAATTTTACGTCAAAATCGTTGTCATCAAATGCTTCCTCATATATTAAGCCCAGCGCAAGTTCGCGCACATTAACGGTTTGCGTAATTTTGGAGAAATCGTTAAAAAAGTTTACAGCATTTTTTCCGTCTAAATTGTCTATACTCAAGCGGTTAAGATGTATACCCTCTCTGAATAAATTGATATAAAAGAACATTTGTTTGTAAACGTAGCCGCAAAAATAATCCGATGTTGTGAAATTTAAAGATTTTACATTTGGCATCAACCGCATGATGCACTCCAGGCCGTCTGCCCCGTACCCTGCTGTACATAATCCTATTTTTAAACTATTAATACAATGTAGATTAGTTTTAATCGCGTTCGCTTGTTCCTCGCTTAAATTCATGTCAACATCAAAATTTTCGTTGTTCACAATGATCGCAAAGGTTTTTAAACATGGAGTCAAGACGAGACAATCGATCAGCTGATGGAACGAAATGTTGCAACAATCAAAGTCTAATTGTTGTATGTGTTGACCAAATCGCGCAAAAAATTCGGGATGGTATACGAATTCATTAAAATCGACGCGGTGCAGGATCAGTGTACCAAATGGACGATGTAATTCATCGAGTCGCTTTAGTTTGTGGCTAATTTTAACTCGTATATTTTTTGATATGATTGGATCGCATGACGCAAAATACCACGACTTACAGGTTCGGGCTGCATTTAAACGTTGACGAAAATTGAGCTGATTCAAAATTTGTGCTAGTACCTGAATGTGTGAGTGTGTATGTAAAACAACAGTGGTAGAAATTAAACAATTATTTGAAACACTGAGTGTTTTCGTTTATTCATTCCGAGTTTTTCGAACATTCCGAAAGCAACGTTAAGTGGTCCATTCTTTTGTATTTATTAGAACAAACGGAGTATTCTGATATTTGACGTTTCCCGATGTAAGCATAACTTCAATATTCAAATTAAATTAAATTCTATTAAGAAATTGTTTAAAAACATCAAAACTTAATTATTTAAAACATAAACATTTGTAAAAACTGGGTTTATTGTATTACACTTGCAAATTATTTTCAACCTAATTAAATTTCACAAAATTGTTCATTTATTAAATTTAACATATTTCCTTCTTTAATTATACAGCTATAAGCAAAAAGTTACCATTTGTCAATAAAAGTTATTGCAATTTATTCTGGTGTCTTATTACATTTCATTTAGAATATTCCGACAGTCACTTGATCAATATTTTATTAAGTGTTTAAATAAATAACCGAAAACACTCACAACACTTACATGTGGTGGAAGCAATGAAAAATCACTTTCGGTGTTATTCGAATTCATTTGAAAAGATGGGAGCGCGCAAAACACCCAACTTAAAGAATTTTGCGTTCAAACTAAAATCAAAAAATTATTTTGTATTATTCCACCGGAAAATCAACAATTTGTAAACCACGTCATGCCAAGTTTGAAAGAGAATGTTTAAAGAGAATAAGTTAATTATTTTTATTTTATAAAACTATTTTTTATTTTCCCACTATATTCTCAAAAAGTCATACATTTTTGTTGTTTATTTATCTTGCCACAAATATTTTGATAATTTTTGAAATATATATTAGGAATAGATAAGCAGTTTGAATCAACTTTTGGGTCCATGCGAGCTCAAAATAAGGAGGGCTGCCAAAAAAGCGAAACCTTTTGGATTTCCTTCAAAATGGACACAAAAAAAAAAAAAATTTGGAACTATTTTCCAGGTTATATGCATTAGCTAATACATTACTAATTTCTAACTTTGACATTTTATTAATTGAATGTTGAACGATAAATTATTCATGTTTTGCTGTGATGGGTTCACCTCTAACCATATTTTCGATCAGTGAATACTCTTAGTATTAATTCACGTATACAACGGGTTGTCCGTAATATGGTTCGTTCGCCGACATATAAAGAAATTCTTTTAATAATGATGCTTTGTTGGGAAAGTGTCGCCCAGGGCGTCGAACGGACCAAATTTTCCTTTCTCAATTTAAGCATTGCTGGGAGATGATATTACACCTTTATGACAGTATTAATTTCACCGTACTATGTATAGCACATAAAGTGTTAATGAAACGTTGCATATCCTCTCGGTTCACCCTATATTCATTAAAATATAAAAATAAACTAAAAATTAACACAAAAAAAATATCTCACTCTCATTGTGAGTCGCATAATTCGATGACATGTGCAATTGTATTTAGTATGTGCAATTGCATTTTAAGCAAAATGCACTACATCGCAACCTCAGGGGTCCGTACCGTTTAATTTTTTGTGCTTCAATATTCTCCGCTTTCTTGTAAACGTAGTGATACTATTCGCAACAGATGTACTAGTTTCTATGCATTTTTAGGGTCACAACTCTATAGGAACTATTTGACATCTGATTTAATGATAAAATTCGCTACATAACTCGAACTGTACTTAACTCGAAATACGAAAGCTTTTATATTACTTCAAGAAAACACTACAGATCTAATTAAAATTCTGTTGCTCGTTCAACCGTGGTATTTTGAATACATTCAAGAAGTAAATTAGCTGTTAATGACGTGGATCTTCTTTATCGCTGCTGCTAGCTAGATTTTCAGCATTTAAGCTAGATGGTTTTGTTTCAGATAATACCAAGTTTGAATGGTTTACATAATCAAATTTGGGCTGTTATCGTAATTGTAACTAAAGCGATTGATAATAAACACCTAGCTTAAATATAACCCAAATTCAAGTAAAATATTTATATGTGAAGTAAAATATCTTAGAAAGAGAGCTATTACCCTTAACTTTAATTTTTTTTTTTATTTTTTTTTATTTAATAAATGTCCGATAATATGACAAGGATTGATCAAATGTATCTACTCTACCCATACCTTTGTTATATAAATTTACTACCTCTGGTTACGAAATTTAAATATACCGTTTATGTATGTTATCCCATCTCTTACCCATATACATAACTTACCTTTTCGCTTTCCCACAAAGTTGAACGCAATATAAACAGACTTGTTGTCTAACCGTTTTAATAGAATGACATTTTTCTCGCGATCACCGACCACTTCTAAAGAACCATGCGTCACCTGGTTTTTTGATACTTCGTACTAAGTGAAGTACTACAGATGCGCCAAATCAAAATTTAGTTTTGTTATAACCAGCCAACCCAGAATAAGAACCTTGATGTAATAAAAATGGCATGGTTTCGCACTGCCTCCGCACAACACAAATATCTTAATACCTAGCTCGTTTGAATTTTTCTTTACGTACTGTTTTAGATACTTGGTCGGCCTTTAAAAGATATAATTTGTTGGGCAGTACTTAGGTTTTCTTCAAGCGCTAACTGCTCAAACATCGATCTCGAATCACGTTTATGATTGGCCGGTCCTAAAAATTTAGTGTAATGTCACAGAAAAATATAAATTATCTTTTTCTGTGGTTATATTATAAGAAGCTTAGCATATGTGGATCACCCTTTGTTTAATAAAAATCTAACTTTTATTCTCGCTCTCAGCCACATGGATTGATGACATACATATACTGTCATACTTTGTACATTATATGAAATTGTAGCTTAGGCAAAATAATTATAGTGCAACCACAGGGATGTGAACCATTTCCATTTTGTGATTTAACATTCCCAGCTTCCCTAAAAACGATGAGATTCCTTACACCACAAGTAGTAATAGATAGCTAGATAAATTCACTTCGTCTTGTATGTTCAATGTGTTCGGCACTTCAAAGTTCAATCTGGCGTTCATGAATAACAGCGTAGATGGTAAAATTTCACAAAAGTTTGGAGAATAATTGTGGTGGACATCTTACCGATTGGCCATTTTGACGTCAATAATTCGTAAAACCATGAGAGTACTTTACTGCGATTTTGTTGTGTACACGGGAGCTCACAGGGAGTTTTGTATACGTACAACATGTATAATATAAAATATTGTTAATGTGTGTTGTCATTTATTTTATTTGATTCCTGTGGTATTTATACCAGTAGGTAAGCATCAAAAATTGTTCAATCGGGTGAAATCGGTTCAAATTTTTTTGGTGCTTATCTTCCTGTGGGCATATTTTTTCCCATGCCTTTTAGATTGGGAATATGGGAATATTGACATTTTGAATTGTATGTTTTAGGTTTACAATTTTTTTTGACAATTTATAGTAAAATTTTGCTTTAGATTGAGAAGATATTTAAATTAAATTAAATTAATATACATATATGGTAAGAAATGAATGTGTGTAATGTAATACATATATGTAGTGCGTATAATATAGTGGAGTATTTATAATACAAGTACACGTACAATATAATAGAGTATTTATTTTTTATCTATAATTTTAATATAGTGTAGTATTTTTAAATAATTTGGCTCGCTTTTAGCGAGCAAAAATGCACAATTACTTAATAAATGATTTAAATTTTTTACAAAAATGCAAAATTACTTAATAAATGATTATTAATTTGAATCAAAATTGTTCACAATTTACATTTCGATATATTTGATATCAAATTATTTATATTTGTAAATAAAAATGTTGATTTAAATTGAAAATAGAGACGGTATAAAAAAATGTGTTTGAAAATCCCATATGACTTTTTTACGTTTCATAGAAAAATAAAAATCTTTATATCCTTAACCAAAAACATCTATAATTCCAAGACGAACTATACGAAATTTAAAGGTACAAAGTGACGACTGCCCATAGTGTTAGTTGTGTACATATAAGCAATGCCGTCTAGAATATACAAGCCATACTGCTAAAAGCAAAAATTATTATTTTTTATTTCATCGACATAACCTAGATGGCAATTAACATTCGAAAAATGAAAGAGTTGAGAGAAACAGAGAATAAAACATTTCAAAAATAAAAAAATTATTTAGTATTATCTCATGCGTACGAAAGGAAGGTTATACATATTTTTATCTCTGCTAATTGTCTGCATAATTTAGAACTAATAAAACTATTAATGAAATAATGATATAAATATAAATAAATATTAACTAAAAATGTAATATGAGTTGGAAAAATTTATATGAACTTTTTTTTATTAATAATTTTAAATTATGAAAAAACACACGACGTACAACCTCCCTTTCCTGCGCTTGGATTAATACTAATTTATTTTTTATATTTTCACATGTTTTAAATTTTAATCTCTTCGTTTTCAAGTTTTGTTCTCTTTCATTTTTCTAGCATTAATGCCATCTGCAGAAGATTAATGGAACTGTCGACATAAATTGAGTGACGTAGACAGCAGTATGGCTTGTATATTCTAGACGGCATTGCTAATACTATACCTTAATGTACTTTTTTATATCTTAAGTGTTTGTACTGTTTGGCTTGTATAAACATGTTTGTTGGTTTTGCAAATATACACCAATACACATAGAACCTGATTTTTTTTATTTCATATGTATGGAATTTTGATGACTTTTATTATAGAAGATTTTGGTTGCACTCACCAATGCACAACTTAAAAATAAGAGGAAAATGTAAGGTTGCTTTCAAAAAATAAACAAATAATATTCTCTGAACTAAAACTGATCTCTTTGTTGCCTCGTTTTCGTTTAGTTTGTTTGTTAAACTGATCAAGTTCGGATGTTTTGGTGCAACTGACCATAATGGAAAATAACTCAAACTTGGAATACGATTTTTCGCTACTTCCGCCTTACGTAAGTTACTTATAAAACGATCGAACTACAAATTTGATTTCTGATTACCAGAGATTTGATTCCTTTATATATTTCCAGATAGTAGCCAACATACTAAACAATTTACAATTTCGCGAAATATTAAATGCGTCACTGACATGTAAATCATGGTATTATGCATCATGCGATCCAATGATAAAGAAACGAACTCGGGTTCGAATACAAAACAAGTTCGAACAATTAGACGAATTGACCCGGCCGTTTATAGCTTTAACATTGTCCAATACAAATTTTAATGAATTCAATTATAAAATTTTTTTCACCTTATATGGACATTACATAACCTAAATTGCATTTCTAAGTTGTAAATTATCATCAAAACAACTGGTCGATTGTCTTATCGTTACCGAAAATTTATTAAAATTAACAATAGTGCCGAGAGCGCAAACATTCGCAAACGTCACAAAATTAATCAAGTCCGATTTAGAGGCCCTAAAACCAATTCTAGGTCGTTTAGAATTTTTTAGTTTACTGCTTAATAATGCAAATTGGGAAGGTGAAGATTGGTTTATGAGAATGATGACAAATTTGAAAACGTTCCAAGCGTTTCGTTAATCGTTTGCTTTAAGCACAGTTTTTTCAGAAATAATGTGGATATATAAAAAGCCAAGCGGGTAAATTTTACAAGTTTTTCAAACTCATTTTTTATCAACAAATCGTTAAACTTGTGATGGAACATGACACCAGTTCAATAATATGAACGCATAGGTATATTATGCTTATAGGTAATCTATAGTGTGTTTTTTATTCGCTATTCGGAGCATAATCTATCTTCAGCCGTCATTTAATTTCACAATAAATAGCGCGTACAATTTAAATTTAAATATAGAAAATTGACTAAGCAACGTAAGGTCTGTCGGGCTGTAATAAAAAACGCACCACAATTCATTCTCCATATTTTGAATTATACAACTTTAAATAATATTTACTGTTCTTTGTTTATTAAAAAATTCAAATAAAAATTAAAAATGCATTGCACTTTAATTCTCACTCTCCACTGCTTCAATCTATGACAAATGTAAATGCACATAAGCACGAGTAAATCGTATTCATATGCGAAGACATATAAGAAAACGCGTGAAGAGAATGAGATAATTATTTTTATTTTACGAGTATAACTGTTTCTTTCTCAATCCCATTATGAAGTATTAGTGGGAGGTGATATTTTACATTCATACTGCTTCTATAGTATTATTCTCACTATGTATGAATAGAACATTATAGAGTTTTGATTATAGTATAGGAAGCTTGGCATTTGTGGATCACCCTCTGTTTAGTAAAAATCTAACTTAACTCTCAGCCACATGAATTGATGACATATACTATCATACGTTGTACATTATCAAAACCAACAAAAATGTATAAACATTTTAATGCATATAATGTAATACTACAAGCCTGGACATAAATTTTGGTCGTCTCATGAGTCGGTGAGGCGAGAATTACCGGATCGTAATGGTATTAGTTATTGTGTGTGTGTTCGAATGCTCTTTAACTATTCATGCTCTTTTTAGTTTTTCGTATAGTTATTTTGTGTTCTTTGTTGAGATTAGGGTTTCGTATACGAATGAAATTTTTAAAGGGACACGAAGATGACGATGTTTGAAAAAAAATCAATTGACTAAAATGCAAAATTGTGTATTAAAATTTTATTAATTTCAATTAAAATTGTGTACAACCTGCAATTCGATATATTTAATTTCAAATTATTTATATTTATAAAAAAAAAATTTCGTTTAAATTGATAATAAAGACGATGTAAAATAATGAATTTGAAAATCCCATATGATTTTGTTTACGTTCCATATGGCATTGGAAAAATGTATAAAATGCATGTAGTAGTTAGCAAGTTAAACAGAAAATAAAGGAATAAGAAAAAAGAGTTTTAATAATAGGTACATACATATGTATGTGACGCTGTACGTAAAAAAGGTTTCGTAAAACATCATTATCAATTTCAAATACAGCTTGTTAAAACAAATTGCGATTACTCTCGATTTGTTTAAATTTATCAAATTTTTAACAGAATTTTTTGATGGCTTTAATATTAAAATGAATTAAATCAGTCAAGTATTGTGAGAGTACAGTTTACATTATGTATTTTGAATGTATTTCAGTGTATTTTTTAGTAACCTTTACATAATGTAAGCTGTACTTGCACAATATTTGATTGATTTAATTAAGTTTTTAATAAAAAATTAATCTGCTTTTGCAACACGAAATCTAAAAAATTAATAAACAAAAATGTTAAGTTAAAACTAAAGAAATACATATTTTTATTATACAATAATAGAACTTTACTAAAAGTAGAATATTCAAAAAATATTTACAACGAACAACACAGTATGTATTGTTAATTCTCCTGCTTCATAGCAAGTGAAATATTCTCACACGTGAGCATAAGCATCAAAAATTTTTCTCGATTTCAACTGATTTCAACCGATTGGCTTATTTTTGATACTTACCGTCACAAAACGATACACTAATACAAACAACGAAAATGATAGAACACAATAACAAAACGTATCTTATACTCCTTGTACGTATACAAAATTCTCATGAGGCAGTGAGGAAATTTGGGACCAAAATTTATATACTGATTCAGTGATGAAGCACACAGATACCCTCTTACATTTAATAGCTTATAGTTAAAAGTGTTAGTGCAAATATAGAATAAAGATACTCTCATCTAACCATAATTAGTTTTTTTCATTATTGACGGTGTTTACACTAGGCATTTTATTCCTGGAATTTTTTCTCTTTTCATACAAAACCGGTTTTGTGTGATTTTATTTTTGGGATTTTTTTTACACCAAAATTTTGTTGGTTTCTTTAGATTCTTCGCACTAACACAAACAAAAATTATTAAGGCCCTTTCCATTGCCTATGTATTAAAGGCCGTGTGAGCACAAAAAAAATGGCGTGTCCTATGTATGTGTTATAGGATCACAAACAAAAATATTTACATACAAACCGTAAAAAGTTCTATGGAAAAAAAAAATTTTTTTTGATACTTTTTCGTTTCGCATTTAATAACTTTTTAAATAAGGCCAAAAATGAATTTTCATTCCATTGACAATAAACTAGAGTATTGAATTATAATATTGGGCAAAAAAAAAATAATTATTGTTGAATATTTTGCATATTTTCATTCAACGCCGTTTCACTGTTTTCTAAAATTTTTGTCTATAAAACTGCGAGAGAGACTAAAATCAAAACAAAAAAAATTAACAAAACAAAATGTATGAAAATAAAATGATTTTGTTTATTTTCTTTAGTATTGCTTTGCAACTCATAATGATAGGTCGTTTCTGTACGATGTTTTGTCCGAGGATGGGGAAATTTTTATTCGGTATGTACGGAGAAAATAAAAAAAACGAGATGTTTGTTTAGTACTTTCCTTATTGTGCGATTGCGACATGAGAAATGCGTAATACTTTTCTTATATATGTACAACTTTTATTTATACGATCGATTACTAGCAATTAGATAACGTAATTAAAATATTATTAGTAATTATTAGTGTCATTTTTTACGACTGAAAAATTATAAATTGATAAAACTATATGTTCTAAAAATGTAAAAATTCATAGTAATGCATTTTTTAGATATAGTATGTAAATTAGAAAATAAATTTTTACAAACTTTTTTTTTGTTTCAAATTTGAGTTTTGTACATTTTTAATTATTTAGGCGCAAAATATTACAGTAAAAATGAAATATTATAATTCAATAACCTAATTTCTAATAATCGATGATTTATAAAAAAAATGTGTTTATAAAAAAAGCAAAAAACGGATTACGCATTTCTTAATCGCACAATCAGCAAAAGCAAATTACGCATTTCTCATGTCGTAAATGTAATCGCACAATCAGGAAAGTACTAACAACTAAAATAAAAATCTCGCTTTTTATATTTTCTCTGTATATACTGATCTACAATTTCCCCACCCTTGAACATAACATCGTACAGGAACGACCGATTATCATGAGTTGCAACGCAATACTAAAGAAAATAAATAAAATCATTTTATTTTCATACATTTTGTTTTGTTAATTTTTTTTGTTTTGATTTTAGTCTCTCTCGCAGTTTTATAGACAAAAATTTTAGAAAACAGTGAAACGGCGTTGAATGAAAATATGCAAAATATTCAACAATAATTATTTTTTTTTTGCCCAATATTATAATTCAATACCCTAGTTTATTGTCAATGGAATGAAAATTCATTTTTGGCCTTAATAAAAAAGTTATTAAATGCGAAACGAAAAAGTATCAAAAAAAAAAAAATTTTTCCATAGAACTTTTTACGTTTTGTATGTAAATATTTTTGTTTGTTATCCTATAACACATACATAGGTAGCAATATTACTAAAACGGCCTTTAATACACTGGCACTGCCCTTTCCGAAAGCATTGAGTAAACAGATAGAGAGTATGACACCGCAAATTTCAAAGCGACATACCAGCTGAAGTGTCTAAAAATAGTACCAAAAATCTCAAATGGATTGGGTCTTTGGTTATTGTGTTCAAAAATATATTTTCATTCATAAAAAATGTTTGCCGTCCTTTTTTTGTTTTTTGTTTCGCATGACATTATACAAAACCAACAACAAATCCAATGAAACGAAAACATAAAACGATTTACGACATTAGATTTGTTGTTGGTTCTGTATTAAAATTAGGTAAACAGATGTATGTATGTATATTGAGTAAACAGATGTATGTAAATATTTTTCGGTATTATGTCGGATATTTTAAAAGTGGTGTGTGTTCATATTTCGTTGAATTGAAATATGAAAGAATTGAGAATCAATAAATGAAAATTTATTTGGGATTTTGAATTTTTTTGTTTTTGCATAAGAACATACCGCAATTTGTAAATCATTATTTTTCGAAATGTCTTCGTAAATTTTTTCACACGTTTCGTGCTTTCCTCTAGCCAATAACATTGCTTTAACGCGGTTTCTATTTGCATTTGGGTTTTTACAGCTGCCCATAAATTATTAACTAAGGAAAATATAAGATGATGGTCAATCTAGCGTTTGCAATTTCAAGTATCGGTTAATTCGAGTGCGACACTTACTTCTTCGTGTTATGACAGAAAATTAGTTTAATTTTTGTCATTTACGAAATGGGTTGCATTACGCTTGAACAAAATTGGGAAATATTGAAAATTTACTTTCAAAGTGGTGAGTCTTCTACCCAAACTGTAAGAAATTTACGTGGAAAATTAAGTAGAAATTAAATGCCTACACGGCAATTTGTTTATTAATTTGTAAAGCGAGTTCGTGAAACTTGATTGTTATTGGATAAACAAACAAGTGCACTTGCATTAACAGCGCGTACAGCCAAGACCATTGCAGCTGTTGCTCAGAATGTGTCTGAGCATCCATCAATTTCAACTCGCCATCGTGCTCAATGGGGAGCGTTACCGAGCCATGATAAACTAGTTTTTGGTACCCAAAATTCAAGAGGAGGACACACAAGACATTTGGTTTCAACAGGACGGCACAAATTGCCACACACCAAACAAAACAATCGGTCTTTTGCACACCTTCGGGGATCGATTAATCAGCCGTAATGGAGTTGTCAATTGGCCACCACGCAGCTGCGATTTAACATGCGTTTTTGACTGTTACGTTCGATTTACAAATCACATGAAAGCAATCCATCTCAATATATAACACCAAGCTGATTTTATACAAAGTTTCTAATGATTTTTGGAAAATCGAATTTTCCCACGGGAAACTTGAACTAAATTTTTTCCTGCAATAGCTATTGACAAGTCACATCAATGTAATGCATCCCCAGACGTAACACTCTAGAGGCTGATTTTATGCAAAGTTTGTAATGATTTTTGGAAAATCGAATTCTCGTAGGACATTTTTCTTGAACTTTTTTCCTTGCGATAGCTGTTGACATAACACTCTAGACGCTGATTTTGTACCAATTCAAAATATTTTTTTGGGTTTCGCGAGTTTTCTATAATTTTCTACGAGAAGGCAGGTTTATTCACTTAAGAATATTGACAAAAATCTTCAATGCTATCCATGCATCCATAGTAATTTTCGGCTAAACACTGTCGACTGTTTACGACTTAATTTTTTACTTTCGGATTGCAATTTTTATTTTAATATTTATTTTATTACAGATTACAAAATATGTAAAGGATGTTCAAATATGAGGTCTCTTTTCAAATATTCCACCATTTATACTTTTGGTACTAGAGTACCATATGTTATTTGACAAATGACAAGTACAAACATTCCTGTTAGTTGAAATGAGAATTGGGATTTTGGTGTGGTGGTGGTAATTGGTCCATATTTTTTCCAATAATTCAATTCAATTACTGTAAATGGAGCTCGATATCGAGGGATGATTAGAAACTTCTTGTGGAGTCAATTGGAAGATATTGATCTGCAGAATATGTGGTTTGACCAGAAAGGTGCAACATGCTTCATAGCAAAGGAATCAATCGATCTTTTGAAAGAGAAGTTGGTTATGCGGATAGTCTTCAAACTGTTCAACACTTCAGGACAACATCATCGAGCAAACATCACTAATTGAACCATCATTACGCGAAAAAATTATTCAAAATTTTAGTAAAAGATTGACAGCCTGTCAAGTTAGCAGAAGAGGTCACTTGAACGACATCCTTTTTCATTATTAACCGGAACCAATGTACTTTAATTTCCAATAAAAATAAATAAAGATTTCACACAATTTATGTCTTTTATTTAAAATTTAAAAAGATACCTCTAATTTGAACACCCTTTATATTGGTTCCTTAATTGTTTCGGGTTTCAAAGAATAATGTAGCAAAAACGAAGTAAATCCTCGTTTTCTTTTGACAAAACTTTGATTTTTTAAATTAATTTATTACAAATGCGGGACATGCGGGCTATTATTTTATTTTGCTGGTTATTTTTAAGGGCAAAAATGTCTGGAGGACAGGGTCTTGATATGTGGGTGAGTCCTATAAAATGCGGGCTATATGGCCACCGTAAAGTATACGGAATGTATTTATAAACAGGCGAATTTAGATTATAGGCGGTAACTTGACAATTGAAATTATATTTTATTGATTGATGTTTTTCTGTGATTTCGGGATATATATAGCTTGATTTTTCAGTAAGATCGTTTAGACCGTTAATTTCTATTGTGTAAACAAGTGGCATCTTAATTTCAGTTGAGTGTTTAAGTGAATTTCTGAAAATTAAAATTGATGTGATAATTAGTGATAACTACAAACAAATTTAGTTAACATAAAATAATACGTGTTATAAAATGGTTTATTGTGATTATATAAATTGTAAAAACAAAAAAAGTTATGGTATTCCTAGATTTGCTTTGCCAAACGATAATCGCCGCGATATTTGGCTGTTAAACTCTAAAAATAGCTATTCACCGAAACTTATTTCAAACGATCCAATTTATATATGTGCTGATCATTTTGATCCAAAATTTTTAAACTGTGGCTCGTTTAGATCACGCCTATCTATGAGTGCAATTCCGAATTTACATTTTGAAAGTGAAATTGATCATGAATATTCTATGGAAAACAAAGATAATGAACCTACTGTTTCCAAACAGATCAAATTTAATGTTCAAAATCAAAGCGCTGCAAAAATAAGAGATTTGAATGAATTTTTACCTAAAAAAATAATGATCTGTGACAAACCTTCAATAATTATGGCACCAACAACAACAAATATCAAGTCGGTAACATTCAACGAAGAGTATGCGGAAACTAGCAGCGCTCCATTAAATACTTACTCAAATGCCTTTAGGGATTTTAAAGGTGCTGATAAAGATACCGAAATATGTCAAACACAATTTCCATCGCCTGATTACCATTCAGATTACAAAATTCAAACCAATTCTGATGATGATGATATTGATCAAAGTCGAATGCCTATCGATGAATTACTTAAGTCACCAAAGAAGAAAATATTTAAACCAGAAGCGGCCCGAAAATTGTTGTCTTCAAACGTTCTTGAAGAAATGTTAGAAAACAAAAACCAAAAGTGTCGCGACTTTTGTGAAAAGTCAACTGCTTCACACAAAAAATACTAAATGGAGCACAGATGAAAAGGACTTATTTTTAAAGTTTCATTATAAGTCCCCATCATTTTATAGGTATTTGCAAAAAGAAGGTTTTGCAATGCCTTCTTTACGAACAATTATTCGTTGGTATGAAGTAATAAAGTTTGAAACGGGAATTTCATATGATATTTTACATATGTTAAAACATAAATTAAGTGAAATGCCCGAAATTAATAAAAAGTGCATTTTGGTGTTTGACGAGATGAGCATTAAAAATGGGCTTGAATATAATTCTAAGGAAGATAAAGTGTATGAATTTGAAAATTTAGGAGAGTTTGGACGATCTAAATCTTTTGCTAACCATGCCCTTCTTTTTATGCTTCGTGGTTTAAATAAATCATGGAAACAGGTCAGTCTGAAATTATTTTTTGTTTCGAAATCATTAATAAAAAAAAAATCTCATGATTGCTTATTTTTGTTAGATTATTGGCTACTACTCTGGAAATGTCAGCGGTGTTACGCTGGCGGAAATTATTACTTCGACCACTAAAATATTAATTCAACAAGTTATTGAAGTTGTTGCGATTGTATGTGATCAAGGCGCTGCAAACAGAACTGCATACAATAGATTGGGAGTTACAACAAAGCAACCGTCATTTAAAATTATGGAGTTCACACTTTTTTGTTTTTACGATGTTGTACATCTATTCAAGAGTGTACGAAATAATTTGTTAGTGTCTAACACTTTTATTGATGATGAAGTCGTTTCCTGGTCAATACTACAGAAATTATTTTATGCCGAAAATCGAGTGATTCGTTCGATGCATAAGTTGACGGAAGCTCATATCAAACCTGACACTTTTCAAAAAATGAGGGCCAAACTGGCTACTCAAGTATTTAGCCACCATGTTTCAACGGCAATTTTTGCAGCTGCGTCAACAAATTTGTTCAGCGAAAGGAAAAATTGGTTGCTTTGAGTACTGCTAATTTTATTTTCAAAATAAATAAACTATTTGATAATATGAATAGTACAAACAAGTATTCAAAAAATCCAGACAAATGTGCTTTGTCGACCCACCAAACGGATGTAGAAACGAACCTAAAGGAATCATTAGAAGGGATAGGCAAATGGAAGAGAGAAAAAAAGAGGTCACGTATATTGCTTCAGTGGTTTATGCCAAACGATTAATGGAACCCTTCAGTTATGGGATGCCATAAAAGGAGAAATGCAACAATATCTCATTACATCTCATCTAAATTCAGACTGTTTAGAAAACACAATTTCTGTTGTAAGAAGTAATCGAGGATCTTACGAGAAAAATCCTTCTGTATTTCGGCTTCATAAAAACTTGAAGCAAATGTGTTTTTACAACATAATGGCTCCAGATACTACATCCTATGAAATTTCGGATTGTTCAGTTATTTTGAATATGGGAGACGTGGAAAGTAAGTTACACTCGCAGTGCACTCTCTTTTACATATAATTAATCAATTATTAACAATTACAGATTTCTTGAATCCAGATGGCACTGATTCCAGTTTCAAAGACGAATCCGATCTATTTGAAGCAATTCCGAACGAACTCATGCTAAGTTTAACATGTAAGAATTAGTTAAATGTTATTAAAACAACTACATTACTAAATTAACTATGCATTCTTCTCTTTTTATATATTAAGGTAATGTCAATATAGAAGAGGACTCCAACAGGGATTGCGATGTGGAGGATATTGAAGATCCAAATAAATACGAGTTTGATGATTCTGATGCAGAAGCCGAAGATACTGTTTTTGACGAACATGGAATGGATCCAACTGTTAACGATATGGCAACAACTTATTTTGCAGGATACGTTGCACATGCCGTATCAAAAATACACAACTGCAGTGATTGCAAATCTTTTATGTGCAAGGAAAATTTGGATAATAATTACGTCAATTCAGAAAGGCTAATAAAATATCGCCAGTTCGCAAATACTGTAAACGGGGGTTTATTAGTTCCAACAACGGCATTTGTTGTTATAGTTCAAAACATCATCAACTGTTTCGAGAATAATTTTGACGAATTTTGTTTCGAACACAATGTGTTAACAAAATTATTTAATGTATGTGAAAAGGAAATTAAAACACCTTGTGAAATTTTGGAACACACGAACCATTTGATTATCCATACAATGCGAGTGCTCAGTCGTGCAAAACTCAAAATTATAAATGCTTCGGCGAAAAATAAAAAAAGAAAATTAAGAAAATTTGATATTGTAAACCATATTTAAATTAACAAGCAACTAAATACAAATATGTACATAAGCAAAAACGAATTTATCCTTTTTTCACTGTGTTTTGAATGAATTGAAAATAAAAGAATTACGGTATTTAGTGTATAACAATAAGCAAAATAGAAAATAAATAAACAACAGTGCGTAAACACACGCCCATTTTTTTTAGTAAAAAAAGTAGAAAAGTAACAAACCAAAAATCGCGCTTGCAGCGACATACCAACCTCGTAGCGGCGAAATTGCCCGGTGTCATTTCTATATGTAAATATTTTTTGCCGAAAGTTATACTTATTTATTTAGACCTACTTATTTAAATAAGTATGTTGGCGAGGTAACTTAAAATAAGTATGTTCTTACAAAAAAAAAAAAATCTTAAACGAAAACCAAAATTCTGTTAATAACATATTGTGATATTATGTAGTAATTAAGTTTTATAAAAAATTTAATTAAAAATTATTTTATAGTTACAAAATAGTCAAAATAAAAAATAAGTATGTGAAATCAATTCGGATGATTTTACATACTTATTTAAGATGGCGGCAAATAAGTATGTCTAAATAAATAAGTATAACTTTCGGAAAGGGCCTAAAGATTTGAAGAACAAATACGAAATGATAATATTTTTTACACATACATATGAAAAAATTCCGGTTTTTTAATGCTTAGTGTAAACGACGAGGGATTTTGTTGCCGAAGAATCCGGAATAAAATGCCTAATGTAAACACCCCCATTAACATACCCAATTTTCCATCCACAATTCGTTTGTTTTGCTTTATCTACAATTTGTATGTTGTTCTCACTCATTTATATAATCTGCCGACCACCAATACTTTCATGTATAAGCGCAAAATAAATCAGGCTTGTAGTACATTAATGTTGGTTTTGACATTATATGAAATTGTATCTTAGGCAAAATAATTATAGTGCAACCTCAGGAATGTGAACCATTTCACGATTTCTAGCTTACCTAAAAACAATGAGTTTCCTTACACCACAAGCAGTAGTAGATAGCTAGATAAATTCACTTCGTCTTGTATGTTCAATGTGTTGGGCACCTCAAAGTTCAATCTGGCGTTTCTGCATGATAGCGTAGACCGTAAATTCACAAAAGTGTGGAGAATAATTGTGGTGGACATCTTACCGATTTGCCATTTTGACATCAATAAATCGTAAAACCATGAGAGTACTTAACTCAAATAGAACTCTTAACTCTCCTAAACTTTCCTCACCGGGAACGTGCAGCAAAGTGTTCGAGTGAGGTGAGCTCAATTTAGTGAATTGTTTTCCAAAATTCGATTTGTGCCTTGTGAAATCTTAGGAAAAATATTCATTACATTTATTAGTATGTAACGGTCAGCTCGAGTATTGCACAATATTTTAAAAATTGTGATATCCTGCAATCCAACCGTTAACAGATCTCTCGAGAATTTGGTTGGTGGGACAGCATATTGCCGGCTAGTGGGATCTTTCCACCAATCCTCAAGAGCTAGTTAATGCTGTACTATACTATTACGACGAACACCAGCACACATAAACGCACTAATGACCATTGATAAAAAAAAACACTATCACAGCCCGTCACATCACGCTTAAAAAAAATCAGAACAAAAATACCACTAAGCAGCGTGACCTTCGATGGTTTGATCACGTTTCATCACCCACACCTCCATATAGTTCAACTTCACAATCTGGAAGTTCCCTGTGTGGTACATACCTCAGATCATCAGGTTACAGTTATGGAATGTTTATTCCATTTTTAGTCACTATACACTTTGCACTAAAATTTTCCGAATATGACACCACGCATAACCACTATGTAAGAAAATATTCGAGCGCGTATTTAAGCAACACTTTCGTACACTACACAACTTTCATCCGAAACGAAAAAGGTCTGAGATGTTTGGTAAAGTAAAAAAAAAAATAAATTTAAATTTTAGACATATGTATAAATTGTATAATTAGTAATATATAAAAAATTAGCTTGAAATAATAAATAACTTAATTAAATAAATAATTTTATATATTGTAAAATTTAATGCAGTACATTTTCAACTACATAAATGGTTCGAACCGTCCCCTTTCAATTTTCTTATTTTCTATTACAGCTTATTAAATGTATGTTTTAATTTAATTGATAATAATGATAACGTACAAATTAAATATTGTTAAATTATAATTTGATGCAATGTAAAAAGTAACTTGCTTTTAAATCTAAGTTTTGTTTAATCAATTTACTCGTACATTGCGTATAAATTGTACACGCCATTGACTGACATCATTGTTGTATACCACTGACGATGATCAACCATGGTATTTTGTTATCCAATGTGTTTATTATTTAATTTTATTTTGTGTCGGCCAATATTATGGATTAATAATTCAAATTTGGATATTGTATATAATAATAATAATAAACAGTAATATATACTTATGTATATATTCTTATCAATTACGCTTACCAAGAGTAAAGGGTTAAGCTGTGTAAACTTGCCACAATTTGTTTTGGTTTTAGTTTTTGACCCGTTTCTGTAGAAAAATTAATAAACAAAACGCCAAACTAAATATTGCACTACCCAAACAGAACACAAAAATTAACTATTTACCTTGGTAAGCGTCTTACACGTAAAGATAAAATAATCTCGTGTTTAACCAACAGTTTGGTCTTAAGTACCGGAACAACCTTTGCTCCACTATTTTAAATACACAGCTTTTATTTACTTTTTTTTTATTATTTTTATTATTACTGGTAATTTGGTTTCACGACAATGGCAAGAATGATAATAAATGATACACGAAATTATTTTACCTTTCCAATCAATAATTTCTATTTGTTGTTGTAGGTTTATTTATTGTATACTTTTTTTTACCAGGGGTATTTCCAGTTTGCTAATCAGTTTCCCCTTACTTAACAAACATTAAAAGTACCATCCGTCGTTCAAGAGAGTTGTGCATTAAAATATTATCTATAGTGCGTGACTAAATTATGAAGACATGCGCTGGTCTTGTTATGTGCGTTGAACACAATTTTTAAAATCATACCAAAATGGAACATCCCAATGTTACAAGTATTTAAACGGCCAAAAAAAAACTTTTTCCAAAGCTGTACGTATTTTCGCCACTAAACTATCTGATGGTTGCGCTCACCAATACACAACAAAAAATAATAAAAAATGTATGGTTGCTTTCAAAAAAAAATAATAATAATAATATTGTGACGTTGACACCTGGACAGCGATTTTGGTCGCAATTTGAGGATTGAGTTGAGAATTACCGGAAGGCAATAGTATTAGTAAATTGTATTGGTGTCCAAAGAATATAGAAAAACAGAGAATAAACATTTGAAATATAAAAAAAAAAAAAAAACAATTCAGTGTCATCTCATGCGTACGAAAGGTTGTACATATTTTTATTTCCAGTAATTTTCTGCAAAATTTAAAACTAATAAAATTGTTACTTGAATAATGATTTAAAGATAAATAAATATTAATTAAAAAAGGCAAACAAGTCAGAAAAATATTTATAAACTATAATTTTATTAATAATTGTAAGTTAGAAAAATTACACGACGTACATACTCCCTTTCCTGCGCTTGGATTACCACTAAAAGTTAAAATCACTAATTTACTTCTCACATTTTTCACATTATCCCTCTTCGATGTTAAACAAAAAAACCTTTTGCCATGTTATATTAAACAAAAAACTACAAAATACGCACATTTGACAGAGTCTAATGGGCGTTTTTTTAAGTCTTTTGTTTAACATGATGCAAATAAGAGAGATAAAATGACACGAAAAAGAGGGATATAAAGAGCCAACCAGCGAACATTTAAGAAATTTAACAGAATTTAACGAAAGTTTTTTCTTACGGAAAATTTGACAGGTTGGCTAGCGAAACTGTAACACAACTTGCCAAATGCTTTGATGGTGACTGTAGCTCGTATTAATATTTTTAAAAATTTGTGTAGAATTTTGAACTGGCGATGGAATTGGAGGAACTTCGAAAATTATTTCAATTATTAAAAAGCCTTAAATTCTTAAAGGACATAAACATAAATAATAAAAAACACAGATCTTGTGGCGTAAGAAAAGAAACGAAAATAAATAAATTTGAAAATAAATAATTTGATGCTACAATTTATTAAGTCTTTAATAATTCGGTTTTCAATTTACCTACATGAACATAAATAAATAATTTTGAATTTAAGCTTAAAATGTACAATGTGCTCCCAAAGAAGATTTGCACAAAGGGCAATTTGGATTTTTGACATTTCCTTCAGTTTTGCGCGATAATTTTCGCTCTGTTAAGTTGACACTTCAATTTAACGAAACTGAACGAACATATCTTAAAGGTTCGCTGGGCAGTAACATGGAAACTCCATATACCGCATTGTTACGTAAAATTTCTTAAATGCTGGCTGGTTCTCTCTTAAAATATAATATGGAAAATATAAGAAGTAAATTAGTGATTTTGACTTAGTGTTAATTGACGCGCAGGAAACGGTGGATGTACCTCGTGTGTCTTTTCATCATTTAAAATTATTAATAAAATTATAGTTTATAAATATTTTTCTAACTTGTTTTCCATTTTTAGCTAATTTTTATTTATCTTTAAATCGTTATTCAGTTTACCATTTCATTAGTTTTAAATTTTACAGAAAATTACTGGAAATAAACATATGTACAATATTCCTTTCGTACGCATGAGATAACACTGAATTGTTTTTTTTTATTTTTCAAATGTTTATTCTCACATAACTCAAAAACCCAACAAATACCAAAAAAAAAAAAAAATTAAAATATTATGAATGTGGCCGACGAAGAATGTAAAAATTAAAATCCATTTATTTATGCTGCTTTTTTTTTTATATTGAAGATCACGAGCAATTTTTTTTGATTGCGTAATATATTGTTTTGGATTTTTGTTAACCAAGTAAAATAAATGTCTCGGTTACAACAACAATAGATAGAAAAACATGAATTCCTCATGTTAGAAGATAGGGAAAAATAACTTAAGGCGAGCGGAAGTAACAAAAAGTTAAACCGATTTCACCCGCTTAGCTTATTTTTGCTACTTACCATCATGAGAAAATACACTAATACAATAAAAATATTTGACGGCACACAATAGCAAAATGTATATTATATGCCGTGTACATATACAAAATTCTCAATCCTCAATCCTCATTTTGCGACCAAAATCGATACCCTGGGGTGTGATAGAATAAGTTAAATTAATATCTCAATGTTTTACTGTACTAAAAGGGAATTTTCGATGATAAAACAGTTCTAAATGTTTCTACACTATTAGTACTGGAAAAGTCATGAGCTTTCTAGAAGTTTGGTTTGTGTATATAAAAAGGCGAACGAAATCATATTGGATTATTCGAATTTGGAACACGATAATGTAAACTTGTAAGATGAGTAGTATTTGGTAAGCGATAGTGTGAAGATTAAAAAGGAATTAAAAAGTGATTTAAAAAGTGTTTTAGTGGAAATCAAAATTATAAGTGTATAGTTAAATTTGAGAATAATTTATACAAAGTGATTTTGTGAATTTTTATTAATATACTGTGTTGTAGTAATTCTTGTGTTAACTAAATAAATTCGTTGGTGATAAATTAAATTGATTTTGTATTATTCAGAATCCAGTGATACGAACCTTAATTGTCAAGGCAAAAACGTAACAATATTCTCTGAACTTAAACTGATCTTTTTGTTGCCTCGTTTTCGTTTAGTTTGTTTGTTAAACTGATCAAGTTGGGACGTATTGGTGCAACTGACCGTAATGGAAAATAACACAAACTTCGAATACGATTTTTCGTTACTTCCGCCTCACGTAGGTTACTTGTAAAATCGCACTACATATTTGATTTCTGCTTACAGAGATTTGATTCCTGTGTATGTTTCCAGATAGTAGCCAACATACTAAACAATTTACGATTTCGCGAAATATTAAATGCGTCATAAACATGTAAATCATGGTATTATGCATCATGCGATCCAATGATAAAGAAACGAACTCGGGTTCGAATACGAAACAAGTTCGAACAATTAGACGATTTGACCCGGCCGTTTATAGCTTCAATATTGTCCACCACAAATTTTAATGAATTCAATTATAAAGAATTTTTCACCTTATATGGGGCCTTATAACCGAAATTGCATTTCTAAGTTGTACATTATCATCAAAACAACTGGTCGATTATCTTATCGTTACCGAAAATTTATTAAAATTCAGAATAGTGCCGAGAATAAGCTAAATTGAGAAGCAGAGCGCAAACATTCGCAGACGTCACAAAATTAAGCCTGGATTAAAATGTTAAAGAAAATTTAGCAGTGTGAAAGTTTGTCCACGTAGCTGCCTGCATGTTAGTGAAGTGCATGGTAATGGTTATGTAAAAAGCCAAGCGGTTAAATTTTACAAGTTTTTCAAACTCATTTTTTGTCAACAAATCGTTAAACTTGTGATGGAACATGAAACCAGTTTAATAATATGAATGCATGGTTATGCTTATAGGTAATCTATAGTGTGTTTTTATTCGCTATTCGGTTCCTTTCTTTAAAAAAGGAGACAAACATGATCCATCTAACTACCGTCCAATATCAATTCTTCCATGTTTTTCCAAAATTTTCGAAAAATTTGATCAAAATTTCTCTGAACAATTAACTATCCAAAAAAAATTATAAAAAATGAAAGACAATATGGCTTTGCTTCTAACAAAAGCACGGAAGACGCTCTTCTTATGTTTTCCAATAAAATTTATTTTAGCCTTAATAACAATAGATATTGCCAAAGCTTTCGATCAACGGAATATCATTCGATATTATTGCTAAAATTGGAACAAATTGGCATTAGAAGTGGCTCGTTAAACTGGTTTAAGTCTTATTTCAAAGAAAAAAATAAAGTGTAAAGATTAATAATGTCAACAGCAACCAATTAATCATAAATGTGGAAGGCCCACAAAGGTCAGTTTTAGGCCCTTCTTTGTTTTTAATTTACATCCACTAAACTCAAATGGATTTGCTTTTGCTTTTGACGAAGATATGGCACTAGTTTATTGTTGCGATACATATGTGGAGCTATCTACTAAAATGAACGATGACATGAGACTGCTTAGAAACTGGTTCGATTCGCACAAGCTAATACTGAGCTCCAAAACAAAGTATATGATATTTATAGTAGGTACATTGCATACACCAGAATTAAATATAAATTATCCAGGTTCGCTGAATAGTAACGTCGAACCTCAAACAATTGAAAAAGTAACTGAATTCAAATAGGTCGCCAAACTGCTGCCGTCCCAAAACCTTTTAAAGAACATTTCAGAGGATCGTTCAGTTAGATTGCACCAAAAATTCTCAATGGCTTGCCTGAGCAAATTTTGTTATCAAACAAATATAAAGAATTTTTAAGAGCTACTATATTTTGGTTGCTAGTCCTGAGTATCAAAATGCTGAAGCACGCTTGTCTTGAGTATTGAGCTGAAGTCTATCACCCTTTATGAACAACGGAATAATAACTGCGGTTTTCAAACAATCCGGAATACAACCATTCAAAAAACTTTGATTGATAAAATGTACCAAAATTGGCGATATAATATCTATAATCTATATTAGCTTTAAGCATGTTGCGACTTATACCAAAAATATCCATACTATTGCAGGATTTTAAGCCATTAATGATACCATTAATAAAAAAAGTTTCTGAGATGATGACTTCGCTATGATTTGACAAGACATATTATTAAACAAACAATTGCTTGTTCTTAGGTGAGACACAATATTTGCAAAAAAAAAAAAAAATCATCTGCTGCAAAGATTTACAATCCGTAAGAATCACTGAATCACTTGATATAATTTTATCAACAAAATTACCAACACTATCACCTAAAATTTGATTAACCACCGACCATATCTTCTTACTATCTTTACCGCGGTTTAGAAATTTATTGTGGTAGTATGTGAATTTGTCAGAAACTATTTTATCATCAAGTTTATGGTATAGTTTAAGAAAATATTTCTGAAGCCCTTTATTTGTAGGATGCTTCTTACAATTTTTACGAATTTTTTTTTCTTAGCCATTAAATTTATCAAATGAAATGAGATCCAGCGTTTCAGTATAATCTTATAATTATGATGAATGACATTCAAAATACATGAATTAGCTAAGGAGTTCGATATAAGAAATCCTGACAAAATGACAACCAGATCACTTAATATGAATTCGAAAATTTTGCTTTTGCTATATGGTTTTCAAACCTATTTCATTTTCGTTGAACAAAGGTTCTTAGAATTGTTTACTAGATCTTGAACAGTTTTAACTTAAGGTAGGCAAAATTTGTGTGAAATGATTTCATGCTCTCAATTTCTTATTATAGCTTATTAACTGATGAAAGCATGCAATAATGTGTCTTAGAGCATTGACCTATCAGGAAAAGCCATTCTGAAACATTACCTAACATAACCTAGCAAGATCTTCGTAAATATTGGGAGGCAGAACCCTTATATAAAAGCTCGGAACTTTTAGATACCCGCCTATGCTGCGAAAAACTTTAGATGCGTTTCAAGCTTATGTCTGGCTTGCAGAATAAAAAGAACATGCCAATAGGCATATTTTAGTATGATGCTTGGTAAAGCATACATGATTCAATCGACCCAATAAGCCAACTTTGTGGCGGGTACCTAAAGCTCTGAATTTGTTTAATGACCCCCAAAGACAGCGTGCGGTCCAACTACTCGTACTTCCACTTTTCGACAGTAGATGGTGTGGTTTTACAGAATCACAAATAATTTGAGAAACAGAAAACTGGAAAACTTATCCGCTGGTAAAAGAACTTAGAACCTGTACTAGAATAAAATCAGCAATTGTGCACTAATAAGCATGATATTTCGCAAATATTTAATCGTAAATTTTGCATTTATGGCTCGGCGACCTTAATTCAATTTGTGTTTTCGAATGCTAATATTCCAAAAAGGTTTCCTCATAATGCATCGAACCATTTTTTGAGATGGATATCTCGAATAGACACTTATTTGAGGTTGAGCTTTGCAGGTTGCATCAGTGAAAAATCACTTGGCTCATATTATTCGTATCAAGTTCGTAACGTTCGTACAAAAAGAATTTCACTTTTGTTTTTTTTTTTTTTTTGTAAAACTATGTGAGTTTTTAAAGTAACCTAAAGATGAGATGAGCAGATTTGACAACAAAACTAAAAGAAAACCTTTTGAATAAACTGAAAAACTTTTTTTGGAAATAAATAGAAAATGTATTTTAAATTGTGGTTAGCCGTGTAAATTCAATCTGAGGGTTGTCAACATTATACCATGCATAAATTAGAACTTTATATGGCTTGAACGTTTTATTTCCCAATTCAATCATCTGTCCCGACGTAGTGAAATGAGTGTAGTGAACTAAGGTGATTGTTGTGTTTCCCTCGTTTGATCTATTGCACCCTGCCCTCTTAAAGTTTTGCAAATATGAAAAACAGCATTGAATTGGAACAGTGGAACTAAATGAATTATCGGATTCTGAAGAATTATTTTCTTCTTGAAAATATTTAAATGAACTTTTCTGGAAGGATATCCGGATAGACACAACTGGAGTCTCCCCGAATCTCTTCATTGCTCTATTTCGTTTCTGAATTAAATAAGCCATTGGAATAATACAGATCGGTTCTTACGGATTTCGCCTACCTTAAGTTAAAACTGTGTCGATCTACTGATCAAGTTGATTTCTTTTTTTTCTACAATAGAAGTGACGTGATTTGAAATTTGATATTAGCAGTCGTTTCCATGATTTTAGATAAAACTGATATTAATGTTATTGGTTAGTAATTCGATAGGTTTATTTGATTAGCAAATTTCTTTCTCGTTCGAACAATCATCAGCTTTTACCTATCTGTTTCTCTAACAACAGATGCCCTCCGCAAAGCACATACAATTTACAAAATGCCCATTTACCCAAAGCGTTTGAGCACCACTGTCTTATACCCTAGATCAAACTGTGATTTAATAAAACCGATTTATTGGATTTTTCGAGATTAGTCGCAGTGTGTCAACCTCGATTTAATCTAATCATTTTGTTTTTGCATAGAATACTTAAACTAGTTTAGCTAAATCGGATTTATTAAACCACAATCTGTCTAGGGCATTAGAATAACATTGAAAAATTGTAAACATTTCGTTTAGAGCATTAGTTGTTTGCACCACTACATAAACTCAGTAAATTTTACACTCCCAAATATAACAGAGAACAGAAATTATGATTCTACTCAATTACGTATGTACATGATGTAACTGATTGAGATTAATTTCGATAACGTAGGTAATTATCAAATAAACAGGGTGCCCAAAAAATATTATTTTTTTAATTTAGCGCCTCGCGAAAAAATGTATGTTCAAGAATACTTAAAATACAGGTACACGCCAATTTACCATACATTTAATTGTACTACCCTACATATATTGAGAATTCCAAGGCGATTACTCAAAGACAAAAATAATATTCACTGAACTGAAAATTTGCTATTATCTAATTTAGTTGGTTTGTTGAACACATCAGGTATGGACGTATAGGTATAACTTCTTAATAATGGAAAATAATTCAAAATTCGAATATGACTATTCGTTACTTCCGCCTCATGTAAGTTACCCTAAGTGTAAATAATCGAACTATATTGATTGGATAGTAAAGATTTGTTTATTGATTTCCAGATAACAACCCAAATACTAAACAATTTAAGGTTTCGTCAAATTTTAAATGTTTCACAAACGTGTAAATCTTGGTACTTTGCATCATGCGATCCAATAATAACGAAACGTGTACGAGTTCGAATTCGAAACGATTACGACCGTTTAGATCAGTGGACACGGCCGTTTACTACTTTAATGCTGTCCGAAACAAATTTTAATGAATTTAATTATAACGAATTTTTTGCCTTACTTGGGCATTACATAACTGAAATCGAATTTGCGAATTGTACGTTATCAGCAAACCAACTACTTGATTGTCTTATCGGTTTGCCGAATTTATCAATATTGAAGTTAGTACCGAGAATGGAAACATTTTCAGATACCGTCAATTTAATCGATTCAGATTTAGAGGCCGTGGATCCAATTTTACATCGTATAAAACATTTAAGCGTACTGCAGCACAGTTCAAATTGTGAAGAACTGCGCTTTATAATGAACAGAATGACAAATTTGAAAATATTAACGTTTGGACCTTGCGCTGAACATACCCAAGAACCATTTAGAGATTTATTTTCCTACACAAACTTGTCCAATCTAGAAGAATTGCGTGTTGAAAATTTATCACAAAGTACGGTTGTCAATTTCATTCGAGATTTTTCCCAAGTGACGGCACAACTTAATCTTAATTCGTTTGCGCTTAGCACTGTATATTCGGAAGTATTGCGGATACGATATTATAATGAAAATTTTGTGGCATTTTGTAAAAAACTTGAAAATCTGAAAACTTTGTCGATGCATTCAATAGGCGAAAATCATTTAAACGCTATAAGTGGATACATGTTACAGTTAACTGAATTGAAATTATTTGGTATAACCACGCATAAAATTAAAATTATCGGAAATTTACGAAATCTGCAGGTAGGTTAACAATTTTACTGTTGAATTGATCAAAGTTTAATGGTTTTTTTATTGTTATTTTAGAAGCTGAGTTTAACACATTTTAATCAAATGGTTGAAGACGACCAAGCAGAAATGTTTAATTCATTAAATCATTTGACAGATCTTCAATTGGACTATCCCATTTCTGATATAGTATTGAATTCAATTTGTACAAATTGTAGCAGCCTAACCGGGCTCGAACTATCCAGATTGAGAACTATTAATTTAGAAGTTTTATACAAAAATTTGGTAAAATTAAAATATTTGGATCTAACGGTAGCCGGGCGATATAATTCGGTTAATGTGAAACATGATATAACAAGTTTGAAACTATTGGAACAATTAAGTATTAATATTTTGGTACCAGGAATGAGTATGGAGCTCATTGAAAAATTACCAAATTTAAGAAAGTCATCGGTTAAGGTATTAAAAGATGAATTGGCAGCTGTTGTGGTACGCCCACCATTTCAATTTGTTAGAGGGGCACATATAATATCTGAAAATTAAATAAAATTAATATACTGTGTGTTGTGCTAAGTTTGTAAAATTACTGGTTTCATTTCAAACAAACGTATAAGCCCATTTTGTTTGCCTCTTCATTTGTCACCCTAGACTGAATTACTATTAATCAATTTTTATCCATATGATGCGGTAAAATAAAAGAGTCGTGGTGTAAGCAGATTTTTCTCCGTAAATACTTACTCCGATATCTTAAAGACTCGTATCATCTAGGTTTTCGTGGACGGAATTTAAGTTGACCGGCGGTGAATAGGTATAAATCTTAAAGACTCGTATCATCTAGGTTTTCGTGGACGGAATTTAAGTTGACCGGCGGTGAATAGGTATAAAATATTTTAATTTTTGCTAGATATATTTTAGTAGATCAGCTATATCAATTTCATTACGAGCTATTTAATAATAAATGATGACAGTAGTAGTGTAGCGCCTTAGTGAATCGTTCTGTGTCTGCATTAAGGAGAATCTCAAACCTCACATCATTATTCTTTGCTCAGTTAACAGCAAGTCGATAATGTCAAAATTGCCAAGTCCCCAAGAAATGCGGACCGAAACCCCTTTTTCTAAACGTAACCCAACAAATTAGCATTGGCAATCTCAGCATTCACATCAGCAGAGACAGCCAACAAGTAAAGAAGTAACAAACATAACAAGTGCAACTATTTGTCGGACCGTCTTGTATCAGATGAAATAGTAGAATCGTCACACCAGTAGCAGCCTCAACCTACGAACGAAAAAGAAAGTTCTTATAACCACACCAGCCGCATCTATCGCATCATAGGTGCAGAAATTCATGTTTTAGCCGTAACAACCAATTGACCAGCCACAACAACCCATGTATCAAGAGCAACCCCCCGAGTAGTGGGTTGTAGATTGTTGCTATACATGTGTGTGCCCATGTGTGGAACTGAACACTGAAGCAACGGACTTTGAATTAGGAGCAAATGGATTAACGACTTATCGGTGGCAAAGCCTAACAATAGTGCAAATCTCGCATATCAACGAGCAGGATCAATTTTGCTTTGTTCCTATCACATTGTTCAGCAAAAGTAAGACAATTGACAGTTTGTACTATATAAATGAATAACCCGTAGTCGAATTACGAAAAAAGAGGTTTTTCACCGTTTTTCAGCCTACCCACTTTTGACTACCTTTAATTTATGTTTTTTTGGGGGCGCTGATTATGAAAAAGTTAGTCTGGCAACCCCTAAGGGGTTGAAGTTCCTTTCAGGATTGTTTTTATTATTTTACAATATGAATCCCGAGAACTTTCTCAATGACCAACATGACGAGTTCTGAGTCAATGAGGGCATTTTCAATGGTGTGTCTTCCATCAGCATACAAAATACAAACAATGAAAGAAAACTGAAACCATATTATTTTAAAAATTTTATCTGTGTACCATATCAGTAAAATTGATTTTTTTTTGTAAAAACTGTAACCTAAACTTCAATAAATCCATTAAGTTAATTAATTACGTTCAATACATTTAGCATCACGATTTGCCTTTACATGTTCACATTTTTTTTTGCCTTTACTTGTAGCAAACCAAATCTCAACACAACTCAAAATCAATATATCCAAATTAGTATTTATTTATATAATTTACTTATAATATTAAAAAAATTACTCAAATATAATTTAATTTAGTTTATAATACCCAATAAAAATAAATCATATCTAAATATACCATTTTATACGTATTATACGTGACGGTTTCCGACATGACTCAAATTTACTCTTTTATAGAAAGTAAAAGAATCCTATTTGAGTCGAATCCACTAAAATTTTTGTTGCGTTTGCATAGATCATGTTTGATCAAGAACACTATGACTGTCTCATGAATACAAAAAACACCAAAAGAGAAAAACACGTCAAAATAAAAATAACATAATCTTATATACTAAACCACCAACACATATTGAAGGTAAAATTTTCCTACCATCTATCAAGTGCGTAGCAGGAGACCTATCATGTTTCATTATAATATAATAAACCATAATATACGCACACAAACAAAACTTCTACAACGAACATACAAACAATCCTGTTCCATGTATCAAGGTACAGGAAAATATTTGTGACGACTATAACAAAACCAACAAAAAATGTCCCTCCGTTCTTGCTGTTGTTTAAATATTATATTACAAAAACCAACAACAAATAGTACATTTTCTTGATAAGATTTGTGCAAAGAACGAACGAGACGGCCTGTATAAAACTTTGTTGGTCCTGCTATGAATCAAGCTTCTAGAATATACTTGTATCGATTGTACATAACATAAAACATAACAATAGATTCTAGAATGCATAAAAATAAATGCAGATATGAAATTAACTATGACATAAATCAAATTAAGTTAAAACAATTTTAGTACGATCCAATTATTAGAATTTAGTAATTAAAATTCCATGTACAACCGCACAGAAATAAAATCATGCACTTAATCAAGAAATCAAAAATTTAATTTCTTTAGCAATAAATAAATATAATTCATAATACTTTAACTCAGTTCACGGACATATTACCCTGCCAAATCAAGCATGCAAAGTAAGTAAAATAATAAATCAATGCAAGGAAAGTGAAACATTCTTAAAAATTTATCGGTGCGCCATATGCGTAATGTAATCATGACGTTTGTGTGTGAAACCTGCAATCTAAACATTAATAAATTCCATTAAGTTAATAATTAAATTCAAAAAATTTAACCTTCCGAAATGTTTTTACATAATTCCAGCTATATGTTTATATAGCCGTCTCATTCGCTCTTTACACAGGTTCTATCAAAAAAATGTACCATGTATTGTTGGTTTTCGTGTTATAATATACAAAAACAACAAAATAGAGAGACTTTTTTGTCGGTTTTGGTATAGTCGTCACAAGTATTTTCCTGTATCTTGATTCATAGATCAGGTATGTTTGTATGTGCGCTATAAGAGTTTTATCTATAATATTATTATATTATCCAGTTAGCTTTCTGGTTCGTGAAGTTTACGTGAACCGACTTTGCTTCGTTTAGGCTAATGCGCCATTTCTTTGTCCAACTACTCACTGTGTCGGTTGCTTTTTGAAGTTTGGTCGTTGCTTCTGATATACACTTTCCAGTCGCCAGAATAGCTGTATCGTCTGCAAATGTTGCTATGGTGGCACCTTCTGTATTTGGCATATCTCTGGTGTACAGGATGTACAATATAGGACCCAGTACGCTACCCTGTGGTATGCCTGCTGATATTCTCTTTAGTTCAGAGTACTCTTGGTTATATTTTACACGGAAATGTCGGTCTGCGATATAAGATTTAAGAATTTGATAGAATTGCTTAGGTAGATCTCGATGCAATTTAAATTCAAGTCCTTGGTGCCAAACTTTGTCGAAAGCTTGTGCTACATCTAAGAAGATGCTGGAGCATATCTTCTTATTCTCAAGTGAGTCTTCGATTATATCCGTTATTCTGTGAACTTGTTCTATCGTAGAGTGACTTTCTCTAAATCCAAATTGGTGTGGTGGAATCAAATTTCTCTCTTCTATTATTGGCTTGAGTCTCTTGAGCAGTAATTTTTCAAATAATTTTGAAATTACAGGAAGTAGTGAAATCGGTCTGTACGACTTTTTATCGTTCGCTGGTTTGCCTGGTTTGGGGATCATAATTACTTCAGCAACCTTCCATTGCCGTGGGACATATTTTAGTCTGAAGACAGCATTGATAATTTGAACCAATTTTCGTAGTCCCTTCTCGGGAATGGCTTTTACGACTTGTCCAGTAATTAAATCATATCCTGGAGCTTTTTTTGCGTTCAAATTACACTTGATCTCATTTTTTAATTCCTGTAATGTTACACATCGAATATTATATTCATCAATTTTGCTAATTGTTATTATGTTTTCATCTGCTGTTTGCCTAGGTAGCGGTTGAAAGGTGTCTTCCAAGTGAGCTGCAAATAAAATAGCTTTTTGCTTGTCACTTTTGGCCCAGGTTCCTTCCCCATTTTTAATAGGTGGCACATGCATTTTAGTTCTTTTTAATCCCTTTGTTGCTTTCCAAAGAGAGTAATCAGTATCTTTATGTTCGGTGAGACCATTTAAGTACTTATTGATAGTTTCATTCTTAATCTCTTTTATAAGTTGTTTTAGTTTATTACATAGAAAATTGAGGATTTTTTTGTTTTCCGGGGCGCGTGTCCTTTGCCAGGTTTTTCTTGCCTTCCGTTTCTCTCTAACTAACTCCCTGACCTCAATAGGATAATTTTGATTCCTACGGGATTCGGTGTGACTAGCAGGAGAACTTTCCCATGCTGCTTGTTGAATAGTACTGTTAAATACCTCTAGTTCGTCTTCCAACTGTACCGGTGTCTTAATCGGCACTCGTAGATTTGTTTGCATTTCAATTAGTTCTTGGAATAGGTCCCAGTTAGTTCTATTATTTGTTAATTTAGGCAGGTTATCCTTATTAATTATCATTGTGCTGAGTGTCATGATAACAGGTGTATGATCGGAATATATCCCTTCGCTGTTTTCGATGTGCATGTAATCCTCGAAGATCCCTTTCGTTACATAAAAATCAATGAGATCTGGTATTTTATTTATATCAGCAGGCCAGTATGTCGGTTTACCTCCAGAGTGGAACTCGCAGTTATTTATTCGTCCGGCTTCGAATAGCTCTTTTCCTTTATGGGTTGTAAGTCTTGATCCCCAATAGGTGTTTTTTGCATTAAAATCACCACCAATAATAAAATTGGATCCTAGTGATCTAAAGAGTCTATTATAATCTTCTTTGTTTAGATTATAGCGTGGAGGGCAGTAGATAGAGGAAATACTGTATTCATTATTATTGTTAGTTTCAACTTTTATGGTTTTAACTTGCATACTTTCCTCTTCTATACTAGGTTCTTCATAGTGTTTGAGACTCTTTTTCACTATTACTGTTGATCCTCCTCTGGGTTTTCCTCCTGGGTGAACAGCATGGTAACATTCATAATCACGTATTTTAATAAATGATGTTTTTGTCAAATGGCTCTCCGATATAAGGCAGATATCTATTTTTTCTAAATTTAGAAAAATTTCTAGCTCTGGAACATGTTGCGCTAGTCCGTTCGCGTTCCAGGTGACAATTCTTAGTGATCTGCTCATTTTAGTATATGAGGGCTGTTGCCTCGTTCAAGGTTTGATGCATATCTAGACGCTTATATAAAGCTTCTAGACCACGTTCTTGCTTTGCTAGCCTTATATTTATGGCTTCTATGCTTCGACAAATCCTTTCAAGGGGATTATCATTCGTAGCATTAGATGATTGCTGTACAATTTGTGAGTAACTTTTCCGCTCTGTACCAATACCTGGTGGTTTTGGCTCCGCTTGGGTTTTAGTTGGTTTCTCTTCTCTGGTAACCCTAGGGTTTTGAGGAAACTGATGCGTTTTGTTTCTTAGTCTTTGAAGTTCTTTGGCTACTTCACAGCCTCTATAATTTGCAGGATGATGCCCTTTACAGTTTATACATCTTGCAGGGGTGTTTCTACTTTCTGTACACTCTTTCGCGTTGTGTTTTCCAGCACATTTTACGCATCTTGGCTCCCGTCTGCAATATTTTTGCGTGTGATTGAAACCTTGGCATTTTTTGCATTGAGGTATTAGCCTCGTGTTTTTCTTAAGCGGTTCTATTTTAACCCTCATGTTGAGAATTGCTTTGATGTTGAAGATGTTTTCAACTTTCTCCTTTTTGTTAAACGTAAGCATGAAGAGTGGAAGCCCCCTTTTTTTGACTTGATTGTTCTCACCTCTCTCTCGTTTTAGGATGTTTACTGCATCTTCTATTTGCAGATCTCTTGCCTTTAGGTCCTCAATTATGTCCTCCTTCGTACACGTTGGATGAAGGCCTCTGGCCATAACCTTAATTGCGCGTTCGTTTTTATCTTCGTATGTGAACCATTCTTTACCTTCCGCATTGAGCTTTGTTGCTAGAGCTCTATATGTGTCGGAATCTGGTGTATTGATTTTCCACACGTTATTGTTTAGTGACACTACTCTATATTCCTTAGCTGTCACTGATTTCATTATAGATTGTATACTTGCAAATTCTGTTATGCCGATTACATTAATTGGCGGAGGAGCCTTTTCTTTCGGTACAACCTTTTGTTGCTGTTGCTGGTGAGTTGGTTTGGTATTAGTATCACCAGTTACTAATACATTAGCTTGCGAATGATCTCCAACTTCAGGCGAGAATTCTGCTTTTCGTTTTTTGGTAGGTCTTTTCTTCCTTTTCAGTACCCAATCTGTTTCTCTCATGAGATCCTCTTCATCAGTATGGAACTCATTGTTATAACTAGTGTGAGTACTTGTTTCATTATAACAAGTTAGCGGGTTTTCAGAAATCTCCATTGGTTTGGGCTTCTTCAATTCTTCATTTTCTTTTTTCAGCTTTTCAATTTCGCTTCTTAATTGCGTTAAAAGTACCTCTACTTCACTGAGTTTTCGACAGAGTTCAGCGTTTTCGTCTTTCTGCTGATTTGCAGAGTTAGTATGATTGTTTGGTGATCTTAACAACATTGAACTTCTTTCGAATGGGTTTAGCAATGATTGGCTCACCCCAGAATCCATTGAGCCAGCCTCGTAAGAGGGTGGATTAGCCAACTGGGTAGTTGGTTTACCACCTGGGGTATTGTTTCCTTTTTGCGTTGAACTCATTGCTTTAAAACTGGTTATGTATCAACTACCAACCTAACCAGTACAAGTTGGTAGTGGGTCATTGAAGAGAACATCATTTGCTATGTTCTCGGTAGTCGGTTATTCCGCCGTATCTCGGTCGCCAGAGCCTCGTTAGTTAATTAGCAGGAAGTACCACGTGCAGGTGAGGTTGGCATTTGGGCTAGTATAATAAGACCATCTAAACCGGCGCCCCTTACCCCCACAAACGTCATGATTACGTAGATGGCGCACCGATAAATTTTTAAGAAAATAATGTTTCACTTTCCTTGGATTGATTTATATATATATATATATATATATATATATATATATATATATATATATATATATATATAAGAACATATACTAGTGTGCGTAAAAATAAAATTGATTTATATATATATAAGAACATATACTAGTGTGCGTAAAAATCAAATCTAATGTGAAATTAACTGCGACGTATGTCTATTTAAGTTAAAATTTATTTTAATCCATTAGATTTTAGTAATTAAAATTGAAATTAAATTTTATGTACAATCACACAAAAGTCAAAATCATGCACTTAAGCAAGAAATCAATAATTTTGATTTCTTTATCTATAAATATAAAACATTGCCTGATAAATGCATCCCGGTGGATTGCATTTTCCAAAATTACACTTTAATTATGATTTCACTAAAATTGAATTTAATTAGAGTTAAAATTAAAATTAAAATGAATATACATATGTATACAAAGCATATACATAACACTACATAAATAAAAGAAAATAAAGATAAAAATAAAAATAAAAAATTTTTTTCAAGAGGATAGCAAAAACACGTCTATCCTCTTTGACGAACATTTATTCATCCCGTTTTCGGATTTGGCCTGTTTATAAATAATAAAAAAATTCTTTAAATAAGGTTTAATTTCACGGTTTGTATATTCATGTAAATAAATATGTAAATATTGTTACGAACTGCTGATTAAAAAAGGGGCGCAGGAAACATAATTCATTTAAAGCATTATCTCCTAGTCTAGACCGTACTTTCGTGGAAAATGTTACTGCAATTGAGAAGGCCCTTTCCGCCTCAACGCTATTTGGCCGGATTGTGTTGAGATACTTATATGCTACCATTCCACCTTCAAACATTTTTACTTCCGAACGAATTTTACTGAGCATCGTGCGGCTAGAGCATTGCTTTTTTGGCTTATTTTCTGCCAAACATTGTTCAATTTCAAACTGTAGCATTTTCTTTATGCTATTTAATTCAATATTGTGAGGTCTTTCAACCGTAACTGCAGTATGTTCGGTAATATTCTCTAAATCATTATCGCTAGTCTCTGTCTGATCGAAATTGCCCCCTGATTCGTCAGCTTGAGGAATTAGACGGCTTGGAAGTAGTGTAATTGTTTTTATAATGAGGAATTTAGTTGGTCTATTAAAAGCCTCGTAAATTTTGGTTTGACTTCCGTTGTGGAGAAATTGGAGTACTCCAGCTATGACAGTACGTCGTTCTGCGATACGCCTTTCAGCGATAAGTAGCTGTGTCAGCGGTAAGTAGATTGGCATCCTCACGACATAACGCTTCTACAGCCAATTTCACTGGTATTAGAGATGATGGTAATTTTAAAATTAACGCAAATTCCACTTCCGATATTATAATATCAGATTTAATATCAATGAGCGCCTTCTGAATACAGGATTTCAGTTTCAAAAAATTCTCACACATATCTAGCAAAGTGTTCCACCTCATTCTGGTATCCATGATAAATGCCAGTTCTTTACCACCGTGCTCCAATTTAATATAATGCTGAAGTATCCCATTTTTGGTGGGGGATTGCCGGAAAATTTTACAAATTTGCCTAATTTTTTTAATAGTATTTAACATGCCGAAACTATCAGTCAGAGTAAGTGTTTCTGGTTCAAATCTCATTGAATGGTCGAACAATATACCTCCATCCTCATCATCAGAGTAGTCATTATTTTCATCGTCACCGTCAAATTCGATCTCGTCTACCATCATGGCCGTTCACCTTTTGTACATGACGTCAATAACCGCTAAATGGATCACGTGAGCAAAGCAGAGCTGCTGTCGTAATAGAAATAATGTCTTAGGGTCAAGCGAACTCCGTTATTCTCAAGTCCTTTTTTCACCAAAGCGATGCAGGTGTCAGTATCCATAAATTCTTGTTAAGCCCAAATTGAAAAACCCGGAAGCTGAGTGAACCTTGATTTATATATATATATATATATATATATATATATATATATATATATATATATATATATATATATATATATATATGCGATTTCTCATTGGTGTCCACTCATTAAACGTTAGAGAGAACCGTTCAAGATCTCGCTATAGAGTTCTGAAACATCTATTCATTTCTGTTCTGATATTTCTGGCATAGTTTAACACGATTTTTCGAGCAGTGTTCGGCGATTGAGGAATATTCAGCAAACCGCGACCTATTAATCCTTTTCTTAAGTCTAATGATGTACAAAACACACTAAAAGGAAAACAATCAAGAGCCGCCATCTTTGAAATTACAGTTTCAAGTGTGTTGTCGTTTGAATTTACAATATATTTTAATAACATATTGGTTGGTGCCATTTTCACTCTCGGAATTTTTTGGTTGGGCTCATTTTCGTAGTGATCGGCCGCGATCTTAGATAAGATGAATGGATTTTAAATGAGTGTGCATTGGCGACGTTGTTCCACCCGAAGCTTTTAATATTCGTTTGGAGAGTTTGCATTGAACTTGCTGCCCCATTTCATCCCGGAGGAAATAATGCCATACGGAACCCTCGTCATTAATTTTATTTGTATGATCTTTAAATACTGAAGTCATTTTTTCGGCAACCTAACCTAAAAAGTGAAAACTTCATTTGAAAATTTTCATATTATAACATTTATAACACATGTAATTATGTACATCAATCTAAAGATTTTTAAATTATGTAATTAATTTATCACAACTGATTTTACAGCATTAAATTTCACAGATTAATCACAGAAATAAAATATAGGAATTGTTGAATCCGTTTTTATACATAAATTGTAATGCATTTTGTCTGTCATAACGTCAAAGTATAAAATATCTGACAGTAACAATAAAAAGTATTGCGTTTTTTCTTGTTCTTTTAGTACTGTTACTGTAATTTATTACTAAACGTTGCAATTTTGATATTCTTGAGTGTTTTTCATCGCTTTTTTGTGTTTCTCGCACACACAAAAAAATTGTATGTGTTCTGTTATATAAAAAACGTTTTGTTATTGAATTTTTTGTACAAAGCCTTTTCAAATAATTTTATTTGGTGATTGATTATCATAGTGTCGAGTGACGATAGCAGATTACGCATTTTTTACATAAGGTACGACTTGCCGTTCTTACTCCTAGTATCCAATATCATTGGCGAGATATCGCAGTTAAAAGTGATGGAGCTGGATGCAGGTATTTCTTGTGTAATGACTCAAGAATTAGACGTACGATACTGTGCCCGTTTGGCAATATAATTGGATGTTTGGCACTGTATGAACACGTTGAGTTTTGTAACCGACCATCGACGCGAAGTGTACCACTTGAGCCAATAAATGGCGCTAGTGAGACTAACTTAGAATTTGATTGTACGCGGTTGCATTTGACGAGTGACTTAATTTATTTATTTATTTATTTATTACCAACTTATATATAACTGGTTACATCACTTAAATAAGAAATTTAATAAAATTATATAATGTTAAGATTACAAAGATTACCAGTAATTCAAAAGAAGCTTCGACATCAATTCCTTAAATGCATTTCTAGACAGATTAAAGTCAAAAGCCGGCCGTACTTTATTAAAGGAAGCAGAAGAATGATAAACCGGCTCACATTTACCGTAGTTTTGCCTACAAAACGGCAACTTAATTTGGAAATCTTTATCGCGCAGCACACGTAATGGAGTATATATATCAAGCAAACTCAAAATTTCCGAACAATCGATTTTAGACACCAATAAATCTCGAACAAACAATGCGCTAATTTCAATTCTACGAATAAATAGCGGCTCCATATTTATTAATTTACATCTACCTCGATACGCTGGGAGTATGAAAGCAGGTACATTCGCATCTCTAGGCAACCTTCGTAGTGCGTACATTAAAAATCGCTTCTGAACCCTCTCTATGCGATCTGAATAGTTAATATAAAACGGATTCCATATTACAACACCATATTCCAACAATGAACGAACAAAAGAGACATATAAAGTTTTAATCACGTCAGGATCATGAAAATCCTTAGCAAACCTTTTAACAAATCCAAGCATAGAATTCGCTTTAGAAATGCAACCTTCAACATGTTTATGGAACGATAAATTCGAAGTAAAGGTTATACCTAAATCTTTAAAAGTATCAACAGTTTCAATACTAAAACCATCAAAGAAGTAATCGTAACTAGTGGGTAAGACTACGCGGATGAAACACATTGTTTTGCATTTGGAGACGTTTAGAATCAAATTATGCGATGTACACCAAGCCTTGAAGTTTGTCAGGTCAGACTGAAAGTCAAGTGCATCATTGGCGCAAGAAATAGTTTTGAAGATTTTTATATCGTCCGCATAAATGAGAATGTCGGAATGACTTAGACAGTTGACCACATCGTTTACGAAAAGAATGAAGAGCATGGGACCCAAATGGCTGCCTTGAGGGACTCCCCACTAATATCCACTGCAAATTCACTTGATTGAACAATTTGAACTAATTTGATTTCAGCGAGTTTCAATTCTTTCGTCGAAATATACACTGACGATTTGTAAATGTCCTTCGTCTTGTCGACCCACCTCAACACATAAGCCATTATCCGTAATAACCGTGGCCAACTGGATATAGTGTTGAATAATTTACTTATTGGATGATCGTTAGGTGACGTAGCCTTTGTCAGTAACAGGCTTTTTTTTCTCTCAGTACGAAGTTCTTGAATTTTGTCTGTGACCGTTGGAATATGTGGCCATTGAGGTACTATTTTTGATAACCACTGTGTAGACTTTTCCACCAAAGGTGGTGCGAAACCAGTTTATGTACTATGATTCCGCGAGTTGCTAGGTCAGCTGGATTCTCTAGGCTTTTGACGTATCTCCAACTGGATTCCGGCAGTAGTTGATGAATCGATGAAACACGATTGGCTACATATGTCTTCCATTTTCCTGGATGGTTGGATAATTATGATAGCACTACCGTTGAGTCTGTCTATAAATAAATGTGGCTGCTTGGCAAATTGAATGATTTTACTACTCGGCTTATTAGCTTTGCTAACAGATGGGCTCCGCATAGTTCTAATCGGGGCAGACTCACTTGTTGGATTGGAGCAACCTTACTTTTTGACGTTAACATTGTCGTCGTGACGATGTCATTTGACTGCATGCATATGTATATTACCGCAGAATAAGCTAACTCACTTGCGTCACAAAATCCATGAATTTGATAGTCATTCTTTAAATTGGCGACATATCTGGGAATTCGTATCTTTGTTATAGCGGGCAATTGATTTTGAATATTATTCCATGTGTTTCGCAGTTCTGGTGAAAGTTGATCATCCCATGACAATTTTTTTAGCCATAAGCTTTGCATGAAAATTTTGACTGACACGGTAAATGAATATAACCACCCCAACGGGTCAAAAATCCTTGTTGCAACTGATAACACACTTCTCTTAGTGCAGTTATTGTTGGTTATGTCTACGCTTTTAAATGAAAAAACATCATTCACTGGATTCCAATACAGTCCTAGGATTTACTCTGCTTGACCTTCTTCGGTTATTTGTGCTAGATCATTACTGTCACTTAGCTTGGAATTGATCCGTCAAAAACGACCCTCAATTTTGTTGCCAAATTGTTGCGTCGTACGACGCCATGATGAGGTAACTAGAACAGTTCTCTCTCGTTGACGTGAATTTCGTCAGGTCGTAATCGTTTCATGTGTCCAAGAGTTTCATATTCAGTCATGAATTCCATATACAGTTGTTTAAACTCTAGATTTTGGCTCATTTTCCGTTCTATTGAGAACAGACGTTGTAGAGCTAGCTGGTAGGAGTCACCTAAACGAAGTCTTTCCGCCCTAAATGGCAATTGAACTACAAATCTCCCTTCCTCGTTTCTTATCGTGGTGGCTTAAAACTGGTTTGACATAGGTCATCCTCTGGGGTTGTTGGTGAGTCGTCTACTATTTCTTCTTGTTTCCAAAATCTACGAAGCAATTTTTATAAGCTCCAATCGTCTGCCATAATCACATTAAAATTCTTTAATGGTGTCCACTTCATTTCGTTCTTTGAGTCGTATTCGGGTTTTCCTGCGATTACGTAACCGAATATGGTGTCTTGTGCTACAACATGTGATGTTAAGTGGATTTGCTCCGGTGCCAATACGTAGAAGAAATAATCTGCTCCCAACAGAATGTCGATTTCTTGGGGTTCGCTAAATTTTCGATCTGCCAAGGTTAACTTCTTAAGCTTTTCCTCGTGTGATTTTTGAAACGTATCATTCCCAATCAATTTGGTTATGGTTTTCAATATGTATATATTGATAGTTAGATGTTTCGAATGATCAAATCTAGAATGAATGGTAACTGTCGTATGTCCATTTGTTGACACGGTCGATGTAGCGAGTCCCTCTACAAGTAGCTTTCCTTGTTTTCTCGTTATACCAAGCCTCCGGACACACTTTTCGGAAATGAACGAAGTTTGAGAACCCGAATCGATCAATAATTTACAATTGACGTGTTGTCCATGTTGATTTTTTAGTTGTACTTCCGTGGTTGGTAAGAAAGTACTTCCATTCGTTTGTGCTTGGATCGCTTTCTACCAGTTCCGGTATCGTAGTTGCGACATTAGACGACGTATTTGCTCTCGGCCCGTAGCTTTCGTGTAGTAAGGTATGGTGTTTTCGTCCACACTTTAATCAACTTGAATTACTTGAAACAACTTGGACAGTCCTTGGCTCGATGATGTGATTATAAGGAATTGAAGCACATGTACAGTTTGGCTGCTTGTTCGCCTCTTTGATTTATGTCTAATTTCTTAAACTGATTACACCCATATATTCGGTGTAACTCCCCACAAAATGCACATTTGTACGACCTGACTAGCTCGTCAGATTCTACGCTCGATGTCAGTTGATGAACCTTGGTTGAATTTGATTTTGTTGCAGGTCCGATTGCTAAATCGCATGCTTCAAGTGCATCGGCCCGTTCACTAATAAATTTGAGAAGCTCTTCGAACGATGGAAACTCCTTTGATACAGTGCGATGTGTCCAAGCTTGCTGAGTCTCAGCGTCTACTTTTCGTAATAATATGTAATTTAGCCATACGTCTGCTTGGCTGGTTTCCTCTCCCAACGCCGTCATTCCTCTAGTTACCTCATCAGCTACGTTATATATACGCCGTAATCCTTTTGCAGAACCCTGTGTATTGCCTGCACGCTGCTCAATAAATACATTTATTAAATTGTTTAGCACGTATTTTTTCTTATCGTACCGTTCGCACAACTTCGCCCACGCTTGATTATAATTTGCGTCTGACACGCTAATGTGCTTTATTAGCTCTGTAGCTTCACCGCGTAAGTAGCCCTTCAAATATTGAAATTTTTCTACATCACTGAGACCTAACTTACCATGAACCGATGCAGTAAATAAATCTTTGAAACAAGGAAAATCTGTGTACTTTCCGTCGAACGTAGGAATGTTTAGACGTGGAAGTCTTGCCGAACAATGTGGCTCGTCTAATGACTGACTCACCGTTTGGTTTAGCTGGCTTGTGAAAGTAGCCGATATGTTGGTTAAGAACTCGTTTTGTCTGTCTCCTGCTTCGCCTGTGGTACTTCAATTAATTCGGTGAATTTTGACTTGATATTAATGTATTTGGTTTCGTACTCCACCATTTCGGATGCCACTTCAACTTTAGCTAACTGCATTTCACACTCCGTAAATTCACTGAAAGCCCGCTCCAATAGTTCCAATTTTGATTTAATCTCAGTTAGCGAAGTTCGTTCGGTAATGCTATCTGCGAATTTCACCAGCCGGGTAATCCTCGCGTTCGCTATCCCTAGTCGTCCTGTAAATTCTGTCGCTATGTCTGCCATAATGTGTTTCGCTTCTCCTCTCTTTACCAACCTCGTTATGCTCTTTTGCCTTTGGATTGCGGCTTATCCCGCTGGTTGATGATATACGTTATGACACGTTCGAATACGTCTCCTACCCCTGACCGATCCACGAATCACAAACCTACTCCCGCCGAACTACAAATTGATTGACCGCTGCGACCTTAAACTTGACCGTGTTATTCGATGCTTCTTTAATCACTCACTAACTCACAAATTACTGGCCACTCCACAACGAACCATGATTTGAGTTGACCGACGCCAATATGCCCTTATTCTAGCTATACTTTAGACTTACTTACCCAAAATAATTAGAAATAGTTGAACTCCCGCTTTTACAATGTTACTCCCTCGATGCAACCAATTACTGAAGTCACCCTCAGTAATTGCGTTGATGTCTCACAAAGAAATGTCAGTGTTGTTTATGTGACCGGTAACGGTACCGAATATATGCATCGAACCATTTTTTGAGATGGATACCTCGAATAGACACTTAGTTGAGGTTGAGCTTTGCAGGTTGCATCAGTGAAAAATCACTTGGCTCAAGTTATTCGAATCAAGTTCGTAACGTTCGTACATAAAGAATTTCACTTTTTTTCTTTTTTTTTTGTAAAACTATGTGAGTTTTTAAAGTAACCTAAAGATGAGATGAGCAGATCTGACAACAAAACTAAAAGAAAACCTTTTGAATAAACTGAAAAACTTTTTTTGGAAATAAATAGAAAATGTATTTTAAATTGTGGTTAGCCGTGTAAATTCAATCTGAAGGTTATCAACATAAATTAGAACTTTATATGACTTGAACGTTTTATTTCCCAATTCAAACATCTGTCCCGACGTAGTGAAATGAGTGTAGTGAACTAAGGTTATTGTTGTGTTTCACTCGTTTGATATATTGCACTCTGCCCTCTTAAAGTTTTGCAAATAAGAAAAACAGCATAGAATTGGAACAGTGGAACTAAATGAATTATCGGATTCTGAAGATTTATTTTCTTCTTGAAATTATTTTAAATGAACGTTTCTGGAAGGATATCTGGATAGACACAACTGGAGTCTCCCCGAATCTCTTCATTACTCTATTTCATTTCTCAGTCAAATAAGCCATTGGAATAATACAGATCGGTTTTTAAGGATTTCGCCTACCTTAAGTTAAAACTGTGTCGATCTACTGATCAAGTTGATTTCTTTTTTATTATACAATAGAAGTGACGTGATTTGAAATTTGATATTAGCAGTCGTTTCCATGATTTTAGATAGAACTGATACTAATGTTATTGGTTGGTAATTCGATAGGTTTATTTGATTAGCAAATTTCTTTCTCGCTCGAACAAACATCAGCTTTTACCTATCTGTTTCTCTATCCAAATCTTAGCTATATTATGTATTTGTCTACGCTACTAACATCCTTGCTAACTATAGTGTGAAAAATTTGTCAATTCAAATACCTAAATTAGATGTTACATGAATAGTTCATGCTGAAAACCAACTCAACTAACTAGATATTTCCCCAGGTACTTCAATTTCAACTACAGCGTCAGTATAGTTTCGATCAAATCCATATGTTCATATTTATACGAATTATGATTTGAAAAACGATGACATAGACAAATAAGCGTATTCTAAAATAGATTGTTTGTTCAGTGTTCAGTGATACGCAACCTGTTTATATCGTAAAAAAAACTTTGTTTTTATGTTGTATAATGACTCAAATTGAAAGCGTTCAAAAGAATATTTTGAAACAATACAACAAACGCCTTCCGCAAAGCACATACAATTTACAAAATGCCCGTTTACCCAAAGCGTTTGAGCGCCACTGACATTGTCTTAGAATAACATTAAAAAATTGTAAACATTTCGTTTAGAGCATTAGTTGTTTGCACCACTACATAAACTCAGTAAATTTTACACTCCCAAATATAACAGAGAACAGAAATTACGATTATACTCAATTACGTATGTACATGATGTAATTGATTGAGATTAATTTCGATAACGTAGGTAATTATCAAATAAACAGGGTGCCCAAAAAATAATATTTTTTTAATGTTGCACCTCGCGAAAATATGTATGTTCAAGAATACTTAAATATCAGGTTTCACGCCAATTTACCATACATTTAATTGTACTACCCTATATTGAGAATTCCAAGGCGATTACTCAAAGACAAAAATATTATTCTCTGAACTGAAAATTTGCTCTTGTCTAATTTAGTTTGTTTGTTGAACACATCAGGTATGGACGTGTAGGTATATCTTCTTAATAATGGGAAATAATTCAAAATTCGAATATGATTATTCATTACTTCCGCCTCATGTAAGTTGCCCTAAGTGTAAATAATCGAACTATATTGATTGGTTAGTAAAGATTTGTTTATTGATTTCTAGATAACAACCCAAATACTAAACAATTTAAGGTTTCGTCAAATTTTAAATGTTTCACAAACGTGTAAATCTTGGTACTTTGCATCATGCGATCCAATAATAACGAAACGTGTACGAGTTCGAATTCGAAACGATTACGACCGTTTAGATCAGTGGACACGGCCGTTTACAACTTTAGTGTTGTCCGAAACAAATTTTAATGAATTTAATTATAACGAATTTTTTACCTTACTTGGACATTACATAACTGAAATCGAATTTGCGAATTGTACGTTATCAGCAAAACAACTACTTGATTGTCTTATCGGTATGCCGAATTTATCAATATTGAATATAGTACCGCGAATGGAAACATTTTCGGATACCATCAATTTAATCGATTCAGATTTAGAGGCCGTGGATCCAATTTTACATCGTATAAAAAATTTTAGCGTACTGCAGCACAGTTCAAATTGTGAAGAACTGCGCTTTATAATGAACAGAATGACAAATTTGAAAATATTAACGTTTGGACCTTGCGCTGAACATACCCAAGAACCATTTAGAGATTTATTTTCCTACACAAACTTGTCCAATCTAGAAGAATTGCGTGTTGAAAATTTATCACAAAGTACGGCTGCCAATTTCATTCGAGATTTTTCCCAAGTGACGGCACAACTTAATCTTAATTCGTTTGCGCTTAGCACTGTATATTCGGAAGTATTGCGGATACGATATTATAATGAAAATTTTGTGGCATTTTGTAAAAAACTTGAAAATTTGAAAACTTTGTCGATGCATTCAGTAGGTGAAAATCATTTAAACGCTATAAGTGGATACATGTTACAGTTAACTGAATTGAAATTATTTGGTATAACCACGCATAAAATTAAAATTATCGGAAATTTACGAAATCTGCAGGTAGGTTAACAATTTTACTGTTGAATTGATCAAAGTTGAATGGTTTTTTTATTGTTATTTTAGAAGCTGAGTTTAACACATTTTAATCAAATGGTTGAAGACGACCAAGCAGAAATGTTTAATTCATTAAATCATTTGACAGATCTTCAATTGGACTATCCCATTTCTGATATAGTATTGAATTCAATTTGTACAAATTGTAGCAGCCTAACCGGACTCGAACTATCCAGATTGAGAACTATTAATTTAGAAGTTTTATACAAAAATTTGGTAAAATTAAAATACTTGGATCTAACGGTAGCCGGGCGATATGATTCGGTTAATGTGAAACATGATATAACAAGTTTGAAACTATTGGAACAATTAAGTATTAATATTTTGGTGCCAGGAATGAGTATGGAGCTCATTGAAAAATTACCAAATTTAAGAAAGTCATCGGTTAAGGTATTAAAAGATAAATTGGCAGCTGTTGTGGTACGGCCGCCATTTCTCTTAGGTGTTAGAGGGGCACATATAGTATCTGAAAATTAAATAAAATTAATATACTGTGTGTTGTGCTAAGTTTGTAAAATTACTGGTTTCATTTCAAACAAACGTATAAGCCCATTTTGTTTGCCTCTTCATTTGTCACCCTAGACTGAATTACTATTAATCAATTTTTATCCATATGATGCGGTAAAAGAAAAGAGTCGTGGTGTAAGCAGATTTTTCTCCGTAAATACTTACTCCGATATCTTAAAGACTCGTATCATCTAGGTTTTCGTGGACGGAATTTAAGTTGACCGGCGGTGAATAGGTATAAAATATTTTAATTTTTACTAGATATATTTTAGTAGATCAGCTATATCAATTTCATTACGAGCTATTTAATAATAGATGGCAACAGTAGTAGTGTAGCGCCCTAGTGAATCGTTCTGTGTCTGCATTAAGGAGAATCTCGAACCTCACATCAATATTGTTTGCTCAGTTAACAGCAAGTCGACAATGTCAAAATTGTCAAGTCACCAAGAAATGCGCATCGAAACCCCTTTTTCTAAACGTAACCCAACAAATTAGCATTGGCAATCTCAGAATTCACATCAGCAGAGACAGCCAACAAGTAAAGAAGTATGACAAACATAACAAGTGCAACCATTTGTCTGACCGTTTCATATCAGATGAAATAGTAGTAATCGTCACACCAGTAGCAGCCTCAACCTACGAACGAAAAAGAGGGTTCTTATAACCACACCAGCCGCATCTATCGCATCATAGGTGCAGAAATTCATGTTTTACCGTAACAACCAATTGACCAGCCACAACCACCCATGTATCAAGAGCAACCCCCCGAGTAGTGGGTTGTAGATTGTTGCTATACATGTGTGTGCCCATGTGTGGAACTGAACACTGAAGCAACGGACTTTGAATTAGGAGCAAATGGATTAACGACTTATCGGTGGCAAAGCCTAACAATAGTGCAAATCTCGCATATCAACGGTCAGGATCAATTTTTCTTTGTTCCGATCACATTGTTCAGCAAAAGTGAAACAATTAACAGTTTGTACTATTTAAATGAATAACCCGTAGCCGACTCACTTTTGACTACCTACCCGGCAACCCTTAAGGGGTTGAAGTTCCTTTCAGGATTGTTTTTATTGTTTTACAATACGAATCCCGAGAACTTTTTCAATGTCCGTTTTAACGGCATTCCGTGCAAAGAGTTCTGAGTCAATCAGTGTCTTTTATCAAACGACGAATATCAAAACATAGACCGCTTAACCGTGGAAAAATCGACGTAATTTATTGAATGCACTCCTTTTTGGATTCAACGCTTTTATAAAATTCTTGATAATTCCAAGCTTGATATGCAGCGGCGGTAGCAAAACTTTTTCGATTGGCATGAGTGAAATCTCAACAATGTTGTAATGTCACAATCGAAATCCTCATCGTAAAGACTAGTTCCATTCGGTGTACTGATAGCATCATAAAGCATGTAATTTTTGTGTATTCTATTTGCATTCCTCTCAAAAGAGCTATCACTTTAAGGTCAGCACAAATTTTCCATTTATATTGATGGTCATTGTATTTGACAGCCTACAAGACTTTCTTCAATGACTGACGAATAAGTTTCTTTGACATTAGTGGTGAGTGATTTTCGAGGAATCGATGAACAATCTCGATTCGTGCAATAAGCGAATGAATTAATCTCAGTTGATTTGAAAAAATTCTTAAATTCACGCTGACGGCCATACCCTACGATCTTGCGAAATTTCGATGTAATTTCGTTGTTGAGATTGATTCATGACTCCAGATGATTCTCCAACGTTCATTACTCAACATGATTCTTGGACTCGATCTTGTCGGAATGGGAATATTTTTTGAATACAGCAATGGCAAGTGAATAAATTTTGTTGCTTTGTATTCCAATTGACGTTCCATTACTATAATTCAAGCACGCATAACATTCTTCTGGATCATGTACTTGTGGATTCAACCAAATTATCGGAAAGCCAAAAGCCATACTATTGATGCTATCTTTAGTCTAAAGTATTGTTACTTTTCATAATCTGAATCTGCCGCAAACATAACAAAAGTTTCCGACCGATCGAATTGCGCACCGAAATTAGTAAACAACGCAGCTTTTTCACAAGAAATGTCAAAATATGTCAACCAAATACAACAAGCCAATGCCGCAACACTAATGCCATCCATCGTCAAATAGGTGAAATAGTTCTCATTCAATGTGATTTTATCGAAACGATGAAATTTTGTTGAATTGAGTTAGTATTAGGTATCTGTTGAATAAATGGTTAAAATAGACAAAAAAAAACGCGTTTTTTAGGATTTTTGTGTAAAATCTTTACACTGAATATCTCGAAAACCAGAGTAAACTTTGCAAAACGGCCGATGGCGTTGGTTTTAGGACCAATCAATAAATAAAACTCAAATGTTTATATTTTTAAATCTCAATATTTCAATTAAATGATTAGGTTATTACAAATCATACACAATGTATATATCTGATCCTTTCAGAACTACTTAAATCCGCTATAGACAGTTATAACTTACGAGCTCTGATGAGCGACAAGGACTCGGGCTGCAAATTTGGCAACGTCTCAATAAGTTCGATTGTCATACCCGGCGCATAACTATTAATTTTCAATTTTTCCAATAAATTCAAATTTGTTATATCATAGTAGACAATAAAATCATCGTGTTCAACTTCCAAAAAATCCAAATGCAGCCGTCTTAAATTTTGTAAATTTCTAAATACAGCCGACAAGTCAGTGGTTTTCAGTTTAAATAATTTCAATACGGTTAAATTGGTTTGTGCTACACATATTTGATTTAAAATGTCAATTGTAACTGCCACATCAAGCCGAAGTTCATTTAATGGGAGGAGCTGCGGAAAAAGCTCCAATAATTGTTCGTCGTTAAATTCTCGAATACATTTTAACGTCAACTTCTGAAGCTTTCGTAAATCCTTTATAACTTGAATATTTTGATTTGGTATTATAGTGGTAAAATTCAATTCGGTTAATTGAGCCATATACTTGCATATATGACTTAATTGCTTCTCTCCCGTTGAAATGGTGAGAATTCGGACATCTGATAGTTTATAGCAGAAATATTCAAAGCTGTCATGATGTTCTTCGAAATGTTCATATGATAATGCTCCAAGTGACAGTTTTTTCACATTAAAATCTTGTGCAATTTCTGAGAAAGCTAATAAAAATGCTGAGCCCACTAAATTTTCTAAACTCAAGTGATTAAGGTTAACCTCTCTGAACATTTGTATATACTGGGAAAAAATATTTGCTACTCCTACATGTAACGGACACGAGGCGAATATTAAAGTTTCTAAATTTGACATCTTCTGCATTAAGTTGCGAACTTGCGCAAGATCATACTTTCTCGTATCTATTGCCACTGTAAAACTTTTAACACGTCTTAAATTGGCATTAATTATACTTTCACTTTCATTGGTTAAAAGAAGGTCACCCGTAAATAATTCATTTTTCACCTTGATCGTAAGCGACACTAAATTTGACATTAAGATAAGACAATCGTAAAGTTGTTGATGCGATAAGTCACAGAATTCAAAGTGCAGTTCGCATATTTTTTCACCACATGGTATGAAAAAATTTGGATGGAATTCAATAAGTTCATTGAAATCGATGCGTTGTAGAACTAATTCATCAAACTGATCTAGCGGGTGGTCGGGGCCATATTGTCTAAAATTATCCTTATTTAGGCAAAGCTTCATGTTTTTTCAGGATTCCCTGCGCTAGCAGATAGAAATAATTTATAAAAATTGCAGTTTTATTTCAAACAATTTAGCGTTAAACACTTACTTGTTATGAAAGGTCGGAATCAAGAGCTATGATGCTTGATTCTTTTAAAACGAATATACGATAACCAACACAGATCACTTTTGAAACCAAAATGAGTCTACGTACATAACCGAAATCAACTTAAGTATTAAAATCAAATAATTTAATGATAGCAAAGGTATTGATAGAATGCGATAAATTTATTTTTTATATATAATTCTCAGAAATGCACATGATTGCAGAGCTAAATTAGTTTTCCACAAGTTTCCCCGAAAAAAAAAATTCCGATTTTAGCTATAATAAATTATGCATTAAAATAATGAAAGTTATTTTAAAAATCTTCAATATAAATAATTTTTGCCTTAAAATCAGTAACATACTAACAGATTCCAGAGAGTTATTTGTTCAGATGCCCTGAACACTGTTTGACAATGCTTAATATTTCCGTTACCTGTTCATTGTTTGTTTATCATTTGTACGTGTTTGCTTTATCAATGATATTCGATCTTATATGTATGTTTTTAACGATATATTATTAAACAACTGCACTAAATATGGTGTCTACGTTCTACCATACAGGCCGCCAATCTATAATTTCACCATGGGGGCGCACGAATCTCCTGCTTTTCAGTTTAATCGGATACACCAATTTGTTGTTCATTGTAATCACAGTGCAGGTCTCTCCCATAATGTGTTTTGCACTTTCATTGATCAACCCCTTTTCCACTACGTTTTGTGAAGTCAACTGCCCTTGAGAACTATATTTTTCCCATACAAACCGGTTAGAGATTAGCTTTAGATGACGTGTGGGTTAGACCAGTTTAGATTACGTATTCCTTGCCATATAAATCCAATGATCGGAAACCCTCAAAATTTTAATCTCCTGTTGCAAGTGTCGCAGACTACGCCAATAACTTTTCTAGCTGTGATGTAATTCCAATCGCAGCATAATATCGCTGAGAGAAATTCATTTTGTTCATCAAAGTTGAAGATTGACGTCTAATTTGGTATTTGAACTAATTTATCTGCCAATTGAATGCTTTGAAGGTGGGCTTATTTCTGATGTGCCATTTAAAATGGGTAATAATTAATTTAAAATCTATCATCATTCCTCAGTTGACTGTTATGTTTTTGAAGTTTAGAATTGATCTGCCTCTCTATAGAGTTAGAAATAATAGTGCTAGTATAATTGACCTTATATTCCTCAGAATTAAGCCTATCTATAATGAAATTGAAAAGTTGAAAAGTTTATACATATGTTTGTTTTTATTCTGAATCAGCACACAGAAAGTGACGGAGTCAGCGAAATTCTGGTTCGTCTCAAATTGGAACCATATATTATGGGCACGAATTTTTTCTCGAACGCCATCAGCTATATCTCCCTCCCATACTCATCCGTCAAGTTTTCATAGCCGTACATGTTATAAAGGCTTGGCAAATGCCCTGTACAACTTCAGCCTGTCGGCATTTGCAAGATTTTCAAATATTATTATTCATAATTTATTTGTTGGATTAGCCCAAACTTAATTAGTATATGGCTTTAAAATTTTGGGATTTCCAATTAAAATCACTTTTAATGGTTGTAAGGTTCCTCTTATTTTAAAATGTGACAGTTTGGTAGCTACTAAAATAAGGCGCCGCCTTGACTAACGTCTGAAAGATTTCTTGGGCCGCATATTGTGTTAAAGCTGGAGTATGATATCTACCAATAACACTTTTATTCCTATCAACCGTCTCAAGTTCAAACGTAGTTAATGGTATAACCTTGAATACCCGGTAGGGTCCATCGCGTCTTGGAGCAAACTTCTTTGAACAAATTGTATTAGCATTACTTAATAATTGGGACTGTCTTGCTAGTTTCCATTATGGTCGCGAACTTCTTTAATTTTATTCTGAAGTCTCCATACATAAGGAGTGATTTATGGAATACAATTTTCCGACTCGATGATGGACCTTATGTCCACGGCTACTTCTTCTATTATACGCAAAGTTCCCCTCAAAGTCACAAATGCTGGAATTGGTCTAGAAGAATCTTTTCTGATAATGTTCAAAACATATCTAATTGAGGGTAGATTTTCTGCCCACCGTGTATGATCAGTTTGGGTCAAAATTGCAAGTTATACTTTTAAATCGCGATTCTTTCATCCAACAGGATTCGGCTTCGGATGAAATACTGGTATTAAATTTTGAGTAATATTGAAACTCTGTGACACGTGTTGCATTATACCGCTAATGAACTGTGCAGCCCATACCTCAAAAAAATGTTACTAATTAAAACCTTGGCATATGCCTTCGGTGTTGCAACATAAAGCGGAAACAACTGTACAATTGAAAGTGGGCCATATAGAACGATCGCTAAAACCTTAAATCGTTGCTGTATAACTGGCGTTTTGAGTAATCCACTTGGTTTTAGATTACTGCGTTTAATTTGTTGGCACTCATTGCAATATCCGACCGAATGTGATCAGTGATATTTAAAGCGAATTTTATCTAAGGTACGTTCCACACCAATTAGTGTTATTGGTATTACCAATTGTGCATCCTCTGTCTCTTTACCCGGAGCATAACGAAACAAGACGCCTGAATCCATTAAATACCTACGTCCTCTCCAATTTCCTAAATCGGGATGATCCAGCTGCTCAAAACAAGTTATTATCTACTCCAATTTGTCATATGCTTAGTAGCATAATTTGGAAAGTCAATTTGAAATGAAATTATTTCGCAATCATGTTCTAGACAAAGTGTCCGTGCTTTAAGGACATTAGCCACTTGAGTGGTTGATGATCAGTTTCTATTGTTACTTCTCCTATCAATATATAATCCTTAAATTTGTTCGAAGCCCAAACAAACGCTAGCGCTTCTCATTCTGCTGCACTATAATTTTTCTCAGCGGGCAATAATAGATGACTGGCATACTCAATTGGGCATTCATTCACATCCTCCCTCTAGAGTAACACAGAATCGGCGTAGGTGCTACCGTCGGTACTAGTTTCATCTGCCTCCTGAAGGATAGGCGCATTAATTAATAACCATTTTAACGAATCGAAAGCTCGCTGATGGGCATCATTCCACGCCCATACCTATTTATTTTTAGTTAAGTCGCTCAAGGAGAACACGTCTGCAAGAAAGACTTCGCTTCCTTACGTTTCGTGGCTCGTCGGCTCTGAAATTGCGGAAATTTTATCGGAGCCAGTGTTTATAGAATCGCCATTAATAACATGGCCGAAAAACCTAATACTCTCGATTGATAAAAAAAACATTTTTCGCGGTTAGCCCTTAATTTAAACTGCGTCAATCGTTTGACTAAGAATTTCACCATCCCTTTAGATATTAGTTATCAAATGTTGATTCGTTAAAAAAAAATCGTATCAAATTCGTTATTTTTTCATCTCACATCTATAAGTAAAGTGTTTTGAGGAAAGTTTCATTGGTCAATTCTAAAACAGCTAACAGAACTAAAACTTGTTTTACCAAAGCAATACGGCATGTTTGCAGCAGTTTCCTTCTTTTGTTACAAAATAAGGTATAAAGCGATCACGGTGAGGTATAAGAAAACGAGCAATGATCGCTCTCTCTCTCTTTCTCTCTCTCTCTCTCTCTCTCTCTCTTTCTCTCTTTCTCTTACAATAAGGATAGGAGTAAATTCGAGTTTGTAAAGAGTTTGTTAAATAAATCAGTTATCGAAATATGGTATAAAGCGATGACGATGAGGTATCAATCACGGTTATAAAAGAGCGATCACCGTAATTGATCAATGATCGCTCGTGGGGCACTCAGCCGTAGAAGAGGGTTTAAACACACTTTTATAAAGCGCAAAAATTACGTTTTTTATACCGCTATTGTACGATTGCGCGCTCCACGACGGATTCGAACGAGTCACGGTGATTGAACTGGGTATGCCATTCTCTACGATTGTACCTCTTATATAAAACAGAGGAGCCGGTGCCCGCGCTATATCAGAATAAATTATTCACAAGAAGATGTAGGAATATCATTATTATTTTTGTAAAACCTATTGGAGACTGGCAATAAATCGTGTATTTCATTTAAATAAAAAACGAGCGAATCTGATTCAATTCAAATAAGAATTTTATTACATTGCACAGGTTCCAATGGATAATATTTTAATTTTTAACGTTTTTTAATTTTATACAAAATTAATTTTCAGATAATTGTAAGAAATCCACTTTCGAATTGATGAGCCTTTATGATTATGGAAAATCGCTCCTCTCATAAGGCCCCGGCGAATGATCACAATTTGCACTATATAATGCACCCAAATTGCCGTTACCCTGTGTTCCTCGTCACATTCACAGTTCACAGTTCTATTCCGGTGTAAGCTAATTTTAATTACGAATTTTATTTTAATTTGAATAAATAAATTAACTCGTTTATTCTCTAATCAGTAATGCAACGTTTACATATTAAAGATTACACATTATTTTGAAAGCATCATTTCACGTCACATACCAAAGGCATGAATTTTACTTAAACCTAATCAGCATTGGTCATTTTACCGACGTATTTCAGGATGCGATGAGTCTCTCGAACTCATATGTAATTTAAAAAAATTATAAAATTTATTAAATTTATTTATTTATAAATTGCAATAACAAAACTAAAATTCAATTTCGCAGATATTACACAGCTTCGACAATTACTACCAATTTAAAATGAGTCTGCGAGACTCATCCCATGTTGATTAGGGTTAAATAAATCAGTCATTCTCCTTGAAAGTTGTGAAAAGGTAACGAAATATCAAAATCGGTAAACAATTCTTAATCCAAACTATCGATTCAAGGCAAATTGCAAGATTTATCGTACAATAAATTGTAGCGTCTGTGGCACGGTTTGTACGCATTTGACTAGAATTCCCTATTGATTTGAAACGCTCATTATTGCTCAGCTAGCCTTGAAGTTGGGAAAGGCTTGTTTCACAACTATCGAAATTTCTCAGTTCATTCCAGACCACTCTGTTCATTTCGTAACTCGATGATTATATTGCGTCATAGTCATTACAGAAATCTTCAGAGATTTTTTCAACAAAGTAGTTTTTTTGCCCAAACGTCGAACTTTCTTACTGAAGGTTTTGAGTTCAAAATTCTCTTAAATTGACTAACTCCGGAAATAGATAAATCAAGCCTAACGGGATGAAAGGAAACTCATTATTCCCAAAACTATGAGTGGCACTACAGTACCATTGGATCATATTTTCATAATATCAAATATGTGGTGAAAATCATCTGTACGAACACTTTATTTCGCTATTTTTTAAAATAATCTTTTCTCTTTATTTTCAGGTAAGATGTTTACACATAATCTTTCGGTAAGTTAATATTTTAGTACAGTTTTGCAGTCTCGGCAGTAACAATAAAATTGTTCACCTTTAAATCACAATAATTTTATTGAACACTTTGTACTTTGAACCTTCACAATAATAGTTAAAACAAAAGCATCTAAAGCTAATCAAAAAACCCTCAAACAGTTTCAACAGGTATCAACAAGTTCCGGATCATATACAGCTATTAGTTTAGTTTGGAGATTCAAAAGGAATTCGGGTCGCAGATTTGGTAGCTTTTCAATAAGACCACATGTCATATCTGGCGCAAAATTATTAATTTTCAATTCTTCCAATACTGTAAAATTGTTATATCACGGTCGACAGTAAAATCTTGTTGTTGTTTTTTTGGTTTTTAAGAAAAAAAATTATTTGTACTCATTCTGGCAGGGGCGGATTAACGCCTAGGCAACCTAGTCACGTGCCTACGGCCCGTGGCTTTTTGGGGTCCGTAATTTTCGTGTTCCGTTAGTGGGATATCCTTAAGTTTTTAGAACCTCTGCACAGCCTCTCAGAAGGCTTGCTACTAATGCGACACTGGGCCAATATTCTTGAATTATGTCGAAAACATCCCCATGGCTTTAGTGAATACAGCAATTTAAATTTTCAATTAAAATGACATGTTTAACTTGAAAGTTAGCAATGATTTTTTTCGGGTAAAATTCAAGAAAGCGGCAACTTGAATATTTTTCCAGATTTATATAATAGAACAGGTCGTCCGAATTCCTGTAACTTTCTTTTTTATTCCTTGCTCAACTTCTGCCAATAGTCAAAGGTCTTGCACCCAAAACATAAATTTTTTGATTCGTATTCAAATGCTTCAATAAGCTTGCAGTGTGTTTAGGATCATTATCTTGTTGGAAAGGAAGGAAGAAGATTCCATTACATTTTCCATGATATATTTTTAATGTGTTGGTCCATTCGCTTATTAGTTCTAAATACCCATATTGTTTCCATCTCTGTGTTTTATTGTTGTAGTTAAAGTAACAAAATCTCATTTTATTGCTTTTTTTTATCAATTGCTTAACAAATACAAATTCATTAAATCCTGGCCTGACATCATTGGGTTTCGAAATCATTTTTCTTTTAAATTCATGTTTACTCGTTTAGTAAATTTTACCGAAAAACTTAAAATTAATCAAATCAAAGTCGAAATTATGCGCAAATGAAATTCATTTAGATGCTGATTTTTTCACTAACTCTAAAGAGAGTAAAAGGCTGGCCTTCTCCATTAAGAGGGTGCAAATAATTTAGTTTTTTGGGTTAAAAATCAATGATAAAATAAATGAACCCGTTCATTTTAATACGAATTGGAAAGATATTACACAAGGCTGACTCATATGCTGGTAATCGTTTTAAATAGTCGTTTCACGTACGAGATCCGCGTCTATGTTTACACGGAAATTTACACTTCAGTTCGGAAAACCTAAATGCGAATTTATCTGCCTTAGTACCTTTGAAAAAACCAGTCGAACTTCATCAGTCGAGAAATGAAAATCATCTAGAAGCAAAATTCTTAGGGAAATCGAAATGTCTAACTATAATGTTAGTATTGCTGATAAATTATGTTCATTTCATTATAATTTAACAGCCACAACCTAAAATTTAAATTGTTTTATGCGTAAAGCCATTTGGGTTAATTTATCGTAATACCTATTGCAATTGCAACCTGTTATGGGATCTTTTTTATTCTGCCAATATGCAAAAGGTTACAATTAGGCTCTATTTTTAAAATTTTGGAAAACAGAAACTTTTTACGCTTTTTGTAGGAAAAACAAAATTTTGCATTCGTAAAAGTAAACCAAAATTTTGCATCCGGAAGTGATAGTTTCCTTGCCTGGGGCCCGGATTTTGTTTATTGCAATACATGATTCGATGTAGCGTAGTCAAGCCGCAGTGGTTTTAATTGGCGGAGTTTTACAAGATCTTCTGAAGATTTCATAAATTCCCCAATTATTTGAATCTTTTGAAATTCAGTTAATTGAGTCATTTTGGTAATATGTGATAAAGCCGGTTGTTCTTTATTGAACCGGCAGATGGGATTAGCGTGCCGGAACGCTGCGGTAAAATTTTTAACACAATTTAAATTGGCTTCAATTGTTTTCGCTCTTATATCTATTAAATGCACGACCCTCACAAACATTTCTTTGTCTACCCGTATCGTAATTCGGTGTCAAGATAACACAATCAAACAGCCGTTGCATCGATAGATTACAGTAATCAAATTTCTGTGTACGTATGTATATATATTGGCCAAATAAATTTAAAATTCCAGAACCAACATGCCAAGCGGATGTTTGGTTTCCTCTAAGCAAATTTTTGTGTCTTCCCAGATAAATCTGTCGCATTGCGCTTAATACCACGATTTACAGGGATTAGTAGTATAGTGTGTGTTCTGTATAGTTAAATAATAAGCCATAACTTTGTGGTCACTCTATTTATTATCAAACAAAATTAAAATCTGAAATACTAAACTAAATTATCTTGTTTCATGTCTCACTATGATACGATATATTAATATCGATACGTTATTAATAAATTTTGATTGCTGATTATAATTTTAGTTTGTCTATTCACAAGAATTGACCAAATCAATTTTAAATAATTCCATATTTGGTGAAAACGTTTGATTTGATCATTTGAAGTGAGGCAGCATTTAAATTCGGCAGTCGTTCAATCAATTCTAAAGTTAGACCGGGTACAAAAGCATTAATATCCAAGTTTTCGAGAGACGGCAAATTTGTTATATCCTGCGTAGCATCAAATTTTTTATAATCTACCTGTACAGATAACTGTAATCGAAGACTTTTCAATTTTTTCAAATGCACAAATATCGGTACAAAATTACATGTTTTCGTTCGCAACAATTCCAGCCGGATTAAATTAATACAATTTGTACATATTGCGTTCAATACACGATCTGTAATTGGATAAAGATTTGTTGACAGCTCCTTTAAATGCGCCAATTTCGTAAACATGGCCATAAAAGCATCTTCATCATAGTTTGAACCGCGATAACATACGGTGCAGGTTAAATGTAATTTCTGAAATTGTAAATAGGTTAGCAACTAAATAAAATTTTTTTATGTTTACGACATATGTAGGTACCTCAAGATTTCTTAAACACTCAATACCAGTAAAATGTTTGATTGCTGCATATGTTAAGTGTAGTTCTCGTAAATTTGTCATGTGTCGGCAAATATCGGTGAAATGGCATTCTCGCGGCCCTCTCATGGAAAATGTTGTCAGCCCCGATATTTTTGTACAAAAATTAGTAAAATTTTCCTCATGGTTTGTCATATAACTGGACGACGAAATCATACCTAAAGCCACTGTGTCAACCGTCAAATTGGTTGTAATGTTAGCAAAATCTGTAAAAAATTGATGAACGATTGCTCCTTCTAAATCTGATATACACAATCGGTCTAACTCAACCTCGTCAGACCGATGGATATAGTCAAATAGGATTTTAAATATATAATTTGTGTATGGTCTTAGATTACCAATACTTATCACCTTTAGATTTGGCATTAAACTCATTATGTACTGTAAACCACCCTGATCTGGATAACTCAAAAATATTTCGATACATTTGACATGTTTTAAATTGATCGTAAATGCCACATCTTCGTTTGAATAAATTCCGCTCAAAAAATCTTCCTCCTCCAATTTAAATTTTAACGTTAATAAATTCGGTATATAGACCAAAAACTCAAAAAATTGGTCTAGTGATATTTTGCAATATTCAAATTCTATTTCGTGTATCTTATTTCCAAATTTTGTTAAGAATGCATGATAGTTGAACACATTAAAATCGATTTGTTGCAGTAGCAAAATACCAAATGGTCGATTAAATTGTTCCGGCACAGTGGCGAATTTAGTTCGAACTCGAGTGTTTTGATTTAATTTCGGATTGAGCGATTCAAAATACCATGATTTACACGTTCGGCTGGCCTCTACTAGTTGAGAGCTACTTAAATATTTCAGAATGTCGCCGATTATCTAATACAAACAAAAACAAAAATATTAGTAAATTTATCTAACTGGACGGTTTAATAGCTTACATGAGGTGGAAGCAATGAATAGTCGTAAGATAATCTTTTCATATTTAAGATTTTGTTTTTTTTTTTGCAATTCAAACAAACACAAACAATACTCGATAAAATTTACGATTAAACTAATATTTTGTAGATTTCATGAAACTTCGTATTTAGACGCGAAGATCTATAAATAAGATGCTGAGAGAAAGTGAGAATATTTTCTTTCGTCACCAGCTTGTTGGTAGAATACAAAAATTTCATTCATTAAATTCAATTTCATTAACGAGTTCAAACATTTGATTGTTTTTCAGCGGTTTCCAAATTTTTGCAGAAAAGTGATAAGTTTTGGTTAGTGTGGAACTACATTTAACAACTTTTGAGTTAAATAACACTTTTAAATATTAAACCAACACCCCACCTAGGTTTTCTAGAAAAAGTCAAGTTTTAATTAGCAAGAATCTAAGATAACTTAAAAATAGGTATTTTCACCAGATGTGGAATAATGTTAGATGTAAAGAAAGGGAACTCATGGCTTCCTCCTCTAGATTTTTCATACTCATAGCATTTTCATGTAATGGTCCATTAATTTTTTACTTTAATTGTAGTGGGCTGCGATCAAAATCTAAAAATTTCTATTCTGACATCTTAGAATCAAATTACGACAAAATTTTCTGACCGAAACATGGTTGAATTTGGAAAAAGCTCATTTACTCTCATTTGGCGCAGTATACTATACTTTCCCCGATGCTCCTGGTACATATTTTTACCAAGACTTGCTTGACAGTTTATCCAGTAATTTATTGCCATCTATGATCGAGAATTTAGACTTTATTATTTTCGGCGATTTCGACTTGCCAAGCTTAAGTTAGATACAGGACAAATAAAGGTGCCTCACAGACCAACAATACACCGAATAGCCCTGACGTTCATTTCAATTTAATCTGGCTGGCTCTTTCAATGTTTTCCACACCCCAGTTTCAACTGAATTTTCTTATGAGAATGAGAATTATTCTAACTTATTTAAGCATTGTACTGTTTGGTATTATTCATGCACCGATCACATTTCAATAAATAAGTTTCTAGCTGACGTAGACTCGATGAAAACATTGTCGAACACGGATATCAATGCTTCAAAAAATCTATCAGTTTACGGTTCTGTTGAATGTAGCAATTGATTAATTTGTTACCAAATTTAAAATTAAGAAGTCTTATATCCGCAAAGATCCGTAGTTACAAAACTCAAATAATTTGACGCATAATGATGGGATAATATAGTCGGTAGTTTTAAGAATCTCTTTTCTGACATATAATAGATGAGTGCCATACGTTATTGCCAGGCTACCAACTTTTGGCCTAAGATATCTTTAGAAGCCACTGCCTGTCGGTAGAAATGATCCACAGAGTGGCTGTTCTCTAAACATTTATCAACAGCTTTTGGTTGGCAGTTTTGTTCAGAGTACGCCACTAGACTGTTACCCCCCACTATGCGTTAGAGCCAGTGTACGAGGTCGGACTGCACCTCCATTCCCTCGCAAAGGCAAGAGTTTAGCACTACAGTAACTTTCTTTGCTCTTTCGAAAATATTAGGCTTCCAATTTAATTTGCGGTTCAAACGAAACCCAGATATTTCGCTTTATTTACAAAGGACAAGCTGATACTATTTAAACTGTGGGAAACTATATCAGGAGGTTTATGTTTCATAGAGAAGAGCGACAATTCTGCTTAGTGTTAGTTTGTATTGAGCCAACCGCCATTAGCACATGTGGAAAGAATACACTGGGCATTTTACATGAGTTCACTAAACGTCCAGAGATATTTACCACAGGTGCCAATAGCAACCTAAGCAACCACCTTGAAGTTCCCTATAGGAAAAAATCTAGAGATGTTGGAGATCATATTCCGAGATCGTGGTCAATTTAGAGTAACAGCAATCCCAGCTTCGTTTTCCAAAAAATACGGTCCGATTGCGTTATCAGCCCAAAAATCACACCACACAATCTGTGAATGCATCTGTTTTTCCAGTATTTCACGTAGATTTTCTTCGTCGTGGATTCGACAATTTTGTTTGTTTACAAATCCACCCAGTTCAAAATTTGCTTTGTCGCTAAAATGGCTTTGTTGAAAAGCGAATTGAAGAAGTAATCCACATCCATATTCCGTACGCAATTTTCTTACAACTTCTGCGTGACCTTCACCAAATTTAAAATAATTTTAACCAATAAACATGCGTTGTTCTTTTTGGAACACTCTTTATCTGTTTTTGCAATGTTTTAAGCGGAAGGAAGTTAAGCTAATAGGTGTAGGGTGTTTAGTACTGTAGTGTGACCATTTACACGCCATAGATATGAATGTAACCTTCACTTCAGTCCATTTGTTGGGAATGTGATAAAGTTCTCGGCTAATTTTGAAGATTACTTCTTGGTTAAGTCAATAGTATGTTATCCACAGAAACCTGACGACTTACATTGTTTAAAATTATTTGGCGCCTACATAATTTACATTCTACTAATAATTTGGCCTAAGAGGCTATTTGCTCTGTTCCTCTCACGTAGCAGGCACAACGGAAGTTCCCATGACTCCGCACTGGTAGTAGTCCATATCATCTGGTCGTTGAAGATAACTTAAGATCGAAATGCCAGTAACAATAACATCTCTTAAGACTCCTGGGTTTTATCGCAGTATAGTCTCCAAGATCTGTTCTTGGCACTTCTTAATTCGAATTTCTATATTTTGAGGGCATCCTTAAAAGTGTTACAGCCCACAGCAGCTCTTGTTTTTCTTGCTTTTTTATTCTATTTTTGGAAGTCTTGAGTGTAAGTCGCCGGACCCGAACGACCCAAGGTTCTTGGATCAAGACAACATCTTTCTCTTCTTCGACAATTTTGAGCAAGTAAGCAACTGATGCCGCCTTGCAGTTATGGTGGTTGATTTACATAAATCTTCAGCATTTAGATTAGTTCACCTCCACCACGGTACTATCACAGTCCTCGCAGAAGGCACAAATACTTGGGTAAGTTAAGGATGGACTGCCTCTCGGATCTCGAAAACATTAAAGTGCGGGACGTCTTACACTACATAAGTAGCTCGAAATGGTTCCAATAGGGGTAAAGGGGATATATTCGGTGGTATCACAATGGACCGTCAGCGGTCTAAGTGTGCGTAAGCAGCCACTCCAACCTAACCTAACCTAACCTATTTTCAAAAAATATTTGGAACATTTGCGGCTATATAAAGGGTGTTTTTTATAGAGTTACACAAGTTTAAATCATAATAAAACAAAGAAATATATTGTTACGTTTCTGCCTTGTCACTCAAGGTTCGTATCACTGGATTGTGAATAATACAAAATCAATTTAATTTATCTCCAACGAATTTATTTATTTCACAAAATTTATTACAACACAGTTTATCAATCAAAATTCACAAAATCACTTTATATAAATTATTCTCAAATTTTACTGATCACTTTTATTTTTTATTTCGCACAAAAACACTTTTTAAATCACTTTTTATTTCCTTTTTAATCTTTATACTATCGCTTACCAATTATTACTGATCCAATTCGATTTCGTTCGCCTTTTTATATACACAAACGAAACTTCTAGAAAGCTCATGATTTTTCTAGTTAGAATAGTGTAGAACAATTTTATCATGGAAAATTCCATTTAGAACAGTTTAACATTGAGCTATTAATTTTAACTTATTCTATTACACACTAGGTGTCACCGTCACAATATTTTTAATATCAATGAAACGGGGTTTATTGGATAAAAAATTTTATGACATTAATGTTTAAATATGATTTCGGCCATGTGGCCGCCACGGCTGGCGCGTACAAGGCGCAATCTGGAACACCAATTTTCAAAAACTTGTCGAAGCATTTGCGGCCGTATTTCGCCAATAACTCTTCGAATGTTGATTTCCAGGTGTTCAACTGTCCCTGGTTTATCGACGTAGACAAGTGACTTTACATAACCCCAAAGAAAATAATCCAATGGGGTTAAATCACACGATCTTGGTGGCCAATTAATTGAACCATAACGCGAAATTATTCTTTCATCAAAAGTTTCTTTGAGTAAATCAATTGTAGCGCGCGCTATGTGGCATGTGGCTCCATCCTGTTGGAACCACATGTCAACAAGATTAATGCCAGTTAATCGAGGTACGAAAAAATGTCTAATCATGTCCCTATACCGCTCATCATTGACAGTAACATTCTAACCATCATCATTTTTGAACACATATTGACCAATGACCCCGCCAGCCCACAAAGCGCACCAAACAGTAATTTTCTGTGGATATAATGGTGTTTCGACAAAAGCTTGTGGATTATCCTCACTCCAAATCTGACAATTCTTCTTCTTTACATACCCATTCAACCAAAAATGGGCTTCATCGGAGAACAAAATTTTGAATGGAAATTCAACATCAATATCAATTTGTGCTTCAGCCCATTCGGCGAATTGCATACGATGATCGTTTGGCTTTAATTGCTGCATAAGTTGAATCTTGAAAGCTATTAAGCCAAGATCCTTTCGTAAAATCTTCCATAAAGTGGAGGGACGCAACCCCAGTTGATGAGAACGGCGACGAATTAATTGATTTGGATCTTCTTTAATGCTTTCCTGTACAGCGGTTATAGCTTCTTCAGTGCATACTGTTCGGCGTCTCACGGGATGCACATTATCATTAAGAGTAAACGTGGTCCGAAAACGATCTATTGTTATTCGAATTAGCCACTCTGAAGGACGATTATGTACGCCATAAAATGCACGATAAGTTTGACGAACAGAACCATTATTTTGATAAAAAATTTCAACAATTTGCAAGCGTTGCTCTGATGTAAGTCTATCCATAATGAAATGTTAAACCAAACTAAACAAAAAGCAACTATCACTGTTAAATTGGTTGTCAAATAAAGCAGTGTTGCCAACTCAAAACACCCGTTATGTATGTACGGTTTGTAACCGAAAGTTCTATCTTTTACGTATGCTTTGCCCAGTTTATGTTCTACTGCGCGGCGTTTACTGCGGCTCAATTTAAGCCAAGTTACAGTTTGGTATTATAATGTGGGATGGAATTTATAAACCTTTACTCGAAAAATGTGGTTTGTTTTACGAGTCATTTGCTTTACAATAAATTACCGGTCAGCATAAAAAATATTACACTTGAGAGCTGATTTCTGATTCAAGTGAAGAAATAGACATAAATATTGACAATATAGAATCATTATTCAAAACTTTGACTTAATTTAAATATTTTTTGATTGTTCTTTGGTTTCCATAAATAATTGTTTATGCATTTGTGATGTACGGAAACTTCTCTTAATTTGTTGAATTATTCTTAATTCTTTGAATTATTTTATTTGATTAATTGTTTATTTGTTCTTCTAAATATCCTATTTTAATAATTATATATTGCACCTCCCAAAAAACACTATGACAAGTTGAAAACATCAAGAAAAATATTAGATACAGGTTTTTTGTATTTAGTACAAATGTTCATTTTAATGTCGTAAATAAGACTGAATTATAAAATGAATTAGAATTAAATTATTTACATTAAAATTTGAAAACATCATAGTTTACAAGGAATTGCCTAAAATATGACTTATCTGTGGCATTAAGTAAAAACAGGTTATTTGCGAAACTATAAATCTTGGAAAATTGCAATCAAAGTTTAAGTTAGATTTTTCTAATAAAACATGTATTTTAATGTAATCTTTCAAATAATATCTATTTTTATCCAATGTATTAGTTATTTTCTAGAAATATAATAAACAAAAACTGTTTAATAATTTAATATAAATTTTTATTTTAGGAAAAGCCAAGATACCCTGTTGTAGTTGTCAAAATTTCGATTCACATAAACAAGTTAAATAAAGATAACTTGTTTTTATGTAATAATATCTGTGAAACCAGTTTTAGTTATCTCCACAAAACTCGTTTTTGTTTAACAGAAATTCCCAAGATATGGGTTAGTATCAACTGATTTAATCTTTCGAACATTTGAAAATAAAAAATCACCTAGACAGGCATGAAAAGGGTTATAAATTAAAGACAATTTTAACAAAAATGAATTCAGACTTTTTATTTATTTCAGAATATAATTACTTGGAAAACGTGGATAATGCGACTATTCAAAATTAGAAACATTCACCAAGGTAACAATCTTCCTCTTCGATATAAATTGTGTTCCTTATATCATCCTTAACCGGCAGCCCTCAATAAAACTGATGGAAATCTTGAGGAATAAACTCAATTAGATATAATAAATCTTTCTTTTTCTCTTTTGATATTGGATTATCGAGATTTTGAGAAGTATTTATTTGCCTTAACGTAGGTTCTTTAAACGATTTATTGTGATCTTTGGTAACCATTGTATATACGTCAGCATAACTTTCATGGATCATTTGGTATTCCACCGTTCCATCCGCACTTTTACGATATCTAAAATGGAGATTTTGTAAATTATATTTAAAATTTTAAAATTCTGAAAACTACCTTAAGAGTCTTATATTATTCCAAGTGATCTTCGTTCCACAAGAGGTTTTATTGGGTTTTTTATAAAACGTTTTTAAAAGTTCGGCAAAATCGAAGAAGTCTTTGTTGTTCATTTCAATGACAATAAATCGCTTTTTTTCACCACAGCTCCTCATTAACTGGGCCCAATCGTGAGGGTGGAATATTTCCATATTTGTTTGTTCTTTTCTTTTCGTCCTCGATGACCTTGGGGTCCGAGTCACACTCCAAATGTGTATGGGCAGGTTCCAAAAATTTGTGTTCGATTATGTCGAATTTACTAATCGTTCTAAAAATATATTGCATCATGTACAATATTGTTGCGATTCTGGCCCGAACATGTGTCACTGTAAATTACAACATGGCGTTTTGCATTTTCTAGAGATGTTAGATATTTATAGATGCACGAACTGATTTCATTGGCCCCACGACCACTCATTCCCTCATGCGCCATACGAAGCCGTGAGTTGAGCTGTCATCACAATTTATTATGGTCAAATTAAAAGTCCATAAACTACGTTTGTAAAACGCTACACTGGATCGTAATAGAGGGGTCGGCAAGCATTGTTGCAGATCAACCGCCAAGACAATTTTGTGTGGGTTGACTTTATCAAGCCGCTTCATCTCGTAGGCCAACTCGGCGCACTCATGGTGATCGTCTCGCTCTTTTTCCAATTTTCTTTTTTCTTCTTCCGTTACCAGTTTAATTTTCATCGCGAATTTATCGCACTTAGCACATGTATCAAGCTGTGAATGCTTGAATTTCAAATTAAAAGTTTTGAAAATTTGTTGATATTTAGATAACGAGACCTTGTTGTCAGAATGTTGTTCAAGATGCATGTCATACATTTTTGATAGCATTAAACCTATTGGTAGGTATAGTTTACCTATATGAGCCCGTGGTAATGTGACTCATATTTTGGAAAGCTATTAATATGGATTTTTACAGCTTCTTTTTGGTGTACTGATATTTTGGTTTGGTTTTTTTTTTGGATTTACCTCTATTATCACTGAATTTAGAGCCTTCCTGCGACTTTTTTATGACGGTTTCAATGATGCCCTTGCTTTCACCAAGTACCCTCAAAAAACACTTTTTACATACATATATTGATTTCTTGATGGGTTTCATTGTTATTCAAATAGTATTTTACTGTTAAATTTCGAAACTTTTTGGGTGCTTTTAAATTGGTGGCGCAAGATTTTGGTTGTATTTTTAAACATTTCGTAATAAACGCAAGTCGACCTGTATATCGTTTTTCTGACCAGTACTCCGAGAAACATTTTTGCCTTAATTTATCTGATACCAGCTCACGACATTTGTTTTTACATATAACTAGTTCTTGTGATACTTTATTTCCGCAACTTTTTCCTTTTGCTGTAATATAAGGTTCTCCGGAATTTCGTTTTAATTTTCGTTCTTCGATTTGCTTATATTTAGTATTGTTTTGTTTTGTGGTAGAACGATTTCCGTACTTTCACCATCCGAACTTTCATCAATTAGTTCCATTGTATCCGGAATATAATATTCTTGTCCATCGATATGCTCTGGACCTAAAAAAAAAAATGTAACAGTTAAATAATAATTAAAATACAATAGTTTAACCTCACCTTCAATGGAGTTTGCAGTAAGGCTCGTTGGATTGTTAACGTCATTGTACTCTGAACCAAATAGGTCAGGCGATGGTTGAATGTTCCTATTAGAACATCAAATTAGGTCACGTTCATCCACTTTAGAATTGTTAGATATACTTAGTGGGTCAAGGTGGGCTGAGTGCCTCAATATCCATAAAAGAATAATCAGTACTTTCTGAAGAGTAATTTTCATTTTTAAAATTGTTTAATTCCAAAATGATCGGTTCCTCAACATTTGGTGTATTTTCGCTTAGTATAACTACGGTTTCTATTGGTAATTCTACCAGCGAACAGTAGATCAAATGTACCCATTTCGCCTGAATTATTCATTTTACCATTCAATTATTAGGTATGGCAAATTCAAATATAATAAAATTAACCTACACACAAATTAAATTTTAAAATGTATACTAAACTTTAAAACCACGAATTCACGTTTAATATTATCAGAGGAATGAAAAGACAATGCAGAATGTAACAATTAAAACGGGAAACTAAAAATGATTCGAAACAAAAACGAGAGAGAGGTTTAGTAGAGAGGTTAAGCAATTAGTGTGGAGATGTATCGTTTTTAGAGAAATATACATAGTTATCTGCCTTTGTGGTAATATTCTGTTTTTGCAAAACTAGTTAACTTATAATGTCACTGCATTAAACTAGATATCTCTGTCTGGTTTCTTTACAATGTTTCATAAAAACTGGTTAAGTATAGATATCGTTTTTCAATTTACATTATAATTCAATTTGACTTCTGCTTAAAAAGGTATATCTTGATTAAACCGATTTTTACAAAACGAAATCTTACATAATGTATAGATGTATACAGGTTATCTGGAGAAATAACCTTTTGATAAAATTGCTTTTGTGTTCCAAACAAGATAACCTGTTTTGACGAAAATTTTCTTGGAAAATGAAGAAAATTCCAAAAAATTTGTTGGTATTTCTTATATTATATGAAGTTCTAAATCGAATAATGGTGATATCTCAAAAACTAGGTAACTCGAGTTAAACAGTTTTTATGTAATGCCACAGATATTACAACTGAACTTATCATTGTTTACTTTTCTGGATTTTTTTGTAGCAGAAACTGAAACTATATTTTTCCTTACGGTAATTAGTTCTAAATAATACCTCTTGAGGCAAATTCCAGTAGTTTTTTTTACCAAATTAGAGATTTTAAATTCCTTTAACTTATAAATTTGAATCTTGACTTCACTTAGTGGCTTGGATGGTAACAGTTGTTTGACCAAAATCTTATTACTTCAAGGTGACTATTCTTTTCGCTACTTGCATTTCAATAAATTTTTGGAGACAGCTTACTACCGTACACTATGCTTCTTTTGAATTAAAGCAGGTAATGGTAAAATTATATGTGTTAAAATTTCTCTTACAATAAAATGTGGAAATTTCTCCATTCGGTCAAGTTAATATTTTCTGAAAGTCGAAAACTTTTTGTCGTCGTCTTTAATTTGGCGCGACCGCTTTGCTTCATGTAAATGTTCACCCAAACCTGTCTCGTTTCTATTGTCTCGTCTAACCACCGGTAGCATATTAGATATTACATGAATTAATTAATATTCAACAAAAAAGTAATAAAGTAAAAATTAGCGTACACAGAAATAGAGCTGTGTGAATATTGTGAAGAAGAAAAATTATAAGAGAATTCATCTGCATTAGTTATGATTCGCTAATACTTAACGCACAGCACATTCTGTATATATAGAATGTAAATTGTGGTATAATCAGTCCAGTCGCCGCGGCCTGATGAGAAGATTGATTTTTTCATAATCATAAGCTTAGCAGTTCGAAATTGGATTGAATTCTCTTACAATCTTCGGAACATATTAAAATCATATACTACATACAGCCTGTGCATTGCGCTGATATTTAAGTCCCTTTCTCTTAAATAGTGGGACTCAATTCTTGGAAGGAGGTTGATATGATCCTTCACAGATTTCACTGTTTTAGATTGATTGTAAGTCACCTTCTGGTATATTCTCCACTCATGTCAGGGGATAACTTATAATTATCTATTTTTAAAAATATTATAGCAATCCACAGTCTGTTTATTCCTAGAAATTTGAGATAAAAATTTAATCTCTGTTGAATAAAAATAGCTTTAAGTTACTGAACCCTTACCAACTGTGTCCATAAACATTGCTTTAAAGACTCGAATATTGTTTTTCGGTTTCACAACTGCCTGGTTTTGGATAGATAAAAATGGTTATTTTCAACTCGTTCCTTATTTTTTGATAATTTTGTTGGTTCGTTTTGCGGTTGAATTTATTTTTTTTTTAAATATAGTATATTCCCTTTGTAAATTTATGCTACCGTTTGTCCAAAACCCATCAATCTGTCGTTGCCTATACTCCAGCTCAGACAATTTAAACTACAAGATGGTTTACATCCAAGCACCATCTTCTGCGCTGGACGAATTTTTCCACGGGTATTCTTGTGTTCAAATATGTGGAAACATATGACAAATTGACTTATCATATTCAACATTTTGAGTTTGTTTGTAAAATTTCATAAAACTATGATAAGTCAATTTTTTTGAAATTGTTTTTATAGAAAACTATGACAAATTCATATGGCATAGCTTAGTACAAATTGAAACTTCGTTTTAATGAAAATTAGAGTAAGACAAATAATTTTAAAATTTTCATCACTCTGAAGTTATAGACGATACACACGTGATATTTTGACAGAAGTTGAGTTGCTATTAACACTAGAACTACCGACTCGTCAAAATGACGGGTTTACATTTATTGAATTCATTTTTTTTATTATTATTTCGAATTATTTTAGAAATTTTTAATGATTTTTAATATAATTACTTTATTGTCATTTCAAAAGTCATCACAAATTTCTAAACCGATAAGTCACATAAGTCTTTACAATTGCGCTTAATGATCTTATTTTCATTCATAAACTTTTCAAGCCTGTCTTTCATCATCCCATTCACCATTTTAATGAAAACATTCAACATACATATTCCTCTATAGCTTATTGCCAGATTTGTGTCGCGATCCCTTTTGGGAATTGGAACACTCATCCATACCCTATTGAGAATTCCAAGCAAGATTTCCTTTGCTTCAATGCTCAACAGCCCAATCATTTTATAACTCACTCTATTTATTCCTGGGGTCGTAGATTTTGCCGTTTCTAAAACCTTCAGGAACTCATTCCATTCAAATTGCACACACATTTCATTCAAATTTTCACTAACATCTTCAAGTAACACCCAATCGTTACTATCACCTACATCATTCTGCACATCCGTCATCATTTGTAAGAATTGATTTCCTTTTTCAGGATCATTCATTACAACGTTTCTTTCATTCCTCATTTTACCTCTCACTTTATTAAATTTATTCCATACATCTTTAGTTGTGATTCTGTTTGTCATTTCTGACACATAGTTTCGCCAACTTTTCCTTTTTGCTCTTCGGATAGCCTTTTTCAATTTTCCATTTACCCATTCATAATTTCGTCTTCAATCACGACAAATACACCTGTTAAATTCACACAAAGCTATCTGTTTCCTTTCATGCCAATACTGAATCTCCATGTTCCACCAACCGTTTACTTTAATTTCATTCGCTATTATTTCAGAACTGCGCATTTTATTAACTCTCTCTATTTCACACTCAAGTTGGTTTGCATCATTTATTTCATTTGTTATGAGAATCTCATTCATACGTTTCCCAACCCATTTCTTACTACTCAGCAAGACATTTTTCTCGATATCCACATTTACACCACCTAAACACGAAATGATCATAAAATGATCACTACCCAAATTCTCATCTGTTACATTCCAAGTCACTTGGGCCGCCAGTCCGCTCTGACCCCAACATATGCCATCCTTGTTGGCCTTCCATCGTTCAGAATCACGAGATCGGAATCCAGAACGAGGTCCGCCAACAAGTTTCCCCAAGCATCATTCCTTTCACAACCCCAAACACGCGAATGTGCATTCATATCACCCCCCCAGAATCATGTCACTTTTCCCACGCACCCGCAGTCAAATAATTTTTTAAAATCCCTCAGGCCTTTATCCCTATCACTCACAGTTTTAATTGAAGCTGCATATACACTTACAATTAACAAATGTCTATCCAGATTCTTAGTTTTAGCAGCGATGACCTAGATGTACTCGAAATCGGGGACCCCCACATTAGTCAACATTATATTGGCTTTTACCAATATCGTTACTCTGCCGAAGCCATCGGCCCTAGGTCTGGATAGAAAATTGTACCCATTCACTCGAAACGTCTTGTTCTCACGCTCCCATGTCTCACTTAAAAGTATTACATTCATACAGTCATTGGCCAGATAAGTCCGCAGCATATCGCTTTTGGCATACATGCTTTGGATATTTATCTGACCAATTCTCAAGCATTCATTGGATCTTACATTCATTACATCCTTTCTCCATCTGCATCCATCGCGATACTTAGCTCGTTCGGGTTTAAATATGAATATTTGCTCCTGCTGGTATATTGTGTTGTTCTGCTTTCCTCTGTTGTTGTTGTTTTAATGTTATTAACAGCAGTCGCTGACCTGCCTGGCAAATTTTCATTTGTTGTCGTTGTTCCTTCATTCTTATTTTTTTCAGTTGTTTGTTTAATTGAATTGTTGTTGTTCTGTGTTTTACTATTATTATTGTTTGTAATGTTACTGATTTGACTATTATTATTACTGTTCTCATTATTTCTGTTATTATTATTAATATTATTGTTTATATTATTATTGTTATTATTTCTTTTATCGATATTAATATTATTGTTATCTTTGTTGTTATTATTCTCATTTCTGATATTTTGGTTGATGTTTTTATTATTTTCAGTGTTTTGTTGCAGCACATCGCTGTATGATTGTTTGGTTTGTGCGCCGATTGTTGCTCCTGTTGTATTCGCATTTTGACGATAACAAAATTCCCTAGCTTTGTGGTAGGTGATTCGCTCTATGGTTTTTATTTTAATAATTGCTTTTTCCATTTGGAATGTTGGCAGCTTTTGTCGAATGTGGTATGCCCCGTTGTACAATTTGAACATTTAATCGGTTCACATGGTATCGCGTCGTGTCCAATTTCGCACATTTGGGGCATATAGGCACCCTTTCACATTTACTTTTGGTGTGACTATTTATATATAGTGGCAATTCCGTCTTGTTAAAAGTTAAAATATGCAGTGGGGTTTCTTTTAACTCATTATTTATTTTTCGTTTAATGCGCTCCACCTTGATCACCTCTTGGTTCTCTAATTATTTGCTTATTTCTTCCTCCTTTACATGCATTAAATCATAGCTATAAATAACACCTTTGCTAAGGTTTAGGTATTTGTGTTCCTCCACTTGGATTTCCATCTCGGCTAATTTCACTGCATTTATCAATTTAAGGTATCCTACTTCTTTGGAAGTAAGTATCAAAAAGTCCCCACTACGTAATCACTGGGTTTCTTGTATGTGCGGTGTTATCATCGATAAAACTTTCTCAATAAGAAATGGTTACACTCCATTAACCCTTTTTTTCGTAATCAACTCTCTTTATTACCACATACTTTTCTGATTCTTTACCATCCTCGAAGTAGTTTCGACGTCTTTTATTTTTGTTTCCGTCAAGTTTGGCAAAAACTCTCGCATCAACGAGCGTTGCAAACCTGCTCCCAAACAAAATGTATTCAAATCACTTTGTAATTTTATACAATCAGAAATTGTTGAAATTCGGAGCAAATGATCAATTTGATCAAAAGCTTTTGAAAAGTCAGTTTCAACTACATCTAGTTGTTGCCGATCGTCGATTCTGCTGTATAAATGTCCATAGAACGTGGCCAGATTGGTAATTGTAGATCTTCCCGGATAAAACCCATGTTGTGAAGGCAAAATAAAAGATTTCACATAAAAAAACAAAAAATCAGAAAGAATATCAATTCCTCGATAATTCCTAATGTCACATCTTTTGCCGAATTTAAAAAACGGATGAATGAAGGATATTTTCCAGGGATCATAAAAAGCCCAGTCCGAAGGCTATCATTAAAGGTGGGAGTCAGCGGAAGAGCTAAACTTTGCGCACCATTTTTAGTGAGGATGGATGAAATGCCATCATGACCAGCCTCCTTATTTATAACAAGAAGAAACAATCAGTCATAAACCTCCGTTTCAGTGAATTTTATTAAATTTTAGCTAGTGTGATTCAAGCAGAGACGTGTTATGTGATGGAAATGACATCGGGGATGGTTCGTACACGGACTCAAAATATTTGGCGAACCGATTGCAGATATCAAAGGGCTAACTCGCCAATGAATTCTGATAAGTCATCGATGAAGGAAATTCAAATGTTTACCAATTTAAAATTTTAAATTCCTTTCGATCTGTATCGAATCGAGAATAAAACGCGACACCATTTAGCCTATATAATGAATGAAATTTGTTACGTTATTTTTCTAGGCGCAGTTGTTTTAAATTGTATCATGGTTTACGACACCGTGGTTCATTTTCAATTAAAGCAACATACCTTAAAAATGTAAAATTAATGATAACACATACGTACCTATTAAAATTAATGCTTTCAAAACGTTTATTATTTGTACGTTGCATCAAAAATTTAGCAGGTACAAATAATTTTGGTTAGGACTGTAATTTCTACACATAATGTCCATTTTTGTGTGGACGCCAGGGAATGCAGCATTTTGGATGAAAATAAAATTCCGGTTATAAGTTACAAACACAACATCCAAAAAAAGGTTAAAAAGCTTAAAGCGATATCACGTCAGTCACCAATATTGTTTGTGTCTACCCATTTTTAGATCATACTGTAAAAACAAATACATTTAAACAAATTAAATAAAAATCAGCATTAATAAACAAACAAACAAATCACAAAAAAAAAGTCGCGACACGCAAGCCTGACGTCATTATTTATGTTATACGATTTATTTTTACATTTTCAAGTATATTTTTGGCTAAACATTCCGTTTCAAAGAATTAAATTGGAAACGAAATCAAATAGAAAAAAAAAGTAAAATAAAGTAAAAAACGTAAAAAATCGCGACACGAAACAAGTATATATGTACGTTTAGTTCGAGTTTGACTGTCAACTGAATTTATTGTGCTTTAGTGTGTTGTATATTGTTTGTGTACGGTGCGGCGCTTTAATTTGCGCTCTATAATTAAGAAAAATAAAATTTATATTTACTTATATAATGTTGATAAGCCTCATCTTGTGTACTGTGCCGGTGATATAACCAAATAAATAGAATTAAAAAAAATGGATGATTATGACTATTCACTGCTTCCACCTCACGTAAGTGTAAACGAATAAAAATAAGAAAAAAGTAAAAAAATAAAAGATTGATCTTGAATTTTAAGAAAAAAATTTCAAATAAAAAGATTTCTCTTTGTTTACAATAAAGTGTTTATTACAATAAATCCATTATTTATATGCTTGTAGGTTTTGACCAAAATTTTATCGTATTTGGATCTAACGGATTTTAAAAGCTCGGTGCAAACATGTAAAACGTGGTATTTCAGTTCATGCGATCCCATAATTGTGAAACGATTACGTCAACAAATACCATTTGGTACCCATTCTATAGATCACCTTGTGCGCCCATTTAGCATGTTACACATACACCAAGCTAATTTAAATACGTTCAATTTTCGTGATTTATTTATAAAATTTGGATACTACATCGAAGAATTATGGTTTGCCTCGACAATAATGCGTCTAACACAACTACTCGAGATCATGATTTATTTGCCCAATTTGCGTATACTGAATATAACGGACAATGGACGATCATTTCGCATTAATAACGTGCTCAACTATAAACCGTTGGTTAAACATAAAACAAAAATTGTCGCCAATTTAAGCAATGTACATATGCTAAGCATACAAACGTATGAGAAACGCTCAAATGGTATTGAGCTGCTGTTAAATTTATGTCCCAACCTTGAGACATTCATTTACAACAAAGACTGGTATGGAAAGACAAACAATGATTTTATACTCGACTATTTAATTGATTCGAATCGTAATCAAACTATTCAAAATTTAAAACACTTTTGGATCGAATGTATTGACAAAGAGAAATGTGCCAAATTTTTTGAGAAATTCGCCAATTTGGATGAACTCAATTTGGAAGTGTTATGTATTAATGAAATTTCGCTCACATACTATGATTACAATTTTAAGCAATTTTGTAAAAATCTACGTAAATTACAATATTTTAAGATACGATCGTGTAACGATCAACAATTGACCGATATCTGTAAATATATGCGACACTTAAAATCGCTTGAGCTCGAGGATACCAATATAACGAAACTGAAACAAATTGGTAATTTAAAACAATTGGAAATATTGCAAATTGATCGGGTGGACACATTTCCGGGTGATGAAATGTCAGAGCTGCTCGAACAGGAATTTAAACATTTGCGTAGTTTGCGGCTGAATCAAATCAATTTGGAGAATTTGGTGCAATTGTGTGAGAAGTATACACAACTGGAGAGTTTACAGATTAACGAACTACTAACAAAAGACTGTCAAGTAATATTTAAAAATTTAACAAAATTAAAATCGTTAACATTGAATTTTCATGAGCCGCCAACATGCAATTCAGTAAGTTGATCTCGTGATACATAAAGCTTTGAACGCAATATTTATTTGGTTTTATTGTTTATTTATAGAAAAGATTTATAAACTCGGATATTTTGAATATAACAAATTTATGTGATTTGGAAGAGCTGGCGATAAGTTGTTTTGTCCCTGGGATAACGATGGATCTAATTGAAAAGCTGCCAAAATTAAAATCAAACCATCATCATTATGTTTGTAAGTATAGATTGATTGAAATATTTACAACGATAATTACGAAGAGTAACGTATGTGTTTTTTGCTCCCCCCTGTTAGATGATCCTGAAGACTGTATAAACGAACAGGATAATGATGAAAGTCAAGATAATGATGAAAATCTTATAATTAATGAGACTAATGAAGACTATGAGTTTATTGATGAGGAGTTGGACGTAGATTATTGTGAAATTGAAGATGTTGAATGGTACCTAACATTAATCTGTGATAATTAGAATAAAAAACGTAACATACCTATAATATTTATGATAGTTTCGATCTTTTTGTAAAAAAATGCTATTTATTATTTAATTTGTAAATATAGACCCGAAGTGCCTTTAACTTAAACACCAAAAAATTATATTAATTTGTTTTATTTTTAGTGACGACACAAGCGATAACGTTAATCTCTGTAATATTTAAGAGGAAACATTTACTATTTGCTTAAGTTTATTGCCCTTCTGTTGGGCAGTTCTGCGATAATTGCGAGGCTTGACATGGCCATGACAAGCGGAGCTAGATTAATTTGTCAGAACTACACTGTATAGGCATTCCGGCTTTATTTTCCGCACAAGTTAATTTGGAAATGCCATGAAAAATCTCGACAACCTAAACACAACAACATAACAACACAAAGTGCCAATTACCGCAAGGTCATATCAACAATAAACTCAACTAATCTTGAATGAATCATTATAGCTCGAGAAGAGTTGAACGAGCATAATGGTGAGTCAGAAACTTCCGCCTATACATCATTCTCAATAAAAATAAAATTTTATGTATACAAGTGGCCGTGAAATTTTCGATAAATCAGAAAGATTCAATTTATGACCAAGTATTAGTACAGAACAGAATTTTTTGTTCTCATCCGATTTCTTTGCTTTCAATATTATTCATTTCCGATAAATTCTCTATAAATTAAAAATTGAACAGCATTGGCTGCATGATATTGACTCGACATTACTGTACGGCTTTTCGAGCATTCCTTTATGCGATTTCATGATCTATATTATATAACTTTACCGATTCCTATATTCGACATAAACTGTGGCCAACCCAACGGTACAGATGTACCGTGATGACAACGAAATAAATCACTCATTGTAAACAACGGATTTGTTTGTTAAAGCGCAAAAATGACGTTATCAATCTATGGTAAGCAAACATTGACATACAATCTTTGATTTTGCCATGACTATGAACAACGGCGAGAAACATCGATCGGAACACGAATTGTCAAATATTGTAGCATGACTGATTTCGATTTCGAGACAACCGAACGTGCCAATTAAAATGTTTAATATTTCAATAAAACTGTATCCAATCCATAATTAACATACCCCTGAATGACGGCATTTTCCAACAAAGGCGAGCGACTGTAATTAAAATATTTGGATTTCGATTGATCGGAAACTGAAACAATTGAAGAACAAATCATTATCGTGTATGAAATAACGACAACATCTCCCACTTTGCCGAGGTCGGAAAATAACGACAACATCTGTCACTTTGCCGAGGTCGGAAAATCAGCACTATAGGTTCATTCCCTAGTAATAAACTTAATTGTATGGAACAACCAAAGAATCAATTCATTTTATGTCAAATTCTAATTGTTTAATTTAGGGCGTGCAACCCCGGTATTCGGTGGCCCGGTATTACCGGGATTTGGAGAGTTTTCTCAATCCGGAAAGACTGGAATTGGGTTCCAATATCCTTCCAAATATACAACCTATACATTTTTAAGGTTTTTTCGAGATTAAAAAAATAGCTGTATACGAAGGGATGTCCAAATTTAGACGGAAACCGTGTCAAGAAAACGCGGTACAGAGAGAAGACGAAATTAAGGATTAATTGCGACCAGAAAAGTGAAACCTTCCAAATTACAAATGATAAACTGAGACCTGTGTCTGTAAGAGAGTAAAACGAAAACAAAAACACACAGTGATGTTCAGATGGACCATCATTCCTAAATCTTGTAGATCGCAAAATAATTTTGAATTAGCATATTTTGGTGTATATCTTTCCACTGAGTTTTTTTGTCTCAGTCTGGTTAAATATTATCATATTCTGCCTCTAGCTCTCCCTTATAACTTTTAAACAAATAAAGGCAGCGAATCGCAAAAATGCTAACTTTTACAAAATGGAGTCCAAAATAAAACAAGCTCCATACTAATTCTGCGGAATACTAGGAATACGAAAGATATAGATAAAGGAAACTAAAAACTCTAAAACCCGTGGTATTCGAAAGTCGGAGAGACGAGTGCGGGGAAAACCGATCCAAACTGAATTTGGGCAGCAATCTTAGATGCTTCACAATTTTTGAGTACTTTCCAGGCGAAATAATTAAAAGAAAAATTGGGTTTTGTTTGAACTTGGAAAATATTTCATTATGAATGAAGCTCCAAATTAAATAGGTTGCAAAAATGCATGGTTGTGAGTTACAGGTGGCCTTGAGTTACGTCGTTTATAAACTACTCCCTTGATTTGAATTATGCTGTTTTTTGCTTTGAGTTATTTCGTAAAAAAAACTCGTTGAGGTTTTGTTTTCTTTTTCGTTTTGATTTACGTCTCGTTTTCAAGAGCATATGAACGACGTAACTCAAGGATGACCTGTAATTTCGTTTCTGTTTAAAATCGAAATAACAAAAATTTTATATCATCATTAGAAAAATTATTTCTTTGAAAAATTATTTTAATTCGTTTTATACCTTAGAGGATGGGTGCGGCCGTACCCAAACCCTCGCTAGATAATTTACAGAAATTCAAACATTCATGGGGCGGGATGATTTATGTTGTTTTGTGGGCCTTTTTTATTAACATTGGGAGTTATTTCATTTTAAAAGTGTAGATTATTTTCATAATGAAATACTCCGTATTAAAATACAACTGTTGGGACTAAGTTTAGTAGGAGAAATTTTGCTTGAGCGTTATTTCATGGCGCCCTTCGTGAAATCTTAGCTAATGTCGTGAAATGTAGCTAATGTTTGAAGTGTCAATCGATGCAGTGGAAGAACATCGAATAAGCGGCAATACCTCTAATTTTCAGACGTGAAAATTCAAAACGTAAAAATATTGTAAAAACATCGAGATTGACCTCCCTAAATGAATTCAAAAAGCCAAACTATATTTCTGCGCAGTACAATAGCTGTGAAGTACGTAGCTCTTCGTGGGCATTAATTATGTTGAATTTTCGATTCGTCTTCGATGATATTCGTCTACGTCCTCATTGTCCTCAACGCACCGCTCAGAACTACCTTCCTGCCTACCGACCTTACTACCGGCTGTCAACACCGCAAGATTTTCTCAACAACTACAAGTATGGACATCATTATCAATTAAGGATAACTAACGCTACTATGCTGAACACGTCCTACGCCTCTCCGTTAGCACGTCATTTTTAGCACAATGGAATCAAACGAGAATATAATAAGCCAAACAACCATACCATTGGTTAATTATCTAACAAGTTTAAATTTCCTTCTAAATGCGTATGCTTGAAAGTGTTTGACTAAACAACTGCTACAACTTTTTCTCAATCACTGAATATTTTTAAGAAATTCACCGGCTTTCGGAATTACGGAAGAAGCAATGATCTGATAGCTATTTAAAAATATCAGGCGCCCCATTGCCAAACGGAAATTAAACAAAAGGTCTACAACCCTTTTCAAAACTGTAGTTAAAAGTAAAGCAATTTGAGGCAAATTAGTCCCAAATCGACTTTGGTAGCCAACAACAGCAAGGATGAAAATCAAAGGAAATACACGGTACATTATTTTTTGTATAGAGTTAGAAATCGCCAACAACCCATCATTTAAGCGATAAACTTTTATAAGTACGACTGAAAGTGAGCAATTTTAAGAGCTATCAATTGGTTTAATTATATCCCTTTCTTTAGCTTTTCTTATACTTGTTGGTTTATTTGTGTTTTACTTGCATTAGGTATGTAAAAGGATTTTTGATAGATAAAAGCACAGTCCGCAATTTTTGGGTATATTATGTTTAATACTAGGAGTGACTAAGAATTGTCTAATGAATGCTATTTCTTTTTGGGTTAGGTATGTATCAAGTTTTTTTAATCCATTGCATTTCTCGAATATTTTAGGGGAATTTCTCATAACAATATGGTTCGTTTAATATGATGGTGGAATTATTTCTTTTTGGCAGATATAGGTATTCCAGGTTGTTTTCAATATTATTGCCCGGGATAGTAGTCATCTTTTAATTTCTTGAAAATCATATTTTATAAATGTGTGTACAGTGTCACCGAAGAAATCACAAAGATCTGATTTACCAATGTCAGAACGTAATCGGAAGTAAAAATGTTAGAAGTTAGTATTTCGTTAAATGAAGTACCCTTGTGACTTGCGAGACCTGTTTGCTTGTGTTTCTGAATCATTGATTTAATTTTGTAATTTGTAATCGATTATGTGATATCTGTCCTTCTTAGAAGACGCGTAAATGAAACGCGAATTCTCTGAATAAGTCATAGAAGAAAAGCTTTTTGGGCGAGATCAACACAGAGTATTTGGTTTTAAGAATAATTTAAAAAACATACAAACGTAATGTGTCCATTTTCTGACAAATTTTACAATTTTTCTATATTAAATGATTATGTCCTTCGAAAGCTTTCGCATTAAAGTATATGTATGTATGCCCACATTTTTTGTTTCTCTAAAGACTTAAGCTAACCATTTTTTACACAAAACCACGTGATTTTTAAGAACCTTTTCTCGTTGTTGATGGTTTATTGACTTGGCAAATAAATCAGAATTCTATGATTAGTTTGTGATAAATTACACTTTATTGATTATGATTTCTTAAATTTCGACTTTTCAACTTTAATTTATTTCAAATTTATTAATTTGTTTTATTTGGCTGCGTGTCTGTTTACGAGAAAAACTCTTCTCGAGAGTGGCACTCGAGAGTAAACTTTCTAATGTGTACGAGACTGAGAGCGCCCTAGATAACTTTTAGGCTACAAATTATAAAAGTATTTTTCCAAACCCGAGGTATTAATAGATTCCAATTTGAACTAAACAAATCGACTAAGATTTAATTTCTTATTATAGAACTCGAATAAAGCTCCGGATCACTAAAAAGATGGTTATAAAAGGAATAAAAGACAGTTACTTGAATTGTAGAAGACATCGAAGACGCGGTAAGTTTAGGTCGGTTAAACTAGCACTAAACCATAGATTGAACTACATAACGGAAATAAAGGTATACTAGGCAATTGTTTTTAGTGAAAAAACACAATAAGATTTTTAAGGATTTTTGTGTAGCACTACCCCCTTATAGGGTTTATAGAAGGAATATTAAAACCGTATGAAATTAGGGTAAGTCTTCCAGAATTTCTTATCTTCTTTCAACTAAAACGGGCATCTGTCAACTTAAATTTATTATGAGTGTGAAGTTTATGCTAAAAAAAATAACAAAAAATTACACTGTTAAATTAGCTATTTTCCAATTGGAATTTAAATTATATGAAAATTTAAATTTTTTTAAATTTTGGATTTTTCGTACCACCAAACAGATTTTTTCATCAGGAAACAGGTTCTTTTCATCGTTTTCAGATAGCTGGACCATCTGTTTATCTCGTTAACCAAAACCATCCAATTGTTTTGAACATTACTACAATTCAAATAATTTAAAAGTTGACTGATTTTTTATGGTTTAAATAATTACTTAGCGTCGATCCTGGAAATGTCCCGAAGGTCCCGCACATTTCTTAGAATAGCCACATAGCGGTCGATGTCACCAAGCCGATCGAATTATAATGAACTATAATATATTTCACAGTTTTTGGAATTTTTAATAATTTTCCATTATTTTAAAAGTTTTATATCGACGATCGCAGAGATGTCCACAAGGTGTTGCCTATATTTTTGGATAACTTAACCATATGCCAGTCTACGTAGTCAATCTTATCCAATTGTGATGAACTATACTATACTTCACAGAATTTCAGAATAGAATTCAGATCACAACTGGATAAGGTTGGCCACGTAGACTGGCATATGGCCAAGTTATCCAAAAATATAGGCAATACCTTGTGAACATCTCTGTGATCGGAGATATAATTTTTAAAACCAATAAAACTATTAAAAATTCTAAATTCTGTGAATTATAGTATAGTTCATCACAACTGGATAAGATTGACCACGTAGACTGGCGTATGGCCAAGTTATCCAAAACTATAGGCATGACCTTGTGGACATCTCTGTGATCCGAGATACAACAATTTTTAAAACCAATAAAATTATTAAAAATTTTAAATTCTGTGAAGTATAGTACAGTTCATCACAATTGGATAAGATTGACCACGTAGACTGGCATATGGGCAAGTTATCCAAAAATATAGGCAAGACATTGTGGACATCTCTGGGGTCGTCGATATAAAACTTTTAATAATGGAAAATTATTAAAAATTCCAAAAACTGTGAAATATATTATAGTTCATTATAATTGGATCGGCTTGATGGCATCGACCGCTATGTGGCTTAGCTATTCTAAGAAATGTGCGGGACCTTCGGGACATTTCCAGGATCGACGCTAAACAATTATTTAAACCATTAAAAATCAGTCAACTTTTAAATTATCTGAATTGTAGTAATGTTTAACAAAATTGGATGTTTTTGGTTAACGAGATAAACAGATGGTCCAGCCATCTGAAAACGATGAAAAGAACCTGTTTCCTGATGAAAAGAACCTGTTTGGTGGTACTAAAAATCCAAAATTACAAAAAATTTAAATTTTCATATAATTTAAATTCCAATTAGAAAATAGCTAATTTAACAGTGTAATTTTTTGTTATTTTTTTTAGCATAAACCTCACACTCATAATTTATTGGGATATTTTGGTGTTTTTGGATTTTAGAAATACCATAAAAACTAAATGGAAAATGCCTCATAGTGTAGGGTAGTTTCCATGTTCTTAAAATAAGCCCTCCTTAGTTTTTGGTCATTTATGCGTTGGGTGTAATTACCTTACGTCCTTAGAAATCATTAAATCTTTAGTTGTTTCTACTTAAGGTTCTGCAGCACAGAAGTTCATATTGTTGATAATAATATTGCCGAATAAACAGCTTCGTTATTGTCTTAAATTTAATCCAATACCAATTTTCAATATCGTGAAAATCTATTTACGATTAATTATTTAAATTTAATTTACATAAAACACTTAAACGCAAATCAGGATGTATTTTATTGGTCTGTGACAAGGAAATACTTGCTTAATTCAATAACTGCCTTGCTAAATACTTAAATTCCCTAATTTATAAATTCTGGAATTCCAATTTTTGTTAATACCTAAATGTACATTTTTAAATTTATCTAGTCCTGTTAAATAACTAAACTTCTGAATTTTCTAAATTCCCTTCTGTCTTTAAACCAATGTCTTCATAAACTTTCCTTATTCCGAAAACTCGTAAACTTCCTTAAATTATGATTAACTTACGAAAACGGAATATTTTTAGAACTTAAATTCTTAAATTGAAGATTGTAAGAGAATTTAATCCAGTTTCGAACTGATTACGATTAAGAAAAAAAACAATCCTCTTATTAGGCCATAACTACTGAACTGATTGAACCACAATTTTACATTCTATATAGAATGTATTGTGTGCATGAGCGTTGATGTTCTTCTACGCATCCATAAATAAGCTTGACAATTCTTTTTTGTCCAATGAACATCTAAGCATGATATATTAATCGCAAGGTACGACAAGGGTAGTATTTAGTAAGATTGAAGTAGCAGCTATAACATTTTTTCGAATACTGTTGAGGTGGGCATTCCAGTTTAATTTAGAGTCAACTGTTATGCCTAAGTATTTAAACTCAAGTACTTCATCAACGCTAAAGAACTGTAACAAGCACTGATTTATGTAGGCGCGAAGTTTGGCACGGTAACATTCCTTCCAAAGTACATTATTTTTGGCTGCCCGCTGGCAGCAAAGGTGAGAAAAGCTAATGCCAGAGGTTAATCGGCGTCCCGAGATGTTAATTTCAAAGATCGAATTGAAATAAATCAGGAATAAAATAGGGAAAGGAAGGAGCCTTGGCGGACGCCACAGTTTATAAACCCCGGGCTGCTCATGGTATCACTGATTTTGACTGTCTGTTGGCGATTGAGAGTGTGAGTGGTCAACACTGTCGAAGCCTTTCGATATATCAATGAATAAAACTGCAGCTTTTTCTGAGTTATTGATTGAAGCGTAAATTTGTCTTAGGCAGTGCAATAGCGCTTCCTCTGTAGATTTCCCAGTTGTGAAACCAAATTGGTTGGTGTGAAGGTTATGGAGAATGTTTAGCAGAGAGATCGGTCTATAATTATTTAATAACAACGCACTCCCTTTTTTAAGATCGGAATCACGGTTGTAATTTTTGGCAAGTCTGGAACTATACCGTGGTTTTCTAATTTTTTCTTCAATTTCTATTTTCCTCTCTCCTGCATGTCCGCTAGTAATTTTACCCGTTTTTGCATTTTCTTTTGCTTCTCTTTTTCTTTTCCAAGCCGTTTTCAGTTGTATGCAGGCCGGTATATACGTCTGCTATTTGCTAACTTTTATTTTGTTTGTTTGTTTTCTAAATATTTATTTGTTTCCACTCTTGACCTACATCTTAAGTTTTTTTCTGTTTAATGTTTGTTTTTCAGGTCTCATCTCTTCTCATTCTAGATTCTAGATGTCTATGAATTCAATGGGGCTAATCTCCGAGTCCGATGTCGAACTATCTGACCATTACCTTGACATAGTCTTGGGACACGTGTTCTCCTCAGATGTGATGGTGCGGGTCCTACTACTGAACCCGTCTATTTAGGGAAAGCGAAACGCCTTGGTAAGCGTACCCACCAACGTATGAGGAACAAATGGTCTGATCTTACGCTCGGGACTATTGCTGGGACTCCTAGCAGCTGCCCCTCTAACAGTCCCAAGCGAGTCTGTCCTGCCACTGGGACAACTCCGGAGTTGGCCGCAAAAAAGATAAGAACCTCTGCGCAGGCCGTCGCTGGATCTGTAGCGAAAAGTTTTGTATTCGTGATGATAATCCGGATATCATCTTGAACGAGAGAAAGCTGGCAATTTTCTTTACGGAGTTGAGCCGACGAATTCTTAGTTCGGCGAAATCTTCTGGATTTACACCGCTCAGAAGGTATTCATCTGCAAAAGCTGTAATGAGGCAACCTATAAATGGTTTTACTATGAGGTTTCCAGCATTAAGGATATCTGGATTGGTTATCGTCTTTCGATTGGTGATCCTCCGAAACCCATATTATTACACACCTGGCTGGGTTCCTGGTTCACCAGAGTATCCGAGTGTTGTGGGTACCACCATTGGCGTGATGAATCCAAATATCTTGATCAAGGGTTGGAAAGTCGTCCTATATAAACGAGAGGCCAATCGTCAATCAATTGTTCTCAGGGTAGACTTTAAGACCTATGAGTATATTATTGGTTCCGGCTTTTGTTTACAATATGTTCTTAAGATGATCTTGTTTAAGATTATCTCTAGACCATAAGCTCTTCGTTTTTCGTTTCGGTTGCTTGTATGTTAAAATATCTTCCATGCTTGAAATTAAATAGATTAACTTGCACCACAGCAAGTCATCTTTATTTGAATTAAGGAAATTGCTTTGCTCACCTGATATAAGCTCACCTGAGCTATTATTGATATAGGTTTGTGTTCGTTACCTGTTGTTGACTTAATTTTAAATTGGAGGGCGGAGGAGTAAAAAATGATATTCTCACTTCTGACCACAGGTGCGCATCTCTTTTAACATCAACATTAAAAGACCACCTCTTAAACCATATCGTAATCGAAAATTAACCGGGTAAAGACATTGAGTTACAAGCTTCCAGGGTGACAAAAGCATTCTCAACAGCTTTTGCAAATTCGTGACCACTTATTAACAAACAAAAGATTGGGAAAAGATCCTTTTGGTGCTCTGCTCTTACAAAACAAAGGAAACATATTAGGAAACTGAAGAATAAAGCCAATAATACTAATCTTAAATGCGATTGGGATTACTTCTTTATAGCTAAAAAGGAGTATCAAAAGCTTACGCTCCGCCCACAGAACCGCATGGACAAACTTCTGTGAGGAAATGATTAGTCCCTCGGCGGTCGCTAGGCTTAATAGATATATAGCGTTAGCTAAAAATGATACCTATAGACTTGATGCTCTCCCTAAATTTGCTCTCTCTCTCTCTCTCTCTCTCTCTCTCTCTAACCGATAAGAATTGCAATGAAGCTCCCGATTGGGAATTAGCGGATCGGATAATATTACGATCGAAGTTCTGGAGTGGAGTATTTTTTCCTTTAAATCGTACAAATCAGGAGGTCGTAATGGGATTTTCCCGGTTGAATTACAGAATGGTTTTCCTATTATTAAGCACCACCTGCTCCATCTTTAAAAAGCGTCCGTTGCTTTGTTTTTGTACCAAAAGCTGGTAAATCAGATTACACTGACCAGCCTGTCCTCAACATTTATCGCCGCTTATCAGCCTGTCCTCAACATTTATTGAAGCGTTAGAGAGGATTGTTGACAGATTTACTAGAGATAAATATTTATCTAATTCCCCACTCTGTAAAATGCAACATGTTTATAGAGACGGTAAGTCCCGTGAAATGGCTCTACAAGAACTTGTCACTAGGATCGAAAGATCCCTCAATAATAAAGAGTTTCTTGTAGGTACTTCCCGACCGGCCAAACGGCGCAGTGGTTAAGGCTGCGGCGCTTGGATCGGGAGGTACCGGGTTCAAATCCCGCAGGGGCGGGATGCAAAAGGGATTTTTCATCATTTGATTACGATCGGTGATGAAGGTCTCAAATGATACATCGTTTTCGTCGATTACTAACGCCTGTACTAATTTCGGTATTGATTCCTGAGTTGGATCATGCTTCAATCTCGGTCAAAGTTGCCAAAGGTTGTCCTCAGGTGGTCTAACTGTGTCTTTTCTTTTCGGAGGCCTATTAACAGATACAACTACATTAAGCATTTAGTAGGTATCTTCTTAAACAGAAGTAAGCTCTCCTGGAAATTTCACCTAGAGTATAGACTTCCAAAATCGAAAGTGTAGACGAGCATTTGGGAAAATCTGGGGTCTAGCTCCCAAAATGCTGTCTTTCATCTATAAATCGTTAGTTCTACCGATATTATCTTATGCCTCCTTGGTATGGTGGCCAGTGGTTAAATTAAAGGCGCCAATACAGGAGCTATGGCCTCAACCCGCCTTCTTGCCATGGAATCAATTCTATTCTTTCCACAGCTGCATTCTTTCATTCTTAGCAGATCAGAACATACGTTTCGGCTATGGAACATTCGTTGGACATAGAACGATTTTTAATGATTACATATCATTAGTAAAAGAAATGGATATGTTGTCTCAATTTAATTTCAATTAATTATATTCGGTGGTGTACCCTTCGAGATATCAGTAGATATCACTGGATTTTCATGAGAACTTGTATGAGTCGATAGGATTCTTTTCTGATAGCTCTCACTTCGATAACTGTGCAGTACCTACCCAGGCTGCCTGGGTAGGTACCGCACTGTTTTTCAAGCGGAAGCAATTGCGCAATTTTGTTTTCTGTACAGACAGCTTATCTGTGCTGAATTTGTTGGATAATCCCTTGACTGTGTCAAAATTTGTTAAGAACTGTAAATACTTTATATTACATCTTCTCTATTCAAATAATAGAGTGACGATCATGTGGGTTGCTGCCCATTGTGGCATTGAGGGTAATAATATTGCTAATTCTCTAGCAAAAGCTGGGGCTGGATTTAAATTTGTCAATCCCGAACCAGTTGCTTCCTTGCCAACCATTTAACTATATTAAGGATGCAATCAAAAATTGCGCTCTAAGTGAATTAAAACAGCAGTGGCTTGCTACTGATAGCTGCGGCATTGCGAAACTTTTTATTAGTGGACCTAGCTTGCGCCACTAGATTTGCTTTATCTCTCGGCAGGAACCAGTTGAGAGCCTTGACCGCGACTATTCTGATCACGGCTATTTTAAAGTACACCTTCAGCACATGAGGCTGGCTCAGGAAGCTGTAAGCGAGGATTGCACTGAAGCTCCTAAACTATGCCCTAGATAATAAAGTTAATTATGATGTAGGTACCAAACTCCAGAATTTCTTCATATAATAATCGCAAATCTCATAAATTTATGTAAATTCCGAAATTAAAATATCTCGAATTTCTAACATACAGATGCCATCCGCTTGTTTCTACTTTTCCAGTTTCTAAACTTGATAGCTACACCAAATACTCGAACGTATGATAGCTACTTTTTTAATAAATGTTTTGATTAGTTAATTTAACTTCCATCTAAAAGCCTGACTTTTTGAGGCAATATAACGTGGCTAGGTTCTGCCTATAATCTCGATTCTTGTTGGGATTGCATACCTCAACAAAATTTTATGAGATGGATAGATATAATGAGAGCGTTGCTCTTAATGTTAGCTAACTATATTTTAGGATACATGTTTGCATGGTATTTTCATGTGAAACAGAAATTTATTTCGATACCATTATACAGTCGATGATAACACGTGGCAAATTTCCCTTGAGTACAATCAATTTTCATGTGAAACTTAATATTTGAAACACTTTTGAAATTTGAGTAAATGATTTTGATTCCAATTAAACTATACAGGTTATCGACCTCAATTCATACATATGTATATGCTCTTTCCAAATTTTGTTAAACGAATTCGTAATTTATGCATATGTTATTTATTAAAACTATACGGACAGGGTAATTATAAAAAAATATCACCGTAATTTGACTTTACACCAAACATTATTCACCACTTCATAAAAATAGATTTCACTGTCGGCTGTTGCGTATATGTACATTTTGATTTTAAGAAAAATGATGATGTCACTCACGTTTTGCAATAAATTTCAAGTTTTTAAAATTTATGCCAAATTTATCTCCGCATACACGCGTCGTCGACGACGACTGCTTAACCACATTTATTATCGCATAAATATTATTTTTTTCATTCTTCCGTTGTTTTATTTTATTTGCTGTTAAAAACGTCTTATCATAATTTGCGAATTTATAACGACCGCAATTTTTAATTTTTGAAAGAAATGTGTATTTGTGGCTGAATTTATATAATTCATTTATTATTCGAAGGTTTTATAAAACTAGCCCAAAAACGTTAACAAACAGAAAAACTGTCAGCATACAAGCAATTTTTCAATCAATTATCTGGTATAAAAATATTATGAGGTTTATTTATACATATGTAGCAGATGACCATTTGTTAATGGCAGTCGGATGAGCCGACCGTGTTTTTTATCGTTTACTTCACGGCATATTTTTAAATTTATTTTAGACGAATGATAAATTTTTTGTAAACAAAGTTTTAATCAAGGCAACGTCTATGACTGATGCTAAATAATGCTGAATTTATTGTTGATGTTGATGTTATGTAGCAACTTTAGTACTGCGAAAATATCGACTACATTTTTAAGCTGGTGACTCATGTTTCGAATTTTGCGATCAAAACATTTCTTTTGGTTCTTTGGTTTTTTTAATTATATACAAAAAGTATTCACCAAAAAAAAAAAAAAATTATCGGGATCAACATCCTAACTAACACATTATAATTTTTGTTTCGTTACAGGTAAGCCTACATAATTTTTTGTGTTCGACTACGTTGTGTATACATACTGTATGAGTAATTATCATTGTCATTGAAATTACATGGATGTAAGAGAAATCGATTGTTCATGTAAGTTCCTAGGAAATTTGAATTTGTTTTTTATTCATTCAAAATGTGGGGAATAAAAATTGATTGTAAAATCGGGAACGATAATCACAATACTGTTTTGTATATCCAATTTTTGAAATTATGACTGATATGATGTTTAGTGTAACACACGATGAATCAATTATATTCCGATGGTTTATCCGGGTTATTCCATATTTATCTTGGGTATCTAAATTGATTGTTGCTCAAATATTAATTTTATTTGGGGAGGGGTGCAAATAGTATACCAGTTCGGGAAACATACAGCTGTAACTTTAGGTGGCATTGTTTGAGATGGTACCATTGGTGTTGTTGTCCGGCTAGCTTTCGAAGATCATGCAATAGAGATGAGAGTTGTTTCAACATTTACGGTAGCAACCGTTGTGATGATAGAGGTGCCTGATAACTGGGTTATGGCTGATATCCTACTTTATTCATATTTTTATTTAATGGTATCCCATTTAAGGAATGTTAGGAGTATTGATAGCAATGTTAGATTTCATTTGAAGTTACTTGTAGAACTTGAATCCAACAGACCGGGACAACTTACCCAGATTCCAGATTTAGCTTGGATTTGGTTTAGAAGAGAATATCACGAAGTTTGCCTTATAAGTATGTTTTGGTTCTTCGAGCCAATCACTATATTCCCGACTAGCCACTAATAAACCAATAACCAGAGGTGATTTACAATAGCCGGTACAAATTCAAGTTCAGATAGCGCCAATGCACTTTTACATCCAAGCCATCAGTACCAATGCCAACCGTAATTCAACCAGCGCCGAATGTAGTTGTACCGGTCACTAAACTAAAAATTTATCAAGTAGACATATTTTGGATTAGATTTGAGACAAAAATTATTTATTTTATCGCTGACCACAAATGCGTACACTTAAAATTTGCCAACAATATAAAATATCTTTACTAAATAAAATTGAATTTACTCCGAATTTAGTATCTAAATCAATCTAACTGGTATGTTATATACGAGAATCAAAATGGTCGGATGGGCAACGATATTGACGCCGCATTGCTGAAAATTTGAAAGACATTAATGTATGGTCAGATTCTGCTGTTGCTAAAATTTTCCGAAGGCAACCACATAAACATTAATATTCAGCGTTTTTGAGCCCGTAAATTCATGAATGCAAAAAGTAGATTCGTTTCTAGAGTAATCTTATGACATACAGATTACATTGACTATCATACCCTGTCTCTGTCAATGCAGCTTTGGACTACAATAACATTAGGCTAAAATTAAAGCAGCTGAATATCGAATAATGATCTTGATTAACTTAATCCAAGCCTTAGACAAATTTTGCCGCGTTAGATTTACTTTTGGTGACTGAACGGCCGTTCGAAAACCAACAATAGTACGGTACTCCGAAATAAATAGATGCTTCAGTTAATGCAGAAATCAGATAACGTGTGGATGTATTTTTAGTATATCGCAGAATTACATACTTTGTGAATGCATCTATTATTACAAGTAAGTAATAATTCCTGTGGTGACTTTTCACGAATGAACCTAAATGATCCAGGTGCCACATATGGCAAGGTTTGTGAATTTTCTCAACTGGATGCAGTTAACCACGAACATGAACTCTTTTAGGGACGACAAATAATAGTAATTCATCGGTTCGTCGATATAAGCGGCGATGTTTGGGGAATTTTTCAATTGGTTTTTAACAACGAGTATGTCTGGATCAGCTTCTTTAACACACGTCCAATACGGCAGGTTCTATCTCAGCTGGTTCCTTAATTGGAGAACGGCTTAAAGCCACGTCGTATAATTGTGCTCCATTTCTATGTCTCACATCAAACTCGTATTCCAAAAGACGAAATGACAAAATATTTTTAGTTACGGACGTTTTAAGAGAGCTACAATCGGTAACAACGACGAACTTTTTCCCTAGAACTTACGGCCTAAAACGGTCTATTGTTTCATCCACCATTAAAGATTCTAGTTCCAAACTTACTATTTCTTCTTTAATTCGGAAGTTTTCCGATTTAAATATGCCACACAATGCCAGTTTTTATCATTTTCCTGTTGTAGCAAAACGTCTCTCTCGTATATCTTCTTCTTAATTAGTTCAAATGCTTCGTTTTAATCGTGGTTCCATTCGAAGAGGATGCCTTTACGTATGAGCCTAGTCAATGGCTCGACTATTATTGAGGAATGTGGAACAAACTTTCGAAAATAGCTCGAAAGACCCACAAACTGCCCCGTCTCATTCATTGGTATTTCAAACTTTGATACAGCAACAATTTTAGATTGCCCTGGTTTTAGCATCTTGCACTTTTCAATTCTCAACTTGAAGCCACACTCCCTTAATTTCACCAAAACCTGCTTCAACAAAACAATTCCCTCTTCGACAGTTGAATCCGGAATAATTTTATCGTCCAAATAAACGAGGATTCTGTTATCCATCTCGCGCATGATAACGTTCATCATACTCTGACAAACAGCAGCTGCATTAGCCAGCCCAAATGGCATTCTAATCAACTCGAATTGGCTATATGGAGTCACAAAAAATGTCATCATTATCGAAGACTTTGAGACACGAACCTATATTTAACCGTTTGAGTATGCAGTTTGCGATAGTCAACGCAGATACGGTCCCCGCCGTTTTTATTTTCAACCACAACTATCAGACTAGAATAAGCGAAGAAGAATAATGAATTATGCCTAGCTGAAGCATCTCTTCAATAGGTTTGCGAACATTTTCCCGTTAAGTATGAGACAGGCGATAAGGACGATAAAATTTTGGTTCGTCGCTCTTTAATTCTATTTCTATCACAGCCCTATCAGTCTGATTCACAGTTTAGGATGTTAACTAAAGAATGTCCGTAACATTGTCTAATTCCAACAGTTGTTCCTCTGCGTCATCCTGGACATGTACTTCTAAATTCAATAGTTTTACATTTAAACTTTTCTTATCACATGAATCGCTTTTTTCGAAACTATTATTCACAGATAACTCCAACACATAATCGTTTCCTAAATCTATCTTATTTGAAGAAGTTGGAATATTATCGTCACAATGTTATGAAGCATCAGTTTTGGTTGAAGCCGGTGGCTATTATCAATAGCACTTCTACCGATCATTAAATCAACATTCTTTTCTTGGTGATGCAATCAATTCCCCCATGCAGTAAACTAACTGTGTCTATCCCATTTATTTTCACTAGTTTATGGTATTCGTCACTTAATTTTTCCTTGTAAATTCGTTTTACCTGTTTCGCATTCTGTTCCATTTTCTTTTTGCACTGAATTTCGTTGTTTTTTGCAGAATGAGCAAACAAGCCCTCTACAGTTACGATCAAAATGATTCGAGGAACCACATTTAAAACAACACATCTACTTTAATATTTTTAGAGCCAGTTTTACTATCCAATGACGTCGGTGTTCGGTAATTTCCATTTCGGTTGGAAAATTCATCCCGATTTGAAGAACTTGGCTTGTGCTTAAAAATTTCGTAATATTTCTAAAATTCTATTTACTAAGTTTGATTTCTAGATCACCCGAATTCGAGAAAATCAATTTAATAATCAGCTGGTCGTTGAAATTTCCCGCTAGCAATACGTTACATTCATGTCATAGATGTATTCTGGAAAGATCTCCATACTTTCCTTATTAACGACCAACTAAATTAAAATGAACATCAGAAACGTCTCGAGCTGCCCCAAATTATTTTATAAGACCATCACGCAGATCTTTCCAACTATGGACATTTAAAACTATTGAATTGTACCTGGTGAGCGCAATACCATTGAGTCTGACCACGGCATTAAAAAGCACTCTCAGATCAGAATTTGGTGCACCCACTGTTTAATCGGCGTACAACTATTCGTACCAGGATTAAAATCCGAAAATATTTGCGAAATGTAAGGCGGGGTAAATTTAATGAAGTTTCACCTAACTGGGAAATCGTTTCGCCAATGTGATGGCATATTACAAAAATTCGTCTATTGATCGTTACTATTTTCATTTATTTGATTTGGATTCGGGTTACACGAATAACTATTGTAGCATAAATTTTGAATTCCATTTCATATCCAGTAGTAGCTAATAGGTTATATATTGAAATTCGATGTATTTGATTATGGAATATGTAGAATTGTAAATTATAGATGAAAACGAAAATCCCACCCTTGTACTACTTGTTGAATATTAATTTAAAATAAAACCTTTGTAGCCAAACTGTTAACAGAATTTTTTATTTTTTATTAAAGATTGAATAGCACACTATATACATATGTACAGTAATTATTTAATACCCGTTTTTATTTATCTTTCTTCTTCACTAGATTATGATTGAATACAATAAACAATTTTATCATTTTTTGTTTTACATCATGGCTATTATATTTTATGGTAAATCATTTGATAAGCTTTATATCAAACTTCATAAGTAGGTAATATATTGAAGCGTCTAAGTATTACAGCTTTACTTGTTGTTTTACGGATTAGCCGATTGGAACCGCTCGATCTGTTCCATTTTGATTTAAATAAAGTATCACTGGATGTAAATAAAGCAAAACCATTCAGTTTAGCACAAACGAATTTATTTATTTAGCACCAAAACTGAATTCAACACCATTATAACAATAATAATTCACCAAATCACGTTATTTAATTTTCGCACAAATTTTATTGATCATTTTTACTTTTTTTATCTCACTAATTCACTTTTTAAATCTCTTTTAATTCACTTTTTAATTCTTATAACTTCGCTTACCAAAAACTAATAAATCCAATTCGATCTCGTTCGCCTTCTTATATACACAAACCAAACTTCTAGAAGTTCATGAGTTTTCCAGTAAGAATAGTCCAGAAACATTTAGAACAGTTTTATCATAGAAAATTCCATTTTAGTACAGTAAGACATTGAGCTATTAATTTTAACTTATTATATTACCCACTAGGTGTCACCGTCGCACTACCCCCCACCTAAGCCTGTTCGTCCCGAATAGGACCCAAATCACCTCCTCTGTACAGGACCAGCCTCTCCAAATGTACCACTTTTGGTTTACCTCGATGTCCCTTCCATATCCGATAAACCACGTCGTTCATCCTTGTGATGACAGTGTAAGGTCCTTCTCATGCTGGTTGCAGCTTCGGTGATAATCCCTTTTTCCATTACGGGTTGTGAAGCCATACTAATTGCCCTTCCTGGAAGCCCTGGTTATTTGCTTGTATGTCATATCGAGATTTCATCCGGTCACTTGACATCCGTATTTTCCCCGTACAAAATGATGAATCTCATTAAGTTCCTCTTTCATTCGGTCTACGTAATCCTGTCCACATAAAGCCACCGATGGTACAGCTCCAAACTTTAGATCTCCAGGTAATCGTAGGTTATCCCCAAATAACGTTTTGGCTGGTGTCATTCCGGTTGTGTCATGTATTGCTGATCGATAGGCCATCAGAAACTTCGGTATATGCCGATCCCAGTTGCGTTGGTTTTTCTCAACGACCTTTGCTAGATATTCCTCCAATGTACCATTGAATTTTTCCACCATATACCATCAGACTGTGGATGCAAAGGCGTTGTTCTCATTTTATTTATACCGAGCATCTGGCATATTTCTTGAAATACCACCGATTCAAAATTCCGTCCTTGATCGGTATGAATCTCCATCGGCACTCCAAATCTGCTAATCCAGTTGTTGACCACGGCATCAGCTATTGTTGTCGTCCCCTGATTGGGAATAGGGTACACCTCCGGCCATTTGCTGAAATAATCCATTATTACTAGCACATATTTGTTGCCGCTCTCAGTGGTGGGAAATGGGCCCGCTACATCCATTGCAATTCTTTCGAATGGTGCACCAACGTTATATTGTTTCATGGTTCCACGACTTTTGTGTGCGGGTCCCTTCACCGCCGCACATTGGTCACATTTTTGGTACCATTCTATCACAGACTGCCTACATCCTGCCCAGTAGAATCGTTGACGTATCTTTGCCAGTGTTTTATTAATTCCTAGGTGACCCCCACTTGCTCCTCCATGATACTCATTCAGGATTTCCGCAATCCGGCACTTTGGTATCACCAGCAACAATTGCTTCACTTTGCCATCCGTGCTTTCCCACAATCGTTTTAAACAGCCATTCTCAAGAGGGAGGCTATCCCATTGAGCCTAATAAGCCTTGACAATGGGAGTTTTGTCCGCGATCTCGCTCCATGTTAGCCGGTGTTCCTTTTCCTTCCATTCCATTATAACTGATAAATCCGTATCATCCAATTGCTCTTTCCTGATCAGTTCGTCGGTCCACTCCTCATCAGGCAGCACTTGCGTAAGCCTAACGTCGATGATGCCTTCCTTTGCTTCAACATGACCACAATGTTTACATTCTACTGGACACGGCAGTCTTGATAATGTGTCGGTATTTCCGTGTGCACTTCCCCTCCGATGTTCGATTTGGAAATCGTAGCTTTGAAGACGTTCGATCCAGCATGCTACCTGTCCTTCTGGATTCTTGAATTGCAGCAGCCACCGTCAAGCGCCGTGATCTGTCTGTAAATGGAATTTTTGGCCATAAAGATATTTATGGAAATGCTTGACACATTCCACTATAGCCAACAATTCTTTCCGTGTCACGCAGTAATTACGCTCCGGTTTTGATAACGTTTTGAAGTAGTACGCAATAACTCGTTCTTGGCCATTAATTTCCTGTGATAACACACCTCCTATACCGTCATGACTTGCATCGGTGTCCAAAATAAATTTCACGTTGGGTATGGGGTACGCGAGGATTGGCGCAACACATAACCGTCTCCTTAGTTCCACGAATGCTTCCTCCTGGTCATCGTTCCATTCGAATGGCTTGTTCTTCCTGGTCAACTCGTGTAAACTCTTGGCAATGATGGCGAATCCTGGCACGAAGCGTCTATAGTAGGTGCACAATCCCAGAAAGCTTCGTAATTCGTGTAAATTTTTAGGTCTTGGCCAGTTCTTTACCGCTGCGATCTTTTCTTCGTCGGTGTGAATTCCATTAGTTGTTACAAGATGATTCAAATATTTGACTTCAGTTCTGAACAGTTTACACTTCTTTGGGCTTAACTTTAATCTGGCGGCCTGTATCCGATCCAAAACTTTCGCCAAGTTCCTTAGATGTTCGTCAAAAGCCTTACCCATGGCGATGATGTCGTCCAGATATATTAGGCACGTCTTCCAATGTAATCCCCTTAACACGCGCTCGATTAATCGTTCAAAAGTCGCAGGGCATTACATAATCCGAACAGCATAACCTATTAATTGCCCAAGGCCGTTATCCACACTGAACGCTGTTTTCTCACGATCTCCCTCATGGACTTCAACCTGCCAATAGCCGCTTTGTAGATCTACTGTCAAAAATATGCGAGCACTCGATAACGTGTCTAAAGTGTCATCGATCCTTGGCATTGGGTAGCTATACTTTTTCGTCACATCAATAACAATTCGCCTGGTAGTTGCTCCTGCACTGCTAGATTGAAGTGGCCACTCGATGTTATCGTAAATTAAAACTCCTCGTCCAACATCCACCACGAAGCCATTTGCTCTCATGAAGTCCATCCCTAAAATGACTTCATCCACAATATCAGCAATCAGCACTTCGTGTTCGAAAAGAGTTCTCCCGATCTTTATTTTCACGATCTTTTTGCCTTTTATTATTGAACTACATACCTCCAGTTGCTGTTTGTAACTTCAATCCATAAGCTGGTTGTATACCTCCATCTATCAGATCTTTACGGACAATCGTGCGATTTGCTCCCGTATCCAGGGTGATGATGCAGTCCGTGCCATCAAAGTCGTTTTTGATTGTTAAGCTGTCACCGCCTCTTGCTACTTTCGAAACGTGGATGGAGGTTATGTGGCAATCGGTTGTGTGTGTCGGCTTCTGCCCCTTTAAGCTAACTCGTTCAAGTTTAACGACTCTGTCGTCATTTGGCCTTCATGCCTGGCCACTGCCTGCTCCCCGCTTGGTCGTCGCTGCATAGGAGATGGTGATATTCCCCGTTTTCTTCTTATTTCTCAGCAGTCCCGAGAGATGTGACCGATTTTATCACAAGCCCAACATCTGGTTTTGCCGCTACCGTCTCGGTATCGTGGTGTTGATCGTTCTGTGTTTATGCTGGTATTGCTTTCAACTCGGCGTATTTTCATTGACAGTTTGGTTATAGCTTGTGCAGTTTCATTTGTCAACGCACAAGCGATGGTTTCGGCAAAGGTTGCTTTAGGTGACAACATCACCGCCTTGCGTGTCTCTGGATCTCGAATGCCGTCAATGAATGCGTCAATGTTTAGCCTTTCCATATAATCGGCCGATGTACTGGTATGTGCTAGATGTACTAATCGCTCGATTGCCGATGAAAATTTCTGAAGTGATTCTCCTCCTTTTTGGTAGCGGTTTTTCAATTCCATACGATAGAATTCCCGCTTGTGGTCACTGCCGTACTTCCTATCCAGCGCATTCACAATTTCGGGATAACTTGTTCTGGGATGGTTTGTAAAGCCTCTGCTGCTTCGCCTTTAAGGGCCACTATTAATGCTGCGACACGATGTTCGTCGTTGCAATGATTTTGATTGGCTGCCGTCTCAAATTGAAATTTGAAAATGACGAAAGATTTTGCTCCGTCGAATGTTGGTGGCTTTAACTTGATTCAGCTTTTAACAATCAGCTCTTTCTCGAGACGTTCCACCTGTTGAATCTCTGTTTTGACAAGTTGAACTTTCGTTTCCAGTTTCTCTATTTCACCATGAACATTTGTAGATAGTTCTAAAATTTTCTCGTCTATTTTTTTTTACCTTCGGCAATTTTCCCCATCTTACGCTCAATAATTTGGTTTGACTCCTTAATTTCGCCCAACTGTTGTTTCATTTCGTGTTTTATTTCTTGGTTGGACTGATTTTGTTGTTCCATCTGTCGTTCATTTTGTTGTCTCATTACACTCATTTGTTCCATCATCTGGTTCATAGCAGCGATTAACTGCATAGTCGCGCTTGTAAAGCTGCTTTACTACCATCAGTAGCCAAACCCCGTTTCAGTATATTGAGCTATTAATTTAACTTATTCTATTACACACTAGGTGTCACTGTCACAACAGTTTTATCATGGAAAACTCCATTTTAGTACAGTAATTCTTTTCGCTGTTAAATAAATTATTCTATCCTACTATTCTGTCCTAGTTAAATTGACCTGAGAACTGCTGTTTTTCCATTGTTTCTTTTATTAATTTATTTAAATTTTGTTTTTAAAAATTTGGGGTTTAGTTCACTTTACGACTTAACGTAAACGTTGTAAAATAAAAAGAAAAGTCATCGAAAAGTATCCTCGTACGTGGCTCTACTACACACAGCATAAGTTACACGAATTTTAAAATTAGAATGGAAATCTCCATTTTACAGAATATTTATTATTAAAGCCTTAATTCTTTTAGAAATTCTGGAAGAAGAAGGGTTGATTTGAAGATATTCTGGAAAATGGAGAAATTATAATTTTAAAATTCTAATAAAAACGTATTCTAATAATTAAGGCGTCAAAAATGTCGGCTCTTATTATAATTTATAAAAGTGAAAATCAATGAAATATCTTTAAATCGATGAAATTATAAATTAATTTCCATTTTTATTGTAAATCAAATAAGCGTACTAACTAGAGTTGCGAAAAAAGGTCGTTTCACACTCTTTCACAATTTTTAAGTTTTACAATGGTTTCTTCCGCAAGTGTGTTTCATTATACGTATTTTTTCTATGAAATTAAGAATTATTTATAATTTAAGAATTTTTTTTTAATTGCCTGTAGTTAGGTTGAACATGAACAAATACAAAAGATGTGGAAATCATATAGTCATAGACTAAAAGTTTTCGATAGTGAGGGTTTTTGACGGAGGTGTACAAATACAAAAACTGTTATTATAACATGAGTTATAGTTGAAGTAACGATTATAAATTCGGATTATAGTTATACAAAAATCAACAGGGAACAGCTGGCCGAGAGATTCAACCGGGCCTGCGACCTTTCAAGCGAGACAAAGCACTTCGCGGGCGAGTTACAGACGTCATTTTCCGTACAAATACGACTTATAAAAGCATAAGGATTGTTTTACAACACAGTTTTTTCAATCGAGCAATCGATGGGTTATTTGAGTTCAATCGTGCATAGGTAATTTAATCAATTACCCGGGTAATTTGATTCAGAGCCTGAATTAGCTCCATGAGAACATTTTCCAAGGAAAATTTTGGTATGGCGAAATTTATCTCATTTTCAATCAATATGAATTAGCAGCCGTCAACAAATCATTTCTATAGAATCATTATTTGTAAAAAGCAAGGAAAATGTGAATCAAAATGAGAAGTATATTAATCCAAATATCGGGGACCAGGGCTAGATTCTACTAAATCATAACTTTTAGTGACAATTATAATTACTAATAAAAACGGTTAACCTATTAAATTCAACTGTTAGAATTGCTTTTTAGTGACCAAACCTACAACATTTTAAAACGAAGTCACAAAAAAATGTCAATTGTCACTTGATCAGAATATAGCCCCAGGTGGGGCAATAATACGGGCTCGATAAATCATTTAAAACACATGAGATTTTCTTAAGGAGGAAGACCTTGCATGATAATATAAAATATCGAAACTATCAGTTTGATTTTAAATCTAGTCTGTCGGGATACAGTGTCCCCTGCGATTTTTTTAGATGGTTTTAAACATATTTTGTCTGTTTACTAATACCCAGGCACCCGGGTATTCCGGACATTAAAATAAAAAGTACTTTGAAACTCGAGTAATTTTGATACCGTAGCTATATTTAGTTAATCGTAATACGTATTTTATAGTATAAAGTACCTGTAACCGGTAGCAGAGGTAATTTCCCCGTTTCTATTAATTGCCCTCAAATTGTATACCTTTGTTATACCCTTTCTATTATCCCATAATTTATAAGTTATCCTTAATACTATTTTTTACTGACTTAGGAGCAAATACTCAATCGTCTAGCAAGCAACCAGTTTTCATATGAAAGAAACAAAGTACAATATTTACGAACCAAACAAAATTTGGGAAAAAATTTAATTAAAATTAAAATTTGCTTGGTAAAATTGATCTAGTAATTCTCGTCTTGCGATTTGCTAGATTATCGAATATTTGTACATCATCAAGAAATACTATATATGGTAGACTGATCGAAAAATCGAAGCGAACTTCTGAGAATTTTTTTTTTTTTCAAACTGTGGAGAAGTTTAAAGAGAGCTTGTGATTTAATAAACAGTGCCCATCAACATTTGAAACTCTCTAAAAATCTATGTATTGATTCCGCGGGTGCTGCAAAGGCCGTTTGGCCTGCCTATTTTCGTCTAATAAATGCGTAAACAAATAAGAACTGATCGAAGTGGTTCAAAAACGTGCAGTGATTCACCTTTTAGGTTTACAATTAGACTACGACAGAAATTCGTTTTAAACAAACACGATGCGAGTTGTCATCGTGTCTTTGGTCCTGATGAATTTGAGCCCGAATTGAAAAGTGGGAAGTCGGGCTCATGAAAAAATGCACGAATAACATTGCATACCATAATTAATGTTATCAAAAATTGATTTTGTTAAAATTAAAACATGTAATATTGTAAATAACAAAATGCCCCAAGCTATTGTTATCCGGACTCCTTCAAACCTCTGAAAGCTCCTGCCTGTAGCTGATAGTTTTTAGCTGAACTCATTTTGCCAAACCGCAGTGTTTCGAGAGTATTGGAATCTGACAATTTTTTAGGACTATTTTTGAAAATACATTCTGAATCTTAACCGTGGGTGAAAGTACTTGAATTTCTGTTGAAACAGTTGACAATATTCAAATTATCGTTAGAGTAATATTAGGGACAATATTCAAATTATCGTTAGAGTAATATGGTGGTAATGACTATCTTATACATAAGTTACAATGTTTACAACTGAAAAAAATGATTTTTAGCGCGGGCAAAATACTTCAAATATACTGTTACGAACTGGCTTCTGAGTTCGTCTGGATTTTGCAATTAAAAACAATGTGAACTATAATTCCACTTGCCCTCCCCCCTCCCTGGTGGGGGCTATGACATAAGATTTAATTCGCTTGTTTCATGAAGTGAAGTGAAGTGTCGGTCGTGTTTATATACCTAATATTACTTCCTTTATTGCGTGTCATAAATCATCTTCATTCTTGGGTATAAGGTTTAGGACCCATAATCATCTGGAAATATCGGCTTGTCATAATCATCATCATTGTCGACGGGCAGTGTGTATTTATTTGTATTGTTGTCCATTTTATTCTTCTATTTATTATCATTATGAATAAATAATTGTAATAAAAACATGAGCTACGACGAGTATCGAGCCATCGACCTTTACGTTTATACTACTAGTTCAACCGTCACAATACAGTTAAATTAAACAGCAGATTTCGGTCGACTTATCGGTTAGTTGATCATTATTGAAATTTTAAAACCCTAACCTAATATTGGACACCACAATTTTAATTTGTAGTATTCCTCGGAACATACACATTAAATATTATAGCTCTTTTTGGCTATGTTTGAGCAAGACTCTGCCTTAGTGTATTGCTAAGCCTTTTTATTTTAGGTGAATTGGCATGATCAGTTAACCTTCCGTGATCATAGTCCAAATCAACAAATGTTAAGATAATTCTTATTCAATATATGCCATTAGGTGACTTACACGCACTTACATCCGTGGTCAGATAAAAAAAAACATTAAAGTTTATATTGTTACGTATTTTCAGTATTTTATTTTATTTAATAAAGTAAAACCTGGTTAAGAATTCTTAAGGTGTTAGTGTTTAGTAGTTTGTCCTTAATATTGGATCATAGATTGACAATTTCTTGGCAATGAACTTATTAAGGCTTCTTTGAGAGCCCACCGTAGCTGTTGCCAATTTTTGTTTCCTTGTGGGCCACAGATATCATAAAGTTATACCAAAGATGCTCAATGGGATTGAGATCGGGGATTGCGCTGGCCAATAAAAGACCCATCTCAGGGGAATATTGTCTTCTGAAAATGGGTACATTATATTTTGGAGGGAATCATTCTCGTAGACGAGTTGGTCCATAATCATTTATCCAATATAAAGCCCCTAAACTATATGAGGGATATCCGCAGAGCAAAATTTTTCCCCAGCACTTTTCACTATTTTTTAAATACTGTCGATAAACTGCTTTATTTTTTGGCCTAAGCACATGCATAAGGAGTAGAATTCGTGATACAATGAGTACAACATTAATAATCCAACCAGAAATAAATCTGATTGTCGACTTTGACTTCAAGTAGGAAGTAGGGTTAACCGGTCAAGATCCTTTAACTGGGTACCGCCAATAAATAAAAATACGGAGTACTAATTAAAATACAAGCAGGAAAGAAAAGAACATACACTATTATGAATGAACATATCATCTTAGAAGTAATCTTGGCTGAAATAATTCATTTCTTTTTAATAAAATTCTGTTGTCCACCTCTCGCATTCATGAGCCATTATAAATGAGTTTCTGCGCTCAGCTTAGAGTGTTTATGATGGAGTGAATAAATAAATATAAATAAATAAAATACTATTTACTATCGGAACCAAATAAGTTAATTTTTGTTTCGTCGCTCCACAGTGTGTTTTTAATATGAGACGCTCAGCCTGTCGCGCTTGCGTCTCCCTCCCCTCTTAAAAGTCCCATAAATTTCAATAAATACTACAAGTTATATTATACAGAATTTAAGTGATTTTCAAGCCTACTTTAATATTTAAAGCCTCGGGATTTTCTAGATAATTCGGAAAGTCAAATATCATCTTCTCCGTCAAGCGATTTGGTTGTGAATATTCAGGATTTTCGAGATTTACTTATTTTCAATATTATTTAAGAATTTTGAGATTATTGAAGATTTTCTAGATTATTAGGGTTTTTGAGATTATTCGACTTTTGCATTATTGTTAGTCTTATACCCTAGACAAACAGTGGTTTAATAAATCTGATTTAGCTAAACTAGTTTAAGTATTCTATGCAAAAACAAAGGGATTATCTAAATCGAGGTTGACACACTGCTACTTATCTCGAAAATTTCACTAAATCGGTTTTATTAAATCGCAGTGTGTCTATAAAGCATTTGAGTGGCTTAAGAAGGTTGAAAGTATAACCGTGCTTTTTGGGAGAAACGTTTTTCGAAATTATTTGGTTTGCGGTAGGTTCCTTGCATGACTTTAGAGTCTTTTTTAAGGATTTTCAAGGCTTTTCAGATTATTTTTGACATTATACGAGTTCTCGAAGAGATAAATATTCAGGATTTTCATTTTCGTAAATAATGGTGATTATTTAAGGACCGTTTACAACAGAAATTCCATATGTTCCGATAACGAAACTTAAAAATAGCTTTAATTGACCAGAACCGTAGGTTAACCAAGAGGTAATATGGGCGATTTCCAGAAATCCCAAATTAAAACAAAATATAGTTAATATACTGGCTAAGATTCAGGTTTGTGCAATTTACACTTTAGCCAGGATCGGCCATACAACCTACACAATTGATCAAAATCGCGATTTTTCCAAGAGGTTATATCTGCGATTTGCAAAATTCCCACCTTTGATTAACATTCGAGTAAACTGGCCAATACTCATGTTTGTGCTTATTACAATTTAGCCAGAATAAACCATAGAATATCCACAATTTATCAAAATCGCGGTTATTCGAAGAGGTTATAAGGGCGATTTCCAGAAATCCCACCTTGAATTCACATTAAAATTAAAACAAAGTGTAGTTAATATATTGACCAAGATTCACGTGTGCATATTACACTTTACCCAGAATCGGCCATCGAACCTCCACAACTTATCAAAATTTTCGTAGAAGTTATATGGACGATTTTCAGAAATCCCACCTTTTTCTAAGATGCGATATAAACTGTAGTATAAAATGAGTATAAAATGTACTTAATATACTGGCCAAGGTTCACGTTTTTGCATACTATATTACATTTTAGCCTATTAGCTATTTTTTGTTTTAATTCGCATCTAAATCTCTCATACCTACCTCTTCGAAAAACCGCGTTTTTGATAAATTGTGGATGTTTTATGGACGATTCTGGCTAAAGAGTAATTTGCACAAACATGAACCTTGGCCAATACATTAACTACATTTTGTTTATATCGCATTTTAGTAAAGTTTCTGGAAATTGCCCAAATACCCTCTTAGAATAAAAACGATTTTCATGAATTGTGGAGGTTCTATTTTCGAAATCCCATCATGTAAAGTACGCTATGCACAAATTTTCTAATTACAGGCGCAAAATTGCCGAATCACAAAGGTGCGAAATTTATGTATGTACATACATATATTGAAAATTTGGGTTTTCTAAAATGGAATTTCTGGCTAGATCTATACATATTTTTAGAATCGTAATGTTTGTAACATGTCGAAATTTTTTGTTTGCACCGGTTTTTATTGAACCACCGATTTCTCATACTCACCCTGTTAAATAATGTATGAGTAATATAATTTCTAATTTATTTTTGATAGTTGGGTACGGTTAACCGCGCATGCCTGAGAATCCACAATATTTATATTCTCATTCAGGTTTCAACGATTTTTATTATTTTTGTTGTTCTAATTTTAAGCAAAAAAAAAAAAAATCCATAAACTCTCATGCTTTAACATTTAAATTGCAATTTTATTTTGTATCAAGCAAATTAAAGGTTATTTTTAAAGCGATAAATAGTTTTAGTAACTAGACGTTATATTATATTAAAATTTACTCGTCTGCGGGATTGTCGTTACTTTCGTGTGCTTCAGTTTCTTCGATAATATCCTCGTCTGTGTTGTTGTGAGCTTCTTCGTCAGGTTGTTCATTAGATTCAATCAATTCCTCCTTCGTATCATTGCTGTCTTCTTTGTTATCTTTCTCGTCAATCTCACCTTTAGTTTCCTCCAACAAAAGTAATCCATCATCATTATCATCACCAAATGTTTCGCGAAGTGGTAAATAATACGGATCGTCTGTAATATAAAAAAAAAAAAAATGTTAAATTTATAGTACAGCCACCCCAATTGCATGCTACTCACCAGCTTGATAACTAGCTTTTAGTTTTGGTAATTGATCAATGAGCTCCTGAGTCATACCCGGCACATACGATGAAAAAACTAAAGTTTCCAATTCCGTTAGGCCTGTTATGTTAAATGTATCATGACCATCCGGCATTTCACTAAAATCATCTTTTATCGGAGTTATAAAATTTAATTGTAAATCTTTTAATTTTCGTAAATGTTCAAAGAGGGGCACTAAATCGGTGGTCGTTAAACAATGCAAACGTAAAATTTCTAAATCACGATAATTTTCGGCCAGCTGTTCCAAGATATTGGGATGTGTCCGATTCAATTGTAGTTCGCGAAGTTTTTCATATTTCGCATCAAGCATATCGATTATTTCTTGCGTCGAATCGTCGGAATCCTCGATTCGATCGACCTGTAACCGCTCAAGCTGTCTCAATTTTCCAATATCGCCCAGATTTGTTGCGGTCGTCCATCGCAAACGGAGACATTTTAAATTGGGCATGTACTCACAGATGTCGGCTAATTGTTGCGAATTCACATCACCAATTTCAAGATATTCTAATTGTTTAAAATTTTGACAAAATTTTTTAAAATTATCATCGTAATACTTCGACGATATGTATTGCAGCTGGAGCGATGTTAAATTCGGTAAATTACCAATTTCGACTAAATTTTTGAATAAATCGGCACTTTGTTCACGGGCAATACCATAGAAATGGAATTTTTTTAAATTTTCTAGTGTTCCATTTTCGTTACCCGCCCGCAAATAATTTAGTATGCACGTACAATTTGGTTCCACGAGCTGGTGTGAGGTCCACACCAATTTTTCTATATTTTTACAATACTTGAGTAGAATTTCGGCCCCATCGACGGTCGCAAAAAAGCAATAGATATCCAACGATTTTACATGCGACAAATTTTCTGTGATTACATCGTAAGGTAGATCATCCAAACTGTTCCCGGCCACGCTAAACGTTTTACTGCTATCATAAATTTGTAATGTGTGCAATGCAGTTAAATATGCAAAGCATTCCATTAGCTGTGTGAATTGTACGGCACATCGATCAAATTCTATTTCTTCAATGTATGCACCAAATGTATCGAAGAATTCATGATAATTGAACGAATTAAAATCGATTTTATTCAGCTCCAATTTATTAAATGGACGCACAATGTATTCCGTCTCGATATCATCGTCGATAAGGAGTCGTATACGTTTGATAATGTTTGGCGCGTATGATGCCGTATACCATGATTTACATGCTTGCACCGCATTTTGAAAATCAACAAATGGCAGATATTCTAATATTAGTGTGATAATCTGCCCAAATATAAGAAAATATCACTTTAAATGTGAAATATATCATGAAGCCACTTAAAGTACTTACATTTTGAGGAAGAAATGAAAAATCATATAACTTTGTCGACGGTGTGTCGACCTCGACATCCATTTTGTGTAACACTGATTATTATTGACGCCAAAATATTTATTTGAATTTTTTCTCCGTATAAAGTTAACTCACGATTCGAAATATAACAACGTACTGTTTCAGCCAACGAAGTATTTTATTCTGTATCCTATATATACAGAGAGAGAAATATCTTTGATGTAAGAGAGGTTTTGTGTCCTTTTTAGCAGCAGTAAAAGCGGTGAGCAGAATGTGACGAATAAAATTGATTGTTTTTGTAAACAAAACTATTTGTAGAACAGGGTAGTGCGATTCCTATTATATAATATGACGTTTACGGTTTTTTAATGATGGGTGCCAATTCTACTATAGATAGTTTGTGGCGTGTTCAATTAAAATTAGTTTCTGCACGGACCAACCTATTATTGATTCTATATTTCTACATTTTTTAATTACGAATTTAATTTCACAGAATTTGTCAATCGACTAATAGCAGGTAGACATGACGACATCATTACACCAAAGAACGTGTTTCATTAATCGGTTCAGCGCTGTTCAACTTCACAATATTCGCGGGCCAAATAAATTATAATGAAAATATGAAAAGTTCAATACAATGTGATAACTGGAAATGGAGCTGTCCTGATAAATATTTTTTAAAATCGATTTCGATGTTTGTTGTTGAAATTAAGATTATTTCTTTTAATTTGCTGCCACGAATGGAATTCCAATATTTTAAATAATTTAAAACTTTTAGCCGGGAATATTCCATTAAATCAGATAAGCAGAATTTATCTATATTATAAGTACTCAAATCGATTTGTTCGCTGAATTTTAGAAAGGCTAGTGTGATTAAGCAATCGAACTCGAAATCAAATGCTTTTTAATTTGGCGTTTCGCAGAAAAAAATAACCGGGGATTCCATAGTCGAAGATAGTAAAAGTAGATTCGAAATTCTGCAAAGTAGATCACAAACTTTCATTGAACTCAAACTAACAGTTACTTCAAGATCCAGCTTACGAACCAATTGGTGAAACAATGGTGAAACTAACGCTACTCAGAATCTCAATGCCATTCTGGGGCATTTAATTGGAAACTCGAAAAACGTTTCGATTTTTTACGTTTCATAACACGTTCTTCTTCCTAAAATAGACGTTGAAAAGTTTCATTTTTAAAAGGGTGTATACATATTGTACAACCCTTAGGGAAATTACGGGCGGGAAGTGATTTTTCTACTTTATGTGGTAGATATATTGTGAGTATATGGCCCTCAAAATCTTCTAAACAATAAAACTATGCAGTTCAAGACAAAATTCGTAAATGACAAGGATTTATGTAGTAATTGTTTAAGGAGAGGCCACACAACCGGAAAATGTCAAAATAATCGTGCCGCTTATGCAATGGAAGGTATCACATATTGCTACATACACCCGCAATATTTTGGGTGGATTAGAACTTTTTTGACTCCTTTGAATTTTAAAAGGTACCAAGGTACTTTAGACACATTAAAGTATTTTCATTAAATATAGGCGAATGGAAGGAATTCCCAGCTATCGAAAAGCGTGTGAACGGCGAATTCTATAAAGTGCAATTGAGGAAATCCATTTTGACCTTAAATTTAAATTAATATGGAAACAATTAAGATTACAACATGGTAATTGAACACGAGATATAACGCATTTGATTTATTAATCTTCGCCTGAGATTTGGAAGCGAAAGGACTACCACGATCGTTCGATCTGCTGCTTACAATATAAAAGCGTTTGATATCTGAATTTCAGAAATGGTGAATTGCGCCTTATAAGCCCATATTGAAGGAAATCCATTTTGGTATGAATTAATCTAATGGGAAAAATTGCGTGAAGAAAATCATGCTTCCCAAAATAATATCTTGATAAACGATACAACAGAAACACAAAATAAATTTTTTGAAGAACTAAGAGATCTGTACGTCGATCAATTAAGAGAAAATCTAGAAATTGGATGTATGAGGAAATTCCAGAAACCAATGATAAAATATATAACGGGATAAGCATGTTAAATGAGGATTAAATTAATAATCCATCGAACAAATGACATTAATCGGAACTTAAATTTATTTAATACAAACGGTGTTATCTCGAAACAAAATCAAATCAAAATGGAGAATACAGCCAGTGGGAAAACCTAAATTGCAAGCAATTGTTTAACCGCAGCAACCGTTATTCCGAGGTACAGCAACCAGCACTTAAAAAGTAAATTTGTTCGAAGGTAAACCACCCGAGTTGAACGATTTTTCCAGCTTTCCCCTAGATCAAGACCTTATAGCGATACAACGAAAACCTGCTAAAACTGTGACAAAACAAATTAACGTGTCAACAAGTGTCGACAGCACGAACCAAAAACACAAACCTTTTCAACAGTGATCCGTGTTTATCTATCGATATCGACCACATCTTTGTCAACATCGCCGATGTTAGAAACAATAACAACCAATATCGACCCGTTCAAAATTTCAAAACTTTCCGACGATTATCGCCATCGAGATAGCACTTCGGTTAATTCTATGCGTTAAACGAAATAAGCAGTACTTCAAAGTGAAACGGTTGAACAAAAATAAAACCGTTTTGAGAAAGTCAAAAACTCTAGTGATAATATCGCAAAGGGTCAATTAAATTCCCGTGATAAAGAAAATAAAGAATATTTAGACTGTTCGAAAGGATTTAGAAACTTTTTGGTTTTGCGGCAGTTGTAAACCTTAACTCAAGAATTCGTCCTCTTACAATTATTCGAATATTTTTTTAAGAAAAATGCAAAATTATTTGGAAAATTAGGTGTATTGGGTCCATCTCGCAATCGTCAGGTAGCAATTTTAATATTAAGAAATGAGTTAAATGTTATTTAGTTTATTTCAACCTTTCAATTGTCGCATTAAACCTTTATTAAGACAGGAGTGGGGTGATTCGAAGCCGAAGGATGGGTAAAACACAACAAAATCTTAAACACAAGGATTTCTTTTTTATACAAACTTAAAACACATTTTTTCATGTATAAAGTACTTTCGGACCTGAAAAAGTACTCCTAAGTGCATGAAAGAAGTACTATCCGAAATACCCCCTCCTATTAGGTTCCAATAAAGTATCAACATATCTTTTTCTGAATGAATCCTTGACGGAAGCAACAACAACAGTCAAACGACTAATGCGCAAGCTTTGCATCAATTCGTTACATCCCCAACTACGGGACCACCGCCGATGATTTCATAAAATCTGTTAGGTGAGCTTTGCAATATCGAGCGCTATGGCATTCTGACTTTTAATCTTTAATCGTGACCAAAATCAAGCTTCCTCAACACTGTACTGTGTAGCATCCAACTCAAATGCAACACCATACTCATGTGTAGACAAACACTAAATTTTATTACCATGTCATGTAATCAATAACATTACAACCATGTAACAAATTACATATAAGGCAGATCCATAATTTTTTATAACAACTAATACATGCATACTTCCAGGAGCAGACGTCTTTTTAACAATTTTGAATCCAGAGAGCCGTACAATTGAGAAGTTACCATCCGATAAACAGACAACAATAAGAAATCCAGATGGACTATTTATTATCAGATTATCCTTTAAAAAAGCTACCGGATCTAATAAATTCTCAATAACTCCTTAAGATATGGGCTTTGAAGAAAGGCAAAAATGACGCTGACATTGTAACATACTACCTAGTAAAACGTTCTATTTGTTCAAAATTCGTAAAATCATGGTCTACATTTTGAGATTTGAACGGAAGACCAACAAGAAGCATTAGGCTTTCCAATGTGTTATTATATAATTTAGGGTTGGGCTCTGAAGACAAATTTTCAAAATTTCCAAAATGATCGAATATGTGGAAAACTGTAGTTCTACACTTACTAAATAAATTCAATCTGAGAGATTGGCTCGTCACTATCAAAAAACCCACCAACCGAACCTTTCACTCAAATCCAACTTAATTACAATCATACCCTAACGCGACCTCAACTCAACCCGACCAACTCATCCAACCCAACTCTAATCTTACCTCCACCGCAACCTCCGACTGAACTTCAAATTCATCCCCAACTGAACTCCATCGGCCAACCACGACTCAAACTACTCAGAAAAAATTCATGCATCCATGAACTGAACTGAAACTAACGTTCAACTCAACCCACAACTCCCTCCAAATAACTAAATAGAATTTCAACTTGACTCCCCACTAACCTCGCCGGTCCGAAAACTGCAATTGTTTATGAACTCAACCCAATCCTAACTTTACTTCTAACTCGACACAAAACTCAACATCAACTTAACGCAACATCAATCAGACGTAACGCCAAGCTCAATCCTCAAATCAACGCGTCTCAAAAAACTACATTCGTACATAAACTCAACTTTAAATAACTCAAGCTAACTACCAACTCAATCCTAATTCAACTCCAGCTCAATCTCAACTCAGCCCTAGTTCCACCTAAACTCAACCTTAGCTCGACCTGCAATCCAGCCAGTCATCCAGATGTCCCGAGATTCAGACGTCCTGCGCGTTGTTTTTTTGGACTCGGGGACTTTGAAGACGTCGAGAAATGTGATATTGGACCAAGAAAATTGTTGCTAACGGAAACGAAAAATTTGTTTCTGTACGATATTTCATACGCAAAACGGTTTTGTTTAATTTACGTAAAATGCCCGCTATTCAATATTTTTTGTCGACATTGGTTCTAAGCCATTAAGATTATTCCAAACTAGCTCAATAATTTACAAACTTAACGGAAAAAGTTAATCTAGTTACTTGTTGGCCGAGCTAATATAGACGCAATTATTGAATCAATGGTGACAAGCAAAAAAACTTCGTTTTTCAATAACGGTTTTAATATATGTTACGTTTTTTTGGGCAATGTATCTTTTACAATTTTCGCTTGTGTTAAATTTCTTTAGAACGATAAAATGTTTGTTGGCACCATATTGCTGGTTGTTTTATAAAAAAGATCACGGTTTTGCTTTATTTTTTTTGATCGCGCATATGGAAGGTGGCTGCTTTTTAATTTTGACAGTTTTGCTATTAAGTCTGGCGTCAACCCTGGCACAAATATGTTTAAATCTAATTCTTCAAGTTCGACTAACTTGGTAACATTCCATTCTGGATCACGTTGTATCTCTTCCGGATTGATTTCCGTAAATTCCGTAAATAATAAATCAAGTAACACCATTTTTATACAGTACTTTAATTCGATTTTGCTTATAATGTCGACTGTTAGGCTGGTTATATTTTTTGGTTTTAGTAGAAATAACTCGATTAGTTGATCATTGGTTGGTTTATATGTTCAGTTTAAACTTAACTTCAACTTCTGTTTGTTCATTAAAATGTGAATAATTTATTTGTCACCTTCAATTTAATTAAACATCCTAAATGCTTTAAATTTAAATAAAGCCACCCTTTTGTGGTCTCCTGGCCACTCCACCATTAGAGGAAATGAGGCAGCAGACCGATGTGCAAAAATGGCAGCAAGCCGAGATTTCCAGGGTCCCAGTCCTAGTATTGCTTTTTCCAAAACCCATTTGGAAGATGGTATAAGGGACTGGCAGCAGAACTATAGGAAATTAGTCTGGGAGTCCTCCAGTGGGATGAGACCGGCCAAGAAATTATTCAGTTATAATATTATGCGTCTGAGAGAGGCACCGAGGATGGACCGCCAATCCCTAAGATCCCTTACCTGGTTTTTAACAGGGCACGGCCCTTTTAACAGCCATCTACATAAAATGGGAAGCTCCCTTACGGATCAGTGCAGATTCTGCGACTGCGGTAAGGAGATATCGGAACACTTACTATTCACATGCGATGCTATCATCCTAAAACGATTAAAGTTCCTCAATGCGTATATAATTCAGTGGCCTAACGCCGACCCACTGGATATGCATCAGGTAGTGGCGTTTATCAAGGATATAGATCTACAGTTCACGTAGGAATCTCTAGGGATGCACAATAGGCCTCAATGGTTGCAGTGCTCTGGGCTGCATACACCCACCCTTTAAAAAAAAAAAAAAAAACTTTAAATTACTAGCGGTTACACTACTCAAGTAAATTACCGTCAAGTCGTTCATATATTTGGAAATATCTGCCATTTGCTGATGGCACCCGTTCAGTATTAATCTATCTAGCTTTTTATATGTTTTACAAAGCTCCGTAAACTTTACATTATAGTATGTATTTATTATTAATCTCATACAAATTCAATTTGGTTGAGTGCTCAAAAAATGTACTATTCTGATACCAATCGATCGTGTGAACGACTAAACTCTCTAGACATTCACACAGCATGAAACTAAAATTTGGGTTGCCAAATTTTTTAAATTTGTACTGTAATTTAGTATAATTTCGGCACTTTTGAAATCTTTCTCAAACGAACTTATTTCCAACTCCTCAACTTGGCCCAAATTTCGCATAATTCTAGTCGTTTGATTTCTAATTCGTCTGTGTTTACAAAAAAAGCCGCAACACTTTCAAAATAGGTAAGTAGTTAAACATTTCAAAAAGTTGGGTAATTCGTAGGCGGTTACAAGAAGTTATTTGTAATTCGGTTATTTTGGGCGCATGACGCTTAATACCATGATTTACAAGTTTGTGATGCTTTTTTCAAATCGTATGTTTCTAGGTGAGATAATATATTGGCTAAAACCTGTAAAATTTGATTTGTTTTGAAATTTTATGATATTTTACATATCGCCATTGCTGTTTTAATGTTGCACTTACGTGTGCGGTAAATTACTAAACTCGCAATCATAAATCATCATTTTTACCTTCAGTTCTAACCAAAACCACACCTTATCCAAAATCCTTCAAACTACAAGGATAATTTACTGTAAACTGAGTGACACAACACTGACACTCCTCTGGCCACAATAATTTTTTTATTTAGTCTTACACTGAAAAAAAAGATTGCTTCATTTGAGCATTATAGGTACATATTCGAGAAAAAAAGTTGCTGTAATATGCGCTAAGAATAGTTACTCTCAAATTATTCTAAATTTGAGAATATAGCCAAAAAAAGTTGTTAATTTTTTAGATTCTGATATTAAGAACATAAGTTATGATTTAAGTAAATCCAGTTTCTTAATTCCTCGTTCAAATTCTAAATTTCTGTAATTTATTCTTAATTTGATTTATGTATTGTCTAAAAAATTGTTAACCATTTTTAAATTTAGACTCACTTTGAGAATTTTTAATATATTTCAAGAATAAATTTTCCAAAAATGTTCTAAATACAAGAATATGTGTGATAAAACTATAAAGGTTTTTGCTATTTAATCTCAAGTCAAGTATAGTTGTATTCATAGTAAGCACATATTCATCAACAATATTCTGGTTTCATCACATAATTTCTTGATACTGTTATATTTAATATTCAACGAAGTATAGTTATACTCAGGTCGATACAAAATATTCATAAAATCAGAACAAAATTAAGTATGTAACGTTTATTTTGAGAAAATAACACGATAGAAAAATGTTTATGTATGCTTGATTGATACATTTCCTAGTCTTCTATTAAGGATGAAGAGCTTCATTTGAGAAAAGCAACAACGATTTTTATGGCCATTTGAGCATACTCTTCTTGATTCTTACATTTACCCAGCTTTGCATTAAGAAGAAAAGGGATGAATATAGTATTTGGTAATTCTCATTGCGAGACTAACGTGTAATAATCTCCATAGTATTTTCCAAAACTAATGCTCTTAAAACAAGTATATATACATATGTACATACTCCTAAATGAAATACATAATTAATTTATATTAATTTGTTTTTATTTATTTTTATTATACATACATATGTAGGTATATTAATTAAAATTCGTAATTTAAACAAAATTATTATTTTATATTATAAATGATTAATATAGAACTTTTAACATATGTATTTACTTATAGCTAACGTTTTTTAATTATTATTAATTTTTATTTATTGTTATATAAAAAATGAAATTCGCAAGTATAGGTACATAATTAACCAAATATACATTTTTAATTATATTTAAATTAACAAAAACGTTTACATAATTATTTATTAAATTTTGTTTCAATAAAATTATATTTCATACGTTTAATTAACTCATAACTATCATTAGTTTTATTTATTGTGATACAAAATTAACTTATATTAATTAATTCTAATTAAATTCAATTTTCTAAAAAATAAAAATACATATTACAATAAAGGAAATTTTGCATATAATTTGCCATGTTGCGTTCGTCGCACTGTTGTTAATCTTAATCTAACGTTACTTAAATCAAAAAATTCGTATTTCAATAATGGTTTTCCAATAAAATAAATTTTGAAATGATTATCAAATTTAATTGTATGAATATGTTGTCCAATTACAATTAATATGTTTTTTTCGACCAAAATATTTATTATTTTAAATAATTTTTTTTCAAACATAATGTCGTTTTCAACAAAAAAGTATTGATTAATTTTAAATTCTGTATTTCTATATGATATATGAAGAACTGACTGCATGTTTTGGTATTTTTCAATTTGATCAGGTTTCCAATAAATGTTGAGGTCATTAATCTTACTGTCATTTTGAAATTTAATAATGTTATAACTATTTCTATTATTTTTGTTAATTAAAATTGAATATGTAAATTTAATGTTACATTTTTTAGCAATGGAGAGTGGTAAGTTAACTCTAGAAAAATTTATATTAGTGTAATGCTTTATTTCACGATGTTTTGATTCAAAGCGCATGCACCAAAACAACCTTAATGGTCCTGCCATTTCAATTATTGTTGGATAATGAATTAACATGTGGTGTTTGGGTTTCAATTTTTCATCGAAAATATCAATATATAGTTTATTGTGTAATGCAATAATTTTTTTTAATTTGTCTATGTGAGTTTGTTTATAGAAATGTAGGAGCATCAATTCCACCATATCATGCAATACGCAAATATATTTCCACTTTTGGTCATCCCGAGGTATTAGATTGCCAAGCCAACATGTAATGTAGTTTAACAAATTTACTGATTGCCTTGCGGACAATTTCAATTTATTTTTTTTTAAATTAATTTCTTTTAAAATTGGTACTCGATTTGAATCGTCACTTCCATAATTAAAATATTGAATGGAAGAATTAAGAATGTTGATAGTGAAAAAACCTTTTTCAAAAATAAAATAGTTTAATGCAGGTAAAATACCGTATAATATAACACCCTCAAACACGTCATGCATAACATCAACACACTTATTATCAGTGACGTGAAAATTGGAAATATGATTTAAAATTGAATCCTCCTTAATTCCAGTTTCCGTGTATTTATCTTGCTGTAGATCATCATTGTAGTTGAACCGATTTCTTAACTGGACCTGTTCTTCATTATGAAATTGATTTAAATCGTCTTTGTTTATTTTACATAATCTACAAAAGTATTTATGACTAAAAGATCTCGCAAACCCCAAAATTGAATTAAGGCCTAAATTGTCGCCTACCACTAAGCCTAATACAAAATAAACTGTGACTTCTTCCCCATCCATATCAATTTTAATTCCTACTGTTTCGAGTTTCTTTAATATTTCAACCAGTGCGTACAAACATTTTGTATTGCCATGTTGTTTAAGGACTTTCGATTTTAAAAACATGCTTACAAAAATATTTTCGAGTGAAGAATTATAAAATGGAATTGAAGGAAAACTGTAATAGAACGCGGCAATGGATTGATTCCCAGCAGAACTACCTAAAGCATCACCAGGTTCAAAATCGTCGTAATACAGAAAATATGGTATTACAGTTTTATTTTCAAATTCTAATATCTTTTTTCGCCATAGTTTTCCCTGAACAAAGTTTGAAATATCATCTAAATTGCTGTTTAAAAGCTCTTGGTTTGCTAAAGTCGATTTCAACATATGGGGAATTTCAAAAAATTTTTTGATTTGAAATTCTATGGGCATTAGAACTCCGATATCTAATTGATTCTTAAAACATGGTTCACCCTTGTTAATTGCTTCTTTAATCCTAGAGTTGACTATAAATTTAGACACCGGAGAATACATTTCAACATCCGTTAAAGTTTTTAATAACATATATTCAGATTTAATATTTTGAAATGGGTCAGCACAAAAATTTAAAAATGTTTCAATCGATTCTCTTTCAGTTGAAACTGCAGGTAAAATATTTTTTTTAATTTCAGAGATTACTGTGTTTAATATAATTTGAGTAAAATCTAAGATTAAGTTTTCAATAGCGGTATTGGTTAAATGACTGCAACCAGATTGCTTACAATAGAATTCGAGAGCTTTCAAAGATATCAGTTGCTTCGCTGTTTTAAAAATGTCCTCCGATTTAAAAATCTGGTTTACTGTATTGAATGATAGATTTAATTTTGGCATTAACAAGTTTTGTTCGATTGATTTGGAAGAATTCAAAATTGATACGGGTCTCATACGAGAAGAACTGTCGGTCACAATATTAGAATTTGTTTTTATACCAGAAATTGGGTGTGAATTTTTCAAATGTCTTTTATAAGAATTCATTTTCGAAAATGAATTCAGGCAGTTATCTTGAACACATTTAAAATTGTCTTCATTATTTAGCATATGATAATTTTTTAAATGAATGAATAATATGTCAACACCACAAAAACTTTTAGAGCATAAAAAGCATGAATACATTTTGTAAATGACAACAGATTAAAATTGAGTACCAAATGTAAAATTATTTGTATAAGTATTCAAAATAACTAAATAAATCCAAGATAAAATTGACTAATCAAATTAAATATTAATAACTAAAATAAGGAAGGTATGGAATAAAGTTAAGTTTGTTGGCTGCACGATGATGCGGCACTCTCGGCAAAATATAAGCGTTGTTAAATCTGTAAAAGTTTAGAAATATTTTAGAGTCAATATAATTTTATTTGTAAAAAATAATCTTCATACCTTCGTTGACTCCAATGGGTGGTATTGCACAGCAATAGAGTTAAAGTTGACTTATAAAGTATGGAATAAAGTTAAGTTTGTTGGCTACACGATGATGCGGCACTCTCGGCAAAACATAAGCGTTGTTAAATCTGTAAAAGTTTAGAAATATTTTAGAGTCAATATAATTTTATTTGTAAAAAATAATCTTCATACCTTCGTTGACTCCAATGGGTGGTATTGCACAGCAATAAAGTTAAAGTTGACTTATAAAGTATGGAATAAAGTTAAGTTTGTTGGCTACACGATGATGCGGCACTCTCGGCAAAATATAAGCGTTGTTAAATCTGTAAAAGTTTAGAAATATTTTAGAGTCAATATAATTTTATTTGTAAAAAATAATCTTCATACCTTCGTTGACTCCAATGGGTGGTATTGCACAGCAATAAAGTTAAAGTTGACTTATAAAGTATGGAATAAAGTTAAGTTTGTTGGCTACACGATGATGCGGCACTCTCGGCAAAATATAAGCGTTGTTAAATCTGTAAAAGTTTAGAAATATTTTAGAGTCAATATAATTTTATTTGTAAAAAATAATCTTCATACCTTCGTTGACTCCAATGGGTGGTATTGCACAGCAATAAAGTTAAAGTTGACTTATAAAGTATGGAATAAAGTTAAGTTTGTTGGCTACACGATGATGCGGCACTCTCGGCAAAATATAAGCGTTGTTAAATCTGTAAAAGTTTAGAAATATTTTAGAGTCAATATAATTTTATTTGTAAAAAATAATCTTCATACCTTCGTTGACTCCAATGGGTGGTATTGCACAGCAATAAAGTTAAAGTTGACTTATAAAGTATGGAATAAAGTTAAGTTTGTTGGCTACACGATGATGCGGCACTCTCGGCAAAACATAAGCGTTGTTAAATCTGTAAAAGTTTAGAAATATTTTAGAGTCAATATAATTTTATTTGTAAAAAATAATCTTCATACCTTCGTTGACTCCAATGGGTGGTATTGCACAGCAATAGAGTTAAAGTTGACTTATAAAGTATGGAATAAAGTTAAGTTTGTTGGCTGCACGATGATGCGGCACTCTCGGCAAAATATAAGCGTTGTTAAATCTGTAAAAGTTTAGAAATATTTTAGAGTCAATATAATTTTATTTGTAAAAAATAATCTTCATACCTTCGTTGACTCCAATGGGTGGTATTGCACAGCAATAGAGTTAAAGTTGACTTATAAAGTATGGAATAAAGTTAAGTTTGTTGGCTACACGATGATGCGGCACTCTCGGCAAAACATAAGCGTTGTTAAATCTGTAAAAGTTTAGAAATATTTTAGAGTCAATATAATTTTATTTGTAAAAAATAATCTTCATACCTTCGTTGACTCCAATGGGTGGTATTGCACAGCAATAAAGTTAAAGTTGACTTATAAAGTATGGAATAAAGTTAAGTTTGTTGGCTACACGATGATGCGGCACTCTCGGCAAAATATAAGCGTTGTTAAATCTGTAAAAGTTTAGAAATATTTTAGAGTCAATATAATTTTATTTGTAAAAAATAATCTTCATACCTTCGTTGACTCCAATGGGTGGTATTGCACAGCAATAAAGTTAAAGTTGACTTATAAAGTATGGAATAAAGTTAAGTTTGTTGGCTACACGATGATGCGGCACTCTCGGCAAAATATAAGCGTTGTTAAATCTGTAAAAGTTTAGAAATATTTTAGAGTCAATATAATTTTATTTGTAAAAAATAATCTTCATACCTTCGTTGACTCCAATGGGTGGTATTGCACAGCAATAAAGTTAAAGTTGACTTATAAAGTATGGAATAAAGTTAAGTTTGTTGGCTACACGATGATGCGGCACTCTCGGCAAAATATAAGCGTTGTTAAATCTGTAAAAGTTTAGAAATATTTTAGAGTCAATATAATTTTATTTGTAAAAAATAATCTTCATACCTTCGTTGACTCCAATGGGTGGTATTGCACAGCAATAAAGTTAAAGTTGACTTATAAAGTATGGAATAAAGTTAAGTTTGTTGGCTACACGATGATGCGGCACTCTCGGCAAAACATAAGCGTTGTTAAATCTGTAAAAGTTTAGAAATATTTTAGAGTCAATATAATTTTATTTGTAAAAAATAATCTTCATACCTTCGTTGACTCCAATGGGTGGTATTGCACAGCAATAAAGTTAAAGTTGACTTATAAAGTATGGAATAAAGTTAAGTTTGTTGGCTACACGATGATGCGGCACTCTCGGCAAAATATAAGCGTTGTTAAATCTGTAAAAGTTTAGAAATATTTTAGAGTCAATATAATTTTATTTGTAAAAAATAATCTTCATACCTTCGTTGACTCCAATGGGTGGTATTGCACAGCAATAAAGTTAAAGTTGACTTATAAAGTATGGAATAAAGTTAAGTTTGTTGGCTACACGATGATGCGGCACTCTCGGCAAAATATAAGCGTTGTTAAATCTGTAAAAGTTTAGAAATATTTTAGAGTCAATATAATTTTATTTGTAAAAAATAATCTTCATATCTTCGTTGACTCCAATGGGTATTACACACCATAAAAATATTTTTACATACATTTTTATTTTTTTATTTCTGGTATTTAAAGTCCGATAGCATTATTATTAATTTGGAGTCCACTATATCGTGTTTTGTGCTTATTTCGTAGAAGTGCTGTTGTATAAAAGTCCATACTTTGGTTGACTCTATTGGGTATTTTAAATCAAAAACAAAAAAGAGTTTAAAGCAACAATCGACTGCTGCTAATAGAGAGCTAAATTTGTAAATAATATTATCAAAGACCGATACAAATTCCTTTTCATCTGTACCAACAATCATCACCAATGGCTGAAGATTTTGTCCGTATTCGGCATATCGAGTCCTGATTTCGTGTAGTTTGGTTTCGATCAAATCATGGCTAGCGATTTCCAAAATAAATGATCCAATCGAATTTTCGATTGATGGTTTCCATATGCACTTCTTCTGCCCCGGTTTTGAGGCTCTTGATGTTGGTGGTAGTGCGTAGTGGAGTAATTTGAAATATTTGAAGTTTTTTGAATCTGTAGAATTTTGGAATAAGTTTTAATATCTATATTATTTATAAAATTTTTTTTTTTTTTACCAGTGTTGGTAATGAATTTTATTTTTGAAAGATCCTTTTTCGCATTCTTGTCGTTGATGTGTTGCATTAGAACTTGATCGGCTAGTTCTATAAAACTTGGCCATTTTGTTATTAAATTAAAATTTTTATTTTTATGCAGATTTTCGAAATCTATATCCACCTTAGAGAGTAATTTGTAAATTTTAAAACTGAATTTAGATATACATTATATGACTTACCAGTCTAGATCCATTGGCTGAAGTGAAAAGAGGCCATTCGATTAAAAAATTCGATATCTTTTCCTGCGGCGACTCAATGCAGCACAGCTCATTTCTCCTTCCTTGAAATGTGGTTTGCCATTTAAGTTCAAGGGCTTCCCATGGCTCATGGAAACATTTTAGCCAAGTTTTATTAACTTCAAAATTTTCGTCTACTACACACACTGCTATTTTATCAGAACTACAACTGTCGTCTAAAAATATAAAATATTCAAGTTGGGGTCGATTTAATAAAATTTTTATTAAGTAATTTATTTTTACCTGATGATTTTGAACTAGATCGACGTTTCCGACCGGAAAATATTCCCTTACTTCGTAATCTGCTGGAGCAGTTCCTATATTTATTATATAGATAGCCGGTTGCACATCTTTGCTGCTCACTCGATGGTTTGAAATAGAATTCCTATATAAAATTTAGAATCATTACATACAAGATATTATATTAATAAATACTGAGTGTCGGTCGATGCATGTATAGAATTTTAATCCCTTAAGTTTCGCTACAGAATTATTACCAAATAATCACTGTATAGACATGCATCGACACAGCAGCAAAAATCCCATTTTTAGGATATCTGAAAATATAAATTGTTAAACTTACACCTTTCTCTGATGTAAATGTGTTCGTAATTTCTTTTGTAATAGTTCGAAAATCGGCCATCTCCATACATAAGTCTTTCGACATAAATTCATGTATTATAGATTTTACTAGATACTGCCGCGCTTCTTGAGTCAGTTGTGGTGGTTCTTGACTTTTATAAATACTCATTATTTTTTTGCCTTGCGGCGATTGCATGAATCTTGAAAACACCTATATAATATGTTTACATATAGAAATGGTTTTCATGGGATTTATATAATTTGAGTAGATAATAATAGCAAACAACAAAAATTCTTTAAAACATTAAAAACAAAAGAATTTTTTTTATCATTAATCCGATAGTATTAATGACCGCTTGCTACTTTTATTTCCGGACTCAAAAATGTACAAAATTTTGGCGCTTTCCTGTTGCTGCACTTTTGTATGTGAAATTACAACCAAAATTAGTAACTAAACGCTTTCAGAATATCTCTAACTCTGGGCAAAATAAAAAATCAATTTGATCGTTTGAGTTTTCAAATTTACATAATACACACATTAAATATTGTGTTACCGTTTTCACCATGAGAATAATTAAATCAAACTATAACAATTCGTGGGTTATCTAAACCACGAAAATCAAATTATTTGTTATCTATTTAGAGTCTCACATTATTAAATATATGTACATATAATTTATACATTACGAACACTTACAAATGATTCGCTACTACTCGATTCGCCTGTTGTCGAGGGGATGCCAGTTTCTTGCACCCAATTTGCAATATCTTTACTTGTTTGTGAGGAGTTACTATCCGTTAAATGTTCATCCAATCTTTTATAGTTCTGTGTTATAATAAATTAACATTATTACCACGAATATTATAAAATGCAAATACAAAAATCAACAACTAAACATACATTAATCACACGCCATTCATTTAATTTGCCTTCAAATATTATTCGCTGGCCAAATTGTTCGTCTCGATGAAATATTTTATCCAAATGATATAGTTGTAGAAACGGAAAAGATTCTACGGTTATGTTAAAATCTATATTTGCAAAAATATTTATTAATCATGTATGTATGTATGTTAAATTATCAAAAAAATAAAATAAAACCAGGGGTGGTATGTTGTAATATCGAAATGTTCGATACTTTATCGTAGTTACATCATATTGTGCTACTCTATCACGACATATTTTCATCACTGAATATTTTATTTGTGATCAGCGTTGCCATATTTATTTTATTAAAAACCGAATAAAAATCTGATTTTGATGCAAAAAAACTGAATACACTGAGTTCGAAAAAAAAAATTTGATTCAAAAATAAAATAAAAAAAAAAATTTCAAATTTTATCATTTCATTTTAAACATAACAAAAAATAAAAAATTCTAGCATTTTCAAATCCGTAATCACAAATAAAATTGCATACAAGCCCAACAAAACAACAGAAATAGTAAACATTTTGTATAGTCAGAACAGACTGACAAAAATCTGAAAAAACTGACAAAAATCTGAATATTCTTTAAAAAACTGAAAATCTTTTGTCCTATTAGAAAAACTCAGATTTTCAGATAAATCTGACAATCGGGAAGCCGATGGAGAAAAAGAGTGATGAATAACCGAAATAGTGTAGAATCTTATGAGAATAGAGAGACATAAACTTTGATAAAGTATCGAACATTTCGATGTTACAACATCTCTCCCCTGGATAAATATAAAGCAGGCTATTTGTTTGGGAAAAACAGGATTTTGAAAAACAGTATTACGAAAAACAGGGTTTTCGAAAACCAAAAAATAAATATTAATAAATTCAATAATATAAAAAAAAATTCAATAATGTGAAATACAAACTTTTTAGCAACGGCAATAACTGAGGTAATTCCCAAACTTCCAATAAACTTAGTAATGGATCAAATTCGGTTACCCTTGGTACGGCAGATGGAAATGGTTCACCAAATTCATTTTGGTCCAAAGACGAATCAAAATTTAAATCAAAATTTATTGCCATTGCTCTAAATGAAAATATTTCTAAAAATTGTAATCAAATAATTTATTTAAAACTGTTCTTTTATCTTTCACTAACTTTTCACAATGTTTATAAAACACAATGTTTACTTTTCCTAACTAACTTTTCCACAAAATTGTCAACACAAAATTGTCTATAAAAATCCAACAAAAATATTGAATTAATTATAAAAAAATGTACTTGTTCTTTTATCTTTTAATAACTTGTTCACAAAACTCAAACCACTCACTAAACCACTTTTCCACAAAATTGTCTTTCACAAAAATACCACAAAAATATTGTTAACTAATATTTAATTAATTATAAAAAAAAATATTTATTGTTACCACTTTAAAATTTTCGTAAATTATGTAGGTACGTCTGAACACAACGAATTTTCAACACCAACTGAGAAATCAATAGTAAATGAATATCAAGATCAACTTGTTGATGATGGTGAGAATTTATGTTTCTCTTAAGAAACTTATTCTCAAATCAACTCAACAAAAACCTTTGCAAATAATTGTTATATTCTCAATTTGAGCAAAGGTAACAATTATGTGAATAAATTTAGAATGTTATTCTCCAATTATTCTTTATATACAAGAATCGAGAATTATTTTTAATTAAAATATAGAATAATTATTCTCAATTTTTAAATCTAAATATTGTTAAAGTCAAAATATTCAATGAAATATCAAGCCACCTTATACTTGAATAGAGTATAAGTATAGTCATTTTTTTTATTGAAATTACGATTAAACCCGATTAAGATCACGCTTCTTCCTTAATTTAAGTGCATTCTGGCCACAAATCAAGGAATCAAGAGTATAATTGTCGTTAAAGAACTTAACAACTTAAAACAAGGGCAAATATATCGTAAGATATAACATAAATTTCATGAATATCAAATGGTAGGATCAAATTTGGTTTATTAACAAAATCGTTTAGTGAACCGAATCTTGTATAATGAATTTGGAAAATGCGTAGTTGATGCTACATATAACTTACAAAGAAATTATGTATGAGATATCTTATTCTAGATTATTATGTCTAATTAGACATTACTTCTACTTGAAACATGAAACGACTTTTCTAAATAGTTGTTTAGTTCAACCGTAATTCGTACATGCCCCTGATCGTTTGGGATAGTGTAATGCGAAAGATGACAAGTCCCCTAATGGCATTCAATGGGGGATTAATATGTAAACAGACGACATATGCTCGACATGACACACAAACACTATGACATACAGCAAAAAGTACACAGGCTATCAGATCTAGCTAACGAAGTTGGTCTCAAGATAAATATCAGCAAAACCAAGACGATGAGGCTGAATAGAAACATATAACCACACCGATGAACCTCAATAATATACAAATGTAAATGAATTCGTATACCGTGGTTGCACAATAGCAAAAACAGGTGGGACAGAGGAAGGCATATAAGCAAACGCATAAATAATACAGTTACATGTTGGTTTATTGACAAAATTGTTTAGGGAAGACAATCTTGTATCATAAATTTTTAAAGTGCGTATACCTAGTTGATGCTTAGAAATTATTTATGAGACGATATTTTATTCTAAGATATTACTTCTAACTGAAACATGTTTCAGCGTTTTACGTCGTATTTTTTTAGTTTTGTATTCTCGCGTATTATATACATAATCTAAAGTAATACGATGTATAAAACTGTCGACAGGTATTATATTTATGGTTTCTGTTATGGTGTCCAAACTCATAATATTTAAAGCGAAATAACATTCACACGAAAAAATGTATGGGTATATAACATAAAACAATAAAATTGTTAATACATACATATATTTACTACAAAATCTAGTTACATTATGTATACACAGTTTTTGTTACATATACTTTTTATTTTTATCATCAGTTTTTTTTCATAATTTTTTCAAATTTAGATGCAATTTTGTATGTATTCATAATTGCAGATATGTATTGTATTGTATATTCGTACATAGTATTTTCGAAACAAAGGACAAATCGAAAGATAATAAGTGTATATAATATGTACATGTTTTCAATTGATTATATGCTATTATTACAGTTAGGAAGGAAATAATAACATGCGGTTTACTTATGTCGTTTCATTGTAATTATATATGTATATACATATTTCATTCATACCAAATGTAAAATAATATACATGAATGTTATTAGAAATTATCCGAAAAATTTTCGTTTTGTTCTAAATGTATGCTACAAAACTATAAAGATAACCGTTTTTAATAATTTAATGGTTTTTGTTGCAAAAATTTCTGTCCATCAAAAAAATAGTTACACCTAATTCTGTTTTTTACGTGATAAATAGGTTCCGTGAAAACTCGCGTATAAAAATATAGAATATTCATATAAAGAAGGGGATTGGTTCTACATTCATAAATTAAAGAAACAAAAACATATCATACAACTTATAATTTTTAATTAGTATCTGATGATTTATTCACCAGCTAAGGGTTTTTTCTCACTAAAATTGTTTTAAATGTTAAACCGTTCAATTTGAAGTCAAATTGAATCGCGTAAAAACATAATGCAATATTTTTTTGTAATCGCGGTTAATCAAATTAGAGTAAAAAAAGTTCGTGTTCAAGAGAATTTAAGTATGTTAATTTGAGATTAATAGTAATCAAAACAACACGAAATTAAGCTTATAATTTCGAGAAACTATGTTTGCTCAATTCGATTTTCTATTTTAGATTTTAGTTGAGTATAAATATTCCACAGTTTCATAAATATTTTGACGATACTATTTTGAGCATAAATGTGTCAAATCAGTCGTAATTATTTTTTAACTGAGTATACGAAACTTAATTGAAGTATTTTTAAATTTAGCGAAATTGAACGAAATATTCATAATTTATAAAATTGAATTTATACTAGAACTGATCTAATTCGTGTCAGTATATACAGATTATTCTCAGTTTAAGCAATTTGGTTTGATATTTTATTAATTTATCTATTTATTAGATTTGAGAATTGAATTTTCTTATTATTAGAATAGCATTTCTCTCAGTGTATGAATGCACTTTTATCAAGCAGTATATTCAAACTAAACTAAAATACGAAATTTAATGAAAAAGAGCGAGTTGAGTACAGCAGAATTTTATTTATGTCCGTATTGTACGCGAGAGGTTTCTTTTTATAAATACATGGTGTCAAATAAGTTGTTGTAAATTTTAAAATTTGTAAAACGGAAGCTCCTTCCAAATATTTCTTCCTTTTTGGAAGCTCCTTCCAAATATTTCTCAATCGTAACTGCTAGCAACTCTGCTAAACTCTCTAATATTTATCACTTTATAATCTGCTGAAGCAGTTTCCTCCATTGTTAATCTGAAACTGTTCCTTGTGTAAAAACAAACTACCGTACATATTTTTATATACAGGCAGCAAAAATTTATATCTAAAGTACATAATTAAAATCATTTCCTGACTGTAATATCCACGGATCCATTTTTTTTCTAAATCGATATATAAGCATTAACAATTTTCACTATCTTCGTTAGCTACTTCATCGACTCAAAGATTTAACAATTCTTTGACTGCGGTAATCCGGGGATAATCACTTTCAAAATATTTTGAGTTTTGTTTTGGTTCACTTCCTTATCCACTCTACCATTTTGCACGTTTGGAAGCCACAAGCTATAGATGATCCGAATAAAGTTTTAACCATTACAAAACCCGCTTTAGTCTTTTCGGCCAGCCCATTTAAGGTTAATGAGCCGAATTTTGAATTTTATTGATATTGGCAAATTAGAATCCTTTTTAGAAACTATCTTTCACTTAATATCTACGCGCTCACAAAATTATATTGTGACTCTTCCTACTTCTTAATTGCCATCAATGTAGGATGTGTTGAATATTATCCTGGAACTATTTAGAAAGAAACGGATTAATCCTTATAATCTGCTTCTTACCCTATCTGAAAAAAAGGTTATTCAATTGGATATGTCTACTATTCTAAATTTTAATCCAATTAAATTCCACGATTTTAGGCAGAAATAAAGTTCCTTCCTCTTTTCTTGTACATCTTTATCACAGCCACATCGGGTTTTCATTTGGTTCGTTTGCATCATCGTCAGACTCTCCAATATTTTCATTTTCATTTTGTCCTTAATTTTCTCGCTATTATTTGAGCTTTCCTCCTCTTCATCTTGCGAGAGTGGAGGGTCATCTGCAGTCAAATAAAATTATTTAACATAAAGTAAATATTTCGACATATTTTCACCACACTTACAGACTAAATTATTTGTGGTGTTTAATTTTGTCAGTTTTGCTGTCGGGCGTCAATCCTAATACAAATATGTTAACAAATAAATCTTGAAGATCAATCAAGCTGGTTATATTCCATTTTGGATCACCTTCGATCGTTTTCGAATTGACAGAGGTTAATTGTTCGAAGTTCAAATGGAGTACTATTAGCTTGTTTAAATGACGAAAAAGAGCAATCAGTACAAAGAATTGTTTTGGTGATACCGATGATATAATAAGAGCTTCGGGAAAACTAAGAAGGAGTAACCAAGTTATTCTGGGTTAAATAAGAAGCACAAATTCGACAAAAAAAACTTCTATCAGGTATAGTTTAGGCGAATCAGACCCATCAGGTATGACTGAATACGACAATCAAGTGGATTCTATTACCCTAATTATGTCAAAAACCAATACTGTTCCAACAACGGATTCAGATAACAATTTGCTGCCTGACAGTGATTCGCAAAAAAAAAAAAATGTATCAACAAGTCACTCTTTTACCTAATAATACAGTCTAGAAAACAGAACAGGTGCAATAAAGCAAATAGTTAAATGCCTGATTTGGATGAACTAGACCCAAATTATAGGAGTATCCCCCAAAAAGTTTATAGAATGTAAATAGACTTGAACAATCCATATTAGTTACCAAACTACACTAGAAACCAAACCACCAATCTTTTGCCATGAAACCTAGCTCGGGAGTCAAGTTGGGACGTTCCAAAATTAAAAGATTATTCAAACATAAAATATTCCCCTTCGGGGGAAAGAGAATGAGATTAATGAGATTTTTCATACAAACCAAAAAACACCCTTCTTATTACACTGATTTAGTACGTTAAGAACAAATTATGAACTACCTTCGCAGACCCAGATATTCGGCAGTTGCAAGAAAATCGATCATAACAGAATTTTCTGCTTTTGATGTGGAAAAAAAAAAGTTAAACAAGGAAACCCGAGTTCGAACGTGTAACGATTGGATTTTCCCAGACAACCCCTCTATTTTACTTATGGATAATGTTTTAAACTCGTTTCCCAAATTTGAATAAAACAGTCTGGGTATCTCTATAAGCCCTATATAAATGTCGAACAATCAGAACCTATAAAGCAACAATATTATCCAAACTCCCTCCCAATACAAGGTGAGATAGATAAAGTTATCACCGATATATATGTTAGAGAAAGATTTAATAGGTAACAAAGGTAACAAAGAAAGACGCTTATCCAATACCACACACAGAGAGTATTCTTGGCAGATTAAATGACATTAAATTTATAACAACCTTAAACCTAAAAGAAGCCTTCTGGCAAATACTTTTGTCAGAAGCGTCTATGGTAAACTTTACCGCTCTAAAATTATGCCGATATAATGCAGGAGCTTCTATGTATTATTTAATGGATAAAGTAATTCCTCATGAGTTAGGAGATATCATTTTTGTTTATCTTGACGACTTATTAATTCTTTGGCCTTCTTTCTCCGAGCATATTGCTTTTCTTCATATGGTAGCTGATAAATTAAAAAACGTTGGGATGACCATACATTTTCAAGAAAACTTGTCTATAGAAATTCAGCAATTCAACGGCAATTTATGATGAATAAAACATTATTGTGTCTTTTTCTCTTGCTGTTGCTGAGTTCGATTAAGGGGAGCTTGCGCTATAACGATCGATTATGCGATCCATTAACGCCGCACTGAACAAATCGCATACCTCTCATTACATTAAATCCCAACAGGTTGTAAAACAGAGCCGCTTTCCTTTGTCCCATTATTTGCTGTGTTCACGTACATTCCGCAGCATTGAACTTTCGGCAATATCAAAAGTTCAAAAAGACCCAGAAGGGGGTGAATTCCCCAAATCCGAAATAGAAGAAATTATTGGCTTTGGAAGCAATAATTAACATGATATTAAAGTTGAGCGAACAACAGACATAATTATTGATACAACTATGATGAACCTTTTAAATCTTGTTAACTTTTCTTTTTAATAACGAATTGATTTTAGGATATTTCCTTTTCTTCCCGACCGCCTTGTTTTGCCTGAAAAAGACTGTCTTGACATTATCATGTGATAATCTTAGCCGATCATTATTTTCGCTATCACAGGCTCTTCAGCCCAAGTTCTATAACCGGCTGAACAGTGTTAATAATATCGAATCAATAAGATTCTTTCGGCTTTTTATAGGCAACATTTTCGACTTATTAATCAGAAAAAATGAAGAGGCCAATCATTTATCAATATATCTACCAAAAAAAGTAGAAATATCAAAATCCCCCCGTACATTATCCCGAGGTCAATACAACGTGTATCGACTCCAAAAAATGAAAACTACCCTTGAGCTTTCTCTGTGGTAGTTTGGTTTCGTACTGACAAGCTCGCACAAACAAAAAGACCGGTCTACTCATCAGGTAGCTACGACTAAACTACAAAAATACAATTCTAACTTCATACATTACGCATGAGGCAAGAACGCATTGACTTAGCGAATTATATAATTCATCAAATCAAAAAACTCAAGGAATTAGGATATTTCTACTTTTTTTGGTAGATATATTTATAAATGATTGGCCTCTTCATTTTTTCTGATTAACAAGTCGAAAATGTTGCCTATAAAAAACCGAAAGAATCTTATTGATTTAATACAGACAAACTTTCTCTTTCAATAATATCGAAGATAAGAAATTCACACATTAAAAGTATTCTTGACAAATCAGTCATCAGAGACAAAGTCCTCGGTATTTGGTGTAGTCACATCGCTTTGACAATATTCGGTTTGTAATGTAATTAAATTAATATATCCACAAGATGAAATATTAAACAACAACAAAACAAAAATGAAAACACGCAACCATGCAACTTGTGAAGCAACACATTTGGACAGCTACCGAAAAAGATCACCTGTTTAATCATCCGAACAATATTTCTTGAGATATTCTCAAGTCTCTTCACCGTTACTTTATTCAATACAACCTTTGAACTCATGCTAAAAGGATGCTGAAAGATAAATTGTAAGCAAGTCATTAAAGCAAAACTTCACCGTACGAGCAGAGGTGCAATTCGTTAATTTAACATATCAAAGCGAATTTGAATGAAATCCAATTAAAATCGTAACACGTTAATGATTGAATGAGCGAATCTGATTATCATAATTTATTTTTAAATTCATTTTTTTTTATCTTTATCTATTTGTCAACTATTTATGGTGACATAGCGTACTCTATTATTGGTAGTAGACATATAATCTAGCTTTAGTCATTACGAAGTCAAAAATATCACAAAAATGGTTAAATTCCCAACTAAAAAATTAACTGACTCATGTATAGGGCTTTCATTTCTAGCATTCAAAATATAACCTGTAAACAAAGCTGCAGCAAAACATCGTTTGAGGAAAAACTGAAGTATTTAAAGACTTCGCGAATAATAATTTTAAAGGATAACAAAGTTGAAATTTAAATAAATATAATACGACATACCGTTCAGACCACAACCATTTTTAAAGATCTCCAATTCATTTATAATTTCGTCATATTGAATCGGAGCATTGCCTCCGATCTAGAAGTATTTAGGTTGGCGTTAAATTTAGAACAGTCTTTGACCTGTACCTTGAAAATATCTTCTATATACTCAACAATTTCGACGGAATCTAAACTTTTGTTTGTCCGCTGCAAAGCTTATTATTAGTGCCTGACTAGCAATAAGTTTATTAACTGCAATTAAAACACATTCTCTTAATGATTTTAAGCTGTTAATAGAACAACGGTCGCAATATTCTATACCTAAATTTAAGTTTTACGTGCTATTTATTGGTAAACGCTTGTAGATACATTGAGGTTGAGGTAGTGCTAGTTAATCCAGTTAAGTTGAAGAAAATGTTATAGCTAAGATGATCGATCATTAAGATTAGTTCAAATGGTTCTGTCCTTTGGCCGTTGGAACTCGAAATTGAACTTTACGTTGACCAAAGCTTCTATATTGCTCATCAGTAGTCGAAGGTACTGTTCTGATTGCTAGGTTAATTGATTACAATGTAAGGCCAAGCCTAAGCTAGACTCCCGGTAATCCTGGGTTCCCATAGAGAATATACACGTCAAAAAAACGAAAGTATGACCCGGTCTCAAACACCTAATTCTTCAGGTTCCCAACCGGTGTGAAGTATTTCACACAAAGTGTAGCTACACAAATTAACGAAAAGTGTAAGTGTACTGAAAAAGTGTAGGCCTACATAAAAAGTGTAAATAAGAAGTAGAACCAGGTATGGGGCGATATTACCATAAAGTGGGCAGGTCAAGCTATCCGAAACAATTTTTCTTATTAAAATAAAAAGGGTTGGGTATGTTGGACGCTATTTTGAAAATTGTGAAAATCAAATAAACGGTCGAAACCCGATGCTACACTATGACCATTTACAAAAATCTCAGACATGTTAGCAGGTGTGGGCTTATATTTCCATAAAGTGGACAGGCCAAGCTATCCGAAACAATTTTTCTTATTAAAATAAAAAAGGGTTGGGTATGTTCGACGATATTTTGAAAATTTGAAAATCAAATAAACTGTCGAAACCCGATGCTACACTATGACCATTTACAAAAATCTCAGAGATGTTACCAAGTGTGGGCTTATATTTCCATAAACTGGGCAAGTCAAGCTATCCGAAACCATTATTCTTATTAAAATAAAAAGGGTTGGGTATGTTCGACGCTATTTTGAAAATTTTGAAAATCAAATAAACTGTCCAAACCTGATGCTACACTGTGACCATTTATAAAAATCTCAGAGATGTTACCAAGTGTGGGCTTATATTTCCATAAAGTGGACAGGTCAAGCTATCCGAAACAATTTGTCTTATTAAAATAAAAATGGTTGGGTATGTTCGACGCTATTTTGAAAATTTTGAAAATCAAATAAACTGTCGAAACCCGATGCTACACTATGACCATTTACAAAAATCTCAGAGATGTTACCAGGTGTAGGCTTATATTTCCATAAAGTAGACAGGTCAAGCTACCCGAAACAATTTTTCTTATTAAAATAAAAAGGGTTGGGTATGTTCGGCGCTATTTTGAAAATTTTGAAAATCAAATAAACGGTCGAAACCCGATGCTACACTATGACCATTTACAAAAATCTCAGACATGTTAGCAGGTGTGGGCTTATATTTCCATGAAGTGGACAGGCCAAGCTATCCGAAACAATTTTTCTTATTAAAATAAAAAAGGTTGGGTATGTTCGACGATATTTTGAAAATTTGAAAATCAAATAAACTGTAGAAACCCGATGCTACACTATGACCATTTACAAAAATCTCAGAGATGTTACCAAGTGTGGGCTTATATTTCCATAAAGTGGACAGGTCAAGCTATCCGAAACAATTTGTCTTATTAAAATAAAAAGGGTTGGGTATGTTCGACGCTATTTTGAAAATTTTGAAAATCAAATAAACTGTCGAAACCCGATGCTACACTATGACCATTTACAAAAATCTCAGAGATGTTACCAGGTGTGGGCTTTTATTTCCATAAAGTGGACAGGTCAAGCTATCCGAAACAATTTTTCTTATTAAAATAAAAAGGGTTGGGTATGTTGGACGCTATTTTGAAAATTGTCAAAATCAAATAAACTGTCCAAACCCGATGCTACACTATGACCATTTACAAAAATCTTAGAGATGTTACCTGGTGTTTCATGTACTCTCCGAAACGTTTCGATCTCTAGCCTTTATACAGTCATTCATCCAGGAGTGCTCTTTAATAGGGATCTTAGTTTATTCACCATTCATATGGAGCACCTTAGCCAATAGATCCATTTCACTCACGACTGAAAACCCGTTTATATAGGCACCATTTTTCATATCCAAGAGACTCGAAACGTTTGGTTTGCTAGTAGTCAATTGGTTTCTTTGCTCCATCAGGTCGTATATGTAATAATTAATAACTTAAAACCCCCTTGTTCCATACGAAATTCGTTGATTTGTTAACTTTCAAAAATGTTTTATAAGACCTCTACAGCTTGTATCAAATTGGCACTGATTGATTAAAATTCCTCAATGTATTCCCTTTACAAATTGTAGAGTTTATTTTAACCAATTTTTGAGATTTGTCTTTGCCGAATGGGTGTGCCCGGTGGGTGTGCAGCCGCAAAATATAATCAATAACTCGTAAATGTGGCTTGGCTTATTCTTGTTATTTTTCCTGCCTCCGTGTTCATAACTAATTTATGTTGTCTTTAATATTTAGAAAAAAATAATATCGCTGGATTAACTTTATACTTAGCACTAACTTCCATCGTAAATGAAACCAGGTCGTCGGCTCCCACATATTTCCACGTTTGACATATGCTATAAATTGACCTGGAACATTAATACTTGTGGGCTTTTGAAAATGAATAAGTCCTTTCAAAAAATAATCGTCTCCAGATAGTTTTATTATTTGGCTTATATCTTGAAGTGATATATTATAATTATTGTTATTTGGCTGAACATCAGCTATAACAATGCCATAATTACTGAAATAATTTTTTGTTGTGACTCCTTGACATGTTGGACAATTCGAGCTGCTGAAATCTATAGCATTTTGTAATTTGGTTAATGAATTTTGATTAAAACTGAAAACATTTTCAAATGGAAGGTAGAATGTTTCCCTCATGCGATTTGTATGAGTGTCGTTTTCACAGTAACGTGTTTCTGTTAATGGAGAAGACAAAGAATTTTCTAAAACGAATGCTATGGTACAAGCTCCATTTAACTTTATGACATTTTTTTCGCGAATTATCGATCTACTTTTTTGGTACAGATTTAACATCAATTGAGACCTTTCTTGATAAAGGTCATTTATGTCCTTATAATTTGCAAGCAATTTTATAAATTTGAAAAACTATTGTTAGAATATTATATTAAACCTTTGAAGAATTCTATATCAGAATACAAACAAAGGAATATTTGTGCGGTTGCATCGAAAGCACAATTATTTGATATCTCTATCACATGTTCGTCGTTGTCTATGAAAGTAAATCCATTTTGTAGAACATGTAGTTCGTCAGTATTATCAGATTTTTTTGTATTTGTGTATTCATTAGTTTGCTTAACAGTGGAGTTTCTAGTTAATACTCGTTTCCCAAAGTGTTTAGGTGAATTGTACAGTTTCTGCTTCTTATTCCAACCCTCTTCGTGTTGATAGCTATCAGGATCATCCAAATTTTCTAATGTTTTTCTTTTGTTAATAGTTTTCTGTTTATTCGATAGCTACATATATTAGTTTTATTAATTTGTCGGTTTTATCCTTCATAATATTGATAGACCTTCCTAGTCTTAGTGTTTTATAATTTGTGTAATGATTTTTCACTAGAGAAAAATAACTTTCTGCATTTGCATTGGACAACCGTCCTGTAATACCTATTTTTTTTTTAAAAGCATACTCCCTAAAGTGCGAGATAAGCCATATATTTTTTTATGGTAAACTCAACAAACTCTTTATTAAAAAATATATTTGTTTCATTTTCGCTCGTTTTCTTAGCAGACATATTTGTTAATTCTTCTTGAATTTGTTCAAAAATTGTATTATACCGAATATAGTATGGGCAGCCGCTAAACATCGACTGTGTAAGCAAATCATGCGTTGGGGTATCTTGAACTCGGCAAACTCTGTTGATGGACTTATTGTTGAAATTTCGTCTGTGTATATTTGTGATAACATTTTTCTTAAATTTTGATGAGACTCTACGGTTTTTAGGTTTGAAAATTGAGAGCAAAATATGTAACAATATATTTTAAATAAATCATCCATCGCGTCTAGGGTTTCGCAGCTAAGCATACCACAAAATAGGTCTAGTATAACATCCCGTATGTCTTTATTAGCACTTGGGAACTTTTCTTTTATCTGGGATGAAATTATATTTATAAAGTGAGCACAACATATGAAATTGCCTACTTTAATTGTTACTTTATCTTCGATAGTTAAAATATCATAAGTGCATTTTAATTACTCCGAAACTGACATATTATTGCAGCTTAATTAAATGGACTTGACTAAAGCCCAAGACCAATCCGTAACGAAAAATTTTGGTTGGTACAATTTGGGCATGTTTTTCTTGATTTCATCTAAAAATTTTTTGATTGTTTCCACTCCGTGGCTTGATGATATTAATTCACTAATAGGAAGCAAATGACCGTTTATGTTTACTACACAGGCATAATAAAATATTCGTTTATATGAATGGTATGGATGGCATATAGGATGTTTGGCTACCTTTCCTGTGGCGTCGAAGTATATACCGGATACGTCATGAGTTTTTAAAATTTCTAAAGCAGACTTTCTGAGAAGGACTATTTTTAGTGGATCTAAAGAGAGATCATATATATATTTATTTTCTTTGGTTCTGTCAGACACATTTGACAAATATCGATATGGTCATAGTGTAGCATCGGGTTTCGACAGTTTATTTGTTTTTCAAAATTTTCAAAATAGCGTCGAACATACCCAACCCTTTTTAGTTTTAATAAGAAAAATTGTTTCGGATAGATTTACCTGTCCACTTTATGGAAATATAAGCCCACATCTGGTAACATCTCTGAGATTTTTGTAAATGGTCATAGTGTAGCATCGGGTTTCGATAGTTTATTTGATTTTCAAAATTTTCAAAATAGCGTCGAACATACCCAACCCTTTTTATTTTAATAAGAAAAATTGTTTGACCTGTCCACTTTATGGAAATATAAGCCCACACCTGGTAACATCTCTGAGATTTTTGTAAATGGTCATAGTGTAGCATCGGGTTTCGACAGTTTATTTGATTTTCAAAATTTTCAAAATAGCGTCCAACATACCCAACCCTTTTTATTTTAATAAGAAAAATTGTTTCGGATAGCTTGACCTGTCCACTTTATGGAAATAAAAGCCCACACCTGGTAACATCTCTGAGATTTTTGTAAATGGTCATAGTATAGCATCGGGTTTCGACAGTTTATTTGATTTTAAAAATTTTCAAAATAGCGTCGAACATACCCAACCCTTTTTATTTTAATAAGAAAAATTGTTTCGGATAGCTTGACCTGTCTACTTTATGGAAATATAAGCCCACACCTGGTGACATCTCTGAGATTTTTGTAAATGGTCATAGTGTAGCATCGGGTTTCGACAGTTTATTTGATTTCCACAATTTTCAAAATAGCGTCGAACATACCCAACCCTTTTTATTTTAATAAGAAAAATTGTTTCGGATAGCTTGACCTGTCCACTTTATGGAAATATAAGCCCACACCTGGTAACATCTCTGAGATTTTTATAAATGGTCATAGTGTAGCATCGGTTTCGACAGTTTATTTGATTTTCAAAATTTTCAAAATAGCGTCGAACATACCCAACCCTTTTTATTTTAATAAGAAAAATTGTTTTGGATAGCTTGACTTGCCCACTTTACGGTAATATCGCCCCATACCTGGTTCTACTTCTTATTTACACTTTTTATGTAGGCTTACACTTTTTCAGTATACTTACACTTTTCGTTAATTTATGTAGCTACACTTTGTGTGAAATACTTCACAACGGTAGGTTCCCAAAATATTCCTACAGACAAATTATAATATAAATTCAAAATATCTGTAATATCTGTTTATTAATGTTCTTATATTTTTTAATTCCTAGCATCCTTAATCAAAAGATTTATTTATATAATAGATAGCTAATTAATTTAAAATTGTAAATAATTTTATAATATTCAGGAGATACCCATAAAATCAAAACTCATTGCAGCTTAAAGAATCTACTGTAAAATAACTTAAATTAAATCTAGAACACATTAAATAATAACAGTGAACATTACAGAAGCGAACGAGGGAAGAGGTCATGGACAGTTATGGACAGCAGAGCATACGACACTGCACACGATAAATAGTTAGGACAATTTCTTAACAAAATTTGCACGGTTGAATTAATTTTATGTACCATTCAAGATATTCGACCCGCACATGAATTCAACCGCTTGAAAAATGTAATACACCCATCTCCATTTTTCTTTTTACACAACCACAACACTCGAAATTATTTCCAATATGCCGTTTTTATATATACAGAAACAATTAACAACTATGGATTTAAATTTCCAAATAATTGCAATCAACGTCTGTACCATTTAATTATAAATACATATTCTTCTAAATTCAATTTCAATTCGCATCAAAATTCAATCACTTGAGAATAATTAAGTACAAGTAGTCGAAGACGTTGTTGAATGAATTGAGATAATTGGCCATTAAATTAGGAATCTTGACAATTATTGATTGTAACTGTTGAATGGCAAGAAGCCACACACCTACCCGGTGCTCAATATCAATGCATAAATCCTCAATAACTTTGCGATTAGAAGCAATTTATTGTTTCATACTCATACAAAATTCAAGTTTTTTATAGATGCAATTCAACTTTTTGTGAAACTCACTCGCCAAAAGAACCAAAAAAAAAATCATTACACCGTAAAGTATTGGAATTCGTCGTAATCACATTAACTGTTGAACAATCAACAGTAAAGCATTCAGAATCAAAAACAGATTACAGAGTCCATTACAAGTTATAGTTGGTGCGACAACTCCAACTGTTTTATTGCATTTGCCAAAATTTTTCTCATCGGACATTATATTTATCAAAGCAGTTGAAGCAAGAAAATTGTCAATCACAAAATCTTATAAGCAGTGATTTAAACATTTTGTGTCGTTTGAACGACGACCGAATGACTTTGCACCTCGATATGGTTACACTCAAATGAAACTCGTGATATAACAGTAAATCACCTTACACGAATGTTAAATTAGGGTTCCCAAGTGTCCTATTTTTGGGAAGAACAGCCCTTCCTTTTGTGGAATTTGTCCTTTCCACTTTCTTTAAGCTAAAATGCTCTCTATTATGTTGAAGTGTCCTTTTTCTGTATAAAATATTTTGTGTGTTATTTAATTAATCAGTTAGATAATAGATTTTATGGTTACAAAAGAAACAAAAAGTTTAAAAATCCGATATACTGGCAAAATATCGTATCAAAAGGATAATATTCAGTTATCTAACCAAAGACGCTTTCAAAAACTTCCTACAATAGAAATCCAATCATTTTCAAATCAAACAGATTTGAGGTGTCAAAAAAAACTTTGAATGAATTTGCCTCCTAATCTGATCTTGTAATTTTTTGTAGAATGTTTGTGATGTAACAAGGATGTAGCAGCGGAAATAATCCTTATTAAATCTTGTAGAGAATTTGATGGTTTGCACGGAAGTTGTAGTGAGCATCACATCTAATTGCTACCCAGAGCGCTTAGAAAATATTTTTAAGACTTTTTAAACATACAAATGTTGTAACGGTAATTTAAATGATAAATTTTCATTTTTTTTTGGATTGAATTTTAAAACAACATTTTATAATTCCACATAGCTACCTACTTTCAACAAGTTTTTGGTTTTCAAAACCGACAATTTTAATTTTTAAATTTCTTTTTTTTACCATCTTTGTTTTGTACTAATAATGGTGGAGTGCGAACATTCAAAGAGGATAGACGTGTTTTTTCTATCCTCTTCAAAAATTTAATTTAATTTAATTTTCTTTTCTGTTTATTTTTTGTTTCTTATGTACTGATATGTATATACTTTATATACATATGTATATACATTTTAATTTTAAATTTTAAATTTAATTCTAATTAAATTCAAGTTTAGTGTAATGTGTAGTGAAAATAATTAAACTAAAGTGTAATTTTGGAAAATGCAATCCACCGGGATGCATTTGTCAGGCAATGTTTTTATTTTTTTTTATTTTTGTAGATAGAAAAATTAAAAGTGCATGATTTGATATTTTGTGGATTGTAAATACAATCACAAATTTCAATTTTTAATTACTAATTTTAAATTATGGTATATAAAATAAGTCGCAATAAATTTGGTATTAGATTTTATTTTTAAGACACTAATATATACTTATAATTTAGTATATAAAAGGGCCATAAATATGTTTGTGTACTATGTAGCTGTGTCGTTTTCTCTTTGCACGATTTCTGTGAAGGAAGTGTGCGTGGTTTTATTGGTTTCTGTATTATAAAGTACAAACAACAACGAGAAAGAGAATCTTTACGTTGGTTTTGATACAGCAGTCACAAGTAATTTACTGTTGTGTGAAATGGGCACTAATACATCCATACAACTTGATTTATATATGGTAGGATCAACAATATGGTTGTACAGCTGCTTGTTCGCTCTTTACACGGATTCTGTTAAGGAAATGCAATATATTTTGTTGGTTTATGTATAATAACGCACAAACAACAACAAAAAGAGAATTTTTTGCGTTACATAGTTTAAGTGTGTTTATATGTACTATAAGGCCTACTAATACGCACATGAAAGATGGTAGAAAATATTTATCGTCAATGTGTGTTGGTGGTTTTAGTATGTATTTGGTTTTAGTATATAGGATTTTGTTACTTGAATGCAGGTGTATTAACCTCTTTGTGTTTTTGTGTACTCACGAAACAACTATGATATTAGCTGTATTTTGTTGAGAAATTTACAACAACAATTGCACGTGACAGGAATTAAATAATTCGAACAAAAAATTTTAATTATTTAATTCGAGCTCGAACAAATAAATACGTAACTGCTTGAATGAAAAACCGAAGAAATACCAACATAGAATATAAAAATTAAATCAAAAAAAATATTTCGCGGCTTGTTCTGTTGAGAAAAAAATAACTCCAAAATAATTCGAATTAATTTTTTCTCAACAAAGTGCAGCTATTATTGAAGTCATGTATTGTGTAAGCGCAGTGGAATTTGTATATTCGACTCAAATAGGATTTTTATACTTTGTATAATCGAATTGGTTTGAGTCGAATTGGAATTGGGAGCTGTCTTATACAATTCATTTGAACGGTTTATTTAGATAGGATTAATACATTTTTTTACAGGGTATTACATAATGAATCAAATTGTTTTCTAATTAATTTAATTAATATTATAAATTATAAATTGTCTAAATAAATAAATAAATAGATAAATGAAATGCGAATTTAGAAATGTTGGTTTAAATTAAGTTAAGATTTGATTTTTGAGTTTAATGGTTGTCTTAATGGATTTATTGAAATTTAGATGGTGGGATGTACACATAATCGTCATAATTACGTATATGATACATCGATACATTTTTAAGAAAGTAAGGGTTAATTTTCATTGCATTTATTTATTTATTTATTATTTATTGTTTTATTTACTTTGCATGCTTGATTTGGCAGGGAATGAGGTCCGTGAACTGAGTTAAAATTTTGGATATACATACATATTTGTATTTATTTATTAATAAAGAGATACATTTCTGAATTATTGATTAGGTTCAGGTTTTTGGTGGTGGTGATCTCTTCAATTGGTAAATGATGCTAACTGGATTTTTATTTAGGTAGTCTAATATTTTATAAGTTTTATTTTTGGGTTGCGAAAATGACTAAGTTGAAGCAAATCAATTGAATATGTACACTATCAGACATAAATATTTGGATGACATCCGGGATTAATCATTGGAGCTGATTTTGGGGTAGCTGATTTTGCTACTCGTGCAAATTACCGCTCAGTCCACTTAGTTAAAGTCGTGGGCGTTTACAACGTTGCTTATTTGTGTTGATTTGGTTTCAATAAATTTCTTTTTTTGAAACTGATGCTACCGTTTGATATTATATATTGTTAGGATTTATTTTGATAAGTTTCTTGTCGTTGCAATTATCAAGAATTATCTTCTGCTAAAATCAATCACTTTATTGGTATTTAATTGTAATTTATATTAATGTTGCTATTTCGATAAATATTTATGTATATAGATTGAAATATTATACTAATTAAATGAATAGCATCGTACGTTATCTAGGATAAGGGAAATTCCCTTTTATATGATATTGTAAACTGCATTGCATTGCAAAATTATTTGAGGTATTGATGAAAATATTTCAATACTTTTTGTCAGTTTAATTTAATTTAATTATATCAAAGTGTCATAGTTTGTTCGGGTATTTTTGTCTGATGGTTCAGTTGATATTAAGTATATATAATTATATATAATTGTTAGATCGTCTCCAAGCTACAGAAATATTGGTGAATTCTCGCTCAACATGCAGAAACTTCAAGCAGCAGTTATGTAGTGTAGAAAATGTATTGTTCTTGTGTTATCTATTTTATTTTATTTATCACTAACTAATTTATATAAGTTAATTTCTATTAATTATGTAGTAAAGCAATTTAATTTTCAGGGATATCTGGGAAACTCTAATTGTGTTTTATTAGTAAATATCATATATAGGTACATGTAGTACTTAACTAAATTATTGATATTCTAGACTTGTTTGCGTAGTATTATGATCAATGTTTAAATTATATTATATACTTTTATAAATAAATAATTAATTTCTACATTATTAATTTCCTTTCTAGATTTGTAGGAAATTGCCGATTAATTTAAATTTAATAGTATGGTTAAATATAAATTTTCAACTTTTATTTTTAAATCTAGTTGCAGTAGGTAAACAATTAATTAACTATTTACAGGAGAATGGTAACTAATGGAACAAGTGCTGTGAATTTAAATTATAACTTAACAATTTAAAATTTTTAAACATTCTTTTGGAATTTTAGCTTAGAAGTGGGAGAGTTTACATAGGCAATTTCATAAAATGTTAATTTTTGTAATTCTTCTATGTAATATATTGTGTTTTGCTCATTAATATATAATAATTAATTTAGATTAAAAATATTTAAAGGTTTCTCTTCCTTAATTTGCTAATAAATAATTCAATTTTCAGAATATAACATAGTTCCAGAATCAATCTTTCATATGGAGATTAAATTAATCCTGAAATTCAGAATTAGCTTTAATATTATGGTGATTTATTAATTAAAATTAGTTTTCAGAATTGCCTGGGAAATTATATATTGATTTTATTTGTTCATTCTTGATATACTACTTATAGTACTAACTGAATTATTGATGATTTTAGGCTGTTGTGGTGCTGTAACATTATCATTTTTAAATTATTTATTATAAATTTTATAAAATAATTGAATTTTTAATTATTTATTCTCTTTTTCTCTTGATCGGTAGGAAATTTCTGATTAGTTTTAAGTAAAATTTTATGTTTAAACGGTTTAATGTTTATGTTAATTCTTGTTGCAGTAAGTAATAATTTTAATTGGATATAAAAGGACCATTAATAAGGAAATAAGCGCTGTTATTTTAAAGTTTTATTAAATATTTTATCAGGTAAATTAATGAAAGACGGACAAGGATGAAATTACAACATTAATAATTAATACTTTTTAAGCCCTGTTTTAGATTTAGGATTTAGGGAGTCCTGAGTATCCGGTCCTGGATTCCAGAGAAATAATCATCTAATAATGTAGTTAGATTGTGCTGTCTTGTGCTAACCTATTTATTATATATTGTACTAATAATTTACTAACTATCTATCGCATTGGTGTCTGTAACCGGGTCGAGTCTGTCCCAACTAATAATCCTATCCAATCCTTCGGTTTTGTTATGTGTGTACGGGTATACGGCATGGGCCCGGGAGTCCGGGAGATCCTGCTATGATGCTTGGTCGTACACTCATAATAAATCTTGAAAGTTTAATTTCAACTTTATTTTATTTAAATGTATCTTTATTTTGTTATAATGATGTTTTTTATAATACAGTAGAATCCGTTTATACCAAACCATGTATATAACGAACAAAAGCTTATAATGATCATATAGTTTTGTCATATAGTTGTGTGCCTTGAATTTGCACGAACACTTATTTTTTCTTATACACTACAAACAAAGAACTACGTTTATAAACGTAAACGAATATTTGATTAAAATGAACACCCGGCTATATTGAACAAAATTGTGTCCCTTGAGTGTTCGCTATAAGCGAGTTCTACTGTAATTTTATCAGGTAAATTAATGAAAGGCGAACAGGGGGAAATTACAACATTAATAATTTTTAATTTAGGTTTAGGGAGTCCTGAGTATCCGGCCCTGGATTCCAGAGAAATGATCATCTAAAAATGTAGTTAGATTGTGTTGTCTTTTGTGCCGTCTATTTACTAATTATCGATCGCATTGGTGTCTGTAACCGGGTCGAGTCTGTCCCAACTAATAATCCTATCCTATCCTTCGGTTTTGTTATGTGTAAACGGGTGTACGGTGTGTGCCCGGGAGTCCGGGAGACTTGCTATAATGCTTGGCCGTACACTCACAATCAATCAATCAATCATCAATCAATCAATCAATCTTTGTTTTGTACTAATAACATTTTTATTTTAATATTATTTCAGGTGAGTGGAGCCTATTTGCGGTTATCTTGAATTTAAAGAGTATGTGAGTAAAATAATAACAAATAAAATTTAAAAGTGTAATAATAAGTTTATGGGTAAAATTAAGTTTTATTATGTTTACAAAATAGAAATTATTTTGATCTTTAGAGAATCAGGTTACTGGGAGCTTAAAACTTGAATTTTTAAAACCTAAATTCTCAAAATTCTGATAAATTCTTAATTAGTATTACATTGAATATCATAACAACAGTTTTGTCTTAATTATAATTTTAATAAAATGTGTCATATTTAACCAAGGTTACAAATCAAATTTGGACTAAGTGCAGTGCAAGCAATTTAAGAAATTATAATTTTTTGTACGCAAAATTAAGGCCACAAGCCACAACTCTCATGGTAGTACCCTCCTCTCCTCTTGTTTGGCTGTAGAACTGCAAAAAATGTCTGTTAACGCCGCAACGTATAAATTGACCTTTGTCTTTGTTTTTAAGTATTCTTAACTGGACATTAAGCAGAGTAATCGTTATGAGCTCAAGGCCAACTCAAGGTGTTTGCGAGCTGCATGGTTGCGTACTCTCTCAATTTATCTCTTCATCATAGATTTTTCTTTTTGAAACTTTTTTATGTTATCTCTAAGGACCTGGTTGTTAGTACAAATACAACCTAATTTGGCAACATTACAAGGTTAAATCAAAATATAAAGGGCTGAAATCTCATAAGGTGGTCACAACTTCGGTCTTGATTAATTCAACCCCCAAATCAATCCCGAAATGAGTCTCTTAAGTCAATCTTCAGCTCAACCTCCAACTTAATATAAAAATCAACCTCCATTTCAATCGCAGCATAATTCTAAACGCAATCACCAAATTAACCGCCGACCAAACCCTCCAATCAACCACCAAATCAATCCCAAACAATCTTTGAAATCAACCCTTAACTTAACTCCAATAACCGAACAACTGATATAACCTCAATAAAGGCTAACTAAATCCTAGCTCAACTACAACTCAATTTAGCTCTAACCAAATCTCAACCCTCTGCTCAACTCATAGCAACATACCATCTTACGATCACCATCATACCATCGTACCAACCATCATCATCATCATACCACCATCACCATTAACTTCACCATTACGCAAGTCTTATATATAAACCATCATACCATTATACCATCATACCATCATACCGTCATCGAAATAGATAATATCATAAATATCATAATATCATAATAGATCCGAATAGGTTATTGTCTCTGAAGAAGGAGATGAATGTTTAAGATATTTACAGTGACCTTTCTTAAATCTTAAAAAATATTTCTGTAAAGTTTGGTTCAAATCGTTCAATGTGTGTGCATTTGTTTAAATATCACACACATATACTGTACGTATATATAAACAGTCACTTTTAAATACAATGAAACCTCATTTCAACGGACACTCAATTTAGCGGAATCCTCACTTCAACGGACAAACTTTTAAGCCCCCTGTAACTGAAGTTTTTCAATGAAAACCTCCCTTAGATAAGCTGGCACTTTATTAGAGCGGACACGGAGTATACTTCAAATTGAATCATTTACACTTCAATTTGTTCCTTTTACACTTCAAATAGAACCTTTAACATTTCAAATTGACCTTTTTATATTTCAAATTGAACCTTTAGCAAATTATATATATGGCGAATTAGGATAGAACTTGCCTATTTCTTAGCCGGTTTTAACGAAATTTGACATATATGATTGAAATGAGGTTCTTAAATGATTTTTGAATAAAATTCTAGAATATGGTCAAAAATAAAATTAATAAATGATAAAACAAGTTCCCTCCTAATTGGCGATATTCCAGAACTTCATCTAAAAATCATTTTAGAATCCCACTTACAACGCACATGTCAAATTTCATCATAATCGGGTAAGGAATAGCCAAGTTCCATCTTACCTGGCCATATTCCAGAGCTTTATCAGAAAATCATTTTAGAATCCCACTTACAACGCACATGTCAAATTTCATCATCGGGTAAGGAATAGCCAAGTTCCATCTTACTTGGCCATATTCCAGAGCTTTATCAGAAAATCATTTTAGAATCCCATTTCCATCGCACATGTCAAATTTCATAATAATCGGTTAAGGAACAGCCAAGTTCCATCCTACATGGCCCTATTCCAGAACTTTATCCAAAAATCATTTTAGAATCCCATTTCCATCACCCACATCAAATTTCATAATAATCGGTTAAGGAAATAGCCAAGTTCGTCCTAATATCGCCCTCATTGTCTCTATTGCAGAATTTAGAATCCCATTCCCAACGCACTTGTCAAATTTTATCATAATCGATTAAGGAATAATCAAGTTTAATTCTACTTGGCCATATTCCAGAACTTTGTCTAAAAATCATTTGAAAAATCCATTTTCATTGGAAAGGCTGACTTTCATCAAAATCGGATGAAATATAGGATCCTAATAAATTTTTTTTTTTTAATCACAAATCCTCAGTTTAACTGGCACCTCACTACAACGGACAACTATTTTGGTCTCGCTGATTTCCGCTGTACTAAGGTTTCCCTGTTTATAGATTGCTCAATTGCTCACTAAACCCTAATCCAACCCCAACTAAACTGTAACTCAACCCTACTTCAACTCGCAAACGGAACCTGACCCTCCTCTCAACTCAACCGCAAACTAATATAAAAAATTGATCAACAACTCACAGTATTCCATCCAACCCCAATTCAACTCCAACTCAACTTCAACTCAACCCGCAAATGGACCCCTAACTTAACCTTCAAATCAACCCCAAATTCAATGCCCAATTCAATAATCAAATCAGCATATGTAAAAAATTCGTAAATATTTTTACCATATATAACCAGGTATTTTTGTTCAATTGGTATGGCAGGTACGCCACCCTCTTGACCTACAGTTTCCAAAAGCTTTCAAAATCTCCGCCTTGACCATAGATTGGCGCAAAAAAAAATCTAAATCGAACAAGCCTTTCTCGAGATACCATGGGTACAGACATACAGACATACAGATATCCAGGCAGATGGACGGACATTTTTTTTTTTTGCTTTTTTAGACTCAGGAACTTTCAAAACGTCGAGAAAAGTGGTTTTGGACCAACCAAATTTTTGATCATTTTTAACAGGATTTCAATACTATCGTCTTTTTAGACCGAAGTAGTTAAAGAACATGATTTAATAAGTATTAGTTAGTCAGAGACATAATTTAAAGAGCAACTGTCTTTAAAATTTGTTGATTTGGAATTTGGTCGCGGTTTTGGCTTAACAATTTGTAAGCTCGATGGCTTCTATATCGTATATATGTAGATATTAGATTCTATATCGTTAAATCCGTAATCATTGTTCTGCCTTCGTTAACAGTTAACAGATATTGAGAAGTACAATTTCCTAATGCTAAGGCAGCACGCGGTATAAAATTGAATACTCTTGGTGTGAGAAGGAAAAAAACATGAGTCGAAAGTAGTTTTTTTGTCCACTATTAACCTCAAATCGGTTTCAACCCTCCCTTTTAACCAATTCCCTATAAATGACTATTATAACCATAATTTGTACACCTAAGCCCTTTAATTATTTTAGTAAAATTAAACTACTTACACCCATTTTCCAGATTCAGCCGCAATACTATTGAAATTGGAAATAATTATTTCTTGTCATGTACAAACATTAACATCAAGAAAAGTGCAACAGAATATTTTTTCAAAATAAAACCTAACAACTATAAAATTTTAGTATGTACATAAAATCGAAACTCTCAAGTCTCACTTATGACCAAAATCCTTACTCATGTATAGAAATTGGGCAAGTCTCCATATGCAGTAATGAATATTTAAAAATCAATCAGATTCGACATTATTACCACTATCAGATATAGGTGGTGATAACATAGCTGTGGCTCTCATCAAGAACTTTGGCCGGAAATAATTTCTAATGTATTTCATTTTCACTGTTCAAGTAAAAGAATAGAGAGTTATTTTTCGTTACATGATTTTTATGGTTGAGTAAAGGTTAATTCTCAGAGACATCTTACTAAAATATTATGGAATTTTATGGACTGCATACTACTGGTGTACCAAAAACCTAAAGTCGGCAAATGTGTGGTGTCGTCGACATTGCTCGACTTTAGATTCATGAAGGAATAATTCTGAAGTTTCTTATTCGATTTTTTAACAGAAACATAAAATTCTAGCTAAAATAATTTTAAATCATAACATAAAATAAAATTTACTCACGCTATTTTTTATTTGTACTATATAGATCACGAATTTCAAAACCCTGAAAACAGCAAAGTTTGGGGAAACTATTTCAAAGGCATTCATAATTATGGGCGTTGGACGGGCAAAGATTCTTCAACCAAAATAAACCATCTTTTTCTAATAATCGAATTGATTCCCTGTTGATAATCTGCGTACATCCAAGGTGGCCGAAGTAAGCAATCGTGCTTTCATCATTCACAATAAAATATGTTAGGTATGGAAACAGCACGATTTGCTGATACACACGTTGAGGTGGCTAATAATTGATTAGCATGAATTCCTCTATTGTACCCGTTGTCTGTACAAGATATTTTTTCCGTAATGTATGCTAACCAATGCTACCTTCGAGTGTCTCAATGTGGCGACCATAAGCTATTTCAATTTTGCGCCCGGTATTAGGTCTTCCAGAGTTTCACTTATGTTTCGCTTTATGTTTAAGACAGAGACCTTCTCACCGAATGATGGCAAGTCCTCCAGTTAAACCGTTATCTTTTTGACAAACATATTCTTACAAGGCAACCTTTTGAAAACTATTCTAAGATGTAGTACTCTGGAAGCAAGTCCATTTTAAGGGTTAAAACCACCCCTTAATTAAACCTCAAAAAACGCTTTTTTTGATATATGTAACGGCTTCTACTCGACTTTTTTTTATACAACAAATTCTTAATTATTCCTCATCAAAAATTAGAAGTAATCCATAGTAAATTAGATTATGGCGGTTGCATCTCGGTTTTTTTTTAGGGGATGAAATTACCTTTTTTCGCCAATTAAGGGATGGTTTTAACTTGTAAAAAGGACTTGGTTGCCGATAAAAAAATGACGTCATTAATGAGTCACAGAGTAATACAACTTAGAATAGTTTTTATATTTTTTGAATTTGACAGTAACCTTTTGATTCCCTTATTAGATATGGCCGCTAATAATAATTTCAAAAATCTATAGGTTTATTAAAAATCACAATAATTACAGCTAGATACAAGGTCATAAGCACCGCTTCTCTTTTTGCAGATTCTTATTTCACGACTTCACATTCAGCCTGATGAGGTGATCTGAGGAGAAAAAAGTTTTAAGCTGTTTTTTTTTGGTTATTGAAGTGCTATTTATGCGGTAAGGTTTCATCGCTCAGAATATATTTATCGTTCTTGTTATAAGAGGTTGCTTTCAATATTTCAGTTAACTCCACCAATTTTGCAGCATTGCGTTCAAATATTAGTTTTACAGTGAAATATTTGCAATTTGACGTGCAAACTTACGTTTGCAGCCAAAAAGCAGTCCTGACTGCAACAATAGCTGCATTAACTGAATTTTTGAAAGCTTCCTTGATATTTGTGAGAGAACACACAAATGTATTGACCTAATCAACCTAACACGATTATAATAAATTTTCAATATCCTAAATTTTTTTTATAAAATACAAAAGTTTTTAAATTTATCACTTTCTTTTATTGTGAATATTTTATTTATTTATAATAATTATAAAAACAATTACTAGTTTCGAGCGTAAAAACCGCTCATCATCAGGTTATTTTAAAAACTAAAACGTTGGTTAAAATTTTTTTTTTTTTAAATAAGCCAGATACATACATATACATAAGTAATTTGTTGGGAATTCATAAAATTTGTTGGTACTTGTCTGTTAATTCACCCCAATTATTTTATTTTTATTTTTTACAGATATCATGTATTCATTAAAATTTAATCATTTTTAGGCTTTTGTCATCACTTGAAACATTTGTGGTACATCTATCAGAAGAGGCGATATGAGCGATTCAATTTCTTTGATCTGTGTCTGCAAGGTTAACGAAGCATTAACCAATAATTAAATCCGCAATTCGCTCCAATAGATTCCTCGATACTATACTAACCCAATGAATTAAGCCAACCACAAAATAATTTAAAACATTTGTGGTAGAATTTGAAACTGGTAGAACTATCAGTAGAAGCGATTTAGGGTGAATTAACAGACAAGTACAATTAAAACAAATTAAAATAAAAATAAAATTGTTGTTGTTGTTGAGAGTGAGTCGAGATGCAGATTTTATATATTAATTATATATTCGTATATTTCATTTCTCTTAATTCTGTCATTTAATATGTTCGTGTTATCTCTGTGTCGGTAGATTTCCATTTCTTTCAATCTATCCATGGTTTTACTTTTGTTTATTCTATGTATAACTTGGAGATTATTGTCATAGCTGTGAATGTGTGGCTCTCCTAATTTTGGATTTAATGGAATGTGTTGGTTTTTTTTAACACGATTAACATGTTGTAGAGACAACGTAGGCTGAAAAAACTGTCATGACGTACAGTTTAAAACTAATTTAGTTTTCTTAACTCTTTTGGCATTTTTTTTTTTTTTTTTTTGGAAGGATCTATTAACAGATTGTCTGCGGTCAAGAATTCATCCGCTGCGCAGTTTATACTGCAAGTCGGTCAAAAACTAAGTTTTGCAACAATAGCAGTGCATTCTAGCGGATAGGCTGCGCAGTTTATGCAGTCACATTAAAGAAAATGCAGAAACTGCAAATGTCATTTTGTTTTAAATTCAATTTTAATATTTTATACAGTAGTGATGATGAAATAAAATAAAAAACACAATTTTTTTTCAATTATTCGTAATCACAGTGAATTTTTAATGATAAATTTCCTATGAACTTGCGTTCACGCTGCCGGTCGTACAAAAATGCAGCCGACATTTTTTGTATCTCGCTTGCGTTTCGATTTTTTTTTTTGTGCTCCTTACTGCACAGCATCTGATTCAGGCGGGATTCCGAAATAAAAACTCGATACATAGTTTCATTTACATTTATTAAAAAATCACAGTTAGTTTTGTCTCAGGATCAATACACAGTTTTAAGAAAACCTATTTTGCTTTATATTTGGATAAATTTATTATTTCCCCTGTCACTCCAACAATCATTTTAGCTATTTTGCGCTTCGTCAGTAATTTAGAGATTTTTGATAAATCTCCGTTCCTTGAAATTAGGAATGGAAAAAAAATCACAGCCAATTAAGAGGGTCAGAACATTACTTTTGTTTATGTGTCGTCACAAAACCAGTCAGAAAAAATATCAAATTCCGATAGCTCATATTCACGATTTTTTTCTTCCTCAAACCCTTCTTCGGCAATTGGCTCATTTGCAGCAATGTCCGGCTCAACAATTGCATTTGTAATTTCTTCCTTTAATTCTTGGGGACCTGCAATTTTTTTTCGTATCCAATTTATAGTGTATACGATCCCAGTTGTCAAAATAGATATAAGCCGCAGCTGATTAGAACACGGACCAAATTTATAAAAGTAACTGGCTATTTTAAAAAATAAGGAACTTGGTGGCGAGCGGTAAATTACAACCTCTTCTGCAATCGGTTCTATGTTTAGTTCATTTGCATCATCTTCAGAATCTTCATCGGTCTCCTCCACTGTACTGTCTTCTTCGTTTTCATTTCCATTTTCCTCATCGGAATCTTCTGGTGGGTCATCTGTAATCAAAAAAATTATTTTTTTACGTTGAATAAATATTTCGACGTTTTAACTTTGTTCTACATTCACAACCACTTACAGACATATACATGATGTTTCGATATTAATTTTGGTAGTTTTACTATTAAATCGGGCGTAAATCCTGGTACGAATGTGCTAACATATAAATCTTTTAATTCGACTAATTTGGTTACATTCCATTCTGGGTCACTTTCTATCAGTTTCGAATTTATGTTGTTTGATTCCGCAAATTCCAAATAGAGTTCCTCTAGTTTGGTTAAATGTCGAAAAATTGGTTCACATTCTTTGGTATCGACATATTCTAAATGCAAATATTTTAATTGAGGTAGATTTTCACATAGTTCTTTTAATATGACCAAGTTTACACTATCGATTTTTATGTCGGTTAAGTTTTTTGGTTTCTGGCGAAAAAAATCGATTAATGTATCATCGGTCGATCCTGTTATTCGTTTTATTTTAAAATTCTGTAATGTGGAAAAATACAAAAATTAGCAGATTGTTCGTTAAACAGTGAGTAAGTTAGTTCTAACCTCTAATCTAGTTAAAGATCCTAAAAGTCTTAAATTAGTAGCGGTTACACCATCTAGATTGACCATCTTCAAATCCCTCATATATTTACATATATCAGCCATCATCTGATCATTGCATCCATACATTGTTAATCTCTCCAACTTATTGTACGTTTTACAAAACTCCTTAAACATCACATCATAGTATGTTTCGTTAATCTCCTTCAAATCAATAGCACGCAGATTTCGCAGATCCAAATTGGTTAGGTGCTCAAAAAATTTACTATTCTGCTTTCGATCGATGGTGTGCACTGTTAAACTCTCTAGACATTCGGAAGTGCAGCTAAAGTTTCGGTTAATCAGTACCTCATGCAAGAAATTATCGTAAAATTCATGATTCAAATTTTCGTTCCAGTACAATGATTTTAAATTCGTACAGTAGCTTAGTATAATTTCAGCTCCTTTCAAATCTTTCTCAATCGTAGTTAAGTATAACTCCTGAACTTGGCCCAAATTTCGCATAATTCTACGCGTTTGATTTGTAATTCGTCTGTGATTATAAAAATTATTTGGTTTATAATAACGGGTACCGTAGGTGAGCCGCAACACTTTTAAATTTGATAAATAAATAAACATTTCGAAAAGTTGCGTCATTCGAAGTCGGTTGCAAGAATTTATATGCAGTTCAGTTATTTTGTCACCAAAATTTCGCAACAACTTCTTGTAGTCAAACTTATCAAAATTTATATAATCGAAATGAAGTTTGGTGACGGGCCGCACAAATATATCCATGCTATCTGTTGGATCACCCGTAAAATATAAATAAATGTATTCTGAAATTCGTGGATCGCATGATGCATAGTACCATGATTTACATGTTTGGGATGCATTTTTAAAATCGCCTTTTCGCAATTTGTTTAATATTTGGGCCAAAACCTATAGGAAATTTCAACACAATTGAAATTTTACTCTACCATTACTCATCGCTATTGTATTTTAAATAATAATCATACTTACATGTGGCGGTAAAGTACTAAAATCGTAATCCAATTCTGTGAGTTGTTGAATTTCACAATCGGTTGAAACGCTTTCCTCCATTGCCAATCGAAAATAACACAAAATTACTGACGAATTTATTTATTTTTTTGTTTCTAATTTACGCTATATTTTAAGGACAACACACAGTACACTTAACGGCAAAGCACCTCTTTACCTTTCAGATCACAATAACATTTATTTTCTTATATTATGAGCGCACTTACCAAGCATTGAATACAAACTAAACTACATAGCTGTACTACAAACTAATGAACGAGCGAATAAGAGATTTCGAATTAATAATAACAATTTGTATCTGTATTGAATTGTATTCGTGACGCTATCTTTTATAAATACAGGATGGCTCCTAAGTTACGGTACAGTTTGAAATGTTTATATCTTTATTCATCAAAGTGTAAGAAGTTTTTACACATTAATGACCAAATTAATTTAAACACTAATAAAATATATGACGTGGTCGTGGAATTAGGAAAAAAATTCTTCGCAATTTTTATAAATAAATTAAAAATCGTTTTTAGTTGTAAAAACGTAGCAGCGTTTGTAGCAGTAGATGTTTGGTGCAGGTAGAGTAAAATATTTGTAAACGGCCGATTTTGTATTGCCTTACCCTTGGTGCTATATTCGTCTAAAATTTCGAAAGTATTTCGAATTTTCCTCTGAAATTTTCAGAGAATATTATTGAAATCTATGTATGTATATAAAAATCAATTTCTGTCAGTATGTTTGTTCCCAAAAATCTCAAACACTATACGGCCGATGGACATGAAACTTTCACACAATGTGTATTTCGGCAAGAGGAAGGTCGTGAGTACAAAATTTTTGTGCGATTTTTTTACAATAGGTGGCGCACCAGTCACACTACCAAATCTCGCGAACCGCTCAACCGATCGTCATAAAATTTTTACCATGTATAAGTTGCTTGTCCAGAACCAAACTTACGAAATTTTTGAAGGGGTTGGACCCCGGGGTCTAGGGGCCCCGGTACAAATTTATCTAAAATTAAAATTTTTTAACAATTATTTGACGGGAATGAGTTTAGGAAAGAGCTTTTATGAAATTAGTGACATGCTTGAATCCGAGAGGTCTATCCCCTCCATAACGGCGACCCTCCTTAAGATTCCACACCATTCATCCAATAGGTTTCAAACTTTGGATACTGATTTTATACCAATGTGCAGGATTTCGTAATATTTTTGAAGTGATCGGGCCCCTGAGTTGTACGTGTAAAATTGGTTTAGTTTGAAAAAGTACTAACATTTTATATTCAAAAATTTCATTTGAATTTCAAAGACGCAAACAAGGAAAAACTGTAGAAGGATACAACAATTTATATTCAATCGATCCATTGAGTAGATTGTGTACAATCACATCCCAACAATCCAGAATGCTCTAACTCGCGATTATTGTTAGTTAACGTACGCCGACCCGCATCGTTTCAACAATTGAGAACAGTTGATGCACAATTACGCCAAACTTATCGTGAAGCATGCCAGAAATTAAAATTACTGGAAAATGATACACATTGGGATCCATAACTAGCGGACGCATCACTCACTTGCCAACCGCACCAGATTCGCATATTATTTTCCATCATTTTGACAACTTGCTTCCCGTGTAATCGAAAGATTTGTGGGGAAAATACAAAGATCAAATGAGTGAAGATATTTTACATCGAGTGCGCCAAGCCAGCAACAACGCAAGCATACAATTGTCACCGGAAATATATAACGAAGCACTAATCATGATTGAGGACAAATGTTTATCAATCGTCAACAAAACGCTCATTCAATTAAGAATGGTTGCATCGAATCAATGAGCTGCAGACAATAATTCAAACAAATCTGCCAAATCTGACGATACAACAACACAACGCATATAACCGTATTATAAATGCAATTTCACAACCAATCGGTGGTTTGTTTTTCCTCGATGGACCCGGTGGAACAGGCAAACATTTCTCTTATCATTGATTTTGGCGACCATTCGTTCACAAAATAACATTGCATTGGCCGTCGCATCTTCTGGCATTGCAGCAACTCGGAAAAAGTTTTGCAAACATGTAAACTAATATTATGGGATGAATGCACAATGGCCCACAAAATATCATTGGAAGCACTCATTCGGACGCTACAAGATTTAAGAAGTAATACAGAGCCATTCGGAAGTGCACTCATTTTGCTGGCCGGTGATTTTCGTTAGACGCTACCAGTTATACCACGTTCCACGCCAACTGATGAACTAAACGCATACCTCAAATCATCTGTTCTTTGGCATAATGTTCCGAAAATTAAATAGACTACCAACATGCGTGTCCAACTGTAACAAGACGAATCCCCTGCTCGATTCGCCAAATAACTTTTAGATCTTGGAAACGGAAAGATGCTAATCGATGACACCACAAATTGCATTACCATTCCACCAGAATTTTGTAATTTTACACAGACAATTGACGAATTGATCAACAGAGTATTTCCAAATATCAATTGCAATTACAAAAATTGCCAATGGCTAAGCGAACGTGCAATATTGGCTATTAACACAGTCATTCAAAATCAAATATCTGGCAATTCTACAATGTATAAGTCAGTTGATTGAGTCATGAATCAAGACGAAGTCGTCAATTATCCGGTCGAATTCTTGAATTGATATTGAAAATTGGGGAACCCACATTATGCTTCGGAATATCGATCCACCACGACTGTGCAACGGGACAAGGCTTGCAGTCAAAAAATTGATGAATAAAATTATCGAAGCAACAATATTGAATGGCAAATTCAAAGGAGAACATGTCTTATTACCGCGAATACCAATGATACCGACCGATATGCCATTCGAATTTAAAAGGTTGCAATTTCCAGTGCGACTCGCATTTGCAGTAACCATATTAATAAAGCACAAGAACAGTCGCTTCAAGTTTGTGGATTGAATCTACAAAATCCGTGCTTCTCACATGGGCAGTTATATACGTGGCCTGTTCACGCGTCGGAAAACCCGCCAACTTATTTACGTATGCACCAAATGGCAAAACCAAAAATATTGTTTACCCACGAGCATTACAATAACATAATTATTAATCAAACAACCCAAACATATAAAAAAAAAATATTTCATTTCATTCAACTGCGATTCAGCGCAAGCCGGGTATCAGCTATATGTTGCATATATAAATACCCTTTGCTACAAAATGGCGTTGCAGCGCACGCCGGGTATCCGCTATACCACATAATACAAACTTTCTAAAATTTCGATTTTTCCAACCCGAGAAAGTGTAATGTGGCCTTAAATCGTGCCTGAAGTTCTAGACAATCATATTCACATTCCACAGGGAGAACCATTTTGATGTCGTCGGCATATAATAAACTTTGAACTTTCAACAGGTATTTACTTATATCATTAATAAAAAGTAAAAATAACTTGGGCTGTCTGTAAAAAACCCTTCAATTAAATAAATAGGATTTAATCCATTTATCGCTATATTCTTTATTCCTATGTTAAACGTTCGTTCAACACAAGTAGTTTTCCACATGTAAAATATACGGTTAAGATTAGTAAACAGATAAGTTTAGTAAATATTTTTTGATCGGCTCTTTTGTATATAGTATACTATTTTGTAACTTGAGTTTGAGACTTTTAAAGGTTGAGAAGATTTTTTCATTAAATTTCAAATTAGTGTCAATATGGAAAATAACCGTGTTTGATAGGAATTAAAAGATCTTGTTGTTAAATCTCTAGAATCTAGAATATTTTAATGTTTTAGTGGTATGGACCATTCGGCATTTCATATTGGTTCTTAATTTAAATTTAAAAAGGAAATAATTCGTCGAGTGGATAACCAATATTAAATATCTTAGGAGGTAGAGAAGTTACAACAAGAGATGTTAATTTGTCGAATATGATATGTTCAAATAAGAGTTTCTCAAAATGGGATACCGAGATCCCATTTTTGTCTCAAAAGTGTGGCCGAGAAATCTATAACTGCCTAGGAATAATATATTAGTAAAACTTCGGTTCAAGAGACTAATTGGAGAGTGACCTCTTATTTCTTGAAAATTTAAATATCTCAAATTCAGGCCGATTATGAAGGAACTTGGCCATTTCTTAACCGATTACGATAAAATTCAGCATGCACGGTGGAAATAGGATATATATTGATATATAATGAGTTTTATGGAAAACGAATTCTAAAAACCCCTGTAAAGTTTATAACAAAAAAATTTCACGTAAACTTATACAATTCCAATTGGAGTTTTTCCAATTTTTGTTTTATTCTTAAATGTTCGTGATACCATAGTTTTATGAAATAGACATATATGTGGAAAAATACAATAGTTCATTGACGTTATTTTGCCCATACTGTCGTAAATAAATGAGAGACACTATGTTTTATTTAATTACAATTATTACTTCTTGCCGATAATTATATGATCCAATTGTATGCCCTTTTTTCACGAAAACACTGAGCTATACGTCCGATCAAAGTCTAACTATCGACTGACTGTTATTTCTATCTACGTTACTAAAATATTCTACCTATTCCTACCTATCTCTTTCTAACTACACTATTAACACTATTAACCCTGTTTATTTCCTTTTGTTAATGTGTTTCGCCAAGTGAACGAGATTTCTCTCGTCATCTTGTACAACTGGACCATTCGACATGATATTTGCGTGATGCCAGTACCAGCAGGGACTTTGCTCACAGGCTACGTGGGTAATATTCATTTCGTGTTCAACAAACTAATTCTAAACTTAACAATACCTGATATAATTACTTGTGTAATTGACTTCCCGTTGATTTGCATATTATTAATTGTAAAGATTTCGATTAAATATTTGTGGCTTAATACATAGAAGATATTTTGGATATAATAGCGGTAGAAATGCAACGTTAGGGAGAGTTGTTATTATTCTGTACCGACTGAAGTTAATGGAATGTGCACATGCTGTGAATAAAATAAGAAGCATTTAAAAGTCTGTCAATTTGTGGTAATTTGGTGTGGTTGTAATTCATTGGGCACGGCATGGATATTAAACTCCACAATTGGGGACTCAACCGAATCTGGAAAATTGAAGAAAAATATAATTTTATTTTTATTCTTGTGTAATCCAATGTACAAACCATCTTTTTGTTTTTGTGAAAAATAAGTCCAAAATTAACAAGAAAAGAAGAAATACTCCGATAACGTAAACCGCATAATAATCATAAAGTCTATAGTATTCATACTCGTGACTATTGAAAGAGAATTCCTAGTTGTTGGAAAGTTGAGTACAATATGTTGTGGCAAAGTGTAGTGAATGCACTAGTTTTTTGGTATACGACAAGTAGTTTTTAATATATTGTGAAAAAATAACCTTGCTGTTACAATAGTTACTGTTAAAAATAATAATAATAAAACAAAGATACTTTACAGATCGAATAATCTGTTTAAATATTAAAATGAGCAGCACACCAGAAAAAAATAATGTGTTTGATGAGTATTTGGAATGCTTTAGACAGTCATGGCCGAATTTGATGAGTTAAAAAGTAAATTAAAGTTGCTGTCGCAAAAAAATCAGAAACTTAAAAATAATCTTCAAACGACTAACAGTGGTCAAGGTTCTTCGAAAATCGGGATGGATACGTTAAAAGAGTCACATGACGATAATTTATTAAACGAAAGTAATATCGATCACATGAGCTATAATTGAACTGTACCAAAGCGAGGTGAGGATCAAAATGAAAAAATTAATGAAACTGGTCGGAATTCTGGTTTAACAAATGATTGTTCGGTTGAGGTGGGTCAAATCAGGTTTTCTAGCGATCGAAATATACCGCATGAACATGATTATTTTCAACGACCAAATATAATTCAGTTAAAGGGACATACAGTTATCTATTCCAAGTTTTTGCGGCAGTACGAACTATAGGATTGAAACTTGGGTTGACGATATAGAAAATTCAATTAAACTTTTTAGTTTAGATCCAATACAATCATTTGTTGTTGCTAAAAATGCTTTAGCAGGATCAGCAGCCAAAGCTCTTGAAGCATATCCTGAAATAAAATCGTGGCGATCATTAAGAAAGAGGTTAATCAAAGAATTTCACGTCGAAGTGAGTAGTGCTGAAATTCATAAACGGCTGAGAGAAAGAAGAAAACTGAAAACCGAAACTCTTAGAGAATATAGTTTTGCCCTAAGAGAAATAGCTGCCGTGGGTAATGTAGAAGATCAGGCGGTAATTGATGACTTTGTGGAAGGCGTGGATGATACACCGTCGAATAAAATATTACTTTATGGCGCCAAAAATTTTGACGAATTGAGAACCAAAATCGATACTTATCAAAATTATATTTCTAAACAAAATAGGTTCTCGAAAAGTAGTCATTCAACTGTGGCAAATTTGGTCACTTATCCAGGTCATATGGTAACAATTCAAAAGGCCCGAAATGTTTTCGTTGCTCCGAATTTGGCCATAAACCTTACGAATGTAAAAACGCCACAAGGAACTCAGTTGACCCGAAATCCTCGCAGCAAGGTAGTTCAGGTAATTCTAGTGAAAGAAAATCGTATGTTGCTCATCTTTCTGAAAAACTCTAACCACTGTATAGTTACACTTGGTGGAAGAAACATTAATGCAACAATAGACATTGGGAGCGTCTATACCATTATTCGTCAAGATTAATTTATAAAATTAAAGCTGGATCTTGAGGGGCGTAGTAAAGACCCATTAAGTGAAATTGGAAACGTGAAGGTTAAACGCTCGGTACTTTCAAAACAGAGTTAATGATTGATGCTGAATTCTTTGAAGCCGATGTTAAAGTTGTCGACTCAAACATGTTACCACCGCTTTTAGTTGGATTTGACGTTCTTAAAAGCGCCGTAATTTATACGCAAAATGGTCGAATTAAAATAAAAAAGAAGGATGAATTTTGCCTGTTAAACTGTCTTTTAGTAGAACAGAAAAATCCAGTCAAAATTGGCGATAAGCAATACGAGAATGTAATTTATCACATGATCGAGAACTATAAACCACAAAAAAACAAAAGTTGCCCATTTTCTTTAAAAATTTTGATGAGAAGTGAAAACCCAATCTGTCAACCACCAGCAAGACGACTCAGCCAAAATGATAAGGAAAAAGTAAAGCGTCAGGTCTCTGAATGGCTGGAAAATATGATTGCAAGACAAAGTATTTCAGAATATGCCATTCCAATTGTCCTGGTAAGTAAAAAAGATGGTATAAAAAGAATTTGGATCGATTACAGGCGTTGCAAAACGAATTTTTTCACAGAGACTTGTAACACCACACGGCGATAAAACCATCTGAAGCTAAGACGAGGGCAGTTATGAAATTTACAAATCCGAAATCAATTAAAGATGTACAAAGTTTTCTAGGTCTGACTGGATAGTTTCGTAAATTTATACCAAACTACTCTTTAATTGGGAGGCCGTTAACAGAACTACTAAAGAAAGATGCCAAGTTTGAGTTTAGAAATATCCACCAAAATGCAATCAACAAATTAAAGCATATATTAACGTCGGAACCTGTTCTAAAGATCTTTAAATGTGAAGCCGAAACGCGACTACATACGAACGCATGTAAATATGGCTATGATGCCATATTATTTCAGCGAAATAATGAAGACAACAAGTTCCATCCTACATATTATTTTAGTCGCAAAACAACAGCAGCAGAAGAATATTATTCTAGTTATGAATCGGAGGCTTTAACCATAGTGAACGCGTTAGAAAAGCTAAGAGTTTATTTACAAGGAATTAAATGCAACATTGTGACTGATTGTGCTGCATTTAAACAAACAATAAGCAAGAAAAAATTGGTAACAAGAATCGCTGGATGGGCTCTACTTCTTGAAGATTTCTACTATACATTGGAACATCGGAAAGGCCCGAGGATGAAACATGTAGATGCTCTGAGCAGGAATGCAGTTGTATTAGTGGTGACTAGTGAATTTTAAATAGAGTTAGGATGATTCAAGATCAGGATAGTCATGTTCAGTTGATTAAGGCATTACTCGAGTATGGTCCTTATAAGGAATACAGAATAGATCATGACATCGTTTATCACTGTAATAAAATGGGAGAACAGTTGATGTATGACCAAAGGTCTAGAAACCGAAATAATTCAAATGGCACACAATCAGGGGCACTTTGGTGTTCAAAAGATGATGGAGCTAGTCCAGAGGCATTATTATATTCCAAAACTAAAGGGGAAATGTGAAATTATAAGGTCAAATTGTGTTCACTTGGGGCGAGGAAACAAGGAAGGCAAGAGGGTTTTCTAAACCCTCTGCCAAAAGGCGAGTATTCTTTATCTAGGGCCTTTGCCCAGCACTAATAAAGGTAACAAATATACATTTTTAATTGTTGATATCTTCTCAAATTACTCATGGATTTATACAACGACGTCAACATCCACCGCAGAGGTATTGGCGAAACTTGAAGTACATCGAGCTATATTCAGCAATCCTGAAAGCATAGTCTCAGACAGAGGGCTAGCATTTACGTCCAAACAATTCCAGGATTTTTGTGAAAAAAATCATGTTAACAACCGGAGTTCCAAGGGACAACGGACAAGTCGAGAGGGCTAACGATGTTATCATTGCCGCATTGACTAAACTAGCTAGTTCTGCTCCTGAAAAATGGTACAAGTTAACGAATAACTTACAAAGATTTCTTATTTATACATGGCAACGCACTAACAAGAGAAATCCATTTGAGATGTTATTCGGAGTAAAAATCCAGAATACAAAAACATAGCTGATGTAATCGCCAATCAGGTTCTCAACGCATTTTCTGATGAAAGAGCGCTGAAATTTGCAGAAATATAGAAAATGCTCAAGAAGAACAGAAACGAACCTACGATAAGAAAAGAAAGTTATGTACAATGTATAAAATTAATGATATCGTAGCGATTAAAAGGACACAATTTAAGGTGGGCATAAAAATCAATGGTAAGTATCTCGGTCCATACATACAAATCCTACCCAATGATAGATACGTACGGGGTTGAGAAGGTTGGAGAACACGAGGGGCCAAAATCAACAACCGCAGCTGATTTTATGAAGCCATGTCGAAATAGACCTGCCTATATGGTCAGCAGCGATGAATCCGATGGAGAAGACAAATAATTTTAACAACCAGATGATAAAGCGCAACAGGCGATTTAAAAATGTTCACACCAAGACGCTGAAGATGATTTAGGAACATTCACACTAAGATGCTGAAGATGATTTAAAAATATTTACACTAAGACGCTGAAGATGATTTAAGAATTTTCACACTATAAGACGAGATTATTATCAATTTGAATTTAAATTGGTCCCAAAGAATTATAAAAATGTGTTATGTGCGCAATCGTTTTCCCTAAGTTACAGTAAGCCTTATTCTTATGGTTGCGCAAATTTATCAGGCTGTCATCAAACCAAGTTGGGTAACTATAATTACGACTCTTCTTCAAAGGTGCGAAACGTTGAAAAGCTGCAAATAATAAGTTGTTAAATTTATCCACATTTACGTCTAAAATATTGTTATTAAATAAAACACCCCGATTAATACCTTTAAGATGATCGGAGAGATCATCGTCGTCACAGGAATTAAAATTGTAATCATAGGCATCAGACCGATAGTATAAATTTCGACTTCAATAGAAACATGATGAATATCATTTTCACTATTTAAAAAAGGTCCCAAAGATTTATGAACAGATAGACGTTTCGTGTTATTCGCAAATACCAAATCAAGAAATGAATTTTGAGTAGTAACATTACATTATCAACACAGCCACTCAAATTACAAACTTCGTTTATACAATCAATATGATTTAGATAAATATCAATAGAAGATCTAGGAACTAAAACTTTGACAAATAAAAATTCAATAGACTCACATCCAGACACAGTAGTTGGCTCACTTGTAAAAGAAGAGTGAGCAGCAAAAAGCACGTCACCGCCCATCTGTTTTACACTATTCTGGATCTATCACATCGATAGATTATTATTATTATTTACTGGAGGGCCATGTGGGCGATAAGCCACCTCGCACCGCGACCTAAAAGATCTATTGTGCTGGACCCTACTTAATTATCCGTCCAGTCAATATTCAGGCTCTTAATGAATCTGACAATACTACTGGCCGGTACAAGATACATAATATCCGGGCTCATTGTTCTCCCTCCTAGATGTTGCAGTCTTTGCTGGAAAATGGCTGGGCAATGGCACCGAACATGTTCCGCTGATTCCGCTTCCAGACCGCAGAAGCGGCATCCATCTGTCGTACTTAGGCCCATCTTCTTAAGGTGATACCTTAAGGGGACATGACCTGTGAGGAACCCAGTAAGCAGCCTCAACTCAGGTTTCCTAAGTTCAAGACACTCCTTAACCCTGACAGACGAAGGTGATATAAATTTCTTCGCATGCCGTAAACCTGGAATTCTGCGCCAGTAGGAGGACTTTTGAACATCCTCCCAGCGTTTTACCGCTGCTCTAAGTCCCTTAGTGACACCGCAGAAGGGTTCTGGTCCAAAAAAATGGAGATGCAGAACCCTCACGGGCGAGGCCATCAGCTGCCTCGTTTCCTTCGATTCCAGTATGACCTGGCACCCACATAAGTGTTACCTTATTTGAGCCTGCCAGATGTTTAATAACCTTCAGACAATCCCATACCAGCCTTGACTCAACAGTACAAGACCTAAGAGCTTTTAAGGCTGATTGGCTGTCTGATACAATATAAATCTTTGCATCGTTTAGGCCTTTTGCTATGCCTATCCTAGCGCAAAGTTCTATAGCATGTACTTCTGCTTGAACAACGGTAGCATTGGTACCCAAGGACTTCGAGAGGGTAGTGCCACTCCCGTGTATTCCTATCCCCGCCCCATCTTCCGTTTTTGATCCATCTGTAAACCATACCATGGACCCTAGCTCAAATGATGGTCCACCTGCCCTCCACACATCCCGGTCAGGTAACCTAACACAGAATGGTTTGTGGAAGTCCAGTTTAGCTGGCATACAGTCGGAAGGCATTCCTATTGTAGGGTCTGTCTGAAATTCCTTAAGGATTTCCATATGACCCACCATATTGTCTGGCTTGATATTTCCTTCCGCCTGCATTTTCAGGGCCATACTTGCAGCGTCCTTTTTAATATGCAGGTGTAACGGTGTCAGTCCTAGAAGTGTCTCCACCCCCGCGGTTGGACATGACTTCATTGAGCCCGTAACACCGATGCAGGCTACACGCTGAACCTTATTCAATAAGGTTATCACATCGATAGATAATAAAGTCATTAGGAAAATATTAAATGTTAAATATGCCTTTGTGAAATCCAGTTTCGATGATGGCATGATACTGGAAGTTTATTGAGTAGACGAACTTGAGAAATTCGCCCAAAATCTCGGTAAAATAATTTAGGAGACGTCGCATTGTAACAAATAGTTTGTTTTGTCCCTTGCTTGTCCCCTTTGTACCCTTCCTGTAGTTTAAAAATTCCTTAATTAAACAACCAGCCGGCCACGTACATGATTGTAATAAATTATCAAAATTAACAGCGGCTTAGATATATCTTAAACGAAGAAAAATTCCGGTCACCTTCCATGGTCCGTCGAGATAAAATACGCCGACAGTTGACATCCTCAATATTGAAATTATCCTTCAGATAGGATTTCACCTCAGCTTCAGAGACGTCTTTTTGTAGTCTTGTGATAAAAATAGTTTTACGAGGTTCAACGATCTGAAGTGAAGGAACAGCATGACCGGTGCCAATTACAACTAATCGCTCATGTTGAAATATGATTTCCTGGTATCGAGTTTGTCGAATTACTGTTATTATTGTTTAAATTTTCAGATGATGAATAACTTGATTTTTGCTGGTTAAGGGCCGTTAATGAAGCCAATTGTTGTTGAACTTTATCTAATATGTCCTCAATATTAGATTTAATATAATCAACCAAGTGAGATAACGCACCATCATGGTCCAATGCCAATTTATTAAATACTTTGTTTGCAATCAAGTCTTTACAGGGATTGCAAACCCAAATAAGGTTTAAGTTGTGTTGATTGAACAGCATTCAGAATGGAAGCTGGAACCGCAGAAAACGCCACAAGGTATGGTTCGGACAGTAGCACCAAATAGTTTATTGCAACCTGCAGTAGAGCAGCTATCAATAGATGAAACTAATCCTTTTGTGTGGCGAATGGCACCTTGCCAAGGTTTTTTTTTATGTAGAGGAGGAAAATGTATTATGCACGGTGTGTGGGACTCTCACCCACTAAAAACCTCCTCTATTTCAGACATAAATCCATCCTGGAACTACTTTTCGTATTACATCGGGATGGTGTCTCGTATTTTGCCCTCATAGGCCTCCCATATTTATAATTTTTATAATTTCACTAATTTCACTTCTATTATCGCTGGTGGTTATCCATTGCTGTTTTCTTTCGCCGTAGAAACAGTTCCACATACTGGGCCACTAGATTCCAATTCGACTCCGTCCTGAGCATCATGTTAACGATATTATCGGGCGTTGCGTTGCCGATTTTCCTTTCAAGTTCTTCTCTCTCACGTTTCCACTTCTCGCATGTAAAGAATGGGTGTTTCGCGTCATCAAGGCCTGCATCCCCATAAATGCATGACGGGTTTTCCACCTTCCCCATCGTGAACAAATATTTGCAGAAATACCCATGGCCTGTGAGGAATTGGGTGAGGAAATAATTTGTTTCACCATGTTTCCTCTCTATCCCCTCGGCCAGGTTTCTTATCAGCCTTGCAGTCCACCTTCCACGGGCCTCTGTTTGCCACCTCTCTTGCCAGCACAGCATGGTATATTCTCTAGCCACACTTCTTGCTTCTTTACTGTCAAGGTCGTCCTTGATATCACAGACCTTTTTCCTTTCTTCAGCCATTAGGTCGATAGGGATAACACCCGCAATGACCATAACAGCCGGTTCCGATACGGTTCTGTAGGAACTACAGATTCTGAGTGCCCCACGACGCTGTACAGTGGCCATTACTTTCCTATATTTATCCGTCTTTAGTGTGTCGGCCCATATTTCACACCCGTATAAAAGTATAGAACTTATGACCGACATCAGTAGTTTCCGTTTCGCTGACGTTGGACCTCCGACATTCGTCATCAGCCTACTCAGAGCAAAAGAGACTTTGTTTGCTTTCTCTGCAGAATGCTTGATTTGTTCTCCAAAATTTACTTTTGTGTCTAGGTACTTAATTGCTGTGTTAGACCGTAACTGCTGGTTTTCCACCTCGAACAGTACATCGGTCGCCATGTGTCGTCTCGTAAGCAGCACAAACTCTGTTTTTTCCGTTGCTAGGGCTAAACCACGGCTGCTTAACCACGAGTTTGCTCTGCGCATAACCTGGTTAAGCTTACGCTGTACATCCTCTATGTTTCGCTATATCATCTGCATACCCCATCATGAAGGTGTCATCTGGCATTTCCATACGCAATATGCCGTCGTAAGATGCGTTCCACAAATCGGGACCTAGAATGGACCCTTGAGCACCTCCCGTGATCTCTTTGCTACATTTCCCCTCCATGGTTTCAAACATAAGCCTTCTATCTTGAAGGTAGCTATGCATTATTCGCAGAAGGTAGTTTGGCATATGAAAGTCGCTTGTTAACGCCGACAACATGTCCCCCCATCTCGCGGAGTTAAACGCATTCTTCACATCCAACGTGGCAAGCAACACTATTTTCCTCGAATGGTGATTCCCTTGTTGCGCCATATGGAAAGCTCTCACCACTTCCTTCACAGCACCAATAGTTGACCGACCCTTCCTGAAGCCATACTGTTTATCCGAGAGATCTCCTGCAGCTTGAATTGCTGCTAAGATCCGCGACTTAAGTAAGCGTTCCAATAATTTTCCTGCTGTATCAAGCATGCACAAGGGTCTATATGATGATGGGGAGTTCGGGTTGTCTTTCCTGTTGCTAATGAGCACCAACCGCTGGCGTTTCCATGCCTTAGGGAAAACTCCTTCCTCAAGACAGTGGTTATACATGTTTAAAAGTATCTCAGGTTCTAATCGAGCGATTACCTTCAGTACTTCCATGGGGACCCCGTCTGGGCCCGGCGCTTTCTTATTGCGGAGAGAGGCGGCGGCTTGCTGAATCTCTTCCAACGTGAACGCTAGTATTTCCTCTGGTTTATCGGGGCAATGTGGCCGATCGTCGTTTGTGTGACTCGGGAAAAGGGAGTTTACAATATGCCACATTTGTGGTGTCTCCATTACTGGGCTGGGCGCCTGAGATCCAAGTTTGCGCATCACAATTTTTTAACCCAAGCCCCAGGGGTCCTTGTCCACGTTCCGTTTCAGGCTCTCCCATTTCAGGCGCTTAATTCTATTTATTTCGAATTTAAGCGCTCTTCTCGTCAGTCGGTAATCCTCATGTTCCTGTTCTGCCGCGAATCGGTCTCTTCTTCTTGCTCTAGTAACTAGGCGTTTAAGACGTAGGCAGTTCTTCCTGAGATTCGCTATCTCGTCAGACCACCAATAAACCGCGGTCTTTTCCCCCTTGTGCCTCGTCTTTTTGGCATAGACGCATCACACGCTTGATTTATTAGCGTCATGGTGGTCCTCGCAATTTTTTCGGGAGATCCGTCTTTTCGTAATATTGCTACTTTTCCGGCTTCGATGGTTGCCAAGAGATTTTCTTCGCACGGTTTTGACACATTCCATCCTATCGCTCGGTCATTGCGACTAACGGGTTGTCGCAATCCGCCCCGTACATTATAGACGATATATTGGTGGTCGCTACCAGTGTAATCCTCTATTACCCTCCATCCCGTGACGTTTTGTGCCATCATGTCAGATACCACGGGAATCGTTTCAGCATAGCCCGGCCTTCTGAACGTCGATACGCCACCTTCGTTCATCACTGTGAGTCCTACCCTAGCCGCCATATCCAGAATATACCGCCCTCTTGGGTTCGTAGTGTTCATGCCCCAATCCAATGCTCTTGCATTGAAGTCTCCGGCTATAACGAGCTCACCATTCAGTTCACTTGCTTTATCCTCTAATACATCAATTTTAGCTCGAAAATCGTCCATCGGCTCGTTTGGGGTAAAATAGCAACTCACGTATTTAACAGATTGGATTTTAACCCACACGAAACCATCTTCGGCTCCATGATCATCGACTGTAATCGGGTACGGGGTCCAGATGGCAGCTGTACCAAGGTTATCAGAGGAACCATTCGGGTTCCACCTTGCCAAGGTAATCCCTGTAATATTCATGTTATTGATTTGAAAATTACCAAACAAATGAGAAAAAATTTCTTAACGTCAAATAATATTGAACGCTGTTTTTGAACATTATTCTTGATTTGAGAATAATTGATATACTAATACTTAAGTAATGAAAATTGTTGTCTGCCAATCGTTCTCGAAAATATATAATTCCTTTCAAAAAGTTCTAAATCCTATTTTAATTTAGTATATTTCACTCAAAATTCTTATTGGAATTGAATTATTTCTATTTTGTTATTTGTTAAAAACTTAGATTTAGCCAATTTAGAAAATGGCCAATTGGAAAGGAATTTGGCTATTTCTACAATAAATTTTAGATGAAGTTCTGGAATATGGTCAATTAAGAAGGACTTGTGCGGTTTCCTAATCGATTATGAAGAAATTCAGCAATCACGAAGGGAATGGTATTCTAAACAGAGTTTTACATGAAGTTATCTAGAATACTGCCGATTAGGAAGGAAATTGGCCGTTTCTTAGCCGATTATGCTGAAATTCGGCAGGTACGACGGAAATAGGATAGTTCTGGGAAATGCCCAATTAGGGAGGAACTTGATGATTTTTTTATCAATACTGATGAAATTCAGCATGCACGATGGAAATAGGTTTCCAAAGTGAGTTTTAGATAAAGTTCTGGAAAATAGCCTTCCAAACTTGGCCGTTTCTTAACCGATTATGATGAAATTATGCATAGATGATGAAAATGGGATTCTAAAATGGGTGTTAGTTAAAGTTCCGGAATATAGCTAACTAGGAAGGAACTTGGCTTTTTATTAACGGATTATGGTTTCATTTGGCGGAATTCTAAAATGATTTTTACATAAAGTGTTGGAATAAGTCCAGTTAGGAAGGAATTCTGTTGTTTTTTAACAATATTATGACGAATTTCATCACAATCTATTTAGGAAGAGCCGAGTTTCTTGCTAATTCGCCATATTCCAGAACTTTTCTAAATATCATTTAAGAATCCTATTTTCATCATACAAATCGGGTTTCTTTGTAAACGGTTAATAAACAGCCAAGTTCCTTTCTGTCTAAATATCATGTTACAATTCCATTTCCATAACACAAATCAAACTTTATTATAATCGGTTAAGTTAACTTCCTTCCTAATTAGCATATTTATTTATTATTATTTCACCAACTCTTACATAATCAAAATCTGGCTACAATTTAAAAAATACAAATTTAACATAAAGAAACTTAATTAAAAATTAAATTAAAAATATACACAGTAATGATTACCAAAATGTAAAAGCAAATCAGATAAGGATTTTTTAAATACATTCCACGAGAAATGAAAACAGACATTTCACGGATCTTGTTAGAAATAGCCGTTGCGTACGTGTACTACGAAATGGTAAACTGAGCTTAAAACCCCTATTATTTAACTCATGACAAGGAGTACATATATTGGCGGTATAGATAAGTTTGAGTTTTTTTTTTTATAACTTCGAAGCTTTATTCAGATAAATTGGTCCAATTTATTTTATTAAAAATATGGTCCATCTTTAGATATGACTTTATCCCATCTTTCAGGAAGCATATGGATTCCGCGTCGAAAAAATACCTCGTCTTTTGAGGCGATCCAAGAATCGACCCAATTTTTAGCTTCTTCGTAAGCAGTGAAGTGCTGATCGGCCTAGCCATAAGTCATAGACCGGAACAAGTGGTAGTTAGAAGCAGAAATGTCTGGTGAATATGGCGGGTGGGGTACGACATCCTATTTAAACGCCTCCAAAGTTTCCTTGACAACCTTTGCAACATGTGGTTGAGCGATGTCGTGCTGAAAGATCACTTTGTAATGTCTTTTGGCATATTGTGGGCGATCTCCAGTGTTGGTTTCGTTAGGCTGGAGTAGCGCCCAGATGCCCAGCATTAGCTTCTTGTCTTGAATATTCGGTTTGGCCGTTGAAGTTGATGCATGGCTCGGCGTACCCCACGATTTTCTGCGCTTTGGGTTATCATAGTGGATCCACAAAGCGGCGTTCGACGTCTGTTTGCTTAAGTTAATACGGAACCCAATTTTCTTATTTTTGCACCATACCATGGCCTTGAGACGGTTTTGAATCGCTTGTTGGGTCACTCCAAAAGATTCAGCAAGCTCCTTTTTTGAGTTTGGCATGAATCTTTGTCCAATAACGCCTCCAACTCAGCGCCTTCAAACTACACTGGCTTCAATTCGCGTATCTAAATAAATCGAAAACCGGGAAATCAATCGGAGTAACTCTAGTTATCCAACTGATACCATTAGTTCCATCAGGCGCGAGTACATGGGTCGATTAACCACAAACGATGTGGGTGATTGTCTTTTACAAATGATTTGAAACTAAATTGTACAAAATATATTCCATGTATTCTCTATTGTGTTCTTTTATTACCTTATGGTCCGGAATGTACTGTGTTTCTGTGATTATTATCCTCAATGGCGGTTTTTGACTTAAATTTTCAATAAATCGAGTTTTTTGTTAGCAATTTTAACTTTTTACAAATTGATTTGGATACTTGGGAACGCTCTGATGTACAAACCAGAATACAAGCAAATTATTTGAAAATCTGAAATTATTTGCTGAGACCTCGACACAAAGCTTCTGAAGACATTACTGGTAGGCAGGTTAAGTTTAACCGATTAATCTTTTCGGTGAATCAATCCGATACTCACCTTTTTTATCGAGTATATGCTTTATACTGAATTATTTATAAAATTTTGTGACAAAATTGTCACCAAAGAATTAAGGTCAAGCAAAGTGCTCCAGTACTAATTATTACACTTCAATTGCACAAAAAGTTGTAGTTGATTGTAATTCATCCACATTTCAATTTCACCTGCTTTGGTTACTTCTGTCTGTCGATTATGTACCTCTCGTATTTCAAGTTTCACTTCCCGATTTTCGAAACCTTTTCCACATATCGCAATTTTCAGGAAGCACGATTAAGCATTAAGAGAACAATGTTGTTTCACTATTTCGAAAAAAATCTCAAAACTCGTATAATCCTCATATAAACGAATCTCAATTTCCGAATTTAGGCGGTTTTGCAGTTTTTTAGATAAAGTTTAATTTTATTCAATAGGATATTGTCTCAATATGAATTTTTCAAATTACCCGAATATAGATTATTGACGTTACGTTGCTTTATATTACCGACTTACATCAGGTACGTTGGAATTTTCAAGGTTTTATGTAATTTTTCAAGGTTTATCAGCTTATTAGAGGCTTCTTTGGTACAACACCTGAGGAGTGTTACGAGTACTTTAAAACTTTGAACTGAAATTAATCGTTGATGATAAGTATAACATTCAATTAGGTGAGATTCTCGAAATTCATGATTTTGAGATTTTTGGATTAATTTAGATATCTGGGTTGGAATAACGTTAAGTTGCATTTTTTCAAGAAAGAGGTATTTTTACTTTTCAATTGATTAGCAATTAACGAGTAAAACTTAATGGCTCACTCACTGTCTGACTAAAGGGCTGTTGTTTCTGGTGTTCCTCAGGGTAATATTTTGGGATCTCGCCTGTTTAGTCTATATCTTAATGACCTGGTGAATAGTATACAATTTTGTAAACTTCATTTTTATGCTGATGACTGCCAGATTTATATTAGGAGGCAAATTAACCATATTGAGTCAATTTTCGAAAAATTGAATGAAGAATTGATTGAATCATGTATCTAAAGAAGCGTTTTAAAACTCGCTCTGAACAATTTGTTATTCGCTCTTTACTGATCGAATAATAATTTTTACAACTGATCGATTTGAATAGTGAGTAGAAAACAAAACATATTGTGATGATTATTCATTTCGCATCGAATAAAGAAGAAAAGAAAAGGTTTCTATACTCAGTCAATTTAACGCTACGAAATATTCTATTCGTTATATTCAAACAAAAGGAAGAGTGAATCTTAAGAATGGAAGAGTAATTTTGTGTCTCATAAAGAAAATAAAAATTGTCATTTTATACCAAATTGTCATAAAATATTCGAATTTTTGGCCAAAATTATCACTGTACGAGTGAGATTTTCTTTATTATTCTAGTTTAGCTTGGAGTTGAATTACAAATAAGCACTTATTATCTTACAGAGAAAAGATTCTAGAAATTTGAGATTTTTGGGTTTATCTAGATTAAAATAGTATTGAATAGCTTGGCATCGAAGTTAATCGATATCATCATTGTCATATTTTCGAAATTATTCGACGTTTGGTATATTGGAGATTCTTAGTGGTTTGATAAGTTTTCAAAATTTTTCTAGGGTTTTAAGTTTATCAGAGTTTTCTGGAATTTTTCGCAATTTTTTGTGATTTCTAGATTCTATAATTCTAAGATTATATGAGCTTTTCGAGATAATTCGTATTTCTCGAAACTGGCACAATAAATAGTGAATTATCCAGATTATAAAAAATAAACCAGCAAAGCGAAATTGTTGTAGAAATAAAAATGTAAAAAAAAATTGTTTTTGAATACATGGAAACAAAAGAGAGCTTATGTTCTTCCTCCATTTTATAAAAACTTAAGTCGCCTAAAATTTGATGGATGTAATAGAATGTGACCTAAGAGAAAATAGTTTTGCTTTGTGAGCTTATTTTGTATTGAAAAATCGGAATTTCACTTACATTACTTTCAAGGACCAGCTGAGAGAACACACTTTGGCTTGCACATCAAATAAATAAACCAAACGAAATGTCAATTCGGGTTGCACGAATTAATATCTAAGTCTGCGCAACTTTCAATGAAAACAAATCGCAATAAGAAATCACAATAGGATTGTAAGTCCTGAAAGAAGTTTTTTAAGAATAGGCTGTAACTTGATTATTTGTATAGTTGGACCTTGCAGAGGTTTTGCTAAGGAAATTAACCATCGAATGTCGTCGAACAAACTTGTTTAGTAACTTTAATAATAATTTTAAAAAATTCCTTTTTTTAATTTAAAGTTTATAATTTTTTACAGTACATCTGAAACAAAATATGAATAGGTAATATTTTAATAAAGGTACTCGAAAAACATATTACTTGCGTATATACCGATTTTAAATTGGATGCGGTATTTAAAACACTACAAGCTGGTGGACATATTGGAACCGAGCTCTCATACAAATTAATTTTATTTTCGGTTGAACCCAACTTGTTGGTAGAACGACAGTAGTAGTCGCCGTATAAAGCTTTTTCAATTGTGTTAACACGAAGTGTTGTTTCTGTTAACACTTCGGAGATTGCAAAATTTGATATTATGTAATGTTGATTCGTGAATATGTAGGTTTTTTCTTTAATCCAGACAATGTCTGGTGGTGGATAAGCTTCAACGTGACATTTTAAATCCATGTCATGTTGTAGTGCCTGGCTAACACTTGGACGAAGCACTGTAATTACTGGTGCGAATTCAACTTCCAAATTAATATAACGACGATCACCTTTACTGACACCGTTATCGGCTACACAATAGTAAATATCTCGATCCTTTTTGCTTACGGACTCAATTTTCAAAATATTTCCAGTGTACGTAGCTCCACCTACAAAAAAATTTGGTTTTGAACGACAATTAATTTAATATATAGTTATTAATTTGACATATACCTGTCGGCAAAATAGCGCTATTCATTCTTCGCCAAGTGATAGTCGGTGTGGGATATCCAGCTTCAAAACATTCCATTTGCACTGAAGTTCCCTCTGATGCAACAAGTGAGTGCGTTGAATTATCCAAAACAGTCGGTAGACTTCTTACTTCTAAATTTACGTCTGCCGTTATTTTATTAACAACCGATAAAATAATAAAACACCGATAAGTTCCAGCATCTGTATCTTGCAAATCCAAGATTTGAAGTGTATATTTTGACGAAGATGCATTATAATGCGATACAAATCGGGAATCTCGCAACATGAGGTCATTTCCGAATGAAATAAGTAGTAAATCATCCGAATCCTTTCCAATTTTACCCCATGCAACATTATAATCCTTTGCATCATTTATAATCAAGGCGCACTGTAGTAAGACCGATCCGCCAATGTATCTGATCTGCCCTTCTGATATATAAGATATTGACGGTATTCTGTTCCCGAGCACATTTAATATCGGAATTATTGTTAATAAGGCACTTAGTTTTATCAACATTCTGTTTAGAATTTTATGTATGTGTAATAATCAAATAAAATCAAAAAATTTATTAACACACCAAGCACCCAAAATATTTTGTTTGTTTCGCGTTTCTTTCAATTTACGTTTGTCAGTCGAGATCGATTAGAGGAATGATTTTTATTTTTTTTTGGTAATTTTCAATTGAATTTTATTGATTTTTATTAATAATAATAAACGGGTTTTACAGGCCATTGCTTGCCCGTACTGTGTCAACAATTTGAACTAATCGGATTCGATCCCGAGTTAGCTCTTCGAATTGTCCTTTACCAAAAGGTGTCTGTCTTTTCATTTCCTGTATAAGATCATGATTGGAGGACTGCTGGTATAAGACGTTGATCCGAGGTGTTTCAATTTATCAAAAACGTATTCTAATGAATTCCAATGCAAACCTGTGGCTATTCAAATTGTTTGAAATCCAGGAACACAGTATATATCACGAGATGTCTCGTAATATTTAGAAAGATACATTCACAGCGGAAAAACTTAATTCGGACAGTAATTCGGGCGAAATCTTCCTTCGAAGAGGATCATCTACTGACGGTGACACTTGTTGAACAATAAGCAGTTCGGAAAAATGTGCATTCCATTTGTCGAGTATGTATTGTCGACTGCTGCTTGCAGAGTTTTACCATAAACTAATGTAAATATTATAATATTTACATTAGTCTATGGTTGTGCCTTCAAAACTTCGGCCTTCCACCACTCACGTTTCTTCTAGCAAGGGCCGCTTTGTTATCCATCCGATTGTAAACCGGGTGGCCCGAATGACCCTCCCAGGGCTGATGGTACCGTTCCTAGTGCGTCATCTAATGATATTCGTACACCAAGTGAACGAAGATTTCGCATTTTAAACCACCTTAACCTCTGTATTCACAGAACCCGGTTTGTTGGTTCGATATACTCGAACAACAGTTTTCCGTCGCATACATAACCGGTGAAGCTAGGAGGTATTCACACGCCGTCAGTGCTTTGGACGCGAGATGGCATGACACATTCGCTGAGCTAGTTTTGGGTGATAAAGGTGCGACACCATATTCTAATTTCAAGGAGAAGCAAAACTATTTCCAACTAGCAAATTTGGGGATGATTTCTTCCGACAATTATTGATGAAAAAATTGCCGCACCAGGAACAGTTGGCGTTGTCTCCATTCGAGAACGATCTGCCTTTAACAGTATTGGCGGAACGTGCTGGTAATCTTATGGAAACGTTATCATAACGATACATTTATTCGGTTCAAGCAGATCGTAACACGTCGATTCCGTCCTCCATATCTATGTTCTCAATTAAAAATTGGGTTCAATTCGAATAGCGTAAATTGAATCAAGGGTCCATGTTGATGGAGATCAAAAGACAGTCACGTAGCGTATCAAGTGACTGGACTTCAAAAAAAAATCAATCTCGAGAGCCAAACCAAAACAAGCACGATTGTTATTATCACCGTTGTTTTCACCGTCACCACATCATGCTGTGTTCATCATGCAGATTCATGAGCAGATTCGAGTCGCCTACACGCCTAAAAAATATACAAGCGTAAATTTTTGATTGACACTGGAACGGTTATCACCACAATACCATCGGATTTTAAGAATAACACAAGTGTTGAGTCTGAATTTAATTTATACGCAGCCATTGGCATGCGTATTACGGCTTTCGGCAATCGTACTCTCAATATCAATCTCGGATTAAGACGTAATTTTTCATGAACTTTTATTATCGCGGACGTATCAATGACAACTTTGGGAGCGGATTCTTTACGTAGCACCGGATCCTTTAACGTCCGTTTATACAGTCGGTTCGCTCACTGTTGTGTTCGATCCTGCGTTATCAATTTTAGTTAAGTCCGACAAAAGCCCAGGCGATACCAATTTGTTAATGCAAAACCATTCCGTTACTCGCGAACCGTTCAATATCGTTCACCGATATCATGCAAAGTAAACACATTTTGAGGACTTGATGGCAGAATCTAAATGACGGCATAGTAGTAGCGTGGTAAAGTCTACTGCATTTAGTGCTACAGGACCTACCTAGGATCTAGAACGGGCGTATCACTAGATCCCAATAGCGTCCAGTGATATCGCAAAAACCGCTATAGCCACACCTTTTGGTTTTTTTGAGTTTGTTAGAATGATCTTCGGACTTCGCAATGCGGCGCAGTCATTTCAACGGTTGACGCATTCAGTACGGCGAAGATTGGCATATTGTTTTGTGTATCTGAACTATATTCTTGTGGCATCAGATTCGCGAGAAGATCACATCGCACAACTGTATACAGGGGGTCTATTATGAAATTATTGACATCGCAAATTTTCGACGTTGTCGACCAACTCGACAAGGTCGAAAATAGATATTATGAATTATTGGATTTTGCGCTCTTGACTGCGGCTTCCCACAATCCTCCAAAGTGAGGTGATCTTGGAGGAATTGTGTTCCACCGTATATGCCCTCTTCACAACAATATTTCAATACTTCATGTTGATGAAGTTCATTGTCAAATAATTTTAGAAGATTTCGTAATTCTGACTGGGCTCCGACGAAGTTGGTTGCATTGTCGCTGAGTATATTAGATGGTCGACCTCTCTTTGATACAAAACGCCTAAGTGCGGCTAAAAACCCTCTTGTAGTCAAATCCGAGACAACTTCAAAATGTGTCGCCTTGGTGGCGAAGCAAATGAAAACAGCGATATAAACTTTGGATGTAACTTTCGAACGAACTTTATACATAACTGTGAAGGGACCGCAGAAATCGATTCCGATATTTTCAAATGCCCGAGAAGGACGCGCACGCTCTGCGGGTAATTGACCCATTATCTGCTCTACTGATCTGGGCCTGGTTCTGGAGCCTACAATATAGTCATTCATGACCTTACCACATAATCTTCGTCATGCAATAATCCAAAACCTCTGACGTATGATATAGTGTAGGGCTTGAGGATCACAATGAAAGTTGCTGACATGTTCTCTCTGGACTAATAACATGGCAATAAAACGGAATAATTTTGATTGTACGATAGATTGGAATTGACCAACCGGCCACCAACAAGAACAATAATATCACATTTATCCAAAAACGGATTTAATTTAGCAAAATGGCTTTGTCTATGAATTACATTTTTGGAACGCAATTGTCTAATTTCATGAGAAAATTGCTGATTTTGAATAAATTTAATTATACGGTTTACTCCATCATCTAATTCTTGTGGCGTTATAACCTTTATCTCACAGTTTAGTATCGATGAACTGGGATTATTGACTTTGTCTTGTAGAGATTGCACCTTAGTTTTACGGACGTTTATAGATAATTTAATATTGTTGACAAATCGTATACACAGAGCAGCCATACGGATTAATTTGTTGTAATTAGAAAATAGCTCAACGAAATAATTAGATGTGAGTATTTCGATAAAACTGCTAGTTTTAAGCGTTGTATCTAGTTTTGTCATTTTCCAATCACCGTCATTTTGGGAAAGAAATGGAGGTCCGTTCCACCATAACTGGTTATGCATTAATTCTGAAGGCATAAATCCATGCGAAATTATGTCCGCAGGATTTAATTCTGATGGAACATATGCCCAGAATTCAGGAGGCGCGATGTCCTGAATTTATGATATTCGATTAGCAACAAATGTTGCGTATTTTGGACGGTGATGAAAGTATGCGGAAAAGCGTTATTTCTGAATCTGACCGAAACATGACCTTGTCAAAGTGAATTTTCATAGATTGTTGCATCTATTCGTATAACTGGCTTAACAATAGTGCAGCACATAATTCCAGCCGAGGTATTGTCTGACCCTTGAGTGGTACAACACGTGATTCGGCGCAAAGCAGGCGTATCTTGTATTGGTTGTTCATATCTAGAATACGAATATACGAGTAAATGCAGCAACCATAGCCGATCTGGGAAGCATCACTGAATTCGTGCCTTTCTATTCTTTTAATAGAATTTGAACTCATAATCGATCTTCGTAACTGGTTATAAAATTCAAACCATTCCGATTTGAAAGGATCAAATAGTTCATCGTCCCATTTCAAGTTTGGAATAGCCCATAACTTTTGCATAAAAACCTTCGCAACAAAGACAACCTAAAAGGCACAGTCCTAGTGGATCGAATAATTGATAAATCACTGATAAAACGTTTAGTTTTTTAAAATTTACTTCACTGTTATCCTTCGTTAATGAAATAATAATAGTCATCTAGACAGTCCCATTTTATTCCCAAAATCCCAATGGTAAAATCGTTTTAATCAGGAACTACTTCCTTACTGTTCGATGACCATTTAGTTAACTCAAACCCTCCCTTAGCGAGAAGCGAGGTAATGTTAGACCTTAACTCTTTTGCTTCTGCAGCAGTATTTGCACCTGACAAAAAATCTTTGACGTAGAAATCATCGAGCAAGTTCTGAGATACGGTTGGGAAATTATAATGTTCGTCAATTGCTAGTTGCTTTAGAGATCTTATCGCCAGAAACGGAGCGCTTGCTATGCCGTAGGTGACGGTATTTAGTTGATATATAGATAGAGGATCATTTTTATCTTTGCGCCACCAAATTTATTGGAATTTACGATCATCCTTATGAATATCGATTTGGCAGACATTTTAGTTATGTCCGCCGTGATGGCAATTACCACCCCTATTCCCTTAGTCGTGTCACTTGTCACTTGTACCGACAATCAAATTTTGGTATTCTCTTAGTCGATCGATGCGACTATCGTCGTTTGAAGTGACGAACATTCTTTTACGTCGCATTCTCTTAAATTATCACTTCGATCGACTAAGAGAATACCAATTTAAAGATGAAGTGACGCGACAATTATCACGTCGACTAAAGTGACACGACCAAGGGAATAGGGTATACATTTGTTCGGAAACGCATAATTAATGAGAGTAAATCTGGTTCAATGGTTGCGACCTTGATAATCCGTTAAATACGACCCGAAGCTTGGTAGTGGTCGACTCTTGTTTCATCACTGCGTGATGAGATATACAATATGAGGTATCAGAAAAAGGATATCGCAATTTGCATATGCTTTAGCGCGATGTATTCGTCTATAAACTGACAATAATTACGTTTCAATTCGGGATTTGCTGCGAATCTTGCGCAGAAGAGCGATATTGTACTTGCCATCCTTCTCACGCATGACGTGGCTAGCAAAATGGGTTTCGCAAGCTTTTTCCTCAAATGAAAAATTATTTCTGAATTTTACGTCTTCGATAATATGTATAACTTTTGTATTTCTTTCCGCACCTCATCGATGTTGCAACAAAATAATGAAAGCGACGGTAGCTGAATTGGAGATTTCGTCTTTCCACAAATCACATATTCAAAAACCCTTACAAGGTGATAATTCTTGGCAAATTGTAATTTTCCCCCCCCCTTAAATATGTCACAATAAATTTCTGTCTATACGATCAGAGATGAATAATTTGAGATCGGCTAGTTCTATCGAATTGGGAAGTTTAGTCAAATCAACGTTAACTGGATGTAAGGGCAAATCGCCGGTTATTTTGAATAAAACTAAAAAATTTAAATTTGTTTTGTACTTTTGGAGACGCGATTCCACTGATAACTCAACCTCGTACTTTATTTCAGTTATATAGTGATTTATTCCAGTAACTGGAATACGGATTGATTTTTTGTTAGCATTTAATTTTTGACATGCATGTTCTGTTACAAAGTTTGATTGTGACCCTGAATCTAAAAGGGCACGTAATAGTGTTCGTAACCCATTTTTACCTTATAACCAAATTACAACTGACGACAATAATACCTGGGAAGAAGACGTATGAAATGAACTAATCTGATTCATAGAGCTAGCATGAACCAATGAACAAGCTTGATTGTCTGAATTAAATGTTGTCGGACATTGCCGATGCTACAGATTTACCTGGTACTGATTTATTATGGGTTACGATTAACTGACTTTGTTTACATTCCTGAACCTTGGACAAAACCGGACTAAGCAAAATACAATATAATAAATGAAAATTGCTGCCTGCTTGCTAAACATTCGCGAATGTATCTGACCCTGTTTTCCCTTAGTTTTTATTACTTTAGGCTTTAGCTGGAATTAAATACATATTTCACCTTCGTGCTCTTCAAACAGTAAAGTCGGTGAAGTTAGCCCGAAAAAATATCAGCCCGAATTTTTGGTTCGTTTCTCGGATAAAATGTAGCTATCCCGAAAAAGTGTAAATTTTTTGTAAAAAGTGTAGGCTCATCCCGAAAAAAATATTATAATTAAAATGTATCTAACACGAAAAACAAAACAAGTTTAATCCAAATGAAAATTAATAAATTTCTTAAAAAATATTTGTAATAAAAAAAATTAATTTCTATAAGAGTAAAGCCATTCAACATATTCTACAAATTTTCATAGCTATACTAATGTACTGTTCTGTTGGTAGTGTATTCCATTTACTATGAAGAAACCTTAAGTTATATACTGCCAATACTAGATACAATGCTTAAAGATTTTGTATTTCGGAAGATAGGCCATGATGCTAGCTAAGAGGTAGTCAGCATCCCACGGTCAAATCATGGGAATAAACATATGATTTTTAAAAATTTGTGTTTTTAGAATAGCGCATGTGATATGGAGAAATCTTAAATTATAAACAACCAATACTAGCAGAAACTAAAATTCTGTGTGGCCATACTAGAGATAAATACCACTAACGGTATATACCACCTGATAGGTCTTAGATATGCTAATGAACCATGAATAAGCAATATCCATATCATGGAGATAAGACATATAATTTTCAGTACACATAATACGCCTTTTCATATACTCAGTCCAGTTGAAACTTAAATTCTGTGTGGCGATACTAGAGATAAATACCACTAACGGTATATACCACCTGATAGGTCTTGGATATGCTAATGAACCATGAATAAGCCATATCCATATCATGGAGATAAGACATATAATTTTCAGTACACATAATACGCCTTTTCATACACTCAGTCCAGTTGAAACTTAAATTCTGTGTGGCGATACTAGAGATAAATACCACTAACGGTATATACCACCTGATAGGTCTTGGATATGCTAATGAACCATGAATAAGCCATATCCATATCATGGAGATAAGACATATAATTTTCAGTACACATAATACGCCTTTTCATACACTCAGTCCAGTTGAAACTTAAATTCTGTGTGGCGATACTAGATATAAATACCACTAACGGTATATACCACCTGATAGGTCTTGGATATGCTAATGAACCATGAATAGGCCATATCCATATCATGGAGATAAGACATATAATTTTCAGTACACATAATACGCCTTTTCATACACTCAGTCCAGTTGAAACTTAAATTCTGTGTGGCGATACTAGAGATAAATACCACTAACGGTATATACCACCTGATAGGTCTTGGATATGCTAATGAACCATGAAATAGCCATATCCATATCATGGAGATAAGACATATAATTTTCAGTACACATAATACGCCTTTTCATACACTCAGTCCAGTTGAAACTTAAATTCTGTGTGGCGATACTAGAGATAAATACCACTAACGGTATATACCACCTGATAGGTCTTGGATATGCTAATGAACCATGAATAAGCCATATCCATATCATGGAGATAAGACATATAATTTTCAGTACACATAATACGCCTTTTCATACACTCAGTCCAGTTGAAACTTAAATTCTGTGTGGCGATACTAGAGATAAATACCACTAACGGTATATACCACCTGATAGGTCTTGGATATGCTAATGAACCATGAATAAGCCATATCCATATCATGGAGATAAGACATATAATTTTCAGTACACATAATACGCCTTTTCATACACTCAGTCCAGTTGAAACTTAAATTCTGTGTGGCGATACTAGAGATAAATACCACTAACGGTATATACCACCTGATAGGTCTTGGATATGCTAATGAACCATGAATAAGCCATATCCATATCATGGAGATAAGACATATAATTTTCAGTACACATAATACGCCTTTTCATACACTCAGTCCAGTTGAAACTTAAATTCTGTGTGGCGATACTAGAGATAAATACCACTAACGGTATATACCACCTGATAGGTCTTGGATATGCTAATGAACCATGAATAAGCCATATCCATATCATGGAGATAAGACATATAATTTTCAGTACACATAATACGCCTTTTCATATACTCAGTCCAGTTGAAACTTAAATTCTGTGTGGCGATACTAGAGATAAATACCACTAACGGTATATACCACCTGATAGGTCTTGGATATGCTAATGAACCATGAATAAGCCATATCCATATCATGGAGATAAGACATATAATTTTCAGTACACATAATACGCCTTTTCATACACTCAGTCCAGTTGAAACTTAAATTCTGTGTGGCGATACTAGAGATAAATACCACTAACGGTATATACCACCTGATAGGTCTTGGATATGCTAATGAACTTTGAATAGGCCATATGCATATCATGGAGATAAGACATATAAATTTCAAAAATAACATGAAATCATCAATTGAATTTTTTAAAATAAATAAGTGCAAAGATATTTTGGAAATGGTTCGACAAAATTTGAAAACTTGGAATCATCATTTCAATTGATTAAAACGAATAAATTCAAGTGTAGCTTAGAATCAGAAGTCTGGAGAAGATATTGTTATATAGAATTAAAAGTTGTGCCTATGGTTATTATACTCTGTTCATACCCCTAAACATTAATAGAATAGTTTTTCCGTTTTGTAAAATACTAGGTACACATATGACTAAAATTCTGGTTAAAATATCATAATAATTTATATTTTTCGATACATAATTATTTGAGGTTTAATTTTTACTGAACTAGGGTTGCGTATTGTAGGTATATACGTGCTCAGGACATCGTACTTTTGCCTTTTTTGATCTATTCTGCCATAACAAATTTAATGACCTTCGGATGGTTTTGAGTATTTAAGAATTAAACCTTCGTGAACAAAACATATAACAGAAGTTACCTTATATTTATTATCTCCAAGCTTGATAGTGTTCTGTACTTCGGACCGTTGTGCAGTAGCATCATTGATTGTTTCAGTGTCTATACACAATATCTGTCCAAAAGATTTTAGTGTAGGACCCATTGTTTGACAACACTGTTTACATGTTTTGAGTGGTATTTCTTGGAAACATGATTCAATATTGGAAACTCCTAGTGTCTGATATTTTTCAACATTCAAATAAATCATTGGCCGCTTTTATTCCTCTTTGAATAAACAATTCTTGTTTGAACATTCTAATGTTACTGTTAAGCTTGGAAAATTTTGAAAGACACTCTTGCAGACGTTGTATAATTCTGTGGTGCAATCGGAATTAAATCCTGACAGTTCTACCAAAATTTCTTTTCGTATTTGGTACAGTTTAGCTAAATCATTTCTTAATAGTGCTTCTAATAATGATTTAGTTCGGCCGCCTTTCAGATTTTTTAAAAAAATTTCGTCTTTATCCATTGATAAACCGATCGCTTGATATGTCGAATCTAGAGCACACGTATTTTTATAAAAGCTACAAGTATGGGTGGCGTTTCTAATTAAAGGCATCTGTAATTTTGCTTGTGGTTTGAATATTGCTTTAGGTCTTGTAAATTTGTGACTTTTCGGTGTATTTAAATTTTGGCTTAATGTTGCCATGGCCGTGATATTTTGTTCAGTATTAGAAGAACGTGAAAAGGAATTTACAAAATTGAAATCAAAACTGCTCGCCGGTCTTTTCTTTTTGTTTACTGGTGAAGAATATGGGCTCTTTCGTTTCCAAATAGATTTACTATTTTGTTTATCTAATAAGCTATGGTTACTGCTTTTGGGTGACAATTGGATTGGGCTTTCTATTTGTTTCATCGAAAATTTTGGTACAGCATAGAATATCTCTTTGCAGACAGTTTGGTTTCTTGAGTTCAATTCGCGTACAAAGCGACCAACCTTCAATGGCATTCTGCCAACTTCAAAGGTGCGACTTGTCAATGAAAACCTTCTTTTTAAAAATGCAAAGTAATTTTCCACATGACCATTGCTTAATCGATTTCCATTACGCAGAATCCCAGTAAACAATGGTAATAAAGCGGCATATTTCTTTAAAAATGTATCGTGGAAATCGATGTTTTACAAATTATTTAAGGCCAAACCAGTGTTTTCTTCAGATAAACATAAATTAACATTCATGCTAATTTCGTACAAATCTCTATAAAAAGGGCTCTGCTTATAGAGTGGAGTATAAAACTCATTTCGAGCTAAGTCTTTGTCACGTTCGTCAGGTTTACTAATTTCATTGAAATTTAATTTTAATTCTACATTATTTGAAGCAATCAATCCGATTAACTGGTCAAAAGCTTCTTTGACTTCAATGGTGATATGTTTGGATAGTATTAGAATTACAAATTTTTTCCAGATTTCTTTAATGTTCTCATAATTATTGGCAATAATCAAAGAAACCAAAACCTCTTTGACAAATTTTCGAACTTGCATAAAACTTATTTACATCTTTGGCTATTGTGTGGGAGATGTGTGAACAGCACAAGTGTATTTTACTACTTGCTCTGGATGCTTCATGGATTTAATATTACTTGCCCACATGTAACTCGTATTTAGATAATCTATTAAATGGCGTATTATATGTACTGAAAATTATATGTCTTATCTCCATGATATGGATATGGCCTATTCATGGTTCATTAGCATATCCAAGACCTATCATGTGGTATATACCGTTAGTGGTATTTATCTCTAGTATCGCCACACATAATTTAAGTTTCTGCTAGTATTGGTTGTTTATAATTTAAGATTTCTCCATATCTCATGCGCTATACTAAAAAAACAAATTTTTAAAAATCATATGTTTATTCCCGTGATTTGACCGTGGGATGCTGACTACCTCTTAGCTAGCATCATGGCCTATCCTCCCAAATACAAAATCTTCAAGCATTGTATCTAGTATTGGCAGTATATAACTTAAGGTTTCTTCATAGTAAATGGAATACACTACCAACAGAACAGTACATTAGTATAGCTATAAAAATTTGTAGAATATGTTGAATGGCTTTACTCTTTTAGAAATTAATTTTTTTTATTACAAATATTTTTTAAGAAATTTATTAATTTTCATTTCGATTAAACTTGTTTTGTTTTTCGTGTTAGATACATTTTAATTATAATATTTTTTTCGGGATGAGCCTACACTTTTTACAAAAAATTTACACTTTTTCGGGATAGCTACATTTTATCCGAGAAACGAACCAAAAATTCAGGCTGATATTTCGGGCTAACTTCACCGACTTCAAACAGTACGTGTAATAGTGATGGGCCAAATCGATCTTTTTTGTTAAAAATCATATGAGAAAATAAACAAAACAGAACAAAAAAGATCGATTTAGCACATCACTAATTTGTAAAAGTACTTTTATTTTTTTTTTTTTTTTTTTCAAGAACGGCTACAATTTGTCTGTATCCGTCGATTTTTTGGCTTCAATCCTGTCCACGTTTGTTTCTGCACTTAGTGCTGACAATAAGTATTGATTAAAGGGTTTCTCTTAAGTATGTTGGAGGTTTATCAACACCTTCCACGAGTAGAACTTCGAATCGGTTACCAGAGATTATTTCGGATGAATTTAGTTTCACGTTCTTTAGGTTTGTGTCCGCCTCCTCCGAAGAATTTGGGTTTCTCTTTCTTTTTGACTCGCGTTTGCACTAATGTTTGAAATACATTTTTATTATACATAAGCAGTATCTCAAAATTAATACTTCTGGAATATGAACGTGAATGCTAGATGGTACCTCATAAATGTTGTTACGATAGCATTTTTAAAATAAAAACTAAACCAATTTTTGAAATATTTATTGGGTATATCACAGTTCTTTTATTGAATTAATATCACAATCACTCAATCAAACCACTCAGAGAAATAATCAAATTCCGTTAGGTCATATTCACGATTTTCCTCTTCCACATGCGCCTCATCCACATGCGCCTCATCCACAGCCGCCTCACTGTTTTCATTTGGATTTTCTCCGTAATCTTCGTCTTCGTTTATATCTTCTTCATCTATATCTTCAGGATCTTGGGGATCATCTGCAATCAAACAAAATCATTAGATAACTCTAAATAAAAAAAAAAAAATTAATCAACAACTTACAGACATATTCATGATGATTCGTTTTTAATTTTGGCAGTTGTGCTATTAAATTCGGCGTAAATCCTGGTAGGAATGTGTTCACGTACAAATCTTTCAATTCGATCAACTTGGTTGCATTCCATTCTGGATCACTTTCTATTAGTTTCGAATTTGTTTCGCATGAATCCACAAATTCTAAATGGATTTTCTCTAGTTTCGTTAAATGACGAAAAATTGGTTCACATTCTTTGGTGTTGATACATTCTAGACGCAAATGCTTTAAATTAGGAAGGTTTTCACAAATTTCTTTTAACAGAACAGTGCTTATATTATTGAGTGACAAATCAGTTAAACTTTCTAGTTTCAGTCGAATTAACTCGATTAACCCGTCATCGGTTGTTAAAATAGAGCGACGTAATGTTAAATCCTGCAAAATAACCAAGGTTAATCGTTCTACATTTTAATACATATGTAAATTAAATACAATAGCTCTAACCTCTAAATATTTTAAATTGCCTATCTGATTAAAACTAACTGTAGTTACATTTTCTAGGTTCAGATACTTCAAATTGCCCATATATTTGCATATGTCCGCCAAATGCTGATCATTACATCCGTTCATTTTTAATTCCTCCAGCTGGTTGTACGTTTTACAAAACTCTTTAAACATAATATCATAATATGTGTCACTAATATCTTTCAAATCCAGCGAACGCAAATTCAGTCGGTTCAAGTTGATTAAGTGCTCAAAAAATTTGCTATTCTGTTTCCGATCGATCGTATGCACCGTTAAACTCTCTAAACGTTCGGACGTACAATTATTATTCCGATTCACGAGTACGTTATGTAAAAAATAATCCGTATTATCTTGATACAAATTTTCATTCCAATGTAGTTTTTTTAAGTTCGTACAATAGCTTAGTAACAGTTCAGCACCTTTTAAACTTTTCTCATTCGTCGTTACATGCAACTCCTGAAGTTGGCTCAAATTTCGCATAATTTTCGCCTTTTGCTTTGTGATTCGCCCATGCTTATAGAAATTATTTGGTTTAAAATAATGCTTACCATGATCGAGCCATAACTCTTTTAGATTAGGTAAATAAATAAACATTTCGAAAAGTTGGGTCATTCGAAGCCGGTCACAAGAAGTTATATGTAATTCGGTTATTTTGTGACCAAAATTCCGAAATAATTTCTTGTAATCAAATTTATCAAAATTTAGGTACATAAAACGAAATCTGGTGACAGGTCGCACAAAAATATTCATGCTGTCTGCGGGCACTGTCGTAAAATATAAATAAATGTGTTTTGATATTCTTGGGTCGCAAGACGCATAATACCATGGTTTACATATTTGTGATGCATTTTTAAAATCTTCCATTGGCAAATATGACAGTATATTGGCTAAAATCTACATGAAACAAATTCGAAAAAATAAAAAAATTTAAAAATAAAAATACAAAACATTACATATTAGTACACTGCACTACTTATTATTGTAATAATGTAACACTTCACTTACATGTGGCGGTAAAGTGCTAAAATCGTAATCCATTTCTAGCCCATTTTTAATATCACAATATGATGAAATATTTTCTTCCATTGCTGATTCGCGCGTATCACTATAACACCGGACAAAAATTAAATAACACAAATTTCTATCGAGTCAGCTGTTTATATAAAACCAATTCACCTTAAGCATGACTCATTTGTTATTTTTATATATGTACATGTATAATGAATGACACTAACAACACAACAAACCCACAAATTAATATTCCTCTAATTCTATATACGATACGATAAAATCCAAAAGATTTGTTTATTTACTGTGTCGAAATTTTTAAGAACGAACTTGTATGTTACACCGAAACCAAACTACTGTAATGAATGGGTGTAATTTCCAGAATTATATATACGATATACTTAAGAATATTCAAAAAAATTGTATCTGTGTTAGGCGTGACGCCATCGTACAAATTATATGAATGAAGTCTTTAAATAAAAAAAGATAAATTGGAAGAGAAAAAGAGAGAGAGAGAGTATTTCAAATTTTGTGTTTTGATTTCTTTCTATTGTTATATCTACTAATACATTGATACAAAAAAATCAATGCAATATACTAGGTGATATGAATGAAAACATTGCTTAACATGTCGAAAATGAAACGTGTAGCAAACGTGTTGTAGCAAATTGATGTGTCAGTGTAGTCCACCAATAGGCATGTTTAAGAAGAGCTAGGATGGCAAGATGTCCTGGTTTAAATTTCTGCGGGCGACATTGTCCTGGTTTTTGAATAATATTCATTCAGATCGTTAAATTTATTAACGGTACTGCAAAATTCCGAAGGAATCAAAAAAATAATTTAAACCATTTCTTTAGTTAATAGAACTCCAGTCGTTCCAATCTATTTTGGTTTATTAACTATTTATAGAATTGGCTTAACATCTCAGGTATAAAATGTCGCTAAAATACATCGTCAAATACATACATGTGTGTGACCCATTTGGTGCTGAAGATGGAGAAAATTATCTGGGTTAACTGTATGTATCCGGAAACCCAGAATTGGCGATAATAATTACCATTAGTTTGGGTAGTGTTCCAAAATATTTTTTGCCGTTGGGCCATATTTTATTTTTAAAATTCCCAGCCCAACATTATAAGGCCGAAAAATTCGCCAGACCATGAAATAATAAGTTTCTTATGAAGATAGATAGATATTAACTAAAGCCGTGTTTTTCATGAGAACTGCACTAGAACTCGATAAACTTTAAATTCCTTTTATTCCATGTAAAACGAAAAAAAATAAATTCTTAAAGCGCGAATGTGTAGTGTAGTTGATATAATTACATATTTTAAGTTTAAAAATTTCCCCCTTCAGTTATTTCATCAATATTTTCTAATTTCTTGCTGACGTCATTACACGCAACTACACTCGATAAATTCATGGGTTTATCCAGTGTAACTAAAAAATAAGCTATAATTATCATTATTTATTGCTGTAACAACTTAAAATGTGTATTTATGTGAAATGCACTACACATTAGCACTTTATGAATTTAATTTTTATTCTGTTTACATAGAATAAAAGGAATTAAAAATTTATCGAGTTCTAGTGCAGTTCTCATGGAAAACACGACTTAAGTAAGTACAAATAAATTTGGCAAATATAATTTTTCATTTATATCAATTCCTACAATATTTCTTTAATTTAAACCATGGTTTAATTACGAAATCCAACCCCAGATAATATGGCTGAATTAATCAATTTTATATCAACCAAAACAGCGTTAGTGGGGATTCGGAGATGGTTGGCCACGACTTTCAAGTCAAACGGTTATTTTTATTTTCCAAGAGTTTTGTGTAAGTCAGTGTTTGCGCTTTCGTGCACAAATGTTTGGAGAATCATGAAAAGTTTGGTTACACTAAAAAAAACGCCATATGGACGATAAATACAGAAATATTTAATTAATCTTTAAATTAATTATAGTGTGGTGTATAAATTTCTTAAAATCTTACTCATTTGTAAAAATTGTCCTGGGGTAAATTTCAAATTCTCATTTAAAACGTGCTGGAAATAACCTCGAAGTTTTTGTATTTTATAATACATCTACTATTTAAAATGGCTGAAAAGGTTAGCACAAAGTCACAAAGCAGTAACCTTTAGAACAAAATGTCTGTCAGCGTGAAACATTTCTAGTTGTTTTGGAACAAGTTGTGGATAGTTTCTTTATAAAATTTAAATGATGTGCAAATTTTCAATGGTATGTGGCTTTTGTTGGTGGATCTCATTCAGCTGCGTAGCCTAATTTTGAATGGCTATATAATGCGTGGTCGTGTTGAGTGTCGTATAAGTTTTCGATTTTTTCAAACAATAGAGAAGGCGGGGGTGCTGCGAGTTAAGGTGCTATTTCACTTGACTAAATTGACTGATAGTAAAATTAAAGGAAGACAAAAATATACATTTGCTGGATGGGCGAATGAAACAAAAACCCTACTCAGTCAAAAAATATTTGTCTCTGTAGTAGTGTGACTGCAATAAAAAGTATCAAATTGAGGACATTTTATAGCAGTCACACTAACACACATGCATAAAATTCGCAATTTGATGAGAAATATTTCCCGCACACTAATTATTTTATGGTTATTATATTTTTATACCGCTTCTCCTTAAAATTTTACTTTAAAAAGTAAAACTAAAAAACACATGACGTTTTTTTGGTAGAGATTTTTTTAATTTTTACGGAAAATATACTAAAAAAGACAATTCTGATATGAGTATTAATAATATTTAATTTTTTAGATAATTTTGAGATGTATAACTAACCGAATTAATAGTAATATTTAGTTTTTGTTAATAATTATTGATTATGTTTTTGTGTGGTGTCAAAATTTCTCCTGAAAATTTGGCTATAAACAAAAAAAACTTTGTCTCTGTCTATTACATAGAGTTTCGAACTTTTTTCTCGTTTCCTCTTTTTTTACTATTAGTCAATTTTTCTAGTGGAATAGCACCTTTATTTTCATTTAATAAAATTACCTACCCAAAGTATAAAGTAGGAGCTACTTTCCTATTTCACAGTCAACGAAGGGACGCTTGCACCAAATTGTAAGCTGCAGAAACAATGGAGAACTGTGAAGAAGGTTTGGATGTTCGTTAGGTTAGGCCACATTTTGTGTAAAATGGATCAAACATTGCCTAAAGTCGTACAAATTCTGAAACCATTTTTACATTTCATTTTTAAATGAATAAATAAAATAAAAGCTTTTGTTTATTAAAATTCTGGGAAACGGCTATTGAAAATAAATATTCCAACAATATAAAATTTAAAGAAAATCTGCATTTTATTTTAATTCATTAAAACTTGCCATTTTTCTGGAAAATGGTCATTTCATTTCCAGAAAGATGAAACGCACCAAATTTTTTAATTTGTACAAGTAGGGTTTGTCAAAAACAGCTATTTTAAAAAAACAGCTGTTTTCTGTTTTAGATTTTAAAAAAACCGGTTAACAGCTGTTTTTCGGTTTTTTTCGACCGACAAGTCCTAAGTTAGAATTTTTCTGAAATTTTCTAATTTTAAACACAATATATTTTCAAAATTCAACAAAATTCTTGTATTATTTATTCATTTTTATTGCAATTTCCACTTATTTCACTTAGTGTGCTAATAACTTAGCTACAAATTTTTAATGATTTTAATTAAGAAATTACTGCATGCACAAATGGCAAAAGTATTTTAGGTTATGGGGCCATATTTTCGAATTCCACATCGATTTTCCACATTTGGACATCTGTCAAAATTTATTAAAACGTTCGGAAATGTAAATTCCATTATTCTTGAATTAGCTATAGAATATTTTTGGTACTAAGGGAATATTTCCGAAAGAGTATAAGCTGGTGAAAAAAATCCCCCACATACGAAAACGTCAATAATTACCTAGATTTTGACAGATGTCCACTTGTGGAAAATTGTTATGGAATTCGAGAATAGGGCCCATGAAAACGAATGCTGATATGAGGAAATAAAAGGAACTAGTTTATCATCTATCGGTGGTGTTTTGAGGTTTATTGAAAATCCCAAAAAACACATTTACGTGTCATATTTTAGGGTGCCAAGATAAATATTAAATTTGATTTGTTTTAGAGGCTGGAGAAGGTGATTGTTAGAGTGCGGTTTACTAACTAAGCGATCAAAAACGGCAGGAGGAAGTAAGGTGGTGGGTAACATAGGTATGTATAAGGAGGTAATTGGTAAATAATTAAGATTGATGGTGGGTGCAGAAAAAGGACTCAATTGGAAATTAAGGAGATCGAGATCTAATTATTCTAAGTTATATAACTTGTTAAACAGTACGGAAGAAGTACAAATTATTTAAATTTTGGTTTAGAAGTACCTCCGGGAAGCCAGTACTAACTAAATTATTAACTTACTTTAAGAAGCCAAGGAGTGGAAAGCAGGAACCAAAAATAAAAATATTTATTTTAAGTGTTATTTATTTATTATGTGTGTTATGCTTAGCTAATCCACGCCAAGATGTTTGTAACCGGGTCGGTCTCAATTCTAATTTAACCATCCTATCCAATCCTTCCGTTCATGTAAAGAAGAGTGTACGATGACTGGGCCCGGCGTCAAAAATTCTTAGAATTACCAGGAGATCTAGCTAAATGTTTGGTTGTACATTCAAAATCAATCAATCAACCAAAACATCATTAGTTGCATTGTCAACGTGCATTTTCCATTTGGTCCTGAGATAGCGAAGCGCTGACTTTATTTTGGACTGCCAAAATATTGTACATGTACTTATGAGCCATTAATTAACATCGATAATATTCAGACACCTGCTTCGTTATGTAACGTTTCGCTCAGAATTTCAATACTCAGTAGAGCATCGAGAGACAGAACTACATCAATATATTGATTATTTAATATTATTAGATTATGTGAGAAACACAGACAATAAACGCCATAATTTCTTTGATGTCGTACGAGATATCGTTCGATGAGGTTCTATGAGCCTGTATTAAACTTTTTTTATAATACTTTTGAGCCTGCTGTTTAGATCTTTTGTCTTTATTTTTAACTTCCTAACGAATTTTCTTAACCATTTAAGTTCAAAACTCTAGAAAGGTTTGTTCTGAGATTTTTGATTACAAGAATTTTCAAGGGCCGTCGAAATTACCTTCGTAACCAAAGAAGCTTGCAATTCAATGTCCTTTACAGATCGAAATCCCCTCGGTCTAACTAACTCGGTAGAGGAACCAAAGCGACAGAGAAAAGATCCCAATCGGTTAATTTCCTTTTACGGTATGGTTTAATCTGTGGCCTTTAAGTTTAATAGAGAAGGAGATATACCTGTGATCCTCCCTGAGAATAAATTCATCACTTTCTAGTTAAAAATTAAATGAAATATAGACATGGAGCACAAACTGATATCAATCATTTCCTGCTGGAAAGAGTTTACAAAAGTTTGCTCACAGCATTTATGAAGTATTTCCAGCACAGAAGAGCTTATAAAATTAAATAGAGGAGCCCCCTATGGTTAATGTTTAACTATCGAACATTGAGCGATGAGCACCTGCATCACAACCAATCACAAGGGGAAAGCATTTCCGCTTACTCCATAGTATGTATTCTAATTTATAAAGCTAATTATAATACAAAATTCAACAGCTCAATAAATTAATATGTGGTAAAATATAAACATAAATAAAAACTTAGTATTTCACAGCATAATTAAAGGAATAATTTCTTAAATGGGCCCTTTATTTCAATTTTTGTGTAAATTTGCTGAACGTTTGGTGGCTAAGGCAATATTCCATAAGTCATACCTGTAGTTTGTAAATGAATGGTATTGTTTACGACGTAGACGAGATTCTGCCTTTACAGAAGTATGTGCTCCTTTGATAACTATTCTGACTGTTTCTTTGGTTTGCCTTTTGTTTGTATTTAACCAAGTCGAATTATTAAAGCCCTCATAAACATCGGCGAATCTCCAATTACTTCAGTTGACAGTTATAGGTTTTAGCCAAGCACAAAGCGTTAGTCACAGCTAAATCTAGCTTCCATAAAATTACCGACATGTTCAATTTTTTGCCCTGAATGCTAATACAATAGTTCCAAATATGTCAGTTTTTTTTTATGGATGTATTATGGAAATTAATTCATTCCGCTGATCTATATGGCTTTCGTAGAATTCGCACGCCTTTTTATTCTTCTTCTTTTTTACGATCATTTGAATGTTTTTTTATCGATTCACTTGAAGCGTACCTGTTCCGGCATATTGCAAACCAGTAAATATATTTGTTAGATTCGGGCCAGGTTAAAAATTATCAAAGAAAAATGAAAATGAAAGATTTTTAATTTTTTTGCAAAATCCACTACGATAGATTATCCTAAGCCCGGTGTCATATCACGCTCCGGGTTGCGACCCTAGTAGATATCGAATAAGAAGCAAAATCCTGAAGGGCTAGCGGTGACCCAAGCTTTATAACCGAACTGCTTGCATGGATGTTTACCGTAGTATTGAAGCGTGGCTTCATCGATAGGAACTTTCATTCTAACTTGTGCTTATTTCAAAAATAATTCATTAAAATTGTTGATGCATGGACGTATTTTTGCCAATCGCAATATTTCTTCAAATGTATAGTCGCTCCCATTTCGTCATAAGTACATTGCGCACATTATCGTTCGTTGACCAAGTGATACAACAAGCAGCTTCTTTAGTTCAAGTGGAGCTGACTTACTGTGATGTCAGTTAATGTTTTATATGAAGCCTGGAGGTTATTTTGAACACCATCAAAACAAATAGATAAAACGATTACAGTGCCGAGAGGAACTTTAGCGAAACTCTCTGCAAAACGCGTGAAGAATTTTTTTTTTTCCTTTTCCTCCATTCAGATAATTCTATTAATAAAATCTCACTTACATTACGATTAGTATAAACCATATAATCGATTTTAATGTCTAAAGGTGTACGAGTATCTAAAAAATATTTGGTATATCAAAAATTTTATGACGTTTTAATCTTTCCGTGGTAGTGAGAAACTTGCTCACCAGATCGTTTGGATGAATTATCAATCTTGAGTGATACTTGGCACTGGAATCTTTCATTTCTTCCCGTATTGTTGGGACCTGTATGTCACTGTGAATTATATCGCTTAATAAGTACAATAGTGCATCTCATAAGATTATAAGAAATTTAGACTGGAACCGCTGAAGAATGCCCGAGTTTAAGTTGCTGGCCGTTCCTCACACCTGTATACCATATGTACTATGCTTGAATACTGTTAATATTCTCCTGCAAAACTTTTGTAGCTTTATTGGGGTCTTCATATGAAGAGAATACTGCTGTGTCGTCTGCAAACGTTGCGACAGTTACTCGATTGCTTGTAGGTGATACATATCAGTATATAGCAGATATAATATCGGCCCAACCACGCTGCCCTGTGGCACACCAGATTTAAATCGGCGAACACTTGTATACCCATCCTGATGTTTTATTATAAAATGTCATATATGTCCAGTATATAGTTGTTAATATTCTATAGAAATCATTTGGCCATCACTTATCAAAAGCATTGGCTATGTCCATGAATAAAACAGAACAATATCTTTTTTACTCCAGGGCTTCTTCAATTAGTTGAACTATTCTACGTACTCGTTCTATTGTTGAAGGTTCTGGCCTAAATTCAAATTGATTTATTTATTTATAATTTACAACGCTTTGGCCACATTCTACTTTGAGCATCATAAGCTCATTTACAACAGTGTGCAGTAATTTTAAAACATATATTTACACAAAAAATTCTCCAGAGTCTCAAAAAAATATTTTTACAGCGATTTATTCCTTAGCTTGCACAGCTTCAACTACGTTATACTTCTTTTGGAAAATATGCCGATTGACTTAAGTACGTCGCTCCCATTCCACTCCTCAAAAATCTCGGTCTTGGTCGGGTCAATTCGGCTTTATAACCGAGCGAGATTTATTAAGATTAAAAATACGTTTTATAAAAAAATAAATTTTACGGAAAAATAAAAAATAAATTCAACCAATTAATACGAAAGTCAAAGGCTTTTAATTGATGATCCGAAATCAGCTTCTTCTCCAACAATATAGGCTTTAGACGCTTAAATAATAATTTTTCAAATAATTTAGATAATTGTTAGGAAGTTTAAAGGTCTTTACGACGTAATTTGGTTTTGGTATTACTATTACTTGTGAAACCTTCCATTGTATTGGGAAATATCCTGTTCTAAGGTGAATAAGTTGGTTATAACTCGAATACCCTTATCTTGCAATTCTTGCAAAGTTTTTCCTGTTATAATCACCCTCCTGGGTGTAGTATACAATCCGCTCAAATTGGAGTCCTCGAAATTAGGATTCCTAAAAGATCTTGAAACCGTCTTAAGTGATCTTATGACACGATATAATGAGGTCATCATTGTTGGTGACTTTAATATTGACTGTCTCGTTTCAACACCTACGGCTAAACAACTAAAATCATTAATGTCATCTTATGGGCTTGGATTAGTCTCAAAGGTAGCTACTAATTATGTGAGTGATTCTGCCACTTTAATTGATTTGGCCTTCGCCAATCATCCTAACAACATTAAAACTTTTACTCAAATCTCAATTCCTGGCATTGCAACCATCCATGATATGATTTATGGGTCATATGTGTTCCCTGTTGACAAAAATGTTAGTAACCAATTTATTTACGTGAGAGATTTCTGGAATATTGACAAGGACGCGCTACTGATGGCTGCTAATTCATTAAACTGGGTATCATTATATCATTTTTGTGATGCTAATAAACAGTTATCACTTTTAAATTCATTTATAAGTTATCTTATTGATCACTTTTTACCAATAAAAATGATTTGTGAGAAGCGTAAAGTGCGTGGTCCGTATTTTAATAATGATATTTTATTGCACCGTAATATTAGTGATTTTCTATACATGAGAATTGGAGAAAGCATAAGACTGACATTAATAGGTTAAAATACGTTAGAGCTCGTAATAAAGTAAATTATATGATCAAAGCTGCCAAATGCCAGTTTTTTAATGAACGTTTTACCAATAATACTACGAGTAAATTGTTCTGGAAGAACTTCAACACATATGTAAATCCGCCAATTCCGGAGTGTAAATGTGACATTACCTCTGATGAGTTCAATAGTTACTTCGGTTCGGTTTTCAACTCCAATGATGTAAATTTTGTTTGTGATGCAGTTCATTCTGCCGCTGACGTAAATGCTTTCTACTTTAAAAATGTTTCTGCTGAAGAAGTTTGTTCCCATCTGGATAAAATCAAATCGAGTCGGGAGGAGTTGATGGTATTCCACTTAACCTCATTCAAATTCTACTTCCGGTTTTGCTACCTCACTTAACTTTTATTATAAATTCTGGCCTCACAAAATCGATATTTCCTGATGCGTGGAAAATTGCGACAATTTCGCCTATTCCAAAAATACCGTATCCATCTACAGTAACTGATTTTCGTCCTATAAGTATATTACCAACATCTAAGGTTTTTGAATGAATTATTCATGCTCAGATCAGTGGTTTTATTGCTAAACATAACCTATTGGATGAACTACAATCTGGATTTCGTGCCAAGCACAGTACTACAACTGCCTTGTTGAAAGTTACTGATGATATTACTATTAATATTGAAGATGGTAAAGTTGCAGTTTTGGTTCTCTTAGACTTTTCAAAGGCATTTGATAAAGTAGACCACGCTATGTTGTTATCGAAACTATGTTATGAATATAACTTTTCCAAGAGTGCTTGTCAACTTATAGGTTCTTACTTGCATCTGCGACAACAATCTGTAAAATATTATGGGAACTTTAGCGACAACATTTTGTCACATCTGGGGTTCCTCAAGGATCTATTTTAGGACCTATTCTGTTTTCATTGTACATAAATCAAATTTGTCAATCAATTAAACAAACATTTGTTGGGAAACATTTGCTATCACCTTTTTGCGGATGATTTGAAAATCTATTCTTTCGGGGATATTGATTCGGTTGACGCTGTGATTAATAATCTAAATCAAGCGTTATGTAATATTTTGGAATGGTCCAAAGTGCACAAACTTCAAATCAATCCTGCGAAGTCACAAGCCAATAACTAACAAAAAACGTATAAATTTACCGATAAACAGTCTTTTAATTGACAATCACAGAATTGAGTTTTGTGACGTTATCAAGAGTCTGGGGTTGATCATAGACACTAAATTAAATTGGAGTACCCATGTTAATAACCTATGTGGTAAAATTTATGGTATCTTAGGTAAATTGTGGTGCACGGCGAAATTTATTTCAAGTGATGTGAAATGTCATATCATTCGTACTCTTGTGGGACCTTTACCTTTCATATTGTTCTTCGATATATTCTCAATGTTCCAAGAACTCCCTACGAAAGTTAAATGTTGCTTCTAATTCTTGTGCTAGATACATATTTTTGAAGCGAAGGGGCGAACCAATTTCGCACCTTTCTGAACAGATATTTGGTGTAAGCTTGAACCAGTTTTTGGAACTGTCGGTGTTGACTGTGATGTTTGGTTTGACTAAAAATAAAGTTCCGAACTACCTTTATGATAAACTGAAATTCTCGAAATCGCAGAGGACATTAAATTTAAATTTGCCTAAATCATGCAAAACTAAGCCAAGACAACGTGCTTTCTTTATCCATGGGGTGAAGCTCTGGAATAGTCTGAATCCGTCTATAAAGGCAGCATCTAATTTGCGTGGTTTCAAGGGACTGTACCTCGAGGGGCTGATTGGCACATAATTCGTTTCCATTATTTTTCTTTTTTCTTTTTTCCATTATCACGTCTTCTAATGTTTTATCTTTTGTTCTTAATCTTTTCTTCTGTATTTTTAATTATATTATATTTAATTTTAATTATTGTTCTAATTATTTTTCTTTGTAATTGCTGGAATACACATAGGAATATATCCCTGGATATTGTAAAAAGGCTATGCCTTATTTGTGTATAATTAAATAAATAAATAAATAAATAATATCATATCCTGGCGCCTTTTTTGGATTTAACTCTCTCTGTATCACGGTTCCTATTTCTAACATAGAACACTTCGGATAGTACTTTCTGATGGATGTGGTTGAAATACCCTTTCAAAATGGTATGCAAATACTTCAGCCTTTTCTTCATTATTTCCCGGCCAATGACCATCTCTTTTACGTATCGGCGGAATATGCTGTTGGAGTTGTTTCAGCTTCTTAGTCGTCTTCCACAGAGAATAATCTATATTTTTTGTTGGTGAGAGTTGTTATAAATATTCTTGAATTGGTTGGTTTTTTCACTGAGAAGCAGTTCTTTTAACTGTGCGACGGTTGTTTTGTGACTTTTATCTCCCTTGTTTGTGACGTTTATCTCCCACTAGTCGATATCGTTGCCATTGCACTGTCTTAACTTTATTTTTTCCTTAATCATTTTCTTGACAACATTCGAACATTCCCCATTCTTTTCTTTCTCATTTTGTTGTGGTGTGGACTTGCAAGTTTCCGAATGAATACATTCATTGAGATGTTCCACTACTTGATTTAAGTCAATCTCCTTCTCTGTTACCTAATATAAGGAGCAGTTCCTGCCTTGGTTATTTCTATGTATTCACTATATTTGTCCCCAAAGTCTTCACCGTCTTTGTAATATAATGTGACGTAGAAATCTATGACGTGTGTGATTTAATCCTATCACTTGGTCAATAGGTAGGTTCACTGTTTGATACATGATAAATATTATTATTTTTTTTAATTGATTGAAATAATTCTCGGCCTCTCGTTGTCGCTAACTATAATCCCCACTGTTAGTGTTTTACATTATAATCACCCCTGCTATAAAACGATGACCCAAAGAACTGTAAAAATGATCAAATTGATCCATTTTTATTGCATGTTTTGGCGGACAGTATATGGTCGCGAAAGGATTGTAGGTTCTAGCCAATCTTCTATTACTAAAGTAGTTGCTTGAAGATGCTCCTTATACTTTTCTATTTCACGGTGTTTAATTATATTTTGACTACCGTTATAGTGCCACCATGAGCAGTTCCATCAGAATGATTTGTGTCACGAATGGTGTATCTGAGTATTTTTAGAAAAGTTTTGCTGGAATTTCTTGTTCTATTAAGAAACTTTCAACTTCTTGTCCATGTTGTGATATACCGTTGGCATTCTAGATTGCTAATTTATGTGTTCTGGGCATTCAATGTTTTGAAGGCAATGATCATTAGAAGATTAAGGATACTATAAATTTGGTAATTAATTTTTCCATCATAATTTTCAACCGTTGTGTAGAAGACTGGTCGAGCAGTTGTTCTTGATTTTTAGAATTGTTCGTTGAATGGCTTCCTTTGGAACAATTTTCATCCAAAGTTTGACCTTTAATTGAATCTTTGACTAACTGCGCATATGTTGTCTCAGTAACTAACAGGTAAGATGGATTCCCTTTTGTTGCGGGTTGCGACTTCCCGATTATTTTTTGAACTTCTTTATAAACACTGCAACCTCTATAGTTGGCTGGATGTCTACGATTACAAATTTGTTTGATGTTCACCTGTACATTTCACACATATGGATCCGTGATTGCAATAAGATTTAGTATATCCGTATCTTTGACAATTAGTGTATTGTATCACTTCCCCTACTTATCGAACGTATTTCTTTATTTGATTCACTCATTCGAAGCTCAACTTAAAAAAGTGGGAGTGCTTTATCGTTCCACTTTGCCTCATGTTAATTAACTCACTTTTCAAATCTTCAACGTTAATCGATGGATGCAAGTTTCGTATGACCCTGAACCATCAAAACCATTTAACCCTGACCTGATAATCCGAAGGCCTCTGTGGTTGTTATCAGTGTATTTTCGAAGTGATTTTTTCGACTAGTTCCGGATCACAAATATTGTTACGATGGAAATTCGAAAACAAAACAATAAACCATATTTTAAATATTTATCACAGTTTCTATTATTGAATCACAAAACCACTCAGAATAAAATTCAAACTCTGTTAGGTCATATTCACGATTTTCCTCTTCCTCAGGCACTTCATCTTCGACCGGTGGATCGTATGGTGCGTCTAGTTGTTCTTCTTCAGTCTCATTATTTTCTTCATTATTTCCATCTTCGTTTGCATTTTCTTCCTCTACATCTTCAGGATCTGGCGGGTCAACTGCAATCAAATAAAATAATTCGTCTTAAATCAAATTATAACAGACCTAAACAACAACTTACAAATATATTCATGATGTTTCGTTTTTAATTTTGGCATGTTGGCTATTAAATCTGGCGTAAATCCCGGTAGAAATGTGTTCAAGTATAAATCTTCCATTTCGATCAACTTGGTCGCATTCCATTCTGGATCACTTTCTATTAGTTTCGAATTTGTCTGGCATGTATCTACAAATTCCAAATGGATTTGCTCCAGTTTTGTTAAATGACGAAAAATTGGTTCACATTCTTTGGTGTCAATACATTCTAAATGCAAACGCTTTAACTGAGGTAGATTTTCACAAATTTCTTTCAATAGGACGGTGCTTATATTATTAAGTGACAATTCATGTAGGGTTTTTGGTTTCAGCCTAAATAACTCGGTTAATGCATCATCAGTTGTTAAAACTGTTCGGCGTAGGGTTAAATTCTGAAGATTAAAATAACATAAATAAACACCATATTTCTTCATTTTTATATTTAAATTAAATAGCTCTCACCTCTAAATATTTTAAATTGCAAATCTGGCTAAAGCTAGTAGCGGTTACATTGTCCAGATTGAGCGACTTCAAATTGCGCATATATTTGCATATGTCCGCCAAATGCTGATCATTACACCCGTTCATTTTTAGTTCCTCCAGCTTATTGTATGTTTTACAAAACTCCTTAAACATAACATCATAATATGTTTCATTAATCTCTTTCAAATCCAGCGAACGCAAATTCAATCGATTTAAGATGACTAGATGCTCAAAAAATTTGCTATTCTGTTTTCGATCGATCGTATGCACCGTCAAACTCTCTAGGCGTTCGGACGTACAATTATTATTCCTGTTTACCAGCACATTATGTAAAAAATAATCCGGATTTTCCTGATACAAACCCTCGTTCCAATGTAATGTTTTTACGTTTGTACAATAGTTTAGAAGTATTTCAGCTCCTTTCAGATTTTTCTCATTTGTGGTGATATGCAGCTCCTTAATTCGACCCAAATTTCGCATAATTTTTGCTTTTTGTTTTGTGATTCGTCCATGTTTATAGAAATTGTTTGGTTTAAAATAACGGTTACCGTAGTCAAGGGATAATGATTCAAGGTTGGGTAAATAAATGAACATTTCGAAAAGTTGAGTCATTCGAAGCCGGGCACAAGAATTTATATACAATTCGGTTATTTTGTAGCCAAAACGTCGTAACAGTTTCTTGTAATCAAATTTATCAAAGTTTACATACAAAAAACTAACTTTGGTAACGGGTCGCACAAAAATGTCCATGCTGTCTGTAGGCTCCGATGTAAAATATAACCACATTTTTTTCGATATTTTTGGATCGCAGGACGCATAATACCATGGTTTACATGTTTGTGATGCATTCTTAAAATCTTCCATTGGCAGGTGATACAGTATATTGCTTAAAACCTACACAACAAACCAAATTCGGAGAAAAATAAAAAAGAAAATACAAAAAATTTCATATTAGTACACTACCTCACACTTCACTTACATGTGGCGGTAAAGTACTAAAATCGTTATCCATTTTTGGTTCATGCTTATTATCGCAATCTGATGAAATATTTTCTTCCATTGCTGACACGGGTCAAAAATGAAATAACACAAATATCTATTGAGTCAGCTGTTTATATAAAACCAATTCACTAAGCATGACTCATTTATTAGAATTTTGAGTATGTAAACAATATAATAACACAACACACAAGCAAACTGATATTCCTCTTATTGTAGTTCTGATTAAAATCCAAAATGTATGTTTATTTATTTGTAATTTATAAGCACGAACTTATCAATGTTACGCTGAGCCCAACATGAAACTACTATACTACTGAATGGATGCATACATAAAATCACAATTTTATACTTAGAAAATACCAAAAAATTGTATCGGTATTTTGTGTGACGCCATTATACGAATAAATTAATGCTGACGCTTAACAAAATAATGAATTGGAAGAGAGAGAGGGTATTTCAAATTTTGTATCTTGGTTTCTATGTATACTGTGGTTTGTGTTGTATTATGTCTACATACTTATATGTACATTAAAGAAAACCAATGTTGGGGTGATATGAAAACAATGCTTAATGTTGGAAATAAAACGTGTATCAAACATGTTTAAGCAGTCAAGTTCAGAGTAAAGTATAGTAAACAAATATTTTATTTGGAACTAGATTGAACCCAAATTTATTTATCAATTTTATTCGAATAAATATAAGACCCAAGGGGAAGTAATGGAAAGAAGTTCGGCAAAGCAAGTAATGGAAAGAAGTTTTACATGTCCAAAACGTCTGGTTTCTTTCGTGCCTCAAACGTCTATTTTTCACAATGCTGGCACGTTGGTCGAACGTCTCTCTTAGCAACGTAAGAGTAACCTATAGCCACAGAAGAAAGATTAACCAGAATAGACATTGCGTGGATCAATTTTTTTTTTCATCTTACCTTCTTTTGTGGACATTGAAGTATAATTATTTTTGAATATTAAAGTAGTTAATATAAATTATGCAGTCAAAACAAAACTTGTCAAATAATTTCACTAACTACACTGTTAAGGATTCTCAATTTTTATTATTTCAAATCAAAGCAAGTAAACCAAAGAATACATAATCCAACTTTCTCTTACCTTCGGCAAATCAAGGTGAAAAAAATGAGTCCAAATTTTTCCATACAAAAACAGCGTTATGTCTGTTCTGGTTGTATTCTGTGATATAGCTCTGTCCTATTGACGATTGTAAAAGTAGAGAAAGCGCCTCTCGAGGAAAAAAGTTCAAATGAGGCAACTGCCAAAATGACATTTCTCATAAATGCGACGCAAGAAATTTTGCAATCCGGTAGTTAAAAATTGTTTTTATAATCCAAAATATGAATTATTTACAATTATTAGCAATCTGGTAAGTAAAAATTGTGTTTACAGTTCAAAATTGGAATTCTTTACAACAATTTCGAACGTCAAATTAGCAGCTACCTCAGTTTAAAAATTTTCCACTAGGTGGAATCGGTGATGCTCCAATCGTCAATAGCTATTAAAAAAAATAAAAATATCGGCTGCTTAATTGAAAAAATTCTGTTACAGAACTTAATTGATTTCCTTTATAAGGCAGTAAACAACAACTTTACGGGGTCTTTTATTAAGCGTAATAATAAACGTTTTTTTCAGTTCAGCATATATCGAGTTTACAACGTAGATGTTTTATTTATTTTATTGTAGAAGGAAAATTTATGACAGTGTATAGATCATGTTTTCCGAAAGGGGGCAGATCGAGCGAAATTAGTAAAATGTTGAGTACATTTGCCGCTAGTTGTCACTACTAAAATTAGAACGAAAGTACTTTACGTTTTCCAAAAGGTGGCAGCACTAAACGACACCAATGGTAAACTCTTCGCTCATTTATCACTACGTATCGTACCTTTCTTCTTGAAATACAAAAATGGATACAACCGATAAATTAGGAATTAAGAATATTATACATAATTATTTAAACAAATATTTATAAATAATTTAAACTATAAAATTATTATTAAATTATTTTAGAGAATATTAAAAAGGAATTAAAAGTAAAACCCCAATTCCACTGTGAAAAATTGACTGAACTGACTTGAAGTTGGAAGAAGACAAAAAATAATAATCCATCAGAGAGACAAAGACAAAGTATTTTGTTATTGTTTTTTTTATAGCAAATTTTATGGATACATCTTGACAGCAAACAAAAACATAACCAATAATTATTAAAAAAAATTATGAATTAGTATTAAATCGATTATTTTCACGTTTCAAAATAATCTAAAAATTTAATTATTATTAACACTCATATCAGAATTATTTTATTCAAATTATTTCCGTCATAAAATACAAAATTTAAAAAAATCTTGCCCATAAAAATACCAAACAATTAAAATTATCAGCGTGTGCCAGAAATATTTTTCACTGGTACACAATATTTATGTAGATGTATTAGTTGGACTGCCATAAATAGCTCTCGATTTGATACTTTTTTTTAATTTCGACCTCAGTGCACTAACCCAGATACACATTTTTTGTAAGTAATGCCCGATTTAGATGAAGAAAAATGTTTGCCTTGCAAAAAATGTTTGCCTTACATAGAGCTGCACGCAATAAAAAAATATCCATTAGTTAAAATGAGAAAGGACTATGTAAACCAAAATGGCGATGCTATAATTTTTTGGCGGCTTATACATAATTGGATGTTATATTTTTTGACATTTATCAGTAATGTGACAAAAATAAAATTTATAACAATAAATAAGATTGTTAGTGACAAAAATAAAACTTAATAAATAAAATTGGGAAGACTGCTTTTGATTTGATTTTTTCTGCTATAACATTTGACTTCTGGTCATCGTATAGGTTTTCATAATATACTTTTTTTGTGTTTGTTTGTTACTATAAAATATCAAAAAATATAGTCGGGTCGAGTATATTTTATAGTATCATATTTATTTTTAATGTTTTTATAGTAACAATTGGTAAAAAAAACGCTAACATAATTTTGCATGTTTATGTTTTGTTCTTGTCATTCAAACGAAAATTGTAATGTACTAATATCTTCTTTTTTTGCAAGGCAAACATTTTTCTTCATCTAAATCGGGCATAAAAACTTGACTGACTCCGTTGTGTGTCTCGTTCACACAACCACCGATTTTATATTTTTATCTCAAGTTATATTTACTGACAAACTTTGATTCACAGTGGAATTGAGGCGAAAACAACTGGAACAAAACAGTTACTACGATTAATAATAATTTATTAAATCGTAACAAACACTCACATAGTCAAAAAACACTTTTAAAAATAATTTAACAGCATTATTAGCCGTTTTCGGAAATAGATCCTGACAAACATCAGGCTAACTTTCGACCATTTTTAGTTTAGATGATGTGGCTTTAATTTTTTTTTATTATTAGCTGTAAATACAAATTAACATAAAAACGGATACATATTAGGATTAACATAAATGTGTTTTAGACAAATTATTTTGTATGTTTTTGAATTATCCCTTAAAATTCATTTTCGATTTTTTTGCTTTCATATCAAAATTTTTTTTTTAACATTTCGTATGTGGTGGATAACTAGGATAATTTTTTACCAACATAAGAAAAATTAAAAGTTACCTTGAAGTTATTCAGGATCTATTTCCGAAAACGCCCATTATAAGAATAATTAGCAGTAGTAGTGACATCTAGCTTCAAGACTGTTTTCTACAATAATAAATTAGTAGTGAAAACTTGTGGCGTCATCTGGAAGGTCATGTTTCCTAACAGATGGCACCGTTCGCGAAAGTAGTATTTTCTTGACAGTTTGACATGATTTAGTGTTGATAAATTAGTTTAGAAACATTTATGTGTATTCTGAAATTATACTTTTTCTTTATTGTGTTTTAATTTTCCGTTTTAGTTTTAATATTTTATGCGGTGTAAAACCGATTATGGCAGATAGTAAAATAGTATTGTACTATCCACTTTGCAAAACCAGTAATAGTTACATAATATATCAATGGCTTAACTACAAATTCATTCTTGTACCTATTAACAAGTCAAGCTTTTATTTCGCTTAAAAATTTGCTTTACATCCTTAATTTAAAACTATTTCTTCCTATTATCTAGCTTCCGTGTCGCATAAATTAAAATTGTCTGATTTTGAGAGTAGGATTTAAGAAATTGCGCAAATTTTAATTTTTACAAGTTTATATTTCTTATGAATTTTGAAGGTGTTAAAAAACATTTAAATTCCAAAATCAGAATATTCAAACGCCAAAGGACTCTGCACACTGCTTTAGTATTCGAAAAACAAACTCAACTGACGCAGTGGAAGTTTCTTTACTGTAAAAACCTTATATAAATTCGTTATTGACGATTGTAAAAGTAGAGAAAGCGCCTCTCGAGGAAAAAAGTTCAAATGAGGCAACAGCCAAAATGACATTTCTCATAAATGCGACGAAAGAAATTTTTGCAATCCGGTAATTAAAAATGGTTTTTACAATCCAAAATTGGAATTATTTACAATTATTATCAATCTGGTAGGTAAAAATTGTGTTTCCAGTTCAAAATTGGAATTGTTTACAACAATTTCGAACGTCAAATTAGCAGCTACCTCAGTTTAAAAATTTTCCACTAGGTGGAATCTGTGATGCTCCAATCGTCAATTGAATTGACGATTGGACCATCACAGATTCCACCTAGAGGAAAATTTTCAAACTGAGGTAGCTGCTAATTTGACGTTCGAAATTGTTGTAAACAATTCCAATTTTGAACTGTAAACACAATTTTTACCTGCCAGATTGATAATAATTGTAAATAATTCCAATTTTGGATTATAAAAACAATTTTTAATTACCGGATTGCAAAAATTTCTTTCGTCGCATTTATGAGAAATGTCATTTTGGCTGTTGCCTCATTTTAACTTTTTTCCTCGAGAGGCGCTTTCTCTACTTTTACAATCGTCAATTGACGATTGTAAAAGTAGAGAAAGCGCCTCTCGAGGAAAAAAGTTCAAATGAGGCAACTGCTAAAATGACATTTCTCATAAATGCGACGAAAGGAAATTTTGCAATCCGGTAGTTAAAAATTGTTTTTATAATCCAAAATATGAATTATTTACGATTATTAGCAATCTGGTAAGTAAAAATTGTGTTTACAGTTCAAAATTGGAATTCTTTACAACAATTTCGAACGTCAAATTAGCAGCTACCTCAGTTTAAAAAATTTCCACTAGGTGGAATCTGTGATGCTCCAATCGTCAATAGAAAAATGCACAATTTTACCCCGTGAACTAATTACAGAGCTGCTGAAAAAAATTGCAACAGACTTCACACTGATATATCTGTCAAAGCAGTAATGACAGAGCGCTCAAAATTATACTAATGACAGTTCATTGTACAAATCCATAAAATTAAGAGTTATTTAATCTTCATCCGAACTTATTACATAATCGCAATCCATTACGCTCGATTCAGCAACTGAAGTGCTAGAATACGTATCGTTAGCTTTTTGGACAGATTGATCTCAGATATGTAGATCTATCTGTTTGAACCGTCCTCGCTTTCATTTTACGATAAATTTAATAATAAAATGCTATATCGACGTGTCCAAATAAGAGTATTACATCTGCAAACCATTAATTTGTTGGAGGGGCGTGTCAAGTTTTTATTGTTAAATTTGGCTTAGTTTTTTCTAAATAAAGTTCTTGCCACACTTTCTGGAAAGGACTTTATTTAAAAGAAAATTAAGACGAAATTAGCATTAACAACTTTAAAGCCTCTTCAAAAAATTAGCGATTTGCAGATGTAATACTCTTATTTGGACACGACGATATTGTCTTGAACTAGCCGACTTACTTTTGAAAACCTTTCTTTGTTGCTTCCATTTGTTCTATTTTATGCAGTCCCTGATTAATTTGGTGGAAGACTTCAGCCATTTATTTTGTCGTGAATTGTTTTGTGGATTAACATCATCATTTGGAAATGTTAAGTTTTCTCGGTACTTAAACCAAATAATTATTTTTTTTTATACGAAGGAAGAAATTATCGAGAAATTTTGCCAGTTTCAGTTTCGATCTGAGTGAGAATAATGAAAAATTTAATTTTTTACCAGTCAATCTCATCAGGCTACAGCGACTGAAAATGCTAATTACACTTTAGATTATTTTCTATATATAGAAGACAAATGCGTAGTTAAGTATTAGCGAATTATACGCAAACACACATATTAAACTCCTTATAAATTTCAATTTAACTTTATTTAACGCATAAATACGATTTCTGTTTTGAAAATGTTAAGTTTTGTCGGTACTTAAACCAAATAATTGTTTTTTTTTACGAAGGGAGAAATTATCGAGAAATTTTGCCAGTTTCAGTTTCGATCTGAGTGAGAATAACGAAAATTGAAATTTATTAAGAGTTTAATATGTGTGTTTGCGTATAATTCGCTAATACTTAACTACACGTTTGTCTTCTATATATAGAAAATAATCTAAAGTGTAATTAGCATTTTCAGTCGCTATAGCCTGATAAAAAATTAAATTTTTCGTTATTCTCACTCAGATCGAAACTGAAACTGGCAAAATTTCTCGATAATTTCTCCCATCATCATTTGGGTTACTTTCACCTCGTGTTCTTTTGCAACACTTTGTTCTTCAATAGCCTGTAAGTCTTCATTCGTAAGATTATCCGCTTCGAATGCTATAAGTTGGTTAATATCATCTCTGTCAACATCGAGATTAAGCTGCTCCCCAAGTTTTACGATCTGATCTGTAATTTGATCAATGTTCGGAATTATCGCACTAGTATTTTGTTCAAATCGTGTTGAATTTTTTTTCCAAATTCCACTCATGCAAGAAGGCGTAACTTTTTGCCATCGACTGGCTATATGTTTGATACCTTGTAAAACATTGTAATTCGACCAAAACTCTTTTAATGTTGTTAAATTTTCAAGAGCCTCAATTGCTTGGCTGGACGTAATTTTAAGGTAATGAGCCTTAAATGTGGCTATAGCTCCTTGCTCCATGGGCTGTAAAATACTGGTGCTATTTGGAGGTAAATACTTAATTTGTATATTCGGGTGTAAATCGCCTAGATGAGTTGGATGTCCTGGTGCATTATCGAGTAGTAAAAGAATCTTAAAAGGAATATCCTGTCGATTGCAATATTCTTTTACTTCAGGTGCGAACACTTTCATAAACCAGTCTTCAAAAAGTAATTGTGTCATCCATGCCTTTTTGTTTGGGCGGTAATGCACTGGTAGCATATTGGTATTTACTCCTTTAAAAGTTCTTGGATTTTTTGATCGATGAATGATAAACGGTTTCGATCGATAACCAGCAATATGTCCACCTAATAAAATGGTTATTCTGTCCTTAAATGTCTTAAATCCTGGCACAGACTTCGCTTCCTTATGAATACGTACGTACGTTCAAGCATTTTTTACAGTAAAGTCCGGTTTCATCCACATTAAAAATTTGTGGCTTTAAATAATTTGCCTCTTCTCTTATTTTTACATTTTGTAAATTTGAACGTTTCTTAAATTTTTCAAACCATATGGCTTGCAATAAAAGTCTGATGTTTTATTAATTTATGTTTCAATTCCAAATCTATAACAGTTGCGGCAATGAAAAGGAATATAAAAAAATGGAAGAAAAAAATCGGTCGTAAGTACGAATGCCTGTAAGGCCCATTTGCGTCTAAGTTAAAAGGAAAATAATAAATTCCTAACATGTAATTCAAACGCAACAGTGTTATTGCACTATACTTGGCTAGAAAGCCACAACTTCAAATTGTTCGAGAGTTAAGCCATCTCAATATATGCCTAATTCTGTTGTACCGTTCACCATTTCTCGTTACAACGCTACTGGCAGCACTGCCAGACGCAAAGGAAATACACAATGTCGTTCCCAATACAACGCCTTTTCCGGCCACCTTAAGGTCATAGTTAAGGCAAAAGAAGGCCATATCGAACAAAAGTGAATTAGTTCTAAAATTTTAATGTGTCTACTATAATTTTTACCTTAAATGAAAATAATACAGGGTTTTAATTATGTAAAATCGAAGGAAATGGCGTTAATCACCGCCATATAAAATGCAAATAACCTGAATATTATTGATTCATTTCGAATATCCCAGAAAATCGAATAAATGTCGAAATTTGGGCATCATATGTGGAATTTCACAAGTTCCAAAACTCAAATATAAGCGCATAACTTTATCATACAAACTCCGAATAAAACTTTTTGAAAAACATCAGAAACCTAGAAAGCACCGTAAAATAATCTCAACTACCCCCCCCCCCCCCCCCCCCAAAATAATTCATATTCCAACGCTTTTTCAATATTGTGGGCCTATGCCCAACAACAATTCTCACGGCTGTAGGTGCTGCGGGTACCTAGTTACGCCACTATATAAAAAAAAAATTCGCGACCCCCAGATTAAGAATCGCTGGGCTAAACAACTAGCTATTTTTCAACAGTAACCGTTTAACCGGAAATAAGTATTTTGTTTACAATTAGATTTTTTTTTTTTAGTTTTGTTAACTCGGACAATTGTTTTACATTTCTGTATAACGTGTTAAACGAGAATTATTAAAAGTTGATTGGATTTAAAGGGTCACCAAATGTGTCTATTATACCTCCACGTGGTAACACCCGGGCAACGATGTGAAGCATCGGCGAAATACTAGATGCGAGTGCAGTACACTATAAATGAGCAATGAGCGGAACAAATAGGGAAACTAATACCCCAGGTGGTACAGCTGTTGCTCAGGTAAATCCACCCTCTTCGGAGGTCGGTCTCATGGATTCTGGGGGAGACCAGCCATTGCTATACTACAATTATTTTAACCAATCCCAAGACATGTTGGTGAATAAACAAGCTCATTTGAGTGAAACAGAAAAGGATAATTCACATCCGTTCCAGAGGAGTAATAAAGTCGCGTATTCTCCGATAAGAGGCGATAGTCCCTCCATTGGGGCCAGCAGCCACATCACTCGTTCTACAAACGAAGAAAAGCTTCACAACGAATTGTGTAAAGCTAATAATGCATTAGTTGAAGCCAACAATATAAATAAGCAACTGAATATTACAATTGCATGGATGCAGGAGCGTATGAAGACGCTTGAAAACGAAGTTAAAGCTCTTAAGCCAAAGGAGGACATCGGTTCTACTCCTAACCAGAATACAACTCCACAAGAGTATCATACGGATGAAGAAGAACTAGCTCGAGAAACTGAGTGGATTAGAGTTAAAGGTGGGAGAAAAAAAAGGAGATGAAATAATACGCCCTCCCCACCTCAATTAAAGGATAATGTTCCAAATATTATCCAGAAACAACCAAAAAAAATACCTCCACCACCACCAATAGTAATAGATGAAGTCAAAGACTACGATGTACTCTATGAAAAAATAAAATCAATAACTGCTACTGATAAGTTTAATGCAAAGGTGATGAATGGAAACACCATCAAAATAAACTTAGAAGATGCTGAAACATACAGAAAAATGACAAAAATGTTAAATGAAGAAAAACGTGCTTGGCACACGTTTGAAGATAAACAAACCAGACCAATTAGGGTCATGGCTAAAAACTTACACTCTACGTGTAAACCAGATAAAATAATTGATGACCTGAAAGCAAAAGGATTTAAGGCAACTGAAGCATCGATTAAGCTAAAACGGAGAGGCAAAGTACCTCTCAACATGTTTATGTTGACCTTCGATACTGATGAAGATATCGAAAAAATTTATCAAATTAAGTACATCTTGGGGTGCAAAGTGGTTATTCAGCCTCTAAGAAGATCTAAGCTTATACCACAATGTAAACAATGTCAAGCCTATGGACATACACAAAAATATTGCAACAGGGAACCTAGGTGTGTCAAATGTTTAGGTAAACATCATACAAAAGATTGCGTAAAAGCCCAAAATGTTCAACCTAAATGCGTTCACTGTGGAGAAAACCATCCGGCTAACTACAGAGGATGCAGCGTCGCTATTGAACTGCAAAATATCAAAAATAAGAACGTGATTGCTAAAAATCCAAGTTTATTCAGGAAACAAGCGGTTAAGATGAACCGACCGAAGTAAATCGTAGAGTGTCGGGAACTACTCAAGGACAATTTGGTAAAATGACTTATGCTCAATTAATGATGAGCAACGGAAATCCAGGAAAAACTGCTCAAAATGACGATATAAGTCAAACACTTAAATTAATTTTAAGCAGACTAAATACATTTGATGAGCGATTACAGAAACTAGAGTACAGCACTAAGGGAGCTATCCCTAAACAGAAAAATGGCCAAAGATCTTAGAATCCTATGTTGGAATGCCAATGGACTGATGCAACATCAACAAGAACTGCAAGTGGTCCTGGACACAGAAAAAATCGATGTATGTCTCATCACGGAAACACACTTCACTAGACAATCAAACATTAAATTTAAAAATTATCAAATATATCACGCTATTCACCCTGGAAACACTGCTAAAGGAGGTAGTGCTGTTATAATTAGAAATAGTATTCATCACTATGAGGAGTTAAAATATGAAACTTAAGAAATACAAGCAACTGCTGTTATTGTCAAATCCAAAAGTAGTTCTATTTGTATTGCTAGTATTTACTGCCCACCGAAGCACTCAATGAAAGAAAAAGATTATCTCGAGTTCCTCAGTAAATTAGGAAAACGATTTGTACTTGGAGGAGACTTTAATGCAAAAAATGTCCAATGGGGATCCAGATTAACAACGACTAAGGGTAAAGAACTCCTAAAAGCTATCAGAAAATGCAGTTGTGAAGCCCTCTCAACTGGAAAACCAACCTACTGGCCAACTGATCCAAACAAAGTACCAGATCTGATTGATTTCTTTCTAATAAAGAACATATCTGTAAATTATGTACAAGTAGATGAAAGCCACGACTTAAACTCTGATCATTCACCAATACTTCTAACGTTAAGTGAAAAAATCATTCAGAAAGAAAAAAACCCATTCCTAGTAAATAATCACACTAATTGGGCATGCTTTAGACTATCGCTAGAACAAAAAATTAACTTAATGGTTCCGTTAAAGACTGAAGAACAATTAGACAAAGAAGTTCACAAATTTGTAAACGATATACAGCAATCAGCTTGGGAAAATACTCCTGAAATTAAAACGAAAATCAAGGGAAACAACTACCCTATAGAAATTAGGGAACTCCTCGCAGAAAAAAGAAGAGCGAGAAGAGTATGGCAACAAACAAGGGCCCCCCAAGATAAAACTCATTTGAACAATCTCACTCAACAATTAAGAAGAGAGATCAAAGAATTGAAAGATGAATCAATCAGCAACTATTTAAGAAAATTAACTAATGAAAACAGTACTGATTATTCTCTTTGGAAAGCAACCAAAAGAATCAAAAGACCAATAATGCAGATTTCCCCAATAAAAATAGCAGGTGAGAAATGGGCTAGAAATAATGAAGACAAAGCTCGAGAATTTGCCGAACACCTCGAAAAAATATTCCAGCCACATGAAGACCAAACGTTGGAAGCCGAGATAATAACTGAACAAGCTGTGCAAGAAAGTAAAGAAATCCTACCGACAACACCAAAAGAAGTCATGCGTGAGATAAAAGCTAATATGAATACGAAAAAAGCTCCTGGGTACGATCTTATTACTGCATAAATCTTAAAAGAACTGCCAAGGAAAGCTCTGGTGAAACTCACCAATCATATAAATACAGCATTTAGAATCAAATGTGTACCAAGCTTATGGAAAATTGCAGAAGTAATTATGATCCCAAAACCTGGGAAACCATCGCACATAACATCGTCTTATAGGCCAATTTCGCTATTGCCAGTCATGTCCAAACTCTTTGAGAAGCTTCTGGTAAAAAGATTAAATCCGATAATCGAGAGTAAAAACTTGATCCCAAATCATCAGTTCGGGTTTCGCAACCAACACTCAACAATTGATCAAGTACACAGAATAACCAGAAAAGCATTAGAGGAGAAAAAAGTCTGTTAAGTCTGACTTAACCACAAGTTAAGGAATCTTCTACCAATGCAATTTGCTAAGATACTGGAATCATACTTGAAAGATAACTTCTTCAGAATTAAGTTAGATGATACATTTTCTGAATTGAAAGAAATCAATGCAGGAGTTCCACAGGGCAGTGTATTAGGGCCGGTTTTATACCTACTATACACTTATGATCTTCCTACATTAGAAAACAACACGGTGGCAACTTTTGCAGATGATACGGCGATCTTAGCTGTTGGAAAAAGCAACGAAGAATCAACACAGAAGTTACAATCAGCTGTAACTCAAATATATAAATGGACAAAAAGATGGAGAATAAAACTAAATGAAGCTAAATCAGTTCACATCAACTTTACAAACAGACGAATCGAACATATTCCGATTACCATAAATCGGGAAATAATACCGCATGCAAACACAGCTAAGTATCTCGGCATGACCCTGGATGCTAAACTACGATGGAAAGCACACGTCAAGAAGAAAAGTGAAGAATTAAGACTTAAATACAGAAAAATGTATTGGCTGATGCGAAGGAACTCTTCTTTATCAACATACAACAAGCTTATACTTTATAAGCAAATATTGAAACCGATTTGGACTTATGCTATTCAGCTTTGGGGTTGTACCAAACAGAGCAACGTATTATTATTATTATTATCGGAGGGCCATGCGGGCGATCAGCCACTTCGCACTGCGACCTAAAAGATCTATTGTGCTGGCCCCTGCTTAATTATCCGTCCAGTCAATATTCAGGTTCTTAATGAACCTGACAATATTGCCTCCCGGTACATGATACATACTATCTGGGCTTATTGCTCTCCCTCCTAGATGTTTACTACAGCATGTAGTTCCGCTAGAAAGACCGTAGCATTGGAGCTCAAGGACCTCGAGAGGGTTGTCCCACTCCCGTATATTCCTACTCCTGCCCCGTATTCCGTTTGATTTTACTCTTACGAGTTGCTGGGAATTGTAAATCACCTGTAGGTCACCCAGCTTTACTACAGGAAGGCTAAATAAAACTGGAGGGTGCCTGGTATCCAGAGTCCGCATATTTTGGACTGATTAACCTATCAGCCATTCATCTTTCGGCATATGCTGTTCCACCTTAGATTAGGGTTTTTTGTCAAGGTTTTCTCCTTTAGCGCCGTACTTTAGCCTGTGCCAAATGGCCAAAAATGTGCCAAGTGGCCTTAGTTACCAGTGGTTGCCACGAGGAGGCAGTACGTACACTTGCGAATTGTGAACAGGTTACCCCTTACACAATTGTACCCATCACGCAGCTGCCCAATACAAGACCAGAACAGCTCACGTGATGCGCACCCTACTGGAAGGTTACGGAGCTGGTAGATTAATCTACTCAACTTTGATCCCCCCCTCCAATAGACGCCAAACCACCAACAGAGCAACGTAAATATCATCCAAAGATTTCAGAATATGGTATTAAGGAACATCGTTGATGCACCTTGGTATGTCAGGAACAATGACCTTCATAGGGACCTTAAAATGAACCTCATCTTAAATGAAATCCAGGAAAAAGCACGGAGACACGAAGAAAGGCTCCGCCAACATGTGAACATTGAGGCAACTCAGCTCCTAAGCATCACGTATTTAGTTCGCAGACTTAAAAGAACCAAACCTTTTGAGCTGGTGTGATTGTCAGTTTAAGCAGCATTATGCTGATCTAAAATCCACAACAAAGATGTGGTTTACTTCAATTTACCAAACACTATGGAACGCCAATGGGAAGAATCCATAGATTAATTTAAGTTAGTAAATTGAGTCAGAAACAAATTGCTCATTATTCCAGGAGACTAGATTGTAATTACATAAAATAAATAAATACAATTTATTTTAAATATACAAAAAAAAAAAAAAAAAAAAACATTTCTGTATAACGTGTTAAACGAGAATTATTAAAAGTTGATTGGATTTAAAGGGTCTTCCAATAGACGCTCGAAATTTGTTAGGTTGTAGCAGCCATGTCGTTAAAGCAACATCTGCCAAACTTGTTGTGAATTGTTCTGTAGTATTTGGCAAATTACCATTGAAGACTATAGAGTTGAAAAACGTGTGCAAATCATTAAATTTTATTTTCAAAACGAAACTGGGATTGTCATAACCGTCAACGGCGAGCGTTACAGATTGATGGTAAGCAACTTCTTGTGGCCTAAACTGGATTACATGGATACCGAAAAAATGTGTTCTTCCTTTGGGGCTTAAATCTCAGGTATATTCGAATAAACAGCAAACAATTGATGCCCTCAAAGTGAACATAACGAACGCCTTCCAGCAAATTCAGCGAGATTTATACGACAAACGAACGTGCCACGAAACAAAGCCGCAGCGGACATTTTACCGACTTTATATTCCATACTTATGCATCCAAATATTCTTTCAAATAAAAAAAAAAAATTAAGTGGATACGTAACTAACAACTTGTTTTATTTATATTTAAAAAATCGAACGTCGTTATTGAAAGACGCTTTCTCAATCAATTGCTAAAGAAAATGTGTGCCATTGTAATCAGAAATAGCACTATAAATAAAACTTCGTTTATAAAATTTAAATATCGATTCTAACACCATAGTTTAGTCTTTTTGACATCTGAATACTGTTATTATATATCTGTATGCTGCATTTACGCTATTATGGAAATTCACGTATTGGTCATTAAATCACAGTTTTGACCACCTAATCATCCAAGTGAAAGTTATATTTACCGCCTCAGTTAGTTCCTTGCTCTGTACTCGATCAACCAACGCAAGCCGAAGTTGACCCGAATTTCAGCCAAAAAATTATCTTTTGCGACGAATTCTTTTTTGGATGAACGGCTATCTAAACAAACAAAATTGCTGTGTATGAAAAAATTCCATTTTGGTGCGGATTGTAGGTTGGTGGACCTTACTTCTTCGAGAACCCTTGAAGGACGAGATTATAAATTGGCAGAGATCCCTTAATTTGACAACTTTAGATTTTTTTTCTGTGTGGTTATGTCAAGTCCTTTTCTAAACCAATAAGCCAAGAACGATTCAGAAGTTTAAAGGCCCGAAATTGACGCTGTGATATCTCATTGGGCCAAAATGTAAACAAAAATTTGACGTAAACGAAAGCGAGCCACTCAGCGATATAACAAGCTTTATTATTAATGGTAGCGATTGCGCTTTCATATTGTAGAAATTTCACTCTGGTTGTTTTTATTCAATTTTAAAATCCTGACGTATTTTAGGAAATGGGGATGAATATCTCACTCTTCTAGTCTATCTCTTGAAAGTGCCATTTCCTTGAATCTAGATTACACCATTGTAGAAGAAAAAATCAGCGTAGAATTTAGCCCCTTTTATTATTTTTTTTCCTCTTTGAAACTCTGCAATCTGTTATGGGGCTCTAGGCACTCCCAACTCTTTCGCAGTTTACTTTTACCGTCCTACCTTACGCAGTTAAGCCAAATCGAGGACGAACGGCTATAGACCCGTTTCTGTATAAACCACCTGCACATTGCATTGCTTCATGCCAACCTATACTGCTGACATGAAAGATGGGTCGGTCCATGGATTCTGCACTCTCAACAGGGGGTCATAGATGTGTTCATCTTCATCACTGATCGTAATCAGATGATGAAAAATCCTTTTTGCATCCTGCTCCTATAGGGATTCGAACCCGGTACCTCTCGATCCAACCGCCACAGCTTTAACCACTGCGCCGTTTGCTCGGTAGCCCCTTTTATTTGAAGCAACAATGTACTTTGCTACTACACCTTTTGCTGTGAAACACATTCATTGTTAGTTAGTTAATCTATAATGTTGTAGAATGTCATTTTATACAGATATGGATAAGAACTGGGACCATTAAATCATGCCGTCTCAAGTGGTGACCAGCGAAAAATTCTAAACTTAAAAATTAAGAATTAAAGAAACTTAAACGCCACTTTAGAAATTTAACGAAGCTTCGTTAAGTTAGATCTGTCACTTAAGAAAAATTAAAGGTGTAACTATAGATAACTTACAAACTTAAAAAAAATTAAAAATTTTAACGAAACTAATTTTTTTTGACATTCCAACTATGCTTTTGTGGAATATGCCCAACTGTTTGGGGGCAATCGACGGCAAACATGTTGCCATACAGTGCCCACTACGATCAGGCAGCCAGTTTTTCAATTACAAGAAATACTTTAGCATAGTATTAATGGCAGCATGCGATGCTAGATACACTATAGGAATGGAGGAATCACTATAAAAATTTCAATGTTAATTATGTACAATAAAAATGCATAATAAACGCATTATTGTAGTGATACTCACTTGTTAATCCTGTTGCCTCTGCTACTTCATTCCATGCCTTTTCCATCGTAATGGTGTTCTTGAAATCCTTACTGGTTTTATCATAAATGCATTTATGATTTCGAACGCTTTCGATAAGGCAATCATAACCATTTTCCATCTAAAAAGAATAAAAAAAAAATCTTAATTCTGATATATTATAGATTATACTTATTCTATTATGGTCAATTAATTATAATGTGCAATTATAATACTTACAATTTAATTAAATATTTATCACAAGTCCATCCGCATACAACAAAAGATTTTTTTGGTTATTTTCTTTAAAACAAAAGCCTATGACGTTTCTTTTAATTGCTTTTCTTAACTTTTTTTAAGTTTGTACGCATATTTTCGCACCATTAATTTTTTTTAAGTGACAGATGAAATTGAACGAAACTTCGTTAAATTTCTTAAGTTAATTTAAGTTTTCTATGGGCACATACACACAAATGTCATTTACCGCATTCTTAATTTTTCTTAATTTAAGTTTATACTTTTTTTTAAGTTATGTATACATAGTTCTTAAGAATGGCCGATTTTGCGTCCAAACTTTAGAAATAGATGTCAAATCCAAGTTAATTGTTGATGCGATAGATACAGTTTTTTATTTCATAGGATTTTATTATATTTATTCATATAAATGTTATTTTTTAGGTTTTACCCTGTTCTTAATTTATTTGTTAATTTGGCGATATTTTTCTTCCGAATTTTTTCGATATCGTAAAAATGTGAAAATTCGGTGGCACATAAAGAATAACATTTTGAAATTTATAATTGCTTTTATTTTCTGATACACTAAAATAGTTTAAAACATTGGAAGTTAAGTAAAGAAAGTTCGGTAGAAATCAAATGTCGATAAGCAATGGTTACACTAAAACCCTTAAGTTTATAATTTTTCGCTGGTTGGAATGTCAAAACAAATTATGAAAAATTAGTGTCGGTAAAATTTTTAAGTTTATAATTTTTCGCTGGTTGAGCCTTAACGTCAATGGACTACTAAACAAACTATTGTTTTGGAAATTAGGGACTTCCTATGACCGACTGAACGATCAAATTTTAGAACTCCCGTCCCATAATTAAAATTAAAAAAACTGTATTTGGTAATTTAGAGTAGAGTCATCTAACTTAACTAACCAAGCTTTCAGCCACTTTAAAAACGGATTGATTTTATTATTAGTTTTTATATATGTACATTGGTAGCTGATTAAACAGCATAGGGGCGAAATACGTAAAAATCGTCTATAGAGTTCTTTCTTGGAAGACGGAACCGCGCAATCGTTTTTTCTTAGCGGATAAGACGATTCTTGTTGTGAGAATATTAGCTTTATCAAAAATCGCTTTACTTGACTCATACCTTGACACATTATACAAATTTCGTAAAAAATTCGCTTGTAAGTTATTTAATAGTCGTGTTTTTTATTAATCTCGATAGATCTATTCAGATATTTGTTAAAAAAAAAGGTAAATTGTAGCTACTTCTATCATCCACTTATAAATACCGGCACTCGCAGCACTAAGAATTGTGTTTATTTTGACAACGCTACGTATACATTCGTTAAATATATGAGGAAAAGTGCGAATACATATTATCCATATATAAAAATGAGACGGACATACTAAAACTTTTTTTTTTTTCAAAATGTTACTGTGATCTTATAAATTTTGAGCAACTTTTACGAGAAATTATAAACAGGTTCATTTTTTCGATTTTTTCATTCTTTTTCACCAAAAAAACTTGTGGATTGCGGTAAATAGTATTAAATAACACATTTTGAATCATCTCAGGCAACTTCATAATGCAAGGAAATTATCAAAAATGTATCCTTTGCTCGTACATCTTCATTCTTTTGAAATTGAGCAAATGATTAAATGTAAATCAGCTATTACTTTCCTATTGTACTAAATGAAAATGGCAAATGTACTAAAAATTATCTTTGGTACGTTTCCATGCTGAAATTAAAAATGTTTAAATTTATGTGTCTCTCTGTACTCATGAAAGGGGAAATCTGTAGTCTCGAATCTCGATAAAAAGCAAGATTTTCATATACATTTAATAAGTTGTGTAATTCGTAATGTAGCGTAAAAAGTCCTACTTGATGAAATTAAACTGAATTAATTGCAGTTTAACCACAAATATAATTAATCTTTAGAGATTAATAAAAAAACGAGACTAGCATTTGGAACTGCATTATTTTTATTACTCATAATCATAAATTGACAGTCGAACCAATCTCTCAATATTTTCAAATCATCAGTAATTTGAGAAATTATATCTAACCGATCTCTCCATTGTAAACCAGAACTAAAGCGAAACAACGGCGCTTATTCCATCACCACCTGTTGAAGGGCTATTTTTAAGTGTCGAAATAATAGAACATACTTCAAGAGTTTATGTAGGAAAAAAGAAAAAATTTGAATTGTACCATAGTTGATTTGCAATTAGACAAGCATCCCTAACTCTAATATTATTAGAGCGACGCGAATTGCGACGCGATCCAAGTAAATCGTTAATCAATTTTTACTAATTCTTTGAATCACAACCAACAGACTTAAATTTCCGATTATAATATTGTTTCCTAGTCGTCTCACAGACTAGTTTAATTTAATTTGGAAGAGATTTACCTTGGTTTTCAGTTTGCTTCTTACAAATTTTCGTTAATGCATTCATGCGGCGAATGCTCCCATTTATTCTCTGGTTTATCCATGGTTTCAATTTATTTAACCAATCACTTTTCAAAACAATGTTTGAGCATTTTGAAATATGAGTAGCTAGAATTGACAAAAAATAATCAAATGACCTTTCAAAGGCCATTTTGCGCAAAAACATCGACCTTCTTTATTGCCCGCCCGTTTATTTCAGGAAGAGGTTCACCATTCAAATTAAACTTTACGGATGCCATTAAGTTGTCAGATAGTTCAAAGTTAAAAGTTACAGCTGTATAATTGGTATTATATCTCAGATTTTACTCCTACCAAAAATGTGATCAATGCTCGTCCTTGTACTGGTTGTGTCTCTGGTGGGCTTGTTGATTCATGATTCCAATCTGGAAATGGCTGGAATCGGACATTTATAGACTATTCGAACAGCTCAATCAAGATTTTAGCCGACTACCAGTCGGACCTCGCTAATTAATATCTTATAAGACAATTCGTTACTAAACTTTATGCTCAACGAGTTTAATCTATCTTAGGCTAATTTTCATATCATATACTACCTATTATCAATAATATTATATTGGAATAATCATTTGCTTCTTTAATTTCCTTCCTAGGACATTGTATGCAGTCACATCGTCAGTCTGTTTCGCGGCACAGACACATCCGGTTCTTTTGAGGCTGAGAGAGCAGCAAATGATATCACGCTATTAAATTTTCGGGTGTGTTGCACAAAAGTTGGGTACAGTTGTAGAACCTTAGTAAATAGATCACCCAACATTTCACTTTTTGTGACACCATGTATTTATCGTAATCGTAAATTTGGCGTTTTTCCGCTATTCAACATATTCATTTCACCGTCAAATTATTATAATCACGTGAGATTCCAGACCTTTAAATTAGTCTCAACTTTAGGTTCACTGTACTCGATCACTAGATTTGCAAAAAAAAACTGGATTTTAATGCTTATTTTCAAACACTATTTCAAAACCATCTCACTATTATTTCACTTATAACACTTTAGTAACAGAGTATTTACAATGAAATAACTTCTTACTTTTTGACTTCAACTTAACAAATGAAAAATTTTATTCTTTATGTTGGAAATCCATACAAACCTGCAAGTCAAAAGTAAAAAATTTTTCATTGTGAATGCTCTGTTAATTTCACACAAATCAAAATTTGTTTCTATTTTGCTGCAAAAAGAATAATGTTTAACCAGTTTTTAATAGATTCTTCACGCAGGACCTGCATATGTAAATAAAAGATTTATTTGAATTTCAATTAACATTTTTATTTAATTTTGCGATGTTATAAAATCATTTATCACTTAATTTACGTAGTTATTAAGTATTGCCTTCATTTTCCACTTCCTCCTCAAATGGCGGATGAGAAATAACTAACCTCGGCATTTTCGCGATTAAGGTCGGTGTTATACCGGGAACGTAGCAAGTCACGTATATTAATTTCAATTCCGTTAATCTTGTAATATTATACACTTCATCACTGACTATTATGGCCTAAATATATATAAATTTATTAATTTAATGGTCCAAGTGGCTGTACATCATATTTAAAAAAAAAACTTACCGATGGCACATAGGTAGCATCTCTCAAACTGATAGATAATTCCTTCAGCTTTGTTAAATTTTTAAAAATTGGTATACAATCCGTAGTCGCTATCAATATTAACAATAAATATTCCAAATTACGCATATTGTCACAAATAAGATTAAGCATGTAAGCAGTCACATCTTCCACATTCAATCTAGTTAAACAGTCAAATTTTGTGTGAAATAATTCGGTTAAACTATCGATTGGCACCTCATATATGTGTTCCAAGCGAAGATTTTCGAGACGTATCAAATTTGCGATTTCAATTAAATTGGTGGCCGCCAAATTCGTTAAATGCAATGACTTTAAATTTGGAATGCAGCGGCAAATGTCATTTAATTGCAAGTCATTACAACCATGCAACTGAAGCGATTTTATTGCACAATATTTTATACAAAACTGACGAAATGCAGTGTCATAGTAATCCAAAGAGATTTCTCGTAAATTTAATTGGCTGATATGTGGTAAATCTAATTGAATGAATTTTTCAAAAAATACTTTACTTTGATGTGGATCAATTCGATGAATTGTTAAATTGCGTAAGGTGTTTGGGATGCAATATGATTTCGAATTCAGCATTGTTGTAGTAATGAATTCATCTGCCCCAAAAATACGTTCATTTTCATTCCAAACTAGGGTTTCTAAACTATTACAAGCCGCTAACAATATGAGTACACCTGGTAGTTCATTTTCCTTCTGTGTTTTAATTTCAAGTGATTTAATGCCATTCAAATTTGCCGCTACTTTCGAATACCCTTTTTGAACCACTTTACTGTTATAGTAGTTATTGTCCACACGATAATACGATTGGCCAAAATATATTTTCAATACTTTAATATTGGACATATAGTAAATAGCCCGAAATAGTTGAGTTAATCGTAACGGACATCTATAAAAAACTACTTTCTCCATTTGGTGACCCCGACATTGTAAAAGTTTTCTTATATCAGGACGATCCATGTCGACCTCATTAAATCGAATCCATTTCACTGGTCGCACAATATAACGTTCCTCAACACGTGTTCGATTATTAATCCAAATCGCAAAGCGATTTCCAAACTGTGGGTCACACGATGCCATGTTCCATGATCGGCAAGTTACGGCAGCTTTTTTAAAATCGCACAAATTTAAGTGTGATAGAACGTGTGCAATTACATGCGGTGGTAAATAACTAAAATCGTAATAACTCGTATCTGTATTTGTATTTGTACACTCGTTTAATTTATTTTCGATGTTCATATTTTATTGTTGTTGTTAAACATGAACAAACGCGATTTTAATCAATACAAGACACGACACACGAAACAAGACTGAGCACAAAATTTTTCTGTTGCCTTTTGTTGTGTTTGTGTCTATGTACTATGTACTGAGTAATTTATTCTCTCTCTCGGCTTGAAAAATTTATATATGATGTGATGTCATAACATTTTTGTTTTGTTTAATAGTCGAATTAAATTTCTAACGGGTGGTTATCAAATTTACGATATTTTGACGGTAATTCGATTCAATTCCATGCTAGATAAGGTTTATCGTATTTACTTTATTAGTTGCTCTGATACCGCAAGCTGTAAAAATTCTAGCGAATTTGTCATGTATGTCAAGTGACACTGCGAAATGAAAAATGAACTTCATTCTTCAATAAGGAGAAATAAACCAGAACACATTATTTAATTCGTTCGGTTTGTTTATTTTTATTTTACTTTGGTGTCTCAGCTTGTGGTATAAATTTCCATTCTTTCCAATTATGGTCATTAGGAGAACGTGGAGAAGGAAATTAAATTTGAGGCACGCTTTAATAAAACAAACTTGGTAATATTTTAGAACAATCTAATTTTATTGTTATCATTTTCAGTCTAACTATCACATCAGTGGTAACGAGCTCAATTTCAGCTTTATTTAATCCTTCGTATTTTTTCCAACGATGACACCATTAAATTTGGCATCCTTTCAATAAGTTGCATAGACATACCAGGCGCAAAACCAGATATCTCAAGCACTTCAAGTAACTGTAAATTTGTTATTTCAAAATCGACACGAAACGAGTAAACTCGCACATCGGGAAATGTTATGTGTAACCATTTTAGATTCACTAAATTCTTAAAAAGCATTTGTAAATTATTTGTTTCCAAATTAGTTATATGCAGCCGTGTCATTTGTTTACAGTTGGTACAAATTGAATTCAAAACTCGACCCGATACAAAATACCGATTGAGATGAAGTTCTTTTAAATTTTCTAATTTTGGAAATATTTGAGCTAACCAACCGTCGTCGCAACTCACCCGAAAAGCCCCTACGTTTAGCTGCAGCTTCTGAAATAATAAACAATTAAATTAATTCTGACATTCAATTAATTCGCATAAATATACTTACTTCAAGATGTTGCAGTTTACGAATAATTCGAATATCGGTGATACCCTTATCCCATAAATTTAGTTTTGTTAATTTCGTCATATGACTGCATATACTGACTAATTCACAGTCACCAACTGAAAACATTACCAATTCGCGTAAATGACAAAGTTTCTTGCAAAATTCGTCAAAGTCCTCTCCATATTCCCGATTTGTGTTTTGTGCCCGTATTATGCCCAACTTTAGCTTTTGAATATTTAGTTGTTGCCTAATTTTACCAAACTTCTGGAAAAACTCAGAACTTGGTGTACCTAATAGATCACCTATTTCCAATTCATGTAAATTTAGAAATTCACCGCACACGTCAATATACTCGAAAAGTGGTTTAAATATATACTGGCCACAAATCTCCTCGGGACTAAAATAAATTGTTTTCAAATTTGGCATCATACTCATCAAAGAAAGTAGTCCACCATCATCATCTGGGGCATTTAATACTACACCAAAACATTTGACACGATTTAAATTTGTTTTAATCGCAACTGCATTTTGTGACGTAGTTAAATTAACCGGATATGCAAAAGTGTTTATTATTGGTTTTATTTTGATGGTCGATAAATTTGTTAAATACGCGAAGCACATAAGTAACTGGTCCATTGAAATTCGGCACAAATCATATTCAATTTCGTTTATGTGTTGGCCAAATTTTTTCAAAAATTCTTGATAGTTATTGATTTTATTGAAATTGACGTGCTGCAAAATTAACTTGCCAAAGGGACGATTTAATTCCGCAAGTGGATAGTTAAATTTTCGCCATACACGAATACAAACATTTCGCGAGATTAAAGGATCGCATGATGCAAAATACCATGATTTACAAGTTCGACCGGCGTCTAGTCGTTGGTGAAAATTTAGATTTCTCAAAATTGTTGCTATAATCTGCAATTTAAGAAAGTGGTTTTGATATAATTTTGCTTATATAAGTAAGTGTGTATGTAAACTTACATGTGATGGCAGCAATGAAAAGTCGTACCAACGTGAATTAAGTTCCATAACCAATTTTATTTATTGTGAGTGAACCTCAATATACCAAACCCATATTTTAACTGACAATTTGTTGATTATTTTCGTTATAATTATGACTAAACGTGTACGTAAAGTTTGTTCTCATTTAACAACAAAAGAGAAACGACACAGATACGTTGTGAATAGTTTACTTTTATATGAGTAATCATACCATAATTAAACAATGTGTTCACAAAAATTTTGTAATTATTATATGAACCTAAAATTTGTATTTAATAATTTTGGTTAAGGCGCACTTACTAGAACCACTTTGGAAGATTATCTTGGATTAATCATCCAAAGTGAATTCATTCCAAAATATATTATTATTTATGGCATCAAGAGTGAAATATTTAGTTCAAAATTATTTCAAAATAAAATTCAACTTGTTACAACATTTATATGTACAATGACAGTACATCTCAACATTTTGTTTGAATAACCTCGATGCTATTTCATTGATTGTTTTACAAACATAATGGACTACAATAGTTATTTGCGTTCATACTGGCTGGCATTCATTCTAATAAATTCATAAAAATCCTTCATGATAAGTCTCACCTGTTTCACCGCCTTTGTTGTATTCAAGCAAAACACGAAATGGTCAGGCAGAATAATTGTTCCTACTTTTCAGGTGTTAGAAAATACTTAATCTTCTCCGGAATAAGGCCTCCCCTTGAAATTTTTTATAGTATATCCCATCACCATAAACGCTCATTGCACAACCAATTTTAAACAGATTTGGCGCCCTTCACATTATATCAGTCACACTAAGGCAGTCTTAATTACATTTAATCTGCCCTTATAATTATCGATTAATATTTCCATCGCCGCCGTAAAATAAAGCCTCTTCTCGATCCCGACTCCTAAAACACATGCAATGTTCTCATTACAGATGCGAACATCAATTATTGTCTTTAAACAGCTATACCTGATAACCACAGCCTTGAGATCGATTACACGCCAGGTAACATCAAGGTGGAAGGTCCCAATGTTCATTCTCTCCCTCCAATTTATAATAGGTAAGGTTAGGTTAGGTTAGGGTGGCTGTCCCAAGGACCGGCATAGACACAAAAATGGTCCGTAGCCATACCACATACAATTTTTTTGAACTCATTGAACCATCCAGAGGTTTCAACGAAGCGTTGAATGGACCGCCAGGTAGCTTTCCATCTGCTTTGCCCTAGATGAGGACAGGTGCACAGTAGGTCGAGTACAGTTTCTTTCTCCTCTACATCCTCACAGCTTCTACTGTAATCATTCGAGAAGACCCCTAGTCTTCGCGCATGCTCATCTAAAAGACAGTATCCTGTAACAACCCCCACGACCATACTAATATGGCGACGCCAAAGTGTTAACAGCTCTCCAGTTCTTACTTGATTTAGTTTTGGCCAAATCTGCCTAGTTATAACACCCGAGGTACACTTGGGATTGAACCATCTGTAGTTTGCTGCTCTCCTAGCTTCTTCCTGAAGCAAGAGTTTGCATGTGGCGAGCGGAATTTCAACATTTAATTTACTTGGAAAGGGATATTTCAACCGTACTTGGGCGAGTTCATCTACTTATCCATTTCCCGCAACACTGAAGTGTCCTGGCACCCACATTAAGTAGATGTTGAACTGATCTCTCTGAGAGACAAGGTTTTAATAATTGCCTGACTGTCCGTAAAAATGCTGCCTCTTAGCATTTGATCTATTCAGTCAACGAGCGATTCATTCTCATTCAGGTTTCACATAGAAAAGAGCATACGCTTATAGGCCTAAGGTCTTTGGGATGGCAATGAGAGCTTTTTCCCGCCTGAGGTATAAATATTACCTCAGACCATTTCATGTGAACGTGTCAAAGTTCTAGGCTACCCCTGAAAATAACTTTCAGTCAGGGTATAGAGCCAAGTCAATGGCTTGCTGAACATTCACAGGAATACTGCCATTAAAACTGTTAATTGCCCACAATATCTTTCTCCTGTTTATTACTTGATCTTCAACGCCTGAACCCCTAAAAGCACTCGGTATTTCAGGCCAATGTTCGGAGCCTCCGAAAAGTGGGTTATCAATACTAACGCCAAAGATTCAGCACTAATTTTGGTTCAAGAACCATCCGGTCACTGTAGGTGACTCGGGATGATTGGACTTGAAGCCAGCACTTTGCGTAGTCTCGCAGCCTTCGTGGACTGCTGCATTTTACCACAGTTCCCAATCAATCTGCAGCAGTTCTTGTTTTCTTGGCTTTCATAAAAAGCCGTTTGTATTTTTGACGAGAGCTGTGGGTTGGAGCTGTTTCGACCAGCAAAGGGAAATCTAGAAAAGCCACTATGATCAATTTTTAAAACCCTAAACATTTTTTTTAAAATATAGTTTGCGTAATTGGATACAAGCATGTTATCGTACTTCCGAGTATTTGGCCCTTAACCTCAGTGATAAATCAATACATTTTTTATAAGGAATAGAAAAGTTGGAAGCGGGCAAAAGTGAAATATCTGATCTATTTAATATACATTTTTATTTGTTAAAATTGTAATGATTGAAAAATTTAATTAACCCAATATCTAGTTTAAAGTATGATTGTTGCTTACTTGATTCATTTGGAACAGTTGTATCACTTTAAATGCCAGAAATGTGTACTTAGTAATTGTAGAAATTTTATAATCTCGTTTGAGGTGCTAGTGGCCTAGAGTTCAATCATGCCTCTATTTTAGCCGGAAGTGTCGAGAGCTCTTCAAAGATTAATGTATGATCTCTCCCTCAAAGTGAGGACATCAAGGGGTAAAAAATGCTACTCAGTTTCCATCTGTGCTATTTTACCCTTAATTACCGCCTCCTATTGCTTTGCCCGCCTTTGTAGTTATTTGTCTGCTCTGAATATTTTCGGACAGATTAATATGCGTCAAAAAAGCCATCTGTTGACAGGTCACTTACAAGTTTGAGGTGGCTAGGCATATGAATATGGCAATATAGCTCTTTGTTGTTTTATTACAGCGGCCTTTCCATAATTTTATCGTGAACGGTGAAAAGACGAGTAACATCTTTTAGTAATATACCGATTAGCTGGTGCGATGTCATTTTCCTTGCTCTGGTAATCCTTGCTCTGGTACAGGTTATACATTCATCTATAGTTTGACGAATTACTATCCAATACTGCGCTTTCACATTTGACAACGTTTTTGTTGTTTACTCGTGGACTATCAACAAAAGATTTTATATAATAAAACAGAGTGTTTGTTAGAAATTTGATAAGGGATTAACATCAGAAACACATTTAGAAAGTGATAAAACCAAAAATAATTGTGTGATAACGGTGCTTAATTGCCGCCATGTAGTGTTTTTAAATGAGCTTAGGGCAGTATTATTAGATGTTTTTCTTCAAATGAGAGGCTAGAATTGGTTAGTCTTCCTCCGACTCTTAGCAGATCATTTCAGTCTAGAAATGGAGTTAGCGTTATAATTGTACTGCTCCTTTAGGTAAGTTTTGATTAGCTTCTAATTTCTTTAACTGTAGTTCAGAATCTTCCTGTGGTGCAACTATAACTATTGCCCTTAGCGACATGTTCAGTTTTTCTGGTTTAAAGAAGGATGTTTCTAGTTTTTGATTTTGAATTAGATAGAAATCGTAGACAGTATGCAATGCTGTAAACAAGCTGTTGCAATGATCAGAATTGATCGAATTCAGTTATGGTTTTTTTATCAATTTTTGTTATTGGATAGCTCGGACTCTTTAGCCATGTTGGCCCTTGTCGCCAAATTATATGGAATAATAATTGAAATGTTTGTTGTATCTCTGTTGTTCGGTTGGCCACAAAAATTTTATGATGTTGTGGCTTTCCTCTTATCCAGGCTAAAATAGTTGTGGAATCGATTCAACAAAATGTTGATATGTTGTGGTTGATCTTCAAGCAAGTACGACATTTTTTAGCAATTTATAAAGTAGCAATGCGGCATTCAGCTGTAATCTTGGTAGCAATATTGTTTGGTTTAACGATGCAACCTTTGTTTTGGCAGCAATTAACGTAATTTAATTGTTTATTTTACTACATACCACTGCAGGATATGCTTGATTAGGGTAATTTATCCAACGGTATATTCTAATTTCCTCTAACTGTGGTAATCCTATTTTGTAGTTTTACGTTCTGTTTGCAAGGTTTATTTGGAGTTGTCATCCCATCCTACATCAGAAGCCCATAAATCTTGAAGAAGAATTTTCGCCTGGATCACCACTGGTGCTGATCATCCTAGCGGGTCAAAAAGCTTTGATGCCTCTGATAAGATTGTTCGTTTGGATTTTGTTATTTTACCTTCTGGCACAGATACTTTAAATTGAAAGGTGTCGATTGAACAATTCCAGAGGAGTCCAAGTGTTTTTACTGTATCATTCTCTCAGGTTTTCGAGGTTGCACCATTTCCTGAGGTTCAAACCTTCACCCGAAAAAAAGGTTTAGTAACTCCTGTTGCTGCAGCTATTGTGTTAGCTCCAGATAGACGATCATCCACATAGAAATATGTCTTACTAGCATCTTTAATGAATTCCATATGGTTTAGTTGGAAGTATTCGTTGATGAACTCTTATATTGATTCTTAAAATTTTCATACTAATAGCTGCTGCTCTGGCTTCAGATTCTCCTATTCCCAGTTCTTTGAGTGTGTTGTTGTCAAGTGTCTTCAGCAGTTAGGCTTCATTCAGGATGCAGTTCTTCGGATTCCTCAAAGCGTTTTAGTCGCTGGTCTTGTCCGCTAATGTGACGTGGCTGATTAACCGAAAAATTGGGATGTTGTTGTTTATGGCGCGGATCCCTGCTACTTATGAAGCATCCCTTTTTACGCCTTCTAACATCATTTCTTCATACATGCCGGCACATGTTAAAAGATCAATAGATCCTGGAGTATCGAAAGTAGGGTAGGCTAGGATTATTTCCTTTTGTAGTTCGCTACCTAAACCTAATAATTTATTTTCTGGAAGTGGTTTAGTGATAGTCATCAGAACTAACGCATTAGCTTGAATCTTGGACTTATGTCTATTGCTATCTGTTGATGTGAACGTCCTTTTATTGCTGAAATTCCGGGACTTTCTGAGCCGTAAACCTGGTCGAATGATGTTATGCTCAACTTGGCAATACTGTGTTCTTGCTATTGCAAGTAAACTTACGCAGAAAGCATGTTTATGCACAAGTGTACCGGTTGTAGTTGAAACTTCATTTCTAGGGTTGGTATTGATTTGTTGCTACCAATTGCTTCCAAACATTGAAAACGATTTTGTCTTTTCGTCTTTTCTTCTCTTGGGTTTTCTGAGAACTTATGTACAGATGTCGTGACTCGTTGTCAAATTAAGCTGAAAGATAATGCAAGGACCTAACGTCTCGATATTGATGCCTGTATTCCTTATGTTGTACGGACACTCGGTTGTTGTGTCATGTAAGGATTTGATCGCAGCTGCGGATTTCATATTGCTATAAAGGGTGGTTAAATTTTAAGGGCCGATGTTGATTTTGAATAAAACACAAATTATTTAGGAAATTATTGTCAATTCTTTTTATTATGATAATATGGTATGGTTCAATTATGTATGGAACAAAATATCGGCCAAATGGCCGCCGCGACCTCGGCGGCACACCTCCACCCGATGGTCCAAATTTTCGATGACGCTTAGGCATAATTGAGGTTCTATGCCGTTAATGTGCCGAATTATCTCATCCTTTAGCTCTTGAATTGTTGCTGGCTTATTGACGTACACCTTTTCTTTCAAATAACCCCAAAGAAAGAAGTCCAACGGTGTCAAATCACATGATCTTGGCGGCCAATTGACATCACCACCACGTGAGATAACACGGCCATTGAATTTGTCGCGCAAAAGAGCCATTGTTTCGTTAGCTGTGTGGCAAGTGGCACCGTCCCGTTGAAACCACATATCGTCCACATCCATATCTTCCAATTCGGGTCATAAAAAGTTCGTTATCATCTCACGATAGCGAACATCATTCACAGTAACTGCCTGACCGGCCTCATTTTGGAAAAAATACGGTGATGCCGCCAGCCCATAAACCGTACCAAACAGTCACTCTTTGTGGGTGCCTTCGTTTTTCAACAATCTCGGATTATGATTCGCCCAAATGCGGCAATTCTGCTTATTGACGAATCCACTGAGGTGAAAATGTGCCTCATCACTGAAGATGATTTTCTTCGAAAATTGATCATCCACTGTTGCCATTTCTTGCCACCATTCTGACCATTGACGACGTTTGGAATGGTCAAGAGGCTTTAGTTCTTGAGTCAATTGCACCTTATAAGCGTGTAAATGCAAGTCTTTATGCATAATGTTCATCAACGATGAGCGTGAGAGGTGCAATTGTTGGGCACGACGACGAGTTGAGGTGGACGGCTCTTCAGCCACACTATCGCGAACAGCAGCAATATTTTCTGCAGTACGAGCTGTACGAGCATGCAATGGTGTTTTAAAATCTCCTACAGACCCGGTTTTCTCAAATTTTTGCACGATTTTTCCGATTGTACGCACATTTGGACGATTAAATTGACCGAAAAAATCACGAAGTGCACGATATGCATTTTGATTGTAACGCCCATTTTCATAATATGCCTGAATAACTTTAACGCGTTGCTCGATTGTGTATCTTTCCATGGTTCAAATTGAGTTAGTCTGAAATTGAGAAATGTCAAATGAAATGCAGAAAAAAACTTGACGTTTAGGTGTGGTTCACATTCAACGTCGGCCCTTAAAATTTAACCACCCTTTATATGCCGATTCAATAAAGTGTTGAGCAGTAGTACTCCAGTGGGTTTTAAATGGCTCCATAATTTTCCAGCTGACTAAGATAACGGTACCTATTTTTTCTGCAGCATTAATTAGACTGTGTCCGAAACCTATGATAAATATTTTTTAGTACAAATTTTTGACATTTATTTCATAAAAATTCCCCTACCCCCTCGGTACTCAGAAGTAAACTTAATGGCTTTTTTTTATCACGGCTTGGCATTGGCATAGGATACAGATTTACAGGACAGAAGGGGCTATTCATGTGTACGCTTATGGCAACCGTTGAATAATATTAACGAGTTATAGATTAAAGCGACATGCAATGCAATACATGCCATTGATTAATGATTTTTCAGGAGTTCATCGGAAACTTGTTAGACATAATACTGAAACATTTCAATAAATAACTAAATCGCTCGGGGATACGCTGCAATATTTTTTGAAAATCGGGCTGTTGTAAAGAATACATATGTATCGCGAATAAAACATGGATATCCAATGTAAACATCCACAAATTGACCGAATCAGTGAAGGTAGTCTACATTACAAAATAAATATAAATCAGATATTGTACTATTTCATGTCAAGCGATATGATGGTAAATCCCGATTTGTGAATTTATTTACCGATAATCAGATTCTCTTCACGATACTCATAAAGAAAGCGCAGCGCTATTTTCGAATTTTGTAATCTTCGAAATCATCGATTCTGTTGCCTGAGGCGATAATATCCCGTCATCATTTATTCATTATTACATAACTGGAGGTTAAAGAAAAATCTTCTTGATGTACGTACGCAAATAGCGTTAACGGATATATATCAATATCCTAGCTGAGGAGAACATTTTCTCTTTACGCATGGCCCCAAAAATTAGTGACCCCGACGTGATATGAAGGCCGGTAAACAATCCGTTACCGTCTCAGATCATACTACGCACAGCATACCCTTACGGGTCGCAGGCACGCTATAAGAAGAGCCCGGCACTTTACGATATTTCAGCTATTAGAGTAGTTTACAGGCTAGAGGGTTAATATTGTTCCAGGCCGATATAGTCATACGGCAATTCCGACATACCATCAGAAAGCAGCCGGCATATTTTTATTCAACGGTCCGATACAAGCCATTGAACTATACGGCAGTTCCGAAATACCAACAAAGAGCAGCCGGTGGAATTCACTCAACGGTTGAACCTAGTTCCAAGCCGATACATCAAAACGGTAAGTCCCGCAATTTAAACGGTAGAAAGCAGCGGCGGTAAGGCAAGCAAACCGCTTACTTGGCGTACGTTCAACCACCGATTCAGCCGTATTCAACCGATGGAAATCGGTTAAATAGATCAGGTATCGACAATGATCACTTAGTGATCAAAATTAATTTAATAAAATAAAATAAAATTCAGAATAAGAAAAATGTTTTACCGTGTTTCGTATTGAAAATCTTTAAGTATTGGTAATTCTGAGTGTTGAAACTGTTAATTAATTGTGATCTTATATTTGTCTTTCTATTCTGCTGTTAGTTCTAAGAGTACTAGACGATGTCCGGGCAGTGCTTACTTATTTTCTTACTAAAATATTTAGCAGAACTTTTCGTAAAAACTTCACATTGCGGTTGAGCAACGAGAAAATTTTACTGATGAATTTTCAAAACATTTTTTATTGAAGATTTGTTAGTAAATTACCTGTGTAAGACGAAAACTATTTTTTAAGGAATTTTTTTAAGAGATTTTACATGAAGCAATACACAAAATTTCACAAACAGAAGCTCCCCCAGCATCGAAAATACCTCCCTTATTTCTCCGGATCATCAGGGGCTTACAAATTGGTTTAATGACATATTGGTCCTAACACAAATTCGTTAAATATAAAATTCTGCGGATGTAATCCAAGTGATTTTGTCAATTGGCACATCAAACAACATAACGAAGTAACTAGAAACTGTCTCAGCATCAAAAATTACCTCCTACCAAAAATTGTTAAAATGTACAAATCGGTGAATCTGATCCTAGAGATTTTGCCAATTGGCCACTCACATAATGAAGTAACTAGAAGTTATCCCAGTTATCCCAGGTAAATTCAACTTTGGCAAATAAAAAATTCTGTAGATCTGATCCTAGAGATTTTGTCAATTCGCCACGTACATAAAGAAATAACTACGAGTAGATGCTATCCCATTATCAAAAAACACCTCACCTCCCTTAATTTTGCGGATCGTCAGGGGCTTATAATAGTGTTTGAAATCATATCGTTCCCACTCAAAATTAGATTTATTAAAAATTCTGCGGTTTTGATCCTAGAGATTTGGCCAATTTACAAGGGCTACAAGGCCTGTAAGTTTCCTGAACCCATCGTTTTTTGAGATTTTTGAGTTTAAATTGCTCGGCGAAGGTGGTCCGAGCACTCAAATACGAAATAAAAACGGTGATTACCGTGATTATTTACTTTTCTAGAAGAAAAGAAAATAGAAGATTTACCCTAGCGTCCTAAACAGTTATTAATATGATATTGACGAAAGTACCACGGTTTGTTCGCAATATTTCACCTCTACCTACATACATTCTAGTACTTTATTTTACTAAGTGGGAAAAGAAAGTAAAAAGCATTCATTATCATTATAAATACGCAGATGTTAATCATATAAATTTAAAAGTATTATTCGAAACAATGGCAAAACAACAACATTTATTAATTATACTTTTCCAAGTAAATTTTTAATTGATATACGAATATTATTTGGCGATTTACTTATCATTTCTATTGTACTTATAGCGATAAGCTAGGTAGATATGAAAATGCAAGTCGATTGTGCACAAAATTTCGAAAAGACTTACTTCAAAAACGCTACAGTCGAATTACAACAGCTGAATGAAGCATTTTATTTACAACGATAATGACCCAGAATTACGCAGATTTACCACCCCATGTAAGTTTCATTGTAAATTATTTTTTACTTAACTCAACATATAATCCAATTTCAGATAATCGAAAACATTTTAAAATTGTTGCCTTTGAACGACATTAAAAACGCGGTTCAAATTTGCAAGCCATGGTACAATGCTTCTTGTTGTCCGGAAATCGGTCGCCGAATTAAAATTCATTTCGACGGAGTCAAAAACTGCTTGTCCGAAAGCTTAACCATAAATCGTCCGGTCAGTAGATTAGTGTTAACCAAGGTGAATTTCAGCCAATGGAATAATAACGATGTTTTCATAAGATTTGCTTACCCGTTAAGTGAATTAATATTGTTCAGGTGTTCCTTTACGCTTAACGAATTAATAAAATATTTACAATATTTACCTAAACTAGAATCGTTACAAATAGAAATGTATTTCAATACAAAATTTCAAATAACACCTTATGAGAACTTGCTAAATCCGTTAGCCAGTTTAAAAAAAATGTACATTAAATGTTATGCGGATCAATGTGGGGCCCTAAATGTATTACTCAGTAAGTGCATTACTTTAAATTATCTGTCGTATAACGCTTGTTATTGTGCCTCATTATTTAAAAATACGTTTAATGCAATGGCACAGTGGCCCTCCGTTGATTTATGTTCGTTAGAGATCATAAATTCGTTACCTAATGACGTAACTAGTTTTTTTGAGTGTTTCCGCGGTCTCAATGTAGTTACAGTGAAAAAATTTAAGTTGCTTATATCAAGCGAATATGATAGAGATGAATTTAAACAATTTTGCAAAAAATTATCTGATTTAGAAAGTTTTGAAATTGGAACGGCAAACGATTTAGATTTGGAAAATATATGCGAATATTTGATCAATTTGCGATATTTGTGCATAAGGGAATTTACTGGTGTTACCAGACAACTACGTATAATTGGCAAACTTAACCAGCTCGAAGTAATAAAATATTTATATTTTCAAGGTTGTTTATAATACTACATATTTTCTTATAATTATGTAGTTCCTAGATGTAATGAGAATCAAAGTTGGACATACTGGTAGCCACCGATTAAAACTATCAACTAGAGATGAAATAAGGAAGACCATTTTTAATTTGTAACAATTTCAGGTTTGCAAAATATTTTAATTATTAAAAATTAATTATTTTGAAAGCAATTTGTTATCTTTGAGTAAAAGAATGTTTCATAATTTGCACCTTGATTAAGCTTGAAAAAAAAAAAAACATTGAGGTTTTGTTATCTTATTAAGTTTGTTGTGATATAAATTTAGTAAAATCGTGATGCACCGAGGAAATGATTTTTGGGAAAAGTGACTTGGGAGAAATCATACAACACAAATTCTTAGCCAAAACCGTCTTACTATTGGCTGTACAAATAAATTTCCGAGCTTTTTTACTGAAATGTCATTAGTTTGTGTAGATAATGATAGAATGTTTTATTCAAAGTATGCTCCTTCGGAAGCTATAACCTTCGCCCAAAAGGCAATAAACGGGTTCCCCGAAGGAAGAAGTCTGGTGGTTTCAAGGCGATCCAGTCATCGACCCATTTTTTGACGGTTTTCACATGAAGTGAAGTGCTGCTGTGCCAGGGCTGATTGCATCGACCGGAACAAGTGGTAATCAGAGGGAACAAAGTCTGGTGAATACGGCGGGTGGCGTAGAATTTCCCAGTTCTGCCTGTCCAAGTAGTTTTTGACAGGTATAGCAACATGTGGCCTAGCGTTGTCATGTTGCAAAATAATCTTATTGTGCCTTTTATCTCATTCCGGTCGTTTTGCAGCTTTAAAGCCATCAGTTGTAGTCGATAAACTTGTCCCGTAATGGTTTCACGCTCTTTCAGCAGCTCATAATACACGACACCCTTCATATCCCACCAAATACAAAGCATCACCTTCGAACTATGGATATTTGCTTTTGGCGTCGACGGCCCTGGTTCACCTGGCTTGACCCACGTTGGTTTGCGCTTTGAATTGTCATAATTAATGGATCCGTTTTACATTTCCAGTGATGATCCGATGCAAAAACCCCTTCCTTTGTTGTCGTTGAAGCAACAATTCGCACATAGTTTTCCGACGTTCCATGTCCCTTTCTTTCAATTTGTGTGGCACCCAATTTCCCAGCTTCTGAACCAATCCCATTGCATGTATACGTTGCGAAATACATTGTTGGGTAATATTCAACTCTTCTGCCAATTGTCTTTCAGTCTGACAAGGGTCCACACCAAGCAATTCTTCCAATTCTGTATCTTCAAATTTTCTTGGTCTGCTTTCACGTTCTTTGTCTCTTACGTCAAAATCATCAACTTTGAATCGTTGAAACCACTCTTTGCTTGTTGTTTTCGATGGAGCATGTTCACCGTAAACTTCCACAAGCAAACGATTTGTTTCCGCTGCACTTTTCTTCAACAAAAAATAATGAAGTAAAACTTCCCGCAAATGTTGTTTTTTTGGCACAAAATTCGACAGTTTCAATTACATGAAAATCATTGTTGTTTACGCTTTGGTCGCTAGTAATTATTCAAGCTTGTTGACATCTAACCTCTAAAAAAATGTATGGGCAGATTGAATAATATGCAAGTAGTGATACTAATGACACCTATCTAAAAAGGTCGGAAATATTATAATATTTATTATTTGTACACCCAATATTTATATTAAAATCTACGAAATATCAATTCAAAGTTATATCCTTATGTTTGAATTGAAATAAATCGATTTATATGATTTTAATATGTTCCGAAGATTGTAAGAGAATTCAATCCAGTTTCGAACTGATGAGCTTATGATTATGAAAAAAAAAAATCTTCACATCAGGCCGCGGCGACTGGACTGATTATACCACAATTTACATTCTATATATAGAGAATGTGCTGTGCGTTATACTAATATACTTCTCGTATTAATAAAAACACATTTAAAATGGTCTAATCACCGGTAGCATATTGGAAATTACATTCAACAAAAAAAATTAATAAAATAAAATAAAGCGATTTCCCCAATGGACCGAAAGTAATACGTTTTCTTAATCAATTTTTAAGCGAACGTCACCTTGCTTATATAATTTAAAAACTAAACAAATTCAAACGACTCCTTCCGGAATAGGCGTTAGAAAAAATTTCCCACTTCAAAATTACTTAAGCTAACATTTAAATAAAAAATTTTAAAAATTTTTTAAGCCACAAGTCATAAAACGTTTTTTTAAGCTGCAAGTAAATACAAAAAAAATATTTTTGTTGTTTGTTTGGCCGCGTTAGATCCAACTAATTTGGTATACCCGGGGTAAAGCGAACTTGATTTAACATTTACATAAACAATGCCCAAGAAAAATTAAAACACCTAAAACTTTGTATATGATTGGGGTAATTTTTCGTTTAATTTTTAACATATTTAAGGTATTTAGGGTATTTATTTATTTTTAGAGAAACTAAACCAATTTCATTTTTGCCAAAATTGGCAGAAGGCCCCAATACATTTAAATGAAAAAATATAAACGGCACAACTTCCAAATCAAGCCCTAACTGAAACTCTTAATCCAATCTTCAGCTCAACCTCCCACTCAATTTACAATAACCTCTAACTCAATCGCAAAGCAATCCTAAACGCAATCATCAAATTAACCGACAACCCAACCCTCAACTCAATCCTAATCAACCCTTAACTGTGCACCAAATCAACCCCTCAATAATTCTCCAATCGGACCTCTTACTAAACCCCAACGTAAGCTAACTTAACCTTAACTCAACTTCAACTGAACTTAGCTCGAACCAAATCACAACCCTCCATTTATTTCACACGTAACGGCCAACTCAATCCCAAAATCAACTCATTACGAAATCTACATGCGTGTATGAACTGAACTAAAATTAACACTCAATCTAACCTCCCACTAAGCCCTAAACTCGACCCAAAATAAAACCCTAAAACCGTATTACTCACTCAAATCCAACTCATCTTCAACTCAAATTGTATTTAATCCTATCTCGACGTCATCTCAACTCAACACTAAACTTAACCATAACTCAAACCCTAACTCAACCGTAATTTAAATCCCAACTCAACCCAAACTCAACGTTCAGCTCAAACCCTAAATCAAAACAGTTCGAAAACTAGATGAGTATGTAGTAGCATGTAATGCACCACATAATAAATGATAACTAAACTGATAATTTGTTCCATCAATGTACCAGTGTTACCGCATAATAATAAAGAAAAACTTTTAATACAAATAATAATAGTAATAATCCAAAATAAATACATTATTGTATATAGTAATAAATTGTGCTAGCCAAAAATTATTTATATAGGTACATAAATTTATTATTGATAAGTGTACAGTGTCATAATAAAATTATTCGTTAAAACCAAAAGACAAAACATTTTAAATAACGCGTATAACATTGCATGACTAAAACACTTACAAGTACCTGATCTCAACAATCTAATCTCCACCACAACCCCTAGTGAACCCCAAACAAATCCCAAACTACAATTATCGCTGTATCCCAACTCAACACTCTACTCGACAACTTAACCCTCAACGCAACAATAATTTTTTAACTCAATCCTCAATTTAACACGGTCTGAAAAAGTAAAGCCGTACATGAAGCTCAATTCAGAACAACTCCAGCTAACTTAAGACTCAAATCTCAATTCAACCCGAAATAAAGGTCAATAAATTTCACATAACCCCCTGGTCCAGTTTTCAAACCAAATTAACAAATTCAAATCAAAAAAAAAAATTTTCAAAACAAATTAAACTTTTTTCAAATCAATTTGTTTTGAAAAATTGTTAATTTGATTTGAATATTTGTTAATTTGGTTTGAAAACTGGTTAACTTAACTTGGAAAAGGTATTAACTTGTTATTTTGTATCTAGAATTTAAATAAAGTAAATTTATTAAATTAAATAAATTTTGTTGGTTTTATATCGTCTACGGTTGAATTTAATTTGGAAAAGGATTTGTATAAAGGTTTTGTGTTGGAAATTTTTTTGTTTATGAATTTGATTTTGAAAATGATGAATTTGTTTTGCAAAAGGTTGAATTTGGAGTGCAACATCTATAATTTTATGTTAAAATCCAAGCGAACAATTCTTTCCTTTGTCGTGTTTTACGTCAAAAACTACAACGAGAAAATTATTAACACAGTATTCGAGCCCTATTAATTGATAGCTGTCATTTGTCTGATCATGAAATGATGTTTCTATGTTTTAATCATTTTTACTTTCTTATACATAGTATAAAGGAAGTATGTATAGGAATCATGAAAAATTTCGGTTGCGAGATTTTGATGGAAATACATGTTTTGGGGTCCCCTGAATACGTTGTGACTATTTTCGTAATGACGTCTGTGTGTGTGGATGTGTGGATGTGTGTCTGAATGTTCATTATCTTAAAAACGAGCAAAGGCAGGACCATGAAACTTCATATTTAAAAGTTTATTAACTATGCGAAGAGCTGATTAGATTTCCAGAATAATCGCACAACCGGAAGAGGAAGTTTACTTAACATTAAAATCAAACATTGTGAATTAATGGAGAAAATAAAAGAGATATGGAAAAAGTTTTTAAATAAAAGTTATAGGAAACAATAATCTTAAGAAAAAATGTCCTTGCATTTTTGTTCTATCTTTATCCAATTTTGAGTAAAATGTATTTATGCATTGGCGTTATTAAAAATATCATATTTGCTATGAAAACAAAATATTACGCAAATAATAACGCATTTGAAATGACAAAATTGTTTTTTTTATTTTGTTGTTTTATATGTATGCTATGAAACATTAATACATAAACACAGCGCTGTATTCATTTCTAAATGATGTCTGTGGGTATGTATATACATATAAATATAATGTAAGTATAAGAAAGTAGTGTGGTGGTCACACCAGACACCGGATTTTTTATGTAGTTTTCCTAGAGTGGTTTCGAAAACAGTCGTTGAATATTTTGGAATAAACCGGGCATGTGATTTTGATAAAGCTTCGAAATCTTCGTCTTTTACTGAACTAGCTAATAAAGACTGATTTACAGTCAACGACAATCGATGTCTGCAAAAAAATTGAAACACAACATAGGAAAAAGTACAAAGACAAAAACAGAAAAAATAGTCATCTGCTTAAAAAAGTCAATTGAAACCCGAGAAACAAACCCAAAAAACCTCGTCTGCTTTTTTTTGCAGATGTCGAGTTTCATCTTTTTTCTGTAAAATCATCGATGCTTGAATTAATAACTATGATAAGGTTACATAAATAAGAAAACCAATCATTTGCATGGGTTTATGATATTTTTTGTTTAAATTTACTTTTTATGTGTAGGTAAAGAAAACGAATTTTTGATTTGACATCTGCATCTGCGAAATTTGTTCAATGTAAATCAGTCTTAATACAAACATAAGGCCCATTGTACACTTCAGCTAAGCTAAGTGAGAGAAGAAAGCTTCGCTTAACTTAGTTTTGTTGCTTCGCCCAACTCGTTGCACATTTTAGCTAATGATTTCGTTCAGATGAACATTGATGTTTTCATATAATTCAATACGAATGGTAAAATTTTATTTTTTATTCACAGTCGTGACATATCGTGGTCATATATGTATTAATTAAAGATCGCGATACTATTGCATCTGATAGCTTCAAACTTTCAAATCTTTTAAACTACCACTTTGTCAATACAACTGATAATTTAATTGGACATTTGACTTTCAATGATAATTTTAGAAATTATGTGAATTATAATCTTTCTCAGCCGCATCATTTTCCATTAGCTGATGAAGCTGAAACAAATCAAATAATAGCACTGCTGAAACCCACGGCTGCTGTATGCATATGATAATAGATCAGCAGACCAAACGGCGCAGTGGCTAAAGTGGTGGGATTTGGATCGAGAGGTATCGGGTTCGAATCCCTATAGGAGCGGGATGCAAAAGGGATTTTTCATCATCAGATTATGATCGGTATGACCCCCTGTTAAGAGTGCAAAATCTATCGGTCGACCCACCTTTCATGCCAGCACTATAGGTTGGCAAAAAGCAATGCAATGTGCAGGTGGTTTATACAAAACGGGTCTATAGCCGTATGTCCTCGATTTGGCTACTACTGCGTAAAGTAGGACGGTAAAAGAAAACTGCGAAAGAGTTGGGAGTGCCTTAAGCCTCAAAACAGATTGCATAGATTAAAACCGAAAAATAAAAATTAAGTCCAACAATTTGTTTGCTGATTAATGAATCAATTATCAATTATAATTTTCGGAGTTATTATTTTATTAAAATTATTTTACTTTCTACTATTAGTAAAATCATCTGCATATACAGCAAGCCTCCGTTATACGAACCCTCGCTTTACGGAATTTCGAATTTACGGACAAAAGTAATTTGCTATCAAAATTCGTTATACGAACCAAAAACTCGTTTTTACGGATTTTTTTTTATTTTCTTTACTCTCCTTTTTCAACACACTCTATCTTTTTTTATTCATACATTACAAACAAACAATTTAGCATGTTATTAGTTTATTTTTCGGGGAATTCCCAACCTTCGAGTAAACTACATAAGTTGTATTTTAACTAACTAGTAGAGTTTGTTATGCGGTGTAGCGAAGTAATGATTTATTTTTGCTCTATAAATATTTTTTATTTGTTAACGAAAGTACAGTACATATTTTAATTTTACCAACATGTCAGAAAAGCGTGCAGGAGGTATGGGTAACTCAATATATGATACATACAGGGTTACTTATTTAGGTAGAAATAATATTAATGGGGGATATAAAAGTTTATTTTAATTATATAATTTATTTAAATTATCTCGATTAACTACATTAAAATTTATTAAATGTACTAAATTGATTTTAATGGTATAAATAATTTGGTAGTATGGTGATTTATTAATTAAATTTAGTTTTCAGAGCTGCCTGGGAATTTTTATTTGTTTATTCTTCATAAACTTATAGTACCTAACTGAATTATTGATAAGTCTAGGATGTTGTGGCGCGGTAACATTAACATTTTCAAACTATTTGATATAAATTTTACAAAATAATGGAATTTATAATTATCTATTTTCTTGTTCTGGAGCGGTAGGGAATTGATAATTAGTTTTAAGTTAAATTTGTTGTTTAAATGGTTTTTAACGTTTAGTTTAAATATTGTTGCAGTAGGTAATAATTAATTAATTAAATATAGAAGGGCTAAGCGCTGTTATTTTAAAATTTCTTAAATATTTTATCAGGTTAATTAATGAAAGGCGGACAGGGGTGAAAATACAAAATTAATAATTTTTAAGTCCTGATATAGATTTAGGGAGTCCTGAATAACCGGTCCTGGATTCCAGAGAAATGATCATCTAATAATGTAGTAAGGTTGTGCTGTCTTGTGCTAACCTATTTATTATATATTGTACTAATAATGTACTAACTATTAATCGCTTAGGTGTCTGTAACAGGGTTGAGTCTGCCCTAACTAATAATCCTATCCTATCCTTTGGTTTTGTTATGTGTAAACGGGTGTACGGTGTGTGCCCGGGAGTCCGGGAGATCGGCTTTAATGCTGGGCCGTATATCCTAATCCTATTCAATCAATCAATAATGTGGTATTCAATCTTGGATTTGAATCGGTCCCAATTTATAATCATATTATATTCATTGGTTTTGGCACAACGTGGAATTATGTAAAGGCAAATTGTTATGCTAAATGTATTGAACTTAATTAATTAACTTAATGGATTTTTTGAAGTTTAGGTTGCAATTTTTACATACAAACGTCAATTTTTACTGAAATGGTACACCGATAAATTTTTAAGAAAATAACGTTTCAGGTTCCTTTCATTGATTTATTATTTTACTTACTTTGCATGCTTGATTTTGCAGGGTAATATGTCCATAAACGGAGCCGAAGTTTTATGGGGTATATAAGTATAAATTTCGTAGATTTTGATTTTTGTTTATCTTAGTTATGTAAACAAGATTAGTAAATTAAAACATTAATTATAATAATAATTGTTGATGTCCTGATTTAGATTTAAAGAGTCCTGAGTTCTGGCATTGGTTTACAGAGAAACGAGCATCTAATCATGTAGTTAAAATGGCTATCTTGTACTAACCTGTTTATCATTTATTGTACTAATAATTTGCTATATATTAATCGCTTAGGAGTCCCAACTTATAATCATATTCTATTCATCGGTTTTGGTATGTGTAAATGAGTGTATACGATGTGTGATCGTGAATACTGAAGATCCTGTTATAATAATTATTCATTTAAGTAATAAAATTTGATATTATGGTGTTTTATTATTAATTTATTAATTAAATTTAGTTTTCAGAGTCGCCTGGAAATTTTTATATTAATTTTATTTGTTGATTCTTCATATACTTGTAGTACCTAATTGAATTATTGATAAGTCTAGGTGTTGTGGTGCTGTAACATTATCATTTAAATCATTTTATATAAATTTTATAAAATAATTGGATCTATAATTATGTATTTTCTTTTTCTGGTTCGGTAGGAAATAGATGATTGGTTTTAAGTTAAATTTTATGTTTAAATGGTTTTTAATGTTTATGTTAATCCTTGTTGCAGTACGTGATAATTAATTAATTAAATATAAAAGGACTATGAATAAGGAAATAAGTGTTGTTATTTTATATTTTTCTTAAATATTTTAGCAGGTAAATTAATGATAAGCGGACAGGGGTGAAATTACAACATTATTAATAATTTTTTTAAGTCCTGTTATAAATTTAGGGAGTCCTGAGTATCCGACCCTGGATTCCAGAGGCATGATCATCTAATAATGTAGTTAGATTGTGCTGTCTTGTGCTAATCTTTTTATTATGTTGTGTTTTGTTCATTAATGTATATGAATTAATTTAGTTTAAAGAATATTTAAAGGGATCTCTACCTTAATATGTTAATAAATAATCCAATTTTCAGAATATATCATAATTCCAGAATTAATCATTTTTATAGGGATTAAATTAATCCTGAGTTTCAGAATTAAATTTTAGCTTGAATCAACGCTCCAGGATCAAGAAGTAGTAAATTAGCTGTAGTTTAGAAATTGTGTTGTCCTGTGCTAACTATTTTACTATATAATTACTAACAATTTACTAACTATCGGCTATACCTAGGTGTCTGTAACCGGGCCGATTCTGTCACTTCTAACTATCCTATCCTATCCTTCGGTTTTGTTATGTGTAAAAGAGTGCACGGTGGGACCCGGCCAGGGGTGGACATGATGTTGTCACATTTATGTGATATTGCGAGTGGTTGTGCTCTCCTTGTTGTAATGGTGCTTAGGTATCTTCAGTAAGGAAAGCATTCACCTGTGTTATTAAGTTGGTGTGACAGTTTAATGACCACATCACTAACACGGGATTTCTTGCTTCATAAGCTTGGCCGTGCATTCATATCAATCAATCAATCAATCAATGTCAGAAAAGCGTGCAGGAGGTGTAGATGAAGCAAACTGTGTCAAAAAAAAAATCCGAAAATCGGTAGCTTTAGAAGTTAAATTAGATTTTATATAATAAAACACAATATTTCGGTTTTGTCACTTTCTTTAACGTGATATTTATTTATTTGTAAATGAAATTACGATCGTTTCGGATGTTACTCCTTTATCAAATTTCTAACAAACATTAACTAAAATTATGCTAAAAAACTGCTTTTATACCCTATTTTATTTTTTGTGTGCCTACGTGCCTTTTTGAATGTTCTTTCCCCGTTATTTTGTTTTTCTTTTTCTTAAATGGGCCTTAAAATGGGTGTTATCGCCCTTTTTTTTATTATATACCTGGTGTGTGCTGCTTTATGATAAAAACAGATAAGAATTTGTTGACCATCTGGTTTTTGTGGGTGTTTATGTGCAAAGTGATATTAATTACGGATTTACAATGAGGTCGTAAATTTTGTTGCGGCCAATTTTCTCGTTTAGTAAAAATGGATTATATCGTTCCTTGTATATTTCCAGTTCTTCTAATCTGTTCATTATTAACCCTTTTCGTATTCTGTGTAATACCTGTGAATTTGTGTTGATGTCAGTGTAATTATGTTTTTCTGTAGTCAAGTGTTGTGCATATTTCGAGTCGATTTTTGGTTTTCCGATTTCTTTTATATGTTCTGTAAACCTAACTTGAAAACTTCTACCAGTTTGTCCGATATGGAATTTGGGACAGTCATTACATGTATTCTTATAGATTCCGGTGTCTATTGGTGTATTTATGTTACGTTGTTTGAGTCGATTCCCTAATTTGTTGTTGGTTTTAAATGCCATCGTGTATCCGTGTTTTTTAAAAACCTTCGTTATATTCTTGTTGATGTTATTATTGTACTCTATGGTGATGTATTTCTCTGTTTCTTCATCTTGCTTGCTTAACGTGGTCATCATATTCGGTTGTTTCTTCCAAATGTACCTATTGTTCATTTTGTCAATTAAGTCCGTGTTATAACCGTTTTTTATTGCTATGTGTTTAATGATTTTTAGTTCTTCCATATAGTCCTGATTGTTCATCGGGATCATGTTTAGCCTATTTATTAGAAAGTTGAACGTTGCCATCTTATGTTGGTGTGGGTGGTTAGATGATTTGACAATCGAGTGATCCGTTTGCGTGACTTTTCTGTATATTTTGAATGTATGCTTGTTGTTAACATTTGTTATTGTCAAGTCTAAAAAATGAATGGCTTTGTTCGTCTCTGATTCTAGAGTAAATTTTATGTTCGGATGTTTGTTGTTTATGTTCTTGTGAAGATTGCTGAGTTGTCTCGCTGTGCCGTTAAATAGTATTAGAATATCGTCCACGTATCTGTGCCAGTACCTGATTATTTGGTTTTTGTTGTTCGATTCTGTTAATATATGCTGATTTTCAAAGTGATTCATATATATGTTAGCTAAGGTTCCTGATAGAGGATTCCCCATTGGAAGTCCATCAGTCTGTGAATAGAGTTTGTTGTTGTGTTGAAAATAGTTTTGTTCGGTAACTGCTTTGATTAGAGTGATAATTTCGTCAATTTTTTCTTTCCTGATGCCGTTTTTCTGTAACAGTTCCTTGGTTATTTGAATTGTCTATTGACTTGGTATGTTTGTGTACATGTTGGTTACGTCGAATGACACCAGTTTCGCTGTAGGTGGTATGTCTATTGATTCTATTTTGTTGATTAGTTCATTGTTATTTCTGATTGAATGATCGTTCTGTAATTGTATGTTTTGGCCGAGAAAATAATTAATTTCTTTAGAAACTTTGTATGCTGGTGCGGTTGTGAAATCTACGATTGGTCTCATAGTCATTTCTGGTTTGTGAATTTTTTGTAGTGCTCTGATTTTAGGTGCCGTTGATTTTATGGTTTTAAGTCGTCTTTTTTGTCCTGGATTAAACAACATAGAACAGTTGTTAATCAATTTATTGATCGTCTTGTGATATTTGTTTGTTGGGTCTTCTTGGAGTTCAACTATGTTATTGTTTTCGATATAGTCATCAATCTTCGAGTTATATTAATTTGTTTTCATTATAACGAGTGTATTCCCATTATCGGCTTTTGTTATTAGAGCGTCATTCTCTAATAACTTAACATTGATGTCTTTCACTGTTTGTCGTTCGGTTTTGTGGATGTTTTGGTTTGTAGTAGTTGGCTTGTTTTTGCGTATATCAATTGCAATAAGTGTCCGTATGTCAGCCTGATGTTGTTCGTTTGTTCGTCTTATTGCGTTTTCAATATCGAATATTTGTCGTGTTGTTTGTGTTGAATTGTTGGGCGGAGCAACATTAAATTTAAGTTCTTTCTCCAGTAATATTTGTTCCTGGTTATTAAAAGTGATGTCCGTCATGTTATGTACTCTATGGTAGAATTCGTGATTTATCTGTATTTGTTCGTTATTTTGAACTGTTATTTGTTGTGCTGATCTCCGTTGAACAATTAGTTTACGTAGTTTTTTCTTAATATTCCGTCGTCTATCCCTAAGTACTTTCTCCGTCATGTTTTCAATCTTTTGTAAAATATTTTCGTACTCTAGTCTATGTACGGTCTTTGATAATAATAATTGGGAATACATGTAATGACTGTCCCAAATTCTATATTGGACAAACTGGTAGAAGTTTTCAAGTTAGGTTTACAGAACATATAAAAGAAATCGGAAAACCAAAAATCGACTCGAAATATGCACAACACTTGACTACAGAAAAACATAACAGTGTAATTATGTTTTTCTGTAGTCAAGTGTTGTGCATATTTCGAGTCGATTTTTGGTTTTCCGATTTCTTTTATATGCATTTGAGTGTATGGATAGACCACCAATCTCAAAGAAACATGTCGATATCTACTTTAATCATCCAACAAAAGGCTAGAATCCTTCACGAAGATCTAGTAGATAAACCTGGAGAATCTTTGCAGTCTGAACCATTCAGCTAGTTTAGTCGCTGAAGCGGTCAAATTGTTTCCAGAGGAGCTTAAGAAAATTATCACATTTGATGGTTATACCCCACAGCAAGTGTATAATGTTGATGAGACAGACCTTTTTTGGAAAAGAATGCCATCTAGGACATTCATTTCGAAAGAAGAAAAAACAGCTTCAGGGTTTAAAGCGGCTAAAGATCGCATTACGATTTTATTTGCGGGAAATGCCGCTAGTGATCATAAGTTAAAGCCATTATTAATTTATCAAATAAACGAGGATGGATGACAATAAATCTTTTTGAGGATTGGCTAAATAACTTATTTTCCTAATCACTGACAAAATTTAACGGTGAACGATACTGCAAAAATTGCAAATAAAGCCTTATACTTATCGTTGGCAATGCACCCAGTCAAAAATTGACCAAGGTACCTAATCACATTAAAGTTCTCTTCCTGCCACCAAACATTACGCCTTTACTGCAACCTATAGACCAGGGTGTTATTTCTAATTTAAAGGCTTATTACCTGCGTCGAGTCTTTCGAAAAATATTAACATAATGAACGTATTTGACAACATAATTAAACCGTGGGATGAAGTGAATGATACTGCGATGAATAGTGTATGGATTAAATTATGGTGTGCGTTCACGATCCGTTTTCAGCGATCTCTCAACTGTTAATAAACAATGTGGAAATACAAAACGAAATCGTCACTATTCCACATAGATATATTTGTTGAAAACGATCCATTAGAAGAAAGAAGCCTCAAAGTAAAAAGACAGATTCAGAATGCCGTTCTTTGCTACAGGGAGTTATATAAAGAAAAAAGTAAACCCAAACAAACTTCGTTGGTGTCTTATATGTCTGTGCCAAGTAATGAAGCCCAAATGAAAGAAAACGAGGAAGATGGTGGAAACCCACCAGTATCCAAAAACTCCGACAATAAACAATTCTAGACAAATAAGCCAGAAAACAGACACAATTAATGAGGTATTTCTGAAAGCCAGCAGTAGCAGTTCCTAGCCGTTCCGTCGAACGATCAAAATTGACACAATATTTTAATAATTTAAAATGAAAATGTGACTAGAAATTAAACGGAAATTAATTTACATAAAATTTATGTATTTTTCTATTGAATTGTTTTTTATATTTGGATAAATAAAGCTATCTTTTTGTTAAACAGGGACGTGTTTTCTATTTTTTTTATGGTAATTAATGTTTTGATGTTAAATAAAAGTATGTTTCGTTTAACGAAATTTTTAAGTACGTATCTTTGAATTTGTAGTAGAGTTCTGTACTAAATTTGGTTTCGCTTTACGGATATTTTGGTTTGATGGAACGCATCTATATAATTTCTATAGAATAGCGGGTTCGGTTTACAGATTTTTGCTTTACGGCCAGTTGGTGTAGAGCGCACCATGTCCGTATAACGGCCGCTTGCTGAACTTTCACATTTCCGCGAAAGTCTTTAATCAACAAATCATTTACGAATATTTTAAAAAGAAGCTACAACCTTGTAGTACACCTAAACTGACTGTTTCTTTATTACTTTGATTTCCGTTTATTTGAACAAATGGTTTCCTATTGTACACGTAATTTTAAAAAAAATTTATTTGATTTATGGAATCGAATGCTTTACTTAAGACCAAAAATAATACAGATACAAACTTTTTAGTTATCGATTTCTACGCATACTATTTGTAAGATATAGACACGCCGCAGCTGTGCTTGAATTCTTGGTAAAGTCAAATTTGTGTGTTGATGTCTAAAAAATCCCTTAATCGTAAATTTGACTACGTTTTCAAAAATTTTGGTCAAGGAATTTGGAATAGAGATTAGTCTATAATTAGCCAACTCTGTATTAGCGAGGTATCAAGAACCGTAATCAGAGTACGTTTGCAGATTTTGGATTTTTTGACTTAGAATTTCCTGAAGGTGATTTTCAATACGCCTTCGCGAAGTAATTCAAATGCGCCTTCGCACAACAATTACACGCTCCACAAAGTTATTTTTAGAGGTATCAAGTACCGCCATCGGAGCATAATTGAAGATTTTGAATTTTGTTGGCCCAGAATTTGCTGATTTATAGTAAGGTGATTTTCAATAAAATCAAATTTTCTATGAAACGTATGGAAATAATCATCAATCAATAACAATTAACTGTAGTATAGTATGTAATAATCATCAATCAATAACAATTAACTGAAACCTATATTTTTAGTTAGATTTATGAAAAACCACAATCGGAGCATAATTGCAGATTTAGATTTTTTTTCGCTCAGAATTGGCTGATTTATAGTAAGGTGATTGATTCTCAATCAAATCGAATTTTCTATGAAAGGTATGGAAATAATCAAGCAATCTAAATGCGCTTTGCCACAACAATTACAGGCCCCGAAACATATTGTTACGAACTGGGCTTCTGATTTCATCTGGATTTTGCAATTAAAGAATGTCACTTGACTTTATTTCATTTTACTTTTATACACTTTAATATTTGCTTTTACTTTACTTACTTAAATCTGTCCGCTTGCCACACTGGTGGGGGCTATATATGACAACAGATTTATTTCACTTGTCACGCGATTTAAAATAAACCAAAAACTGTGCTCTGCTTGCCATTATTGCGAAATTTCCTTTATTGCGTTTCATAAATCATCTTCATTCTTGGTTATTCTGTTTATGATACATAATCATCTGGAAATATCGTTTGTCATAATCATCATCATTCGTAATCGGCGACATGCAGTGTTGTGAATGTATTTGTGTCGTTATTCATTTATTCTTAAATCACTAAACCACTTCTTCCTTTGTACGCTACATCTCGGGCATTCTTCTTTTTACTGGATCATTAAGAATTTGAGGGTTGGTGTATAAACATGTTTCGATGTTCACAATAAATAACCGTAATAAAAACAATGGCTACGACGTGCATCGAACAAACGACCTTCCTCTGTCTATACCACGCGCAAACCATCCGAGCTATCGCTGTTCACAATCTGGACTTGTTGTATTATGGCCGTAATCGTCACAATATCATTAGAGCTATAAACCGTAATCGGAGCCCGCAATCGGAGCGCAATTGCTGATTTTGGATTTTGTTGGCCGATAATTTTCTGATTTTTAATTAATCAAGGTTTCCAAAACCTATTTTTAGAGGTATCAAGAACCGCCATCGGAGCACAATTGCAGATTTTGGATTTTGTTGGGTAATTTTCTTTCTATGAAATGTATGGAAATAATCACGCAATCTAAACGCGCGTTAGCACAACAATTAATGGTAGCTAATGGTAAAGCTATAAACTGTAATCGGAGCCCGTAATCGTAGCATAATTGCAGATTTTGATTTTTTTTTCTCTTGGAATTTGCTGATTTATAGTAAGGTGATTGAAAATCAAATTTTCTATGCAAGGTATGGAAATAACCGAGCAATCCAAATGAGCGTTGGCTCAACAATTACAGGCTCCGAAACGTACCTTTAGAGGAGTCAAGAAACTCAGCAGAGCACAATTGGAAAATTTTCATTTTGTTGGCCCAGAATTTGCAGATTTATGATTTAGTAAGGTGATTTCCCATAAAATCGAATTGAATTTTTTATATTGAAATAATCAAGCAATACAAATGCGCATTGGCAAAAGAGCTACAGGACCGAAAACTTTATATAAATAATCTAATTCTGAGTAAAAAAAAAAAAAAATCTTGCGATTGTACTCCTAATACTGTTCTTGATACCTCAACAGACCGGTTTCGCGACCTATAATTGAGGAGTGTCTGATCAAAAGTCGCTCCTTACATCTTACTTTTTGCTACTTACTTTTGATTACTTTTTTGTAGTAAATAGCTTGTTTTGACCAAAATCAAGAATTTTAGGGATATTTTTCATAGAGAAATTGGCAATTTTTGGTCCAAGCTGGAAATAGCCACTTTTGGTCTATTTCACTTAAAAAATTCTGCCCTGATAGAAAAAAAAAATATATCATTTTGGAAAATGTAAATAGCGACTTTTGATCAGACACTCCTCAATTGTTGCGTCAACGTGCATTTGGATTGCTTAATTTTTTCCATAGATTTAAAAAAAAATTAGATTTTATAATGATCCAAAATCTGCAATTGTGTTCCGACTGTCATTCCTGATACTTCTAAAGATAGATTTCGGGACCTATTGTTTTTTACTTACGCGCACTTGGCTATTGCTTCATTATATCCATACCCCATCCTTGTCAGATCGAAACTGTATCTACAGAACTCTCAACAACTTATCCCCTTCGTAATATATTTGTCTATCTGCCTAATTTCAGAATAATTTAATGTTCGAAATAAATAAGTTTGAAATATTAACATTTTTGAGTTCAAATTTCATTTGCTTTTACCATACATTTAAACTATGTAAACTTTTTTACGAAACACCCTATTTTATTTTGCTTTAGAAACAACGATCGGTCTCATGTCGCACTTTAAGTAAAATATGGAATACCACATAACTTTTTAAATTTGTATTGTTATTGCTAAGAGATTTCAAATACATACCACAAAAGACTTAGCCGATTTACAATACTTTCCGCAGTATGTAATTGGCAAAAGTTGCGGAAAAACGAAATCAAATAATAAACCATTCTCTATGAATATTATGATTCAGTATTGTGCTACTCATAGAATACATGTAGATACTGTGCACAGTTTAATTATCGTATTATACAATTTAATAAAAATACAATTTTATTAGATAACGAAAACGATTCAAAAATTGGCATGCTGACCACGTATGTATGTACATATATTCACAAAGCACTTTAATTAGTATTATTTAGTTATTCGGATTATTAGGTGCATAATAGTTTTGTATTCATATTAAAATTAAATACAAATAATTATGTTGCTATACTTCGTTTAAAAGTATTTTTTTTATTTAAAAACAATAAATTATTTAAAATGCTTTTCATTTTTGTGGTACAAAATTGTTTTTTCAATTTTACAAGAAGACTAGTTTTGGACGTTATCATCCTTTATCACTTCTAATCTTTTACATCTGACGAGATGTACAAAAATTTGATGTTTTAAGTTGTGCCGTTCGTTTAATGTTTATTATTGTATGTACAAATATTATAGTACGTACTTTATTTGTTTTTCTGTGTTGACTTTGTCATTTAGTAAACACAGCATGTTATTCCGTTGCTGATAAAAGATAAACAGATCCACATTACATATTATTAATTTTGCCAATAAATTATATTTGTTAGTTATAGATTAGTGTTGACATCTATTTATGCATGTCTCTCAACAGTTATATTACACGCGTCTCGTATTATGCTTCTATTTAACCTACGTACATAGTTCAGTTCAGAATTTCAGAATGTTATTATACCTAATGTACCTATTTGGTTTTGTTTTCCCATTCTTTGCGTTTCAACTCTAAAATGGCGTCACCAAATCAAATTGAAAACGAACAATTTGTAATGGTTGGCTTTTCCTAACAAAGGAATATCATGTCTTAAATCCAAATATCTTTCAAGGAAAGATCCCAGCATGAGCCGAATTTTTAAATTTTACGCTGTTTTGAAAATGGTCTAACGAAGTTCCGCCCAATTCTGCAATTAATTTTAAAGCACTGCACGACTAAAGAATGAGAAAAAATTGTACAGTTCGTCTATGGAAATAATTATCTAATTATCGGCAAATGTAATTCGTAAAACCCTTGCTATATTGTCAAGAAATAAATAAAGCGCCGTATTTCCGGGAAAATCGCTTCTTAATTGTTAAAAGAATGTACCACCATAAAAATAAATACATTTTGAATAATTTATTTATTTGCTAGTAAACATTAAGTAAATAATTATTTATTTAATTTTAATAAATTGAAACTGTTTTAAACTGTGGAATTGTAATTTCTAAAATTGAGACAAAATCAATTTCGATAAAAGTTTATTACAAATAACTATGAACCAGAATTATGCACATTTACCACCACATGTAAGTTTAATTGTAAAATTTCTTGCAGATTAATCCTAAATACTTATTTATTCTTTAATTCAATTACAGATAATCGTAAACATTTTACTAATTTTGCCTTTGAAAGACCTTAAAAATGCGGTCCTCGTTTGTAAACACTGGTACAATGCTTCGTGTTGTTCAGCAATCGGAAGCCGATTAAAAATTCATCTCAACGGATCATCAAACAATTCATATAAACGCTTAACCGTAAATCGCCCGGTCAATAGATTAGAACTAACCAAGGTTAACTTGAGCCAATGGAAGTACAATGATTTTTTTAAAAACTTGAAATCACTACGTGAATTACGCTTGGCCTGGTGTTACATTACGTTAAATAAATTAGTGAAATGTTTAAAGTATTCACCTAATTTGGAATCGCTACTAATCGTAACACATTACAAAACAAATTTTAAAATAACTAAACAATCTTATAAGAATCTGATAAATCCGTTAGTTAATATAAAAAGATTGTGCATTTATTGTTTTGCGGATCAATGTGATGGCATAAATTTTATACTCAGCAAGTGTATTAATTTAAAGGAGCTATCGTATGACGCCCGTTATCATTCCTCGAAATTTATAAGCCTATTCAATGCAATGGCACAGTGGCCTTGTATTGATTTAAATTCGTTAGAGATTATAAATTCGGTGCCTAACGATGTAACCACCTTTTTTAAATGTTTTTGCGATCTGAATGAGGTAAAAGTGAAAAAATTGAAATTACGTTTGTCCAGTGAATATGATAGAGATGAATTTAAAAACTTTTGTAAAAAATTACATGGTTTAGAGGATTTAGAAATGGGGACAGTGGACGATTTTGATTTGGAAAATATATGCGAATATATGACCAATTTACGATTTTTATGTATAAGGGAGTTTACTGGACGGCAACTACGAGTGATTGGCAGACTAAATAACCTTGAGGTAAAAACCATACAGCATTTTTGTAATACAACATTTATACTAAATATTTTCTTTTACAGCTCCTCAACGTGATGAGAATCAAAGATGAACGTCTTGATGCAATTCACAATACAGGATCCATCATGATAGGGAGACCGTATAATGGAGTTGTGCTTGTAACTCGAGATGAAATAAAGCAGACAATTTCAAATTTGTAATGTATGATGGCAAAAATTTTGTAAACGGCTTATTAATGAACAGTTAGTCGATAATTTGTGGAACGCTACATTGATACCAGTATTTTTTTTAAATAAACAGTTTGAAGCAGCCGTTTGCCTGTGGGATGCATATTGATTAAAACTACTTAAAATTTGTATATAATGATTCCACAAATAAATAAAATAATAAGTTCTTTTCATATACATACATAACTGTTAAGTATTTGGGCTTTTTTTATCGCATTCTTCCAATTATAACTTCGTAGCTTGAAAAATCTTGATCAAAAACGGGGTAGGCCCGCCGCTCCACAATAAAGCAATTTCGGATTGTACGATTATTTGCACTTTTTTTATTTCTGTTTTTTTTTTGTGCACCATGGATTGCATTGTTGATTTCTGCTTTCGCACAAATTTGTTCTTAAGACAATTAATAGTTTGTGAGTCTAACTAAAGTCCGTGCTCACGAAATTCTAATTAACCTAGTTCGATCATTATTTCATTGTTATTGTAAATTTAATCATAAAGAGGGTCTGAGCCAGTACTTTCTATTAATATTTTGTCCCACTCTTAGATACTTATCTTCCTGGAAAACTTCATCAAACTTGATCACTTCGATTTAAATTCGCAGTTTTAAAAATTTCTTTTCAAATTTCTTTTTATATTTTCCCATCTAATTTCAATTTATTGCTTTTTCATTGAACCTGCGTGGGTTTCCTTTTTTTTTTTTGTTAGCTTCGAGAGAGAGAGAGAGAGAGAGAGAGAGGGAGAGAGAGAGAGAGAGAGAGAGAGAGAGAGAGAGAGAGAGATTTTTGGAGAATCCCTTTTTACTGGTTTATCGTCTTATGAAAATTTGAATTCTTGCCGTTGCACTTCTATGATTAATTGTTGTGTTTGTGCACAGAAATACTGGCTGTTGCAATCATTAACATGAAACAATTCCTCCATTCCTTACATGAAATTCTGTACAAAATTTGCTACTAAGGTTAACCGAACTTTATTACCAAACAGCAAACTTATAAACCTTCGCTTACATTACCTGTTTGAAAATTAGCTCCTCTTTCTGCACTGCTGCTGACCAAAATTGTATTTTTTTTATTACAACATGCTTCAAGGGACATTAACGAAAACGATTACGCATCTGTAAAGACTTTCGTTGGGCTGACCATCTTCAATGGGACTCCAAGCCAAACTTTTTTATTTTTATTTTTTTTTAAGTGAAAAACTTGCTTTTCACCTACGGTGAATCACAAATTTCTCACAATAGTCAGCACAAAATCGATATTCCGGTTTTATACAATGTCAAAAAAAATTGAACTAATTGAACAAGATTTGGAGCTAATAATTTCCAAGTTGTTGTCCATTCAAAATTATGTATGCAAAACCATTTTCTTATCAAATTTAAATTAAACTATAACCTATTCTGTACATCTACAAATCAACCTAATCACTCAAGCTGATTTTAGTTTTGTAAGATGGATCACGTTTACTGGGAATGTCACTGTAAATTTTACTAAAACTGGGTATATTTAAAACTAGACATCAATTTTATAATAATTTCTGGGAAAATCTTTTCGCACAAATGATTGATGATTGTCTAGCAAGGCCTCCAATATATAAAAAGCCATTATGATCGGATAATTTTTGAAATCAATAATTTAAAAAATGAATAATTTGATTTAATTCGAAGGTCACCTTTCCTTGATTTCAGCGATTTTCATATTCGTTGTCTACGACAACGCCAAGTTCATCATTTTCAAACAGTTTCGTGACACCTTTTAATTTTACCGATTTGTGAAATGAGATGAAATAAATGAATTCACGGGAACTGTAAAGATTACTTAGACGTTGGCATCGAAATGAAGCTGGCCTAATTTATGTTAAACAGCGAATGAGATTTCGTTGTTTCGCAAATGGACGAAAAAAATTCTCATTGGTAAAACTGATTTCAAGGGCCCTTGTTACAACTTTTTAACATAATATGCCGCTTGATTCGCTATCTTCGAAGTAGCATCTTACCGTCTGAACTGTAAAGCAACTTGTCGTCCGAAAATTCGATTTTTGATGAATATGATATCACCCTTTGCTGCAACCTTCCCCATTTTTGCTAGTTCTTCTTTCATAAGGTCAGTTTAAAATCAAATCGAATGTTTAATTTACATTTTGAAGGTTTATAATATTTTTTTAGCTAGCTGGTTCAATTTCTCTTTATGTCTTCCACAAATACTTATGACGTTATTAACACATTATCTATATTTTAATGCCGATCCTGAAAGCGAATATAAAGGCATTATGGGTGTTATTTACCACTTATCTGAGGTAATAGTGTTTATATTGTAACAATTTCTGGGCTACTCTTCGGACTCGAACGCTGCATTTTGCAAATAAAACACAAGTTCTTGGTAACACTCTCCGAACTATATAGTAATTAACATCAATTTTTATTTTATTTTTAACTTTTCTTACTCAATTGAAACATTCTTTCAATGGTTAAATTAAATTTGGGGATGCAGCAATTCTGTCGCGCTTATACTTCAATTAAGTACTATTAAGCACTATTCAATTAAGTATTACATTTTTATTTCGTTACGCAACAAATTGATGTCGATGTTTATGCTTTTTAAGACAAATCTACGACGTTTTGAATTTTCATCAATGTATAAGCAAATATTCATGATTGGTTGATTCATTGATTTGAATGCATTGCAAGCAAGTAATCCGGTGTTAGCGAAGTGATCATGAAATTGTCACACGAACTTTATGACACAGGTGAATAAGCATTCCCCACTAAAGACAGCTAAGCATCATTACAACAAAAAGAGCACAACCACCTCCGACAACACATAGATGTGACAGCATCACGTCCACCACTGGCCGAGTCTTACCGTACAGCCTTTCACATATAACAAAATCGAAGGAAAGGATAGAAAATAGTTAGTAATGACAAAATCTGCCCGGTTACAGACACCCAGGTAAAACCGATAGTTAGTATTTCATGACAACACAATCACAATACTATACTATATATTATACTATTTACCATAAATTAGAGTGATACGGATGGTGCATGATATAATTTCCTTTTTCGATTTTAACCTCACAAACACTTAACTTATACAAAAATGCGGTGCTACTTCAAAAATTAACTCACAAAAACAATAATAATCATTAATGGCTCTTTTCAACTTGAAACATTTGTGGTACAACTATCAGTAGAAGCGATAAGAGCGATACAATTCCTTTGATCTGTGCCTGCAAGGTTGAGAAAGCATTTTTCAATTTAACACAAATTCGCAAGACGCTTCAGTACATTCGCCGGTGATATACTAACCCAATGAATTAAGGTAATCAAAACACAACTTTAAACATTTATGGTGAAAGTGGAACTATCAATAGAAGCGATACGATTGATATAATTCCATCCATTTAACTTCAAGTAGAATGGACATTTTTTTTAAAAAAAGAGAGTCTATAGTATAAATAAAAATGAATGAGCGAGAATGAGAGAGCGAGCAAAGTTAAGCCTGCAAAATTTTATTTTCAATTTGCTATTTCTTCTGTGAGTTAATTTTTGAAGTAGCCGTAAAAATGCTTTAGCAGATTTTTTTTTTTTTTTTTTAAATCAAAACAGCCAAAGTTCCCTTTGCCGAAGCATTATGATTTAATAATAAAAAAAAATTCTTCTCATATAAACCAATACATGCAATGTGAAAATACTTGTCTAACGGTACCTGAGCAGTACCGTTATTTATTTTTGAAAACGTTTTTCACTGTTGTTCAATATCTATTTACACTAATTAATACAATTAACAAACTACGCTGCACTTTTCAGTTTTAATTATAAATAGCTATGTACATATGTACATATATGCAAATAAATATATAAGTAAACTAATTTGCTTAATAATAGGGCTTGCCCCCAAAAATCCTCGTTTTCCCTTGTTTTTAAATTCCAGGATTTATAGAAATTTGTGTTTTATCCAATATTAATTAGGTATTATTATATAATTCTCTTACTAAAATCGAGAACACTTCAAAGGTCCAGCAATAAGAACGCCGTCTTGTGCGTAAGCTTCATTGGTCAACCGATCACATGCCAGTGATCTGACACGGTCAGAGTAGCCGGCTAGGCTTCAGTATTGGTCGTGCAGGAGAATAGAGTGAGCCTTGCCCAATACCTGAATAGACTGCCTATACAGACCTAACAAGAGATTGGGCCTGGAGAGGCACTAGGAAAATGATTTAAGAAAGGGAACGGCAGCCAGCGTGTTACGAATAGTCGCATCAACCTGTTACGAATAGTCGAAACGAATAATTAAATCCAAATTATACTGATATTTGCGGGCTGACATTATAGTATCCTTATAGTATCAGTATAGTGTAGCGAGAATTAAAGTATTTTGGATTACCCTATTTGATTATCTTATGATTCGGATGTAATTGTAATGTTATTTGTAACCTGTCTTTTTAGGAAAAAAAAAAAATAATCGAGTTAGTCTGTCCTGGAATTTAAAAGTAAAATTATTAAAAGTTAAAAAAATAAAAATATCCACAAGGATAAAGTTCGCTCTGTGAATATTACAGTAATCCGACATTTTTTTTTTTTGATTCTTATAAAATTCTGATCGGTTTCTTTAAAATCTTACCTTTTTTCTTTTAACTATAAACTTTAATATAAATAATTAAAATTAGTAAATAAATAAATAAGTTACGTTAGAAATAAATAATCAGTATCGTAAATAATAAGTTTCAAAGCGTGATATAAAGTAAAAGTTACGCTATCTAAATTTGATTCCGTTAACGTTATCACAACAGTTTAATATAGTGTGTCCCGACGGCGTAGGTAAGATGGCACCGCGGACTCCCGCGAGAGATTACCCATCCCTTTACTAACGTTCAACATACACCGCTACCTACTCTGAATGAAGCGGGCTAAACGCAGAGTCACCTCTTACCGCTGGCTGACAGACCAACGTAGTATGTACGGCCCCGAGTGGAAAACGAAGATACCGATCTGCCGGGCGTGGTAATCCCCTATTCCTATACATAACTCTAGCAGGTCAGGGATGACCTCAGCTCATACCTCTGCTCTCAGATTACACAAATATAAAATTAAAACCGACCAAGTATATTCGACCTCGAGTGGAAAACGAAGATACCGATTTGCCGGGCGTGGTAATACCCTACTCCTATACGTAACCCTAGCAGGTCAGAGATGACCTCAGCTCATACCTGTGCTCTCAGATTACACAAATATAAAAATTAAAACCGACCAAGTATATTCGAGCTCGAGTGGAAAACGAAGATAACGATCTGCCGGGTGTGGTAATACCCTACTCCTATACGTAACCCTAGCAGATCAGAGATGACCTCAGCTCATACCTGTGCTATCAGATTACACAAATATAAAAATTAACCACAAAAATTAAGCTAAACCGGAAAATAACACACAATCCCGATTAAATGAATTGATGCACCACGGAATCACTAGCGCTGTTCAATATTCACTTGAAAACGGGGCCGAATTAACGAAATAACCTTTTGACTGAATCCACCGCACAACTCTCTTTCTCGGAGCATGAATATTATTATCATTTCCGTGCAGAATAAATAATCCGTTAAAACGTAATTCACTTCAACAACTTCAATTATACTAGGGGGAACGGAGTGAATATTTATACAATTTGACAATATTTATTTTATTGCCCAAGGAAAAATCTGCAATGCTCTGAATTGCTGAGTAGTGAATTTCAATCGCTCTGTGATCATTTGCATAGTGTGCATGTGTTTCTCACCTTCGTTGTTTGTTCTGATATTCAATCGGTTGGAGATCGGTTTCAATCTGTGGTAGTCTCACTACTGCTATTCAATCTGTGGTCTGCAATTGCCACAAATTCCATCCTATAGTATTTAAGTCCCCTGCTAAAACAAAATAATTGATTTCTCGAGATCTTTGACCTTCTGTAACTTACTTACTTCGTTTAATCAAGATCGCGGCACCTCATCGTTAAATGAATTTGTTCAAACGTACCGATTAAATTTATAATTTTTGAATTCAATATGATGCCGGGAATTTTAATTTTGTTTTACTGATGATCAGCATCACGTCGCGTTGATGTAATTCCAAAAATGCTACCAAATTTAGTCGTCTTTAAGATGCACGCTGACGATACAATTAACCTTAAGAGCTATTATTTTACAAATGACCTAATGAATTAATTGAAGAGCATTTTGTTTGTTTCACAAACACATTGAAATAGATTAGACAGACCAAATAATTGGTGTAAAGTTAAATGTAATCAATATCGACATTAAAAATATCAGAGGCAAACCTATATTTCAAATGGGGATTGTTCTTCGCTGTTCTCCACATTTGCTATACTTAGTCAACTTAGTAGCCAAAATAGATTCCATAACAATTGGTTTGGTTTGCAATAAATGTTTGTTCGATGATTCTGCTTCGACTAAAAACGGGTAAGAAGTGCTCCCTAAATTATTGGTAGCACCGTTTTCGATAAAGATGCTTCATTCAGCTGGTAACCTATTTTGAAAACAGAATTGAAACCTTTTTTTATGTTCCATCGTTCGTTGTGTGGTATTTTTAAGAGGAATAAACAAGAAATGCAAAGTTTCACAAGCTAAATCAAAGGATGTTGGGTCTATTAAAAACTTTAGTTTTCGAGTTCAGAGTTAGTCGTGTGAGTTTATTTCTCCAATAAAATATTTGTTTTAAATTAGCTAATTGAATTTTTTTAAACCTAACACGCGAAATATGCACAATGCCAAAATGTTCCAAAATGTGAGGATATTGGTTAGAAATTGCGATTTCCTCTCAAGAAACCTAAAATTTTGATTCCCCACGTAGAAAACTCCCATGTAGACATAGAAAAGGTTCTCGGCACGTGAGAAGATTGTTCAATACTTGAGTTTGTACCGAGCTTACAGCGTTTTTACCGAGCTTACTGTCATGTTTTCACAGTTAGTATCAAAATGAATGAGTTAGTCTGTCATGTCCATTCTTACAGGAGAAGGTCGGCCCTGTATTCTCGTAGTATTGGTGAAAAATTAGTAGCTAAACGACCATGGTGAAATTCATTTTTTCATTAGTGCGACTTTGACAATAATTTTAAGTTTTTCGGTCAAATTTAGTATCGACTGAACATGAATTTAAAAGAAAAATTATTTCTTAATCCAATGATGCCAGATCATGATTTAATACAATTTTTATTTGTTTGCATGTTAGTAAAAAAATAAAACGCGATTTTATTAGTTTAACTAATTTAAAAATATCCACTATTATTTGTTGTTCAGAACTTGTCCTCTATAACCCATTCAGTATAATATCGTCAGTGCTGGACACTATGTACCCCTGAAGTTTGTATTCCAATTTTTTTTTTTTTTTTTTCTGAAAAGCATTATATTTCGAGAAATAAGAATTCCCGAAACAAATGAAGTAAAATTTCTCGAGCAACGAGATTTAAAAAAATATAAAGGGCTGAAACCTCATAAGGTGGTTCGAACTTCGGTCTTGATTAATTCAACTCCCAACTCAATCCCGAAATGAAGCTCTAAGTCAATCTTCAGCTTAATCTCCAACTCTATTTACAACTCAACCTCTATCTCAATCGCAATACAATCCCAAACGCCATCACCAAATTAACGGCCAACCCAGCCATCAATTAAATTATCAAATCAACCTTTAATGTACTTTCAAATCAACCCTTAACCTAATTCCAAATCAACCCTTAAATATTGGGTGTATGCATTAAAAACCGGAATTTGATACTAGATGTCATTACTTGTTTATGCGTTATAGTACATCATGGACATATATGTCATTTGAAAGCCTTATTCAATACCTGTCAAAATCGGCTAAAAGTTTTTGTTTTGATTGTGCACATCCAACCGATTTCAACGATGGAAAATTTATCAAATTTGCGAAAAAAAACAGCTTTTGCGGGAAGTTTTGTTGAGTCACTTTTTCGCAAACAAAACTGCAGCTGAAAGTCATCGTTTGCTCGTGGATTTGTATGGTGAGCATGCTCTTGCAAAAACACAGTGCTTTGAGTGGTTTAGTCGCTTCAAAAGTAGTGATTTTTACATCAAGGACAAAGAGCGTCCTGGTAAGCCGAAAAAGTTTGAGGATGAAGAATTGGAGGCATTACTCGATCAAGACTCATGTCAAACGCAAGAAGAACTTGCAGAATCATTGGGAGTTGATCAAGCAACAATTTTCAGACGTTTGAAAGCCTTGGGATTCAACCAAAAGATGGGAAATTGGGTGCCAGATGAGTTGAAGCCAAGATACGTGGAAAGACGATTTTGCATGTCCGAAATGCTGCTCGAGCGCCACAAAAAGAAGTCGTTTTTGCATCGTATTGTCACTGGCGATGAAAAATGGATCCATTACGATAATGACAAGCGCAAAAAAGCGTATGTCAAGAAAGGCGAGGCCGGCCCATCGACACCAAAGCCGAATATTCATGGGGCCAAGGTCATGCTGTGCATTTGGTGGGACCAGCTAGGTGTGATCCACTATGAGCTGTTGCCAAGTGGCCAAACCATCAATGCCCAACTCTATCGTCAACAATTGATCCGATTGAAGCAGAAAATCCAGGCAGAGCGGCCAACGTATGCGACCAGACACGAGTCAATCATTTTCCACCACGATAACGCTCGGCCACATATTGCGGCGCCGGTCAAAAATTACCTGGAGAATAACGGATGGGAAATTCTGCCTCACCCGCCTTATAGCCCAGTCCTTACTCCTTCCGACTACCACCTATTTCGATCCATGCAGAATGCCCTATCAGGAATACGCTTCACTTCAGTTCAAGGTATCGAAAATTGGCTCGATTCGTTTTTGGCCGCCAAGCCGGCGCAGTTTTTCTGGGATGGAATCCATAAATTGCCAGAAAGATGGGAAAAAGTAGTGGGTAGCGATGGGCAATACTTTGAATAAAAAATTTTGTAACATTTTTCCATAATAAAGGCTCAAATTTCATAAAAAATTCCGGTTTTTAATGCATACACCCAATAATTCCTCAACCGAACAATTAACACCCAAATACAAGCTAACTAAGTCCTAAATCTATAGCAACTCAACTTAGCTTGATCCAAATCTCAACCCTCTCCAAAGCTCGACCTCAAATTAGTGCCCTAACCGAACTTCTCTTTCAAGTTCAACTCAATTTCAACTCAAACCTTACTCACCATCATACCGAAATACGTACCGTCGTACCATTATAACCTTAAGCAATCATTCCATCATACCATCATAACACTAAACCATTAAACCATCATACAATCGTACCATTGTACCATAGTGACGTCGCACCATCACCACATCATAAAACTATACTGTCATACATGTTTTACACTTCAAGTTGATCCTTTTACACTTCGAACTGAAATTTTACATCTCAAATTGAACCCTTAACAAATTATATGAATGGCCAATTAGGATGGAGCTTGGCTCCTTAACCAATTATGATGACAATTGACATGATTTTTGGATAAAGTTCTGTAATGTGGTTAACACGAAAATAACTTAGCTATTAAACGATTATGATGAATTTTAATGTTTCCCACGGATAGAAGAAAATGTGACCCAAAAATTATTTTTAGACGGGGTTGTGAGAAATATGTCAATATGGCTTATATAATGTTGTCTATTTAGGTTTCTGTGAATCATGCAGCTGTTGAGGTTTCTTTAAGACAGCCTAAACATACTATTTCAATTGCTAAACGATCAAGATTATCTCCGTAACAATATTTAAGTTACATTAGGAACTTTCCTTGCCAATCCTTCGCTTTAAACTTTAGGTTATATTTTCTGATTATTTGCTGTCAGAGCGGTAACTTTGGTCTTGTTTAGAAAAATATAGTGTGTAGCGGACACGTACCCCAGTATTGAAACTAATAACGGTAGGGCAGAGTTTCGGAATTAGAAATATTATTTTAAATCCTCATTCCCAAACTCGAATTTCGTTATACTCGGTTAAGGAATAGCAAAGTCCCGTCCTACTTGGCCATATTCCAGAACTTCATCTAAAAATCATTTTAAAATCTCATTACAACCGCACACATAAAATTCCATTGAAATCAGTTAAAAAATGGACAAGTTCTATCATATATGCATAACTGGCCATATTCCAGAATTTCATCTAAAACTAATTTTATAATCCCAATACTAGTCCACATACCTATCGAACTTCATCATAATCGTTTGAGGAATAGCCAAGTTCCATCATACATGGCCATATTAAAGAACTTCATCCAAAAATTATTTTAGAATCCAATTTCCAATGCACAAGTTAAATTTGATCATAATCGATTAAGAAATAAGCAAGTTCCATCATAACTGGCCATATTCCAGAACTTCATCCAAAAATCATTTTAGTATCACATTTCCATAATCATATGTGTACAGCCGAAAATGAATATTTGTGAATTTGATGTTTTAACTATTGGCATTTAGGAACATTGAGTGCCTGTAAATGTCTTTTATGATTTCGACTCAACATGAAGTCCACATACTGTGGTAAAGATTTGAAGACCAGCCGTATGTTGTAATTTGCGCTTTAGGCCCATATTTATATAGCCGAAAATGAATATTTGTGAATTTGGAACATCATGTCGAGTCGAAATCAAAGGAGACATTTACAGACACTCAATGTTCTTAAGTGCCATTAATTAAAATGTTTAATTCACAAATATTCATTTTCGGCTGTACACATATGAGCCTATAGCCAAAATCTCAACATATGGCCTCTATCTAATTCGAAGGCCTTGCTTAGAAATATTTTTGTTTGATGAAATCAGTTTTTCCTATAATTAAAAAAAAAACTGGGATGGGATGGATATAGTATTTCCTGATGTACGTTTTTATTTTTCCTGGGATGGAATCCTGGGATAACTTCACACACTTAGGAATATCATTTTTAGGTTTAAAAAATAAAGGTTGGTCGCTAAATTTATTCTCTTCAGATTTTTCTTTTAAATGTCGCCTTATTGCCGCGGAAATTATGCCAGTGGCGCTGAGTTTTGACACTTGTGGAAATACCAATTTCTGTCGCAATTTGTCAGGCGCCGAGTGCCGAATTTTATGCTTTCCTTAAAATACTTCGAATTTATTTTCGAGGCAATTCCTCTATTAAGTAAGCCTTCACCTTTTAATGACTTATTTTGGCCTATCTCTTCCACCTTTAACCTTTTACGAATTCCTATACCATACGAAATATTTTACCAAAACATTTAGCAAAAAGTACATATTCAATTGATTGCTTTTACGATAACAACGGAATCACAAACGATGGTTGAAAACAGGTGCCACTCGTTTAAGTGCCATCTTCAAATTATTCAAAAATGTTCAGTTTGTTGCAGCTCTCTCAGTTGTTTATGGGCATTTCGTTATGGGCATTGTAAATTAAACTCAGTTCAGTGCGTTATTTTCTACGTTTATGGATACAAAATTCGAATTGTTGTAAATAAAACAAAGAATCGTTATCATTGTTGATCCTAAATTGTGTCATCAAACGAATATTGCAAATGAAATCCAGCAAAACAAGTTGAATAAACCAGCGAAGCAAAAAAAAAAAATCGAAATAAAACAAACAAATTATTTTTTATTTATTTGAGAACCCAAACAAAAATGTTTACGTGTTTTTCGATTGTACTCGATCTCGGTTTCTTCCTTTTTATCTTAAGTCTAATAAAATTAATGATAATATTTAAGATAGAGTCATCTAAAATCTTCTTGTTTTCGCGCAACTCATCAAGTTCTGGAAGAGTTTCACTCCCAGCGCGACAACTACTACTTGCAATTGGAACGACATTTTTAGTCTGGGACGTTTTTCAGTGAAATGTAGATAAATTGGTGCACTTTGATAAAAATAAGGGAATTATGTAACTTATTATTCCTTGCTAAACCACAGTCCTGGATTTATATAGCCATAATATCTTGATGAACCTTGATTTCCAGCAAGAAAAATCAAAACGCAACATTTTAATATAAAAAATATCACACGTGTTGTATTTAAAATAAGTTAACTCGCTTACAAACTCCACATATCACAGTATTAGTTCTTGGCACCAATTAAAGTCGGTGAAATTATACACTACATTTGTTTCCTCACTATTCACAGATTCAATTTCGTCTTGGACGAAAATATTTTCCGTATCTGCCGGCTCCATTATAAAATCATCCCACGTTGTTGCCTGCTCATCATCTGTCGGATCCCCTAAAATAAAATATTTGCCTTCTAATTAAATTCATTTTGTTTTTAGCTATATTCAGAACTTACATGTAAATTCCCAACCCTTTTTAACTTTTGGCAATTTTACTATCAGCTCTGGTGTAATACCCGGTACAAAACAACTTACGTACACCTCCTCCAATTCAGTTAAATTTGTTATATTATATCGATCGGAACTTCTGATACGGTTCTAAAATTAAAAAAAAAATATATTGTAACCAGATTTATCGTTAAATTGTACAAAAATCGTCCTCCTACCGAATTAACTCTAGTTGATTCCGTAAAAACTATATTAAGCTTTTTTAATTTCAACATATTACGAAATATTGGTTCACAGTCATTTGTGTGCACCCCTTCCAGTGATAAATCTTCGAGATTTTTAAAATTTTCGCATATTAATCGTAACATATTTGAATCGATATCAGTGAGATGCAATTTTTTCAACAGTTTATGTTCCGTTTGCAATAACACCAGCAGATCATCGTGAAGGACAACATTCACTCGATCGATATGTAATTTTTCTAATTTTTTTAATTTTAACAATTCACTTAAATTATTTGCTGTACAACTATTTAGTGCGCAACATCTTATATTGGTCATGTATTTACAAATGTCGATTAGTTGATTTTCGTTGCATCCATCCATCGAAAATCTTTCCAAAAAGTTATACGTTTTACAGAATTCCTTGAACATAGTGTCATAGTAGGTGGATGAAATTTCGCTAATTGTTAGATGTTTGAGATTTCGTAACTCAAGCCTGATCATTTTCTCGAAAAATTTGCTATTCTGTTTGCGATCTATATTTTCCAGCTTTAAATCAGTCATTTGGTATAATGCACGATTTTCATTTGGATCCAATATGTAGTTAAATAGGAAATCACTGTGTTCACTTGTTACACTCTCAGCATTACCCCAATATAATGACTCAACGTTGTGGCAATAACTCAAAAATAGGCGATACAATTCCAAATTTCGTACCTCCGTCCATACATTAATCTTCTTGATTTGTGCCAAGTTTCGTATAATATCCGCTTTGTATTTGGCAATTTTTTTGGACCGATGAAAATTTGCTGACGACACATATTTTGACGAATCTAACAATTTAAATGTGCGCACATTCGGTAGATAAATAAATAATTCGAACAGCTGGGTAAATGTAATTGTTGAATTAATTTCGATGTCGGTGATATGATGACCAAATCGCTGTAGTATACTCCTGTAGTTTAACTTATTAAAATCGACCATATCGAAACGGGCACTATAAATTGGGCGCCTTAAAAAATCGCAATTAGTCGATATAACGCCAAATGATACGGTAATGTTTTTTGTTACAATTGGATCGGAAGAAGCATAATACCATGATTTACACGCTTCAGTAGCATTTCGAAAATCATCTGTGTTTAGGTGAGATAAAATTTTTGCGGTTATCTAGAATTAAAAATGGCCAATTACGTTATATTCAAAACATACGTTACAACCTCATATACAACTTACATGTGGCGGTAGACGGCTATAATCATAATTCTTGCGTTTGATATGATCATCATAAAAATTTAAACCACTTTGGAATACGTAGATAGCAACACACAACATTTTGTTATTTACAATATTACAACACACTTATCAATTATATTTTGCTATCAGCTGTTAATTACTGGCATAATAAAAGCTAATCATAATAAAAAAAACTAAAAATTATGACTCATTTTCCATTCAAATGGAAAATCAATAAACGAACAGTGGCAACACAACAACCACAAAACAACATACACTAGTCAAATCTAAATATAATCACGAGCCAGAAATAATTTCTGTTTTTGTTTACTGTACACGTTTTTAGATTAAACCGCTGAAGTTGAATTTCAAAATTAGACTGAATAAATTCCGAGGCGATTGAGTTTGAACAAAACAAAAAAAAAAAAAAAAAAAAACGACGAATAGCAAAAAAAATTCTCATTTTGACGTCATAACATTTGTATAATTATAGATAGAGTAAGTATAAAGTATAAACATACATTGGCATGACAGTAAATCGTGTGCTATGGCATGCCATTGAATACAGTGAAAAACTAAACAGAAATCGAAATTAGTTTCGAATTCTTCTAACATTTGTAATGACGCATCAATGACGGCTTAATACAAATACAACTCTGTATATGTATAATATATGGACGTACATCATACAAAATATAATGTAGATAATTTTATTTCAATGCGACGTCGGTGTATAACATATAAATTTACATATCTTGTACTAAGTGGCCACAACAAAATAATTAGCGTAGGTGTGAAGTAATTATGAATTCGCAAAGTTCAACATAATTCGAGACAATCTTGTATTGATTGAGTTCTCTAGAAATCAATTGTCTCTCGAGCAAAGGTAAATTTAAAGTCAAAGGTTTATTGAAAGAACGTAAGCATTACGTTACACCACAATACGAATTGGATAATTTCCTTACCATTGTGGTGGCTGTTTTCAACGCTCTTATAACGACAAGTACCTCGAATTGTTTTCTCCCCTGACACCGGCTGGTGAGGCCGCTGAAATGTTATAATTTGTTCTATTGAACTTGTGTTTCTGTGAGACCTAAAATTAATTTTGGACCTAAATAACTGACCGACTAATTACTAACACTGACTAACTCGGCCGATCCGTTTTCTTCTTTCTTAACCGTATAATTCACATTTACATGATTGACATAAACATACTTAAGACCAACTTACCAACTTAATAAAATTTTTTACTTTTTCCCACTATTTTATTGGGTAAGTAATGTAATCGCGAAAAAATTTTGTTCCAGATTTTCTCAACGAAATAGGTTACCAGGACTTAAAAACATCGATTAGAAAAATTTCGTGTCCGTACTTATATCCTTCCTGTCAGTCCTTTATTATTTTTGTTTTACCTCCCATTCTCACAAATATTTATAGTTTTGGTCGAAATTTTATTAATGTTAAATTTGACAATCGATCATCTACTTGTTCATAAAATTTGAAGTCGATTGAAGCATTGTATGGCGGTTATTTAACAAAAAACAGTAAAAAAAAAACTTGTTGAACTGTTTTCCGATGTAATATCAATATTTTTGAAGAAATATTTTTCTACGGTTAATGCACCTTTCAAATTCCAACAATTGTTTCGTAGATGAAATAGAATAGATTACTGTGTAATATGGAATTTAAATTTCTAAATTTACCTGAAATATTTTGCTGGTGGCAAATGATATCGTCAACATTTAAAAATAAAATATATCTAGTAAGCTTACAAATATAGCAACTCATTCCCATTTCTCTGACACTGACATTTCTGTGACGTTTTGTTGATTGAAATTTCAATGACATGTTGATCGATATATTTTTGGGAATTAAAGGTATTATTTCTGAGTAATAAATTGTCTTGATGTTAAAGGTCGTATATCATTCTCAATGCCGAATTACTTTTGGCCCCCTTAAATAACATAAGATTACGTCGGAAGGTTAAAGGGATAGGCGGTAGGTTATATAAAGAAAATGAAATGCTTTGTGACAAGGAGGTGAGATATCGGTCACAAAAGGTAATTGACGTTAATTCTGGTTTTGTATTATTGCTTGTGTTAATTTTTTGCCTTTTCAAATGATCCATAACAAGGATCCATCCAAAATGAAGCGTGACTCACATAATGTTCTGATCTGAACAAACAAAATTTTTTTGTGAGAATTGTGGATGTTTTCTGAATGGAGAATTCTCATAGAGTTGTATATCTAGACCTAATTGTTAGTGCGATTTTAATTGCTGTTCAACTCATTTCAGTCTGTGATTTGGCGGATTGGCAGTAAAAGATTTATATGGTTATGAATGAGCAATTATGATATTGGAGAAGTATTTAACCCATCACATCTCTCAAGGCCTTGCTCAAAATAACGGAAAATCTTTTTAAAATGTAAATGGTTGGTTTGGTGATTGATCTATATTTGTGGGAAAAGTGTCGTTCGAGGTGTCGGTTAAACCTTATTTTTTTTTTTATTTGTTTGATTATTAGTTTTTTTTTATTGACAATAATTAAAATTCTGGACTGGCTAATTTTGGATAATGGAATCTCTGTGGTTGTTGTCTTAATCTGGATGATCTTCTGAAATACTTTTCTTCTTCATCAACTAGTGGTCTCTTTCGTTTCCTAGAAAATTTCTGCACATGTTTATCATTATTATACTAATTAGAGAAGATTATTTGATTTTTTACTCCTTTTTTAAATTGAATTCCCTCATGAACAGGGGAATGGTAATTTTGTATGTTTGCTTTTAGAAGCAAACATTTTTGGCTACAAATGAAACAATTTTTCCACCATAAAAGACCGCGAGCTAAGATCGTCATCCTTACTATACCTTCAAGGTTATTGTGTAAGAGCTGACATATTTTGGAACTTAACGCTTGTGGAATAACAATAAGATTCCCATAGGAAATAGAATCACCTTGAATGCTAAAATTGCGTTTAAGACGTGAATAATATTTTAATTCTTCCTTAACTTGGTTTGGCCAGCCATTTAATACATATTTACCGTTGTTTGATACAAACTCGAATCATTTGGCAAAGACTCGACACTCCGCTCTCCTTGCACTCTCACAATTTCCGGCCCTCTTTGACTTTCAACAGCTGTATCATCCAAACATAACATCTTCCTATTAAACCGCGGTTCAACCAATATATTCCTCAAATGACTTGAGTTTCTGCGATATAACTTCTCATTTTCCTTTTCTATTACATAAGAACGTGGCTCTTCTCTTCTTTCTACAACTATTGCTGGAGACCACTGTTTACTTAACTGATTCTGAACTATTACTTTATCTCCTTCAATATAACTTGACTTATCCTTAGCTGTTCTATCATAATTCTTTTTCGTAATTATTGCTCTCTCCATTAACGCTCTGTATGCCTCTCCATCAACTAACTTTGGTTGTAACTCTTGCTTATCGGTAATTTTGGTCGCAAATTACGTCCCATTAATATTTGACTAGGTGTATACTCAACACCAGCTACTGGTGTTGCCCGATATTCTAACAATCCTTCGTATATGTCCACTTCATCATTGCTTTTCTTAATTATGTTATTTGCAATTCCTACTGCTTTTTCCATAAGGCCATTAGACCTAGCATAATAGGGACTAGTATGTATTACGGTGAAACTATAATTCCCAGCAAACATTCTAAAATCACGACTATTAAAGGGATTGTTATCACAAACGACATATCTGGGTATGCCATGTACAGCAAACAATTAAATACATTCCATAACTATATCTTTCCTTACTAAAATAATCGACTATGACCAGATATATAACTGTCCTATATTCACATATATCCACAGCCACTTTATGAAACGGCAATGTTGGGATATCATGCGAAATTAATGGCTCTTTAACGTTGCTCCTTTGAAACTTAGCACACTCTTAACAAGTGTGAACCACTCTTTCAATATCCTCTCCCATTTTTGGCCAATACAACAATATTCTAGCTTTCGCTTTTGACTTAACCATGCCGCTATGACCTTTATGTATTAACTTTAACATATTTTGTGTTATACTGGTTGGCACTACCACCTTATCACCATTAAATATTAACCCTTCTTTCACAAATAATTGATCCTTAACTTTCATATAATAATTTTCTTCTCCTTTAACAGGCCTCTTCTACTCCTCATGAATAGATTTTAGAACTTCCCTCAAATATTTATCCTTACTAGTTTCTACCTGAACTTCCCGAATTTTCTCCTCTGATATAGGCAAATATTCATGAATACTGATTACATGTATAACATCTTCAATGTTACAATCATCAACACTTTCATTATTTCCTGAATCCCTTGACAACAAATCAGAAATACACATTCGCGTTCCTGGTAAATACTTTATCTCGAATGAATAAACAAATAATTTAACATACATCCTTTGAATTCTTACAGAACTTTTATGAATATCCTTTGTCAATATACTAACCAAAGGCTTATGATCAGTTTCTATCTGTATTTTATGCCCCAAAAGTTCTCGTTTAATAATCGGGTACTTTTGTTCCGTCGTACTTAGACTTCTCGACGCAAATGCCACTCGTTTACCATCCTGTAAAAAACAGGCTGCTATTCCATACAAACTTGCATCACTCTGTATACATAGTTATTAATTTCTTGTTGTTAAAATGAGTTAACTCCTGTGCTTCAATTACACATTTTTTTAACTTGTCAAATGCTTGTTGATGTTTTTCTTCCAATCTAAATTCACTCCCCGTACTTAATAACTGTCTTAAAAGGTAAGATTCTGTTGACATGTTTGGTATAAAATTATGTAAAAAATTCAACATTCCCAAAAATCTTTGAATAATCTTTTTTATCTTTAGGTACTGATAAATTAGCAATTAACTCAATTTGCTTAGTGTCTGGCTTGACTCCATTCTTGTTAAAAATAAAACCCAATTATTTCACAGTATTAACCTTATATTGAGTTTTTTCAGGATTAAATATAATTTTATTTTGTCTGGCTCTAATTAATACCAAATTCACTAACTTGACATGCTCTTTCTCATCTTCGGCTGCAATTATTATTATAATCAAAATATACCGAGACTCCCGGAATATCTCCAAATATTCCCGCTGACAAATTTCGGGGCTACTTGACAATTCAAACGGTAACCTTTTATAACAATACCGACCCCAAGGCGTATTGAAGGTATAAATAAACGAAGATTCTTGATGTAAAACTATTTGATGAAACCCATCGGTCATGTCCAGTACTGTATACATCTTCTTCCCAGCTAGTTTCCGCAAAATTTCCTCTATCGTCGGTATAGGATAATGTTCTCTTTTGATAACTTTATTTAGCTCCAACGGATTAAGACATATTCTTAACGAACCATCTTTTTTCTCAACAATTACAAAATCATGCACCCAATCAGTAGGCTTTGTTACTTTTTCGATAATTTTTTTTTCTCTAACCGACTAAGAACTGACTCCAATTTGTCCTTAATACTATTTGGCAATCTTGTTACAGGTTTAACTACTGGAACTGCTCCCTCTTGCAAACGAATTTTATATTTAAACGGCAATTTTCCCAGACCTTCAAACACAGTCTTATTATTTCCTATAAATTGTTGTTTTTCTTTATCGACATGCTCTTTATTATTTATTTGCTTAATTAAATTCAACTCCACACAAGTAGGCAACCCTAGTATCGGCTTAACATGCTTTATTACAACAAACTCAATCATTACTTTCGCTCTATTCCTAGGACATAACAATTTAATTCCGCCAACAACATTGAGTCTAAGCCCTCCAAAAGCGCTGACTTTAATATTCCGTTCCTTTATCAGATGGACGCTATTCAGCTTCTCTACAACGTCGTATGGAATCACATTAATTTCTGCTCCACTATCAATCTTGAAGTTAATTAATTGTTCGTTTATCTCTACTTCATGTGACCAGTTTGCCATTTTGATATCCGATTGGTTTACTTCTTGAACCTCTGTTATTTGTTTAACAGACAAACTACAATCATCTGACTCTCCATCCTCACCAGAATCCTGTTCTTTTTCCACTTGATCAACTATCCGACTTCTAGTATTGTACTTTGTAAATTGCTTCGCCTGTTGGTCAGTTTTATTTCGCTGGTAACACTCCACTGCAAAATGTCCTACCTTCGAACATATCAGGCACTTTTTCCCGTAAGCTGGACACTTCCTTAATTTATGGTCCTTTCCACATTTCTTGCAACGAAAAACCTCCTTATTACCTTGAACATTGACCATATTCACTGACTTGGCCACAGAGTCCTGTACTTCTTTAGCTTGCATTTTACTCGCTTTGTGCGTTCTACATATTTGAACCGACTTATCTAGATCCAACCCTTTGTCTCTTAATAGATGTTCCTGTACGACTACATCCTTCATACCAATAATTATTCTATCACGTATCAATGACGACTCTTGATCTCCAAATTCACAATCCCGTGCCTACATTTTTAAACTTGTTAAAAAATTGTCAAACAATTCGCCATCTTCTTGTCCTCTTTTGAAAAACCTAAACCGATTAAAGACTGTGTTTTTCCTTGGACTAAAATGTTCATCAAATTGTTTAACTATCACTTCGTCTAAATGTGTTATACACCTGCAATCCTTCATCGCCAATACAATTTAATAGCATTGCAATTTTAATTACGTCATCCTTATTCTCTTTCTCTGACGCTTGCAAATAAATTGTGAATTTTTGTTTAAATATTTTCCAACTGTCCGCCGGATTTTCCATAAAATTACCATTTTTTGGTGGTTTAAATTCCATTATTATATAATTCCACTTGTATTTATTAACTCTTTATTGTCTTTAACTTAATATATTCTAATTTTGCTTTCTATGCCGAACACTTAACCTCACTTAAGCACGCGGTTCTTCTGTTTTTTTCTTTAAAAAAAAAAACTTTTAATTACTAGTTTGTTATTCTCTTATTTTTTAGATTATCACAACACAGAACCACTAATCTGACACCATGTTTTGTATACGATAATTAATAAAAGACTCGTTACTTTATTATTTAATTATCGTTTTCTTTTATTCATATATGTATGCTACAAGCTACAAAAAACTTCTCTATGTTTGACAGACACCCATTTTATGCTTGACGACGATGCCCTATATGCATGACATACACTACTGGTACTTTAATAGTCCACTAGTTGGCAGCATACATCATACATACAACACAGGTTTAGATACCACTAGTACGACTTTTTACTCGATTCACCTGGAAGCGTTCGTTTTTTTTTAGAATAGAATAAGCTGTAGCGTCGATCAATGTTATTAGTAAGGGCTACTTTTTTCTCTTTCACTATAAAATTTAGCAAAAAAAATTGTTCTAGTCTTCCTCTGTATTCAAACTTACCATTTCATTGTTAATTTTGTTTATTGAATAAATAATTAAGGGCTGTGCTTGTGATTTAAAAGAAAGAGAAAATTCGTCTATGACAAATCAGAGTAAGAGAAGGCTTAATTTTTTATTTGGCCTACTCTACATGAAAAATCAATCGGCTACTCGAAATAAAAATCAAGTCATTTCCCCTTCTCATTTATCAAAGAATCAGAATTTGGGTGGTGCTAGTCTAAAGGTGGCCAAAACAAGTTTTGACCTTAATAAAGACTTTCGAGACCTTTTATAGGTATAAACATAATTTAGTTCTCGGAACTTAAAAACTAAGGGCATTGGGAGATACTTTTTTAGGACCAACAAAAATAATTGGTCTCTTGATCCTAAAAAAATAGGGTCCGGTCCAACACTAAATTTTGAATACCTGTAGTTAATTAGGGGAAGTAAAAAAATTGATTTCAACCTTTTTTTTTTTAAATCTAAAATGGCGTCCTTGAACCTAAAAAAACGTTGTCTCCGTTCTTATTTTTTAGATACAAACATAATTTACGATGTTTCAGACATTAAAAGTTCTTTTAGGCCCTGTTATATATACTAAAATTGGTTCTCAAGACCATATTTTTAGGACTAAATTAAATGTGGCCGTTAAAAGATCTCGAAACCATTTTAAGTACTAAAAATAGGTCTCGGAGACATTTTATTTAGGGCCGCACCTAAATTAAGTTTAGACGTGGAAAAAAATCCCAAGATCTAGTATTTTAGAATCCACAAAGATAGGTCTCGAGACTTTAATTTTTATGTCTTGATTTTTTATATCTAAACTAAATTTGGGTTCTTTGAAAGGTTTCAAAACCATTTCTGTATCTAAATTAAGTTTTGTGATTATGAAAATCGAGACCTGTTTTTTATGTCCTAAGACTTAAAATGCAATTTTGTTTACCAAACATTTTAAATTTTTAGTACATCGTTAAGAACCTAAAAATCGATCGGTCGGTCGTTGACGCTCAAAGAGGATAGACGTGTTTTTGTCGTCCTCTTTGTAAATTTATTGTAATGTAATGTAATTTTAATTTTATTTTATTTAAATTAATTTAATTTCTTCTGTTTAAGTTTTAGTGTGTTATTGTGTTTTGTGTTAGTGAATAAATTATAATTAAAATTATTTAATTAATTATTATAAATAAAATAAACATAAAAATGAGTGTAGTGCAAATTATTTTGGAAAATGTAATCCACCAGGATGCATTTAGCAGGCAATGTTTTGAATTTATCATAAAAGGAATCAAAATTCTTGATTTATTAAATAATTGCATGATATCATTTTGATTTTTATGTAATATGGGTACAATTGTGCACAAAATCTAAATATTAAAATAGTTAATTTGTGAGTTTAGATTGAATTAAAATTGACGCAATTTAAATTGCGTATTTAATCTGCATGTCTTATTGGATTTTCACCAATACAAAAGAATATTTTGATGTTTTATTTTGTGTATAATTCTCTCAAATGTTTATTGAAAATTAGATAAAAGGGATTGATTTTTATACATAGGCGATAGGCATAGTTTTTAATAGTTAAATGTGTGTATCCAGAGCCAACAAAAGTGTTTATACGTATAAACATTTTTGTTGGTTTTGGCGTATCTTATATTTTATTTGGATTTTGTTTACTATTGGTGTATTATGTGTGTGTATTTAGTGAGAACAAATACAGATCAGTAAAATATATGGCCGACCGACAAGGAGCATAAGAGATTATATGTAAATATAAATTTTCTTTTATGGGGTTGTGGTTTAGTATTGTAGTACGATTCCATTATTTTTATCTGATGTTGTTCTCGCTCTCTATGGCTAAGTTACATAAGTCATTTATGTTATACCAAAACTGGAAAATTTATATACATATAAGCCATACGGTTCAAACACTGTAGTACTGTAGATATAGAGAAATACATTTTTGTGGCTATACACAAATGCACAATCCGAACAAATCTGTTTTATTTTTGTGTATTGTTTAAGATCGTATGAAACATAACAATACTTAAGCAAATATTAAGGACATTTTTTATGAGAATATTTGTTGGTGGAGCTCTTGATATACTATGTCTATGATCAATGAGCTACACAAATACAACACAAATTCTCATATACTCAATTCAAGTGGGATTGTAATACAAACTTCGTATAATCGAGGAAATTTGAATTGAATGGGTAACTCAATATATGATACATACAGGGTTACTTATTTAGGTAGAAATAATATTAATGGGGGATATAAAAGTTTATTTTAATTATATAATTTATTTAAATTATCTCGATTAACTACATTAAAATTTATTAAATGTACTAAATTGATTTTAATGGTATAAATAATTTGGTAGTATGGTGATTTATTAATTAAATTTAGTTTTCAGAGCTGCCTGGGAATTTTTATTTGTTTATTCTTCATAAACTTATAGTACCTAACTGAATTATTGATAAGTCTAGGATGTTGTGGCGCGGTAACATTAACATTTTCAAACTATTTGATATAAATTTTACAAAATAATGGAATTTATAATTATCTATTTTCTTGTTCTGGAGCGGTAGGGAATTGATAATTAGTTTTAAGTTAAATTTGTTGTTTAAATGGTTTTTAACGTTTAGTTTAAATATTGTTGCAGTAGGTAATAATTAATTAATTAAATATAGAAGGGCTAAGCGCTGTTATTTTAAAATTTCTTAAATATTTTATCAGGTTAATTAATGAAAGGCGGACAGGGGTGAAAATACAAAATTAATAATTTTTAAGTCCTGATATAGATTTAGGGAGTCCTGAATAACCGGTCCTGGATTCCAGAGAAATGATCATCTAATAATGTAGTAAGGTTGTGCTGTCTTGTGCTAACCTATTTATTATATATTGTACTAATAATGTACTAACTATTAATCGCTTAGGTGTCTGTAACAGGGTTGAGTCTGCCCTAACTAATAATCCTATCCTATCCTTTGGTTTTGTTATGTGTAAACGGGTGTACGGTGTGTGCCCGGGAGTCCGGGAGATCGGCTTTAATGCTGGGCCGTATATCCTAATCCTATTCAATCAATCAATAATGTGGTATTCAATCTTGGATTTGAATCGGTCCCAATTTATAATCATATTATATTCATTGGTTTTGGCACAACGTGGAATTATGTAAAGGCAAATTGTTATGCTAAATGTATTGAACTTAATTAATTAACTTAATGGATTTTTTGAAGTTTAGGTTGCAATTTTTACATACAAACGTCAATTTTTACTGAAATGGTACACCGATAAATTTTTAAGAAAATAACGTTTCAGGTTCCTTTCATTGATTTATTATTTTACTTACTTTGCATGCTTGATTTTGCAGGGTAATATGTCCATAAACGGAGCCGAAGTTTTATGGGGTATATAAGTATAAATTTCGTAGATTTTGATTTTTGTTTATCTTAGTTATGTAAACAAGATTAGTAAATTAAAACATTAATTATAATAATAATTGTTGATGTCCTGATTTAGATTTAAAGAGTCCTGAGTTCTGGCATTGGTTTACAGAGAAACGAGCATCTAATCATGTAGTTAAAATGGCTATCTTGTACTAACCTGTTTATCATTTATTGTACTAATAATTTGCTATATATTAATCGCTTAGGAGTCCCAACTTATAATCATATTCTATTCATCGGTTTTGGTATGTGTAAATGAGTGTATACGATGTGTGATCGTGAATACTGAAGATCCTGTTATAATAATTATTCATTTAAGTAATAAAATTTGATATTATGGTGTTTTATTATTAATTTATTAATTAAATTTAGTTTTCAGAGTCGCCTGGAAATTTTTATATTAATTTTATTTGTTGATTCTTCATATACTTGTAGTACCTAATTGAATTATTGATAAGTCTAGGTGTTGTGGTGCTGTAACATTATCATTTAAATCATTTTATATAAATTTTATAAAATAATTGGATCTATAATTATGTATTTTCTTTTTCTGGTTCGGTAGGAAATAGATGATTGGTTTTAAGTTAAATTTTATGTTTAAATGGTTTTTAATGTTTATGTTAATCCTTGTTGCAGTACGTGATAATTAATTAATTAAATATAAAAGGACTATGAATAAGGAAATAAGTGTTGTTATTTTATATTTTTCTTAAATATTTTAGCAGGTAAATTAATGATAAGCGGACAGGGGTGAAATTACAACATTATTAATAATTTTTTTAAGTCCTGTTATAAATTTAGGGAGTCCTGAGTATCCGACCCTGGATTCCAGAGGCATGATCATCTAATAATGTAGTTAGATTGTGCTGTCTTGTGCTAATCTTTTTATTATGTTGTGTTTTGTTCATTAATGTATATGAATTAATTTAGTTTAAAGAATATTTAAAGGGATCTCTACCTTAATATGTTAATAAATAATCCAATTTTCAGAATATATCATAATTCCAGAATTAATCATTTTTATAGGGATTAAATTAATCCTGAGTTTCAGAATTAAATTTTAGCTTGAATCAACGCTCCAGGATCAAGAAGTAGTAAATTAGCTGTAGTTTAGAAATTGTGTTGTCCTGTGCTAACTATTTTACTATATAATTACTAACAATTTACTAACTATCGGCTATACCTAGGTGTCTGTAACCGGGCCGATTCTGTCACTTCTAACTATCCTATCCTATCCTTCGGTTTTGTTATGTGTAAAAGAGTGCACGGTGGGACCCGGCCAGGGGTGGACATGATGTTGTCACATTTATGTGATATTGCGAGTGGTTGTGCTCTCCTTGTTGTAATGGTGCTTAGGTATCTTCAGTAAGGAAAGCATTCACCTGTGTTATTAAGTTGGTGTGACAGTTTAATGACCACATCACTAACACGGGATTTCTTGCTTCATAAGCTTGGCCGTGCATTCATATCAATCAATCAATCAATCAATCGTTAAGAACCTAAAAATCGATCCTTAAACCAAAAAAAAATTATCTCGATAAGTTATGTTTTAGGTACAATTATTTTCTGTTTATTTAGGACGTCTCAGATTTGACAAGCTCCATTAAAACTAGGTCTCGAAACCGTTTCTATTAGTTGTGACCCTTTTTCGTAGGTCCTAAAAATAAGTATCAAGGCCATATTTTTTAGAGTCCTAAATTAAATTTGAATTTTCAAGAACGTGAAATTTAAATAAATTAATTTATAATTCTTACAATAACCACCTGTAGAATTTTGGTAATTCCTTTGTATGCTACATCTCTAGCAGCTGAGTGTTTTGATTCGCTATTCACTACTCCTATAAACTCGGAGCTTGATTTGTACAACAATAGGTTGTATGGATCTTTCATTATTTCATCAAAACCCACAAATCTTCATATTCATCGTCATTTTATCACATCGTCATTTGTGACAAAAATTAAATTGTCCAATGTTCTATGACCTAGCTACTCACAATATACAGGACGCAGTCGCTTCAAAAGAATTTACAAATTTTCAGCACAATTTATCCAATCTCGCATTTTAACTGTAGCTAAATGATCCAGAAAAAAAATTCGGTCTCACCTTACGTCAATTTCAAATTTTTGATTTTTAACACAAAATATGCAGCAACTTTTTTGTGTCTGAGTGATTTTCTTTAATTTTGCTGTGTTCTTATTATCCTTTTAAAAATTAAATTAATATCCACCGTTTATCAAAGATGTACAGTATTTACAAAACTTTTAGAATATAAATTTGCGTCATTTAATACCACGTCAATATTTGCTAAACTCACGCCAACTTTAACAATTGAAAAACAAAAACAGATTTATTCTCTGAAAAATGTTCCAATAGAACTTCTCTTTACGCGAACAGACAATAAACAAAACAAATGCGTGCATTTTATTAAAAATAGCATATTTTTGAAAAACCACTAATACAATTTTCGCCGAAAAATTGAAAGAATTTCCGAAGAAAATCATCTGTAAATACGTAAACATTATTTAGCCACGTATAAGAATGATCGGTATAGTTGTGAATACGATTTTCGCGAAAAATTTAAGTAAATGGCAAAAGAAAATTGATCAGAAAGAATATTTTCCAACGTCATTGTATAACAAATTCATTTTAGTGTAATAGCCTAGACAAGCTGTGGTTTAATAAATCAGTTTTAGCTAAACTAGTTTAGGTTTCTTTGCAAAAACAAAGGGCTTATCTAAATCGAGGTTGACACACTGCGTCTAATCTCTAATAATTTACTAAATCTGTTTTATTAAATCGCAGTCTGCCTAGAGTATTACGAACACAACAAGAGTATTGAGACGACGTCATTTTAATGTTAATACTATATCTTGCTTGGTACGCAAAACAATTAAAACAAATAATTCAAAAATCGTCACGCAGCTGTTTTTCAGCTTCAAAATCTTTCTAGTACCTAAGACTCCACCTTTTATTTTATTTTTTCGCCAATTAAGAAAAGCGAGAAAAACTTATAAAACGAAATAAGTTCTGAAATAGAAACTACCAATCGAAAGTAACTACAAACCGAATAAAACACCAAATTGAAAACGTACAGTCCATAGCTCGAAGGACTAATGTTATAACCTCTAATCCTATTTAGGTTGTAATTTGTGTTTCTAGGTGCTCTAATTTTTAATTAAGCTCATTTTCATTCCCTAATATCTCAGCATATTTTTGGCATGGACGTAAGGCTAGCTTTTACACATTCCTATTACCACATTTAAGCAATGGAATTACCGCAACTTGTTTAAGACTACTGGAAATTGGCCGAGGAGAAAACTTTTATTAAATATTTGAAAACAATTTATTTTTGAGCGTGGAAATAATAGAAGAAATTTCAAAATTATCTTATTATTATGAGCATCAAAAATTAGCATTGTTGTTACAAATTTCTTGTAGTAATTTTCAAATTTTTTTTTTACACCAGACGCATGTGTACGCTTTATTCATTTTGCGATGTTTAAAAAAAATTTTGACGTTTTGGCAAAATTGTTGTAGCATCGTTTGGCCAATAAACACCCAAATTGTGTTAACACTGTTGCGGATATACCGGAATAAGTCGTCAAACAAATATACTTCTACGTAGTATTTAAATAAAGTTGATTTATAGAAGATACAGTTCAATTTTGCAATGAAATATCAGAAATTGCAACAGAAATTTTATCTTTAAATCCCAGTCCCAGGAAAACGACGTTTGATTTTAATTTTACCTCATTTAAAGTTTCATCGTGTTTCAAATTCTCGAACTTTATATGAAAAATTATCGTTTATCTCAGCAGATCCACCAATTTTTTTTTATCCGAGAAATTGTAAAGGGTTCAAAGGAGTTTAAATTTTCTGCAATAAGGTTCCAAACTGTCTTTTTGTCGGTCGTCTGTTTTACTATAAGTAAGACTTATTATTACGAAATTAGAAAGAAAAGTGAGACATATGTTTATCTTGAATAAACAAAAAATGCTCCTCAACTAATTGAATAAATTAATTTACCAAACTTTAGCACAACGTAGCGTTTTTGGTTTAAAATATGTGATCACAAATCATCGAGTCGTATTAGGTAGCGCTGGAATAGAAATAGAAATGCACATTTTGCTCGCATAACTTATGTTTGGTAAAAAATATAAAGGATCATTTATTTTGGTTCAAAAATATATCAACGATTTTATAATTTTGTTTCAGTACCCTTAATACGTACTAACAAGATTTTCTCTAATCTATCGAGTTTCATGCACGAAATTATTTTACAGCAGTTTTGGTTGGGGGACATAATCCCGAGGGAGAAAATCCCGAAAATCGAAATTCCGAAGTTACAAAATCCCGAGAGTCCAGATCCCGACGATACATAATCCCGAGGGTACAAAATTCCGAAGGGACAAAATCCCGAAGGTCAAAATTGCGTGCGGAAATCAATTTTATGCAGTATTTCCTCGGGAATAAACAGCTAAAATGAAATATAAAAAAGCAACTAGGCGATTTTACGAAGGACGAAAATTTAACTCTTTCAAAAAGGGGTTTGCAAGCTTATAGATTTAGCTTCTGGATTTATACCAAATTTATTTTTAAATTCCTATAAAATTTGATTTTTTCCATAAGATTTCTTAATATTTATGATAATGGAAATTGCTGCGTCACATAGATCAAATGAATTGTATCGCTTGCATCGCTTCTAATGAAATTCCTACCACAATCGTTTCAAGTTGTGTTGTGGTTGACTTAATTCGCTGGGTTAGTGTGGTACTGACGAGTGTATTGGAGCGATTTACGGATTTATATTAAATTGGTTAATGCTTCGTTAATCTTGCAGACACAGATTAATAGAATTGTACCGCTCATATCGCTTAACAATATTTCTTCTGGATTGCTTTTCTGGTAATTTCATGATTTTTTTTTATGAGACAAATGTAGTGATCCAAAAAAATGGTACTAACAGAGTGATATTAAACAAAAATTTGGGTTGGCTGCCTTATCTAGAAAAAAATAATACAGAAACTGAAAATCCCGAAAGAAAAAATCCAGAAACAAAAAAATTCAGAAAAACAAAATTCCAGAAACACAATTAACAATGTGCAGCCCAAGTTTAGGGGAGTAGCCTTAGACTTTCTTGTCTTCGGTCGTAATTTTTTTTTTTTTTTTCCGCAAAATTTTTATTTAATTTCTTTTTTAAATTTGAATTTAATTTAATTCGGGTCCCAAGCTAATCGAGGTAAAAATGGTTAGTTGTCTTCAGCTCTACTCATCAGGTCACTTCTGGTGCTCAGGTCACCGCATGGAGTGACCGCTTGCGAAGCGATAGTGGAAGAGGTGGATCCCGGTCGGGTTAGCCCAAAACGTTACAGGCAGGAATCGTCGCTATCCAAGTCCTAAATCGAAAAATCAAGCTGAAACTGCTTTTCAGAGTACTAATGTTCTTAGACCTGAGACCACTTGATTGTCTATAATAGCACGGGTGACGGAATGCATTATTCTAAAAGTGTAATACAAATATGCTAATAAAGATGAGACCACCACGGATATGAATAAGTGCCGCGATTCTGAAGCAATTAGTTTTATAGTTTTTTTTTAAAAATAATTTATTATGTTAATTCACTTAATGCTGCACAATCTGTTGTGAATGAGCTACAGCTCAAAACAGGGTATGTTAGCTTGGGGTACAAAATATATGTATGTCAATAAAACAAGTAAAACAAGCAAATAAGTTTAAATAAAAATTTATAAAATTTTAGTTTTTCCGTAAAGTTCTTAAATATTTATGATTATGGAAATTGCTTCGTCAACCTTTCAGACATAGATCAAAGGAATTGTATCGCTCGTATTGCTTCTACTCATCGATGTACCACAAAATGTTTCAAGTGATGGATTGGTTTCTAGATTTCTATACATTTCTAGATTTTTTCGGGATTTTTTTCTGGATTTTTACTTTTCAATTATTCAGGCAAATGTAGTGATCCCCCCAAAATTTCCTGTTATGATTATTCGCGATCTACTTTATGTCAGAATTAATAATAACAATTGGTTTTCACAAAGTACTATAGATGGCGAATAATCGCAATAAAAGGTATTTTCGACCATATAGAGTTTTTCGATAGTATCGAAAAATGCGCATGTTACGACATGTTATAACCATCACTATTTTTGATGTTCGATTTTCGTGTGTAAACATTTTAAAATCAAGGGGAAATTGCACCAGTTGTGCAACAACTAGATTTTTTGGGATTTTCATAGGCTTTCGAGATTTTCTACCCTTCGGGTTTTGTATTTTCGGGATTTAATATCATCCGGATTTTGTATCTTCAGGATTTTGTACCCTCGGTATTTGATACCCTCGAAATTGTGTATCCTCGGAATTGTACCCACGGAATTTTTCAAACCTTCAGGATTTCGAGGGTACAGGATTTGGATTATCGAGCTTTTTTAAGTAGCATTAAGTGAGGAACCTCGGTTGGTTCGAATCAATTTTAATAATAATAACAATTAAGTTATTATTGATCCTGAATAAACAAAGATACTATTGCTTTGTACTCCTGTAGGAACGCCATTAGTCATAGATGGGGTCTGAAGCCGGAGCTGCTACACTGGCTCTACACCGCTGTAGTGAGACCTGTACTCATGTACGGGGTGGGTGTTTGGTGGCCAGCTCTGGACAAGGTAACTTATAAAAGTAAGATTGAGAGAGTGCAAAGAACAGCCTGTATGCTTGTTAGCGGGGCACTGAGGTCGACGCCGACAAGTGCCTTAGAAGTTATGTTGCACTTTCTTCCGGTCGACATTTTTGGCAAACAGATGGCGGCAAATACGGCTGTACGACTTGCAGCCGTCTCTCAGTGGAGGTGTCTTAGTATAGGACACTCCACTATTGTTAGATCGTTGAAGGATGAGCTGGCGAATCTTGACTACATTAAACCTACTCTACGCTTCGAGAAGCGAATTCGGACCTCCTTCCCTTCAAGGGAATCCTAGAGGGATAGACCGTTATCGGGAACCAAAGCGTTGCAATTCTTCACAGATGGCTCCAAGCTAGACGGCAAAGTAGGAGCTGGAGTATTCTGTGACAAATTAAATGTAAACATTTCTATTCGTCTCCCTGATTACTGCAGCGTGTACCAAGCTGAAGTCGTAGCGATTGAGGAGGTCATGACGTGGTTGAAACATAATGTGTTATCCTCAGACGATATCACAATCTATGTGGACAGTCAAGCGGCGATCCGGTCGTTAGAACCGGTGTCTTTGGCGTCACGGGTGGCGTTGAGTTGTCACTCATCTCTAAATGAGATGGGTGAGCATTTCAATATCCAGGTAGTCTGGGTCCCAGGTCACTCGGGCGTCATGGGGAACTACATGACAGATGAACTTGCTAGGCATGGTACGATTCTCCAGCTGCAACCGGAAAGGGCAAGTCTGGGGAGGCATATTACGGCGCTGAGACAAGCACTTGGGAAGCAGGCGCTATCCTCAGCGGGGGAAAGGTGGTCTAACATCCTCACCTGTAGAGTTGCAAGACAAGCTTGGCCAAAGCTGGACTTGGGGCGCACTAGGGCATTAATATCCTTACGCAGAGGTGAATTAAGAACGGTCGTAGGAATTCTCACGGGACACTGCCTTTTTGGAGAACATGCAAGAAGGCTGGGTCTGGAGGCTAATGACTTCTGCAGAAGCTGCTTGGACGAAGAGGAGGAAGAGACGTTGTCCACTTCCTTTGCTCGTGTCCAGCATTGGCTCTCAGAAGGCACAAACACTTAGGTAAGTTCAAGATGGACTGCCTCTCGGATCTCGAAAACAGTAAAGTGCGGGACGTCTTACGCTACATAAGTAGCTCGAAATGGTTCCAATAGGGGTAAAAGGGGATACATCCTGTGGTATCACAATGGACCGTCACCGGTCTAAGTGTGCGTAAGCAGCCACTCCAACCTAACCTAACCTAACCTATTATTGATCCAAGGTTTTAATTTATTTGCTTATCGTAACTAATGTCGTACACAGTTTTTGATGCGTTCAGACCAGATTGACGAAAAAAGTTCAAATCACTTACTAGTTGGATCATTTTTCGTATATACGTCCGCCCATAATCTATTTATAAACATCGTTCTAATTCTTCGAAATTAATCCATTATTGAGGCCGAGTAAATACAGATGGACGTCCAAAATTCAATATTAACTTTATCGAAGTCATGTAATGATCTGATAATTCTAAATTAAAGTTTTACCCAAATATTGAATAATACATACTACAAATTTTGCTCCTAGGGCAAGAATGCAAGCGTTATACAAACTATTATAAAAGAAATATCATCAAAACGTAAGATTAACGCTGAGTATATCAGAAGACAGTAGATGAGTATTCGAAAACTATTTCTCAAATAAGCTAGGATACCAACAGATATCTATAATCATTTTTACAGCAATCCAAAAAATCAAACTCTTTTAGATTGTAGAGAGTTATATCGTTATAATCCAGACTTAAGTCAAAAAGATTATATGCGGCTTGTTACACAAAGAGGACAAGTGAGAAACTAAACTTGGACTATTATATCGAAGGCTTTGAATATTTTCATGAACGATCCACATAAGGCTGTTTTTTACTTTTCCCTCCCCCCAAGCCTTTTCAGGTGGTAAACCTTGTTTTTAATCACATTTAAAACCGATCACAAAAGGTTTCTTCAAAATCCATTTAGAACATAGAGTCTGAGGTAAAACGATATTGAAACTCGACTTTATAAGAACTACTAGAAGTAAAACATAATTTTGTTTCAGTTAAATTTTTTTTTTATTTATAATGAAGCTTTCACACTTGAATTTTATTGACTATTTTTTAGTACATCCAAAATTTCTCGTTGATCATCATACGTAAAATTTTGATAATCATTAATATCATAATCCTCAGTATAAACAAAAAACTTCAAACTTTCCATTTTGTCTATTAACTGCTCCGTTAGGCCGGGCACATATTTTGTTATATTCATGTAAAGGATTTGCTTTAAATTCGTACACGTATACTCGGTTGCAACATCCTCAAATGGTTCTGGGCATGTGTCCCAAAAATAAAGATTTAGCATTTTAAGCCTTTGCTGATACTTAAAAATTGCACCGCAATCGTGCGTATTTAAGCACAACTCAAGTTTTAACAGATTTGTAAAATTGGCACAGATCATATTTAAAACTGTTTTCGATATTTTAACTCGAGCTAATTTTAATACTTTTAAATTTGGCATATTTGACGTTGCTAAGTGTATAAGATGGTTTTGGTTCTCGTTGAACGCCATTACGCAAAGGATCTGGAAAATTATTTTGGTTTAATAAATATTATGATGTATAGATAAATCATTGTAGTTTTACCTCAAGATTATGGAATCCGCCAATCAAACCCAATTGCCTTCCATTGAAACTAGAGAAACACAACAGCCGCAATTTACGAAAAAATTGTCGTATACTCAGCAAATCTAAATCGTCTACCGAGCACATTTCCAATTCCTCCAGATCGGGTAGTTTTTTACAAAATTTATCAAACTCAACCCAATCCCGTTCCTCCGATGTATCGGCCAAATTCAATCGTTTCACTGCAACATGCTTGATTCGCCGAAACCCCTTAAAAAATGTTGTTATATCGACCATTTCATAATCGATAACTAAAAATGAATTAGGAACGAAACGTTGTAATATCGCTTTACCACATTCCTTTGGTGAACTGTACCATTTTTTGATTGTTAGTGACGTTAAATTAACCGAAGGCCACTGTGACATAGCATTGCACATATTTATATACATTTTATTATCACGAAAATTTGTTGAATTCGAAGCACAATATGTCAGCTCCTTTAAATTAATGCACTTGCTGAGAACAAAATTAAGACCGGAACATTGATTGCCCACGCACATAATAGTAAATACTTTCATATTGTTTAACGGATTTGATAGTTTCGAACATGCATTATCTGATTTCTTGAGTTTTGCGTTGGCCAGCACTTCAACGAGCAGTGACTCCAAGTTGGGTAAATATTTTAAACATTTCACTAATTTATTAAACGTAATGGTACACCGGATCACATGCAATTCACGTATCGAGAATGTGAATTTTTTTAAAAATTCTTTATAATTCCAATCACTTAAATTCACCTCCGTCAGTTCTAATCGATTGAACGGACGTTTTATGTATTTATGCGATTTGTTTACATCACCGATTAAATGAATTTTAATTCGTCTGCCGATTGTTGGGCAACACGATACATTGTACCATTGTTTACAGATCTGGACGGCATTCTTAAAATCATTTAAATGCAATAAATTTAAGATTTTAACGATAATCTATATAAAATTGATATATAAACAAAATTACAAATTATATGAAATAAACAGTAATATCGCATTCCAAACTTACGTGTGGTGGCAGATGCGCGTAGTTACTGCTCATTTTTGAGGAAATTTTTGGAAATTATTTTGCGCTGGTTTCGAACCGATTGATTTGACCTCAAATTTCTTACTACAACGAAAATAAATGTTTTGTTGGGCGTTGGTTGATCATCAGTCGGAGAAATGAAAATGAGAATGAAAATTTCTCGAAAAAAAACAAGAGGGTGGTTGATATTCGTTTATACTATTTTAAGTAATTATTTGAGTATTTTCGTTTGAAATCAAATTTTCGCAACAAAAAAAAACGTGTAAACAAGAGCGTGCACGAGCAACACGAGACAGATATATCTATTTGCGTATATATGTATATGTTAAAATACAGTGAAACTGCTCAAAAGTGACCCAGAAGTTGTTTTCACTTTATGCAGCGTTAAACCGCCGTTAAAGGAATTTAAAAATTGAACAATTTGAAATTTCAGTCATGCCAAAAAGAAGAATTTTTTTCGATTGTAACAAATTATGTTATAACCAAAAAATTATATGGAATATTTAAGGACTATTAAAAGTGATGAAGATTATGAAGATTATGTTGGTAGAAAGAACTAGAGAACCAAATGAACACTGTGTTCTTAAAGCACCTATATTTACCTATAAAGTCGTCTAAAAACCTTTATTGAACGATCATTCTTGAACGTCGACGGAAAGGGAGCTGTACATATTCAGAAATTGAAATACTTTGAAGACCGTGAAGAACAGACCCGTTTGATCTGATTATCAGAATTCTTTAAAATCTAATCAAGCGAGTTCGAGATCAACCTCCAGTGAATTCAGATGTTAATTTCAACTGTGGCTACTTAGGTCATAAATCTAAAGATTGTGCTAATAAAGAAAATGGTGACCAGAGTTTTTGATGTAAAGAGTACGGTCATAAATCGATAGAATGTAATGCTACTACAACAAGAAAAAATATGACGTCAAAGTTAAAAATGTAATGATTTGTTTGACAAGGACCAAGTCGCCCCCAAAAGTGATCTCACTATTGTGCGAGAAGGTTTATTTCAGACATTGATATTGGGATTTTTCAAAATATATATTGAAAATGATGAAAACATCTTTGAATTTAACAGTTACGTTTTTCCAACTTCAACAATTAAATTAGACATTATTACGGGAATTAATATCTTACAAGCTGAAAATGAAACATCATCAGTTACGGTTAAATTGAACGATTCATTGACAGATGAAATATACAGTCTAATGGCAATTAATATTTATGATCACGAGTTGGACGTAAATTCAGAGTAGAAGCAATTAGTAGGCGATCTACATGCTAATTATAATTCAAAGGTGAATAATCAGTGCGAGACATTAGCAGAAATGTTTTTAAAAGATGAGTCACCAATCCTCAGCGAAAAAGGAAATTCGTTCCGGTAGAAAATAAAATAGAGAATAACGAGATTGCGCGGTTAATGGGGTTCCTATAGTCGAAACCAACCGAAAGTAAACAGCTTTTGTAACAGATTCAAGGCAGTATGCATTTACAAGTTCCTTTTAGTTTTTACCAACTGTCCAGCAATATTCATGAGATTTATTCTGCAAAGCGTTTTCTCAACTATCAATCAAAGATTAAATTCGAATAGAATGACAAAACAGAGTGAGCATTCAAAGAGCTAAAAAACGGAAACCATTCTATCAATGATCTGAGGAGTTAAATTCAAAATCGCCTATACATACATAGGTAAAACTAAACTGCACATTCCGGCGGTTCATATTCTCCTAAAGTTCATCAAATATGAAGTCAGAAACAATTTCTTTTTTATCTTTCACAGAATCTTACGATTTAATGAAAACCTTATCAATACCACCAACAACCAACTCAATTCCCACACATTGCATTATAAACAGTGGTAAAATCGGAAAACTCAAATTCTTCTGCAACCGTTTCCGCCTCAGATCTGAATAGATTTAACGGCATATGGAATACTTATAATTTCCTTCTGCAATATTGTAACACAGAGTAACTAATAAGTATTCCTTATGCCGTTAAATCTATATAAATTGTTTGAATATGAGAGATTTAATTTTTCCCATATTACTTCGAATTGTCTTCTGATTTTTGTCTTGTTCAGCAGTTTGTTTCTATTAAAATCACTTGGTCAGAAGACCTTTGAATCATTAATCATCTTTGTTAAATAAAGGGTGGGCCATTTAAAAAATTGTTTTTAAAAACGCTATACCTCCCTCTGCTGTGAGTCCAGTTTTCAAGAACTTTTTCGATGATTTCGACGCCTATCTCGCGAATAATAGTCGCAATGTTATGTTTTAAAGCTGGAATTGTCTCTGGATTATCCGCATAATATCTATCCTTAACGAAACCCCATAGAAAAAAGTCCAACGGCGTCAAATCGCAGCTCTGCGCAGGCTAATGCATCTCGCAAACATGTTCTAGTCATTTAAGACTATTGTAATTTACTTATTAAGCTATTTTTTATGTATAAAAAGATAACATATTTAAAATATTAGTTTGTTTTAGTTTGAAATGTAACAGATAAACATAAAATAAATTCATTTTTTTTAAATAAAACTTTGAACAAAAATTCTTCACTAACATAGATATTCGCTGGATACACCGCTGGTCCGTTCTCCATGGCAGCTCAAAGGGAAATGAAAAATTTATTTGACGTTCGTTCTTTAGAAGTATTTTCTCCTCATCGCAAGTACTGCCATCTATCGTTACCGGTCAAGAATAATTTCGCTAATATTTTGAGCAACAAATATAATACCCCTCTCACACGTTCATATATTAGTTGCTTTCCAGTCGACCAACCGCAAGTACCCGCTAGCAAATCGCTAGTAGAAAGATTTTGTCTTCGCTCAATGAACTACTCGTAACTGCTTTTGTTATTTTTCACGAGCAGTTAGAAGCAGTTACGCAAAATTTCGCCGCTAGACGGTTGAGTGTAGAACCGCTTGATAAACCGCTTTTTTATGTCAAAAATATTTATTTTTTTTGTGTCAATAATAAATATTTTTCTATCGCATTTGTCAATACGTTGGTTAAGTTGTTATAAAAAAAATATTTTTATTTTTAATTGTTCGCCACACTAAAATTTTGACAGCAATTGCAAAACATATACGATTTATAGGGTATGTTTTACTAACATCATCCATTTTAATCGTTCCAATCGACCATAGAAAGGACAAAAACCTATCTACTAGCGGTTTGCTAGCGGGTGCTTGCGGTTGGTCGATTGGAAAACAACTAATATTTCGAAAAAAAAAAATGTATTTAGAAGTATTTTCCCCTCATCGCAAGTACTGCCATCTATCGCACCGGTCATGAATAATTTCGGTAATATTTTGAGCAACAAATATAATACCCGTCTCACACGTTCATATATTATTTCGAATAAAAAAAACTGTACAGATGGCACCAGCCATCCATACATAGTGGGGAAGACCCATACCTTGAGTTTCTCATAAGCCAGGCCAATCAATGCTTAATTCAGAAATATTGGTTAATGATTTAAGTGCATATATATTTGTCTGCATGGGATCTTGTAATATGTAGGCGACGCTTCCAACCCTTCCGGTGATAATTGCGGGAGTATATTTTGGAGCCAGCTTGGCTGAAAATTGTCTTGGTGTCGCACTTTGGAGGTAGCTGCGAACAAACACCTTTTGTTCAAAAATGAAGTGTTTAGGTTACTTCGTATACTGCAGTAGCAAAAACGAAATAATACCGAGACGTCTCGTGAACATTTATTTTCAAATAATAAAAAAACAACAACCACAAATGGAAAATACAGTAGCACTGTAATAACTTTATCTTATCACTCTCTTCAAATCAGACTCTCTGCTGTTAATTTCTACTTACTACGTTATTTACTACCATAAATTTGTTTTTGATTTGCGTTTGACTTTGAATTGAGTTTGCTCTACGAGTATAAAGAATACCAAAAACCATATTCCAGAACTTCTAAATATCAATATAGAATCAATATAGAATCTCATTTCTATCGCTCGTGTCAAATTTTATAAAAATTAGAACTTCATCCAAAAATCATTTTAGAATCCCATTTCCATCGCATGTGTCAAATTTCATCATAATTGGTTAAGAAATAGCCAAGTCCCATCCTACTTGGCAATATTCCAGAACTTCATCTAAAAATCATTTAAATATCCCTTTCCCATCGTGCAAGTCGAATTTCATCATAATCGGTTGAGAAATAACCGAGTTCCTTCAGGCATCTCCAAAACGGCTGATTATTCGGTTGTTCACGCAGAGAACTGATATCGAAGCGGATGGTCATTTGCTTTTAATTACTGAGTCATCTGGACCTTGTAGGCGAAAAATTCGAGGTTTTTGTGCAGTATTCTCCTCAGGCAGGTGCGACTAATGGCCAGTTGCTGCGATCGGTGTCAGGTTGGAACGATGGATTCGGTCCTACAATATGGGCCACAGCCGCAATTTTCTCGGGCGTGCGCATTGTCCGAGCTCTGGGACCACTTCTCTTATTCAATAGCAAGCCTTTCTCATGAACTCTGCGGTTTCGCATGGCGCTCTTTCAGGTTTCGGCTAGGTAAACAACATTGGCTTTGATAATAAGTTTTCAATATTTCGAAATGCTCCTCAAGCGAAAACATGATTGTTTCGTGGCGCGGGATCTCGGACTGATAAGCTGTAAAAATTTCAAGCAAACCGTTCAAAAAAACTGTTGCCATAGCCTATGATTTCCACCCTTTAAATGAACAGCTCAAATAATGTGAATAAATTAGTGATTAGTGATTGGCCTAGCTAAAAAATTCATTTCCACCGAATCATAAGGTGGTACACAAACGCACAATTTTCTTCGTAATCCTCCGGTTCCACTTTGGATTGACACGAAATTTCAAGATATTTTGAAATATAATGAATACCAAGGTAAAATATTTTCCGCTTTTATCTCTGCCTTTATCGTATAAGTGCGTTGGTACAAAATACGAAGAAACCGAAAGTTATCATCGATGTTGTGGAATCGATGTGTGGCTCCATTGATATGCTGAAGGATGAGGTGAATATCAAAGCACGATGACACAACAAAGCAAGATAAACTAACTAACAATTACCACAGAATTCATCATTTAAAGCACGATTTTAAATGGGAATATGGTGGTTGTGATTTAGTGAACGGCTCGCGTGCTATTTTCGTCGTAGTGTTTTTATTTATATCGAGCGGGCGCCTAAGTTAGATCAACTGAAAATATAATAGGGTAGACCGGGGCACTTTGTTACATGGGGCAAGTCGTTACAGAGCAATTTTCTCAAAAACTAACGGTAATATTAATTCGGCGTAAATGAGTAATTTTATCTTTACTTAATTCCTCAGTCGTGTTCAAAATTTCATAGTGATCGGACGTGTTTTACGTTAGCGAGAGTGTAAAGTGTGTTTTGACGTGCGGTAAGTAAAAAATTACTGTTGTAGATTGTTTTGTATTGTTGCTTAATTAAGGAAAATTCGGAACAGGACTCACGATAAGTGTGTGCAATAGGTATTTATTTGTGATTTAGAATAATTCTTGTATTGGCAAAACATAATGTTCGCACAAAAAATGCATCTTTTTCGGAAAATACACTCTGGGGCAAGTTGTTACATATTTATCGGGGCAAGTTGTGACATGTAGCAACCTGCCCCATTGAGAAATTGATAGTATTGAAACAAACATTTTTTTCTAATCAGTTTTAGAATAATGAGGAATTATAAACGTAAAACAAACCGGGGAGAGACGTCGGAAACAACGATGGCAGCTGCTGTCGATATGGTCATCTCCCAAAATCTCAGCATTAGATCCGTGGCTAAGGAAAATGGCATTTCCCATCAAACATTGTGGCGCTATGTAAAAAAAGAAAAAAAAACAAACTCGTCAGAAGTGTCCACGACAGTACCAAAAAGCGAATTTGGATACAGCAGAAACTCAATTTTTAACAAAGAGGAAGAAATAAAGCTGACGGAATATGTCAAGTACGCATCAAAAATATATTTTGGTTTAACACCTATGGAATTGAGGAAATTTGCTTTTCAGTGTGCTGTTTCCTTAGAAAAAAAATCCCGGAATCATGGATAGCAAACAAGCAAGCAGGCCCTGATTGGCTTTCCATTTTTTTTAAAAAAACATCCCGATTTGTCGATTCGGATCCCAGAAGCGACCAGTATTGGCCGCTCCACAGGGTTCAATCGTATTCGAGTGAATTTATTTTCCGACTTGCTGGAACAAGTGAAAGGCAAACATAAATTTGCCGCATGTGACATTTGGAACGTGGGCGAGACCGGTGTTTCAACAGTTCAAAAACTGTGTAAAATTATTGCCGAGAAGGGAACGAAGCAGGTTGGAGGGATAACCTCAGCTGAACGAGGGCAACTGGTCACTGTATGTGTTGCTGTAAGTGCTACCGGTTCGTTCATAACACCACAATTTATTTTCCCGCGAAAACGGTTTCATGAATATTTTATCCGAGACGCACCAAACGGTTCAATTGGCACAGGCAACAAATCTGGTTGGATGACTACGGACGACTTTTATCAATTTATGAAACATTTCATTCATCATGTTCGACCATCTTTAGATCGACCGGTTGTTTTACTTCTCGATAACCATGAGTCACATTTAGCCGTTAATACTATTAACTTGGCAAAAGCAAATGGAGTTATTATGTTGTCATTTCCACCGCATTGCTCGCATAAAATGCAACCTCTAGATCAAAGTGTATATGGTCCATTTAAGCGATATTTATCGACCGCGCAAGATGCATGGCTGCGGCATAATCCTGGAAATCCATGACCATATACCACGTTCCACAGATGGTAGCTGAAGCTCTCCCGAAAGCACTTACACCAAATAATATAGCTGACGGTTTCAGAGTTAGTGGAATCGAGCCACTACAGAACGTCCCGAGCTTGGACAAGACCCTATTCATCTGCTGCCAAATCAGTTATCACCGAGCGACATATTTTGTCAACAGGTGGCGAATATACCAACAGGCTGTCTTCCACAAGAAGAAAACCAAAAAAATGAGACTCCGGTGATTCTATTGTCTACGGATAACAATGAACAAGAGGTAGGTACCTACTGAGCAAATCCTACGCTGTATTAATTGAAATTGTCACAATTTTTATTCTTTCTTACAGTTTCAGCTTGACAACGTCTCAATAATCATCGAAGTTGATGCAAATATAACATTTGAAGAAATTTCAAATGCGATAACTCCAAATGAGTTTGTGCCACCATCCATAATAATAGGTACCGAGCCAATAGGGTTTCAACCAGAACAAATACGGCCATACCCAAAAGCAGGTCCAAGAGCCACGACAAACAAAGGACGCAAAAAACGAAATTGCGCGATATTGACGGCAACACCTGTAAAAGATCAAATTATTGATGTCGCAGAAATTCCACCTCTAAAAATAAGAAAGGCAACCAAAAAATTGAATGATAACACAGAATGGTTGTGCTTGATTTGCCTGGATCCTTACAGTGAAAGCAAACCGGGTGAGGATTGGGTGCAGTGCTGTAAATGCAAATTGTGGGCACATTTGAAATGTGCAAACAAAAATCCACCATACAAATGCTACAAATGCCGCGGAAATTAAAGACAATATTATTATTTATTAGATATATTATATATACAATTTACTAACTACTCTGAATATTAATTGAAGACTGAATTAAGATATTACTCGTACCTAAGAATAAATGCTGTGAATTAGAAAAGTTAATTTTATATTTTAAATATTTTAGTTTTAGAAATCTGTAATTATTGTTTTAATAAGCAATAAAAATATCTTTCTTAAACTCTTAATAATTGTTTTATTAAATACATTTTTGGGGTAATTACTAGAGAAAATTGTTTTTACATTTGATGTAACAACTTACCCCATTACATGTAACAACATGCCCCATAAATGGGGTAGGTTGTTACAATCGTATACCATTTCTAAAACTAAGTTAATTCATATTTCGAGTCGTTTTTACACTTTAAAAGTATAAAAATATTGTAGCTAAAACATCAAAATACCTGTTTCAATAATCTAAAGTTGAGTGATATATCAACTACATGTGCTACATATCTTTAAGCAAAAAGTGTAACTAATTGCCCCGGTCTACCCTATTCAAAATTTGGTGTGACATTTTTTGTACGTTTTGAATTTAATTCATTCACAATAAAATAGACAAATATTGATGTATACCTTACTAAAAAAAAAAATTAAGTTGGCTCTTTGAGGGTGCTTATACATAAAACCTGTTAACAGTAAAATGCTTGGTAATTTATTAAGAGAAAAACTAAAGGGATATTCCTTCAGAAATGCTTGTAAAAAGATTGATCTACGTCTCGTTTTTCTATAGAGAAATTAGCAAATAATTTACTGTCGAAATCATAGACAAATCGATGAAACCGATTACACAAATACACAAATTGGTAAAATAGATGTCATAAAAACGAATGTGGCACTTGTGCTGAATTGCTCAGTGATAAAGTTTACGGCTGAATATAATATTTTTACAGAATGCGATTATAGTCAAATAAGATAAATTTATGTGTAAACATTAGATGTGTAAAACTTAAAGGTGTAAAGTTCACTTTTTCCTATTTTCACATTATCTAATTTTTTAGAGAATCAAGCGCAGTATTTCATAGAACATAAGGTTTACGGAAACTCGTTAACTTTACCATGAATTTTGTTTGTTCCATCACTTGAGAGTAAATATAAAAAAAACAAAGTTTGACCATCTGCAGACCATCTGCAACAATACTAACTAATTTTTCTCAGAGACTGTGACATTTTTTACTTCTCCTATAAAATGAATGTATGAAGTTACGAGAGTTTCTAATTAGGGTGACGATATGTACTTTGAAATTTTCTTAAACTTTAAATTTCTAAAAAGTTTACAAATTGGCAAAAATTCTAAAAGTTCTTCAATTTTCTGCTAATTTTCAAGTTCTTCGATTTCAAATATTTTAAAAATTTCAAACTGTTTTAATTTTTTCGAATATTTTGGAATTTTTGTAAAATCCTGTATTCACAAATCCCCTCTTTGAAAATGTAATATCTTAAAATCTCGCAATTCCCGTAGGTACGTTCCCGTAGGAAGTTTTGTAAAATCCTGTAATCACAAATCCCGTCTTTGAAAATTTAATATCTTAAAATCCCGCAATTCCCGTAAGTACGTTCCCGTAGGAAGTTTTGTAAAATCCTATATACACAAATCCCGTCTTTGAAAATTTAATATCTTAAAATCCCACAATTCCCGTAGGTACGTAGTAATATTTTTTTGTTGGAGGGCTACTTTATTCCGGAAAAAACCGTCCCGACGAGAAAGGTAACTTTTTTAAATATAACGACCGTTTGAAAAATTATTTTAATTCGTTTTATACCTTAGACTTAGACGCATATACCTTAGACGTATGCCGCCTCCACACAGGACAGAATTTGGCTATTTTTTATCCCGAATAAGATAAAGCCGGTGAAATTGTGGAATATGGCCAAGCAGGATTAAACTTGGCTATTTCTGAACAGATCATGATTAACTGGGACTCTAAAGCGATTTTCTGATGAAGTTTTAGAATATAGCTAGTTAGGATTTAACTTGGCTATTTCTACGAGGGAAATAGAATTCTAAAATGAGTTTTATAGATGCGGTTCTAGCCAAGTAGGATCGTACATCGATGTTTCTTAACCAATTATGATGAATTTCGACATATACATTACCATCCATTCTATATTACCATTAAAAGTTGCAGTGCGCAGCACAAAAAGTTGCAGTTCGCAGCGCTTTCTTTTTTTTTCTTAATTTTCCAAAACCAAATTTCCCCTTTTTCAGAATTGACATACCGTTTAATCGTATACGATTAAATGGTTACCGATTAGTGAAGAAGCTCTTACAAACAAAAAACACACCCATACATACAAACCCAAAGACACACACACATCCCGTATTAGTCATGATACATCGACTTACCTAACCCGCTTAAAAATGTTTCTTTGTTACAAGTTATGTTAGACCACGTACCGGGAAATGGGCATGACCTTACTTACTCTAGTTATAATATCATGGGTAATTAGTGTCCGGAACGAAGCACGAAATGGAAATAAGTACACACATAAATTTTAAGATTGATTGATTGATTATGAATGTACGGCCAAGCATTATAGCAGGAACTCCCGGACTCCCGGGCACACACCGTACACCCTTTTACATATAACAAAACCGAAGGATTGGATAGGATTTTTAGTAGGGACAGACTCAACCCGATTACTGACACCAATGCGATCGATAGTTAGTAAATTATTAGTATTATATATAATAAATAGGTTAGCACAAGACAGCACAATCTTACTACATTATTAGATGATGATTTATCTGGAATCCCGGTTCGGCTACTTAGATCTCTCTAAATCCTAAAGCTAAAACAGAGCTTCCAAAAAAAAAAATGAATGTTTTAATTGCACCCCTGTCCGCTTTTGCTTAATTGCCTGATAAAATAATTAAGAAAAATTAAAAATAACAGCGCTTATTTCCTTACTAATGGCCCTCTTTATGTCCAATCAAACAATTATTCCTCACAGTAACAGTCAATATAAGTATTTAACCGTTCAAACCTAGAAGTGATTAAAAGTAAGTAGCAAAAATTAAGATGTAAATAGCGACTTTTGATCAGACACTCCTCAAATCTAAGTCTCCCAATAACCGTTAAACTCGTTACATCCTTCACTAAGTATTCACTCCACCTTTATAAAATTTATATAAAATTATTTAAATAATTTAAATGATAATATGACAGCTTCACGATACCTAGGCTTAATATTAATTCTATTATTATTTACTATAAGAATAGCAAGAATCAACAAAAAATTAATAATACAATTCTCGGACGACTCTGAAGCCTAGATTTAATTAATGCACATCATTATAACAAATTCCCTAACTCCATTATAGCAATTATAATTATTATAACAAACATCATTATAGCAAAATAAAGATAAAATTAAAATAAAATAAATAAAATTGAAATTAAAATTTAAATATAATAATAATATAAAAATAGTTATAAGTATAAATATCACAGCCTTCACTAAATATTCACCTCAATTATATAAAATTTATCTAAAATAATTTGAATGATAATATTACAGCTTCACAACACCTAGGCATAAATATAATTCTATTAGTTACTATAAATGTATATTAATAATCAACAATTAAAATTAATAATAAAATTCCCAGACCATTCTAAAACCTAGATCTAATTAATACACATCATAATAACATATTCTCTAACTCAAATAAATAATTATTATAACAGGATCCTTGTATTCACGGGCACACCTCGTATATCCAATTTTACATCACCAACCGAAGGATAAGATAAAATAAAAACGCAAAAAAAATACATAGTATAAAATTAAAATTAAAACTAAAGTTAAATCAAGTTAAAAATTAAAACAATTAAAAAGATAAAATTAAACTAAAATAAAACTGAATTTAAAATTTGTAATAATAATAAAATTAGTTATAAGTATAAATCGAAATCTCCCGTTAACCCTTAAACCCATTACAACCTTCACTAAGTATTTACCCCAATTTTATAAAATTTATTTAAAATAATCCAAATGACAATACTACAGATTCACAACGCCTAGGCTTAATTACAATTCTATTAGTTATCACAAGTATATCAAGTATCAACGAATAAAATTAAAATTAAAATTCCCAGACGACTCTAAAACCCAAAATTTAATCAATACAATCATAGTAACAAATTCCACCATCCCGGGCACATTTCTTATACTAATTATACATCTTCAACCGATGAATGAGATAAAATACAAAACACAAACCAAAATATATTAAAATTAAAATTTAAATTTAAATTAAATTAAAACTAAAGTTAAAACAATTTAAAATAAAATTAAACTAAAATTAAAATAAAATAAAATTAAAATAAAATTAAAATTAAAAATAAAAATAAAAATTAAAATAAAAATTAAAATTAAAATTAAAATAAAAATTAAAATAAAAATTAAAATAAAGATAAAATTAAAATAAAATAAAATTGAAATTAATATTAAAATTAAAATTTCAATTTAATAATAATATAAAATTAGTTCACACATAATTTTTAAGATTGAACACAAATTGAGTTGAAGTTAAGAGATGAAACTAAAGTTAACTCGAAACTTCAGCTATGAAAAAGGAAACCCAAGTTATGTCCTTACATTTTACTACACTACATTTTTGATTAAGGTTTCTATGAATCTGCACAAAGTAGTAAATTATTTAAAATGTTACCTATTGTTGTCGTAAACGCAGTTACAATGAATAAAGTTGGATTTTTATTTTTTTTATTTTAAGAAACCTTTGAACGATTTGACTCAACCAAACGATGATTGTAAATGAATTCTTAGAAATGGTTGCTAAAGATTTTCAATTAAAATACGCATTAAGTTTCACATTATACCGTTAATGAAAAAAAAAAAAAAAAATGATAACATTAATATAAAAGCGAATCGAATATTGTGGCGTCTTGTATTTGATGGGGCGAATAACGCAAATGATAACCCTTTTAGACTATAATCCAAATGTATTATGTAATATCACCACTTTAAGAGCAAACGTTGTTTTTGAGTTAGTTCCCTCCCGACTACCTACGGCTAATAGTTAAGTTTTAAGTATATATACTATATGTTAAAATCGCTACCACAGAATTACATTCTTATTGGTGACTTGATAGATGTTTTACCAGAGGGAGAGAGAATGGTCGATTATTTGAAAAGTAAAATCAAATTAAAAGTTGCACAGGAAAAAGATCATGAGGCATCACAGAATAGCTCAAATATTTTTAAAGCGGAAGCCAGATCATCTTCAAGAAATAAGTTAAATTGTTTTAATTGTGGAAAAACAGGCCATTGGGAAAGGTAGTGTCGTTCCCATAGTGAATATACATTTGGTGGTCGAGGTCGTGGATATTTCATAAATAGAGGACATGGATCATACAATACTGCCAACTTTCATCGAGGACGGGGAAATTATCATCATGATCAACAAAGAAATGACCATCGGGTTGTACTGTTAATACAGATGAGTATTTTGAAACAAGCGAGACACTACAAAAACCTGTGAAAGTAAAAATTGGTGGCGATACAATATTAGAAGCTACAAAAGTTGGAGATATCAAAACTTATTTCCCCTTATTTCTAAAGACAAAAGACTATATAAGATGACAAGTTATGTAAATGAAGAAATGTTGATAGCAAACATGAGTAAAAGTAATATGACTACAAAAGAAAAACTAAACGGTACATTGGGACATGTTAATTTTAATAACTTGGAAATTATGTACAGAAATGAATCATTGGAAGGATTACCTAAGGAGATTGAACGAGAATACTTAAAGTGTGCAACATGTGCAATTTACCACTCAGAATAACCGAAAAAGAGCACAGGATATATTACAGATAGTGCACACAGATTTAAATGGACCACAGCAAACCATAGGAGATCATGGAGAAAAATATTTTTTGAGTTTTATAGATGACTAAAGCAAACTGGTCAAAGTCTATTGTATTCGGAGAAAAGATGAAGTATATGATTGCTTAGTGCAGTATTTAAATGAAGTACAAAACCAAACAGGGAAAATGATAAAAAAACTACGATGTAACAACGAAAAGGGGTATACAAGAAAAAGGAATAATAATAAACCCTTGTTCGGCATATGTGCATGAACTAAATGGAACCGCAGAGAGGTACAACCGATCCTTGATGGATATGGGGAGATGTCTTTTATCAGAAGCAAAGGTTGAAAGAAAATATTGTCCAGAAATAATTAAAGCAGCTGCATATCTTAAAAATAGAACCTTGACCAATACCATTGAAAGAAAAACTCCATATGAAATAATTTTCGACAGGAAGCCTTCAGTTAAAAATCTGAAAATTTATGGTAGTAAAGTGTTTGTATGAATTCCAGAAGCGAGAAGAAAATCTAAATGGAACAAGAAGGCAGAAACGGGCATCCTACTTGGATATAATGACACTGGTTTTAGAGTATTGATCAACAACAGAGTAATAGTGGCCAGACACTGTGATGTAATAGAAGAAGATGCAACATTATGTAGATTTAAAGACGAGAAAGATGAAGAAGAAAAAGAACCAGTAAAAGATTTGGACAAAACAAAAAAGAAAGAAAAGAAAAATTTAATTACTACAAATCTGAAGGAAAATAATATTACCGAACAACGGAAAGAGAACGAGACATATAACAGAAATAGTAAAAGGGGATGAAAATCAGAAAGAAGAGAAATTAAAAAGACAAGTTAAGGCACCACTTCGATTCGATGAAGAATTCAACTATTATTGCATAAGGCTAAACTATTGTGATACCACTACCCCCGAAAATTATCAGGAGGCGATGCCTGTAAGGATTCAAATAAGTGGAAAGCAGCCATGGATCGTGAGATGAACAGTCTAGTGAAAAATAAAACATGGACACTCGTTAACAAGCCACAGAACAACAAAAAGGTTATTGATGTGAAATGGATCTACAAAAGGAAGAATGAAGATGAGTATAAGGCCAGGTTAGTGCTTAGGGGATTCCAACAAACTAATAGTGTGGATGACACTTATTCTCCGGTAGCTAAAATGCTAACTTTAAAGCTTTTATTGTCTTATTGTTGCCAAAATTCTTTGGAAATCCATCAGATGGATGTAAAGACAGCCTTCCTAAATGGTAAAGTTATATCTGAAGTTTATGTAAAACAGCCAATTGGCTATGTGAATTATATGAGAGCATTATATGACCTAAAAGAAAGTCCAAGTGCATGGTATGAATGTTTTAATGGATTTATGACAACTCTAAATTTTCAAAAATGCAAATATGATTATTGTTTATATTGTAAAAGGGAGGATGATTTGATTATTTATATTTTGTTATTTGTCGATGACATTTTGATTTGCCGTAGTTATTGATGACATTAAAATTAAATTATCTGTTAAATTTAAAATGAAAAATGTAGGCAAAGTTAAAAATTACATTGTTATAGATATTGATGAATGAGAAAACATTTTAACTTTAAGCCAGGAACATTATATGGTATTTCCATGTTTCTAAGCCATACAGCAGTACCGATTTCCGCACGAGTTTAACTTTAGTAGCTTGGTGTTAAGCGACTTGACTGATGTATTCCAGATTTTGTGTATAACATGTTGTATGTTGTTCTGACTTTGGTTAGCAGTCCCACCTTTTTCTGCTACTGTGCACCCAAGGTATACGAATTCGTTGACATCTTCTATTGGGTCTTGGTTGAATTGTATTTATGTAGTTATATTTGTGTTGAGTCTCTTCATTTTCGTCTTACTGGCATTTATTTTGAGACCTGCTTTGTTAGCTAGACCTGCCAACTTCTGTACTTTTTACTGCATATCGGTGTGCTTATTGTGGGTTAGTAGGCATACTGAATGCCATTGATAGACTCATTGTCCAATTTACACAAGACACTGTATAGTACAAGGAACGGTAGTGGCAAAAGTATACATTCTTTTCTTACTCCTTGGGTGTTGTAGTATATTTCACTTTTTTCGCCTTTGTACTGAACTTGATTCCCAGCATCCGATACATTTTTTGTACGAGTTCAATTATTTTAGTTACCCAAGTTTAGATGCCCATTTCACAAAGTGTCCTCTGAACGCCTTGAATTGATTTGATCAGTGTAGCTTCGTTCGGGTCTGCTTCATGCTTGCTCATTTCTTAATTTTACATTGATGATTGGTGAGATTCTGTCGAGAATAAGATCATTGCTAATACTTTTATTGTAATATTGATGATAAAAATAACTCGCCAATTTTTACATTCCCTTCGGTCGCCGTTCTTGGCAACCTACTATTATTGGTGTTATAGCTTTTGCAATCGTAGATGTGCCTCGTTTGGATATTTTGGCTGGTATGCTATTAGTTCCAGCGGTCTTATGGTCCGGCAGCTTCTCTAAGAATCTTTCAACTTCCCCCTCCGTTGGTGGGTGGGTGTTGATTCTTTCGTTATTACTGTCATTTAAGAATTCTGGATTTTGGGCAGTGTTTTGAGTACCGTTTTCTTCGAAAGATTCCTTCCATTTGTTGTAGGTGGTATGTCGTAGAATTTTTCAGTGACCTTTCTTAGGCATTGATGCAATATGCGCCCATATTATCTCTTCTATGTAGATCTAATGAAATTTCTTAAATATAGTACCTCAAGTTTCATTGTAAATCTTCCGTGAAGTCGAAAGTAATTTATATCTGCTTGATATTAAGCTATTAAATCAACACAACTTGTACTTGATCAAGTAGCAAACACTCCTTAATTCGATTCAGATTTTCTATTTTCTTTCACTCGTCGGCACAAACATATTATTTAACCCAGATAAAACTTCACCTATCAGGAGATCATTATTCTTAACTAAGCATTAATAAAATTGCGACCCACCTTTTTGCAATTGCCGCTTCCGCTTGAACGTGTACGCATCAAGATAATTCAGATTAAGTCATATTGTTTGGTTCCCTTCTTTTGTTTATGCCACAATCTTTCACTTGGGCTCGTTTGCATTGCAATCGTTCACAAATGGAAGGTAAACGCTTAAATTTAGCCATTAATAAATTTAAAAAAAAATTTGTTTTATTTTAAATAGTTAATTAAATAGTGAAATAACGTACACACTATAAAAAGTATATTTTAAATATGAATATCAATTTGAATCGCGTCCCCAACCAATCTTTCGTTACTCAAACTCACTAATTTAGCAATAACGATAACAATATCGCCGTTCGTTTAATTTTTTGTGACTGAATATTCAGCAAATATGGCAAGTAAAAGATGATCTGATCGAAGCTCAAATAGTCTAGTGTCAAAGCTTCTTAATTAAACGCTTACTGATAGCTTACCAACTAAGTCGCTCAGACTGAGCCAATGCACGAGGTTGATATCCTTTCTGGTACTGATTTTTGCTTCCGTTAATTCTCGAATTTGAAGCTCATACACAGAGCCCCGATATTTTTTTTTTACCAGAAACTTTGGCTTCGATTGCTATCAAATTTTAATAAATCAAAACCGTATGATTAAATTACAAATTATTTCTAAAATTCTCACCAGCCAACACATTACTTAGAGATTAAGGATTATGTTTATTTGTACAGTACACGTATTATCATGTTTACAACACACATTCCTTTATCATTTAGTAAAATATGCAAACAACTCTCGCTATTTCATATACACGTGTATGGTTTGTATTTATACGTACATATACACAACGTTTACATTCATTATAACGAGAGAATTTTTTGATATTAACGAGGAACAAAAACACACAACTCTCACGAATATTTTTCAGTCAAATATTAAAACTCATAATGGTTGGATTAATAAAATAAACACAGGGTTAACGTAAAAAATAAAATGAAAAAGTATTAAAATAATTACTGGGTTTCGACTATATCGGAAATAATACAAGAATATGTAGTTTATTGCTGTTAATGTTTATTGATTTTATAAAATATAATAAATACTATTGAGTTTACTAATAAGATATAACAGAATGTTGTGTGTTGCAATTCAAGTATTTCAAATTATTGCGAAATATTATGATGACCACATCAAACGCAAGGATTATGATTATAGTGTGCTTCCTTTAGTAGTAAGTTGAATCGTTATTACGACACGTGGCGAATTTTCTAAATAATCATCAGTTTAATATTTTGTACTTAATTCTAGATAATCGCAAAAATATTATCTCAACTGAGAACCGAAGAATTTCGTAATGCTTCCTTAGCATGTAAATCTTGGTATCAAGCCTCATGCCACCAAAGTGTCACAAAATATATTCGTGTTAAATTTGAGCGCCATTCAACCCACTGCAATTATTTAGTTCGGCCAATTAACAATGCACGATTCAACAGGATCAACTGGAACAAACTGCACTATAGAAAAATTTTACAACATTTTGGTTCTACAATCGTCGAACTTGAAATTAATTCTATCATAACACCAACACAGTTATTCGAGATATTTGTTTATCTACCGAGAGTTTATTCTCTAAAAATTGTTACCACGTCTAAATATGTGTCTTCAGGAAATTTCCATCGTTCGAAAAAGAAAACCATGTACAAAGATGTTATTATTCGAAATTTGGCACAAATTAAGAAGGTCGATATTTGGACTGGGGCACAAGATTTGAAATTATTCCGTTTATTTTTAAGCTATTGCACAAATGTCGAGGAATTACACTGGGGCGATGATGAGCGTGCCACAAAAGACGGCCCTGATTTCTTATTTAACTATCTACTTAATCCTGATGAAAATCGCGCCCTTTGCAATCTGATTGAGTTGAAATTGGATAGTATTGATCGTGAACAAACTAATAAATTTTTTGAGACGATGATAAAACTTGAACTTCCAAATATTAAAAGATTAGCGCTCATCGATTTTTCGTTTAGAGATTACAATGCATTTTTCCAGAAATTTTGTGCAACATACAACTCTTTAGAAAGTTTTACGTTAGGTGGATGTACAGATCAACATCTGATAAATATTTGCCAACACATGAAACATTTAAAAAGCATCACACTAAACAATTGTACAGCAAAAAATTCGGCTCAACTCTTAAATCTTCAAAATCTAGAACAAATGTGTATCTATGGATTCGATACTAGTGTTAACGATGATCTACTGGTACTACTCAGTAACGAACATAAATTACTAAAAAAACTTTATCTTTGTAACATCGATGCTAAAATGTGCAAATTAATAGGCGAGAATTGTAAAAATCTCGAGGATTTGGCTATTTTCGGTTTAAACACTAAAGATTGTGAACCAATATTTCGTAATCTGGTGAAAATTAAAAAATTGACCATATTATTTAATGAACCACCCAAAACGAATTCGGTAAGATCATTCAGATTTGGCTTAAATTGTTGCGGTGTCCGCTATTTTTATTGTAATACATTTTCAAATTCCAGAGCCGTATCAAAAGTTGTGATCTATACAATATTACAAATTTAACTAAATTAGAGGAAATAAGTATTAGTTGCTTTGCACCGGGAATAACACCGGAACTAATAAAAAGGCTACCAAATATTAGAAAGGGTTGGGAATGTGTCTGTATGATCCGAATGGGAACAAGCCCGAAACTAGAAATTAATTTTTTATTTTTTTTACTGTTAGGGGACCCGGCAGATGATGATTTGACAACCGTCTGATTGGAATAACACGACGTTTTGATGCGGTAGACCCGGTTAATTTTGCCACAAATGATAGAGTTCATGTGGATATCGAGAAGAATACTGTGATTTATGATAATTCCTATGTTAATGTAACAATAAACGATTGGTAGTGCATTTTAACTCAAATCCCAGCAATTACATTTTCTTAATAGGTGCTTCTATGTGCTTACTTCCTCAGCCGATTGAGCATATCCCTTTCACATTGTCTTCAGTTAAGATATGGCCCTAATTGGCATGTTTAACAAAGCAGCTTCTCTAGAGAAGGGTGCTGTTTCACCATAGGATTGAAATAGTTAAAGTTATTGTAGTGATGACTGATGCGACGTTTCATCGTTGCGGTCCGTTGTAGGATTGTTTCGCTATGGTTCGTGTTTTGTTACGACAGGTTTCAATTTTTGTAATTTCCCTTGGGAAGATATTTATTGTAGAATTTGGACTACTGGGTTTTATTATCACGTTAAACGCGTAATAATTCTTCCTATTAAACAAACTTGGTAGATTACAGGTAAGATTTTCTGCAAGTTTTATTGATTCAATGAAGGTTATACTCACTTGAAATGATTTTCTTGGCCCCCACCAACGAATCCCTTATTTTAACACAAACATTTGCTAGACGTTGTTTTTTAATTAATGATAAGAAATAATTTTCAAACGCCAAAAGATCCTGTAGGCCGTATTAGTGTTCGGAAAAAGTAAAATGATGCAGTCGAACGAAAACCGATGTATCAAAAGGTTTTGTCTCAATTCTTCATTGCTTCCTTTTCTATAGCCAAAGATAAAGGCACCATCAATGAGGCGAACAAGAGATTCTTTTCATTCGCTTTTATGTACTTTTTTAGAAATAAAGGTTTAACAATTTCGGGATTTTTATGAAAATCTCAATGATACTTCGGGAGCATTAAAGCTAAATACGTCATCTAAAAACTGGATGGTTGCATAAATAGTTAGTAGTTTTTGTAGCCGACAGGACTTCAATATTGCCGAAAGCTTAAATCGATGATTATTTGTTGAGCTTTCCAGTAGCTCATATTATAAATAACGTAACCCAGCATGCACTAAAATCGCTATCGTTTGATGTCGAATGCTTTAATTTCAAACTAACATAGAATTTTCTTCTCAATCTAGATTCTGTCAGAACCTAAGGCATTCTTTTTCTATAGAGTCAGATTACGTGTAGTTATATTTATCTTCCGCAACCGAGAGTAGGGATCGGAACTATTTATTCCTTTCTTTTAAATTAGACCTCCCGATGTCTTAAAAATGTTGAATATATGTATATGTTCCGTTTTGCCAGGCTCTGAATGTACCTAATAATACTACCGGCCGGTACGTGTTACGTACCATCTGGGCTCATTATTCTCCCAAGCTTGTACTTTTGTTCGAAAGACGGTAGCATTGGTATCCAAGAACTTCGAGAGTAAACATACCATTAAACCCTCGCTCAAAGGACGGTCGGTTATGCCATTGCTTATGCTCAGTATAAACGAACCTTTATTTACAATTGACACGCTCGTTGTTATATAATCTACAGCAATCCAGACTACGGCAAACGCCTTTAACTAATTTTAATATCAAAGATGGTAGTCTTCTTTTTAACTTCTTTTAAAATTTTACATTCTTTTACTTAGACGAAGTTTTGCAATGTACTTAACAACCCTGAGAATATACAGGGTTAAATTGAATTGGTCATAAATATCTGAAGAGCATTTTGAATATTAGCGGGCTTAGGGTTCTCTAGGAATAGTTTTGGGTACCAACTAAAGCGCAACACGCAGTAGGCGTTTTTCATCATTTGATATTCGTGCAGGGTCATTCTGATCCTGTTGTGTATCAAGGGTTGATTTACTCCGAAAAAAAACATTCTTTATTTGAGGTGATACAGGTTTTACACTTCAAATTGAACTTTTAGCAAATTATTTTTAAGGCTAAGTGGGACAGAATTTATCTACATATTTCTTAAAGGATTTTAGTGAAATTTGACATCCGCATTGGAAATGCGATTATAAAATGATTTCTGGATGACATTCTGGAATATGGCAAAGTGAAATGAGATTTCTGTGAATCATGTAGCTGTTCAGTTAGAAATTTTAATTTTGGGTTATGTTTTCTAAGTAATTGCTGTTAGCGCAGTAAGTTTGGCCATGTTTAAAACGAATAGTGTGTTGCGGCCATGCGCCGCAGAATTTTAACAACTAACGGTAGGGCAGAGTCTCGGAATTAAAAATTTCACTTTAGAATCTCATTTCTATCACAAATCTCGAATTTCATCTTAATCGGTTAAAGAATTGCCAAGTTCCAGTCTACTGGGCTATATTCCAGAACTTTATCCAAAAATCATTTTAGAATATCATTTCCATCGCACATGTTAGATTCTACTAAAATCCCCCTTTTCCAACGCGGATGTCAAATTGCACTAAAATTCATTAAGAAATAGATAAGTTCCATCCTAATTGGCCATACATACATATAATTTGCTAAAGGTTCAATTTGAAGTGTAAAGCCTGTATCTTTGAGGAAGTATTTCATATAGAGAGAAATTTTGTATGACTAAAATATGCAAAATCAAATAATTTCTGTTTCAGTGAAAAGAATAAAAAATAAACGGTGTAATTGTGTATACATGCAAGTATGAAGCGGAAGAACATTTGTCTGCTACGACGGCTGTAGAGTAACTTGCCTTTCACCTACTTACTCCATACTTGCAAGAAAAACTAAAAAATGCCACGCTGCGCTCTGAAATATGCAAATGCATTCAGCTTATTCTTGATCATAAACCAGTTGTACCAAAAGATGATCTACTGGAATTACAAAAAAGAGCAAGATGTTCAGTTTGACCTTACGCAAAGGATAAAAAAGTAAAATGTAATGTCCCTCTTGCTTGCGTCCGATGTGCGATGAACATCGTTTCTAATTATGTAATGATTCCACGGGAAATGAACACATAAGTTAATTAGTATCACAAGCCATGTGATTAATAGAATATTTACGTGTATGTGATAAAAAATAAATTTATTTTTTTATTTTTTTCACAAAAATGTTCGATTTTTTTCACTTTCAAAACCACTGCCGTCGCCTAGATTAATAAATACCTTTTTTCAAAGGAACACTAGGCACAAGTTTTTTCTCGATTCTACTACATGTACATCTACTACTACACAAAAAAGATATTTTCATGAATTTTTTCGCACACATTTTAACTATATTAATTGATTTCTCAATGTTTTAAATACATCTGAGAATTTTTTAAGGCTGATCACACTCACCAATTTAAAACGGTAGACTGTTCTCCGTGATTCAATAAATAGGTCTTTTCTCGGAGGGTTAAAACTTCCTATATAAAATGTGACCTCCCAGTGATTTAATAACCGGACTTCTGAACTAATTGTTTTTCTTTAATTCTTTAATATTTCTCAACAGACTATTATTGGTTAGCTTTTTCGAATTAATATTAACTTTTATATGAGCTTTCGTAATCTGCATTATAGGTATTTTAATTCTTTTTTGTAAAGTACCGTTTAGGAATTTGCTTCTTGGGAATAAATATTCCTTCACATACAAACTCAACGCTGTACAGCTGTACCAAAGGAAAGGAACAGGGAAAGAAAAACAGGATAGAGTTATCCTCTATGCGACATCAGGAGTTCTGTCTTCAAGAATTGTATTTTGGGTATTGAGCTTGAATCTCTGTAAGTTATAAGCCACCGGTAAAGCCTCGTCGCCTTATGAAAAAGTTTTGGAACTTACTGGTTTTTTCCAAATCGGTTGTACCTGTGCACAGTCTCATATTGAGTCATATTTGGCAACTTACGTAATAAATTAGAAAAATAAATTAAGCAATTTATTAAAAACGCGAGAATCTGGAAACTTAATACTGCTGAGAAAATCTCCAATTGCAGTATAAGGGCGATCTCCATTGTTTAAACTCCAAATGACCTTGAAAATAACCTCCAACTGCAAAATAAATTATGCTGTTTTTCCTTTTATAGGCAGGTCCAGGAGAACTTTAGAAACTTAATATGGACAAACTGCAGTTCGGTAACAATTATATTTATTACTGATATTAATTTGCAAATTTATTTATTTCCAGGTAAAATTCAGCAAAATTTCAACATCGAGCTAAATATTGAGCAACAGCTTACGTATGTACCGTAACATTAAAGATTTTTTTATGAAACTAAATATACATATAAGATATAACTACTAATCTGGTCGTGCATGGAACAGTACTAAGCACAGTGAATGTCGCTTCTACGTTCATTTAATAACACAGCTAAAAAATATTGATTACTTTGAATGTTAAGAAACTGCGCATTCGAAGGTTAAGAAAGTGGAACCATCAAAAAATGAAAACCTCTTCTCACATTTTGCCCAGTTTGTTACAGAAATTCAACAAACCTATAAATTGTTGAATATTGAACAAGATTTATTGACGTTATGCTAAACTTCCTGCGTTAATTAATTTATGTAATGTGACGTGATTTAACTATTGTAGTCTTACTTTGGGAATTTTACAACAACAATGCCGTGTATTTTCATTCCGTTTGGAATAGTTTCAAACCAAGTTTTTTATTTGTTTTTGTTTTTTTTATTTAATTATACAATAATATTATTTTCGGTTTTTATTTTGAGCATAATTTGCATTTTTATTTTTACACCAATTACTATTCTAGTTGCCAAATATTCCAGTTGCCAAAGTAAGACGGCAGTTGTTGGTACACGTCATCTACTATTTTTATGAGTGAAATCAACAATTTAACGCTAAAAAAACAGTGAATGACACATTCATACCAATTCAATGAGGGGATTATACCAAATATACAACATTCAGAATAGTGCCGTCTTACTTTGGAAAATGCGCAAAATAAAAACCGAAAATAGGCGTTTACGGAAATAATTCTAATGTGGAGTATCGGTGTGAAGTTTCGGACAAAATTTGTCAAAGAGAATATTGAAGAAAGTGTACATATTTCTTTTACAGTGTAATTCAATAAAAAAAAAATCAAACGAAATATTACATGAATAATAATTAAATAATTAATAACATAAAAATAAACAACACAAAAATTTAAGTTGCAACTAGAAATCTTAAATAAAATCAATTGATTAGTTAAGATTGTCAAAATTCACCCGTATTTCTATCTTGGCACTTCAGAGCTTGTCAATTCATAGTGTTGCCCACTAGCCATTAATTCGACCATGTCATATGGATAGCTTATAGAAAGAGCTATTTAAGGCATATGATGTGATATGTCGGAAAGCTCTAGGTTCACTCTGACAAAATTAATTGTTTTGACAATCTTAACTTGCCAATTGATTTTATTTAAGATTTGTAAGTGCAACCTAAATTCTTGTGTTGTTTGATTTTATTGTTACGTTTTTGCCTTGTCACTCAAGGTTCGTATCACTGGATTGTGAATAATACAAAATCAATTTAATTTATCACCAACGAATTTATTTATTTCACAAAATTTATTACAACACAGTTTATCAATAAAAATTCACAAAATCACTTTATATAAATTATTCTCAAATTTCACTGATCACTTTTACTTTTTATTTCGCACTACAACACTTTATAAATCACTTTTTAATTCCTTTTTAATCTTTATACTATCGCTTACCAAATATTACTAATCCAATTCGACTTCGTTTGCCTTTTTATATACACAAACCAAACTTCTAGAAAGCTCATGACTTTTCCAGTTAGAATAGCGTAGAAACATTACGTAACAATTTTTATCATGGAAAATTCCATTTTAGTACAGTAAACATTACCTATTCATTTAACTTCTTCTATTACACACTAGGTGTCACCGTCACACTACCCCTCACCTAAGCATGTTCGTCCCGAATAGGACCCAAACCACCTCCTCTGTACAGGGCTAGCCTCTCCAAATGCACCACCTTTGGTTTACCTCGATGTCCCTTCCGTATCCGATAAACCACGTCGTTCATCCTTGTGATGACAGTGTAAGGTCCTTCCCATGCTGGTTGCAGCTTCGGTGATAATCCCTTTTTCCGTTGCGGGTTTTGAAGCCATACTAATTGCCCTTCCTGAAAACCTTCGTTATTTGCTCGTATGTCATATCGAGCTTTCATCCGGTCACTCGACATCCGTATTTTCTTCCGTATAAATTGATGAATCTCGTTAAGTTCCTCTTTCATTCGGTCTACGTAATCCTGTCCACATAAAGCCGCTGATATTTCAGCTCCAAACTTTAGATCTCCAGGCAGTCGTAGGTTATCCCCAAGTAACGTTTTAGCTGGTGTCATTCCGGTTGTATCATGTATTGCTGATCGATAGGCCATCAGAAACATCGGTATATGCCGATCCCAATTGCGTTGGTTTTTCTTAACGACCTTTGCTAGATATTCCTCCAATGAACCATTGAATCTTTCCACCATACCATCAGACTGTGGATGTAAAGGCGTTGTTCTCGTTTTATTTATACCGAGCACCTGGCATATTTCTTGAAATACCACCGATTCAAAATTTCTTCCTTGATCGGTATGAATCTCCATCGGCACTCCAAATCTGCTAATCCAGTTGTTTACCACGGCATCAGCTATTTTTATCGTCTCCTGATTGTGAATGGGATACACCTCCGGCCATTTGCTGAAATAATCCATTATTACTAGCACATATTTATTGCCGCTCTCGGTGGTCGGAAATGGCCCCGCTACATCCATTGCAATTCTTTCGAATGGTGCTCCGACGTTATATTGTTTCATGGATCCACGACTTTTGCGTGCGGGTCCCTTCACCGCCGCACATTGGTCACATTTTTGGCACCATTCTATCATAGACTGCCTACATCCTGCCCAGTAGAATCGTTGACGTATCTTTGCTAGTGTTTTGTTAATTCCTAGGTGACCCCCACTTGCTCCTCCATGATACTCATTCAGGATTTCCGCAATCCGGAACTTTGGTATCACCAGCAACAATTGCTTCACTTTGCCATCCGTGCTTTCCCACAATCGTTTTAAACAACCATTCTCAAGACGGAGGCTATCCCATTGAGCCAAATAAGCCTTGGCAATGGGAGTTTTGTCCGCGATCTCGCTCCAAGTTGGCCGGTGTTCCAGTTCCTTCCATTCCATTATAACTGGTAAATCCATATTATCCAATTGCTCTTTCCTTATCATTTCGTCGGTCCACTCCTCATCAGGTAGCACTTGCGTAAGCCTAACGTCGATGATGCCTTCCTTTGCTTCAACATGGACACAACGTTTACATTCTACTGGACACGGCCGTCTTGATAATGCGTGGGCATTTCCGTGTGCACTTCCCTTCCGATGTTCGATTTGGAAATCATAGCTTTGAAGACGTTCGATCCAGTGTGCTACCTGTCCCTCTGGATTCTTGAATTGTAGCAGCCACCGTAAAGCGCCATGATCTGTCCGTAAATGGAATTTTTGGCCATAAAGATACTTATGGAAATGCTTGACACATTCCACTATAGCCAACAATTCTTTCCGTGTCATGCAGTAATTACGCTCCGGTTTTGATAATGTTTTGGAGTAGTACGCAATAACTCGTTCTTGGCCATTAATTTCCTGTGATAACACACCTCCTATACCGTCATGACTTGCATCGGTGTCCAAAATAAATTTCACATTGGGTATAGGGTACGCGAGGATTAGCGCAACACATAACCGTCTCCTTAGTTCCACGAATGCTTCCTCCTGGTCATCGTTCTATTCGAATGGCTTGTTCTGTCTGGTCAACTCGTGTAAGCTCTTGCCAATGTTGGCGAATCCTGGCACGAAGCGTCTATAGTAGGTGCACAATCCCAGAAATCTTCGTAATTCGTGTAAGTTTTTAGGTCTTGGCCAGTTCTTTACCGCTGCAATCTTTTCTTCGTCGAACCTCCTCGTCCTATAACATCCTCTCCTTGTCCTCGTTCAACATCCACCACGAAGCTATTTGCTCTCATAAAGTCCATTCCCAAAATGACTTCAACCACAATATCAGCAATCAGCATTTCGTGTTGAAAAAGAGTTCTCCCGATCTTTATTTTCACGATCTTTTTGCCTTTTATTATTGAACTACCTCCAGTTGCCGTTTGTAACTTCAATCCGTTTGCTGGTTGCATACCTCCTTTTATCAGATCTTTACGAACAATCGTGCGATTTGCTCCCGTATCCATGGTGATGATGCAGTGTATACCATCAATGTCGCCTTTGATTGTTAAGCTGTCACCGCCTCTTGCTACTTTCAAAACGCGGATGGAGGTTATGTTGGCAATCGGTTGTGGGAGTCAACTTCTGTCCCTTTAAGCAGACTCCTTCAAGTTTAACGACTCCGTTGTCATTTGGCTCTCTTGCTTGGCCACTGTCAGTGCTCCGCTTGGTCGTCGCTGCATAGGAAATGGTGATCTTCGCCGTTTTCTTCTTATTTCAACATCTGATTTGGCCGCTTCCGTCTCGGTATCTTGGTGTTGACCGCTCTGTGTTTATGCTGGTATCGATTTCCACTCGGCGTATTTTCATTGACGTTTTGGTGATGGCTTGTGCAGTTTCAATGCACAAGCGATGGTTTCCGCGAAGGTTGCTTTAGGTGACTACATCACCGCCTTGCGTTTCTCTGGATCTCGAATGCCGTCAATGAATGCGTCAATTTTTAGCCCTTCCATATAATCGGCCGACGTACTGGTATGTGCTAGATATACTAATCGTTCGATTGCCGATGAAAATTCCTGTAGTGATTCTCCTACCTTTTGATAGCGGCTTTTCAGTTCCATGCGATAAATTTCCCGCTTATGGTCACTGCCGTACTTTCGATCTAGCGCCTTCATAATTTCGAGATAACTGTTGCGATCTTTCTCCGGAATTGTTTGTAAGGCCCCCGCTGCTTCACCTTTAAGGGCCACTATTAACGGTGCGACCAGATGTTCATCATTCCAACGGTTTTGATTGACAAGACATATGATTTAAATCATTACGTGCGTACGATTGGGCAAAATAAATCATTTATTTTTTGATTTAAATCAATTTTGACAAATCGAGATTTTTTGCAAGATTTGCTAAAACCAATAAATAGAAATGTCAATCACAATTGTGATACCCCAAACACATAAGCAGCGCTCTACGCCTGATTTCGCTTTTCTTCGTCTTTATGATTTTAGTCTTCGAGATTTTTTTTACAATTGTCTTTCTCATATGCCCATTTGGATGTTATGTTCGCTCTTATGGAAATAAATGTATTCTAATTTAGCGCCGCTATTTGCTCCGTCAATGTGTTTGAGGTATGACAATTCAAGATGTCAAAATATTCGTCGTTTTTAATCACTCCGGAATTTTTACGAGTTCGTTATTTATTAAAATACAAGTTGTGTTATTAAAATAATTTTTGTGACAAAATCTGTGTAATTTTTTGCATACTCAAACTAAGGATTAAGTGACGGTTAACATAACCTCAAAAAGAAATCACAATCGAACTCGTTTTTAATAACTTCATGCTAACTTTCGACTATTTAACTTTTAGTTGTTAATTGTTTTGTTTCTGAGGCATAACAGCGGATCCACGTTACGGAATTGTTTAAAGAACTCCATATATTTTCCTAACGGCTAGATCTTAATCTTTCTTCTAGTCTTCGGGTTTTAGCAGCCAATAAAACCTATCCTTAACATTTATGACGACGTTTCGATAAATTTAATATCTTCTTCAAGTCTATTAAATACACAGGGTCCCTATACCTGAATACGATATGAATCTGTATACGAAACGAAAGTCCAATTCGATCCGTAAATGCTCTTGTATTGGTGAATGCGAACGTACAGTATATTTTAATTTTTTGTAGTGGTGTAGGCAAAGGGAAATTTTGTTTTACGTGAAACATCCTTAAAATGACAGTGTAAAACTGAAAATAAACGACTTCATGATTACCAATAATGTGAGCCATTTCCAAAATAAACGATTTTTATACAGTTTTTATACGATTTTTAGAAGAAATAGTAAATAACTATAATTGTATCATGAAATAATTGATAATCTAAGATATTTTGTAAATTTTAAAAAAATTTCATTTTGTTAGTCTTTATAAAAATGTTACAGATTGAATAAAATTTGTAAATTTCCGTAAAATTGATTCAAATGCTGTGGCTTCCACGTCAAAAATACCAACTTTTCCAAATCTTTTTCGTTCCAGAGTTAAATTCAATGTTTAATTCGCAAGTATATTGAATAGGCACAAATTAAATGAAATATTTGATATAAATTTATAAGCACCATAAGTATAACAGTGACCGTAAAATCGGTAATTTTTTCCATAACCATCAAAACTATTGGTACAATAATAGATCCGACTATTACCAATTGTTGCCCAATTAGCCAGGGTAATAATAAACAATACACTTTCTAAAATTAAAAATAAATTTAAATATTAATTAGCATTTAAGTAAATAAAAAATTTAAGCATTTAGTTAATACATACCATCACAATACCAATCTTAAGAAGCAGACAATTAAACACGAGCAACGATAATAATCCAACAAAAAATGTAATTAAGTATCGCGACGAGTCCACCTCCAAAAATTTATCATAAATCAAAAGTAGCCATAGGATTGATGCCAAATAGCATGTAGCTTGGAATAATGAAAGGGCCAAGTTTCCATAATGAAGCGAATGCCAACAGCACACTTGGTTTACCGGCATTATGCTGTAATTTTTCCAAAAATCGAGCAATCAAATGTATTCGTTATTTCATTGGTGAAGTACCGAAATGTATGATAAATTACAACACAAGGTGATAATGAGGTCGATTCTGAATACAAAAATTGTATGTTATGTTATTTTGTTTTTTTTTAACAAAAATGTATATAGGAATCGGAAAATTAAAGTAACATAAAATGAATTTTATTGTTCCGGAATCGGGCCAATATTTGATTACTCGTGTTTTATTAACTTTTAACTTACAAAACGATATTTAATTAATTTAATCACTTTTACGTGTAGATATATTAAAAATGTTTTTTATTCTACCACTGTAACACTGTAAGATTGGCCGATCTGATCGCTATGAATTCGAACTCAAAATGTATTGTAAATTAAACTCAAACGTAGATTATTTTTAGCTTCGTTTGAGCATAAAATAAACACTGGTTTATCTATACAAGATACAACAGCGAGACTGGCGGAGTGTAAAATTCAAAAGAGAATAAAAAAAGTGACGGAGCATTCACAAAGAAAAAACATTTTTACTTTTCACAGCGCATTCACAATGCAAAAACTTTTGACTTTTTTACTGGATTGAATGAATTTCCAACATAACGAACCAAAATAGAATCTGTTATCAGTTTTTTTGGTTGTTTCAAGTTTTTTGGTTTCTGACGTGTAACAACAACACAAAACCTTCGAAAAATCTATCTGTGGAAAGCCCAATAATTGGGCATGTTTAGACGACATATACAGCGCATGATGTATGTCCTCGTTTCTTACCTCTTTACCTATAGGGGGTGTTTACATTAGGCATTTTATTCCGGAATCTGCGGCAACAAAATCCCTCATCGTTTACACTAAGCATTAAAAAACCGGATTTTTTTCATATGTATGTTTACAAATCTGACAACAAAATATGAAAAAATAATGTAACCTTGAGAATTGGTTCAATCATTTTTGTTTGTGTTAGTGCGAAGAATCCAAAAAACCAACAAAATTTTGGTGTAAAAAAAATCCCAAAAATAAAATCACACAAAACCGGTTTTGTATGAAAAGAGAAAAATTCCAGGAATAAAATGCCTAGTGTAAACACCGTCATAAACTAACTTTGGAGTGACAATATTTGTGTTGCATTTTATCCCGAAAAATTTGTATCAGGGAACGATTTGTTACACAATAATCCAAGTACCTACAATGAAGAAGCAATAAAAAAATTTTTTGGGTCGGATTTGTTTCTTGTTTCTTTTCTTGTATCTTTTGGGTCGGATTTAACTATTCATTTCAAATATGACCAATTGACCATTGAGGGAAAAACAACAAAAAAATTAAATCATTTGTTTTCGGTTTTGTTTTAGGTACTACGTGACTAGAGAAACGTGTTTTAGGCATTATTGTGAGATTGGTATTTTGAAGTGGAAAGGAGTTGTTACAGTGCATTCATAATCAAAAAGCATTTTACTTTTTACTTACATGAATTTCCAACATAACGAGCAAACATTTTTGTTTGTTATGTTGGAAATTCATACAAACCTGTAAGTAAAAAATAAGAAGTTTTTTCATTGTGAATGCTCTGTTACTTTTTTAGGATGGATTCAGCGTGAACAATTTGCTATGTAGCCTTGATCACGAATTTTTTAATTTTCGTCATCTTTTATTAAACCTCCAATTTTCATATTTTTTTTCAAATACATATGTATAAAAACTATTGGGTCTGTTTAGCTATGTACGTACTGCATGATGTGATTTACTCGCTTTTTACCTTTTTGCCTATAAACTATATTGGGGTTGTGATATTTTCATAGGCAAAGAGGTAAGAAACGAGGAAGATACATCATGTGCCGTGTACATCGTCTAAGCAGGCTCATTTGTATACTATTGCTGTATCAACTGCTGATGTTATTAACATAAAATGCTATTGCTAAACTAATCTGGGGTGGGATGTTGTAACGTCACTTTCGATTCGAATTCGATAGAGTATATGTCTCGTGTTTCAAGAATAAAATTGTACTCAATTTCACTTTTTTATTATGCCTTTTCTATTGCGATCTCTTTTTGTTGCATACTTTTCCATTCCTTCATATCGATAAAGTATCACTAAATAAAAATTTGGATGATAAAGAATCGTAAATAGAAGTAAAAATAGAAAGTGGTTTTATTCGAGCAAGCTGAGATAGCACCAAAAAAGTATAATTAAAAAACGAAATAGAGTACAATTTTATTCTTGAAACAAGAGACATAAACTCTATCGAATTCGATTCGAAAGTGATGTTACAACATCCCAACCCAGGTCTCCGTTGGATGCTTGAGTTTTCAGTATTTTAAACTAAATAACACTGAAATTCAACATTCAAATTATTATTGTTAATTCTAAAATTGATGAAATTTAAAATTCTAAATATCTAACATTTTAAAATACTTGTATTCTAATCCCAAAATTCTAAAATATCCGAAACACTATCTATCAAATTTTAATTTTCAAATTAATTACTTAATTAATTATAAAATTAAAATTAAAACAGTTACTTATTACTCCATACTGCTTTAAAACCCATTTTAAATAGTTTAAATTAAATTGGAAACGCATTAAGGGATCCGTATTAAATAATTTAAGTATCGACCAATAATTCAATTACCATATATTAGTAAAAAATCGGCATACAAATTTTGATTTTGCCCATAAAACTTAATTAAAATTTTAGTAGATTTTTAGTAGAATTCGAACGTTAATAACCAAAATATTTACCATTACTATCTACGGTCCTTTGCCATCTATTGTGTAGTTGATAGATGCCCTCGCAATATAAGCTTAGTTGCTTGGAGGCTAGGCAGTTTCGGACATCTTTAAATTTCGAGAACTGCTGGTCAGCCAAATAAGGCTGCATCGATCTAAATAAACAGTAGTCGGAAGGGATCAAATCAGGAGAAGATGCCGCATGCGGCGGAACTTCCCAGCCCAAGTTGAGGATCACTTCCTTTGTTGCTGTTCCTGTCCGTGGACGGGTGTTGTCGTGAAGCTACATGGTAGGTATTATTTCCTCTGAAGGGATTTTGCGTTAATTAAATAAAACCATTTTGCGTTAATTAAATAAAACCATTTACATACTTTTAATAAACAACGTGTTTTTTATTTCTTTTTATATTTTTTCACCTTTTTTTTTTTGATTACAATACCGAGAAGCCAAAACGAATACTAACCGTTAATCAAATGAATTTTCATTCTATCTACAAAAAATAATAATTGCGAGATCAACAATTATTGCAGGTTTACCATACGTATGAGTTGCAGGTTGATATGATGATAAATTGATAAGTGTATTACGGGTTGATGTGATGACAAGTGTATTACGGGTTGATGTGATGACAAGTGTATTACGGGTTGATGTGATGACAAGTGTATTACGGGTTGATGTGATGACTCCACAATGCTGCGCCCTTAGTGAAAACGTGCGGGTATATTTACTCTTCTTCCTGTCCTTGTAGTTTTGACTGGTGATGGTACAGGTATCGTTGCTTTTTATGGTGGAATAACATGTGTTATTCCTGAATAATCGGGAATTGTTATCATTTTCGGTATTATTTGCTCTTCAGTTTCTGTTTGATCCTTTATTGTTGATTTTTACAACAAAATATTTTTCGAAACGCTTCATCACTTCATATGGGCCTGTATATGGGCTTTGTAATGGGACACGTACGCTATCCGTTCTCACAAATACGTGTGAGCAGTTTGAAAGTTCCTTTTGTATAAAAACTTTCGCATTGTCGTGATGAGTGGTTGTTGTAGGCCGAATAGTAGACATCGTTCTCTAAAATTCTTGTACGAACTCAGATTTAGTTTTCCCGTTTTTCGTTGGACAGAAATATTCTCCTGGAATACGTAGAGTTTGACCTAATACCAATTCCGCCGGAGATGCTTTAAAGTTGTATTTTTACACGACCCGTAATCCCAACAAAATCAATGGCACCAAGTTTGACCAGTCGTCGTTTTGATGGCAATTTTTAAAGTCCTGTGCCAACGTTCGATTATTCCGTTGGCCTACTGATGGTATGGTGTGGTTCTCAAATGTTTTATGCCTAGATTTTCGCTCAGTTCTATGAACACCTGTGATTCGAACCGGCGTCCCAAATCCGAAGTAATTTTTATTGGAACTCAGAAATGTCGAATCCATTGTGTGATAAGATGTCTAGCGACAGATTCTGCTGTATTATCCTCCATCGGAATTGCAGTGGGCCATCTAGTGAACCTATCGATGACCGTTAAACAGTATATATTTCCAGCTGAAGGTGGCATTGGTCCAATAATATCGATGTTGATGTGTTCAAATCGTGAATTTGGGTGAATATAATTCGAAATCGGGGATTTGTTGTGCCGTAATATCTTTGATGGTTAACATTGCATACATTCATTTACGAAAATTTGACAATCTTTATTGATCGATTGGCCACATAAATCGATCGCAAATTAATTTCTGTGTGCCGCCAACGCCAGGGTGTGTCAGTTCGTGCACTTTACGGATGATTGGCTGTCGGTACTCCGAAGAAACGAATGGCTGAACTCGATTTTCTGAAATGTCACAATATATTTTTGTTTCCAAATTTGGCATGGCTAACTGACTTAATGATAATGAACTATTCGTCGAATTTCCGTTCAATATTGACTGCAATTCCGAATCTCGCTACTGTCCATATAAATACAGAACTGTCTTCCTTCTAAAAAATTCCGGAAATATTTTACGGCTTGGTAAATCGCAGGCAATTCCCTGTCATATTCCTAATGGTTGTAATTCATTACCGTTGACTGATTGATTTAGGACCGCGCCGACTGCTTTGTTTGATGCATCTGTGAACAATAACATATTCCCGTTACTTGCCGGATGAGCCAATAAGCTAGCTGTCTCTTCCGTCCAGTTGATTGGAATTTGGTCGTTCTTCTTATTACCATTTACTAATTTTTGCAAAACTGATTGATTGTTGACGGCCCACGTATAAATCTCCGGTAAAAATTTATCATGGCCAGAAAACTTTTCAATTCCGCAGCGGTTTACGGTCGTTCATATTTCTCTATTGCTCTGACCTTTTCTGGCAGTGATTTTAAGCCAGCTGGAGTAATTAAATGTCCAAGAAATTTCACCTCTGCTTTACCGAATACACACTTTGCAACGTTTATACTGAGGCCAGTGTCGTAAACGTTCAAATACGATGGTAAGATGCTTTCGATGTTGCTCGATGTTTTTCGACGCAATAGCAATGTCGTTGATGTAAGGGAACACGAACGATAATTCTTTTAATATCTCGTTTATTAAGCGTTGCTGTGTCTGCGCCGCATTACAGAGACCGAACGGAGTAAAAAGGAACTCATATAAACCAAACGGCGTTGTGAACGCGGTTTTTGGTATATCTGCTGGTTACACCGGTATTTGGTGGTATGCCCGTTGAAGATCGATGGTAGAAAATATTGTACAACCATGCAATATGTTTGAATAATCCTGAATGAACGGAATCGGGTAACGATCCGGAACAGTAATTGCATTTAGGCGGTTGTAATCGCCACATAGGCGCCATTCTCCATTCGCCTTTTTCACAATATGCAGCGGAGACGCCCAGTTACTTTTGGATGGGCGGCAAATTCCCATTTTCAACAAATATTCAAATTCGGTTTATATTCTCGTAAACTATCTGCTATTGGATCTGTGACATCGAAAGTCGTAATACCTAATGACTTTTCCGCTGAAGGTGTACCTTTTACTGATAATTTAGTTGTGATGTCTATCAAGCGATTTTCTTTCATGTCGATTATCATGTCGCGGTGTTTAATAAAATCCGCCCCGATGATAGGTTGATTTACATCGGCCACGATAAATGTCCACAGAAATTCTCGTCGCAATCCAAAATTTATTGACATTCTCTTTTCACAATACGTGGCAATGGACGTGCCGTTTGCAGTGAAGAGTTTTTGCTTTTCTTTTCTAGTTGGGGACAAAACAGAAATATGGGCTCCTGTGTCGATTAAGAATTGTTGATTCGAAACATACAAACGATTAATGTTATGTTCCGAATTATAACTTTCAATCGAATGTCCCCCTTCATGCGACTGAACACCTAGTTTTTTTTGTATAAAAGTTACACCGTTTCTTACATTTCCGTGCTTTTCCGCCGAATTTGAAATTCTACCAACACTGATCATACTTCGGTTCTTTTCTTGATGAATCATGTGTTGTGGATGATCCTCGTGATGTTGATCGTCCACGTGATTGAAATCCACCAGAATGTTGGATTTTATTTAATATATCAGCTAATGCGCTAATTTTATCTTCCAGTGATGCTATTGTGGAGGTTGACGCTACTGATTTTTCAACTGAATTAATTTGGGAAAAATCACCCCATTCGATTAATTTGTCCGCCATTTGTGCCAACTTCGATAAACTGTCGTCGTTTGTTGAAATAATCATTCGAATTTGATTCGGCAATCGTTGGATCCAAATTTGCTTCAGCATTTCGTCTCCGACTTTTGATCCGTCGAGTGTTCGCATCTCGTTTTAAAGGCCAGACGGTTTTTTATCGCCCAACTGCACATCTTCCAGCAAAGTTTTTATTTTCTTTTTATCCGACACGGCATATTGTTCCAATATGGCTTGTTTTAATGCTGAATATTTATCTTCAGCTGGCGGATTAATTACAGCATTTGTTCCCGGGGACAATATTTTGGTGTACACAGCTGTCAACAAAGTGTAGTATTTGGTTGCATCGACAGTTATTCCTGCTAATTGGAGTTGTGCTTCGACTTGCTGAAACCATATTTTCGCATTCGCCAAAATGGTAGTTATTTCACCGCGACTTTATTTACCACTGTCGATTTATTATCTTCGTTTCCACATCTTCAGTTCCACTAAAAATAACTTTTAGTTAAAAGCTTAACTACAAAAATAAAATAAAAATCATAGAATAGAATTCCTAACTCCAAAAAACTAACAATCAGTACCCAAATTCTTGTTTGATGCCAAAAATGATAATAGGAAATAACTTGATTTTTTATTTAGAAATTTTTCAAAATTTTGTTTATAGTCGAAATAAAAGATCATCTCATCTATCATTATCATTTGTCATTTATCCGGAATTCGGGTACAGGTTGTAACCTCATGGCTTGTACAATGGCTGAAACGGTGGTCGCACACTATTACCGGGTAGCTCCCCGTCGGATAGGGAGGTTCTTTTCTCCACCAATATCAGCAGCCATGTTACAATTGTTTTCACTTTAAAGTGTGCAGAAAAAAAAATTTAAAAAAAACTGTCATTTGGTGAACTCTAAAAAGTGCATATGGAAAAGTACTTCACACACTGTATATATCACTATCCCTCTAACTTTTCACTTGGTTACCACATATCTATCTTTCACTACCGTATTACATCAGAGAAAAGAAAAAATCGGCACAATGAAAAAATTGCAAACCCACGTTTAAAAAAAAATGAAACCTTAGGAACAAGGAGCAAAATTTGAACAATCCCAATAATGCTTACAAATGATTATATATAGCTACAATTGCTTATAAAAAATTAATTAGAATCAAATAAATAGAAAAAAAAGGCATGCAAATACTTAACAATACAATAACTATGAAACACCCGTTGATATTGACCCTTCCAAAAAAAATTTGTTGCTGACCGCCTCATTAATGATGATATATAGAGTAACGCTGCCTCTTTGACCACCGATTGTTCTGAATTCACTGCATTCTGTGGCCAATGTTTACCAGCATATATTTTGTTGCCGTTTTGGGGTTGTATAATTCCGCGGATGGATGATATAATCTGCAGATTTATGTTGACAAATTTAGGGTAGTACCGTAAATCTCAACAGCGGTTAATATAGTATAGCGAACGTAATCCCACGTAGCAGTATCTCAACCAAACACATTGAAACGCACGATTATTTTCCGTTTTTTTTTATTACTTTTGCTTTTAATTATGAACTTGTTCTTGTAATTTTATTTTATTTTTATTTGATTAACACAAAAGAAAACTTGTGACAAAGGTAGTTTACACAACATAATTTTGGTACACTATTTTGACCAATTCAATTTATGAACATCACACTTTAATCAGTACATACTTTATTACATAATTTTGAGACAACATTTTAATTTTTTATTTTATTTTATTGTAAATCTTATTTTTATGTTTATTTATATAACATTAATTTTTCTTGATCAAATGTCGTTTACACAATATAAATCAAACCATTTATTGTCCAATTAAATTTTTGAGAATCACTCTTTATTATCGTTACAATTATTATTAACCAAAAAAAAATAACTTTTTTTTTCTATGTACATAAATTTTTTTACATTACTTTTCAGTACATTCTTATATCAAATTTTATTTTTCAATTATTTTCTCTTAAATTTACTTTTTACTTTTAAAATAAACAAACCAAAAACCATAAGTAATTATTCTTGGGTTTGATGTGCTCCGTGCCCAATTCTACGCTTGACTCCCTTTTCATTCGCCCGATTCTTTACTTTTCACCTCGCTTTCCATAAATTAAATTCCAGTGCTTTTCCCCTTCTTCCAAGAATTCGTCACCAATACTCAATTAATAATTATTATTCCATAGAAATAAAAAAAAAACAGCTGATCAATATTGTTTTATGGATCATTTAAAAAAAAACAGATGAGTAGGTAAATCTAAATAGAGTAGGTCAATCTAAAATTTGTTGGTTTATTTATATAATTTAGGTAATATACTATGAAATTTAATGGTTATGAGATATAATTATGAACGGGTAAGAATAAATAAAAACTAATTGCTCACGCACAGTATACGGTGCCAAATTTAGTGCGTTCGTTACAGGGCAGATTCAAATTACGCCTAATAAAATATAGGAATTTGAAGCTGAAAAGAATGTCTCACTAAATTTTTAGAACATTCCATTATTGCAAGATAGTTTAAGTTTTAATGTCCATTAGATGGAAGGTTCCCAATTCTTTTTGATTCTCATCTATTAGACGATAATAAAGTCCGCCAAGTTTTTCCTTAACGAAAGCCGTTCGATATTGTAGTGCGAATTTAGAAGTAAACTGTTTACTCGCGTCACTCAGTGGATGTTGCCTAACGAAAACTTTCTGGCCGATTTCCAGAATCCGGCTTCTGGTACGTACGTTATATTGTTTTGAATATTTGTTATATGCTTTGATAAGGTTAGATTTGACGTCACTATGCACGATCGCTAATCTGTCAGGAATTGTCATCCAGTCCAAACTATTCTCGTCTAACGCATCAATGTCGCGAAGGATCTTGTAGTCTTTAGCATGTAAAATTTTGTGATACCCAAAGACTAGGAAATGTGGCGAATAGTTAGTTGATTGATGTATCGAATTTCTCAATGCGCTTCCAATCTCTGGCAGAAATTTGTCCCAGGTGGAATGCTTTTTACTGACATACGCTCGTAAAGCGGCAACTATGGACCGGTTAACCCTTTCGGAGGCGTTGCTCTGTGGTGAGTAGTAAGCAGTTTTTATATGATTAATTCCAAACTCGTTCAGTAACACGGCGAACTCCTTCCCGACGAACTGCGCGCCATTATCAGAATGGATTGTCTCAGGCACACTAAATAACGGAAACAACTCATCCCGCAGGAACTCTACAATTTTAGTCGCGGTAGCCTTTGCTAGCGATTTTAAATAAACAAATTTTGTTAGGTGGTCCATGACGATTAATATTGTAGTTTTACCAGTTGCAGTTCTTGGGTAAGGTCCCAATAAATCTATGTAGATTTTTTGCCATGGTCTTTCGGTCATAGTTTGTTTCCCTAGAGGTGGACGTAAGCATTGGTTGGTGGCTTTGGTTTGTTTACAAATGTCACAATTTGTTACATATTGGTACACCTCTACGGCCATTTTGGGCCAATAATATAATCGTCTCAAGCGATCCAGAGTTTTGCGAGTTCCTCCATGTGCTCCATTTGGTACATTGTGTTCGTTATTTATTAACTTCTCTCGAAATTCACTTGGAACCCACAATTTCCAGCATGGAACATCTGTCAATTGAACGTTCGCTTTTGGCTCAATTCGAATAAAGATTTGATTCTTCATTATCCGAAGATTTGGGTAGGCTTGGGGATTCTGTTGCAATTCTGAAAATAGATTAATAAAAGATGTGTCTTGCGTCTTCCAATTACCAAACTCATTTTCGTCGTGTATTTTTAAATCCTGCATAATCTCTGACACTGAATCGCAATATATCCGGGACAATGCATCTGGAACGATATTCTCTCGCCCTTTCTGATGTATTATATTAAAGTCGAAACCCTGCAATTTCAAACTCCATCTTGCTAAACGACCACACAATTCCTTTTGGGACATAAGCCATTTTAAGCTTGCATGATCGGTTATTATTGTGAATCTGTAGCCGTCGATATACGGTCGGAATTTTTTTACGCTTACTATAGCTGCCAGGCATTCCAATTCCGTCACTGTATAGTTGCGCTGAGCCGAGTTTAGTTTTTGCGACATAAACGCTATTGGTTTTTCATTATCCTCGTCGTCTTTCTGAAACAGAACACTTCCGATGCCCTGTGTGCTGGCATCACATCTGATGAAAAAGGTTTTTGTAAAGTCTGGATTGTGTAACACTGGTGCATTCGTCAATAACCACTTCAGTTTCGTGAAAGCTACTTCCGCTTCATCGGACCATTTAAATTTTACTCCTTTCTTGAGTAGATTGGTAATCGGGGCCGTAATTTCGGCGTAATTACATATAAACCGCCTGTACCATCCGGCCATTCCCAACAGTCGTCGTGTTTGCTTGACAGATTTTGGAGCTGGAAAGTTGGTAATAGCATCAATCTTAGATGGATCTGTCCTTAGTCCACGTTCACCAACGAGGAAACCCAGATACCTCGTCTCCTTGAGCACGAAATGACTTTTCTCTACGTTTATTGTCAGCCCTGCATTGGACAATAAACGTGCCACGGCCCTTAAGATTTCCAGGTGCTCGTCGATACCGGCTGAGATAATCAAGAGGTCGTCCAAATAGACGAATACCCTGTCTCGAAGCTCATGCGGTATCACTCGATCCATCAGTCTGCACATGGTTTGGGGTGCATTACACAACCCAAACGGCATGACGCAGAACTGATAGAGAGGACGACCTGGAACCGTAAAGGCCGTAATCTCTTTCGCGCTCTCGGAGAGAGGTATCTGCCAAAATGCGTCCTTGAGGTCGATGCTGCTGATATATTTTGTTTCTTGTAATCTCCCTAGCAATCCATCTATGAATGGGAGCGGATACGCATCTTTTTTTGTTACCGCATTGATTTTTCTGGAGTCCAAACACAATCTTGATTTCCCATTTGCCTTCGATACCAAAACCACAGGGGAACTCCATGAGCTTTTGCTCTCCTCAATCACGCCAAGGGTGATCATCCGGTCGATCTCTTGGTAGATCAAATCCTGCTTGACGGGGGATACTGGATAGTGTCTTTGCTTGATAGGGTCAGCTGTCCCTACATCTATATGGTGCATCGCAAGATGCGTTCTGCCAAGCCCTCGCTCTCCGAAAGAGGGAAAACTTCTTATAATTTCTTGAAGTTTGCTATTGTTTTCAGGGCTTAATTGATGGTTATTGGTACAGTTCACAGCGCTCTCAGTGAGAATCTTAACTTCGCTTATGATATCCGGAGCAACATTAAATATTCTCCAAAAATCTACACCTAAATAAATTTCCGTCTCCAACGAGGGCACAACGCAAAACTTTATAGTTTCCGTTTTACCCATATAAGTTACCGGTAGTTTTACATATCCAGTGACAGCATTGGCGGTTCCATCTGCGGTTTGCACGTACGTGTTTAATTTCCTTATCGGTGTTCCTAGATTTGTTAAAAATTCCTCGCTTCCCTTGCCTAATATGCTAACACTCGCTCCGCTGTCAAGTAAGCCAAATTTCACTTTATCGAGTATAACAATCTTTGCATACGGCCGTGGGTCGTTGGATAAAAATTCTGAAATGGTAGATATTACACATAGATGTTTAAAAGATTTTAGCGATTTCCAATAATTCTTTACGCGATGTATCTGGTGTGGTTTTAGTGTAGGCACAATGTTGGTTACCTTACTAGGTTTAGTTAAACTATTGTTTAATGATAAATGCTCGTTTAACTCTAGTCCGTGGTTGATCTGGGGCTCGGCATCTTTACCGAACTTGGTTCCCCAGTGTAGACCGCATTCGGTTTCCAATTTCCCGGAAGTCGTCTCTTTTTGCACCTGAAGCAATCATTTATGTCTAGGTTCGCTAAACCACACCCTTCGCAGAAATTGTGAGTTTTATTCATCTGGCATTTGGAGAATTTGTGGCCCAGATCCTTGCAATTCCAACAAACCACAAAATTCTGGCGGTTAATCGCACTGATCTCTTGCAACGATGTTTCCTTTAGATTGAATTTCTGTTTTTCTTCTTCCTTGTCTTTAGTAAGTTTATGTGACAAACTGGTTGGAAAATATTCTTGCTCTGAGAGTTGCGCAATTGCTGAAGGACGTCGTGAACGAGTCTCAAAAAGACGACGTGGATCAAAACCTGAAGTATTCCATAAATTTTCAAGGTTATCACAAATCTTACTTAATGACGCGATGTTGTTGATTGGTAAGTGTTGTGTGGCACTCTTCAATGCAGGATTCATATTATCCAGAAGCAGTTCCAGGATCTCGTCATCCGGCAGTGGATTTATCAATCTACCATTTGCACTTTCAATCTCTGTCAAGAAATCATAAAAGGTTTCCTTGGGATATTGTGTACGACATCGAATGTACTTTCTCGTTTCTCGGTCTCCTTCACTGCTGCTAAAACGTTCTAGTAATTCCTCTTTCATTTGCTTCCAAGTGGCATGTCGATTTTTCCGAATGAAGTTGTAGTACCACTTGTCCGCTTTGTCTGATACGAAATTCCTCATTAATGTGACTAACTCGTGCCTTGGTATGTCATCTTGATAAGCATGATCCTCGAGCCTTGTAATAAAATCTAGCACGTTTTCCTCTCCTCTTTTACCAGTACGGCCAGAAAATGATAATTTCCATTTTGTTGGATCGGGGCGTCTTCTAAACCTCGAGCTAAAAGAACGGGAAGTATTACGATTTTGCTGATACCCCTTTGAACTATCTTCCGAACCGCTGTCGCTGCCACCTCCTGACTCATCATGTTTTCCTAAAACCATTGTTTGGTTTTTCGTTTTTAATTTTTCAAGACCGTCCTTTTTTAAGGCGGCCAACTCACCCCTAAACTGTGAGCACATATCTTCTAATTGTTTGGAAAAACGTCTATGTAAAATGCTTTCTATATCTGTTTCAGGAGGCTGATTATCCGTCACCACACGTTTTCCTTCGCGGTCGTTATCATTCGTTTCTAGAGATTTGTAACTGGTTATTTTAGGTCGCCCACCCTTTTTCGAGGGTTCGCTTAAACTTTCTACTCTTTTTATATCCCGACTAACAAATCTGGATAACCTTTCAAGTGAGTTTATTATTACCCCAGTTTCGTTCAAACCTGGAAACGAGCTAATCAAACGTTGCGCTCTATCTCTCCAGTGCATAATACGAATGAGTAGTTTCTTTTTCTCGAGTATTGGGCTATCTTCCGTTTGATCTAAAAAGTTGTCTAAATCCATGGTTTTTTGGCTAATGAGATTTAATTCATCCTCTGGTTTGTCCTTTACATGGGACATCTTTGGTTTTAGGTTAACGTTTTGATTTTCCTGTTGAATAATTTCTTGGAACTTTTTTTCGACTCCAACAGTTGCACTTGTTATACCCCGAACTTGGTACTCCACCTCCACTTCTTCAGCATTTAGGCTGCTATAAAAGATTTCGAGGTCCATTGTCGTATCGTTTAATAAAAAAAAATCTTGCTTATTTAAATATCACCTCACGCGATTAATGCCACGTTAACAAAAACAAAAACGAACCAAAATATATGTAACAAACTCACTAAATATTTGGCAGAATCAAGAAGTGACCTGTATTGACAATGAATACGTATTTTTCTTTTCCAAATTAATTTAGGTTATATATTAAATAATGAATTAATAATTTAGGCAGAAGCAAAAAAAAAAAAAAATAAATAAATAAATAGATATATAAATAATATTAATAATAATTTAAATAAACCAACAAATATTATGATAGAAATAAGAAATAAATTCAATTGAAATTTGATTGCCAATTGAATAAAAATATTTTTACTAGCGATTTACCAAAACTTCAATATTGATCAGGATAAACTGAAAGTATTGCTACGATCCTGGACAAAAGGAAAAAAAAATATGATATATAAATATAAAATAATAGTTAAATAAATATAATTAAATAAATTACAATCAATTAATTAATATGAATTTTCATAGATAGTTGAGGGATAAATGATATCACAGTTTTATGCTATATTTTCAATAGTTGTTATGATATATAATGAATTTAAAAAAAAATTCAACAACTAATTGATGGATGTGCTTTCCATATGTACATACAAATAAAAAAAAATGTAATTAATACCTTGATTTGAGACGGGAGAAGAAATTGAGACCAGGCTATTAAATAACTGCCCCGAAAAAAAAACATAAACATACTATAGTGAAACTTTACTTAAAATTATGATAACAAAACAAATGATTCTATGTTTAAATTCCATGAGGAATCCTCACACTGCACCACAAGGCAGTCAAATCATGACAAATCAATTGTGGAGCAGGTATGAAAACCATCAATCACGAAATTCAAATACCTAGATAAAATAAGAAATCTTTAACCCGCGTCAAAATCAAGTATATTAGTAAACTAAACCAATCTGATTCTATTTAATAAATTAATACCAACGTAATCTTGATTTTAAAGCAATAACTATTAAAAAAAACATGCTATTGAAAACAAATTATTATTGAGGAAGGTAGTTTAAGTGAGACGAGGAATCCGGACTCTCCGAACCATCAATCGACCTCAGCATTAAACGCCTTATCAATCGCTAATAATTTATTAATTAACCGGACTGAAAACAAAAACAATATAAATTAGAAATGATAAAAAAAAATAAAAAATAAAGGAATGAATAGATGCTACATTACATTGACATAAGGAATCTTCAAATTACACCACAAGGAATTCAATGAATATCAAGAACAATCAATTGTGGAGCATGTATGAAGACCATCAATAATGACAATTAATACAGCTAAAGTTTGGCGTGTGTTGCGAACCGGTATTAAAATCAAGAACGGAGTTTAAAATAAATAAAAAAAAAAAGATGTAACGGACAAGTCACATAAAAAAAAATGTGCTTGTTTAAAACCTGAAGGGCAAACTAACAAAAGATAGATTAACCGCGTATTTACTAAGCGGTTACTAAAAATCTACCTGTTCCCGTTGGGTAGTGAAGCTACCTGGATGCCTTTTTGGGGCCACCAGCTATTTAATTCAAAAAAATATGTTCTAAATTTAGTTCATTGCATTAACTTAAGACCTTAACGGTCCCTGTTTCGGCGCCATTTGTAACCTCATGGCTTGTACAATGGCTGAAACGGTGGTCGCACACTATTACCGGGTAGCTCCCCGTCGGATAGGGAGGTTCTTTTCTCCACCAATATCAGCAGCCATGTTACAATTGTTTTCACTTTAAAGTGTGCAGAAAAAAAAATTTAAAAAAAACTGTCATTTGGTGAACTCTAAAAAGTGCATATGGAAAAGTACTTCACACACTGTATATATCACTATCCCTCTAACTTTTCACTTGGTTACCACATATCTATCTTTCACTACCGTATTACATCAGAGAAAAGAAAAAATCGGCACAATGAAAAAATTGCAAACCCACGTTTAAAAAAAAATGAAACCTTAGGAACAAGGAGCAAAATTTGAACAATCCCAATAATGCTTACAAATGATTATATATAGCTACAATTGCTTATAAAAAATTAATTAGAATCAAATAAATAGAAAAAAAAGGCATGCAAATACTTAACAATACAATAACTATGAAACACCCGTTGATATTGACCCTTCCAAAAAAAATTTGTTGCTGACCGCCTCATTAATGATGATATATAGAGTAACGCTGCCTCTTTGACCACCGATTGTTCTGAATTCACTGCATTCTGTGGCCAATGTTTACCAGCATATATTTTGTTGCCGTTTTGGGGTTGTATAATTCCGCGGATGGATGATATAATCTGCAGATTTATGTTGACAAATTTAGGGTAGTACCGTAAATCTCAACAGCGGTTAATATAGTATAGCGAACGTAATCCCACGTAGCAGTATCTCAACCAAACACATTGAAACGCACGATTATTTTCCGTTTTTTTTTATTACTTTTGCTTTTAATTATGAACTTGTTCTTGTAATTTTATTTTATTTTTATTTGATTAACACAAAAGAAAACTTGTGACAAAGGTAGTTTACACAACATAATTTTGGTACACTATTTTGACCAATTCAATTTATGAACATCACACTTTAATCAGTACATACTTTATTACATAATTTTGAGACAACATTTTAATTTTTTATTTTATTTTATTGTAAATCTTATTTTTATGTTTATTTATATAACATTAATTTTTCTTGATCAAATGTCGTTTACACAATATAAATCAAACCATTTATTGTCCAATTAAATTTTTGAGAATCACTCTTTATTATCGTTACAATTATTATTAACCAAAAAAAAATAACTTTTTTTTTCTATGTACATAAATTTTTTTACATTACTTTTCAGTACATTCTTATATCAAATTTTATTTTTCAATTATTTTCTCTTAAATTTACTTTTTACTTTTAAAATAAACAAACCAAAAACCATAAGTAATTATTCTTGGGTTTGATGTGCTCCGTGCCCAATTCTACGCTTGACTCCCTTTTCATTCGCCCGATTCTTTACTTTTCACCTCGCTTTCCATAAATTAAATTCCAGTGCTTTTCCCCTTCTTCCAAGAATTCGTCACCAATACTCAATTAATAATTATTATTCCATAGAAATAAAAAAAAAACAGCTGATCAATATTGTTTTATGGATCATTTAAAAAAAAACAGATGAGTAGGTAAATCTAAATAGAGTAGGTCAATCTAAAATTTGTTGGTTTATTTATATAATTTAGGTAATATACTATGAAATTTAATGGTTATGAGATATAATTATGAACGGGTAAGAATAAATAAAAACTAATTGCTCACGCACAGTATACGGTGCCAAATTTAGTGCGTTCGTTACAAGGTCTATCACAAAACACAGTTCTACAGGAAATTTTATTCCTGTAGGAATGAGGTCTGTGAAGTGTTTCAAGTTTTTGAAGTGGTGCAGTCACGAGAACGAGCAGAAAACGACGTATTAAAACCCAATGTAACAAACGGAAATCAAGAAAGTGTTAATAAAATACACGGAACAATAAACATCAAAACATGGAAACACAAACACTACACAATTTTAACAAAAGTTATACGCAAATCATTGCAAACGTTGCGGTAAAGAGAGACACCCAACCGACAGTACGTGTCCAGCAACAAATGTGATATGCCGTTCGTGCAGGCGAATTGGTCACTATGCGTCATGTTGGATTATAACGGGCAGAGCACAAATTTATCAACAACAAAAAAAAAGTGGATATACCACAACTGCAACACCCACCAAAGTTGATCCACGTAAGTCGGGAAAAATTCACAAAATGGCGGCAACGTTCACAGGTGACAGTAACAGCAATAACAGTGATAATGGCAGTGTTTTCATTAACACTATAAATCATGTTACTAAAACAAGTAAGCGCATTGACATTCACGTCAATGGAATCAAAGCTACATTTGATTATGGCTCTGGTGCTTCACATTCCATCATCGATGAACATCTCTGGAAACAAATAGGTCAACCAACGCTAATACAGGCACCTAAGCTGACGGCTTATGACAGTCATCAATTACAAACTCCGGGTCAGGCAGATATACACGTAACCTACAACAGCGTAATTCTCAAATTACCAGTAATTGTCATGAAACCGGCAAAACCGTTTTGTTTGGTTTACCATGGTGCAAAGTTTTCAACATGCCATTTCTCGCACACGTTTATTCGATTACAAACGCCGAATCACATACAATGATACAGGCACCCCAAATACACACAAGGTTAGCAAATATGTTTGTAAATTACGACGAATTATTCAGTGATACAATGGGGCGCATCAAAGACTTCAAAGTCAAAATACACTTGAAACATGATGCAAAACCGAAACGTTTCGACCCCCGATATGTCAAATTCGGGATACAGAACCATGTCGAAAAGTAAATCAACAGATTAGTCAGCGAAGGCGTTGTGACACCAATCGATCCAAATGAAACACCAGTAAGCACACCGGCTACACCAACTGTAAACGTACCAAAACGCAACGGAGACATTCGAATCTGTGGGGATTTCAACGTTACGATAAACCCCTGCTTCCTATTGGAGAAACATCCAGTACCATTATTTCATAATTTACGGCGCACACTTGCTGGAGGAGAACGATTCTCCAAAATCGATTTAAAGGATGCGTATCTACAGTTCGAAGTACATCCAGAGTCACAACATTTACTCACAATCTCAACGCACATGGGATACTACAGGTACAATCGATTTCCGTTTGGAATAGCAAACGCTCCAGCTATTTTCCAACGATACATGGACAAATTATTATCAAATATTGACTCAGTGGCGATATACTTCGATGATATTGTTATCACAGGAAAAACCGACGCCGAGCACATGCACAATTTAAAAGAAGTACTCACACGATTACAACAAGCGGGTTTCCGGATCAAATGAGAGAAGTGCATTTTCTTCCAGAACGAAGTGGTGTACTTAGGACATCACTTCAACAAAGAGGGAATTTTTCCAACAGAAGACAAACTGGACGCCATAATCAACGCCTGTCCAAAAACGAACAACCGAGAGTTACGCTCATTTATGGGGCTTGTAAATTTCTACGAGCGATTTATACCAAATTTGCACGGCACAGCATCTGATTTACACACACACTATCAGGGCAAAATCAACGTTTCAAATGGACAAGTCATGAACAATCAGTTTTCAATGAAATTAAGTTCCAGCTTTCACGCTCACAGGTCTTACACCCGTATTATGATGAAAAGGATCTGTATGTTACATGCGACGCATCAGGCAAAGGAATTGGTGCTGTCCTTAGTCATCGCAACAGCGACGGGATTGACTTACCGATTGCGTTTGCATCAAAAAAATTATCAGGTGCTCAGTTACATTACGGCACAATTGACAAAGAAGCACTTGCAATCATTTTTGGGGTACAAAAGTTCGACAAATTCCTAGCGGGTACACATTTTATATTGGTCACAAACCTCGAACCATTGACGCACATATTTGGCAGGAATCGCAATTTGCCTAAACTCGTTAATATCGTTTAATTCGATGGGCATTGCTATTAAATTCATATAGCTATGACGTCGAGTACATTCCGGTAAAATTAAACATTTTTGCCGATTTTTTATCACGTATGCCGACTACAACAGAAGAACCACAGTCCGACAGGCAAAAGATTGAAAACGACGTCAACTTCATTGGCAAAGGAAAGATGGATGACCTCCAGTTCTGCGAGAAAAGCATCTCAGTCGAGTCCAATAAAGATAAGGAGGTTTTTCGCATTATTAGTGCAGTGAAACAAGGGTGGACACAACAGACGTGCCAACAATCACAATTCCAATCGTTTCTACAGCGTAAAGACGAACTGTCTTTAGAAAACAATATCGAATATCCTCATGTGGCAAGGAAGAATGGTGCTACCTACATCATTACGTATAGCCGCACTCCAACGACTAAACAGCGGCCATCCGGGTATTGTAGTTATGCGTGCAATGGCCTGGTATTACATATGGTGGCCAAAACTCGATGAGGACATTGACAACTTCGTTAAACGATGCCAAAGTTGTCAAGAGAACCGAAACGGTCAACAAGAAGTGGCATTTTACTCATGGAACGTTCCAGCACGCGTCTGGGAACGGATTCACATCGATTTCGCGGGACCTTTTAAAAACAAACAGTTTCTGGTCGTAGTGGACGCGCTTTCGAAATGGGTAGAAGTCCATACAATGACAAGTAACAGGACAAACATGCTTGAGAAAGTGCTTACCTGTTTGTTCGCTCGTTATGGAGTGCCTCAAGTAATCGTTAGTGACAATAAAACCTCGTTCACGTCTCACGAATTCAAAACATTTTGTGAGAAGGAGGGAATGAAACATATTACGTCCTCGCCATAACACCCAAAGACAAATGGATTAGCAGAAAGATTCATTCAAACATTTCAACGACGAATGAAGTTAAGCGAGAAGGATAACGAAGATCTCGATGTTCAGCTCAACGCATTGTTATTTAGTTATCGCAACACACCACATAGTACAACGGCCAAAGCTCCATCTGAGATATTTTTGGGACGACGGCTTCAAACAATCTTCGATAATATAAAGCCATCTATTCAACGTAACATAAACAGGCATAATTTAAAAAGCCAGTTGTACCACGTTAGAAACAACATCAAAGAACGCCATTTCAATGCAGGTATGGGTGCGAACAGACAATGATACGAAATGGAACCCTGGGACAATCACACAGCAAAATAACAGATGGTCATACAGCGTTGCATTTCCCGATCAAACCACCAAACGCAGACATGCAGATGCAATCCGAGAACGACAGAGCCCGCCGACTGCGGCATTAGATAGCAGCCCACACCAACTACAAGGATCCGCAAATTCATCTGCCACCGTTCAACAGAATCGCAGTCCTCAAAATCAACAGGTTTCGGTAACCGGGTCCGAACCAACAACGGCAACAGTAGATCCAACTCCAGTTATTCGGCGAAGCGAACGTCCACAAAGGCCATCAGTTCGTTTGGATTTGTGATCGCAGCACTCAACTGTGGTGGAGAGGAATGTCATGTCAAGCCAGCTTTAAAAGTATAAAAGGTACTCTTTTATAGTTTTGACAGTAGTATGTTAGGTTAGAGTTTTTTGCTGTACACGAACAGACACATGTAATTCTAAATATTAATAAAGAATATTAATCCACAATTATTATTTTAATCTACGAACAATATATTGTTTCGAAACACTAAACATAACACTATTTTTCTGCTTTTTTAAAAGCCAAATATTCACGTTATTTAATAGTTAAGTTTCATATTAAGACATGGCAAACAAAAATAGTCAAATTGAAATTACTCAAAACTAAAAATAGGTAAATGGGATTTTGTTTCTTTGCACGGCAGTGTAACGCTCCTGCCTGCCTCCATATCCAATTGAAAAACTAATTTTGCACTTAACTTTGGAATCGTTGTTTTACCCATCACTGTTCTCAACAACTAAGTGTGGAAATTCTTTTTTGTATCGTTCATTGAGTACGGTTTTTCTCCTTAGGTATACTTGAATACTTTAAAAACCTACAACCAGTACAAAGCTAATTCACAAACAGTACAAAACGGTTTAAAACTTTAATAATTATTAACACACAACTACCATTTAGAATTATTGGTATGACAGTACAATTTCGAATGACGAAGGAATGAATTTACAGAATACATTATTATTATGAATCATTTGATTAGCCTCAGGAGGGAGACTATTTTAAGTGTTTTGTACAGTAAAAATGTAAATTAGACATAACAAAAACAGAACAGGAAAGGACAAAATTTTTGGGCAGTAACAACTGTGTCAAAACAGTAATTTACTGGCCAAAACAGCAAGTCTGGCAGCCTTACAATAACCAGTAATTACCTTAGAATTTCATTATAATACAACACCAATTTAAATACATATAATAATTAAACAAATTAACAATTTTTCACAACCACAAGCGAAACAAGGTTTTTGGTGTGAAATTAACTGCCAAACTATAATACTTAAGTAGTACCGTTATCACCGTTATGGTTACATCACTACTTAATAAAATATTTAACTCACACTATTACTTAAGTACTTTTCGTACCAGACGGCCTCGGCTTTGAGCTCCAAAAATAAAAATTGTTTTCATTTGATTGATAATTTTTAATTTTATAGAATTAATTTATTTCTAAGGCTGTTTCCCAAACCGATACTTATTTCGAACTTATTGACTTATTTGCGGCCATCTTAAATAAGTAATTAAAACCGTTCCAATTGATTTGTGTTACTTATTTTGACAGCGACGTCAAAACAACAGAAATTAACAAAATATTTGTTTGGTATTCAAACAATTATTTATTTAAAAATATGTATTCAGACATTAGTTTAACAAAAAATACTTTACATCGCGTATTATATTGTTTCCTTTTATTATTTTTAAATAATTACAATAGTTTTTACTTTTATTAAAGTGTTATTCACAACTTTAAAATAAAAACAAATAAAATGTTTGACAATGTTGACATATTCAATTTAGATTTTATTGCTAGAAAAGGACAGAAAATAAGTTACCTCGCCAGCTTACTTATTTGAATAAGTTAGGTTCCACAAATAAGTATCAGTTTGGGAAACAGCCTAAGTGCTAATTTAAAAAAAAAATTCAAAATAGATTGCAATGAAGTTATCTGTAAAGCAAAGACAACGCGTTCCACACACGACTGCAACATTTTAAAATAGTATAAAGGTTGAAACACACCAAGAGCAGCGCGATATGTACCAATTCCCAAACAATCTACAGTATCGGCTGCTGATCCATTCACACCGAGCAGCGCAACAGATTTTTTTTGTTTATTTTATTTACTTTATCAAGATTGTTTTTTGTGTTATATGAGACTTTAATACTATATTTGGTGAAGAACATTTATTTTTCAAAATATTTTAATTCAAAATTAATAGGTACATAAGAGATTAACAGAAACAAAACAGTACAGCAGGTTAATTGAGGTTATGGTTAGCAGCAAAGTGCATTATTTTTTTGCTGCTGGGTGTGGAACCTGTTAATGCTACGGCAGAACCAACTTCATTCAATGCATTTTCTTATTAAAAATATAATATAATTTATTGTTTTCTTAAAAAATCCCTCTATTTATGCTCAAACTATGAGTTGAATTCATTAAATAGGTTAATTAGTTAATATTTAAATCAGCCGCTCGCTGCCGGTGCTTGATGTGTTTCATGATTTTTTGGTTATTTTAATACTGTACTAAATGGGGCGATCTCCGATCTGACTCCAAGGAAATGAAATAATATGTATTTCGCTTGTTGATGACCGATATCTTTATTAATTAAAAAGATTCGGCTACAATACTTTTACGTAATATATATAAATAATAAATTTTTTACGATTTTTATTTTTAACCAAATACAATTATAAAAATGCGTGTGTTCTCAAACACGTTGTTTTTTGTTATTCCTTCTACCAAATTTTTATATAAAAAAAACGAAACAAAAAATGTACCTATTTCGATCATTATGCCCAAACAGCAAAAGCTCAAAGGTATGATGTGAAAGCGAAACGATTGCGAAACGCCACATAATACTCCCCCACCAGTGAAAACGCAGTTTTTACGATACAAAATTAAAAAAGAAACAAAACCGCAAATGGTGTGTCAACAGACATTGATTCCAACCGGCAACAGCACTAATCCAGAAAACGAGCTGGAACCCTTATGGTCCTCCCTGTTCGCGTTGTGGCGCTGTTTGACTCACTCTCAAACTCCGGCTGCAAGTTAAAGGTCACTTTTTTGCCTTGTTTAGTAGATGCAGACTTGGCCGGATAACTTTGTGTAGCTGGACTAGCTAAATGGGCCTGAGGTTCTTGGAAGTTGTTGTTTTCCATAAAGCAAGGCTTCAAACGATCGATAGAAATTTTGACCTGTTTATTGTTAATTTCAAACGTAAAGAACTTATCCGCCCGAGCGATGACTAGATATGGTCCGGTGTATGGCGGTTGCAAAGATTTCCTCAACGAATCCGTACGAAGTAATACGTGTGAGCAGGTTTCCAGATTTTTACTAATGAAAATATTATTATTATTATGATGCGACGCAGGTGTAGGGCGGATTTCCTCGAAATGCCTTCTGAGATTCTCGACAAACTCAGACTGTGCTATTTTCTCAAACGATGGCCTGTCAACGAATGCACCAGGAATACGCAGACATGTTCCAAACATCAACTCCGCAGGAGTTGTCTGCAACTCCTCACTAAATGAAGTTCGTAACCCGAGTAGAATCGATGGCAAAATACTTGTCCAATCCGGACGGTCATGGCACATGATTGCGGCCTTTAATGTTCGATGCCACCTCTCGATCATCCCGTTACATTTTGGGTTGTAACTTGTGGTGCGTCTTCTCTCGAACCCTAACAACCTAGCCAACTCGGCAAATAAATGGGACTCGAACTGAGTCCCCTGATCAGTAACAATCGATACTGGCACGCCAAATCTGGAAATCCATGTGGTATAAATCGCGTATGCAACAGTAGCTGCAGAAATATCGGGCACTGGTATTGCCTCCGACCAACGAGTGTACCTGTCTATCAGGGTAACACAATAGCGTTGATTCTCGGATACCGGCAGTGGGCCTATGATATCTAGGTGGATTTCGGTCAACCTTTGTGAAACCAAAGTGTAAGTGCCAATCGGTGATTTTGTGTGTTTTGTAATTTTGGACTTTTGGCATTCCAAACAACTTTGTGCCACAACCCTAACATCATGATTAATTGACGGCCAAACGACATTTTGTGTCAATAATTTAACCGTCGCCTTGACACCAGGGTGTGATAGTCCATGAAACGAATCGAAAACGTGCTTTCTAAAACCTAATGGGATAAAAGGCCTAGCTTTGCCGGTCGACATGTCGCAATGTATAAATTTATCCGAACTAAATTCTAACGGACGTTTTTCCAACCTTAATTTACTTGAGTCACTACCTAACATCTGAAATAGCTCATCATCCCCAATTTGTGCTTCGGCAATTGATGCATAGTCAATTTTTTCGGGCAAGTCGATCTGCTCTATACGCGAGAGAGCGTCCGCCACTACGTTGTCAATTCCGGAAACGTGCCGAATGTCAGTTGTAAACTGACTTACAAAATCTAAATATCTGAACTGACGTGGGGATGCCTTATTTGGGTTTTGGTGAAACGCGTAAACCAACGGTTTATGATCCGTAAATGCCGTAAAAGTCCGACCTTCAAGAAGATAGCGGAAATGTTTAATGCCCGAGTATAACGCCAGAAGCTCCCTGTCATAAGCGCTATATTTACGCTGTGTATCGGTAAGCCTGATCGAAAAAAAACTGAGGGGCTGCCACGTGTCTGCAACGAACTGTTGCACCACAGCACCTATCGCCACGTCTGAAGCATCAACCCAAATCGCCACTCGAGCAGACGAAGAAGGGTGAGCCAATAAAGTGGCATTACACAACTTTGATTTACAATTATTGAACGCTTCGATGGCATCGGAAGTCCATTCAATCAAAACGTTGGCATTCTTCTTATAACCCTTTAAGAAATTATTCAACAAAATTTGATCAGCGGCTGCCCCAGGAATAAACCGACGGTAGAAATTAATCATCCCGAGAAATCGTTTGAGTTGTTTAACTCTAGATGGTCGCTCGAAATTTTGAATTACCTGTATACGTTCCTGTGCTGGCAAAATGCCACTACTAGTCACTGTGTGACCTAAAAACTTGATTTCCTGTTTCGCAAACATGCACTTGTCCACGTTGATTACCAGCCCGTGTTCTTTAAATCTGCTAAAAATTACCTTAAGATGCTCTAAGTGTTGTTCAAATGATTTAGACGCTACCAAAACGTCATCCAAATATACGAAGCAAAATTCTAACCCAAACAGAACTGAATGCATCAGCCGCTGGAAGGACTGGGCCGCATTCCTAAGCCCAAATGTCATCCTACAAAACTCATACAACCCGAAAGGAGTTGCTATTGCCGTTTTCGGAATATCCTCCGGTTCAATAGGTATCTGGTGATACGCCTGAATTAAGTCCAAGGTAGAAAATATACAACAACCTTCGAGCTGATATGCGAAATCTTGTAATAACAGAATGGGATAACGATCCGGCAGAGTAATCCTATTCAACGCGCGGTAATCCCCGCAAGGCCGCCACTCTCCGTTCTTCTTCCTAACCAGATGCAGCGGACTGGACCACTCACTATTGCTGGGTCTGCAAATACCCTCTGAGATCAAACGCTCGAATTCAATTTTCGCGATTTTAAGCTTATCTGCTGCTAGACGGCGTGCTTTACAAACTACTGGTGGACCATTCGTAATTAATCGATTGGTAACATTATGTTTGAAACAATCTGGGTCGATTGCGCTCCTAGTGATCTCGGAGAATTCCTCAATCAATTGTTGAATTGCTGGATGCAAAACGGATTTATCAATGAACGATAATGCGGAACTTAGATCAGTAGATAATGCCCCATTAGTGTACAAGGAAGTCGACGGGTCAATAAGTCTCTTCCTTTGTATGTCGACTAACAGACCGGTCTTTTTTAAAAAATCCGCCCCAATAATGGGCATGGAAACATAAGCTATGATGAACTCCCAAACAAAGTCACGGCGTAGGCCGATATTGAGTCTAAAACTACGTGAACCAAAAGCCCTAACGGGTGTACCATTAGCCGCAAACAGATTGAAAGCCGGGTTAATTAATGATAATTTGGTAAATTTGACCGGGTAAACTGATACATCAGCCCCTGTGTCGATTAAAAAATGGGTCCTGGTATTTATTTCATAAATCAATAGGCGACTTGACTCTCGACCATCACTACTAGTCGCCGAAAGCTGATGGTCTACTATTTTTTTGCATTTTCTAAGTTACTAGCGATCGATGAATCGGCATAGTGCTTACATCCCTTGACACACCTGAATGTTTTATCGCTAAAACGATGATGATAAAAACATTCACCGTTATCACGAATCGATCTGTTCCGCGAATGTGATTGCGCAGAGCCGCTACGAAACGTATGTGGTCCCGAACGACCACGCGATCGCGAACGCGAGTCGTCACCCATCAATGCGGTAATTTCCGACAATATTTGTACTCGAAACTTTTCCAACTTCTCATCAAGGCTCGAACTAGCGCTTGTATGCTTTGCCTGTGAAACCACTGAAGTAGATTTATCAATCGCACTAATCTGCGTTTGTGTCATTGTCTCGAAAACATTATCGGCTCGCTCAGCCAAAACCGCAAGAGGCACATCGTTCGCAAAAAGCGTAAGTACCACTTGGACTTGCTGTGGCAAACGGCTCAACCACATCTGCCTAATCGCACTTTCATTGAACAGCGTTCCAGCATTTAGCTTGAATTTCGCCAAAAGCTGCGAAGGCTTCATGTCCCCGAGCGATAACCCGTGCATAATATTGTAAAGTTTCGTCTTCTCCGATTCCCCCAGAACGCGTAAAACCTCCTGTTTAAATGTTGAATAAGGAAATTCCCCCTTGTTGAATAAGGAAATTCCCCCTTGTCGCGCTAACCGCATGCGAGTACATAGTAGCCTCGGCCCTGATTTTGGCAATGATAAATTGCTGTTCTAGGATATTGAACCATACGCTGGGGTTTTGGTTATACAAAGGTTGGGGTGGTTTAAACGACACGTGCGCAATCATGTCACCCGACTGTGGGTGTGCCGCCTTCTCCCCTACATTCTCTGGTTTAACACCAGCGGAACCGAGAGGAGCCGTTAACGAATTTTTAAATTGTTGGAATTTTTCGTCAATCAATTCCCGCAGCTGTTTCTGTGTCAACGTAACCGTCTCTTCTACAACGACGCCACTGTCACCACCATTCGCGGAATCTTCTTTATCCGACTTATCATCAACACACAACACGAAAGAACGCGTAAACGCACAAACGATTAGAAAAACTAACCCAAACGCAAAAAACGCGAACGCGATTTCAAACATCCCCTCTTTGAGCCTCTGACTGAATATGTACACAATAAAATGATCAAAATTAGAAGGTACTTACAATTACTGCAATAATGGAAATATGACAACTAATAATTGATGAATAAATGTAGGTTATGTTTGCACGATGTCTTCAAAATGCTGATCCTTACAAAAATTGAATACTGCTATTCGTAGAGCGATCCGCTCCGTATGAACAACGATTTTTAAAAAAAACTCACGTTAACTTGACAATAACAGTTTGAATACGCCAAATGAAAATGATAACGACAAAGTTGGCCGAATAAACTCTGTACACTACAATAACGGCTCGTCGATTATGTTTCGTATGCTGACGATAATGCAACTGGACGCTATATTTGTTCTTTTTTGCGCCCCAAATGGCGTCGTGTGAAAACCAATATGGCTAATAATATCCGTATACACGAGTAATGGCTCGTTGATTATGTTGCGTATGCTGGCGATGATGCAACTGGACGCTGTTTGTTTTTAATTTGCGCCCCAAATCACGTCGGTGTTACCACTTTGGTTATTTTAACACTGTACTAAATGGGGCGATCTCCGATCTGACTCCAAGGAAATGAAATAATATGTATTTCGCTTGTTGATGACCGATTATCTTTATTAATTAAAAAGATTCGGCTACAATACTTTTACGTAATATATATAAATAATAAATTTTTTACGATTTTTATTTTTAACCAAATACAATTATAAAAATGCGTGTATTCTCAAACACGTTGTTTTTTGTTATTCCTTCTACCAAATTTTTATATAAAAAAAACGAAACAAAAAATGTACCTATTTCGATCATTATGCCCAAACAGCAAAAGCTCAAAGGTATGATGTGAAAGCGAAACGATTGCGAAACGCCACAATTTAATCAAAGTGTTTTGTCAACATAACCCATAAATCACATTTTTGTTACAACTGTTTTATATTTACCGAAAAATCTAGATATGTACTTACGTTACAAAATCAGAATATCTCAGTTCTTGCTATAATTTACGTCTGAATGTTCAAAGCCGGCACCACCGCTATAAAAGGATCTCAACTCTTGTGGTAACTAAAAATTTTGAGACGGCTATGTCTGGTATGAAAAATACTTTATTTTCCGGCACTACTTATGTACATTTCACAAAACCAAACCAAAATAATTTTCAGATGTTTTCCAATTATGTAATAATAAATTAAATTAAATTAAACAAACTAAATTGAAATTTAATTTACGGAGACAGAATACGTCTTCTTCCTCCATCGAGCAATTGAATATTTTGAGAATACGAATGAAAGTAAATGCTAAATTACATTTATAATTTAGTATAGACGGCGGTTAGGCGCGAATTCGCTTTTACCCCTCTTCGAAAAATCGAACAAGAAAATCGAATTGCCCATTTTAATACGTTTAGTACATAAGTCTGCGTATTTGGCGTCTGTGAAAAGTATTGTTGAACTTAATCAATAAAAGATATTATTTGAGTTTATAAATAAAAATTAAAAAAATTGACACAAAATATCAAAAACTGTCATTTTAGCTCCGAAGAATTAATGTAATCAACCGCAGATATTTCTCTTCAATTTCTGTCTGGCCTGTGCCTCAGTTCTGGATTAATTTGAAGAGCTTCTTCTATATTCTGTAGCTTATTATTATGTTGAAGGTTAATACGTCTGTATGGTATGTAATTCTGAAATTTCTTTGAAGAAATTAATCGAATTATGCTCATCGCTGAGTTTTTGTGCTTTCAAAACATCGACCTTTCACCATTCACGCTTCTTCGTCTACAAATTCGATTAGCGGTTTTCTTAGCAAGGACCGCTTTGTTTCAAGGCGACACCACATCAAACCAATCAGTGCACCTAGAGTCAGCAGGGCAGCACTGACAACCAAAGTTTTCAGCTCTCCATAGCAGTATTACCTTCGTCATAGCAGTAATTGGCTCCCATAATGCCTAAAAATCTTGGGATTATTGTTTTGTATCTTCATTTATTAGTCCTTTGCTGTGATCCAAGCCTGTGCGAAAACTGTAGCTTTGCAGTGGCGAGATGATGATCACTGTCTACGAATTTGATAGTCGCACGGAAAGATCTTACGTCTTGGTTCATCCGAGCATGTCCTTTTTAAATTAATACGTGGTCTATTTGGCTTCGGAAAGTCGTGCTTGAACGAGTCCTTGTTCCTAAATGGATCTTCGTTGTTTTAAAAAAATATGCTAGTAACTCCGAGATCACATTGTACGTCTTTGCATCACCATTGTCGATCGAAATTTCGCTTTGAGAGTACGGACCTATGTTTATGGACCAACTTATGTGGGTCGGTCTGATTTTTGCCCCAATCACCAGTTGTAGTTCTAGATATTAGATTATCTAAATTATTGTAAAATGAGCATTTATCGTTGCGTTGGTTAATTTTAGTGGACGTATTCGCAGGTTAGCGACTGGTTTGAACGAAGCTTACCCAATCAATTACCGACTAACGTCGCTTCTACTGTAGAGCAACTTATTGGCTTAGGTCACGTGGTTTCAACCTTTAGGCCATCGAGTTCCGTTTCAATGTCACTAAATATTTTGTTTTTTGACCTATTGACGATATTATTTGCCATCAACAAAGTATTGGAGGTAAATTTAGAAATTAAAATTTCTTACATGCTAGAAGGAAGGAATATTTCAATTCCGGTCCATTTTGCCAGCGGTGACAGGTTATCACCTGTTTGGTTCTAGCTATTCCATTATAAATTACCAATTAATTTATCAGCTTAAACATTTCGTGAAAATTTTCACCAGTAAAATTTATGAAACAACGCAAATTTAAAAACGTAAATTTAATGTTTTATTTAAAATTATATCACAAGCTTATAATTTAATTATCACAGTATTAATTCTTGACACCAATCAAAATCGGAAATATCATAAACCACAATTTCATTCTCCCCAGTTTCTAAATTTTCTTCCTGGGCTTGATCAGGATCAGGGTTATCCCAATCTTCAATCCAAACAGGTGCCGGTTCTTCTTCTATTGGCGGATCCCCTAATATATTAGAAAAGAAATAGGTAAATATAAAAAATCCAAATATTAAGTTAAGATTTTCTGATCTTACATATATAATCACAAGCCTCTCGCAGCTTGGGTAACTTGTGTATCAATTCCGGTGTTATACCCGGTACATAGCAATTAACGGATATCACTTCTAGCTGAGTTAAATTGGTAATATTATATCGATCAGAACTTCTAAGGCGGCTCTACAATTTAAAATCAAAAACATGTACAAAATAATCATTATTAAACACAAGCGGACAGTCTTACCGAATTTTTTGTAGCATATTCCAAAAATGATAAAGACAATTTTTTCAATTTCACCATATTACGAAATATTGGTTCACAGTCTTGGGTTTCCAATTCGTTAATCGTTAAGTCTTCGAGATTTTTGTAATTCTCGCATAATACTTTGAATAAATTCGCATCGATCTTATTAATATGAAACCGTTTTAACAATTTATGTTCACAACTCAACAGCACTAATAGTTCATCATTGACGATAATATCAATCCGATCGATGTGTAGCTCCTCTAGGTTTGGTAGATTTAAGAGTTGGCCCAGGTTATTTGCTGTACAGCAGTTTATTGTGAGACATTTTAAATTTTTCATATGTTGACAAATATCGGTCAGATGCTGTTCATTACATCCGGTTATTGTTAAACTGTCCAGAAACGTATATGTTTTACAAAATTCCTTGAACATTACATCATAATAGACGGATGAAATTTCAGATATTGTCAGTCTTCTCAAATTTATAAGTTCCAGTTTTATCATCTTTTCGAAAAACTTGCTGTTTTGTTTGCGATCGATAATGTTGAATTCCAAATCGATAAGTTTATAAAGGGCTGGATTTTCAACTGGATTGAGCAGGCAGTTATATAGAAATTCATCGTAATCAGCCATTGTGCTATCGGAAAGAGCCCACTTCAACTCCTCAACGTTTATGCAATAGCTTAAAAATAAGCGATAAAACTTGAAATCACGTACTGTAGTATAAATATCGATCTTCCTGATCTGTGCCAAATTTCGAACTATAACATCTTTGTATTTCGTATATATTTTAGAATGGAGGAAATTTTGTGGTGACAGGTATCTTGAACTGTCACTAATTTTAAATGAACGAACATTCGGTAGATAAACAAACATTTCAAATAGCCGGGTAAATGATATAGTGGAATAAATTTGAAGGTCGTTGATTGTGGAACCAACATTTTTCAGAACCTTTCTATGTTGTAGTTTATTCCAATTAATACCATTAAAACATGCATTATACATGGGCCTAGCTATATAGTTACAATCGGTTGATTCATAGCCAATAGTAACACGAATATTTTTTGCTACTCCTGGATCAGATGATGCATAATACCATGATTTACACGCCACAGAAGCATTACGATATTCTTGGATTCTCAATTGTGATAAAATTTTCGCGATTATCTAGAATAGAAATTTAAACAGTTGATCAAAGAATTCACCTAAATACAAATAAATACACTTACATGTGGTGGAAGATCGCCATAATCATAATCCTTGCGTTTTATGTGATCATCGTAGAATTTCGCAACACTTTGAAATGCGTGAACCGCAACACACAACATATTTATTTATCACTAGAATGTATTTGAATTTATTACATATTAGCACTTAATTAATTCCATAACACACTCGTCAGCACGTTTTGACTCATTTTTAATATCAATAGAAAATCAATAAAGCAACACACAAAACCAACACTACAACGTTAATTAACTAATTTTAAATGTAAAATGTAGACATGCGCGCCACTACGTAAATAACTATTTATGTTTACTATAAACTAACCCGAAAAACATCAGTAATGAAATACGACTGATTACTGAATGAATTTCGAGACAGTAGTGTCTTTTTATTAAAAAATACATACATCAAAAATTCTCTCTTTACCGCTTATAGAAAACCAACACACCTTTACATTGTTGTTGGAATATAAAAACTAAGTATGTATATCTAAAATAGATAACAGCTGATTGAGTTTAGACAGAGAGATTACACACATTTCATGGATACCTAAGAATTTTTACTTTCGAGTCGAAAGTTTCGACTTTATCGTCACTTATCACACTACCTAATATTTTTACAGGGCGAGGGCCATTCACAACGCAAAAACTTTTATCTATTAACTTACAGGTTCTTATGAATTTCCATTACAACGCTTACAAATTTTTGCTCGTTATTTTGGAAATTCATACAAACCTATAAGTTAATAATTCTGCCTTGTGATGTGAAGTTTTGACTTATTATATTGTAAGAAACATTGTACATATAAGTATGAATGGGTGTAAATACTGCAAACATAGAAAGGGTGGGAAAAATTATATGTATGTAGGTACACTAAATTTAATTTTTAACGGGTAATTAAAACTTTTTTAAATGATTATTATTGCAATAAAAAATTACATTTTTCACTTTTCAAAATTTTGATTGTATTAAATTTTGTGGGGGCAAAATTTCCTTGTCTTCCATTAAATGTAAAGTTGTTTAGTAAATACATTTTTCAGATTAGTCAACAAATAACATTTTCTAAACAAGAATACGAAAAGGTTGGAAACTTTGACAAAAAAAAAAAAATTGATAGATATATCAATTGTTTTTCCGCCTAAGCATAAAAAGTTAAAAAGTTAAATTTTTAGCATTTATTCACCACAAAAATCTTAGCTCATGGACCAGTTAAAAATTTTAGCCTGTATTTTGCTTTTTTCTACGCAAAACAAAAATAAAAAACGTAAACGTCATAATTTTAACCAGTTTCAATTGAAACACCAAAGCGATTAAAAAGTGAGAAAAATTTAATATTTTTACGACAGTTAAAAAATTTAACTTTTTATCCGATTGAAATACAGCCTCAGTCAAAATTGAAAAATACGTCTACTTCACGGAATGATACAGTACTTTTCGTCATTTTCGTTGGTGTCTGGAGTCGATTAACTCACGTATTAAGGATTTTCGTAATTTTTCTAAATTTTCTACAGCTTCCATGAGTATTAGAAACTATACTTTATTCTATTAAAATGTATTCGCTGCCAGGTTCTGTCTACACAGCAACCGATGTAATTTCAATTGGATCAAACAATTTACCCTCATAATTTTTGTACATAGCACGAGTTAAGATGCTTACTTAATTAATTTTATTGCTAACACGAATATTTTTTGCTACATGTGGGTCACATGATGCTTGATACCGCGATTTAAGAGCTAGAGATTTGCGCGAAGATACTCGCAATTACCTAGAATGTAAATTTAAACCGTTGATTAAAAGGGACTCACTGCTTGCATTTAAATGCAAATAAAAAATGTAAAGGGCTGAAACGTCACGAGGAGACCAAAACTTTGTTTCTGAAAATTAACTCTTCTTATTAGCTCATTACAAGTCAACCTCCAACTCAACTGCAACACAATTCCTAAAGCTTTCACCAAATCAACTGTCAGTCAACATTCAATTCAACCTTTAACCTTACACCCAAATGAATCGCCGAATACGTTAACACAACCCTAAATCAATTTCAACTGAACTTAGCTTGAACGAAATCTCGACCTTCTTTCACCTCCTCACTCAACAAAAAAAATGAATCCCCAACCGGAACCCTCACTCAAGTCCACTCAGGCTAACTTTAATTCAACCGTCAATTCAATACACAAATAAATCTCATCTAAGCTGCTCACTAAACCCCAACTTAACTCTAACTCAACATCAACTCAACCCGCAAATGGAACGATCAAACTTGTCGCCCAACTAAATCGTCAAACCAGCATTTATAAAAAATTGTGCAACTGCTCACTTAACCCTAATAAAACCCCAACTCAACTCCAACCCAACTCAAATTTAACCGGCAAATGGAACACAACTCAAACCTTTACTCAACTGCAAACTCAACGCTCAACTCAATCCTCAAACCTGCATACATATATAAAAAATTATCCAACTGCTCACTAATCCTTAAGCCAATCGCTAACTCAACTCCAATTTAACCCTAACTCATCCAGCTAACTGACCAAACTCAATTGCCAAACCATCATATACACAAAAATTGGTAAATATTTATATAAAGAGATGGTTTTGACGAATTGACCATAGGGCATGTTTCCGACTCTCTTAACGTATAGGTTTCAGAAGCTTACCTCCATCTTGTCAATAACAACAGATTAGCGAACAAACAATTCCAATTCAGACAAGCCGTTCTCGAGATACCATGGGTACGGACTAATATCCAAATAGACTCCTAGATTGTTTGGTCATTTTTGACAGGATTTCAATACTTTGGTCCGTTTAGACCGAAGTAACACTTATATGTGGTTATGTGATCATCATAGAATGTCGCCACACCTTGAAATGCGTGAATAGACATATTTATTTATTATAAGATTAGATTTGGATTTGAATTTAGTATCAGCTACCGACGACTCGTTTGGTTTTTTTGAAAAAGTGGCTCGCCGAGCCTTGTTTTTAGGCAACGCTTTGTTCTCACAATGTATTTAGTGCCACAGCCAGGTTCATCATACGTTATTTCATAAACTCCTGATTTTTGTAAACTCTCAATTTGGTATTTGGTGGATGATGTTAAAGAGCCTATTTTGGATGTTGATTTTAAGATCAGCTGATTGTTGTTTTTTTTAAAACATTCGACAATTTCTCTGATAGTCCTGGAATATGTATGACACTAATTTATTTAAATTATGTAAAACCAGAGACAGCTGATTGTTATTGAAGCTTATTTGTTTACAAAAAAGCTTTTTAGTTCGAAATAGGTCAGGTGTCGACAATGATAACATAGTTAGTGGTCGAAATTAATTTACTAAAATAAAATAAAAATTAGAATCAAAAAAAGCGTTACTATGCTTCGTGTTAAAAATTTTTAATTATTGGTGATTCTGAATGTTGGAACAATTAATCAATTGTTATTAGAATCTATAATCTAAGTTCCATAATATTGATTACCATCGTACTCTCTACAAAAATTATTACACCGAAGTTATTTAATATGACATTTAAATTTGGAAATCTGTAAGCGATAAATACGATTTTTTAATAAAACCACCTATTATTGAAGCAAGACGTAAATTTATTTTATATCCGTAAGATGACCAGTTTAAACGACAATTAATACATCTTCTTAAGGTGATACCTTAAGGGGACATGACCTGTGAGGAAGCCATTAAGCAGCCTCAACTCAGGTTCCCTAAGTTCAAGACACTCCTTAACCCTGACAGACGAAGGTGATATACATTTCTTCGCCTGTCGCAAACCTGGAATTCTGCACCAGTAGGAGGACTTTTGAACATCCTCCCAGCGTTTTACCGCTGCTCTAAAGTGTCCCTTAGTGACGCCGCAGAAGGGTTCTGGTCCAATAAATGGAGAGGCAGAATCCTCACGGGCGAGGCCATCAGCTGCCTCGTTTCCTTCGATTCCAGTATGACCTGGCACCCACATAAGTGCTACCCTATTTGAGACTGCCAGATGTTTAATAACCTTCAGACGATCCCATACCAGCCTTGACTCAACGGTACAAGACCTAGGAGCCTTTAAGGCCGTTTGGCTGCCTGATACAATATAAATCTTTGCATCGTTTAGGCCTTTTGCTATGCCTATCCTAGCGCAAAGTTCTATAGCATGTACTTCGGCTTGAAAAACGGTAGCATTGGTACCCAAGGACTTCGAGAGGGTAGTGACACTCCCGTGTATTCCTATCCCCGCCCCATCTTCGGTTTTTGATCTCCATCTGTTAACCATACCATGGACCCTCGCTCAAAGCATGGCCCACCTGCACTCCACACATCCCGGTCAAGTAACCTAACACAGAATGGTTTGTGGAAGTCCAGTTTAGCTGGCTTACAGTCGGAAGGCATTCCTATGGTAGGGTCTGTCTGAAATTCATTAAGGATTTCCAGATGGCCCACCATATTGCCTGGTTTGATATTTCCTTCCGCCTGCATTTTCAGGGCCATAATTGCAGCATCCTTTTTAATATGCAGCTGTAGCGGTGTCAGTCCTAGAAGTGATTCCATCGCCGTGGTTGGAAATTATTTCATTGAGCCCGTAACACCGATGCAGGCTATACGCTGAACCTTATTCAATAAGCCTTCTGCTCAGTTTTAGGCAATCAGACAACCGATGCGTAGGTGACCATAGGCCTAATGATTGTAAGAAATGACCAGTAGATCATTTTTGGTTGTAGTCCGCAAGTACGCCCATAGAGTCTTTGACAGGCCCAGAAAGCCTTGGTGGCTCTATTTTGAACTTTCAACAAATGTTGGTTCCAGTTCAGTTTTTGATCTAGGATAACCTATGGGGTGAGTGTGGGCTGTTTGGCTCACCGACACCTCATACAATCTAATGCCGACCAAGGTCAGATGTGTTGACCGGTGGCACTAGGTATTTTCACTGTACTTTGTCTTTAAATAATTACACTCACAATTCTTTTAATTTAATATGAATTATATTTTATTAATTGCGTAGTATGAACTCGGTTTATTTAAAACATTATAATAGGGATAATAATTAATTATTATTATTACGTGGAGCTAATATTTTAACTCTTTCTCCTAACGGCCACAAAGTAATTCTTTTTTTTTATTCTACCGATTTTTCTTATACACTAGACGTATTGTTTTTACGTCGCCTATACGATTTGCGTGCAGTGTCCTTGCTGAAACTCACCACACAGTGCAAACGAGTGGTGGTAAGTTTTACTATTAAAATCTAGATGGCACTTCACATAACTATGGCGAAAAATCATTATTGATACCGGTATGTGGAATATAGTGTCATCTCACTCTAATGATAATGAATTGTCATTTCATTAGCTTTATTGGATGTCACAACATTCCACGACCGCGTGATTGTTGTTCTGACAATCGGGATTTGTGGGAAATAAAATGGGTAAATAAAATAAGATAGAGTGTTTTCGATTTGAATAATTTATTTGACTTTTATTTATTTGTAGATACCATCGTCGTATCACCACAAACCCTTAGATATTTAACCTCGCTGGAAAAACGAACAGTTGTACCGTTTAACGAGGGAGCTGTAAGCGCAAGCTTTTTCCTCCTCGTAAAACGAACAATGACAGTTTTGTTTAAATTGACACTGAGTCCTTCTTGGTAACACCACTGCCATATTATATTGAGTGCATTTTGCATACGATCAGAAATGGCCTCATCAAACTTGCCTCTGATTATGATAATCACATCATCCGCATAGCCCTGAACATCAAACCCATGGCTACTCAGAAGGACCAGTAGTCCGTCAATAAGCAATGACCACAAAAGAGGAGATAGTACGCCTCCTTGGGACAGCCCTTTACGGCCCTGATGGTTACTGAGTCGCCACCTAGTCTGGCAGTAATCTCATGATGTTCCAGCATGGAACGGATCTACCTAATTGTAGGAAGCTGAACCCTTTTTCCATTGCTGCCCTCTCAGATCCATAGGAGGTAATATCAAACGCCCCCTCAATATCCACAAAGGCACAAAGGGCAATTTCGTTATATGTCACTGCTTTTTCAATCCTCGTGACTAGACCGCTATGGGCCATCATAGTGGATTTACCAGTTTGATACGCAAAATGCGCCCGATGCAGCGGATTTTTTTCCAAGGACCTCACTTCTTATTTGATAGTCCGGGATTTCTTCCATCGTCTTCAATAGAAACGATGTAAGGCTAATTGGCCGATATGGCCTGGCCTGGGTGTCTGGACGACCTCCCCTCTTTGGTATTAAGACCACATTTACCTTCCTTCACAGTTTCGGAATATAGTTAAGAGCATAACTTGCCCGAAACATTTGGATCAAGTTGAGGGGTATTTCCTCAGTACCTTTTTGAAGTAAAGCTGGAAAGATACCATCCCCTCCAGCGGATTTCAAAGGTTTGAAAGACCCAATAGCCCATCGGACCTTGCTGGGTGTGAATATTTTCCCAGAGAGACTCCATATTCTACTGTGAGGCGCATAGGCCACCTCACTTGAGGAATCATGCGGGTCCTCTTGGGCTCCTACCACTACTGAATCCGGAAAGTGGGTATCTAATACTACCTCTAAAGTTTCCTTTCGATTTTCAGTGAACCTCCCATCTTGCTTCTGGAGAAGTCTTAAACCATTTGAATGATCCTTGGAAAGGACTTTCTGGAAACGAGTTGCAGAGGGCAATTCATTGATTCCCTCACAGAAATTTCTCCAGGTAGCCCTTTTAGATCTTCTTAATTCGAGATTATATTCCGTCAAGGCCATCTTATACTCGCTCCATTCACCTGTGCGTTTAGCCTTGTTGAATAATGTTTTCGATTTTTTCCTCAGTTTACCTAGCGTCCCGTTCCACCAAGGGACCATCTTTGTGGACTCTCTTCGCTTAACCGAGCAGCTGTTCTCGTAAGCCAAGTGTAAAGAATTTTGCAGCTGGTTTGAACAGATCTCCAAACCCTCTAGAGACTCTATGTTCCCCACAACCGAGGGCATTTCTGATTCGAGTGAGACTCTTATTATAAGAGTCCCAGTCGGTCAGTTTTGGAATTCTGATTTCCTGCCGCTGCATGGTCTCAGCCGCCCAATCGAATCTGATGTGCAAGTAATCCGATAATGAGGCCTCTTTAGACACATGCCAGTTTTTGACCAAGTCGCTGAAATGCGGACTAGCAAGTGTCAAATCTAAGACCTGTTGCCTAATCGCGTTTATAAAAGTAAGTTTCCTTCCCTTATTGCCAATGTCTACATTATTTGAGAGCAGAACTTCAAAAAGGCACTCACCCCTGTTATTGATGTCCGTGCTACCCCACACCGTGTGGTGCGCGTTTGCATCGCATCATGTCCACAAAGATGCATCCCGTTTACTTTCTTTCTCCTGTTGTAGAAATCTATAAATGTTATCCATTAGGTGGTACTTGAATTGGCTTGAAACATGAATTGAGATTCTGAAATCAAACCATTTTCTTTGCTATGTTGCATTAATCTGATAATATAACTCTTTCAACTAACTTACAAATTATAGTCAACACTGATCAGGGTTATGATTAGAGACATCAACTTTACCAGTTATCCGGAAATTTAAAACACTCTAAGCAACTATTTATAGCCAATTTCGTAATTGGCTTTAGTTCACTAGAATATTCTTCAATGATATTTGTTGGGATGTTATCATGTTATCTTGTGATTTTATAACGTATTCGATCTCTTCTTCCGATAGAAAAATAACAGTTATGAAATTTTTCTTAATTAGTTTCGAGAGAGTAGTGGGCTTTTATTAAAAAAAATACTTCAAAAATTCTCTCTTTAAGCGACGTGCTTATATAAGACCCTTAAGATTTACTTTTATTGTTGTTTTTGAGTACGAATACAACAAAAGTATATCTAACGGTCAGGGGCGACCCGAGAAGTGTGCGAGTTGCGCGGTCGTGCATTTTAATCTTTCCTTTTAACCAATTGCCTGTAATTTGCTGTTCTAACGCTAATCGAAGATATTGTTTGAACAGAAATTCAAATATTTTCACCCATAGTCTAGGTTCAGGATCTAGTTTCAAAGTGCAAAAAAATTTCGGATCCTAATACTCTAGAAACCCAGCGCAAATTTGAAACTGTGGTTGAGCAAAACAAGTTTACCTAACTAAACTCGAACTATTTTGCGACTAAGCACCAAAAATTCACTAGACCGTGTTCGAAAAAAATCGAATCCATGTTTTGTAAAATCAAAGTTTAACGATTTTCAGAAATTCTACTTTTGAAAATCGATGTATCCGCCAACAGACAAACCTATAGATACATTTTACGTAGTAGGTTTTAATCCGTCAAATCGGTTGAAGCTGAAGGAAACATTTGGTACAACATTTTTGTAAATTAGCGCAACACCAATATCGATTGATGGACACTGATCAGCTGCGCGGGACATCTGATATCCTTGAACAAGAATGGACTAAATGGTTAGCAGTAAATTAACAAATGTTTAATAAAATTTTTGGGGGACGCTTGATTTTATTTGTCGGTTTGTGAGCGCCGCAATATGACAAGGTTTGAAAAATATTGCCACATATCAAAGATTTTACCTTTCAAATTTTTGGAGAGAAAACATCGTAGAAATTCGAAAGAAAAAGATCATTCAGCCATATCGTTGAGCAGCGCTTAAATTGTAACGCGCTTTAAACAAAGCTACAGATATACTCGTAACTAAAAAATTTGTGTAGAGATACATTTTGACAGTATTTTGATTTTTTTTTTACTATTAATTAGAAAATTGTAATCCTCCGAATACCGGATTGGTTTGAAATCAGAAATGTTAAGAAATCAGTGCCGTCTTGGTTACAATTACAATACACGTCGTATGCTACGAAGCTTTAGCGAAAACGAAAATAAAATCTTCAACCGAGAATAACTTATTGGACTTCTTCCTACAAAGCTTTTTGATTGCGATGATTTGACTAGTGACAGTTGCCTTGGTTTCGCTTATTGTAGGAATCGTTGTACTTAGAGAAGCGTGACCTCACCAGAGAGACCTCTGCCTTCGTCCGATTGAATGCGGATATGTTTTCTGAGGTGTATCAAACCTTATAGTAGTAAAGGACCAAAGGAGGGCAAAAAGCACAAAATGTGGTGTGTGGTGTCCCATTTTCAAAATTTTCAGAGGTGGGAAGTCTAACTTGAGGGCGAAAAATTATTTAGTTATTTTTGAAAAAAGGTGAGGAAAAAATTAATTACATCAAGTTCTTCTGTTGCAAATTGCAATACCATAAAAGTTACTGACGACAGTTTTTGAGGATGCGGCATTAAGAAAGGCACATTTTAATGTAGATATTTTTTAATTCGTGTAGCCGCTTTTCCTTACTTTGCCCACTGTAGTTGGACGACAGTATTCGTCGTTTGTCGTTTGTACCGACAAGCGAGTTTTGGTATTCCCTCAGTTTTATATATCTCTACCCTCAGTCAATTGGGGTGACAATCGTCATTTGAAGTGATAGACGTCTTTTGAATTGGCATTCCTTTAGTCATTTGAAAAGTTGCATGCTACTTGAAATGACAGCTTCGTCGCCTGAAACTTTCAAGTTATACAAAATAGATTAAAGCAAAAACGATAGTTTTTCATTTTTAAAAATATTTTCGATTTTTGACATTTGTTTGAAACAAAATTCCGTTAAATAATAGTAAATTATTAGAGTTGCCATTAAGGTTTCTGTTTTATGACATTTGTCGATTCACGTCACTTCGATCAACTCGAAGAATAGAATAAAGGTGTAACATCGAAATCAATAGTAGGCCTCTTGAATAATTTCGTACTGTTGTACTTGTTTTGTTCCTACAGTGTAATAGTGGATCCTCGTTTCGTCTGTATGGTTAAGAACTGTAATTTGGGAAATAATTGATAATCTAAAATACTATATGTTCAACGTTTTATAAAATTTTCTTTTTATTATACTTTACAAAATGATATAAATTTAATAAAATCTGCAAATCGCTTCAGATGCTTTCAGATTAATATTTCCAACTTTTCTAAAACTCAGAAATGAAAAATTGCTTCCGCTGGGTTAAATGGTAAATGTTTAATTCGCGGTTCCGGTATGTTGTTTGGTAATTCTTTAATTCGCGAGTATATTGCTTTCACACATTTTAAATGATAGATCTGGTATATATTTAAAATCAAAATAAATAAAAGAGTAATCATAATATCGGTAATTTTTCCCATAAACATCAAAACTATTGGTACAATAATAGAGCCAGCGATTACCAATTCTTGCCCAATTATCCAGGGTAATAATAAGCCATACAGTTTCTAAAATCAAAAATTAATTCAAATATTAATTAGAACAGTAGTAAAAATTTGAATATATACACACCATTACAATACCAATCTTAAGAAGCAGACAATTAAACACGAGTAACGATAATAATCCAATTAAAAATATAATCGTGTATCGCGATGAGTTCACTTCCAGAAATTTATCATAAATGAAAAGTAGCCACATGATTGATGCCAAATAGCATGTAGCTTGGAATAATGCAAGGGCCAAGTTTCCATAATGAAGCGAATGCCAACAACACACTTGCTTTACCGCCATTAATGAAATGTTTGCACAAATCTAGCAACCAAATATTCGTTGTTTTTTGTTTTTCTTTTTGGGTTTTTCGGGGAACTACCGAAATATTATATATTGTAAATCACAACACAATGTTTACTTCAGTTAAATTGCGAATACTCGTATTTTCTAAACATACAAAATGTACATATGTGTATAATTAAACGCAGTAATTATTAAATTAAATCACTTTTACATTTTTGAAACAGCACTGTAACATCGACCGATTGCTTTAAACTCAAAATGTGAACTAAACTCAAACGGGGAATATTTTGAGTCGTGGAGAATTAGCGATTCAAAGGTGACTATGTTTTTGAAAAACAATTTTGAATGATACGTTCAGAAAAAAAATGTAGACAGCAGTTGCGAGCGTTGGTTCTTGTTCTGTTTATAACTAACAGCAAGAACAACAACGGTGACTTCAAGCGACGACTTCCAAACACATTTATCTGCCAGTGATTTCGCTTTAGTAAACACAACAAGAGCGTCAGCGACCGGAGACAAAATTAAATAACCGTAAGTACCACTTCCGGCACATGAGTACCACTTCCAGTAGCAAACCTACAAGAACATATTAATTTCTTTACCGTCAAGTTTGAAATTTGAAGCTCCAAAGCAGAAAATCTCGGTTATAATTCCTTCCGCTAGACGCACGGTGCAAGTCGTCAATAGATTTGTAATAACAAAATAAAATCGGGAGAAAAATGTTGGCGGGACTTCTCTATATTGATTTTTATCGATAAACCAACACAAATGTTCATACAAGCTCGAATGTTACAGTTAGTATGCAGAAACCGCCACAAAATCTTTGTCTCATCTATCGGTGTGTAGTATAAAATGCAATGGAAATTTAATGAAAATAAATTATGTTGATTTAGTTATGAAACAACATCAATTTATAAAAGTAAATTTAATGTTTGATTTAAAGTTAAATATTTAATGATGAGCTCATAATCTATGTAATTATCAACGCATAATTCTTCACCGCAACAATAAATTTTCATTCTCCTCAATTCCTATGTTGTCTCCTCGGATCAGGGTCAGAGTTACCCCAATCTTCAATCCAAAAAGGTGCCAGATCTTCTTCTATTGGCTCAAGTCAAATATTATGTTAGGACCTCCTAATCTTAAATAATCACAAACCTCTTTGCCTAGCTTTGGTAACATGTTTATATCAACTCCAGTGTTATACCCGGTACATAACAATTAACCATACATCAATTCTAGCTGAATTAAATTTGTAATGCTATATCGATCAAAACTTCTGAGACAGCTCTGCAATTTAAAATCAAATACATGTCCTTAATAATCGTTATTTAAACACAAGCGAACAGTCTTACCGAATTTTTTGTAGTTTCTTTCAAAAAAATCTAAACACATTTTTTTCAATTTCACCATATTACGAAATATTGGTTCACAGTCGCTGGTTGCGAAACCGAATATCGTTAAATCTTCGAGATTTTTGCAATTATCGCATAATAATTTCAATATATCCGAGTCAGTCACTCAATATATCAGGAGTTCCTTTAGTTTTATAAGTTTTAAGAGTTGGCCCAAATTATTTGATGTACAGCTGTTTATTGTGAGGCCTTTTAAATGTTTCATTTAATGACAAATATCGGCCAGGTGCTTTTCGTTACATCCAGTTATTGTTAAACTTTAAATCGATGATTTTATAAAGTGCTAAAATTTCAACGGGATTGAACTAGAATTCATATAGGCATTTATCGCAGTCAGTCATTGCACTATTGTCATAAGTCCAGTTCAACTCCTCTAAACTTATACAATAGCTTAAATAAAGGCGATACAACTTGAAATCACGTAGGTCATACGCATACATTTCTATCTTCTTGATCTGTGCCAAATTTCGAATTATAATATCTTTGTATTTGGTATAGATTTTAGAATGGGGGACATTTTTTCGTGACAAATTCCATGAACTGCCAATAAGATTAAATAGCTAACATTCGGTAGATAAACAAATATTTCGAATAGCCGGGTAAATGTATAGTAAATGATTGAATTGAAGATCGGTGATTGTGGAACCATTCAGAATCTTTCTATACTGCAGAATAATACGTAAATTATTTATGGGTCTAACTACATTTCGACATTCTTTGGTGCTCAATTGTGGGAAGATATTCGCAATCACCAAGAATTGAAATTTAAACAATTGAATAAATAACAATCTACATGTACTTAAAAACAAATGACAACACTTACTTGTGGTGGAAGATCATTCTTGCATTTTATGTAATCGTCGTAGAATTTCGCAAAACTTTGAAATGCGTGAACAGCAACACACATCATATAACAGGTGAAGGCTTAAAGGTGGCCTGGCGCTAATATCAATTAATTTGTATCTGTTGATAATTTTGTAGAGACTAATTGAGGCTTTTAATCGAGGCATGCCTCTTTTTGAGGTTAATGTGCTTTCTCCAATTATTCGATTGAGATGTTAAACACTTCATGGATCTACTGCTTCCCAAAACTCGAAATGCGGTGCTGACGGTGTTATAAAGTGGCGTAGTGCGGTTTTGGCTGATATTACATTTTAGGGAGTTAAGAAATAACTTGTTTAATCGCCACAAGTTTTTAATTTTATATGGAGCAAGTTTCAACGAAATTTGTTACATTATCATTGTAGATTTGCTGGTATATCCTCTGCGTCTCTGGGAGACTATCGTTTCTTACGGTAGGCTTACCATTAGTTGTAGCGTAGTGGCGGGCCAGAAACGGTGACCTTTTTTGTTATTTAGGATGCTGCTTTTTGCTGAGGCTGATCCACATCTTATAGCGAGCGGTATAGTCAATGATGCGGAATATTTTATTTACCTTAGAAATCGTTTCTATTAACCGGCCAAATGTTTTTATTGTTAAAGAGCTTGTGACTGATAACACCTGCCTCAATTATAGATCAGTATTGTCATCGAAAAACTTCTAATTTTGTAGGATAATTATGAAGCCGTATGCTTATTATTTTTCCTATCCAATTTGCGAGAAATAAAGTACCAGCTATTTTGGTGGCTTAAATCTGTAACTCGTATAATAAAAATATTTACAATACCTAGCGTACAAATTCTGTGCCTCAAAATCTATAATTTCCAATTGCGCTCCGATTGCGATATTTAATACCTTTTCCAGTAGATTTCGGGATTTATAATTGATGTTCCAAACTTCCAACGTGCCCTTTCATAATAAATTCAATTTTATTAAAAAGCACTTGTACTGTAATACGACGAATGTTTGTTTCTTTCTATCTCTGCAATCTTTTCTGGGGCTCAAGGCACTCCCAACTCTTTCGCAGTTTGTTTTTTTCTTCCTACCTTAAGCAATAGCCAAATCGAGGACAAAACCGTTTGCTCGTTTAAACCACATGCACATTGCATTGCTTCATGCCAGCCTTTAGTGCAGGGGATCATAGATGTGTTCATCTTCATCACCGATCGTAATCAAATGATAAAAACCCCTTTTGCATCCCGCCCCTATAGCAATTCGAACCCTAATATGTATCCAACCGCGGCAGCTTTAAAAACTGAACCGTTTGGTCTAAAATATGCAATTGTGCTCCGATTGCGATACTTGATTTGATGGTCGCCTCTTAGCTTATTAATGAATTTAGAAATTAGAAGGGATTTGGTGATCAATTTCATTATTTAAGATTCTGACCAGTCGTTCCGTATTCTTGGCCATATATTTTCGTATTACATATTTGATTCATTAAAGTTACCAACCACTTGCCACATATCTTAAGAATAATAATTTTAAATTATGAACAACGCACTAAAATTTAATAACAACGCATTTATTTTTCGTATCCATTCCCATTTATGTTCATTTTTGCTTGTGTTCGTTATTGTATTAAATAAGTAAGAGAAAAAACGTTTATTACGTCATATACGAATAATTTTACGTGGTGCTTTTGACATAATATTATGATATGTTAATTACGAATAAATTTAATTAAAAACTAAATGGAATTTTTATCTAGACCGATGATTAGTTTGAGCGTCCGTTGTGCAAACTATGAAATGGATATAGGGAGATATTTTTCAGGATTACTCGGAATTTTTGTGGCCAGACTCTTTTTGGCAGTTCTCTCAGCCCTAGCGTCCAGTTTGAATGGTTTATCGTGTTTTATCTACGAGAACTTTGTTAAACAAAGGGTCATTTTACCGCCTTTTTTATGTTTGTTGTATTCACACCCCCGTACATACTCGTGCAATAACCTATACAATGTTTATGGAGATTTTTTGAGTTTTGTATTTTCGCATCAAATTTCATACGCTTTCTTATAATAAATCGAAACTTAAATGTAGGAAAAGGCTTAACTAACATGGGTCATTCACAATGCAGAAACATTCAACTTAAAGATTTATATGAATTTCCAAAATAACGAACAAACGTTTGTATGCATTGTCCTGGAAATTCATAAGAACCTGTAAGTTTAAAAAAAAAAAATTGTTTGCATTGTGAATGCCCTCGTCCTGTAAGACTAGGTATTATTATAGTCTGATAAATGAAAAAGTCAAAAGTAAAAATACTTGGGGAAAATTTCGCTGTCTATACTGTATCAGCTGTTTTCTATTTTCGATATATTTTTAATATATTCGTAAAGCAACAACAAAAAAAAAATCTAACCGTGTATTAGTTTTTTATGTATAAGCGGCAAAGAGAGAATTTTTGAAGTATTTTTTAATAAAATATTAAAATCTCAGTACTGTCTCGAAATTCAATTCATTCAGTCTTATTTCATTACTTATGTTATTCGGGTTAATTTATAGTAAACACAAATAGTTACTTAGTGGCATGCTTGTCAACATTTTACGGTTAAAATTAATTAATTAAAGTTGTAGCGTTGGTTTTGTGTGTTGCTTTATTGATTTTCTATTGATAATAAAAATGAGTCAAAACGTGCTGACGACGTAATGGAATTAATTAAGAGCTAATATGTAATAAATTCAAAAACATTCTAGTAATAAATAAATATGTTGTGTGTTGTGGTTTATGCATTTCAAAGTGCAGCGAAATTCTATGATGAACACATAAAACGCAAGGATTATGATTACGGCGATCTTCCGCCACAAGTAAGTGTATTAATTTGTATTTAGGAGACTTCTTTAAACAACTGTTTAAATTTCTATCCTAGATAATCGCAAAAATTTTATCACAATTGACAATCAAAGAATACCGTAATGCTTCTGTGGCGTGTAAATCTTGGTATTATGCATCATCTGATCCAGTAGTAGCAAAAAATATTCGTGTTGTTATTGGCTATGAATCAACCGATTGTAACTATATGGTTAGACCTATGTATATTGTATGTTTTAATGGTGTCAACTGGAAAAAACTACAACATAGAAAGATTCTGAAAAAGTTTGGTTCCACAATCACCGAACTTCAAATTTATTCTGCCATATCATTTACCCGGCTATTTGGAATGTTTATTTATCTACCGAATGTTCGTTCATTTAAGCTTAATGACAGTTCAAGGTATGTCAGGGTATGTATGTCACCACAAAATTTCCTCCATTCTAAAATATATACGAAATACATAGATGTTATAGTTCGAAATTTGGCACAGATCAAAAAGATCGATATTTATACTGGAGTACGTGATTTCAAGTTTTATCGCTTATTTTTAAGCTATTGCATAAACGTTGAGGAGTTGAACTGGGCTCTTGTCGATAGTACAATGGTTGATTGCGATGAATTGCTATATAACTGCCTGCTCAATCCGGTTGAAAATCCAGCCCTTTATAAAATTATCGATTTACAATTGAACATTGTCGATCGCAAACAAAATAGTACATTTTTCGAGAAGATGGTAAAACTAAAACTTATAAATTTGAGAAGACTGACGATAATCGAAATTTCATCCGTCTATTATGATGTAATGTTCAAGGAATTTTGTAAAACATATACGTTACTGGACAGTTTAACAATAACCGGATGTAACAAACATCATCTTACCGATATTTGTCAACACATGAGAAATTTAAAATGTCTCACAATAAATAACTGTACAGCAAATAATTTGTGCCAACTCTTAAATCTTACAAAACTAGAGGAACTATACGTCTATCGGATTGAAATGGTCGTCAATGATGAACTATTAGTGCTGCTGAGTTGTGAACATAAATTTTTAAAACGGCTTCATATTAATATGATCGATGCGCATTTATTGAAATTATTATGCGAGAATTACAAAAATCTAGAGGACTTATCTATCAATGAATTGGATACCCAAGACTGTGAACCAATTTTCCGAAATATGGTGAAATTGAAAAAATTGTCTTTATCATTTTTGGAATATGCTACAAAAAATTCGGTAAGACTACTTACTGTCTGGTTCTGTTTAGTAATGATTATATTATATGTACTTGTATTTGATTATAAATTGCAGAGCCGCCTCAGAAGTTGTGATCGATATAATATTACCAATTTAACTCAGCTAGAAGTGATAACTGTTAATTGCTATGTACCGGGTATAACACCGGAATTGATACACAAGTTACCAAAGCTAAGAGAAGCTTGTGATTATATATGTAATATCCTGATGTCTTAACTTAATATATGAATTTTTTTTCACTTACCTATTTCTTTTCTAATATATTAGGGGATCCGCCAATAGAAGAAGAACCGGCACCTGTTTGGATAGAAGATTTAGGTAACCCTGATCCTGATCAAGCCCAGGAGGAAAATTTAGCAATTGAGGAGAATGAAAATATGATTTATGATATTTCCGATTTTGGTTGGTGTCAAGAATTATTACTGTGATAATTAAATTATAAGCTTGTGATCTAATTTTAAATTAAACATTAAATTAAACTTTATAAATTTTACTGGTGAAAATGTTCACGAAATGTTTAATGCTGATAAATTAATTGGTAAGTTTGGATTGGAGGGGGGGGGGGCAAAAGTTGAGTGTATTAACCTACCAGCTCCGTAACCTTCCAGTAGGGTACGCATCACTTGAGCTGTTCTGGTCATGTATTAGGCAGCTGCGTGGTGGGTACAATTGTGTAAAGGGTAATGGGTACAATTGTGTATGGGGTAACCTGGACACAATTCGCAAGTGTACGTGCTGCCTCCTCGTGGCAACCACTGGTAACTAAGGCCATTTGCCACATTTTTAGCCATTTGGCACAGGCTAAAGTATGGCGCTAAAGGAAAAAATCTTAACAAAAAACCTTAACCTAAGGTGGACCAGCATATGCCGATGGATGAATGGCTGATAGGTTGATTAGTCCAAAGTATGTGGACTCTGGACACCAGGCACCCTCCTGTTTTATTTAGCCTTCCTATAGTAAAGCTGGGTCACCTACAGGCGATTTGCAATTCCCAGCAACTCGTAAAAGTAAAATCAAACGGAAGACGGGGCAGTGGTAGGAATATACGGAAGTGGGGCAGCCCTCTCGAAGTACTTGGGTTCTAATGCTACCGACTTTCTAGCGGAACTACATGCTATAGTAAACATCTAGGAGGGAGATAGTATGTATCACGTACCGGCTGGCAGTATTATAAAGTTCAATAAGAACCTGAATAATGACTGGATGAATAATTAAGCAGGGTCCAGCACAATAAATCTTTTAGGTCGCAGTGCGAGGTGGCTTATCGCCAACATGGCCCTTCAATAATAATTATAATAATAGGCCTCCTACGTAGACAATGTTCTCGGAAAGTTTTTTTGATGATTGATTTTTTTTAAATGATTTTTAACGGAACCTAACAGGTGGCAACCAGGTGGTTAATATATCCATATTAAAATTTCGTTACATTTACGTATGGCGGTGAAAGGTTTTCCTGATTTGATATTCATTTTGATTCTTCAAGCAGTCTACGTCCTTCATTGGTCGACCCAATAATCAATTTCCTGCAGAATATTTTACGCCATGTCATTTGGGTTGGGTTCGATTCCTTCAATAAAATATTTAAATTGTGTTGAAATTATTATTTTTCGGATTCCTTCAGAATTTTGCATTGTCACACATTTAGCGCCAGAATGAATATTATCTAACAACCAAGGCAATATAAAAACGAAGACAATGATGTAACCACTATGGTTTGTTCTGTATTTACTCAGCTGAGGGAACTCATGATCTCTTAAATTCCTACTCGGCGCTTTTATGTTAATTGATCCAGCATATATAGATGATGCATCGATTTGATCAAGTAAAATATTTTCACCAAAGGAACACCTTAAAAGCTCTTGTCTATTTGCCAATGTATGTTAATTCATGGTCGTCAGACATTGACAGAATATTCAAGTTAAGATCTGACGTAGGCAAAATACAGGAGCTTAATTGTCTCGAGCTCATACATTTCCCCATCCACCGCTTAATAAAGCATGTAATTAGTCCTAGCGGCGCATTACTCAATGTGGTTAGTAGAGCACATGTTTTCAACGAAAGAAACCCCTAGGTATTTAATCGCGAATACTTTTTGTAAAGGTATGCCATTTATTTGGTATTGTTGTAAAGAGTGGGCCATTTAAAAGTTTGTTTTTAAAAACGCAATAAAATGAATAATACATCTATATTTCGTGGAAAACTTTTTTTTTATTGTGTAGGTTGGAGTCTCTGATTTAAGAATGAAAACAATTAGATTCATGTAGCTCTCTCTGCTGGCCTTACAGAAAGCCATCCTGTGAGTTCAGTTTTTAACTACTTTTTCGATGATTTCGGCGCCTATCTCGCGAATAATTGTCGCAATGTTATGTTTTAAAGCTGGAATTTGCTCTAGATTATCCACAAAACATCCATCTTTAACGAAACTCGAAGGATTCTGTCCTACACTATGGGCCACAACCGAAATATTCTCGGGCTCGGAGACCACTTCTATTATCCAATAGCAAGCCTTTATCACAGTATAGTGGTACCCCTGAAGTAGCATGAATTAATTCTGGGGTGAGATGTTGTAACCATCACGTTTTTCGCTTCGATGCATTTTCGATAGAATAACGGTACTGCTTTGTTAAAAATATAAAATTTTAAAACAATTTAGTTCTAAAATACCATTATTCTATCGAAAATGCATCGAAGCGAAAAACGTGATGGTTACAACATCTCACCGCAGGGGCTCTATTCTCGAATTCCACATCCATTTTCCACATGTGGACAACTGTCAAAATTCATAAAAATTTTATTTTTTCGGTACCAAGGGAATATTTCCGAATGGGTATAAGCATGTGGAAAAAATTCCCCATATAGGAAAATGTCCATGCCGCCTGTGTTTTAATTTTTGAACGTTTTTGTGTGAACTTTGACAGATGTCCACATGTGGAAAATGGATGTGGAATTCGAGAATAGGCCCCCAGATCTTCTATTTTTAAGCTCAATAAACTGAATGCGGTTAGTTACAGGCAACCAACTGTTTAGAGGAACCGAATCAATATAATAGCGTTCCAATGTTTTACAATGACTGATGGAGTTAAACGTTTTCTCAAAGTCAGAATGCAAATCGAGGACCAAAGATCTGAATGTGTTGCATATTACCAGTTCAAACAATTTAGGTATTGAAGATATTGATGAAGATTAGTAACACTCTGGAACAAAAAACATCATTTCTTGCTCCAGCTTTAAAAATTGGTGTCACTGTGGTTATTTTCCATTTCTGTGGAAATACTGTTAGTTTTAATGATTGATAGGATTGATTAGGATTGATTAAATAGAAGACACAGAGAAATAGCCAAGGATGTGAAATATTTCAATAATGAAGCTGTGATGTCATCAGGACCACATCCATCTCCGAATACTTCTAGAACTCTATGAATATCCTCGGTTTCAATCTTTGAGGTTACGTTGTTTTGACCATTGGTTGGATTTTAATACTTATCAATGTCTTCCGGCTTATAAACTTATCGAAAAAACTCAGCACAACGAAAAAAGACGGAAAATCGTCAAAATCATAAGATTCGAACGTATCTACGACATATTATACCATTCGCCTCATCAAATATTACATCATATTCATCGAGCTTCTCCGATCTGATTTCCCAATTCATTTCTCGGCGCGAACAGTTGTTCAGTTCACTAGTTGAGTCATCTAAACTCAACACAAAATTACAAATGAGTATGAGTTAAAATAAAAATATTTAATCAATCCCTACAAATATTAGCAACACATTCAGATTTCAAATTTCTCATTCACAAATTTTTCAACTCTTTGGGCTTTGTTATTTTCCATACAGATGAACTTATGATGCTGCTCTGAAATTTTTTAAGTTACTTAATTATATTTAAAAACATATACCTTTCCCCAAAGGTTAAACTTACCGAATGGCATTTAGGTGTTTACGTAAATCCCAAATCTAACTTCAATAATTTAAATAAATTTTGGAGTCATTCGTATCGGTCCAGCTGAGTGTTAATTTCTCTAAGACTAGACAATTAACGCAAATCTTACTTTGTCATTTATTTCTAAATTTTGTCTAATTGTTGATCATTGCACCCGTCTAACTTCGATTTTTCTAGTGAACTGCACATATGTATGGAAAAACTCTTTGAACATTGAATCGCAGTACGTTTCTGAGATTTTCGATAAACTTAAAACTTTTAATTTTGACAGTTTTGAGCGTGAAAATCATTCAAGAAAATGACTAATCTGCTCCTTATCTATGGTGGTGACTACTGTATCGGTGACATTTTCAAGAAACTGTGTTTTATTCGCATAATGTATTTTATACGTAAAATGTGTTATTGTATGTACAATGATTCAGCAATTCTTTGTAAGGTTGTAAATCCCGTAACTTCGTGTATTGTCTGTAATTTGTTCACGATATTTTCCGTGATAATCATTTCGAATAAAAGCGTTATTAGTAGTTTAAACAAAGTACACGGCGAGATGGTAAATTGAGTAACTGAAACGTTGTCATGAATCACAACAATTAAATACATTCATATTCAAATTGGCTAAGCGTAAAAAGTGAGATTGGCCTTGATACAAAATCGGCTGAGGTAGCCTCAAATGGTGGTGAGTATCGGTGTTTTTTGGTAATTCGTGGATTGCAAGAAGCTTGGTACAAGGAATGACATATCAGCACGGCGTTACGAAAATCGGTTATTTTCAAATGGGATAATATATCGGTGATTATCTTGAATGAAATAGGCACGTATAAATTGTTAATAATTTTATGGCTTTGTACACTACTTACACGTGGTGGACTGGTGGTAGAATACTGTAATCGAACAGTTTTTCATGTTTTAACGAGTATTTCAATTTTATTTAATCAACCAACACCACGAAGAAGAGAATATAGTGAATGAACATGAATATATAAAAACAGTCAACAAAGTGTTGAGAGAGAGCAAATTTTAAATGAATGTATTGACTCTCTTTATTTTGTACTATATACAACTACTACTAAGAAGCAACAGCAGTAAAAGTAAATTCGAAGGATAGGGTGTATCACAATTTTTTTTATTTACCGACATATCGCTAAATTATAACTGACATAAAAAAATCACTCTTGTTCTCGTTGCTCTCGGGCATTTTGTTGTTCCCTCATGCTCTCATGTAAACGGGCAAGCTCCTCGTCTTTCGGATCGACTGAGTGCAACATATAAAAGTTAAAAATATATTTGCTGATCGATACTTTGTTGCTTACATACATATGGATGACATAAATGATTGATTTAGATTTGAAAATTGTTTTATCAAATCTGGTGTAATACCGGGCACAAATTGATTTATCCACAAACTTTCCAATTTCGTTAGCCGTGTAATATTCCACACAGAAGAACTTGTGATTTGGCTCTGGAATTATTAAGAAGAGTTATATGGCTTAGGAAACCACGGTTTTCTACATGAAAGCGTACTCAAAATACTTACCGAGTGGCATCTAGGGGGGTCTGAAAATGCTAACTGTAATGTTTTCAATTGTGTCATTTGTCTAAAAATTGGTTCGCAATCTTTTGTATCGATCGCAAAAAGACTTAGACTTTCTAAACCGCGGCAATTAGTACATATCGCGTTTAAAAGGCCCAAACTAATTTTCGTTAGGGTTAAAGATCGTAAATTGTGCAGCTGCATATTGATCAAATCAATTAAATCAGCGTCCATACCAACGAGGTTTTTATGTCTCATGCTAAGATGTTGCAAATCTTTAAGTTTTTTTATTTCTTTTATTGAATGTGAAGCGTTGCAATATTCGAGATGAAGCGATTTTAACTTGGTGATAAATGCACAAATATCACGTAAATGCAGATCATTGCACGAAGATATTGATAAATATTCAAGAAAATTGTACGACTGACAGAACTCTTTAAACATCACGTCATAGTACGTGTCTGAAATTTCCGACAAACTTACGCTCTTTAGTTTCGGTAATTTTAATTGACTAAAACTTTGAAAAAATTTACCATTTTGTTGCTTATCAATATCGTTTATCACTAGCTCTGTTACGTTACACATAATTCGAGGGGGGTCTCTTGACTCTCTCACGATATTTTTTAAGAGAGCACTATGGTCGATTTGGCATACTCCTGAACCATACCAAACAAATGTTTCCAGATTTTTACAACCGGCTAACATTATTTGGTACAGCCGGAAATCATTTGTTGACATATGAATACTAAGAAATCGAATATTCGCCAAATTATGAAGAGCCACAACACGATTCTTATCGTTAAGATCGTTTGACCACGAAACCGTATCTGATTTATCGCAAAAATTAAATTTTCGTATCTTGGGCAAATACATAAAAATTTCGTAGAACTGTGCTGGCGATAGAGGAGCAAGAATATCGAGTTCGGTAATCGAATTGCCAAAATTAGCAAATAGCTCACGATATTGAAACTTATTCAAATTTGGATTATTTAAATCAAGATGATCGATAGGTCTTGCTATAAATTCGATACTTATTGCATTTGGCGGAACACACACTCGAACTTGTTTTATAATTTTGGGATCGCATGAGGCGTAGTACCACGATTTACATGTTAGAACAGCATTTCGAAAGTCATTCATTTCCAAGTTTGCCAGTATACAAGTCAAAATCTTGAATTACAAGGCAGAACGAACATAATTAATGAAACAAATACGACATATTATTTACGACTACGCGCAATTAATTTAACTTACGTGTGGTGGAAGTATACTAAAATCAAACATTTCGTCTGATATAAATAACTGAATCAACTTTTGTGCACTTGTTAATATCAATTAGGCAATTTATTTCGACCGACTCACACGCGCACTAAAACTTTACTGAATCGCACAGAGAAAACAATAATTTAAATTGTTGAGCAAGCGATAGAGAGATCATAAGTATAGGGTGTCTCTAAATTATAAATTTCTATGGGAAATATGCCACATAAAGCTTAAATCAACGTTGAACCATGCTTTAAGCATTTTTAATTATGTACTTTTAAATATGGCACAAATTGCATTCAATTTTGGAATAAAATGTGTTACAAATGGAACTTTACGTAACAGGGTTATCTTTAACATTTTGTTGAAAACGGAAATGTTGTTTAGTTTTTTTTTTCAAGCTACTCATAGATTGTACGAAACTCTTTAAACATAATATTACGATACGAAAAAGAGAACTTACCGAGATTGTAATGTTCAGAAACTACAACTAACTTATGATTTCACAGTATTGACGAATTTACTAAAGTAGCCGTAGGCCGAATAAAACCTATTTTACTAAACGGGAGAGGCACAGGAAAACAACAAACTTTGTGACATTTTATTTCAAATTGTAATTGCTAACCGCATTTACATATGTGTCACACAATTTAGATTCTAAATTCAAGCCCGGAGCAAGGTAACAAAAACAAATAATTAATTTGCTAGCTAAGCAAGCCACCGACGAAACTAGTTCATTGAAATAAGCCAAAGGCATGTTTCGATTGGCAGGGGGCAGGGGGTTTTATTTTATTATACATGATTATTTCCTTATACATGAGATTCGTAAGATTCAAAAGATTTATAAAATTTATAAGATTGATAATATTCATGGAATTCATAGAATTCATAATATTCATAAAATTATGCAAATTAATAAAACTATTAAAAGTTCACTAGATTCAAACGACTCATAAGATTCATATGATTCACAAGATTCACAAGATTCATATGATTCATAAGATTCATAGGATTCATAAGATTCACAGGAACTATGAATACCCTGTTGAGCTATAATTTCAGGAGCCTCTGCTATATTAAAAGAGTTACTGCTGCTTCTGGTATAGAGTGTAGGTATATTTTGGTCGTCTTTATCCGTAGGTTCCTCTTTCACAAACGGTTTGATATTAACGATATTGCGTCTGAATGTAGAACCGTCTACATTTACCAAGTAAGAACGATCTTTGAGCTGTTGCTCAATAACTCCAAGTGACCATTCTTTATCAATTTGCGGATGTACTTGAACCGCTACGGAATGCCCTATTTCCAATTCTGGAATACTTTTTGTTTTCTATCAAAGTAAAATTTGCTTTTGCAAATGTGGAGATGATGAAACGTGTTCAAATTCCCACGTCCTTTCGAAGTCTTTGAATTGTCTGTTGTACCGTTGTCAGTACAAACTCGCTGAGGAATTCCATGACGACTAAAATTTCTTTTGCCTTGTTCTATTACAGCACCCGGTGTTAACTCTCTTAAAACCTCAAGTTCAAAGAAATCTGAGTAGTGATCCACTGTAACAAGCATATTATATGCTTTTCCTTTTAATTTTGTCGCGAGCACATCCATTGATACATACTGGAATGGATATGTAGGAACTTCGTGCGATTGCATAGGTGGATTAGATTGTGAACTCGAATATTTCACGCATATATCACACATTTGAACTTTTTCTTTTATTTCCGTTGACATATTCAGCCAGAAAATATTATCCTTCGTGAGCTTTCTCAACCATAATTTTCCGTAGACTATAAGGAATTAATATTTTACAATTTCTAAATATCAATCCATCTTGCGTTGAAAGTTCATATTTGTATTTATAATATAATCGTATATCGTCAGGGACTTCATGTATTCGGTTTGGCCATCCATTACAAATGAAAGGAATTAATTTTTGCAACGGCTTATCTTTTGTGGTTTCTTTTTTTATGTTATCAATTCTTTCATCTGAGATTTTTAGTGAGCCGACTAAAATAATTTTCCGAAATCTTTTGAAAACCTTGTTTTCAGCTACTTTTACTTTAAAAACGTTTGACTGATTAATAAAATGAAAATCCTCTGGTACCTCTAATGAAGCCCTAGATAATGTATCAGCAATCACGTTATTTTTACCCTCGGTAAATTTCAGTTCAATGTTGTAGCGCTGGAGTACCATAAGCATTAACTGCAATCGCTTTGATGCTTTTAACAGTGGTTTATTGAATATTGATATAAGCGGTTTATGATCGGTCTTTATCATAGTTGTTACATTGCCAACGATGTGCTGATCGATGTCGCTGCTGTTAGCGTACGAGATGCATAGGCGATTACTTATTCATCCTGAAGAGCAACAACTCCTAATCCAGTGCTGCTTGAATCACACTCTACAGTGAGCTGTTTTCCGACTTCAAAATATTTTAGAAATTTTGTATCGGCGACTAGCTTCCTCTTGCGTTCATTTCCATTGTGCCTTTTTGGATTGTTAATTTTCGAAGAACGGAGCTTTCTGCGCTTAGATTTTTTTATGTATCTTCCTAAATAGTTCAGCATTCCTAGAAATCTTAGCAAATCCGACTTATCTTTAGGCGATGGCATATTTTTTATTGCTGAAATTTTCTTTTCATCAGCTTTCAGACCTTTATTTGATAACACATGACCGAAAAATTTTACTTCTGAACAACAGAGGTTTAATTTATTTTTGTTAAGTTTGCAATTATTCTCACGCAAACGTATTAGTAACTACCACCTATTCCGTGAATTAATATGTCATCAGCTAGTATTCCAATACCCTTTAAGTCATGTACAATTTCATACATTTTCATCTGGAACAGTTCCGGACCCGATGACGATGATATACCAAAAGGACATCGCAACCATCTCATTCGTCCAAACGGAGTACAAAAGGTTATTAACTTACTGCTCGCTTCTGACAATTTCAACTGCCAAAAACCCTTAGTTGTATTGACCGTGGAGAATACTTTTGCTTTTCCCAGCTCAGGCAAGATTTCATCAATTGTTGTACTCTGACGATGAGGCCTTTTATTGCGACATTTATAGTTATGGGATATAGACAGATCCTAAATGAGTTTGCTTTCTTAACAAGTAATATATTACTAACCCACTTTGTGTTAGCTTTTTCAGGTGCGATTATACCCTCTTTAATAAGTCCATATAATTCGGCTTTTAGCTGTGCTCGTAATGCCATGAGTATACGACGAGGAGACAGAATAACAGGCTTCACTGTTTCATCCACTTCTATTTCCACTTCTTCTGGTAAGTGTCCATAACCCTCGAATACGTCGCTATACGTCTGTATGATTTGATTGGCTTGAAATCAAAAGACATTTATACTTCGGATCCTTATCACTTAAACTTATACTGTCATCATTCGTTATTTTATTCACAGCATGTTCAATAACAGCAGACAATAACGCATAATGAGAGTTGTCGACCAGATGGAAAATTATTGAATATTTTCTATTATTGTGGAGGCACGGTACCTTCACTTGTCCCAAAACTTCTATCGGATGACCACCATAATCCGCCAAAGTCACTTTAGAGTCATTTAACGAAAAATTATTATTAGTCAATTTACGTAATTGATTAAGCCCAATCAAACAAGCTTGTGCACCCGAATCAAGATCACACGTCACTTTTTGCCATTCTCCATTGAATTTTAAGGTTATTCGATTCCATCACGGTAGATATAGTAAATGAACTCTCACTATCACTATTATTATTATTTGAAATTATTATTTCTTTTACTGCTTTAATGCCATTTTATTACTATTTTTCTTTTTACACACTACTTCGAAATGATTATTCCCGTTACATGATTTGCACGTTTTTCAAAACGCGGGACATAAATTTTAATCGAACACATGATACGTCGCACGAAATTTACACTTTTTCGGTTTGTTAGAAATCTCTTTTTAAGATTCGTATCACTAATGCCAAATTGCTATACGGTCCCGCAACAAGTGATCAGCTGTGACGCCTTGATTGTATTTACACACGTCGATGATTTTGCGCAAACGAATCAAATATGTATCGAACGATTCGTTATCATTCTGACTACAGGTGTGGAACAAATATCTATCGTATAACACGTTCCTTTTTGACACTAGACGACTTCCAATCAGATTTAGAACATTTTCCGTTGTGTCTTTTTCCTCTTCGGTTAATGAAAAATGTGTATACTATATTTAATTTTCGCTTCATGTCCAACGAGTGTCAACAGCAAACTGATTTTCTTTTTTTCTTCAGTCACATATTCGTGCCAATTTATTTTGAATAATTCAACATTTTCGTCGATATTGCCTTGAGTTTCCAGTGACTTCGGGAATGGTACATGCTGCATTGGTGTACTGTGATCGTAAACACGTTTTAAATCAAAATCCTCACGTAATTTAGAGCATTTACCAACTGCTTGTTTTCATTAATGCCATTACAACTTTTAGTGAACAGTTTAATAACTTCTGTAAGTTCTTCACCCATTTTTGAGACAAATTTCTGAATTATTTTTACTATTTAACAAAAACTTAACCTCACTTTTTTTTTCTTTTTTTAGTTTGAGTGTTATTTAAGGGAAACTAATTTATTTTCGATGCAAATTATTTGTCCAACACGTAGTTAAGTATTTATTTATTTATTTGTACAATGTTATTACACATCTGACACCATGTTATGGTTTTATATTTACATGAATAAAACACACATTTTAACTTCATAAAATAAACTTAAAGAAACATGCTTTTTTATTATAGTCTTCCTTGCCCTCACTCGTACAACTGAACTACAATCTCCATATGGAAAATTCATTATCATTGATATGTTAAATCTAATATGGATTTAGATTAGAATATTTTCCATATAACAATAAGCTTCATAAGATTCATAAGATTCAAAAGATTCAAACGACTCATAAGATTCATAAGGTTCATAAGATTTATAGGATTCTTTAGATTTATGAAATTCATAAGATTCGTAAGGTTCATGAAATTTTAAAGATTCATAAATAAGATCAACAAGATACATTACATTAACAACTGAATCGACAGTGATGGGTAATTTGGAAAAATTAGAATAATTTTGTGAGAAATTCCTTTTAAATGCAGAAAGTTTTGTGAACCAATTCATTGCGTGATACTAAGGCCAATTCATCAAGGACACTGTCTATTGATATATCCCTCTATTGAGAGATTTAACTCCACGCATCCCCTCCTTCTCCAGGACTATGGCACTTTTGTTGGGCTTAATGATTTGTGGAACGAGAATAATATAACTGGTTGCTTTCGTTGAAAAGGAAGCAGTTGGTTTAATAATTTGAAAAGACTCTACCGTTATTTAACCTAGATCCGAATGCCACATACCAAGTTTCGCATTGTCAAGTTATGTTACTTATCTAGCTAAGTGTTTTGTGTCGAATTTCTGCGCGCCGATCGGCAAATTATTTCCGATGCTCTTAAAGGTTAAATATGAAAACTGTTCGTTACAGTGTTGTTGTGTTCAGTTGGCCACTTTTGCAGACGATTAGCTGCTATGTTCGGAATACCTCGTTTGATGAAACCCTTGTGGTTGCGATAGATCTTTTTCTAATCTTTTTACTTCGAAAAGACAATTTTCTTGGGTAACAAGTAAATCATTTTTATTTAAGCAATCCCTTTTGGGCCAACTTCTTTTTCTCTTTGGGTCACCCAAAGGGGTACTCGTACATAATGTTTACTCTTTAGAATTTACATCACGATTAAGATCAAATATTTTCACAAATGAGGAAATTTCTTAATTTTGTCGAAATATTTTTCTCGAAATCTAAGTCAACTACATATGAGTATTTGTTGATTCGAATTTTCCAGTGACTTAACAACAAAATAGGATTTTGTGAAGTCAAGTTCATTTAAGAGCATTTCATAAAATTTCCCAAAAATTTTCATTGGAAATTGTCACACTTACCGGCTATACATTTACCCTGAATGTTTACTATTATTTTCAATTACTTTGTTGAAATTGTTATCTGTCCAAACAAATATAGGTACTTACGAACGAACTCCAACTGATAAAATTGACCTAACAAAGGTATACCCCCGTCGTATAGTAATTCGGCTATGTCTCTGGAATTTTATTGCGTTCTCTAACCCCACTTGCCCCACGACGGTATAACGAATTGTGAAATATATCGACTGTATATTGCACTTGCTACTGTTTGGGCTGAACATCTGCCAGTGGTGCGGAATCTGACCTCCAGGATTGGGATATTATCGTGATACCTTAGGGTGCCGGTAAAGGACCAACTATATCAACGTGTAACACGTCGAAGCGCGTACTTAAAGGTACTTATTATTAAACATTTTACCTGTAGTTCCAATTCCCGGATTAAAAAGGTAAGCGCCATGTTAAATGCTGCCTTCAATTTATTTGGTATGTATGGCTAAACGGCGCTTTTTGAAATATCACACCAGAATTATTTTTCCGAATTAAATACGGGAAATTCCTTGAACTGTAGAGAACTGATTTCAACAGACTGTATTACTATAACTTTAGGCATAAGCATCTTTAACATAATCAATTGCCGGCTAATAAAGTCCTAAATGGCGATATTGTCTTGGTCACGCTTTATGTGGTACCCGGTACGGTGTGGTGTATCAACGGGCTTTGGTAAATCTAATTTCCGTATTTTGCACTATCAATTCCTTAAATGTTTGCAAAATGAGGACGAGATTCAGATCAATAGCCGTGATATTGATATCTATGGTAGTCGGTTCGGTAGAAATAACATTTATTGTTTTAACTGAAGTATGTATGAATCGGTGAGATCGGGTCGAAAATCCGATTCTGCTTAATATCGACTAGGAGGCCATAATTGTTTAAGAAATCGGCTTCGATTAATAGTTTCGCTAAGTCCTTTTAAAATCACGCCAAAGAGCTTAAATCTAGTGCCATAGGGGCAAACTCGAGAAAAGTTCGCGGCGAACATATGGGGACACTATCTCTAACTAGTAACGTTACTGTCCCCTTTAAACGTCGTCACTTGCCATACACCATTATAATTCGAACAGTTGCTAGTGGAGAGACGAAATTGCAACGACGAAATTTTACGTGTCTTGGCTGGATTAAAAAACGCCTACCAGTTTTGACTGGAATTTTTCTAATTTGTTGTTAGAATCTACTAGAATTTTTGTGATCTGTGACGTAAACATAACGTTACAAAAATTTTTTGTTACACAAAAAAAAAAAAATTTTTGTTCAAATATTTTTAAATACATACCTATTTAAAAATGTGACAGCCAAAAAAGAATCATTAAAATACGTGTACGTGTGACGATTTTTTGTTCAACAATTTTTGCACAATTCCTATAAAATATCAAAACGCAAACGATTTCTAACCGTCAAATTTATTGTGTTTTCTTCGCCCGACGCCATTTTTTATATTTTTTTTACCCGATATGGTAATTGTAATGGTTTAATTTATGTCAGGTGGAGTAGCCCGGTAAGACTGCAATGCAAAAAAGAATTAAAGAGTGATCAAAATATAGTTTTGTGTTTTCCATAGATTTTGTCTCATAAGACTACAGTTAGACCCAATGCCATAAAAAAAAACGTTATTTTTTCATCACAGATTTTATTATGTTACAATTTTTAGTTAATACTTCGAACAAATTATACTCTTAGAATGTTACACACTAGTTGCAAACCATTCAAAATCACTAATCTCAAAAGTTTCAACCACCTCGGGAACAATTACTACATAATGATCATGACGTTCGTTTAAATAGTGCTGATCAGTCAGTTCTGCTTGAATTAGATCTTCATCGGTGGGATTCCCTGTAATGAAACAACTTGTAAAATGTGCGATTGACTCCAGTGTAGGTTTGAATAAAACTTGAACTTACATACTCCATCCATACACGATTGATCCAATATCGGGTGTTGCATTATCAAATCCGGCGTAATACCAGGCACATAACAGCTTATATGCAATTTCTGAAGCGTAGACAGTCTCAATATATTCCACTCGTCCGAACTTTTGATCTGACTCGAATGGCATTTAGCAAATTCACTAAATCGTATCAATAAATTTTTTAATTTGACTAAATTTCGATAAATTGGCTCACAATCTTTTGTTTCAACTTGTTCAATCTTTAAAACTTCTAAGTCCTTACAATTTTCGCAGATGGCATCCAAAACCATTGCACTTACAATATTAAGTTCTAATCGTTTCAAATATTTCAGCTTTGAACTAAGCAATAACAGTAGTCCATCGTCAATTGCATAAAAAATACGTACGAGCGAAATCGACTCTAGGGATTGCAAATTTGAAATTTCCTCTAAATTATTTGCCTCGCAATTTTTGAGCTCAATCCTCTTTAAATTGATCATATATTGGCAAATGTCGTACAATTGTCGATCATTACAACCGTTTAAATTTAAAGAAATTAACTGCTGATACGTTTTGCAGAACTCCTTGAACATGACGTCATAGTAAGCGGAAGATAACTCCCCAAGCGTTAATTGTTGAATATTTTCCAAATTTATGTAAACCATTTTCTCAAAAAAATGGCTATTCCATTTTTTACAAATGTTGCCAATCGACAAATCGGTTAAAACTCTTAAAGTCAGGTTTTCTTCAGGATCCAAGAATTGGTTGATAAAATCTTTGTATTCATCTTCCGTGTACATATAATTTCGATTCCAATATAGTTTTTTCAGATTTGTACAATGTCGCCAAAATAATTTATACGGTTCCAAATCTTTTAGTAGCGTGGTCACTTGCAGGCTTTCAAGGCGTGACAAATGTTTTATGATTGTTTCTTTATGGTGGGTAATTTTTTTATGCCGATGAAAATTTGTTGCAATAAAATGTGCGCCACCATCATAAATTCGAAACGTCTTTAAATTCGGCAAATTTAGAATCATTTCGAATATTGAAGTGTGTGATATTTTGTCACAATAGATAATGAGTTCAGTGATTGAAGCATTAAAATCTTGGATTACTTGGCGATAATAGAATTTATTAAAATGTATTTCATGGAATCGAATTGAGGTGATGGGGCGACATAGAAAATTCATTTTTGGAATATCAGGTTTCATCCAAACGGTGAAACGTTTTGCAATTTCTAAATCACATGTCGCAAAATACCAAGATTTGCATACGTGTGCTGAACTTTTCAAGTCACCTACTTTCAGGTGTGCAAATATTTTGGCCATAATCTACAGTCATCGAAATCAATTATTGGTAAAATTTATTTATTTCAATATGTGTTTAACTTACGTGTGGTGGCAGCAGACTATAATCGTAGTTTACATTCTGTTGATTCGTTAATTTCACAATATTTTGAAATAAAGTGACGGCAGTGCACAACATTTCACCGAAACTAATTTACTAATACACTTAGTCGGTGAAAATAATTATCAACCAGTAAGATTCTGTATTGAAAGAATACTAAATTAGTTAATTCCGAACAACATTGGATTAAAAACAACCGCCAATCAATAGCAAAGGGTGTTACATCATTTTTGACTTTAATGTTTAAAATTCGCGACACGCAAAATTAACATTGAACAAAATTAGAGACACCCTTTAAAAGTTGTACGCTCATCACTCTTGGTTTTACACCACTACTACTTTGATTGTATTTTATGATGTATGAAGTATGAGTTTATGACTAATAACAACGGGTGGTCCATTTTTTTTTTAGTTTTTCTTGTTGGTCGGTTAAAATACGTTTTTGTTGACCGGTAACTAGCCAATCATTTCGTCATTAAACAGCGTAAAAAAATCACCAAATTCACTCATATCGAATGCTGAATTGGTTTCTTCATCCGTCTGCTGCCCAGCATTATGATGAGCAATGATAAGTTCTTGGGCGTTAAACGCCCAGCGAGCTAGTTCTTCGTCCGTTGGATCGACTGCGGGGTTATATAAGAGAATATAAATAATTCGATTATTTGACAAATGCTATAAACCACTTACACACATCCTCCATAAATTCCCAATTGATACGCGGCATTTGTTTAATTAATTCCGGTGTAATTCCCGGAACATAGCAATTTACATACAAATCTTCGAGTTTCGTCAGCTTTGTTACATTCCATACGGCTCCACTTATTATCCCGCTCGAATGGCATCGAACCGATTCCGTAAAAACTAAATGTAATTTTCGTAAATTGAGCAAATTTCGGAATATTGGTTCGCATTCTTTTGTATCCATCCACATCAAAATTAGCGTATCCAAACCTGAACAATTATCACAAATCGCATTTAACAAATCGACACTGATTTTATTTAATGACAACGTTTTCAAATTGTGCAGTCGCAAATTCATCAGCTGAATTAAACTATCGTCTGTATTGGGATCACGACGCTCAATATACAAATACTCCAGCTGGGATAAATTTTTTATTTCACAAAATGAATTTTCGGCATTGCAATTTTCAATCTCGAGCATTTTCAATTTTTTCATGTAGCGACAAATATCATGTAAATGTCGGTTGTTGCACGAGCTCATACCAAATCTTTCTATTTCACTGTACGTCTGGCAAAATTTTTTGAACATTTGGTCGTAGTAGTTCAATGAAATCTCCGATAGATTTAGTGTGCGCAATTTCGCTAGGCTTAAGTGCGCCAAGCTATCAAAGAGCGTATGTTGCGTATCAACACTGCGAATTACCAGCTCGGTTGTATTTTCTAATAATCGAGATTCATTCGGATTCAACAAATATTTGTTCAGAAAATCAGTTTGATCTATATGCAGCATACCCGAACCGTACCAATAAAATTTTTCTATATTTTTACAATAATTTAAAAATATTTTGTAGAGCTCTAAATTTCGTGTCGAAACCTGTATCGTGAGGTTGCGAATCTTACCGATATTATTGCGAATTGTTGTAAGGTGTCGTTTAATTCGACGACTTTGATGAAAATTTGTCGAAGATGTGAATTTTGAGGCATCGTACAGCTTTAATGTTTTAATGTTTGGCAAATTGACAAATAATTCGAACAAACGTGGCATCGATATTTGCACAAATAGTTCAAGTTGAGTAATTGTTTGGCCAAAATTGCGAAATAAATCACGATACCGAAATTTGTTTAAATCGGGATGATCCAATCGTAAGGTATGAATTGGGCGGGACAAGCAATCAACATTCAGGGTATCACGGGTGGCACGTGCACGTAGTTTATTAAGAATTTTGGGATCACATGAGGCATAGTACCAGGATTTACAAGACAGAACTGCATTCTGGAAATCTGCGATTTTTAAGTAGGACAACACGTTGGTCAGGATCTTGATCGAAATATGAAAAATCAATATTGGGATTAAATTGATATTTGTGTTTGTGTATAAGAATATTACTTACGTGTGGAGGAAGTGTACTAAAATCGTACATTTCATCTGTCATTTACGAAAAATCTTTGACACGTTACACTTATAATTTAAAAATGTAACTGTACGATTTATTTTGACAATTCCAAAACAAGACAAAAATAAAATAAAATACATAATAATAATTGTTAGTACGATGGTTACTGTTTTATTAAAAAATACCGTTATACCAGTCAAAATCACATAGTTCATATTCAGGATTCTCGACTTCATGCATCGGTTGCTCAAATTCCCTTTTTGCGGCTCGCCTTTCCATTGCAAGAGCCCAAGCTGCTAATTCTGCATCGGTTCGATCCCAAGTATCCTCAAGACAACTCCGTTGAAGTTTTGGTAATTGTTGAACAAGCGCTGGAGTTACGCCCGGCAGCCAACAACTTACAAACAGTTCCTCTAGTTTCTTTAATCGAGTGATGTTACAGTCCATCAAAATATCCATGCGACTTGAATTGCAGGGAGCCGCCATATTAAAATAAAGTTTTAACACTTTTAAATTCAGCAAATTATAAAAAATTGGTTTGCAATTTTTGGTGGTCATACGTTCCAAAGCCAGCTCTTCCAAATTTTTACAATTCTCACATATTACCTTCAATACATTCTCATTAACAAAGTTAATCGATAATTTCGTTAGATTGTGTAATTTTAAACCCAACAATTCGATGAGTTTATCATCTTGAATGTTATCAAAACGTTCCAAGTGTAGAGATTCGAGTCGCGTTAATTGTGCAATTTCCACTAAATTACGGGCAACGGCAATATCATTCAAATGTTGATCATTGCAACAGTTTATTGTCAACTCTTCTAAATTGCGGTAGACCTTACAAAATTCTCGAAACGTAAAGTCATAAAATGATTCGGAAATTTCTTTGATGTGCAATCGTCGTAAATTCGGAAGCGATAAGTTTACGAGTTTCATTAAAAATCGCTGATTATCATTGCGGTGTATGCAGCCGATTAGTAAATCCGTGATATTAGTGATTACCGGATTTTCATGTGGCTCCAATAAATAATCACAAATGAACGCGATTTGATTGTGGGGCAAACAAATCGTTTCGTTCCAATGAAATCTCTCAATATTCGTGCTTTGACTCAGAAATAACTTTAGGGCCTGCAAATCACGCATTCGTATGTGCATCTTAAGAAATTTAATTTGTCCCAAATTTTTCGAAATCGTGTTCCGATGCTTCTGAAGTACTTTGCATGAATAGAAATTTTGTGCCGAAAAATAGTTAGAAACCAAATAAATTTGTAGTTTTCGCACATTTGGTAGATGTACAAATATTTCGAATATACGGGTGAAGGCAAGCGTTGACAAACATATTTCAAGATCGGTAATGGTATGCCCGAAATTTGTGAGTAATTTACGGAAGTCAAATTTATTTAAATTCACTTGATTCAGTCGAAGATTTTGGATTGGACAGCGTAAGTATTCGATGTTGGCAGAATCTCTTAGACCATTTAACAATATGTGGCGCGTCATTTGTGGATCACACGATGCATAATACCACAATTTACAAGTTTGTACATCATTTTTGAAGTCGGGCAGCTTGAGGCGAAGCATTATATTGACCAGTACCTGAAATAATTTAAAAGTGAAATGGGAAAATGATTGTCGATAATTTGAGTCATTTGCTGATTTATATGTAGTTTACATGTGGTGGCAGATTACTAAAATCATAGAACTTTGTATTGTCGAATTTCATCATATCGTGGAATTTTTTTTCTACAGCAAAAATTTTATCGTACCCTTTAATTATTAAGACTAAGAAGATTTTAGATTACTGGTTACTAGACGATTCGGTATTAAACTGATTGAAAATTGTAGTCTACGCCGTTTTATTATTGGGATTGTGTTGAGTTTGTGAGTATGTGACCTCATTATTTTCAAACGCCGCTGTTTTCCTCGCGCTCTCTCTCTATTCATTTTCTATTTGGTCGAATACATACACATCCCCTCTCTCGTAGTCTCAAGTTATTACATATTCTTATTTACTTTTAATTTCTTAAACTGTACGATTCCCGCATTGATTAAAAAATACATATTTATTTCAGCATAGGGTGACCATGCAGTTTAATGTTTTGGGATAATGCAAATTTATTGCGGTATTTATAAAGGTTTATGGAAAAAAATTTGTAATATTAAAAGTTATTGAAATCTTGTCAAAAATGACCTACAATTTTGTCTATTCAAAACCGTTTTTCTCAACGTTTCCCAGAGTCCAAAGAAGCAAAAAAAAAAATGTCCGTCCGCCTATCTGTACCCGTGGTATTTTGAGAACGGCTTTCCTAGTTTGGAGTTTTTTTCACTATTCTGTTTCTATAGTCAAGGCGGAGAAATGAAAAGGTTTGGAACCTGTACGCCAAGAGGATCGGGTCACATTTTCAAATAAATATAAATTAATGGACATTTTTATATGAGCCTATATGGCAAAACTTTTGAGAACCATCATCAAAATTATTTTCTTGAACTATGGCAAGAAAAACATATTATGCTTTGCTTTGTATTATGGTTTGATGCTGGAATGTTCTTCTCAATGTCGTACCATATACTAGCTCCAATGGTGTTGATTCAATATCCTCTTTATAAATTGATCGGAGACCTAGTAAAATGGTCGGTAATAATTCAGACCACTTTAGTGATTCGTGCCACGTTATTGATGTTTTAAGACTACGGTGACACCTCTCAATCATTCCATTGATACTAACTAAGTAGGCAAGACAATTTTGAAATAACGTAGACTTAAATTGTCTACCTAAATCAGATGTTATTCGAAGCGGCTCACCGAAGCGTGCAATCCATCCAGACCATCTCGTGAACAGTATCGGTACTCATTTGATGGCGGCAGAGAACCAATCACATCGATAAATTTTTGATCGCAAAACAACTTTTGTGTAATAAGCTTCGTAGTAGTTTTATACCTGTATGTAACGAAATGATTGAGGAATGTTTTCCGCTATATTTCAATATTAGTTTTAATTCTTCGTTGTTTTGCTGATGTTGATCAATCTCTTCAAAGTTGATTAATAAATCGTCGATCGAGTTGATCCGTAATAATAAATCTGCTGTAATGTTTGGTTATTAAGCCTGTGCCAGAAGTATGAGATCAACGGTTTGTGATCGATGAGGTTGGTACATTGATGTCATCTCTCTATCATAAGTACTGTATCTTCGTTGTGTATCCGTGAATTTTTTGAATAAAAGCCGAGTGGAATTGTATTCCTGTTGATGGATTGATGAAGTAGTGCACATTGCAAAATCTGATGCATAAGCGAAAATTCAGCGTCTCTTGTTTGATATGCTAATAAATTTTCGGCTCCATTTACTTCATCCATTTTGTTATCCGACTCGATTTTTGTGTTAGCGTTTTTTTATTGCCCTTGATTAACTGTTGTAAATGCCTTTGGTTCTCCACAGCATTTGATATAAATCGACGATGAAAGTTGACCATTGCTAAAATTTTATTGAGTTCCTTAGCTATGTCTGGCAATTTAAAAATGTTAATAACGCAGACTCCCGATGGTGTTACATAATAACCCATAAATTGTAGTTCTGGAGGCAATCAATAGGTCACCTATGTAAGGAAATACAAAATTGTATCGCCGCAGTACGTGATGAATTTGACGTTGAAAGCTTTGTGCCGCATTACAAACGTTTGCATCCACAAATGTCATATACAATAATTTAATTCGTAGAGCCTGAATGGAGTTATAATCGCAGTTTTGGGTATATCCGTTTCCTCGATCGGTATATGATGAAACGCCTTTTGGAGATCGATTTTCGAAAAAATATCCTTGCCATGCAGTAAATACGTGGTCTTGTAAAAATGGCCGGCTGGACCAATTACTTTTAGATGGTTTGCAAACTCCTAATTCCATCAAGTCTGCCGTGCTAAGAAAAAAAGTCACAAGTGCCAAAAGCCAAAAACTGGGTTAGGGTCATATTTGGATTCTGCAAACAAATATCTACTTGTCTGCTCCTTTAAAATGCCAAATTTCCTTTATTAAATGTCATAAAATCCCGTTATTTAGAAGTCAAGTTTCATAGTAAGACATGGGAAACAAAAACAGAAAAATTGAAATTACTCAAAACTACAAAAAGGCAAATACGACTTTTTTTCTTAGCACGGCAGAAGTATTCGAACTCTGAACGGGCAGCTTCTAGCTTATCGGGTGATAAACGCCTGGCTCTTGCGAAAAGTGGTGTTTCAAATGTGTCTAGTGATGAGTGACGTTTGTTAACTTTTTGATCTTGTTGACGTTTAGTGGTGTGATATGCAGTATGCAGTATGATTAGCATTATATGTTTTGATTATACTAAAACCTGATGACGCCGATATATCATATGATTCCAGGTGAGTTTTATTGTCGATTAACATATTTCGTTTAACATTTATTAAAAGATGATCGGCGAATTGGAACAGCAATGACGAAAGTCAACTCAAAACATCTACGAAGTCCAATACTTATTTTAATCCTTTGTTTTCCAAATGTTTGGATGGGAGTTCCATTAGCAACAAACAAACTGACAGTTCATTTAGATTGTGGTTAATCGGTTGATGAAGGCGAAAGAACTTATATGTCTGCTCTACTGTCGACTAAGAAATGTTCATTGAATGATGGTTCCAGAATATACAATCGTTGTATTTCATGATAATTGCCAGTTGACGTTAATATTTGTTGACTGATGATTGATTGCTTTGATGTTTGTTTTAGAGATATTTGCTGGATTCCGGCTTCATTTGCTATTTGAAACTAGCGATGTGCTTCTATTTGGTTTTTTAAAGTTGCAGAATTACTGTTGCCTGATCTTGAATTAAAATTACACGGTTCCACAGACTTATTTGCCTTATTCTTGATGGTACCAACAAGTAGTAGATTTTCTTGGTCTATTTAGCTTCTTATCTCGGTTCGGTACACCTTAGCCATTATTTCAACTACCGTTTGTAGAGATCATATCCAATAGCTTGAATACTTTTGATATCTAGGTATTCAAATATCGCAGCAGCAACTGCAGGTAGGTCGCTTAATGATCCTGTTGCTGCAGCGCCAATTTATATGGCTTGCACTGGTAAGCGATTCATTCATAAAGTTTTAAGCAAATAATAGCTAATGTTGGTTAATGGTTTATTAATGGTCTTATTTTCCTTAAGTCGTTAAGGAAATCGCCTTACGATCACCTAGCTGTAGACCGGATACCACTTACTGAATTCTTTTTTGTTCGAAGTCTTCGGGTTGTGTACTGCGTCGTAAAGTTGTGTTAACAGCCTATTGTCGACCGTTGCAATAATAGTATTGAACTTATTTGCATCGGATTTGATTAATTGTACTGAAAACCATGCATCTAGTTGCACAAAATAAATTTATGGAACAGAACTGACTTATAAAATTTTTCCATCTCATTACAGTACAGTAATTATTTACTAACACTAATGAACATTTTAACAAAAGGAGTACGAATATACGCGACAAATTATAAATACATCAAACCTTTTTTATCCGGACAGCTCTGGACTAAAAGGATTCCAGAAAAACGATTTTTCCGGATTTTTTTTAAAATATTCTCGAACAAATAAATACACAAGTTTATTCATATACAATAGGATGTATGTATGTACATAATGTCCTCAAAAACATAAAATCATATTTATTTAAATAATTCATTTTAAATACATGATATTGACTACGTAACTTTTGCAAATGTCAAGCTATGACGCTAAGATTTAGAGGGAATATCAACAACAGATGTACCAACTAAACAAAAATAAGCAGAACTCAAATCGGAATGATGGGAGCGCCACACGGTGGTTATTCCGGGAACTTGTTGATCAAGGTAGTACATATGTATCTATTTATGTACAAAACAAAATAAAAATACTTGCTCAATCAAATAAATCATTAAAACAATTAGGTCTTTTTGAAGTAAGTTTGCAACACAGTTTGAGTTAACGGTTTATTTCCATTTAGTTTGGCTTGTATTGCACAAATTTGCATTATTTCCTGTGTTGATATGTAAGGTTGATTTTCCAGAAAATTTAGATGATCACTGCAAGCAGTGCTTCATTCGTCGACATGTGTTCTTGATGACATACATCGCCCTCGCTATCCTCGGTTTCATTGCCATCTTCTAAATTTTCTTCTGACGTATAAGGATTTAAAACTTCTGATATTATTTCAGCATCCGTCAACATACCGAATACAGGAGCTTCGTTATTACATTCGATCCATTCAGACAAAATTTATCAGGTCAATTCAGCGGCGTAATTGACTATCTCGTTTGTAATTGCGTCCTGATGATTTTGGTATGGTTCATTTTTATCAGTTTCATCATCATCTGGAGGCCAAATATTATGCCAGGTGGTTTTTAGAACGTCAGGTGAAACAGATTCCCAAGCTCGATAAATACACCATATGAAATCCTTCATGTAAATTTTTTTGAAAAAAGTTCAATTTGGTTTTCGAAATTTAATTGTTTTTTCATCATCTCCTTTCGATAATGACACTTCAAGCTACGGATTACCCCTTGATCCATCGGTTGAATTAGAGATGTGCAATTCGATGGTAAATACAATGCGAAAACGTTATTTTAATTCAATAAACTTGCATCTGGATGTGCTGGACAGTTATCCAAAAGCAAAAATATTTCACAGTTGAGAGGAAGACCTACTTGATTACAATGAAGGCGTGCTTCCTTAACGAAATTATTTTTGAACCAGTCTGCTTCGTTTGTTAGATTTATAAATTACTGGATATTCTTTCATTCCTTTAAGAGCTCGTGGTTTTTGGCTTTTCCGACCACTAATAATTTACATTTATGAGTTCTAGCTGCATTTGAACAAACTAGGACTGTAAGGCGCTCTTTGCTTTCTTTCGACCCACGAGGGTCTCTTGGAAAGAGGTATGACTGTAATACAAAATAGAATTTTACATTGTTGCCACAGTAAATACTCGATTATGTTGTTACTACACATGTAATGAGCTTAGTACTTAATCCTGTCACCATTGTTGTCTATTATAGACTGACATCCCCTATTTCGATTTTCACTTAATTTGGCCGCATACTCTGAAATAAGGTGTTTCCAAATGTTTTTGAGAACGCGAACAACCTGCTGTGCTGCTGTTTCTTTTTTTCCTGTAAGATTTTCCTTCATGACACCCCAGCTTCGTTTGCCAATGTCAGGCTTGTCGTCTTGAAGTCAATATACCTAAACCTCTTCCAGGTAAGTCATCCACATTTCCTGCTACCCGTGTTTCGTTCTACCTCCTTTTTATTTAGTGGTCTTCTTTCAATGATTCCTTTTGCTTCCAGTTCTTTTAAGAAGATTGAATATGAAAGATTTGTAGACAATTTCTTGGATAACTTTTCATTTCTTGGTTTTAAGGTGAATTTATGTTCTTTCTTTAAACGTATGTTACTTTTTAGAAATATGTAAGCCTATTCAGCCCTGCCTAGCAGCACATTACAAATGAATTTAAATTGATTTATAACATACCTGTGATTAAGACTTTAGCTTGCATTCCGAAAGGCTATTCATCGAACAAAACAACAAAACTATTAATTGTTTTAAATTTTAAATATTTTTCAATTACGCTACAGAAAATTATCAAAAAGGTCTAAGCTAAAATCCGTGACGTCATACTCCTTAATATCATCGTAACACTCCTCTACCATCATGTCATAGACTTCATTGGTTATTCTTTCGTTTCGCTCTTGTGCTGCCAATCTCCATCCTGCAAATTCTTCGTCGGTTGGATCATCTATAATCATATCAAAATTAAGCGAACATTTATAAAACTTATTTTCGTCTAAATAGAAAACCGCTTACATATACTCTCGAAACCAAAAGGAATTCGAAGTTTTGGCAATTTCTTAATAAGCGTTGGTGTTACACCAGGCGCCCAGCAACTAATATATAACTCTTGAAGTTCAGTTAACCGTGTAATGTTATATTCAACAGAATTTTGTAAACGACTCGAGTGGCACGTTGCTGGTTCCATAAACGACAAATTTAGTAGCTTCAATTTTGTTAAATTGCGAAAAATTGGTTCACAATCTTTTGTGTCGAGTCCCTCCAAAATTAACTGTTCTAAATATGTATAATTCTCACAAATGTATTTTAGAACACATTCGTTCACCATGTTGAGCGACAATTTTGTTAATTTTTTCAATTTTAAACTCAGCAGCGCTATTAATTTATCGTCCCGAAGTGTAGCCACTCGATTTATGTGCAGTGATTCGAGTCGTGGTAAATTCTCAATTGGCTCAAAATCTATAGCGACACAATTATCGAGTGCGAGCGATTTTAAATTCGTCATGTACTGACAAATATCAAATAATTGTTGGTCATTGCAACCATTTATTGTGAACTCATCCAAACAATGATATACTTTACAAAATTCGCGAAACACAGTATTGTAATTGTATTTGGAAATTTCTTTGAGATGCAATCGTTTTAAATTTGGAAGTGTTACAGTAATTAGTTTCTTTAGAATTTGGCTACTATTAGCTGGATCGATGCAACCGATAAGTAAATCGTTAAGATTAGTGATCATCGGGTTACGTTTAGGCTCTAGTAGAAAATCGCATAGAAATGCTGTTTGATCATTTGGTAGATAGATCCATTCATTCCAAATCAATTTTTCAACATTCGTACACTGACTTATAAATAATTGCATTGGTTCTAAATGTTGTAATCGCGTATGTACGGTTAAGAATTTTATGTGCTTCAAATTTTCAGCAATCTTATCACCATGCTTTGAGATTCTTTTAAACGAAGTGAAATTTTTCGCCGAATAATAGTTTGATACAAAATGGATTTTAACCGTTTCAACATTTGGCAGATAAATAAATATTTCAAATATTCGGGTGACCGCAAGCTTCGGAAATAAAAGATCCAAGTCCTTTATAGTTTCGCCAAAGGTGCGAAGTAATTTTCGAAAATTAAATTTATTTAAGTTTACAGCACTTAGTCGGATATTTTGTATCGGTCTCTGCAAATAATCGATACACGATGAATCGGTCAAACCATTTATCAGAATATTTTTGTAAATTTTTCGATCACACGATGCACAATACCATGATTTACAGGTAAGCACAGCATTTTTAAAGTCGGTTAAACTTAGTTGCGCTAAAATATCCACTAGAATCTGAAAAAATTATTAATTAAATTAGTTAATTAAATAAAATTTAGAAGTATAGTGCTCATGGTTGAGTAGTTTACATGTGGTGGTAGATTACCGTAATCATAATAAATTTGGTCGATTTCCATCATAACGCTTGAATGGAACACTATTCACTTTATTTTAACTTTGTTATCAACTTGTTTCATAATAAAATACCAACACTACAAAATTTGGATACCCACAAATCGATAAACGCGACTAACAGAGATGAGACATGAAAATAAACTGAATTTTTATACTGTATATGAAATGACCTTCATCGAAGAGAGAAACAAAAAAATCGAAGAATACAGTTATTCCACTGTATATTATATTTATATGGAAGTATAACGTTCGCTCTCTTTGCGAATAGATTGTTAGAATTATTAGAGAGAACATCAAATAAAAATGAAGCACAGGGTGTAACAGTGTTTTTTTTTTCTGCGAAGCGAAGTGGGACATAATTACAAATTTCAACATTAGTTCCAACAAGGGGTAAATGAATCTAAAAAATATTGTACACCTTAAATAAGTCACTGCACTGAAAGTTAATACTGTTTTAACTGTAGTTCGATTTCTTTTAACTTTTTCCTAAAATAACAGTCATTGTTTAAAAAATCACGACTGTTTAATAAAATTATGACTTTTCTTGACTGTTTAAATTAATATTAAGGATTGTAGTGACTGTCTGCAGGATCAATAATGACTTTTGTTAAATTTTTCCTATTTTAAGTTTTGAAAAACGACATACTATATTTTTAAAAGCCAACAATTCTATACTATCCCAAAGTTGCCAACTGGGAGACTTTTTACTACGGTTCCCGGTTAGGAATTTCTTCCTTAATGTGTCTTTATGTGAAAACATGGCAACATCAGACGCACAGCATTACGAAAGGAAGCGAAAGGACTAAGATAGAAAATAGGTTTTATAACAGGGGATTATAAAGGTTTGGGAGTTTTGAATAATTATTGTATTTTTGGTATTGAGTCCGAAGGAAAAAGAGTTTTTGTACTTATTGGTTTTTGCGAATTAGAGTTCAAGGTTGTTCCTTTGAACTGTAAGTCTTAATGTACGTGTTGGTCTGAACAGGCCAGGCGTAAGTTCATAAAGCTCCGCCGAACACATGCCATGGAAATAATAGTGGAACACTTATTATAAAGCTCCCACATTCCATTTATGGGGGAAGAATCAAGGATAGAGGAAACGTTGAAATCCGAAAATTTGACCGATCCAAGAATACTTAGTTTTTATCGTTAAACCAAACAAGTCAACAGATTTAAATTTGCCTACACTGGAACCACAAATCTCAAAACAAGGTGTGTCTTTTTTACCGGTGAAGATACAAAACTTGTTTGGATTGTATGAACCTTGTTTGCCTCAATCCATAACAGAATTGCAATCAAATCATGGTAGACTGAGCTTTCATAGCAAATCTTACTGCAAGAATGTGGTTTTGTGATGAAGAAGTAGGAAGAGAAAAAGAAGAGGAGCGTGGGCCATAATTAGCATCAGAATGAATTGGATTGAGAGTCGCGGTTATGTAATTACACATGAATTTAGAAAAATTTTAAGTGATGACGGGTGCAAATCTTTAATCTCTGTTCAATGATATGCCCAACTTGAGACTAAATTATCTGAAAATGTTTCGACCGAGATTGACTTCGAATAAAAAATTGGTTGTTGTACTTAGAATCTTGCTTAGAATAGTTCATATATTTATTGTTTATTTTACATCAAACAGATTCTATTTATGTATTGCGCTTTCGAATTAATTTTCCCAATTTAGTTAGTTTTTCTCAATTCCATATTCCTAGCGGTAAATCGTAAGCGTCTGTCTGATCTAATTTTATTACTGTTATTGGAAAATAACCAGCACAAAGAGGACTTCCTGATTTTCACAAGTTTCTCCAGTTCATTTTCTTTCACTTTAACGAAACAGAATTGAGACTTTGGATCTACATTTTGCTCCTCACGATTTGATCCTAGAACGAGATACAATAGAATATAAACTATTTACCTACTAATATATGGTTTGTTAAATGTAATATATGATTCGTTACCTGTAAAGTCATATTGTTTCAAATTTAAATTTTTAATACCGGGTATTTTTTGTAGGCCTTCAATTATTTCATTTTCGATTTCGATCTCTTCAGGGTTAACGGAAACTTCATCAAAATCATAACTAATATTATCATCGGCTTCAATATTGCCTTCATGGCCAATTTCATCTAAAATTTCACTTAAATCTAATCGTTTTAAGCTAATGTTGTTGTTATGTTTTCCTTGTCTTGTCCATTTTCAACAGATAGCATACCTAAGCTAATGGCACTACATATAGCGGCATGTCTAGATTTCGCAATTATTTGTGAAATTTCATTATCAGCCAGTAGGCTTGTGGTTGGCTGACAATTATTTGATGCTTGTGAAAACCTCTATGCCGCTTTTTAAAATGTCCGTCAGTTAATTTAAATTTTATTTCGGATTGTAAATCTAAACGCTTAATACGAAACAAAACATCTTGTACGCTAAAATTTACCATTGTATTGTGAGTAGTATTCATCGACAGCCATGGTTGGAAGAGATGATCTTCATCAACATCTTCATTTCTCAATTTAATGATTATATTTATTAGACCATGTCCATTTAATTCGATGCAGTTATAGACGTTGTCAGTTACAAAATTTTCAATTTTGTGGAATTTGTGCTTTTGTATCGAATTTTCCCAAAGTCTAAGCAAAAATATTACATAACATATATAATATATCCTATCGATCGTTATAATATCTTTATTTAGATATGATTGAGTGCTGTACTCCATTAGCTTAAGATACTCTATGGTGCCTTCACTCCCCTTTACTTTTTCTGCTAATATCTGCCGTACAACTGGATTCATGAGGGATTGGGCAGCCTTAAAATTCATTTTGTCCGTGAAATTTATATCGGTAGAATTTAAACGGTGACTATCCTTAGAGACGGAGCTGATCAGATCACGTAAATGTTTCGGTGTTACGACATATTTTCCCATGATTAATCTTTTTTTCTCATTTAACAATCGCGTTCGTAATTTCGTTCCAATATGTACAGTATCTTGAATGTACTGAATATTTGTAGCATAGTCAGCTTTAAACCATTCATTTCACTCCGGTTTAGTAGGCTGAATCTGATTTGAGTTTGGCGGGAAATTAGCTTTTAATTTCATAGCCTATAGAAGGCGAGGATCCCCGTCACCTGAAAACCCTATGTTGAATAAGCAAATATAGTTACTATTAATTTTAATGTTCTTACGTTTTGAAAACATTCTTAAATGATAAAGCCCTTATTTGGTTTTTACCTCAATTTAAAAAGAAAAAATGTGTAGAACCGTTGATATACGACGATATGTTCCGTTCTCTAGGGTACAAGAACAAGTTATGTATCTAATGGGAATGACGGAATAAATCGACGAAACGGGGTTTTTATTAAAAAATTTAATCAAATTTTAAAATTGAGCTTGAACCCAATAATGTTTTCATTATAAGTTTTATTATAATAAAAAAGCTCACAAAACAATTTAAATAAATTCTTAAATGAATTTAAAATACAAATATTTTAAACATGGATTCAAAAAGAATTTAGTTTGCCAATAAGCAACTTATGGATATAATAATAAAAATTTATCTTTTAAATCTATGGGTCGGATGGAAATTCGAATTTAAGTGTACATTTTCATAAAGTTTTCCTTGTACATAGTTTTACAGACGAAGTTTGTAGAACTTCGCTAAAAATGCCTTTAATTAAAAATGAGCATTTCGGATCGACCATCTATGTTTACTTGTATTATATTGTGTTTGTTTTAAATATGAGAAATAATTTAATTTACCCAGCACTCCTATATTGTGTTTGTTTAGTTGATCTGTGATATGGTGCCATCGCTTTATAACACTAGGGCTTTTAAATTTATTATCAGTTCAATAAACACACAGACAAAATCTTGGGCCATCCGTTGTTCCATTCTTTTGGAAAGTTCGTGCGATTACAGCATTTATATATGTTGATTGTTGCCCAATTTGAAAAATTTCATAAATTTTACGAGCTGAAGTTGCTTCAAAATAGAGAGGATTGGTAATCCTGTTGATTCAGATGTTGGAGGTACAAATCCTATCAACTGGTTAGTGCTTACATCATATTCAGTTTTTTCAATAATTTTGGTTTGGTCCTCACTGATCCAAACGAAATTATGAAGATCAAACTTACGGAGAAAGTTACTTAAGTCATCAACCCTTAAAGAAACTTCAAGTGGAGTCGGAATTTCATATCTAATTTAATGCGATACTGAAGTAATTGATGGTAATGGTAAATTTTGTGAAATAATTTCGTAGAATTGCCTACCAGCGACAATGAATATATAACAAGAAAATCGCTTTAAATTTTCATCGTATCTTTTCCCATTAGTTTTTCCTTCAGTTTTTACGGCTACATTCTTTAAATCGGTTAAAAATTGAAAAAAATAATTGTTCGATACTACTTCTTGATTTTGACCACGGTTAAATTGCAGCATCTTTTCTGACAATGCTCTACGCAGTTCTTCGTTTTGCTTAATCAATAATTCCATTTAATTTAAAAGTGGGAAAAATTCATCCATATAAGTTTGATTTCCGCAAACCATATTTTGCATTTTTCTTTGAAGCCTTTCTTTTCGAGAATATTTGGAATCTAACCATTTACTTGTTTTAGTAGGCTTAAAATAATTAAATGAAATTTCATTTTAATCCTTACGAATATTTCCATCTGAAGCATTACAAACAGCTTCACAAACAGTATCGGGGTCTTGATGATTAGTTGATATTGAAGTTGGAGTCTTAAATATTGGGACGGATAAATCGACTCCATTGCTTATCCATCCATCGTTTTTCCCGAAGAGCTAACCAAGTTTGCAATGAAAGCATCATCAGCACTGTAATTAGTTGGTGTACCTTCTTCTGTAGAGTCTTTTGAGCAATCATATAACTTCGAATAGCGTTTTTTAATCCAAGTTTTAATCGGTCGGGTCTTATTATTTTCTGAAGTTATAATATTTTGAGCATTTGTTTCAATGATGAGTGCATCATCTTCAACCGTGTTACTTGCATTTTCATATGTTTTTTCTGCAGATGTAACTTGATGAGTTGATTGGACTATGGATCCTGAATCATCAACAATGATAATTCCTGAATGATCAGAAGATTGATCCATCTCAGATTCCATACATACGTCAAAATTTTGATCAACCAAGTGATCCACGTCTTGATCCACGTTTATTAGTTCCATATTTCCTTTAGCTATTTTTAAAATTTGTGGTAAATTAATAAGAGAACCATCTTGAGAAATGTTTTCTTTAGTTCCATTTTCATTGTAAACTGTATAAGGCCCTCTTCTAACAAAATACAACGTTATCGTTTCAGTTTTCCTACCCACATTTTTTTTCTTTTTCCTTAATTTTCTTTAAAGCATTTGTGGCATGTCCTTCACAGTGTCTCATGAAGTTCGCGATAACCCAGACGATAGAGTTGTTTGCCGATTTTTTATTTTGGATTTTTACAGTGCTAGCGCAATGATTACAAACTATTTCGGCATGTAAACCTAGATCTGTGTTTGTAACATTGACGATGTTCACTAAAAACTGCTGTAGTATATGTGTGCCAACGTAAGTGCTAAATTTGTTTTTAATCCAATTGTTGGTAATTTGCATAATTTTTTGTTTATGCTGTTCTAAATTTGAGTTGGAAACATCTAAAATAAAACAAAACATCAATATTTTCCAAAAAAAAAAAAAGTGCATGTACCGTAAAGGCCGTATAATACCCCCCCACAATAAAATACCAGAAATATAATTTGGCCTGCCTATTGAAACCATATATTATACTGGGTATATATTAACAGGTTTTATATTTATTTAATAAAAGTAAACCCGGGTATTATAAATGGCACTTTACGGTAAGTTGGAATTTAATTTAGAACACAGCTAATTTAGAATTGTTTGTAAAGCTTCCGAATTATAACAAAGATTTTATCGAAATTGAGAAAGTAAAACACATTCGAACTTATTATCATCAATATAACGAAATAAAAAAAATTAATTTACCTGAGAGCTTCTCAATTTACACTATTTCCATTTCTTCTGGTGAGCTAAATTCTGAGGTATTTCCTCTTGCATCTTCTAAATACACTCCCCGACAATGAAATACGTTCACCAATTTTTTTTAGATTTTACTGAAATCAAACAATTATCGAAAAAATTTCTACAACGGTTATTTACATATTCGAATTGCTAAATGATTAGAGATATATATTGGTGTCCTTCTCTTTCGTAATCTCGTGTAACAACAGAAAATGGTTTTCGTGGTGCGTCAATGAAATACGTTCATTTAAGAATAATAACAAATAAAACTACTTTTGCATATTTTAGTAATGAATACTCTTGCCTTTATTTTTGATAATTTCCAAACTTCGTTTTGGTAATGACTTATACAACTTTTTGATATAATTCTTGTTAAGTTGGAGACTTGCTTGTTCTATTGCTATTTGTAACTCGTTCAATGAAAAATATTGCCTTCCTTGGCCATAAACTGTTCTCGATAATTCTGCCCAACAATTTTCTATGATATTATTATTATTATTATTGTTGGGGGGGCCATGCGGGCGATCATCCACTTCGCACTGCGACCTAAAAGATCTATTGTGCTGGCCCCTGCTTAATTATCCGTCCAGTCAATATTCAGGTTCTTAATGAACCTGACAATACTGCCTCCCGGTACATGATACATACTATCTGGGCATATTGCTCTCCCTCCTAGATGTTTACTACAGCATGTAGTTCCGCTAGAAAGACGGTAGCATTGGAGCTCAAGGACCTCGAGAGGGTTGTGCCACTCCCGTAAATTCCTACTCCTGCCCCGTATTCGTTTGATTTTACTCTTACGAGTTGCTCGGAATTGCAAATCACCTGTAGGTCACCCAGCTTTACTACAGGAAGGCTAAAAATAAAACTGGAGGGTGCCTGGTATCCAGAGTCCGCATATTTTGGGCTGATTAACCTATCAGCCATTCATCTTTCGGCATATGCTGTTCCACCTTAGATTAGGGTTTTTTGTCAAGGTTTTCTCCTTTAGCGCCGTACTTTGGCCTGTGCCAAATGGCCTAAAATGTGCCAAGTGGCCTTAGTTACCAGTGGTTGCCACGAGGAGGCAGTACGTACACTTGCGAATTGTGAACAGGTTACCCCTTACACAATTGTACCCATCACGCAGCTGCCTAATGACAAGACCAGAACAGCTCACGTGATGCGCACCCTACTGGAAGGTTACGGAGCTGGTAGATTAATCTACTCAACTTTGATCCCCCCCTCCAATAGACGCCAAACCACCTTCTATGATATTAAGATCCGGCGACTTTGCTGGCCATTCCATAATATTGATTTTGTTTGCTTCAAACCAATTTTGTACATTTCTGGAACTATGCGCTGGTGCATTATCCTGTTGAAAAATCAATTTTTTTTCGTCGAAGTTGTCGATAAAATGGTAAAAACTTATTGTTTAATAATTCTTTATATTTTTCACTAGTAAGCGATCCCGCAATAAATTCAAATTTCCATTTGCCGAATGAAGATATAATACCCCACACCATGATACCACCCCCACCTTGTTGCCGTCTTATTTGTGTTAGTTCAGGAGTTCTAATATCATGAAAATAATAATTATAACAATCCGGGCCATCGAGGCAAAACCGTTTTTCATCAGAGAATAAAACATTATTCCATTCATTTGTCCAGCTCATGTCTTTCTCAGCAAATACCATTCTGGCTTGAATGTTGCTTTTACTTAATGAAGGTTTACGCTGCATTTTTTGTCGTTTCAGGAATGTATTTTGTTTTAAAAATCGTTGTACGGTTCGTACCGATGATGTAACATTGGCTGAAGCTGCTATCTGACGCGCGGTTTTGCTGGAATTTCTAGCAATTCGAGTAATTTTATGTTTTTCTCGTTCAGTTAATGCGGATTTTCGACCTTTATAATTGGATTTTACTCCATAGTTGGGGTTTTTTACAATTTTGTTGATCACATCTAAGCTTCGATTGACTTCTGAAGCAATTTTTCTATTGCTAAGCCCATTTCTATGTAAAGCCAATACCGTCTGAACTTCATGACGCTCAACTTTTTTCCACGACCCATTTCCTAAGATTGAATTAGCGCCCTATTTGAAATATTTTTTGTCTGTTTCTGTTTTCCTTCCAATTTCGCTTTCAAATATAACATAATTATGCTACACATAATTATGTTTTGTTAAAGTACCGTTTTTACACAGACAAAATATTTTTACAGTAGGCACTATCAAATACAGTGATAATTTAAAATGAACGTATTTCATTGTCGGGGAGTGTATTGCTTTTTATGCATAGTAAACTTAGATACACTTGAAACTTGGTTGCAATGATTTTTCCGTTTGAAAACCTTTTTACGTATGCTCGGCAAAACTTCTGGAAAACATTTTGATTGTGCCTCTTTAAGTTTCTCATTGAAATAGTTTATGCACTTTTTATTGATCAAAATTTTAAAATGCTGCAAATATTTTTTATATCCGTTATTGATTTTAAAGGGGGTTTCACTTTCGGAAGCAGCTTTCTGAATATCGATGAAATCGTCTTCATCCAAATGCATCAGTACGATAAAGCTAGCGTACCCCTGGTGCTCCAAAATTATTTTTAGATTGGTGGGTAAAATACCACCCGCTGATTCTTCCACTACTCTCCAAAACAAATTCATTTATTCATTAATTTTAATTTTAATTTTAGTTTTATTAATTAATATTACAACGATGTCTAAAGTAGTACTGTTTAACGCGTTTCAAATTGTACAAATGAGACTAACCTCATGTATTTGAACGTGAAAAGAATAACGGGAAAATAAAAAAAAAACAAATGGGACTGCATAGACTGTTTTGTTTTTGTTTGTTCTGTTTCACTTTTTTCTTACTTTTTTAATAAATGTTGGGACTGTTTTTTGACTGCTTTAACTTTTGATTGATTTTCGTGACTTTTTATAGGTTTTGATGACTTTTAAGATTGCTAAGTATTGTTTTACAAATGTACATGACTTTTTTATGTAATAAGTGACTTTAACAGGAAAGTGTACACCGATTGTTTAGATTTGAGCACCCCTTGAGTTCCAATGTTAAATTAAATATTGGTTTATAATTAAAATGGCACCAACTATGTTTCGATATCAGATAAATGTTAAACTTACACTCATTGCTGGCTGAAAACATAAGGATTTGAGAAAGTTTGTGTGGAGAAGCTTGCTTTTCAACTTGGTCGAGTGCTAGCAAGCGGGCTTTAAACGTACGTGAAGTCCTACGTTATTAAATTGTTCTAAGCACTACATCGGTCTGAAAAGTTGCCTGTTTTGATAATAAAACGCAACCTTTTTTGAAAATGTGTTTAATTAAATTCTCCTTTTAACTCAGTATACTTGAACAATGACGAGTATCCAATGCGTTTCATCTACGGAACTCATATTGTCCTAATCGTGTTACAAATTATGTAATTTTCAAATCTAATATTGTGAAAATTGGAATCTGTCGAAGTTGGTCGTCGATTAGCGCAGCAGAAGTTTATGGTTATTTAGGTAAAAGAGCCATGCGTGACTTATATTAACGAATCAGAATGGGAAAATTTTGAAATATGGTGATAAATTCATGTGGTTACAGTTTCATGGAAAATGTTGTTACAAGACTTATTCTTTTTCCTACAGGCGAAACTCTCAAATGTACGGTTTCTCGTTAATATATCCCTTCCCCTCACCACTAGGATAATCCTGCGTACGAAAAACTAGATTGAACCGTTTCGAACTTTCGAAGAGTTTAGAACTTTCATCAATTCAAAGGGTATTCTCCGAATTTACAGGTTATGAGAAATTATCATGAATTTAAAAACGAGAAGAATTAAAAATGTGAAATTGAAAATTTTTCAAGTTTTCAAGCTTACTTGAGGTAACTTTAACCGTCAACTTTATTTTCGAACAATAATCGTTGTCAACGCACGAAAATTCATTAAAATGTTCTCTTATTGATTTTAACCAAATCGAAATAAAATACGAAACAATTATAATTAAACTAGTTACTGTTTTATTACAAAATAATGTTGTACAAATTATCAAAATCAGTTAATTCATATTCACGGTTTTCTGCTTCTAGCTGGGGCGGCATACGTGCCAATAATGCCTCTCGCCTCTCCATTGCAGCCTTCCATTCAGCAAAATCTTCATCGGTTGGATCACTTGTGCTCTCTAGACTGCTTCGCTGAAGTTTTGGTAATTTGTGGACGAGCCCAGGTGTTAATCCCGGCAACCAACAACTTACGAACAATTCCTCCAGTTTCGTTAACCGGGTGATATTACACTCCTCCAAAATATCCATGTGGCTCGAATGACATGGCGCCTCATCATTAAACCAAAGATTTAAAACCTTTAGTTTGATCAAATTACAAAATATCGGTTGACAATTTTTGGTGGCCACCCGTTTCAAATCCAACTCTTCTAAATTTTTATGATTGTCACATATCGCCATTAATATATTCTCGTCAACCAAATTAATTGTTAATTTCGTTAGATTTGGCAACTTTAAATGCAGCAACTCAATTAGCTTGTCATCTCGGATGATGTCGACTCGTTCTAAATACAACCATTCAAGTCGAGTTAATTGTGCAATGTCCGGCAAATTATGAGCATTACATTTCTCGAGTCGGAGCCTTTTTAGATTGCACATGTATTTAGAAATATCATGCAGCTGTTGTTCATTACAACAATTCATGGTGAAGTCTTCTATAAGATAGTAGGTTTTACAAAATTCTCTAAACATAACGTCATAATATGTTTTGGCAATCTCTTTAAGATGCAGGCGCCGTAAATTCAAAAGCGATACATTTATAAGTTTCGTAAAAAATCGGTGATTGTCATCTCGATGTAAACATCCTATTAATAAATCTTTAATATTCGTGATTATGGAATTTTCACGTGGTTCCAATAAATAATCGCACAAGAAGTCGATTTGATTGTGTGGCAACCAAATGGTTTCGTTCCAATGGAGCTTCTCAACGTTCGTGCAATGACTGAGAAACAATTTCATGGGCTCTAAATCACGCATTCGCATATGTACGATAAGGTTTTTAATTTGGCCCAAATTTTTCGAAATACTATCCCGATGCTTGTGAAGCGCTTTACAAGAGTAAAAATTTTGGGCCGAAAAATAATTCGACACCAAATAAATTCGTAGTGTTCGCACATTTGGTAGATAAGCGAACATTTCAAATATGCGGGTGAATGGTAGCGTTGACATTAGTATTTCAAGATTGGTAATTGTTTCACCAAAATTTGTAAATAATGTACGAAATTTAAATTTATTCATGTTCACATTATTTAACTGGAAATTTTGGATTGGACGGCGCATATAATCAATATCGGTCGATTTGTTTAGACCTTGTATCAAAATGTGCCGCGTAATTTGTGGATCGCACGATGCATAGTACCATGCTTTACATGTTAGCACTGCGTTTTTAAAATCGGGCAGTTTGAGGCGCAGCATTACATTGACCAGTACCTGAAATAATTGAAACAAATAAATATTTTGTATATATATATATTGATGGCCTTTATAGTTTACATGCGGAGGCAAAATACTAAAATCATAGTAATGTGAGTTATCGAACTCCGTCATATTGTGAAATTATCAATCGTATTTGGCGGCGAGTGGGATTTACACGAAATTTAAATTCACTGAATAACCTCATTAAACATCATTAATTTTATTTATCGATTTACTATCTATGCGTCATACTTTATCATGCACTACAACACGTAATTTCTAATAATTTATTTTTAAAAACAACAATAAAACAGAAACACCGCCGATTTACCAAAAGTCTGATGAGAAACTGAATGAATATTTAAAACCGAGACCGAGCCAAACCGTGCCTTATACCGACCTTCACTCGAAAATAATTATTTCATTGAAATGCATATATTGTGAGTTGTGACATCATTATTCTCTTTTAAGTGAAATAATGTAGATACTCAAAAATATTTATTGTTGTACAGGGTACCTATGCAGATTTGAATTTTTCAAAAATCACGGCTTACATTACTTTATCACAGAAGCTCGTTGTAGAGGCTCATATTAAAGTCGGTCACGTTATATTCCTGAATTTGGTCATCAGACGCCATCACCTGCATATTTTCATTGTGAATTCTATTGTTTCGCTCTTGTGCTGCTAACGCCCATCCCGCAAATTCTTCTTCGGTTGGGTCATCTAAAATTAAATCGAAATTAAAAAAAAAAACAAATATTTCATATTTGTCTAAATCCGCGATCGCACTTACATACAAGACAAATATCTTGACAAGCATAATTGAGATTTGGTAATTTTTGAATAAGCGTTGGTGTTATACCAGGCACCCAACAGCTAACATAAAACCTGTGAAGTTCAGTTAACCGTGTAATGTTATATTCATCAGAACTTTGTAAACGACTCGAGTGGCAAGTTGCATGCTCCATAAACGCCAAATTCAACACCTTTAATTTAGTTAAATTACGAAAAATTGGTTCGCAATCTTTTGTGTCGACCCCCTCCAAAATCAGCTGCTCCAGATGCGAAAAATTCTCACAAATAAATTTTAAAACATTTTCGTTTATCATGTTGAGTGACAATTTTGTTAAATTTTTTAGTTTTAAACTCAACAACACTAGTAAATGATCATCCCGGAGGTCACCCACACGATCTAAATGCAATGACTCAATTTGGGCTAAATTTGCAATTGGCGTAAAATCTAATGCGTTGCAGTTATCGAGCGCTAGTGATTTTAAATTCGGCATGTATTTGCAAATATCGAATAACTGTTGGTCATTACATCCGTTTATTGTGAACTCGTCTAGAAAGTGGTATACTTTACAAAATTCGCGAAACACTGTGTTGTAATTGGATTTAGAAATTTCTTTGAGTTGTAGTCGTTTTAAATTTGTGAGAGGTACGTTTATTAGTTTCTTTAAAATTTCGCTGCTATTTTCTGAATTAATGCTGCCGATTAGTAAATCTTTAAGATTAAAGACCATCGGATTACGTCTAGGATCCAGTAGAAAATCACATAAAAATGCTGTTTGATCGTTCGGCAAATAGATCCACTCGTTCCAAACCAATTTTTGGACATTTGTACACTGGCTAAGAAATAATTGCATTGGCTGTAAATGATGTAGACGCGTGTGCACAGTTAAAAATTTAATCTGTTTCAGATTTTCAGCAATCCTATCGCGATATTTTGCGATTCGCTTGAACGACGTGAAATTTTTCGCCGAATAATAATGCGTTCCAACTTGTATTTGAACCGTTTCAACATTTGGTAGATAAATAAATATTTCAAATAATCGTGTGATCGCAAGCTTGGGGAGTAAAATATCCAACTCCTTTATCGTTTCGCTGAAGGCACCGAATAATTTCCGAAAATTAAATTTATTTAAATTCACAGCACTTAATCGAATATTTTGTATCGGTCGTTGCAAATAATCGATACACGATGAATCGGTTAAACCATTTATAAGAATATGTTTGGTTATTTTTTGATCACAGGAAGCCCAGTACCATGATTTACAGGTAAGCACAGCATTTTTGAGGTCGGCTAAATTTAGGCGCGATATTATATCGACCAAAATCTGCAAAAAATAAATTCAAAATTTATTCGACATTTTAAATTGTTGGATGGGACAAATTTACGTGTGGAGGAAGACAACTGTAATCATGGTAAACTTGGTTGACTTCCATCAACACGATAGAGAGGAACACTAATTCACTTAAAAATTTCACTCCACTGTTCTCTAATTACACATAGCATTCAAACTGTTAACACAAACAAATCGATAAAGACGACCGACAGATGCGAGACACGAAATCAAACTAAATTATATACAGTAAGCATATTACATTTGTATATGTACGCACAGTAATAGAAACAACTTTTAAGCCACAGAAAATGACTCGCTCTCTTAGACTCGCTGCTACACTGTTTTTTAATTATGGCGTCTCTGTCTCTTTGCGAGTTCATGAGTAAATTATTAGCGAACTGCGATATGGTTTATAAATATTTACGCGACAGGGTGTAACTATCAATAGTTTTACAAATGCAGTTGCGCTATTAGCGTTTACTGTTTTAATGGGGAATTCAGTTTCAAATCAAGCTTTGAGATGTCGAATTTTGTAACTCTTTTGTGAATTCCTACTTTAAGTAAGATTTCCTGCTTAGCTTGAAAATTTGAGATGAAGCTAGGTAGTGACTTATGCGACCAGTTAGGCCGTACTAATACCAATATACCTTGAGCACTTCATTTTCATATATCATGGGGGATAAAATAATTTTTTTTTGAAATTTGTCTCAGACAGTTTCATTCGCGTACGTGTTATGGTGAAGTTTTTTGAATTTTATGGGCCCAATACTAGAGATAAGCTAAGTAGTGACATATGCAGCCAGTTAGGCCTTACTAATAACAAGATACTCTGTACACCTCAGTTTCATTCATGTAGGTGTTATGGTGAGGTTTTTAATTTTATGAGGCCAATACTAGAGATACAGCTATGTAGTGATGTATGCGGCCAGTTAGGCCATGCTAGTACCATGAACATTTTATTTTTCTACTAAATCGACATCCGTACAACATGAAGATATTCTCTAGTTCTAAATACCTCTTTGATTATCTGTAAATAATATGTGGGCAGGCGCATTGAAGACCCGTCTGGGTGCACACAATCGCGTTCAAAATCGAGCATGCGAATGATTTCGGATAATAAACATTTCCTCTACCCTTAATTCTCTGTCCGACAGACGGAATGTGGGAGGTGTATGTGTCTTCTGCTAATATTTTAATGACTTGTGTTTGGCGGAGTCTCATGAACTTGTGCTAACCTGTCTACAAAAGTACAAACTGAATATCGGAAATAGAATTTTTGAAGACTGAACTACCAAACCCTTATTATCGCCTCTTATCATTCCTTCCGTGCTGTCATTATTCTTTTGATAGATAATACTGTACAAATATTGTTGCGAGCATTTCTCTTTTCGGAGCGGTTTTGCAGAATCAAAATGTTTTTGACTACACAAGGGCTCCAGGGGTGACTTATGTTTAAGGAACCCCCAGCAACTGCTGAAGATAGGGGAAATAAGGGATATTAGTCAATCAACAGTTTCATCTCTTTCGCTGCAAACTGATTAGAGCAACGGCGATGCGCACGCTTGGACAAATCCATGTTTCCGTCAGCGTATTTTGATGGATATTAGATCTTGTTGTTATGTTTCAACATTCAACATTATATCGTTCAATGTAATATGCCACATACAGTTTTTGCTGATGCGTCGAATACTACCCTTAACTTTGCTGTCGTGCTTTTTTCTTTCATGACTGCATGATGTGGCAGGTAATCTGTGCCAGCTGTTTCTTCTGGTTAATTCATTACTCTCATTACTTTCATGTGCCCAAGCTATTCGTATTCGTTCATAAATTGTATCAACCCCTTCCAGAGGGTTTGATTCGTTGTTAATCTTCTTTCAAATTGCAGGAATCTTTCTATTGCTATTTTTTGGACTCTACCAAGTGTGTCTCAGGATCGTCTTGGAATGGTATTCTAATTTCGTAATGCCCATTACTAAGTCGCTTGTAAGTGTGGCGGAAAAATTCCTCACTTTCTGTTTCTGGTTTTGTTTGATTCCGAGGAGGATGAAATTCTTCTAATTCCCAAAACCTTTTGAGTTGTACACCTATTTCCACTGACGTGATGTGTGATTTAATAATTACCACCTTGCGATTACTAGGTGTTTTAGGTGTTAACTATTTTACCCATCCGAATTCTGTCAGTTGTGCAGATGGCTGGTTTCTCTTTCCTTTGAGTAACTGTGGTTTTGTAATCTGGACATAGTAATCTGCTCCTAGTAATATGCCGATGGGAGCTGGAACGTTTTAGTTTGGCTCAGCCAGTAGTAATTTGTTCAAATGTTCCCATTTATGGGATGCAAAGGGTGCTTCTGGAAGATATCTACGTATTTTACTTAATACCAAGGCCTTAATCTTAATTGGGTATGTCGACGGATATCTTGGTTGTAGATTTATGTTCACGATACTCTTTACCTATCCAGCCATTTGTCCCCCTTACTCGATGAATTTCGGCACTGATTCTGCGTCATGTTAAGCTCAATCGTTGTTTAACTTCTGCTGTTATACATGATTACTGTGAACCAGTGTCGAACAGCAATCTGAAAAGCTCGTCTCTTCCATCATATCTCTTTGTTTTCACTATAGCTTTCGCTAGTAGCGTTGTCTCATTATCATTAGTTGTGCCTATAGCCTGAATTCCATTGCGAATAAAAGTTTGCCAGTCAAAATCAAAGGAGAGACAAATATAAAATTGGTGGTTGTGTGAAAGAAACATAAAACGAAGTCAGTCAAGATTTGACTTACATAAAATGTGTGTTTGTATTAGTGGATCGCCATAATTATGGTCAAAAATAATCAAATCGAGATCATTTCAACTAATAAATCTGCATAAATATTGTGTTCGAAGAAAAATATTTCTCGCACACACTAATAATAATTCTAATAGCAAGGCGATTTTATGGTAGAGATTTTTTTAAATTTTTATTATATGACGAAAAATATTCGAAAAATAATAATTCTGAAATGAGTATTAATAATTATTAATTTTTTAGATAATTTTGAGATGTGAAAATAATCGAGTTAATGCTAATATGTACATAATTTGTTTAATAATTGTTGGTTATGTTTTTGGTTTGATGCCAAAATTTAGCCATAAAATTTTAATAAAACGAAAAAAAAGAAAACTGCTTTATCTTTGTCACTCTAATGGATTAGTTTTTTTGTCCTCTTTTGACTTGAAGTCAGTTCTTAATAAAAATATATTATTATTAATTAATAAAATTAATTTAAGTTACAGAATTTTGTGTTAATATTTTTATCACCACCACGCGAAATAAAATATGGCCGGCGGCCAACACAAAATGCGACGTGTTGAAGAGCGACGTGTTTTCGCTTTAATATCCGAGGCGAGACAGATAAAGAAATTTAATTTTATGTATTTTGTTTTGTTTGTGTTTTGTTTGGTCGCGCAGTTGTTTTGTTATTGTTGTTAATTTATTATTCCAAAGCACAAATTATGAAAAAACACAAGTACCTTATACAAAGGAAAAACTAGAACTTACTGTACTACATGATATGAAAACCCCTATACACAAGTAAAAGTACAAATACAATTGACATTAGTTTAATATTAATCTACTAGATGTCAACACCTTCAACATTTTTCTTTTTTTCTTTTACATTAACACTTCCTTCAATAAGATAAACAGGAAAACTAAAGATGATTTTGATGATTACACGATTTCATTTTTCCGTACACCGATCCTTTCACAAAGAAAAACAAATCGAACAATCAAACAAATCGATCACAACACGTTCAAGCGGCTTCGTCAATAAATCAGCTAACTGATTCTTTCCAGCGATGTGCTCCAATTTAATTTCACCATTCAAGAATCTCACCCGTACATACAGATATCGAATTTCAATATGTTTGACCTTCGATGAAATTCTGGATTCTTCGCTAATTTTACAGCACTAGCATTGTCAATATAAAGTGTCGGAGATGACTCTGACATTTCAATCAATTCGGATAATAAACGTCGTAACCAAATCAATTCCTTCGCTCCTTCACTAGCTGATATAATTTCTGCTTCAGTTGTGGATGTTGCTATCACCCTCTGCAGCTGACTAGTCCACGATATGGCTTCACCGGAAAACATTGCTACTATCCCGGTCGTAGAACGTCTTGTTTTCTTGTCACCAGCGAAATCAGCATCGCTATAAACTTGTAGTCCTTCTTCTTTGTCGTATATTATACCGTGCTTTACAGTACCTTTCAGATATCGAAATATACGTTTAACTTGATTCCAATCTTGAATAGTTGGTTTCTTCATAGCTCGTGCAGCTTTATTTACTGCAAAAGCGATGTCTGGACGAGACACTGTTGTAAGATACATCAAACAACCCACTGCTTCACGATAAGGTACATCAGGTGACACTGCTTCGTTGTGATCACTTTCTTCACAGCCTATTGGAGATGAGACAGCGTTTGATTCTGTCATTCGAAATCTCTCCAGTATTTTCCTTGTGTACTTTTCTTGGCTAACAACAATTGATCCATTTTCCCGATGCTCTATTTTCATACCAAGAAAATTATCGAGAGAACCAGTCGTAGTATTAAATTCTTATCGTAAAATTCTTAAAAACTCAGCAATTTCGTTCTCTTCACTACCGTCAGAGAATGAGTTTGGATCTAGATATTCAACAGCAACTCCTGCCATCATTGAAAATTCATCACCTTCCATCCAAGCTGGTTTTCTTCGTTGCCTTTCGCTTTTTCGATTTTCTATAGAAAACGCCTTACTATTTTATGTTGATTCACTCGTTTGCTCCATTCCAGTTAAATTTTCCGTCTCGCCATATTCGTCGTAATCCCGACTTCCTTCAGAAGTGAATGACGTAAAAAACTCCCTCTGAGTTTGATTTCCCTTGTCTTGGTATCTGACATTTTTTGGCTCTTCTCTTATTTCAGATGACAATTTTGGCCGATTTTGGTCCAGAACTTCTTCTTGACAAACATCAAATACTGCAGTATCGCTGCGCAAATTGCAAACGACTTCTGGCTTGAATTTCACGTCATGGCTCATGACTACTTTCCTTTTAGAAGGGATCCAGACTCGAAAACCATCTTTGTCATTGACATATCCAACAAGATGTCCGAATACTGCTCCGTCATCAAGCTTCGAGCGGAAACTCTTGTTTATATGAACGTAGCATCCAGTACCGAAAATTTTTAGATGATCAAGTCTTCCTACTGTCCGATTATACCACAATTCATAAGGGACTTTATTCTGAACTGACGATTTCCCAGTGCGATTTAATAAATAGGCTGCGGTGTTACAGGCTTCTGCCCACAATGCTTTCGGTAATTTGCTTGGATTCAATATAGACCGTGCTGCTTCAACAATAGTTCTATTTTCGCGTTCCGCTGCACTGTTTTGCTCAGGTGTATAAGGCGGTGGAATACATTGTTCTATTACTCTGCTTGCGAGCAATTCAACAACTCTCTTATTGTCAAACTCTTTACCTCCATCACACCTGAATTGCCTGACAACATGTCCATTTGCATTAGCTTCATTTAAAAATTGTTCCAGCACATTACATTCTTCACTTTTGTGTTTCAAAAAGAAAATTCTCCGAAACTTGCTAAAATCATCCTTAAAAACAACGTAATAACGTGCTCTTCCAAACGACTCTGTGGTCATTGGTCCATTGACATCTGCGTGGATCAATTATCCAGTAACTGTCGGACGATTTATCCGTTGCTTGAATGGTAGCTTATGCATTTTTCCTAGAGCAGCACATCCATCACAGAATTTTTTATTGTCATTTTCCACTTTAATGTTCATTTGTTTCAAAACATTCTTTATATGCTGTTTATTTTGATGACCAAACCTCTCGTGATACTCTTGCAGTGTTTCGTATGAATTCACTTGTACGTTTTGTTCTGGTTTTACAACACGCATATCAAGCATAAATAATTCATTTTCCATATAACCAGTCATTACGGTATTTCCATTCATTTTTTCACGAATTATAACACCTCTGTCATCGATTGTCGTACTGTAACCATTTAATGCTGCTGCTTTGACAGAAAACAAATGCGCACTCGCATCAGGAACATATAAAACCTTTTCCAATTCAGCATTATACCAATTGTTGTTTCGTCGAACTTGAATCTTTATTGTCCCTTGACCAAACGCATCCATATTCACATCTTGTTTTCCAAGTGAGATTACTTCAGGTATGACAAATTCACTGTATGACTTAAAATATTGCTTGTTGGGAGTGATATGCTTCGTAGCGCCACTATCACAATACCACTTATTTGCATCGATGTAACTTGTAATTGATGCGCCCATGACATGTGAAGTAAATACAGCGTTACTACCTTGCTGTTTGTTGTGCTGCTTAATTGTGCTTCTACCTGCATTCTTTTGTGGACACTCTGCTGCCCAATGGCCCAATTGCTTGCATTTATTGCAAGGACATTTTTGTTTTGCCCGTTCCGTTTACTTTTTTGTTTTATTCGTGTTTCGTTTCTTTCTCTTTCAAATCCGGCCATTCAATATTCGCTCAGACAGGATATTTTCGTTATGTTTTGTTAATTCGTCATTTAAATCTACGAACAACTTTTGCAATTTAGCGACATGTGTGCTAATATCTTCTTTCTCGTCTCGTTTTACTCGGAAAAAGGCTTCAATTAGCAGCGTACTACTACGTTCAAATCGCGCATGTAATTTGTCCCAGATTTCTTTCGCATTGTTACAAGTCAACACGAGCTCAGCAACTGGTTTGCTTAACGCACTTGCAATCACACTTGCAACTTTCGCATCGTCCTTCTGCCACTCCGCGTATACAGCTTTTTCTTCATTTGTTGAGTCCGCCTTTAATGTGACACATTCGCGTTTACCATTAATAATCTTTTCAAGTGCATATGAACGTAACACCATAGAAATATGCCATTTCCATTTTGCCCAGTCATCAGGCCCTTCTAATTTATCGACATTCATTTTGTATTCACCACTGGTAGCCATTTTATTCTAGTTTTAGTTTTGATTTTATTTCTAACAATTTTATGCACACGCCAACTTTATACTGCTATTAATAAATTTATTTATTATTGCTGCGTGTTCTGGGCCCATAACCTGTTGTTAATTTATTATTCCAGAGCACAAACATGAAAAAACACATGTACCTTATACAAAGGAAAAACTAGAACTGTACTTTTATTCAGTGACATGAAAGCAAGATTGCATGATATGAAAAACCCTATACACAAGTACAAGTACAAAGACAATTGACATTAGTTTAATATTAATCTACTAGATGTCAACCTTCAACATTTTTCTTTTTTTTCTTTTATATTAACAGTTATGATTGCTAAATGAATAGGCGCATTTGTTTGCGTATCAAAACGGTGTGTTGCGCGAACGACTTGCTGCTGCCACATGCTGTTTGCTTGAATGTTTTTTTGTGGCAGCAGTAATTGAGTTTTGTTTTGTATGCAATAGGCTGTGATGTTGCCCATATCATGTGGAGTATATAATGGCCAGCAACCAAGCATTTCCTACATCGTTCGTGTAAGTTGACTGACTACATTCGTTCTATTTGACTCAGTCGCTTGAATTTATTAAATTTCTCTAGGCTGTGTTCATCTGAACATAATATGTTTATCTGCTTCTTGATTGTAATTGCGGTGAGTGTCTGTTGTTTTTGGTAGCTGGGCCGGATCTACAAGCGTTGTTCTCGGTCCTCTTAACGTGTGCTGCCAGAGCCTTCTAAAGTATCGAGCCATAATCAGCATGAGGTATTTTGTAGAAGCATTTTTAGTGGTATAACTTTCCACTGATGATTTCCATAGGAATCCATAGTAAACATTTTAGCTTCAGGTTTTTCAATGATAAAAGCAAAAATATTATAAAACGTTTATATAAAAGGTTTCTACATATCTTTAACAACAATATACAAGAAGGCTATATTGGTATTAAACACATATTAATTGCAGAAATATTCAAATTAAATTATTTCTAAAATATATTTTTCGAACCTTCATTTTGAAAAATACATCAAAGCTGGCTCTGACGAATTAAAATAAGGCTGGCAATAATTAATATTTGAGATACAAAAAATTAATAAAGCGGCACAAACTTATGAGCAACAAAAAGAAAATTTCTTGGAATCGTAAAATTAATTTTTTGGAACAAAATATAATAATTTGGCAACACTTATTATTTTTTTGCACTATTGGAAGGGGACACAAAAAATTATGTTTGGGCATTGAATTAAAAGTTTTGAGAGTCAACCAATAGAAACAAAAATAATAAATAGGTATCAAATAAAATATTTGGCTGATTCCAAATGTCTATACAAAAAATGTTCTTTAAGGAAGCAAATAAAATAAAGTGGGGATAAAAATTTTCATCAAAATTAATTTGTTGCCAACAAATTGATATATGGGGCAAATTTATGGGAATACAATTTTTTTTTTTTTGTAAATAAAATTTTATGAGGTTTTTTCAAAAATTAAGCAATACGACCTCGTTGTTCGTGATATCAATTCGGGTATTTTAAATTTTCGAATCTCTTCAATTTGTTACTGAAATGAAACTTTTCTAAATGTGCTACGAAATTTTAGGTTTGCTTTATTTTTTAGAGTAGAGTAATTCCTACTTTCATTTTCTTTTTACAGTGAAAATATCATTTGTTCGGCAAATGATTAGCATCCAATTAATCTTATTCTTTAAAGATGATTACATTAAACATACATTTAAAAGTCTTTAGTTGTGAAATTGTCATACTGGTTCTTACTTTGGGAATTTTACAACAACAATGCAATGTATTTTCATTCCGGAATGACTAGTTTCCAAACCAACTTTTTTTTGGTATAGAATTATTCTAGAAATAATTTTTTTTTTTTTTTTTTTTTTTATTTAATTTTTAATGTCAACTGATAAAAGTAAAAAGAAAATGATTTTCGGTTTTTATTTTGAGCATAATTTGCATTTTTATTTTTATACCAATAACTGTTCCAGTGACCGAAGTAAGACGGCAATTGATTCTGGAGTTTAATTGTTTATTACCCTTTGAACAAAGCGGCTCGTTTACAATACAAAATTATGTTTGTTCTTTGTTGTTTATTGGCGGTTTTCATAAACAAAGGTGAAGCATAAGCGCGAAGGTAGGCGCATGCCTAGACACTTACGCTGTTTTCGAAACGAATACTTAAAAATAAAATAAAGCTTAAATTGCTTGTCATATTGCCTATGAATATTTTTCTAAGGTAGCAAGATACCGAAAAATTTAAAATTTGCTTTGGACGAACACTGAAGTAAAAAATGAATTCTTTCAGATAATTAATTATTTAGAGGTCATCAAAATTCAATACTCTCATTGTTTTATCAAGCGTTAGTGTTACAAAAGTATTATGTTGCGAATAGCAGTGTCCTTAACTCAAAAAATTGGAAAACAAATAAATTTTTGTTGTTGTTGTCAAAATAAGTAAGTGAAATCAATTCGAAAGATTTTACTTACTTATTTAAGATGGCGTCCAATAAGTTAATAAATATGAAATAAGTATCGGTTTCGAAAACAGCCAAATACCACGTTTGCATTATACGTATCTAATAAGTATGTACTTTTTTGCTATTTAATTATTTTTCCGCTGCGGTTCACACTAGCTTTACGATTTGTAGTGCAAACGAATACTATAAAAGTTTGCTGTTTTGACAGATCAGATTCAATTCAGTATAATTTTTACGATATTTAAATTTCTAAGCGAATTTTCAACGTAAGAAATTTTTGTTTTGACAACAAATATACGAATGGCATCTAGTTATTACACAGGGTTCACATTACAACGTATTAAAAAAAGTATGTGATCATTTACACGTTTGCTAAGTACATACTTTTATTCTAAACCATGCCAATACATTTTGGTTACCTGTTTTGATAGCTACATTATTTTTAAATTGCTTATATTTATTGTTTGAATTTGTTTGAACAATTTTAAAACATGAACATTATTAGGAGAATTGGAAAATAATTAATTTTAGATAATGTATTTGATTTTTCCAACGGCATACGGCAACGCTATTTCGTCTATTTTTATATGAATTTCAAACTTATTTATGGAACCTAACTTATTACATAAGAAATTACATTGAATAAGTTAGGTTCCAAAAATAAGTTAGTACAAAATTGGAAAAGGGCCTTATACCATTGACAGGCGGCATAAAGATTATCGCGATAATCTCAGATCGCGATTTCAATTTCAAATGAGATCAAAACAAAATAATTCTATGTCACTTGCACTTTCTGTCTCTTTTTTGTATTTCATGTTTATCGAGTTTGTACAACTAGATTACGATAACCAAGCTACGAAGCGCAGAAATCCTGAAAGCTTTCAAATCATGTTGTGACAGACCGAAAAAAATAACTACATAATCTCGAATTCACGATTAGCTAAATTGAGTCTATCGTGGGGTATTAGGCTGTTTTCGAAACCGATGCTTATGACGATTTCGATTCGGTTTCTACCAAATCTGTGAAAGATCACTCTCTACTGCTGCGTAAATCGAAATAAAATCGAATTGCTCTGTATTATTGCTGAGTATTATATACATTGATGTGAAAAATAATGACACTAATTTGTAACATTCGAAACGAAGCAAGTTGCGCTTCAGTCATAATAGCAATCTTCGATACGTGTGAAAAGACTTACATATGAAAGCTAATTATCAAATCCATTTCGGTAGTAGATTATGGTGCATGTGAAGGTAGGCACATTCCAAAAGACTTCAGGTTTCTCGATACGCATTCTACACTAAGGCTGTTTCCAAACGATACTTATTTACTTACTTATCTGTGGAACTTAACTTATTCCATAAGAAATTACGTTGAATAACTTAGATTTCACAAATAAGAAAGTAAATAAATATCGTTTGGAAAACAGCCTAAAAAGGTAAATTTATATTGTGTGTTTATATTCTAAAAAGTTACTAATTTTTTTTTGTTGTTGTATTAAGTTTAGTAATTTTTTAGAATATAATATAACACAAAAGAGATAGAAAAATGTATCTTTTTAGTGTAGGGTGCGTGTCGAAAAACCCGAAGTCTTTTGGCATGCGCCCACTAAATAAATATATGAGGTGGGGAAATACGCCAAAAAAAATTACTAAACATTTTCGGACAGCATAATAAAAGCTTATGAATGTAATAGTTAGCGCCGCTCACCTGTTTAGGGAGTACATCGTGCGATTTAAAAGTTGAAAACATTCCGGTTTCCGTCTGGATTGTTTGTTGGGAATTTCTGACAGCTTTAAAAGCCATTAGAATAAAAAAATTAGGAAAATTAAATTTTGTGGTTTTTTATTGTCGGTAAAATTTTTTGTTTGATGCTGAAATATATTTTTTTGTATAACCTTAATAATTTAACCACATATTATATTTGCTGCTTATTTCTAATTTTTCATGCTACTCTTTGTCGCTAAACTAGTTTTTTTGACGCTGAAAACTATGTGTTTGTATTTTTATTGTTTTGTTCCAAAATATTATATTTGTTGCCAATTTATTAATTTTAATGCCAATGTTTGGCGTCACAGTATTTAATTATGCCCTTCAAAAATATTTGTTTGTTTTCTTATATCTTGTTCCAAAATATTATTTGTGATGCCAATTTATTATTTTTGTATAATGGTATTACCCGTTTAAATTGTCCCTTAAAATAATACCTGCTAAATTTATCTTTAGTTTTACTAGTGTACGTAAGATGTCTAAAATGTTTATGTTTATCACCAACGAATTTATTTAGTTAACACAAGAATTATTACAACACAGTTTATTAATAAAAACTCATAAAATCACTTTATATAAATTATTCTCAAATTTTACTGTACACTTATAATTTTTATTTTCACTAAAACACTTTTTAAATCACTTTTTAATTCCTTTTTATTCTTCACACTATCGCTTACCAAATACTACTAATCCAATTCGACTTCGTTCGCCTTTTTATATACACAAACCAAACTTCTAGAAAGCTCATGAATTTTCCAGTTAGAATAGTGTAGAAACATTTAGAACAATTTTATCATGGAAAATTCCATTTTAGTACAGTTCAACATTGTGTTTGGCAAAAACCACAAAATAAAACACAACAAGCAGCTTCAAATGTTCCCTTATTATTACCCATCATAGTATACTGCTGCATAGCTGAAATAAACAAAAAAAAACAATTAATCACATAATTCACACTTACCAGTCCATCGAATCTAATTCTAATTACGGCAACATTCCGGTGAACCCAGCTACTTTGCCTAAAAAATAATTAAATGTTAAAATTTGTTTATATTATTATTAATTTATAATTAATACTTATCCTTTTGAATTACGAATGAAAAATTGTAAACACTAAATGTCAAATGTCAATCAAAATAAAATCACTTTCGAAAATTGTAATAGATTACCAATCAACAAAAAAGAGTGCGATCAATTCTAATTTATATTTAGTAATTACTCATGCCATAATTGCGCAAATTTTAAATGTTGCTTGCCATAATATTTAGCAAAATTTAGTCGAGCTTAGTTTGGAAAAGGCTAAAATCACTCTCTTTTCTTTTTGGCGATCGATCGAGAAACATCAGAATTGCAAAAACTACAAAATTACTCGTCGTAAAATTATAAATAAAATAAAATTGTTAAACTTGGCTTGGGGATTTTTTATTTATCTGCTACATCATCCATCCAGTGCTGATTTTGCTATTTCGGAGGAATAAATTCTACTTTGGCGTATTCAGCTGTACCATAACACAGCCAACGCAATTAATCATAAACATTTTTTGGTGCCGAAACCCGGGAATCTCCCACACAAATCAGATAAGTAGAATTTTAACTTTTCTAAAAAATAAAAATCAAATCGTTTCGCAAATTTATATTGTGTGATAAGCCTCCGTGAAACAATTAACGTGATATTAGCGGTTTTCTAATATCAAATTATAAACAATTGAACAATTTAAAAGTGCAAGTGTAATTATTCCAAGTGTTGGTGCCGATATTAAATACAGTAATTAAAAATGTCCGACAGAGTAGTGTGGTTACGCGATCGAGCTCGCAATCAAATCTTTTTAATATTGCAGTTCGCAGAAAAAATATCTGAAACTACAACAGCCGAGGATATTAAAATTCGATGCGAAATTCTGGAAAGTAGACATCAAACTTTCATTGAGCTCGAACTGCAGTTATTTGAAGAGCCAACTTACGAGCCGATAACTGACGTTGTTGATGAAGTTTATTACAAAGCGCGAGCGTTGCTAAATAAAGCATGTGGTAACAATCGAGAGCAAACAAATGCCACCCATGATCTCAATGCCACACTGGGACAGTTTATTGACCAGCAAAGGACCTTTTATGAAGGCGTCAACACTTCGCAACACGTGCGTCTTCCTAAATTAGACATTGAAAAGTTTGCTGGCGATTATAAACAGTGGGCGTCTTTTCATGATTTATTTGTAAGCACAGTACATAGCAACCAAAAAATCACTAATATACACAAGCTACAAATGTTAAAAGGGGTTCTTACGGGCGAAGCTGCTACTCTTATTAGGCACATTCCGGTCACGGAAAATAACTACGAGGAAGCATGGGACAAATTATGCAAATGATACAACAAAATGACTCCAATCGTTTCGTCATTGATTCAAAGCTTCTTTGATCAGAAGCACTGTGCACACTCGTCGGAAAAAGAATTGCGCCGTATTACGGAAACTGCGGACGAAATAATTCGCGGCCTGCGAGCATTAGGACCTAACGCAGAAACGCGCGATCCATGGCTGATACATATTTTTTTGAGCAAAGTTGACACGGAAACAAAGCAAATGTGGGCCACCGAGTCGGTCGAAAAAGATTTCCCAACATTCGAGAGCATGCTGCGTTTTCTAAACAAAAGATGTGATGCTTTAGAAATTTGCTATGCCGCCGTAAAAAGAAGTTCCACAAAATCTTCTCTCACTCATTCGTATCTACCAGTTCCAACAACACAGTTGAGTGCATAGCCTGTAGACAACAACACTTACTATTCAGATGTCCAGTGTTCAACAACCAAACTGTGGAGGTTAGGAGAAGGAGTTGTGTTGCAACTGTCTGGGAAGAGGCCACAATACCACGAAATGCTTTTCGAAATTCTCGTGGCGGTTGTGGAATGGAAGACATCACACACTGCTACACAAGGATCATAGTGGAATACAACCAGGTTCCAGTAAAGCATCAACTTACCTGTCTCTGAATGAATCATTGTGTAAAGCACCGACAGACACTGAACCTTCCCCGAATAACACTATTAACCAGACGATTAACACACAAGCTCTGCATTCATACTTTGCATCGCCAACCACGGTACTACCAACAGCCATTGTATACGTGGAATTACGTACCGGAGAACTCCAGCCATATCGAGCGCTTCTAGATTCTGGCTCAAAATCATCATTCGTGGAACTTGCGCACAACGCCTAGACCTTAAGCGAAGTTATGCTTGTAGCGGTCAATAAATGTGGCCACTACAACCAAGGTGTTAACAGAATTATTTATTGATTATGTAAATTGTCGACCTCTCCTGAAATTTTTTTGTGTGTGGTGTGATCGATTTAAAAAAAATAATAATAAAAAGAGGAACGCGGTTCATTTTGGAACAGTTTTTTTTGGATCGTTGAGGAACAAACACCTCGGGTTTTTTTATAATAATATTTTTATAAAAAAAGAAAAATTGTGAATAAAAAAAAATAGAATTTTTTTTATTTAAAACTAATTATTGGTGGTAATAACCATAAAGTTTAATTATATGAAATTGTAAGGATAGTTTATAAGTGATATTGAAAAATTAATAGTCAAGAGACTATGTGTTTATGATTTAAAAAAACAAAAAAAAAACTGTGTATTACGAAACCACGCTTAATGAAAAAATATTGGCTTCATAAAAGTATAACTGTGTAGGTGGTTTGAGTGAAAAAAAAAATACGGATAATAATAGTGAAAATCAAAAGAGAAAATAAACTATAGTAGTGAATAATAATAAACATTGTTTGTGATCCCATACGAATGTAAATACGTGATATTTTATTAAAATTCAATATGTACCAACATTATTTACATATAGTATATCCGTATTATCCATATTATAACGATAATACCTTAATGTTTATCCGTATTATAACGATAGAAATACGTCATTGATCAGTTAGTTGTCTTATGATATGAAAACATTGTGAAAAAAAAACAGGTGACCACATGTACTGGTTAACTGCGCAGCATATTTGCGTGAACTATTAAAAAAAAAAAGGAAAAAAAATAACCATAAAAATTCAAATATACATAAAAAAATAAAAAATAAAATAATTACTAAATAATTAATAAACAATATAACGTGAAATAAATATCATATTGGTGATTAGTGGATATATTAAAATAGGCATAAAATGTGCATCATATATAAATTTGGATAACCAATGCACAGGTAGCGGTAACCGGAATTTTTTTGAGTCACCTTGGCGATGGTACTCTTTAGTTAAGTTATTTTCTTATTTTATTTGTATTTTTATTATTATTATTATTAGTTATTGTCGAATTATATTAAATTAACTTTTATAATTTTATAATTAATATCGTTATTTTATAATAATTAATTATTTTTGGGGATTCGCATAATTTTTCGGGTAATCTTTATTTCTTATTCTTTGCTAAAAATAATTAATTATTAGTTTTTTTGGTATGACGTCATTAGTATTAAGTTCTAATGGTAATTTATTTTTGTTTCACAATTTTCTTTTTGATAATTCATTTCATTAAACATATAATTTTTTGTCTCTATGAATTCTTTCGATTAAATGTGTTTTTTTTTTCTTAATGGTTCCACCTCTTCCTCTTTAAGTCGTTCGCTGGTGTGCTTTAATTTCAGGATGAGAAACTAAGTTTTTTATATGAGGATGTGATGTAGGTGAGTTGGTCTCAGGTGAGTTTATTGTAGTTTGGTTCCTTTTTTCCTTCTCTCATCTACCTGGATTCCAGTCTGGTTTTCTTCGTGTTCGGTCTTTCATGACTTGCTCATGTCTCAACAAACCTGTTTTCCTCCCCCCACGCCATTCCCTGAGTACTAGCTGGCTAAATTAGACCGAGTTGAGACCTCTGATCAAGTAAAATAAATTTCTGTTAACGAAGGTCGTCAGGTCTTCGTTACATGCTTCCACAACAGTTTACGGTCTAGCATCCACTTCAGCTGGAACAACCATCGAAAGGATAGATATTACCATCCACTCGCATGTAGACAAGCGCTACATTTTCAACGTATCATGTCATGTCATCAAGAACATCACAATTTGTCTCCAACAAACCACATCGTCTATAACAAAAACCAAATTGCCAGATTTGCACTGGGAAATCCGCAATTTGCAACTCCAAATAAAATCGATATACTTCTAGGAGTAGATGTATTCTTCAAAGTTTTGAATCCAGAAAGCCGCATAATTGAAGGGTTACCGTCATTACAATCAACGAAACTAGGCTGGCTGATTGCAGGAACATGGAACGCTCCAGCACCAAGCACTTGCAACTTACACGCCACTGAATGACATTTTACAAATTGGCCCAAACATCCAGACAGATTTAACCACGATCCTCTTAAAATTTCGTCGACATGCAATTGCCCTATAGTAGCGGACGTGGAAAAAATGTATCGCCAAATTTACGTGAATTCTGATGATGCAAATTATCAGTTGATTTTGTGGCGTGAAAATCCAACGGATCAGGTAAAGGTGTACAAATTAAACACAGTCACGTATGGCACGGCATGTGCGTCTTATTTAGCAGTTAACACTCTCAAAAAATCCACTGAGCCTTATGAAAATTTATATCCCCAAGCAACATACGTTATCCGAAATGATTTTTATATTGACGATTTGCTCACTGGTTGTGAAACTATTCCCCAAGCAGTTGAACTCAACAACCAAATATGTGAGATTTTAAGCAACAGCGGATTTAACCTTCGCAAATGGAAATCGAACTCGCATGAATTTTTGGAGAGCTCTAATTGCAGCAATTGCTTCTGTTGTTTTTAACGAGTAGCCTTTTGTTTTGGTATCTGGCCAACCATGGCACTCGCATAACTGTCACCCGTTGGTTGTAGGTGCTGAATAACTTTCTTCGCAGCCCCTGCTAGATGCATTTTTAATTACCTGGTTCGATTTATTGTACCTTGTAGTCTATTTGTTTGTTTTGAATTTCTCTTGTTTCTTATTTACTGCACATTGTAGCCTAGCCGTACAATCTTCTGTTTGGTTGCCAATTTTGAAGTATAAGTTATTTGTGAAATTTTCCCAGTTTTCCGAATCATCTTCTGTTATTTCCTGTAGGATTTCCTCATGTAACTCGTCTATTTTTGACATCGCTGTACTTAGCTGATTTATCTTTTGTTTTAAGTGTTCTTCAGCCTTTCTTTTGATGTTTATGGTTGTAGGCATGCATGATGATACCATATTCTCACGATGATATTCTCACGATGATATTCTCACGATGATATTCTCACGATGATATTCTCACGATGATATTATCAAGACGATTTATTCTTATCATGTGTATCTTAACTAATTTTGCCTTTGCATTGCCATTATTGAATGAGACCACAAGGATTGTTGTTGTTGGTACGGTTTCCATTGACGCGATGCTTAATATTGAATCATTGTCTAAACTTTTCTTCTGTGATACTTTGTTGCTACGGACTCTATTTCAAGTATATTGGAGGCGGTTGGTGTCAGCACTGTTGGAGCTGTTGCTACAGTTTCGAGCCGTTTGTGGAATTCAGCAATTATGGTTTCATATCTTGTTGTAACTGTAGACGTTCGTCTAGATATGATGTATTTTTTATCTCACCATAAATTAGTAATTGAGCGTCGTTTGCTTTATATTGATTATAGAACTGTTTTGTGTCATGTTTCTTCTTCTCCAAATTGTTCTTAGTTTTTCTGGTTTGAGAGTCCTTTATATAGTTTGTTTAGAGCTTATTTATTTGTTCGCTCAATTCGATGTGTTATTTTAATTGATGTTCCATTTGATGTACTTCGTTAATTAACCTCAGACGAGTTCTTGTTGAAAGCTAGAGAACTTACAGTGGGTCGGGGAACTCTAGCTTGAGAAGATAATAACGCTTAAGCTATACTCAAAAGGTAGTCTGTTTTATTTGGCAAGTAACGTGGTTTATATACAAAAATTATTCCTTATAACTAAAACATATTTAAAATTTTTTGACCATTGTATAAATTATGTAATGAACAATCCGGCTCGTGGTAGTGAAATATGTATATTTTTTTTTGCAATAACAAGTAGTATATTGGTATTTAGAAATGAAGCACTTCATCGTCAGGTAGGGTTGCCAACTTTCTGTCGAGGAAAACCTATAGAAAAAGGAAAAATCCCCTGGATAAGATCACTTTTGAATTTATAACGTTTTATTTATATTTTTGGTTTCGGGACATTTAGTGTCAAAACTCTTTATCCGCCTTTTTCATTCCAATTGGTCGGGGTTCAGGTCAAAGTTAAGCTAAATCATCATAAAAGTCCTTTAAGCTTTCACATGGTAATGTAAAATTCTTTCAATCGCTAGTACGAGTATATCTGTGGTGCGGTATTTATGAAAGTCGCAACTTCTAGATCGTTCTTGATTAACCTTGAATTTGATACCAACTCTCGTCCTCATTCTACCAAAATTTAACTCGAAACCGCTTTCTACTTCCAAAATTATCTTTTTCAAGGGCCACAGCGAAATTCTTATTAGTTAATTGAATCAAATGTACAACAATTTTGATTTCGCCTTAATTCTGTATTATTTGTCGACCGGTTACAAATACTGTACCATTGTATAGTAGCTTCAATTAATTTATTTCCTATTCGAAATTAAAATTTTGATATAATAATCAATTGACAGTAAAGAAAATATATTTTCTAAAATAAACCGAGTACTGCCTTAATGATGTCACTTCATAAATATTACTACCCTGCTCAATAACCGCATGTTAAAATTTTGATTTACAAAATAATAAATGGAATTTACGGAGAAAATTTGATGGATATGTATGTAAGTATTGTGACGCGAAATACGCAGACTCGGAAAATTATCAATCATCACCCTGTATCCAAATGGAAAATCTAAAAATATTTTTTTTATTGTATTGCTTTTCTCTCCGACAATGTTATGTATGTACACTATAAATTCTCCAAACATGTTCTGGCCAAAACAAAAACAAAAACATCTCCCCAATACGACAACTCATGATGACGCCAAAATTATTTTTCCACTTACATGAAACAGACATACACACATCCAACAATTTTCCAAGGATTTTCCACCCGTACGTAATAATAGTATTGTGTATGTTATTGTTGTGCATTAACGTAAAAAAAAGTGTTACAATATTACTTACAAAAGTCGATTAATTGTGATTTTGTGAGAGCACGTGCTCAAAGTTATTACTGTGTTGGTGAACGTCTTGAAATTTGTAAATCGAAAACAGTTGATTTGTACAGCGTATAAGTGGTTTTGACACTTTGTTTTTATTATTGTGGATGTTTTGTGTATGCTGATTTTATTTTTGCTATTACGATAAACATGGCTGAGAATCCAAATTTTTCATTACTCCCGTCACATGTAAATAAATACTGGTGCGTTTTGAGATTCCACGCCGTTAAAATATTTGTGTTCTCATTTAATTTTAGGTGATTGCTAATATATTAAAGTATTTGGATATGGAAGAATTTCGAGAGGCTGTTCTAACCTGTAAATCGTGGTATTATGCATCTTGTGATCCAATACTTGCACGTAGAATTGAATTGATATTAATTTCGGATTCGGACCCAATCGATATAAATTATATTGAGCGACCATTCAACAAATTGTATATACGTTCAATGGCATTCAGTGGTTTTGATTATCGTATGTTTTTTAGAAAATTTGGTTATTTCATTGAGGAAATATATTACGATATACCCAAGTGGCGACTGAATCAATTGTACGAGATGTTAGCCTATCTACCAAATTTGAAACGATTGCGAATCAATGACACACACAATTTGCTTAGTACGAAAAATTTTTGGCCGTTCAAGCGATTGAAACGACTGCGAAATGCGATTTTGGCAAATTTACGCCGTATTGAAGTACTCCGCCTGCGAATATGTTACGATGAGTTCGAAGGTATATACCAAATCCTAAAATATGTTCAAGTTGAAACTCTATTGTTCAACGAAGATGAGTCGTTGCAAGATAATCGTGATATCATGATGAATTATATTCTCCATGGATTAGCAACAGAATGGAACACACAAAATTTGCGTCATCTACTGATTAACAGTATCGAGGAAAAGGACACGGCCACATTTTTTACGAGAATGGCATACATCGATCGACTGCAACTCGAATCACTAAATATAAGCGAAATTTCACCAACTTTCTATAATTTTTATTTCAAACAGTTTTGCAAGAATTTTATGGGATTGAAAAAATTGCGCATGAAATCAACCAACGAGGATCAATTGAGGGACATTTGTAATTATATGAAATTTCTAGAAGAATTGAAATTGGAAAATTTCGATGCACTTAATTTGCGGTACATTGGCCAACTAAAGGAGCTCCGAAATTTAGATTTGCATTCACACGTGGAACAACAAGTTGACGAGATGCTAAGTCAACCGCTAGACTATTTAACCAAATTACGCTTGAACAATGTTAGCCACATAAATTTAATACAAATTTGTACAAATTATAAAAATTTACGAGAACTCATCATTTACGTTCTAAAAACGCATGATTGTATGCCAATTTTTCAACATTTGCAAAAGCTTCGCTTGCTGCGGGTTGATTTTGAAGAGCGACAAACTATCAACTCGGTGCGTGTATATTGGTGTTATAACACATCGTGATATTATATCAGATTTGTGTATTTGACACAGTATTTTTGATATTTTAGAAATTTATCGAAAGTTCTGATGAGTTTAACATAACAAATTTAAAGGATTTAGAAGAACTTCATATTAGTTGCTTTGTGTCGGGAATTACATTAGATCTTATAAAAAAATTACCAAATTTAAATTCATCGAATCATTTATATGTTGGTAAGTGTAATTAAAAGTGTATCTCTAAAATTGTGTGGATATATTTTTGTTGTACTAAAATTTGCTAGACGATCCTGATGCTCCGCACGATTCGGACGAACCGGTTGAAGAAGATTCTGTGAATACCCTAACTGAGGAAGATAATGTTTTGTATGAAAGAGAATTGGCTGAAGTAATTGCTGCTGCACAAGAACGGGAAATTGAACAGCAGCGAGAAATAATGGAAAACCAGTTGGAAGAAGAGAGGAGGGTTCAAGAAGATGCTGAGAATATTGAGAATTGGAGAGTTTATGGAGAATGTGAATGGTTTATAAATATGATCTGTGATAATATTTAATTTTTTTGTTTATAGAAATAAAAAATTGTTCTATTGTTTTCAATTGTCAATAAAATGAAATTAGAATTTAAAATTCCTTTACTTGTTGTGATAGTGTCTTTATTTGAGATGGTCAAAACGATGGATTTGTAAAATTTTTAAATAATCAACTTCTAATCTATTATTTAGATTGCCGGCACAGCACATTTTTGATATTTTTCAATACTCCGATATGGAAATGTTCAAATAATATTACAGTGGAAGCGTGCACTAACGGACAAAAGAACATCGAAGGGCTAGCTGCAAAGTCAAGAACGACAGAAAACCTTCTTCGGACTCAATAGGTTCGAAAGTCAACAGCAAGTACTATTCATAAATCACCACGGAACATTATGCAACACAAAATCAGTTCTCCAAAAATTCCGAAAACTTCTTAGCAAGTAACGTCAATTATGCACGTCCACCCTAAGACTCGAATATTTTGAACGATAGGGAAGCCAAGCCAACACCTCAAAATCGTTATCAAAAAGTAAAATTACGATCCTCAATAATCTTGATAAAAGCAAATAATCTGGTATTCTTAAAGCATGTTTAGAGTTCCGGAAAATTTCGCCCTATGTTAGAAAATGTTTAACTTATTGCAACTCAAAGTCAAGCAACGCAAAGCAATAAGCAAAACTTTGAAAATCTCGTTTAATTTTGAACATCAAAAGCCTAGCCCCTCACATAAAAGGTTTTCCTTCGCAAGAATTATTCATAACTTCTAGCAAAGCTCAATTTCAGAAGAGCTAATACTCTTATCAAACTTAGTTTCTTGTTTTATTACATTAGATTTACTCACGAAATCCATTACCTCACGATCCATTTTGAGAAAATACTTCCTGACCAGACAAAATCCATCTTCTATATAATCCACTTTTGACTTTTTCTGAGAAACTTTCAAAACAAATTGCTTGCGGTTTAAATTCTGGAAAAGGGAATTTTGAAACTCGGCCACAATGGATATGGCGTATCAACTTTTTAAAAAAATATTCTCTGTGGCGCCAAAAAATTTAGCGACAAAATCAGAATTTCCTAGACAGTATGATTACTTGTCATTGATCCTTAAAACCCCCACCTAACTTTTTTCCGTGCAGAAACAAAGTTACATAAAGTTTAAATATTATTATCTGAGCAATGCGCATATTTCGTTAATATAGTTCGAGTCTCCATTTAGGTTGATATTTCTACCATTACATCTGTTCTTCGTCAATAAAACCGCATCAAAACATTTTTTAAGATAAGGGTGTAAAAATCCCCTTTTCTTAAAATGATCAACTTTTTCCATATAATTCCTAATAAAAATAAATAATTCCCATAGTAAATTTGCCACGAATTCTAATTTCTAACGTTATATATAAGCTGGCTGAATCTTGCCTTATTGGTGGTTTAGACCACCATTAGGGGTTTCGACGTGGCCAATCGGAAAATGATTTATTTAACCTCGTCTGCAGTATAGGACAAGAGTTACAAGTTGAGACGAATTGAACTTCCTATCCATGAAAATTTTTCTTATTTTCGTTAAGGTTCTGTTAACCGATATTTTTCTTTCAATTTATTCCTATGACGATGACATTACAATCCCCTTGTCTTTTACTATACCTGCTTCTATTTCATCGTAAAACAACTCTCTCGCAGAGAGATTCAAACGACAAATATGCCCCATATTTCTTAAAGGGCTCCCTACAGTGCAGGTTCGTACGAATTTGTTATTTGGCGGATGAAACAAAGCTATGGGTTGCACTCAATCGAGTTCATAGGCTAACATTTCATTTAGCCTTGATTTTCTTTTCTACAGAAGGAATGTGGGAGCTTAATAACTTAATAATCTTCTACTAGTATTTTCATGGCATGTTAGCGGCGGAGCCTTATGAACTGGTGCTTGGCCTGAGAGCGGCTCGAAATCTTGTTTTCCAAAATCTTGTTTTTAGTTATACTTATTTATTAAATATTAAATTCCCAAAAATGCGGGGGGGGGGCGGTATCGCTCTCAGCATCACAAAATGTAGAAGTACGCTCTGTTGAATTTCATGCAGAAAATAGAACAGTGATTTTACAAAGTCATGACCAGCATTCATACTACACATGACCTAGACATAGTTCTACGTAAGTAAATGCAGGCTACCTTCTGAATTTTTATTTTCGCTACCAGAAAACCAAAATAGTTTTTATGATAAAGAAAATTCATTCCAATTATTTTCGACGTGTTTTGTTTAGCTAGTACAGTTAAGAAATTGTCACATTTAGAGTGTTTTAATTCAACCACCTATTAGGACCGAGAATGCTGTCGAAAATTTATTCCAATTTGTACTTATACTCTAGTACGTGCAAAATAATTCGAGATCGCGAGATCATTCTTCCTTTGGAATTAAGAAACGAAAACGTTCAAAGATTCCTGCATACCGAAGCTTAAAATCCCCACACAACCGATAAGAAATATGATTATGATAAAAAGCACAAATAATACAAATAAAATAACACTTCATTGCCTAATTACTTCGGTCTAAAAAGACCAAAGTATCGAAATCCTGTAAAAAATAAGCAAAAATTTGGTTGGTCCAAAACCTCTTTTTTCGCTGTTTTAAAACCCCTTGAGTTCGAAGAAACAAAAAAAAAAAAAAAAAAATATGTCCGTCGGTCTGTCTGGACGTCTGGATGTCTGAACCTACGATATCTCGTAGAGATATCGAGAACGGCTTGTCCGATTTGGAATTTTTTTTTGCCAGTATGTTTATATGGTCAAAGCGGAGAATTGAGAAGCTTTTGGAACCTGTACGTCAAGAGGGTGGGGTACCTGCCACACGAATTAACCAATCACATAGTTTTATAAATACTTACCAATTATATATGGTGGTTTAAATGTTGAGTTGGATACTGTTTTTGGGGTTGACTTGAAGGTTAAGTTAGGGGTCAATTGGCGAGTTGAGTTGAAGTTGAGTTGGAGTTGAGTTAAGGTTGAATTAGGATAAAATGAGCAGTTGACCAGTTTTTTATATAAGCTGGTTTGAGGATTGAGGTTTGCGGTTAAATTGTGGTTTGAGTTGTGCTTCATTTGCGGGTTGAATTGAGGCTGATTTAATGTTCAGTTTGGATTGGACTAGGGTTTAGTGAGCATTTGGGAAATCTATATATATATATATATATATATATATATATATATATATATATATATATATATATATATATATATATATATATATATATATATATATATATATATATATATATAGTTATATGTTTCGAGTTGTGGTGTCGCGGGATATATAACACATTATTTTTTTTTGTTGATTACAATGAACTTTATTTTTAAGTAAATTTAGCACAATTTTGTGGACTACTTGCTTACGCTAGTACAATTTAAAAATTATGAACACGTTGTTTAGTAAGCGAACGGTATTTATGGAAGTTCGAATTACAGACAACGACAATTTTATTATGATTATTTTTTATAATTTTATTTTGCTTATTCTACTTTATTATCTTTTGTAATTTTATTTTGCTTATTCTATTTTTGTAACCGATGCCTATGTTTCCATCGATGTGGTTCTTCGTAGCTGTGGGGCAATGACACATAACTCCTCCCTTGGAAGACTGAAGTTGTCCTCGACTTCTGAACCATCCCTATGGGTTGTTATTAGTTTTGGAAGAATAAATTTCTTGAAAGTTTGTTTATTTCTTCTGTGAATAAACAAAATAATTAGTATTATAATTAAAATTATGGTTATTGTAAATGCAACGATCGAATGTTGGTAAATTTGAATATATTTGCTTCTGTTGTCTATTCTATCCAATTTGTGAATAGTTTGCTCGGTTAATAATGGTAGATCGATAAATTCTTGTGTTGTTAAATTTATGTTGATATTGTCCAAAGGTTGTATTAATGTTAGTTTCTGCTTGCGTTGAGTTTTTGTGTTGGAAAATATTTTATTGTTTGCGTTGATTATGCATTGCGAATATTTGATTAGTTTTATTCCTTTAACTCGTGCTTGTTTCATATTGCATGTTGATGTAATTGATAATCCTTCAGGTGATGATATGTAAAGGTATCCATCGTCCAATTGTTTGACTTCTTCAGCTGGCTCCATGTATTGTGTTGTGCAGCTCGTGTTTTGATTGTTCAATAACTCTGGTATACAGTGTCCGGTTATTGGGTAGATTTGTTGTTTCTCGCATATGAATATTTGCTCGATTGTTGGGCAAATGTTATTTATTACCATATAATTATTGGAGTTTAGGATTATGTAGTTATAAGGTTGGTTAATAATTTGGTTTTTTACTGGATATGTTTGGATTTTACACATGTTAAAAGTTTCGTTAGTAAATTGTGGAATCTCTATGATTATTACTAAGTCAGTATTATTGTAAAATGCTTTTATTTTTAAAAGAGAATAAATTTGTTCTTCCGAATTAATTTTTAAATTATCTTTATCGAATTCTGACGTTATGTATTCCATTTCCTCGTTGTCAAGTATGTGTCTGCTAATTACGTTAATTTTAGAAAAAGTTAAAATTTCGTGAACTTCGTCTATTTGATCCTGAACTATGTCTATTTGGTCGAACAATTGTAAAAATAATTGGTTTAAAAATGTTCCTTCTGTTAAATTTTTGCTAGTTATGGATGCTGATTTTATCCATGTGTTCATTTTTATAGTTAGGTTATTAATATGTTCTGTTAATAAAATGTTTTGATCTGTTAATTGATTATTTATTTTAATTTGATCATTGTATTTATCGATAAGTTCGTATTGACCATTATCTAGCTTTTTTATTGATGATTGAATGTCAGTAAGATCTTCTTGATCTAGATTTCCTGTTATTGCTTTTATAAAACTTCCTAAAGGGTTAAATAGTCCTCTTTTGCTTCTACTTTTTAGGTATTGGGCAATATATTGTACAGTGAGGAATCTAATTTTTTCATTCTTCTTTCCGCTATTACTGCTTGTATATCTCTGATTTTTAGATGATTCATCATTTGAACTATTTCGTTGAAGGCATTATTGATTTGGTTTACATTATTTCGTATATCGGATAATTCGATAATATGGAATAATTTTGAATAAGCTTCTATTATTCTGGTTTTACCTTGTTGGAGAGCTAGTACGCCTTTTCCGTTACTGAGGTCGAAGTGTTCTATCGTTTGACCTTGAGCATCCAGGAGTATCCTGCAATAAGATGTTGTCTTTATTGATGTGTTTGTTACAATTTCGTATTTTACGTTTGTGAACTCTTCGTTTATTAGTATCTACGGTTACTGCATTATTTTTTTCAACTACATGTTTTATGTATTTTGGAACTAACTTGTCCCTAGTTGTAGTTTTTTCAAATATCTTTTCGTTTTCGAAAAATTGTCTTGGCTCATCACGTTCAGTGTTGAGTGCTTTAATATTTTTTGTTTTATTTCGTAATTGAAGTTGTGCAATATATTTTGCGACTTGTTGATATTTTTTACGAATTGTTTCTAGAAATTCGTCCGATTGTTCTGGCAAATTTTCTGGAATATTTTTTATAATTATATGCCCTTTGTGTAATTCGAATGGTGTGAGATTTGTTGCACTATGAATTGAATTATTATATGCAAAAGTTGCTTCATCCATTAGCTCGTATATTGGCATATCTTTATTTTCGCTATGAATTATCCTTACTAGCTCCGTTAAGGTGTTATGGACTCGCTCTATAGGACTGTTTCCTGTAGATGACTTAGCTGTGGTTGTATGCAATTCTATATTGTGCATACTCATAAAATTATTGAATATTTTTGAGTTGAATTCCGTGGCTGAATCTATTGTGATTTGCTTTGGCATTCCTTCTCGAGAGAAAAATTGTCTAAACATTCTGATTATGGTTTGAGATTTCCGATTAGGCAATTCGAAAATGGAGATAAATTTGGAAAATGTATCCATAATCGTAAGGAATGTTTTAGATCTCAACACGAAGGTATCGCAATGGAGTATTTCCATTGGTCCGTTTGGTGTTGGGGAAATTTGAAATTTGAGATTAATAGGTTTGCGCTCATATTTGTTGAGTTTACAAACATCGCAATTGTTCACAAATCTAGTGATTTTTTGCTTTAGATTAGGGAAAAAATAAAACTTTTTTATTTTTTCAAAATTCTCGATTATACCTCTATGATATGGTATATGAGTTGTTTTGATTATTTCTTGCTGTTTGTCATGATCTGTGATATCTTCTAGTGAGATTTTAGATCTGACTATTTTTAAATTTGGATTTTGTTTGAAATAATCGTTGAATATTTTAATTGTTTCATCATCAGTTTTAATTGCTGAGATGGTATTATTAATATATTTCTCCGCTAAATACTTAATATCTTCAGGTGTATATTTCTTTTTCCTGATTGTATATTGTTTGTATTTGCTGAATTTTATTTTAAATCTTTCATTTATCGTTTCGAAATCCTCGTCGACTAGAATTTCGATTTGACGTTTGAAGTTATTTATTGGTGTTAATGTCTCAGGGATATTAACTATTTTATCCATGGGTTCGCTAATATCCAGAGTTTCAAAATTTTCCATGAGTTGTAACATGTTAATTTCGTGTGGTTTGTTTTTATTGTCTTTGCTGACTTGGGTACCTAGTGAATTTTCTACGGGTTTAGAATATTCATTTGAATTTATTTGTTTTATCGAATCTATTGTTTCGGGATATTTGAATTTTTTATTTGCTAAACATTCGTTAATTTCTATACGAGATAGAGCATCTGCGTTGGTATTCGAGGTTCCTTTCTTGTACAGGATTTCATAGTCGTACTCCTCGAGCCGAAGTCTCCATCTGACGATTTTGCTCGTCGGATCCTTGGCGTTAAATAACCATACCAACGGTTTGTGATCTGTGACTATCTTAAATTTTCTTCCATATAAATATGGCCGAAAATATTTTACACCCCAAACTATGGCTAGGAGTTCTTTCTCGATAGTCGCATAGTTTGTCTCGGTTTTTGATAGTGTACGCGATGCATATGCTATAGGTAAATCTTTACCTATTTCACCTTGGCTAAGGATTGCTCCTATGGCGAAGTTGCTTGCATCGGTTGTTAACGTAAAAGGAATTTCGAAATCAGGGTATTTTAAAATTGGTTCATTCGTTAGTAATGTTTTACATTGTTCGAAACAATTTTTGTAATTGTCGTCAATTACAATTTTTGATTTTTTCGTTAGACAACTTGTTAGTGGCTTGGTTATTTTTGCGAAATCCTTGATGAATTTTCGGTAGTAACCAATTAAGCCAAGAAATGATTTTATTTCTTTTTGGGTTTTAGGTAGATTAATATTTTTTATAGCTTCAATTTTTGATGGATTTGGCTTGACGCCTTCGGGTGTAATTATGTGCCCGAGAAATCCAATCTGTTTTTGACAAAAGTGCGTTTTGTCTAGTTGTATTTTTAAATTTGCGTTGCGCAATTTTATAAATACTTTTTGAAGGTCTATAATGTGTTCCTGTAAACTAGTGGAAAACACGATAATATCATCCATGTAGCACAGAACGTGGTTACCTTGTAATTCTCCAAGGATATTGTCCATGATTCGTTGAAAAGTGCTCGGAGCATTCTTCAAACCGAAGGGCATCCTTAAGAATTCATAGTGTTCTGATTCGACACTAAACCCTGTTTTTGATATATCGTCTGGGTGGATTTGAATTTGGTGAAAACCCGCCGCAAGATCGATAGTGGAAAAATAATTAGCTTTTCCAAGTTTGTCTAGTATATTTGAAATATTTGGGAGTGGGTATCGATCGTCTATCGTTTGGCTATTGAGTTGGCGATAGTCGACTACGAGACGCCACTTTTTATTACCCTGGGAATCGCTCTTCTTTGGAACTAACCATATTGGGCTACTCCAAGGTGAATATGAAGGACGTATTATTCCATTTGATAGTAGTTTGTTGATTTCGTTTTTTATTTCACTTTTTTGGTGTTCAGGATGTCGATATTGTTTGACATATACTGGTTTTTCATTATTAAGATTAATTTTATGCTTGACATTATGTGTGAATGTTAACTTATTTTTATCGTCGTGAAAAGTATCTTCGAACTTATTACAAAGTTTTACGATTTCTTTTTTTTCTTCCCTATTTAGATTAGCTAGATCTAGTTTAGATTCAATATTTTGGATGGAATTTTGTTCCTGGGATGTATGAAAATTGATTTCATGATATTGATTCAATTCTTCGACAATTATTGGTTGAATTAAGAAAATTTCTTTACTGTTATTTGATTGATTGATTATTTCTACATATGCCAAGTGTGGTGAATGAGTTTTGTAAATCCCTTCTTGGATGTAAACTCCTTCTTGTATTTTTATTGGTTTAATGTAGAATTCACCGTTTTTTATTGAAACTGGTGCTCTTATTATTACTTTTTCCAGAGCGTTTAAGAAGAATGGTTTGATACATGACTGTATTTTGTCGTGTAATTTTAGTGAGAAATTGGGGCTTTTTAATTGCATTGTTTCTAATAAAACGTTAGCGTTAAGCTTTGTTAAGTTTTCGTAGCCTATTAGACCATCATAAAATTTATGAAATTTTAGTATAAATAATTCTATAGGGTGGTTGAATTCGTTAAATTTTATGATTGTTTTTTCATTAATAGTGGTAGAGTTGAACAAACTGGTTATATTTAAATCAGTAGGTGTTCGAAAGTTTTTGTCTACGACATCAGGGCTGATGTACGATTTATCGGCCCCCGTGTCGATAAGAAATTTTAGGATTTTTTTGTCGATTGACAGAGTTATAAATGGTAGTTTAGATATGTTTTCTATATTGAATATAGTAGATTTTCCAAGGCTATTAATTAAAAATCTCATCATTGATTTCCGTTTCAATGTTAAAATGTTCGGTTTTAATTTCTCTTTTGGTTTGGGTATTATCATTAGTTTCCGGCGATTTGTTGTTCATGTAATTATTTTGAAATTTCTTAATATTAGGAGTATAGTTTGGTTTATAGTTAGGGCTGTAATTTTTGTTGTTACTTGATTTTTGATTGTTGGTATTATTATTTTCCGTAGTTTTATAAGATTCTTGTTTGATTTTGTTGTTGTTATTATACGAGTAATTACTACTTGTTGATTGGTTGTTATATTTTAATTTGTTAATGTTTTGCTCCTTAGTAATAAATTCAAGTGCTTCTATGAGATTTTTAGGTTGCATAGATCTAATTCTGCCTCCTAGAGGTTCTTTTAGACCTGCGGTAAAAATTGTTAAACCAACTTGATTGTATTGTTTAATTTGATGAGCGATAATTTCTTGATTATCGTTGTGAAGTTTGACTTGATTAATTAGTAAGGTCAACAGATTTTGGATTTTATCGAACAAATTTTGAGGTGATAAATTATTTCTGACGAGACTGTATAGTTCAAACTGTAAGTTTGATTCGTCTCTGCTATCAGCATATTTATTCACTAAATGTTCTTTTATCTCTTTCCAATTTGTTGTATTTACATTATGTGTTATTAAAGAATTACTAGCTATACCTATAATTTTACTTCTAATGTTAGATACTATGATTTTATAATGTTCCGAATTTTTGTCTAAATTTCGGCAAATTTGAATCGTATTATCTACAGAATCTAGGAATCGTACTAAGTCTGTTTTACTTCCATCGTAGGGTAAAATATTCTTAGTAATTTTATCTACGTCGAAAATTTCTAAAATTTCTTTAATATTTGCCATTTTTAATTTTTGGAGGTTTTTATTTTGTATTTGCTCTAACTTAATTTTTTCTAATAATCCTGATAGTTTATTTGAATCGCTTTCAAACTGTTCTTTAATTTTGGTCAAGTCGTTTTGTTTTGAATTTTGTCCCATAAAAAATATTTAGTGATAACCCGCTCACTTATTTTGGATCGCGTTGTCAAAGAATTTGATAAGATTTCGCGATACGATCTATATTTCTATAGTCGTTTGCACTTTATCTATAGAGTTTTATACGGATAAATTGCGATTTTTCGTTTTAGTAAATTTCATACTTATACGAAAATAAAAGATTTTTACAAGTTCTAAATCTTGGGTTCAATAACTTTTCCACAATTGTTAGTATAGTATAGGAAAAAGGATTAATTATATGAATAATAAAAAAATGATTTACCTTATAGCCAAAATGAGCAAGATTTTCATTTTCACCGAATTTAATTGAAACTTTTTTTTTTTTTTTTTGAGTTTTGTAACACTTTTTGTCCGAAAAGTTTGTCTTTTTTTCACAATAAATTTAATTTCTTAATTACTTTTTATCGATTTAATCACACTAAATTTAATTTTTTAAAAATAATTTTCACTTTCGTTAACTGCGCCAGTTATATGTTTCGAGTTGTGGTGTCGCGGGATATATAACACATTATTTTTTTTTGTAGATTACAATGAACTTTATTTTTAAGTAAATTTAGCACAATTTTGTGGACTACTTGCTTACGCTAGTACAATTTAAAAATTATGAACACGTTGTTTAGTAAGCGAACGGTATTTATGGAAGTTCGAATTACAGACAACGACAATTTTATTATGATTATTTTTTGTAATTTTATTTTGCTTATTCTATTTTTGTAACCGATGCCTATGTTTCCATCGATGTGGTTCTTCGTAGCTGTGGGGCAATGACACATAACTATATATATATATATATATATATATATATATATATATATATATATATATATATATATAAGTAAGTGTTTGTATGCATGGATGTATGTACGAAGGATATTTAAACAAATACATATGCGATGTGGATGGTAATGGTAATGGTATAGGGGTAAAATGATGTAATAGTATAATGATATAATGGTATAATAGTATTATGGAAATGGTATAATGGTAAAAGTATAATGGGATTCGATACGAGTGAGTGTATGGGTGTGTTGATGTGAGTTTTAATGTTATGTGTTCCCTCTATTAACACTCCACTATATTCGCAAGGTTATGTTCACTACACGTGTTTTATATTAACCCAAAAATGAATTATACCAATTGTTGTTTTGTTATTTGTATTTTATTCACCAGATATTCGATATTCGTTTATTTATTTATTTAATTAATTATTAATATTTTAGTAAGAATTATAGATATAATCAAAACGTTGATTTATTTGCAGCCATCTTATTCCACCGTTTTTATTCGCTCTCCTTTTTGACTCTTGATTTTAATCTGCCATTTTAGAAATTCGTGGTTTTAGAATATCGTAGTTTTATCAACCCAGTAAACCGAAAAAGGTGATGCCAATTTTACTTACATCGACGGTAGTGTTGCCGCCACAAGTGCTTCGGGGTTAGGGTTAAGTGGGCGGTTAGATTAAGTTGATTTTAGTTGAGTTCATACACGCATGTAGATTTCGCATCGAGTTGATTTTGGGATTGAGTTGGCCGTTACATGTGGAGTTGAATGGAGGGTTGAGATTTGCTTCGAGCTAAGTTCAGTTGAAGTTGAGTTAAGGTTAAGTTAGCTTACGTTGGGGTTTAGTAAGAGGTCTGATTGGGGAATTATTGGGGGGTTGATTAGGTGTTCAATTAAAGGTTGATTTGAAGGCCGATTTGAGGTTGATTTGGTGGTTGAGTTTACGATTGGGTGGGCGGTTAGTTTGGTGATTGCGTTTAGGATTGCGTTCTGATTGAGTTAGAGGTTGTTGAATCGAAGTTCTGATCATCTCATGAGATTTCAGCCCTTTATATTTTTATTATTTTATTTTTGCGTATACTTTGTATGATTTAAAGAGAATTTTTAATGATTAAAAAAAAAATTGAGTCAAACGTAATGTCAACAAGATTTCTAATTGTCAATTGCCGATTTTTGAACACCATATCCGTAACTTCCTTAACGTGGGGTTTAATGGTAGACGTCGAAGGACGGCAAGGACATTCATCATCTTCAATGCGTTTTCTGTCTTATTTGAAAAACTTATACCAATCAAAAACACCCATGGGTGCATTGCAGTCGCAAATAGAAAATGAAAAACATACATCTATATAATATAACCAGAACACGAGTTTTTTTTTAACTATTAAAAAGTCTATTTGCGTGTATATATATATGCAAATGCAATGCATATTTCTCACAGTGGCGACGAGGATAATTTGTGAGAATTTTGAAAGTGAAACGTATAGTAATTTTTTTTGTTTGGTGCGGAGGAATGTAACCTCAAAGTCATCAGCATGGAAAAACTTCCATTAGCATCTGTTGGGGAATTTCACCCAGAAGAAGATGAATGTATACTATATTTAGAACGCCTGAACAATTTTTTTTGGTCTACAAGATAGTGGACGATGTAGAGAAAAAAAATCATTTACTAAATTGTATCGGAGCTACCGCGTATAAACTGGTGCGAGATTTATCGATACCAGATGCTCCGTCGAATAAAAGTTACAAAGAGTTGTGCGATTTATTAAAAGGCTTTTACACTCAACCAAATGTAGTATACAAGGAGCGCAACATATTTTACGGAACTTCTAAATCAGAAGGGGAAAGCTCAAATGAGTTTATGGCAAAGTTGAAGCGTCTTGCGAACAACGGTGAATTTGGAAACAATTTAGAAGCTATTTTGTTAGACAAATTCATTTACCATTAAAGCGGTCGAGTCTTCGAAAGGTTGTGCAAGGAAGATCATAGCAAATCGGATCTTAGTAAGGCAATGGAATTGGCATGCAAATATGAGTTGCAGAAATACGACGTCCATGTGGTAAAGAATAAGGTAATCAACAGTAAGCAACCAAAATCGTCAGTGCAAAGTGATAAAATACCTCAGAAATCCCCACATGTCAACGATGTTAAGAAAATTAAGTGTGTACATTGTGGTTACACTAACCATGAGAGCTCATCATGCAAGTACGGGAAGGCAATTTGTCATACAATGCGGTCAACAGGGGCACATTAAAACATTTGTAAGAAAAAAAAACATTTATTTTGTAGATAATAGTGTTAAGACAAATGATTTGAGTAATTTACATAACATTATTGTGAATGAAGGTAGCGTTGATGGTTTTTTAGTGTTAATGATGGCGCCTCAGTACAGGGTGACAGTTCCAAAAATGTAACGCGCGAAAATATCGAATCAAATTTTTTTTTTATCGGAACAGCTATTTAACATCAAGGATTCTATTAACGGAAAGTCTGTCTTCATAAAAGTGCAAATTGATGAACAAGATATTTAATTTTTATTAGATAGTGGAGCGGGAGTTTCTATAATTCCAAATAATTTGTTCACGGAAATGGAAAAATTCCATAAGTACGATTTGTCGGTGTCGAATGTCAGGTTGAGTGCTTACCCGGGTCACGAAATCAATGTACGCGGTTCATTTAGTCTTACAGTTAAATATGGAAATATTATAGCGAAACTTCCAATGCTAGCGGTCGATAATTCTGAGGGTCCACCGGGGGACGAGATTTTCTTGCCAAGTTCAAAATCGTTTTCGCCCAAATAGGTAAAATTGATGTTTGAGATAAATCGGTAATTTTAGACGATATGCTCAAAAAGCATCAGGATTTGTTCAATGGAGAACTGGGTAAATTCAAACATAGCTTGATTCAATTAGAGGTAGGTGTGGGTAGCAAGCCAATTTTTTGTAAGCCTAGACAGGTTCCATATGCGTTCAGAGAACATGTCGAGGCGGATTTGGAATGTTTACAGCGAATTGGGGTAATAACACCTGTTCCAACAAGTGATTGGGGTACTCCATTGGTTCCGGTCCTTAAGTCGGATGGAGGTATTCGACTGTGTGCCGATTATAAGGTAACGCTCAACAAATTTATCGTTGATAATAAACATCCTTCAGCCCGGGTAGAAGAGGTATTTAACCAACTGCAAGGGAGAGTTCATTTTTCAAAATTGGACATGGAAGCAGCCTACAATCAGTTTGAACTTGACGAAGAATCAAGTGGACTGGTTACATGGAGTGCTCACAAGGGTCTGTTTGCAGTAAATAGATTGCCATTTGGCATCAAACCGGCAACAGGTATATTCCAGTATGAAATGGAAAAATTGCTTTTGGGTATACCAGGGGTCGTCAATTTTTTGGACGACCTAGTAGTCACGGGCAGAACCACTGAACAACATCTAACCAATTTAGGTTTAGTTTTTAAACGACTTTCGGAGGCCGGGTTAAAGTTACGAAGGGACGAGATTAAATATCTTGGTCACACGGTATCAAAGAACGGTTTTTTGAAGTCAGGCGAGCGTATGGAGGCAATAGCTCATTTTCCAAGGCCGACAAATATCACAGAAACCCGAGTTTTTTGTGGTTTAGTAAATTATTATTCAAAGTTTATACCCAATTTGTCACAAAAAGATGTCTTCAATTTATAGGCTCCTAAGAAAAAACGTTCATTTTGATTGGATTTTGGAGTGTCAAACTTTTTTTGAGAATATCAGAAGGGAGATTACGAACGAAGTTACTTTGGGTCATTTTAATGCTCAGTATCCAATAATTTTGAATACTGATGCATCAAGCTATGAAATTTCAGGCGTAATTTCACATAGATGACCAAATGGTGACGAGAGACCAGTGGCATTTTGCAGTCGGACGCTTCCAAAGGCGGAAATGAATTATAGTGTGATTGAAAAGGAAGCATTAGCAATAGTATTTTCAATATCTAAATTTTACCAGTATTTAATTGGTAACACTTTCATTATAAGGACTGATCATAAGCCTTTATTAGGATTGTTTGGTGAAATGTCGGGATATCCGAGGATGATAGCCAGCAGAATTCAGCGTTGGGCTATACATTTATCAGCATTCAGATACCAGATGCAATATGTTAAAGGTAAGGACAATGTCGCGGATGGATTTTCACGTCTACCTGTGCCTACAAAAGTAAGTAACGCCGAGGGCAAAAATTATATTAATTGTATCCATGATAGGGGTGTTAAAGTCGATCAAACTCTGATTACGGAGGAAACTGCTAAGGATTTAATTTTGTGTAAAGTTCTGCAAGCTGTCAAGGCAAATAGTTTCAAAGATTTGACGAGTGTTGAGTTTAAACCATTTTTCATGAGGAAAGACGAATTAATACAGGAATCTGAGATATTGATGTGGGGTCATAGAATTGTAATTCCTAACACCTTTCGCACGCGTATGCTAAAAAGTCTCCACGCTTCGCATTTAGGTTGAAGAGCAAATCGATTGCGCGTTCGTATATGTGCTGGCCAGGGATAGACACGGATTTGGAAAATCTGATTAAAGGTTGCCAATCATGTTTGTTCGTCAGACCCGATCCTGCTAAGAGCACACTTAAACCCTGGGAAAATACGGGAAAGGTTTGGTGAAAAATTCATGTCGAATTCGCGAGTCCCAAGGATAATACATATTATTTTTTAGTTACTGATTCATTTTCCAAATGGATAGAAGTTTTCCAAACTAAGATTATTACTGCGGAGTTTACGGTAGCAAAGTTGCGGGAGGTTTTTGCGCGTTTTGGGTTACCCGATGTTAAAGTTTTTGATTGTGGAACTCAGTTTATATCTAAGCTTTTTAGAAATTTCGTTGAGTTAAACGGAATAAAATTCATGCCAGTTCCACCGGGGCATCCTGCATCGAATGGTGCTGCGGAGATTGCGGTAAAAAGTTTTAAAAAGGGTTGACAACAGCTTTAGATTATGCAATTTCGCATAACGAGTCTCAAAATTTGGGGATGGTAGTTCAGCGATATTTATTTGACTATCGTGTCTCAAAGCATTGTTCAACTGGCGAATCGCCTGCTTTCATAATGTTTGGAAGGAACATTAAGACAAGATTCGATTTCATTAACCCACTAAGTACATCAAGTTGTGATAATACTGAAGCTAGTCGGAGTATTGATTCGAGTTTGGCGAAACAAGTCCAAAATTATAAAGGAAGGCGCACAGCTAGATTCAAGGTCTTGGAGAGTGTAGTGGTTAGAGATTACAGAAATCCAAACGAAAAAGGATGGATGCCGGGTTTTTAAAGTTTTTGATTCTAGGACATATTTGTGCGAGCTTGAAAATGGTAAGAAAGTCAAACGTCATCTAAATCAAATACTTCGTAATAATGGAAGTAAAATATCCGTTCAAAATTCTGATGCATTGATTGGTGAGCCGAGCGGCATTGGAAGTCGTGAGGATGTAAGAAATAAACATTTGTTTAATAATAATGACAAAGTAATTAAAAATAATTTTGGAAATGAAAATAGTAACTCAGTTTCGGACACGATCGAGCGAGAGAATAGTTTCCGCAGAGATTCATTTAATGAATCGAATGATCCGTTTTATGGATTTGATAATGAGTTGTGTGATGAACCACTTGTTCATTCTCGCCCAATATGTGTTAAGAAACCCCCTAACAGGTTGAATTTGTAAAATTATTTTTAAGTGAGGGGAGTTGTAATGTATATGTATCAGTGGTATAACTGTATTTTAATAATGTATATGTTTCAGTGGTCTCACTGTATTTTAGTTTTTCTCTGATAAAGAAAAAGAATTACATATATCTATATAATACAATCAGAACACGAGTTTTATTTAAACTATTAAAAAGTCTATTGCGGATCCTAAGATGTAACTGCAGAATGCATTTTGGACAGTGCATTGTCACCAAAAGCCTTTTCTAACATTTCCAATATTTTGGAAGCCGAAATTCAATTTTTGAAGAAAAATTTGATGCAGCTTCTTTGCGGAACTTTCAAAAAAATTGAACGATGCACTTTTTAGATAAAAGTAAATAAGCGGGTGGGTGGTACCAACCTAAGAAAAAAAAAGGCTCGTTTGGATAAGCCCGCGCGATTTTAACGGAAAAGTCTTATATTTTAAAGTATTAAAATTATGTTTTTCTAGGAGCGAGCATCGAGTACTGAGTATAAGTACTTTTTGTAGATAAGGTCATTTGTAATAATTGTAGAAACATTTTGTCACCGCCGGGTTTTAATTATGAAGTTTTTCGAAAGTATTTTTTAGTTTCGGCCTTCAAATTATCCAATTCAAACTGCGGCTTTTTCCATACGGAGTTAGATAACACGCTTTACGTTGTCGTTGTTAGATAACACGCTTTATGTCCGTAACACGGACACCTTTTTACGTTGTAAATTGGACGTGATATTTTACACCAGGTAATAGTTTTTCAGATATAAAATGATTTTTTTCTTTGTATATAAGAGAGATAAAAAGTCATGCCTGTCACTTTTAGAGTGTTACATATTACTCATTTTAAACTTATTACGCGTAGACATAAGAATATTGGTTCTTAATCTATTCCGTAAGATTATTTTTTGTTTTATTTGGATGAAGAAATAATGGTTTTAGGTTTGTTTAACTTCAACCACCACCTTTAATTTGTCTTGTACATATTGTTCAATTGAATGAACAAATAAATTTATTTTCGTAAGAAACCTTTTGAACTTGGCCACTTTTACGAGTTGCACATTATTTATTTACGCAGTAAAAATTATATTAGGCAGGTCGAGTCAATGGCCGCACAGCATTAGCAGACATTAAACTTTCTGTTATGATCATTGCTAAGTTATCCGAAAAGGTGAATCTAGATTGAATGCGCTTTCGTTTAAATGACTACAACTTAATTTGGGAATCTTCATGCGTGAATACCCTCACGTATATAATACTTCCGAAATAACTTATGAATATGCCTGCATGTATCTTCAAACAATTTCACTTTTAATATGAACAACGACCTTACTACTCAATATGCTAACGTAATACATAAATAAAAACAACCTTACTTCTTCGTAACCTCACAGTGTAGCAATATTCGATATAATTACTTTAACAATAATAAAAATATAAATACAAAATACTATGGATATTCGTTACGGTGGCCGTAACATCCTGGCGCCCTCCGGGAATGAAGTAATTCAACTTAACACAAGACGTCATCTTGATAATTTCGTTAAATAATTTTGTATAATATCTCTATACAACCAACGCAGTACAAATATGCCCCTTATCTGATTTGCTTTAAGGCAAATTCTCGCAGTTAACATCCAACATTTGCTCCAGGACACTGGGAAAACCTTAGGAAAACTTCGTTGGAAAAATCTAAGGAAAACCAACATCGGATGTTGTTACCTTTTCATCTATTGGTAATAAACGACTGACTAAGTTACTTTTCTCTATTTCACCTTGCTTGTTCTCACTCTCCCATCTCGCCCCGTAAATACTTCGATAATTCTCGCCATCATCTCCGGTCATCAGCGATCGATCTTCCGTAGTCCGTAGATTCTCGTGACCATCTTCTGTCTCGCAGGTAGCCGGTTGGCTGGTACCTGAGCTAGTAGTGCCTCATACGGTGCTAGATTGTTTTACAAGTTATAAAATGAACTGGCGATAATGTTGATAAATCGGTCGGATCATTACTTATTGGTGTCTATGGTCTCTAATTTAGACATCCTGCTATTTCTGCAAGTGAAAGCTTAGCTTTTTTCTTTAGCTGTTCTTGAATAAATAACATTGCTCTTATTTCTCCTTATTTCTAATTTCAAGTTGATTTCGGGTATTCGGTATATTAAGAGTCTTAATATACTAGTGCTACTCTGCAAGTCTACAATCTTTGAATGTCATTTCATTCTCCATAATTTTCAAACAATTTGATCCCCATTTTGCTAGTTCGAACCCACCTCATAATAGCAGCTGGATAATTTCTGCCTTCAAATTAATAGCTTTTGATTCTGAATCAACCTGAACATATAAAATTCATTCGGCACAACTTGAGATGCTATCGGCATCTCTTTTGACCGCCAAATATGGAGATGATGCTAGACCATAGGTCACTGTTAACCAATATTTACGAATTGGCTCTTCTGGATCTGTTCTCCACAGAGTCTTTTGTAAATCCCAAAACACTGATAGAACCAGTTGAAACATTTTGCAAATATTCGTAGAAATAGCACTGCTACCAGTACGAAATTTCATAATGTTATCCAGTAAATCCTTTTGTAAACGTGGTACCGTATATGGTACATCATTTAATGATTTCCCATTAGCAGGTTTCGCAGAGCCATAAGTGTGATGACGTATGTAATTACGCGGCTCCACCGGATTTTAGCTAGTTGTCTGTGGTGTATGTCCTAATCGGTCATGAATTCAAAATGCATGATTTTAATATTGGGTTTCGTTTGAATTTGTTTTCTTGACAAAACAGTTGCCTCAGGGCCATAGTCCATGTCAGGTTTCAATGATATTGTGACACTGTATCAATTGCCTGTTTTTACAACTCTGCTTTTAAAAATATCTTCACAATCCTGATCTTTGTCCGGTAACACTCTTTCATTTGTCTCCTCGATTTCCCATAATTTTTGAATCATAAACTAAGTTCATCTTTTAGAATCACGCCTACATTATACGTAATATTTTCTAAGTTGGGCAAATATTTTTCGCGAGAAATAATTCATCCAAATGATGTATTTTGAGCTAGTAATCCCGCTGAATTATTGCTGTAGTATTTATTCATTGATATGTTTGGCCAATACCGCCACACCTGTTATTCCTTCAATACAACCTGTCTCAAAAGAAGATGCATCAACAGGTCTTTTCCTAGAATATTGTTAAGCTTAGGGTGAAATGATTTTTGTGGGTGATCAGGAATTAAGTCTAGAGGTATCACAAACCTTGATCGGGTAATTAACCTATCCCATCGGTTGTGCCATAGCTCCAGTTCCACTTCTCCTTTGGTGCTGGCCAATTTGCCGCCTACTCCTCTAATAAAAGCTGTGGCAGCTTACCTAATTATTTTAAATTCCTTTATGATTTGATCTATGATTACGTTGTTTTGAGCACCGGAGTCACAAATTACTTTTATCGGTCGTGAAAACTGAGTTCCAGTTTTTAATCGAAAACAGGCTGTAGCTACCCGCTTACGTACTAAATATACAAAATATGCAAATTATCGAAAAATAATAATCATTCATGTGAATTTTGACGTAGTTTTGAAATTAAGCACGTCAAAATTATGCCTAATAGTAATGTTTTTTTTCTATTTTCGATTTTTTTTACTAATAGTCAATTTTTCTTTTGTCTAATTACAGATTTGAAATTGTAGAGTGATTTCAAAGAAATTAACTAAAAGGTAAGTAATAAGTCTACATCCATTTTATCTTAGCAATTTTTTAAAATAATTTATTAAACACCATTTAAATACCACTGAAATTCCGGTAAATCAAAATCTAAGTCAGTCGCTTGCATTTGATTAGCGTTCAGAAGTACATTGTCATCCATCAATGAACTTGGGTGAACCGAGAATGACCGTTCTAGAATAAAGCAAACATTAAGAATATATTATTCCGTCCTCTAATAACTCGACTTACCTAAATATCGATGATTGGTTGACTTCAAATTTGGTAATTGTTCAATCAGCCCAAATGTCATGCCGGCTACAAAATGGTTAACACTTAAATACTCCAGTTCAGTTAAATTTGTTATATTTGAATTACCCGAATTATCAATTTCTTCCTTAGTCGAATTCGCTGGCGCCATAAACCACCGTATCGACAACTTTTTAAGTTTCACCAAATTATTATATATGGCACTACAATCTTTTGTCCACAAATTCACTAACTCCAGCTCCTCCAAATCTGATTTCTTTTCGCAAATATGTCGTAACACTTCTTTGCTAATCTGTTCCAATTTGAGAGATTTCAATTTTTCCAACGGTTGATTGAAGAGCCTGAAAACATGTTGATTCCGTAGACTACCGATTATACTCAATCGCCGCAATTCTTTTAAATTTCCGATTTCGTACAAATTTCTCGCCACAATATTTTCAAATTCAACGTCACGCAATTCCAGCATATTTTGACATATTTCGGCTAGTTGCATATCGTTTATTTCACGGATGCGCAGCTTATGGAGGCCTCTAAATTTTAAGCAGAATATTTTAAAATTCGTGTTATGGTACGTAGACGATAGTTCACCGATTCCGAACGAAATTAATTGTACATTTTCCAATTGGACTAATTTTTCAAAATATTTATCCGTATGTACCCGTTCCAGGCATTGCAAATCCAAATGTTTGAGCGCCTGAAAATTCCACTGATCAAGCGAATCGAAAAATGTTGTGTACATATCATTTTCATTTGTATTGATGTAAAAATTTTTGTTGACATACAATTCTTCGAGTAGTGGTGCACGAATAACAATTTGTTTTAAACCCCGCAACTGTCGCCCGTACGTTTGTACATTGAGATAACGTAACTTCAATAGATTATGCTCAATCTTATCGCGATATTTTGTTATCGGCTTATAGCGCGTCACGTTATTTGTAAAAAATGTTCGGGACTTATCGTAAATCGTTAATTTTTGTAAATTACATAAATAAATATAAATTTCGTACAGTTGTGTTAAACGGATGGTACACTCGTCCAGAAACAGTTCCGTGATTAGATAACCAAATTTTTCGAAAAATTCTTTGTAACCAAATTTATTGAAGTTTTGATTCAACAAAGTAAGTTTGCCGAATGAGCGACAAAGAAAATCGAAATTGGTCACCTCAACGTTCTGCGTGAATACAGCGATACGTTTTGTTATTTTCGGATCACATGATGCCTCATACCATGTATGACATGTAAGTGCTGCATTTAATACATTATTAACATCTAGATATGTAAAAATATGTGTTACAACCTGTGCAGGATTGTAAAATATAGCTAGTTCACAAATATATCTTTCAAATAATCAAATTTTACTTACAGCTACAGGTAAATAAATTTCGTTATGCTCCATCTTATATCACTGCATAATTTCGACTAACTAAAACTAAACTAACTGAATATGAAAAAAGAAACATTACGTTTTTAATTTTGTGGTGTGCGTTTGCTAACTGTAATGTAAACGAAACAAGCGCATGATCGTACATGACAGAGCAAGAGAATTTTGTTAAAAATTATTTAATTTAGGCAATCGTGAAACTTATTCTCCATCTCCATTAATTGATTAACTCGATTTTTTAAAGGGTAACCTTTAAGTTTATTGCTTTACTTTCTTGGTTTTTGTTTTGGAAGATATTCGATTTTTAATAGCAAGTAATGTTGCAAGTAATTCTAAGTTTTCAATGTTTCGTCTGGAAGTGGATACTATATTATCCGAATTGTCTAATATTGATATTAACCAAAGTGCCGGTTTCGATTCTATTCCACCCATTTTTCTAAAATTAACCGGTAAGGTAATTTCTTCCCATATCTCCGTACTATTTAATAAAAGTCTCGCTGAGGGTTGCTTTCCTATTGCATGGAAACGCTCACTTATTAAGCCGATTTTCAAATCCGGATCTCGAAGCGATGTCGAGAACTATAGAGGTATTTGTATTCTTTCAGTTTTACCAAAGCTTTTTGAGAAATTAGTTAAAGATCAATTATTCTTTCATGTTAAGACTTTCATTTCTTCCAAACAGCATGGATTTTTCCCTGGTAGGTCAACTATTACTAATTTAGTTTTGTTTACTAATTGTATTTCAAGGTCTCTATTAAATGGTAATATTGTGCAGGTCGTTTACACTGATTTTTGTAAGGCTTTTGACAAGATCGATCATGACTTGTTGTTGCGGAAACTTATTTCATTGAATTGTAACTACTTGCCAGTTGATTGGATTAGATGTTATCTAAAATCCAGAACTCAATTTGTGAAAATTGGCAGCTTCACTTCAAGAGTGATTGATGTTTCTTCAGGAGTCCCTCAAGGCAGCCATTTGGGTCCCATGCTCTTCATTCTTTTCGTAAACGATGTGGTCAACTGTCTAAGTCATTCCGACATTCTCATTTATGCGGACGATATAAAAATCTTCAAAACTATTTCTTGCGCCAATGATGCACTTGACTGTCAGTCTGACCTGACAAATTTCAAGGCTTGGTGTACATCACATAATTTGATTCTAAACATCTCCAAATGCAAAACAATGTGTTTCACCCGCGTAGTCTTACCCACTAGTTACGATTACTTCTTTGATGGTTGTAGTATTGAAACTGTTGATACTTTTAAAGATTTAGGTATAACCTTTACTTCGAATTTATCGTTCCATAAACATGTTGAAGGTTGCATTTCAAAAGCGAATTCTATGCTTGGATTTGTTAAAAGGTTTGCTAAGGATTTTCATGATCCTTACGTGAATAAAATTTTATATGTCTCTTTTGTTCGTTCATTGTTGGAATATGGTGTTGTAATATGGAATCCGTTTTATATTAACTATTCAGATCGCATAGAGAGGGTTCAGAAGCGATTTTTAATGTACGCACTACGAAGGTTGCCTAGAGATGCGAATGTACCTGCTTTCATACTCCCAACGTATCGAGGTAGATGTAAATTAATAAATATGGAACCGCTATTTATTCGTAGAATTGAAATTAGCGCAATGTTTGTTCGAGATTTATTGGTGTCTAAAATCGATTGTTCGGAAATTTTGAGTTTACTTGATATATATATACTCCATTACGTGTGCTGCGCGATAAAGATTTCCAAATTAAGTTGCCGTTTTGTACACAAAACTACGGTAAATGTGAGCCGGTTTATCATTCTTCTGCTTCCTTTAATAAAGTACGGCCGGCTTTTGACTTTAATCTGTCTAGAAATGCATTTAAGGAATTGATGTCGAAGCTTCTTTTGAATTATTGGTAATCTTTGTAATCTTTACATTTTATAATTTTATTAAATTTCTTATTTAAGTGATGTAACCAGTTATATATAAGTTGGTAATAAATAAATAAATAAATAAATAAAAATATATTTATTTAGTAGCGCCGGTTTAGGTAGTTGATGCAAATAAAGATTTTAATTGAAGAAAAATCTTTGGTAAGCTTTTTTCATTTGGCCCAATATCGATTTTTAAATTAGTATCTCTTCTTCTACGGTAATAACTAATCATTTTATTGCAGTTAAATGGTTAAATCTAGTACGCTGTTCAAGTGAAATGAAATTTTCAGTGGTCTCCAAAAATAGGAAGATAAATCTGACGTGAAAATTTAGATTGACGAGTTTCGTAAATATTTTAATGCGTATAACTTCATGTTGTCTCTGAAAATACAATAAAATTCACTTCGAGAATTGATTATCGTCATTTTCCACATGTGGGCATCTGTCAAAATTCATGAAAACGTCCGGAAATTTAAATTCCTATATTCTTGAATTCGCTTTGGAATTAAGGGAATATTTCCGAATGGGTATAAGTAGGTGAAAAAAATTTCTCCATATACGAAAACGTCAATAATTACTTTGATTTTGACAGATGTCCACATGTGGAAAATGGTTGTGGAACTCGAGAATAGGGTCTCAGGAGCACGTTTTCGTGTATGGGGAATTTTTTCACCTGCATATTATACCCATTCGGAAATATTTCCTTAGTACCGAAAAAATTCAATTTTTATGAATTTTGACAGATGTCCACATGTGGAAAATGGATGTGAAATTCGAGAATAGGGCCCCAGGAAGATAAAAATGAAGTGAAATATGTGTGGAGTTAAAATAGAGACATCTGTATTCTAATACGAAAACTCCCATTTCGCTAGCTAAACTGCGTACCACAAAGTGAAATTCAGCGGTGAAATTTTCATTTTCCTTTTCGCTTGTGTCATTTTTATATGAGAACTTTCATTTCACTTCAGCAGCGTACCGGCTACCGGGCTTAAATTCGTAAAGTTGGCATCATTTCAACTTTTCTTAGTATAGAGCAGTGTTTGCAAGTAGTTGGTTATTAGTGTGCTAATAAAATAATTTTTTTTAATAATTGCTTTTTTTAAGTGCCATACTAATTCCGTGAAATAATTTTTTTAAAGTATAATAATAAAGGTCAGTCAACAGACTCGGGTCTGTTATTCGCCAGATTTCTGTTGTTATTTTCACAATAAAAATTTATATAGGAAGAGAAAATAACAAAACATGAATCTTGTAATTCCGAAATCGTACCGAATACCTTAACCGGGATAATTATTGTCTTTGGCCATTCTGTTCCTAATTGTTGTCGTAATATTCATCTGTGAAAAATCTGTTAATTCAGTTATTATCAGCTGGCGTGTTTTATATACATCAGTTGATGATCTGGCATCTAAATGCCAAGTAGGTCTTACAAAAAGTTGTATAACAATTCTGAATTTTAGTTCTTGATACAAATTTCCAGTTCCAATTCTATATGAGTGAGAATTAAGCTTTGTGATAATTGTGTTTCTCTGGTGTTTTAAAATGAATAAACTTCTTTCATTCTGGCAGAGCGCTTTTCAAGTTGGCTGTCCTTTTGTTTGTAACTAATACCATCGCGAACGTGCTTCTTTGTTTGTTGTTGACCCTGAACTAAAACCACAAGTCTATATATTTGTGAATAAATCATCACTAAACTAAAATACATAGATAACAAAAATAGTTTTAAGCTTTCCGTATTCGAAAATACTTGATATTCATTCAAAAGGTGGTTATTAGATCAAATTGATTTCTTCATTTCCCATTTCCCAAACTCTAAAAACATTTTTCCCATTTTTTTTTGTAAGAATAACTACATAAAAGTCGATTATTACGAAAGCTCCAATATCGATGATGTTATAGAAGATTGCCAATGGCCAACAATTTGTTTTGCAGCGTACCGTATAAGCCCCTACTAATTTGTCCATACTGTCGACGCTGTCTTTTGTTTTATTGTACTAAGTTACATTTTACGCCTTTTTCTTCTTTGGCACGTAAATAGGCCGGTCCTTATGTGGTTGCATGTTAGATGAAAGGAACCGTTTATTTTTTCTGACGATTCCTACAAGGGGTAAGTTCCAAGAATTGAGAACGTGGGCAAGTTGCAAGCTTGTGAAGAGATTGTCTGAAGTGACCAGATCGAGAACAGTATGCTCCCACACATTTGTTTGACGCTCGCCATCAATATTTTTAACGGTGTAAATTTGCCCTGGCAAAGGATACGAATTTGTTGCATCACATACCCAAAAGATTTTGATGCCATATTTTTCAAGTTTTGAAGCCTGATGCCATATTTTTCAAGTCAAACATTCATACGGTTTGTAATTTTTATCCACATTACTATTCAACATCGTCCAAATGTCACGAATAGCAGCAGGTTTATCAGATTAACAACGTTCAATACGAGTAACGTCTTTATCAAACCGTATAAATCGCAGCAGCATCTTGAATCAGTGGCATGTAATCTAGTTTCCACAATTCTGTCAAATGCTCTCTTTTAGAATTATGTACACCACATGAAATGAGGATTCCAAAATATGCGTCCAAATCTCCTTCGGTAAATGGTGTGAACTTTTTCTTTTTGGGCGTTTGCTTAACTCACGGTAGCTTTGGACTATCTGTTGGTTATAATCCTCAGTGACTTTACTGGCTTTCCGATTCGATTCTCGAAGAATTAGGTCACACATTTCACTTAACACTTGTTTGCTGCACCGCCTCGTTGTCGTAAGATATTCCACCTCTTTGCTTGTTTTGAGTCTTCTTCAATTTCGAGTTCACCATCTTGGTTAGCATCAGATGCTTGTATATGTATATTATATTTGTATCAATACATTTGCGTACAATCAATATTAATAATCAGAATTGCCCAAAAAACAAAATAATGTTCAATTTTCTTATAAAATATATGAAGGTACATACGATATTTCCTTTTAGCGTTGTCAAATTGCCATTTGATTTTGAGTTACCAGGGGTGGCTATTTGTGAATTCGATTCGAACGTATTCGAGTCTTCGAAGTATTTTATTCTTATTTAAATTGGCTCAGACTAGTCCGCTTCACTGTGGTTTGCCATTATTCAGCTCAACTTGACGATATTTGCATTCTCGGTCGCAATATCACCCCCTGAAAGAAGTTCTTGTTACGTTAGAATTTACCGCTCAACAAATTGGCCTTCTTCAGATCAGAGAAAAGAAGTGACTTCATTTAAGGAGAAAAACAATATGAAAGGGTGGAAGGCGGTTCATGGCGGTTTCATGGTGGTTCGCATTAGACTATCGAGCATTTTATATCAACTTTACAATTTTCAAGTCTTCTCATATGTTGCGCAAAATAAATCTTTACATCTACAAAACGCTGATTAAACAAATTATCTTCTTTGGTGGCGTATTTTTGATACAAACAACTTAAAACATCAAAAAACTTGTTGTAACTGAGCGTCAGATTATCCGCATAATTTTTGGGCCCTTCGGAGAAGGGGCTTATTTGAGAACACGAATGAATCACGAGGTCAGAAACGATCTTGGTAAAGTAGGTTTTTTCCAGTGTATTCTTGAAAAGGTTTTAAAACATGTTTTAACTCCCCCAAATTAAGGAGACCGCCTCCTTCGGATATGAGTATACGATTAATTTCATGTAACCATTTATTTTAACTCAGTCCTGTAATTTTTTTTTTTAAATCCAAATTTTAGAAAAAATTGTTTTAGGCACCTAGACCAAGGGGATAGACCCCTTCGAAAATATTACAAAAATCTGCTAATTATCTTATGAAACCACTAAGCCAAATTTAAATCTGGTTGGATGAATGGTGTAGAAATGTATTGCATTGGTATGTACTCTTTAAAAATGAAAAAAATTCACAGTTCCAAATTAACAGTTAAAAATTTGAATTTCGATTAATTTTCGGAATTGAAAGATGCACGTCACTCAATGTGCTGCACCAATCATAATAGCGACGAAGCAAAATGGGGCGCTTAAAATTTGTGGTGATTTTAAAGGCACAACTAATCTACAGCTCATCGTGCATTGACATCCGGTACCCTTAAGATAGAAGAACTTTTTCATATAAGTAATGCAAGAAGTTTAAATTCAGCAGATTAAAAGCAGGGTTAAAATTCAATTGGTGTACTTCAACAGGTGTTTTTATTTTAAATATAAACAGAAATACATCAAGGCGCACTTGAATCCAATTTCTCAAGTGAATTGAATAAAATTAAGGAAAAATCATTTGTTGGGTGTACCACAATGCTTGCTTGTAAAACACATTTTTTGATTTTGCTCCCGGAGTTAAACAGACAAAATTTTGGAAGTTCCTACTCTCGGAATGAAGGGGCGTTCTCTTTTACGTAGCCACATACCTAGAAGACCCAATGAGGAAGATCGAGTACTGCTGATTTATTGTCTAGAGATCTGTCTACGTTGCCTTGTTGTCAGTGTTAATTCCTAATTGATTTGTAGGGAGGTGCGTCCCCAGGAAGTAAATATTTTGGTATGCACATGCGAGACAGAACTCCCATATCAAAAGACCATCTTGATTGATACAGGTAATTGAGTTCTGTGTTAATAAAAATGTTTCGCTCAAATTCTTCATTATGTTTACCTTCTTGTTTTACATAATCGAAAAAGTTGGCGTAAAAGCGCCCTAGATGAGACGTAGATTTACAGATGGACTCGCGTGTTATCATTGACATTTGTTTGACATGCCTTCAGAGGCGGATTTTATGAATGATACCGATATAAATAATAATCATACTATTATAACAACATACTACCGATACAACCATACCATAATACAGCATACCATTATACCACAACACCATCATACTACCATACCATCTTACCACCATACCATCGTACCACCATATCATCAAACCATCTTACCGCATTAACATGATACCATCACAGCATCATTCGATATACCACTTACCACTGTATCATGGTACCATCGTACCTTCATATCATCATGCCATCCTACCTTTATACCATCATACCATTATATCATCAAAATCAAAATCACAATAGCCATCACCATCATCATCCTCCTCATCATTATCATCATCATCAGTCTCATCATCATCTCCAATGCTATTACCGTTAAAAAAAATGATGCACGTGTCAATTTATTTTTCATTTTGCACTAAATATTAAAAAATCAGCTCAATCGGTGGTTTTACAAAATCCAATTTTAAATGCCACCACAACACCCGCATAGGGGAGCATGATGAAGGGGTAACATTTTTTGATCACTAACAGTCCTATGTTTCTTTTCGACTGCTACAAAGTGTTCGTGCAAAATTTGGAAGCAATCGCCCTAGTGGATCAAGTAACAAACTTTTATTCTTTACATATCATATATAGAATAAAATAAATTCAACCATCATACAATGAAACACACACATAATCATTATACCATCACAATCACAATCACCACCGTCATCACTATCATCCTTCTCATCATCATCATCACCGTTCCCATCAACATCACAATCACCATCGCCAGAAGAGGTATCAGATTCAACAAACTGTGAAAAAATCTTTTGAATTTCCGAAAGTACATCCAAGACCGATATAGAATTTCTTTGAAGAGGTAACCCAAAACCCCGCACCAAAACTCAGTAACATAATGCAATCATTCGGTGATATAATATCTGTCAAGTTAACTACATCGGAACGATCAAACTCAACAACTGGCCTATTTTGTTTTGTTTTAAGAATCTTAATATGTATATCTATCCCGCAATTTGTAATTCTATAAATTTTTCGTATTCATCTATGTGTAAACCATCTTTAAGTGTAACCCTTTGTTTACTCACTTGATTTTTCAAGGTTATATTTCTATTTCTATAAATCTTAATTTCAGAGTTGAATAGGTTTCTCAACAAGGTCATCTTCATGCATAGTATGTTTTCCAAGAATAGATGTTGTTGCTTTTCCAATGATGTAAAACATGAACCTTTTTAGCTTATGAAGTTAGGCGTGATATTTTGTTGCTTACATAGTATAAGAAAATGTTTTCTTTCCGCTGCAACTGTCAACTTGCTTCTCTATTTTGAATAATAGCTATACCATTTTGTTAGCCATTATGTGTGTGTCTGACGCCCACACAGCTTATTTTAACTTATTTTAATATCAGTAACAGTCTTTTTGTACTAAAAGAAAGAATTAACGTATGCAGCAAAACGGGTTAGTTTACAAAATTATGTGTAATTGTGAAAAGAATATGTGGGGGCATACTAAAACAGTTAACACAAGAGTAAGTCAACATCAGACTACTCTTCACTCTCTTATATTTTTCATTGAAAAATCTTTCGAATATAGAGACTACGTAATTGTAACCTTCTTGGATATTGAGGGGGCCTTTAACAATGTGCTTCGAGGGGCTATAACTGGGGCACTTTCAGATCTGGCAGTGGATGAATCACTCAAGGACTGGATAGATCAGATGCTAAGAGGCAGGATCATAAATGCCAATTTTGGCGAATCCTCCGTCAGAAGATTTGCAAGCAGAGGTACGCCACAGGGTGGCGTACTGTCCCCACTACTTTGGAACTTGGTCATAAATGACCTGTTGCTGAGACTGGAGGACGGTGGCTACAAGGTGGTAGCCTATGCGGATGATGTTGCTATTGGTGTCCGTGGTAAATATCCCGGCACCCTTAGTGAGCTTATGCAAAATGCCCTGGGCACTCTTTCATTATGGCCCAATGGCTGTGGGCTGAATTTGAACCCACACAAAACCGAATTGGTTCTCTTTTCTAGGAAATATTAACTTCCTCACATCGATCCTCCCACTTTAAATGGGTTGAGCTTGACTTTTACAGTTGAAGCAAAGTTTCTGGGTCTCGTTTTGGATAGCAAATTATATTGGAAACCTAATATTCAGGAAAGGGTAAAGAAAGCTAGGGTAGCGCTATACTCTTGCAAAAATGCCATTGGGAAAGGATGGGGGCTGGAGCCCCGCATCGTACATTGGCTTTATTCCGCAGTAGTCAGACCCATACTCTTGTACGGGGTAATAGTCTGGTGGCCTGCTATGGACAAAACTGTCAACCAAAAGCTGTTGACAAAAGTTCAGAGAACAATCTCTCTGTGGATCAGTGGTGCACTGAGGAGCACATCCACTCAGGCACTATAGACTCTGCTATTTTTGACTCCTATAGATATCTTGGGGAAACAGTTGGCAGCTTGTTCTGCCATACGGCTGAAATCCATCTTAATGTGGACCTGCAACAATACAGGGCACTCATCTATTTTGTACAACAAACAAATTCCCAAGACCACCGACTATACTGTCTCATCACTATTTTTGACACAAAGTTTCGGACTAGGATCCATGGGGACTGGATGATGAGTGCAGTTTTGGAACCAGGAGCTAGAAACTTCTTCACTGATGGTTCAAAACGGGACGGGAAAGTCGGGGCTGGAGTGTTCTGCGAGGAACTTCTGTTAAATCTCTCCTTCCGTCTCCCCGATTACTGTAGCATTTTTCAAGCTGCAGTAACTGCCATAGAGGAAGTCGTAGACTGGTTGAGGTATAATGTGATATCAGTTTGTGATATTCGCATATATACGGACAGTCAGGCTGCTATTAAAGCGCTTCAATCGCACCTCCTCACGTCGAAAGTAGTCCAGAACTGTCTCTCATCTCTTAACGAGATGGCAGATCAGTTCAACATCCACATTTTATGGGCGCCAGGACATTTCATAAGTACAGGGAATATAAACGCCGATCGTCTGGCACGAAACAGACTAAAGTTTCTAGGGGCACCCTTCTTCAAGGACCTGTCGGACCTCTGTAGGATGGACGTCAGGAGTATCCAGCGCTTTGTTAACAGCTCAAAATGGTTCTAATGAATTGGAGGAAACAATTATACGTGGTATAGCTACGGACCATGTTTGTATCTATGCCTGGTCCTAGTGGACCACCACCCAAACCTAACCTAACCTAAGTCAACATCAAAAGGATGTGGTATACCAGAAAGCACAGCAGAACTACAATGACCACCGATTGATAATCCAGTGACCCTTGATTATGATTAAACAAAACATTCAAAAAGGTTGTTTAAAGGGATGGCTCATGTAACTCTATAGAACCAGAAAAAATTAACTATAAATCTGACTGCAATAAGTTACAAGCGAACAACATTGGAATTATCAAATCAACAAAAAACTCGGAAAATCAGCAACAAATATTATTAATTTTACACAAACATACACATAGCACATAGCACATAAAGCACATATTTTCTGTGTATCCGGTTTGCATTCCTCTCAAAAGAGCTATCACTTTATTAAGGTCAGCACAAATTTTCCATTGATGATCATTGTATTTGACATCATCCAAGATTTTCTTCAATGACGAATACGTTTCTTTGATGTTAGTGCTTAGTGCGGGCGGAATGGAATTTTTCGATTTGGTAACGTGAAGAAGAACGGCCTTCAGACTGCTTTTCGAGGAATCGATGAACAATCTCCAGTCTTCAGATTTACATTCTTCTATTCAATTGAGTTGGAAAAAAATCTTAAATTCACGCTGACGACGGTGTGCTCCATATACACGAAAATCCGTTGCTAAAACTTCACTTCTTTCAATTCCTTGGCTAAGACAATCGACTGTCGCTGCGATAACTTCAGATGGCATACGATGATATCAAAACGATCTTGCAAAATTTGGATGTGATTGCGTCCTATAGTGATATTCGGTGGTTGATACATTACTCCAGGTGGTTCTCCAACGGTTGCGAATGATAGTGGCAAATATGTTCTTCCGTTGGACTCAGTTTTCTCGGAATGGAAATGTAAGCACGCATAACATTCTTCTTGATCATGTAATTGTGGATTCAATCAAATCATCGGAACGCTAAATGCCGTACTATTGATTCTACCTTTGGGGTCACGTTATGGGACACATAACAGACGGGCCCTATTCTACATCACGAATGATATCTTCACCAAAGTATTGACGATACACTTCAGCGATTTCCGAACTAATAGTACGCTTACAATAGTGAATTTGCCGCAAACAAAACAAAAATTGTTAAACAACAGTTATTCATTTTTGATATTTCAAACGATTAATTTGATGGACGAATCGAATTGCGCACCGAAATTAGTAAACAACAAAGCTTTTTCACAAGAAATGTTAAAATATGCCAATCAAATGCAATAAGCAATAATTAAAAATACATTAGATTATAAGTAAACACCTTGATGATGGCCCGAAAGGTCGAAATATTGGTAAAATATTAAAAAAAGAACATATCGCCCCTCCGGAGTAACAAAGACGTAAGTGAAAATTTGTAAAAGTCTGAGAAAACGTTTTTAATGTTTGTGAAATTTTTAAAGTTCAAAATGACGGCTATAGAATACAACTTGTGCGGAATTTAAATGTTCAATGAATCCTTTAATTTGTACTGTTGTCAGCACCGGTTGATTTTCTTTCAATAGTTTGCAATATGCCCCTTATAGAGGTTTTATGTCAGAAGACTGAGATTGGTATAAAATTTTTCGTAATATTTGGGAACAATATTAGTATTTATCATTTTTATTAAATCATCTTTTTTCTACCCAAGATGATTACTTTGGCCTTATAAACTGGTTTAAGAACACCAATATTACTCGAATTATTATTTTTTTTGTTGATTGAACGATCCCCGGTTCTAATCGGAGCTTCGATCCATTCATCTTCATACCCAAGTTTAAAATGGTAAGAATTCGTTCTCTTTTTGAATTCCACCATCTTTATTTGATCACCGTTTAAATTTTTTATTGCGTTAAAATTCATGTCTTTGGTCAATGATTTTAAATCAAAGACGTCGCTGAATGTAAATTCATTAACTTGAAATAGCTCTCTCGCTTTTTTGCAGTACGTATAAGAGAAACGTACTGTTCTGGGACGTATATCGGTCCAGATTTTCTCGCTCTTTTTATATTCTGCTCTATAACAGAATTTTTCATAGTTCGCTGATGGCTTATCAGCCAACTTACGTAGAGATTCATAATTTCGATGCATCTCTGCTATGGTAAGTCTACCATCTATAAATTTTTGGCTGTTGGTAGATCGCAGATAGTGACTTTCTATTCTAGATATAGTATTTATGTATATCTGGTGTTGCTCCGATACCACTAAATTTAGCCTCCACAACAGTGCGAACAGATTTAGCTTTGATTCCTAGAGTACACATTAGGAACGGCTTACATACTTGAATTTTTTTTTCCGCCTTGTAGAAAAACAAATGAACAGTTTGGTATTCTGGGCTGAATAGAATTCATGTTCACCTTTCTATATTGAACCTGTAAGATCTCAATACATGTACCCAGAAAATTGCGTTGCTTTTCAAATGAAGATAACGACCAATATTGTTGAAATAAGATTTTCCTTGCATATCTTCTGGTACTTTAGTCGCACAGCTAAGTCTGCACTTACAGGGTGGACCAATTTTCGTTTCCTCTACAGTTTTCCCACGAGATGATAAATATGATTTACCGGAATTTTTTAACAGTTTTCGTTTATTTTCCCACTCCTTAGGTTTTCTTTGTCTTTTTTCCCTTTTTCTTTGCTAAAGAGTGGTCATCATTTATAACAGAATTTCCATTATCATTTTCTGAGTCGCCAGTATTTTCATTAATGTCAGTATTTACAGAAGTGTGTTTAATACCCCCCGAGTCGTTATCAGATGACGACGATAAAAAGATTTCGTATCTTCATCTGTCGAGTTTCCTACTTCTGAAATTTCTGAAACTGAAAAGGAGAAAGTTTCTTGATAAATTCGGCATAATGTTGCAAAATTGAATTTTTTGTGAATAACTGTTTGATACATACCTTGGTTAGATTGATCATTTGAAAATGAGTTAAAATTCATTATCGTAGAATCAACTTCTTGTAATATACATTAATCACTTTGCAGTTTTACAGGTACCTTAATATTTTCCGAAGGCATGAAGGAATATTTTATTCTACAAGAAAGCTTTCATTTTCGTTCGTTACGATTATTTTATCTAAAAATTAAACCATTATTGTAAAAAAAAGGGAGCTTTTTTTATAAATTAGATATCATGTACTTTCATTGCTTTGGCATGTTTTACACCCAGAGAAAAATTTGTATGTAATATGCCTAAAACGCACGTCCCATGCAAAAATTATGGTCTATTTTCAACCTTACATAGCTTAGGAATAATATTGCCTTAATATTTATAATGTATGCAATTTTCTAAAATCATGGCTTATTCCTACTGTTATTGTTTATTATACATAATATGCATAAGACGTTCAACATATAATGAATTTATTCATAAGCTATGAATCAGTCATGGTACAGTTCGGCATACATAATTGGTTCGGCAACAAATTGTTGAATAGTTTATTCTTTATATTTGGATTATTTATACCTAATAAAGTATAATTTAACAATTATTAAGAGTGGATTATCTAAGTTTAGTGCACAGATAATGCTTGTTTAAGAATAAGTAATGCTTAATTATGGGTTATATATTCTTTGGGTGGGAGCGAATTATAAATTAAAATGCATGTTTTATTCTATTTTAGAGATAATTTATTCATTTCGTTTCTCATTTATTGTACATATAGTAGTTATTTATCATTCCAAAACGCTTCATAGTTCATACATAGGTGATTCATGAATTATCAATAAATATGCATTTAATTCAAATTTATTAAAATATTTTAAATTAATTACAAAACAAAATTAAAATTGAATTAAAATAATAAGAGACAATTAATTAATAATATAATTAAAATAGTTTTAATGACAATTAGCAAGAAAAAGTAACTCTTACATAATGATTAATTATAACGTTCTTGGTAGGAAATATTTTTCGCCATTATTCAAAACGTGTAATTGAAACGGTTTTTTGTTTACAAGCGTGTCAATGTTCTTGATGAAGTGGTTACCTATTACCCTGCCTGTTTTATAAATTTTTAAATTAGGATCAAAACAAAGTACTTCAGCTTCTAAAAGAATCAATAACAATTTCCCCTCTGACAATAACATATCCTGAATTAAATATAATTTTAATAATTCATATATATAAAACCCACTTTTAAATAAAGTACCTTTATACCGAACTGTCAAAAGTAACTCTAGTACATTATTTTTTAGATAGCGCTCCATATTTAAATTACTGTAATAAGCATAATTACAAATCGTAGTTCGCATGATTTTCGTTTTTATTATTTCAATATCAGATTTGAATGGATGACTACTCATAATGTCCGTCGCGAAGTTGTAACAACATTTTTTACTCAGCGATAGTGGTAAATTGATTCTCGAGTTACAAACTTTTGAATATTCTTTTATTTGCTTATTTTTGCTTTCCATTCGCATACAGCTTAAGGGTTTCAATGGACCCGAATATTCGATAAGACGTGAGTAGTGACACAGAAAATGGTGTTTAGGTTTCAAATTTGTTTTAAAACATTTTACATATTTAGTGTGGTGTGTTTTTATCATTTCGCCTAAAACATTTATTTCAGTTGTACTGAAGGAATCCTTTAAAAGAAATTCTACTAGATCGTAAAGACAGAGAGCGTATTTCCAACATAAATCGTTTTTAGGGACTTTAGAACCTACAAAAATTGGAAAGTATTTCATAAAACAATAACTCTCTCTGGCTGACATATGCAAGTTCAAATTTTTTATGTGATCTTCTTTTAATGAATTCGGACGGTTTTGGACATCTATCTCGCCATAATCAAATGTTTTAAATTTACTGTTAAGAAACTCTAAGGTGAAATAATTTTTCTCGTAAATAAAAAATTTTAAACACTGCGCTAAACCGAATTTTATTATACCTTCGAAAACATCGTGCATAATGTCGTAATAAAAATTATTTGAAACATGAAAAGTTTTGAGTTCATTGAATATGGAATTAAATTTTATGCCAGTCGACTTGAAATCATTATTTTGGATATCTATTCTATGATTCTCTTCAGTACGTAATTTACTGGCATTTTCGGAAACAGAATGTTCAAGAACTGATTTCTCTTCTTTACATAGTCTACAGTAAAAGTTATGTGTAAATGAGGAACTGTATCCCAATAAGGAATTTAATGCTAGATTGTCTCCTATAATGAGACCTAAAACAAATTTAACATATATCTTATTATTATCTATAGTTAACAGTATACCTTTTGTTTCGATAACTTTTAAGCAATCAATAAGATACGAAAGAGATCGATTACTACCAATTTTTTTAAACACATTAGTTCTCATTAACTGTGCCACAAATATATTGTCTAGTTTTAAATTACTTGAAGGCAGGGTTGGAAAATAAAAATAAAAACCTGCAATTGATTGGGATCCTGCATGACTTCCTAAGGCATTACCTGTTTCAAAGTCGTCATAATATAATATATAAGGCAAAATGAGCTCGTCTTGGGAAAAGTTGTTTAATTTCTGTTTCCACAATTTTCCTTGAACGAAATTTTCTAAGATATTTCTTGTATTAAGTAGACGATTAGTATTATTGAGTGTTTCGTCCAATACCCCAGGCCGTTCGAAAAAGGTTTTTATTTGATAGACAATTGGTGACAGAATACATGATCTTTATTTTTGAGTAGTGGTTTGCCTAAGGTAAATACGTGCTGTATTTCACTATGAATTACACATTTCTGTGGGCCCTCAAATTTAATTTTTTCTTTTAATTGTTGGTTAAACAAGTATTCTGTCTTTATTTTATCAAAGATTGATGCAACTATATCAAGAATTTCAATTAAACTACATTCAGAATTAGAAACAGTTGGCGCAGAAGGCGTAATGTCTTTAAGAATTTCAATCAAAAAGTTCAGAATATCATTTTTAAAACTCTTTAAAATTGAATTTATTAAGCTTGTGGTCATATTAGTTTTTGAATATAAATTTAGAACAAATTTTAGTGCTTGATCTTGTAATTTTTCTCTTAAATCACCAATACTAGTTTTGCACTCTCTTTCACGAAATATAATTAAATCAGATTTAATTTAAGGGAATTGGATACTGGTCCAGCAGACCCACACAAGTTTATGCTTATCTCATAAGTACTAATGTCAACCTTACTAATGAATTAATAATGTTTAAGATTGTCGTAGTCATATCAATAAAGATGTTTTAAAAAAAAAAAAAAAAGATTTAATTAATTCATTGGATATGGAGGTCAATGATATATTTGACATTAACGATTTTTTATTTTGAGCTGGTAAATTACTGTCGAGGGTTACATTTAATGGATGTTGGTTTTGCAGATGACGCTTAAAGGAGTTCCGATTCGAAAATAACTGATTGCATCGTTTTGGGAACATTTCAAAACAGCAGATTGTGCTAACAAATGTATGTACGTGAAGTGTTTAATGTGATCAAATGCATTAGAATAAATAAAACAGACAAACATTATGCACTGATTTGAACTGCTAAATGGTTTATTTCAAATTCAACAACTAATAACATAAGAGACGATAAATTCAAAATAGTTAAATGTTTCAATTAGAACCTTCTTTTTCTTATCAATTTGACAAATTAAATCGATTAAATCGGGAGCTCCCTATAGGAGGATTGTTATTACAATCAGTCTTTGTTGCTGAATTATTTTTCACATTTTCCGTATTTTGAAAAGTTTTTGATGTAATGGCTCCACTTAAGGCTCCATGTTTTTCAAACTAAAATATTATTAAAATTAAAAATCACTAACAAAACACAATATTTAACTATTTAGTTTTGCATAAAAATTACTGTTTTTCGGAGGAACAAAGACATGTCATTACTCAGTAGTACAATTTTCATAAATTCATAATGACATTAAAATTGAGAAAACATCGACATAAAGTACATTTGGGTCTTTGTTAATCCAAAATAAATTATTATATTTTTGTCGTAATTACCTTTGTGACGTTGTAGTACTAACACCTCCACTCGATATGAAATCTTGTTTATAACTGACTAATCGGACGTTGTGGTTCCCATTAGGAATATCATTTGCACAAATATTTACAACAAAGACACAACGCATTCTAGCGATGAATATTCGAGGTACAATTAGGTCTTTGTAAATATAGATAGTTTAAACTGGCATTAAAATCTAGGTTTTCAAAAAATTTGCACTTATGTCGTTGTTACTCCGGAGGGGCGATAGGTTTTTAATACATATTTACCAAATTTTATAACTAAAAAATTGTCTTTAAAGAAGCCGAAGTAAAAAAATAAGAATTAAAGTGTATAAAGACTTATACTGATATTAAAAAAATACCTGTACTAAGTACGATATACAGAACCGTGTTATATACTACACCAGTAAAACACATTCAATCCTATGTGGAAACGTTTAACCGACGCCAGTAATCATTGCATGTATAAACTTAGCTTAAGGTATACACTATATCAATAATTTTGAAATTGTTCAATCGTCAAATGGTTTCAATTGTCTATAATACTAAATTGTTCATATTATTGCTAGGTTTGGTTTTGCGGAGGATTTAGATTTTTAATATAACGAAAGTATAAAAGTCTGCAGATTTGGATGAAATTTTACAATGATACTGATGTTAATTAAACAACATCACTTTCCTTTGATTATTGGTGATTTCGGTTGGAATGTTTGTATGTAAGAACTAAAACGATGCTCAAATATTATCAACGTTTTCAGGGGCCCGCAAGCCTTTTAGCGCATGGTGAATTTTTACATTTTATTGCGCCTCAATAATTTTTACTTATTTTATTCAATATATATAATTTTTGGTCAAGTTTATTATTAATTTAGTACGAGTATATACATACATACTTATGTATGTATACATACGTATATTTATTATCTCTATTCCACATCACCTGAAGTACCTTTCATTAAGTAAATTTCTTTCAGACTTATAACTTATGTCAAATCAGATAGATTTTATAGCTCAAGTATATATTCCTCGTTTATAAACAACACAAAATCCATACTCATCCTATAACATTAAAAAAATTTAATTAAATAATATAAAATAATTCAAAGCGATGACTAAAAACAAGTTAATCTCATTTATAAACAACTTATTGTCAAAAATTAATATTTCGTGCTTTAATCGTGGCAAATTTCTCAATTAAAGTACTGTAGTCGATTTTATCTATCAAATCTTTTTCGATTGACATGATAGCTAAGCCATTTAATCTTTCTTGTGACATAGTGCTCCTCAAATAATGTTTAATAAGTTTTAGCAGGCACTGCTAACAAAATTTTAAAAGCAATGACTGTATTTGGAAATGCAAGTTCTAAGTTGTTGCTAGAAATATAGTTTAGGACATCAAGAAAGACAGTGTTCGGTTCCAATAACGTCGATAATATTTGAAGTTCATTTAATAAGTCCTTATCGTCGATATCTGAAGCAGTTCCATTAGTTAACACCTTTTTTAAATGATTACAATTTTTTTTTTAAATCTTCAAGAGACATGACAGATAATAATTGAATATCGTATAAAAATGAAAAAAATATTTGTTTGTTCGGATAATTGTTGAAATCTTTCTGTAATTGATGAAATTGATTGATTAATGATTTTAAAATAAAATTCAATTTTAAATTTTTGCTTTGGGTCCACAATAAGTTCATCCACTCCTTCATAGCCAAATAAAAACTTCTTTCGACGAAATCGTAAAACATTTGGGTTTGGAAAGCAATTGGGAACTTCTAGTTCGTCAGCAATTTTTTTTGACATTTGCAAAAAAATTTCAAATTCTTTATCTGTTCTCAACTTTTGAAGAAACTTTATTGTAGATTGAAATTGTTTTATTGCAGCTAAAATATTCATTTTGGGATTTTAGAGGTATTTGCTTACTATATTAATAGTCTCTAAAATTTTATGCCAAATATTTAATGCACATATAAACTTAAATTCTAAAATTTTATTTCCCAAAGCTTCTGCAGTATTTACTGTAGATGCATCACCAAACGTTGAAACTTCGATAAGAGCTTCATAAATATCTCCCAAGGTTTTAGAACGTCAATTCGGCTTTCCCATCTTGTGGTACAAATTGGTTTAAGAGTACAATTATTAATATGTCTTTTTAATACTGCCCATCTTTTAACAGAACTCGAAAAGAACACATACAAATTTTGAACAATATCAAATAAACTAACAGCATCTCGGGAGCATTGTGCCGCACATTAACAACTAAGTTTAATGTATGGGACGAGCACGGTACAAAAAAAGCCCTCGGCTCTTAGTTCGTATAAGATTTTGCATACCAATATGTTTCCCTTTCATGTTTGAACCATTATCGTAACCCTGACCTCTACAATTTTCCAGTAAGATCCTCATTTCGTTCAATTCATTCAATACAATTTCAGTAAGACAAGCTCCTTTAGTATCGTTGGCTTCCAAGAATGTTATGAAATGTTCTCTGATTTCAAACATAGAGTTTTCATAACAAAGGAATCGAATAATTAACGTTAATTGCTCTTCATGACTCTTATCTGGAGTACAATCAACTATTAAAGAATAATATTTTGCATATAAATAATTTTATCTTTTACTGAATGTGAAATAATTTGAATTAACTCGTTTTGAATATTTTTACTCAAGTATTTGTTTTTAGTTTCGTTATTATTTATTCTTCGAAGGTGTTCAGAAAGCACAGGATCAAATTTACTTATAAATTCAACCAGTTTTAGAAAATTCCCTTTACTTTGATCATACAACACTTCAGATTTTGCCCCGAAATGCAAGTGATTGTGTTCCTAAAAATTCAACAAATATTATTAACCGCTCAAGCACTTCCCTCCAGTGTCGAACTTCTGCAGTCATTTGTCGTTGAAGATCAAAATCTATAGTTGTATTTGATCTTAAGCGTTTTTCTAATTCTTTCCATGATTTAAACTATTGTAAATGGTTCACGCTATTTTCATGTGACTGAACTAATCTGATTAAATGGTTCCAGTCTGTAAATCCTTGATTAATAAGAGTCATATTGTTACGTTTTTGCCTTGTTCCTCAAGGTTCGTATCACTGGATTGTGAATAAAACAAAATCAATTCAATTTATCCCCAACGAATTTATTTATGTCACACAAAAATTATAACAACACTATTTACTAACGATAATTCATAAAATCACTTTAAATAATTTTCACACAATTTTACTGTTCACTTATAATTTTTATTTCGCGCTACAACACTTTTTAAATCACTTTTTAATTACTTTTTAATCTTCACACTGTCGCTTTCCAAATAATACTACTCCAATTCGACTTCGTTCGCCTTTTTATATACACAAACCAAATTTCTAGAAAGCTCAAGACTTTTCCAGTTAGAATAGCGTAGAAACATTACGTAACAATTTTATCATGGAAAATTTCATTTTAGTACAATTAAACATTGAGCTATTAATTTAACATCTTCTATTATACTCTTAGTGTCACCTTCACAATATTATCACCACAACGGGAAGTAAACAATTTACAACAAAACAAAATACAGCATCCGTTAAATAGAATATACATAAAAGCCAATTTCGTTTATTGATCTGTCCATTTGCCATCACCCTATCATAAATATTTGGATTGTACTTTCTTTTATTCTTAATAGGGAACTTTAAATTATCAACTTGTACGGGACCATTTTATACAATTAGTTGAATAATCTTTTCACTTAGCTTTGGCCATTTTGCTGGATCACTTAAATTAACTAAAACATGCAAATTATGTTCAAATTCGTGAGAAGAATTGAAGACAGCTTGATCAACACTTCATTTTTCTAAATCATTTTTATCTAGTGTAACAGATCTAGATACTAAATTTGAATCTAGAATTATTTGATCGTCAATCAGGGGAGTATTCGAACTAGACTGTATTGTACTACAATCATTTAAAGTACAACTAATCGCAGTAGTGTCTTCAACCAAAGAATTCTGTGTACCTACTAGAGGTAAATTTGTGTCTAAATATTTTAACAAAGAACTTGCCTGTGTTTTATCCAAATGATCGCAAATTCTTTTTCGCTTGCGAAATTCACATCCCGATAATTTTTTATTCGCACTCATTTTAAACAGCAATCGATAACTAATATGTAAATATAATTTACACTGACGAAATATAAAATTTCCCGCCCAAAAAGACCGATTTTAGAAATCAAATTATATTGCACAATTAAACATAGAATTTATCAATCAGATCACTCTATAATATCACATCAATATATCACATCTACATATCACAAAAATCACAGGTTTTATCAAGCAAATCACTTTATTGCACAAAAAGCAGTAACATATAACAGCTGATCTAAAGTGATTGACATAAATTGAACTTCAACTTCAAAACAGTATTAGTCAAACGAATATTATGCAAGTGTAATTCACACGGTATAGAGGGTTATATAATTTACCTTGTCCCTTTTTATGGGTGAGAGTATGTGCGCGAGTGATATGCGCTCCTTAATTCCACCGTGGTTATACGAACGAAGCAAATAAAGAGAAGAGAAATTAAGAGAGCCAAGAAAAAAAATCCAATACGAACAAATACAATATTATGTGTTTGGTTTTTATTTTCTTCTGGTTCCATGCCTTTAGCCAGTCCGCGACCTTGTTTAAATGATTCTGTAATTCCTTTGAGGCAATTTCAGGATTAGTGTGAGACACCAGGATGGCCGTGTCATCGGCAAATGTTGATATTATTACTTTGTTGGTTACAGGTATATCGGCTGTGTACAACAAGTATAATATTGGTCCTAGAACGCTACCTTGCGGGACATCTGCATTAATATCATTTAATCAAGTAGTTGTGCTGTTTTGTTTGACCATGTATTGCCTTTGAAGAAGATAGTTTCCCAAAACTGAGTGAAATTTTTTCGGTAAAATCGGGCGATATCCAAAAAGGCAGCAGAACAATATTTCTTTTCCTCGAATGTGATTTTGATTGCATTTACAATTCTGTGTACTTGCTTTGTAGTACCAACGGTGGTTTCGGAATCCAAATTGATGGTCTGGAATAATGCGCCGTTATTCTAATATTGGTTTCAATTTCGTTAGTAACATTTTTTCAAATAACTGTGAGATTGTGGGCAGAATGCTTATTGGACGATATGATGAGATTTGCGTTTCATTTTTCCCTGGCTTATGTATCATTGTGATCAAAGATATCTTCCATTTTTGAGGAATTTAACTGGTTCGGATGATCGCGTTGAATACAAATGTGAATATGTGATACTAATATTGGGTTTCCATCGTCATAGTATAATAGCATAATAGTATTATGTGTTGATAGTATAATAGTTTATTATAATATTTCATTATACTAGCTATCAAAAATATAATAGGTAGCAAATTGTAATTTTAACAGTACAAACATGGCAGTGTATAGGCTTGTTTGAATTTTTTTTGAAATTAATTTTTTTTACGCTGCGGTTCTAGTGTGTTTTTTATATTTTTTATATTACTTCAAGTAATATTTATCAGGTAATACGCATCAATACGCATAAAATATGGGTTTTAATAATTTTTCGCTATCAAAATAATGAATTGCGTCCAAGTTCCCATACAAAAATATAAAACGATTTTAACTTCACACCAAATGATGGAAACACGATAGGGAAAAATAGTATAATAGTATTATACTATTTTGCTGTTATACTATTGATGATGGAAACGTGATATAAATTATTTGGTATTGTTATTTGTATGTATGATTTTTTTTCTTTTTTGGTTCACAATTTTTTTTAAAACCTATGCATATCAATCACTACATTTTATTTTATTGTCTATCTCACCTCAATATAATAAAAATATATGAAGTAAATAGCTAGTTAATATTTGTTTCATGTACATATTAGCAAAGATGATATTATCATTTTTGATATATTTAGTTAATAGTATATTGAGGTAAGATGCGACATTATTGATAATTTTAAATTTGGAGAGAGCTTTTAGAATAAAAAAATTAATATGTAAATATGTCAATATGTAAATTGGATTTTGTTAACGACAATTATTTAAAGTTGTTAAAACGACAATTATTTAAAGTTGTTACTGAATTGCTACCTAGTTTCATTTTGATTTAAATTTTAAATTTGATATTTTAAGAGCTCCATTTCTCGATGCGGTGGCTTCCAAATTTAAGAAATATTCACAAAGAGAAGACTCTGGTCGGTCGTTGATTTGTTGGTATATGCCATCATTTTATTTTTATTTAAAGGATTAGTTGTGCCAAAAAGAAATGTTTGCGCGTTAGCGAAAGTGCAAGAAGTTTTCCAGTGTAGAGCGTCATACTACAGTAACATGCAATAACAGTTGTTCATCATTACATTATCAATCATCAAATTTGACTTACGATAGTGGACCGGACAAGCATTGCAAAGTTACACAAAAACGCAATGAGCACTACATTGGATAGCAACTGAAAATTGTAGCGTAAAGCTGGTTGCCTATGCTGTTAGGACTCAGGTATAAAATGTTATTTTAAATTAAAAATATTCTTTTGTTCCCTGAAGGTCTGTACATGGTACATTTCTAATGAAAAATTGTACACTACGAAGTTAGCTACATGGGTTGTAAGGTTATCAACATAACGTAACCAAAATGGTTCACATCGTAAAAATTTAACTCGCAGTATTACGAACCTAGTAACCAATTGGTTTAGTATTCAACTCTTCTAGCTAACTTCGTGCTGTACATTTTCTCACTAGAAATGTACCATGTACACATCAAGAAGTATATATGCTAATACAACAAACATTTTTGTTTTGTTTAAACGTCAATCCTTTTTCCTTAACATCGTTAAGCGTTATAAAGACGTTAACATAATAAAATCATTTTTTCAAAACCAACCACATTACGCTTATAAATGCTGAAAATGAAAATCTCGAATAATAAAATAAAACTTTCCTTATATAAGGCGATTATGTATAATACATAATGGCAAAAAACTTGTAGTTGCTGGAGATGTTGTTCGAAGATAACAAGCAGCTGATAGTATACTCATCATCTGATTTTATTCATCTACATATACAATAATGCAGAATATTTATACAATCAACGCTCTTCTCTATATATATAGATAGAAACGTAGCGCAGAGATGTTTAAGAGGATCAACTTTTCGTTTTCCTAATATTCAAATGTACAAAACAAAAAAACAATTTTTAAGGCTCTGTTAGGAGCTAATTCATTCGTTAAGAAACTTTAAAATTTATTCTATAAATCTTCATAAAAATAATACAATAACAAATTTTACTGAAATATATGTACGACCGTCTGGTGCTCTATAATATGTACATAAGTGAATACGGGTACATATTATAATACATAATAATGAAACGAACATGAAAAATGAAAATGTAATCAATATGGATAACAATTCAATCCTGCATTTTTTTTGTTTTTTGTGCTACAAGATTTTTCCATTTTACAACATATGGTGCCGCCCAATTAATACATAATTATTAAAGAAAATAACATACGGTCTTATCATGGTTTTTCGTACAGCATCTACGAAATTATTTATGCAAATTAAAGTTTTATTGCAATGTAACACAAAACACTTTAAAATTATATAAATAATAAATTTTTTTGAAACTATTAATTTTAATTTAATTAACTTTGCTTTACATTCTATGAAAAATGACAGTTAATTTAAAGCAAAGTTATTTTGTCGTATTACCTTATAAAAAGGAAATCATCACGATTATAGAACATGCCCTGTAATAGGTTTTTTTTCAATTGAGTGGTAGATGCATTTTTTGAAAACGCTGCATACACCCAGATTATGACGGTCTTTTGCTAAAACAATTTTTAATATAAACCGAGTAATTGTTCGCTCAATATTCAACATAGTCGCCTTAGCAATTCACATCATCAAAATAAAATGTCAACTTTGCAGTGACACAGATAATATCGAAAGCGTAGCATTTATAGATAATTTCCTATTTTCAACCAGTGGAGGATTAGGGAAAATCCGGGCCCTAGAAAAGTTTTCATTGCTTGGCCCCCCGAGACAATGGGCAAATCCGGGCTCTAAGCAAGTTTTGCTCGTTTTCCTGCAAAAAGCGTGAAAAGTGGGCTTTTTTCTCTGTTTCCCATGCTCAAAATGTTTCTTTCCTGCTCTGTTAACTGCGTAGTCGCATGTTTTCCTTACTAACTGATTTTCCGCACGTTAGCTTTTAGGCTAAATACTAACAACAATAAAACAATTTTGTTTCCTTAGATTAAATTTAACCCCTATGTATTCAGAAAACTATAACTTTTTAATGAAAATGTATTTTATTTGTGTTAGTTTAGGCCTTCTTTATTTTTTTGTTGTTGCTTTAATCCATTTTACAACCAAGAAGAGAACTCAACGGTGACTTCTTATGCCTCTCTTCAACATTGTTAATGTTTCGTGTATTGTGGCGTAGAAGATGTTTACGGCAAAAAACACTAGTAGTGACCTGGCGTTACAACTACAGACATTTCGTCGCATTCAGATATTGAATCCGTTCTCGGCAAAAACCTTTCGGAAGAGATTTGCGAATAGGTAACAAAGAAACGGAGGGCTACATGGAAACAGCTGGTGTACAACCACGATTGAAAGGTGCCTAAACGGCATTTATGGCCTGTTTCACAAAAAAAAAAAGTTAAATAATATTTCATCTCTTTCTTTTTTTATGAAATTGCTGTTTATTTCATAACACAAATTTAACGCATGCCATATTTCTTTTTTACATGAACATTTTAACTTGAGAGCTAATTAACTGCCCAATTTCTTCCAGCTAAATATTTAGATAGAAAAAAAATATAATCAACTTGCATTGAATTTGTGTATGAAACAAACCGCAATTTCATAAAAGAAGGAAGGGAGGAAGTAAAGTATTTAACTGGAGATTGCCCCCCGTAACTTGTTCAATCAAAGTAAATTATTTTTATTATTTTTTCTATTATTGGTTCTTATTAAATTTATTTTGTTTTTGTTTTACTTGTATTATGACGAAAATCAAATTGAAAATCGCCAAAAATTAGTCATTTTTAGGATGTCGATGGGAACTCAGTAATTCAAAAATTACAAATGTTACGAGCAGTTTAAAATCAAATGACTACCTCTCGGGTAGCCAGTTATTAACATTAAGGTTAAAGAAGCGTATTGATTGATCAGTTGAAAAATATTTTGTTATTCGCCTGTTAACGCAAATTGTCTGGCGTCTGGTGGATGATTTTAAAAATAGAGCCAAATAAGGCTCCCGTGGTTTAACAAAATATGTAGTAAGTACATTTTATAGTTTTGAAATAATCGCATTTTTATGTTTTTTGTTCAGCCATTTGTTGTTGGTATGAACAATTTAAAACTAGTAAGTGTTTCTTAGGGCAGAAAAGGGCTACGTTTATTTAAATATTTGCTTATTCAATAAGACGCACGATTTAAATGTTATACTGCATGCTTAGTTCTGTGATTTACACACGGAAATAATATGAGCACTTACTATGTGTTATAAGCGAATTTTATATTAATAATTAATGTTACTCTTGGACAAAACATATCAAGTAAGTACATGCCATGTTTTGTAAAATTCCTAATATCAAGGTCATTTCGAATTTAATCCCTAGCTTATTTATTAGGTACACATAATTCAGTTAAACCTATAAATTAAAGAATATGAAAATCCATTTAAGTTGAAAATAAAATAAGAAATAAACAAAACAAAATTTTAAATTAAAGCAAAAAACGATTTATTAAAATGACAGTAACACACCAAAAAATTTAATAGTAATCTTATTTTAACTCCACATTTTAATAGTAATCTTATTAATGTTTATTCTGCTGAAAAAGTGCTCAAGTCTTTACCAAAATCGTTGGTTGTCATCTCCTCCCCGAAAATTGTTTTATTTTATTTAATTTGGCTGTATTGATTCCCAAATTAAATTCGACAGGTTGAAGTATATTTGGTTTAAATTTTTCTTTCAAGAAAATACTCATCTTATATGGCGACACATCATCCAATTTTTCTTTGTAAAAAGATTTCGCGATCCTTTACGAAACTCTGCAATTCGTACTGTATCATGTAACGGTGTTACATATTCATTTTTGAACCACTACTAAATTGTCGGAAATCTTCTGCTTGTAAATAAGTCACATCATTGTTGTGGTCAGCTAACTGTACAACGTCAATAACGTCGACCATATCTAACATTCAGGTTTAGCCCTTCTTATAATTTGATAATCAGCTGAGGCGACATCAGCGGCATTACGACCCCGAATTCCTTCATGCCAAAGTATACATAAATTTTTCCCTATGTGTAAAGGAGCAAATGTTTCGTTCATCACAATAAAACGACTTACAAAATTACTATTTTTAATTGTCATTTTTGGTACACAATAAAAAAATTTTCCATATCAGCGGTAAATATGTTGGATGCTGGATGTTCATAGTGTCGCTTGTGTAAGCCTTTCTGGGATCTATATATCTTATTTTATATAACTTATATCGTTGACATATAAGGTAGTCATTGTCAATATGGACTAGGAAGGAATCAGTTTCGGTATTTTGATTATCGTGCTTTGTATTACGGTTCTGGAGCTCGAAAGAACGGTGGTGGAAGGTTGTAATTTGTCACGGACCACTGACTCGATTTCTCGCATACCTTCGTCAATAACTGCACTTGATGTTGATGGCATACCTCTTGTATTTTCGATGATAGTTGATGAAGAAGCCGCCACAATATTATTTTCAATACAATGTGGTTCATCAGTAGAACAAAGAGGACATTTGTCTTTAGATGGTACGGTTGTACCGATATTTTATTTTACAAATACTTTACGATATTTGTCGTACCCAATTTTCTCGGAAGTACCCGAACTGAAATCTTTGTGCAAAAATCTCACATTTACATCCTGTGGCAAATAACGTCTATTTTGAGTCAGAATATCGATAATTATACAAGCCATTATTATGTTTTGTTATATCACGGCAGTTTTATTTCCCAAGAAACCAAGAATTTTGTTTCCCGATGAATTTCATTTCTCGAGAATTCGAATTTTGGAAAATTTTTCTCTCGTATCTCGGGAATTTTATATTTTTTAAATTAGAAAATACCAAAGAAATACGTTCAATAGCATTGATTTATTTCATGTTTTCTGATGAAGAAGCATTGCTTTTATTTTTTGTTTTGGTTAAGGGCCGATGAGCAATTGGGGCGAGATCCACAAAAATTATAAAATTATGGTATTCTGTGTTCTGAGTTCAGCTTAGAATATTAAATATTTACCGCCCCTGCCCCCTTATAAAAAGACTGTCTCTTGCAGGGCTTAAGATGAATAGAACATAATCGATTTACTGTTAAAGGCAAAAAAGGTAATTAAGACGGCCACAAAATTGGAAATAATGTAAACTAGAATACTAGATATTTTTAACAGTAATTTTAACCGTAATAGGCATTTAATTTTACTATATTTTGTTTTTTGTTTTTTTTGGAGCAATTGTTTTACTTTACATTTCTTGCTAAAAAACTTTGACTAGCGCAATAGATCAAACATATCTTTTTAAATTTACCGGTAACGCATTTTTCTAAATTTAAGCCACAATTCCACTGTGAAAAATTGACTGAGCTGACTTGAAGTTGGAAGAAGACAAATAAAATAATCCATCAGAGAGACAAAGATAAAGTATTTTGTTATTGTTTTTTTTTATAGCAAATTTTATGGATATATCTTGACAGCAAACAAAAACATAACCAAGAATTATTAAAAAAAATTATGAATTAGTGTTAGTTCTGGTATTTTTACGACTCAAAATAATCTAAAAATTTAATTATTACAGATACTCATATCAGAATTTTTTTTTTCGAATATTGTCGATCACAAATTAGACTTTACCATAAAAGTTGCAAACTTTAAAATTGCCTTAGTGTTTTGACAGCAAACAAAAACATAACCTAGATTAACCAAGAATTATTAGAAAAATTAAGTATTAGTGTTAATTCGATTATTTTCACGTTTCAAAATAATCTAAAAATTTAATTATTATTAATACTCATATCAGAATTATTTTATTCAAATTATTCCCGTCATAAAATACAAAATTAAAAAAAATATTTCCCATACAAATGCCATCATTCAATAAACATTTTTGTTGGTTTTGTCGTTACACAATATTTATGTACATGTATTAGTTGGACTGCCATAAAATGTTCTCGATTTGATACTTTTTTTTAATTTCGACCTCAGTGCACTAACACATATACACATTTTTTGTAAGTAAACACTTGACTGACTCCGTTGTGTGTTTCATTCACACAACCACCGATTTTATATTTTTATCTCAAGTTATTTTTACTGACTAACTTTGATTCACAGTGGAATTGAGGCATAAGATATTGATTTTAGTAGTTCAGTTGCTTTACACCAGAAATAAAGGAAGCTAATGGTACGAAAATATTGCAAACGAAATGCAAAAATGTGAGCAATTGCATGTTCAAAGAAGGTAGTTTATGGTGCCGCAATCAGAAAATAACCAGGAGTAATGACATTTAGATCATCTGGATTTGTTGATAACGGCGTAAGCGGTCAGAAATTGACAACAGCTTCAATTTGTTTGATGACGTTAAGAAATTGTTCATGTGTGAGTGAGGCATTGCCGAATATCCTCCTAATAAGATCTTTTAAAGTTTTGACAGCTTCTTACAAAGTATCAATTTATTTACTGTTTGTTGAATTGATCGAAAATCTGGCGCAATTCTTTGTTTGCGCCAACAAAATTCATTGCATTTTCGGTAATTGTAGTGGTGCATCTTCCTCTTGTAGCAATAAAGCGTTTTAATGCGCCAATGAAAAAGTTTATACTCAAGTCGTATACCAGTTTTAAATGTATTGCCCTTGCCACAAAACATACAAATACTACGATGTACGTTCTGGCGGGGGACCCACACAAATCGATCCCCACAATAGAAAATAGAGGTGCTTGTGGGGAAACTCTTTATTTTGGTAGGTTGCCCATAAATTGTGATAAGTTGGAAGTATCGTATGCATCGGTTAACAACCTTTCTTGCAATTGTTCTTCGGCCTATTGTCCAATATTTGTCCTTGAACATTGCTAAGAGTGCAACCTGGATAAAGGAGTAATCATAATGGTTAAAAATTGTCAGTATAGAATTATGATTTAACGGCAATATTAGTAGACATTTTGATGAGTATTGACCTCGCAATAAATCATCTTTGTCAATGAACGGATTTAATATTTTTAAAAGACTGTTCCTTGGAATACTTTGATCTTGAACTTTGTTATAATCTGTAATTTATAAATTGTGCAGGTATCAGTCCTCGCGATATAACATCGGCTGCATTATTTTCGCTTTGAAATTTCTGCTATTCTGTTGGCCACAAAAATCTTTGAATGTGAGCTAGAAGATTTTATCCAATGCTGAACAATCGAAGATTCAGTCCAATAAAACATTTTATACGCTTTGACATTCTGCTGCAACCGCACTTTCGACATCAATTGGGCAGTAAGGAGCGCTGCACAGAGCTTTAGCCTTGGCAGTGTAACTTTACTTAACGGGGCAACCCGTGTGATTTTGCACAAATCAGAATAGTTTTGATATTATTGCGGTTTTTACATATAGTAAATCGCTGACCCAAACGCCACTTCACTGGAGTATCCGAGACCGTTTATTTGTTCCAGATCCAGAAACTGATGCACAATATTAGTTAACTTCATCATATCGTTTTGATTTGTGGTAATAATATTACAAAATCTTTTAAAATTTGATTTTGAACTTGTACTGCCGGAAACAACTCATTCCAAGACCCCTTAACTAAGCGAGTTACCTGGAATTTATGATTCATTTAAATATTTGGATGACGAAGGCGACATATTTTTAGTTGACTGCGAAGTTGACATCTGGAGATTTGAACTAGTTATAGTTGTTTCACTGTGTAATAAAGTGTGGCGCATTTTGAAACGAGCTTTGATGAAACGTTCGAGCCTTGACGAAACGTTTTCTTAATACAAAGACTGTGGCTGTTTACGAGTTGTGATATGTTGATCGAAACACAGTACCCACATCTGACACCAATGTTGAACCCTTTAGCATTTTTAAGGATATTTTAGCTTTTAATCGCGAGGTTAAAATTAAAAGCCAGTTAAATCAATATTGATTCACAATATAAAATTTTGTACAATTTTTATTGTTTCAAAGAGCAAATTGTTGCAAATCGTGAAACACTCAACATATTGGCAACCAAGTTCGATGATCGCATAATTTCAAGAAATTCTGATGTCTATTGGTGACCACCAAGATCATGTAATTTGGCACAATTAGATTATTTTTTTGGGGTTTGTTGAAAAGTAAATTGTACAGCAATGATTCACAAACAATTCAAGATCTTAAGAACAACATTCGAGCTGAAATTGAGGCCATTGAACTGCTTTTATTGGAAAAAGTCATGGAATTGTTGATGTTCGGATGCAAACCTGTAACATGAGCCGTAGTGGTCATACGAACGATGTTGTATTTCATACCTAAGTGACATAGAACGATAGAACCAACTTTCATTTTCAATAGAAAATTTTGAATTTTCAACATACGTTATTCGTTTTTTTTTTAATATTAATAAAAAAAGTTACAGTTCACCATTTAGTTGCAACGCTATTTTTACTAGACAGACAAAACATTTTTTGGGAAAAAGAATTAACCAACACAGATAAGACACAATAAAGATCAAAATTCAAATATGGTTTCACTTACACGCGATATGAAAAATTCAAATCATTTAATCAATTAAGATAACGTCAAAATTTGCGATAAATAAACCAATTTTAGGAAAAGCTCGATTTTGAAAATATTACTTATTACATCAAGTACAACTCGTATGATTTATTTAAATAAGTTTTTTGTCTCAGACTCAGTTTATTACTTTCTTTAACGTAAGTAAAATCAAACGTTTTGAGGTCTGTCTGTCAGTCTGTCAGTCTATGTAATCTCTATAGCTCAGATGGTTTAACCAATCGAACTGAAACTTCAGATTTAACCTTTTATGATAGTCCCAGTGAATTTTACTCTAAATCGGCTAACTGGAAGTGGCCACTCCCTTGGTCCAGAAAATTTATTTTGCAAATATCTTAAAAAGTATAAGGTTTACAAAAAACTACTTAATACAAAATGTTTCCAAATATTAAAAAATAAATAAAATTTCTCAAAATTTTCTGTTCATAAAAGAAAGTCTTGTTTTGGCCACACCTCCATTTTTTTTATTCAATTATACAACCTTTCTACATGGAAACACTTCTGCCAATAAAATCTACTAGGTTGTGCGTTTCCACGGAAAATTGGTTTTAGTAAAAATTTTGATTGTTGTATGTGAAATTGTTTTTTATATAAAAAGGAACAAATTTTGGAAATAATTTTCATTATGCTTTTGACAATGATACCGAATTGGATTGGAAGCGCCAAAAATAATTTGTTCAAACTACATATAATACCTCATTTCGTAACAGTAGAAATACACAGTCTGCCAGTCAAAAGGTTAAACAAATTAATAAAATCTAAATCAGTTATCGCACCGTTGCCTCTAGCCTCTAACTTGTTTCCACTAAATACAGGTTGCTGCAAGCTAAATTCCTGGGTCTGGGGAAAACCTAATAATTTTTATTCATCTTTGATCTTCGAGGCTAAAAAATTGGATTCATCAGAAAATAATTACTACAGATAGCATATGATCTGCTTTTTCTAAGAATACGAAACCGTACAAAGAAATTCAAATTTAGACTCGAATGTAATATTTTGGATTCAAATCAACGAAATTACCTTTTGGAATGTATAAAGAAAATCCCTACTCACGTATCATGACAATATAAAAAAAAGGAAAAAAATATCTTTCATTAAAGCCAATGAACCAAAGCACATAAATCAAAGTAAAAAATTTCAGTGAACATATAAAAATATCCGTCACTCGTGTATACTGTAGCCCGTATACAAACCATAAAAAGTTTTCCATCATTTTGCATGAAACACAGAGTACAAAAAAATTAATTAAAAATATTTCCCATTTTCGTTTTTTTAATTTCATTCAAATTTTTTATTTTTTACTTTTTTTTTGTTTTCATCATAAATCGATTTATTAACTTTCCAACATCTTTTTTGGAACCAAATATTTTTTTTCTCCCAAAAATTTAATAAAACAAATTTATTTCATTTTGCGCTCGCATTACGAGTAGAGTACGTCAGATCAATGTTATACCCTTTTCGAGTGATTAATTATATTATTTATGTATTTCCAAATACCTTACCTATACAGACATTTTTATTTTATTTTATTAATTTCTGTGTTCTATTCGAAGCAAAACGTAGGCAAAAAATTATAAAATTGGAAAACTCGTAAAACCTTCAGGTAATTTAAAAAACATTTTTCTTATTCCTTACCTTATGTAAATTGAAAAAAATAAAAAAATTAATAATAAAAAGAACCAAATGAAAATATATTTTGAAAGATAACATATAGCTATAACGTATAAAAATATAAAATTCGTCGTCTTTCCCAATTACATGAAAACAACCTAACAAAAAAAAAAAAAAAAAAAAATCATTTAAGGGAAATTTTTTACCGCGCGCATCTTGTTTAATATCCCTCAAGTTCTTGTTTGGTTTTTAATGATTCGAGAGAGATTAATGACCAATCATATTTTAATTTCAAGTTTTCTTTTTTTATTGGTTTTTATAATTAAATTAAACAAAAAAAAACATTTTTGTTTTTTTTCTCGTGCTTTAAGATAATGTTTACAGTGAAAATTATGACGCTTTTATTTTTTAATATTTTCGCACAGTATTATGGTACGGTATATATGGTACATATTATGGTGATATTAATAAGCATGAACAATGTAAACATAATATAATGGAAGAGGATATAATTACGGATGATGTGGGTTTGTATACAGATTTTTATTTTTATTTACGGTATAATTTGGATTAATTCACTAAAGGCTTTCGAAAGAGTTTTGAGAATGAAAATTAAACAAACAATTTTAAAATACGAAAAGGGGAACCACTTCAATTCTAAAAGTAAAAAAAAATGTCGATTGCGCTGAACTATGCTATCTGAACTAAAAAAAATTGAGGTGTGGCCAACACACGACTTTCTTTTACGAACAGAGAATTTTGAGAAATTTTATTTTTTTCCTAATTTTTTTTTTAATTTGTTTTTCATTTTTGGAAACATTTTGTATTAAGTAGTTTTTTGTAAACCTTATACTTTTTAAGATATTTGCAAAACAAATTTTCTGGACCAAGGGAGTGGCCACTTCCGGTTAGCCGATTTGGAGTAAAATTCACTGGGACCTCCCAATTTATCAAAAAAGCTTAAATCTGAAGTTTCAGTTCGATTGATTAAACCATCTGGGCTGTAGAGAGGACACAGACAGACTGACAGACTGACAGACTAACAGACTAACAGACTGACCGACTGACAGACAGACAGACAGACACCATTTCGAAACCCACTTTTTCGGACTCAGGGGACATAACACCAAATAACTTTCTAAAAATCTCAAGGTTCAAAATTTTCATGATTACTATACTTTATTTTACTAGAGTAAAAGAAAGTAAAAAACCCTAATCCATACGAATCGTTCGTTTAGTAAAAGTTCTGCAAAATTATTTTTTGGAAATCGCACTCAACTCCCAAGGGCCAATATCGGCCATTGCCAACAATGATGACAAAGGTTTGGCTAGCACATAGAATAGGTTCTCAATTACCTAGTTAGAAAACCGTAATCCATACGGATCGTTCGTTTAATAAAAGTTCTACGAAATTATTTTTTGAAAATCGCACTCAACAATGATGACAAAAGTTCCGCTAGCACATGGAATAGGTCCCTTAATTACCTAGTTAGAAAACCCTAATCCATACGAATCGTTCGTTTAGTAAAAGTTCTGCAAAATTATTTTTTGGAAATCGCACTCAACCCCCAATGGCCAATATCGGCGACTGCCAACATTGATGACAAAGGTTTGGCTAGCACATAGAATAGGTCCCTCAAATACCTAGTTAGAAAATCCTAATCCATACGAATCGTTCGTTTAGTAAAAGTTCTGCAAAATTATTTTTTGGAAATCGCACTCAACTTCCAAGGGCCAATATCGGCCATTGCCAACAATGATGACAAAGGTTTGGCTAGCACATGGAATAGGTTGCTCAATTACCTAGTTAGAAAACCCTAATCCATCCGAATCGTTCGTTTAATAAAAGTTCTACGAAATTATTTTTTGGAAATCGCACTCAACAATGATGATAAAGATTTCGCTAGCACATGGAATATGTCCCTTAATTTCCTAGTTAAAATTGAGGTGTGGCCAACACACGACTTTCTTTTACGAACAGAGAATTTTTAGAAATTTTATTTTTTTCCTAATTTTTTTTTTTAATTTTTAAATTTTTAAATTTTTTTTTTAATTTTTAATTTTTTTTTTTTATTTGTTTTTAATTTTTGGAAACAATTTGTTTTAAGTAGTTTTTTGTAAACCTTATACTTTTTAAGATATTTGCAAAACAAATTTTCTGGACCAAGGGAGTGGCCACTTCCGGTTAGCCGATTTGGAGGAAAATTCACTGGGATCTTCCAATTTATCAAAAAAGCTTAAATCTGAAGTTTTAGTTCGATTGATTAAACCGTATGGGCTGTAGAGAGGACACAGACAGACTGACAGACAGACAGACAGACACCATTTCGAAACCCACTTTTTCGGACTCAGGGGACCTCAAAACAATTAAATTTCTAAAAATCTCAAGGTCCAAAATTTTCATGATTACTATACTTTATTTTACTAGAGTAAAAGAAAGTAAAAAATTGAGGTGTGACCAAACCACGACTTTCTTTTACGAACAGAGAATTTTGAGAAATTTTATTTTTTTCTTAATTTTTACTTTCTTTTACTCTAGTAAAATAAAGTATAGTAATCATGAAAATTTTGGACCTTGATATTTTTAGTGATTTATCTGTTTTGAGGTCCCCTGAGTCCGACAAAGTGGGTTTCGAAATGGTGTCTGTCTGTCTGTCTGTCAGTCTGTCAGTCTGTCAGTCTGTCAGTTTGTCAGTCTGTCAGTCTGTCAGTCTGTCAGTCTGTCAGTCTGTCAGTCTGTCAGTCTGTCAGTCTGTCAGTCTGTCAGTCTGTCAGTCTGTCAGTCTGTCAGTCTGTCAGTCTGTCAGTCTGTCAGTCTGTCAGTCTGTCAGTCTGTCTGTGTCCTCTCTACAGCCCAGATGGTTTAACCAATCGAACTGAAACTTCAGATTTAAGCTTTTTTGATAAATTGGGAGGTCCCAGTGAATTTTACTCCAAATCGGCTAACCGGAAGTGGCCACTCCCTTGGTCCAGAAAATTTATTTTGCAAATAACTTAAAAAGTATAAGGTTTACAAAAAACTACTAAAACAAAATGTTTCCAAAAATTAAAAACAAATGAAATTAAAAAAAAAAAATTAAAAAAAAAATTTAAAAATTTAAAAATTAAAAAAAAAAAATTTAAAAAATTATAAAAAAAATTAAAATTTCTCAAAATTCTCTGTTCGTAAAAGAAAGTCGTGTGTTGGCCACACCTCCATTTTTTTTTTAATTTTTAAATTTTTTAATTTTTTTTTTTAATTTTTTATTTTTTATTTTCATTTGTTTTTAATTTTTGGAAACATTTTTTTTTTGTAGTTTTTTGTAAACCTTATACTTTTAAGATATTTGCAAAATAAATTTTCTGGACCAAGGGAGTGGCCACTTCCGGTTAGCCGATTTGGAGTAAAATTCACTGGAACCTCCCAATTTATCAAAAAAGCTTAAATCTGAAGTTTCAGTTCGATTGGTTAAACCATCTGGGCTGTAGAGAGGACACAGGCAGACTGACAGACTGACAGACTGACAGACATACAGACACCATTTCGAAACCCACTTTTTCGGACTCAGGGGACCTCAAAACAAATAAATCTCTAAAAATCTCAAGGTCCAAAATTTTCATGATTACTAAACTTTATTTTACTAGAGTAAAAGAAAGTAAAAGGTATGTAATATAGATCTTATCGGAATTCACTAATGATGAACATTTCAATTCAAGTGCAACCAAACAACATTTGCCTGTTGTCTGTAGAGAATGCGATCGAGAATTCTCGAGGATTTATAAGAATTTTTAAATCTCGTTTCTCGAAAAATGTTATTTCATTTTGGGAATTTTTTATATCTTTGAATTTTAAAAACACTAATTTTATTTGAATTGCGATTAACTATTTTTCTACATAAAAAAAAACAAAAATTAAAACAGAAACTTTTTACAGGATGGCCGGCAATAAGGATATAATATTGAAGGGGTGAACTCCGAAGGAGTCATGAAATCCGTGACCGTTTAAATTTTGGTGAAATCGCCAATGCCGAAATCGACGCAGTAGTAATTCGGGTTTCCAGATGTCTCGATTTTTGTTCCCCCGAATTTTGCTTTAGTTATTTTATGTACATAGAAAATTTCGAATTTTCTTTTGTTAATCAGATTATTCGAGATTTCTAGATTACTTCTTGGTAATTTGATAATTATTTATCAGGGATTCGTTTAATTTTCGGAATATTTCAGAATTAAACGAACTTTTACAAGAATCTTCTACATAATTTTCGCTATTATTCACTGCACATCGTTTTTGGATGTTTTAGAATTTTTTGTCACGTGTGTTCAAATGATTTTTAATATGTTTCGAAGATCTAAAGAGAATTCAATCCAGTTTCGAACTGATGAGCTTATGATTATGAAAAAATCAATCTTCTCATCAGGCCGCGGCGACTGGACTGATTATACCACAATTTACATTCCATATATACAGAATGTGCTATGCTTTAAGTACTAGCGAATCGTACTAATACAGATGAATTCTCTTACAATTTTTTTTTCCTTCTTGACGATATTCACACTGCTCTGTGTGTGAGCTAATTTTTACTTTTTATTAATTTTTTTGTTGAATGTTAATTAATTCATGTAATTTCTAATATGCTACCGGTGGTTAGAGCATTTTAATTGTGTTTCGATTAACACGAGAAGTATATTAGTATTTACGAACAGTAATTCAACGAAACCGACTAATAGACATAATTCTATTTATTTAATTAAATGATTTTTAATATGTTTCGAAGACTGTAAGAGAATTCAATCCAGTTTCGAACTGATGAGCTTATGATTCTGATCTTCTGATCAGTCCAGTCGCCGCGGCCTGATGAGAAGATTGATTTTTTCATAATCATAAGTTCATCAGTTCGAAACTGGATTGAATTCTCTTACAGTCTTCGAAACATATTAAAAATCATTTAATTAAATAAATAGAATTATGTCTATTAGTCGGTTTCGTTGAATTACTGTTCGTAAATACTAATATACTTCTCGTGTTAATCGAAACACAATTAAAATGGTCTAACCACCGGTAGCATATTAGAAATTACATGAATTAATTAACATTCAACAAAAAAATTAATAACACGTGTGTTCATTTGAAAATTATTCCGAAGTGATGCAAACAAGATTGAGACCAATTATTGTATGATATTTAGGAGGAATGATAAGATTGATATTTCGCAATTTGTTATGGTCGACTTAAGATCGGATCGTTTAAACGAAAAGGCTTTGATGAAATGGTATTGCAAATGAATTTCAGCAAACCTTTTTTTGAGAAAGCTTGATTTAGGGAAACATTTTTTCAAAAAGTTTTTCTTCCCCTGTGCTATAAGAGACATTTAAACTGGATTAATACAAAACGTCAAAAGCCGTCAGAAGCAAACGAAACTGGAAATAATTTGAACAAGCATTGAAATTGGTTAGAATCGCGGTGCAACTTGCTGACATGGAATTTTTACAAAGAAAAGAGACGAAACTGATGACAAGATACGAATTGTTCAGAACTGTTAAACCTCGCAGAAATCATCTTAAGCAGGAGAGGTTGTGGGAGCTTTCGTTGTTGCCAAACATTGATTATCCAAATTCCAAAGAAATTAGGTAAGATCTACGAAAACGAAATTTATTTGATTGCATACTTCTCGATTAGGTTAAGTTTAAACCAATAATTAAAACACAGATCCAACTGTACTACCTGTAGGCCTGTGATACATCGTATGCATTTTGATATTTGCTTTTATGTAAGTTTTTTTCCAAACTATAGACAAATTACCGTTAAATCATTGCTCGGTGGATGAATTTAGCGAATGTTTTAGCGTGATAAGTTCTGTAAAATTGGGCCACTCATACGCTGCATCCCCGTGGGAACCAAACTCAAAGTTCGAATTTTGCATTATTGTCATGATGGTGTTCGCTTAAATTGATGAAGTTATTATTATTCCAGGCCACTTAGAGTAAACCTAGGCGATGAAATGGAACTATTTGCTGTAAATGGTTCACTTTATAGTCGATGTATAAGCACTGCCTTAAATTTTCTGGTGTGGCAGCTTTGCTCTACATGCACAATTCTTGCATTTGCGCACAAAATCAGTTATCGTAGCTTCGCTTGATGCTCTATAAACAACTTTTGTAACGTTTTCGGCACGGTGACGCGGTTGCTAATAAGAAAGCATTCATCAGATGGAATCATACTGTTTATACTGCATGATTGAAAAGAGTTCAAAATGTAAATCGACCAACTATTTCGTAAGTTGACTGCGTATAATCGATAGTTGTTTGAGTGCTGATTCAATTGATAATTTCGAGTTCGCGCACGAACTCTAAGATTTCTTCCGAATTTTGGAGATTTGTTGTTTGTTAGTCGTGGTAGTGTATTGGCGTATCCGAAACTAATTTCTGTTTGGTTTTGCCACATGAGTGTTTTGTTGACAGTGTGTAATTGTTTCATTTGTCATTAGATCTGAGTGGTACAAAAGTGCTTTTCTGAGTGAACACATTTGGTTAATGAATTTTCCGTAGAAAATGATAGCTTGCAAAATAAACGTAATTCGGTGATGTGTGTCGACTTAGACATGTTGTTGATAGCTTCGGTACATTTTGAACTTGAAAGCTTCGATATATTTTGAACTTGAAAAAAGAAAAATCCAGCAAATAAACTGCATGCCATCTACGTATGTTACCATACCTTCGAGCCCTCTACCTTATTATCTATAATTTTTTGTAAAAACTAAATAATGGCTGCATGTTCAGCCGAGAATTTACATTTGGCATTTTTCCATTTTTAAATTACAAATCTCCAGGACGGGCAGAATATGTAAATCCTCTAAGAGAAGAACATCATTTCAGGTCCTTTCAAGAAGGATAATTTCAATCAGTATTCCAGAACTTTTTAGTTTCTTGGTTGGGGAGAAGGGAGGTGGTATTTTAACGTTTTTTTTATAAGGGATTTTTAGGTTAGTTAATTTGTAATTTGTTAATTAATTTGAAACCCCAGCAGAACCATTGATTTGAATAATAAAATTTAAAATTCGAAATTGGCGAAATACGCGGTTGGATGTCTATTTGGCTATAGCGTTCTTTTTATATTCATCACAATTTACATATATGTATATACTTAGGCTTTGTAATAAAATAAATTTAATGAACAGAATAAATTTTAATCAAATAAGTGTATAACTTATAACTTAATTTATAAATTTTGCATATGTTATCTCACGCTGAATGCCGGAATTTGGTTAGAGAAAGACAATTTGACAATCTGACTCAGACACACTCCTACTGGCATTACTGGAAGAATAGAAATCGTTTGTTTTAAGGATAGATTTAATACTAGCATGACTATGCGATTCCTGTGATTTTAGAATCCCTTCTGCCAATTGATATAGTCATCAATTTTCGATGTTCGCAAGCGAATCTGGTTCTGATGCCGTTTGACGATTGATCCATCAATCTGGATCAGATACATCATATGGGCTATGTGTTCTCGTATTTCTCCTTGCAACCATTTACATTGTGTGTCAAAGTTCTCTATGTACACCTCATCTCCAGGTTGAAATTTAGCCGCATTTTGTTATGTCGTTGATGACGCTCGTGGAAATACCAGATGAAGAATAGCTTTAGGGTGACGTCTATAGAATAAATCCGACGCTGATTTCCCACTTAAACCTGGTGAAAATCGATAACTATTTAAGAACTTAAGTGCACACAAAAAAATAAAGGGTCACCACAACACCGAATCGGTGTTACATAGTGTCCCACCGATCGGATATTTAAAATTTAAATCCAATCGGATATTTGAATAAAAATTACATAAAACACATTTGGATAAAAACTTTTACACCGCATAAAAACCAAACAGGAACATTCATGTTTAGGAACACACCGAAAGGTGTATTTTATTAGGAAAAACCCGAAAGGTGTATTTTATTAAATCGAAAAGAAGTTTTTCTAAAAATTTATCTTTTCGGATAGTTAAAAATATTTATCCGTTGATGCGTGCTTAATTTTATTCGGTTGGGCAAAAATAAAATACTTTTACGGATAAAAAACAAATTAACACCGCATATTTTTTTGAGTGTAGTGCAACATCCGTAGAACCACCATCAATTGTTGGTTTCTTCATGGATGTTTTACAAGTCCGGATGAATCCTTCAGCTTCCCCGTTCGATGATGTATGAAAAGGGGGCTATAGTCAGGTGTGAAATACCATTATTTTCACAAAACAACCAAATTCTGCTGTGGTTAAAGATGTGCCATTATCGCTAACAATACAGTCAGGTAGACTTTCTATAGAAAATATTGATTCCAAAGCACGAATGGTTCACTTTGTAGTAATGTAAGACACTTTCACTATAAACGGGTATTTTCAGTAAGCGCATATATAAATAATAGCCACATCGAATTGAGAAATGGGCCTGCGAAATCTATGTGGATTCATTCCCATGGTTTAGATGTAACTGGCCAACTTTTGAATTCATTCTTTGGTGCTGTTGCATATTGTTGGCAAGTTGTACATTGTTTTACCATCAATTCTATTACCGCATCTTGTTTTGGCCACCAACAATACCACCGAGCAATAATTTCGTCCTTACAATACTCTGATGACCAGCGTGTGGCATTTTCAAAACTCTTTTCCGCAATATCTCAGGAACAACTATTCTAACGCATTCAGGGTGTACCAGAATTACATCCTTGTGGACTGTGAGTGGATTCTTCCTGGTAATGTATGGTATCCTCGCTTTTTGTAGTTTCGTCGGGTTTTCGGCCCATTCTTCCTTAATATATCTCAACACTTTCCTGGAGACTCAGAGTTGATACCTCCACTTGAAGTTAGGCGGCTCATAGCTCATTGCAAACGCAATGGGCTGGCTTACCTGATAGGATGCGATGCAAACGCGCACCACACGGTGTGGGGTAGCACGGACATCAATAACAGGGGTGAGTACCTTTTTGAATTTCTGATCTCGAATAATGTAGAAATTGTCAATAAGGGAAGGAAACCTACTTTTATAAATGCGATTAGGCAAGAGGTCCTAGATTTGGCACTTGCTAGTCCGCATTTCACCTACTTGGTCAAAAACTAGCATGTGTCTGAAGAGGCCCCATTATCGGATCACTTGCACATCAGATTCGATTTGGCGACCGAGACCATGCAGCGGCTGGAAACTAGAATTCCAAAACTAACCGACTGGGACTCTTATAGAGCCTCACGCGAGTCAGAAATGCCCTCGGTTGTGCTGATCATAGAGTCTCTAGAGGGTTTGGAGATCTGTTTAAACCAGCTGCATAACTCTATATACTTGGCTTACGAGAACAGCTGCCCGGTTATGCGAAGAGAGTCCACAAAGATGGTCCCTTGGTTGAACGGGACGCTGGGTAAACTGAAGAAAAAATCGAGAAGATTATTCAACAAGGCTAAACGCACCGGTGAATGGGGCGAGTATAAGATGGCCTTGACGGAATATAATTTCGAATTAAGAAGATCCAAAAGGGCTACCTGGAGGAATTTCTGTGAGGGAATCAATGAATTGCTCTCTGCAGCTCGTCTCCAGAGAGTCCTTTCCAGGGATCATTCAAATGGTTTAGGACTTCTCCAGATGAAAGATGGGAGGTTTACTGAAAACCGGAAGGAAACCTTAGAGGTACTGTTAGAGACCCACTTTCCAGATTCAGTAGTGGTAGGAGCCCCAGAGGACCCGCATTTCTCTGGGAAAATTTTCACACCCAGCAAGGTGCGATGGGCTATTGGGTCTTTCAAACCTTTTAAATCCGCTGGAGGGGATGGTATCTTCCCAGCTTTATTTCAAAAAGGTATTGAGGAAACACTCCCCAGCTTGATCCAGATGTTTCGGGCAAGTAATGCTTTTAACTATATTCCGAAACTATGGAAAAGGTTAATGTGGTCTTTATAGCAAAGGGGGGAGGGGGTCGTCCAGACAATTACGTACTCCTGCTACATCGACATCGGTATTCTAATCATACCAAGTCACGTTGACATCAGCAACAACACAAGTCACGTTGTCATCAATAAGCACATCTAGAAGTCATCTAGAATTTCATCGTCTTAACTAAAATTTACAAACAACGGACGTTCCCAGTATATTGTTGATATACAATTGCAACTAACTAGAGCAACAGACAGTAATGATATATGAGAAAACCATTTTCAACAACAACTAGATTTTTACCGACTAAACATATTTTGCGTTATATAAACTCAAGAAACATTAAATAAAGAGTTAGTTATTATTGTATCTTTTCAACCTGTTAAAATTTTACTCAAATAAAAATAAAAAAAACAAACTGTGGAAATAATTTCCACAGCATAAAATATTTTTTTATAATTTTCTTACAATAGAAAATTTAACTAGACACCCAGGCCAAGGCATATCGGAAGACGATGGAAAAATCCTGGACTCTGTATTCTGTATTCTGTATTCTGTATTCTGTATTCAGTATTCTGTATTCAGTATTCAGTATTCTGTATTCTGTATTCTGTATTCTGTATTCTGTATTCTGTATTCTGTATTCTATATTCTGTATTCTGTATTCTGTATTCAGTATTCAGTATTCTGTATTCTGTATTCAGTATTCTGTATTCTGTATTCTGTATTTAGTATTCAGTATTCAGTATTCAGTATTCAGTATTCTGTATTCTGTATTCAGTATTCTGTATTCAGTATTCTGTATTCAGTATTCTGTATTCAGTATTCAGTATTCTGTATTCAGTATTCTGTATTCAGTATTCTGTATTCTGTATTCTGTATTTAGTATTTAGTATTTAGTATTCAGTATTCAGTATTCAGTATTCAGTATTCAGTATTCATTATTCAGTATTCAGTATTCAGTATTCAGTATTCTGTATTCTGTATTCTGTATTCTGTATTCTGTATTCAGTATTCTGTATTCAGTATTCAGTATTCAGTATTCAGTATTCAGTATTCTGTATTCTGTATTCTGTATTCAGTATTCAGTATTCTGTATTCAGTATTCTGTATTCAGTATTCAGTATTCTGTATTCTGTATTCTGTATTCTGTATTCTGTATTCAGTATTCAGTATTCAGTATTCAGTATTCAGTATTCAGTATTCAGAACTATCAAATAAGAAGCGAGGTTCTTCGAAAAAATCCGCTACATCGGGACCAGTTTGCCTATCAAACTGGTAAATCCACTGTGATGGCCCTTAGCGGTCTAGTCACGAGGATTGAAAAAGCGGTGACATATAAAGAAATTGCCCTTTGTGCCTTTGTCGATATTAAGGGCGCGTTTGATAATACCTCCTATGGATCGATAGAAAGGGCAGCAATGGAAAAAAGGGGTCCGCTTTCTACAATTAGGTGGATCCGTTCCATGCTGGAACATCGTGAGATTACTGCCAGACTAAGTGTCGAGCCAGTAATCATCAGGGCCGTAAAGGGCTGTCCCCAAGGAGGCGTACTATCTCCTCTTTTGTGGTCATTGGTTATTGACGGACTACTGGTCCTTCTGAGTAGCCACGGGTTTGATGGCCAGGGCTATGCGGATGATGTGGCTATCATAATCAGAGGCAAGTTTGATGAGGTCATTTCTGATCGCATGCAAAATGCACTCAATATAATATGGCATTGGTGTTACCAGGAAGGACTCACTCCAGGTTCAGCGTATAGCCTGCATCGGTGGGGCGGGGATAGGAATATATGGGAGTGGCACTGCCCTCTCGAATTCCTTGGGTACCAATGCTACCGTTTTTCAAGCAGAAGTACATGCTATAGAACTTTGCGCTAGGATAGGCATAGCAAGAGGCCCAAACGATGCAGAGATTTATATTGTATCAGACAGCCAATCGGCCTTAAAGGCTCTTAGGTCTTGTATCGTTAAGTCAACGCTAGTATGTGATTGTCTGAAGGTTATTAAAAATCTGGCAGACTCAAATAAGGTCACACTTATGTGGGTACCAGGTCATACTGGAGTCAGCTGATGGCCTCGCCCGCGAAGGTTCTGCCTCTCCATTTATTGGACCAGAACCCTTTTGCGGCGTCACTAAGGGATACCTTAGAGCAGCGGTAAAACGCTGGGAGGATGTTCAAAAGTCATCCTACTGGCAAAGAATTCCAGGTTTGCGACAGGCGAATTTATATTACCTTCGTCTGTCAGGGTTAAGGAGTGTCTTGAACTTAGGAAACCTGAGTTGAGGCTGATTACTGGGTTCCTCACAGGTCATGTCCCCTTAAGGTATCACCTTAAGTAGATGGGCCTAAGTACGACAGATGGATGCCGCTTCTGCGATCTGGAAGCGGAATCAGCGGAACATGTTCTGTGCCAATGCCCAGCCATTTTCCAGCAAAGATTGCAACATCTAGGAGGGAGAACAATCAGCCCAGATAGTATGTATCTTGCACCGGCCGGTAGTATTATCAGATTCATTAAGAGCCTGAATATTGACTGGACGGATAATTAAATATTGTCCAGCACAATAGATCTTTTAGGTCGCAGTGCGAGGTGGCTTACCGCTCACATGTCCCCTGTATAATTTGGAATGTGTTATCGAATTCAACATCGGGACCCGCAGGCAACCGGGAAAGAGCATCTTCATTGCCTTGTTTTATAGTTGGTTTATACCGATTTGTATAGATGTACGCCATTAATACGATTGCCCATCTCTACAATCTGTTAGTGTTCATGACTGGCAAATTCTTACCTGGATTGAAAAGGGAGAGCAAGTGCTTTTAGTCGCTTGCCAACTCGAACTGTCGCTCGTAAAGGTATTACGAGACTTACTTACCCCAAAAATGATCGACAGTGTCTTCTTTTTCACTTCCTCAATCGGATATTCCGAATTATCTGGAAATATATGTGATATGACGGCTCCTATACCCATAACCCGAAACGTCCGTATCAAGAACTATTTTGAGGTTTTCAGAATAGTGTGTTATAACGACTCTTCTTAAGGTTGCTTTCATGTGAATTCTACGTTCTTCCTTCTTAGCTCGTTCAGCGATGCTGAAATGACCAGTTGATAACCATGAATTCTTTCGATCCCTCATCCAACTCCAATTGTAAATCAGGTTCCGAAAGGTTTACTTTTGAAAATGCTTTTCCCTAACCTAGTTTTTGAAAAATTATTCGATTCTTAGAATTAGGTACTGTTCAATGCATAACTGAGAGTTAACATTGATCTTAAAATCAGCGTAAAATCGAATTGATTTATTAAGTTTTCTGACAACCATAACTAGAGCGGCCCTTAAAAAATGTTGGTATATAAGATGGTGTCTACTGTAAATCCACTTTAAAATTCAAACATTGCCCCAAATTTGGTTAAAAACTTCTTTACAATTTTGACAAAGATTAGGAATTTTATTGCTTGCTTTTGTTGAACTTGCTGAACAATCTTTTTTAATTGAACTCGAAACTGAAGTTCATCAAACCAATTCATTCCTAAAATATTAGCTCTTCCATTTCAATATTAGCTCATTCTTAACAGGAACCGTTTGGTTTCCATTTGAATTCAATATTGTTGTTGTCCCTGCACATGGTGGTTCACCTAACTTTTGGTAACCACGACGACCGATCATTGATATAGTAGCGCACCCCTATCCAGCAAAAACTTCAAGTTTATTTCGTTTACTTTGAGTAATACGTACATTTTTCGTTCCACGGAAATTACCGGCGAATCTACATTTGCAGAACTTCGCTAAATAAATAATATAAATATAAATGTATTATTTCGTCTACTTAAAGAAACTGAAGAAATGTGTCCCTTTTTCCACAGGCGCGACAATTAAAAATTTGCTTGACTCTCTACTATGGTTCGCTAAACAACCAGAGCTCGATCGAAGCCCATTCACCTTGAACAATATAAGAACATTGTTATTTTTAAACGGAGATTCCGTGATGAATTGTGTGTTGTAATTTCTATTCAAAGATGGCGGACGACCCTTATTATCGTATGATTGGTTCATTTCACACGTGTTCTCTAGGTCGCATTTTATTATTTGTACCATTCGTTGGGTATGAGTTTGTTTTATTTAAACAAGCGGTACGTACTGTTTTGTATGGTCTACCGCATTTAAACTCGCAACTACGAGCAGCCGGCCGCAAATCTGCAACCCATTCACCTTTTGATTGTCGTGGCTTCATTTCTATTTGTAAAAGTGAGCACCTCGCAACAAAAACATGCGTGCTTGATTTAAAATAAGATGAAAGCGATTTTATAATGACTCCATGTGACTCCTTTTTCAAATTTGTTTCTTCATAAATTTTGTTGACCCATGCTAAAAAATGGAAGCGTTTCTTGTCCTTTAAAAATACTGTCCTAATTGCGCCAAATAATCCTCGAAACATTCCTTCTTTTTCTCGAGTGCTCGAAACGGTGAAATTGAAACCGTGCTTGGAACACTTTCTTTACAGGTTTCTTTTATAATTTGCTTGAGCCATTTGTTTTTTAACGGCTTTTCTGATTCACTGCTGATTCACAATTTAGGAAAAATCATTGGAACAATTGTTTTGTTTGAAATTTTCTTTGAGTGAGAAATATTCAATATTCAAGTAACAGTTTTCCATTTTTAATATTAAATAAACACAATTACCTAAGTCATCCATCAAAAACCCATCTTTATAGGGTGGAAGTTAATCAAAAAATCAAATGACTTCATAAAGTCAAACAACGATGATTTCTCTATTATCATGAGCCATATTATAATTTGATGTGGGTTTTAATTAACTTAAAATTATGAAAAGGATTGGCCAAAAAATTGTATATAAACCAAACCTATCGATCAAAAAAATTAAAAATCTAACGTGATAATTATATGAATGATTAGAAAAAGCCGAAAACGCAAAACTAAAAATCACGATAAATATTTCTTATGGCTGAAATTACGAATATTATGTATGTATACGTAAACATATAGGGGCGCAAACACAAAACTAATCGCGTGTTTTGTCGCAATTCATAATCGTAAGCATATAAACGTATAAAGCACAAACAAAACAAACAACAATAACTTAATATATTCTGATAGTAATAATAAAACTAAAATTTACGACATAAACTGAGTTGATTTTAGCTCAGTAGATAATACTTAATAATAATGGTATTCCAAAACTAATATACCACCCATCCCCCAAACGACATAAAATCTAATTAATTTTGTCAAAATGGTGTTTGTGTATATAAGACTTTAACACCAAAATTAATAATTTGCTTTCTGTACGAAAGCGAGGGCATCCAATGAGAAACGTATCGCGCTTCTTTATATACGCGTGTAATATCGCGATACCGATCTAAAGACATCTATGTAGAGTACATTTGAATACTGAAATAACCAAAATTCACATAAATCAAAGACGAATTATACATGAAAGGAAGAAAATAAAATTAAAGTTTGTTTGTGTGTGTGTGTGTGTGTATATTGTGTAGCGCGGTGCGGTTTTCTTGTAAAACCCTAAAAAAATAACGAAAAGATTGTGTATTTTGGAAAGTTAATACCTGTAAATAAATAAATCTTATGCGGCATTAAATTCAAGTTAAACATACGTTTTATTTTTGTTTTGTTTAGGGATGATAGGTATGTTTAGATTCAAAGGAATGTTTTTGGGATTACAGCGGAAATGATATATTTCTTCTGCTAAAGTACTAAATACCAATATATAAAACATTTCCGTTTTTTTTAATTTAAATTTGCGTGTCAGAGAGAAAACCAATCGGGGAAATTAACATTATTTAATACACCAATCCTAAAATCGGATCATATACTTTTGAACCCTTTAACGGCGGTGCTTGTTTCAGTAAGTAGTACTAACACCAAGGATTGAAACCGAGGATATTCATCGTGCTCTAGAAGTATTCGGAGTTGGTCTTGATGGTATTCCAGCTTCATTATTGAAAGATTTCACATCGTTGGCAATTCCTCTGTGTCTTATAATTAATCAATCATTAAAACTTGCAGTATTTCCAAAGAAATGGAAAGTAACACCAATTTTCAAAACAGGAGCAATAAATGACGATTCTTGTTACAGAGGGATTACATCAATATTTGCAATACTCAAATTATTTAAACTGAGATCTTTGGTTCCTCGATTCATGTCACAGTAGCATCACAAAATCAAAAAACCTTATTGAATTTACCAGTGGTAAATAGTTGTTCGAAAATATTAAAACTATTTCCATTTAACTACAACTTAAATAATTGTAAACTTAATAGATTTATATTGTTTCATAAAACACCGAAGATTTTATTATTATTTTTTTTATGATTATTTTGTTGAAAATAATGATGATCTGTGTCATCCGAAAGATACAAGAATACAGCCTTTATTATTTTCATGATGTACATACAAAATTGATTATATACAATTCCAACACATAGAGTTGTTCTAAAATTTAATATATACATACAATTATGATTATTATATACTTCAGCTACAGAAATTATTTATTTATATACAATATAATGTTTACGAATTCGAAGGGCTACGTACTTAATTTTAAAAATGTATTGCAATGCGTGAACATATCCGTGCCCTTGAAATAACTATTTCAAATTCTAGAAATAAATACTAAATTTAATTTTATACAATACAAGTTATGATTAATTATAAGAAATATTCGTATTCCTTTTACAATAATTATAAATTAGTTAATAGAAAATTAGATTATCTTAAAGATTATTATATCATCAATAAGTCGAACTTCCAAATAACAAATATATAGTATGTGCATGACTGGCAACTTTTAATTTTTGAATTTATTAAAAATAAATCAGAATAAACTTAATCACCAAACGTGTAAATTCTCCGACTAATTAAACCTCACCAGCGGTAATTTATTTAGATAAATTCGCTAACCAAGCAAACGCTTAGCCTTACAACCTAAGCACAGTATTTGCTAGATTAACAATTTGTATTTATCATTGATAATCGGACAAAGTTTAGGAAAGAAGCTTTAGTTTATTAGGCTGCTCAGCTTTTGTTTTAAATGTTGTAAAAATTAAAGGAAAGGCATAGGAGGTTACATAGGCAAAACATGGGCAGTATTGAAATATAGTCAAGAATAGTTGGTAAAGTTGTATGATTCTCATTGTGTAGAGGTTTGGAAGTTGATGAAAACGAAGGTATTCGAAGGGCATTGGGGTACTAGTGTCATATGGGTAAGTATGGTTTTCTGTCATAATCTAGAAAAAAGGCTTCAGTTCACTTTTGCTATATAGGATTACGGATCAAATAAATCCTGATAAAAGAGTCGGTTTTAGGAAGTTGGAGGTGAGTGGGTAGGAGAGTTCAGAGTAGACTATGTACTCTCCCTTGCTCTTCCTCATCCTCACATCCAATTGACTCACTGGAATCGGACTCGGATTTTGTATATACTTCAGCGGAGGCATTCCGCAATTCAATCCGATGAGGAAGCAGGTCTTCCCATTGGGAGTAGGCAGTATCGATAATATTGTAAATCTTGTCGAAGAGAGTCATTCCAGGTAAAGCAGGGTCGTCCTAATTTTTTCGGTCCCGCTATATAGGTTGATGCGGCTGTTAGTAGATGTGTGGGTCCTCGACGATAAATATGTCCCCAATAATTGATTCGGTGGGCTTTGATTCGTTTTGTTATGGTTTTACCATTTAGAATGTCCTTGACTTTTCTTAATGGTGGCTTGTGGGTACTAAATTCTAATAGTTTTCGAAGGAAAAGGGATTCGTATTTGCGAAGTCGTCGACGATTTGCTAAGGTAAGAGCAGCTGTTTTAAGGCCGTAAGTAAGCATGGGAACTATCACGGTGTTGTACATAGTAATGGCGGTTTGTGCTGGAATATTATTAATTTTTATAAAGTTCTGCATTATTCGTACAATATTATTTGCTTGACGACATCGAGTCCTAATTGTGAATGGTCTACTAAGCTGGGAGGCTAAATATGTTCCAAGATATCGCAACATTTTAACAACGGTAAAGGTGATTCCTGATATAATAAATGTGTTAGGCGGATCAAAAGATGAATTGGGGTCTCGAATGAGACTGGTACACTTCTGGGGATTTACGTTGAATCCAGCGAATTTTAAGTCAGTTAATAGTTCATTTAAAATAGGTTCAAAAGTAGTCAGATTTCGGGTAATTAAAACAAGGTCATCAGCATATGCAAGAATAAGTGGTAATTGAAGACGGTCCCGCTGCCCTAGTTTGAGCTCGGGGAACCGGTCGACTACGGTAAGAAGTACTTCATTTAAGATGAAGGTGAATAGCCGGGGTGATACAGGACAACCTTGCTTGACACCTTTGTTTTTTTTTTTTTGATCTTCTCAGTAGTTTGACTGAACCACTTGAAAGAGGTGGTTTCCCAGAAACAAGCTGTGATTATTCGGTTGACCAAATAATGGGGAATATACTGCTGAATACATTCGATTACTGTGTTTAAATCTATTGTATCAAATGCCTTTGCTAGGTCAAGTGATAATATGTATATTCGATGGCCGGCTCGCCATTCTTCATCAAGGATACGACGTATTGTATACATATAATCATCAGTGGATCGGTGGGTTAGAAAGGCAGCTTGATAAGAAGGAGGCTTATATAAATGCTGATCTAAACGATCTAATAGAAGCTTAGCGTAAATTTTGTAGCCTACATTACACAAGGTGATCCTTCGGTAGTCGGTAACTACTTTGGTCTTTGTATCTTTGGGATTGGGATTTGTAAGGTATAGATCCATTCTGGTGGAATCTGATTGGTGAACCAGATCTGTTCAATTAAGGCATGAAGGGAACGTATTATGTTATCTGGAGCGTATTTAAACAGATCAATGGGAACCATTCCCCCGTCTTGCCCGGGAGCAGTACCAGATCGGATGAACTTGATCGTCATTTGGATCTCATCTTGAGTGGGGGGTGGTTCTAATGGGTGATGATCGATCTCCTCTATAAGTGGAGGCCAGTCACCTTCGGATTTTTTCAACTCCTTATACCAGGTGGAAATAGGGAGATAAAGTAACTGTTTCTTTTGGGAGGTTCTTCTATACTGTCTAAAAAACTGATATGTCCTATGTAATCGGTCAGAGGGTTTAAAATTTGCTACTTTTGCAAAAAATTCTTGACATTCTAGGGTTCTGTGCTCGGAATAGGCATTATTTAAATTTCGTCTGGCTTCTCTCAATTGGTAGGTGGCTAAGGTATCTTGTGGATGCATATTTTGATAATACTTTAATCTCTTAAAATGAGCTAAGGCGTCCGAGAAGTTAGAATAAGCTGTGAGGAAGTTTTCAAACTATCAAGAATTAATGTCCATAGTGGAGTATGTCCGTATTCTGAGAGATTTTTTTCATGGACTTCTTGAAGAATATCTTGATATTGAGACGCTATTTTGTTATCTTTTAGCAAGGAAAGATTTAGGGTTCGAAAATTATAGGTAGAAGATGGTATGGATTGTTTGGATTTTTTGGAAGGGGTTAAGGTGGTAAGGTGTGTTCTTTTACGGAGGGTACAATGTAACCATATAAGGCGATGATCACTAATGCTGGGGTGAAGAATAACAATTTTGACGGAATTAATATAGATGTTGAAATTCTTCTCTCTGGTTAAAATATGATCTACTTGTGAGTGATGACGTCCATCGGATTTGGTGATGATTATTCGACGTACTTTGGTAGTGTATGTACGCTTAGTTGTGCTAGATTGGCAAGTTGGCCCAAAAAGTATCCGTTGGCATTGGTTTCATGATGATATAAACTATGACCGATGTATCTTTTGTCCCAGCTATTTGGCTACCAATATGGGCGTTAGAATCACCGAGAATCACCACATCGCGGGTTTTTGGGCATCGGTCAAGTATTGAAGAAAGTGTTGAGAAAATTTTGGAGGATAATCGCCGATTGGATGGTGAGGTGTGTGGTGGGACATATACAGTGATGAAGAGAATACTTCTTCTATCATGGATTCGGCCAAGTAAGGTGATTATGGCTCCATAATAATATTTAATTCCTAGTGGTTTCAAAATGGAACTTTTTCTCACGAGAATTCCCACACCTCTTCGAGGACTATTTGATTCTTTGGTAAGATAACATGGTGTAATTAGGAGTGGAGCATACACCAGAACTCATATTGGTCTCTTGGAGTCCACAGAGAGTGATATTGTGGTGGTGTAAAAAAGTATCGATTGTATCGCGCTTTTGTGCGTTGTTGATGCCGCGGATATTCCAAGTGCCAAAATTATAAAAGGAAGAAGTTATTGGTACGGAGGTGGGAGGTGATGGCGTGGCTTCAGTAATGGTGTAAGGATTACCGGATGCACGGAATACGCGTTGAACATTGCCAATAATATACTAGGTATATGAGAATTTGGTGAGGTAGAATTTATTTGTGATAAAGTGTTGGATCGGGTTTTTAGATTATCATGGGATCCTTGAATAGAGGCAGTGCGTGGTAAGGATTGTGACATATATATTACACTATCGTAATAGGTCCCATTGTATAGTAAATGAACTTCATGAATATAATTACCGTCATCCGGAATAAAAATTGTTGGTTGCTGGGTAGTAGTATGATGAACAACTATTTTAAGTCCTTTTAATCTGCTTATAGCTGATAGGCATTCGGAACCACCACAATAGCCGTTCATCTCAAGGTTGGAAAGAAATCTGATTGGTTTCATTTATTCGTTAATATAAGGTGAATTCAATTTTGGTAAATTTAGAGGTAATGGCGGTATTGTAAATGATGGTTACCTTTCTATATACTGATTCTGAAATTGCAGTGTAATCTGATTAGAGTCAGATAGGTGAAATGAATCTATTATAGTTGGTGTATATTCTGGCAAATGCTCTCTAATAAATTGAACTACCTCGGATCGGAGTTCATGATGAGAACTAATAGATTGCTGTGGTAATACGAGTCCCAATTGATGTATAATTGCATTAAAAAGACAGTTACCATCGGGGTGAATGACGTGCACTTGCATTTTATTGTATTTTACTTATTTTATTTTATTTTATTTCAACAAAGATGTTGGCAGGAATTTTAGTTTAATTTTGTTTAAAGTATTTTATATTTTTGAGTGGTTTTAGCTTATGATTAAATCAAAATGTGGGTATAAATGTCAAATTGACATTACTTGAGGTGTGAATAAATGTGGAGAGTAGTGATGGTTATGAAGGAAATTAGGTGTCTTCAATTGAGAGGTGAGTGGTTATGGTAAGTAAATCCAGGGAAAATTCTTGATGTTATGAGGTGTGAATGTTGGATAAGAATAGTGACTTTTGATTAAAGAGGATAAATGAGCTGGTAAGGTGTGGTGAAATAGTTGAAAATGGGAAGGATGAATTTTGCTGGTAGGAAAATTATTGTAGGTTAGATAATGGATTTGGAGAGATTATGATCCGTGTGTTTATATGGTATGTAGGGGTGAAGTGAGGTGTGGTGAATACTAAGTGGGTAAATATTAGTGAAGGCTGCACGGGGTTCAGGGTTGATAGGAGACTTAGATTTAGTCTCATAACTAATTTTATATTATTATTAAATTGAAATTTTAATTTCAATTTTATTTGATTTTATTTTATTTTAATTTTTATTTTTAAGTTTATTTTAATTTTATTTTAATTTAATTTAATTTTAGTTTGTTTTTATTTTAAATTGTTTTAACTTTAGTTTTAATTTAAATTAAATTTAAATTTTAATTTTATTATATTTTGGTTTGTGTTTTCTATTTTATCTCATTCATCGGTTGAAGATGTAAAATTAGTATAAGAAATGTGCCCGGGATGGTGGAATTCGTTACTATGAGTGTATTGATTAAATTTTGGGTTTTATAGTCGTCTGGGAATTTTAAGTTTAATAATAATTTTATTCGTTGATACTTGATATACTTATGATATCTAATAGAATTGTAATTAAGCCCAGGTGTTGTGAAGCTGTAGTATTGTCATTTGGATTATTTTACATAAATTTGATAAAATCGGGGTAAATACTTGGTGAAGGTTGTAAACCTTATCACACTTGCATCCAAAGCATGCAAAAAAACCATTCTTCGACCACAATCACCCTGTATTTCAAACACTTTTTTGAACACTACATCGCTTTTTTATTAAAATTAAGCACAAATAAATCAAAATAAAATAAAATAAAGAAAAAATATGTAAAATATCGTTGAACGATTGTTGAGTTGTTACTGAAATAAAACAAAAACGGCGTATTATTCTTTCAAATTTATTTCATCTCCTTTAAAAGAAATGCTCTTCGGATAGAATACAGTTATGCCAACGATTTTCCAGTTTTCGAAACAATGATTAAAGTCGATTTCCGGAATGGCCTTCAAAACCTTCTTCGTTTCGGATTGTATCTCTTCAATCGAGTAAAAACGATGTTCCCGGACCGGTTTCTCAGGGCGATTGCGGAACGATATGGGTCGAATTTTTACAAACCTTATACGAAGCCATAGTCTAAAAAACGAAGCTTTTATAAGGGAATTAGAAACAAGGGAAAACCAAACTTTTCATAGTAAAACATACAAAACATATGGAAAATCATTTTTTTTCTCGTTTAAGTAAATCGTTTTGATTTTCTTGTAATAATTGATTTATTCAAACAAAAATTTTATAAAAATTTCATAACAAAAACATTACTGGTGGTATTGAAATAAAAGCTTACTACAATTCGTTTGGTCATTAAGTCAATATACATTACATAGATGGCAGTGATGGCTGTAAAAATTTGGTAAAATCGTCTGATAATTTTGTGATTAATGCTGTGTTCCTCAGAAGACTTTTCAAACTAAACTTTACAAATTTTGAAGCTTCCGCTACTTCCTCATAGATGCTAGGTGAAAAATCAATTTACGAGGTTACTTTTCTACGACTTTTCAAAATGGGTGACGTACAGTTTAAAATACGTAGTATGGCCAAATTAAAAATTAAATTATCAAAATGTACAAAATAAACAACAGAAAAAATATGAAGTTTTAAACAAAGCCACCAAACTGTACATAAAGTATATGTCCAGTTTGATGGAACTTTCTAGTTTAAGCGAAGATGAGTGACGGCATGTATGTATTTGTATTTCATACATAGTATGTAAATACATAATAATAAAACTGGGGATATGGTGAAATATATAGAATTTTGAAAGGCTGAACTATTTAAAGAATTACTTTTAAATAAAAGACGGAATTCTTATTGTTTTATTATATTACATTTATTTCTATGGTAACATTCCTTAATGCTTAATGTATGTCAATAATCCTAAAGCTGTTTCATCATCTGCATCATTATTTAGAGGCTACGACTACTTCAAACGGTTTCAACTCAAAATTCTTATTAATGCAAATATTGTACATTCGAAGACTGGAAAACACAACAGGCGGTTATCGCAATTTTTAATTTTCAATTCCAGTCATTTTAAAAATCGCCCACCATAGTGCTTTCTTTAATCCAAATGCATTTTCCATAATGTTTCGTGCTTTACAATGCACAAGGTTAAATTTGTTATGATATTACAACATAATAATAAAAAATGTATAATTTTACAATATTTTGAGTTGTTTATAATATTTGAATGACATTTGAAAAGTTTAGATGAGTATAAGCAAAGGCACAATTGAATACTTTTAACCTAGTGGCATCTATTGAAATATTGCATGAATTACTGGGTTTTACAAAAGTTTAATTTTAAAAGTCTTCAGATGCACACAGCGTTAATAATGTGACGGTGACACCTAGGGTGTGATAGAATAAGTTAAAGTAATAGCTCAATGTTTTACTTTACTAAAATAGAATTTTCCATGATAAAACAGTTCTAGATGTTTCTACACTATTCTAACTGGAAAAGTCATGGGCTTTCTAGAAATTTGGTTTGTGTATATAAAAAGGCGAACGAGATCGAATTGGATTATTAGAATTCGGAACGCGATAGTGTAAACTTGTAAGATTATTATTAGTATTTGGTAAGCGATAGTGTAAAGATTAAAAAGGAACTAAAAAGTGATTTAAAAAGTGTTGTAGTGCGAAATAAAATTTATAAGAGTACAGTAAAATTGTATGAAAATTATTTAAAGTGGTTTTGTAATTATCGTTAATAAATAGTGTTGTTATAATTTTTGTGTGACATAAATAAATTCGTTAGTGATGTAATAGAATAAGTTAAATTAATAGCTCAATGTTTAACTGTACTAAAAAGAAATTTTCCATGATAAAACAGTTCTAGATGTTTCTACGCTATTCTAACTGGAAAAGTCATGAGCTTTCTAGAAGTTTGGTTTGTGTATATAATAAATTGAGGTGGGCCAACACACGACTTTCTTTTACGAACAGAGAATTTTGAGAAATTTTATTTTTTTTTATAACTTTTTTTTTAATTTTTTTTTTTAATTTTTAAATTTTTAAATTTTTTTTTTTTTAATTTTTTTTTTTTTTTATTTTTATTTGTTTTTAATTTTTAGAAATATTTTGTATTAAGTAGTTTTTTGTAAATCTAATACTTTTTAAGATATTGGCAAAATAAATTTTCTGGACCAAGGGAGTGGCCACTTCCGGTTAGCCGATTTGGAGTAAAATTCACTGGGACCTCCCAATTTATCAAAAAAGCTTAAATCTGAAGTTTCAGTTCGATTGGTTAAACCATCTGGGCTGTGGAGAAGACACAGACAGACTGACAGACTGACAGACTGACAGACTGACAGACTGACAGACTGACAGACTGACAGACTGACAGACTGACAGACTGACAGACTGACAGACGGACAGACTGACAGACAGACACCATTTCGAAACCCACTTTTTCGGACTCAGGGGACCTCAAAACAGATAAATCTCTAAAAATCTCAAGGTCCAAAATTTTCATGATTACTATACTTTATTTTACTAAAGTAAAAGAAAGTAAAAGGCGAACGAAGTCGAATTGATGATTAGTAGTATTTGGTAAGCGACAGTGTAAAGATTAAAAAGGAATTAAAAAGTGATTTAAAAAGTGTTTTAGTGGAAATAAAAATTATAAGTGTACAGTAAAATTTGAGAATAATTTATATAAAATGATTTTGTGAATTTTTGTTAATAAATTGTATTGTAATAATTCTTATGCTAAATAAATAAATTCGTTGGGGATAAATTGAATTGATTTTGTATTATTCACAATCCAGTGATACGAACCTTGAGTGACAAGGCAAAAATGTAACAGTATTTTTCTGTAAACTTATTAGACGTCTGACGTACACTAGCAAAGCTAAAGACAAATTTAGCAAGTATTATTTTAACTCATCAGAGCCAACTTTAGTGTATTTTTCAAAATGATAGTTCGAAAAATAAATTTTAGAAATAATTTAGTTTTAATATTTCTGCAATTAATATTTATTTAATAACAATATAGCCTTCTTGTATGTTGTTGTTAAAGATATGTAGAAACCTTTTATATAAACGTTTTATAATATTTTTGCTTTTTTTATTGAAAAACTTGTAGCTAAATTCACCATTTTTACAATAGATTCCTATGGAAATCAGTGAAAAGTTATACTACTAGAAAAGCTTCTAAAAAATACGTCATGCTAATTATGGCTCTATACTCTAGAAGGCTCTGATTATAGTGATGCAAAAACTAAGAGTTGTCTGCCAAAATTCTGTCCCAAACGATTTTTGATAAAAAGCCTTTTCGAACATTTCTAACGTCTTGGAAGCCGTAATTCCATTTATGAAGCAAAATTTGATGCAACTTCTTTGCTGAACTTTTTTAAACATCGAAAATTGCACTTTTTTAGTTGAAAGTAAATAATCGTATCTCATTATTAAAGACAAGCTTAAGAAGAAAAAAAACGAAAATGGAAAAGTCCTACTTCCTTTTTATCACAGTAGTATTTCTAATTTCGAAAACCAATTAAATTACCGAATTGCTCTTGTTAGAACACTATAGTATACACCATAAAAATGAGACATTAAAGCCTCCCTTTGTGTTGTGATACATAATGGCATAATACTAATTACCTAAAATTTTTTTAAAATTATTTATATCGCACCAATAATTCTCCTGTCTCTTAAATTAAATTAAATACAAATTAATTTTAAAATGGCTTTCGTTTGCTTTTATATAATATTTTGAAGATTAATTGAATTTTTTTTCCCCCAAAAAACACAACAACAAATTAAGAACGCTTTTGTATTTCAAACTTTTCAAGACTTTTTTTCCATATACTCGTACATAGATTACCAATAAATATATTAAGATGTTAGAAAAATATATAAATATCTGGGGTTTAGGATTTTTAATTTAATTTCAAGAATTAATATATTATAGAAGAGAAGCCACAAAAGTTTGTAACAACAACAAAATTTTGATTACTTCATAATCTGAAATTATAGAAAATGTCGAAGGAATCGAAATTTAAACCGGATAAAGGTGGAAAAATTAATTTAAATCAGTACCGCATTTATGTAATAAGACACTTTTATAAAACATTTTCGAAGACATAAATTTCCAAAATTTTCAATTATTTTCAGTTTTTGGCACTGAAAGTTGGCTTTTTTGGTAACTTTTTAGCGAATTGAAGTTTATTATCGATCCAGGTTACGTGTAATCAAACCAAAATTTATTTTTTGTAGCGAATTAAATTGAAGGATTTATTTCTATTTCGCACAAAAAAAGTTATAGTTTAAATAAATTTATTTTGTATTAAATTATTATTTCAACATTATTTAGAAGGGGTTTTGTAGTGCCAGAATTAATTTTGTACATTAATTAATCTAAACTAATATTTTTGATAATTTATATTTTTGAAGCGATATTTAATTTCTTAGAGCAAAATAAATATTTAAATTATATTTGAATTTAATTAAGTTTTATTGAAACTTGTACATTGAATGTAAAACTTTAAAAAGATTATTATTAAGAACTTGTTATAAGGCAAAATTCCAATATTTAAACCTGTTCAAGAGTCCACCTTTACTTAAACTCGTTAATTCCCTATAAGTTATAAACCTTTAAATTGGCATTATTGTCGAAGTTAAGTACTATACACTAAAATTATTCTAAAACATTTAATCCTGCATGCCTTCCATAGAAAGGGGGATATGTTTTTCGTGAAAACAAATCTGAGCCGCCTAAAGCACATGCTATAAATCGGAGTTTAGGTTACAGTTCGATCAAATAAGTTTATTTTGACTTCAAATTAATGTGATAATGCACTAACAAATAATCTATCAAGTTGACACCACGTTCGAGCTTGAACGAACTCTTTATTTTCTCTATCATACCTTGGAGCTTTGCGGGTACAACTTCGGATTCGCTGTTTGAAATCTCATCAAACCAATATAAGAGATATTTACAAAAACCGCCATTACCAAAATTTACTCAATGTTAATGCAAAATTTATAATTTTAAGTTCCGTACATTAGAATTGACAAAGGACGAACGTCCAAAACCGGTCTTCTGACCAAAGTTTATAAAATTGAAAATCCCGAAATCCCATTTTCCAAAATCCTGTATTTCAAAATCCCGTATTAACCATGACACATCGGCTAAGGTTAGGTTAAAAACGCCGCGATTTTTAACCTAATCTAAGGCGATGTATCATGGGGATCCATATGGAACCCCCCAAAAAAATCCCACCTACACAAAATCCCCAAAATAAAAATTCCCAAACTAAAAAATTAAAAAATCAACATTCCCAAGGTAAAACTATTCATTATTTACAAGTAGCTATATTTTTTAAATAATCAATTTTAGTTGTCATCAACCGTTTTTTTATAACTCTTTTAATTTGCTTACACCTTTTAACATTTCGTCTATTTATAGGAAATTGTTCACCGCTTTTAATTTTTTCATAAGTGGTTTATGATAAAATAAGCTCTTTCCCTAAATAGCCTATAATTTTATAAATTCCACTATTTCATTTTCCACAACAACTAGAGTCTTCGATGCCAGGCTTCTACGCTATTTTGAGTGCGTGGAAAAATTTCCTTCCATGCATTTTCAACGAGCTGAAAACTAGGATCATATCTGGGTCCAGTTGTATGGTTTATGTTGAGTCCGGAAATAGTTTTTATACATTTGCAAATTTTTTTGGAATTCAAATTCTTGAAGTGGTTTATATAACTCCTTAAAATAACTTTTAATTTCGGTGGAAGGGACAAAAGCGAGGCTTTTAGTCATATTTTGTTTTTAGTTTTGACTTTTGAACCTGACGCCAAATAATTTGTCCAAAGTGAAAAAGATACCCTTTAAATCGGTTGAGGGGAAAACCTAACTGCTGAAACATGAACAGTTTTTTGCACGATGCTCGATGAAAATGGGATTCTATAAGATGATTTTTAGATGAAGTTCTGGAATATGGCCAATAAGAAAGAAACTTGACCGTTTCATAACCTTTTATGACGAAATTCGGCACGCACGACGGAAATGGGATTCTAAAATCAGTTTTGCATTTGAAGTTCTAAATCAAGGCTAACCAGGAAGGTGCTTGGTTGTTTCCTTAACGATTTCATGTCGTATTTGTCGAATTTCATCATAATCGGTTAAGAAATCAGCAAGTTCCTTCCTAATTGGCCATATTCGAGCACTTAATCTAAAACTCATTTTAGAATCCCATTTCCATCATGCATCCAGAATTTCATTATAATCGGAAAAGAAATTACCAAGTTCCTTCCTAATTGGCCATTTTTCAGAACTTCATCTAATAATCATTTTTGAATCCCATTTCCCCTAATCGGCCTAAATTTAACTTGAAAATATTTTTGATGGATAAACTTCTAAACGGGATATTTAAACTTTCTACATTCGGATCTAAGAGACAATCGGAAATCAGAGACAGGCCAATCCCCATTTAGGAGCTTAAACCGGGGTTTTACTGTAATATATTATTCCTACTCCATTATATAGTTAAACAAGTGTTTAAAAAAAAATCGAAAATCGAGAAGTCCTGGGATTTTCCGGCGACACTTTTCTTACTGAAAACGAGATCCCAGAATTCCGTTTGAGAATCCCTGAATTAAAAGACTACTAACACTAAAGAATTGGAAACCGGGAAATCCCAGCATTCCCTTTGAGTTTTAATCCCGGGAAAAATCCGTTTTTGACAAGTTGAAATCGAATTCATTAAAATTAGAATTAAATTACCGACACATAGCCCGTTATAGGAGGATTATGCTCATAATTGGACTTAAAAGTCGGTAAATATATAAAATGTTTGACCCGAACTGATTTACAGTGCACATGAATAACAATATTAGCCAGAAATTCAGTGAAATCAACTGCACCATTTAAAACATCGGCGATGAACTTAGAAGTCGCAACCTTACGCCTGTCAATCAGTGATTCCAAATTTTCAATTTTATAGCGCTCTACATAAGATGGTAAATTCCTTTTATTCTGCCACATTGGAAGTTTAAGATCAAACGGCCATTTCATTTTGTGCAGCAAGTATAAAATTAATGGTTTTTGTACTATACATCCGATCCTAAATAATCGATGCATACTCCAGTTTAGACCGTACAAGAGAACAATACAAACTCTTAACGGAAAGTGGATTACGAAAAGTCTTGGTGGCACGATGAACGAATGATGGTCCAATATGTTTCCCAAATCCTTAATCGTCGCCACTCTTTCGGGTGGCTGATTATTACTGTGATAAGGATGAGTAATCATCTTTCCTTTTCTGAAGAAACTCATAACCTTACATTTTTCTAGATTTAAATATAATTTATTCGTAATGGTCCCTTTGTATAATAAATCTAGATTACTCTGCAGTTCCATACATTGTTGCGAAGTAGTTACGATTTTTGATATTTTCAGGTCATCCGCATAAAGTTCACAGCCCCAATATTCGAGCAAAGATGCAATTTCATCAATGAATATGATAAACAGCACAGGTCCAAGGTGAGAACCCTGAGGAACGCCTGAATTAACCTCAATGGTTTCAGCCAATCCAATCCAAAAATAATTTGCATACTCCAAATCTGTCGAATGTCAAACTGCGATTTATCAAATGCCTTCGAAAAATCAGTAAAAATGACATCTATCTGACGTCTAGACTCAAACGCTTCAAATACTTTCGATGTCAAACTTAACAGATTTGTAGTGGCAGGACGTTGTCGGATGAACCCATGTTGTTGAATTGCTAGTGAAGAGAGAGGCGGAACTTACCCCATTATCATGGTGTTTCTTATAGACTGTTTGGAAAAACTCCGCAAATAGTTCACATATGTACGGGTATATCGTGCTTTTCCTTTGAATACTAAATTATTTATAAAATACTATAAATAAACAAATATCGTTTACATTGTTAGCAGTAGCATCATTCAGAGACATCGTCTGAGGATAGCTGGAACATTTCCGGTTAGCATCAACGAATGTCCAAAAGAACTTGGGATCCACCGTCTGTAACTGCCGGAATGAATTAATATAAAGTATATTATCACCATTCAATTTAGCAAGCTTGTGAGCTTTAATCTTCCTATTTCTTAAATTGAGCAAGTTATTATTAAACCACGGTGGATGGTTATTCTTCCGCTTATAACTTTTAGGCACATATTTATTAAAAGCCTTAAATATAACACAGTAAAATTCATCAACTAAAGCATTAACATCGCTCCATTTATGATTATAAATTTCATTCCAGTCCAGATTTTCAAAAAATATGTGCAATCCAGCAATTTGCGCTTTTTTAAAGATATAATTCATCGTAGGTTGCTTATGCTTATTGAATTTACAAAAAAAAAAAAGCTCCAAACAGTCAAAATCAATTTCCAATCCATAATGTTGTAATCTCTCAGGAACAAATGGCGCCATTGACTTTGTAATCGAACAATAATTATGATCATTCACAAATACTAAATCAAGAACCGGCCATTTAAATTAGTTACTTTACAAATTTGATCCAAATCAAGCGATGACATAGTCATATTATGTCAGGAGTATTAAAATCTCCTAAAACACAAACTACAAATGTGATTTATATTACAATCCGCAACAAAATGGTGAATGTTATCATAGTGTAAATTATAAATCATGTTAGAACTATGAGGTGGAATGTACGCCACATATAAATATAATGATTTAACAATCCATGACAACTTCAACGCAATAAATTCAATGTTATAATTCGGACATATTCCTCACAGTTCAAAATTGAGTTATACACAGCCCCAGAACACCACCACCATTACCAGATTTAGCACTAAGTAGTTTGAGTTGATCGGTCACATCTGCGTACTACATACAATAGTTATCCGTAAAAAATTCGGAACTTAGAACTCCTGAATGAAACCAAGTTTCACATAACATGTACGTATATAGGAAAACAAGACGATGATAAAATACCACCAACATTTTGATAATAAATTGTGCTAAAGTCTTCAATTTCCAAATTCACTCCATTAGAGCTGAGCGCGGGACTAAAAAATTATTATTCATTAATATATGATGTGAATTTAAAAATTCTTTAATCAAAACTCCAGGAGGCCACGCCATTAAAGGAATACCGATTATAAATGATACATAATCGCGATCATCATTAGGCCGAAAGCAATATAATACAGGTTTGTCGTTGCATAGTCGAGAAATAAAAATCCACCATAGTGGCTCAACAGTACGTAGATAGAGTTCAATTCACCACCACCAATAATAATTTCGATGTAAATAATACATTTTCCTTGTTTTAGTGAGAAATTAATTTATGAATTAATTTTTAATTGAAGTCAATAACTTATAATTTGTTTCAGAGATTTAAATTTAAATTTAAAATATTTTTCGAGTTCGTTTAAGTAGTATTTAATAATAATTGATTAATCTCGACTGATTCAGTTTCCAGAACCTCTAAACATCCAGAGGATAAATAGTTTAGAAATTGTGTTGTCTTGTGTTAACTATTTAATCATATGAAATACTAACAACAAAGTGCTAACTATTGACTGACTACCTAGGTGTCTGTAACCGAGTTAAGTGGTGGTTTTATTTTGTAGTTCGAATAGGGTTCCAAAGGTACATCATGTCAGAGTAGGCGGTAGACTGAGGGAAGATACAATTATACAGCTATTACTATTTAAATAGTTCATGGACTGCTTCTTTTGTCCCTTTAACTTTATCCATAACATCCTTGGATTATTACGTAAATGATCTAAATACGACAAGTAAAATTGATGAGTGGTCGACTAAAACTTCAAAGTTTGCGAATAGCAGTTCTTCAGATAACGGCTTCATCTGGGTTTGAGACGGTGGAAAAGAATGATGTTAAATAGCGTTGAAACATAAATTTTTGAGTCTTAGATTTGAGAGAATGTTTATACTCAATTAGTAATTAAGATATGTAAAAGGATTTTTGACGTTAAATTTCAAATTCATTGTATTTGAAATAGAATGTTTTTATTAGAATCGCAGATTTATCCCACGATAAAAATTAATTTTAAATTTAAAATTCACAAATAAACGAGTAGATTACTTTTGTTATTCCACAAATCTTAATTAAAACTAGAACCTTACCGTGAATTTATTAGCATACATTAAACCGTCATAACGAGCGTTGTGACTATAATTAAAAAAAAAAAAAAACGTTTTCTTAAAATTTACGAAAGATGAGCAAAACAAAAATTAATTATTTGCAAAAGATTAGAAAAAGGAATTTCCTTCTCTTTAATTTAACACACAACAAACAAATAAACAAACAAAAAAAATTTTAATGAAAGATTCCTTGGGAAAATTATTTATTATCATTGTTTTTTTTTATACTAGCTATATTCCATGATAATTTTCATTTATATCTCAAAATAATTTATTAGTGAGCGCGCAACAACAAAATACATGAACAGAACAAAAATTTATTTTGTCTTTACAATCGGGAGAGTGCGATATACGTTTCCTTTTACAAAATAAAAAAAAAATCTATTAATGATAACAAAAAAATAAAAAAAGAAAATTATCATTAAGAAGAGGGATAGAGGATCCACAATTTTCTAGGATTTTTAATTAACTTGTAAAAAAATATATGGGAAGCGGCAATCTAGCACAAAATTAAAAATGTTATAAATCAGAGCGTGGAATGAAATCCCTTATTATTATAATATTAATGAGCATAATAAAAGCTTTTTTTTGCCGAACTTTTTTTTTATTTTTTTATTTTCTGGTCAATTTATTTGCACAGAGCTTTTCCTATTTTTTGTTTTACTTCTGTTTTCTGTTTAACGGTATCTGTTAAGCCGTATCAAATTGTAAAGATAGGCAATATTTTGTGCACCATGTACAAAAAAAAAAAAAAAAAAAAGGATTCAAATTGTGTATCCTAATGGAATATTGACTTAAGTGAAAAATTAAAGCAAAAAAAAAAACGAAAATTCATTAAAATTAATGAAGGAATAAATTTGATGGAACTGTTTGTTCGCTAACATTTATAAAGAAAATTCGTTTATAACATTGTCACTTAGACACATTTAAAATTTTACTAAATATAATTTTTTCTTTTACAAATATATTTTTAATTTGATTTTTTTATTGTTACAGGTAAGATCGGAATTTCTGAGGAATAATATAAACGTAAGTATAAAATAAATTGCAATTTTCTCATACCAAACCATCATTTCAAGTCCATTTAAGTATAATTTACAATGTGATTTGTGTCAGACCCAAATTAGTTTTACCAGCTACTTTTCTTTATTGTAACGTTTCGCATTGAAGAAGATTGATAGTTAGTAGTGTCAACTATTTTTATAGTACAGTTGTTATAGTAGAGTTCAAGGCTCCATGAAGTATATTGCTTTAGGAGTATTTACAATTATTTTAATTAAAACTGTCATCCTTACCGACAAAGAAGCCACTTAAAATAGGCTAACGGCTTCGGTAACTCTTCCCGGCTTAGCCCTTCGAGGGGATTAAAATTTGAATTTCGTTTTAGGGCTTTAGATTTGAATTTAAAATCTTGCTTTTTATAAATTCTGGAAAATGGAGATTTCGGTTACGAAACGAAAATAACCAAAAATATAAATTTCGGAAAATGGGGAATTTCTTCGGGGGACGTAGGAGCCGGGGTTAGCAAACATGTCGCACTGCGCGCCGCACGTAGGAGCGGATTATATAGAATCTATTAATCCCGAACTGTAGAGGCTAACGGTTTCGGTAACTCTCACAGGCACGCGGGACGTCGCTGCGCTCCCCCCCCTCCCCGCTTAGCCCTCCGAGGGGCTTTAGTTTTGAATTACGGGGGACGTAGGAGCCGGGATCAGCAAACATGTTGCACTGCGTGCCGCACATAGGAGCGGATTATACAGAATCTATTAATGGCACCTACTAACAAGAAACATAATTTTACTATTTTGATACGCAAGATTTTGTAGTTGCAACAATTTGTAGTTGCAAGATTAATAAAAAAACAATATTATAATTGTTTAATGCAACATTCTGAAATACAATATTTTATATCGACAAAATATTCCTTAAAATAGCAAATTTAAAAAATTATATTTCTAAAAACAAAAAGAAACAAAAATAATAATTCGGCCCTTCGACCCATTCGGTCCTTCGACCCATATTATTCCTTCTGAGAAAAGCTCGGGGGAAAACCAACTGTTACAATCAATTTACAAAAATTCTTTTTTTTTACTTTTGGTTTTCCCTTTTGATTTTACCTTGTTTTATGGCCCGTTCGACCAACCGTAATCAGCGCCGACGCAGGATCCCCCTCACAATGGTTGCCCTGGCCCCACGGGCGGGAATACTGATACAATATTACGACAATTTGCACCCAATTACACCGTGGTACCTTATCTGATATTTATCTAGATTTATCGACTATTTAGTTTTAGGATTATTTTTAACTTAATTTAATTTAATATAATATAATATAATAATAGTTTTTAAATTCATTGATTTTTATAATTATTTATCATTGGTCTTCAATATTTATTTTTTTTATTTGCGACCTAATCACAAAACTTGACTAAAAAAAAAAAATCACAAAAAAACTTGACCGTCTATATACGAGACCATCACCTGACACACTCCAAAAAAAAAAAAATACTCGACCGATGTTTATAAAAATCAAAACTAGACTGACTCCACAATTATCTTACATCATAAAAAAATATAAAAATCAGCAAGTCTTTCCCCGATTATTCTCTCTCTTTTCACGTCGCTTTACTCCTCGTTCGCTGTATCTGTGCACATATATATATTTTTTGTTGTTTAATTAATTTAAAATTTTTTATTGTATTTATGTTTTTTGTACACAAGTACAACGAACGAAAAGCAAAACGACGTGAACATATGTACATACTCATTCGTACGGCCACATCGGACTCGCCGAATACACCGATCTGTTAACTCCCCACTCAGAGCAATTATATCACGCGTTATTCAAGCCAATAAGACCAAAAAGAAAAAAAAAGAATATTCCAGATTAAACATTTTAATAAAGCAAACACACCATCCGCATGTACAAACACAAACATCTCGTGAGACATGTATCCCTGTACATAGCAATGAGAGCATAACACAATACGTAAATGCATAAAAATTCAAAATATGTCTGTAGGGGATGGAATGTTAACTTTAAATTTTGTAGCAGCATAAACTGAGCCCTTGGTGGTCACGGTATATTTATAAAATTTTAGTTTATTTGCGCGTTTGGGATTTTTTTTTTTGCAATTTTTTTTTTCTATGCTTTTAAGTGGAGACGTATGCCAGTCGTAACAAAGGGAGGCGTGATTTAGTGACTGATGAATAAAATGCCCAACAACACAAATGCATACAGACGGCTCGTCGACAATAATGAATGATGATGATATTATGATAAGCCATAAACGATATTTCCAGATGATTAAGGGTCATAAACAGAATACACAAGAATGAAGATGATTTATAACACGCAATAAAGAAATTTCGAGATCAGTATCAAACAGGTATATAGACACGACCGATGGCAAGCAGAACACAGTTTTTGGTTTACTTTAAATCGGGTAACAAGTGAAATAAATCTGTTGTCATAGACCCCACCAGTGGCAAGCGGACAGATTTAAATAAGTAAAGTAAAAGCAAATACATATTAAAGTGTTTAAAAGTAAAGTGAAATAAAGTGAAGTCAAGTGACATAAAAGTATACAGTGTTTTTAATTGCAAAATCCAGACGAACTTAGAAGCCCAGTTCGTAACAAACAAGCAAAAATATTATAAAACGTTTAAATGAAAGTTTTCTACGTATATTTAACAACAATACATATATAAGAAGGCTATATTAATATTAAATAAATATTACTTATGGCTGTATGATACTCACTTTTTTCCACTTTTTTAGTGACTAGGAAAGACAAACGGAGCGAGAGAAAAAATATATATACAAAATATTTGTGAGAGTGAGTGTATACGCCATAGATTTGAAAAAAATATAGAAACGTCAAAAATAAAGTGGTAGCTCAATCTTTCTAGCAGTTAATCGAGCAAATATAGCAAAAAAAGAATTGGATTTGATTCATATTTTGACATTAGATACTTTTTTCTGACATTTCTACCAAAGAAAATTTATTATTTTTATACAAAAGAAAATAATATATAAATTACGGCGGCAGCTAATGCAAATTTATTATACGCGGGGCTCATATTTCTTACGTAAAAAATCAATTAAGAACCAAAAAATAAATATTCTTCAAAATGGCTACTTCATCGCGAAAATGAAGGATTTAGCCACAAATTATTAAAGAAAATAGAAGTCGAAGACGTAAACTTATATCGGAGAACTTTGTGGATGACACCTGTACAATTTCAGAAAATATTGGAGATGGTACAACCATCTGTCAACAAAAAAGTATAATTACACATATATGGTACAACACAAAAGAAAATTTTATTCTATTTACATATTTTGTTTATTCGAAACTTCAAAATATTTGCATATAGTATTGCCTACACTACCCTTCTCTGTTTCGCTTTACTAGTTTTGCAGCATTTTATTGTACTTGAAAAAAAGTGAGTACTTGAAAAAAAGTGAGTATCAGCCAATACAGAAATATTAAAATTAAATTATGTCTAAAATATATTTTTCGAATTTTCATTTTGAAAAATACATCAAAGTTGGCTCTGACGGTGTAAAATAAATAGTCTTACGTTTTTGCCGTGACAATCAAGGTTCGAATCACTCGATTGTGAATAAAAACAAAGCACTTCAGTTTATCACCAACGAATTTATTTATCAATTGATTTGTTCGGCTTTTTTATAGACAAATATATTAATTTTCGATTTGGTAAATCAGAAAAATAAAGAGGCCAATCCCTCATAACATATCTACATCTCTACATATAATTAATAAATTTGTCAAAAAAATCAATTGATTTACAGACAGACAAATTAAATTTTTAATGAATTTATTTATGTTATTAACGATAATTCACAAAATCACTTTATATAATTTTCACACAATTTTTCTGATCACTTTTACTTTTTATTTCGCCTTAAAACACTTTTTAAATCAGTTTTTAATTCCTTTTTAATCTTTACACTATCGCTTACCAAATACTAATAATCCAATTCGACATTGTTCGCCTTTTTATATACACAAACCAAACTTCTAGAAAGTTCATGTCTTTTCCAGTAAGAATAGTGTAGAAACATTTAGAACAGTTTTATCATGGAAAATTCCATTTTAGTACAGTAAAACATTGAGCTATTGATTTATCTTATTCTATTACACCATAGATGTCACCGGCACAATACGAAAAACAATTGAGGAATGGAACGTTGTCCTCTAGCGGACAATAGTGAAATATGTGATAGGCTGTAACAAAAATTTGCTACATGAAGTTATATGGAAATAGTGTCTATTTAAATTACATTTTTATTTATGAAAATAGTAATGATTGGACAATTGAATTAATCCAATATGTAGTTTGAAGTGTGATTTTTGTTTAACTGATTCATTTGGAACATTCTTATCATTTTAAATATCAGAAAATTGTGCTTAAAAATTATAAAAATTTAATGTTAAACTCACTATAAATGTTTATGTGGATCACTAAACGAGTTTGGAGCTTTATTAGACCACAGTTGACACGCTTTGATTTATTAATACACTTAAAACATTTATGTTGTTACGAACACTAGCTTATTTCGAAATTTCTGCAATATTTAAGTACATGTTTCTAATATTTAAAATGAAAAAAATGTCTCATTTGAATAAGATATACAAAAATCACACTTTAAACTACATATTAGATTACTTCAATTTTCCAATCATTACAATTTTCACAAATGAAATTGTATTATAGCAAATTTTTGTTGAAGTCTATCAGATATTTTACTTTTGTCCGCGTTTGGCACTTTTTAAACTTTTCCTCAATTATTTAATCAGAAAATTATGACGCATTCTTAATATTTTGTGAATTTGTTTGCTTTTCCTATAATTTTTGAACTTGAAATTTTCGCAGGTGGTAATTTGTAAGTTTTCATAAGAAAAGTTTTGCTTTTGTCTCGTTTCTAATTCCTTTATAAAAGCTTTATTTTTTGGACTATTGCTTTTTAAAGTGTGTCCCAAAATTAACACAAGATTTGAATTAAATAGAAAACACAGTTTTTAGGCTTAAGATTGTTATTTTTGTATTGAATTATAAAGTATATAGGATAGGGTTATTTATGGAATAACACATCGGACAAATGGCCTCCACGGCTTTGCTGGCACATACGCACTCTTTTGTCGACATTTCCCATGACATTCTGCATAAATGTGGCTGAATTTCGTTGATGCAGCGTTGATTTTCCTCCTTAGACCTTTGACTTCAAATAACCCCATAAAAAGAAATCTTATGGTGTTAAATCACACGATCTAGGGGCCAATTCTGATCACTGAAACGAGACAGTAAACGAACAGAAAATTTCTCATGCAGTAATTGTTTCATGGGCTGTATGGCATGTGGCACCGTCTTGTTGAAACGCCACATTGATTGGCCACATCAATATCATCCAATTTCGGCAGAAAGAACTGTGTTGTAAATTTTCAATTCTTGTCCACGACACCGAATTGATGTTCTGAGATTTTTTTGAACGGCTTGTTTTTGGAGGATCAGTATTTTTAGCGTCTCCAACTGATCCAGTCTTTCTAAATTTTTCAATTAATCTCTTCACAGTTGACGAAATTAAAACACTATTCCGACCATATTTTGTACGAAATTCTCGAACTGTGGTCGCCAAACTTTCATTATTTTTGAGATATTGTTCAATAATGAAAATACGTTGTTGAATTGTGTAACGCTCCATTTTTACTAACCCTAAACTCTCAGCTGTCAAAATGTTTAAAATCTTTCGTTGATTTTGGAACACCCTTTATATCCTAGGTTGATTTGCTATTATTCAAACCTTTTGCTATTTATAAACTTTTCATACTATTTAAAATAACTAACTACAAATTATTATTTATAATGTTATTTAACTTCTTTGCTTCATTAAAATAAGTACCATTCATTACTTATCTGTGAGCTACTTTTATGCTACAATTTACAACAAAAAAAAGGTTCTAACGTAAATTCTACGATCCTTGCTTTTAAAAAAAAATCACGTAGCACCATTGTACAGCAAATCAGATATAAGCAAAAAAGAATCAAATTCTTCTCGCAAATTAAACAGAATTTTTAATATCCTTACATAAAAATTCTTAATTTTTATTTTTTTACTTTAAAACTTAAAATTAAAAAACTTTAAAACATTTATTGAAATAGAGCATATTCGTCTAAGTACTCGGGTACATAAAATATATCGTAGTTTTTAGTTTAATAGTTTTGTCTTAAATAGTATAGTATTTGTTTATTTTTTTATTACACGCTTACGTACATGTTTAAAATAAGAAAAGACGACATTCTATTTGTAAAGCTGAAGATTTAATTTAAACGTCTCATATTTTCTTCAACATAAACAACACATATACGAGTACTCGTTCATCATTAACACTTTACACAAACAATTTACTGCGCTTGTCTGTATGTAGGATACAAATAGTTTATATAGAATTTCAATTTTTAAGCTTTTTTTATCGTTCGTTGCTTTTCAATGTGCACAAAACACACAAACATTTTTTTTCTTATTTATTTTAAACAATTTTACACAACATTCATTAAAGTTTATTTAATTTAATAGAATTTTTCGTTTTAATTTTTGTCATCATTTTAGATTTTATTTAATTTTACGTTGTAAACACACACACATACGTGCAAGCATAGTATGTAGAGTTAAGAAATACTTTATAAAATTACATTTAAATTAAAAAGACAAAAAAAAAATTAAATAAAATCGGTTGCTTCTTCATTTAGTTAAAGCACATGAAGATGAGACGAAGGGTAAAATAAAAAGAACAGTTTCTTGCAGAACAATATTTATGTTTACATTTTTTTTTTTTTGTTGGTTTATAAAAATTATCAACTTCTTTAATTAAAAAGCATAAAATATGTAAATAATTTAATCAGAACTAGACATTTTCTGTTTTCGTATACTTTTGATGTTTTGTTGCTACCTTTATTCGTAAATTTGTTAATTGCGCTAATTTTCGAAAACTTTTGACTGGGTGGTTTTCTGAATTTTATTTACTTATAGCAACTATTGTAATTTAGACAGTAAATAAGTATTTTAGGAATCAAGGGTGGTCTTTTTAGAGAGAAATTTATAAAATTGAAATATTAGCCACAGTAATGAATTTCTTTTAAGTCTACATCTACAACAAATTTAAGTTGGTGATTGTATAATCGCAATAATGTTGATGTAATTTAACGTAAAACATGCAATTATAGATCAGTATACAATTCGACGTAAAATTTATAACGGTGGATCAAAATGTGGAAAATGTGGGCGGAAAATTAGATGACATTTAGGTAATTGCAAACAAAAAGTTTCAGTTTGTATGTTTGATAGTCCAGACTTCCCGATTCCTCGCCGTGCAAATGGTTAATCGTCCAAATGAACGTTATATTTGCCGCCTCGATCAACTAATGCATGTGCATTTGCGTAGCGTCCCTTCAAACGGGAGTATGTTCGCGATAGTGTGCTTGATCGTTCAAACTTCCCGATTCCTCACTTGCCTTGGTTAGTTTGACGCAAAATCTTGGGCCTTCACCAGTTCGATATTAATTGACATAGTATCACAAGGCAAACTAACTTTTGTTGCTTGTACGTTCCCTGAGTGGGCTTAAGAATATTCACAACTTGACTCAAATTTCGGCGGATTTTTGGAGGAACGGCTAAGAAAACTAACAAAGTTGCCGAATGTAAAGTAATCCATTGCACCCAGAACAAATTTCTGTTTGGTGCCGAATTTTGGTTAGTGGTGTCGTCGTACCTTACATCGAAAAAGATTAAGGACTATCATTAATCATCAGGGTAGCGATTTTGGTCGCAAAATGAGGATTGAGGATTGAGAATTTTGTATATGTACACGGCGTATAATATACATTTTGCTATTGTGTGCCGTCAAATATTTTTATTGTATTAGTGTGTTTTCTCATGATGGTAAGTATCACAAATAAGCTAAGCGGGTGAAATCGGTTCAACTTTTTTGTTGCTTCCGCTCGCCTTGAGTTATTTTTCCCTACCTTTTAACATGAGGAATTCTTTTTTTTCTATCTATTGTTGTTGTAAACGAGACATTCATTTTACTTCGTTACCAAAAATCCAAAACAATATACGCAATCAATTGCTCGTGGTGATCTTCAATATAAAAAACAAAAAGCAGCATAAATAAATGGTTTTTAATTTTTACATTCTTCGTCGACCACATTCATAATATTTTAAACTTTTTTTTTTTTTTTTGAGTTATGTGAGAATAAACATTTGAAAAATCAAAAAAAACAATTCAGTGTTATCTCATGCGCACGAAAGGTTGTACATATTATTATTTCCAGTAATTTTCTGCAAAATTTAAAACTAATAAAATTGTTAATTAAATAATGATTTAAAGATAAATAAATATTAACTAAAAATGGAAAATAAGTCAGATAAATATTGATAAACTATAATTTTATTAATAATTTAAAATGATGAAAAATCACACGACGTACATCCACCCTTTCCTGTGCTTGAATTAACACTAAGCCAAAATAACTAATTTACTTCTTATTTTTTCCACATTATATTTTATATCCCTCTTTTTCGTGTCATTTTATCTCTCTTATTTGCATCATGTTAAACAAAAAACTTTAAAAAACGCCCATTAGACACTGTCAAATGTGCGTATTTTTTAGATTTTGTTTAATATAACATGGCATAAGGTTTTTTTGTTTAACATCGGATAAGAGGGATAATGTGAAAAATATAAGAAGTAAATTAGTGATTTTAACTTTTAGTATTGATCCAAGCGCAGGAAAGGGAGTATGTACGTCGTGTAATTTTTCTAACTTAAAATTATTAATAAAATTATAGTTTATAAATATTTTTCTGACTTATTTGCCTTTTTTAATTAATATTTATTTATCTTTAAATCATTATTCAAGTAACAAGTTTATTAGTTTTAAATTTTGCAGAAAATTACTGGAAATAAAAATATGTACAACCTTCCGTACGCATGAGATGACACTGAATTTTTTTTTTATATTTCAAATGTTTATTCTCTGTTTTTCTCTATTCTTTGGACACCAATACAATTTACCAATACTATTGCCTTCCGGTAATTCTCAACTCAATCCTCAAATTGCGACCAAAATCGCTGTCCAGATACCGGGAAGATACCTCCTTCAAGATAAGTTTTTTAAACAAAGCGGTGGTACATGCCACATACACTTTTATACCCTTTTCTGTGGAGTTATGTGAAGTTACTCGGCTAAGAAAATTAGTTAAGAACGATTCAGCGACTACAGGAGTAATGGAATGCGCGCCACACATCTCTTGAAACTGAACAAATGTTGTAGACATTTTACTGCTTTACTGCAGCACAGAGTTTACTGTGCTAAAATGGAATTATTAAATTGTTAAACTGTTCTAAATGTTTCTAGACTATTCTTACTGGAAAAGTTATGCAATTTCTAGCAGTTTTGATGGATTTTTGGCGTTCAATAAATAAATTCGTTTGTGGTAAATTGAAGTGTTTTGTTTTATTCACAATCTAGTAATTTGTGCTGCTCAGAAAAAGATGATTTTCAAACAGCTGTCGGTCATACCAGTAATTTATTTTATTTGCCGCCGATTTACAGTAAATACCGTTTTTTATTAATTAAATTGGCGTTAAACAATATTTATTTACAATGTTAAACAATTTTTGTTTTATTTGAAAATTTATTTCGAGTTAATGAGTTGCAACTCATAATGTTGCGCGTCTAACCCTTCGTACTTCATGGCCTCACGTAGTCGCGCTTGTAAAGTACCTTTACTACCATCAATGTATAAACTTCGTTTCTCGAAGTCTTTCTATAATTCTGGAACTTTTAATTCGCAGAGAAGCATTTACTTTGTTCCAGAATTCATAATCCCACCGCTATTATGAATTGTTACGTTTTTGCCTTGTCAATTAAGTTTCAATTTTCCACAAATTAATTTATTTATTCAACACAAATATTAATTCAACACAATTATTAACATAATTAACAAAATCACTTATTATACATAAGCTGTGATTTTTTATTAGGTCCGAATTTATAGTCGTTACTACAACTATAACTACTGTTTCAACAACTATAACTGAGTAACAGTTTTCGTATTTATAAACCTCGCTATAAGATTTTTTTGGTAAAGTAACGCTTAACGTTTGTAATGTAATACCGTATACGATTGTAATGTAACAACCTGTTTCTAATGTAACAACGCAAATCAATCACTTTAAACATTGCTATAAAATATCCAAAAGAAAAAAGTTAATTCGAAATTCGTGTCGAATTTTAGACATAATTTTCCGAAATCGTTGCTATAATAGTAGCAATAGTTACGACTATAAATTCAGGCCTAAGTCTCGATAGATCTCTATAAATTACCTCCGACTTTCTCTATTTTTGTGGTTGAATTCATTTTATCCAAAAGGGCGCTACATTTTATCGTTTTTAGTTAATTTCCTTGAATTACACAACTTATTAATTGTACATAAAAATCTTGCTTTTTATACAGATATTCTATCGAGACTACAGATTTTCCTCTTCATGAGTACAGGAACATATTAAAAATTTGTATTTTAGCATGGAAACATACCAAAGTTAATTTTTCAAAATAAGCACAATTCTTAGTGTTGCGAGTGCCTTTATTTTGAAGTTGATGATAGAAGCTACAATTTCCCAATCTTTTTTTGACAAATATCTGAATAGATATATCGAGACTTATAAAAAACACAGCTAATGAAGAACAGTTTTAACATGGAAAATTTCCATTTTGGTACAATTAACTTGAAATACTAGCCCAACCTCGGTGTCACTAGTAGAAAGCTTTACGCTATTATTTAACTTCTAATCTAGGTGTCATCGTAACATTATCATTTCTACAATACCATGTATTTAATGGGAATTCTTGATCTTATGCTTGAAATGAAAGGACAACGTGTATGCTGGCTCGCTCACGTTCTGCGTCCTGATCCGGAGCAAATAGTACTATGATCTTCGAGAGGGATGGTAGGCGCCGTCCGATGTCAGTAAAAATTGTTTCTCGGCGAACGATTTAGTTTCTTCTGGTTATAATTGAAACTGACGGAGCCAGATTTTTGACCCTTTATTGGTAAGCCGTTGAAACGATTGTTAATATTATTATTAATACTTCGACATTCTTCTCCAGTACTATCCAATGTTCTCGCCAAAAATTCTGAACACACAAAGCACAAGAACATGAGTTAAACTTAGATTATTCTGGACCTAGAACCCTCGGTTCGACTAAATTGCAGTTGAGAAATTGAATCTTCTAAGTGATTTAAGTCACTAACTAGAAATTTTCTGTGTCTTAAAATTTGTAAAAATACCATTTATTGTTTGTATTTCGAAAGCTTCATTTTAAAATATTGCGTAAATAATAACCGAAAAAGTTCAAAGAAGGATTACAGGAACCGCCAAATATTAGATATTCACCAACCTAAAACTTTGCTCAATTTGTAAAATGGTTTATGAAATAAAATGTCAAATTTTAAATTCAAAATTCTAGATTTAAATAAATTTAAAATGTTTGGGCAATTTGAACAATTTAAAGTTTTGTATCTGTGCATTACAATTTAGACTTTATAGGAACTAAACATAAATTTGTAATTGTTACTTTCAAGCTTTAAAGTCACTTCTAGATGTTTCCGTATAGTAATTTAGAAAGGAGATTTCGGTCGGAAAATCTTAAGGTTGAAAGGAATAGTCCAAAAAAGGGCTAGTTAGAGGTGAATTTTATGAAAAAAACAAATAATATTTCCCTTTCGGTTTTTTTAAATGAATAATAATTACGGCAGAGTAATCGATTAACGTTTTCTCATTTCCAAATTTGTTTTAAAATATCACAAGAAACAATTTCACAAAATAAGTATATAGATAGTTTTTGCGCTAAATTCGCCATATTTGCTCTATTAACAGAAAAGGGATCAGAAGAAAATTACGTTTAATTTTCAGTTCACAATTTGAAATTTTTTTTCGATTCAGTTCGTATTTTTGTAGAGTAGAAATAATAATAGTCTTCAATTAATCGAATAATAAGCGATAGATTGGTCGATCAATTTTACCCGAATATCGGGGTATTTGATAATTTATTAAAGAGTCAATCGCAAATCGATAAATATAGCGGATTTGCTCACATCAAAATTACTTGTGTAAAATCAAGATATAATGATTGTTTGAACAACGCAATGAATTTTTTACTCAGCACGCAATTATTTTGGTGCTGAATAAAAAATATAACCTTAAAACAAAACAGCGGAAATTTATTGATTTCTTTTTAAACAAATGCAATTAAAATAGGAGCACCTCGGAAGCTCAACAAAAAAAAATCTCATAAAAAAAACCGAAAAACACAAAGTGAAGTGCCAGAAGACCCTATTAGATTTTTGTTAAATACGATCAACTAGAATTTGATAACCAAAGATAGCTACATAATTTCTTGCCATCCTTGCGTGGAGAGGACCAATGTTAAGCGGCTTTGGTGAGTTTTCCATTTAATTATGTAATAATTAAAAAAATTAAACTAATTTTTATTAATATTGGAATTTTAGTAAATCGTTAAAGAGATAGTTTAGGGACGGCAGGGCTATCCTCTAAGGTAAAGCCTTTTTGTTTGTTAATGGATTAACACAAATTGTTAATAGTTCTGCAATTTAGTTTCGATCAGACAAGGATTGTGAAAAATAAATCATCTTTCAATCATCTCATCAGGATATAGCGACTGAACTGCTAGCTTATTACTGTGATTTTTTCCTAGGAATCACCCATGCACTTGTAGTATTAGCGAATTTTACTATTCCCCTTTAAAACCTTTTAACAATTTCAATTTTATTGTATTTAACGCACACATGCGGATTCTGTTTGAAACATTAGGTTATTCCAGAATTGGCCAGATAGATAATAATTTTACGAAGAGGAGAATTGTAGAAAGGGCGATTGTAAAATTTGCTAATATTTACTACAAGTGTATGGTTGATTCCTATATATAGGAAAAAATCAGATTGATGATTTATTTTTCATAATCCTCATCAGATCGAAACTGAATTGCAGAACTCTTAACAATTTCTCCCTCTTCATATACATAATTATAACATACCTAGTTTTGTTGCAAGTTAATTAAATGATTTCCAAAATTTCAAATAAAATTGATTTAAACGCAATAATTTGGCATTAAACAATAACTGTGGGTACTCTAAAACATCCACCTATTTGTGACTGTTTATCTGCTTACTAGATCCGCTAACTAAGACTAACGAGTATACCATTTCTCACAATTTTGCCACAATGTTTGCTTATCTTCTTGCGAGAGCATCGAATATACGATCTAAACGTCATGTAACAGAGAACAATTATCTCTAGAATTTGGGATGCTACATAATAAACAAATAAAAACTTGTGTCATAGTTTTCGACATAATAAACCATTTTGAAATCAATTTGAATTGCCTTTTCAATTGAGGTGAAGTTTTTATTAAATGTGAATCGCTATTTTGAAGAAATGAAGAAATTCTATAACTGTATTCTTCTCGACTTCCAAAATTGAAATTAATAATTTTTCAAAATTCAATTCCGCTACAAGCGAAGGTTAGTTTAAATGCGTTACTAAGATGTTGCTCCTATAGGTAAAGTTCATTGTTTTGGTATTAGTTAATAATATATTATTGGTTGCATGAAACGTTGCCGCTTATGAACGGAGCAATGTATTATCGAAATCATGATGAACTTGGTCAACGTTTTTTACATAATTAATTCGGTCGGATGTTATTTTATAGAATTAGATACGTTTTCACATCAGCGACATTCATATATGTTGAAATTCAAATATTTATGAAAGTATTTCAGAAATCATAATTAAGAATTTGTAACGTTTTCATTTAAAAATTTGTCGTAGGAAAAAAAGTGATTTCCCATATGTTTTGTGTATTTTACTATGAAAAGTTTGGTTTTTTCCTCGTTTCTAATTCCTTTATAAAAACTGTGTTTTTTAGACTATGGCTTTGTATAATCAAGGTTGCTTTGGTTGTACTAAAGTTTACACGTGGTTTACACGATTTAAAAATGGCCGTGACGATTTAAATGATGATCCAAGACCTGGACGACCGAAAGCATCATATCGTGCTGAGTTAGTGGAAAAAGTACGTGAAATAATCGCTTTCGATGCAAATTTCACTGTGAGAATGCTGGTAGAAGAATTAAATTCATCTTACGATACAATCTACACAGGGTGTTGTTCGCGTTAGACCCGAATATCAAGATGAAAAAACAGATTTGTGTCTTCGACCACCCTCCGTTTTCGCCTGAACTATTACCGTGTGACTATTTTCTATTTACAAAACTGAAAACTGCAATGAAAGGAGCTTTTTACGATGACGTTTCAGCCATTCAAGCAGCCGTGACACAGGTGCTAAAGAACATCCGAAGAACGGAGTTTAAAAAGTCTATGGATAAATTGGTTGATCGTTCCAAACGTTGTATTAAGTTAAATGGATCCTATTTTGAATAAATATTAGCTTTGAAACATAATACCATGCTTGTTAGGTTATTTTTAGATCAAACTTGTGTAAATACGAAAAACTAAATACAAAAAACAATAATTGGTTTTCTCCGCTCTTGACCATCTGAAAAATCATTGATGATAAAAAATTTAAAAGAGACTCTCGATCATTTTTCTTTAAGAGCTCAACCATATATTTTGCCTAAAATAAAATTATTAAAACGTTGCTTATGGATAGTGCCTTTTTTTTTAATTGAACATCGGAATAGATAAAACTATCCGCACGGTCGCGGGTATAACATTGGTGACAGCGGAGAACTAGCGGTGATATAAAAACGCTCAAAACCTTACCGAAGGATAAAACACAGCATCTAACTAAAATTCTAAAGTGGTGCACATAGTGTGCTCGAAATTATTTTAGTTAAACAGTAATTCTGATATTCCTTAACGTTTTACGGTTTGTTATTATCAAACAGCATGCTCAAAGTCACTTAAAATTAACTAATCATCAGAACATGCTTGGCAATTGTGCTAACAGTTTTATGTACGGGATTACCGACAATGTGCACAAAATATTCAGTTGCCGTTATATAGTAGCAACCACAAAAATATATATTAATTCTACCATGTGGACACCATTGTGTGAACGGATTTAAACTAATTTCATAAACCTGCCGGATCATCTTAGTAGTGGATAGAATACCACTAAACAACGATTGCCTAGGCTAGTTTTACCTCAATTCACCAGCTGTAAATTTAATTATCGTGCTGTAAATTTTCATCGTAAATAAAGGCTTCTATTACCACCACATCATTTGCATCATACGAACGCAGATCGTGATACCATAATTAATCATCAAACAACATTTGTGCAGCTATTACATAAACAAAATAGAGCTAATCATAATAAGATGTTCGTACGTTTGCCCACAAAATCGAAAAAATGCTGACCGCCCTAAATAGTGCATGTATCCGGAGAGATGTTTCAAGGCAAGACTGAATGGCCAAAAATTGTTTTCAAAATAACAAACCTAGTACGTCATATACACCCAATACATCAAATTACCGAAATTCGCCAACTGGAGATGTGAAAATAAATTCTTATTTCAAAATGAATAATAAACCTGTTAGATGCTTATATTGCAAAAATCTGTGACATATATTGAAAGATTGTAGGAAACGATCACACAATAATCAGCGAAGAGAGAATAATAACAAGCCTACCTACCCAGTAATGTGCATGTGGCGGAAAACTCCAACGAACTCGATCAGACGAAACAGAATACAATTGCTCGAGTTCAAAACCAATGAATCTGTATTCGTCTGCTTTCACACCAATTAATTCGGATGTTAAATTAACAGATTTATTTAGAAACGAAAACGACCCAAATATTTTCGAAACCAAAACTGATTCTGCTAATTCCGCTCCTAATTCTGTCAATAAAACTAATGAGTTACCATTAACTGTATGCGCTAATAAAGAAATATCAGATGTCGGTCAGCCAAAGTATAACAAGCCAACAACAATACTATGCCAATCGTTAGATAAGCAACCAATTTCAGACAATTCCAAATTTGTAACTGTTAAACTATACATATCAGAAGCTCCAAACTTGTATTTCCTTATTGATATTGGAGCAGATGTCAACTTAATAAGAAAATCTCAATTTATATGATTTTAATATGTTCCGAAGATTGTAAGAGAATTTAATCCAGTTTCGAACTAATGAGCTTATGATTATGAAAAAATCAATCTTCTCATAAGGCCGCGGCGACTGGACTGATTATACCATAATTTACATTCTATATATACAGAATGTACAGTGCGGGATGTACTAGCGAATTGTACTAGTACAGACAAATTCTCTTACAATTTTTCCTCTTCACGACATTCACACAGCTCTTTTTCTGTGTAAGCTAATTTTACTTTAATTTTTAATGTTAATTAATTAATTCGTGTAATTTCTAATATACAACCGGTTTTTATACCATTTTAAATGTGTTTTACAAATTAACACGTAGAAGTATATTAGTATTTACGAACAATCATTCAACGAAACCGACTGATAGACGGAATTCCATGGTTTTTATCCCATTGGTATTAATTTTAATTTATATGATTTTAATATGTTCCGAAGATTGTTCGTAAATACTAATATACTTCTACGTGTTAATTTGTAAAACACATTTAAAATGGTTTAAAGACCGGTTGCATATTAGAAACTACAAGAATTAATTAATTAACATTCAAAATTAAAGTAATAAAAAAATCATCAGTAAGTCCAAACACAGTTTGTTATTCTGAACTTAAATGTAAAATCAAAGGTATTACGTTTGAAAAAGTCGATACGTTAGAATTTTGTACTGGCAAAATATTGTGACGGTGACACCTAGTGTGTAATAGAAGAAGTTAAATGAATAGCTCAATATTAATTGTTTAACTGTACTAAAATGAAATTTTCCATGATAAAAATTGTTACGTAATGTTTCTACGCTATTCTAGCTGGAAAAGTCATGAGCTTTCTAGAAGTTTGGTTTGTGTATATAAAAAGAGGAACGAAGTCGAATTGGATTATTAGTATTTGGAACGCGATAGAGTAAACTTGTAAGATTATTAGTAATATGTATTTGGAAAGCGATAGTGTGAAGATTAAAAAGTAATTAAAAGGTGTTGTAGTGCGAAATAAAAATTATAAGTGAACAGTAAAATTTGAGAATAATTTATATAAAGTGATTTTGTGAATTTTTATTGATAAACTGTGTTATAATAAATTTGGTGAAATAAATAAATTCCTTGGAAATAAGTTAAATTGATTTTGTATTATTCACAATCCAGTGATGCGAACCTTATTTGACAAGGCAAAAACGTAACAATATTATTAATCGATTCAAAGATAGACCAAAAACTCCAAATAGATCCAGATTCATTTGCAATTCAGTCAGATGTAATTTTGGGAAAGGATTTCTTAAAAGAAAATAAATGTATTATTGGCTTCAACATATTCATCATACAGGTATCCAGTCTTGGCGCACAATATCAATTACTATTTTGCAGTTTACCTAGTTCTAAAAAATTATACATACACCCAATCCACATCAAAGGGAAAACGAGTACGTTTGTCTGTCGCATGAAATTATTCGAGATGTTGTGATGTAGCTAGCTCATTAGTGAGTTTTTCTCAAAATACAATCCGAGTAAGTTTAGTGAATACCAACGATAATCCAGCCATTATCAGTAAAATAAAACTATGCTTTGAATTAGCTAGTTCCTTTGAAATACTAAATATTGAAAAATGGAATCCAAACATAAATGAAAGATTTACCAAGCTTACTGAAAGTCTAAACCTCAGTCACTTGAACGGAAAAGAAAAATCTTCCATACTGAAAATTTGTCATTTGTGATTTCAACAATGTTTTCTAGGAGGCGATATTCTATCCATTACAAATGCGTGTTGTACCAACCTATTCACGTCAAACAATATCGACTCCCCGAAGTAGCTTTGACGGAAAAAATTATCGAACCAAGTATTAGTCCTTGGAACTTTCCTTTATTGATCGTTCCCAAGAAATCTCCTTCTGATGAACGAAAATGGCGTTTAGTTGTAGATTTTCGAAGCTGAACAACAACATTATATCAATTTTTCCCTTTGCCGAACATAACAGAGATATTAGACCAACTAGAGGCAAAGCAACGTATTTCACAACACTCGATTTGGCAAATGGGTATCATCAAGTTAAACTGATCGCTGATGATAAAGAAAAGGCAGCATTTAGTACCCAAGCCGGTCATTGCCATTTTCTGTGAATGCCATTTGGTCTGAAGGGTGCTCCGATTACATTTCAGCGACACATGAACACGATATTGTTGGGTGTGAATGGTTTAAGATGTTTTGCATATCTTGATGATGTTGTTATATATGCGTACGATCTTCAGGATCATAATTCTAAATTAATTGATGTTCTAAAACGTTTACGTCCCTATAATCTAAAGCTACAACCTAACAAATCACAATTTTTAAAAACTGAAATCTGTTATCTAGAGTACATATTAACACAGAGAAGTGTTAAACCAGAGCCCTCTAGAGCCTTCTGGACTGGTATTACTGCCAACAAGATAATGATCCGAAACATACTGCAGATAATATTAATATTTCTAGTAGCGATTCTATATTAATTTGCATAAATTTCTTAGGTATTGTTAAGGAATGGCTTTGACTACGAACACCTCCACAGTCTCCAGATATAAATATCTTTGAGAATGTATGGGCTGAACTAGAAAGGAGAATCCGCAACCACAAAATAACAAATAAACAAACGTTAAAAGCAAAATAGTGGAAGAATGGCCAAATATCGAAGCAAAAGGCTACCATACAAAGTATTGAAACATTGTCCAATAAAATTTGTACCCATACCACAAAGGAGGTTATCCTCCTTTGTGCCCATACTTTAAAAAATCATCTTTTCCAGAATTTAAAGTTTGTACGAATACTTTTGTGTACCATTGTAATTAATTCTGTGGTTGTGTACCTACTTACAGTATTTATAGCAAACCGTTAATGTATTTTGTCGGTTTTCTGGTATTTAAAAATAAAATATTTCCTTATGTTAGCTGCTCGAATAAAGGGGCGAAAGTTTATAAGGGACATTTATTGTTACCTATAAATCATAATTTTGTTTGTGTTTGTTTCTAGTTGAATTCATTCTTTCCATAATATAAATAAAAAAAAAATTAAGAAAATAAAAATATGAAAGCTTTTACTCTCGATGTAGAGAATTTCGGTTGGTAGCTAAGCTCCACCACCATAAATGTACATATGTATGTATGTATGTATATTTAGAAGTAAATACTTAAAAGTATATCACATTATAGCAAGTGAAATTAACATTGGAGAAATGTAAAGAAATAAAAATGATTTTCTTTTTCTTTATGACTTAATATGTCTATGATTTATTTATGATTCATTGAATTTTGACATAGAACATAAAATGATTAAAAATACGTACATACATTTATTATACCTAACATATACGAATATGTATACTAGTATAATACCTACATTTGTAAATTGATTTAAGTTTTTTTTTTTTATAATATGGAGTTTAAATTGCCAATTTATTATGTTGTTTGTAAATATTATAATTATGTATGTAGACGACTGATTGTGTAATTTAATTTGACAAGCACAATAAATATTAATGTACATATGTGTAGATAAATGATGGGAGTTTTGATTGACGGAATTATTTTATGGTGAATTGGGAAATATTTTTTTGGGATTGATTTATTAAGGCTATACACACTATGTATATAAATAAAATCTGCCAAAATTCGCACACATTACTTTCCTGATGCATGCTTAAGAGGTTCTAGTAATAACATTTCCGACCTTTTTACGAGACAAGTTAGTTAATCGTCAGTAATCGGCCCTTCAAACCGCACTTCTATTCCTGATTCTTAAATTTTGTATATTCTTCTTGCTAAACCAAAATATTTAAGCTTCTTGGAGTTTTTAGCTGGGTGGCTTGAAAACAATATCTTAATTTATTTCACAAATTCTAAAGGAGTAAAGGAAGAATTTTTAACCTTTAATTCTTAAAATTTTTATTGCTTGGTAGGCGGTTAATTATCCCAAATGAAATAAAGAACGCTTTAAAGTTCTTTGTGTAGATAAGTATATGTATAAAGAAAGGTAATTATGCACCAGCTTTCAAACAACTCAAAAGTTTAGCCGCCTAAGAAAGTTTGAATTTCAAGTAGGTACATAATTAAGCAAAACAAAACGTTATAATTAAAAAAAAATTAAGTGTTCGCCGAAGAGCAAATAATTAATTTCGTAAAAGTTTTAGAAAAGGTCACGGAAATGTAATAATATTACAAATTTGTAGGTTTTTATATATAATATCCGTAACATAAACCTTCACATTATATATGTTTACAGCATCATCATAATAATCATAAAACCTTAAGTAACATTAAAATATTTTACTCATCAAGTTAACAAAACAAAAATCTAATTATAAAAATGTTTGTTTTATTGTTGTTGTTTAAAATTTTTAAACACAAACACTCACGAAAAAGTGAACAGTCTCTGTTTTTAATATTTTACTGGCCTAGAGATAATTATTAAATGAGATTTAGGCCTATAGATATTAATAGAAGGACATAAATTCACAAATAAATAAACCAAACAGCCAAGACTAACTTGTGTTTAATTTTATTTGGGTTCTTTAAAGCAAAAAAACATAAATATTTTTACCTGTATATTTCTTAAGAATTATTATTAATTTTTATTCTTTTTTCTGTAAACAAGCGTGAAGGATTATAGGTAACCCACATTTTTGTTGCCCTCCTTCTTGTTAACCATTCCTCTTGTATAAGTATACCCATATTTATTTTCGTTTTATCTTATAAATAATGTTAATTAAATTCCTGAATTGATATTTCTATTTACGTAATAATTTTGTTGTTGGCATTATTTTTTGTTTTTCCTAATGCTTAAAGCCTACTGTACGGTACATGGTTCATGGACAATGAATGGCGTAATAGAATTTTCAAATAAATCATTTTTATTTGCTTTATTATTAATAATAGGAAAGTTAAATATGAAAGCAAAAACAAAATGAATATAACACCTAATATTGGTGGGAGGTACTTAAATGAGAAATGGAAAAAATTTATGACATCAGTTGTAATCGTTAATCGAAGAAATGAATTCGATCAAGGTTGGAAAGTGGAAGAGCAAGATTCGAACCATATAAGAAAAATAAGCATTGCGGTGAATAATACTTCTGTTTTTGAATGTCCAAATACTTCATGGATTGTTCTATCATTCTTATTTAGTCAACACCCCTTCGCATCGATTAATATAGTCGTGGGAGTCGATATATGTATATTTAAAATTATTTTCCAATGATGCACCGAAGTATCGTATTACATCGTTCTAATACATTGGAAAACAATTTTAAATATACGTATATCGATTACCATGCGAAGGGGTGTTAACTAAATTGTTCTAAGATCTATTTGGACATCCACAGCAATGGTTTGGGCTTGTATATTCTCAATTTAACAGATCCTTCGGAATGTAAATGTTATTCTGACTGTGTGTTCGTATATCAGATGGGATTAAATTTTGCATGTAATTTCGTAGTTGTTCAACATACGATGTAAGATCTAATTGTGTATTACGATTAGAAGGGATGAAAAAATCTCCGGCCACTCTGAGTATTTCTCCGTAGGCGTCTTGTAACGTTGAACCTATGCACAACACTAAATGAAATGGTGTCCAACCTTACAAGGCAACTTTACGGCAATATTAAACAGATGAAAAACACCATTATGAGATTGCAGCGGACATTCAGAAAATATTCAGACAGATCAAAATAGCCCGCAATGATCAAGATTTTCAAAGAATCCTCTGGTGGTTTGAGACAAATAAGCAAATGAGCAATTCTAGCATAAAAATTATCACGTATAGAACAGCTTCTGCAACTTATTTGGCTACAAAAGCATTGCAACAATTAGCTATTGGAAAAGTTTCAGTCAAAATCTCATAGATAAAGTTTCCAGCCTAATTTATTTCCCTGGATAGGGTATACTAGAGCTCGATAGAGCTCGTTGGCCGAGAGTATGTTAGCTACCCCATGTGTACTACCGGAAACTGAGTTCAAATTTCTGGCAAGTAGTGCTAAAGCCCATTTTTAAGTTTCAGTCAATATCGCAATTGGTACCTAAAATTTCCAGACTAATTTATTCGCCTGTATAGGGGGTAGGTTTCGAGCTCGATAGACGGAAAAGTGGGTCAGCCTACTTGTTACAACTATCGGAAACTGAATTCAAATTTCTGGCAAGGAGTGCTAGGGTTTATTCATAACTTTCATTCAAAATCTCAATTTATACCGAAAGTATCCAGACTAATTTATTTCCCTGGATAGGAGGTAGTTTTGGGGCTCGATGCACGGAGGAGTAGGTCAGCTACTAAGTGTATAATAACGGAAACTGAATTCTAAATCTCTGGCAAAAGTGCTAAAGCCCATTTATCAGCTGTAATTTAAGTCTGGTACATACAATTCCCAGACTAATTTATTCCCCTGGATAGGGGGAGTTTTTTGGCTAGATAGACGAAGAAGAAAGTCAGCTACTAAGTGTACTATCGGAAACTGAATTCAAATCTCTGGCGAGTAGGGCTATTAATCACTTTCAGTCAAAATCTCAATTTGTACATAAAGCCCACAGACTAATTTATTTCCCTGAATAGACTGTAGTTTTTTAGCTTGATGGACAGAGAAATAGGTCAGCTACTACTTGCACTATTGGAAACTGAATTCAAATCTTTGGCAAGGAGTGCTAGGGGCAATTTTTGGGATCGATGGACTGAAAAGTAGGTCAGCTACTATTGTATGCTACCGGAAACTGAAATTAAATCTCTGGTCAGGAGTGCTAAAGACCATTTTTTAGTTTTAGTGAAAATCTCAATTGGTACCAAAAGTTGACTGAATCTGAATAAATTACGTAGTCTGGAAATATTGGATGACAACTGGAATTTTGTCTGAAACTGATAAATGGGTCTTAGCACTCCTTTGCCAGAATTTTTAACTCATAGATTCCGATGGTACTTCTACGTCCAGCAGCCCAAGAACTACCGCCTATCTATGGGGATATATCGGTCTGGAATCTTTTTATATCAGATTTTGACTGACACTTTTAAATAGGCCTTAGCACGAATCGCCAGAGATTTGAGCTACGGTTCTTATAGTATAGCTAAAAACTACCCCTAACCCCAGAAACAGCTCAATTTTGACGTTTACATTGGGATTTTGACTAAAATTGTTAAGATATTGTTAACACCGAATGTCGGAGATTTGGATTTGAATTCCTTTTGCACATGATGTAAATGACTAAATTCTTCAACAACCAAGCTAAAAACTACCCTTGACTGAAATTGTTAAGGGGCCATTAACACCACTTACCGGAAATTTGCAGGTTCCGATGGTACACGAGGTAGTTGACTAAATTCCTCACACAACCAGCGCAGAAATTTCCCTCTGTCCCGTATTAAATGAAATCATTTGGTGTTTAACGCGATAAAGTTGTATTCCAATTGGAACCAAATGATAAATATGTATGTTAAATTAAAACTATTTGATATTTTTTTGGTTTGTAATTTTTGTTTCTAGTTTTTAGAACTGTGACGTTTGATTGAAAAACCTAAATTTGGTAGCAAAAAATATAATTACTTAAATAAATTTAACTAAATTAGTTTAACATTTTGTGTCAGCCGTGCTTTAAAACTGTTTTTATTAAACATAATTTTCTATTGTCTAATTGAGATTAAACAATTCAGTTTATTAGAATAGACCGTTTTATAGTCAAATCAATTACTAAAGGTTGCTATCTGAAATTAAATTAGTTTTATGTTTCACATTAATAACAATTTATTTGGACAAATATAATATTGCATTGATTTTAATCGTTTTTTTAAATCGATATTTAATTAAATTATATTTACATGGATCAATAACAGTGTGCAATACGCCACAAAACATGTAAAATTAGTTTGAATTCAATATGCTTTGTTTTTTTTCCAATAAGATTTGTATAGGTATTACTGTGGAAAAAGTGTGGAAACTTCACATCCATTATAGATGTAAAATCTTCTTACGTATCGTTATCGGATTTAACGTATTGTTATCCCAAATTAGAAAATCCCAATTACAGCACAAGTTATTGCTCACTACGTGAAAGCTACGAGTGTATACGATATTTTTTGCAATGACAGTTGCATGCGATATGTTTCTCGCTTTATATTTCACCGTAAACTCTTTCTGTCTGCGAAAATTTATGCTGCCATATTTCTGATTGATATAATAGGCCCGATTCTGCCTTCCAAAAGTACTTATTAAGTACTATTTGTATGAAAATTGTTTTTGGTTAGTTTTTAAATTTCTTTTAATTTATTTTTATTTTGTAATTTTTCTTTTATTTTTTGATTTAATTTAATTTTATTTTATTTTAACTGTTAAATTTTCTTTATTATAATTTTTTAATTTTATTTTTTAATTAATCTAATTTTATGTTAACATATTTACATTTTTAATTATTTGTGTAAAGTTTTATTTTTCAATTCTTGATTTTTAATTTTTAATTTATTTAATTTTGCTATTTTAAAGTTTAATTTTGAATTTTTAAACTTTTTATTTCTATTTTTATATATATTTTTTCGGAATACCTTTTGCAGGTTTGCAAATTCTGTAAAAGATGGAAAAAAACTTGTGTGTTGGCAAAATTGAATTGCATTTAATTTATATTAAATTTTTCAGAATTTAATTTTTTTCAATTTTTTCGTCAACCTGGCAAAGAGTTGCCAGCTGTTTTTTCTATTTAACTTTTAATTTTTAAGCTAAGTTTTAATTTTCAATTTAATTTTAACTTTTACTTCATTTTAATTTTTGTTTTTAGCTTTTAGCTTTTTTTTATTTTTTTTCTATTTAATTTTATTTTGATTTATCTTTAATTTTTTATTTTTATTTTAAATTATTTTTAATTTTAATGTTTTTATTATGATCTTTCAATATTTTATGTTTAATTTTGTATAAATATTTCAATTAAATTTCAATTATTTATTTTTAATTTTGTTTTAACTTTTAATTTTGCTTTCTGATTTTTAGCTTTCAATTCTAATTTATCATTTAATTAATTTTTAATTAATTATTTAGTTTTAAGTAATTTTTATGTATGGTAAGATTCCTTTTTTTAAATTGTTTTAATTTAATTTTTTTAATAATTGTAATTTACATTTAAAAGTTTTTAAGTTTTATTATTAAGTTTCAATAATTAAATTTACTATTTAATTTTAATTTTTTAATTAAAATTATTTTTATTTTATTTTTATTTTGAATCTATTTTTACGTTAATTTGTTTTTAATTTTTAAGTTGGGATTTTTAATTATTAATTTTAATAAATAAAAATAATAATTAAAAATCAAAAATTTATAATAAATTAACTTAGAAATAAATTCAAAATTAAAAGAAAACTAATAAATTTAAACAATAAAAAAAGTTTATTTAACTTTAATTTTCCATTTTTAATATTAGTTTTATCTAATTATAATTTAATTTTTATTTAGTTTTAGTTTACAAATTTGAATTTATTTCTAATTTAAAGTAAATAGTACAATAGAATTAATTAAAATAAATTTTTAAATTAAAATAAATATTTAGAGTTTCAATTGTTTAATTTTTATTTTAAAGGTTTGATTTTAATTAATTTTTAGTGTTTAAATTTTATCTTTCAATTTACCTACCTAAGCCTCTACCTAAAATTCAATCGTAGAGCTTTGGTTGAGATTTGTTCGAAATTTGAAAAAAAAAATTATTTTTTAATTTCTAAGTTTCTTTTTATTTTAATTTATTTTTATTCTTATCTAGTTTTTTTTTTAGTTTTTGAAATTTTAATTTTTAATTTGAAAACCCAGTAGAGCTCTATTCAAATCGCAATCAAAGTCCTACGTTTGATTTTTGACAGAGACAGTACTTTCTTCTAAATCGACTTACTTACGTGTTTTCAAGATTTATAATATTTCCTTAGAATTTCGTTAGACTCCTTGCCAGACAAAAAGAAATACGGGTTCTTGTAAAATAAATTTAATTAAATTAGTTTATCATTCCGTGTCAGCTGTGCTTGAAAACTTCTATTATATAATTGAGATTAAACAATTCAGTTTATTAGATTAGACCGTTTTATACCGTTGTTGTACGGTTGCTATCTCAAATTAAGTTAGTTTTTTGTATCAAACATTTATTTGGACAAAAATTATATTTTATCGATTTTAATCGTTTTGTGTACAATATGAATCAACATAATATGTAATTAGTTTGAATCCAATATGATTTGTTGGTTTTTTTTTCTGTACTTTCAATCAGATTTGTATACGCATTACTGTCGAAAAAGTGTGGAAAACTTCACATCCATTACAGATATACGTACATTTCGAAAATGTTAAACTGCTAATATTCGCAATTGCATTGTTAATTAAAATTTTTTTACGTCGTCATCCCAAATTAGAAAATCATAATTGCAGCTTAAGTTCATAAAAATATTTTTACTCCATATCGTCATCCCAAATTAGAGGATCCCAATAACAGCTTAAGTTATTGCTCACAACGTAAAAGCGATTAAATTTGCGACGAAATATTTGTATGCGATAATTTTTGCAGTGAAAATTTTTGTTTGTGAATTTAAGCCACGTTTTTTTATTCGCTCCGGATAGCTGCTACCGAGATCCGTCAATTTTCTACGCTTAAATTTAAATTTGACGCGCTATTTATTGCTAAACTAAACTTATTTAACATCAAACTATCATTTTTAATTCAATTGTTTAGCAAAAACTTCATATAAAAATATTTGGCTCTACCTATTTATACGGAGCGCTATCGGGAGCCACATTTTATATGACGGCTCTCGAAAGCAGCTATCCGGAGCGAATAAAAAAACACTACATTAATTACATGCTGTGACGGTGACACCTAAGCTGCGTTATTTTATTCGCTCCGGATAGCTGCTATCGAGAGCCGTCATATTAAAAGTGGCTCCCGATAGCACTCCATATAAATAGGTAGAGCCAAATATTTTTTATATCAAGTTTTCGCTAAACAATTGAATTAAAAATGATAGTGTGATCTTAAATAAGTTTAGTTAACCAATAAATAGCGCGTCAAATTTATATTTAGGCGTAGAAAAATGACGGCTCTCGATAACGGCTATCGGGAGCGAATTAAAAAATACAGCTTTAGTGTGTAATAGAAGAAGTTAAATTAATAGCTCAATGTTTAACTGTACTAAAATGGAATTTTCCATGATAAAATTGTTCTAAATGTGTTTACGCTATTCTAACTGGAAAAATCATGAGCTTTCTAAAAGTTTGGTTTGTGTGTATAAAAAGGCGAACGAAGTCGAATTGGATCCGTAGTATTTGGTAAGCGACAGTGTGAAGATTAAAAAGGAATTGAAAAGTGATTTAAAAAGTGTTTTAGTGATAATCAAAATTATAAGTGTACAGTAAAATTGAGCGAATAATTTATATAAAGTGATTTTGTGAATTTTTATTAATAAATTGTATTGAAATTTTGTTGTAATAATTCTTGTGCTAAATAAATAAATTCGTTGGTGAAAAATTGAATTGATTTTGTATTGTTCACAATCCAGTGATACGAACCTTGATTGACAAGGCAAAAACGTAACAATGCGATATGTTTCTCTCTTTTTCATCGTACATTTTTTCTCTCTGCGAAATATTTATGCTGCGATTTTTTTGATTAATATATATATATATATATATATATATATATATATATATATATATATATATATATATATATATATATATATATATATATATATATATATATATATATAAATATATATATTTATTGCGCGCGATTCTGAGTTCAACAATTTTGTAATGTGTTGTTGTATTTTTGTTTTTTCAATACAAATTCATATAGGAAGCTCGGAAATAAAATAACAGAACATGAATTTTATTATTCCAGAATCGGGCCCATTATTAGATTGCGACAAAAGTATTTCCATATTTTTGTTGCAATATTTTATTTTCCGAAAATGAGGTATAGGTTACCATTTTATTAAAGCTTAAAAATAAGTGACTTTTTTATATTCAATTTTTTTCGATTTAGTTTTTAGTTTAAATTTTTAAATGTCTTTTAATTAATTTTTTATTTTCAATTTTCAATTTTTACTTTTTCTTTAATTTTTTGATTCAGTAAATTTAATTTTATTTTTAATTTTCCTTATTCTAATCTTTGAATTTTAGTGTTTAATTTTGATTTTTTGTTTAATGTTTAATTTAGTAGAAACATTTTTAATTTCCTATTAATTTTAATTTATAATTTTTGATTTTTAATTTATTTAATTTTTAATAAATTTCTAGTTTTGCTTTCTGATATTTAATTTAGGATCAATGTATCATTTATTTAATTTTTAATTAATTATTTATTTTTAATTTTTAATACTTTTTGTTTTTATGTAAGATTCTTTTTTTTTAATTTTTTTTTTATGTATTCTTATTTATTTGTTATTTTATATTTGTTAATTTTAATCACCCAATATTTATTTTTTAGTATTTAAATTCGTAAATAATTTTAAATTAAATTTTTTTTTTTAAATTAATTTTATCGTTTTATTATAAATTTTTGATTTTTAATTTATTTTCCTTAAAAAGTTCTATAGCTGATTTACATTCAACGACATTTGGCGTGCGCAAGAAAGTTGAAACACAACATAGAAAAATCTATAAAGACAGAAAGAGCAAAATTAATCATCTGCTTAAAAAAATCAATTGAAATCCGAGAAACAAACCCAAAAATCGTCGTCTGCTTTTTTTGCAGATGTGGAGTTTCATCTTTTTTCTGTTAAATCGTCGATGCATGCAATAATAAGCTAACGTATACAAAGGCACCAAACATTTATTATGTTTTATGATATTTTTTGTTTAAATTTTGCATTTGGGTAAACAGAAAATGAAATTTTGGTTTGACATCTGCGTCTGCGAAAATCGTTGAATGTTCTGATAAAATCAGTCTTTATTGTCATTAAGTTTTAATTAATAAAAATAATAATTAAAAATCAAAAATTTAAAACAAATTTACATAGAAATAAATTCAAAATTAAAAGAAAACTATAAAATTAAAACAATACAAAATTTTAATATTTATCTTTTTAATTATCCATTGTTAATATTTTGGGTTAATCTAATTATAATTTAATTTTTAGCTTTTATAAATTTTTAATTTTAAATATTTATAGTCTAATTGACTTTCAATTTTTAAGTTGTTAATATTTAACTACAATTATTTTTATTTTTAATTAATACACACTTAAAATGTTTGAATTTGGTCTTTTAAATTTCAATAATAAATATGATGTAAAATAATTAGATATAGACGAACAACTGTCTCTACCTAAAATTCAATCGTCGAGCTTTCAATTTTTATTTATATTAAATATTTGATTTTTAGTTATTATTTTAGTTTTTCAAATTTTGATTTTTCATTTGAGAGCCTAATAGAGCTTAACGAAAGCCGTATGTTTGAATTTTTCACAGAAACAACGCTTCCGTCTTATCGGCTGACTTACGACATTTTTTCAAGATTCAGAATATTTCCTACTTATTTTAAAGTACAAAAAAGCGAATTCTGTCCGAAAAGCGAATTGTTAGGCCATTTCAATAGGATTTATCTGGCTACATTTTCTTATTTAGCAAGGCCTTACGGTTAAACTCCTTGCCAGACAAAAAAGAAATACGGTCTCTGGATTTTATGTATTGCATTATTACCAAAGCTTTCATCTATCTAACTTTAAGAGAAATAGTCTTGCAGATTGGTTTATTCAATAGGTTTGAATCTAATCTCTTAGTCATAAGGAATCGTTGAGAAAATTGATATCAAGGTATTTAATACAGTCGAGTCCTTACTTTCTTCTTGTTTAACAAAATTAAATAGAGGTTTTACTGTAAAGTTTTAGCCATAAAAAAGAGAAAGAGAAATCTATCTTTACAAAATTCTAAGTTTCATTATTTATCGATAACCGCTGCCTAAATTCATCAAAATTAAAATTCAATGGTCACAATCCTCGATCAAAATCCATTGTGTTAAAATCTACTGTTTGGATTTCTTGAAAGAAATCCGTTTTTAGTGAAATGAGCTGCTTCTGAAGTGGTTATGTAAGGCTAAAGCAAGAACAAAATGGAATAAAACAACAACAAAAGACGAACAGGTACTAGTTACATAAACGAATTCATGACATTATTTTTATTGTGTTTAACGTGAATTTTATCAAAAAATTCGACAAATTTAAGTTATATAAGGCCGTTTGTTTGGGTAGGAACGATGCTAGAGTAACAAAACTATAAACACTCACAAGCCCGCCCTTTTTACGGGAGAAAGGAGTTTCGACGGGGAAAAACGATAAATCTCTTTTTTGTTTTACAAAAATGTCAAACATTTTTGTTATTAATCTTGTGACGAAAGATGTTATGAATTTTGGAAACAGGGGATTTTGGTGTAGTATGGTGTTTTCGAAACTAATTGATTTTTGTTCGAAAGGAACAAACTGAATTGGTGGAGCTTTGCTAAAATTCTCTCTACCACATAGGTTGCAGCGAAATATTTTTGTTAAATTGTTGTTCCAATTAAACACTTTCTGTAAGTCTTTAGAAAATATTGGAACTATTATAATATCCGAATGCAAAGAATTACATTTTAAAAAATATTTTTATAAAAACAAGATTTACTAAAAAATACTATATTTTTTCTATTGCAGGTAAGTGGAGGAAATTGAATGCAAACAATCAAATAAATTCAGTAAGTCAAATGAAAATGTACGACTGTAAGTACGTTTTGAAATAAAAAAAAAAAAAAAATAATAAAATGAATAATTTCCACTTCAATTATTATTATTATTTTTGTTATTTTGCTACCTTTTATTGAAATTTTAGTTTTTCTCGTTTATATAACCGTTTGGTTATTGTTAAAAATAAAACAGGCTTTTCAAGTTCAATCATGTTTGAATTGTATACAAAAAAAAATTTCCTTTTGAAATTATTTACATTTTATAAATTTTTGTCGTTTGCTTTGGGTTTACTTTTATATTTTGTTTGTATGAGAAACCAAACTAAAAAATGGGAAACTTCCCGTACCGTAAATACCATTTCACCAGAACATCCACATCCTCTTAGATATTCTATTAAAAAAAAGCAAAAACTAAAAGCGTACACACAACAAAAAAAGTGTAATCTACATTCTGCTAACCCAAATACCAGTTTTTCCTTTTTAAGTTTTTTGCTAAAATTTTACTATTTCGTCGTGTTTTTCTATTTTTGTATAGTCGCTCTGCTGCTGTTTTCTATACAATACAAATAATAAACAATATTGAGGAGATTCATTTGCATAAACAAAGAAGCAGCAAAAAAAACTCAAGTTTCGTAACATCCGACGATGCCTTTCGATTTCCTTCCTAAATGGTTGAAATTGGAAATACGTTTAGTACACTTGGTTATATATTCGCTTCAACTTGTACAGAGAGAATCAATTTTTGTTTTTAATTTTCTAAAAGCATAATCAAACAATGGGTTGTTTTCGTTGTTGTTGTTGTTGCGGAAACAACAAAAATATAATTACGTGTATTTTCTTATCGTTCTTGTCGTTTTCTAGAGTCGAATAGATTTGAAAAATGTAGGCACCGCCTATAACCTGTGCTTTATTTATGTATAGAAAAAAATGTTTGCTGAAAATGAAAATTAAACCTTATTTTTATAATGAAATCTGGAAAATAAACAATCCGATGCAATGCGATTGTTCTCCTTATCGTTATGTTGTTTCCAAACCGTCTTTTACAAAATGGGAAAACAAAAATTTAAAGCTGGAAAAAATGGAAAGCTGGCAATTTATTTTCTTGAATTTTTTCGACGTTTCAATTTAATTAAATTGTTAGTTTTCAATTACCTAATAGATTTCGTTGGGTTATCGGATTTGAAATTTATTTTTAAAATTTTTATGCCCAGGTAAAAAAATATGGTATGAGTATTTACGAAATATATTTTGACAATTTTATTTTAAAGTGAGTAAGGTTAAATCATCAGCGTTGCCAAAAATTTAGGTCACATTGCCGGTAATAACCCTAACAGAACGCATGCAAATAGTTTAATTAAGCATCGAACCTAAATTCGATGAATAAGTCACTCACAAAATTCGGTACTGCTCAAAAATCTCGAAATCTTGAACTAATCAGTTGGTTATTGCCTTGTGTACTCTTGAACATTCCCCTTAGTAAATGGACCTGATTTAATACAAAACCTAGTTAGGCCATCAGACAGTACCGGAGGTTATTAGGCATCACACAAAAAAAAAAATTGAAATTTTTTTCGCAATAATTATTGTCGTGATTATTGAACAAAAAAAAAAATTTTGCGTTTATCGAATGTTGCACAAATCAAGCATTTTATTGCGTACAATTCCTAATATTGTATGGTCACAATGTTCGAAGTACTAAACAGGAGGAAGGGGTCCAGTGCTCTTTGAAGATTAGCTACAAGTTGGTAGAAGATGAAGAGCTGACTCAGAAGTTTAAAATGTTGTGAAGTTAGGAATTGCTGAAACATCAATCGTTAGTCGCAAATAATGTAAGACGACACACAATAACGCACATGAAATACTAAACTTAACAAAACATTTAATTTTAAAAGCAACACTAAACTTTAGTTGTAATCGCAACATAAATAAACTAAAATCTTTGGTTTAAGTTTTGGTCTGTTTGCGGAAATTTGGTTTAAAACTTCGATTATTTTCGAATTTAAGCCAAAAAATTCCCAAACAATTTTGTAAATATTTCTCTATAGGAAACAGGATTTAAAAAATTGGAAATTTCAACTAGTAAGCTATTCCATTTTGAAACGCCTCAAAACTCCTTGAAACAGTCTGAATTAATATCTTCAATTTTCAAACAGACATTCTGCAATTTGTTTAGTTAAGGCCGTAACCAGTTTAATTGATTGATATTATAATTTAAAATGGAGAGCTTTCTTAATAACAATCTATAGTTAATTTTGTTAAAAGCTTGAGCAAAATCCGTATAAACTACAATATCCGCGTCTCGGGCTTTAAAAGTTAAGGAGTTCATTAAATTATTCTGAAACAGTGCTAAATTAGTAATAAGTATACGACGATCTCATTATCCACATCTGCGATAACTATGACAACACTACAGCTCTTTATCAGTAACGCCGGAAAACCCGTCGGATAAACTATGTAATTATTAAATGAACTACTGTGTATTGTGATTTAAATTAAAGAGCATTGCTTTAGTTTGGAGCTCAATAATAGCTTGTGGGCCGTGAACCAATTGGTCAGAATTTGTAAATCATGTTTAATGTATGATACTGCAGATGAATAATCACAACTATTTCATGGAAGCGCTAGATCATCAGCTAATGCAATAACTTTACCTTTACAATTTTGTTTAAAAATAAAATTTATATAAATTAAAAATAAAATTGGCCTAAGTACAGATCCCTGTGGGGCACCCGCCTGTAGCACCAATAAGCCACAAAACGTTATGATTTATGCAACCTGTAAAATCAATACTCCTCAGCTTATCCAAAAGAATACAATGATTTACCATATCAAAAGTCTCCACAAACAGGCCAGCTACTTCTCGAAGTAGTTTCGGCATGGTACAAAAAATGGCTACATTTAAACTATTTTTCCATGTATCATCCTTGTTTATAAGTCCGCATTGCATATAGTAGCGGCTTCTTTAAAAGTAGTATGAACTACTCCATTTACAGTTTTAAGATCTTCAAAATAAGTCGCACCACTAATGTGAAGCAATAATAATCTTAAGCAAAATCGTTCAGGCACCTAAACTAACAGAATACATTCTGCAAATTGTTTTTTCAACTCCTCGTTGTCGCAGTTTCCATTTCCTATGTTTTTCGCCAAATACGTAATGTTTAGGAATATCAGAGTACAATATCGTTCTAACTGTTTCATCTTCTTGATTCAGCTTGAACCATACAGTTAATTTTCTTATCTTCTGGTTCTTTGAACCATACGGTAATCTTTTTCTCTTCTTCTGGTTCTTTGAACCATACAGTTAATCTTTTTCTGCAGCTTGTTGCTTCCTTTATAGTATGTTATATTCATTGATACGTCTTGTTCAATAGGAAGTTGAACAGGTACTTTAATGATTGTATGAGAGTGCTTCTGGTGCACTTACTTATCGCGAATCCGTGAATGTTTTAATTTCATCATGATTTGTTTCACACTCTTAACGCACAACTTTCAACGTTTATATAGCTTTAATATGTTCTGAAGATTGTAAGAGAATTCAATCCAGTTTCGAACTGATGAGCTTATGATTATGAAAAAATCAATCTTCTGATCAGGCCGCGGCGACTGGACTGATTATACCACAATTTACATTCTATATATACAGTACTACACAATCTGGAAAGTTACCTCTCACTAAATATTCCAGAGTCTCCTTCCTGGTTGTGGTTGTCTCTCCACTTGGTTTCCTAACAGATCCCAAGGGATTCCTGTGCTCCAAAGAGAGTGCCTTCTGGAGTCGACACGCCATCGGTAGTTTGTCTATTTGTTTAGAGAAGTCTCTCCAGCTTTGTCTTTTGCTCTGCCTAGGAGCTATGTTGTATTGGGTAAGGGAATTCTGATAGGTAGTCCAATCATTCGCCCTCTTAGCCCTATTAGAAAGTTTACGGACATTCCGTCTCATGTTTTCCCAATTTTGGTTCTACCAAGGAACATTCCTTGTGCCTCTAATACGCACCAGGGGTGAGCTTTAATGGTAGGCATTAATTATTGCCTCTGTAACGTCATTTGCAACTCTGTCGAGATCTTCGACAGAGTTTATCGTGGTCTGTAGACCAGCTAAGTTATTCAAAAGTCTGTCGTTATAGACTGGCCAGTTGGTGCGTTTTGGTATCCTTACCATCAACTCTTGTCTCGAAGGGATATTTATATCAAACCTTATGTACATATGATCTGAGAGGGATGCTTCCTTGGACACATACCAGTCGAGAATTGCACTGGAGGTACCCATGTCTGACAGGGTAAGATCCAGTATCTCTCTCCTAACCGCAGTCACAAAGATCGCATCACTCCCTTTATTGTTAACTGCTAAGTTGTTACTAAGACAGAATTCAACAAGTTGCTCACTCTTAAATTGATGTTGCTGCTTCCCCATACCATGTGGTGTGCATTAGCGTCGTAACCAATGAGGAATTTTTGGTTATAAATCGTGCAATAATTCACGAAGCTTTGTATCAATTCTGGAGGGGGTCATTTTCATCCCCGGGAAAGTATGCAGAAGCGATGTTAATCACCCTCCTGCCTCCTTTTGGTTAGGGTATTTCTATTGAAACAGCCGTAATGTCCCTAGAAATAAATTGGTTAATAGAGAATATATTGTGCCTTGAGCGACAGAGAATTGCTGTCCTCAGCCTATCTGCAGCCGTGTCGTAGACTAGCTTACCTGTATTGGCTGCAAAACCTTTAATCTTCCCATTGTTGGTTCAAGGCTCCTGTATGAGCGCTATATCCCTGTCCTTGATCCTAAAAAGACGGTTTAGATTGTTTGTAGGCATCTTCGATCGATGCAGATTAATCTGCACGAATCTCAGATTCGTTATTGTTGCAGGTTTGGTGTGTATCACCATGATGTGTATTTTTTTTTATATCTTAGGCTCCGGAGAGCCTGGTTTGCTTGGTTGCTGTACCACCCTTCCTCTAGTGGTTAGCCCATGGCTCTTCCCGCCCTTTCCTCGGCCTGGTTTGGCCGGTCTCCCTGTTCCGGAGGTGCCAGGTCTTCTGGCCTCCACCGCCCCAGTGATCCCATCACTGCGGCTCGCGTTCTCATCCAAAGCTGCCCTTGACGTGCCGGGCAGATTCGGCTCCGCCACTCTCCCCTTGACTGTATTCACCCTCTCCCCCCCCCCCCCCCTCCTTCTTTGGGTGGCAGTGTACACTGCCAAACATCCAGTTGACTCTGTAGTTGTAGCCCTTGAATATCTCCGCCGTTTTGTGTGAAACGGACATCGTGATTTGAATGAGGTCGCCTTCCCGCTCTTCCCTCGCTGTACGGACGTGTTCTCCAAATATAAATAAAACAGAATCGTTTATATAACGTTACAATTGTAATCAAAAACTGACTTATTATTTTTAATTTTAATTTCCAATATTTAATTGTTGCGATGTTTACAGCTCTCTTGTCGAATAAAAAGTGACCGAGCTAAGAATATTTTTTATTTTATTAAACTAAAGTGCGCCAAATACTTAAAAAAACCGAATTCACCATTATTTCGAAATGCTGAATGAGTTTAAGGTATTTAATTTAAGCAAGTCATCGAGGTTTAACCGTAGATGGCAGTGCGATCAGAACGAAGAACTGCAATAATATTGTCGATAGTCTAGATTGACTTCTTATCGACTGTATAAAAAAAACAATAAACAGGTGTCATATTCTAATGACAATAATGGTAAGTTTTTGGTCGCTTTAATTTAACTTTTACAATATTTCAATTATTTTAATTTGTAATTAATTCAATTTCAGAAAATGGAAATCAATTAAAGAAGGAAAATAGAAGTAAAATAGTATAAGAAAAATATAAGTATAAGCTAAGTATAAATTATCAAATAATTCAATGTTTACATTTTTATATTTTTGTTTTCAGCTCCTGGTGATCCTGAACACTCGCAATAATCCTCCAGTCTGCGTCTCTTAGGTCCTTATTCTGGATCGCCAGTCGACGCAGTGTCTTATCGTTTGTCTCCTTATCCCCTCGTGGCAGGTAAACAAACATAATCTTTGGGCGAAGCAACTCCTCCTCCCCGACTGCCTTCAGGAATGCCCCGTCCCTTGGCTTAAGTGAGGGCACTGTGGCCCTAAACCACTCTACCGTTTCTTCATCGGCACAGTTGACCGTGAGCCAACCGTTTCTGGTGCGACATCCCAGGAAATTTGGGCTGATACCATCTAACGGCAGCTCCGCCACAGTTACCATTATGGCATCCTATATTGCCAGAATCTGGTCAATGCCCAATTTTGTCTCTTGGAAGCCTTGGTCGGTAATCTCCAACCTGATAGCCTTCACTGCGGCACTATACGTTGTGGCCTTGTCGTCCCTGTTCTCGGGGCGGCTATCCTTCTTGTAGCCCTCCGTTGCAGCTTCTGGGGCGGCTTCCAATGCCTTCGGTGAAGGACTGGAACTTTCCCTCTTTTTTCCGCGATGCCTTTGGGAGTAGAGTCGTCATCCGACCTATTCCCCTTGTTAGTTGGGGCAATTCTGTCCTTGATCTTTTCTTTACTTGGCTGCAAGGCAGCGTCGCGGGGACCCCTGACCGAATTAGATGGGACAAACGTCTCCTCGCCGCCTCATTGAGGCGTGCTCTCCTCTTTGATGTCTCCTCGAGCTCCAATTCCTCAAGGTCGTTATTTATTTCGGCCGTTGTCGACGTGGATTGGGTATCCATTTCAGGCAATAGAGTATTATGTAAAGGAGGGCCAATCACTACGTCCGTACTAGAGTTTTCCATTAATTTTACGATCTCAGAGGCAGGGCCTGAAAGGTCCTTGCCATCTTCTGAGACTGGTGCGTTTGAAGAAGCTCCGCCCTTATTATTTTTGTTTTTAATTAAATCCATGCAAAAGTTGATTTGTTTGAGGAATGAAAGGTCCACCACGGCAGCGCCTCTTGCCGTGGTAAGGCTGATTGAAACCGGAGGTCGCCTAGCATCCGGAGTTCCGTGCTAGCGACCAACTAACCCATGATCATTAATCCCTCGGCGCACGTGTCTCACCTTAGATTTGAGTTTTTTTTTCAAGGTTTAAACCATCCTTTAGCGTCGTACCTACAGTTACCGGAGGTCACCACGAGGAGGTAGTACATACACTTGCAAATCACGCTCAGGTTACCCCTCGCGCAGATTGTGGGCCCACAGCCAGGACTGCCGAGAACATGATCAGAACAGCCTGCTGTAGCCCACCCTAAAGGAACGTTACGGATCCGGTATTACTACACAGCTTTATTCCCCCCTTCCAGAAGGCGCCGAACCTAGTTGTTACTTACTTATCCATGATGAAAATGGAAAAAATTCACACATTTCACACTTTTACAGGACAATACAAATTTAATAAAAAAGACGCTCACAAAAATGACAGAAGATATAGAAAGAAAGTTATTTATTATAAAAACCAACGATGCAAATGAAATGAAATGCAGTTTTTCAAGGAACATCAAGGAACTTCAAACGGAAAATCGTATATCGTAATATTTTTTCTTCATTTGGTTAATTAAATTTTTTATTTGTATCCAATTGTATTCACTATTAAAAAATGTATCCATTTCAGCCTATTTTAATCTTTTGCGTATCCGGGTATCCATTTTGAAGATTTTTAAAATGTTGTATCCAAATGGTTAAAATTGTATCCAAGTGTTAACACTGGTGCCACATTCTTTTTCATATTGTATGGATGATTTGAAAGATAGTTTGCAATTGTATCTGAAGCTATGTCTTTTTGTACCATTCTGTTTTAATTTTGTTCCCAACTCGATATAGTTTTAAATCGAAAAATTGTTAACGAATTATTTTAACGAACGAATTAAATAAAAATTTTATTTTCCCTATATTGTATTTTCCCTATATTGTATTCCTATGTCATCTACAAACTTAAATATAAATGATGGCTGTAAATCCAATTGAGGTAATTTTTGTTTAAATAATTGTTCAAGCACTATATTTGCCAAAAATCGGTGATAGAGTATTTTTTCAGAAATATCATTTTTTTGAAATTTCTAACGGTACGTTAGTGAACAATGAAACTACATCTAATGACACTAATATTTCATTTTCACGAACTGTAATATTTTTAATTAAATCTTTAAATACAAAAGAATTTTTTATATTAAATTTACTTACACCATAACTGGAAAAATCCAAATCGGCTAACCGGAAGTGGCCACTCCTTGCTCCAGAAAATTTATTTTGCAAATATTTTAAAAAGTATATGGTTTACAAAAAACTGCTAAATACAAAATGTTCGCAAAACATAAATAAAAAAAAAAAAAAAATTCTCAAAATTCGCTGTTCGTAAAAAAGTCGTGTGTTGACCACACCTCCATTTTTTCGTTGAAAAATCTAAAACTAAAAACCACAGTTTTTCAACGAATTCCTATGGCAAACAGTAATAAGTTATACCACAGACCAATTTTTTTTTCATCTTACCTTATTTTTTGAACATTAAAGTATAATTATTTTTGGATATTACAGTAGTTAATACAAATTATGCTGTCAAAACAAAACTGGTCAAATAATTTCACAACTACACTATTAAGGATTCTCAATTTTTAGTAAACCAAAACGCAGTAAACCAAAGAATACATAACCCAACTTTCTCTTACCTTCGGCAAATCAAGGTAAAAAAATGAGTCCAAATTTTTCCATACAAAAACCGCGTTATGTCTCTTCTGGTTGTATTCTGTGGTTATACCAATATAAAAGTCGTTAAAAATAATGACATATGATTACGGCTCTATACTCTAGAAGGCTCCGTTTTTATCAGAGAGTGAAACTGAAATGTTTTTCATTCCGGTTTAGGGTTACGCTCCCAAATTTATTTTTTCGTTCCGGTTTAGTTCCAGTTTTCCTATTTTTTTCTGGTTTGGTTTCAGTTCGTGTTGAAAACCGGTTTAATACCGGTTCAAGAAAAAGTCTACAAGATAAAAAATTATTGTTTTTTCAGTCTTTATTTATACAAAAAGTTTTCAAATCGTACTTACTAAATATATTAACATGCAAATTATTGAATATAATATTCCTTTCAGTGAATTTTTATTCCGAATTTTTAAATGCTAGATCCACCAAAAACCGGAAAAAAAACTGCATTTCGTTTTTCGCAATTATCCGAACTTCTTCGCAATATTTTCGTTAAACCATTCTGGAACCATTCCGAAAAAATGAAATGCAGATTTATTTTTGAGTTTACCGCTTAAAATGATCGTTTTTATAAGTTACTAGATGTCTGTGGCCGCTACGCGTGTTCAATCTACCGTAACTGTAGCAAAAAAATTAATATTCAGACAGACAGCCAGAACAAATATTCAGGCCAACTTAAATATACATCTAAAGCTTTTGAAAATTAAATCCGTATAGGTACTTTCGAGTAAACTACATTTTTGGTTTCGTTTGCGTCTGGAATTAAAATTAATTGGTTTTCTGCGCTTCCCGACCTGAACATTCCGACATATAATTGACCATGAGAAAACCAAATCTACTCCGTATGTTTGTCCTTGTGACTTATTAATAGTAATTCCAAATGCAATTTTTACAGTAAATTGTAATCGTTTAAAGGAAAAAGGTAAATCTGTGGATATCATGGGAATGCGAGGTGGTTCGATGACGTTTTTTCTTAACGATTTGACTTGCAGTCTTGTTCTATTGCATGGATTTGAAGGGTTCAGTTCCGCAATAAAATAATTGATATTCCAACTTTCATTTTAAGGCAAATTGGTGGAAACCCTGAAGGATTTACACTGTTCAAAAACTCTTGTGGATAGTGAACCGTGTCTTCTGTATTTATAACAGTTTCTATCGAGGAATATATTTTGAAGTCACCAAATACTGTTTTTAAAATTTCATCATTAATTTCGTCAACAGAAGAATTTCTTGCAGATACGATAGTCCTTTCGCACATCCAAGTGTAATCTTTTTCGAATATATTGTCCAGGATAAATGTTTAATATCAACTCATTAAGAGTTTGTTACAGTCTTTGCCATTGCCTAATTTTAATAATTGACCTGAAAAATTGTAGCCACAACCTCCCAAATGAGCTCTCATATTTGTCTTTAATGTAATGGTTTGACTTTAATTCTACAGAGGTGAGGATTTTAAAACCTCTTTAATAATGTCTTCTCGCGAAAGTTTCCAGCGAAGACCAAGGTGTCACCCCTCATTGCTTTTTCTGAATTCCTAATGTCTTTCAAAGTTCTGTTTACAGCATCAATGTGCGATCGATAGCTTATTGTACACTCATCCCAAATAGTTAGGAGGCCCTCATGTAAAACACTGTCTGAGCAAAGTAAAGTGGGTCTTCAACAAGGTCTTCTCGTAAAGCTTGCCATAATTGAAGTGGATCAGACTGTTGGCAAAATAACGAAATGATCACGATTAATTCTCTTAATTTTAATGGTGATTTGGAAACGACGATGTTTCCATTGTTCGTCTTCTTCAAGTAGACCCAGTTCCTTTGCGAGAACTTAATGCGAGAAAATAAGGTTTTCGCGAAGTAATCATTTCTGCATAATTTGAAAAATGCCGTAAGTGTTGTTGAGGATGGATTTTCGAATCTTTGTAGGAGATTGTGTGCCGTAAAATACACCCTCTGTCCGTTTTCTAAATGGGTCCGTTTGATATCTTTGATGGATGTGAATTTCTAGAAGTCTCCAAACAGCCTCTGATGTACTTATATATTGGCCGTTCAAATAATTTTCGAAATCTCAATGTGATTGTTTTCGACTGAAACAGTTGCTTGGTCCGATTCTTTATTTATATATTTACAAATATATTTTATGGCCTGAACTGAATGACAATACTCCACATTGATTTGGGCATTAAAGCTCCTGCACACCTACAGTTTGATGACCTCGGATAGTCAATACTGCAATCACTCCACCATTATTAGGTTTTCTACGACGGTAAGCTGGATACTTTTTGCGGGAAACTCCGTTGACCATCCAAGGAGCAGCCATGTTATGTTCTAGACACGGACCGTGTACCATATTTTTAAGAAATATATCATGGAGAATAGTTCCAGATCTTGGTTTGGTAGTTCAGCGTATTAGAGAGTCTACTTCTTCTGGCTGTATTTGCCACCTCTTTTTTACCACTCAATGCTGTATATAAAAGCCTTTGTGTCACCGAATATAGCGTTTTGACTTAACAATTTCAATAAATTTTTCATTTTTAAATTGAACACTCGTGCTATGATGTCATGTCTATCAAAATGATTAGGAAATAGCTCCTCCTTGACCTCAGTCCATTGGGGTTTCACGTAAAGGTGATGAATAAATCTGTTCTGCCAAAATTTCTGACATAGGTCATAGCGTCTTGGGTCTTCTCGTGCATGGTGATCCGGTGAATGTTATGGTCAGTATGACGTATTGACTCATATTTCTGGCGACAATATTTTGATCTTCATTCACTGCATCGCTCAAATGAACATAATTTTCAGCTCCTTATTTTGCTTGATTTGTGCGGTTTTAATGTAACCTTTCCGAAATCATTTTCCATCATATCGACACAATATTGGTTAAATAAATTCTTGTAATAATGGAACGCATTAAAGCTACCGGTTTTTTCTATTAGCCTAAAGACATAAAACTGCTTACAGGTAATTGTTTTATAATGTGGCGAATTTTTGTGTGGCATATCCATGCTGTACCCGTCTTGTCCTCTAGCAAACATCAACGGATACTGTAAAGCGTCATACAACCGATGCAATTCTATCATATAAAGATAATTGTCCTTGTAACGGTAGCGACTTCATTAGCAGTTGGAGCATTGTAGCGACCTATATTCATTTGCCGGCCGTCGTTCTCTATGTATTATGAGTTTTACGCTATTTGCTCCTGGATTTCTTTCAAGTTGGTCTATAATCAGGAGGGAATATAATTTCGATTGGTGAGAGAATCATCCAAATTCATTGAGCAGTTTCTGAGATTACTTCGAACTAATAAACTCACACTCTCACTTTATAATATTAGTATAGATAGAAAATTTTCGTGAAACAATACTTGAACCGAACCGAAAAAGAACGAAATAAACCGAATGGAAGTATTGTTCCGGTTAAGGTTACGGTTTATAATTTTTTTGTTTATTTCGTTTCGGTTCCGGTTCATAAAAAATTTAGGTATTTTTCGGTTTTCGGTTTACGGTTCGGTTCCGGTTTCACTCTCTGGTTTTTATTAATTCAAAAATGTTTTATTTTAACTATCTTTTATTAAATTAACAAATACACCTTTCAAACAATTAAAATAACTATTTTCAACCGATTTTAACATTACGGCCCGAATTTATAGTCGTAACTATTTCTATTATTATAGCAACGATTTTCGAAAATCATTTAAAAAAAAAAACAATCATCGATACGAATTCCGGATTTATTTTCTTGTTTTGGATATTTTGTAGCAATGTTAATCACTTAACGTTGTTACATTACAAACAAATCTTATAGTGTAGTTTATAAATTCGAAAACTGTTAATATATTTGCAGTTTTAGTTGTAGTAACGACTGCAGCTTGACGCCTACGAGTTAAGGAAATTCAAATATTCTGTTAACTTTGTAATTCTGCAGGTATTGTGGCTTTAAATAAAATTAGAATTTTCCTTCTTCTTTTTTCATCATTTGCCTTAGTCAAACTTTTCAACTTGTCGGCCGTTTGCCGTATATACACAAAAATTAATTAATGTAGTTATGGGAGTCCGAAAACCCGGATTTTGTTTTTTTTTTGTGTGGAAGAAATCGGCTTTCCTAGAAGCATTTTGCGCAGAGAGGTTGCGGTTCTTTGTGCGCTAGCCAGCTTGACGCATTGTTGAAGTACTATTTCGATGTTGATTAACCGCAAATTAATTTAAGCATAATTGTAAAACCTCTTTTCATCACCACATTAAACAGCAATCTGAACATAATCTGATAGAACGTTCTGAGATAACTGACATAGGTCAACTTGATTGCATAAGTTTTTTTTTTTAATGTTCCATAAACATCTTATGGTCAACATAATTTAAAACATTTTACTGGTAATCAAAATAACTCGAATTATATTGTTAGGATTTTTTTTAGTAATACGAATTTATTATTTCCATTTATTCTTGGAAAATTTCTTGAAGGCATAAAAATAATTTTTTTTAGATTAAATTTTATTTTTAATTCGAAACAATAATAAAAATGTTTTTATATTTGAGAGAAACTTCAGAACAAAACAAAAACTGTTGTTGCTTAGCACAGTGCATATTCTTGAGAAAAATTTCATTTGCCACAGCTTTTCCTTTAATTACCATTTTCCATTTTTTATTTTTACTTTGTTCTATTTAATTTTTATAATACACATAATAAGAATACATTTTTGTCTGTGTTGGTATGTTTTGGGTCGAAATGTTTATTAGCTCTATGTATATAATACAAAAGAATACAATAGTAGAAATGTTAGGAAAAAACTTTAGTAAAAGCTCAAGTAATTCAGTTCACAACATAAGGAACCGGAGGAACGGAAAGGAACAGCGGAAAAACCAAAATAATTAAATCTCAATTACAATTAACGTTAATTAGAAATATATTTATGGATATATAAAATATAAACCAAGAAAAGCGGAAATTACATCGTCTGCACAAAGTAAAATGTTAACGAATTTTTCCGTTTTAATTTTTTGTTTTGTTAGGGTTACTTTAAATTGTTCCATATACATAGACGTATATAGAGAAAGATATGCGAACAGAAAGCATAACAAAGATTAAGAAATTAGTAATAAATAATATAAAATTTAGAAGAAGGAAAATGGGAATTAAATTAATTTTTTTTTTTTGTATATTCGCCGTCGTCTTTAACTCCAAACTCTACCCGTGTCCTTAATAGTTATAGCTACATAAATTCATGTCCTTTCTTGCTTGAAATTAGAAATCGTTCTTTGGAAAATTAAATTAAAAATCAATGTATACAAATATTATTTTTTAATTTTATATTGTATCACATTTCTTGTAACTGTACTACAATTTTTGATCTCGTCGCTTACGGTAAAATGAAAACACGAATAAAATTTGTGTACCTTGTGTAGAAATTGTATTTTTTTTTTTTTTAAATTTAAAATTTATTTTGTGCAACAACAAAACATTTGCTTGTGTGAAATTACAGAAAGGCTGTCTAACTGTTGAAATGCTTTTTCGTATCTGTAATTAATAATTTTGGAGAAATCTGTGCATAATCAGATTTTGGCTTAATACCATCTAAAGCATTCTTAATTTTTTTTTATTTTGGGTGGTGGAACCGGAATAAATATGGTTATTTATTAATAAGCTTCAATTATCAGAGAAATAATTTTTTGCAGGATCACTTGAAATCCCAATATAGAAAGAATACGAAGTATAAAAAGTATTTTAAATACCAGTAACTTAACTAAATCTTTTGAAAATTGTTCTATTTGTAACAGTGTTTCTCCATACGCTTTTGGAATTAGGCTCTGTTTACTTCAATGCGACAAGTGGTTTCTCTTGGATATTAAATAGTTATTGCTATATGAAGAGTGCAAAGTAACACTTTGTCGCGCGCGACCTTTTCCCATCTTTTAACCAGCATAAGGATTCCGCGTCGAAAAAATTCCTCGTCCTTGACGACTTTTGCAACACATGGCCGAGCGTTGTCGTGCTGAAAGATCACATTGTGATATCTTTTGGCATCTTGTGGGTTTTCGAGCTTCAATGCTCGGCTTATTTGCATCAATTGTTGTTGATAATGTTCTCCAGTGATGGTTTCGTTAGGCTGGAGTAGCTCATAGAATATCACTCCGAACTAATCCCACTGATCTTGCCATTAATATTTGATTTGGCCGTTGAAGTTGATGCATGACCGGGCCTACCCTACGGTTTTTTGCGCTGAAGGTTATTGTAGTTGATCCACTTTTCGTCCGCCGTCACGATTCGATGCAAAAAACCCTTCCGGTTTTTGTCTTTGGAGCAGTTGTTCGCACGTGAAAAACGGCTTTCGACGTCCCTTTGCTTGAGTTCATACGAAACCCAATTGCCTTGTTTTTGCACCATACCCATGGCCTTGAGACGGTTTCCAATCGCTTGTTAAGTCACCCCCAAAGTTTCAGGGAGATCCTCTTGAGTTTGGCATGAATCTTGGTCCAATAACGCCTCCAATTCAGCGTCTTTAAACTTTACAGGCCTCCCTTCACCTTCTTTGCCACTGGTGTCAAAATCGCCTCTGTTAAAAGGCCGTCACCATTACTCCCATATTGTTATTGATGAAGCATGTTTCCCAGATGATTCCCACAGAAATCGATGTCCATCAGCTGCTCTTTTCTTCAAATTAAAACAAAAAAGCAACGCTTTCCGCAAATTGTGTTTTGTTGGCACAAAGGTTGACATGGTTAGAGCACAAAAAAATATTTTGTTTACACTTCAGCGAAATGACACATACTGATTTTTAGAGGGAAATGATGACTCTTTAACATGAATATAGTTACAAGATGGTCCGATGCGATTTAATACTAGTTACGTCATCTTTTGTAAATCCCTCAAAACATGCCAAGAAATTTTTGTTTGTTGTTCATTAAATTGCCCTCTTTTATTAATTTTTTGTATCTCAAATATTAATTGTTTGTTTGCCGGTTTATTGCCAGCCTCAAAAAATGACGACTACGAAAATTACATTTTTGTTTCCGGAAAAATATTTTTCGGAATTTTTGTAAACACATTCAAATATTCCAAAATTTTAACCGAACTGACATTCTTCCCAAATAACAAAAAATATGTATGTATGTGTTTGTACAAATTGCATTCATTCAGGCATTATTTTGTGCATTAAATATTGTATATAAATTCCAAAAAAGTTGAACTTGAAATCAGAAGAATCAAATATTGTATATTACGCTACTAGCTATGTAGGTACATCAAAGCTAAATGTCAGAAGGTCGATCACATAATCAATCTTAGGTATATAGGACATGTTGCACCAAATTTCAACGACAAAATCTAGTTAACAAAAACGAAAAGATTGATATTCGACTATACCTTCTGGGATCTCTATTGTATAGGGCTTGAACGTAAAATGTCACATGGACAATCATATATCCGGCATGTTGCATCAAATTTCAACGGCGAAATCTGTTCAACAAAAATCAAAAGATTGATGTTCGACAATGGTTTCTCGGATCTGTATTGTATAGGCCTTGAACGTAAAATATCACATGGTCGATCTTGGGGGTCTGCGATATAAATAATGGGCAATATACAGTGCTGGTAAAAAAAAATTGGGCAAACAAATTTATTGCAAATTGGAGCCTTTTTTTGCTAAAACTACAAAACTTTTGAAAGCAATTGGTTTATTGTTTCATTTTAAATACATGTATGACGTAATTTTTTGAAAAAAAAAAATTGACCTGCAATTTAGGGGCAAAACACCGAAAAATGCCAAAATATTCAAAATACGTTTGATTGAAGTTAAAGTAATGTAATAAATTAAACACTTATTTTTTATTTTTTTGTTTGTTTTTTATTGATTTATAGAAGTTCAATCTTTCATATTAATATTTTGTTGGATCGCCTTTTGCTTTTATTACACCGGTACAACCCAGCAACTGGTGTGCAAAAAAATTGGGCAAGCAATTATTTTTTTTTTGCCCTACCGTTCTTGGCCATCATTAGGGTGCAGATGTTTTATTGCCTGTAATTTATTTTTTGAGTATAAATAGTGCATATTTTGTAAGATTAAGTTATTCTGTAAGTGATCCTAGACAAATAAAAAATAAAATGCAATTTTAGTTAAAAAAATGGGAAAAGTTAGTGACCAGTGTAAAAGAAATATGTTGATTTTGGCGCGAGAAAATTTAACCATGCTTGAAATAGGTGAAAGATTAAACATTCCTAAAAGTACTGTCGCGTGGAATATTAAAAAAAATCGAGAGATGGGCGGTACACAAAGAAAGAAAGGATCTGGAAGGCCCAGAAAGACAACGCCAGTGGAAGATCGTTTTATACTATTACAAAGTCGTCGGAACCGTTTTAAAACTTCATCGGACATAAGACAGGATCTTGAGCGAGCAACGGGAAAAACAATTTCAGCCAGCTTAGTGAGAAAAAGACTTGTTAAAGCTGGTTTGAGAGCACTTAAACCAGTCCAGTCTACCTCAACCAGCGGGAGCTCGGAATATTCCTAAACATTTCAACGTACTTGCGAAAGAAGAGAAAGCCGAACCTCGCATTCGAAAATTGAATCAGAAGCAATTGAGAGCATTCACAAATATTTTTATCGCTATACGTAGATTTTGAGAATAATCAGGGGGCCGTTTCTTCTTAGATGGCCTAGGAGGATCCAGTATGATAAACCTTTACAATATGTTGATGCAATTTAATAAAGGTAATGGATCACAACAGAAATAGCATCAACTTTGCTAAAAGGTGACCGCACAGTTCAAAGCGCCATAAATTACCATTACCTGGGTTGGAAACTTGATCATCTAGCATAAACAAATCAATCTGCAGTTGAAATCATTCGTGACATTTTATAAAATATTATACAACTAATACTATAAAATAGAGATTCCAGAAACCACAGTCGAATATCAATCTTATGATTTCTGTTGAACAAATTTCATCGTTGAAATTTGATGCAACATGCCGTATATATATTGCCTGTGCATCGCTAACCCCTAGGATCGACCATGTGACATTTTAAGATCAAGCCCTATACGATAGAGATCCCAGAAACTATAATCGAATATGAATCTTTTAATTTTTGTTGAACAGATTTCGTCGTTGAAACTTGATGCAACATGCCGTATATACATTTGCTGTTATTGATATAGCTAACCCCTAGGATCGACCATGTGACATTTTAAGATCAAGGCCTATACGATAAAGATACCAGAAACTGTAGTCGAATATCAATCTTTTGATTTCTGTTGAATGGATTTCGACGTTGAATATGTTGCAACTGACGGTATGTAATATGTTCCAATGGGCCTGTTGTTTATTTAATTTGACATAAAATCAAAATGTATGGCCAATGAACCGTTTTTGCTAATAAAAATTGCTTAAATGTTATCTTTTAAATTAAATTGAATATTGGATTTCCCCTAAAAGATGATTATTTGAAAAAACTTATTTCTGAAAATGGCATTTAGGCGAATAGGTTACCACACATAAATAAAATATATACGTATTCGGAAAATTTGGGATTTTGTTTTGGGAAGTATTTCACAGGCATTAATTTTAATACAAAAAATTCCATTAAATCAAAATCGATCACACGTGGATTGTGTATAAAATGACCCGTGGCGTGTGCAGTCCTTTATACTAAAGCCGAATTTTTTCGGTGACTTTCAAGAACATGGAAGATTTCAAGAATAAATATATTTATAGTTAAAAATACAAAATTTGTTTGTTGGAAATTTTCGGTGTTTCACATGATAATTGCTGGCAATAGCATAAAACCAGGGGTGATTTGTTATAGCATCACTTTCGATTCGTTATCGATAGTGTTTTGTCTCTTGTAACAAGAACAAAATTGTACTCTATTTCCTTTTTTCATTACGATTTTTATAATGCGATCTCAGCCTATCGTATACTTTCCCTTTTCTTCACATCGATAAAATATTGCAAACAAAAATTTGTGTGACAAAGAGTGATGAATGAGTCTTGAGTCAGTTGGAAAAAGCATTGCACGCAGCTTAAACCATCACTATTGCTGTTGTCTGCTTTCTGGTGGCCGGTCAAACTCGGTCATTTTGTTTGTTTTCGTTAGTGTGAAATGGAGCCTCATCAGAAAAAACACTTGCGTTCAAACGAGGCAATTCCTTTGCTCTCTGTCCAGTCTTTTTTTTCTGTTTAGGAGTAAGATCGTGTGCCCTTGGAACTTCAAAGGCTTCAATCCAAGCTCATTTTTCAGAATGTGTTGTATCCTTTCTCTAGATAGGTTCAGCTCAGTAGTCATTTTTTTACCACTGCGACGGGGATTTCCTTCAATTCGAACCTTCGCCTTTCGAATAATTTCTTTTACAGTAATAAACAATATAATGAACTAGCATTAGCATAATTTTGAGCGCTATGTTAGGCTTGCTTTGATAGATATATCGGTGCTCAACTTCAGTTTGGTGTAATTTTTTTCAGCAGCTCTACAATGACGTTATTTACGAATGTATGTGCAGATTCGGTTAAATCAACATTATCAAAGTATAATTAACTGCAAGTTTGAAATTTGGTGGTTTGTTGGTTGGATTTTATATTGTCATGACCAGTTGTGATATTAGGGAAACCCTTTCCCTAATATCACAACTCCAAATTTAGGAAAATTATTGTAAAATATATTGTTTGGTTTGGTGACGTATAAATAAATTTTTATCATATTGGTTTTACTCATTTTGTTCATTCACAACTGAAGAAGTTAAAATAGTTCTAAATTCATTTACCCTCCTTCTAACCTTCTTATTCCATTTTGAGCCAGCATTTATCATAAGAATTTATTAGGAGAATTAGTAACTAAGAATTTCTAAATTTATAAAAAAATTAGAAAATTTGATTATTTTTCAATTTTCTCTTTCTTGTACTTTTTGAGTGAGACAGTTATTACTTACTATTGTAATGTTGAATTCGTAAATAATCCTCTATTTTAATGGTTCCATGAACTTTATGATTAAATCGGAAATTTATTGTATAAACCAAAATAAAATTTAACCTTTTACATAACTCTTTACATTCAGTTCTACGTTATGACAAGGTATATTTAATATACTACGGTTCGTTCAAATAAAATCAAAAGTTCAATCGCAATACAAGAGGGAGAGTATGATTTAGGGGAATTGATTTTCAGCCATTAAACAACAATTTATTGTCCTGACAGGTGGATATTATTTCATAGCTAATATAAGATTTTTCCTATGATATTTTATATGTATTTGTTTTTAATACCATATGCTTGTTATTTTTTCTAGGTCCTCCCATTTGAGGTTTTTTTTTATTTTGATGACAAAATAAATAAACGAAAAAATATGTTATGATGAAAAATAATGAATTACCCATCTAGCCCGTATTAGGTAAACCATTTATTTTAACTTGGTATCCTTATAAAGTCATGTTTTTGTTCTTATATATTGTATGTACATACAGTTGTAATCTGCTTTGTCAACTTACATTTTTATCATTTGTATTAATAATTTAGCTTTGCGGACGCATGATGCGATTTGGTACTTTGGGGTCTATTTTCTACAAAGATTTACGATTTATTCTTATAATAATCAATCTTTTTTATGTCGGTCAAATAAACAAGTAAATCAGAAATATTAATTTCTATAGCCTCGGCGGGTATAAGACCATTTATTTTATGCGTCTTTTGATTCTTTCGATTACATTTTTGTCCAAAATGTCACGTTTTTATACATCACCTCGATTGCAGTTTCTGTTATTACTATATACTACAAAACCGTGGTATTTAATATCATGTGGCGAAACCGTTTTATAAAATGTACAAAACATAAATTTTTCGACAAAAATCGGATCATAAACAAACTTACACCAAACCAAATTACAATCCCATAAAACGTTCTGATTATAAATTTTAAGGATACACAGTCGGAAAATCGTAAAAAAAAATTTAAATTTTCATTTTAAAATTTTTGTTTTATTAAATCTTACTACGTTGTAATAATAAATGATTTAACTCGTTTTAATGTGTGTACAGCCAGCCGAAAGAAAAAGTGTCTCAACATAAAATACAAAAAAATAATAATAATCCATCCCAAATTCAACTAGAATTTTTGTAATTCACATACTGTTATCACAATTTTTTTATCAAAACACTTTTTATTACTGTTGTTCGAGATAACCTATCATAAAATCATTAATACCCCAAACACGTGCGTTTTTTTACAGTTTTTTTTTATTACCATTTTCCAGTACATTAAATGAAACTTTTCCGAAAAGAATTGGGCGGGAACGAGAGTGATGTGTACTGCCGTACGAGAAAGCTGGAGGTAAAACTGCACGTATCTAATTTGAATATACTGTAGTCTAAGCTCTGCTCTATGTATATGTACTAATCCGGTTTTCGTTTCTTTCATATTTCAGCTTTTTTCGATAAATAACCAAAAAAAATGGCCCATCTGTCTTAATTATGTTTTTTTAGAAAGAGCGTAACTACATACTTATTGTATATACGCATAAGTATTTTGCTTTTCTTTTCTAAGTACATACAAGATAATAAATTATAAGGAGGCCAAACAATTTCGGCAATTAAATTTTTTGAAGCACCACTATGAATATTAATAATAGTAAATATCGATACGTTAAAGCACGGAATTGCTATGTTATATCTACATTTACAAAATTAAGATGTCATAAAGGTATTTTTTATCATTTATAGTTCAGTTTTCTGATGCTACAGTCTGTTAGAACACTATTTTCAAGAGTTGTTGAATAAAAATTCAAGATATGTTCGAATTTAGAGACACTGTTGTGGTTTTTTGGGAATCTACTCATATGTCAATGTCTGTATCCTTTTTTTATTTTTATCACCAAATACGGTTGACAAGATTCTTTTTCAGTAAACATATGCAAAATACTTTGTAAAATATGATTCTGGAATACCAGTTGACGTAACACGTAAGTACTTTAAATCATTAATACTCTACCATCGAGTCAACTACCTATGTAGCGTCATACAACAGTACGAAGATAAGCGTGATTATGATATGCCAACTATTAAGACATCTAGATATAGAAGTAGACAAATTGGCGACTGGAATGATTGTATTACAATTCGCATTCTATACCGAATGTACTGTGTAAAGGTTGTGTTAGCAACCAGTTCTATTCGTTTGTAAGCATATTTTAATAATTTTGGCCTGATGAGAGGAGAAGATTTTTTCATAATTGTTAAAAAAACAACAACTCTGATAATTCATTCTGATGTAATAGCAGGCAACCCTGCATTATTATTTTGACATTTGTTTGTGGTGAATAAAATACATTCATTCGAGTGAAATATATAAAAGATAAAAGTCGTGTTTTATAATTTCAACAGGTTATGGGCCCAGAATCCTTTAGATTCTGCGGCATTCGGCTAAATAAATAATCAATTATAGTTTAAATTTGTGCAAAAGGATAAAATAATTAATTTGTGAACTGTATATCGTGAAATCGTTCTTGAATTCTTAAGACAAAAGAATACAGAATGTCAAAGCTGGATGGTAATTTGGAAAAGCTGAAAGGTAGCGAAAACTATGATTCCTGGTTATTTGCTATGAAACATTTCCTGGCATTGCACAAGTTGAAGAATTGTATTGTAAAGAATGATACATCAACCGAAGAAAATCCCATTGCTGTTGAAGACAAAGTGGAAAAACTTGATCAGGCTTTGTCATATTTAGTTTTAAATGTTGAAATATCGCTCTATCCATTGGTGAAGAAATGTGAAACACCAATTGTCGCATGGAATACATTGCGTGCAACATGTGAAGACAAGGGAGCACAACATTGTGTTGACGAACTATTGCATATAAGACGCAAGTTAGAGGATTTGGATTTCCCAGTTGGTGACAAATGGTTGACTGCAATCATGTTATTGGGTTTACCAGAAGAATTCAATCATTCACTCTGGGTTTGGCTGGTGGTAAAATAGAGTGGACACCGGATCAATTGCGGTTAAAATTATTGGATTTAAATTATAGTGGAGCTGTGAACCAAAGTGCATTTCTGAGTAAAAACAAAAATTGTTTTCAGACGAAAAAGAAACAACAACAAGGTTTTTTCCCTTTCAAATGCAATAAGTGCAATGAAAAAGGCCATAAGGCAGCCGATTGTCCGAATAAAAACTCGAATGACACAATTAAGCCAACAGTCAAAAAGAAACCAAATTCCAAGAAGGCATTTCTTGCTTTCGCATCAAATGATGGAATGAAGAACAAATCAAGCGACTTGTTTATTGATAGCGGCGCGTCAATACACATGACATCAAATGAAAATTTGATCAATAATCGTGTCACGTCTACAGTAAATCAAATTACAGCAGCAAACAATTCAACCATGAAGGTAAATGGAAAAGGCAAGGTGAACCTCAAGCTAAATAATTTTGATATTGAAGTGGATGAAGTTTTACATGTTCCTGAATTATCGGCGAATTTACTATCAATATCGAAAATGGTTGAGAAAGGAAATACAATTACTTTCAACAGTGAGGGCTGCACCGTCTATGATGATCAAATGTGTCCTTTGATGAATTGCAGGCCAATTAATGGTGGTATCGAAAAATGTATGTTGACGACGAAAAAAGAAAACTATATGGTTTGGCATAAGCGGCTTGGGCATATAAATCACAAAGATTTGTGTAAAATGCGAGATGGTTTGGTGTCCGGAATAAAGTTTGCAGACGATATATCGATGATTCAAGCTTGCGAAACGTGTGCATATGGTAAACATGCACGATTACCATTTAAATCAAGCAAAACCCGTAGTAAAAATAAACTGAATCTGATTCACTCAAATTTATGTGGGCCGATGGAAAACAAATCAATCGGTGGTGCCAGATATTTTCTTATTTTCATTGATGATTTTAGCAGAAAATGTTTTGTTTATTTTCTGAAGTCTAAAAAGGAAGTTTTTACTACATTTATCGAATTTAAAACGTGGATTGAAAAACAAAGTAAAAGAAAAATTAAAATTTTACGTACTGATAATGGAACCGAATATTGTTCATGTGAATTCATCAATTTCTACAAGCAAAATGGTATTGAACATCAATTGACGAATGTTTACACGCCACAGCAAAATGGTACAGCAGAAAGAATGAATAGAACGATAGTCGAGCGGTCTAAATGCATGTTAATTGATGCGAAATTATGTGTCACATACTGGGCTGAAGCGGTCAACATGGCTGTTTATATAATAAACAGATCAGTATCATCATTGTTGGTTGATACAACTCCAGAAGAAGTATGGAGTGGCTCTAAAGTTAATTAAGTGATCTGAAAACATTTGGTTTTTCTGTTATGGTGCACATACCTAAAGAAAAACGTAAAAAATGGGACGTGAAGTCAACGAAAATGATTTTTGTTGGTTATGATAATGAAAAGAAAGGTTATCGGTGCATAAATAAATCAACAAGAAAATTAACTGTTAGTCGAGATGTAATTTTCCATGAAGCACCGGCTGAAATACATTCAGTGAGGGATAATGCAAGTAATGTTGATTCAGTGAGGGATAATGCAAGTGATGTTAATGACACAGATGAGCAAAACGAATCATTATTGGAAGAGGAAATGAGTAAGACAATGTCAGATGTACAAGCTATATCGAATGATGACAGCTTTACGTCAGTTATTGGTCCTAATGATCCAGATTACGATCCAGATGAGTCAATAACACCATCCAGTGAAGTTCGCCGTTCATCAAGAACACCAAAACCAAATCCAAAATATGTTGCTGAACTAACATGCAAAACAATGATCAACAATCAAGCAGATGATCCAATCTCGGTTAATCAAGCAATTTCGAGACATGATGCAGTAGATTGGAAAAATGCAATGCAGGATGAAATAAATTCATTAATGGAAAATGAAACGTGGTCATTGGTCGATTTAGCGTCAGGCAGAAAGGCTATAAAATCGAAATGGGTTTTTAAAACGAAAACAGATTCCGATTGGTTGCCAAGGGTTGTTCTCAGATTTATGGTCTGGATTATGAAGAGACATATTCACCTGTAGTAAGGTATGCATCGATTAGAGTATTGATGGCAATTGCTGTGAAACACAAGTTGAAGGTTCATCAGATGGATGCTGTTACTGTCTTTCTTCAGGGTGAACTTCATGAGGAAATTTATATGCAGCAACCTGAAAAATATAATGATGAAACCAAGCAAGTGTGCAGACTAAATCAGGCAATATACGGACTAAAACAAGCTGGTAGAGAATAGAACATGAAACTCGAAGCAGCACTCAAGTCCTTTGGTCTTGAGAAATCAAAAATGAACCCGTGAGTTTACTTCATCAAAGGTAATCACTTAATTTTGGACATTTATGTTGATGATATTCTTATTTTTTGGAAGGACGAAGCTCAATTGAAGAAAATAAAATAGGCTTTGAGTACAGCGTTCAAGATGAAAGACATGGGACCGGTTGAAGAATGTGTTGGCATTCGCATAACACAAGGCGAAGATAAAATACAATTGGATCAATCTGCGTATGCTGAGGAAATATTGAAACGTTTTGGCATGCAAGAATGCAAACCGATTTCGACACAGGCGGATCCAAATCAAAAATTGTCATTAAATATGCCGATGAGTAAAATTAATAACGAGGAAGTCAAAAATGTGCCATATCAGGAGGCTGTGGGCTCATTGCTCTTTTTAGTTCAAGGCACTCGTCCAGATTTAGCATTTGCGGTTAATGATGTCAGCCGATTTAATACGAATCATAGTTTGGCTCATTAGAAGGCAGTCAAAAGAATTTTTCGATCTTTAGAGGGCACTATCGATTACAAGTTAACATTCACAAACGAAAGTGATAGTGAATTGGTGGATTATTCAGATTCGGACTGGGGATCCGACATCGATAAACGGCGATCGTGCACAGGCTATGCATTTAAAATGTGCAATGCAAAAGACAACCAACGGTTGCTATATCAAGCACAGGGGCCGAATAGATGGCATTGGCTTCGACGGTCCAGGAAGTAATTTGGTTGAAACAATTTTGTTCAGATTTTCTTGATGAAATCAATACTGCGACAACGATTTTCTGTGACATCCAGGAAGCAATTAAATTTGCCGAATCAGATGGGTTCATGTATCAAGTATCATTTTTTACGTGAAAAAGTTAAGGATTCAACCATTAACATCAAGTATATTTCAACTGACGAAATGGTTGCTGATGGTGGATTGCCTTCGTTAAGCAATCACCAAAGACAAGCAAATTTTTTGCAATAAACTCATGAATTTGCAATAAGATGTGATTTATGTTTGATCTAATTTAGATAAATCAAGTAAAATCTGTTTATTTTTCTTAATGTTTAATTTACTGGATATTGTTAAATTAATGTAATATTTTTTATTGGTTAAAATTTAAGATTTCTTTAAGATTTGAATTAACGATAGTTTATTAAAATAATCTGAATAGTTTTTGAATTTGAGAATTTTAAAGTGAGGGTGTTAAAAAAAACAACAACTCTGATAATTCATTCTGATGTAATAGCAGGCAACCCTGCATTATTATTTTGACATTTGTTTGTGGTGAATAAAATACATTCATTCGTGTGAAATATATAAAAGATAAAAGTCGTGTTTTATAATTTCAACAATAATTATAGGGCTCATCAGTTTGTAACTGGATTAAATTTTCTTACATTTCTCGGAAAACATTAACTTCAGATAAATTAAAAATTAAATATGTTGAGCACATGGACCTACATATGTCTATCTATGGTTGAATAATTATTCGTAAATACTAATAAGTGTTATCTGTAAAACACATTAAAATGATCTTTGGGTCCGGCAAATTGGTAATTGTTAAAATTAATTATATTTACATACAGTTTAATAATAATAATAGTTACCAGTGTAATAAAATTAATAGGTGATGGTAGGCCAAGGTTGATTCTATGTTCTACGATAAATAACGACTATAAACTTGTGCACAAGAATTGTATTTTGACAGCAATACATTTTTGAAGCCTTACAATTTTGTAAACGTTCTCTGGATACTTTAAATTCTATTACTGCACTCATCATAAAAGGAATTCCGAACTTGGGATAAATGAGGGGTGGTAGTGTGGGTTCTAGTGTTTACTAAAAACATAACAATCTTGCCATTCTAGGTTTAAGTTTGATGTAATTCATGTAACAATGACAATTGTGTGGGTTTGTTAACGTTACTCCGGTAAAGGGGAGGTTATAAAAACCTTGCCTGTCGAATTTTCAGCCATGAAATCGTAACTAAACCTGTCATTAGTTACCAAAATAATTCGTCCTAAACTCCTAATAGAGATAGCTCCCCCCATCGCCACGCATAATTACTTAATCGATAAACTTTCTTCAAGGTGTCGATATAGTATCGATTTTACGTTTGCTATAGTTTCAAATCTATTTTAAAATAGGGATATTTTTGGTAGCCAAAAGAGTAACTTTTAGGTTTCACAAAATTTATTTTAATCGATTTAGAGAAAATTCGGAATGTAGAAGTTAGAATGCCTCACTTTACAAAGCCATAATGTAAAAAACACAAACATTTATAATATGTAGTTATTTATGGAACTAGTGAGCAAAATGAGATATTATTCATGAGGGATAAGTTTATCCCGAGTGGATAATATCTCTTTGCTCACGAGTGGCATACAACGTTTTATCCACTTTTATTGAAATAAATTTCGTAAATTAATAAGGAATAGTTCCATTTTGGGTTTTCACACGGGTGCATTAAATTTTGAAATACATTTTATCATAGTGACCGTTCTTTAAATTGTCATGGTGTACTTTAATTTAACTAATTTTTGGAATATAGTTTTTCATTCAATTTGGCTACGAATATTTCTTCAATGACTACTCAACATTTTGTTATTCAAAATATAATTCACGTTGTCCCTAGCAGCGTGGATTATTCAATAACGATAGGTTATTTTACATTTTCTTTATTTGAAATCAGCATAGTTATCGAGTTATTATATATCAAAAGTGGATAAAGAAATTAACCAAAGATATCTTTAAGATAGGTTTTTAAATCAGAACGTTTCAAATTTAGGAACACGTTTAGTAGGCCACTTGGAAACTCCATTTTTTAAAATATGAAATTAAGAGTAAACTACATTTTGGATTGAGTCTTACGTCAAAAACCTTAATAAGACCCGAATTTAAAGTCGTAACTATTGCTATTATTATAGCAACGATTTTCGAAAATCATTTCAAAGTCCTGTCAAAAATTCGAAATAAATGTCGAATTTAATTTGTTTCTTTTCGATATTTTGTGGCAATGTTTATAGTAATGGATTTTGATCACTATAAACGTTGTTACAAGCTTATAGCGAGAACGTTGTTACAATCTTATAGTGAGAATAAATAACTTATTAAGGTTCGAGTCTTGGGTTAAAATACACTTATTTTTGGTTCTTTACTAAAATAAATTTGAGGCGAAATCTTAATAGGCGTATTGGTTCTTAGCTAGATAAGAACCATCCCTTTTTATAAAAGTAAACTATTTTTTGAAATTTGCTTATATCATCACAATACAATACAAGTTAATGGTCGATAGGAATTATTGGAAACGGATGATGGATCCGAAACACCACGAGAATCAACCTTCTCACCACCGATATGAAAATTGCTTATGCCCCAAATATACATGGTAATGATGATGTTGATTGTTGATAGCAATGATAAGCGTGCATGCTGGTAATGATAATTGTGAACACAAAATATTCCGTGTTGAAAATGTATTAGATCTCCATTTTCCAGATAATTTTAAATTCTGGTTTTCAAGCAAAAATAGTAATTTCGGCACGCACCATTTTGAGCAATATAAGCGTTGTTATCAGACGACGAGTTATGTTTATTTTTATTTATTTACTAGTTACATGTAATGCAGTTGTTAGGTATATTACAAATAAATCTTATAGTGAGATTTATGGATACGAAAACTGTTACTACAACAGTAGTTATAGTTAGAGTAACGACTATAAATTCGGTCCTTAATTACAGTTTTAGCTTTCGATTCCTATTCAGAATCATTCTTAAAAGTGTAATTAAAACCTTATATCAAAATTGTTTCTTTATACAAATTTTAATTTTGCAAAACTATCTTAATAAACCCATTTAGTATAGTATCGCATAGCCTGGACAATTTATTTGAAAATAAATGTATACTCTAATGCTTTTCATGGAAAAAAATTGTTCATTCATACCCGAATTTATAGTCGTTACTACAACTATAACTCTGGTTCGAAAATCGTTGCTATAATAATAGCAATAGTTACGACTATAAATTCGGGCCTAATACCCTAGACACGCTTCGATTTAATAAAACCGATTTAGTGAATTTTTCGAGATTAGTCGCGGTGTGTCATCCTCGATTTAGCTAATCCCTTTGTTTTTGCATAAAATACTTAAACTAGTCTAGCTTAATCGGATTTATTAAACCACAGTCTGTCTAGTCTATTAGAATCAAAAATAAATTGTATGAGATCAAAGAATTTAGATGAACTAATCCTACGAATTACCAATATACGCAAAATCTTCTACAATGTTTATAGAATTTGTACTTCCTTTCTCCTCCCGTCTAAAATCGAGGTTTTTTAAATTTTTTTGCTGTTCGAGAATTTTGACGTTACCTAAACTGTGACGTTATCTATGTGAACGTACGCTAATGTTTGAATTTATATTTTGATTTGTGCCTCTTTTGTGTTGGTAAATCCGTTTTTCAAAAAAACTGCTTTGTATGTCCTGTGCATGTAAATCTAAAGGGTTTAAAATTGAAATTTGTTTAATTTTCCATTAATAAATTTACAATAATGGGATTTATTGGGAAACCCATAGGTGAGCCAAAAATTTGTTTGTAAATTAATAAAAAAAAAATTTTGAATTATTTAAAACGATATCTAAAGCTGTAAAAAATTGTATCTTTGTTAATTTTGAATTTGGAGGGATAGCTATACATTACTGATTTTATTTTCGAAATCTTCAAAATTTTGAATAAAATAATTGGCTGTCCCTACACTAGGTTTCAGAGTTTTGCCTAAAAATAATGATAAAGAATATTTGGGACCACCTATGGAGCTTAAAATTGGCCTAAATCGTAGATTTGGTTTGTGAATTTTGGGTAAGCCATACGATTTTGGAATCACTGTAGTATAACTCGTAAGTTTTTTCCTCGTCTCTAAATCTATCTTGCCAAATTGTTGGCATTCTTTTACTATAGAATTTATTTTTGTTTGGATTGATGTGAAATTAGATTTTGTTATCTGTATGTAAGTATTTGGATGTGTCACTTAATGTGTCAACATATTATTTGGGTTGTCTCTTAAAACTTACTTACATAGTTTATTTTACGTAACTTCAAATTCTTTTTTCAATTGGTGTTAAATTTTGTGAATTTGTACTGTTCTTGAAATTTGTTAAAGTGTTTATGAAATTATTGCGAATATTAATGCGTTCATTATCATTCAAACCGAAAATTGCACTTCAAACATCTGATATAATTTTGAAAAATGCTATTGCAGTACCAATAACTATTGGTACTGTAGTCCACCAACGGTGGACAAAATTTATAACAAACTTAAAACAAATTTGACGTGAAACGGAAGCTCGATCAGGCGATAAGGGTGGTTGCGAAAATATAAGGGTCGAATTTTTGGTGAAATAGTCACGTACAACCAATGTAGTGTGAGGCGGAGCATTATCAAGAGTTGTCTGCCCAAAATTCTGACCCCAACAATATTTGCTTGATGTCAACAAGATCCCTAGTTGCCAATCGATGATTTTTGAGCACCAAATCCCTGAAGCCCTTGACGTGGTGTTCATCGCTAGACGTTCAAGGGCGGCAAGGGCCATCACTGCCATCTATGTAATATATAATGACTTAATGATCAAACGAATTGTAGTAAGCTTTTATTTCAATATGATCAGAATGCTGTTTTTTATGAAATTTAGGTTTGAATTAATCAATTATTACAAGACAATGAAAACGATTTACTTAAACGATATTCATCTGTGTTGAAATTCAAACATTTATGAAAGAATTTCAGAAATCATAATTAAGAATTTGTAACGTTTTCATTTAAAAATTTGTCTTTGGAAAGAAAATGATTTCCCATATCTTTTATGTATTTTAGTATAAAAGTTTGGGGTTTTCCTCGTTTCTAATTCCCTTATAAAAGCTTCGTTTTTTAGACTATGGCTTTGTATAAACAAGGTTGCTTTGTCTATACTCTAGAAGGCTCTACTTTTATTCATAACTCTTTACCACCCAAATTTTTGTCTGCGTTACTTTATCGTAAGTATTATGTTTCGTAATACATTTACGTTGCGGTTCATTTTCACTATTAATTCCCGTGATTTTCAAGAAGTCGGAAAACATAGATCATTTCTTGGGGACATCTATGAGACCGGCACAAGAAATTTAGAAATTGAAATTTGGTCGCTTATTTAGTGTTTATTTATTTAAATGTACATATTTTGTGTCCAAAGGAATCATCAAATATTTGAATTTTATATTTATTCTACTATAAACCTTAATCTGTTTCTTTATAATTATTTTTCGGGATGAATACCGTTTGGTTAAGAGTTTTGAATATTTTTTTCTGGATGGAATGAAAATTTCCTCAAATTTTAGCTGAGACACTCATTTTAGAAAAAAGCCTTTTCGGGATGAACATTTCGTGCTAACTTCTCATACGTGGATTAAATAATTTTTAAGAATTTTAATTTTGTTAAAAACATAATAAAATCGGGTTGTACCAGAAACATTTATTATGATTCAATATGGTAAATAACAAAATAGAGAAAAGCACTGACATATTTTATTTCAACCGCTTTGATGTATTAGGCGTTTTCGGAAATAGATTCTGAATAACTTCAGGCTAACTTTTAATTTTTCTTATGTTGGCAAAAAATTATCCAAGTTATCCATCACATACAAAAAGTTAAGAACAAATTTTAATTTGAAAGCAAAAAGTGTTCTATACCACAAACCAGCTAATTTTAAACTGTGGATCGTCAGATTTTTTATTTGGGTTGCAAAATTTTCGAGAAATCAACAATTTTCGAATCAAAATGGGTCTCAAAAAGCTGTTTAAATTTAAGCGTGGGGTTTCATCCTTATTTCAGCGCCTCTGAAATTTGAACAGCAGTTTATGTGTGAAGAAGTTTGGTAGACTGTCTTGCCTCGTTGAATAAAAGTATGAACAAGGATACACAGAGAGCGGATATTAGCCCCTGACGTTCGTTTTTCTCTTTGACTTCTGCGCCAATTAGTGGCAGCTAATCCAATGGGCTTCTGATTCGTCAGCTTACCTCCAAACGCGATGAAAATTAATGTTATTGCTAAATACACAGTTCGAAATGTCATTAAAATGCAAATCTGCCGCCCGTAAGTTTTATTGATTTGAAATTTGAATTAATTCAAAACTGCTGATCGGAGGTAACTCCGGTAACTTATCCTTAAAATAGCAGTCTTCACTGTTCAAGAAAATCGAAAGTTGATCTAACACAAGGTTTCCACCCATAATAGTTGAAACTGGTTTATTCTCATTTAGTTCAATGTAACTTGTCGTCAGATGCCCCCGACTTCGATAAATTGACCTCAGTGTCTTGAATAGGGCGTACGAATTACTGGTGAATGCTCTGGTAGTAGATGTTTGAAATACGGAAGTTTGACAATTTAACAAAACCTTAAGTTAATAACTGCAAGTATACGGTGAATTTACCTTGAAGTAAAACTAACCGAAGGTTGTATTACAATTAATACAAATTTAATTTTGTAATTGTCACATTAGTATTCTTGGTAGCTGTATTTTAACTTGTCACAAAACTACATGTAGGTAATAAAAAAACACAGACAGATATTTGGTTACATTTTATAGGAAAGTGAAGTATAAAAACAAAATAAGATTAAAGATGCATCAAGTGCTCGTTATCAATAAGATCGTTATCAATTTGCTTATTTTATGTTAACAATCAATTTAAAATAGTAACCGCAAAATTTGAACACATCCGTATACCTATACGAAATAACCTAAGCCAAATTGTAGCCTTATTCCAAAAAAAAAAAAAAAATAAGATCCGGTATAAACCATAATGAACCCACACAACAATGAAAGAAGTACCAATATTAACGGTAAAATCCCTTCAAAATAAATTAAATAAAGCCAAACAATCAAATAATTGAAACAGAAAAAACTTGTTAAAACCTGCATCTGTAACATTGACGAAACAATTAGAACTAGCAGTTAGTAAATTTGCCCTCTGTTCGGGAAACCACCCATAACAAACCGTAATACTAATAACAATCAAGTAAGTGATCTTGCACCTATCCTATTTCCCTAATAACCTCGAGTTGACCCGAGTACTTGGTCTAACCCACCTTAACCACATATATTGCACCGCATATACTGCTTGATTGTTTGTTCATCAGGTGCATTGATTATGGATCACCAGACTGTCATCCATGGCACCTACCGGACGGTAGCCATAATATTATATTATACCAATTAAAATGAATTTTTTTTAATAGTGTCTTCACTATTGGTACTTACTTGTGTGCTACTGTATTACCAGTTGTTATATCAAATTATGTATTAATATTTATATGTATTAGTTTAAAATTAAATAAAAATATTGTATACTGATAAAAAGGTCAGTCGCTAAAAGTTTCTTGACGTGAATTACTGTCAATAATAAAAATAAAAAAAAATAAATTTGTTTTATAAAATATTAATCTAAATAAAATCATGCAGGTGTGGTTTATTTTTTGGACATTTTGATTTTTTCAACCTTACCATTCCAAACACCCTCAATATTAAATTTGTTGACAAGTTATTATTTTTGTGACCAACGTTGGTCCTCTCAACACTTTTATTTTGATGCCCAAAACTGCCAGTGTATTATATTTTCTTCCAAAACATTATCCTATTACCGAAAAGGGGCATTTTTTCATTTGGCACCTAGACCTAAACCGTATTCCAGTCGTTAGAAAGTTAAATATATTTTCAATTAAAATAGCTAGACATTTTTTGTTTATTATGTTAGTGGTAGTGCCACTTAAGGCACACTTTCTTGTATATTGGGGAAATTTTAACTTTTTAGGTAAAAAATCATGGTATTGCTTTAATTTTTCATTAATGACGGGAACTACCTGATGACCTAAAATGATGCTTTGAATAAGACTATAAAATAACACCAAAAATACAAAAGATTCCTTGAAATCTCTGCGCCGCCTAAAATAAAATCGAATGTTAAGAAAGCCTAGCGACAAATTAAATCAACATATTATCGAAATACAATTTACCATCAAATGTGACTTCTACATCCTTTTATGTATTTATTTAAGTAATCGTTTTCGTCATTATCATTTATAGTTTTATATATATATAAATAACCACCAATTATTAAACAATGTTAGAATTTAAAATTAATTTAAAACAAAATAAGAAATTTAGAAAAAAAAAACCAACAATTAAAAAAATATAAAATGGTGTCTTTCAAAGTTGAAGCTGTCAGAAAAATTAATCATCAATTTTAAAAATGTTTTCAAGGGTTGTTATCGTCGTAATTGACGGAATGATATTCTAGCGCCAAAATTCGGATTGATTCAAGCGCTGCACCGCTAATATTTTACAAATATTCACTTTAATTAAGCTTCCTGTAAATGTTGCAGATTCACGTTTAAGCATATTGAGAGGCAGGCAGTTGATTATCGTTTATAAGGCGAATGGGTAGTAAATGTCCCAAGATATCGTATCATCAACAAAGTCATCAGAGGAAGAACCTTAAAATTGATCGAATGAAGCCCTTTAAGCCAAACCGGTGGTAGTATGATAAAAAACTGCAGTTTTTGTAGTAAAAGCGTGGGTGGGGCACTTTATCAAATGCGTTTAAATATAGCTTGAAATTTGAAATGTTGTGAATGGAAAATAACCATATTTAAATAGTAATTTTACAACGATAACCAAAAATTATTTTTGATTTTCAAACAAACCATTGGAACCAATAACAAAAAACCAATATGAATTTGAAGCGTGTTTTTTTTATAATTTATTATGTGATTTTCCATTAATTGGTTATTCAATTAAAATTTCATTAAAAATATGTTACCATTTTTTAAAAAAGTGAACATAAAATATACTCGTAAATCACAAAATAATACACAAAAATCAATTATATGAATATAATCAATAATAATATTAAGTTGATTAATAATTTTTAATGCTGTGTAATTATTACGACTATATCACTCATTAAATTATAAAAATCAATGTATGCCTGGTTTTTCTAATAGTTAAAATATAGTAACTATGGTTACATCGATTATATAAGCCTTTGTATAATCGATTATATAAACATTTGTAAAATGTAGTAGCATAATTAAAATCGTGTAGGCTTAGCAAATTTGAAATTTGACAAAAGAAAAAACAACAATTCTGTTTATATATGTCAGTTTCCAGTTATCGACTTCAATAAATCCAAAATGGATTATTAAAATTATTAAAATTGTAACTTTTCTATTTAAATTTATTGTTTTCTTTATTCAAGATATAGTCTCCTGTATACCACACGACAATGGATAATTTTCTCTTATTTCGACGTATTGCCTTTGCTAAACACCACTCGACCTTCGGTCTCGTGGTGTTTCAGGCAATACGTCTCGTATAATCGAAAATTTTCGATCGTCTTGTGGTATAACATACGAGTATATCCTATCATATAAGTAATAATTAAATTATTGTTTCTGTGAGGGTTGCTTTTTTAAGTAGTGTGATATAATAATTAATATATGATCCAATATCAATTATATTGATGTCCTGTAAAAATTAATATTTTGATTAAATTTGTAATGAGTGACGGCTGGCTATACCTATTTACCATGTACGCATACAATTTAAAGTTCAAAATGAATTTCAATTTTTATTGATTCTCGTTAAAGAGATTTAATTTTTACAACGGAATTAAATCTTTTTCATTCTATCATACATTGTTTCAACATCAATAATGTTGTAAACGTAGGTTTTATCCAAAATATATATGTTCAATTTTTAATTAAAGGATCACGTATTAAAATTTTCGTTTTATTACTGGGAATACTAAAACTAGTTTTTAGCGCTATTCGTATTGTAAATCGGTATTACCTACAAGCAGTAATAAAAAATGGAGGTGTGGCCAACACACGACTTTCTTTTACGAACAGACAATTTTGAAGATAAAATGATTCTGTGGCCAAAAACTTGGAAAAATTTTTAGAATTTTCCCGGAAAATGTGATAATTTTTCCGTAAAATTTAGCTTGAATCTCTTAAAAACTTCAGACTAACACTCCTAACATTATAATCTATGATAAACTTGGAGATTTTAACAAATTTTGGACAAAATTAAAAGAAAAGGAAAATTTGAAAATGTCAAGATGTGTCAATTTTTCCGAAATTTCTGGCTTGCGCCTCCTAAATATTCTTCTAAAATACTCTATTCTTGATTTTCACGTTACATTTATAAACTTCCACATTTATGCGTTATATTCATAAATAAAATTCCTCTTCATCGTCACAGACTTCTAGACCAAGCCGCTGAGATACGTAGATTTATGTATCATGTCCTTCTTGATGATAACATTGAACGACTCATTGAGCGCCAGTGGGTAACATTGATAACTTGCAGACGTTTTTGCAAAAACGTGGTGACACTATACACAACAACTTGAGCACTTTGTCCGAGCCCAGTGATTTGCTGCTTGGTAAATCGGGTTGTGTTGGACTCCACTGGTACGGTAAAAATCAATGTAGTAGCTGCTGATTTATCTGGTACCATATGAATGGACGGAGCCAACAGAACGAAACAAAAAATTATTTTTAGTTAATCCCATTGTTATTTTGAAAATTAGCGAAAGAATTTCAAAATTAAATAACGGATCAAATTTAATTATGTTGTTGTCATACAGCATTGATGAGGGGAGTGGGCAGTGGTAAATTTTTTATGTTTTTTAGACTATTGTTTAACAGGATATTTATAACCGAGAGATATATCGGATCAGCTGTTCCATAAATAGGCAACAGATATCGAACACTGCGTTGGATGTGCGAAAGGAAGAATAACATTTTTAAATCACCTGATAAATCCAAGTCAAAGACATCATTAGAAAAACATTGAATAAAGTGGGACCAAGAATAGATCCTTGAGGTACACAAGGTGTGCTCATCACTTTTCCATTTTCAATTTTAACAAACTGTTTTCGGTTAGTAAGATAGTTTCCAAATAGCTTTAGAGCTGGTCCATTGATATTTTTTTTTTAATTGATGGCGTAAAATTTCATGATATACAGAATCCAAAGCCATCCGCAAATCGATAAATAAACAAGCCGTTAACATTGCTGCGTCGAGATTCCACTTAATATTCAATATCAGCTGACTCGCTGCCGCGAGCAAGATGGAATAAATATTGCTGTGGTTTTCACACTCATTCCACAGTGATAAATTCTGTGACTCTGGCTGCACAAATAATTACCGTGTTGTCCAGTTGGATTTATTTTAATCGGGGTTTTATTGCTCTATTTATTATCAAAATTTGTCAGAAATACTAATTTTGCGTGCCGACCTATGTAATATACATTGATTATTGATGGTCGGTGGTACGCCAGGTCACCCGGTAAGTGGTACGCCACGACTGTGTTCAGAAACCAAACGGATTGTTATTTGTAATTTTATTAAATGGCAGATAATTCTCGAAACGAGCTTCAACTGCATTTTCGAAAATTTTAGAAAACACTAATTAAATAGAAATTGGGCGATAGTTTACCGAGTGATTTTTTTAACGTGATACACTCAAATATCTCGGAAAATAAGCACTCTACGAAAAAAATGGTTAAGATCAAAATTTAGTTATTCCGTGGGGAAATTTCATTAGTGGTAAAATTAGTACCCCGGCCCTCCTCCTTGTAGGTGGGACGGGAGTATCTTTGAAACTAAAATATGAACCCCTATTTTTCATTGCAGATTCGGATTCAAAAACACGTAGGATTTGATTGAAACATTTTTTTCGATTCATGATAGATGGCGCTGTATGATGGCAATTTTTTCGATTTCTCCTACTGAGAACCTACGCAAACGATTCTGCAATACGTCTGCAATAAAAATACCACGGTTTCATTGTAAATACTCAGAATTGGTCGTCAAAAAATGTATTCATTTTGAAAATTTAGAATAACTGCGAGGAGGGTGCTTGATTTACATCCCCTCGCCTTATCATCTTTCAATTAAATTAAGTGTAAAGTTACTTATTAATTCGCATTTCAAATGATTGTCCGCAACTGAGAAGTGTGTCTGCTTGAATTTCAGCACAAGTATTTCTGATTCGCTCAATCATATTCTCACGTGTTGTTGGTTTTTGTTTGTAAATTTGGTCTTTGAGATAGCCTCACAAAAAGAAATCTGGCGAAGTATGATCTGGTGATCTGGCAGGCCAATTTACCGGACCTTCTCTCCCTATCCAGCAACCATTGAAATCACGATCAAGTACTGCACGTGCTACCAACGAATGGTGTGCGGGACAACCATCATGTTGAAACCACATGTTCCATGGCACTTCTAAGCTTATGCAAGTCTTCAAATAATGTTGGCAGTTCATTTTCCAAAATATCTCGGTACATTTGACCATTCAAGTTGCTTTCAATAATGTGGGGGCTGATGAGTTTGTTCCCAATTATTCCACACCACACATTGACAGTCCAAGGACGCTGATGTTCAACTTGGCGAAGCCAGTGCGGATTTTCAACACTCCAGTAGTGCATGTTGTGGCGATTAACCGTTCCATGGTTTGTAAAAGATGACTCGTCGGAGAACAATATGTAAGGAAAAAAATTTGGCTTTTGCTGCATTTGTTCACGTGCCCACTGACAAAAGTTTACCCGATTTTGGAAATCAACGCCATGAAGATTTTGGTGTAAAGACACATGATATGGATGATACTTATGACGTTTTAAAATTTTCCAAACACTGGTCTGGGACAATCCGGAATCGCTAACTATTTCTCGTATACTAATATGAGGATTATGAGCTACTGCAGCCAATACATCAATTTCATTATTTTCTCCAGTGACTGTTGCTGGACGAGTCCTTTTTGTCGGTTGAACACTTCCAACAGTAATAAATTGTTTGACAGTACGCTGAAATGACGCACGTGATTGAATTCTATCCGGAAAACGCGAAGCGTAGAGAGTGACAGCATTATCAAGACTCCGGCCAGCTTCTCCATAAACCAGAATCATTTCAATTTTCTCTTGTACTTTTTCAGTAATTGAAAATTTAAGAAATAAAATTGTTTAAGACTAACTTCGAGTATTTACAATGAAACCGTGGTATTTTTACTACAGACGTATTACAGAATCGTTTGCGTAGGTTCTCAGTATAATGATGTTGATGATTATGGTAGATTTGTGTATGTGTGAGGTGCAGATACTTTGTGTTAGCATAAAATTATTTTGAACTTCAGTTGATCGCTGGACATCAGACAGTAATTTAAAAAAGTATTATAGATAAAAGTGTAATTAATCAATATTTAACAAAGAAATTACAAGTGGAACGTGTAGTGATACTAGAACTATTAATTAAATTGTAAGGCATACATATTATGATTTGTTGCACTTGCATCTTTGCTTAAATTTTGTGTGTAAGTTAGTGTACGTATTCCGTAAAATCGGGTTGGCTGTTGCAACCACCCACCACACGATCCGTGCTGTTATATTAGTTTTATTTTATCATCAAGTCCAGGATCAACGTTCTTTCATTTTGGGAATATTTGAGTTTATTCCATAAACTTCCAGCCATTTTGTACTTAAACAAGAACGCGCATAACGTGAAGGTCAATCAGCATCATCATTGTCCAATGAGGGACTAATAATAGAGCTAAGTGGCCAAACTAACCTTAAATTATATTACTAACCTTTTATTATATTTATAATATTATTATTAGTTATTTTGTTTATATTTAAAACCATAAGTCACCGATAGATTTAATTTTAAGAATTTAAAAAAAAAAAAAAAATCAAACCGGTTCTTGATTACAATATTAAGAAAAATTTCTATAATGTACGATATTATGTAAAATTAAATTGCTTTACTGTAAATTATGTTTTCTAACTTTCCGAATTTTTCACTTTCGCCACCATTGCCTTTGATGCCAGTCAATGATTTGTGTTAGTTTTTTTTCAGTCGCGATGTGTGAATAAGTGTTAATAATTAAAGTGGTTTAGTGTTGTTTTATACAGGGAACGTTAAATAAATACCGTGTACTAACGTTCATGGGGGGAAGGGGAAACGCGCGTGGTCTCTACCATCTCAGACCACTATAATATAAACTATGGCTGTGACAGTGCTTTGAGTTAAATTTCTAGTGTTTTGTTCTATTCTGAATATTAAAGTAGTTCTTGTGTTAAATAATTTTTATTTTATTTCGAAATTCTAATTCTATTTCTCATCCGCATTTGATATATATCGAATATAGCAGCACTAGCAAGCTCTGAGTTGTTGATAGCACAACCACGCCCTACCCTGTCACCTAGCCGGCAAATGTGCTGCAGCTGTCCACAAACGGCTCAGAGATTTTCTGTTAACGCTACGGGGCATTCTAGTAGTACGTCGTAAGGTCGTGCAGGTGGAGTGGTGGCGTAGCGTTACAGAATCCGAACCTGCAATAAAAATAGGGGCTTATATTTTAGTTTCAAAGTTACCCACCTACAAGGCGGAGAGGAGGGGGGGGGGTACTAATTTTAACACTAATCTATTCCCCCACGGAATAATTAAATTTTGATCTCTACCATTTTTTTCGTAGAGTACTTATTTTCCGAGATATTTGAGTGTAGTTAAAAAAATCACCTGGTATAGAGAGACACTCTGGGAATTCCCCCTTTGTAAAACAATCGTTAGTTAATTTTGAAAGGATGCGACTCAGAGGATTGTTTATTTAATTACAGAATTTTGTGTAAATGCTGTCGTATCCAACGGATGATTTTTTTTAATGCTTTTAGAATATTTTCGATTTTTGTATTATTTGTCGGGTAAAGATGAAGCGGGCTAGTTATACTCGACGGGGCTAAATTTAAGGACGTTTGAATTGATTTTTTTCTGTGAATGATATTAACATTTTCCGCAAGGAGTGTTTTTGCACTACTTCTAGTTTTACTTCTAGTCCTTATTATTAAGTTTATTAAAGAAAAATTGTTTAAATATTTTTCAAATTTATTACTGACGGAATTAACTGTTTTCCAAATTTGGAGGACCAAGTGTCGTTTTATACTGACTGAAACTACGGGCGCGTAATTCGCATACATTTAATATGAACAAATTTAGAGCACAATATCATCAGTATCAATAACTTCATTTCACACCTCAGGAACCGAAACTCTATCGAAAAGTTTACGGAGCTCTTGGCTACTCTGTCTTTTCTGCGCCATCATAACTATATTTGCAACCAGGACTAACTATTTTTACTGGTAAGTACCTTGAATAACAAACAAAAACTAAACCAGAAATATCGTTTAATGATCGTTCGGAGTAGTTTCTCCCTCAGTCTAACTTATTGATTAGCAGAAAAATTGCACAAAACATCTGAAAAATCTGATTCCTCATTGTTCCATTTCACTACAACAACTTAGCTTCATAAAAAACACAAAGTTAAGTCTGAAGCCTACGGAGGTGCTTTAACAAGGAGTTCATCATCGATCATTGTAACAACAAACTGGCGACTATTCATCCGTTTATAATTTACAAAAATTGCAGCACTACTACACTAGTTTTATTATAATACATGATTGCCTTTGTCGTGACCCTATAAAAGTTTACTTGTTCATCGAAAAGGAACTCCTGATTTATCTAAAATTTGTGGGTGCAGTAACACTTCATAAAGTAAAAACAAATTTATGAATAAATCTAAACCCAAAGAGGATTTCGGCGTCGATTAGAAGTGACATTTCAAGGCTGACATGATTTTTGAATTTGGTTCAGATGCTGAATATAGTAGGTTTGACAAATTAAGAACAATAAAGTACTCGCAATTTTCACGCAGACATTCCTTCAAAGGAGGGCTACTTAAATTTTAAGAAATATTCAAATAGTGAAAATTATGTAAAATTTAAATTGTAACTGTGAATATTTTCAAATTTTTGTTTTAAATTCATTTAACAATTAATTAATTGTTTCAACACTCAGAATCACCAATAATTAAATATTTTTAATTCGAATTACGGTAAAATTTTTTTGATTCTGATTTTTCATTTTATTTTTGTAAATTAATTTCGATCACTAAGTGATCATTGTCAATACAAGACCTATTTCGTACTAAAACGTTTTATTTTTATTTTTGTAAACAAATAAACTTGACACACAATCAGCTGTCTCTGGTTTTACATAATTTAAATAAAGTGGACGATACTTGTCCCATGTCCGAGTTCATAAGCACGCTTTGTTGGTTTTGTATAAAAATTGACTCCATAATTTTTGATCATCACTGCTTTCCTTTAATAATCTTAAATTGCTTATACCGAACGAATGATTGTTTAGTATCATATGTTCAGCCACCGACGACTCGTTTGGTTTTTGTGAAACAGTAGTTCTTTGATGTTCACTAAACTTTGTTTTTAGGCAAACTTTGTTCTCCCAATGTATCTAGCGCCACAGCTAGGTCCATCACACCTTATTTCATAAACTCCTGATTAGTGCAACCTCTTAATTTGGTATTTGGTGGATGATATTAAAGCACCTATTTTGGATGTTGATTTTGAGATCATCCGAAAATTGCGTTTCTTGAAAATGTTTGACAATTTCTCCGATAGTCCAGGAATAAATGTGACACTAGCTCTGTTCGTTGATTCTTTGGTTTCCCTTTGGTGAGTGGTTGCACTTTGAATTTTCTATTGGTTTTTCAATTTTTGTAGTATCTGATCTACCCAAATTTTCCCATAGCCGTTTCTGTCAGCAATTTCGTAAATATTGACTAATTCCGTTTGATAGTCATCCGCCGATAATGGTATATTTTAAAGGCGACAAATCATAAAGTTGAATGCGGCTTCCTTTTATTGCAGAGTGTGGTTTTAATTGCTAGTAACGCATCGGTCAGTGCGTATAGGTTGCAGTTTTCTAAACTTCTTGATAATTTGAGATCCAAGAATGCCAATTCATCTTCCGACTCCTCTTCCACTGTGAAATGGATTAACTTATGTTTTGAGTTAATAAAATCAAGAGTATCTTTAACTTTCTTACGATTAACAACACAAATGATGTCATCAACATAACGATACCAAATCCGAGGAAAGATTTTTGACATACTCAGTTCCTTTTAAAAATACCACATAAACAAAATTGCCACAAAACTCGAGATGGGGTTTCCCACAGCAACACCTTGACTTTGTGAGTAAAACGTTTCCCTAAATTTCACAAAATTCTGGTCAATGCAAATTTTTGTTAATCATAAGTAACTGTCAGCTTCCTAGTCAGTTTAACTTTGCTGAGGTTTTTCGTTAACTCGATCGAAGTGTTGACATCAAAACCTGTAGGTGGTGGAATTTTTCTAAATTTTCGCGATTGCCATTTTGCAATTTTTGAAGTGGATTAATAAAAAATGAAAAATGAAAATTGTCATCAAACCCATTAACTAAGGAACAAAATCTGTTTCTTAATAATTGATTAAATTATGCTTATTTGAGAGACAAGTTGCCAATAATAGATATTGTGACAGACATAGAATCGAGAATAAAAACAGCACCAATTGGTGCCGGGAATGTAATAAGATCAGAAATTGAAAATGTGATAAAAAAGGAAGGTTACATAAAAAACAACAATCAAAAATCTGATGAAAGAAAAATCCTAACACAACTATGGGACAACAATTTCACATTTTCACAAAAGTGGATAAAAACAACGCTATAATAATAATAGACCTAATGGATTACGATAATGGAGTATTGAAAACGCTTACAGATGATGGATATGTTGAATGTTAAAATGTGCAAACAAGTGTTACATGCAACCAAGGATGCTTCAAGAATTTTTAACGACAAATGATCGTTTCAATGTAAGCAATCCGAAGGTACCTATACTATATGCATTACCTAAGACACGTAAACGTGGGGTGCACCCACTTCAAAAATCACAAAATGTCTGTTGAGCACATTTAGAAAACTTCCATCCCCTGTAGGTTTCGATTAGGGTTTGCAAACCGGTTTGAACGGGTTTTAAAACGCCGGATTTTTTAATAAAGTTCTAAAACCGAAAACCCGATTTTTCTGGAGAAATAAGCGGGTAATTTTTGATTGTTATGAGTGCCCCAAATCCGAAATTTCTGTTATGAAACTGATTTTAAATTTTGCTACAAAAATTGAAAATGAACTATAGTACAAAAATAAAATCAAAACAATTCTATAAATTATCATCAACTTTTGATGAGTGGACACGCTGCGATAAGGGCCAGAAGACACCTGAATTTTTATAAATTGGACTTACACGGAAGTTGTGATTTATATAAAACGAGAGAACTAATTGATCAACAACTTGACAAAATTAGAATGGTTTTGAAAAATCATATTGTATTCACAACGTGTGACGGAACTTCAGTAAATATTAAATTTGGCAATGAATCGAAAGCTAAAATTGTCCTATGTATGAACCACGGGTTACTCATGGCGTTACAGACATTTTACAATATATAAAAAATCATCCCGACTAGTGGATTCAACAATAGAAACTAATGAAGTCGATGAATCTGATTGTGATATTCTATATGATGATGAATTCGGAAATGAAGAATATTATGAAGTTGAATATTCTGACGTTTCATTTTATTAATTCAGTTCGCAATATTGTACAATTTTTCAAGCGTTCCGCTGTACGAAATACAATTTTACAACAAATGTTAAGCAAAAGTTCAATGTTGAAATTGGACTAATTTTAGACTCTAAAACTCATTGGAATACGTTACTACTTATGATCTAACAATTTTTTAAGCTCATTGCATAAAAAAAGCACTGGATGATTTACAAAAATTAAATATTTGTGATGCTTAAAGATATTTGTGATGCTTTGTTATCTGTAAAAGTAGCAGTTGCAAACTTTGGGATGAAAATACGCTACAATAATAACGGCCGAAATCATAGTCACATTTATGTTGAATACAATTTACCAGATAAGTACGGAAGTCAGCTAAAGTTTATTCAATTCATTGAAAAAGAGGGTATTGGAACGTAGAAATATTAATTTAATGTCTTTGGCGAAGTATTTAAAAGATTCAAAAACCAAATTACGCACTCAATCGGAAGTTTCTCTGCCATATTCGTCAAAAACAAAAATACTTAATTTTGGCAAGCGATTATTTGAAATATTATTTCAAATAGAATCAGAAAGTTTGCTGGATAGTAAGGCTAGTGAGAATGATGAACTTAACTTGGCTTTTAAAAAAGAGTATGTACAAAACACAAGAAGTCGTTATTGTTAACACTTTTAGAAAAGATTTAATTTTTTCGAAGCAACTGGGAAAAGAACAAACAACTTCTAATTGCTTTTCAATGCCTTAATTACAGTTAAACCAACCACAACCGACTCAGAAGTAGTGGGTCCTTTCTGGGAATTCCCGGGGGCAAAATTCCGAGAAATTGGTAATTTTTTATAATCCCGACTCCCGGGAATTATGATTAAAATCCCGGGATTTAGCGAAAAACCTTTTTTGTAGAATATTAAGATTTTTAAAGAATTGAAAACCATTGCTGGATATTTGTTAATGAATATCTTAGAAATTCCCTAGCAATACTTGTCAAAATGAACTTCTAATAAATAATTGCTCCAAATTTTTTAAACCTTGAAAAAATCAGTTAAAGCTTAGAGAAAAATCCGGTGTCTGGTGTGACCACCACACTACTTTCTTATACTTACATTATATTTATATGTATATACATACACACAGACATCATTTAGAAATGAATACAGCGCTGTGTTTATGTATTAATGTTTCATAGCATACATATAAAACAACAAAATAAAAAAAACAATTTTGTCATTTCAAATGCGTTATTATTTGCGTAATATTTTGTTTTCATAGCAAATATGATATTTTTAATAACGCCAATGCATAAATACATTTTACTCAAAATTGGATAAAGATAGAACAAAAATGCAAGAACATTTTTTCTTAAGATTATTGTTTCCTATAACTTTTATTTAAAAACTTTTTCCATATCTCTTTTATTTTCTCCAATAATTCACAATGTTTGATTTTAATGTAAAGTAAACTTCCTCTTCCGGTTGTGCGATTATTCTGGAAATCTTATCAGCTCTTCGCATAGTTAATAAACTTTTAAATATGAAGTTTCATGGTCCTGTCTTTGCTCGTTTTTAAGATAATGAACATTCAGACACACATCCACACATCCACACATCCACACACACAGACGTCATTACGAAAATAGTCACAACGTATTCAGGGGACCCCAAAACATGTATTTCCATCAAAATCTCGCAACCGAAATTTTTCATGATTCCTATACTTCCTTTATACTATGTATAAGAAAGTAAAAAGGAGCGCTGTACTACTTATTTCAGAAGGAATTATGTATTCAATTTCTCTAAGATTTACTTTATGGAATATTTGGTCTTGAGCAATTTTAAACCTTGTAAACAGCTGCAAGGAGATCGTCGAATTTTCAAAACAGCTATGACAGCTTTGTAGTTTTTCGACAGAAATCGGTAGTAGAACGTTTAAATTTGAATAGGGGTAAGGAATGTGTAAGACGAAAGTGGTTTGGAAGAACAAATCATATGGGTTTCAGATAAAAGCGTGGTCTTCCTCAGCATTGATTGAATTTGTACTAGATTTGATTAGTAGCGTTTCCAAAGTCGTTTTTTTAAAGTTTTGTTTGTTTATCGGGGCTTTTCATGTAGTCTGGGCTAGTTTGGGCTAGTATTAATTTTTGAATTAGTCTTTATTGAGGTCACTTTTGCACTGAAAAAAGATTTTTTGTAAAAATTGCTTTATATGTCCTGTACAATAGTTTGGGAATGGGGTTATTACACAACATTTGACTATTTGTTTAAAGGTATGCTATGTGAAACATTTTGGAAAACAAATAGAGCATGCAAATTCTCGATAAACAAAATATTTTGGAGGGGGATCAATGTTGGCTACAGACTGGATCGGGTACAGGTTCAATCAGTGTTATTGAAGATTGAGCTTGGGCTTTGAATTCATATGATTTTTTCATCCAAATGGTTTTTGTCTCAATTATCGAATTTTTGTCCAAATTTACAAACTGTTTACGTGAGGTTTGGTGTGGAAAGTCGGTTATAGTAAATTTTTGTGATTGATTTACTTTTTGATTTGTGTATGAAGAAAGCAATTTTTGACGGATTCTCTTTGCTTTATTTGGAAGATGAACCCGAGTAGGGTTCGAAAGCTGAGGCTTTGGTTGGAGCAATTTAGGGATGAATAACCTTAAACCCATAAACAATGTTTCATTAATAAATATTTCAATACAGTGAAGGCAGAGTTAAATTAAATCAAACATTTTTCCATTCTATAAATTTTCTCGGCAAATGCAATCACTACTAACCAAAGACTTATTTACAGAGAGTAAAACTTGATCAATCAATATCAAAATCAAAGGAGATATAAATGTTTAGTCACTGTAACATTATCAAACGATTCAGTCAACTTCAACTGAACCCTAAAGTGCTTTGCCTGTTTTTGGCAATCGTCACGAAAAAATGAGTAATACTGACCCTTCGATGTTGACATTTTGTGTTTCTTAAAAGGCATACTGTAAAATATAATTATATTCATATATTTTACCTAAAAAGACCGGAAAATCCCGGGATTGTGTAAAACTTAATCCTGATTCCCGGGATTTGAAAAACATCCGGGAACAGGACCCACTACTCAGAAGGAACCTTTTCTGTATGAGGAAATTTTTGCAATTAAATTAGAGGCCGTCTTATTAATTTTTGTAATGAAAAACTGAATTTGTATATCTGAATTGGAATTGAAAATAAAAACTATGAAAAAGAAACTTTATTTAATGGCATTTTTTTAGCGAACTAACACTATAAGTGCGCTTTTATTATAGAATCCATTTTTTCTTTACAAACCCGGTTTTAACCGGTTAACCGAATTTAAGATTGAAAAAAACCGTAAAGCCAGGTTTAAAAAAAACACGGGTTTTTGCAAACCCTAGTTTCGATGTCAACAATTCGATCGAGTTAACGAAAAACCTCAGCAAAGTTAAACTGACTAGAAATTAAATTTTAATATCTTTTAATGAATTTATTACTTCCAATTAAAACGACACTCTGCAACATAAGGAAGCCGCATCTAACTCGGCGATTTTTCGCCTTTTAAATATCGGCGGATGACTATCAAAAGGAATTAGTCTATATTTAAAAAAATGCTGACAAAAACGGCTAGGGGAAAATTTGGGTAGATCAGATACTACAAAGAATGAAAAACCAACAGAGAATTTAAAGAGCAACCAATCATCAAAAGGAAACCAAAGAATCAACGAACAGTGTTAGTGTAACATATATTCCTGGACCTCAGGTTAGTGTAACATATATTCCTTCCTCCGTGGCTTTAATATCATCCATCAAAGACCAAATTGAGAGCTTGCATAAATCAGGAGTGTATGAAATAAAGTGTAATCTACCTGGCTGTGGCGCTAAATAAGCCACTGTTTCACAAAAACCAAACGAATCGTCGGTGGCTGAACATATAATACTAAACACTCATTCATTCAGTATAAGCAATTTAAGATTATTAAAGAAATGCATAGTGATGACCAAAAATTAGATATTATGGAGTCAATTTTTATACAAAACCAACAAAGCGTGCTTATGAACTCGGACATGGGACAAGTATCGTCCACTTCTCTTTAGTCAGAGACATCTGATTGTTTTTGAAGTTTATTTGTTTACAAAAAAAAAAAATAAAAACGTTTTATTACGAAATAGGTCATAAATTGACAATGATCACTTAGTGATCGAAGTTAATTTACCAAAATAAAATAAAAAATCAGAATCCAAAAAAATTTTACCGTTTTCGTATTAAATATATTTTGACGGTGACACCTAGCGTGTGATAGAATAAGTGAAATTAATAGCTCAATGTTAAACTGTACTAAAATGTAATTTTCCATGATAAAATTGTTCTACTCTATTCTAACTGGAAAAGTCGTGAACTTTCGAGAAGCTTGGTTTGTGTATATAAAAAGGCGAACAAGATCGAATTGGATTATTAGTATTTGGAACGCGATAGAGTAAACTTGTAAGATTATTGGTAATTTTTGGTAAGCGAAAGAGTAAAGATTAAAAAGGAATTAAAAAGTGAATTAAAAAGTGTTTTTGTGGAAATAAAAATTATAAGTGTATAGTAAAAATTTGAGAATAATTTATATAAAGTGATTTTGTGAATTTTTATTGATAAACTGTGTTGTAATAAATTTTGTGAAATAAATAAATTCGTTGGTGATAAATTAAATTGAATTGGTTTAATTCACAATCCAGTGATACGAACCTTGATTGACAAGGCAAAAACGTAACAATTTGGTGACAGCGGTGGGATTGTGAATAAAAAGATAAAGAAAATGATTCTCAGCGAATTAAAAGTTCCAGAATTAAAGAGCAAACTTGAGAAACGGGGTTTGGCTACTGATGGTGGTAAAGCAGCTTTACAAGCGCGACTACGTGATGCCATGCAGAAAGAAGGGCTGGACGCGGAACATCATGATTTTGGAGAGAAAGTAACGGATGCGGCAACCGTAGAGCAGAAAGCAGAAGATAAACAACCGTTGGTCGAAAAGACACAAGAACATTCTGGAAGTTTCGATTTGTCGCAGTTAATAGCTGCTATGAACCAGATGACAGGACAGATGAGTCTAATGAAACAACAAAACGAACGACAGCTAGGAGAAATTAAAAATCAAATGGCGCAACAAGCAGTGCAGTCAAACCAAGAAATGAAACAACAAATGGAGACTATAAATCAGTCAAACCAAGAAATGAAACAACAAGGAGAAGAAATTAAAGACCAAATTGTTGATGGTCAAAAGAGAATGGACGAGAAACTTCTCGAATTATCTACTAACATACACGGCGAAGTGGAGAAGCTGCAAATAGAGATTCAACAGGTTGACCAAAAATTAGAAACGGAAGTCCAAATGGTCAAAGCGGAAGTTAAACGTCTCGAGAAAGAGCTGATTGACGTCAAAGCAAGTGGAACAACGACGCAAGTGGTTCAAACCGTTCAATCAGTTAAGTTAAAACCACCAAACTTCGACGGTACAACATCTTTCGGCATTTTCAAATTTCAATTTGAAACGGCAGCCAATCAAAACCGTTGGAATGATGAACATCTTGTCGCAGCGTTAATAGTGGCCCTTAAAGGTGAAGCAGCGGAGGCCTTACAAACAATTCCGGAAAAAGATCGCAACAGTTATCTCGAAATTATGAAAGCGCTGGATCGGAAGTAAGGCAGTGACCACAAGCGGGAAATCTTTCGTATGGAATTGAAAAGCCGCTATCAAAAGGGAGGAGAATCGCTACAGGAATTTTCATCGGCAATCGAGCGATTAGTACATCTAGTGCATACCAGTACATCGGCCGATTATATGGAAAGGCTTAAAATTGACGCATTCATTGACGGCATCCGAGATCCAGAAACACGCAGGGCGGTGATGTTGTCACCTAAAGCGACCTTCGCGGAAACCGTTGCGTTTGCGTTAACGTTCGATGCTGTGCAGAACTTTACAAGACCGTCATTATTTAGGCGCCAAATGAACTCAGACAAGAACGGCATCAGGGAGCGAATGGTACCGAAAGGCGGAAGAGGCAGGCTTAGGTGTTGGAAATGTGACAAGTTGGGTCACATCTCAATGGACTGTCGGAGTGTTATACAGAGAAAGATGAGATCGCCACCTTTTATGCGGACAAACGCCGAACGGTCGGGACAAAGGTCTAAAAGCAGCGAGCGAAGATGTTGGATATGTAACAGGATTGGCCACATCTCGCGAGATTGTTTGGAAGCAGGAGGAAAGCGGCACGGATCACTATCTCCCATGGAAAGAGCACGAAAAGGAGAGCAGGGAACGGATGAGCGGATGGCAACAGTCGGTAAAGTGGAAAGGTTAGAAGTCAGTTTGGAGGAACCGAAGCTGGCTTCACCGTCTGGTTGCTCCATAACATTCATCCCTGTTACGAGTGAAGCACGAGGCGGAAGCAGCGTCACAGTTAGGGGCGGTGTTGATGGGAGGAGGTGTATTATTACGCTGGATACCGGAGCAACCCACACAATTGTTCGAAAAGATTTGATCGCAGGAGCAGTGCAGCTAGTTGATGGGTTAAAATTAAGAATGGCAAATGGGGAGAGTGCAATGATTAAAGGGAAAAAGATCGTGAGCATAAGGATCGGCGAAACCCTTCTCCCACACGAAGTTCTGGTCGCAGACATTGTGGACGAGGTTATTTTGGGAACGGACTTCATGAGGATGAATGGCTTTGTGTTGGATTTTGGACGGGGAATATTGAGCAGCAATAACATCGAGCTGAATCTTAAATTTAACGGTACGGATGTGACAGTAAGGCGAGTAACAATCAGTCATTGCGAGGAGCTGCCATCGAAATCTGAAACAATTGTTGAGGAAACCAAAGAACACCAGGTTAAGCAGACATTGGATAAGAAGGGCCGAGTTGTGCGAGGTAGAGTGCGAGTGTCGGGCGACTGGATGAGAACTCGATGTGCCATACGGGCAATGGCCAGGGACTACACGAGGGGCAATTGGTGTGGCTTCACAACTCGCAACAAAATAAGGGGGATTTATCAGCGAAAGTGCAGCCTTTATGGACGGCACCCTACAGGACAAGAAAAGGTGAGGGGTAGTGTGACGGTGACACCTAGTGTGTAATAGAATAAGTAAAACTAATAGCTCAATGTTTACTGTACTAAATGGAATTTTCCATGATAAAAATTGTTACGTAATGTTTCTACGCTATTCCAACTGGAAAAGTCGTGAACTTTCGAGAAGCTTGGTTTGTGTATATAAAAAGGCGAACAAGATCGAATTGGATTATTAGTATTTGGAACACGATAGAGTAAACTTGTACGATTATTGGTAATTTTTGGTAAGCGAAAGAGTAAAGATTAAAAAGGAATTAAAAAGTGAATTAAAAAGTGTTTTTGTGGAAATAAAAATTATAAGTGTATAGTAAAAATTTGAGAATAATTTATATAAAGTAATTTTGTGAATTTTTATTGATAAACTGTGTTGTAATACATTTTGTGAAATAAATAAATTCGTTGGTGATAAATTGAATTGAGTTTGTATTATTCACAATCCAGTGATACGAACCTTGATTGACAAGGCAAAAACGTAACAATTTGGTGACAGCGGTGGGATTGTGAATAAAAAGATAAAGAAAATGATTCTCAACGAATTAAAAGTTCCAGAATTAAAAAGAGAACTAGAGAAACGGGGTTTGGCTACTGATGGTACTAAAGCAGCTTTACAAGCGCGACTACGTGAGGCCATGCAGAACGAAGGGCTGGACGCGGAACATTATGATTTTGGAGAGAAAGTAACGGATGCAGCAACCATAGAGCAGAAAGCAGAAGATAAACAATTGTTGGTCGAAAAGACACAAGAACATTCTGGAAGTTTCGCTTTGTCGCAGTTAATAGCTGCTATGAACCAAATGACAGGACAGATGTGTCTCATGAAACAACAAAACGAACGACAAATGGTGAAAATTGAGCAGTCAAGCCAAGAAATTAAGAATGAAATGGAACAACAAAATGTGAGGCAGTTGGAGACTATAAACCAGTCAAACGAAGAAATAAAACGACAGTTGGAACAACAAAATCAGTCTAACCAAGAGATGAAACAACAAATAGAGAAAATTGAACAACCAATCCAGGAAATTGCAGATGGGCAAAAGAGAATGGACGAGAAATTTATCGAGTTATCCACTTCGCTACGTGAAGAAGTAGAAAAATTGCAAACGGAATTGCAAACTGAAATTCAACACGCTAAAACGGAATTTAAAATGGAGATTCAAGATGTGGAACATAAATTACAAGCTGAATTACAAGCGGAGGTTCAACGTCTCGGGAAAGAGCTAACTGATATCAAGGCAAGTGGAACAACAACACAAGTGGTACAAACCATTCAATCAGTTAAGTTAAAACCATTAAACTTCGACGGTACAACATCTTTCGGCATTTTCAAATTTCAATTTGAAACGGCAGCTAATCAAAACCGTTGGAATGATGAACATCTTGTCGCAGCGTTAATAGTGGCCCTTAAAGGTGAAGCAGCGCAGGCCTTACAAACAATTCCGGAAAAAGATCGCAACAATTATCTCGAAATTATGAAGGCGCTGGATCGGAAGTACGGCAGTGACCACAAGCGGGAAATCTATCGAATGGAATTGAAAAGCCGCTACCAAAAGGGAGGAGAATCACTTCAGGAATTTTCATCGGCAATCGAGCGGCTAGTACATCTAGCACATACCAGTACATCGGCTGATTATATGGAAAGGCTAAAAATTGACGCATTCATTGACGGCATCCGAGATCCAGAGACACGCAGGGCGGTGATGTTGTCACCTAAAGCAACCTTCGCGGAAACCGTTGCGTTTGCGTTGACGATCGAGGCTGTGCAGAGCTTTACAAGACCGTCATTATTTAGGCGCCAAATGAACTCAGACAAGAACGGCAGCAGGGAGCGAATGGTACCGAAAGGCGGAAGAGGCAGGCTTAGGTGTTGGAAATGTGACAAGTTGGGTCACATTTCAATGGACTGTCGGAAAGTAATACATGGAGAGAGAAGATCGCCACCTTTTATGCGGGCAAACGCCGAACGGTCGGGACAAAGGTCTAGAAGCAGCGAGCGAAGATGTTGGGTATGTAACAGGATTGGCCACATCTCGCGAGATTGTTTGGAAGCAGGAGGAAAGCGGCACGGATCACCATCTTCCGTGGAAAGAGCACGAAGAGGAGAGCAGGGAACCGATGAGCGGATGGCAATAGTCGGTAAAGTGGAAAGGTTAGAAGTCAGTTTGAAGGAACCGAAGTTGGCTTCACCGTCTGGTTGCCCCATAACATTCATCCCTGTTACAAGTGAAGCACGAGGCGGAAGCAGCGTCACAGTTAGGGGCGGTGTTGATGGGAGGAGGTGTATTATTACGCTGGATACCGGAGCAACCCACACAATTGTTCGGAAAGATTTGATCGCAGGAGCAGTGCAGCTAGTTGATGGGTTAAAATTAAGAATGGCAAATGGGGAGAGTGCAATGATTAAAGGGAAAAAGATCGTGAGCATAAGGATCGGCGAAACGCTTTTCCCACACGAAGTTCTGGTCGCAGACATTGTGGATGAGGTTATTTTGGGAACGGACTTCATGAGGATGAATGGCTTTGTGTTGGATTTTGGACGAGGAATATTGAGCAGCGATAACATCGAGCTGAATCTTAAATTTAACGGTACGGATGTGACAGTAAGGCGAGTAACAATCAGTCATTGCGAGGAGCTGCCATCGAAATCTGAAACAATTGTTGAGGAAACCAAAGAACACCAGGTTAAGCAGGCATTGGATAAGAAGGGCCGAGTTGTGCGAGGTAGAGTGCGAGTGTCGGGCGACTGGATGAGAACTCGATGTGCCATACGGGCAAATGGCCAGGGATTACACGAGGGGCAATTGGTGGGGCTTCACAACTCGCAACAAAAGAAGGGGGATTTATCGGCGAAAGTGCAGCCTTTATGGACGGCACCCTACAGGACAAGAAAAGGACAAGGAGGTAAACCAATGGCGGTACATTTAGAGAGGCTGGCCCTCTACCGAGGAGGTAATTTCGGTCCTGTTCGGGACGAACAGGCTTAGGTGAGGGGTAGTGTGACGGTGACACCTAGTGTGTAATAGAATAAGTAAAACTAATAGCTCAATGTTTAATGTATTAAATGGAATTTTCCATGATAAAAATTGTTACGTAATGTTTCTACGCTATTCCAACTGGAAAAGTCGTGAACTTTCGAGAAGCTTGGTTTGTGTATATAAAAAGGCGAACGAGATCGAATTAGATTATTCGTATTTGGAACGCGATAGAGTAAACTTGTAAGATTATCAGTAATATTTGGAAAGCGATAGTATAAAGATTAAAAAGGAATTAAAAAGTGATTTAAAAAGTGTTTTTGTGCGAAATAAAAAGTAAAAGTGATTAGTAAAAATTGAGAATAATTTATATAAAGTGATTTTGTGAATTTTGATTGATAAACTGTGTTGTAATAAATTTTGTGAAATAAATAAATTCGTTGGTGATAAATTGAATTGAGTTTGTATTATTCACAATCCAGTGATACGAACCTTGATTGACAAGGCAAAAACTTAACAATATATTGTGACGGTGACACCTAGTGTGCAATAGAAGAAGTTATAATAGCTCTATGTTTAACTGTACTAAAATGGAATTTTCCATGATAAAATTGTTCTACACTATTCTAACTAGAAAAATCATGAGCTTTCTAGAAGTTTGGTTTTTGTAAATAAAAAGGCGAACCAAGTCGGATTGGATTAGTAATATTTGGTAAGCGATAGTATAAAGATTAAAAGGAATTAAAAAGTGATTTAAAAAGGGTTTTTGTGCGAAATAAAAAGTAAAAGTGATCAGTAAAATTTGAGAATAATTTATATAAAGTGATTTTGTGAATTTTTAGATAGATAAAATAAATTGATTTTGTATTATTCACAATCCAGTGATACGAACCTTGAGTGACAAGGCAAAAACGTAACAATATTTTAATTTTGTTTTGAGACACAAAAAATTTGTAGATTGTCATAATCAAACGTATTAGGAAAAAAAACTTAAAAAACGAAACTAGACGATGCATTCATTTTTTATTGTAGTCTAAAAGAAACAAATGACGAAGAAGATATAAAAAAAATGAACATGAGAAAAAAACAAGAAAAAATGAAAAATTATATCATTTTTATAATTATTTTGTAATCCTTATTCAATTATCTTTAAAATAAGCCCATTTTTATAATTTTTAGATAATTAGTTATTTTTCGATAGCAATAAATACCACACCACGTGCATGAAATTTTTAAATATTTGATACTCTGTGTCTTACAAAAACAACAACAACAACAAATCATGGTCTATTGTTTGTTTTAGTCGGTCTACACATTTCAAACATAAAAATCATAAAATTAAAACATGACTTTCGGTCTCGTATAAAGAATTTGTAATTTTACGTATTTTTCTCCAAAAGTATTTTAATGCAAGGCCAAGATAATCCCATATTATCTAATTTACTCGGATTGGTCAAAACCCATCAGTTTTAATAATTTTTATATTTAATCTATTAATTGTTGTTACAAATATTCTCCATTCAAATTGAAGACAGTCTAGATTTTGTATTGCTTTTGATGTTTTTCATTAAATTGTTTTTATTTCTTGTTTTTTATTCATTTGTACATCTAAACGCAATTAATTTTTTCCTTTGTTTCAATTTTGTTATACTTTTATTCGTATAATTCTGTGGTAACAACGCAAAATCACTTAAGTCAAATTTGATGTTTTTTGTAGAGAGTTACACAAAGTTGAATATTAAATTCATTTTTGACTTATGCCGACTAAAGCTACTACGTCGCGATCACAGCCGTTGGTCACAAGGCATTATCACTTAATTTAAATTTAGTGAAGTTAGAGAAAAAATAGAAAACGTTGAATATTGAAAATAATTTTTGTTGTGTTAGTTGCAAATTTTGTTATCGGGGAAACTTTTTGATTTAAAAATGTCGTAGTTGTAAATAAGAAATCTGAGGATAGCCACGAAGAATAAAGAATAATGAAGTGGTCTAAAACGTTAGTTTTTTAAATTTGTTTGGTTTGGTTTGTAAAACACTACTACGATAAATATAATTTCAAATTAGACGATATTTGTCAAAAGTAGTCGTTTTACATTTTGTTATCGAACAATTTTTGATTCATTTAATTTCACTTTTCGATACATTTCATAATAAGCTTTTAGTTTGATTTGACAGTTTACAGTTGTATTGTAGTATCAAGAATAATTGTGTTATATTTGTTGGCAGGTAAAAACCGTTATTTTTACTACCTATTTTCAGAAAACAAAAAACTTTAAGGAAGCTTAATTAAAAATTAAAATTTAAGAGGAAAACACAACTCACATTAAAGTTCTACCTATACACTTACAGTCTATAGTTAACATTTTTCTAAAGGCTCTATTTAAAATGCTAATTATTTCCGGTCGCCTACCTTTGAAATTTATGCCATTCAAAATTGAAATTCTTTTTCAATTTTGATAGAGAGATGACAAGACAAAATTTTTACGTCACGAATATAAAATGCTTTATTTGCACAAAATGTGTTTTCTCAATTTACTACACCCGTATATAAATCATCATCGTTCTATAAATTTCCACCCATGGCCATACAAAAAAAAAATACTTGAACATGGTAAAATGTACAAGATGATAAAAAAACCACATGAATGAAAATGAAATTTTCCATTTTTTTTTTATCTCTATTTAATTAATGGCTTGTCAACAAAATATTTAAAATTTGACCCAATTTTGTGCCATTCTATTGTGTAAATCGAACAAAAATGTTCATTTCGTAAAGCACAACAGCATAATTAATCATTAAGGAAAGGAAAGAAAATCTTTTTAATTTTTTTTTTTTTTTTTTGGTTGGTTGGTTGGTTTGTTCGTTCGTCTTTCCCCTTTTACTTCCATCTTACACGATATTTGCGAGTATGATATAAAAGGACTAGTCTGACACTACTTTATGTATAAAAAAATAATTTTCCAATTTATGTTCTTTATAACGTCCTATATGCTGGCTACTACTTGGTTAGATAGCTTCTTATACATATTCGTTTGTAGTAAATATTGAAGATTGTATTCTTTTGCTTTTAATTGTTAATTATTTTCTTGTATAATAATAATGAAAATAATTTCACTTCAAAGAAAACGTCTGCAGCAGTCTTAGCTAGATAGACTTGTAGAAAAATTTTCTTGTTTCATCAGTTCGTTTGTATACTGTGTATGTATAATAACGATAATATAAAAGTAATATTCTGCCTTCTGGCTACGAAAACCAAAAAATAATTTTCCCCATCGTAGTATACACACACACACACACACACACACACACACACACACACACACACACACACACACACACAATATATATAACGGAATTGTAATTTTTTCCAAACACATAATTACCAATTAAGTAAATTCTGCAATAAAAATTTAAATTAATTTTTAACATTAAGCAGGCATATAAATAATTCGGCTAATTATAATACTGTGCCGCTTTATAATTGTGTTAATTATGTAATACTATTTTTAACGTCATTTTAATACAAATTAATTAAAATATCAAGGAATAATGTATAATTAAATAATTACACACTCCGATCCATTTCAATTAATTGATTTTCAATTTAAATTAGATTCATTGTTGATATAAAGTAATAATAATTAAAAATCCAACAAAAATAATTAAAATAAAAAATAAAAATCTTTAATTGTGTTTGAAATCATCTTCTGGAATGTTGAATATACATTTTAATTTAATGATCAGAGTAATTAATAGATGGATCCCCCGATTTATTCAACCGATTTAAACTTTATGCTGGGCGTACACCACATAAATATGTATAATAGGTTGCGCGATTAATTTGTAAATAAACCCATAATTCGAAATGAAGAACTTAATTACGTGCGATAATTTATTTTAAATGAGTTCAAAATTATAATAAAATAAGGAAAGGATATTCAACTTGAGATTTATTGGTTGAAATAATTTTAATTTCTCACCTTTACCAAAAAACAAAAAAAAAAATTACAAATTTTAATCCAAAACAAACATACATGGGTTGAGGATGCTGTAGGAATTAAAGAACCAAAATATTATTAAATCCAACTTTTTTTATGTTTAATCTTAAATCTGCTAACATAAATATGGATTAGGAAGAAGTAAACAAATGAATGTTTTTGAGATGAAAACCACACCACGATGGTTCGTACTCGTACCCCAATAATGTAATAAAGGTTAAAATGTTAATGGTATTTTTTGAAATTTTACAAGCACAGTCAGGCATTAAAAATTACCAGACATTTATAAGGAAGATTCATTTTTTATCTTCTTTAATAGTTTTATGTGGATTTATCTACTATGGACTATTAGCAATTAGATGAATTAATTCAGGAAAAGTTAAAAAAAGAAACTATGAACAATACTCGAAACACATTTCCAGAATTGAAATTTTGTATCGTTTGTTTTAAAAAAGAGTTAAAGTTGTGAATTATTAGGGGTATTTTCACCGTTTATAATCTCAACATATATTACATTGATCTCCGCCAGCACCGTTAGCTACTCGAAATAATCTTCAGTTTCAGCAAGACGTAGAGAAATAAAAAAGTATACTCTAAAGAAGTTAAACTATAAATTATCTGTTTATAATGAGTTAATTGACTTCAGGACTCGTTTCTTTTTTTGTTCCTAGTATTAGTATTTTATTTTCAAGGCATTGGTACGAAGTTCTGGTTGATTATATTAAGTCATATTTTATTTGCCAAATCAAAGCACCATTGCCTTAAATTCTGATGTTTAGTTGATTTAAAGTGATATTTCCAGGAAGGGAGTCCATAAGGCTTTTCGCTATATCGACTACCTTACTACATTGGCAAATATTCCAATTGGAAGGCCCATTGTTTTTCTATTCTCTAAGGCAATTGAAACTGAACATTTTCTCCTTATTTGGCCAGAATTTAACTTGAAAATGACATACTATACATCTACATTCGGGTCTAAGGGATAGTCGAGAGTAAGAGACAGGACAAACCCCTATTAGTCTCTTAAACCGAGGTTTTAGTGTAATATTTTGTTTCTATGCGAAATTCTAAATCAAAATCAGGGAAATCCCGGAATTTCCCGGTAACACTTTTGAAAACGGGATCCCGTTTGAGAAGCCGTAGACCGAACACATAACTTACCGGCAACATGCAACTTGAAGGCTTTAACAGAATTAATGCTCGCCGCGCATAGATTACTTAATTTTCTCAGTTCTAAAGTGTTTTCTTTGGTACAATTTAGAATTGTCGGCAATTGTTCTTTGTAAGACTCAACAATTAATGAAGTTTGAAGTTTTTTCTTTGTATCTTTACACCTATTTTTCACTACACTAACTCTATGTATCATTTCCTCAAATTTCCACATCCTATACTAAATTGATGGTCAACAAAGTGTTGGTAGTTGGCCTAAACTAGGCTGCTGTTGATGACCAAGATGAAAATATCGATACCCTACTACGATACATCCCTATATCAAATAATAATAGTATTATTATGCTATTTTCCCATTAAAGGGTTCACCAAAGAAACAAGAGCATAGTTAGGCGCTGTTGGGTGGATATGTTGTATTAATTGTTTGTGCGGTTTGAGTTTGTGTGTGTGATTGGTTGTGTATTCAGAAACTTTCGGACTAAACTACACGTGCTCAAAATGACCGCCTTCTGAAGTGTCATGTACGTGTTTTTAGGTAATTGAAGTGTATTAATGCTATTGTGCAGCGAATCGGGTATGACTCCCGTGAAGGAAAGTACAATGGGCACCATAATGACACTGTCCATTGTTGTGAAGTAAATTCACCAAAACCCCAAAATATCATTACGATCAACCTAAACACTAAATTATTACCCAGTTAAAATCCGAAAAGTTAATCATTCACAGAGAAGAATGACCTTAAACGTAAACATAAACAGAAAAATTCCAAACATGAATACACAACACAAGAAATAATTAGCAATGACCTAGAAATATACACATAACAAAATTATACATAAAATACATTTTATCGAAATTAGAAACCTCAAAACAATAAGATAATAACTTTATGAAATAAAATTATGTACATATGAATGACATTTAGTCAATGATAAAGCTTTCTCAATTATATAAATTCAAGCAAATAATTTACATATAATTAGCATGACATTTAGGCGTTAAGAAAACTCCATATGAAAATATTAATGGTATAATTCACATAACTGTAGGAGTTAGAAAACAAATTTATCGAGAAACACAAAATGCTTAGTAATGATAAAAAGTAGTTTAACACAATGTATCAAATAACTTTAAACAACGGAAATTTGCAAATTTATGAAAAGTGCAAACTTCGAAAATTATAATATGCATGCTGAAATAAGAGTAAATGTCTTGAAAAGTGCAAACTTCGGTAATTGTAATAAGCATATTGAAATAAGAATTATAATGACTTTTGTAGTATTACAACAAAAGTTATATGTAGCAATATTGTTGTTAGTGTAAAACATTACACACCTTTTTAGTATATAAGTTAATGGAATTTTAACAAAATCATGCATTGTATTTTCTAAGCTCGTGAAGCAAACTTATCCAGAAACATTAAAATAATTGTAATTGTAGTCTTCAACTTGTAAACCTAAATAATAAAGAAAAGAATAATAAACTCAAATCAGAAAAAGTAAAACCCAGCGTTTCCACAATATAAATCCAGGGAATAATCCAGCAACAAGATCCAGTCGAATTGTAAGTATTCCAGCTACTAACCATTACGCCCAGGCCTTGATTCAAAGCCGACAAAAGAACATATAAGTGCTACGCACAAGCTTCATTTGTTGGTTATTGTCCAAGGTATCCGATTCGCTCTACTAATAACGTGCCTTATAGGCATTTTCCATCGAAACTAAGAGATTCATAATTCCGGTAATAGCCCCCACCAGTGGTAAGCTCGAGATTGTTGAATCGATTAGTGATTATTCAGTTCAATTCTGCAACTTAATGCAGACAATTCTAAGTTTGAATGATATATTAGTGTAATATTAGGTTAAGAGATATAAATTATAACACTTTTGTTTATAAGATATATAACACCATTCTCCATCTCTGCCGCATCTCATTCGCCAATGTTGTGTATTCTGTGATTTTTTCTGTGTAACTGTGTTGTAAATTATGTGTATTTGGTATTGTGATATCTATTATGTATGTATGTGGTTTTGTTTCTTTTATCTATTAGTGTAATATCCGGTCTATTGTGTGCTATAGTGTGATCAGTGATGATGCTCATATCATAATATAATTTATAATATGTAATTATGTTCCAAAACTGCTTCGGGTATATATGTGTAATAAGGTAATGGTGGTCTGTTTGTGAGGTTGTATTTAATTGCTAATTTTTGGTGTATTATGTATGTTTGATACCTGATTGTGCCGGTGCAAATACTCCAACCGCGCAAGAGACTGGCAAGCACTAGTGATGTGTTGTATGGTTTCTGATACACTGTCACAACGCCTACAGCGGATTGTGTATTTATATCGTGTATAGTGAATTTCTAATAATTCCGCGTGTTGATTACCTGATCCTGGATAGCCAGCATGAATCCTTCAGACTCCAGTTTAATGATGTGTATTTTGCGTCTGCTTTAACTATTAGGGTCGTTCTTCAACAGCTCATGGCATGCTCCGGAGAAAGACTGATATCAGGATCAATTTTGTACAACTGCAAAACATTTATCAACCATGAGTGAGGAACAGAGTCAAAGGCTTTTTGGTAATCAATAAACGTTGTAAATAGATTACGCTTCTTAGTATGCGCTTGTTTAAGTACCACCGAGTAAATGATTAATTGCTCTTTACACCCTTGTGACTCTGGCCAACATCCTTTTTGTTACTCCGCTAATATATTATAATCTGTTATATGTGTTTGTATGCGGTGCGAAATGCATGTTGTAATTATTTTGTATATTGTCTGTAAACATGTGATCGGCCTGTATTTGGATGGATTTGTGACATTATTTTGTTTCAATAACATATACGTAATGCCGTTTGTTAAAAAATCGGGCATCTCCTGCGGATTTGCTAAAAATTTGTTTATATGTTGAGTTACGAGTCAGTACGGATGCACACTCGCGAATTACTTGTACCAATAATTTTGAAATTTATCTGTACCGGGGGCTTTCCAATTATGTTTATGATTTATGATGTCTGTAAGTGTGTTTTGTGTGATACTTGGGAAAATCATCTGTGGAATATTGTGTGTTCTGGCCGCCTCATCTGCGATCCAAGATGCCTCACTATTATGTGAGACACCTGTTTCCCAGACTCCAGACCAAAACTTGTGTAAATCTGCAGATGTAGGTGGCTGTGCATCAGTGTTCTCTGTATCATGTTTTGCAAGTTTTCTATAGAACTTTCTCTCATTTTATGAGAATATTTTGTTCTGTATTTTTCTGTTTGGACTTCGCCTGTACCGTGCAATACGACCGGACAAAGCCGAGAGTTTTTGTGTAAGTGTATCTATGTACTGAATGATTGTGTTATTTGAAGGTTCGTGTGTTGAGTGTATTTGTGTTTTCTGGGTAATATTTGTGACGAGCCGTACCAGTCTCTTTGATCGACTTCCTAACTTATATTGTTGGAGACGACCCAGATCTTGACGAATTCTCTCAATCTTACCCTGTAATCAAAAGTGACACGTTAGAGTAATTGGGATTGATAACTGTTCCACCCATAAATTTAATCACAGTCACAGCAGCACAGTGTACAAAATTGTGAATCGCACCAAATGTTGCATCTGCACCAACACAAGCAGGTAAAATATTGGTGTTAATTATGTGAACTGCTTGTGCAAGTTTCCTTGATGTGTGTAATTTTGGTATTTGTGGTTTTAATGTTTTATTTAATCCAGTGTATTGTGTAAGCGTGTTTTGACAAATGTGTGTAAGCTGTTGTGTTAATTTATCTGATTGTGTTGTTGTGTTCCGAATTATGATAGGATCAACGTCATCTAATTGTGTGTGTAAATTTGTATTTTGATTCATGTTGTACTTGGCAAACTCATCCCGATTCTGCTGAGGAACAAACTCGGAAAGAAGGCCATTCCTAACAATTGCTCTGCGCCGATCCGCAAGATTCTGAATAGTGACAGTTTTGTTTGGGTATTTGTTTGTAAAAATTTGATGTAATGTATGTCTGTAAGATGTTGTGTCTATTTCTAAATGTATAATAGTGTAATATGTTCGCATGATAAATTTATTTATTTGTGGCGCACATTTCATGCGAACACATGGTAAATTTGCCAATGTGGTCCCTGGTAAAGTATTATTATTATTATTATTAGAGGGCCATGTGGGCGATCAGCCACCTCGCACTGCGACCTAAAAGATCTATTGTGCTGGACCCTGCTTAATTATCCGTCCAGTCAATATTCAAGTTCTTAATGAACTTGATAATACTACCTCCCGGTACGTGATACATACTATCTGGACTTATTGCTCTCCCTCCTCGCTAGAAAGCTGGTAGCATTGGAGCCCAAGGACTTTGAGAGGGCTGCCACACTTCCGTATATTCCTACCCCTGCCCTGTCTTCCGCTTGATTTTACTCTTACGAGTTGCTGGCAATTGCAAATCGCCTGTAGGTCACCCAGCTTTACTACAGGAATGCTAAATACAACTGGAGGGTGCCTGGTATACAGAGTCCGCATATTTTGGACTTATTAACCTATTAGCCATTAATTTATCGATATATGCTGTTCCACCTTAGATTAGGGTTTTTTGTCAATGTTTTCTTTCTACCAGTGGTTGCCACGAGGAGGCAGCACATACACTTGCGAATTGTGAACAAGTTACACCTTACACAATTGTACCCATCACGCAGCTGCCTAATACATGACCAGAACAGCTTACGTGATGCGCACTCTACTGGAAGGTTACGGAGCTGGTAGATTAATCTACTCTACTATAATAGTAAAAAAATTGATTTTTCAGTACGGCACTCTAAAATTTTTCCCTACTACAGGATAAAGCTCAAAATCTTCCTTCAAGGTTTGTGGTGAATATGTTGAGTTTTTCTAATAACTTATTACCAAAATTGGCGGGATTGCCTTATAAAACAGATAATTCTTTACCTAAATATTGTATAATTTAGTTGGATAATGTGACGACCTCACTTGTGTTAGTTTTAATAGCGATGGTCTATATTTGTTTTGTGCTTTTAAAGACGCAATGATGAATAAATAAATAAAATAAAATAAACCAATTATACCAATTTTCACATATTGTGATGTAATATTTAATAACTGTGATAGTACTTCTAGGCGTTTACTTGAGGTTACGTTTAATAACTGCATTCGATATGTTTATGACCTTAGGAAGTTTGACCATGTCTCTGAATTTAGGGTTTCTATTATTGGATGTGACTTGTTTGAATTTTATCGTTATAGAGCTGCGGCTTTATTTTCCGTATTATTAAAACGGGTAAACCATTGTATTTACATGAGAAGTTAGATTTTTCTACATCATTGCGAACAAGAAATGTCAACTTGCCTATCAATAGGACAAAGGTTTACAATAACTCCTGTTTGGTGAACATGATTGTCATTTGGAACAGCCTACCACTGGAACTAAAGAATATTGGTTCTTTGAATATTTTTAAAGGATTAATGTTAAAATTGGTACAAGGTAATCTACAGTGATTGATTGGTGTAAATGGTATGTATATAATGTATATATGTTAATGTATATATTTTGTATATATATTATCTTTGTATATTTTGTTTTATTCTTTGTGTTAATTTTAAATTTTGTCTGTTATTCTCTACTTTAATTATTGTATATATTCATGTTGTACAAAAACATTAGGTTTAAACAGCATTGGCTAATTGATAAATAAATAAATAAATAAATAAATGATGAAACGAACTAAAGAAGTTGTAAACACACATGGGGGCAAACACCATCAAGATCGACTTTTCGAATCGATTCAGATTGCAAATAAAAAGATGGATTTACCGGTTGAAATACAAATGGCAGGATGGTAATCACTAAAAATAAGGTTCTTGAACCTCTTGAAATTATTGAAATTTTTAAACTATTTAGTTTCGTAACGCGACTTATTTTATAAATTTTTATAACTCAATTATTGAAATTCTAAATCATTTGTAACTATTAAAATCATAAAATTAAAATTGAATCATTCAATTTCTTGAAATCATAAAATTAAAATTGAATCATTCAATTTCTTGAAATTTATAGAATTATCAGCTGGTTTTTGAACCTCTTGAAATTTAATAATTAATTAAAATTCTATTATTTCTGAAAATTCTCAATTGTTTTCTAATTTCTTAAATTCTAGGATTAAAATTTTTTTTTTAATTCCAGAGTTTGTTGAAGTATTTAAAGGTTTTTCAAAATTTTTTGAATTTAGCAATTTTCTAAAATTTCTGATATCTGTTTAGAGGGTTTTGAACGTTTTGAAATTAATACAATCGATAGGATTTACATTTTTGTTAAAATTGAAGCGTTTGATAAAACTTTTAAAATTTACTGTTTCTTAATTTTCGAAATTATTCAACTGTTTAACAAAATGTAATTCCTTAATTTTTTTGAGTTTGATCAATTCTTAAAATATTTAGTCTCGTGATGCTCCTAAAAATTGTGAAATTCTTATAACTAATACAATTTTTATAAATTTAATGAAATTTTAAATATGTTCCAGTTGTTAGTAATACAATTTTTCGAATCCAACCATTCGAACAATCACCAGGTTGTTGAACCTCTTGAAATTAATTAAACTCTTCAACATCAGAAAATTTTAAATTTTTTTTTTTTTTTTTTTGAAATTCCTAACTAATCAACTAGTTGGGGTGGGTTCCTAGATCTTTAAATATTTTAAATTCAAGCAATTGTTGCAGGCCCCGGTGGCACTTTTGTTAGCATGCTTGCTTTAAGCTCCAAAGGTCACGGGTTCGATTCCGAGCGGGTGATTAAAAAAATCGAGGCTGGTTAAAGTAGGATCAAAGCAATCTTTAAAAGGTTTTGACCTTTCAAAATTAATTTAATTCTTGAATTTCGGAAAATTCTAAATTTTTTTGATTTTCTTATAAATATCAGTATTCAGATTATCTAAAATTGAGAATTTAGATTTTCTAAAATTGACTTTTAGTCAAGCTTTTATTGAAATTTTTAAAATTTGTCAAAATTCTTTAAATTAGTTCATTTTTTCAAATCCTGTTATTATAAATTCGTTAATTTTCTTGAATTTGTTCAACTCTTTAAATATTTATTCTCGTGACGCTCTTATAACAATTTCAAAATTTATAAACTTAATGAAATTCTAAATATTTTCCAATTCAAAGAATTATACAATTTTATAAATCCTTTAATTTCTTGAAATTTATGGTCATAACCATAATATTATCGTCAGGTTCTGAAACGTCTTGAAACTAATTAAATTTTCAATTTCCGAAAATTCTTAAATTTTTTTTTAAAATTTTTCAAAAAAATTTTAATTTATTCATCCGTGAAGTAACTTTTGAAATTAATTAAATTCTTAAAAATCGTAGTTTTGAAAGATATATTTTTTAAAAAGTTCTGGTCAAGTAGAATTTTAATTTTGAAACGGGATTTCATACTACACCCGTAAAATAAAAATAAAAATGGGATTTTCTGAAAACCGGGATTTTTATTTTTGCAGAACCGGGATTTTAAAAACCGGGAATTTGAAAACCGGGATTATGAAAACCAGGCTTTCATTACACATCCATAAGAAATTCGCCAAGAATTTGAGTTTTGAAGCGGAATTTGTTGAAACGAAGAGGATTTTCAATAGCGAATACAATTATATCATCAATTCATGACGTAAATTTTTCAGTTTAATTTATTTGTCTTCTTTCATAATTTTATTCTTTAATTTTTGTACCGTTTCCGTACATTTTATTATTAAAAATGCTCCCAAAGGTTACAGCTTTAAGACGTTAGCGGATTGTGCTTATCGTCAAAGATTTTTCATCATCCCTGATTTAACATTTTTTACAGTTCTTAGTTGCAAATATCCTTTCGATAATTGTTGTTCAATTCTGCTAGTTTTTCTGATTTTTTAAAATAAAAAATAAACAATACAAAGCGTTAATTAGCTGCGTTGCCGTATTTTGGCGTATCAGTTGGAAGCCGATAAAGAATTAGCTTAGTAAAGACATTCGAGAGGCCAGTAATGAGTGTGAAATTTGGCCCTAATCCCGACGATGATATAGAGTATAAGATTTTATGAAATCGCGAAATCAGGAATTTGATTCGAATGATGCAGACATGAAAGATAAAATTAAAAGACAGCATTAACACTGCTCCGGTCACACTCTCTTGAGAGATTACTGTCGACAATTGTGGCTCCTCTTCTTCCATTGGGCTAACAAAACTTGTAAAAATCGTTATATTATTGTTATTATTGCTAAAAATGCAAGACTACACGCATCACAAGGCCTATTTTACGAGTGCATATAAAAATCGCAATATTTTTGAAAAATTCAATTCGTCATGATTACAACTCAGTTGATACATTAGATACATTTGAATTGCGTTAACATCATATTTTTTTTGGTAAAGTATTAATTATAATAGCTGATTCCAATCGTTATTTCGGCAAATTTCCAAATCAAAAACACTTCTAAATTAATAGGCTTATCCATTCAAGGTTTAATTAGGATTCCTAGTGAAATAAATTTAATCGTTTTAAATTTTTTAAGGTGATGTTCTGTTATTTGACCGTATCAATGTCTTCCCACCAAAAGATCAGCCATTCCAATTAAACCAAATATAATTCGAATAAATTCGGTTTTATGTACGAGTACATTATGCCATTTGGAATTTTTTAAAGGAAATCTACCCACAAATTTGATTAGTTTACTGTTTTATTGATTCTATTTTAAAATACGCTAATATTGGATTAGATTAAGAATAATAATTTCGTGTCTCAATTATTTATTTTACTGTGTATATACTTAACCCATCTGATGAAGTTATCAAATATAAAACAATCTTTCGCTTACGAATTGTCCCATATAATTCCTTGCACTTTGTCCATGCTGTTTTCAGTAACGGCGCAGAAAAATTTTGAATACAACGGTTTCACGTTCCATTCGGCATTAACATTATGTGACCATACACATAAAAAATATCGAACAAATTGGATCGATACATACAACAATAGTTAATGATAAAGGTTCTTTCACATGAGTAACAAAGTTTTAATTTGCATATTTTATACTACTTAATTAAATATGTACATGTAAAAATTTATTACGACTAGTCGTCCTCACCCGGTCCCCAAACAGTACCTTCGACCCAATCAGAATACTCAATCAGCCTGGTGTAAATAGCCGGGCCAGATAAACAGGTTCCAACTGATTCAATACCAATTTGTGTATACATACAATACGAATCGGGATTATAAGTTTGCAGCATATCACCAATACATAAATCTCGATCCCTTTCGTTTTTCGTGCACACTTGTTGATCAATAATACCACCACGTAATTTCCTAGTTAAAATGGGCTGGAAATACGAGTTACATTCTTCATTTGTTATTACACTGACAAACTTTTTGTACAGATTTTTCTTTCCAGAGTCTACGATCGGATTGAATTCCCATCCCGATTCAATCAAATTCTTTGTTGGAAATTCATTTGCAGTTGGTAGACATATCGGTCGTACAAAACGTGAAAATGATACTTTTTCGACCAATTTTATTAGTGCAATATCATGGTAAAATTTCGACGGGGTGAAATCAGGATGCGGATAAATTTGTTCCACTAAAACGTCCTTTAGAAACCGGTCATCGTTGAAATCACCAAGACGTGCTATTTTTACGGGACCACTAAAAGTAAATATATTTATTTGGTATTATAATACCATATATATGCTCATACTAATGCAGATACTTACTTATCTCGCGAGCGTAAACAGTGTGCCGCAGTCAAAACAAATCTTGAACTAACAAGTGAGCCACCACATAGCCACTTAATATCGTCACCATCATCTAAGTCTGTACTATTATAACCAAGTAATACATAATGTGGGAACTCACTTGATCTGGCTTGTGAACCACCAATAATTAACGGAATGGCATTTAGCTCGCAAGTATCTACGGTAACGTTCTTTGGTGATCCATTCACTAGTGAAATTTGTTGTCTTTCTTCGTATACTGATTTTGAATATTCTTTGCACTCTGTAAAATACATAAAAATAATTAAATTTCAATTGTTCAGTATATCACTAAGATCTAAGCGATAAACTCACTTTGGACACGTTTCGAAACAGGATTGACGGATACCGTTGGATTAACATTTACGGCACAACAAACAATTGGTTCTAAACCCAAAAATCCACAGATTATTGGGCGAGTTGAATTATTTCGAATATTTTCTTTCGCTTTTGAACAATTTTTCAAGAGGGTACATTCACCTTTCGCATCGGAGTTCGGAATAATACATTTACTTCCTAAAAACACATAGCTATTAATTAACATTGAAACATTAATTAATATTAAAACATAGTTTACTTACCTATATCCATCTGGGCGGCACCTTGATTCAACAAAAAATAGTTGATCACCACTATCACAAATACTAATTTTGGGAACATTTTTATTTAAAATTATGATCAGCACTATAATACCATTGATTACTGAGTGAATTTGAAATGATATTTAGATGATCTTTTGTATACTTATCGACGACTGGGGAGAATTTATAATGAGTTACTGAGAAAAAAAATATTTTGTTTTGTTTTTGTAACAACTCTTATTCTTCTTTGACTTGCGTTTAAACAAAAAAAAACAAGCTTAAAAAAACCCAAACACAGGTTGACCATAAAATTGTTTAAGTTGAAAATGGATTAGTTACCCCTTGCAAGTATGCAATATTCGAAACTTGCTTGTGCTACTTAATTCTAATATGTAGAGTATGTTCCACAAGAAAGTGTCTTAATTTATTCTTTCTATTTTAACCCAATGCAGCAGGTAAAAGGTTTTTCGCGTTAACTTCTTTCTTCAGTTCAGTTTGAACATTTGAGTGGTAAAAAGTGTTTTGAAGTGGTGTTCTTAGTTACCCATCCCAAAGTACCGAATGCGTGTGTGAAGCAGGGTAAATACACGAAAAAAGAGGTTAAAATAGATTCACCTTAGAGAAGAGAGCATAAGATTATTTTGAGGTTGTTCGAGAAAGATCCAACAACAAACCTATGACAATGTTGAACTGTCAATTAACACAATTCGATGAAGGCTTGGAGAATTTGACATTAAAAATAGGAGCACACAATACGAAACTGGGGTCTTATAAAGGCAAAGCTTAGATGAAAAGGAATCACATTCGGAAATGCACCCACATTAAGTGAAAGTACACCGGAGATGTCAGTCTATAATATGGAACAATGGCGACTGGACTACATACTAAGATAATTGCGAAATTAGTTTTAATGTCAATTAGTTTATTTATGTGTTTCTATTGTTTTGTTTGAGGCACTTTTTGCGGAACATCCTGTAAATTTAAATAACTCGTTGGCCTTCGCAAGAAACCAGCTTAGCAATTTGTTTCGTTTTAGATTTTATTTTAATTTTATTGAGTTGCTAATTGTTTCCTCAGAATGTATTAGATACCCATAGTTATTAATACAAATAGGAATTTTAAAATGAAATATTTTTGATAGAATGCGAGCATATACGAATATCTAAAAAAAATGTGCAACATGTGAGCAGTTGGGCACATCTAATCAAAAAATATCGAAATCTTCTTATACTTTCATATACAATTGGATTTTTAACATTTCCACAACTTGTTTATTAGGTTACCACAATGCCCTGTCTAACGACCCTGTGTCTCATAATATTATAAAATAAAATAAAATTTTTCTAATTTTTGAAAAAGATAAAAATGTAGATCAAATTTCTTCCATTTTTAACAACAAAAAGTCTCCCCAATTGGTTTTACAGAGAGCAAGAGCCTCGCGAAATATGACTACAAAAGCGCTTCTGTACCGATACTATTCCAGTTACGCAAACATTTCAAATTTATATAACAAACGTAATTTATTAAAACAATTCTGCAACCTTGAGAAAAAACCGTTTACTATGAAATCGCAAGTCCTTGAAAGATCATACGCTATTAGCTGAACCATCCGAATCGAAGGTGACATATCATAACTTCTTCCAAGCCTCAAAGAGTTTCAAGAAAACTTTACAACGAAATGGCGCTTTTGTTTAAGTCATTGTTAAAGTCATGATCATTTGATTGGCCATTAAATAAAAGATTAATAACTATTGCGGTTGCCCAGCTAGTGGTGCTACGCATAATTTACTTATACACATAATTTGTCTTATCAAACAATATTTTATTAGTCACAATTAATTTGTTATAAAACTTCTATGTATGTTATTTATATTTACTAGTTATTTTTAGACGACTCGAGTGGCAACAAACTTTTTGCTTCGAGTTGGAAAAAAACGATTCTTTTCTATTTTCGCTATTTTTTCCTTTATATAAAGGTATTTATTTTCATCGCCTTTACGATTTCCTGAAATGAGTTGTTATATTCACCGCACCTCGCAGGCCTCTCGTATCGCGCAAAGAGTGTCGCTACTAGTAAGAGTGAAGACAATTCTAATAATTAGCGTATTTTCATAACAAATTTACAACAACAATTGCATAGGCTAAATCCCCGCAAGAATAACATTAACCCAAAAAAAAAAAAATTAAGTTTAATTAAACATAATTTTAATTCTTGGTTATGATACCTGCCACCAGAGTCAGATTATATATTTAATTTATATTTTATTTCGAAAGGGTGGCTTTTGTCGATTAAATCAAATTGGCTATTTTCTTGGAAAAAAAATAAAGCCAAAATAATTCGAATTAAATTTTGGTCAACAAAACGCTTCAGAGAAACGTCATAACATTAACATAAATAAATTCGCGCATACCAACGACAGGCGATACCAAACAACTTGGATGGAGGGAATTTGTTATTAATTTAAATAAACTTCATTCGGGTATTTTTGGTAGTAAAATCTTTATTTGCTGTGTATTGTGAAAGAGAAAAGATAGACATTTGGGTTGCGTCGACCGTGTCACCGCCACATAACAAGTTAAACAAGCACATCGAACTCTTTTCGATTTTATTTCGCCCCGATGCTGACATTATACCAAAAAATCAACAATTCTGGTGGTGAAAATCCCCGAAAATGCTGGCGCAGAACATTAAAATAATTACCCGGTTCTGAATATCAAAACTTTATGAGGTACAATTATCTCTGTAATTTGAATTGTTAGAAAAAATTATATTGATGGTTTTTGTTTAGACCACTGTAGCAGAAATCAAAATTTTTAATATCAGCAAAACGGGGGTTATCCCAATTTAAGACAAAAGTGCCCGTCACTAAACACTGAAGACACAAACACATCCAAGTCTTAATTTGTGGCTTCACTTTTGTTACCGCAACTTTACGAAAAATTCAGAGAAACCTAACACCATTGTATGCTGCTTGCTTGCCTCTCTCAACGGAATTTCCAAGACAATATTTTATAGTAAAGCCTTACTGCAATAAAAATGTTTCAGCGTTTACTAAAGAAAGATTTTTTCAAGTTTTACTACGTAAACAGTCATATACATAAATGGTAAATATATTGATTTGAACGATTTAAATGATTTTACCAGTTTACGTTAAAAAACTTTTTACGTTTGACTTTCAGGTTTGTATTTTATGTTGGAAATTCATACAAACCTGTAAGTAAAAACTGAAAAGTTTTTTCATTGTGAATACTCTGAAATTTGCACGCATATATATAGTATGTATTTGCTTTTAATTCAAAAAAATTGCAAATAGTTCGTAAACTTCCAAATTTGACTTTTCGATAAAGTTTGTACTTCAAAAAGCATTTTGAAATAAATTCGTTCCTATATGTTACCACCTGAAAGTGACAGATAGATTATCACTTTCCCTTTAGACGATTTATTAAGGCGATATTGCCTATATCTTAGGCGAAGCATTCTTCATTCTTTAATCCGAATAACACCGACTATTTTTTCTCCAACGAAGAAAATTCATTGCATACACTAATTTACTAAGTATAAGTTGCAGGCATTAAAAATTTCAAGGTTGAACATTTTATTAAACTGTTTTGTTAGCTAAACAGGGCTTGCCTTTTTTTCGTTTGTTGACGTCGTTTCTTGAAGTTATGACGTTTTAATTACTTTTAATATTGAAAACAATATTAAAACAGAACCATGTTGATGTAAATAGAGCCGGCATGTGAAAAATGAAATGAAAATAAGGGACATAGAAACACTAAAAAATGATTTATTTTCATAGAGTTTGTATGAAAAAATACGATTTAGATTGACGATAAAACATGAATAAAATGTTAAACTCGTCTTACTCATTTAAAACAGAGGTACAGCGATAATCAAAAGAAAATAAGGGAAATTAAATTAAAAAACATTCTACAACAATAAAAATATCGTCATGATTTGTCCACATTTGAACCTAATGGTAAGAAAAAAGAAAACAATTCTCCGCTCAACAATCGAAATTAAAATAAATCAAAGCCTCTTTGTGAGAAAAAATAGAAAAAAAGAGAACAAGTTAAATCAATTCAATGAGCGTGAAGAAAACAAAAAATCGAAACACAAAATAAAAAATTAAAATAAAAAAATAAGGATTAAAATAATGGATGAGGTACGTTCTAAATGTAAGCGCGGCTGCTCTGGCTGCTCTATTGTAATTTGTAGCAATGTTGCTAAACTATAAGACAAAAAAAAGAGGTCATGAAAAGCTCGGGGATCAAAATTTAGTGGCAGAAGTGCGGTTGAATGACCATGTGTCTTTTTTTAATTTCACGAGGATGATACCAGATTCATTTAATACATTACTGATAATAGTACTAAACAGGGGTGCTATTCTCGAACCATTACGAAAATTTTTGTATTGCGAACTAGTGTAAAAGTATTACGAAAATCTTAGTTTTCGTAATACTTTTACACTATGGTTCAAGAATAGCACCCCAGGACACTAAATTTAGAATGCCCATAAACCCCTCCACTAGATTAGCACTTACGTTAAGGTATTTCTGGTATTATAATCAAATGAAAAATAATTTTATTGAAATATTTAAAAAATTTCATTTTAGATATATGGCTACTGGCGATAGTCAACTTTCCATTTCATACAATTTCCGAATTGGCAAAAGCACAGCTTGGCATATAATATTGAACATTTTAGAAGCCATATACTACGAACTGAAATAGAAGGTGCTATCTAAACTTAAATCCCAAGATTAGTTAGGAGTTGCAAAAGGATTCAATCAACGATAGAATTTTCCGAACTGCACGACCTATAGATGGAAAACACATCCGAATTATTGTATGCCAATTTAATTAAATATATAAACTCCTGCGAATATAACATGAATATTCTTTTACAGGCACGACCTGAATGCGGTTCTGTTTTTTAGAACTAAAAAAAATATTTTTCAATAGTCCTGATGGAAATTTGCGATTACAGGTATATCGATTCATAGCAATCGATATAGGTGCTCAAGGGCGCCAGAGTGATGGAGGTGTATCTCAAAATTCGAAAATGCGTAAAAGTGTTTTGAATAACACCATGCACGTCCCTTCAGGATGCCGAAATGACAAGCTAATTTTGCCATATTACCTGGTTCGTGATGAGGCATTTGGTTTGAAGTCATGGTTACTCACACCGTACCCTGGTAAGTCCAGTGGAAACTTGGACTCCGAAACAAATAGTTTTAATTACAAACCATCGCGAGCCCGACATGTAATTGAGACTAACTTCGGCATATACACGGCTAGATGAAAGATACTATGATCATGCTTGGAGACGTCAGTAAACTAAGCGGACAAAATTGTGCAAACAACCGTATGTTTGCACAACTTTTATCAAATAGAAAATCTAGCTCATCAAATAATGTATAGCCAAGACCAAGTACCGAGAATAACAAAACTATGCTAGGTGATTGGCGAAAAACTCTAAAATTTTGCCACAAATTTCATGGTAGGGTAGCTAGAATTCTTCTTTGGCCGCAGGGGACGTGCGCAATGTTCTAGCAGAACTTTTTATGTCAGATGGCTCTAATATCACTTTTTGTGCTTTGCTACTTGTAGTTGATTTATCCTAGCCAGTTTTGTATCTTGTATGTTTTTAATGTTTTAACACATACAATTTATAAGTTCTTTATTAATGGTAAGGTTTGGGAATTTTGGAGCACTGAATGCGGATGGTCGAACATTAAATCCAATATATCTGCCTCGAAAGTGAATCGGCTCGTCCCATGCAACATATCATTTACATTTTTAAAATTTTTATAAACTAATTTAGACTTTGTGTGAGCATCCAATGGCCGGTTTTTTTTTTGGATTTGAAAAAAGGGGATACATTTCCTCCATAATCATCCTCCTCTAAATATTCTTCGATCTTACCTTCCTGTAAATCCTCATATTGGTATCTTTGGAAAACACCAATGAACTCTTCCTCTGGAACCGCAATATTTACATAATCTCCAAAAAAAAAAAATTGTTGTTGCTCATTTTGATGTAATTGATATAAAATATTGTTACGTTTTTACCTTGTCAATCAAGGTTCGTATCACTGGTTTGTGAATAAAACCAAACTCTTCACCAACGAAATTATTTATTTAGCACCAAAAAATATTACAACCCAATTTATTACCGATAATAATTTACAAAATCACTTTATTTAATCTTCGCACAAATCAAATTTTTAAATCTCTTTTAATTCACTTTTTAATCCTTATACTTTCGCTTATCAAAAACTAATGATTCGATTCGACTTGGTTCGCCTTTTTATACACACAAACCAATCTTCTAGAAAGTCATGACTTTTCCAACAAGAATAGTCTAGAAACATTTAGAACAGTTTTATCATGGAAAACTTTAGTACAGTAAAAATTGAGCCAAAAATTTAACTTATTCTATTACACCCTAGGTGTCACCGTAACAATATTTTTTCATAAAAAACATCTTTACTTTATATTAATTTTTTAAATTATTTAGATGAACCAACAATTTAATTAAACAAACCAAATAATAGAATGATGCACTTACTTTAAAAGGTTTAACTTCTTTAATGAAAACAAAAATATCGTGACGGTGACATCTAGGGTGTGATAGAATAAGTTAAATTAATAGCTGAATGTTTTTACTGTACTAAAATGGAATTTTCCATGATAAAAATGCTCCAAATCTTTCTACGCTATTCTAACTGGAAAAGTCATGAACATTCGAGAAGTTTGGTTTGTGTATATAAAAAGGCGAACAAGATCGAATTGGATTATTCGAATTTGGAATGCGATAGTATAAACTTGTAAGATTATTAGTATTTGGTAAGCGATTAGTGTAAAGATTAAAAAGGAATTAAAAAGTGATTTAAAAAGTGTTGTAGTGCGAAATAAAATTCATAAGAGTACAGTAAAATTGTGTGAAAATTATTTAAAGTGATTTTGTGAATTATCGTTAATAAATGGTGTTGTTATAATTTTTGAGTGACATAAATAAATTCGTTGGTGATAAATTGAATTGATTTTTTTTTATTCACAATTCAGTGTTACGAACCTTGATTTACAAGGCAAAAACGTAACAATATTTTTGTTACAGATTTTGTTTTAAAGTATTAAAACAAGCTAAGCTTCTAAGACGTTTGAAGAACAAATTATTTAATTAAAATTATTAACATGTATTGACTATTGGAGGGTCTCGATTTTTATGTATTACATTTTTCCTATTTTCCGCAGGAGCGCTGATTGCATATTGTTACAGTGACATCTAGGGTGTAATAGAACAAGTTTAAGTAATAGCTCAATGTTTTACGGTACTAAAATGGAATTTTCCATGATAAAACTGTTCTAAATGTTTCTGGACTATTCTTACTGGAAAAGTCATGATATTTCTAGAAGATTGGTTTGTGTTTATAAAAATGCGAACGGAGTCGAATTGGATTATTAGTATTTGGTAAGCGATAGTGTTTAGATTAAAAAGGAATTAAAAAGTGATTTAAAAAATGTTTTAGTGCAAAATAGAAAGGAAAAGTAATCAGTAAAACTGTGCGAATAATTTATACATATAAAGTGATTTTGTGAATTATCATTAATAAACTTTGTTGTAATAATTTTTGTGTGAAATAAATAAATTCGTTGGTAATAAATTGAATTGATTTTGTTTTATTCATAATCCAGTGATACGAACCTTGATTGACAAGGCAAAAACGTAACAATATTTACTATGGTTTTGACGCAATTTCTGTTTACCCGATACATGTTTTTTATCCCTCGCGAGAGGTGCTTTACTTATTTGTAAAACCGTCAACTAGTAACTAGATTTAAAATTCCAAGATTTGTTGAAAATTGGAATTTAACAAACTTTAATTTAATAAAAGATTCTTAGATATGAGTATATTCTTTAGCTAATTTCAAATTTTTATTTGTATTTTCAGGTAAACTCAATTGGGAAGGATTCAAGAACTAGTCATTTGTGTGATATAACATACATATTCGGTAAATAATTAAATTCCAACATTTATTCATACATAGGTTGTCAATTGAAAAGAAATTTTAATTTTTATTTTGCATTACTAACTTATTCATTCACTGTGAATGGAATTATTGTTGTTGTATAAAATAACATTTCATAGGCTAAGCTATTCTTGAGAGGAAAAAATGGAATTAATTGTCACTCCGCCGTGTAATTAAAAATTGTTTTGTAATTAGAAATTTCCATTATTTAAGTAGAACTATCCAAAATTTTTTATCAACAATCTTAAACGTCAAATTATCAGCAAGCTCAGTTTAAGGTTTTTGCGCTGGATGGAATTCATAACGTTTCGATCGCCAATAAGATATTCTATACATAATTCATGATATTCAGTTAACAAAATTATTCGTTGATGTACTAATCAAAGGTAAATTAAGACTGCCCTATTCGAAATTATTTCAAATAATTTTTAAAATTTTGCAGAAATATTATTGAGTTAGGTTTTCAAACTTTATTAGCGGTAGTGTGAGTACATGTCTCTCAATACCCACAGTAAATATATTTGAGCCATATTCATTCGACTGAAGTTAACAACTCCAAAATATGCTATATAATTTATGGTGGAAAGAACCATCCAACTAGCATTGTATTAGCATTGATTGAAATACCGCTATGTAATGTGCAGAAAATCTGAATTTTCGGATTTGATAAAATTCAATGAAATCCATCAAATTTGACGTCCAGATTTTAAAATACCTTATATAAATACCACAAATTTTTACTTGGTGGAGTCGTGGATAATGGGTTTTCCAGATGAATTATTGATCAAATGTAACAATTTTAATTTTTTTTAGTGTTCCTCATACTCGTGCCCCAAATGATATCTTCGATCCAATCAGAACAGTACGATAAACTGGTCTTTTTCATTTCTTGTGCACATTTGTTTATCAATAACACCATTTTGTAATTTCACAGTTTAAATTGACTCAAAATACGAGTTACATTCTTCATTTGTTATGAAATTAACCCCTTTCTTAGCACTGTTCGATTATTTCTCAAGTCTAGAATTAGATTGAATTCCTATTTCAATTTAATTAAGCTCTTGTTGGTAGACATATTGGTAGTACGTATCGCGAAAATTGGACTTTTTCGACGAATTTTATTAGCGGGATATCATGGTATAGTTTCGTCGGAGTGAAATCTGGATTTTGTTCCACGAAAATATCGATTAGAGGATTATTATCAATAAAATTTGCAATATGCGCTACTTTTACTGCATTACTAAAATAAAATAAGCTGAGCTAATGCTGTTTACTGTATAATACATCATAGTTTAGGTTCAAATTAATGAAGGTACTTACTGACTTCCCGACTATAAACAGTATGCCGCCGTCAATACAAATCGTGAACTAACCAGTGAGCCACCACATTACCATTCAAAATTGGTAATACTGAATTCATTCAATATTGGAATTCACGAGATCTTGACTTTGGCCCAATAAAATTTAACGGAACATCGATTTGTGTGCAAGTGTCGAGTGTGACATTTTTTATTAATGTTGTGGTGCAATGCAACGGGGCTATATAAAAGGTAACTCGGAGATCCACGACAAGTTCACGATGTACAATAGTCGGGCCTATAGGATCACTAAGCGAAGATGGTGGTTGTCCGCTCCACAAGAACTAATCTACGATCTAGTACGAGATGTTCACGTATCTGTTTACAACATGGGAATTGACAAAACGTTTGCAAAATTAAAGGAACATTTTTACATCCCGAACATGCGCGAAGAAGCAGCTGAATACACTAATAGGTCTTTGAAGTGCCTTTACTTGAAAAGACATACTGGGAGGAAACCCGGATTTTTACATCCTTTGGGCAAGGAAGACATACCGTTCGGGACCGTCCACTTGGATAATGTGACCTTATCCAACCCCCAGCAAAAGAATATATCACATTACCGGAGGCCCGTAAGGATCAGAATATAGATACACATTTTGTTATCTCAGTTGTTAGTGTTTTCAATAAAAAATTTAAAGTGGTCGGGCCACGGCGTTTAAAAACCCCTTACAATTTGTTTAACGATTTTTTTCTTTACATTTAGAATGTTTTTTTTATGTAAAAATGCCTAACAATTGTAAATATTAAAATCAAAAATACTTCAACATAGAATGAAGTAGGAGCCTGAAAATTCGCACTTCATGGCAGTTGTCTCAAGTCAAAAGTTGTCATAACTTTTCAACAAAATAAAATTTGCAAAAATTTGAACTGAACAATTTACCATTGTTGATTTGTGCAAGGACTTTCTCTAGAAGCTTGATTTGTATTTTTTGTGAAGTGTGTTTGTATTTTTTGTGAAGTGCAGTAGTGTTTAGTTTGTTATGGAGCGATATACGCCAACAGAGCAATGAGAAATTTTTAAATTGTTTTTTGAAGAAAACTCTTCGGTTGTTAAGAGCATTTCGTTCAAAATGTCGTTGTGTAAAAGCTTCAAAGTGGTGTTGTTACAAATGTAAAGGCAGCGTATGGGGCCCAAGTGAGAATATTAATAGTGTGCGGTAAGATGTGCATGTGATTGAAAAAGCGAGAACATCAACAAGAAACCATGCATCCTAATTGGGATATATTGGCACCATTTTTCGTCGAATTTTGGAGTGTCGTTTGAAAATGTATGCATGTAAAATTGTATTAATCCGCAACAATGTTTAAATTACGCTCATGCCATTGTAAACATCGTTCAAATAAAATCAAACTTTTAATCGAAAAACATTATGAGCGACGAAGCGAACTTTTGCTTCAACGATAGTGTCAATAAGCAAAACAGTCGTTACTGGGGAAGCGAAAACACTTGAATTATTCATAAAAAAATCTAATTCGACAAAAAAGTGACTGTGCGTTGTGGAATTAGCTAGCGGAGGCAAGACTTTTTTTATTGTCAATGGTGATCGCTGCAAGGCTGTGCTGTTGACTTTTTGGCACAGGAAGTGGAAGGCCTTTACTTTCTACAGGATAGTGCCATGTGCGATAAAGCCGGTCGAGCAGCGAACAATTTGCATCAAATGTTTCGTGGACGCATCCTATTGACCATCCGCATCCTTTTTTTTGTGAGCTATCTGAAAAGTTGGATGTACAGCAATTGTCCATACCTACTGATCAGAAAACCAACATTCGACTAGAAATTGACAATATTTCGACGGAACCACTGCGCCACGTCATAGAAAGTGCTCAACACCGAGCGGAATTTTGATATCATCTGCTAAACTGATTGTTCATTTGTGATAAAACAATGGGCGATAGTTGAGTTGATTATATCTCCAGGTTGTTTGGAATGGATTACCTTTCTATATTTATTTGACAATTTCGTGTAAAAGGAGTTTATAACATATCACACATTCACAATCAAATTTACTCCAAACTCAATTTCATATTTTAATATGAAATATGAGTACAGCTTTAAACCTCTCAAATTCAGAAATAGCAAACATTTTATACATATTCCAATACGTTGTTATAGGATTAAAAATAATTTTAGCATTTCTACTTAGCAAATGTTATAATCTCTCATGTATCTTTGTCAATCTTAGTTAATAACTTCTATTTCAAAAATGTTTAATTACCGTTCATATTTCGCTAAGTGAATGAACATGCCTGATGTAAAAAAAAGATGACAAAACACCGAAGAGCAAAATCATCATTAATTTTGATAACTTAATCTGGGAATTTGGTTATTTGACTAATTAATATTGTTTTTGTTGTTGTGCTGATTTTCTTCGTATAAAGTTCAAACATCGTTTTCGTTTTAAAAATGAAAAGAATATATCTAGATGATGATATTAATTAAATTTGAAATTTTTAATCAATAAAGTTTTAAGATATTTAAAGAATTTTGTGCTCTTTGCTTGAAAAATGGGATAAAGCTTATTTTTTGCTTTCTATCTAAAGCTTTACGCTAATTCTTATTTCTTCAAATCTTTGTGAAAATGTTTATTCAACATTTAATGAAAGGATTAATCTAACCTAAACAATTACTGTTACAAAACATCTAAATAATTTTTTTTAGCAAAAGTTTTATAAAATGACCTTTCTGAGAATTTGGTCTTAGCTTAAAAATAAATCGCCTGGAAAATTGGTTTGGGACTACATGAATTATTAAAATTGAAATTAAATTGTTTCTTAGAATTCAGAATGCTGACTGGAATTGGTTAATTGTAATTAGTTTCATGTCTTTATAAGACGGATGATTTTGGTTAGATAAATATTATGTCACATCTAACCTGTAATAGATAGGCGTAAAAATTGTACAATGGTTCAGCTGAAAATTAATTGCAAAATATTTTCTTGCATATTAAAATATAAATAACTGAGTTCATTATAACTCGGTTACTGTGTAGTGTCAAAAACCAGGGAATTGAGGCTTTTCTCATATAGTGAAGTCCTGCTTGGAAACAAATGTCAATTTTTAAGAAGTCAAAAGCGATTCCGAAAATGCATCTTTTAGAAAATGTAGAATATGTGTGCTTCATACCAATTCATACCAAAATGATAGGAAAAGCTGTAAACCATCAAACTTGGCCCACCTTGGTGTATTTGTTGAAGTTTTCATAAACCGAAATGTGCCAACACCTGCCGTTTTTGTACTATTTTGAGCTCTCTCTCTCTGCCATGAGGTTATTTGTTTGACCTGTTTTGGGCCTGTTGTGCTTGCCTCAATGTTTGAATTACCAAACATTTAAATTTCGAAGCAAATGAAATCTTTAAAAAGAATAGTCGGTCATTTTTTGAGAGTTGGTCATTCATTTTGTTTTTAATTTATTCATTAAGTCGCGAATTGTAGTTGAGTTCTCACGGAATTAAGGGCTTCAATTGGTTTCCGAAACACTGTTTTCGATTTTCGGTTTCGTATGCTTATTTGTGCTAATTGGAGTTCTTCGTCTATCAAGTTGGTATATTTTGGATTTTTTTAACTTTATTTATCCAAAAGTTCTAAACGGAAAATTCAAAGCCACAGTTTAAGTGAAAAATATCGAAACACAGTTATTTCTGCGATTATGGGATAAACATAATTTGGTAAGGAGTACCAAAATATAAAGTTCACTTACTTCTATTATTTCGAACACTCTGTCAAACAAATAATTAAATTCTAATTGCTTAGTGTTCCATTAAAATTTTAATGTTAAACTAACTTTGAACACTTTTCGATATTGATTCGAGGAGTAGTTGGGCCGCTTCCACATATTGTTGGTCGATTTTTGGACAATTTTTCAAAAATATGCATTCACCTTTCACATCGGAATTTGCAATAGTTTCGTGTTTAGTTGCTAAACTGCGGAAATCAATTAAAATCAAATATTGTCGAAAAAACATAAGTTTAATTACCAATACAGCCATCTGCGCAGTACCTTGTTTCATCAAAACAAAAATTGATCACCACTACTACGATTACTAGCTGTGGGAATATTTTTTTTTTTATTGAAACCACAATCAGCATTAAACGGAAATGTATGAGACTGGATGACCCTAAAATTATGTTTATGACGATTTTCTATAAACCAAAAAACAAAAATCGGGGAATTGATAATGAAATACTAAGAAAAAAAATTAATCTGTCTGTTATAATGTTTTGTCTTCTTTGACCCGCGTTTAACAACAATAATATTTTGAAAGTTTATTAGTTGCATCTCAAGGCGCAAACACACTATGATCACATCGTGTGAGCTCATGTGCAAACTGGTAAAGTCATGGCATGAGTAATTCTGTATTGTAATGTATCGGAACCACACTGAAGTCATCTCACGGTTATCACGTCACATCAGTACCGGCTCCAGGCCTTTAAGATTTTTATTGCACCATCCCTCTTAATTTTTATTTGTGAGCAAAAGGGGAATAGGAGCAAAGCGGGTTTAGTGGATTTGTTATGTTTAGCAGTGTTTCGAGAGTATTAGGATCCGACAATTTATTATGACTGGTTTTGAAACTAGATTCCGAATTTGGACCGTGGGCGTAATTATTGTATATGAATTTTTGTTGGAACGGTAAAATAGGTTTGAGGTTAATAGTGGAAACTACAATTTTAATTTAATGACTACATCTGAATTACAATACAAATCAAATATTATATAATTCTAGGTAAACACATCTTACCAAGTTAGGGTGTCTTGGGCTAAATAAAAGTTAGCGCTTTGATAAAATATAACGGTACTGTCTCGGAGTTGCTAGGTCTAACAGGAAGTCACCGTAGAATTGGCGTCAACAATCCACAGCTTTACTGGTATTCAGTTGAATTGAGAAAACATGAAACAAGCCTCATATGTTGTATTTCCCGTAAAAGTTTTATTTCTGGGGTGAGAGTGCACTAGATGAATCCTGGGAGTAAATTTTTTGTACTGACACCATAAATATCATCTTGATTTACATTTATTGGTGGATTTTTTTGATATACATATTAGATATTGTCATAATACAAATGTTTCATAAACAAATTTTGTTCTATGTATTGTAGCAATTGTGTAAATTTTTTTTGACTAACACTTAAATATGAAGAAAATTTGTATTTTAATGTTACCGCCGCATTGTTTGTAGAATGCAATTTGAACCTACTTCGCATACATTCTCTAAATATGGTTATTCAACCAATGTCCTTAATCTATTAAAATCATGTGATAGATTATCATGTACATACGTCTCAGTGCTTGATAACTTAAATCAATGTTGTTAAATGAATCAGATTTAAAACTAAACATGAAGCTAAATTGAAAATCTCACCTCAACAATAATAGGAAGGCAACCACCAATTTTGATAAATTTCATAAACTAATAATTATTTTATAAATTAAATATAAACCATACTACCTTATAAAGGTAGTATGGTTTATATTTAAATTCACTTAATCCAATTTTCGGAAATTGCAATCAAAGTATAAATTTACCTGCAATTAAAAACAGAAACAATATTTTAATACTTACATAGAAAGTTGAATAGCTGTGAAGTATTTGGCATTTTTGATGGCAATTCGAGCAAATGCGAATGCAAGCCGTTTAAGCCTGCGAATTCAGTAAAATGTCTTAACGGGCGAGATGCTTATATTGTTTGTTTTCTGCAACTCAGCCTAATAACCAAATTCTGGGAGTTACGTCTCTTTTAAAACAACGAGATGAATGTCTACTTAGAAAAGAGATACAACACCGAAATTGAAAGAGGCCCATAAACGAAAATACAGAAAAAATGGAAAGGTAAGATTTAATTATTGAAATCTCTTTTCTCGGTTAAGTTGTAGGTACTAAATTATTTTTTGTGAAATAAATTTGACATGTTGGCCTTAGGTAATTGGTAAACATGTATACGCCATTCCTCCTCTAGTCTTATGAAATTCATTTTCGACTATTTTACCACCAGAAAGATTGTGGTCATATTCACATTATTTCAGAATCTTCTAAAATGAACAACTTACCTTTAATAACAACATACCACAAGGCTATTTTGGTATTAAATACGGCTTTGATAAATTAAAACATGACAGTACTTTTTCTCTATTTTGTTATTTACCGTATTGAATCAGAATATAATGTTTCAGGTAAAACATGATTTTAATAAAAATTAAGTTTTGTTTGTTCTCCAAGCTTAAAATACCTCTAAAATGCAATTAAAATGACGTAATGGTGTCCGCATAGACAGACAATTGTAAATAGCAGAAAAAGTACTTGCTAATGTTCTCTTTAGTTTTACTACTGTACCTCAGATGTCTATAGTTGTTAACGAAAAAATACCAAAACAAAGTATTGTAACGGTGACACCTAGTGTGTAATAGAATAAGTTAAATTAATAACTCAATATTTTACTGTACTAAAATGGAATTTTCCATGATAAAATTGTTCTAAATGTTTCTGTACTATTCTAACTGGAATAGTCATGAGCTTGTTTTAGTGGAAATAAAAATTATAAGTATACAGTAAAATTTGTGAATAATTTATATAAAGTAATTTGGAGACAAATAAACAAATGGAGACTATAAACCAGTCAAACCAAGAAATGAAACAACAAGGAGAGGAAATTTAAGATCAAATTATAGACGGTCAAAAGAGAATGGACGAGAAACTTCTCGAATTATCTACTAACAGACACGGCGAAGTGGAGAAGCTGCAAATGGAAATTCAACAGGTTGACCAAAAATTAGAAACGGAAGTCCAACTTGTCAAAACGAAGGTTCTAAAGGAGGAACATAAATTACAAGCTGAATTTCAAACAGAGTTTCAACGCCTCGAGGAAGAGCTAATTGATATCAAGGCAAGTGAAATAACGACAAAAGTAGTTCAGACCGTCCAATCAATCAAGTTAAAGCCACCAACATTCGACGCAACAATATCTTTCTTCATTTTCAAATTTTAATTTGAGACGGCAGCCAATCAAAATCATTGGAACGACGAACATCGTGTCGCGGCATTAATAGTGGCCCTAAAAGGCGAAGCAGCAGAGGCTTTACAAACTATCCATCAGTTATCTCGAAATTATGAAGGCGCTGAATAGGAAGTATGGCAGTGACCACAAGCGGAAAATCTATCGCATGGAACTTAAAAGCCGCTACCGCGGAAACCATCGCTTGTGCGTTGACAAATGAAACTGCACAAGCCATCACCAAACCGTCAATGAAAATGCGCCGAGTGGAAATCGACACCAGCATAAACACAGAATGGCCAACACCAAGATACCGAGACGGAAGTGGCAAAATCAAATGTTGGGCATGTGGGCATTGTTCGGGACTGCTGATAATAAGAAGAAAAGGGGGAATATCACCATCTCCTATGCAGCGACGACCAGGCGGGGAGCAGGCAGTGGTCAGGCAAGAGTTAAACTACAAAGAATCAGCTTAATGGGGCAGAACCTGACTCTCACAACCGATTGCCCTGTAACCTCTTTCCGCGTTTCGAAAGTAGCAAGAGGCGGTGACAGCTTAACAATCAAAGGCGACATTGATGGCACGGACTGCATCATCACCCTGGATACGGGAGCAAATCGCAAAATTGCCCGTAAAGATCTGATTGATGGAGGTGTACAGCCAGCTAGTGGATTGAAGTTACAAACAGCAACTGGAGATAGTTCAATAATAAAAGGCAAAAAGGTTGTGAAAATAAAGATCGGGAGAACTCTTTTCCAAGACGAAGTACTGATTGCAGATATTGTGGATGAAGTCATAATGGGGATGTACTTTATGAGGGCAAATGGATTTGTGGTGGATATTGGAAGAGGAGTTTTAATTTACGATAACATCGAGTTGCCACTTTAATCTAGCAGTGCAGGAGCAACTACCAGGCGAATTATTATTGATCATCGGGAGAAGCTGCCACCGAATTCGGAGACGATCGTATGGGGAAGATTGGAAGGAGGACCCAGAGGTCACCCAGGTTGTGGGTTGTTTAAGCTAACGAAGAGGAGAATGGAGTCAAGCAAATTATAATCGGGAAAGTCCTGGTTAAACCAGATGACGACCATAGAGTACCAATTAGGACTCTAAATCTCTTGGATAAGACGGAATCCATCAAGAAGAAAGGGACAGTAATCGGCAAATGTAACGAGGTTTCAACTATAATAAAGTGGGAACAGAAAAGTCCGATTGAAAACGCCGACATGCAAGGGCAGAAAGACATGGAAGAACAACTTATGCAGAAATGGACCGAAGATCTCACCGAGGCACAAAAAAATTCTGCACATCAAATACTCAAACGGTACATGTCCATATTCTGTTGCACTTCGGATTATAACGGACGGACCTCAATGATAAAGCACCGAATTGATACGGGAACAGAGATGCCAATTCGTCAACCACTCAGGAGATTACCATTGACAAAACAAAAGAAGTCGACCGGATGGTAACCGATATGCAGGTAGCAGGTGTAATTGAATCATCTAACAGCCCATGGAGCTCACCGGTAGTATTGGTTGAGAAGAAGGACGGTAGTATGAGATTCTGCGTTGATTACCGAAAACTCAATGCTGTGACTAAAAAAGATAGTTACCCATTGCCAAGGATCGACGATACATTAGTCACATTAACGGGTGCTCGAATATTTTCTACATTAGATCTACAAAGCGGCTATTGGTAGGTTCAAGTCCATGAGGAAGATCGTGAGAAAACAGCGTTCAATGTGGGTAACGGGCTTTGGCAATTTAATGTTATGCCGTTCGGATTATGTAATGCCCCTGCGACTTTTGAACGACTAATGGAACGCGTGTTAAAGGAATTACACTGGGAGATGTCCTTAATATATCTGGACGACATCTATGTCATGGGAAGGGATTTTGACGAGCATCTAAGGAACTTGGCGGAAGTTTTGGATCGGATACAGGCCGCCGGATTAAAGTTAAGCCCAAAGAAGTATTAACTGTTCAGAACTGAAGTAAACTATTTGGGTCATCTCGTAACGACTAATGGAATTCACACCGACGAAGAAAAGATCGCAGCGGTAAAGAACTGGCCAAGATCTAAAAATTTACACGGATTAAGAAGCTTTCTGGGATTGTGCACCTATTATATACGTTTCGTGCCAAGATCCGCCAACATCGCCAAGAGTTTACACGAGTTGACCAGGAAGAAGAAGCATTCGTGGAACTAAGGAGACGGTTATGCGTCGCGCCAATCCTCGCGTACCCTATACCCAACGTGAAAGTTATTTTGGACACCTTTGCAAGCAATGATGTATAGGAGGTGTGTTATCACAGAAAACTAATGGCCAAGAACGAGTTATTGCATACTACTCCAAAACATTATCAAAACCGGAGCGTAATTACTGCGTGACAAGAAAAGAATTGTTGGCTATAGTGGAATGCGTTAAGCATTTCCATAAGTACCTTTATGGCCAAAAATTCCATTTACGGACAGATCACGGTGCCTTACGGTGGCTGTTACAATTCAAGAATCCAGAGCGACGAGTAGCACGCTGGATCGAACGTCTTCAAAGCTACGATTTCCAAATCGAATATCGGAAGGGAAGTGCACACGGAAATGCCGATTTTTGCCGATTATGAAGACGACCATGTCCAGTAGAATGTAAACATTGTGGTCACGTTGAAGCAAGGGAAAGCGTCATCGACGTTAGGCTTACGCAAGTGCTGCCTGATGAAGAGTGGACTGGAATCACTGGATTGTGAATAAAAACAAAACAATTCAATTTTTTACCAACGAATTTATTTATTTCACACAAAAATTATTACAACACAATTTATAATTAATAATTCACAAAATCACTTTATTTTAATATTTGCCTGATTTTACTGATCACTTTTACTTTTTATTTCGCACTAAAACACTTTTCAAATCACTGTTTAATTCCTTTTTAATCCTTACACTATTGCTTACCAAATACTATTAATTCAAATTCGATCTCGATCGCCTTTTTATATACACAAACCAAGTTTCTAGAAAGCACATGACTTTTCCACTAAGAATATTGTAGAAACATTAAGAACAGTTTTATCATGAAAAATTCCATTTTAGTACAGTAAAACATTAAGCTATTAATTTAACTTGTTCTATTACAACCTAGGTGTCACCGTAAGAGTATTTAATGATGAAGTTTTGTAATATTTTGTGAATTAGTTTTTTTTTTTTTTTTGCAATTTTAAACTTGACATTTTTCCAAGTAATAATTTTGGGCGAATAAATGGCACTATGTAATTTACACAGTTTTTTACCCGTCAAAAAACCTGTAATGTATATAAGGCTATTTTAAACATTTTGTATGTAACAAAACCATAATTTGATATTTTAACGAAGTTATTTATTATCAAATTAATATTACCACCTTGGATAAATACACGCTGGGATGATATAACTGGCAGTAACCTGCTGTCGATTTTGTGGATGTAGCCCTGAAACCGGTTGGATATATCAACCTAATTTCTGCACTAAACATTCAAGCAATCCAAGGGAGAGAACCCTATTGAATTATGCAGGATTTTGTTGTTCAACCTGTCTCAAATTGATAGAAAATAAAAGATGTCTTGAAGTGGAGCTATGTTATAAACTAAACTTATATTCGATAAAAATTAAGAAAAGGGAATTATGTGACGAAAAATTACCGCAGTCATTTTACGTCGAAATGCCAAGATCCATAATGACGTAACTAATTAAACTTACACTTGATAGGATGTCCATGAAGATCAGTATTAAACTTAGAATTTATGTATGTTAATAAATAGGTGATCCAAGAGCCAGAAAAAAATTAGTAAGTCGCATATGGTACACCAACCGTAACAGGTAAATGGGTCACCATATTATTAATTTTTACTGATTGTGATCTAAAGGACAAATAGGATTAGGAACGAAATGTTCATTTTAAATAATTCCTTCCTCGCCAAGTAATTTTAAATTTCTTTCGTGTTTTATTTTTTTACCGGTTGACTCAGTTTCTTTTTTTAAATTCTTATTCATAAAAGTGCGTACGAGTTTCTTTCACCAAATTATTAGTGTCAATAATTTTTTTTAGAATTAAAACTTTCTCTAATATGTGAAGTTAGACCGAAATTGAATCAACATTTTTTTTAGGATTGTGCTTAAGTTTCGGGCTTTCATACCGAAAAATATTAAAATAGCATAAGGTAGGTTAGGCTAGGTTAGGGTGTCCTAAGGACCGGCATAGACACAAAAATGGTCTTTAGCCGTACTACATAAACATTTTCTCAACTCTACTCATTGAACCATCCAGAGCCTACAACGAAGCGTTGAATACACCTGACCTTCATCCTCCCACCTTCACCTGAGTAGGTAGAGTACTGTTTCTTCCTACTCTAAATCTTCGCAGTTTCGTAGTTTCCGCGCATGCTCACCTGTGAAACAGTGTAGTGTAACAACCCCATGACCATTCTGATATGGCGACGCTGAACTGTTAACAGCTGTCCAGTTCTTACCAGATCTAGTTTTTGCTAAATCTACCTAGTTATAACACATGAGGTACCGTTGGATCATCTATAGTTTGCTGCTCTATTGGCTTCTTCCTGAAGCAAGAGTTTGAAGGTGGCGAGCGGAATTTTGACATTTACCTTACTTGGTAAAGTGAGGCAATTTATACCCTGCCGACTAGGTTGCGTTGAAGATAACTTACAGCCAGGGTAGAGCCAAGTCAATGGCTTGCTGAACATCCGCAGGAATAATGCCAGTATTTTACAGTAGAGCCTGCAGGCACTTATTATTTCCTACTTGTATGTTCTGAGGACTTTCTTATAGAACTCCCAATCCGCAGCAGATTTGGCTTTTCTAAAAAGCCGTTTGCATTTTTGATGAGAGATTTAGAGCTGTTTCGATCCTCAAAGCTCTACTCAGAGGAGGTGCTCGAAACATATGGTAGCTACATGAAAAGTATCAGATAGCTTGTCTACTAAGCCATCCGTTTTGAAACCGGTAATGGCAATGAATTACCTAGAATAGTTCTGAAGGTATCCCAGTCGGTTTTCCTCCTGTTTCTAAACATAGCCCTATTTGTGGCTTCTGTAACCAGTTTATATTGAAGATAGCAGTGATCAGAAAAGGAATGCACCTCTTAGCACCTCTTGTCTGTTTCTAGTTATAAAAGTGGGCTCGCATCCAAAATTACATATTTGAAGGCTAGTACTAAGAATAAAATCAAGGAGACATCTCTCGTTTATACAAGTACTTCCCCATATTGTGTGGTATGCATCGCCTTAAGCACCGTCGTGTCGGATTCCAAGCCCCAGAGCGAGTCTGACACCATGTCCTCCTTGAGTTCACATAGTGTGGAACCAGTTTTGCTAGAACTTTTGTCCTTTCCCAAAGTGTTACAGGGACCAACCCTAAGCGATCGAATGCCCTTCTTAATTGCTGCTGTTTATGAACCAGCCCCATAGGTCAACGCTCCCCCAGCAGTTCTTGTAATAGAGGAACCAGCAATATTTTTGCTTATGTCCCGATTTATATCTTGGCTTTTAGGGCGGGGCCTAGAAGCAGAAGAGCCTCCAGCCGTAGTTTCCGGATCTTTAAGAGTTCCGGCCTCTATGTTTCTGTGTAGATCTTTCATAAGAATCCCACGAGTAACGGAGAAAAAAATGCCCGCTACATAATCCGGAGGGCGCCAAGTATTCGGATGCACCGTTAGAGACTGAGCTAGTTTTTACACTGGACCCCAGCCCGGTTGGTTCTCAGCACGACACGATTGACACCTTAGCCCAGCCCAGTTGTTTAGCGTCATGTTTTAGTCTAACCCATCCCGACAAAGATGGGCTAGTTGCCCGGTGGTTACCGCGGGGGAGCTAACACGAACAACTGTTGAAGCTGCAAGATTCGGAGCTGATATCTAGTATCAAATTGATTCTTCCAGGCAGCTTCATACCTAGATCACCAAAGTTTAAATAAATTTGAAATACAATTTCCAAAATTATTTATATTCTAATAATGAATTTATCATACCTGGATATAGGTATGCTAAATTCCTTAAACAAGTTTATCATTATTGCCTCTTTTAAGGCCCAAATTCATAAAGTACATGGTCGCTGAAAGAAATGCATGGAAGCAGTATTTTTTCTAGAGAACTAACGATCTTATTTAGCGTTGAATCTAATTATTCACTGTGGTTTTGTCCGAATTTTCCACTTGTAGATGTTCTGATTTTTTTTTTTTATAGATTGTTATGAAACGAACCTTTTCTCTAATCTGGGACAGAGAAACTTTGAATACAATATATCAAACTATACAAGAGAATAAACTCGATTGATTCGTAACATCTTTTTTCGAATCTTAAATACTATGACCTAATTGAGTAAATTGAAAGTGTGATGGAAGGTATCTCAAACCTTTTTTGTTATTTTATTTTTATTTGTATAATACATCTCATACTCGTAATAAAACCAAGTATTTAAAATAAGACACACAACGAGGGCCTTGAAATGCCACTAAAATGGATCCTCCAAGGTCCAAAGACACATTGAAGCGAGTGCCCGAACCCTGCAATGAAATCGATAAACTTCAGAACAACCATTGTCCATTGATCGAGCCGCTTTTATCACACTTTATTTATTTCTTGAAAATAAATTTAATCACACGTATGTTGATCGTAGCAGCGGATTCTGAGGTGGACAGGGCCAAAAGTGTGCAATCAGAATATTCCAGAAATACTTAATTTTAAGAAAAAATTGTGTAAGTATGTTTTTTTCACATACATTTGCAAAGTTGTACCTAAAAAAGCCTGGATTATCTTGTAAGTCACACAGATTAGTTGAGTTACAAGCCAAGATATATTTCTTTGTAACCGCTGGAGGAGTCGGTCGAATTTCGGAAGCTAAATTTCAGACGCAGACTTCGGACAAAGGAGACCGTCACCAAGAGTTTAACTAAAGGGAAACATGTGTGCTAAACAGAATAATTGTGGAATCACCAGCAAAACAACAACTTAAAACCCTACAAAAATGATATATTTCTACGAAATCACTTAGGAATCGGTAAATTTTATCTTTTAAGTTTATTAAATTTTAAAATTGTTAAGTCTCAAAACTATGCTGTTGAGTAACCGCGGCGGTTGATGAAATTCACCAGTACAGTGCTGTAACAAAATAAAGTGTTTAGGAAATTGTTTCACAATTTTGCTGACCACAACACATACTATATGTCCACAGAATTTTTTTATTTTTTTTTCAACTAATGTACTCCACCCTATAGGATACAATGCAATTATTATTTTTAACATGTTCTGATACTGATTATTTATTAGGATGAAGCAAAAGTTAGAAATGGATTGAGATTTATATATTATTTAAACAATTTGGATACTTCCAACAGCCTTACGACAATACTACATAGTACGGTTAAAACGTCACAAAGCACATCATGAAAATGTCGAAAAAGATTTCAAGAATCTAATTCAATTACATTTGATATTGTCGAAAAACCTTTGGATATCTGCTCATTTTACGTTGTACATTTTATGTATTTGAAAGACGTCTTCTTAGACGTGATTTACTAAATTACAAGAAAACCAAAAAAAAAAAAGCTAAATTAAATTAAATAAATTAGATTTTGGTATGACCAAAATAAAATGTGTAGATTTTGTCGTATCATTCATAGTTATTATATCGTTTCGTATAATACACTTGCTGCTTGAGTACTTGCTGGTGGATGCGAAATTGGAGAGAAAAATAAAATTTCAACCAACTAATCTAATTTCGTTTCAGTTTCTATTATATCCGATATCATCTTGTCTATATTATTATATACCTAAGTATATAAGCAATCCTATTGTCTTTTTTATTTAGGAAAATTTCTTACAGTCATTTAACTTAATTATATGACGATGATGATGATGATAGTGTATAACAAACAAACTTATGATAAAAAGTGTTTATAAAGTAGTAGCATAATTTTGCTATAATAAAAATATCTTGAAATTTGAAACCGGATTTTTAAGTTGATAGACTTTAAAAAAGAAAAATGTGAAAAGTCGCCAAGAATTTGTTTTTTATTATCATACTCGGAATATGGAGTGTATTATAGTCTCAGTCACACAAAAAAGGTTAAAGGATTGAGTTTTGAATAAGACTCATTTTTACGGTTCTTTTATGTATTTTTTTTTTTTTATAAACGGTTAAAGGTTTATGTACGAGTATGTACTTTATTGGAATCATTTATATTGTCAAATGAACTGGGATAGATTTTGGATTTGGTTTTTTTTTATTAAAGGTATACAGATAATAAATGAATATGGGATACAAATTCTATTTTGAATGAATCAAGTTTAATAGTTCAGTTAACCTGATTTAAACAAATATTTGTCATACTCACACATATCTTAATAAGATTGGAAAAGCATAGTTTTTTATCTCTTTAATTCTAAACCAAACGAAATTTATGTTTAAAACTAACCTAACTTGCCTCTTTGTGTAATAATATTTAAATGTTGATATTGATTTGTCAGAAATCATTGATTAATCAGTTGCCAAATATCTATTTATTTGAGAGATAGAGTAATTAAAATAATTTTATTAGACAATTTCAATCGTCTATATGACTTATTCCAAGCTCTCACATACATTACATCTGCCAGCCTATTACGATAAACGACTTTCAGTTTGATTATTTAACCATACATTTTAAAATTAATTGTCAGACATCATCTGGTCGGTTTACGGTATCGGTTTATGAGTATTCTCAAGCTGACTAGCTAAGCTTTTCTTGATACCATACGTAAATGAGGTATGTAAATTTGCTGAAAACCAAAAAAATACTTAAGCCATAAAATTGATGAATTTATAGAAATATTGAAGCGGACTTAACTAAAACTCCTTTTAAACTTCTGAAATCCACTGTTATCTAAAATATTAAGGCAAAAATCTCAACCAAGGATCCCAGCTCTCAAATTAGTTACTGGCAACGAAACCAAATATTTATTTATTTATTTATTTTATTCCGTTTTTATTACAACATGACAACTAGGTCATTTTACGCAATTACACTGTAATTACCTTGGATAAACCGCAACAAATCCACTTAATCTACATTAGCTTCTGGGAAAACATAATCACCTGGGACTTTTTCGAATTTAATAACAATTGATTCTCCGCCGACCTTTCAATAATATTATTAATATCCCTGTTCATATACGCAATTACTTCATTAGTAATTAACCATTCTATCACAATTATCAATCTCAATTTCACTAAAAATTTGGAGATCATCCGCAAACAAATGATAGTGAGAGTGTCGAATAGAACTTCCAATATCGTTTATATACATTGCAAATATTAAGGTTCCCATAATAGATCCCTGGGGGACACCAGTAGGCAGAAGCAAATAACTATATTTAACTCCATTAACTTCAACAAATTGAAAGCGATCAGTTAGATAAGATAACATTAATTCCGACGCATTAGATGAAAAACTGAAGCAGTTTCTCAATTTATAACAAAATTTAACGAATGATATACAGTTAAAAGCTTTATTGAAATCAAGTAGACATAGCAGGACATAATTGCCCCTGTACAAGCAGCTCTTAACAAATTCCATTAAATCCACTGACACCGTTGCAGTACTATGTCTTTTCCTAAACCCTGACTGCTGAGAAGATATTAACTTTCCACACTTTAGGATAATATTTATGTTCCACAATACTATTAAACAAATACGTTAAATAAGTTACAATCACAGGAGCTATAATTTTTAAAAATCTTAGTAATAAATTGTCAGCACCCATTGCATTAGACGTTAGAGAGCCTATTGTCTTAAGAACATCGTCATCAGACATAATATTAAAATTGAAACAATTAGAGTTATTAAAAGAAGTCCCAGTCTCCGAATGCTGTACCAGATTCATTATTGGCACTTTAACAAACTCCTCATTAAGTTCATAAGGAGAAAATTTAGAAACAACCTCAGCTGAATCCTTGGTTTTAAACGCATATTTGTCCAAATTCCTCCACAGTAATTTAGTGCCATGGGGATCCAACTTATCACGCAAAAACTTTCTCTTAGCCGATCTCACCATCTTATTAAGTTCTTATTCATAACATTTATAGGTTCGTTTGTCTTCCTCACAACGAGATCGTTTCCATAAATTTTGAGCCATATCAACAAGTGGTTTTTTATTTTTAATAGCGTAGCTAAACCATGGGATAGGCTTGAGTTTTTTCTTTTCTTTTATCATTTTAAAGGGAGCATACTGATGCAGAATGTCGAGATTTTATCATATAAAAACTCAAACTTCCCATCAATTGTATCAATTCTACTCAATTCACTCCAATCAACATTAAGTATATCACAATGAAGGCTGGGAACATCCATATTATCATAGTTGCGCACAAACTTAATCTCATCATTGAATTGAACCGGTATGTTAAAGTCAATTGATATAAGATCATGATCAGTGAAGGGTGACTGATGAAAATTAGATGTTTCTAATTGGGTTTTAGAAACAATGTAATCCAGAAGTCTTTCAGTAGTATCACAAACTCTTGTTGGTTGAGTTTGCGTTGTATGCAAATTAAGTGAATCAAAGATATTTCTTAATTCACGGCTTTCAACCCTGTCTAAAAAATCAATATTAAGGTCACCCACCAAAATAACCATATCAAAATCCACAACTAAATTAGACAACAGCTCACTCAATTCATTAAGAGGAAGGTCCCGAACATGCATATAAGCAACACAAACAACTATTTTTAAAGAATTAGTACTAAATTCAATTGTTAGATACTCTAAAGTCTCAGAAGAACCCTTTGAATGTATCTTCATATGATAATATTTAAAAAAGTCACTACGTACATAGAACGCAACTCCACCACCTCTTCTTCCCACTCTATCATTCCTGAGCAACTTATACCCATCTATTTCAACACTTTTAAAAGTATGCGATGATTTAAGATTTGATTCAGACACTCCAATAATATGATGGGAAATGTGCTTAAATTCCATTCTCAATTTATCAATATTCGCCGAAACACTACGCGCATTAATATGAGATACTTTCAAGCAATTTATCGCTAACGGGAAAATGCTAGGTAAACTATTAAAAAAGCTCATAATCACAACCACAATGACAAGCCAGGATACAATGCATGAAAAAACAATAGGCAAAGAAAATAAGGAAAAAAAATATATAAGATAAACTATAAAATCTGAAGACTGTAAAACTATCAACTACTACATTTAAGATTAACTTAATAACTAAATTCAAAAGTTTACAATACATATTTAATAACTAAACTGAATAAGACTAAGAACAAAATTTATGCTAATCATGCACTAAATGTACTCAAAGATAAGGCTATAAGAACAAAATATATAAACTAATCATGCACCAATAACTAAATGTTCAACTGAATCAACCATCTAAACCATTATTTTTTAAAATGAACCAATTCTTCTGCAGATCGCACAATTTTTGGTCTATCATTAGCTACCGCAATAATAGCTACCATATCCCTTCTTATAACTACATTTGATACCGTTCCCGCTGTTTTCATCAACTTCGCTTTAACTAGAATGTCCTTGGCTTCCTTAGACAGATATTCATTGATGCATATCCTCGATTTTGGAAATTTGTCATCAATACATGTTATCCATAATGGTTTATTCTTTAAGTACTTAAGATAAGTAGACATAAAATGGTTCCTCTTTAACTGCTTGAAGAAGCTAACCTTTATAACTGACGGACCTTCACCATTCTTTCTATGTATCCTAAAAACATCCTTAATATCGGCAGCATTAAAGTTATGTACACACACCTCAACAGCAATATTTGCCAAAAATAGGTGATCGGGGTGCTATTCTTGAAACATTACGAAAATTTTCGTAACCGAAAATTTTCGTAATGCTATTTTCGTAATAGTAATGGTGAAATCATAATTCAGTATTCTTGAAACCATTACGAATATAACGAAGAGAGGCAAAAAGAAATAATAAAATTTCGAGAGAGAAGATGAAAATGTAAGTTACTAAAATGGTATTCTTGAAATCCGGATTACGAAAATTTTCGCAACGGAACGTTACTAAAATTTTCGGATGGTTTTTTTGTTCCTTATTGCATTTCGTAATGAAATCATTTAGATTTTTGTTTTAATTAAATTCATATAAGGACGTTCATAAAACTCAATAATTTCTGTTGATGGTTAAAAATAATATGTATTTACATTTCGCTATATATTTATTATTTTATTACCACAAAAAAAAGGGTACCTATTTGTTTGTGGTATGTTTATTAATTTCTTAAAAATAAGGGTAATAGCTACAATACTAATTGACAATTTGGGATGTATTTTTAAATGTCGCGTGTTGTAATTGGAATTGGAATGATATACCGTCACAGGCGGCTAATACTAATGGTACGTAAAGTCATACAATCATACCATCATACCATAATAGTATCGTACGACAGTACGATCTAAAATCATATCGCCATAGAATCAAAGGACAATGCCACTACATAAACAGCCGTGACATCAGTCTAAACAGTCAAACCCCCAGGCGAATAAAGATTTTTATTTTCCTATGAAACATAAACAAAATCATATTGGAATTATTTTGTGTTGTCTTTATTTTCAATTTAAATGAACATTTTTATTGATAAATATAAACAATTTTAAATTGAATATATCGAATTGCAGCTTGTCCACAATTTTAATTAAAATTAATAAAATTTTAATTCACAATTTTGCGTTTTAGTAAATTGATTTTTATTCTCAAACATCGTCAGCCTCCGTGCTTTTTTTTAAATTTCATTTCGTAGATTACTAGATTAGTTTTATTACTTTACCAATGCTACTACATAAACAGCCATGATTTATAATAAAACTAATCTAGTAATCTACGAAAAGAAATTTAAAAAGAAACACGAAGCCTAACGATTTCCCTAAATTTCTCTAAAAATCAATTTACTAAAATGCAAAATTGTTAATTAAAATTTTATTAATTTCAATTAAAATTTTGTACAAGCTGCAAGATATACAATGTGTTTGGTCGTCAAGTGACCGCCCGGAAAATTCTGAATATTTAAGTAAAATTATCGCAAAAAATCCTTTAAGGTATGGGTGCCTCATTTTCAAGTTATGGGCTCGATTATAATTCTGTTTGCGGTTTTTGAAAAGATGAAGTTTATGAGTCACTTTATTTGATAGTTTGCGCACTTAGCTAGGTTTTTTTAAAGAATGTAAAAAATTTCGGGAAAATAACATTTTTTTTAGTAAAGAAAACCTCAACTTTTTAAAAAACTGAACTGTAAACCGTGAAAATGTCCGATTAAGTTAATTATTTTAATTATTATTATTAATCTACAGCATAATATCTACAAATTGACAAAACTTTGCTACTAGCTAACTCTTAAAAATACCGCGCAAAAATCACCTAGAGAAAGTAGGGAAATTAAACAAAACAGTTATTTAAATTAAAGTCAAAGAAATAAAATAATACTATTTTATTAATAATCAATAAAAACAATTTTTATTACAAATTATTAAACATTTTTAATTAAATGACATGTTCGAAATGCTCTCCACTCTCTTGTAAACAAACAAGGGCTCTCCTGATCACACTAGTTGTTGTCCAACGCAATTGTTAAGGGTTGCCTTTTGTTTCTGCTGCAGCAGCGAAAATTCTTGCTGTCAGAAATAAAAATCTAGAGGCGTAAGATCAGGGGACCTTGGCGGCCAGGCTACAGGACCTCCTCTACCGATCCACCGTGGATTATTTTCATTCAAATTATCACGTATTATCTTTCCAAAATGTGCTGGAGCTCCATCTAATTGCAGCTGCATTCGCCTTCTCCTCAACAATGGCACTTTTTCCATGACAACGTAATTCCTGAAAATTCTAATAATACATGTTGATCAAGCCTGTTTATTACCACGTAAGGTCCGATAAGTTAATCGTGGATCATTCCCGCCCATACATTTATAGCAAATTGGCTCTGGAAAGCTGTCTCCCTTACGACGTTTGGGTTTTCGACAGCGCAAACCTGGAGGTTTCTATAATTTGTTATACCCGCCCTGGTGAAAGTAGCTTTATCTGTCTACAATATTCTCCTTATAAAATTGACATCACTTCTTTGCTGTGAAATTATCCAGTTACAAAAAACTGATCTGGCACGATGGTCCACATTTCCTAGATGTTGAGCACGACGAAAGTGATAAGGATTAAGGCCTTCTTGACCTCGATATGCCTAATCTAATAGACAGGCGGCTGATACTTGTCGTAGGTTCAGCGCGTATTAATCGTAATAAATCCTCTTCCAACGTGTACGTTAATATTCACGCTGGACTCGTGTTGTTGTTGGAATAATCCTTGTTTGGGAAAACGTCAATGTATTGCAATGAATGTCCTATACCCAAGTACTGGCCTGTTGGATATTGACGCCTGTATTTTTTCGACAGCAACGCGTGCATTTCCATTAGAGAACAGGTTTACAAAATGCATATTGGCTACATGAGAAGGTGGTGGATCACGCAAATGTGTCATTGTAATGATTAAGCGTTTACTTAACACAAACTGTCCTTTTAATTTTCACACAAACTTAAAATTGTTAAAACACAAAACACTGAGAGTACATATGTGAAAGTGTCACACGATTGGTTAGCGAACAACTGAACTATTTAATATTACTTACCAATTTGAGTTTTCGATCATTTAAAAGATTTGGTTAGATAACATCACTATACCTAAACGGCTACAAACGCCATTTTTTCGACAAATTGGTGTTCGAATATTTTATGAGTTAGGTAGTAACAATGTTTTAATAATTATAAATAAAATAACCATGCCATGGGACATTTTTTCGACTTACAGTTCATTTTTTTAAAAAAGTAGAGGTTTTTTTAAATAAAAAAATCGTTTAAGTAAAAAAATGTGATTTTCCCATAATTTGTTACATTCTTTACAAAAACCTGGCTTAGTGTGCAAAATAACCAATAAAGTGACTCATAAGCTTTCAAAAACCGCAAACAGAATTAAAATCGAGCCCATAACTTGGGAGATATGATGAAAAATGTGAAAAGGTATCATCAACACACAAGGGGTCACTTGCCGACGAAACAGATTATATTTAATTTAAAATTATTTCTATTTATCAATAAAAATTTTCATTTAAATTGAAAATAAAGGCAACACAAAATCCCATATGATTTTGTTTACGTTCCATAGGAAAATAAAAATCTTTATTCCCTTAACACCACTGCAAGTTTTTTTTTTATGGCTTTTTATGTAGTGGCATTGCATAGGATCATATCATCGTACTACCATACCATCAAACCATCATGCCATCATACACGAAATAACATTATATCATCGTGCAATAGTACCATCATACAATCATATGTACCGTCGTACCATAAAAACAGATTTTTTTAAAAAAAAATTCTAAATCGGATAAGCGATTCTCGAGATATCATGGGTACAGACATCCAGACGTCCAGAAAGACGGACAGACAATACTTTTTTTTTTTTTTTGCTTTTTCGGACTCAAGGACTTTCAAAACGTCGAGAAAAGTGTTTTTGGATCAAACAAATTTTTGGCCATTTTTGACAAGATTTCAATACATACATAGGTCTTTTAAGACCGAAGTAATTTTCCCTTTAAAAGAAAAAGTAGCATACACAATCATTTTTAATATATTTAATTTAATATTAAATAAATAAGCTATTATTGACAAAAATTCACAATTTATAATTTTAAGTAAAGAAAGCGTCCGCTTCGCTTAATATTCTCAGTTATACTAAACTAAACTAACATTTTTAATCATCTCTTTCGAAATCTTCTTAGTTTTTTATTCCTCTCTTCGTAATTTTCGTAATGGCTTCAAGAATACTAATTTATGATTTCACCATTACGATTACGGAAATATTGTGCATTACGAAAATTTTCGTAATGTTTGAAGACAAGGCATTTAAAATGATAAAACAAAATTGTTCCAAATGAACTAATGAATGATAAAAATCACACTTTAAATTACACATTGCATTAATTAATTTCCAATCATTACAATTTTAACAAATAAATATAAAAGTTAAATAGGCAATATAGCTTCAAATAACATATTTTTGTTGTATTGAATCACATAATCCATTTTTGTCCGCTATAGCCAATTGTCAATTACGAAAAAATCTCATACCCTTACACGTATTGTTTAAAATTAGAAAGTGGTCAAGCATTTAAAAAAATATCCCAAGATTTAGGTATACGACATGTAAATACAAAAATTTAGAAGAAAATATGGTTTTGTTCTAGTTAGGTAGTAAACAAAACCGAATGCATAGTTATGTACATCGTTATCTCCAAATAAATAATACATATTTTTAAGAACACGTGAAACAAAGAAAAAAAGGTACCCTTTTGTTTTCAATTTTTTATAAAATATTGAGAATAGAAAATATTGAGTTTTATGAACATCCTTATCAATATAATTAACACAAAAATCCAAATGATTTCATTACGAAATGCAATGGGAAACGAAAAAACCATTACGAAAATTTTAGTAACGTTCCGTTGCGAAAATTTTCGTAATTCGATTTCAAGAATACGATTTTAGGGTTTTCGTAATACTTTGACACTAACTCGCAATACGAAAGTTTTCGTAATGTTTCAAGAATAGCACCCCTATCATAAATCATATTGTTTGAAAGTCGACGAAAAAGTAGAGCAAATCGCTAAACTGATATAGAAATCATATGCTGGAACGAGCCAATTTTATATTCCAGCAACCGTGTAATGCATGTAGTACTTTACAACTCTATATGAATTAATGGCAATATTTAAAATTATGAAAGTTAAAAAATCTGCGAGATTCGATTTTTGTTAATAATTTAACTTAAATCCAAACGTTCAATGTGGCTTTATGTAGTTGCTCTTTTATTGTCCGGAATAGTTAAAATTACCAAAAAGATCTGTAATATGCAGTTCTCCACAGAAATTTTAACAATCGATATTGAAACGGCATTCGACACTGTGTGATACGAAGTTCTCCTGTATATGTTGCACTTGTTGGTATTCCCTCGCAGCAGCATAAAAATAATTAAAAGCTGACCCTACCTGAAAATATTTATAATAAACAAGCATCACAATGCAAACTTATTCCAGTATGACAGACTCAAGGAATCTATCCTAAGTCCCATTTTATATTCATTATACATTTCAGATATACCGATTCGCAGTATACTTACACTATCGCGTGTTTTGCATTATTATTACCAGCTGAATGATCCAACGATGTTATTGATCGTCTGAAAATGGGGTATCTTAAATTACAAAATTGTTTTACGAAATGAGCAGCAAGATAATGATTTTTTCATTAGATACAGTTACACATGTATCGATACACATTCTGTCAAAAAAGTATCGGGAATTGTTAAATAAAAGACAAATTTTAAGTTCAATCATATACATTTATTTGGTCGCCCTCAAAGTATTCCCCATTCGGGCTATACACATTTGCCAGCGTCTTTTCCAATCATCGAAACATTTTTATAGGCTCTTTCCGGGAGGGCCGTCAGTTCGCACGGAGTGGCAATTTGAGTCTCGGAAACAGGAAACAGCCAGACGGTGCTAAATCAGGCGAATATGGTGGTTCACCGATGGTATTTATTGAGTTGTGGTCCTTTTATTCGTTCGTATTTATTCGTTTTTATTTTTATTTTATCGTTGTGTTGCTTACCCATAATTTCGGTCGCTTTGTTCGCGTCACTACAAGAAATTTCGTTTGCAACACAAATTTGAACGCAAACTCTTTAGTTCAATAATTTTGTTCATCGTAAAAATCGGGGTGCACTAATGAGGTCGACTGACTTAACCAACTGCTGTAAACAAACGTTGACAGATCGTGCTTAATCATCAGATCGGCATCATAATGAAAAACAGTCCTACCAATTTAGGAAAAAAAATGTCAATCCCTTCAGCGCGGACACTTCAAATTAACAATTCGCGGTACTTTTTTGACAGAATGTACATACTGTAGACTCAGTTACAATTCAATTCAATTATTCAATTATTCACGTAAATATTCATCACTCGTACATCGCCACAATTCGCGCTATCATGTTCACACGCATTTACATGAACGCACCTTGTTATTCCCACGCATTCACAGGAACGCAACTTGTTCAACCACCAACGCAACACACTTCATTCCTTAAAAATATACGGCTGTCAAAATCTCGCGCGCAGTAAAAATACACTCTCGTTTTGCAACTGGTGAAAAACACACATCGTTATAAACTCGTTCAACAAATTAAAATAAAGAAAAAACAAAATCTTTTTAGTGAAAGTGATCATCGCCATTTTTTTTGATTAAAAGTATACAACATAAAAACGCGCATTTTTCGTGGATTAATCACACTTAAATTAAGTACTCAATTATATCAAGTGGTGGTGAATTTCAATTAAATACATTGTGTACAACATTATCTGAATATTGTAATACAACCGGTGCATACGTAAAATATTGTGCAGCCGTCAGGGCATAAAAACTCTTCGTGTTGTTATTTTGTTTATCAAACATTTCGCGGCACCACGTCGATTTCTCGGTGCCGAATTATTACAGTGGTAAAATACCACAATACTATATGCGAATCGACAGGTACATCATTTTGTTTCGTTGACAGCGAGTTTTTAAACGTCATATGTCGAATTTCTGTAAATGTTCACGTTACAGATATTTTTGCGCTGAAAATGTTGAATTTCGCGCCAAATAAAGTGCATTATTTCATTTTGACGAAAAGTGCTGATGAACTTGATCCATCTCAAGATACTTGTGAACGCTGGTTTAAACGCTTTAAAATTTGTGATTTTCAAGGCAAATAACATTCAGGTCTACCGGTAAAGTTTGAAAATCAATAACTGCAAGCATTATTGGATGAAGATCAGTTTATACGTTGCTGAGCAAACAATTTCCGATCTAACGACAGTATTTAAAAAGTAAAACTCGATTACAATATAACGAAATACCACATTTTATTTATATCCTTATATCATAAAACTTAAATATAAAATTTTTTAAAATTGATTGGAATAAAATTTCAGCAACTCATTTCGAAATAAATTTCTCGAATTAAAATGTTGCGACATTCTCAGGGTTGGTCAGAAAGTCGGTAATTAATGCTTACTGGGCCGATATACAACCCGCGGCTCATACAACGCAAAGCACTATATATTCGAGAATTCAATAATCGCCGTCAAAAATCACTACCGCTATATCCCGTCGTTGATCTAATCTTTGTAAATTTTGCTAAGCACAGCGTTATCGATATGGTGGAAGGACGTACTGAGTGATTCGCTCACATGGTAAATTTTGAAGTGCATAAATAACGAATTCATTTTGAACACTTTCTATTCTGGCAGAATGACACTGATAAAATGGTCACCAATCCTGAGAGGCATATTCCAAAATAGAACGAACGACTCATACAAACAGTGATTTTAATATTAGCGGGTCACAAAACTCTTTCAGTTCCTTTTAATAAATCTCAAAATCATGTACGCTTTAGAAATAATATAACGCAAGTGCTTCATGAAGGTCAGATCGATTGAAAAGATAACCCCAAGTCATGTATGAAATCGACTCTACCATTGTTGATGTATCAACTGTATCTTTATAAAAGTATTCCTGAATTATAGGTGAGCGTATACCCCTTAAAATTTACTTTACGACAGGATTTCGAAAATAAAAGTTTAATGTTAATTGGCTACTAACTGATAATCACACAGTCTAAGAGTGTCTGAAATCTGGGATAAATATTTGTTACTACTAATTTTGGACATTAGTTTTGAAAAAGCTGTCGTTTTCCGCTTTGATTTTTTTTTCCCTAAAATGCAACATAACTCACTAAAGAGGGTGGAAACTCCTTTTTTGACCCTTTCCCAATTTGTTCGACCTCGCGACTCATAGAATTCCTAAACTATGTGAAAAAATACATCTATTTTAAAAAAATTTAACCAATTCAAATCCTTTATAAGTCCGATTTTTGTCTAAATCGGCTGGACTAATGACTTAATTATGTAATATGTAACAGAATTTTCCAATTATATGGATTTCACGTTAAATCTTCTTAGTACCAGAAGCGCCCGTCTATCAGCACCAGCGTGAGTGTCGATTTTTCGTTCTAAAGGACCTATCTGGTACTGAACGGAATGTATTATAAAATATGCTCAGTTTTGTTGAATGAAAAGAATTGTTTCTTCAAAACGTTATAAAAAATAATCCAATTTATTTTTATTTATTATTTAATTGTATAAATGTTGAGTTTCCAAAATTTTGTTGTTTACAGCTCGCTCGATATTGTAAAAGTGACCGAGAAATCGTAAAATTGTTAAGTCATAAATTCATAAAACTAAAAACGGCATTCACCAAAATTTGCAATAAAAAAATGGTAAATAAAAATATAATAACTTATATCTATTCAAACATAGGTGGCAAGACGATTCGTAAGTGAAAACCTTTATGGCAAGTTAAAGTTTAAGAAACCAGCTGTCAAATGCTAATAACAATAATATGAATTGGATAAGTTGGTCGTTATTAGTTTTTTTATAATGTTTACGTTTTTAAATACAAAAATAATTAATATCTAAATTAAATTTCAACAAAATTAATAAATCAAATACAATAGGTGTAAACTACACAAAAAAATATGTAAGTATAAACGAAATTATAATAATTCAATAGTACAATAATGATTATTGTTAATAATGTAATTTTTCTATGTTTTCAGCTTCTGATGATTCCAAACAGGTACATTGCCATATTTTACGAGTTTATTGTCACCTTTTTCTAGATTTGCCTGTTTAGGCTTCAGTTTTTTTTCTCACTGCAACGTAGTTAGATATACAAGATCCAAAGTTTCCAGAAACTCTGCATCATTTTTTGTCTTATTCGTAGGTACAATTGGCCGAGAATTTAATAGACATTCTATATAGTATAAAACTGTATAATATTTCGCGAAAGTCTATATCTTTAAGATGTAACGTGGTGCGATGTTGATGGCGCCTTATCATCTTCTTCGACGGATGAATTGCTTTATTTGATTTCTGAAAATAAACAGCAGTTGCGGTAAATTTCTGGATGTGCTTTTCTCTAATGAAGTGTTATTTTTTGAGGTCTTATCCTGCGAGAAAGTTTTCTGTTGCACGAATAATTACCATACAGCATACGTAATTGTTGCTACCATCTCGACGAAGAAACGGGATTTTCCGAGATTCTCGGATAGACTTTGCAACTGGTCGTCTAACCACCAACTTTTTTTAACGTGACCAGGTGGAAGAGTCAACAATAGTAGCTACATACTGTGTCACAAGTAGGGCCGACGCCACTGTTCAATCCATCCTAGAATATGGCTTCCCTGTTTGGTCCTTGTTAAATAAGTCTCACTTGTAAATAACCGAAAGTATTCATAAACAGACAGTGACTAAAAAACCTTAATGACCAGTCAGACGAATTCTGAAATATAGCTAAAGGAGATCTTAGCATCTCGTCCAATATTGGTTTGTACTTTTATAAGGGAGAAGCAAAAATAAATACCAACAATAGAAAATGGTCCTTCTAGGTGTTGTCTACAGTGATGGTAGATAACAATTACTGAATGTTCGAATGACGGAGAAGAATAAACACTACTCATATAAATTCGCAACCACAGCTAAATAGATCGAAACAAAAAATGTCTGTTTATGATTCCTAAATCATCAAAGGTTACATTTGGAAGCTGTAAATCAGATAATTTGAATAACCACAGCAAGTTATCAATCAATTGTTTCAGAAATGTCCCCCACGAAGATAAGTGCTGGATTCAACTTCGAAAGCGTATGATCCGAATTTAGCGGTGAAAGACGGTCCATGAATGTGAATGATGGTCCGTGCAGAAAGTTTTCCATAGTTTATGATTAACCACGACAAATGTTTACATGTTTAAGGAATGTCAAATTGTAGACAATAATTTCACCAAAAATGGCGGCATATAACTCTAATTGTGGCAGACGAATCTCTTTGAATGGTGCCGTTTGTTTTGGCTGTTAATATTCGCACCGTCAAACATGTTTGCCACATAATATGCGATCGCATAATTTTGTGTTTCCAAATTTGAACTAGAACAAAGAACAGTTCTTGCAGTATTAACGTTTCAGGATCTAATTTATCGTTTAGCTAGACGCCTATGATAAATGTTTTGAGAACTCGTCAAATACTACGCCTAGCTTCGTCGTTGAGCGCGAATCAATTCAAAATGTGGGGAAAAAATGTTTTTGGTGCGGATAATAAATATCCGAGGTCAGGAGAATTTGGTTCAAGTGCTAACTTTTGGTCCTTAAATGTATTTTCTCCAAAAAGAAACTTGCACCAGTGCTCGGTTTGATTATTCTAGATCCGATTATCTACGCCACCGAGAATTTCTGGATTGTATCTTGGGGCCCACATAACACTTCGAGAAGTAGCATGAAACCAGGGTTGGCTGGTAAAATGACCTATCCGAAACATATGTGATATACTCGGGACCCGAATGTTTGAATTTTGGTTAGCGAGCTTTAAAGGCCGAACAATTTCATATAACAATAACTTCACAGAGTTCAAAGGATTGTCAGAAGTTAAGTATTTCATTATAAGAGCTTTCACGGATAAGAAGAGATTAACGGGCGATAAAATACCCCGAGCAAATTTATTACCCGTTATGAAATAGGAATTTAATTTCAAAACTGATTCGTCAACCTTGCAAACCCAATTGATCGGACCCATATGTCAAAGAATTCCAAAGCCACAGTGGCAACATTTCCGGTAAAATAAAATATTTATTTTTTGTATTAAGTATTTAGCTCCATTATTGTCATTAAGTGGTGTTATGGAAGTTCGTATTGTAAATATTCTCTAACTGAATTAGCATGGATCGGACAAACCCTGTCTGACGTATACAAATTTTTTGATAAATTTTACATTTTTTCAAGGTCTTTTATATATGAGTCTAGGGAACAAAGTCTTGGGCAAAACACACACATTTTTTAAGGTGTTCTGATGCGAACTGTGATAAGCTTACTTGGGTGGATTGACCTAAGCAATGTGAACGGCGAGGTTGATTAAATTATCTTGAACCAAAATTAAGAGTAATAATTTAATATTATTTTAAAGTAAAACTTGTCTGTAAGACCAAATATTTCCAATGTGACAAAATACTTTCTTTAAAAGATTTAAAAAATGCTCTCCGCTCCGTTTTCATTTTTTTATTATCACATTATTGAAACTATTCTTCTTCTATTAGAAACCGTAAAAGCTAGGTACTGTAAGCTAAATTTACTAACATGATTAGTAGAATTTCAATTGATGAAAAAGCTCAAATTCACTTTTATACCAATTTGAATAATTTCCAATTCTGTTTCGCAATTTACATATATAGGGGCCTTCGATTTTAATATCAATTATGCTTTGGGCTCAATTCAAAAAGAACCCCCTCAAATTTTATGTAAATTCTGATTCAAATTCAAGACTAAAAGTTAACGAGTCTTAACAAATAAAAAAAAATGTTTCGCTTTAGCGACAATCTTTAAAATATAAAATAGCTAATGTTGAATAATAAATGTTTTATTCCACCATAAACTTTTCCAATCAATTACCCAGCTATAAACATAATTATGTACGAGCCTAAAAATTTGCTTAATAAACCAACAAAATGATCGACATTTATATACAAAAAAAAGCGTGCCAAGTTTATTTTGTGTAGCCATAACTCATAAAAAATTGTGACAAGCCGTATATCCTCCAGCCAAGTTATTTAATTTTTTTGTTTTGTTATTTGGTTATGGATTATCGTTTAAACGTTTAGCATTACAATTTTATACTACATTACAAATTGCATACATTATTGCTAAATATTCATCTTGTTAAACAAGTAAATTATGGTTAATCATAAATCATAAAATTATACATAAAATGGTTGTTGATTATATAGAAGAGTAAAGAGGTCTGTTTTGAAACGATAAAGATTCGAATGAAAAACACTAAAATGGCCTCATTGAGAGTATTGATCTGTTTATAATCATAGGTTTCATTTTTGGTAGTTGGTATGTCGCATTAATGCTTTGTTATATATACTACAGCTAATGTTTTAATGTTTCGCTTCGGCCCAGCGAGTCTATCTATCGATTAGTGCTATACAATATCTCTGGTTATTTGAAATGGACATTGGCTTGATTATATTTAAGTGTGTCTCGGTGAAACGTGCAGATGTTACTTTAAAATTTCCGATGGGCGTCTGGTTATGCCTACCTACTTTAGACTTCTGACAAGTAAGGCATATTATCGTTCATTAGTTTCACTGTTGATTTGACACCTGAGTATGATAGACCGTGGATTGCTTCGAAAACTTTTTTTCTCCAACTAAATGGTATGAGAGAGCTTGGTTTACTCGTGGATATGTCGCAGTGTATTTGTATATTTCCGTTAAAAGTTACAGATATTTGTTCTATGATTAACCCCGTATTTCCGTTCTATATACAATCGATTAACTGCTCATCTTTTTCCTGTCACTCTGCTGATATCGCGTCTGCAACTATGTTATCAATACTGAATACGTGTTGCAAGTCTGTTGTAAACTGGCCTATGTTGTCTAAGTGATACTTTATCCCAATTCTGAATGAAACGACTATACAATAATTTATCATTTTCAGAAACCGTTTCAACTGTTGCATGTTATTTGGTTGTTTATATTCCTTGAAGATTTGGACTCGTGCCGGTGACGGAAAAATACCTTGTACGTTCACCAAATGACCGAATACCCATTTTTCAATTTTATCACTAGACCCGATTTTTCCAACCTTTGGAAAACCGTTTCTATATGCGACACATGTTTCTTTCAAGAACCAGATGCTATCAGGATGTCATCTAAGTATACGGGACAGAATCCTCTTATTATATAATGTATCTGTCTTTGGACTGTGCCGCATTTCGAAAACCAAATGTCATTTTGCAGAATTCAAATAAGTCGCAAGGCGTCGAAATGGCTGTTTTTGGAAAGTCGCTGCGCTCTTTGGGTAACTGGTGATGCATCCGTACACTGGAAAGATGATATTATTTAACACGCGATAATCACCACAAGGTTTCCATTCCCCGTTCTTTTTAGAAACGTAACGGACTAGACCATGCACTTTTGCTCCACGTTCTTTCGCTATTTTTTGTTTGTCTGGTTTTGCACATTACCGCGTGTCTCAATGCAATCAGTTACTTTGTGTTTACGTTTACACTGGATTGAACTATAAAATCTCTTTATTTACCATTGCTTTACCTACCAAGGATATTGCAGAACTTTGTATTTGGGTAATTGACCCTATGGAAAATATTACCAGTAATCTCGTGTCTTCAAAAATTCACCCCTTTTTTGGGCATGGCATCGTCGGCTATGATGAACTTCCTCGGAAATACTCTATGGTGACCTATATTTAACTTGAGTGTACGTGTTCCAAGTGTTTTAATTTTCGTTCCAATTACTGCGTACAGAAGATATTCTGATACTGTGTCTATTAAAAATTTGTTATTCGAATATAAATCGTTTAGTAATAGAAGACTTGAGCTTGTGCCATCAGCATCCGTTGTGGAATGCAATCTAGTTTTTTGAGTGATAGCTGTTAAAATTTTGTTTGATGTACATATATGAACTGCATTTGTTAGCCTGTTCTACGAAACGCCATGATAATAACATTCATTGGTTTCTTTTTTTGTCTCTCTTCGGTTTGGATTATATGACCTATTATGAGCGACCATTAAGGACGATATTTCCGTCAAAATCTCCGTTTTGAACTTACCTAGTACATCATTTACGTTTACTGATCCTTTAGCTGTATGTTGGTTTGTACTGCCATAGAAGCGATCTCGTTTGGGGCCGCTATGCTCTTAATATGCGCCTGGGCCTGTTAGGATTATAAAAGATTGTACAACAAATAATAAAAAATGCTTATTAAATTAGAACGTGCTTTATTGTCGGAAGTACATATTATTATTATACATATATGTACATACATATACGTATACATATTCTCAAAACTGTCGTTATTTTTCTATGTGTTACAGATTTACATTGCTTTGTTGTTGTAAATTTTATGTTAAAGGTTTTGTACCTTATGTTTTAGATCTACCTTATGTAATTCAAAAACTTGACATTATTTAAATTTAAATTACCCAAATTCGAGTTTTTGCTATCGCGATCTCGAACAGAATATTCATTAAAATTTAAAACACACACACAAGGTCAATGATCTTTGTTTGTTTTGAAAAACCAAAACAAATGAAATTTTGTATTCCTTTTAACCTTGAAAACATTCTCTGTAAAATAAAAATTGGGAAATACTAAATGATAAAATTGTTCTTCAATTAGAATGAAAAGTTGTTTATCATTAAAAATTGTCAAAAATTTGTTATGTAATGATGTATTTACCCAGCCGAGAGGAAATTAAGGAAAAATCGCCAACACACACAGAGATAGGTGTACTCTTAACTACGTAACTTTTGCAAATGTCAAGCTATGACGCTAAGATTTAGAGGGAATATCAACAACAGATGTACCAACTTAACAAAAAAAACAGAACTCAAATCGGAACGATGGAAGCGCCACACAGTGGTTATTCCGGGAACTTGTTGATCAAGGCAATATATGAGCAGATAACACATCGTTGGACTTCACTTTGATTAAATCTTGCTTTAATCAGCACGCTCTGAATCGCATCATTCCATAATTTAGCTGCCTGTTTCAAGCATTTGATGAATCGCCCTTTACGAAGCCCACAGGCTGTTTGATGTAAATGGTTTTCGTTCAAAAATACTGTTTTTGCGTCTAAATGGTGTACTAACATATTTTGTTTCGCTACTACAGATAACAGCAAACGAAATGTTGTCTGTCGAACTACTACATCGTAATCTTCACCAAATGTCTGCGAGAAACCTTGTGCCACCAGACGCGCTTTATATCGATGAATGCTGTTGTCTGTATTAGATTTCACTTTGTATACCTACTTTGTATAATTTGCTGCCAACTGTTTTTCTGTCTTCTGATAATTCGCACAATTGCCACGTGTCGTTCTTTTCTAGTGAATCCATCTCCTTCTGCATCGCTTTAATCCAATGTTTTTTTTTCATTGCAAGAAATTGCTTCGTTGTACTAGTTGGTTCAACTATCTCGTTTGCCACCTGTATTTGCTCGATCTAGTGTGTTGGTGGAATTCCCTTCGTCGAAAGATGTGAAACGCGAGTTGTCTGATTTTCTGAATGTTCTTCATTTGAAACTTCCTGGTGATTCTCATTAATAGGCGTTTTCGCCTCCTCATTTCGGCACACTTCCTCCTGAATTGATGTAGACTGCAAATTTGCGTTTGAATCATTAACTTTTTCATTCGAATCAATTGCTACCTTAGTGTTGGTTTCTGGCTGCGGTCAATACTGAACCTCACATATGCTTTTGAATTGTTATCGTATCCAAGGAAGATCACTTCGATTCCTGTATCGTCCAATTTTTTTTTTTCTTTCTGTGGGTACATGAGCAAAACGTTTAGAACCAAAAATATGAAATTCCTTATTACTTGGTTTGACGCTGTTCCAAATTTCAAATGAAGTTGTGTTCGTCGCTCTTGTTATGACTCTATTTTGGATAAAGTTTGCTGTTGCTACTGCCTCACCCCAAAAACTATATGGCAAATTTGCATCAATTAGCATGCATCGTGCCATTTCGATCAGTGACTTTTGTTTTTCTTTCGGCCACTCCATTTTGCTCTGGACTATAAGCCGCCGTCAACTGCCTTTCAATGCCTTCTGTTTTTAGAAAATCTGTAACACTCTTACCAATGTATTCTCCGCCTCGATCAAATCGAATTTTCTTTGGTCTTCGCCCGAATTTGTTCTTTACAAATTCAACATATTGTTTGAGTACTGTTTCTACTTCGGATTTGCTTAGCAACAACCGAATTACAGTAAACCGAGAGTAATCATCAATGAATGTGACTATGTATTGCTTGCCACTCGGTGTCATTGTTTGCATTTTTCCGCATACATCCGTATGAATCAAATCCAATGGTGCCAATGATTTGCTGTTTGATTGTTTCGGAAAAGGTAACCGAGTAAGTTTTCCAATCATGCATGTATCACATGTCGCTGTGATGCCGCAATCAACTATCTTTAAACCATCCACTAAACCTTTAGCTGCCATTTCCCGAATAGCTTTAGGATCCCTATGCCCAAGTTTCCGATGCCACTGATGAATACAATTCTCATTGTGCTGAATCATATTGAGTTTTGTCACATCACGTAATCTGTATATATTGCCGATTTTATCCGCTACATCAATCTGTTCATCTTGATACATGATTTCACCAATGTACCTTTTAAAGACAATTTTAAAACCAATATCGGCTAGACGCGAAACTGAAAGCATTTTGCCGATCAAATCTGGAGCGAACAAGACATCGCATGCTTTTGCTGTATGACTCTTTCCTTTGTCATCTACAAATTTTAGATTTACGCTGCCAATACCTTGTACTGATGTTGCTATTCCGTTTGCCAATTCAACCGAACTTTTGTAAGATTCATTTTGTTGTTTCCCAACCATTTTGTTGTTTTCCAACCATAAACAAGAAACTATTCGCCTCAGACCCTTGTCTTTCTTGTGCACTTTGATTTACTGTTTTTTCTTCGACTGAATTAACCTTGTTGTTGACTTTACTAATTCTTTCTCTTTGTTTATTGCAACCGCATTTTGAAAGCCACTCTTGATATTTACTGCAATTTTTCTTTTGATGGCCTGCTTTCTTACAAAAGAAACAATGACTTTTGTTTGCAACAGTCCTTAAAACCGCTTCACTCGAATTACTATTTATATGCACGTGCCTCTCGAATTCAGAAATAACCTTTTATTGAACCATTGAAAAGGTCAGTTCACCTTCCGGTCATGTTTCCAAGCTGATAATTAATGTATCATAGCTTCTTGGTAAGCTACTCAATAAGAATGCCACACTCCACTTATCTGCTACTCCTCGCCGATGTCGCATAATTTGACAAACAAACCCTGCATTTGATTTACATATATGAATACCTCGCTTAATTTTAAAGAACAAATTGAACGCATCAAATAAACTTTGTTTGTCAGTGTGTTCTTTTCGTAGGAGCCTTTGATTGCATACCACGTGTCTAACGCTGTTTTCATTGGCGCTTTACGAATGTGTGTTTATATTATATTTGTGTTTTCATACATGATCATTTAAGTTTATTTAGATATTTTTATAATTATATTTTTTATGATTTGTATTTAATGGCTCTTTATCGCTACAATCCAAATCCGTTGTTTATTGGACGTATAGTTCAAAAATCATTGTGAGAAAGAACCAATTTCTTTTTCTTTATAAAAATATTTTTTTTTGGTGTACATCCTGCTCTCAGCACTCTATGATTTGTACTCTGTACCAAGAGCAGGAATGTACTCCAATTTGTATACCTTTTAATCCAAAATTTAAGGTGCCAATATAAAAAATAAAATTTGTACTAAAACATAATAAAAATTAAAAGATTATGAAATCACCACAAGTATGATTTTGGAATGTTACATATATAAAAGGAGATTGTAGCATTTAATTTATTAAAAAAATTTAATTTGACCAACAAACCGTACATTTTACCGTACAATTTATGTACCTACATAATGTTCTTGCTATTTGGGGTACAACTAAACAAATCTAACTCTTGTTTTACTTTTCGTGGAACAAATCTAACAACAAAATTTTAATAATCTTACAATTTACTTTTTAAATTAATATATTTTTGATAATACAATTTTTTGTGACATTTTTTTCGATATAAAAGAATTTAAATCAGTATAGTGAACACAATCTTGTTTAAGGTGAATAAAATACAATAATACACCAAGATGAATAGTAATAACAACAATAGCAATTATAATAATAGAACAAAACATTTTATAAAAAATTTAAATGCCGGAGGAATATTTTTGTTGTATTGTTTGGTATATTGTATGCGGTATTATTGTGAAGGATTTTTACAAATCTTTAAGATTTTTTCAGTAATTTTGCTTTTAGGGTATTTACTATTTATTGTGTTATATAATTAAATGGTTTAATTATATTTAGGTAAAAAGCATGATGGTTTTGGGGGTGAGATCAAGGCGAAATACTATATTGAGGTTAAATTTATTTATTTATGATCCTTTTTACCTGTAATTAATTTCATACTTAATCGAAATTATTTTATTATTTTTCGACTACTATTTTTAAACCGCACTTATAGACCAGTGTTTGACGATTTTTCGCTCAGAATTCTTACGGACAAAACCGATTGACATGAAATTTGGACAGTAAGTAGGAAATGGCTAAAGGAACAAAAGTTATTTAGTGCCGATGTGTGATTTCACTCTGGGGGCTCGTGGGAGGAAATTAGTACACTAAAAATTACTGCAGAAATCGAAAGAGGGATGAATTTCAAAGCAAAAAAATGTTCGAAGAAATTTTTTCGATAACTCAATATTTTTCGAGTTAATAATCGATTTAATCGCGAAGATTGAAAATGTTGATTTTTTATCGAAAACAGTGCTTGTTTTAGAGCGATTTTTCACGAATAACTTGAAAACCTTACGTTTTATCAAAAACGTTCCGAGTAGCAAAAATAAACCTTATAAAATAACAAATCGATTGTTTTTTTTATTTCTGTAGAACCGAGTTGTGGCTCGTTGAAGTTTGTTCGCCCGAAAACAGAATTTGAACCTTTCAACGTTAAATAACGGAAAAATGACGAATTTTTGGACGAATACATGTCAAGCATTTTTTAAAATACTTGACTAAAGACCTTTAAAATGAGCTATAGTAAAAGTCATTAGCAATAAAACTTGCATTATGATGCTGGCTAACCTCAATAATTAAACGTAATCCATTTACAATGTACTTTATTTAGGTATTAACAATATGTTCTTGAAATTTGAACTTTGAACGGTTTAGAATGCCTAGATTTGAAAAAAGTTTGATTCAGTTTTGAAATGATTTTTGAAATTTTTAAACAAAATTTCCTGTTTTCATAATAACGAGGAGTACAAAGATTTATGTTTTTCTTGCAAAAAATTTGGTTAATTTTATCTTGTATGAAAATTAATTGCGATATCATCGTTTTAACTTCGTATTTGAGTGCGAGGACGACCTTCCCCGAGCCTTTTAAATTGAAAAATCTCAAAAACGAAGAGTTCAAGGAAGTTCAACGATTCAGGCCTTGTAGTCCTCAAAATTCACTGCAATAGTATATTATTCAACAAGCATATAATGATAGCTGTTATTCACGAAGATGAAGTTTACCGACACGAGCCGATAGGCCAGTGTCGTAAATCATCTGAGTAAATAACAGCCATTATATGCGAGTAGAATACGATACTTTGTCCACGACCGACAAAAAATTGTATTTTATTATCAAATCCTTTAAATAAACCTAAAATAATTTCCGTCGACATTTTGACGTCTCAGTTTAATAATTATGAAAATGGCAAGAGACTACTAGATAAAATTTGAAAAATGAAATTTTTATTTGGTAGTAGTGAATAATGGAAGAAGGGACTACTAGATAAACTAGCAGTGAATAATGGATATCATTATAAGTGAAGAAACAAACGTATAGTGAGTATATTATTAAATAAGGCATTAAATAAGTTTTGTTCCTAGAGCCATTCCTTACGTACGTAAGAATTCTGAGGTAATAACCTATTTTTGCGGTCAAACACTGGACTATTAGGCAATAACTTTAATTTGTTTTATTAAGGGAAATATAAAAAATTTGGATTATTTCTCGGGCGAATCTTTTGTACAACTAATATTTTCTTTATAAATATCCAAAACGAAAACAAACTGTACTGAAATATTAACTTTCCACTGTGGAGAAATTTCTTTGTGTTTTAGTGCCCGCTATTAAGCAAAATTTCAATATGAACTTCTAGATTACAATCTGACATAAGAGCCGAGAGACATTACGAATGTAACTTTTATAGTTGGTATATGCATATGTATACAATTATTCGAAGACGGTGTAAAATATTGAGAGTATAAAATGTACCGCGAGTCAATTTTGTTTAATAATTAAATAATGTGATTTAATGAATTTTTTTGCAACTTTAACATCAAAATTTCCAGCTAATTCTTCCAGCAAATTTATCTTAATTTAAAATCCACTTAAATTCATTAGAATTGACTTAAAATTTCAGATGTCGTTCAATTTTAAAATTTCTGAATTCTGTTGTGTTAATTAGAATTACTCAAAATCATCATAAAAAACACTCAAAAAATCTTATAAACAAATTTTGCTTTACAAATTTATCCAATCTCTTTTAAATAATGGTATTTCAAAGTTAATTTTAAAAATTATTTACCTTCCGCATTTCACGTTCATCCATTAAATTAAATAATTCTTCGTCACCATTAAGTAATTTTAAACATAATTTTATATTTTTATTTACTAAACAATTTAAATGAATTAATTGTTTTCCTATGTTCATTTTTCCAATAATATCTTATATTTAATAGTAAATGATAAACAAACAAATATTTTGTTAATTTCTGTTGTTTTGACGTCGCTGTCAAAATAAATAACTCAAATCAATTGGGACGGTTTTACTTACTTATTTAAGATGGCCGCAAATAAGTCAATAAGTACGAAATAAGTATCGGTTTGGGAAACAGCCTAAGGATTTCAAAAATAAAATTTAGAACGTTAGCACCTCACCAAACTCCAAGTTAATCTCTTTCGATGTTAAATCTTTGTTCACAAATGTTAACAGTCAAATTGCAATTATAATGAAAAATTCTAAGTCCAAATTAACAAAAATTTAGACATTGGCTTTAGACATTGTTTTGAACAATTCAGAATTTTCTTTTAATAACAAAATTTATAAACAAACTTTTAGCGCCCCTATGAGTTCTCACATAAGTCATTCAGTATTAAACTCTTTGGACTTTTAACCATTATTCTACTTTAAATAATGAATGTGAATTTCTTCCTAAACTTTCCTAAAGTCACAAAAACAACAAATTGTGAGAATGTATGAGTAAAACTACGCATTAACGAATAAATTATACATTACTCATTAAGTAAAGGACATTAAAACTTTTGTATTGATACGTCTAAATATTATCATGTAATATTTTTTAATATTCCATTACTAATTTCTGTGTTTAGTATAACAGAACCATATTACGGCTTCCGTTTATGTCTTACTTAAATTTCCCAAGCATTTTCCGCCACTTAGAAAAACCGGCCAAAAATACAAAGTATATTTTTGAGTAACTGTGAATGTAAACTAACAGAAAACCATCATAATTTGAAAAGTTATAGAGACTAAGGGTGTTTAGTATAACAAAATCATATTACGGCTTCCGTATATGGCTTACGCAAATTTTCCAAATGTTTTCCACAACTTAGGAAAACCGGCCAAAAATATTAAGTTGCGGAAAATGCTCGAGAAATGTATCTAAGATATAAACGGAATCCGTAATATGATTTTTTTATAGTAAACAGCCTAGTCTCTATAACTTTTCAAATAAGCGAGCGGAATTTAAACATTTACCTTACTTGGTAAAGTGAGGCAATTTGTACCCTGCCGAGCGAGTTCATCTACCCTTTCATTCTTCGCAACGCTGAAGTGCCTTGGCATCTACGTTAAGTGGATGTTAACTGATCTGCTATCTCGTTAAGAGATGAGAGACTGCTCTGGGCTACCTTCGACGTAAGAAAAGAAGGTCGTGGATTGTCCGTAAAAATGCGAATATCCCTTACAGATACTACATTATACCTCAACCTATCCTCGGCCTCAATTATCGCAGTTAATTCAGCCTAAAAAATGCTGCAATTAATGCTGTAATAATGGTCCACATAGAAATGGATTTTATCATTAATGCCTGAGTGGTTTTACTCCCGAGTGCATCACTAATACACAGGGTGGAAGTTCTCTAAATTTTCATCAGCAACTTTTGATTAGCCTTACTATTTAAGGCTGGCCACCAAACAACAATCTCATATAAAAGTACATTAGGTATTTCGCTTTATTTTTATTTAATATTCAAATGATGATGTTCTCATTTTAGGAAAGTCTAGGTTTGGGCTCATTTTAGGCCATATTCATTTTGTAAACTATGTAATTCGAATCGCGTTTCTTCTTTCTATAATGCTGATTATCGGTTAATTCGAATTAAGTATATTATAATCACGAACACATGCAATGCTATTAAAATTTAGGAAAAACTTCACATATTTGTGCAAAGCCGTGAAGTTTTTCCTAAACGATCCTATTTTTTTTTTTTTTTTTTTTAGGACAGTTTAGGATATAAACTTCACGCGAATTTTAAATATGTGGACGACACAATTACTGACAAATAATAGAACTAAATTTACTTTAGAAAAAGAATCTCTTCTTCACAAGCAAGATAATCCTCTACTGATGGCTAGTTCAAACTGCGAATTATGGACGTGTGGAATGTGCTGCATACTATACTACCATATTCAGCTGTTAGCTACCTAGTGAGTTAGCTAGAAAAATTTCGATATAATGGAATCCTTTTAATGGGGTTTCGAGTTAACATAACTTCAGACAACTTTACGGTAATTTCGATGCAGTCATATTGTCATATAACGATTAGGAAAACTTCATCATCGTTGGAAATTTTGAATTTTTCTACCGAAAATTCTGATGACAAGGAAATGTCCAGAAATTGAAAATTTTATTAAAACTGTCGAAAAAGCGTCAAGAGATATTAATCTCATCGGCAAAAACTGATGTGTCAAGGAGAGGAACATGAAGTTTGAAACCACTGTGCTCTGTTCTACCTCATGTCAGCAGAGTTTATGCTATTCTTGTTGATGTGGCAACACAATTTATCCTCTTCCTCGTAAAACCGCCATTAGTGTTCTTCCATATCCAACTGAATAGCGAGATAGAAACATCGACACTTAAGGTCGAGTTACAATGAATCAGTCCGCGTCTACACGATTTAGTTCCAGAAGCGAGGTCTACTACGTAGACCTCGCTTCTGGAACTAAATCGTGTAGACGCGGGCCTTTGTTTCTCCAAACACACCGTTTAAGTTAAGTCGTTGAGCAGAAAATGCAATTTAATTTGGCAAATTCTTGCAACCAAATCGGGTCGATCTGATGCCGGTTCACTTAGACGGAGGTTGTCAACAATTTGAATGCGACAATTTGTTTATTAGTAAGCTTTCCAGCAATCTTGGCGACGTGGAACTCTACCTCAACTGCGGCTTGTGCGGCTTTGTTCTGTAACATGCCGACAATGGGGTTCGTCGTTTGGATAAAGTAATACGTAGCTCATTGAATCCATATTGCAGCGAACGGATTATTAGAGTAGATGTGGATATCGCTATTAAATGGTGGCTCGCCGCCTTCATTGAGAACGTTGCGATTTCGTTTGGTGTTGTTACGACTTAGTTCCATGCTTACCAGAGGAATATTATTTCCAGCTGGAACTCCACAATAAGTATCTTGTGCCTCAATTTCACACATAATTTGATAGCTGACCACAGTGAAAAGATCGATTTGTTCTTAAATGAATGAGAGGTTGGATGATATGTTTAGCTGTGAACGTTAAAGACATACAGGCCTCTTCCAGAGGGCTTTGGCTATAGTAGGACAGCAAGAAGTGAATCTTCCATCGGTTCGAATGGACCGCAGTTCTGTTCGCCGATTCGAGCCTATAAGCGAAATTAATAGTTTCCTGCTGAATTGTGTACAGCGATTCATAAAATATCAAAACTCTCTTAAATTAGCCCCTCTCGCCATTTTTGCTGTCTTCTCTGTTCAAACCACCAGTTTTCTCTGCTAGTTGTTCGTAGATATTCATTTTGTGCCATACTAAGGAACAAACCAATGTTTCGTTATAGATACATGGAATTATAGAAAATTGATAAACTCACGGCTAATTATTACAATAATATTGTCATTTTTCAGCCGTCCACTAAACAAACCTTTAACTGAAGTAATTAATAAATAAAACAGAAATAAGCTAACACGAAGTATTGACTACACAAAATATTTGCTCTAATATCCAATTCTTAATAGAAACCGCATTTGAGGGAAATCTTACGGGGTGGAAATGGTGAAAAAATAAATCCTTGAAAAAAAATTAGCAAGCATTTGGCTGTTTAGTATCCGGCACCGTCGTGTTGAAACCATATATCGTCCACATCGATTCGGGTCAGGATGTTGCAAAGGAGCAATTACCAAGGATGTCATCCTATACATTTGGACAAACGGATTGATATGTGCCGAGGAAGCCATGGTGAAAAATATTTTATTTTTTTATCTTTATACAATAAAGAAATCAAAATTATGCCATGCAATAAATTTTTATAAACTATTCACATGGTGAAACTCTTATTCGCCTAGTCGCTTTAGGAGATTAAAATGTTTGAACACGTTGTGCATTTCATTTCGAAATGCGCGACTGCATCCTGTGTTCTTCACAATATTTGATTGGTTAATGGGTATTTTGGATATTTTTAATGATGATGACGATGGGCGTTGGCCATGGAATTTTACAATAAATTATGTATGTGTCTTCTTTATTTGGAATAAGATCGTTAATGCATTATTAAGCTGTGCAGCAGATTTTCTCTGTAATGGAAATTGAATTGTTTTAATGTTGAATCATAAACCCGGTTTTTCTGCTTTTCGGGACTAAAATTAAAGGAGTGCGGTATCGCTATTAAAGGCTTTTTACCAAAAAATAACGTCCATCTCCTCTAAAAACTCCAAATTTTTAGGGATAGTATCGGTACCTTTCAGTTTTCCGCTTTTATATGCTTTCACACAATTTTTCGATTTATTCATTAAATGGGTTGTTGGCATAGGTGATATCTTTATATAAATTTAATAAAAAAATACGAACAAATTTAATTTTGGTAAGTGATTTAATTACAATTGCGTCATTTCCCTCTAAATCGGTTAACACATTTTCCCAAAAATGTAATAAAAACTACAAGCTACAAACTGCAGCATCATAGAATCCAAAACAATATTAATTTTAATTTGCAAGTTGCTAGCTAAAATGCAACAAATTATGTTCAAGAATTGTAAGTGATTCAATTCAATCGATTTTTTTCGCTTGGAACTGTAATATTAGAATTTGGATAAGCTGCTCATATTAGGACGAGTTCAATTCGATTTATTGCTACTCCTTAAGTAAAAGTTCCTGAAGCTGAACTTGATCAAACCTAAAATTAAAAATATTGATTTCAATTTGTAATAATGGAATTTCCCGAGTTTCACTTTAGTTTTTCTGACACAGTACAAATGGCATCACCTCAAATGTGTCGTTCGTTTATTTAAGCCGGGCGTAAAAAAGATAAACATCGAAACAAATTATATACCAGAATTTAGCTGGTGCGAGTGACCATCGATCGTCGAATCAGGATCAGGATAATTTGTTGAAAAAATAATTACAAATATTTTGGTGTGTGTAAATGTTTTTGAATTTCTTTTGTCTATCAAAAGTTTTAAAAGGATGTTTAAAAAAAACAAGTCTTTGCATATCTCAACAAAGGTTTAATTAGTAAATAAATTTGTTTAAATTTAAAATTAATTAGTAAATAAATTTGTTCAAACATAAAATGTCAAAAAAAAAGAATCAAAATTGAATTATTTTCTGCTAGAAAAAAAATTGAGCTACGACTTTTTTTGTATACACAGTTTATCTCTGTCTCCGATTCGCTTTTTTTAAATATTGTTACCATTTTGCCTTGTCAATCAAGGTTCGAATCACTGGATTGTGAAAAAAACAAAACAATTTAATTTATCACCAACGAATTTATTTATTAAACACCAAAAAATTAATTCAACATAATTTATTATAATAATTCACAAAATCACTTTATATAATTTTCACACAATTTTACTGTACCAAATTCGACTTCGTTCGCCTTTTTACATAGACAAATCAAACTTCTAGAAATTTCATGACTTTTCCAGTAAGAATAGTCTAGAAACATTTAGAACAGTATATAACAGTTTAGTACAGTAAAACATTGAGCTATGAATTTAACTTATTCTATTACACCCTAGGTGTTACCGTAACAATATTAAAAATAGTGAGTGTCATAATACCATTAGTATCAAACTCGCATTAATCGAGCGATTAGGTTACGATACAAATATTACTGGTAAGTGGTTTCATCTAACGTCTATATTAAAGTATGTACATTGTAGGACAAATCTTTAAATTAGGGTAGTTTTCCTTACAACAACTAAATGAAAGGATTTGTATAAACTTCGTTTTAAGGCTACAATTTTAAACTGCTGTACTGCACAATTTAATTAAAATATTTTATATTATATACATAACTAAACTAAGTTAATGTAGCAAATAAAGTACACAAAAACAAATATGTTCCGTCTGAAAAATCACAAGAAACTCATCACTTTAGAAGTACCAGACATTAAAATATGAATAAACTGTAAAACTATAACATAATTTTTTGTTTTATGATTTTATCACAAAAATTTAATTAATTGCATTTTATTATCGTTTAACATTTACAAGATAATAATTAAAAAATAAAAAAAAGGATTTTTCTTTACTTTATAGAATACATAAACTTCTTATGTTTTATCTTATCATAAATCATTTTTTGGTATAATTATTCATAAAATGTTCATTATTTAGTTTTATCTTCAAAAAACGTTTTAAGTATATTTTGTTAGTTTTTGGATAATATTATACGAGTAGCTGTAACTACTTTAAATATGTAGTCTTTTGTATGCTCTGTACGAGTATTTCGTATTTAGTTTTATCAGCAAAAGGAAGCTAAACGAAACTTTTTTTAAATAAAGTTTATGTAACAATATAAAGAAAGATGTAAGATGCAAAATGTGTTGGCTTAATAGGGAACTAAATAAACTAAACCAATATAAGTATTTTTTTTTTACTTAACCATATAGTAAATCATCTTATGGCGAATAGTAAAATTTGCATTTGAGACTTAGTCCAGTGTTTGGCGGTAAAAATAGGTTATTACTTCAGAATTCTTACGGACAAAACCGATTGACGTGAAATTTGGACAGTAAGTAGGGAATGGTTCAAGGAACAAAACGTATATAGTACAGATGTGTATTTTTATCCGGGGGTATACTACCCCTTATCTGAGGCGGAAAATAGTACACCCAAAATAACCGCAGAAATCGAGAGAGGCATGAATTCTAAGCAAAAAATTGTCCCATAAAGTTTTTTCGATAAATCAATATTAATATTTGTCGAGTTATTCGCAATTTAAAATGTTGATTTTTCAAAATTTCAGCGAAAAACGCGATTGGTTTTTTAACAATATCTTCCTTAGTTTTTAAGATATTTAACCTCTTCAAAAACCGTACAAGGCCTATAAAGTTGAACTTCCTTGAAGCTTTTATTGTTGAGATTTTTCAGTTCAAAGCGCTCGAAAAAGGTGGTCCTCGCACTCAAATTTGAACTTAAAACGGTAATATCTCAATTAATTTTCATCCCAGAGAAATAAAAAAAAATGAAATTTTCTGTAAGGACAACCCAAATTTGTTTACTCTAACAATTTGTACGTGTCTGCTTTAGTTTTTCAGTTCTTGTGAAAAAAGAAATGTTGTTCAAAAATTTCAAAAATCATTTCAAAATTAAATGAAGCTTTTTTTTCAAATCTATGCATTCTAAACCATTCAAACTTTCAGAGGGTATTGTTAATATCTAAATAAAAAACATTTTAAATGGATTACGTTTAATTTCAATTTTTGTGGTTAAGCCTCTGAAAAAACTAGACAACCATTTTATTTTTATCGTAACTCCATAAGTTTTTACGCTCACCACTTTTACTAAAGCTTATTTTAAAGGTATTTTCAAGTACTTTCAAAAATGTCTGACGAGTTTTCCTCCAAAAATTCGTAGTTTTCGGCGAACAAATCATCACCTTCAACGAGTCATAACTCAGTTCGTATTGCATCTACAGAAATAAAAGAAACAACCGTTTTGTTATTATAAGCTTCATTTTAGCTCGTCCTGATTTTTGATAAAACGTAAGGTTTTCGAGTTATTCGTGAAAAATCGGTTCAAAATATGCATTTTTAGATAAAAAATCAATCATCTCTGTGGATTTCTGTGGTTATTTGGAGTGTACTAATTTCCACCCCGAGAAGGGCGACATCCACCCCAGGGTAGAAGCACACATTGGTTCTATATAACTTTTATTCCTTAAGCCATTCCCTACTTACTGTCCAAATTTCACATCAATCAATATAAGCTTATCATATACAAATGATCTGTTTAGAATGTCCCCAGTGAGCACTTAACTCTGAAATTACCAAAAAGCTGATCCCTCAGGTCGGTCGTAAAAATAACATGCGATTTTTGCATCAAACGTTTTACCCACCGACGAAATTTATCACCGAAAAATCAAAAATCCCCAAGATAATTTAGTTTTCTCGAATGTACAAATTTGGTGTAAAAATTGTGAAACAGCTGAGATCGGCCAAATAAATGCCATGCAGTTCTTGCATCAAATGTTGTACAAAGCTCTGTCGTCGAAATTTCTTTAACAAAAATCAAACGTCTCATAATTAGGTAATCATTTGTTCAATAAAATATCAAAGGTAATCATTTGATACTTTATTGAACAAATTTCAAGGGCGAAGCATTTTTACACCATTTCTCGCACAAACTGCATGATATTTATTTGGCCGACACCAGGCACCGGCTATTTCATAATATCTTCACCAACACCATGGACATTCGATAAAACTGAACCAACTTTGGAGCTTTTGATTTTTTTATAATAAATTTCGTCGGCGCAACTTTGTACAACATTTGATGCAAATATTGTCGTGATTTATATGACCGACTTCAGATACCGGGTATTTAATAATTTCTTCGCTTGTTCTAAGAGGCAAAAACCACCTCGTTTGCTCACACATCTATGGTTTTTGTTATTTGGTAAAGTTTCACTTCGGTTTGATTTTTTCTGCCTATATAGACCCACAGGTTTGAAAACGTATTACTTCTGCTTTGATATCGCTCAAAATCATGCGCTAGCTTAAACAGGTGTTCCTTTCCATTTATCCTTAAGAATCTTATTGTGTAGTATGTAATGTACCAGTTTGCAAAAAGCATTAATCGGCCTTTCAAGTTTTCAAGAAGTTTGAAAATCTTGAGAGAGGACAGAATCTCCATCTCTCTTGTCATTTATATGCCCAAGTTCTGCATTACAGGAAATAGCAAAAAATTCTTATTTGTGCTCTTATTCTAACCTTTTTCGGCTGATACAACTCCTTGAATCAGCATATGCATAATCATCGTTATTGTCCTTTCTCAAGACATACGACCCACACCCACACAGTTTTGCCCTTCTTTTTTCTTCGAAAATTCCTTTCCAAAGTTAATTATTACCGTCTTTCTTTAAAGCTCAGTTGAAATCACAAGGAAGATACCCCAGGCGTACCTCATCGATTGTTTCGAAGTTTTGAAATGTTAAAGAACACAAAAAAATGTGAGTCACGTATTTTTTTTAGTGTTAACTTGTTAATATAAGGGATAAAAACTACTTCCAATGTTCGACACCCTAAACACATTCTTATAAATTTTTCGTATACCATTTAAAATTATTTACGTCATATTTATTATTACGCCATTAATAACAGTTGACTTTTGTATGTCTTTGAGCTGACTTTTAACTACTGCAATAGTTTTGCACATTTCAATTGCTTTTTCTACATTTAGGTTGTCGGTTTCTAATAACTTTTTCTGTAAATTCACACGACTGTAAATTCACTAGTTTTCTTAAATCTGCTAAAAATACATCGAATGGTTCATTTTCAGCTTGACAACGGCCATGAAATATGAAACTTTCATAAACTTCATTTGTCTTCGGACAACAATACTTTCCAAATCATTTTTTATTTTTTTTTCTGCATCACTTAACTCGAAAGCTTTATTTTTCAAGAATAATCCAATTTGTTGTTGCTCCTTTTTACTTTACTTAGGTACATGTCACTTGGAAAGATCTCGAATTCATCTTTAAGGACTTTTCAATTTTATGTTAGGTTGCTTTAACGTAATTCATCATTTCATGTAGTATAATCCTTGTTTTGGGTTCCTCGTGTTCTTCTAAGTATGTATTTCAATTTTTTTTACTTTCAATGTTATGTTTTGTTATAGTCACCAAATATAATTTAATAACGGTTCAATAACTGTGCGATTTAAATTGCATAATCACATATATTTATTAATTTTAATTATTTTAGTTCACCAAATTTTACTTAAACCGCAAAACTAACATTTATTCATTCTCACTTAAGGCAGATACACAGTGTTGAAAACAAAAAAATAAAAATTTTTTTTTTTGCTTTAATGGATAGTTTCTGACCCTAAGAATAAGTAGCTTGGCCTCCAAAACTCAATTCACAAAAGAATAATTCCAAATGACCGCCATACGCCAATGCCTCGAGAGTGCTCGCTATATTTTCTGTTGGTGTTAAACGCGTTTTTCTCAAAATCAGGGTTTTTGACCTGGTTGACAGCATAGCACAGACAGTTTTTGTCCGATCGACCTAATTCAAAATGGATTCTGTTTTTTTTATTGAATTTCTTTTTATTAACGATTTACTGCGTTGAAATTTTTATTTCTGACAATCGGAACTGGAGTTACGCTTTCAACTGGCTAGTGCCTTTTTTCGAGGATGCCATCTTCCGGCCGCTATAGTGTCCATAAAAGGCCATAAAAAAATTATATACTCTTTAAATTGTCTTTAATTAAAATTTGAAATTTCAAATCATCTAAGCCATTTTCTTGTAAAAAATTCCGAAAAATCACATTTATTTTCGTTACTCAACAGTGTGTAACTGCCTTAATAAATTATTATTCATAATACCCAAGTATTATATTTTTTTTCGGCAGCGCCATGTTATATATTTAATAAAAGACCTTTTGCGTACTCTCATAATTACTTCCAGTTGTTGAAGCAGACATACAATTACATTTGACAAAAACCTTAAGTTACATTTATAATCAGGAGTGTTTGATCTTTAATATATTCTCTTACACATTTTTTGTGAGTAGAATTGATTACTTTGCACAATTTCGGGTAACAGTGACAAGCAGCGATTGATTGAACGTTGTCTTTAGTAAGATTTCTTATTTTGCAGTACTAGTGGAATATGCTTATATTGAACCACAGTTAAGGGTTTGACCATAGAAATGCTTTTATTCTCTGACTGGAATATGCTTCAACAACTCCAATTCAGTGTTTATGTCAGCCCAGACAACTGGGCAGATAAACTTAAAAATAAACATTCGATAATTTAAAAAAAAAAAAATGAAAATTTGCAAAATTTGAGAAATTATAACAAAAATGTTTAAGTATTTTTCAGAGTTATGCTGCGTGCCTCAGGTCGTTTTTTCTTAAACTAAATTTTCGACTTTTCTGAATAGCTAGTTAGTTTATACCAGTCATTCCCATATATAGCAATAGCTTTAATAAGACATGATGTGACTTTTCGAACGTCAACTAATTGTCACCGATTATTATTACCACCGATTTTAAGCCATTTTTTACACACAAAACTGTGGTACAAAAAAGAAAACTGAAAATCGTACTTACATTTAGTGTGCGAAAACATTTTCAGTCTAGAATTTTGAATTTTCGGAATTCAAATTCAAATTTAATTAAAAACGGTAAAAGCACTTACTAAAATGGATACATTTGTTGCGAAATTTAAAAGAAAAAGTGAAATCAAAAAATATTGCTAATTTTATAGTTGCGCGTTGTCAAATAAAGCGGGATAACAAAGTTACCAACGTAACTTTTTTCTCGTAAGTACTAGAGCAATAGTTTTAATATAAAAAGAGGAACATGTGGTAAATTATGTTTTAGGTTTCGCCAAGATTCAGCTTTAAATAAAATGTGGTGCGACAACCGATTGCGTATAAAAACTTTCGGCAATTTCTAACCATTCGGCTTTACTCATCAACCATTCCTTGCCCACATCGTCCTATTTTTAATTTTACGTCTTTCCATTGTAAATAAGTAGAAAATTAAACCACTATTCTAATATTTTTTTAGGCAACTCATTCAATTTTGAGTTAGATGACGAAAAGTTCTTAGACAACGAAAAATTCAAATCTTTTCAAATTTGCGGGAAAATCATATTGTATAATAAATACTGCAAGCAAGTCGCATAGTGTTAAAGCACCTTAAGGGAAAAATGAGCAATAAAATTGTTGTGAAATTGAATTTTTTGCCCAAAATTTGGAAAATTCCACTCCACAGTATGCTTTTGAAAAAATAATACTGAAATACACTAACACATCACAATAGATCGCCTGATAGAAACAATATAGTGCCACTGAGGCACACACCATTAGTAGCCTTTTAGAATTTTATCAGGGCACACACCATTAGTAGCCTTGTAGAATTAATTTCACAATAATTTTTAAAAAGTTTGATTAATTTCGTAATTTATGCTTCTTCAAAAATTTTCAATATCCGGGAAGCTGTTCAATTATCTACCCACATCTAATATTATGTGCATACATATATGCGGATGGATGTATTAATTTGTAATAAAGATATACATTTCGAAGGAAAACACTTCAAAGTCTATTTTATTCCTATAAAATCAGATATTGAAATATGACGCCAACAGGTTTCCATTTCATTTCCAAACAGTAGAAACATAATAATACTTCAAGGGTTTTCAAAAATAAATCAAATCAAAAGGACTAATAAAAATAAAAGTTTTAATTAATTTCCTTTTGTAGTAAATTTTTAATTTTTTTAATTTTGTTGGTAAAATATCATACCGCTTTATACTCTATGAAACATATAAACAAACGGAAGCAGTTATAATGGTCAAAAATAATTTCTATTAAAACATTGTTTTACAATGACATGTTCTCTCTGCGTATGACATATGTACATATAATCAATTTTCTAGATACTCGTAAGTAGGATTTTGTTTTGTTTGATTCTGGTTTCATCGTATTCGGCTATATGAAAAAATATGTGACCAAAAAAAAAAAAAATCAGATTTTGAGGATGTCACATTTTAACTAAAACATATTTGTATCTATACTCGTATATATCTCATCATTGATGAGATAGATGATGATGATATTTGAAATTTGATCTATAGAGATAATATTGTTGTACTTATACGATAACAATCCATAAGAATATAAATTTGTCAATTCTTGTGCACTTATCATCGTTATATTTTTGGACAAATTAAAGGATATAGAAATTTTAGTTTTATCGTACGTTACTAGTAATTTCTCTCGTAGTTTTTATGGCTTTTCAACGTAATAGCCACTATACAATATTATGAACATACGTATAAAAACATTGTTGGCTCTTCGTACTAAATTTTGTAAACAATGAAATGAGATTATAAGAAAGTTATTTTTTTTTTGTGATTTCCGTAAACATATCAACAACTTATCCTAGTAAGTAGTCTTTGAATTTAGAGCAAAATTAAATTGCAAACGTTAGAAAGACCACCCCATAATAACAAACTACAAATTATATGTTGTAATGTACTAATATGTAGTAAACTGTTTGTTTCGTGATATAAGTAGTTTTTAAATTTTTTATCAATAAAATATTAAAAGTTAGAAAACATTTGTTTATGGTTAAAACTTTAAATTTCAAATCCACAAAGAGGAAGCCGATATGAAAATGTAATTCAGAATCAAGTTAGAAATGCCACCTTTTATCCGAATAATACAAAATATTCTTTTTTGAACGAAGGAAAATTCATAGTAAACTAATTTTAAGACAGTATCCGAAACCTGTGATAAATGAGTAGATAAGCGAACATTCGATAATAATGAAGTGGTGTGTTGATAGTGTAATCAAAAGTGAATTATTATTGTGATTTGGCAATATTGTCACATTGAAATTGGTAAGAGAGTATCAAAAAAAAAAAAAAAAAAACAGAAAAGTGTTGTAGATTTGTTTTGTATTTTGTGCGTTGTTTCGTGTTGTATTTTTGTTTGATTTTGGTTGAAAGAAGTTTGTGTATATAAAGCATGTGGTATTGTGAGTGCTACAGTATTTTAAGTAATGGGGAATGAACCGTATTTTGTTTAATATATAATGATGATCTACGAGTATGAGGTTTTCCAGACATTCCAGAGATTTGTCAATGTATTAGTATTGCACTGCTGAGACGGGTTCTTATGGGAGGTTTGAGTGTTATTTCAAAAAATTGAGTAGTATTTGGAAAAGTATTTTAAAAAAATCTAGCTCTAGCTAAATTACAACAAATCGAAATTCTTGTTCGTTCGATATTAAAGTAATTTTAATTGATTTATTTTTTGAGTGTTCATTAAAAAAACGGTATATGGCGTTCTAAAGTTGAAGTGTGATTTCAAAGAGGGTACTTTTGTAGAACTTTTATTAAATGAACGATTCGTATGGATTAGGGCTTTTAATTAAGTAATAGATGCATTCCATATGCTAGCCAAATCATTGTCATCATTGTTAACAATGGCCGATATTGCTCTTTGAGGGTTGAGTGCGATTTAAAAAAAAAAAAAAAAATTTTGTAGAACTTTTATTAAATAAACGATTCGTAGGGATTAGGGTTTTTTAACTAAGTAATTTACTTACGCCCTGGACAGTTTTAAACTTTTGAACTGTCATACTTTTGAACTTTTAGACTTTTGGGCTTTTGAATTTTGAACTTTTAAACTTTTAAACTTTTATTAGACTTTTATTAAACTTTTGTTAAACTTTCATTAAACTTTTGTTAAACTTTTATGAAACTTTTATTAAACTTCTGTTAAACTTTTGTCAAACTTTTGATAAAGTTTTATTAAACTTTTATTAAACTTTTGTTAAAGTTTTATTAAACTTTTGTTAAAAGTTTATTAAACTTTTATTAAACTTTTGTTCTTTTATTAAACTTTTGTTAAACTTTTCATAAACTTTTAAACTTTTAAATTTTGAACTTTTAAACTTTTAAACCTTTAAACTTTTAAACTTCTAAAGTTTTAAATTTTGGAATTTTAGACTTTTAAACTTTTAAATTTTTACACTTTTACACTTTTAAACTTTTACATAGACTTTTGGACTTTTGAACTTTTAAACTTTTAAACTTTTGTGCACTTTTAAACTTTTAGACTTTTAAACTTTTAAACTTTTAAACTTTTAAAATTTAAACTTTTAAACTTTTAAACTTTTAAACTTTTAAACTTTTAAACTTTTAAACTTTTAAACTTTTAAACTTTTAAACTTTAAAACTTTTGAACTTTTAAACCTTTAAACTTTTAGACTTTTAAACTTTTATTCAACTTTTTTTAAACTTTCGTTAAACTTTTATTAAACTTTTAAACTTTTAAATTTGAACTTTTGGACTTTTGGACTTTTAAACTTTTAAACTTTTAGACTTTTAAACTTTTAAACTTTTAAACTTTTAAACTTTTAAACTTTTAAACTTCTTTTAAACTTTTAAACTTTTAAACTTTTAAACTTTTAAACTTTTATTAGACTTTTATTAAACTTTTGTTAAACTTTCATTAAACTTTTGTTAAACTTTTATGAAACTTTTATTAAACTTCTGTTAAACTTTTGTCAAACTTTTGATAAAGTTTTATTAAACTTTTATTAAACTTTTGTTAAAGTTTTATTAAACTTTTGTTAAAAGTTTATTAAACTTTTATTAAACTTTTGTTCTTTTATTAAACTTTTGTTAAACTTTTCATAAACTTTTAAACTTTTAAATTTTGAACTTTTAAACTTTTAAACCTTTAAACTTTTAAACTTCTAAAGTTTTAAATTTTGGAATTTTAGACTTTTAAACTTTTAAATTTTTACACTTTTACACTTTTAAACTTTTACATAGACTTTTGGACTTTTGAACTTTTAAACTTTTAAACTTTTGTGCACTTTTAAACTTTTAGACTTTTAAACTTTTAAACTTTTAAACTTTTAAAATTTAAACTTTTAAACTTTTAAACTTTTAAACTTTTAAACTTTTAAACTTTTAAACTTTTAAACTTTTAAACTTTTGAACTTTTAAACCTTTAAACTTTTAGACTTTTAAACTTTTATTCAACTTTTTTTAAACTTTCGTTAAACTTTTATTAAACTTTTAAACTTTTAAATTTGAACTTTTGGACTTTTGGACTTTTAAACTTTTAAACTTTTAGACTTTTAAACTTTTAAACTTTTAAACTTTTAAACTTTTAAACTTTTAAACTTCTTTTAAACTTTTAAACTTTTAAACTTTTAAACTTTTAAACTTTTAAACTTTTAAACTTTTAAACTTTTAAACTTTTAAACTTTTAAACTTTTAAACTTTTAAACTTTTAAACTTTTAAACTTTTAAACTTTTAAACTTTTAAACTTTTAAACTTTTAAACTTTTAAACTTTTAAACTTTTAAACTTTTAAACTTTAAAACTTTTAAACTTTTAAACTTTTAAACTTTTAAACTTTTAAACTTTTAAACTTTTAAACTTTTAAACTTTTAAACTTTTAAACTTTTAAACTTGTAAACTTGTAAACTTGTAAACTTGTAAACTTTTAAACTTTTAAACTTTTAAACTTTTAAACTTTTAAACTTTTAAACTTTTAAACTTTTAAACTTTTAAACTTTTAAACTTTTAAACTTTTAAACTTTTAAACTTTTAAACTTTTAAACTTTTAAACTTTTAAACTTTTAAACTTTTAAACTTTTAAACTTTTAAACTTTTAAACTTTTAAACTCTTAAACTTTTAAACTTTTAAACTTTTAAACTTTTAAACTTTTAAACTTTTAAACTTTTAAACTTTTAAACTTTTAAACTTTTAAACTTTTAAACTTTTAAACTTTTAAACTTTTAAACTTTTAAACTTTTAAACTTTTAAACTTTTAAACTTTTAAACTTTTAAACTTTTAAACTTTTAAACTTTTAAACTTTTAAACTTTTAAACTTTTAAACTTTTAAACTTTTAAACTTTTAAACTTTTAAACATTTAAACTTTTAAACTTTTAAACTATTAAACTATTAAACTATTAAACTATTAAACTATTAATCTATTAAACTATTAAACTATTAAACTATTAAACTATTAAACTTTTAAATTTTGGAATTTTGGAATTTTAGACTTTTTAACTTTTAAAGTTTTATACTTTTACACTTTTAAACTTTTAAACTTTTAAACTTTTAAACTTTTAAACTTTTAAACTTTTAAACTTTTAAACTTTTAAACTTTTAAACTTTTAAACTTTTAAACTTTTAAACTTTTAAACTTTTAAACTTTTAAACTTTTAAACTTTTAAACTTTTAAACTTTTAAACTTTTAAACTTTTAAACTTTTAAACTTTTAAACTTTTAAACTTTTAAACTTTTAAACTTTTAAACTTTTAAACTTTTAAACTTTTAAACTTTTAAACTTTTAAACTTTTAAACTTTTAAACTTTTAAACTTTTAAACTTTTAAACTTTTAAACTTTTAAACTTTTAAACTTTTAAACTTTTAAACTTTTAAACTTTTAAACTTTTAAACTTTTAAACTTTTAAACTTTTAAACTTTTAAACTTTTAAACTTTTAAACTTTTAAACTTTTAAACTTTTAAACTTTTAAACTTTTAAACTTTTAAACTTTTAAACTTTTAAACTATTAAACTATTAAACTATTAAACTATTAAACTTTTAAATTTTGGAATTTTAGACTTTTTAACTTTTAAAGTTTTATACTTTTACACTTTTAAACTTTTAAACTTTTAGACTTTAGGCTTTTGAATTTTTAAACTTTTAAAATTTGGACTTTTAAACTTTTGGACTTTTAAACTTTTGAACTTTTAAACTTTTAAACTTTTAAACTTTTAAAATTTTAAACTTTTAAACTTTTAAACTTTTGAACTTTTAAACTTTTAAACTTTGAAACTTTGAAACTTTGAAACTTTTAAACTTTTAAACTTTGAAACTTTTAAACTTTTAAACTTTTAAACTTTTAAACTTTTAAACTTTTAAACTTTTAAACTTTTAAACTTTTAAACTTTAAAACTTTAAAACTTTTAAACTTTTAAACTTTTAAACTTTTAAACTTTTAAACTTTTAAACTTTTAAACTTTTAAACTTTTAAACTTTTAAACTTTTAAACTTTTAAACTTTTAAACTTTTAAACTTTTAAACTTTTAAACTTTTAAACTTTTGAACTTTTAAACTTTTAAACTTTTAAACATTGAAACCTTTAAACTTTAAAACTTTAAAACTTTAAAACTTTTAAACTTTTAAACTTTTAAACTTTTAAACTTTTAAACTTTTAAACTTTTAAACTTTTAAACTTTTAAACTTTTAAACTTTTAAACTTTTAAACTTTTAAACTTTTAAACTTTTAAACTTTTAAACTTTTAAACTTTTAAACTTTTAAACTTTTAAACTTTTAAACTTTTTAACTTTTTAACTTTTTAACTTTTTAACTTTTAAACTTTTAAACTTTTAAACTTTTAAACTTTTAAACCTTTAAACTTTTAAACTTTTAAACTTTTAAACTTTTAAACTTTTAAACTTTTAAACTTTTAAACTTTTAAACTTTTAAACTTTTAAACTTTTAAACTTTTAAACTTTTAAACTTTTAAACTTTTAAACTTTTAAACTCTTATTAGACTTTTATTAAACTTTTGTTAAATTTTCATTAAACTTTTGTTAAACTTTTGTTAAACTTTTATGAAACTTTTATTAAACTTCTGTTAAACTTTTGTCAAACTTTTGATAAAGTTTTATTAAACTTTTATTAAACTTTTGTTAAAGTTTTATTAAACTTTTGTTAAAAGTTTATTAAACTTTTATTAAACTTTTGTTCTTTTATTAAACTTTTGTTAAACTTTTCATAAACTTTTAAACTTTTAAATTTTGAACTTTTAAACTTTTAAACCTTTAAACTTTTAAACTTCTAAAGTTTTAAATTTTGGAATTTTAGACTTTTAAACTTTTAAATTTTTACACTTTTACACTTTTAAACTTTTACATAGACTTTTGGACTTTTGAACTTTTAAACTTTTAAACTTTTGCACTTTTAAACTTTTAGACTTTTAAACTTTTAAACTTTTAAACTTTAAAACTTTAGATTTTTTAAACCTTTAAACTTTTAGACTTTTAAAGTTTTATTCAATTTTTTTTAAACTTTCGTTAAACTTTTATTAAACTTTTGAACTTTTAAACTTTTAAACTTTTAAACTTTTAAACTTTTAAACTTTTAAACTTTTAAACTTTTGAACTTTTAAACTTTTAAACTTTTAAACTTTTAAACTTTTAAAGTTTTAAACTTTTAAACTTTTAAACTTTTAAACTTTTAAACTTTAAAACTTTGAAACTTTTAAACTTTTAAACTTTTAAACTTTTAAACTTTTAAACTTTTAAACTTTTAAACTTTTAAACTTTTAAACTTTTAAACTTTTAAACTTTTAAACTTTTAAACTTTTAAACTTTTAAACTTTTAAACTTTTAAACTTTTAAACTTTTAAACTTTTAAACTTTTAAACTTTTAAACTTTTAAACTTTTAAACTTTTAAACTTTTAAACTTTTAAACTTTTAAACTTTTAAACTTTTAAACTTTTAAACTTTTAAACTTTTAAACTTTTAAACTTTTAAACTTTTAAACTTTTAAACTTTTAAACTTTTAAACTTTTAAACTTTTAAACTTTTAAACTTTTGAACTTTTAAACTTTTAAACTTTTAAACTTTTAAACTTTTAAACTTTTAAACTTTTAAACTTTTAAACTTTTAAACTTTTAAACTTTTAAACTTTTAAACTTTTAAACTTTTGAACTTTTAAACTTTTAAACTTTTAAACTTTTAAACTTTTAAACTTTTAAACTTTTAAACTTTTAAACTTTTAAACTTTTAAACTTTTAAACTTTTAAACTTTTAAACTTTTAAACTTTTAAACTTTTAAACTTTTAAACTTTTAAACTTTTAAACTTTTAAACTTTTAAACTTTTAAACTTTTAAACTTTTAAACTTTTAAACTCTTAAACTTTTAAACTTTTAAACTTTTAAACTTTTAAACTTTTAAACTTTTAAACTTTTAAACTTTTAAACTTTTAAACTTTTAAACTTTTAAACTTTTAAACTTTTAAACTTTTAAACTATTAAACTATTATACTATTAAACTATTAAACTATTAAACTATTAAACTATTAAACTATTAAACTATTAAACTATTAAACTATTAAACTATTAAACTATTAAACTATTAAACTTTTAAACTATTAAACTATTAAACTTTTGAATTTTGGAATTTTAGACTTTTTAACTTTTAAAGTTTTATACTTTTACACTTTTAAACTTTTTACCTTTTAGACTTTAGGCTTTTGAATTTTTAAACTTTTAAAATTTGGACTTTTAAACTTTTGGACTTTTAAACTTTTGAACTTTTAAACTTTTAAACTTTTAAACTTTTAAACTTTTGAACTTTGAAACTTTGAAACCTTTAAACTTTTAAACTTTTAAACTTTTAAACTATTAAACTATTAAACTATTAAACTATTAAACTATTAAACTATTAAACTATTAAACTATTAAACTATTAAACTATTAAACTATTAAACTATTAAACTATTAAACTATTAAACTATTAAACTATTAAACTATTAAACTATTAAACTATTAAACTATTAAACTATTAAACTATTAAACTATTAAACTATTAAACTATTAAACTATTAAACTATTAAACTATTAAACTATTAAACTATTAAACTATTAAACTATTAAACTATTAAACTATTAAACTATTAAACTATTAAACTATTAAACTTTTAAATTTTGGAATTTTGGAATTTTAGACTTTTTAACTTTTAAAGTTTTATACTTTTACACTTTTAAACTTTTTAACTTTTTAACTTTTAGACTTTAGGCTTTTGAATTTTTAAACTTTTAAAATTTGGACTTTTAAACTTTTGGACTTTTAAACTTTTGAACTTTTAAACTTTTAAACATTTAAACTTTTAAACTTTTAAACTTTTGAACTTTTAAACTTTTAAACTTTGAAACCTTTAAACTTTTAAACTTTTAAACTTTTAAACTTTTAAACTTTTAAACTTTTAAACTTTTAAACTTTTAAACTTTTAAACTTTTAAACTTTTAAACTTTTAAACTTTTAAACTTTTAAACTTTTAAACTTTTAAACTTTTAAACTTTTAAACTTTTAAACTTTTAAACTTTTAAACTTTTAAACTTTTAAACTTTTAAACTTTTAAACTTTTAAACTTTTAAACTTTTAAACTTTTAAACTTTTAAACTTTTAAACTTTTAAACTTTTAAACTTTTAAACTTTTAAACTTTTAAACTTTTAAACTTTTAAACTTTTAAACTTTTAAACTTTTAAACTTTTAAACTTTTAAACTTTTAAACTTTTAAACTTTTAAACTTTTAAACTTTTAAACTTTTAAACTTTTGAACTTTTAAACTTTTAAACTTTTAAACTTTTAAACTTTTAAACTTTTAAACTTTTAAACTTTTAAACTTTTAAACTTTTAAACTTTTAAACTTTTAAATTTTTAAACTTTTAAACTTTTAAACTTTTATTCAACTTTTATTAAACTTTTATTAAACTTTTATTAAACTTTTATTAAACTTTTGTTAAACTTTTATTAAACATTGGTTAAACTTTTATTAATTTTTTGTTAAACTTTTGTTAAACTTTTAATTAACTTTTGTCAAACTTTTGTTAAATATTTATTAAACTTTTGGTTAACTTTTATTAGACTTTTGTTAAACTTTTATTAAACTTTGATTAATTTTTATTAAATTTTTGTTAAATTTTTGTTAAACTTTTATTAAACTTTTGTTAAACTTTTGTTAAACTTTTATTAAACTTTTATTCTTTTATTAAACTTTTATTGTGGTCTTGATTATTTTTAATTATTGTGCAGTGGGATTTAAACGGAATAGATTAATTAGTAAGCAATTAATTAATTATCAATTTGATTTGATTTTAGAGGTATGTATGTCTGGAATTAACTAATAAAGTTGTAAATCTGGAATTGAACTTATATGGTTTCAGGAATTAAATGATTTAAATTTGAATTTTAAATTTTTAAAAAAATAAGTAATTGCATTAAATTTTTGTGTTACAATTTAATTGACAATTAAGAATGGATTGGATGCAGTGAAATGTGCAGATGGGAATCCGGGCGCGGCTTCATTGTTTACCTATTAAGGTGCTATTCCATGAGAAAATTTTACTGAACAGTAAAATTAAAGCAAGAAAAAAATATATATTTGCTAGATGGCGGAATGAAACAAAAAATCGAATCAGTAAAAAAATATTTGTGTCTGTAGTTGTAACACTCCTCTAAAAAGTATCAAATCGAGAACTTTTTATAGGAGTGTCACTAACACACGTACATAAAATTTGTATATGATAGAAAATAATTCTCGTACACACTAATAATTTTAATAGGAGTACGATTTTATGGTGGAGATATTTTTTAATTTTTTATTCTGTGACGGAAATTGTTCGAAAAAATGAAATTCTGATATGAGTATTAATAATATTTAATTTTTTAGATAATTTAGAGACGAATAAAAATCGAATAATACTAAAAACATAATTTTTTTAGCAATTATTGGTTATGTTTTGGTTTAATGTCAAGTTTCCCCTTAAAACTTTTGCTATTAAAAAATAAAAATAAAACATACCTTGTCTTTGTCTATTATATGGTGTTTGATTTTTATTTTCTCTTTTTGGCATATTTTACTATTCAGTAAAATTTTCCCATGGAATAGCACCTTTATTGATCATTATTTTAATTATTTATTATTGGACTTTTAGAGCGGAGAAATCGGGCGCCGCTTTTTATTTAATTATCGTTCATTATTTAATTGTTTATTTCATTTTTATAGTTGATTTATTAACTTTAATTTAGTATGGAAAGGTTGAACTATTAGTATTTAAGCTATTTAAGCAGAATGAAGTAATAAACAATTAATTATTTAATTTTGATTTTAGTGGTATTCCTGGAATTAGTTGAATAATTTCTTTAATTTCTAGCAATAGCTAGTTAAGCAGGAATTGGAAATACATTTTTTAGGGTTTCAGATTTTGGTTTTTGATTTTAGAATTTTAGTTTAAAAAAAGACATTTAGTGTTTAAAATTCCTAATTTAGAATTACAATTTTTATGTATCTTGATTTTCAGGTTATATAGTTAGTAATTAATTTGCTGTCGTTTAATTTAGATGTTGAATTGAATTTATTTTATTTAAGGGTGTTAAGGACTGATTTTAAATAAAGAATTAATGGTGAAGTAAATTAGGTTTTGGGTTGAAATTAAATTAATTGTTATTAAAATTAAGTTGAATTAAATTTAGTGAAATTAATTTTTCGGTTTAATCGAATCATATGTCATAATATTATTGTTGATGTTGGTATTGGTATTGGTGTGGGTGTTGGTATAAGTGTTCGTATTTTGGTTTTTTCACAAACTTCGATTAAAGGCAAATGGTGAGGTTGTGGATGAACAAGGGCTTTAGCAAATATTTACTGTTTAAGATTTTTGATGATAAGTATAACAACTAACAAATTTCATCAATAATGAGCGGAGAGACATCTATTAGAACTAGTTGGATTGTACTTATGGTTCAACATTTTATTTCAGATGGGGTATGCTGGAGGAAGAAGAATTTAATATAATTGATCCTTAATGTAATTAATGCCTTAAGGCTTATTAGAATTGAATTATGATTAATAAATGGTAATGGTATTTTTAGGGATAGGAACATCTTTACAGTTGAATTTAGATTATATTATATTTATTGCTGTTTTAATATTTCTCTTAATTGTTGAAAGCTAATACTTAAATATTTGAAATTATAGAGCGGTTGGACTAAGTGAGAGTAGAAATAAATAACTAATTTGTTTTTTTGGTTTCAGAAGAACATCGAAATATATTTTATCATCAATTTTGTTAATCGGAAGTTTGGAGTATTATATAAATATAAATTCTAGTTTAAGATATTATTTCAGATCGATCAGGTTCCAACGTTTTATTATTAATATTTTAATTATGTTGTCATTGTGCTGTCATAAAACACTAACTATCGGCTTTATTAGGTGTCTGTAACCGGGCCGAGTCTGTCATCACTAACATTCCTTACCCATTCCTTGATTTTGTTATATGTAAAAAGGCGTACGATGGCTGCCTGGCCAGGGGCGGATATCACACTATTAGACTTATATGTGGTTATCGATGTGGCGTCTTTCTTTACGGGGTGAATATTGCTATGCTTGGCTTCATGAAAAGCTGAGTATGATGGTACATATTTCCTTGGTGAGGGAGAGTTATGGTGTCGTGTTGTAACATGGGTATAGTGGTGTGGTATTCGCATTTATAATACGGGAGACTTGCTTAATGCTTGATCGTACATTGAAATCAATCAATCAATCAAAAGTATCCCAAACCTGTGATAAATATTTTTTAGTTCAAATTTTTTATATTTATTTGAAAAAGATTCCCTAGTAATGTGTAATGATTTTTTGGTAATTTCCCCACCTATAAGTGTAATGATTTGTTGGTAATTTCCCCACCTAACACGTTTATTCTTTCATTTTATTGCAGTAAATTCCTAGAAATTGGTGAATTTTGGACAAAAATTGTGTTGGATGGTACCCAGAAGTAAAGTTAACGGTTTTGTTTATCACAGCTTGGGATTGGCATAGGATACAAATTTACGGAAATTGTTTTAATACTGAAAATAGTATTAAAACTAATTTTACGTCTAATAGTAAAAGTGTAGCAATACGTATATTTTTACTGGTTTCAAAAAACGCCAACTTTAATGCTAGGCCGTTGTCGTGTTACATTGGGAATTTTACAATAACGTAGTTTCAAGGCAAATTATTGTTGGTGTAGAATTACTCTGGTAATCATTTTGAAAAACGTTAGTGTTTTTTTATTTAATTTTTAATGTCAACTGATAAAAGTAAAAAGAAAATTATTTTTGGTTTTTGTTTTAATCAAAATTTGCATTTTTATTTTTATTCCGATTTCGATACCAGTTACCAAAATAGGACGCTAAGTATTGAAACAAGTGACTTTTAATAAGTTTGCAGAAAATAGTAAAGGGAATTCCAATTTGAGTTGAGGTTCATGTTTAAATGTTTAATAAAACAGATAAATTATTTGATAAGTATCTAAATTTTTATCTCAAATGATCTAACAAAGGTTCCAGTTTAGTAATGGAGGTGGAGTAATAAAGTCTTGTAAATGACCTCCTACTGTTACATGGCAAGCTCCCATTCTTTTACCAACATTTTCGATGACTTTCTGGCATAAATGTGGCTCAATTTTTTGAAAACAATTAGTAATATTCTCCTTTAGGTCATCAATTGTTTATGGAAACAGCATTACCAGCTACGGATGAAAATTCAGAGACCATGTCGGAAGCGATACTAAAGGACTTAGGAAAAGTTAAGAGAGTTCGGCTCATGGATAGTTTTTAATAAGATGAATAATACAAATTTAAATAAATAATACAAATTTGGTTTGAATTCATTCTGTTTTTAAATTGCATGAAATGCTTGAATAATTGGGTCTTTTCATGATGTCGATTATCCTTCGCCTCTTCTTTTAACCTTTCCCGATTTTCCTTCTGCCTTCTATAGTCCTCCTTTTTCCTGTGTCTTTCTTCCTTTTCCTTGTGCCTTTCGTCCCGTTTCCTGTTTTCTCTTTCCTTTGATGATGGAGGTATCGAACTAGATCGCGAAGCAACATGTTGCTTGATGTTAAAACCGGTGAGGGTGATACCGTAAATAGTCGCGATGCGACTAAATAAATAGCGGGTTGCAGTTATTGCTGCAAATGTTATGCTGTGCTGCTGGACCAAGATGTTACGTTGTCTCTAAGAAACAGTTTCCAGTTTCCCATCCAGGCAATATCAAATTACCTAGTGCCTTGGAATCATCCATTGTCACAACAACATCATTTTCTGGCTCAAAATATATTGGGTGATAACCCTCGCCGCTTGTTGATCTTATTGTTCGGGGTCCGTTCCTCTGCAATAGCTCGCCACATCACCTTCTTAGTCCGAAATTTTTTTAGTGGTCCAATTTCCGGCAAGTAAATTGCTTATAGCTAAAGCATGCGCTTTGTTTGGGTTTCTGTCCACTTTATCTGGCCCGACATTAAAACACACGTTTTGTCTCTTAAATAGGGTGGTAGCTCAGTAATATTACTATAAAAAACAATATTAAAAATTGGTTTTTGCCACCTTCTTTATGGACATTTTTCTCAAATTAAAATAATTTGTCACGTCCGAATACTTGGCCATTGCAACAACGCCAGCTAACTTTTTTAAATATTTTTTACAATTATTTGCAATCAGTAAGTGTTTCCGAGGAATACATTTTCATTATCGTTCAAAACAGATACATTTTATCAAAGGCAATTTTATAATGTTTCATAATTAATTTTTGAATTTTAACGACAAACAGAGATTTTACGATTTAAAAACGAAAAGGTTTATTAAACGTCATATGCGAATTTCTATTTTTCACCAATACAACCGCAAACGAATACTTTATTTTAATATTCTTTCAATAGACAAAAGCAGTATGACGAAAGAATTCAATTTATGCTCTTATGGTAACAAAAAGGTCAACTTTAATATCGAATAACAGTAATAAAACAAGCTACTTTTAAGACGTTTGGATAAAAAATTATTTAATTCAAATTTTTAATATGTATTGACGATTGGAGGGTCTCAATTTTTAAGTATCTATTTTCCGCAGGAGGGCTGACAGTACATTTACTAGCCGATGCATGCTTTCTATTTCTCGCTAGATGTGCTTTACTTACTTGTACCACCGTCAATAAGTACATACATATCTTTAAAATTCCAAGATTTATTGAAAATTTGAATTTAACGAAATTTAATTTAGTAAAATGTTAAACCTTGCCAAAAGTTTTCTTAATTTTTTTTAAATGGAAAGGGAAATGAAACTAGAGAAGATTCATCCTAATTTTAATCTAAATTCATTTCCCTACTTCTTATCTTGTGTTACATACGAGAATATTCTTTAGCTAACTCCAAATTATTATTTATATTTTCAGGTAAATTCAATTGGAAAGGATTTAAGAACTATAGTTATTTATATACTATAACCATACACCAACATTCGGTAAATAATTATATTCTAACATCTATTCATACATTGTCAATTGAAAAAAATTTTAAAAATAATTTTTCATTACTAACTGATTTATGCTATACCTACTCTTATAAATAGATCTTAATTTAAACATCGCTATCAATTATTTTGAATGGAATTATTGTTGTTGTACAAGGTTCATATTTTGCGGAATTTTGATATAATTATTGATTTTGAACCAATTTTAGGTTGCCCAGAAAACTGTGGAATGCAAAGATTTATCTGACTCGGTTGTACAAATGTTGGTCACAAAATAATTTTTCAAACAAAATACTCAACGATTTGGTTTTTAACAAAATCAATTGGAATAAAGGCTTTTCCATCGGTCCCCAAAGCGACAGTGATGGCAAATATCATACCCTTATGTCAAATAAATCAACCTAAACTTTTAATTCACTGGGCTCAATGTTCCTTTTGGTTTTGGTAGTCACGTGCAATAACTTCCTCTACAGTATTATAGTAAGTTTAAAGAGAGTATACAATGAAATAGTTGTTTATGAGTGTGTGAATGTCTGTGGGTTGTCTAACTGAAAAAATGATGAAATTTTAGAATTAGATGTTAAAATTAATAAAGTAAAAATTAGCGTACACAGAAATAGAGCTGTGTGAATATTGTGAAGAAGAAAATTGGAGGAGAGTTCATCTGTATTAGTATGATTCGCTAGTACTTAACGCACAGCACATTCTGTATATATAGAATGTAAATTGTGGTATAATGAGTCCAGTCGCCGCGGCCTGATGAGAAGATTGATTTTTTCATATTCATAAGCTCATCAGTTCAAAACTGGATTGAATTCTCTTACAATCTTCGAAACATATTAAAATCATATAATTAAATAAATAAAAGTCTGTCTATTAGTCGGTTTCGTTGAATTACTGTTCGTAAATACTAATATACTTCTAGTGTTAATAAAAACACATTTAAAAAGGTCTAATTACCGGTAGCATATTAGAAATTACATGAATTTATTAACATTCAACAAAAAATTAATAAAGTTGACTTAATGGTTAAGTTGCGGGTTGAGTTGGGGTTGGGTTAGAATAAAGTGATTAGAATGAGTTTACTAATGTTTATATATATATATATATATATATATATATATATATATATATATATATATATATATACCTATATATGCTAGTTTGAGGATTGAATTGGGCGTTTAGTTTGCGATTGAGTTGGATTCCATTTGTCGATTGAATTGGAGTGGAGTTATAATGATTGAGTAAATTGAATTGATTTTTGCATATTGATGGTGTAACACAATTCTTTTAACGATAATGTTGATGGTGATGATGACAATGTTGGTAATAGTGACGGTGATATAGATGGTGAGGGTGATGTTTGTTGTAATGGTGATTATGGTATGATGTTATGAAGGAATGACAGTATGATGGTATGGCAGAATGATGATCTGATGTTATGTTGGTATGATGGTATGACGATAAGATATGATGTTATGATGGAAAGAAGGTATGCCAGTATAATGGTATGATTATATGATGTCATGATGGTATGACGTTATGCTGGTACGATAGCATGATGGTATATTAGTAGGGTAATATTAACAAATTTCATGAATTGACAGTAAATGATCAACCAATTAATTGGGGTAACATTGTACTGAAACTAAAATACAAAACTCGAATACCGTTTTCAAAGCTTTTTACTATGTTAAAGAAAGGTGTAATTAAGCTTCTAACATTAACGAGGACGACGTATAGTCAACTGAAATGAGCGAACCAAATCACATCAATCTCAAATATGAGATAGATTCGTCATGTGTCAGGAAATCAGTTCCCCTTTCGCTCTAGATAAAAACTAGGTTAGCTGGTATATTGTTTAACTCGTATATATTAGGGTTTTCAATGATGGCTAAAACTATAATGAACACCGAAAACAGAACGCTCTGGATACACCAACAACTAATAAAACAGTGGATTTTAAAGTAACTTTAGGAAATTATAAAAAATAGAATCTTAAATACAAATTTTTATTCCTAGGAGGGAACTGCGAAAATCTAAGAAATAAATTGTTCACGGATAAAAGCCACAAATATATAACAAAATTTCCCAGTGGCATTTTAAAATTTACGATAAACACACAATAAATAAATTCATTTAACTAATTTTCACCTAATAAAAACATTAATTTTTATTTTTCAGCTAAGAGATTTCTTCTCATATAACTAACTATTTTTAGTTTATTGATTAGGTTCTAAAATTTTACGAGTTCAAAAACTTAAACCTCTTCATACATCTATAGATTTGTTGCTACAATTTAAACTATCATATATGTATGTATATGTACACTAAGTTGAAGTTATGTTGCATTACCTGTAAGGATTAGAGCTTAGACAATGTAGAAGTACTCTTGTGGTGCTTTTTTTTTTTTTTTTTTTTTTTTTTTTACAAATTTTCCAATTCCAAAAACTATAAAACATAATCCACAGCAATATAAATAGATTTATATAAACGAGAATAACCTTATCTTTTATACACATACAAACTCGTTTATGTACTCAAAACTAGCTACCTTATTGCAACTATTTACACATACACACACCCACACACACACACAGCCACAAAATAAATAATCTCGAATTATTTTAAAATTCATGAACAAAAATGTTTTGGAAACGATAGTTTTCTATGCATAAGAAGAAGAAGAAGTGGAAACACCTTTCGTTATAACTGGCTAGATACCACTAGGATATATTTGCAATTTTAATCTTCACCTTCGAATTTACAGTTTTTCCCGACTATTGGTAGATGAGGTATGTTTTATTTTGTAAGTAAATTAAAGCTTGGTTTTGGACAAAGTAGAATGACGGAAACAAAAATTTTTTTGTCAGGAAACTGTTTTTATTTTTGTTTGTTTGTTTCTGATACAGGAAAATAAATTGACAATGTGAAGTCAGAAGGATGGTTATTACATGTACCATATATACGTCGTATGTGGAGCAGACAACTTTTCAATCTTTTATTATTGTTGCTGCAAATAAGGTGATAAAATATATTGTAAATAATAGTTTGTTGCTACTATTTGATTGTTTTTATATTTAAATATGTATTGTATTTTGTACTCGTACAAACGAATATAATGCAAAAGCTCATTTATTGAAAATAGAAAAAGTTTAGAATAAATCTGGGTAAATTTAGTTTAGGTGTTGGTTTGTTCTTTTTTTTGGTAGAAAAGATGTTAAATACTTCATTCATTGGATATGGTGCATAGTGGTTAATATTTTTGTGCACATTGTATAAAATAAAGGTAGTTGGTTGATTGAAATTGAGTTTAGCATAATGTTGTTTTTAAAGTGTTTTTTAAATTAAGAATATTTTTATCATTGGAATTTTAATCGAAAAAGCACCGTACATCCATTGTTTATGCATGCCTCTTTTACGTATACATACATACACACTTTCGAAGAATTTATTTTATTTTACAATCTTTCACTTTGGGAGACATTATTATTATAATAAATTGTTTCATTTTATTAGTTAAACTAAACTTTCGTAATCGAAATTATAGTTTGCAATGTCATTCATCATTAAGAGTTTTATATCAACAAAGTAAATTGCAAAATTTCGTCAAATTCAAACCCGGGACCCCGAAGTTGCGCAAAATCCTACTCACCATCTACATGGATCAGGACAAAATAGTGGCATAATTTTTTTTTCGGTTTGATTGCTAATATAGCACATGCCTTAGCCTAGTTCAATGCATTTGATCAGTAACCCGCGCTTATTGTTCTCTCTTGATTGTAAATCACATTCGATATTTCACAATTCTTCCCTTCTAAATGATTAAAATTGAATTCTGGTTGTGTTGTTTTTTTTTTAAATTGGTTTATGAGTAGTTTCAAAATTCGAAACCTGGGGCCATCGTGAAGTTATTTGAAGGTATAAACCGTGTTCCATATGGGCATTTAATGACAGGGCTCTGGCGACTGTGGGGATTTAATGACAGGGCTCTGGTACCCCGTTATTCCAAAAAGCTTCAATTTTTTTTTTCCTAAATCATCATTTTTATTTCAAACTTCCTTATCTACATACTCTGTTGTAAATGAGCATCGTGTCCAAAATAAGTTGTGTAAGTAATTGACATGAAGATTGGTCCTTTTTTCCTATAAATAAATCAAATCTTGCCAACTTGTCAAAAGCCCTAACAGCTTTTTCCTTTCAAAATGTGGGATCTCTGTTGTTTAGTAACAGACATTCAGTAAAATATGGCAAATTGAGCTATCTCTAGTGGTACCTTCAATCATGGGACTTAATAAGGAGAGTCATATCTTGTTTTTGTAACCATATTTTCGTTTTCACTATGCGCCTAAGTCTTCTTTGATGATCATTCGATCTGGCGTTCAACATATTTGTGACCGCATCAAAATGTTTAAACTTCAGAATTCATAGGGTCAACTATCTTTCGTATCAGTGCTATTATATGTCTAAAATGAATCTATAGTCTTGTTGTGACAGATTGATGAAATGGCGGTTTGTAAGGGGTCCAGTTGGGGATTTATTCGGGGTGAACTGAGGATTGAGCTAGAGGTTAGCTTGAGTTGAGTTCTTGTACGGTGTCTCGTATGGTCTGATTTAGAAGTCGAATTTGGGATAAATTGGGGTTGATTCAATCGTTCGTTACTCCGAATTGAGTTCATACGTACATATGTAGTTTTTCGGATGTTGATTTTAGAATTGAATTGGGCGTTGAGTTAGGGTTGAGTTTGGTTGAGTTCTGGTTGAGGGTTGAGTTGGGGATTTTTTTGGGGTGGAGTCGAGGGTTGAATTTAAGGTTATATTAAGTTGAGTTGAGGAAGTGAGTTGAGGGTTCTTTGGAGTTGAGTTGAAAATTGAGTAGTAGGCTGAGTTTAGGTTAAAAAAGGTTGAGTTAAAGTGAAGTTGGGGTTGAATTAGTCCTTGAGTTGAGGGTTGAATTGGTGGTTGATTTGGCAATTGAGTTGGAATTGAGTTGGAGATTGATTTGGAGGTCGAGTTGGAAATTGAGTTGGGTTGACTAAGAGATTAAGGGGTTCAATTAGGAATTGATTCGGGAGTTATTTTGGAGGTTAGATTGAATTGCCTTTCATGCACATTACTTTCCCGACCGAAGTTCTGACCATCTCGTGAGGTTTCAGATCTTTATATTTTGAGAGCCGTCAAAATTTATTATGGATTTGGCCACATGTAACGTGAACGGAAATTTCAGTTTTATTTTGTCTTCAAAATTTGTTTCGGTATTTTATATTTGTCGCCTTCAAATAATGTTTCTGTTTTGTAGATTTAGTGTGAACCCGGCATTAGATTCACGACTAAAGAAAATAGATCTATTGTACCTATACCTATTTTCGTTTTTATTCACCCATTTTAGCTCGGCCCTTGATTGATTTGGTATCGAAACTTGGATTTTCTTTTAGAACACTCAATCACCACCACGAGAAGAAACTACAAGAAGGACCAAACCGAAGCCTATATTTATAGCAGCTGAGCAACTGAATGATGCCTACTGGTGCAACCTAAGGCTCAACAAACCAAGAAAGAGAAAGAGAGAGATAGAGAGAGAATTTGAGGAGTTAGAGAAATTGGTAATGCAAAATGAGGCCTAAAATACACATATTTATCTAACTACTTACGAAAAGGAGTTGAACAATTCTAACAGAATTATTGAAACCTAAAGAAAGTTCTGTCAAAAAACCGCTATATTCAAATTTATAAGCATCTTTCAAATTTTCATATCAAGGCGGTTATGCCGGGAGAGCAATGAACACAAGAGCGCTTTAATTTTGAAATTTAGCTAAAGAAGGGTGATAAATTAAAATTGTTTAAGACAAGGTACCTAATAGAATACTATGTAAAATTTTAAACTAAATTTGAATTTGGTAAATTTCTCTAGAAATCGCTACCGGTTTCAGCTAGAAATTATTTACACCATTTCTATACAGTGTGCTTAGTATTTGAACACTAATTCTTTAAGCGTAGATTCTTTGATTAATTTTGAAAAACATAAAATTCTCGGCGGGGGGGGGGGGGAGTCTATTTTCAATACCCACTGAGATATAGAGCGTTGAAGAAAAGTTGCTGGAACCGGTACCTACCCTCACGTTTAGGTTAATAGCTAGTATGTAACTTAACGACAGGCTTCCAGAAATGTTTGAGAATTCCAAAAAGTTCTGTGTTTGATCAAATTTTTCTGAGAAAACGTGTTATCAACAAGTCACTTCTATAATTTTTGTTGAAAAACCGTCGTACCAAATCTACGTACGGGCGGGCTTATGCCATCTACATAAAAAACAGAACATTTCACATTTAATGCATTATAAATAGATATCAATGTAACGAAGAATGTGCTGCAATACCACATCACAAATTCAGGCGTTTTCCTAAAAACTGATTTTCCATTTAGAATAAATTTCGGCAAATTTTTGATTTAAATTAATATAAAATAATTTATTAATTAAAATAATAAAATTAGAATTAATTGGGAATTTTTGTTGAATAAATAGAAATTTCAATTCTGGCGTTTCTGAGAACGGTAGAACTGAAAAATTCCAATTTTTCAATTAAAATTGTCAAATTATTGCAATTTTATTATTTGAATTATTTTTTATTAGTTTTAATTAAATATATGCAGTCATTACTCATAAAACGAATATCTGTTTTTAGTTAAATTTGTATATTTTTGTCATATGGCAATGCTTTTATCATATATTTATAATATGTACAACAATACCAACTACATATATAGTATACATTTTTTATAAATCCGCCTTCTCAAACTGGCTTCACGTGAAGCAGGAAGTTATATGAAGATATTCATTATCTAGTTGTTGGGTTGCTCCATTTTTATATTTTAAAGGGAAATACTATTTAACATACCACTTTATTTACAACTAAAACTAACACTACTGCTAATATTTATATCATATAATTAGAAATAATGTATACACTATATACACAAAAAATTGGAAATTTACATACAAAAAGCAGAAGCTATTTCAGCATAAAAATTAGCTCACTCGTCTTTGATTTAAAAAAAAAATTAATTTTAATCTTCTTTTTTTGTTTTTTTTGGTTTTAATTTATGCAATCTGTTCTGGGGCTCAATGCAGTCCCAACTCTTTCTCAGTTTACTTTTGCCGTCCTACTTTACGCAGTAGTAGCCAAATCGAGGACCTACGGCTATAGACTGGTTTTGTATAAACCACCTGTACATTGCATTGCTTCATGCCAACCTATAGTGGTGACATGAAAGGTGGGTCGGCCCATGGATTCTGCACTCTCAACAGGGGGTCATAGATGTGCTCTTTGGCATCCCGCACCTACAGGGACTCGAACCCGCGGTACCTTCCGATCCAACCGAGGCAGCTTTAACCACTGCGCCGGTTGCTCGGTATTAATCTTCTTTAATTCACAAAATATTTCTTGTAAAATTTAACACAATACATACGAGTACATACATTGAACACACAAGAATGTATGACGATCATTGACAATAAATTGTAAACAACAAACATGCCTACTTCTACAATACTTCCATTTTCAATTTAAGAAAACTGTTGCCATCTTTTAAAAAACTTGTCCTACTATTTTACAATTACTGTTCAATAGTGACATCTATTGGCAAACATATAATACTAAAATTCTTCTTTTGGCGCTGCCTTTTTCGGAAAACATGATCTTTATGTTATCTTATATATTGTCAACATTTTAACTGCTAGATATTGTCATTTTATAGCAATTCAAATTTTAGTACAAAGGCTGTTTTCGAAACGAATGGATGATGAGTGCCGTTTGACGAAGATAGACGTGTTTAATTTTTCTTCGTGAATTTTAATCTATTTTATTTATTTATTTATTGATGAATGATTGTAATTTTGTGAAAATGTTTTGTGATCGTATTTTGTGTTTTTTGTTAAAAAAAGTGTTTTTAGTTTTTGTGTACAAAATAGTGATGCACAGTTATAGAATAAAATAATGTACTGTGAATTAATTTGTGTACAGTCTTTTGATGTTTTCTGGTGCAGTGTGTTTTTAATAACTGATAAAATTCTATTAAATTAATTATAAATAATCAGGATTCTCATGTTAAAATTTACATAACGGTACCGCTCTGGTATCGTTAGTTAGGTAATCACATGTCATATATGCGCTTGTATGTGGTAGTGAAAATAATTATTATATTAGTTTTGTAATATAATGAAATTCTAAGGTAAATACGTTGAGAGTTATTGGGAATTTCATTGTACTACATATAATGCATCTCGTATATAATGATGTTCGATGTATTTTTGCGAATGATGTGTATGTGTTTAAATAATTTATTATTGTAATGCTTAATAATTTTCGTTGGTTTTGTCCTATTTGTATACATAGTTTGGCATGGACAGAAAACAGTTTTATTAGATTAAATGCGCTGATAAAATTTCTAAAACAAATGTAATCTATGTATCTCCTTCTAATGAAGATTTCGATGAACAAATTATGGGTTAAAATTTTATTTAAGTTTTTGAGCCAAATCGTAAATTTTATGCTAGTTGTTTTCGTTTTGCTACTAATAGGATATTAGTAGGTAAGTAGCTATTGTGTTGTCATTTTTACTTCACAACGGTAGGAAAAGCGAACCAAAGTGACAAAATATGGTGACTAAATATTATTTTCTAAACAGCACTTCTAAAATAAGAGCAATCCTAGTGCTTTTATGAGGATTGTGGTCCAATTCCTGCTTTTCGTTATTATTTCTAAAGCTTAATGGAATTTATCACAATTTCAAAGCTTCTAAAAACCACGAAATTTTTTAAGGTATTTTGATGTTCGTTGGAATATTAAAACATCTTTTTAAACACAAAATTTAATATGGCCGAAAGTCAAACGACCGATAAGGTAAAAAAAACGATTTCCAACTTGTATGTAGATAGTCGGGCGGACAGATCCAACCTTTAATTTTTTGGCCCGCCTTTTCCCACACCATCGTAATTGGCTTTTAGTACTTATATTGTATTGCATTTCATAAAATCGATTTAATAACGTCAAAAGACAAACGACCGGCGGGAATAAAATTCAACAATGTATAAATAAATAATCGGGCGGACAGACTGGCGAAACCACCGCGATTGCTATTTAGAATTTATTCCTTACCACATTTTGTAAAAAGCTCTAATAAGTATGGTATTTAGATAGTCGGGCGGACAGATCCAACCTGTTTATTTGGAATGGGTACGAAGGGCCGAATTTCAAAGGGCCGAATGTCGAAGGGCCGAATGTCGAAGGGCCGAATGTCGAAGGGCCGAATGGGTCGAAGGGCCGAATGTGTCGAAGGGCCGAATGTCGAAGGGCCGAATGTCGAAGGGCCGAATGTCGAAGGGCCGAATGTGTCGAAGGGCCGAAAGTGTCAAAGGGCCGAATATCGAAGGGCCGAATAGGTCGAAGGGCCGAATGGGTCGAAGGGCCGAATGTGTCGAAGGGCCGAATGTCGAAGGGCCGAATGTCGAAGGGCCGAATGTGTCGAAGGGCCGAAAGTGTCAAAGGGCCGAATATCGAAGGGCCGAATAGGTCGAAGGGCCGAATGGGTCGAAGGGCCGAATGGGTCGAAGGGCCGAATTTTTATTTTTTTTTGTTTTGTTTTTAGAAATATAATTTTTAAAATTTGTTGTTTTAAGGAATATTTGGTAATTTTTTTTTCGTCAAATATAAATTAATTTCTTATGAATTTATGTATTTTATTATATTTGATCTTTGGATATACTATCGACAAAAATATTGCATTAATTGAGGTTGTTTATATTTTGCGTTCCTTTTGGAATTATCAAGTGAAAAAATATTTGTACATAATAGGTATTTTAAAAAAACCAAGTCTTATTATATCAATATAAATGGAATATATATGTAGGTATACACATATGTATTACTTTTGTAGTATAACCCGCTCGTATATAATAACAAAAGGCGAAGGTTATTTTTTTCTAATATGCGTACCAAATGTAAATAGATTTTAAATAAGAAAACGGAATTTTGTCATAAAATGTCATAAAAATTCAATTTACTTCTGTTCTTTAAACTGATGATAATATTCATTCTTTTCGAAGGATGTTATTTTCTAGACCATTATATAGTTTATTGCTATTGTTTTAGAAAAAAAAAGTAAATGGTGGAATTTGTCTTTTGGAACAAAGAATCCTAATTATCGGTCGGCTTTCTTTCAATCTCACTATACGAAAATGCATTATTTTGCTCTACACGATAAATACATAAAAAAAGGGATGTAAAGATTTTTCAAGTGTGGATCTACAAAAAAGAGTTTTATTGATGTGTCCATGAACATAATCATAAATAAATAATGTTGTATTATGTGTTTTGGTTATTCTATATACCTATTTGCATCATGGACAAATATATCTAGAAAAAGAAAAGACAAGAGAAAGATAACAAAAATATCTAGAAAAAGAAGAAAAGCTCAAGAAGAGAAACTAACTTTCGGAATTATAATTTTAAATAAAATTTGTGTAATTATTACAATTTGTTTTTTATTAATTGAATCTGAACCATCTTGATGTAAATAGATAAATGCCTACTCATATAAAAAATCAACTTAAAATAAGGGACATAGGAAAACTGACTTTGGTATGTAAATTTTGCATTACAACATATTGCAATTACAAAAAGTTGCAATTATAAAATATTGCAATATAAAATCTTGCATAACAATTTCCCGTACTATTTTTGCTTTATTCTGAGGAAAATAAATTGAAGAAAAATGACATCGACTAATTTAACTTGGAATTGTAGAGGCTAACGGCTTCGGTAACTCTCACGGGCACGCGGGAGGTCGCTGCGCTCCCCCCGCTTAGCCCTCCGAGGGGCTTTAGATTTGAGCTTCGGGGGACGTAGGAGCCGGGATCAGCAAACATGTCGCACTGCGTGCCGCACGTAGGAGCGGATTATATAGAATAAAAGGATTACCCAAATACATAATGTTGTAATTTATGATTGGAATGGAAAACATCAATAAAACTCTTTTTTGTAGATCCACCCCTTAAAAATCTTTCCATCCCTTTGTTTGTTATGTGTTCGTTGTGTAGAGAAAAAAAATACATCGTATAGTGAGATTGAAAGAAAGCCGACCGATAATTAGGCATCATTATTTACTTTTTTTTTTCTAAAACAATAGTAATAAACTATATAATGGTCTAGAAAATAACATCATTGGTAAATGAAAGAATTTTTATGACATTTTATGACAAAATTCCTTTTTCTTATTTAAAATCTATTTACATTTGGTACGCATATTAGAAAAAAATAACCTTCTCCTTTTGTTATTAAATACGAGCGTTATACTACAAAAGTAATACATATGTATGTGTATACCTACATATATATTCCATTTATATTGATATAATAAGACTTGGTTTTGGTAAAATACCTATTATGTACAAATATTTTTTCACTTGATAATTCCAAAAGGAACGCAAAATATAAACAACCGCAATTAATGCAATATTTTTGTCGATAGTATATCCAAAGATTAAATATAATAAAATACATAAACTCATAAAAAATTAATTTATATTTGACAAAAAAAAAAATTACCAAATATTTCTTAAAACAGCAAACTTTAAAAATTATATTTCTAAAAACAAACCAAAAAAAAAAAAAAAATTCGGCCCTTCGACCCATTCGGCCCTTCGACCCATCCGGCCCTTCGACCCATTCGGCCCTTCGACCCATTCGGCCCTTCGACCCATTCGGCCCTTCGACATTCGGCCCTTCGACATTCGGCCCTTCGACACATTCGGCCCTTCGACAAATTCGGCCCTTCGACATTCGGCCCTTCGACATTCGGCCCTTCGACATTCGGCCCTTCGACACATTCGGCCCTTTGAAATTCGGCCCTTCGACATTCGGCCCTTCGACATTCGGCCCTTTGATATCATTCCGTTTATTTTTATCCTGCATTTTCGAAAGTCAAATGACAGATAATGTAAAAAATATTTTTTACAACTTTTCTGAATTTTTGGGACCGGGGTAAAATGCATTAATATAAAGATAGTCGGGCGAACAGGCCTAATTATAATTTTATTGACCAACAGTTTCCTAAACCACCTCAATTGGTATTTATGATGTGTGCCTCAGGTCTTGGCGACCGGGGGTGCGATTCCGGTTCGATGATATGATAATGAAAAAACAAAAATATCATCGAATTTTTCAATTGTTTTTGTCATTTTGATTTCGTCTTTGCTTTTTGTCTTTTTAGTCTATTTTATCATCAACATATCGAAAGCGATTCTGGTTAGATTATAATCAAAAATGATAAAATTATCATTCTTGAAAGAGAGTTTCCTCTCTTGATAATATTAGATATTGGTTAATTGGTTTCGTTTTCCAAAACAACGGTTTTGAGCATGCGTGCATTAAAATTTTGTCAAGAGAGTTTCTCTCTTTGCAATAGTAAATAATCGTATTAATTTCCAAAAAAATAATTTTGAGCATGAGCATTTAAATTTGATCTTATATCGGATATGAAATAACAACCCAAAAATTGTTTAAAACTTCAATTTTTCTTAGAGATTTATTTTAAAAATATTCTGGAAAATGGACATATTTCGTTTTAAAATTAGAATGGAAATTTCCATTTTCCAGAATACATATTTCAAAATTAAATCTTCGTTCTCTATTAGTTATTGTTTTTAATTTTTAGTAAATCACTAAAACATTAACACTATTAAATATTATTTTCTTAGAAAATTAGTTTTACTACAACAATATTGTAAATTCGAAAAGTACACTAGAATAAATTGTCTACATTAAATTATATATCCACATTTACCAACGTTAACTAGTAAATGTGCACATTATCAAATTTTGTAGTAGGTAAATGTAGGTTGAAATCACATTATGCAAAACACTAAAATCGGTTCACACTTGTTTTTAAGAAAATAAATTTTCGATTAATCGTTTAATATTCTCCGATTAATCAATCTATTTTAAACGGTCAATTAATCGATTAATCTAGCCACGTTCTACTAAAAACACTTATGGGCGAGCAAAATAATTTTTATCTTCGGTCATAAATACTTTTCAACGACAAAAACAAAATGAAAAAATATTAATTTTTTTCACCAATTTTGACATATGTATGTACATCGTCAAACCGGAATCGCCATCAGAATCGCTTTATACTATGTTGATGGTAAAATAAAATAAAAAAGCGAATGAAAAATCCGATGATATTTTTGTTTTTTCATTATCATATCATCGAACCAGAATCGAACCCCGGGACGGAATGTTTTAAAAGACTATGGTGCAACGAATTTTAAGATATAATGTTTGATTGGTTCACAGATCAATGTATGTATGTATATAGCAATTGAAATCGATGGTACCCCATTATTGACAAAGTTTGTATCAGCAATGATTTGTGAAACCGGTAAAATTATTGTTAATAGGATTAAAGAGAGACTCGTTTAAATGGGAGATGTGAACAAAAGAAGGTGAAAGCGTTAATTATATATTTTCAAGAATTTTAGTAAGTGAGTGAGCAAGTAAATATCTTCAAGTTTTATTTGTTGGGCAACACAATGGGCGGAATGAATAAAAAACAACAAAATGCTTTAAATTCTAATTCAGTTTATGAGCCAAATCATAATATATGGTACTAATAAGAATATTCTAATGTCGATTTACACCCAAATTATTTAATTTAATTTAGTAAGGACATCTTAAAGCTGTTATTATTTAATGTGTTCCAGGTTTAATTTACACTATTTTGCAGTGGGATTCTGAGCAGATTAGCCATATCCACAAGGTAAACTACCTAGTCTTGAGCCCCCTTAGCAAGAGTTTTGACTTTTTTTGGACTATATACATTAGTTTGTTTATTTTGTCAAAATCTGTTTCAGAATTTTAAATAAAATTATACAATTAAATATTTAAGCACTTTGAAGATATATTCATAAAACTCAATTTAACAAAATAATATCCATTTCTCAGTGATGAGGCCTAATTTATCCTATACTGAGCCGCATTTGACCCACTGATGAACCTCCTCTAATTTAACGTAATTAAACTGAAAAATCTGTTTGATTTATATTAATACTATAATATTTTTATTTTACTAAACTTAAGCCAAACAAAAACATCATTTTCTGATTTAAAATATAAATACAAAATAAATTGCATTGGAGTTCATTTGAACTAACGAACTGATGCCAATTACTTCATTGCATGGATAAAACATACTATACCTATCTAGGTAATTTGGAACTTAGGAGCTACAATAAAGACATCTGTTACATCTAAAATAAGTAAAATCAGTGCAGAACTTCGAAAAACACTTGATGTAGTACGCCTTGTAGCAGACAAAGCACCCAATCCCGTTTTCGGGTTTGAAAATATTCGCAGCGTATGCAAAGCAAAGCCCTGGGGTTATTTGTTCAGAAATAGGATTTTTAACATTTTCTAATGTCTTGACACGTAAAATGTGTGAAACATTCTTTTTGCGAAATTTCCAACGTCTTATCGACGATAATATTTATAAAACAAAAAACAATGAATTTAAATTTAAACAGCGCATTGAGATCTCATAAAAAAAAATCATTTTTTGACACGTAAAATGTGTGAGACCTACTTGTTTTTAGTTAGGCCTCACTGCGCTGGATGCGCCAAATATGTTAGACATTCTAATACCTTTTAGAAACCTGGGATTAACCCACGTTTTCTTAATTCGATTTTTTCCACTGATAAGTTTTGGGTTTGGGTTGTGAAGTGGCCGTTTCTTTGGTATAGTGAACTTTTGTTTTCTTTGGTTTGTCCTTTTAAAATTTTCTTCTCTAACCTCTCATTTTTCCAGTCTATATTCCGTTGTTCGATCGCAGATTTCTCATCAATTTTGGTTTTGATGGCATTCTGGAACGGGGTTGATGTTATTATATAACTTTGCCGTTCAACATTTCTCACTCCTTTTCGAGCTGGTGTCTTAATGAAATTTAAAAAACTTTACGATTGAAATCATCGGAATATCACCCTGGTGAAATATTTGTGTCTCAGTTTGATTTATCTATACCAAATTGGATTCCTCGCGATCCAACGTGACCTTACGTTTCTATCCGAGAAGCCTTAATTAAAATTAGGTACGCTACATTAAAACCCACTTTTATGTAAATTACACATATTAAAACTTATTATCTACATAATTATACATCTTACAACATTTGTTAAATCCACCTTTAATACTTTCATATATTTTATGCAATAATAGCAAATCGCCGGAGTGTGTAGCATTGCTCTGCCCAATTGCGTCCACCTGTTTAATTTTGTCACATCAAACAATTTTAATAAATTCCATAAGGTTAATGATGCTCACATTTTCTTCAATTTTGAAATTTTCGGTTGGTTGAATTTTCTTTGGAATTCGGGTTGAGTTTGCGAGGCACTTAGAATAATCAATAGAATTTGCGTTGAAGGGAGAAAGTGCACAAGAGCGAGATACATTAATTATTGTGTCACGTTTTACATATCTGTAACTATTTTCAACATCGGTGAGAAATGTTTCTTGGAGAACTGATTGTCGATGTTATTGCTACTCCACACCTGAACTTTCTTCATCCAACCTTATTTTAAAGGTCTAAATATTGCGACTTCCGCAGATTGAAGAATCCGTGTTGAATTAGAATATAGACATATCAATATTATTTTAAGCGTCTCACGTAATTTAGAAAGTGCGTAGGTCAGATGTGTCTTACGACCATCGATAAAAAGCACTGCTGGAAAAGATATATTTTTAGACACAAGTGTAGGATAAAAAACTTCCTGGATTTAAAACAAGCACGCTTCCGAAGTTATCCACCCAGAATCCGTTTTTGTTGCCCTCTGGAATTGAATCCATTACATCCTTCGGTACCCTTTTATAGTTAAACACTAACATCGGAGGAATCACAATGGCATCAGCAGAGAAACTAAACATCACAGTAAAGCTTTCTTTAGCCCGACCTTTATCTGTCACGTAGACGTTGGTTGCTCCCTTTGGGGCTAGGACTGTCCCATCTTTCGGGCTTAACAAAAATCCAGATTCGTCACCATTAAAAATCCTTGATGGATCTTTAAGCACGTCATCATTTAAATTTTTTGAAATAAAATAATATTCAATTTGTTGAAACCAGCCTCTAATGTCTTTTTCCGATACACAGGCACTACAATTAGTTACAGCCTCGGGTGTTCTTATGGATAACTCTGGGTGCCTTTTTAAAAATGCGTTGTACCATTTGTTGCCAGGTAGATTATCAACAAACATGTTCTTTCTGAGATTGGAATCTAAGAATTCCTTCACTACCCCAACTTCTTCGTGTTTTCTCTTTGAGAAACCTCTGGAATGGTTTTTAAAAATCCAATTAACAATGTCTTTTACCTCCGACATTGTTAATACTGCTGCAGGCTCTATTATACTTTTTCTCAAACGATTATTTATTCTGTGTTGAAGCGTTGACCTTGGAATGTTGAACATCTTAGCAGCCGCATGAATCGAAGTCCCACTTCTAATATTTTCGAGTGCCTGTTCTATATCGTTCACATTATACACAAAGTTTATTTTGGAAGGCATTGTTAGGGTTAGTCAAACTAATACTAAAACAGGTTTTAAATTTAAATTATAATAGTGTAAATATAACTACTAATGAGCTATATGTGGTATATACTATAGTACACTGGCTCATAACTAGAACAAGCGTTTCTTTTTTTACGATCCAATATTGATCCTTTTAGTTTTGGTAAGCCCAGCAATGAGCCCCCAAATATTTACTCTAAATATTAAATATTTTTGCAAAAATAATTGAGAATTACATTACACAAATATTAATTATTACTATTATCTAAAAATAAAAATTGTATTAATGAAAATAAAATTTATTGACTTACCTTCAAGTTACAACGATTAGTTTCGTTGTAGATTTTCTTAACAAAACTCACTTTTTTACAACTCACACGCGATCGACCTATTCAACATGGAATCACAACTCAACTGAATATAAAACACAATGTGACTGCCAGGAGTAGGAAAACAGGTGATTAGGGGATTTTTATCCATCTCGAGTTTCAGGTTATTTGGTTAATGATTAATTGCTGTCTCTTCAATGTATAGATGCTGAATTGAATTTTGGTGTTAAATGTTGGTTGTGAAGTAAATTACTTTCACTAAATTTAATGAAACTAGATTAATTTTTATTAAAATTAAATTGAATTAAATTTAGTGAAATTAATTTTTCGATATTAGTTTTCAAATCTGACACACGTTCAATAAAATACTAGCTACTTATGTCGTTTTCGATAGATTTTTTACCCCTCTTTGAAAGTGTAACCTCAATTTCTTCGTTAATCGAACATAAACACCGAATATGTGTTCTGTCATCTGTCAAACCATATTAAATCGACTAGTCAAATCGAAAATGACAGCACGATGACAGTAGGCTCGAACGACTTTTCGCTATCGTTCTGTATCTCATTTCGTACGTTCATTGACTAATAAACTATCCGGATTATTTTTATGACATGAGTGAACAACTTTTATTCTTAAAATATAATTTTCGTATTTTGTATCTTAACATCACATTTTTGTTTTATTATTTTAAGGTTTTTTATTAATATCATTGTTGAAATCGAAACTTTTCATATTATTTTATTTTAAATTTTTCAATTCGTAAAAATTTTGGATTTTTTACGCCGATAAAAGAAATAATTTTCGGTTGTCAAAACAACTCCAAAAAAATTCAAATACAAGCAGAGTTAAAAATATACCGATCCTTTTGAGGCGTTCGTTTTTTCTCAAAAAATATCCGGATATTTTTATCCATTGTCATCAGTGAACACTAGCATTGGATATTGAAAATAGAAGATCCGACAAATTGATCACGAAATCACGCATTAAAAGATTAGCATTCAAGTACAAAATATCCTGCATTTCATTTTAGGTAATATTTAAACTTGTTAAATATTCCACAGTTCTCATTTTTATCGATCGAGGAGACTCTATTGTACATATATCATATTATTTTATTTTAGTTAGGACAACAAAACAAACCAACTAACTTCTTTATTAAAATTTTTTTTTTTTAATTTAATTATCTGCCATACACTTATAAAATTTCAAATTCAGTTGAGCTATGTGGTCTGCTGTCATTCCAGGCATTAACTCATCAATATACAATCGTTCAAGTTTTTGTAATTCCAAAATGTTGGAATCCTCCTTATCAAATGTGTCCTCTTTGTTTGGCTCCAAGTATATTGTTAAATTTTTCAAATTTCGCAAATTTTTGAATATTGGATAACAGCATTTCGTATTCAGAGTCACGTTCAAATATTCCAGATTCTTAAAATTATTGCATAACGCGATTAAACATGCTTTGCTCACGATCATTATATTTAAATTGAGTTTTCTTAATTTTGGCATTTTAGCATTAAATATTTTTAGTAGTTCTAATTCGGGGATGTTAAATGCGGCAATTTCGAGAACTTCAAGCCTTTCCAATTTTTCTATTACACCAATAGCTTTGATGCACATTGCATTTATAGAAAGCCGCGTTAAATGCGGTATATAATTGCAAATATTGGATAAATTTGAAATTGTTTTGATTTCAATATCCAGATCTTCTATATCGTACATCCCAGCACAAAACTTATCAAAGCTTTTCGGATCGTAACCAATTCGAATATTCCGTAGGTTCAATGTTTGTATCCGAATAACGTTGAGCACTTGAAAGGATGTGAAAAAAGCGTCGCACACCGCCGAAGCATTATTCTCAATCGAGAGAAAACTCAAATCGACTCGCCCCCATTGTTCCATAGCACTAATCAAATTTTCGTATATTTCCCCTACATCATCGTTGCAACCTTGCTTTAATGCAATCACATATGTAAGGCTATCCAAATTTGTACATTTGCTTAATATCAAATTTATGACCGTAAACTCTTGATGGGTACCACACCTAATCGACAACGTTTTTACTCCACTCAAATTTTTTATCAAACCATCAGTAATATTGATGATTTCCACATTTTTATTCCAATTTGTACCATCACCCGTTTCGATTGTTAAAGATTCTAATCTTTCTACCAGGCCAATACATTCCAAAAGTTGATCGAATTCAATTTTACATTCACTGAATTCTAGATGACGAATATTTGTTCCGAATTTCTCAAAAAAGTTTCGATAATTCAGTTCATTAAACTTAGTACGACTAAAGTAGACGGATGCAAATGGACGAACATCAATGTCGCTATCGATAAATCGATCAACACATGCTTTGTCGTACAAACGAATAGCAATTTTTTCCGTAATTACTCGACTAAATGATGCTGCATACCATGCCCGACAAACGGTGGTCAAATTGGTTAACTGATGTACCGGCAAATGGCTTAAAATATTTGTGATAATCTAAAATATTTCAAAAACAATTTAATAATTTTCCATTTGGGTTACAATTGTGCAAAATAATTACGTGTTGTGGCAACAATGAATAATCATAAGTTGTAATTTCCGGCTCCATACTGTTCACGATTTATTGTATGCGTAAACTAAATTCAAAACAACAGATTTCGTTGAATTTTAAAATAAAACTAAACATAACAAAACAAAAAATATCATAAACAAACCAAATGATTATCAGCAATGAAACAAAAAAATTTGTTTATGTCAGAACTCAGAAGAGAAAGAGAGTAAAAATGTATTTAATTGTGTTTGTGAAGATGGTAAACAAATTGTTTCACACTACAGTCGCATGCTATATTGCTTTGATAAATTTACAAAAACAATTGCATTGTATAAAACAAAACACGTTTTAGCTAAACCAAAACAAATTTAGTTTTACGTAAAACATAATCAATTTTTACACAAAACATAAATAAACTAGTGCTTGTTGTCACCAAAGCAATAAGGCAATAGTTACAAACAACTCACAAGTCACAATAATCAACTTGATTAGCACGATTGTGTTAGTGTAGTATATCGTAATGGGGAATTTCACATAATGCCGTAATTTTTAAAATGTTACGTAGTATGACGAAATGGCAGTTATTTTTAGAAGTTTAGTGGTAACTGTATTCTATTTATGGAGTGCTTCGTACATATATTACTGTGTATTGGAAATTTAGTTTTTGAATCACACTAAATTGATTACTAAAGTTTATTAATCTATTGGATAATGGATATAAATTTTTAAAACCATGGATGATTACGTTTCTGTAAAACTCGGATATAATCAAGATCTAGAGGTTAAAGGAAAAGGTGCCATTAAAGGTAACAATAATAAATGTATTGCACATACCTGATTTCAGGAAAAATTTGTTTTCCGAAGGTTTAATAACGACGAAAGGCAAGAAGGTTATTAAAGAAAACAACCATGTTATTTCGAACAATATCTGTCTCTGAGTAAATGCAACGAAAAGTGTGGACATAAAATTGTGTCACGAGAGACTCGGACACATCAACAAGCAAGCGTTGAAAGAAATGGTGACCGAGGGAATAATTAAGAATGTCAGTATCGACAACATCGACCAAATTTTCTGTGAATCATTTGTTTATAGAAAAGGCCACAAGTTACCATTCAAATCAGTTGTAAACAGAAAAACCAAACCCGGTGAGCTTGTGCACAATGACGTATGTGGTCCCATGTTTCAACCATCAGTCAATGGGATGAGATATTTTATTCTCTTCAAAGATGGCAGTTCCGGTTATCGTATCATTTTCTTCATTAAACACAAATCGGATGCTTTTGACTCTTTCAAAGAATTTGTAAATTTCCCACGCAATAAGTTTGGTTCACCACCAAAGGTTTTACAGGTTGATAACGGGACCGAATACTGTAATACCACTTTCAAAGAGTATCTTTCGGAAAATGGAATATCTATGGAAACAACTTCTCTATACAGCCGAACAGAATGGGAGAGCGGAACGAGATATGAGAACTATTGTGGGAGTGCACGATCCCTGGTTTGTGATACAAAGGACCACTTAATGTTTGTTGGCTACGACGGCCATTCTACCAATTATCGTCTTTATGATAAAGAATCCGGAAAAAATCAAGGTTTCCGCAACGTTATTTTCATCGAAAATGCAGTTGTCTGCCTTCCAAGAAGATATAACGGTTGAGATTAATATACCAGAAGACAACAATGATGATGATTGTACTCAATCAAATAAATACGAAAACCAATTAGAAGTTCATGAATCCGAAAATAATAAAACTAAAGGAATTCGAGATGTAGAAGACGAGTTAGTGGAACACGAAGCAACAACACAGCGGTCAATAAATAGTCAAGACAATGCCGGCTATAAGTTATGCAATCGCGAAACAATCAGAATTCGTGCACAATAAGACTACGAGGGGCAAGTTTTGTTGAAACTTATAGTCCTGAGACTTATGAGGAAGCGATATCATGTACAGAAGCGAAAAATTGGGCGAACTCAATACAAGATGAATTAGATGCACTCAAATAGAAGAACACTTGGGAGGTTGTTAAGTTACCACCAGGTAAACTAACTTTTGGATCAAGATGGGTTTTCAAAATTAAAAGAAATCCGAATGGAGAATTTGTTCGATACAAGTCAAGACTTTGTGCAACTGGTATTCACCAAAAACAAGGCATTGACTTCAATGGAACGTTTGCACTGACAACACGTTTTGACTCAATTAGGATTCTCCACTGTGGCAGCACGAAATGATTTTGAAAATACGCAGTTCGATGTAAATAGCATTCATATACAGCGAGTTACAGGAAGACATGTATTTGACGCCACCAGATGGAACAAATATCAACTCAAAAATTGTATGTAAATTGAAAAAGTCTTTGTATGATTTGACTTCAAACTTTTTTGAGCAAATGCGGCCTCATTCATAGTAATGCTGCTAGTTGTGCACTGACTGAGCTGTTTGCACTGACAACACGTTTTGACTCAATTAGGATTCTCCTCTGTGGCAGCACGAAATGATTTTGAAAATACGCAGTTCGATGTAAATAGCATTCATATACAGCGAGTTACAGGAAGACATGTATTTGACGCCACCAGATGGAACAAATATCAACTCAAAAATTGTATGTAAATTGAAAAAGTCTTTGTATGATTTGACTTCAAACTTTTTTGAGCAAATGCGGCCTCATTCATAGTAATGCTGCTAGTTGTTTTTATCGAGGACATTTCAATAATGCGAGAGTACTATTAATACTTTATGTTGATGATGCACTGAAAATTGTACTTAAACATCTTCAAGCAACTTTCGAGGTAAAAATAAACTAATCGGATAATTCAATTGACAATAATCAAAAACCAAATAAAATATCCGCACCGTATCGAGATTCAGTTGGTTCTCTGATATTTGATTCAATCATCAACCGACCAGACATATACTTCGGGTTGCCAGTAGATTTCTTCCAAATCACACGAATACCCACTGGAACGTGGTTAAAAGAATAATTAAATATTTAACTGGTACAAAAGGTCGAGCAATTGAATACAAATATTCAATCAATATTGAACAAATGACTCCAATATACGACGATTAACTTCTGGATATGTTTTCATGCGCAATAGTGAACCGGTAAAATGGAGCAGTCAACGACAACATTCGGGCGCACTATCAACAATCGAAGCTGAATATATGGCTTGATGTGCAGCGGTTAAAGAAGTCACTTCGTTGCGTAAGTTGATGAAAGACATTGGTGAAGAAGTGAATGGCCCCTCCACGCTATTCATTGCAACCAGAGCGTTATACGGCTGATCTGTTCTAAAGATCAGTTAATATGTCGTATTGTTACAAAACTTAGAAACTTAGTTCATCATCCAAGTTAAATGCATTTTTATTGTGAAGATATTTCTATCGAAATACATCATACAAAATCCCAAACTGAATTTTAAGATTACATAATGTTTATTGGCTTACAACCAAACTTTAAGCACTAACTCAATACTAATCAAATGTAAAGTGACCTAGAAGAATTTCCATATAATAATCGAAAAATTTAGAAAATTTGAAATAATATGGAAGAAGTCTCGAACATATTCAACAATTTTGAATAATCTGTGACATCAAGCGAGTATCAGAGTGCGCGACTACCTAATCTAGAAAATCTCAAATAATCGTCAACAATAATCTTCAAAGAATCGGATAATCTCGAAATCAAGCGGCCAAATGCCATACAAATTCGAGGGTGTCGAGGAAAATGTCTTCTAGGTAAACAAGATGTAACTCCTAAACCCCTTCCAAATTTCGAGCAATATCGAGAAATACGAGTAATCCCGAAAAGCAAAATTTCCGAAAAAATGGGATAAACTTAAAATCTTGAAACAATTCTGCAAATCAAGAAATCATTAAGAACCCGAAAAAAAATTACAGACCAATATTTATAATAATTAAATTTTCATTTGCGACATTTCTTTCTGCGACCAATCCAAAATTTAAAAAATGTACTTTCAAATTAATTTTTTCTTGACCTATTGCTCCTTGCGAATTCTGTATGTATATGCATGTGTGAATGCCTGGATGCTCTGTAATTAAAAAAACCAGTACCTCTAGAATTAAGAAATTTAGGATTTAGATGTTATTTTATGTGGAGATGAGTACCTTCTATTTTGGTTACGATTAGACAAGGAACGGTGGCATCAACAGAAAATCGCTAACTTTTGTTCTGTTATTTCAGTTAGACATAAAAACATTTAACTAAGTGTATTCTACATTTCTCTTACGATTAAAATTAAAATTTTAATTTACGTAACATGACACAATAACGTGAAGTTGAGCCTAGGAATTACGTCGATTAGATAAGTACAATAACATCTTGTTTATGTCGCGTTTATTTTTTACGTCAAGTGAAATTCATAACATATTAAATTGATGATAATATATATTTAATATTTGAATGTTAGATAAAGAATTTAAATTTATTTACGTGCAAACAATGACGACAAAATAATAAGCATTAAATGCATGAATTAAGCTTATTTGCGATAAATTTATTATTCTTAAAATGAGTTTTTTCCGAGTGTGCCAAATAAGACACTTAATGTTGTGTTTGTAACATATTATTGGATCACTCAAATAATTGTATGATGCAACATCACAAAAAATGGCAAATCATACTTAACACACTTGAACTAAGAACAACATAACAAAAATTATGAGACTATAGTCTACTAAATGTCTGTTGTATATTGTACAACTGATTTTCTCAAATTTCTTATTCTCTACCAAGAAAATTTAATAATATCGAAGAGCAAACATTTACACTCTCCTCGTTGCTTGGTACTTTTGGTTTAACCGTTGATTGAACATATAGAGATAGTATTACTGTGATAAACAACAACAACATCAATTTTTTGTTTCGTATTTCACATGGTTAAAGAAGAGCTTGTACAATTCATGTAAGGTTAAAGAAGAACTGAGATAGGGTTGCATTATAATGATGTAGCTAGAAAAGAACACACAATTTTTCTATTTTGATTTGCTTTTTAATGACCAACACTAAAACAATATTTTTTATAAAAATTCAATAAGTCGTCGGATGGTTTCCTCTTTCTATCACAATAGATATAAATTTTTTATCCTTTGCGAACAAGCTGATTTCGTTTACTTGTGTTGTGTTTTCTTTGTAAGTGTTAACAAAAACACAGTTATTATTTTTGATATTGTTACTAAATCGATTTTTGTTTTCATCAGTTCATTTATCGGAAGTAGAAATACATGAAATTTAAAAGTTAATCGTTATTTTATTTTTATTATGGCAATGGCATATTGTTCATATTTGAATTGTTTAAACAAAAAATCATATGGGATTCCAAGGTTTTTGATTCCTCAAGATGATAGACGATAATAAATTTTGGTAACAAGTTTATTTGTGTGCCGATCATTTCGAACCAAAATTTATAAATAAAAGTGAATTTAAAACAAGGCTTAGTTTTAATGCCATAGGTACCAAAAAATTATTTAAGTAGTGAAACGGAAATTTTACATTGTAAAATTAATATATGTATGTCAAAACAATGAAAATGTAAGTGATCATGTTAGTAACGACAATAACGAATCGCTTGCAGTTTATAAAGAAAATATGCCCAAAACATATAGAAATCCATTTAAAGAGTTATCGTCAGCAAATAACATACATACATACGTACATGAATCTCAGTTTCCTATACCAGAAATTCTAGATATATCTACTTCTTCTACCAACTTTCTACAAACCGATCAGTATGAAATTCTTACTGAACTATTATTACGTTCACCCCGAAAAAAAAATTAAAACCTAACGAAATTTTAAAAAACGACATCGAATGTATTCTCAATAAAATAATGGAAGGAAGAAGTGGAAGTGTAAAAACATTTGTAAAGGCTCAAACGATGCATACGGTAAACTCAAAATGGACTTCAGAAGAAAAAGATCTATTTCTGAAATTTCACTACAGGTCACCAAGCTTTTATAAATTTTTATTAAAAGAAGGGTTTACACTTCCAAGCCCAAGTACCATAGTAAGATATCGTATAATACTATTGAATTTACAACCGTAATTTCTATAAAAATTTTACAAATGTTAAATGAGAAATTTAAAGATACACCTGAACTCGAGAAACGCTGCGTTTTAGTGTTCGATGAAATGAGCATTGAGACAGAGTTGGAATATAACACTAAAGAGGATTGTGTATATGGTTTTAGTGACCTAGGTGAGCTAGGACGCGAAAGATCATTTTCGGAATATGCTCTTTTATTTATGTTGAGAGGATTCAATAAACCTTGGAAAAAGGTATTCCATTTACAATTTAAAATATTGGAACATGTTTCAATAATTTTTTTTTATTTTCTTGCAATTAGGTAATTGGATATTATTGTGGTAGTGTTCGCGGAATTCAGCTTTCAGAAATTCTAAAATCGACCCTAAATATTTTGATTACAAATCAAATAAACGTATACGCTGTAATTTGCGATCAAGGATCGCCAAATAGGACTGCATACAAACAACTAGGTGTTAGTATTTCTCAGCCTTATGTGACAATACAGAACAAAAAAATATTCTGTTTATATGATGTTGTCCATCTTTTTAAAAGTTTCCGAAACAATCTTTTAAAATCAAATTTTTTAATTGGTGAGAATGAAGTATCATGGAGTATTTTAGTTAAACTATTTAATAGTGAAAATAGCGTAATAAGATCAATGCACAAACTGACAGAAGCCCATATTAAGCCAGATTCGTTTCAAAAAATGAGAGTAAAACTTGCGACTCAAGTTTTCAGTCATCATGTTTCGACAGCTATATACGCGGCACTACACACAGATTTGTTTACCGCGAATGAAAAATCGATTTTTTCCGATTAAATAAATTGTTTGTTAATTTAACAAGAAAATAAAATATTCAAATATTCCTAATAATAATGCCTTGTCAGAAGAATCTGAAGAAATTTTAGAAAATTTAAAACAATCTGTTGAGTGGATAGCTACTTGGAAGAAATCGAATGGAATGGCTGAATACTGTTTTTCTGGAATGCAACAGTCAATTAATGGAATTTTGCAACTTTGGGACTTAATCAAATGTACCGATTAAAAATACATTTTGACAGCAAATTTAAATTCAGATTGTATAGAAAACACTATTTCAGTTATCAGGACTAATAGAGGATCTTATGAAAGAAACCCATCAGCACTTCGTTTGCATAAAAATTTAAAAGAAATGTGTTTTTACCACATGATGTCCAGCGATACTTCATCTTACGGCCAGTCCGATGCACGTGTACTTCTAAACACGGAAGACATTTCAAGTATGGCAACCATAACAATAACACATTATGTAGATTTCCCAAACTTTTTCTACATTTTATATTTTTTTATATTTTGGTTTAATGCATTTTTTCAAATTTTTAAGACTTAGGCAGCACTACACACAACAATAATTCAGTAGACCAAAAAGCAGATAAAATTCCTTTAAAAATTATACCTTTAGACGTAAACAACACTGGTAATTTAATGTTCAATTTCATATTTTTATTAATATTACCTTTATAAAAAAATGGATATCTGATTTTTAAAGGTTTAAGTATAACCTCACGCAGGTTTCCATAGTTTTTATTATGCTTATACAAATACTAGCGTATTTTTATATATGAATATACAAAATAGTAAATGTGAAAATCGCCATATTTCACTGTTAGTAAATGTATAACAATTTACAATAAATTATATGAATTTAATTATCACTTTCTAAATTTAAACTATAGGAAATATACTTCTCGACTCGGGGCAGCAGGGCGAGATCGACGATGAAACAAATTATTGTGAATATGATGTTTCTGATTTCGAGGATGAAATTGAACACAATAACGTAGACTCTCACTCTCAAAAAGCATCAGAAGTAAATCCAAGTCAAACAATTAACAGTATGTCAATGTCATATTCCAACGGTTATATAGCTCATGCTTGTTTAAAAAAATTTCAATGTGCATGTTGCGAAAATTTAATGATTTGCCAAAATTCTGAAGAAGCTTCAGCCGCCAATTTGTTAATAGATTCACGTCAGTATGAGAATATTGTAAATGGTAGTTTGAAAGTACCAAATGCGTTGTTTGTTAAAATAACAAAAACAATAGTGGACATTTTTACCGATAATTTCGATAAATTCTGTTTCAAAAAAGAAGTATTACAAAATTTATTTGGTATGTGAAATTCAATTAAAGTCGCATGCACAGATGATCTGCATAGAGATATTATAATCCGTCATATCTTGAAAGTATTAATACGAGCAAAAATTAAAATTATTAATGCCAAAGTCAAAAATGCCAAAAAAATTTAAAAAATTCGATATAATAAATCATCTTTAATCTAAATTAATTTTAATAATTTCAATAACAATTTTAAATTTCATATATTACCATTGATAAAATAAATAAATTAAAACCAATTTCAATTTCCTTAAAAAATTGATTTGTAAAAAATTTATGTTTGTTTTTATATTTATTTATATATGTACATAGGTTAACATAGGTCAATAAACTTTACTCGTAAAAATCCTTGGTTAACAATCAAAACCACACAAAACCCAAAAGCAGCCAAAAATATAAATGAAAATAAAGTCTACTCCCATTTTAAACTAGCACTTTATCAAATTCTTAATGGATAGCTGAAAAAAAAAATTCCCAATCAAATTTTCTTTTCAAAACCACACACAATTGAATTATTGTGTACATTAATAAATTTAGGTTTGTTTATGTTTTGATGTCGGTCAATGAACTTTTATCTAGTATTTAAATTGTGAAACATTTCGTAAGCAAAAATATAAAAAAACGAAAAAATTAAAACAAAACAATGAAGACGAAAAGTTACACCAATTTTCACTAATACTAATACAAATATTATAATAAAAAACATAATTTTGCAGTTTATAACGTGCTAGAAGAGCTAAACTAGTTTCTACATTTTTTTCTCTATTATAAACGACAGTGGAGACATTACTCGATCGTAGCGGCGAAAATCTCGGTGATATTATCTTAATGTATTCAATCAACGGTTTAACTCAAAACATCTTAATTTATTTTTTATACATGTGCAAAACGTTCGAAATTGTACAGTAGTCACAATATATTTGATTTTTAATTGTACGCGTATGTTGCCTTGTTGTGCGTGACAAAAATTAAACCGGGTGTTTTATATTTATGATTTTGTGAAATGTGATACAGGAGTAAATTTTACGAGAAAAAAAAACACTACACATGAATGGTCGAAACCCAATCCGTACAAAGATTTGGTTATGCAAAATTCAGAGTTACCGTTTGCGGGAAACTAGATGCTTAAAAACAAATAAAATTTTTAAAAAAATTATCTTAAATTATCTTTACGTTTATTAAGTTTCTGAAAAAATTACTTTTCACCCAGAAATTGTGCTAAATAAAATTGTTTTATTTCACATTAAAAGCTAGTTAATTTTCAAAACAACCCTATTAACATTGGGTTGTTTGATAGATTTATATTGATAGACTTCATAAATTACTAGAACATTGTATGCCTTTATCTGCAACAATTTCTTTAGCTTTACTTACTTTCCCTGGGCCAAATCCACACTTTACTCTAAATAACTTAAGGATAAATTCCACGGTACTAATAATTGTACGTCATTGTCAAATTACACGACGAGAAATTTTTACGTTTCATTCCAGAAAAGAATTACAAACAACCGGAAGCTATCATTTTCCTTAAGATCGATTAAATCTTGTCGCGCAGTCTAATTTAACTGATTCGGCCCTCATAGAAATTTTTATATTGGTACCGGTATTAATTTAAGAGATTCGATTAGATATTTCCATGAACACGTTAATATGATAAATTTTAAGGTGTTTAAGCAAATTCCCTGCATGGTTGCCTTTCGAACTTTCGCTATATCTGGACTATACCTACGTTGCAAAAATTTTTATCGTCGATAGCGTTGTATTTAAATTGGCTCCTCATGTTATTGTTTGTATGTCGAGGCATTGTAATAATATCGCCTGTACGAGTACGTTGTGTGTCATAACTGAACTACGGTATACATTATTCAAATGTGTTTTTACATATTTTTAGGTTATATAACATACTTACGATTTATAATTATAACACCCTTATATAGCGACCCTAAATATTTCAATTTTTTTTCTGACTAATTTCAACCCTGTTTTTTTTTTAAATAGGAGAAAATTACGTTAAATGAAATTTGTTAAGGGTCGAGGAGGGCATCGGATTTTGTGACCTTCAATTCGACCTTGACTTCGACCTTCAAGGTCATTTGAAGGTCAAATTAAATTTAAAAAATATAAATCCCTATTTTTGACTCCGGTTCGGAAAGAGCGCAAAATTTTAGGTTCAAATAGGAACATTAGGCTCTTCTTTTGAATGATTTTAAGATGTTAGTTCAAGGACCAATTACTAAATAATACCATATATGAAATAATGAATCTTGTGACCTTAGGTCGTGGTGCCTATAACTTTAAATTAGGTAATTTTGCACTAAAATTCATTATTTGCTGATTATTTCATATTACCTGAAAATTTGTCCTTGAACTATCATTTAAAAGTCATTAAAAAAAAGCCTAAAGTTCCTATCTGAACGCAAAATTTTACGCTGGATTTCGATTTAAAAAATTAAATTTGACCTTCAAATCACTTTGAAGGTCTAAGTCAAGGTCGAATTGAAGGTCACCATTCGATGCCCCTCTTGACCCTTAACAAATTTCATCATAAGTAATATTCTCCTATCTAGCACCGATCGCGAGATTAAAGCCTGGAATTTTTAAAAAAAAACTAACTCATGTTTGTATGTAAGATAGTTATACAAATCCACACGCGTTGACCGATTTGAATTAAACTGCACAAAATTATTGTTTAAGACCTAAGGACGGTCACCGTTAATATTTTACACCACCTCCTTCTTGTATGGTGATAACCAGGTTCAAAGTTACCATGAATGAATTTCTAAAACTTTACCGATTGAGCTAATTTTTGGATAATTAGTGCAAAATAAAACAAAAAATAAGCTGCTGTACTATAATTATTTTAACGGTGACGATGGTGGTGGTAGTGATGAAAATGTTGTAATGTATAATGGTATGATGGTGTAGTGGTATAATGGTATGATGGTGTGGTAGTAAGATGTTATGATGGTACGATGTTACGATGGTATGAAGATTTGATGGAATATTAGTATGATGGAATGGTACGATGTTATGATATTATGCTGGTATTGTACGATGATATGATGTTATGATGGTTTGATGGTATAATTATGGGCTGGTATGATGTTGTGATGGTATGATGTATGTATAATTGTCTGGTGGTTTATCGAATGATGGAGTGAAGGAATGATGGTTTAATGGTATGATGGTATGAAGATTTGATGGTGACATGGTAAAATGGTATGATATGTTATGATGAAATGACGGTATGATGGTGTGATGATATGATGGTATGATTGTGTGATGATATGATGGAATGATTGTGTAATGGTTTTGATGGTTTGATGATACGATAGTTTGACGGTCGGAAAGTATGATGGTATAGTGTTGTGATGGTATGGTGGTGCAATGATACGGTCTTAACGGTAATGTGGTGCACTGAGAGCGATGTGAGAATAGCCTGATGGTGTTACGCTTTAAAGATATGATGGCTTGTATGATGCGATGAATGATTATTATTGATAGTTGTATGAAGCAGCCTTTGCAAGCATGTTAAACAATGTACGCCTCAGCGAGATAGTTTTTACGTCAACTTCATCCACAATGTAAAGCAACAAGGTAAGGACAATGATGAATTTGAGGAAACGATTTTTATAAACCTAGACTTCTACCTGAATCATGAGAGCGTCATCGCACGGCAATTCTATCTCACATACATTCAATATTTACTTCCTGGGACATAACCAGCTACAAATTAATTAGCATTAAATATTGACAATGAAGCATCGTATGCAGTACTCTTCTACCCAACAGATTGACATTAGTCTATCCTTCTTAATAGGTCTTCTAGGTATGTGACTACATAGATAAAAACGCACATTCCTTTGTCTCCAAGCGATTTTAACTTCCGACTAAGGACAAGAGTAACCCTTGGAAGTATAGCTGATAGTAATTTGAAGAACAGGTTGCAAACTCAATGCCTGATAATCTATTTGCTTAAAATTGAAAACGGACGATATTAGGCCTTATGCCTTATTTTTCAAGACAAATTCAAATAAGAAGCGGAAAAATAAAGCGACATAAAATGAATTTTATTGTACTGGAAACTATGCAATTCCCTTTATTACGGCATGTCATCATAAATCCATGCTACATTATGTGATTTCGCATTAAAAAATCCAAAATAACACAACATAAAATTTTAAATCCCGGAATTCGGCGTATTACGTTAACTAAATGGCAATGACTTAAATGTAAATACATCGTCAGAAAATGTAAGACATATCTTTCCATTCATAAACTTGCCGCTTTTTATACGTTTTGGTGATCCCATAAATATTTCATAATATTTTCCCGGGTAATAAATAAATACCTGGTTTACTGGCTAATAATCAAAAAACTTTAATTTAAAAAAAAAATGACATTTACAGTTTTGGCATCCTCTTTAAAGTGACTGCGTAGTCTAACTTTATTTGCTACATTTTAATCCGCTATACTGCACTTCTTTGGCTACAAAACTAAATTTTTGGACCGAGTTGCATTGCAAACTGCGCAGCTGCTGAATTCTTGATCGCCGCCAATGTGATGATATTTCTATTAAATACATAATACATTGAACAATATTGATTGATTGATTGAGTGATTGGAGTGTCGACCAACCTAAACCCGGCGATGCCGGGCCCACCGTAAGCCGAAAGAAAATGGAGGAAAGGAAAGGAATGTTCATTAGATAGACTTGACCCGGTTACAGACACCTAACCGGTTACTCGGCATCGCTAAATCAAAATCAGATGCAGGCATTCCAAGTAATGCTAAAAATTGCATGAGTTATTTCTAAGTAATGCTTAATAATCTGATAATAAATCCAAAACCAGTATACAAATATCAAAATGCGATTTCTCAGTACAAGCATATACTCTCAATGCACCTAATACACTTACTAGCAGAAGCAAATGCACATCTAGTTTATAATTTTCGTCATATAATATAACTGTGCGGCTTATACAGGCTTATTCTACCAAAGCACAAAATAGTGATACCAAATTCTTTTTACCGTGTTACTGTACATTGTTTTTCTTTAAAGTGAGCGAAACAATACAAGTACAAATTTAAAAAAAAAAACAGTGTTGAAATGTCCACATACTCGTATCACACGGAAAAACGGCGGATCGTTTCTCTTATGTTCTTTCATTTACGTTATTTCAATACAATTTAAATCAATGCAATATATTATTTAATAATATATTCTCACGTAGTAGAAATAGAAATTCTATAGTTTTATTACATACGTAAATTCGCTGTATTACTTGTGTAAACACACAACAACCATTTCATCACACAAAACAAAAATATTTTAGCAAACAAAAAATTTAATTTTTAATTTTTCATATAATCAACTAAATTTCGTATTACCCACAGAAGAAACCAAATAATTTTTTTTGTTGTTGTTTAGACACCTCCAAAACAGCCAACAAAAAAAAAAATTTTTTCCAAGCAATACGCATTTAATAAAATAAAATGAAACGAATTTTTACTCAATTTCACGATAACATATAAACAATGCATGTGATGTGAAAATATCTGCCCAATGGTACCTGAGCAGTACCGTTATTTATTTTTGAACACTTTTTTCCTGTTGCTGAATATATTAACTACACATGAAATTACAATATCACACGCTAGATTAATCAATTTAGGCACAAGCTACTTATTATGCGACGCAAATAAAATTGTGAAGACATACATTTGAACCGAAGTAAATGAACTATTAATGACACAAATTACACTTTTCACTTTTAATTCACTGAAATTTTCATATACACATATATTATATTGTACAATATATTCTTAAATTCACCAGAGTGATTAAGGCATTTCCACATGACACAAATGCAGACGATTTATTTATCGGGTACGGCTAAGTTAAGATACCGGTCTCTGGTCGGATGACTTTTCTTATGACTCCTCTTCTGCACTAATTAAGTAGGTTTGAGCTAGTTTCATTCTAGTTGATTTATATTTGTTTGGTATCGAATTTAAAAACTATCGAATAGTAACATATTCTGCAATATCTAAGGTTATTGGCTGATGAAGTTTATGTCGATCAAAGTATAAGTCAAACTAAACATATGTATTTTTATAAGGAACAAGATAAATAAATAATAAGCTCGGTGAATAAGATAAATAAATAATTTTCTCAATACGCTGTTGAAGGTATTCTTCACTCCTAAATTACTGTTTGATTATTTATTCCAGTCATAAATAAATTTTCCATTTTCATTCCTTTTTCAAATATTCAATACAACACAAAATAGACACCAGTATAATATAGGCGGTAGCATAACATACTATGTATATGGATAACATATATCATACTATGCACAGTAATACAAATTGAAATACAAACTGAACTTGCAAACGCATCAAAATAGACAAAAAAAAATGAGGTTAAACTGTCCATTTTTTATAAAGAAATTAATTTCCATGACGTTTGTTTTTTTACGGTTTCTGATACGGCTGTTGACTACAAATTAATTTTCAAAATGGTTTTATGAATTAAAGATTGTGTACGTAGACAAAAAATTAGGGTCAAAACGGAGAATTGATTATACGAGTATATTGAAAAAAGCTTTGTATGCCACAACATAAATTTACGTTTTTGTTTTAACTCTAGAATACATTATTTAATGTAATCGATTTATTTTTTTCTTGATGCCATTCGATTATTTCGAGCTCTAATATCTTTTTGTGAATGTTTAAATTTTAAGACATTGATCAAACAAATTGAAACGGATTTTATTTAATAACCCAATCTAATCAAATGAAATCACACCAATTATTGGAAATGGGACTTCTTTAACTTCTTTTTAGAACCCAGACTTTTTCTGGGTACTATTTGTTAATACCATTCGAACATATATTCGATTCCTCGAAGTATAAGATTCGAATTTTATTTAAATAAGAAATTAACAAATCTGCTTCAATTCAAATAAGAATCTTATAATTCGAAGAATCGAATACTTTCGAATCATATTCAGAAATAGTTCCCTAGCATGATAATTGCAAACCGGTTTATTAAAGTTTTATGTAATTCTATTTATGTATGTGTATAGTAGTTATATATAGTTGTGTGTTTATATGCATAGTTGTTATATCGACCGATTCTGCTGCATCTTGTTTCCGATTTTCCTACCATTGAGTAAGAGCATTTCCAAGTCGATAAGGCTGAAGTGGTGATAATATTATTTGGGATGTCGCCTTTGAAATAAACAATTTTTAAATACCGTTTGTGTGAAAGTTAATAATTACCCAAACCAACTGTGGACCTTTTACCTCTGTGACCTGTCTCAACAATTTCCAACAAATAGTCGCCTAGTGATAAACTTAAGCAAAAACAAGACATAAAAAGCAATCCATTCAACGTCTGCGTACATAAAAAATATTTTTCAACTTCCCAGCAAATATACCCAATGCATGTTTCAATTGGTGACATTCTTAATTTTCTCTTTTTACCTGTTAATAATAGCAATTTACGGTCATATTTTATTTATTATCATGTTCCATGTATCCATTCAAAATATGATAAAAAGTAATTCTAACAAATTTATCGTGTTCTCATTTGAACTTTTCTTATTAATATGACAAAACAATAACTGTACTGTTAAGCGAAGAAGTCTGAAAGAATAGCTGTTGTGCGAGATGAAATAATTAGAAATTTGATTACTTCTTGTTTACGGTTTATCCTGTCTAAGCGATGAAATAAAATGGCTTTACTACTAGAAAATAATAACATTTTCTATGTAGAATTATGCTAGGTATAAAACCAAGCATTATTCTAAAAAACGTTTATAAAAATATTTATTTTAAACAGACATGTCGTTTCCTTTAAAATAAGATGTATATGTAGTCTCTAGTACAGTGGATTAAGGAATGTGCAAGCAAAACATAATACATATAATATTTTAATATTATTACAAAGTTTGTCAGTTTTATAGTAAACAAATCTTATTATTATTATTTTATTTTGTTTAAGAAAGCCAATTTTATGCAAGAAAGCTGCAACAAACAAAAAGGAATATTTAGAATGTTAAATTTCGAAGCTGAACAGTTTTAAAGTAGAAAAGAAAGCCAATTACCTTATAATATTTTCATAATAAAAGGATAATTGTCAGTTTCTTTTTTTTGTATCATATTACCGTTATTATTATTATTTTCTTCGTCTTCCTTCTTATTTTACAGAAGCAGAAAAAAACAAAAAAAAAATGTTTACAAATATAAAATAAACTTTTAATCCTGTCAAGTTAGATTTAATTTAAAACTGAAAATAAATTTTTCTTATTTTGCTTGTTTTAAAGAGGAGGGAACCTTAGTTTGAGGATATTTTTGGTTCTGTTATTATTTTGGATAAATAAGATCTAGTCAATTCGGCTTTATGTACTGTAATAGGATAAAAAGGGTTAAAAAAAAGTTTCACGAGAAATTAAAATAATGCAGAATATTATTTTTAAGTTCGTTGTTAGTCGAATCCTTTATTTACCCTTTATATACGAGAAAATCAGAGTTAGCAATTTAAATACTTTAGGTCATTATTTTCAGGGAATAATCGTTACAAAATTCCTGCCAGTTAGACAAAGTTAATGAATTTTAATCAACTTCGGTCAACTAATCCAATAAAAGCTACTTTAGATATTTATGGGAATTCAATTACGATGTATACGAGATTTGACAAAACGCGATACGGTACAAGACGTGATATAGTACAAAACGCAACATTTTAAAACGCGAAACGGTACAAAACACGATAATTCAAAAGGTGATATTTCAAAACGCATATCCTAGTTCCATCGTACATGTTCAATTTCATCATCTTATCGAGTTTTGAAATATTGCGTTTTGAAATATCGCATTTTGGACCATATCGCATTTTGTACCATAACGCGTTTTGAAATATCGCGTTTTGTACCATATCGCGTATTGAAATATTGCGTTTTGTACTTTATCTCGTTTCGTCATATCGCGTTTTGAAATATCGCGTTTTGAGCGGATTCCTTAAAAAATGGCGCGATTATTAATTCCCACATAAGTTTTATTTTTAATTTGTTTTGAATATTTTGACCCAATGAACGGCAATGGACCAAAAACTTTTCCACCACTTTTGCGTTGGTGGTGAACGAATTAAATAAAAAACACACAACCCGTAAAAACAAAGTTTTTGACTATATATCCTTTATATATAAGACTCGGTCGATTGCAATTCAGTTTCGACCTTCTTCACAATGACTAAAATTTAAAAGTCAATAAGTAAGGGTCATTCAAAAAACAAATTAGAATTTTAAACTGACATGAAGAAACATTTGGAACACTACTAGATTGAATTTTTTAAATTGAAAATTATAGAAAAAACTTAGTTATAGTATGTTGATCGAACTGAAATTTTGCCAAAAAATATTGTAAGGTGACAAAAGTCGATGTGTAAAATTTCAGCGCGAGAGGATCACGGGAAGTGGGTCAATTTTGAACTTGAAGATGGTAAGGACACTCAAGCAAGCAATCAAGCAGCTGAAGTTAATATAAAGGATATAAAAAGAATAATAATGCGCGTTCTTAATTTTCGAGAATTTTCTTTAAAAAAAAATGTGCATGTCTACAGGTAAAATTAGAAAATAGAGTATGTAATTAAAAAAAAATCAGGGTGGGCTGTGTCATCTACGCAGTGAGAGTAACGATAGACAGAATATATTTATTATTTTAATTTAAAATAAATTAACTGAAACTGTTTCTTTATACAAATTTTGACACTAGAATAGCTTCGATTAGATGAAGCATTGCCTCGCTACAGTGCTCTCAGGCATTGTAAATCGCTATTTTGTAGTTTGTAATTTAATTAACCCTTAACAGACGAAATGCCTAGCTAAGAGGACAAAACAATTATGCCATAGAAAACGAAAGGCCTCTGTAGGAGGATATGTGAAGTAGGGCATGGAGATTAACCGGTTTCCTAACAAATCGGACAGGCAATTTGACATGCGTCTTGGAAAAGGGATCCTGAAATGATTTTTCGGTGACTCTTTGGAATATGGCCAATTAGGATGGAACTTGGCTATTCCTTAACCGATTACCAAGAAATTTAACATGTGCAAATGGGATTCTAAAATGATATTTGGATAAAGCTCTGAACTATATGGCCAAGTTCTTATTATTCTAAAATGATTTTTGAATAAAGTACTGGAATACAGGGAGAACTGGGCTATTCCTTAACTGATCTGGATGAAATTTGAGATGTACCTTATATTTCAGAACTTTATCCAAAAATCATTTTAGAATCCCATTCACAACGCTCTTGCCCATTTTCACTTAAATCGGTTAAGGAATAGTCAAGTTCCATCTAAGTTGGCCATATTCCGGAACTTTATCTAAAAATCATTTTAGAATCCCATTACCAATGCGCATGCCCAATTTCACTTAAATCGGTTAATGAATAGCCAAGTTCCATCCTAATTGGCCATATTCCAAAACTTCTTCTAATCAAGTTTTTTATCTAATTTTCTGTCGTCCCACAGATGAGTATTACAAAAATGTCTCATTGCAACAGTTATGTATCACCATTTTTTCCGTGATATCTTAAAACAGGAATAAGCCGCAAAAACCAAAATTTTTCCAGTCTATTGAGTTTCCGCCTTTGAGGATTTTTATGTACTAAAAATGAAATTTGGTTCGGAAATGGAGTCCAATGAATGTATTAAAAACCAACCATTTCCACAATTTGCAATTGTGTTATTTACCAAACGTAATAAACAATGGCAGCGTCTAAAGTTGCTTTAAAGAAAAGTTGGTTCTTGGTAGTATTGGTAAACGATTTTTTCAATTCTTAAAGTTTAGGCAGTTTTCTTTTGCAAAATCCCATATATTCAGTTTTTTTTGTCGTTATCTCTCCAATCTTTTCTGGGGCTCAAGCCACTCCCAAAGCCTTCGCAGTTCCCTTTTAACGTCCTACCTTACGCCGTGGCCAACTCGAGGACGTACGGCTATATATTTATTTATTATTTTTATTTATTTCATTGACACAATGTTTATTATTATAGTTTAAACTCAATTTACTAAGACGTCCTTCAACACGAAGTAGTCTTTTTTCATTAAGAAATGGACTTGCTCTTGCATTTTAAGTTTGTTTATTAATCGAAGAATGATTGGGCGACGAGAATTGTGTGACGTGATACGAAGAAGTTTTTTAAACGAAGAATATCGGTAAAATAAATTAAATGGTTCCGTAGGATGATAAACCGAAGTCAACGACTTTTTCCGAATATCTAAATTCAACAAATCTTGACCAATTGAAAACTTGAGCCAAATGAGCCAAAAAATTCAGGATATTTTCATAAATTTCGGATATAGCATTGCTCACAAAACACAACATAAATTAGAAAATTGGCTAAAAACGAAAATTAATTCCATTTTAGATACAGGTGTTTATAAATTAACATGCTCAGATTGCCCCGCATTTTATATAGGCCAAACAGGACGTTCATTTAGAGAGAGATTTAGAGAACATGTCAAAGGAATCGGAAAAATGAATACAGAATTCAGATTCGCAACATATAAACCACACGATGCATAACTACGTGAGTTTTGAGACAAATTTAGAGGTGCTGTATAGGATGAGAAAAGGAGATATGATGGGTCGGGTAGAGGAACTTGAGATTTTTAAAAACAAAGAAAATCAATTTATGTTGAACAGCAAAATCAACACAGCTACAAATAAAATATACGAGCTGATTTCAAACGGCTAATCAACGTAAGCGAAGGTTTTTTTGTAAATTTGGAAAATATACAACGCAACCACGGTAATTTTGGGAAATAAAAGCGAGGAAAAAAAACGTTTCAATTCAATAAGTACTGCTTCAACTGAAGATGATGTTTGTTGACATCGAAATCGATTTTGAATCGAAAATAAAAAATAAATTATTTCACAATAAGGAACATACTTATTGAAAAGATATATAAAATAAAAATAATAACAAAAATTGCGTTTTGATTATTTTTATATATATGTAATATAATTATAAAGGTGAAATAGCCATAAAAAAAATTGAAACTTAATTAAAAATGAGTTTCAATAAAATAAAAACTTGCCTGTACATTTTAGCAATGTCTTCTGTAAAAGCAACTAAATGTTTTCTTAATCTCAAAATTATCGACATCAAATCTTGTTGAACAGTGGGACCTTTCCTTATGCAATCGTTAAGAGATAACTTATAAGAATGGGAGAAGAAAGAAATTCTATGTGAAGAATTTCACGAACCATTAAATACCATTCTCAATTTTTTAGTGGAACTACACAACGATGTGGTAAATAGTAAACCTTATTGTATAAATTATTGACGATATTTGGATCATGGACTAATTCCATATGTACCAATGACAAATATTCATTCATGAAGTTTCGATATAGAGAAAACGATTCTGGTTGAAGTATTAATTTTTTTCAATGGATTGAATTGAAATTTGAGAATTCAAGGTTACGCATGTTATCATTTAAAGGAAGCGAAACCGAATAACGACCGGAACAGAGTCGTTTATGATTGTTAATGTAGCGCTCTTCACAATATTTCTCATTTAATAAATTGTGATTTTTAACTGAAACTGCTTCTAACTCCCAGAAGCATTTCATATCTTTATGTATGTTTCGTAAGTACACAATAATGTGAATAAATATTCTTCAACGACGTGAGGCGATTTAACCCGACCACTAATTATATAACCGAACACGCTAGAATAAAATGGTGGAAGATTATTCAATACACTAATAGAATGACCATTAAATAACTGATTGTAAGCTTCTGCAACAAGTCAATGCGACAGAATTTGCAGAAATATTATAAGAACAAAATTTTTTTACAAAATTTGGTTAATAAACTTCTCAAAATTTTCCGAGTATAAAAGAAAGTCGGGTGTTGGCTCACCTCAATTGCTTTATCTGATGTTTATTTTGTTTACCTCTGGTCGGTTGGACCATTTTAGAAAGTTGCCAACTCTATGTTTCAGTCAAATTGGTTTAGATAAATTCTTTTAGTCCAAAAGAACGCGAATCAAAAATAAAATCTTTTGTTTTCATTACACAACTAGAGATTGCAATCGGGAATTCCTATCTCGAGATTTCTCGAGATTTTGTAAAAATTTTTAAATCTCGTTTCTCGAGAGATTTAATTGAGAAATAGTGTATTTATCTCGGGAATTTTAAAACACTAATTTTATTTGAATTGCAATAAAACATTTTTCTAGAAAAATAAATTGAAATACAAACTTTATACAGGATGCCCGGCACTGAAGATATTGTGTTGAACTTATGATAGAGGAAAACATTTTGGGGCGTAATCAAACGTTTATCCTCAAACCGGCAGCAAAGTGAATGCCGTTTAACCCATAATTTGTGAGTGCACATTTGTTTAACGGTGTAATTCAAGAAAAATTAGAGGAATAAGATACTAGTGTAAGCTAAATAACATGAAACTCAGAGATTAGCTTGCTTTGCCACTATGTATATATTATAATCGAAAGAGGACACCCGGTATCCCATGAATGAGGTTTGGATTGTCATCAGAGCCCAATCCTAAATTATGGAATATCGACTGTCCTTTTTACATTCTATATGGTGCCTATGCTGGTCTGCCCTTTCTGCAAAATTACCAAAATGATCTATAAGAAATATTGGCTAAGATAAACCAACAAAGATAAATCCTGCAGTATTAATTTATTCCAAAATTTAAATAATATAATTATGGCTCTTATTTCTAATATCTTTAGGCTTAAGATTTTAGATTTCTTTTTTTTTGTGGAAATCCAAATCAAAAATTTGTTGGATATTTAGTCGATTTAGAACAAATAAAGACGAATGAGTCCTATAGCATAGGAAATACACTGTAAAAATGACAGGTGGTATAAAAAATTTTAAATGTAACACTCAATAATGTAAATTTGCACTCGTCTTTTAATTTATTTTGTCGCTAAATGCGTCTAAAATCATGTTATTAAAAATTCAAGCGTATCGTATACGTCAAAATTGAAGTGGCTATGTTTTAATGCAACTTTGAACTACCCTGGGGCGGCTCAGACCCAGAGTTGCGAAGACAGGTTGTCGATATTACTGTTAGGGACAAAAAACAACATTTCCACAATTTGTCAGCTGCTATAAAACAACTTTAACAAAACGTACACTAGCTCTTAGACAATATGTACCGTTATCAAAAATGAAATAATTCTCGTCCAGAAAGATATTTATTAGTTGGCTATTCAACTCTTCGAAGCAAAAGATTGTTATTTCATTTAAATAAGAAACGAACAAATCTGATCGATATCGATTGTTTGAATCGAATATGACTCTTCTAATACGTTCAAATCGAATTCACAAATAGCCTCCCTCTAAACAAAAATAAGAACTTTCATTGAGTTCATTGTGTTAACACCTAGAGTATCAAGTATGGTAACTTAACGATCTAGCGAATTAAATTTACTAAATCAAAAAAAAAACAACTAAAGGAAAATCCCCGTCTGTGTGTGTATAATGCCCACACAAACATAATTAAATTTCAAGTTAAAAGAGGAATGTCTCTTTTAAATATCAAATGTATTAGTAATAAATGATATTCACAAGATCTTCGATTGGTTAACTTGAAATTTAATTTTTGGGCATTATACACATACAGATGAGGGTTTTCCTTGTGTTACGTCAAAACCAACAAAAATGTTTATACAAGCCGTCTCGTTCGCGCCCTACACAGATTCTATCACAAAAAATGTACACTAAATTTAATATGTATTGGTATTTATATATCTGTATTAAAACAGATTTTTTCGTAAATTAGTTTACCACCAATACTTAAGTAGTTAAAGTTGTCAAAATGAGTTGTTTTCTTGTAGTTTTTAGATGTGTCAAAAATTGTTTTGTGATCTAAACTCGATTTTATTTTAGTTTATTGTGAATAAATAATTACATTACTTCATAAAATACAAATTAAAATATTAATTTATAAGTATCCATCAATTTATAAGCATCCAGTATAAAAATCGTAAACGTTCTTATTAAATTTGGATTGTTTTTTTTATTTTTCGGAGCGACCGGATCACAATTTGTTTCGTTTTATTATTGTCTCAGACAATAAATTTTCTATAATATTTTTCGGAGCTTTCAGATAAATATAAATTTGGTAGCAGAATCACGTATATGATGTTCTGGAATACACAAAAACCAAAAAGAATTTATTCATTAATTTCCAGTGATCGCTGCAGTAAATGCTAAATTCAAAAGTTCGTGCTCTATATCATGCTCAATTACTGGACGGATTTTGTCGAACACAATATGATTCAGCGATAGAAGTAAAATATTTTATCAACATTGAATTAATTTTTGTAAACAACATTTCAATTTCTTGATATAGTTATAGGTTAATTGGAACAGAAAAGTTGACGATTAGATAGAACGCCAGAAATGCAAGGAAAAATCGACTAGAGTACCACTAGTTTAAATTTATCGTCTCCAGCGGGTTATAAAAAAAAGTCAACTATTAAAATGCCGATTCAGGCTCACTACCAAAACCGAAAAATAATATTTCCAGTACAATAATGATACATATCTCTATTTCGACGTCAACAAATATTGCTACCGCTGCATCACAGAAGGCACAGCAAGCACCTTCGATACGTGCGGTGCAAATGAAATTATCGGACATCAATCTAATTTAAATGGACTAAATTTAGCAAATTAAATATCATCGACGGAACAACTATTTATGGCACAAAATCTAAAAATTCCATCCATTCTGCAACAAAATATTTTCGAATCAGCAACAATTAGTTTAGAATTTACGGAAAAATAAGGCAAAAATGAACGATTCTAGAAATTACTACATCAAAGGGGTCAGCAGTTCAATTTCAAATATTCATATAAATATTTATAACCGTAATTAAATAAAAAAACTATAAAGCTTTGTAATTTTTTAAAATATATTGTGTAACGGGAGAGGAAAAGCCATATGGAAGGTTATGTAGGCAAACCTAAAACTTCCATTGGGCGTAAAAACCTCTTCCATAACAATAATAAAAAATGTATTTAAAATAATTAACAATTCAATATAAAATGTATTTAAAATAATTAACAATTCAATAAAAAATTAAATAAATGCAAAATTCACACATAAAAAAAAAATAAATATAATTTTATACAATTCAGGAACACGGAACAATTAAAGCAGGAACATTCCGTCGTAATTTCCGTTACGATCTTAGGGAAAACTCGTTTCGGTGGTGTACATAGAAAAAAAAGAAATAAAAATTGGTTAGCAAATTCTTAAAAATTGATAAAATTGAATAATTATTTGTACGTAAGTAATTTGCGGTTTGTGATATCGTTTAAAGCATGGCGCTTATTGTTAATTTTTTTTACGTAGTTGTTGATTAAAATATTGGCAAAACATTTACTAATATTAAAATAAATATTAAAACTATTAGACCCGCATTCGCATTGATGATCCAAATCAATATCTGTTGCATCATTTTTCCGAAGACTGTCTATTGTCAAATTTATTAGCATGCCTTTCTGATTTTTTGATTCTAAAAATTTAACTTTTAGATCTGGGCTTCTTAAAATCGCTTGAAATATAGAAGACATGTGGAAAAGTATATAATTACTTTCATCTGATGCAACAGATAACCCACCACGTTGTAGGTAATTAAAATAATTGGAGTTAATAAAGATTCCTTTATCAGTCAAAAACAAATTTCGACAAGAGTTGCATTTATTCGCTTTTGACCCGCTATGAGCGGCGTAGCCACTTGCATATAATTTTGCATCGTCGTCAATTTTTACATCTTGAAGATACGTATCGGTGTCTAAGATTGCGTCGAAGTCGGTTAAATCAACTTCCTCGTACAACGAATTTTCATTAGTTGGTTGTAATAATTTTTTGTAGTCCTTTTTATTATGTGCGAATATATTATGTATCCTTATTTTTTTCTCGCATTCTACGACTTCTGTGTAGGACACTTTATAACTGCAACCAGCTAATGATCGATACAGCCTGAACCTACCCTCTAAATCGTCGGTTTGTAATTTCCCGATTAAAATGTAATCTACTTTACAATATGAAAATGAAAATTTAATTAAATCTATAAGAGTTTGCGTGGTAAGTTTGAGGGCGTTTAAAGTGCTTGATGTTAAACTACCGTTGTTATTAAAACTAGAGCCCCAAACATCGAGCCAAACCAAAAATTTTTCCAAAAATATAAAATTTTCGTCTGTAATCGATTTGATGGGGCAAGCCGATTCCATTCTTTTGAATTTACCCTTTAATGTCCCTTTTGTATTCACAATATTCCACCATTTCCTTATAATAACACAGAAGTCGGCAGTTTCTTTCATTTCGTCATATTGAAACAACGCGGCAATGGTAGAATCGTGAAACAAATTATCTACTAACGTAACATTTTGGCGTTCTAAACTATTTGGATTTAGTGTTTTATGATCCAATTTGTACGGTTTTGAAAGTTGTATTAATGGATCTTTTGACTTATTGTACAACGAATCAAAATCTGAAAACACGCCTTTTTTATTGAATAATCTTCAAAATCAGGATAAAAAAATGTTTTATCAATATTTTGTAAATTTAGCCAATTATTTCTGATATTTTTAAATAGGTGAACGGAATCATATTGGTAAAATATTTTAAGGCCTGGAAAATCCGGATTTTCAAAAAAATTATTTTCTGGGCAGAATCTTGTAAACATATTCTGATTGATTCTGTTGTTATCGGTAATAATTACTAATACTTTAAAATCAAGTGATTGTACAAACTGAATCACAGATCTAGTCAAATCAAATAATGTTTCACCAGTAGGGCGCAACACCGGAAAGAGACGAACGATTTGTTTAAAACTTCCAAAAACCGACGTTATCATAAATGCCATTACCGTTCTTGCACATTCCGTGGGATCATTAATAGCTTGCCCTACAATTTTATTACTTTTATATTGCATGCTTCTTTCAATATAAATTTCGTCTATCAAAAGGGCGACATATTTTTCTTTATCGGTTATAGATTTTGCTACGTGTGTTAAATAATGCTCATCATTGTGTAGTTTATTATAATCGGGTGAAATATGTAAGCGTGACGAAATGTGTTTCAAATGACTCGTATGGGGCAAAATTAAAAATTTCTTTAAAATATTATATGTTGCGGCCGAATGAGCATATATTAAAAAGGCAAACACGATGGTCTCGGAATCATACCGCGGTTTTACGCTATTTAAAAGTTGGACCTGATTAATAATAATATCTAATTTGCCGAAGTGAGCGAAATCTTCATCGACATCTCGAACCTTTACCAAGTAATGCAAAGCCCGAGTCAGTAAATGTTCGCGATTTTCGGCAATTTTTATAGATTCTTCACGGTACTTAGATAATAAATAAGAAATTTGAGACCATTTGGATATTTTCATGTTTCGAGGAAACATTTCTAAATTCGCGCTAAATATTTGAATATTATGAACAATAACCTTTACGTGAAGTTTATTGGAAACACATATTCGAACCGAAAAATTACAGCCCTCTTGATCAGCCCTCTAATTTATAAAATACGATCTTTTCGGTATTTTGAAATATCTGATACTTTGAAATATTTAACATTTCCCTGAATTGTGTAACAAAAATTTCAAAATTACCTATATAGTCAACTATTTGTTCAACTGGTTCAGTTGGTTCAATTTGTTCAATTTGTTCAAAATGAAATGGTATGGGGTGGTCCAAAAAAACAGAGGGTACAGCGGAAGATTTTAGCCTAAGACGCGAGTATGCCAAACGCTCAAAATCATCTTCCGTAAAATGTTTCTGACATATCGTCGAATATTTGGTCGGATTCCAATTAATTTTTTTAATGGCATTTAACCATTGTAATTTCAGTTTTCCACAGGACGGAAAATAAAAAAAGGAAACGGGGAAATCCGGCGTATTATAAGAATTGCACCTTACAATGCAACAATGACGAGGCATTTTTAATTATAATACTATATTCTTAATCTACGTTTAAATAAATGTACTACGCTACTGTTTTGCCAAATCACAGATTATTGTCACATGCAAAAAAATATCACAACAGTGCACTTGAGTACTGACTAGATTTTATCACGAATACAACAATTTAAAAAAAACAGTAAATGTGAATAAGCGCCAAAAATATAACCGTCAAAAACGATATCACAAACAATATAAAAAAACACAAATTCCTTACACCTTATTTATAAACAAATTTAGCGAATGACTTACTTGCTTAAATTACGAAATCGATCCAATATCCAATAATCCAATAATTTGTTCTGCGACCTCGCTAAAAAAAATTAGAAAGATTTATTAGCTCTTTTAAATAATTATTCAACATAACATGACATAAACGTTATTTACTTTAAACATTAATCAATAATTTTCTATTAAAGATTAATCAATAATTTTCTTACCTAACTTTTCTAACTATTTTCCAATAAAATCATCTGCTGCAAAGTCCAAATTTAGTGTACCTGTCAAAAATTTAAAATGATGATGTTGTTGTTGCAAAGTATTATTTTCATTTTTGTCGATTCCTACATACATACAAGATACAAGTAAAATATTATTATAGACATTTGTGTTGGTTTTGTGTATATATACTTTCTGATTTATTTTATACGTATCACTAATACTACGCCTTAATGTACTTTTTTATATGTTAAGTTTGCTTAAGTGTTTGTACTGTTCGGCTTGTATAAACATTTTTGTTGGTTTTGGTTACGTTCATACTTGATACTCTCGGTGTTAAGTATGAATTGTATTTTTGTTGTTTGGTCGTAGCTACCTGATGAGTAGTCCAAACTTTTCAGTACGAAACCAAACTACAAACACAATGAACTCAAAGAAAGTTCTTATTTTTGTTCAGAGTTGTTACACTTTGTATAACTTGCGGGGGGGGGGGGGGAGGGGGTATAGTATTGGGGTGATATTTCTATTTTTTTGGGTAGATATATTACAAATGATTGGCCTCTTGATTTTGCTTATGATTAACCAATCGAAGATCTTGTGAATGCCATTTATTACTAATATGTTTGTGTCTATAAAAAGCTGAAAAAGTGATTTGATATTTAAAACCGACATTCTTCTTTTAACTTGAAAAACCCTGATGTGGCGGTTGACAACACCAGAAAAGGCCATTCATACTGGTATTGCAACTCTGGAGCAATTTCACAAATCGTGATCACCTTAATATTAAACTCAGATTATAATTTCTTATTTAATATTTTTTGTTATATGTATATTCCGAATTTTCGCAACATATTATTTCTTAAAATTCTTTAATACTTTGGGTTTTCTTATTGAAATGTCCGTATTAAGTCTTTTTTACGTTTATTGTGTCATAAATATTTAGTAAAGATCCAAACACAATGGCGTCTGTTTCCTTTCCGTTCTGATCACTTTTTATCTACTTCGTCCCGGCTATTTCAACCAACTCGAAAATTTAAAATTGATTTCCCTTTCGTTCTTAATATTGAAGTTTCCGACTTTCGTTCAAAATTATACAGTGAATTGGGCCGAAACAATCGAGCGAAACGGAATGGTTATCATTGTGTTTCAATTCTAAGCTTTGACATTTCATTATGGAAAGAAGCACAGTTACAAAGTTGCCCACTTGAAAATGTATCATCACCCATCCTAAGTTATGGGATAGCATGGACAGATTTGGAAAATCTAAATTTATCCTATTTACATTCTGTAAGGTGTCCTACAGAAATGTGAGGTTAAACAAATGAACACTCGCATAAACTGTGGTAAAAAGTGCACTAACCAATTCACACTGCCCTCTAACAGCCCTCTAAGACAAATTTGCTTAATAGAATGACCATGTGGTGTTTATAATAAGTATTTTCACCAGTCGGATTTATAGTTAGTTGATGAAAAACGATAACTTTCAGACATTACCGCCAGATTTCATAAAACGATACATGAATGAAAAATATTAATACGGTTTTTTGAAAATCGTTATCGTTACGTATAATTAACTTGCTACATATAATAGCGTAATATCATTTAATTTTTTGTGAGATTAAGAAAAATTTTATCTTTTAAGTTTGACTGATATACTTAAAATTATTCATCAAGAGGGTACACGGCTGGCATTCTTCATAAACAGGTCCTAGTGCAATAATTTTTGAGATTAAAAATCAACGACAAAATGAATGGACTCGTTCATTTTGAAACCAATTATGAAGACATCACTGCCATTTTACGGTTAAACGGGAGTTATTGTTATCTTGATTCTTGGGTCTTTCATTGGTTTTCCAATCTACCTTATGTTGGTCCGCCAGGCAGCAATAACAAACAAAGGTTTCTTCTTTCCATGATTTTTCTTGACCTTTCAAATTATCCGAGACCCCACCAATTATAAAGTGTACCACGAAGATCTTTCCGATGCTCTGTTTTCTCTTCGGCCTGCTCAAAATGAAAGAAATTGATTGTGAAAAGTGTTTTTTTTTGATAAAATTGTAGTAATTTAAAAAATAGAAAAATTTTCGAGAATTTCCGAGATACTCGAGAAAAAATTTGGAAACGAGAAAGAAAATTTCTCAGGAAATCGTAGTCTCAATACACAACATCTAAAAAATAAATTTGTACAGTCGAGCAATGCCAGTTATTTCAGCTCGTAAATCATAAAGCTTGAGTTAAGGTTATGATGTTTGTTGTATTTTTAAAACCAAATTTTTCTATACGTTCACCGCAAAAAGTAATTAAAATTATTACCCAGTAATAACTATTTTTTAATGTTCCACATATTTTTAGTGCACAGCATATTATGTATACGTTTTTTTTTGTAATAATTAAACCAAATAGATATGTTTGTGGGATTTTATTGTTTTGAGTTTTAATTTATTTAGTTGGTATGCGGTCATACCTATAATTTCTGTTGTTTTAAATCTTATAATATCTGGTGTGATAAAATGGGGATTATTGGCACATTTTTTAAATTATATGGTTGTTTTTTAAATATTTTTATTAAATTATTTCATCTCTTTTTGTTACAGGTTAGTTGGACATATTAAACGAAATAATCAAAAAATTGGTACTTGTGTAAAACGGTTATAAGTACCAACATTTCTGTAAGTATTTTAAAAGAAGATTTTATTTGTTTATTTGCGGGTTTATTTCCTTTAACTGGTTAAAGGATATACTAACCAACAAAATTTATTCTGTAAAATTCCCAGGTACTTGCAGAAAGACTCACCTGATGTTTCTTTCTTGACTTTTTACCACAATTTAATAAAATAATTGAGGTCAGAATTAATTTAACAGAAATCCATTTAATGAATATAAATTATTTTTGGGTTTTACTAAAAAAAAATTCCAAAAAATTTATTTTAAACTTTTGGATAATCTGACCAAAAAAAAAAAAAAAAATTCTATACCTACACACAAAAAATTAAATGGTTATACCTAGATTTAATCCAAAACTTTTCCACTTACCAAGTAAAGATTTTTCCGTCTGTAAAGTTTATTGAATTTGTATTTTCGTTCCATATAATTAACAAATTTTCACTTAAAAAGGTTGCAAAAGGCAAAACAAACAAATTTATCTGTGTACTCGTTGAAAATTTTTCAAATATTTAACATTCCTTACCTGCAAAATTATTTTACATATTTGATATAGTAAAACTAACTGTTCTTTTTAGATTACACTTTGTATTTTGTTATTTTAATCAATAATTTGTAAAATTTTGACAACTGAAATGAAAATTTGGGTAGACGTTTTTTATATAATTAAGAAAATTGGGTTTCAAATTTTATTTGGTTGTTTTGAAACCTTCTACCTTTAGGTAATAAGAAATTATTACAACACAAATATCGCACGGTTCAATAAATTATTTTCTATTTTCCTTTTAATAGAATCGTCCTGACATAAAAGGTAATTTAATGATAATTTGTAATATTATATCCAAAGGTCGCCCTTGTACAAAACATAACTAATAAAATAATTTGGAGTTCAAGAGCAGTATTGATCCATTGTTTAAACTCAACCATCCCTAGCGACAAAACGATATTATTAAAGCCATCTAATTTTTATTTTTATTTTTTACCATCCTCCCAAACAGATCTCTCTGGTTAAAATATTGAGATAAAAATCAAATTAAGTTTATTTTAGATATATTTCGTTAAAAATTGCGACAGCATAGAGTTTTTTTTCTTTATTTCAAATGTATCTAAATTTCATCAAATTAAAAGACTATTCAGCTGCCAGTTTTCATTGAGTACCAGTAGCAAAAAAATAAAAAAATAAAAAAATGATTAAATTAAATTGAAAAATAAAAATGGAAAAGCTTCAATTATTTTTTTTGGTTTTGGTGAAAGGAATTCAACGAACAACAAAAACTCTGATTTAAATAAACGAAATTTCAAACTGTTGTCGACATTGTGTGAAGGCAGATCGAAAACATGTTAAGCTTGATATGGAAAAAAGGCAGCTTCGGCATACACATATAGTATATGTATGAATCATAGACAATTGTATATTCTTTTCAGTATATGCCACCCGTATTAACGGAAATAGATTTAAAGTTTTTTTTATTTCATTCGAAATGTGTTTGTGATGTAAGTGTGATGACATGATTTTCTCATATCTACATGTCATAGCTTTACAATTTTCAACTACAACTAAAAGTACAAAATAATGTCGTTATTTGCTCATGTGTGAATTTAAAATTAAATTTAATTTAATTTTTGTCTTTTCCTAATTTCCAGTCTTCTTCAATTTTCGTTTCACTGTCATGGAAAACCGAATATAACAAAAAAAAAAAAAAAAAATTGTATTTTATATTAAAATAGAGTCGAATCTAATTTTAGCTATTATACCTTCTTATAGTAAGAAGATGAAAAAAAAAATAAAAGATTTACCATTTTTTAATATCACAATGTTGTGAGATTTTGCTCATTTTCCTGGAAAATTACAATTATAACCACATTTTCTGGTTTCGCAATATGATACATAAAAAATTTTGTTATTGTAATGTACATACTACATACATACATAGTTATTAGTATAATAAAAAAAGGGTATTTAGTGGTAACTTATCTCAATTACCTGGGATTGGAAAATTTTATATCGGAAAATTGAATTTACTTGCTTGTTATGATATGGTTTATAAATTGAAAAATGTGAAATATTTTATCGAAGGTTTTGATATTTTATTAAGTGGTTTATGGGAAACTAATTTAAATTGGTTTCTTGTGGATTTTTTATTTTTATGTAATTACAATCTAGTCTCCTGGAGTAATGCGCAATTTGTTTCTGTCTTAATTTACTAATTTAAATTAATATATGGCTCCATCCCATTGGCGTTCCATAGTGTCTGGTAAATTGAAGTAAACCTCATCTTTGTAGTGGATTATAAATTAGCACAATTCTGTTTAAGCTGATCAACACACCAGCTCAAAAGGTTTGGTTCTTTTAAGACTGCATACATACTAAATTCATGTTGCTTAAGAGCTGAGGTGCCTCAATGTTCACTTGTTGGCGGAGCCTTTCTTCATGTCTCCGTGCTTTTTTCCAGATTTAATTTAAGACGAGGTTCACTTTAAGGTCTCTATGGAGTTCATTGTTCCATCAACGTTGTTCCGTATTACCATATTCTGAAATCTTTGAATGATATTTACGTTGCTCTGTTTGATCAAGTCATACCGATTTGCTTAGCTGTATTCGCATGTGGTATTATTTCTCTATTTACGGTAATTGGAATATGTACGAATCGTCTGTTTTTAAAGTTAATGTGAACTGATTTAGTTTCAGTTAGTTGTATTCATCATCTTTTTGTCCATTTATATATTTGAGTTATAGCTGATTGTAACTTAAATGTTGATTCTACGTTGCTTTCTCCAACAGCTAAGATCGCCGTGTCATCTGCAAAGTTCGCCATTGTGTATTTTTCTAATGTAGGAAGATCATAAGTGCATAGTAGGTATAAAACCGGCCCTAATACATTGCGCTGTGGAACTCCTTCGTTGATTTCTTTCAATTCAGAAAATGTATCATCTAACTTAATCCTGAAGGACCCATCTTTCAAGTAAGATTCCAGTATTTTAGCAAATTGCATTGGTAGAAAATTTCTTAAACTGTGGTTAACTTCCTCATACCACACTCTATCAAACGCCTTTGCATAATCTAGAAATTCTGTTGAACAGACTTTTTTCTCCTCTAATGCTTACTCAATTATACCGGTTATTCTATGTACTTGAGGGGTTATTCTTGTACTTTATTGTTGAGTGTTGGTTATGAAAATCGAACTGATGATTTGGGATCAAGTTTTTACTTTCGATATCGAATTTAACATAGTTACCAGAAGCATCTCAAAGAGTTTGGACATGATTGGCAATAGCGAAACTGGCCTATAAGACGATGTTATGTTTGGTGATTTCCCAGGTTTTGAGAACATAATTACTTCTGCAATTTTCCACAAGCTTAGTACACATTTGATTATAAATGCTGCATTTATAATATTGGTGAGCTTCACCAGAGCTTTCCTTGGCAGTTCTTTTAAGATTTCTGCTATTGCAGTAATAAGATCGTATCCAGGAGCTTTTTTCGTATTCATATTAGCCTTTATCTCACGCATGTCTTCTTTTGGTGTTGTGGGTAGGATTTCTTTACTTTCTTCATGTGGTGGAGGTGTTCAGCAAATTCTCGAGCATTGTCTTCATTATTTCTAGCCTGTCTCTCACCTGTTATTCTTATTGGAGGATTCTGTATTTTTGCTCTTTTAATTCTTTTGGTTGCTTTCCAAAGAGATAGTTAATTTTCTTAAATAGTTGCTGATTGATTCATCTTTCAATTCTTTAATCTCTCTTCTTAGTTATTGAGTGTGTTGGTTCAAATGAGTTTTATCTTTGGGGCCCATGTTTGTTGCCATACTCTTCTCGCTCTTCATTTTTCTGCTAAGACTTCCCTGATTCCATAGGGTGGTTGTTTCCCTTGATTTTCTTTTTTAATGTCAGGGGTATTTTCCCAAGCTGATTGCTGTATATCGTTTACAAATTTGTTAACTTCTTTGTCTAAGTGCTCTTTGATCTTTAATGGAACCAGTAAGTTAATTTTTTCTTCTAGCGATAGTCTAAAGCATTTCCAATTAGTGCGATTATTGACTAGAAATTGGTTTTTTTCCTTCTGAATGATTTTTTCACTTAACGTTAGACGTATCGGTGAATGATCAGAGTTTATGTCATTACTTTCATCTACTTACACGTAATTTACATATATGTATGTTCTTTATTATGAAGAAATCAATCAAATCTAGTACTTTGTTTGGATTATTAGGCCAGTAGGTTGGTTTTCCAGTTGAGATGGCTTCAAAACTGCATCTCCTGAAAGCTTTAGGACAGTGGACAGCCCCAGTGTACATTTTTTGCATTAAAGTCTCCTCCAACTACAAATCGTTTTTCTAATTTACTGAGGAACTCGAGGTAATCTTTTTCTTTCATTGAGTGCTTCGGTGGGCACTAAATACTATGTAGCAATACAAATAGAACTACTTTTGGTTTTGACAATAACAGCAGTTGCTTGTATTGCTTCTGTTTCATATTTTAACTCTTCATTGTGATATATATTTCTAATTATAACAGCACTATCTCCTTTAGCAGTGTTTCCAGGTTGAATAGTGTGATATGTTTGATAATTTTTAAATTTAATGTTTGATTGTCTAGTCAAGTGTGTTTCCGTGATAAGATATAAATAGATTTTTTCTGTGTCCAGGACAACTTGTGATTTTTCTTGATGTTGCATCAGTCCATTGGCATTCCAACATAAGATTCGAAGATCATTGGTCATTTTTCTGTTTAGGGATGGCTCCTTTAGTGTTGTACTCCGGTTTCTGTCATTTTGAGCAACAACATTTTGAGCTTTCACACAATATTTGGTATGATGTTTACATAAACATTTAACATACCTGGGTTCCCTGTTGCAATATTTTTGTGTATGTCCATAGGCTTGACTGTTTACATTGTGGTTTAAGCTTAGATCTTCTTAGAGGCTGAATAACTACTTTGCACCCGAAGATCTACCTAGTTTGATAAATTTTTCTATATCTTCATCATTATCGAATGTCAACATAAACATGTTGAGAGGTACTTTGCCTCTCAGTTTTAGCTTAATTAATGATTCAGTTGCCTTAAATCCTTTAACTTTCAAGTAATCAATTATTTTTTCTGGTTTACACGTAAGTGTAGGTTTTTAGCCATGTGAGTGTGCCAAGCGCGTTTTTCTTCGTTTAACATTTTTGTCATTTTCCCCATTTGCCCCAAAATTATGGAAAGTCATTTTATAAATTTACAGAAATTTACATATTTTACATTTATATTAAAGAACCAGAAATTTAAAAATCTAGACAAGTTAAAAAAATTTATGTCGTAGAGCGAGGGTGTATTTAATTTTTGAGTCAATCTTGTTTGAACTAAAAAGATTATAACAAGGGGCTAGAGTTAACCTTAGCCCAACTTTCATAGAAATTGGTTTGAGATCTGTCTCACCGCAGCGATGTACCGCCTGCAAGCTTCAGTGAGAGGAATTGGTTCTAAGTGGTGTTGAGGAATGCATCAACACCTTGGTAGGCAGCTAGATATTGATAGTAAATAACTAACCATAATGTCATCATTGGCTTAACGCAAATGTTCATTCAGGGATCTACCATCCCTTCGTGGAAAGAAAATTATGGCCTTAGCCGAACATCATCGGTGAAACAAAAACAAATCAACAACTTTGGATTTATCAAAGCATGATGTGTCCTCTTCAATAGGGAGGTTTAGTAAGAGGTGAAATTTGTAGCGCGTTGTCAGCAGAAGAGGCGAGGATGCGTTTCCACAATGCCGTCACCTGTCTCTAACGAGGCAGCTGGCAGACCCGTCACTAATTGGACTGCTGGTATTTGTTGTAGGTTTATGATTAATACTTAGAGAGAAGGAAGGAATAATTTATACACACTTAAAAAAATAACTTTAATTATTAATACAAGCCTAATGCAAGGCATCACTCATGTAATACAAGTTATTCTTAAATTGTAATGTAATGATTGCATTAAAATGAATTTTAACGCAATTATGAAGATTTTTAAACCTGCTCAAATTGAAGAATTGTACCAACATAAAATTCGCTAAAATAAGCGGACATGTACATATGAATAATAAATTCATGCACGTACTTCACTTTACTGATTTAAAATTCGCTAAATCAAACCGACTAAATGACAAACAAAATAATTAGGTTTTCTGAATTAGCAAATCTCAATTATGTTAAAGGTAAGCTTTTCAGTTCTTAATTTATAATTTATTAAGTTAGGCGACTATAAAGAAGAGCTCGCCAATGGAAAGATGAATGTTTGGTTTTTTAAAGTCAACTGCTCTCTGAGATTTCGACCCTCAAGGCAACAAAAACAAATACCAAATGACCAAACCACAGAAAAAAAGGGCTAAACTTACAAAACTTTCAAAGCATCTTGCTTTAAAATTTAATACTTCTAAAATATTTTATTAATGCAGTCTTTGATAAATTTTAATGCAATTTAATTGCTCTCCATTCTAACGGAATTTTGCACGAAAATTTAATGTAATTACTGTATTACAAATTAATGCAAATTGTACTAAACCCTTTTTAATGCAACCTTTGTATTTTTTAAGTGGGTATGTTTAGACTCTATATTTCGACTTATAGCAATTCTGGATAACATTTACTGATCAAGTGATTGGTCCGTCTGACCGATCAGCCTGACTGACTGATCAGCCTTGACTGACGACCTCAACTTACATTCTTTCTGTCAACTTCTGTGTCTATTTAATGATTTTCGCCTAAAAGACGTCCTGGAATTTGTAAGAAGACGAAAAATTATTGGGTGTTTGGATAAAAAGCTGAAGATTGGAAAATGCTTTGGGAGAACGGGGTTTTGAATTTTTACTAAATTTGTAACATGTATAGGAAAAAGTAACTTATGCCAACAAGTATTCGTTATAGCGTGGGAAAGCCCAAACCCTAAGATAAAGAAGATCTCGTGCCCTTTCTAGTGGAGACAGGTGGGTATATTAGTTTAAGCAGCCCAACGTGCCCAATCTTGGTTTTAAATTCTAAGTTATTATTACTATTCTTAACCTAACTAATCCCTACTTATTGGTATGATCTAACGTCACCTAGATTGGCACCAACACAAATCTGTTTTACAAGTGTAAGCATTGAGTCAACCTCATTCCCTACAAACTCTTCGCAAAGAAATATTTTTATCGTCTAATTCAAATTAACCGGGTTATTTTTACTTTTAACAATCTTTCTTTCCTAATTTCTTAACATTATAAATTCTACGGCGGGTTCTTCTGTCGATTCTGTCTAAGATTGTAAAGAAGATTGTCTTCGCTTCCACCAGGCAACGAGTAAGAGCCCAACTGGGATGATGAGAATGCCGGATAAAGCGGATGTCGTGGATGTTGAACGGGTTAGCGTAGTGTTTGGATGGCTACGACCATTTTCAGCGCTTCTGGCTCCAGATTGACGGTTTCCAAGGTAAGACAGGACGCGTAGGTTAAATGGTGAAAAAGACCGGACATGCTGCTGTCATGTATGGGTGGTTGTACCTTGGAGTATGTATTCCTTACTTTTGAATAAGCACCCTGGCTCAACAAAACCTTTCCCGGTGAGGTGATGTGTTGCAACGTATCATTGTAGATGAAATCCATTATTTTTTTTTGGCTCAACGATACTTTTGAAGTGTTCAACTGAATAAGTGGCCTTATATAAGTTTGTGTTATTTTGGTTTGTATCTGGCACTGTTCAGCTGCTTGCAAAAGTTACCACTCACACGGTTTAATGCCTTCTCGAGTTAACAGGTTTCGTGTTGCCTCTGGTGCTTGCCCACCATTACGTCGACCTTCGCTCCAGCATCTCGTAGAGTATTGTGATATATGTGATCTTTACGCTGTTTAAACTTGACGATACTGCTCTTGGATCACATTATGTTGCTTTCGGACCAAGTTGGTGGTTATCACCAAAACGTGGGTTTTATTTTGTATCAGCTGGCCCATGTTTAGAAATCCGGTTTGTGATAACTTTAATCTGCTCATGCTTAATCGATCAAACAGCACCAGAGAGATATTATTCCTTCCGCATCTTGATTTTCAAAACAGAACAGCGACACAGGTCCAATACTATTTACTAAAAAGTCCTAACTATCCCTACTCTATTTTATATGTTATGTTATTTTTTACTCTACTCCCTATCTATACTTAACTAATTTTTAATCCTATTTCCTGGTGCTTCGATGCTTAACTTCGATAAACCTTCATTTTATCTTTCCATTAGCTGCTTACAAGAATAAGGCATAGTAAATGGAAAATGGTACCCTTGCAAAAACTACATTTTTTCTTCTACGTAGTAGTCAAATCGGGTACGTATTGCTATAGGACCCGTTTTTGTTTAAACCACCTTACTCAACAGGGTGCCTTAGTTGTGTTCATCGTAAGCAGATGATAAAAATTCCTTTTGCATTTCGCCTATATCGCGATTCGAACCCGTTACCTCCCAATCCAAACTCCACAGCTTTAACCACTATGCCGTTTTGACGATTTATTTCCATGAGCAAAAATGTGTATAATTGCTTATGCGCCGAAAAGACGTATAGGATTTTGTAATAAGATGAAAAATTATTGGGTGATTGGTATAAAAAGCTGAAGATGGGAAAATGTTTTGAGAACGGGGTTTTGAACATTTTACTAAATATTATGTATAGGAAAAGTAACGAATGGCAACAAGTATTCGTTACAAGGTCTCCGTTCCTTTGAAAAAATATCACTATCAGTAATCTGTTGTTGCAATTAATTAAGTTCCAGAAACCTGACCGCTTTTTCAGAACTTCCAGCATCGAACGGATGTAACATAGGTGTCACATATGTGTCGGGGCTAATTCTGTCAATATTGACAAAATCTCTTCCTATCTTGGGTTTTGTTATGCGTCGGCTGTACAGTGGGCTCTGTGTCATCCGGTCCAATCAATCAATCAGCATTTTTTATTTAAATAAAAAACATACTGCTATGACAAAAAGTAGCAGATCAGGTTCAAATCAAGTACAAACCAGTGACAGCAGTCGGCTGACGATCTCTAAAATTGACAACGAGTACATAACACTACGGGTAAAGGGTACCGTGTGGGTAAAGAATGTAGCTAAAAAATGAAAATGTGTGCCTCGAAGACAAAAGAAAGAATGCCGAAGTGATTCCTTCCTGTTTAGCGCGAACCAACGAAAGAATCATTTATCTAACGATGATTGGAAGCTGAACGAAAACGAATTGATCACGAGAGGCGAGTCATGTGTCCCAAACGAGGGTTAGTTGGGACCGATCGGATGATCTGTTGGATCGACTTCGCGATCATTGTTATTTCATGAGTTTTGACTTACATAGTGGGTATTATCAAATACCGGTAGCTAAGGAAAGTAGACCCCTAATCGCCATCGTTACGCCAGATGGTCATTACTAATTCAAAAGGATAAAGTTTGGTTTTGGTAATATAGCCCAGCGGTTTTCCAACGGCTAATTAATCAAATCGTAGATGAATGATTATCGAATTTGGACATTAAACCTGAAGGAATGCCAATTTTTCGTTCAAAAGACGGAGTACCTAGGGTTCGAGATCCTATACAATGCAGGAGAACCAGGTACCTCGAAACGCAAGGCACTACAAGGGTTTCCCGAGGCCGGCTTGGGTACTAAATCTTACTTTTGTAACTCGGGCCGTGTGTATGAGAATTTTAATGGGAGCGTATCATGCGGTTGAGTATCAACGTGTATCATCGTTTGGGGATGGGAAATTTAAATTTTGATACGCTCCCCATATCATGAGTTCAACAAAGTAAGATTCGTCCAAAAGTAAATTTTGATAAAAGTAAGGTTTTGAGAATTAAGGTTTCGATACGCTCCCGGCGAGACCGTCATCGCACCTCTTAAGGAAGGACGTTTTGTTTGCTTGGCGAAATGAGCAATAAGTGGCGTTCAACGTCGTTAAACGAGTGTTAAGGTAGAAGCCGGTGTTAGTAATATTCAACCCGGAGGCCAAAACGGAAGTGGATACGGAGGAAAGCGCTTTGGGCATTGCTGCGGTCCTATACCAACGTCAGAGAGAGGTATTCCTGAAGCTCGTCTGTTACTACAGTCGCAAAACATTCAAGAAATAAAGCTTGTATGTTGCAATCGAGTTAGAAGTCTTAGCGGTCGTGGTTGGACTCAAGAAGTTCCTTACGTACCTCTTGGGCCAACGATTCGTGATTCTAACAACTTCAAACTGCTGGCGATTAAACTAGACCTGAATCCACAAATTGCCAGACGGCTCTCACTAGGAACCCGAGTGGCGAAACAGAAAGCTTAGAATGCAGAATGGTACTAGGGATAGAAGATGCGAGGCCCACGGGAAGCTCTCGATGTACAATTGTCTACCCGATATTACAAAATGCTCACGTTCAAAATCAAATCAAACTTTTGACAGAAAAACACCAAGAGCGATGAAGCACACTTTTGTCTAAACGGCAGTGTCAATAAGCAAAACAGTCGTTACTATGGAGGAACCGAAAACGCTTGAATTATTGATAAGTAAATCTAATTCGACAAAAAAGTGACTGTGTGATGTGGAATTTGGTAGAAGCGAATTATTGGACCGTACTTTTTTGAAGACAACGAGAGTGTGGCTGTGGTTACTGATAATGGTGATCGCTGCAAGGCTATGTTGTTGAATATTTCGCAAGGTCTTTACTTTTAATTTGCATCAAATATTTCATGGACGCATTCTATTGACCACCCGCATCCTCGTTTTTTTATGGGCTATCTGAAAAGTCAGATCAATCAAGTTCAATTGTCCATATCTTCTACTCAACTGGTTGTTGTTTTGTGATAAAACAATGGGCGATAATTGAACGGGTTACCTTTTCATATTTATATGATAATGTCGTCTAAAAGGAGTTTATAACAATCACACTTTCACAATTAAATTTACTCCAAATGAAATATGAGAACAGCTTTTAAACCTGGCAAATTCAGAAATAGTAAAAACTGAATTTTATACATATTTCAAGATGTTGTTACAGGATTCGAAATAATTCTACCATTTCTACTTCTTAGCAAATGTTTTAATCTGTCATGTTTATTTGTCAATCTTAGTTAATAACTTCTATTTCAAAAATATTCAGCTACCGTTCAAATTTCGCAAAGAAAGTGAATCAACATGCCTGCGATGTAAAAAAATGATATAAAGACAAAATTCCGAAAAGCAAAATCTTCATTAATTTTGATAACTTAATCTGGCAATTTGGTTATTTGACTAATTAGTGTTGTTTTTGTTGTTGTACTGATTTAATGTGTATAAAGTTCAAACGTCTTTTTCGTTTTAAAAATGAAAAGAAAATTGTTCGTTCAATTCAAGATACAATATAAGAATACTTATATGTATATACATAGATGACGATATTAATTAAATTTGAAATTTTTAATCAATAAAGTTTTATGATATTTAAAGAATTTTGTGCTCTTTGCTTTGAAAATGGGATACAGCTTAATTATTGCTTTCTATCTAAAGTTCTAATATAGATTTGAAAATGTTGATTCAAAATTTAATGAAAGGACTAATCTAACCAAACCAATTACTCTTACAAAACTTCTAAATAATTTGTTTAGCAAAAGTTTTATAAAATGACCTTTCTGAGAATTTGGTCTTAGCTTAAAAATAAATCGTCTGGAAAATTGAATTGGGACTACATGAATTATTAAAAGTAAAATTAAATTGTTTCTTTGAATTCAGAATGCTGACTGGAATTGGTTAATTGTAATTAGTTTCAAGTTTATTAATGTTATACAGGCGAATGATTTTGGTTAGATAAAAATATTATGTCACATTTAATCTGTGATAAATGTTCAGCTGAAAATAAATTGGAAAAGATCTTCTTGCGTATTAAAGTTTAAATAACTGAATTCAAAATTTTTAAAAATCCGTTACTGTGTAGTGTATATCCTCCTCTCTCAGCCTCAAAAATAAGGAAATTGTGGCTTTTCTCATTTAGTAAAGGCCTGCTTGGAAACAAATAACAATTTTAAAGGAGGCAAAAGCGATTCCGAAGGTGCATATTTTATAAAATTAAGAATATTTGTGATTCAAACCAATGAGCGATGGGAAAGGCTTTAAAGCCTGAAACTTGCCGATTTTGTACTATCTTGAACTCTCGCTGCCATACTTTGTACTTCGCAGCGTCTTGAGCTTATTTGTTTGACCTGTTAGGGACCTGTTGTGCTTATCGCCACTTTTGGATTATTTAAACGTTTAAATTTCGAAGCAATTAAAAACTACCGTCAGTCAGTCATTATTTGAGAGTTGGTCACTTATTTAGTTTTTAATTTATTTATTAGGTCGCATCGAGCTCATTCGACCTACACCAAACATTTAACCGCAGACGTTTAACACCTGGCCGGGCTTGACTGTCTCACTGGTTTCGTATGCTTATTTCCGCTAATTGGACTTCTTTGTCTACTAATTTGGTATATTTTGAATTTCCTTACCTTTATTTGTCCAAAAGTTATACATTACAAGTACAAAGCCGCAATTCTGTATCAAAAAAATCTAAACATGGTTGTTTCTGCGATTATGTGATAAACATATTCGAGAAATAATATTTTTGGTGGATAAGAAATATCATTTTTGCTTAATGGACCTATTTGGCAAATAAAGTTTGTTGAGTTTGAGGAATCACTGAATTGTGGTTATCGGCTCTAGGAAATAACTCCCAAAACTATAAATAAAATAATTTCCCATTTATTGCATAATGAAATAAATGCCCAAATTAAATTACCCAAACGTTTATTTTTATTTCGTATACTTCCAAAGTTATAGGTATACTGGAAATTGGATATAATTTTAAAATTAGGATGCAAATTTCCATTTTGCGAAACATTTTATAATCAAATCTTCCTTTTCCAGAAAATTGAACAGTGAAATAGGTCTTAAAGAGAAGAGTTTTTTCAATGGGGATTTATTTCCTGGAGCTGCTATACCTTCTGTTTGCAATTTTCTTTTCTTTCAAGGGCATTGAACCGATATTTTTATTGTTCTGGTTTAGGATCCAGTTTGGTTCAGTTGTTACGATTTAGTACCGGGCAAAATCGGTTATAGGGATGAAAACTTTAATACAATTCGTTTAACTACTATTTTCTAGGCAACCTCAGGCTGAAAAATTGCCTTCAATGCTATTCAGCTTGCCTTCAATTTGAAATAAAAAACTCACTCCGTCTCTGAGGAATTATCATCGAAACGATGACACTATCTTTACATTGATTGAGGTTGATACCCTTCACATACTGCGATTTAATAAAACGGATTTGGTAAATTTCTAGGCTGAGGCTGTTTCCGAAGACGATACTTATTTGTGGAGAACTACTTAATCAAATAAGTATCCTGGCGATGTGACTTATTTTCTATCTATTCCCTCTAAAATACTCAAAGTATTATTGGTTCAGGTGATCCCGTTGATTCAATTAAACCTGCCGTTATTCCTGCCAATAATAAAAAATATTTGTATATAAGCGGAATCAACTCATCCGTTTCACCTGAAATGCTTATTGGCTACATTCAAAGTAAACTAGAAGATTGCTCGTCAGACGAAGTGGATTGTAAATTATTACTTGCAAAGGGCCGGGTAATTGACGATTCCATTACTATATCCTTTAAAATTGGATTAAAAGATGCCCATTTCAATATGCTAAACATTTCTGATATGTGGCCTCGTGGTTTATTAATTCGTTCATTTGTAAATCATTCACGACAGCCAAAAAAACAGAGTTGCTATAACGTTCCAACAACACCGATAACTGCTGATGCAACCAACACTATCAACGATTTCACCTCGATCTACTACCACTACGCCTCCAGTATTCGATGTAAAGCTAAGATTTTTCGTTTAGGCATCTTCTCATCTGATTATGTGGTTCATAGAAAGGATAGTTACGATTTTGACACCAGTCGTAAGGGTGGTGGTGTTTTGATTGCGGTATAGAATTCGATTCCTGATGATGAGATTGCCTGTCATCCTAGCCTAAACGTGATTACTGTTCGAGTCAGATTGAACAATAATACTTCGATTATTGGAGTCGCCGTGTATATACCTTACAGATCGGACTTGGATTACTATAACACGTTTATTAACTTCGTCGACTCAGCTGTTATGCCTCTAGTTCGTCCTAGCGATCAACTTGTCATTGTGGGCGACTTTAATTTACCCGGTATATCTTGCGACGATATGGACGGCGTATTTTCTTCATCTTCTACCAATGAGAGGGCATTAGCTATCATCGATTATTTTGCTCGCATCTCGACTATAGAGCTCAACAGAATTAGTAACAGTCGGGGCAAATTCTTTGATCTGTTATTTGCTAATGATGTTATGCATGCCGAGATTTCTGCGTGTCCGGACTTCACTGGTTGTGGGAGCATCTACCATGTACCGATTACGATAATTATTTTTCATTCTAATTATAAAAAAATTTATGTTTCTAATGATTTTAATTTTAATTATAGAAAACCCGACCTCATATCCTTGAACGAATTTCTCAGCATTTCTGATTGGAACTTCTTACAACGCGGCGGTGATTTGAACTGTATAGTGTTAAGTTTCAACGATCTCGTTTGTGTTAAATATTATCCTGATTTTGATAGAGCCCGCAAGGAATTTAGGTACCTAAACTGGTTCCTTTACAACAACTATGTGCGAATTGAGATAGAGTTAACGTCTAATCCTAAGGAGTTCTGGAATTTCATTAACATCAAGAAAAAAGTGGCTGGCTTTCCGTCTTCTATGTCTTACCAGAGCTCCGTCGCTAGTCAGCCCTTGTACATCAGTAATCTGTTTGCCAATTTTTTTTTGCATCGGTTTATAAACCTGTTCTGTCGTCCGCTATCATATCTCCAGCTCTGCCCACCTTCGATCAATTTAATATTTTCAAGTTTACCGAGGAAGAAGTACGGAATTGCTTGCTCCAGCTCGAGGTTGTAAAGGGAGCGGGTTATGGTGGCTTCCCGCCGATTCTGTTTAGATGTTGTGCTTGACCCTTCCTATTACCTTAATATTTAATAAAAGCCTTCGTCGCGGTTTTTTCCCCGATCCTTGGAAAATTTCTTGTATTCATCCAATCTTCAAGGCGGGTAGAAGAAGTGATGCGAGTAATTATCGTGGGTTTGCCATTCTTTCTGTCTTACCCAAGTTGTTTGAGTCTATGGTTCATAGAATCTTATTCTTCCACACTAAAAACTTCATTTCTCCTGTACAACATGGATTTTATCCCGGTAGGTCTACAGTAACTAACTTGATTTCGTTTTGTGGCGACTTATTTGATAGTTTAAATTACAGATATCAGCTTGACGTTGTTTATACAGATGTTGCCAAGGCTTTTGATATGATTGATCACTCTATTCTTCTTAGTAAGTTAAAGAGTCAGTTCATTCCCATTAAATGATTGCGTTCCTATCTCACTGATCGTTGGCATTCCGTTAGGATCTTGGGTTACTCCAAATTATTTCATGTGTCATCTGGCGTGCCTCAAGGTAGTTACATTGGACCATTGCTGTTTTCATTGTTTATCAACGATCTGTTGCAATGCTTTGAGTTGGCTAACCACCTCTTCTTCGCAGATAACATGAAAATTTTCGCCCGGATTTCTAGTTTGTCTGATTGTGTAAAGTTGCAGCAGGACTTAAACAGATTTTCTAGTTAGTCAATTAACAATAGACCGGCTCTGAACGTGAGCAAATATAAGACGTTTTAATAACAGCTGTATAATGAAGACTTTGACCGAGTTGGTGTAATTTTTATAGCTGACGCTACATTTACCAGACATGTTAAAACCATTATTTCAAAGTCGTATATTATGTTGGGTTTTGTTAAAGGAAACTGCAGGGATTTTAGGGACCCGATAACTTTGTCATCACTGTATGTCTCGTTTGTTCGGTCTATTTTGGAGTACGCATCTTCAGTTTGGGCGCCATCCTACCACTGTCATTCCGGGAGGATTAAGAGTGTTCAGAAGCAATTTGTTCTGTTCGCGCTCCGATGTTTGCCGTCCACGCGTGCTGTTGAATATGTCCTCCCACCTTATCAAGATCGATGTAATCTTTTGAAACTGCGACGTCTAGATTATCGTCGGAACGTAGCTTCCGTGCTATACGTGCGCGATATCACGCGAGTTACTCGCACGTCTAAAAATCAATGCTGCCGAACGCCGAATGCGTCAACGTGATGTGCTTTTATTCATTGACCTGGTACCAACAAACTATGGTCTTTCGATCCTGAGAATATTATAAGTATCAATATATTGTATAAGCGAATCAACCGCGGATCGAAAACTACATACATATAAAAAAAATGGGAAACAAAAATTTTGATCATAGTTTCATTGAAATTCCTTAGGATTTTTTTACAAACCGTTAAAAAGAAATTGTTCTAGAAACGCTACAAAACTATTGCGTTTGTACGGTGAATCAAAAAATCCAAATTGCATGTAAATCAATAGAAGTTTTCCAGGATACTTTGATTTGAAGCAATTGTTTTCTATTTTTTTATATGTAGTTTTCGATCCGCGATTGATTCGCTCCCGCGGATTCTATAATCGACATGTATATTTTGGATTAAGTCTTGGGTTAAAATAACTTACAAAATGTCAGAAAAAACTTATTTTGGTTCGTGCCTTTACTAAAATAAAATTGAAATTTTAGTAGGCGTATTGTTTCTTAGCTTGATAAGAATCATCTGTTTTTATACAAATAAAATATTTTTTGACATTTGCGTGTAAATATTGTTTTATAATCAAATGGCTGCTTTATTAATTTATATGAGCATATAAATATACTTTGTTAATAAAAAATTTATAAATAATGAAAGTGCATGATTATGAACCAAACGAATTGATTTCTTGGTTTAATACGATTGCCACCAAAATGTTAATATGTATCATAAAGGCATCGGAAGTGGGGTTAGCATTTAAAATCAATATCCAACCGTACATCATCAATGCGTAAGAATTTCCGGGAGGAATTATTGGAAAATGGATGATATTCTACAATTAAATATTCAACCGTTATAACCACATACGTTACAATTTAATATCCAACCATGTTCCCATCGTTTAAATATACCACCACCTGAATCAATCTTTCCACTACCGATATGAAAATTCCGTTTGCACTAAATACACATGATAATTGTGAACACAAAATATTCCGTCTTGAAATTTTCTGGAAAATGGCCATTCCCATTCTAACTTTAACATTAAATATCTATTTTCTGGTTAATTTAAAATTTAAATTTTTGTTTTCAAGCAAAAACATTTTTGCCTGAAAACGACAATTTAAATTCTGGAAAATAAAGATTTAATTTTAAAAATATAATAGAAATCTATATTTTCCAGAAGAACTAAAAAGAATTAAGAATTTAAAGGAATGTTTTTTGTTGAAAAATTCTGGAAAATGGAGATTTCCGTTCTAATTTTAAAATTAAACCTCCATTTTCCTTTCCCAGCAAAAATACTTTCATTAATGTTTACTTGTTTTAATATTTTTATGATGTTAATCATCACCGCTAATTCACCATAGTCAGTTAAGAAAAATCCAAATTACAGGCTACGTAAACAGGCCACGTGTGTGACATTACGATGGTTTCAGAGTTAGTTATCTAGAGAATAGACGACTTAGGATCTATTCCAATTACCGACTTATTTGTTTTCACCGACTTATTCAAATAAGTCTGCTGATGAGGTGACTTATTTTCTATCTCTTTCTTTCATAAAAAACTTATTTGGGTTCATGTAAACAATACAGTTCTGATCCATGTAAGCACGAAAATTCTATCATATTCATAATATTTTGTCGTCTTGTGTTCTGTCATATTCATAATAATTTGTTGTTGTGGTAAAATATTTTAAAAGCTTTATTAAATATATTTATTATTTACATAAAATTAAATTGTTATATTTCTGAACATAAATTGTCTCTGAACGCTGAAGCGCTGATTTGGGGTTGATAAATTTCATCATTAGAAAATAATTTTCATTTTGAAATTCCTCGTCTATGGTCATGAGATCTCCAACATTTAGACAAATGTTATGTAGTACGCAGCAAACGGCGATAACTTTATTACAAGTTTTTAAATTAAGTTCCAGTGAACGAAGGAAAATGCATCTCCACCTAGTCTTCATTTGTCCAAATGTCTGTTCGACAGCTATTCTTGCTTTATTGTGAAGGTGGTTACATTTTTTTTGCTGTGGGGTTAACGAACGGTTTTCCGTAAATGGAGTGCTTATTGATATAGGATCACGCGTCAACTGATATCCACTGTCACCCAGTAAATAATAATCTCGTGCAGGATATCTTCTGTTCAAATATAGGTTGCTGTTCCTTAATACTCTTTGATCGTGGCCCGATCCTGGCCACCCAATGCAGACATGCAAAATTTTGTATTCTGCATCACAAACAGCTATATAAATAAACACAGTTCAACTATGGATATACAAAGTTATATTTAAAAATGAATATTACGTACCTTGCAATTGAATGCTGTAGTCCAATTTTCTATTAATATATTCATCATGCCGATCGGTTGGACATTTTATTTTGATATGCGTTCCATCGATAGCATCAACGGCCTGATGGAAAAGCGTGTGTTTAGCGTGTGAGCCTGCGCGATTAGCAAATTTGAGGCCTTTGCTCTGAAGCTGATCTTCATTAGGCAATACAATAATGTGTTTGATTAAGTTCAATATCATATCCAGCGAACGCCCGGTAATATTGAATACTGTTGTTGTTGGCATGTTAAAAGCAGTAATAGCCACACAGTAGCTTGTTCCTGCCGCCAACCAAAACAAAGTAACTCCCAGTTCCATTTGTAGATCATCCCGTGGCGTTTCGACGGATAAAGTTCCACTAATTTTTGGAACGCCTTTTTCGAGACACGTAAGTGTTTTTTTATTAATAGTGGGTCCCATTCTAGTATTGCGTCATATTCATAGAGCAATATTTCAACCCTGATATAAGTAGATATAAATATTATTTTAAATTTATGAATTACAATTTTAAAAAAAAAATTATACCTCCCACATTTTACGTTTTTCCAGACACTTCAACAGATCTTTATCGCCATCCACTAATTTGATGCTCAGTTTCATATTTTTATTTGTTAAATAATTTAATGACAAAAATTGTTTTTTGTCGTCCATTTTATTTATTAATTTAATTAAGATTTTATTTGACCAAGAAAAAAAAAACAGACACAATTTTTTGTTATTATCAGCTGACAAAATAAGTCAGCAAAATGAATTGGAACGAGTTTACCGACTTATTTAAGATGGCGTCAAATAAGTCAATAAGTTTGAAATAAGTCGGTAATTGGAAAAGACCCTTAGGGTGAAAATAAATACTGTGTAGTGAATATAGTAGTGCCGCAAGGTTCTGTCTGAGGTCCAGTTTTGTCTTTAATTTATGTAAATTCCATTTTCTCTCTCTCTCTACTTATGTGGAGAATTGATTGCTTTTTCCATGAAACGACTATTCTTTCTATATTCAGCTACAAATCATTTGATGATAGAGAATCTTATCCAGGCCGATATGCCGATTTAACGCTAATGTTTTTAATGTCAAAATTTCGAATAAACAGGTAAAATATAAATTAGCAGTAACTGTAGTTGGAAAACACATACTAGTTTGGTTCATATAGCGATGTTAAATTCTATCCGAAAGCTTTTCCGTCCGCCTGCTGCTTTACAAATTTACTATCAAGCAATAGTACATCTGCGAATTCAGTATGGCATATAGTGCTAAGGCGCTATGTTACATATTTTTCCAATATTAAAAACATTTTAACTGGCCAGGAGGTTTAAGAATTATTTACTCCAGATGTCGGCTATTGTCTTCTTTTCCGCTTTTTTAAGCCCAACTTCAGCTTTACAATCTGTATGTATTCAAAGTGATGAAGCTAGTTGTTATAGGAGAAGTGGTAATTTAAATGTCAAACTAACTTTTTTTTTCCCTTTATTTAATATTACAACTGATTTACAAATCATTTAGTAATTTATCTTTCTTAAATGAAGATTCACATTTGACGGGCAGTAACCCAATGGTTACTCCCGTTTGAATTTACATAGTAATAATTTTTCTCTATCCTAATTAAATACAACTGCCCAATTCCAAAGGTTTCTGCCTTTGAAGTCTTCTTACTGCATTGGTGGTATCCAAAAAACTTTGTATGTCTGCATTTTGCTGCCGAGATATCCGCTGAATGTGTTTCTTCGCATGATTTTGTATTTCTTCACTTACATATTCCATGTTTAAGTCCCTATGGAGGTTATCATTTCTAATGTACCATGGTGCGTTTACAATGCCACGCAGCACTTTGTTTTGAAAACATTGAATCATTTGTACATTTGTCTTCTTGGTAACCCCAAAGTTGAATACCATAGGTTCATACTGGTTTAAGTATTTGCTGATATAATAGCAATTTGTTATGTATTGTAAACTCAGAGTTTCTACCTATTAGCCAATACATTTTCCTATAATTGATGTTCAATTCTTCGCTTTTCTTTATAACATGCTCTTTCCATCTAAGTTTGTAATCGAGAGTCATGCCGAGGTATTTTGCTGTATTTCCACTTGGAACAGGTCTTGAATTAAGTTCCACTGGAATCCACTTAACTTTCTGGTTTGTGAAGTTTACGTGAACCGATTTTGCTTCGTTTAGGCTAATGCGCCATTTCTTTGTCCAGCTACTCACTGTGTCGGTTGCTTTTTGAAGTTTGGTCGTTGCTTCTGATATACACTTTCCAGTCGCCAGAATAGCTGTATCGTCTGCAAATGTTGCTATGGTGGCACCTTCTGTATTTGGCATATCTCTGGTATACATGATGTACAATATAGGACCCAGTACGCTACCTTGTGGTATGCCTGCTGATATTCTCATTAGTTCAGAATACTCTCGGTTATATTTTACACGGAAATGTCGGTCTGCGATATAAGATTTTAGAATTTGATAGAATTGCTTTGGTAGATCTCGATGCAATTTAAATTCAAGTCCTTGGTGCCAAACTTTGTCGAAAGCTTGTGCTACATCTAAGAAGATGCTGGAGCATATCTTCTTATTCTCAAGTGAGTCTTCGATAAAATCCGTTATTCTGTGAACTTGTTCTATCGTAGAGTGATTTTCTCTAAATCCAAATTGGTGTGGTGGAATCAAATTTCTCTCTTCTATTATTGGCTTGAGTCTCTTGAGCAGTAATTTTTCAAATAATTTTGAAATTACAGGCAGTAGTGAAATCGGTCTGTACGACTTTTTATCGTTCGCTGTTTTGCCTAGTTTGGAGTTCATAATTACCTCAGCAATCTTCCATTGTCGTGGGACATATTTTATTCTGAAGACAGCATTGATAATTTGAACTAATTTTCGTAGTCCCTTCTCGGGAGTGGCTTTAACGATTTGTCCAGTAATTAAATCATATCCTGGAGCATTTTTTGCGTTCAAATTACACTTGATCTCATCTTTTAATTCCTGTAACGTTACACATCGAATATTATATTCATCAATTTTGCTAACTGTTATTATGTTTTCATCTGCTGTTTGCCTAGGTAACGGTTGAAAGGTGTCTTCCAAGTGAGCCGCAAATAAAATAGCTTTCTGCTTGATTGCTTTTGGCCCAGGTTCCTTCCCCATTTTTAATAGGCAGCATATGCATTTTGGTTCTTTTTAATCCCTTTGTTACTTTCCAAAGAGAGTAATCAATATCTTTATGTTCGGTGAGACCATTTAAGTACTTGTTAATAGTTTCGTTCTTATTTCTTTTATAAGTTGTTTTAGTTTGTTGCATAGAAAATTGAGAATTTTTTCGAAGATCCCTTTCGTTACATAGAAATCAATGATGATTGATCAACATCAATGATGTTGGTTTACCTCCAGAGTCGAACTCGCAGTTATTTATTCGTCCGGCTTCGAATAGCTCTTTTCCTTTATGGGTTGTAAGTCTTGATCCCCAATAGGTGTTTTTTGCATTAAAGTCACCACCAATAATAAAATTGGATCCTAGTAATCTAAAGAGTCTATTATAATCTTCTTTGTTTAGATTATAGCGTGGAGGGCAGTAGATAGAGGAAATACTGTAATTCATTATTATTGTTAGTTTCAACTTTTATGGTTTTAACTTGCATACTTTCTTCTTCTATACTAGGTTCTTCATACTGTTTGAGACTTTTTCACTATTACTGTTGATTCTCCTCCGGGTTTTCTTCCTGGGTGAACAGCATGGTAACATTCATAATCACGTATTTTAATAAATGATGTTTTTGTCAAATGGCTCTCCGATATAAGGCAGATATCTATTTTTTCTAAATTTAGGAAAATTTCTAGCTCTGGAACATGTTGCGCTAGTCCGTTCGCGTTCCAGGTGACAGTTCTTAATGTTCTGCTCATTTTAGTATATGAGGGCTGTTGCCTCGTTCAAGGTTTGATGCATATCTAGACGCTTATATAAAGCTTCTAGACCACGTTCTTGCTTTGCTAGCCGTATATTTATGGCTTAAATGCTTCGACAAATCCTTTCAAGGGGGTTATCATTCATAGCATTAGATGATTGCTGTACAATTTGTGAATAACTTTTCCACTCTATACCTATACCTGGTGGTTCTAGCTCCGCTTGGGTTTTAGTTGGTTTCTCTTCTCTGGTAACCCTAGGGTTTTGAGGAAACTGATGCATTTTGTTTCTTAGTCTTTGAAGTTATTTGGCTACTTCACAGCCTCTATAATTTGCAGGATGATGCCCTTTACAGTTTATACATTTTGCAAGGGTGTTTCTACTTTCTGTACACTCTTTCGCGTTGTGTTTTCCAGCACATTTTACGCATCTTGGCTCCCGTCTGCAATATTTTTGCGTGTGATTGAAACCTTGGCATTTTCTGCATTGAGGTATTAGCCCCGTGTTTTTCTTTAGCGGTTCTATTTTAACCCTCATATTGAGGTTTGCTTTGATGTTGTAGATGTTTTCAACTTTTTCCTTTTTGTTAAACGTAAGCATGAAGAGTGGAAGCCCCCTTTTTTTGACTTGATTATTCTCACTTCTCGCTCGTTTTAGGATGTTTACTGCAAAGTGATGAAGCTATTTGTTAAGAGAAGTGTTATATGTGAAACTAACTGATTACAACCTGAGATTTAGGAATATCTGCGTGATGCCATCGGTTAAATTAGAATTCGCCAGGAGAAGTTTTATATACATAGCGCCATTGCTTTATAATAGGATTCTTCTTTATATAAAAAACGAGACGAAAATTACGTTTGAATTATTTAAAATCTTGGTTAATCAATAATAGAAACATAGAGTATTTATTAAATGTTCTTAGTTAATAACGTTTCTAACAATATATTAGTGATCTGTGGGTCTACTGTGTATTCCGATCCGAAAGTAAAACCGATCTGAAAGTTCATTTTGACTATGAAACAAATTTGATTTTCTTTTCTTTCTCTATACAAAATTTCTGAATTCGGGAAAAATTACTTTCAGATCGGAATACATAGTAGACCTACTGGTGTTCTTCTAGTTCCTTATTTTTGTATTTTTAGTTTACGGGTTTGTTAATCCGCCATTTTGAGCTGCGCCTCATTCTGGCTCAAATTAACTTATTTTGTTCATATAAATATTTAATTTTACATTATTGTTCTTTACCTATTAATGTATTCGTTATAATTATTTTTTATGAATAAATTAAACATTAACCAAAAAAAAATAATTCAAAAATGTATGCATAAGCCATTTACAAATCCCATTTCCGTCATACCTGTCCCATTTCATCATAACCGGTTAACATGCCATGTTACAGGCTAATTTTCCATAATCAAAAACTTCTTGAATTTTTGGCTCCGTTAATTTCGTGGTTCATTACTGGCGTAGCCGGAAGACAGGCTGGACCTCAATATTTTGAAAGACTTCGTCTGAACTCCAGGAACTTTCCTTTTTTAATCCTTGCTGAATTTCTGCCTATAAGTTTTTACTTTCTTTTACTCTAGTAAAATTAAGTATAGTAATCATGAAAATTTTGGACCTCGAGATTTTTAGAGATTTATTTGTTTTGAGGTCCCCTGAGTCCGAAAAAGTGGGTTTCGAAATGGTGTCTGTCTGTCTGTCTGTGTCCTCTCTACAGCCCAGATGGTTTAACCAATCGAACTGAAACTTCAGATTTTTTGATAAATTGGGAGGTCCCAGTGAATTTTACTCCAAATCGGCTAAACGGAAGTGGCCACTCCCTTGGTCCAGAAAATTTATTTTGTAAATATCTTAAAAAGTATAAGGTTTACAAAAAACTACTTAATACAAAATGTTTCCAAAAATTAAAAACAAATAAAAATAAAAAATAAAAAATTAAAAAAAAAAAAAATTAAAAAAAAAGTTAAAAAAAAAATAAAATTTCTCAAAATTTTCTATTCGTAAAAGAAAGTCGTGTGTTGGCCACACCTCCATTTTTTCGATTGGGTTAAGGTCTGTGTTGCTTGCGATTGCGAGGAATTTAAAATGTGTTACAAAATTGGTTAAGAGATTTTAGTGATCGATATTTCTGAAGACAATATTTCAAAATTCTATAGCTTAAATACCAGACAATTCGATATTTTAGTTGGCAAGATTTGATGACAATCCCATCTGGATATGTAGATTTGAATAGGGTTTAGTTTGCTTGGTATCTAACATAATCAAAATTATCAACATTATAGTCAACATTTTTGCGATTAAGCCTTGATATTTTTCTTCATTATTCTAGAACTCTAAGATTATTTGAACTTTTTGAAGTTATTTGGGACTATTGAAATTTCTCCTAAGCATAGCACCAAACTAAATTATCTTACAGAGAATATATTCTCGATTCTCAAGATATGTGGATTTATCTAGATTTCCAAAATTAAAAAGCGTTTGGCTTTAGGTTAATATCGAAGTTATTCATCATTGTCATATTTTCAAGATTATTCTATAAATTTATGTTTATCCGAGTTTTCGCAGAATATTCGGAATTTTATGTCAATAAATATACAGATTATTATATGAGCTTTTCGAGATTACTCGTGTTATTCGGTATCCCGTGAAATTTTCAATAGGCTTACTTATCTTGTTCAGAATTAGCGATTTATCGAGAATTTTGTTTTTTAAGCCTCCCACGATTTTGCGTACCGTTGTGTTACATACACTATATAGATAACATACGATTGTACGATATTAAGTTACATAGATGACACTTTTTCAGGAAATTTAAGATTTTCTGATATCCTCGATATATTGCGAATTCCAACGAGATTATTAAAAATTGTTCAACATGTTTCTGGATTTTTTGAGAGTATTTCTAATTTACAAGATATTAAATATCGAAAATTGGTCGAAGTTTCTTGATAGTTTATTAGTATTGACTTGTTAAGTATTGCTTTAAGCTGAATCGCATAGAGTTTGTGGGTACTGTATATTATGTGCATAGCTGTCCTTCATATTTTGTTAATTTCGAATTTGTTTAGCTTTCATTAAACGCGGTGATAGGCTTTTAGGACTGTGCCCGTCAGCAATCAAGTTGCAAATTCTAGAATTAAAAAAACAACACATTTCAAAATAAAACAAACTTGTGTTGTAAAAATATTAAAAAAAAAAATGATTCTTGAACTCTTTGTCTTACAAAAGAGAACTTGCTTACCGCAAATATCGCTACAACAAGATTTTTGATCGAAGAGTCAAAAACAGCGTCATTTTCTCACATGCTATATTCTCAACTGCATGCTCAATTGAAATTGCTTTTTTTCTCTATTTAAACAGCGAATTTAAGTTCTCACATTGGGTAGTGTGATGTTTGAAATTAAAACGAAAAATTTAAGTGGCCCAAAATGTTAGTGGTTATTATAGAATTTGACATGTAAAGAAAAATTATGAGTATGGATGAAAATTGGAATTAAACATATATTTTTGCGCTTTTATTTTGTATTGGTAAAACCGAATTTCTTTAGTGCATGCATTGCATTCAAGAAGCACTCTGGTCCTATTTTTAGTAAGCCCTCATTTTGCCGGATCTGCCATTGTTTCTAATTTTTTGGCCAACACGTAGAAAAAAATCAAAAATGTATAATGTTGTACACGTTAATGTTGTCTCCAGGTAATTACTTAATAAATTTATCATCAAAGGGTCTTTTTTAGGGCATGGAAGAAAACAGATGTGTTGCGTATGGAGAATAGAGAAGAAGCCTAGTTTTCACGTATTTTGTTGCAAAAGAAAACTTTGGTTCAGGAAACAAAAGCTTGCTTAGGACCTAGATTTCCCTATTATTTTAAGAAGCCCTGAAACGAAACCTTACATAGGGTCCGGATTTTCCTTAATCCGCCACCTTCCCATTTCCATGGCACTTGTCGAGTTTCATCATATCCGGTTAAGAAATAGGCAAATTTCAGGCTAATTGGCCATTTTCGAAAACTTCCTTTAAAATCATTACCTTGCTAATTTCATTAAAATCGGTGGGGAAATAGCCAAGCTCGCTGCATACTCTCTGGCCATATTCAAAAATTTCATCTGAAAATCATTTATGAATCCCATTTTCAACGTACCTGTCAAATTTCATGATAATCGGTTAAGAAATAGCCAATTATCGGCTAATTGATCATATTCCAATACTTTCGTTTACCATAAAATATAAAAAATAATGCATTACATACTTATAACAGTATTGCATTACCCTGTAGTTTACAAAATAACCACAATAATTTTTTTTTTGGAAGATTGGCCTTTTTAATTATAAGAATTATTTAATTCATAATATTGCTGCTTTTTAAATTAAATCATTTTTCAGTTTAAAAAATTAGCTCTTTGATAAATATGCTTGGTTTAACAATAAATAATAAAATCTCTTGGGCCGAACCAACAAATAATATTTACGACGATCTAAATTTTATTTTATTGCTTCGGAAATTTTACAAATTTATAAAACTTATATCAAACCCACACTGGCATCTAATTCATATGTTTGGGCTGGCGCACTGAAGACTCAGGACTGAATATAGCTACACTTGACCGAATTCGGATCCAAGGATTCTGAAATCTTCCCAAACCTAGCTTATCTTTCTTAAGGACAGAATGTTGGGGTCTTATGAGTTTTCTACAAATACTTTCATGGCAAGTGTTCGCCACAGCTTCATGAACTTGTGCCGTGCCTGTTCAGGCTGACACTCACATTGAGGCGTACAGTTCACACGTACAATTTAAATTAAAATTTGGCAACACTAATAAATTCCAAAACTTATTTTTCCATTTCGGAATAGGCGTTTGTGGAATAAACTGGCCGATGAGACTTTTCCCCGTCGCTTGTAACTTACAATCATTCAAGCTTATTATCAAAAATAGAATACGTGGATACTGAAATCCCAATACCTTATAATCCTCTCTTATAATTCATTCCTTGTTTCGTTCCTTTCCTTGCTAATACTGTGTATCATTGCGTTAGTTAACCGAATTTAATTTCGCGATTATCTATGAAAAATTTTTTTGTGTAATGCATACCCAAAACTACTTTGTCTACTGGATAGTTCTATTGAGCGCCGCGGAAAACAGTGTGATCACTTGCTCAAATTGTACATTGATGCGGCGACTGAAGTGACCCTTCTGTTAATCCATTCAAGTAATGACTACAACTAAACAGAAAATCCAATTCTCAAACCAAATTATATTGTGTCACTGAAGTCACAAAACTAAAATAAAAGCAATGAACCAGAAAAAAGACATTTTAAAAATCTACAAAAAGCCATAAACTCAATAATCCAGATGATTGATTATAAAATACCAAATGGCATTTGTTAATAAACCGCATATATAGTATACCGAATACAGATAATTTATTGTTCGCTCAGCTTTAGTAAAAAGTAGTAGTAGGTACAGTGAAAAATGAAAACCAATTTTTTTTTTATAAATTTCCCCGTCGTCTATACATTTTCATGAACCACAAAATAAAACCACTTTTAATTCATCTTATTCGCCTGTCACGGTTTCATTTTTTTACTTTATTTCCAACAACAACATGTTCAGCAAGATATGATACATAGTGTAATTTAAACTCGTGTGTCAACAATACAACCAAAACAAAAACAAAAATTGGTTTTAACAATCTTATAATTAAAACCATTCTGGTCCAAAATAAAAATAAAATTTCTAATTTTTGGTAAATGTAATTTGTTATTTTTAATGTACAACATTATATACGACACCAACCAATCTATCTAGATGCTCGTCCATATACGTATACACCTACATACATATAGTACGTTGCCCAAAAATTTCGGGGAACATACATATTTTATGTTATTATGGATATTTACAGTATACCGGATAAGTTTGACAATATGGATTTTTAATATTAGGTTTATGTAGTTTTATTTATACATATGCTGGGTGTTGTGCTCGATTCTGCCATCCTCAAATATATGTTTATAAGCTTCAAAAATTATAAACCATTCTGTTTCAAATATTTTCTTTGTAACAATATAATCTTCCCACTCAACGCCAATGTTAGACAAATTCATTTTAGATTTTTTTTTTGTATTTAATTTTTTTCCCCTCGATGTACACCTAACGTATATAGGAGTACATACAGACACACCAAAAGTATATTATAAAACATCCCTCAGGGGATAATATAACCACATATGAATATTTTTATTTAACAACGAACACAAAAAAAATAAAAATTCTTGTTATTTTTCGTTTTTGTCGTCGACGTCGACTAAATATGTAGAACGTTACATACACGGAATACATACTATATTCGAATCCACGAACAAAAATATGATTCATAAAAATTTATAGAAATTTAATTTTAATAAATTTCCAAAATTATTATTTTATTTTACATTTTCCCATACCTGTCGACATTATTTAGGATATGTTTGATATTATTGTTAATTTAAAAATGGATGAGACGGGGGGGGGGGGGGGGGGGGGTACAAGAAGAAGAAAATTGATACATGAACCAGAAAAATAAATATTTTTTAATGGGAATTTGAATTTATTGAGGATTAGAAAATTTGGTATATATTTTAGTGTTGGATTGGCTTGCGCTTCATTTGTGGTAGGTATGTACAATATATTATGTTGTCAGTCATACCTATAGATTAAAATGGGATTTAAAACGTTATGGACATTTTGATTTGATATATGGAAATAATTCTCCAAATGTGTCAACTTTAAGTCAATTTATGTGACGGTAACGTGGAATAATTTAAGTTTGAATTTTTTACTACAATAGCATTTGTTTTGTAAAAATTATTACGTCTCTGAGGTTTATTGTACCAAAGAAGACTTACCAATTCCCAACATTGATCTGTGCTTTATTAAAAAATACTGATTTTTGTGAAAGGTTTGACGATTTTTACAGAAAGTGTAGCTTGGAAACTCTCAGAAAGGGTAAACTATAAATTATTCAGGAGAATACAAAACTAATTCATGAAATTAGCTTACCATGATGTCCACTCTCTTTGATATATTTTTTAAGTCATTCTATAAGTTGTAATCGGAGCTTGAGAGACTTATATGTATAGCCTTTTTTAATTGATATGCGAGTTTATTTAAATGAAAATTCTGTTAATGACCAGCTTCGAGCTGATGTGTTTGGCTATGAAAAAAATCGACCTTCCATTCCTTGCATAGCGTATACATAAGTTGTACTAGCGATGAATTAAGATAAAACGAGTAACTTTGACAAGTTACCTTTTTCTTTCTGTTCCTTTATTTGACCAAATTGTTGTCAAATCATAGAGGATGGTTATCCTTTCATCTAAATTATGTAAACTGTATACAGGATGTAGAGTTGTGAACTTGCCTTCAGTATTCTTACAATTTTCAGAATATTTCAGAATTTATTTAAAATCTGAAATAAAAAAATCCTTGAATCTTGCGGTGAAATGGTATTGAATAATTGCTCGTAAACACGGGCAATCTGAAAAGTGCGTGCGAAATTTAATAGAAGGCATCTAAAACATAAAAAATTACTTTACCTCCATTTATACATAAAATTTTAGGAAGATATGTAACTTAGATCAGTTGTAACAGCCATAAACACCAACCAACTTCCGTGTATTCTCTAACAATGAAAAAAAAAAAATAAAAAATCACCAATTTTACATAACCAATACCATATAAGCCACGTATTTTTTGTTTAGTACTAACTCGCTAATATACAATGGCGTAACCAGGTACCCGAAGCACCAGCAGCCGCGGGAGGCCCATGGTTATTGGGGCCCACGATATTTATCAAGACCACATTTTCAAATTAGCAAAACGGTGGTCTTATTTTTAGAGAATGAACAGGGTTTCTCTCACTGTTGGGTGTTTTCTTAAGACAGGCCTAATAATTTCTTCACGGTTGCTGAAGGGCATTGTCTGAGAAACACAAGTAATGCGACTCCTTAGAAATAAAACTCCCTCTAGGTTCTGACAGATATTTAGATTTAGAAGAAAATTCGCTAAACTCGTTTAACATCAATGCTTTCGATATCAAATGATAACGCTTTTAGTGTTTGCTGGATTTATTTAATTTGTAATATAAATTTTAGACTCCAAATTTATCTCTTTTCTACTTCAACTTCAACCTTTCACAAATCAAATTAAGTTTTGATTAGAAAATGTTGAATATGATTTGAACAAGGATGAAACTAATTTGCAAAAGTGAGCTAATTACTGCTAAGCAGTTAGCGAAGAATCATTGTGATGTTCATAAAAATCAAGAAGAAAAAAATTGCTGAAACTTTTTTAAAATACTTTCGCTTATTAGAAGCGGCTTTGCTTTAGAAAAGGAATCAATTGTTTTTGATTACCGGTAAACGGTAAATCATATCACCTTTTCTCGGATTTCATCTTTTGATCAACTTTTAAAATTTCTCGAGATTTTTTGGAGTTTAGCATGGAGATGAGATGCATAATATTCGAGGCTTAATTGGTGATTTGGTGTTTCGAAACAGTTAAGTTATTCAAGATTTTCGTGATTTTTGAGATTATTCGATTTGATTGTTTGATGTTACCCGAAAATCTTAGAGCCTATTTGAATAATATGGTTATCCGATACTGCTGCGATTGGTTGAGCTTATTTTTCGAAATGTTCTTGGCTTTACTAACAGGCTTACCGAAATTAGTCATTACTATCCAGACTTTCCCGTATTATTGAAATTCTTCGAGATCAATCGAGATTCATATAATACAATGATTATTCTAATTTTTCTGCGGCAATCGAGATTATTCCATCGTTTATTCTAACTTCTTAAGTTTTTCGACAATTTTATTATTATTCAAGATTTGCGAATTTATTCGAATTTTGTATGGTAATGTTCTGAGCTTCATACATATAAATCGTGATATTTAGTAGGTTTCTCGAGATTATGCCAAAATTTCGATATTTATCGATTTCCTAGGATATTCGATATTATTCAAGAATGTTCAGGTTATTTACATTTCACATATAGCAGTGATTATCGCGTATAGGATTTCCTCTGATTATCTCGAAATTATTGATATTATTTGTTTCGTGTCAGGTTTGAGCATCACATTTCTTGTGTATTTCTCTATTCAATAACGAGTTTAAGCAACATTTTGATTAAATTTAATTACAGGTAGAAACTTCAGGTAAATGAAAAATCGCAAAGTTCACCGATAAATGGTAAAGGGTTTTTACCGGTAAAGAAACTATCTTCCATTGCATTAGTTGAGATTTTTTTCGGGCACTAACAATCTGCAGGTTCTAAATATGAACTTGTAAACATTTATATTTGCGCAATTTTTTAAATCCTCCTCTCGAAATCAGATAATTTTAAACAATGCGAGGATTGAGGCTAGATAATAGGAAGAAATAATTTTTTAATTAAAAAGCGAAGTAAATCAATTTTTCATGTACAGTGAAAGCTTTACTTGTTCTTAGGTAAAAGAAGCATTTTGAGGGACCCAAGGAATATTTTGCGGGAGGGCCCGAAATTTGTAGTTACGCCACTGCTAATATAAGGGGCAAAAACTACTCCAATGTGCGAAAATGGGAGATGCAACGCTTAAAGTCCTATTGACCATGGATTATTTCTATTTTTTATAATAAAAAATTCCATTTTTTTATCAAATAATTTTGAATGGTATTCGAGATATTTATAAAAATGTTTTTAGGGGTCGAACATTGGGGGTGGTTTTTACCCCTTATATTAGCGAGTTAGCACTAAAAAAAATACGTGACTCGAAACAATCGATGAGATATCTGAGGTACCTTTCTTGTTAAGGAATTATATAATGAAAAAGTTATCTGCGCAATATACTTCACTTCACCCCAGAAACGAAATTTTTTCAATTAATGCAAGTTGAATGAAACTGGTGCAGTTATGGCCACGGTACTTTGAGATTTCACAGGAATCAAATTCATCGATTATCTTCAAAGGCGTAAATCGATTACCGAACAATATTATTCGATATTACTGGATCATTTGAATACCCAAATTAAGGAAAACTCTAACATTTGGCGATAAAAGTACTCTTCTATCATGAAAACACGCCACCTCATACGTTGGGTATCGCCGTGGTCCAACGGCACAAACTGTGCTACGAATTGCTATCGCAACCATTATATTCGCCTGATTTGGTATCATGCGGCTTTTTGAATTGCCGTATGCTGCAAAAAGATTACCATGAAATCAACTCGGCCATCGCCTCTTGGGATAAACATATAAATAATGATAAAATCTCGGTTTGTTCACTAGCACCATAAATAACTACTGTTATCCAATTTTGATATACATAGGCCGATAATCGACTATGCTGATTTCAAATAAAAAAAATATAAAATAACCATTATTATTCTATAATCATTGATGCTAGGGGCAACGTGAGTTATATTTCTATAACCCACTGAAAAATAAAACAAAACAAATAAAATCGCATGAACACCTATAGCCCAAAATATATAAAAATTGATTACAACAACCTAACCAACTACTAATGACCAATTTTATCGAAAGCCTTTGAGAAATCGGCATATACTACATCTACTTATTGCCTTTGTTCTAGTCTACTAAATAAATGCCCTCAGAACGAGACTAGATTAGTCGCCGAGAAACCAAAGTTTTGTATGAATTTCTATACCATAAACTCGAAAAGCTTTGGCTTGACAGAAAAAGTAAGGATTCCGCGATGGTTGCTGACTTGACTTCTTTTACGACCAGCAAAAATCCTATAGTACGTAGGCTATTATTAAAGATAATAATCAGTGGAGGGGCTAAACTCTCTGCACAATTCTTAATAAGGATAGTTCGAAAGGCATCGTGTCGTGCTTCCTTATTAACTTCAAGTTAAGATAAATCATCATTAACTTATGCAACCGTGAACTTTGAACAAATGAAATCAGACCGATCGCGGTTAATTGTAACGTGATACCGCAGATACTTCAAAGACAGACTCAAACAAATTGGCAAACATATTAGATATATCAAAGGGCTAACTGGCGAAATAGTTCTGAAAACTCATTGAGGTAGAAAATCCAACAACCTTCTTTTTACCATTTATGAAATTTAAGAAATTCTTTCGATTTGTAATTTATTTTATTTGAGAAAAATTAATTAGGAACCATAAGCTCCAGTATAATTTCGTCATATTAAAGTCACAAAAACTACTTAGTTCGTTTTAACATTTTGACATTCAATTCGGATGTTCGTCACTTCCATAATTGGTTCCATGAGAATCTGTTTTCAGGAGCGTCCGAGTTCGAAGATTTCTTGTTGGAACATACAACTTCAAGTTGAATAACAAGTACGAACTTAAAATTTGCAAATTAAGTAAATTGGAAATAAAAATAGCTCCAGCATACTGACGACGAATTTCAAAAGGGAAACTTTCAATGATTTACATCTTTCAACATATTTGGAGGTAGATTTGTAATATTTTCCTACCACGGTAATCGGTTGTCAAACCCACCTGTTTTTCTTCAAGATTGATACAGGCAACCAAAAACTCTAGGATTATTAAACTCTTTCATGGTACGTATTAGAAAATCTAACATATAGAGTTGGCTTTAACACAAATCAAGTAGAAATGCTGATTAAATGATAAGGTACAAATGTAACTCCAAAATGCTTTATTTCATTTACTCGTGCCAAATTATTATTCGCAATATTCTACTCATAAATAAGATGCGATGTTGAACGCCTAAAAGTCATCATTTTGCATTTTGTTACATTTAAATATAACAAATTGTTCTTACACCAAACATTAACCGCATCCATATCATTTTGTAACTCCACTGCATCAGATAGATTTCGAATAAGGGAAAATATTTTTAGATCGTCGGCATACATGAGGCAACGGGAAAATTTTATGCTTTTCGTGATATCATTTAAAAATAATATGAATATACCGCAGGAATTTTTTTTAATTTTTACACGATGTACCCTCCAGTAAGGTATCACTCAAACTATTTGATCAAATTATCATTGATATACCAAGTAATTTTAACTTTTGCAGAACTGACTTACTGAAGTCGGTATAAATAACATCAAGTTGAACATTGCCTTCAATCCCCTCTGTCATACGTTTTGTAAATAAAATTCTACTAAGTTTGATACAGAAAAACCTCCTCGGAAAAATCCATGTTGCTCATCTACTATAAGCGACTTAAGATCAAAAAACGTATAATCACAAACAATTGACTCAAAAACTTAGGAATTCCCAGGCACTCTTGGGGAACTTTCACCTTCAATATAATTTCTTTTCATGGTTCCGCAGATTTATTAAGTCGTTGTTAAACCACGGAGGATTGTTAAGATTAACCTTTTAAACAGAAATTAAAACCTGTCGAAGCCAAAGGATAAATTAATGAATATTTTCACATCACGAATTATGTCCACCAACGAAAAACACGAATTCCAGTCAACCGATGTGAAATAAGAAATCAGACTATCATTGTCAGCACGCCTAAAATCAAAAAATTTAATTGAATTTCATTTATTGGTATTGGAATTAGACAACAAAAACTCTTATGTGTTTAAATTGATTTTCCATTGATATATGGTGCCACACTTAACATAAATAGATTAGCTAAATTTGCAAAAAATAAATGAAGGAATGTTTCAAAGGACAAAATAGAATTTATACAGATGGATTCATCACCCGATGTTGTATTGTGCGGAATGACGCTGTTTACATCCTCCTCAGCCAGCCATTTAACCTTTGGTAAGTTGAAATTACCAAGTATCAGCACATTGTCTTCCAAGTCGAGTTTGGAAATTTTATTATAGAAACAGTTTCTATATGTCACATAAACTTCAGATGACGACCTCGGTGGAATGTTTAAGCCATAAAACAAATTCTTGAAGATAATCCTTAATACATTTAAGTTCTAATGTTGGATCACTGTCAACAGCTACACTTACAATAGAGGAATGAACAGTGATCAGTGCACCTCCCCAATTTGTTTTGACACTATTGTGTCGACCGATCACACCTGTACACAATGTGGTCTGCCGGAAAATACTCAGAACAATATATATTAGGGCTTAATTTGGTTTCCACGATTCCGTGTACTGGATACATAGAAGCAATGACAAAGCGATAAAACCCAGCAGATTTTGAGGCAATGCCGCGAACATTTTGAAATTATATAAAATTGCTGTTTAGATCAACTTATGCGTTGATTTATTTGCGGTATATTTATTTACGGCGAAATATAATTAGTTTATAAATACGTGTTCCGGCCATGCATCAGCACTCATAACATGTTCAAAGGATTTCATAGGTTCAATTATTTTATAAGAAATACAGTTCGCTTCTACTACATTTTGAAATTTTTTTTTGATACGCACACAATTGGCATCCGAAATTTGGAAATTATTTTTCACAAACCCTTTAAATTCGGTTTCGGTAATGGAAGGCTTAAGCCTCGATGCAAATAGCCATTTACGCGGTGGAATAGCTTCATTTTTGTAAGTTATAAAATTACTGGTTCTTTGGTATTACACTCCTTTGTATTTTTAATTAAGTTTCACTAACTAACTAGCCCTTACCGCCGATAATATTTTTGTAACCGGCGCAACCTGACCTGAAGTTACTATATCACCATTTTGATTTTATTATTGTTACTGTTACTGTTAGAACTGCGACTACCACTACCACATTTATGCTGTCATTAGTTTTATTATTATGGTTATTATGTGCAGATTTAAGTGTTCCAATATTATGACGATTTTTAATATTTGATAATTTTGAACTCACGGATTAATGTTATTATTTATCACATTGAATGATTCAGTCCTTTCTGAAAACAAATCGACCTGAATTTTTAACAAGTCGTCACAAATATAACGTAGACTTTTTAGAATACTAATTAATTCAAATGTCGTCTTGCTTTTAATACCAAACAAATAATAGTCCACCGATTTATCACATACAAGACATGAACAAATTTGCAGTTTTAAACTCCCTACGAGCAATGTTGATACTAGAATAAAACTCAACCTCGTCTAACTTATATAAAGAATGCAACTTATTACGGAGATTTTCAAGATGAAGAAATTGCTTATTGTATCATGTGTCCCAATACCGAGGATTGTTTCTTATAGATGGCACACATCTTTTAAAATCAGACTCGAGAAGCTCGTTGAACAAATAACAGTGCCGTTCAAATTTCCTTCAAGTTCGAGAAATACCCAATTAGAATCGACAAGAAATTTGTTTAAAGAAACGTATCGAGCATGTCTAAAAATCGAAATGAATAACATCTCACTTTTCTTGCTAACAACTAGTACCATAAATAACTACATAATAGGAAAACGGTCGCTATGTTTGTAGCTTTAAATTATAAATAAATAATTTTAATACCACGTCGGACACTTGAGTTATGCTATGCGAGCTATATGTTTTTTGTTTTGAGCGATGCAAACTATCTTAGCTCGAGTTGTCTTCGCCTTGCTTTGTTAGCTTATATCGCTCACATACACATTGATATGCTTCTATATTTTATTGTTAACTCGTATGCAGAGTTTCACAAAAAAACAGCCATTCTCCAGTTAATTAATATTTCATCTCTTTCTTCGTTTATGAAATTGCGATATATCTCATATTGGAAATTCCACGCATTCTAATTTTTTTTCTTTTTACTTGAAAATTTTAACTGGAGACCTGAATATTTAGCTGCAAAATTTCGCTAAATAATTAGCTGGACGCTAAATATTTCTATTTAAAAAAAAAATAAAAGTATAATCAACTTGCATTGAATTTTTATTGTGAAACAAATAACTTGTTTCCATGTAAAGTTGAGACCGGCTTGAGTTGGAGTTAGTGTTCATGGAAACGAGGTTGAAGTTAGGTTTTCTTTAAATCATTTTGAACTGAACGAAACTATAGGAATTGAGTAGAGTTGAAAACCAAAATGGCTACGCGAATTGATTTTTTTGGAAGATGAGTGTATTTTATAATCAATATGTCAACGCGGATTTTTTGGTCGGAAGACGAGTATCTATTATTATTAAATCTTGTGTTTAAATGTCTCTCGTGTTTAAATCTCTGTGTTTGACTTCTGTGGAAAATATTGTTGAGCATAATACAATATATAAAACATTGTTTGAATTCATTACAAATTATGTATGTACTATGAACATAAAATAGCGTTGACAGTACTATAGTTGTGGCTGTTAGTAAAAGTGATAAATCCCAAAAAATTAATATTCAGAAAAAGTGATTTTCGAACAAAAACGTAGCTCGAAAACAATCGCGAGATTGAATGCTCAGATGAGCAGAGCGATGCTGAACCGATGCCAAATAAAAGAAAAGGGCATGCTCCAAGGAAACGGCAAGTAGAAATAATCGAAGAAATCAAAAAAAATTAACTTAAATTACATCATCTACGACAAGGAGGACTTCAACCAGTACCTCCAACATGGCATCAACGAGCCCGAGCAACATCAACATATTAGATGACCAGCCATCAACGAGCAGCTCAAAGGATATAATCATTATTACCCCCGACATATAGTACACCCCGAAACGAAAGGCCTCGAACATGACATTTTAAGTTAAACAAAAAAAAAAATGTAATTTTAATAAATTTATTTTTAGTCTTACTATACAATTTATCATATTTTAAATTAAATGAAAATGTAATGAATTTATGGTTAGTCTTAATATCTACAATTTTTTTATTATGTTATATTATGAAATTAAAATATATATTTTGAAATATTGCAAACTTTAAGTTGCACTAATCTCTCCATCATAGGTATAAGCGAGTTCCATTGTGTTTTGCAGTCCAATACAAGTTTAAGTTTTTTACCTGCTTTCTCTTCACTTTCGATTTTCTGAAAAATCTAACAATCTTTCGAAAGCTTTGCAGTATTTCATTAATGTTTGCGTCTTTTAAATTGTACCCAATATTATTAATATTACCATCTATATTTAAATTATGGTCGCCAGTAAAACAATCAAACTAATTTTCGGCTTCCTCATCAGTATTTTCAGAATCCGAAACTTCACTGAATACAGTATTTTTGTTGTAAAAAGTGTCTACAACAGCCAAATGAATTGCATGGGTCAGGCAAAATCGATTTTCTATTTCATTTAATTGAGCGTATTTCTTCATAACGCTAGCTCCATCTTGTGTTGATGCCAAAATATGTCGAAATTTAATACCGTACTCCTCCAATTTTTGTTCAACTAATGACTGAATCTGGTATGCATCACATGAACCTTGTATGGCAATAAAGCCTAACTTATAACTATCCTCTTGAGAATGTAATGTTACATTTAAATATCTTTTGGCATTACAGCTAGTCCATTCATCTATTGTTATTGAGAAACGCATACCAGATTCAGCCATTTTTATAAACTTATTTTGAAATTTTAATTTTTTCTTATTAGCAGAATCCACAGTTAATTTTTTTACTGTTTTCTCACTTCTTGCCATTTCGTTGCCCCGTTTTGTTATAAATTCTTTTATAGCACTTGAATGTGTCATAGCATCGAAAACCCGTCATACGCCGCTCATTTGGCCAATAATTCTCCAATAGATTCCCTTTTAATATACGTTTTTAGAGTGGTTTTTGCTCTTTTCTCTATAGAGCTTCTTCATTTTTTTTAACATCGACATTATGTTTTGCTCAAAGATGATTTGCTACGCTTGATGTGTTCCTACCTGCACATTTTAAAACTGAATTGCACATTGTGCATTTTGCCTTATTTTCCTTTTCTTTTTGGAATATTTTCCATACTCCTGATTTCTTGTTGGTCATTTTGAGACTAAACTAAAAAATAATTAACGGTTGCATGAAGCTATTGATGTACGCACAAATAACTATAAAATATTTTTCAAAGTTCTTACTTAAAGTTCAACACACATATGATTATGCGTTATGCTCATAGATTCATTATATACCGTATATCTTCGATTCTAAGACGCACATGGTATGGTTTACAGATGGATCAAAAACGGAAGTCCATGGTATGGTTTACAGATGGATCAAAAACGGAAGATGGGGCGGGGATAGGAATACACGGGAGTGGCACTACCCTCTCGAAGTCCTTGGGTACCAATGCTACCGTTTTTCAAGCAGAATTACATGCTATAGAACTTTGCGCTAGGATAGGCATAGCAAAAGGCCTAAACGATGCAAAGATTTATATTGGATCAGACAGCCAATCAGCCTTAAAAGCTCTTAGGTCTTGTACCGTTGAGTCAAGGCTGGTATGGGATTGTCTGAAGGTTATTAAACATCTGGCAGGCTCAAATAAGGTAACACTTATGTGGGTGCCAGGTCATACTGGAATCGAAGGAAACGAGGCAGCTGATGGCCTCGCCCGTTAGGGTTCCGCCTCTCCATTTTTTGGACCAGAACCCTTCTGCAGTGTCACTAAGGGACACCTTAGAGCAGCGGTAAAACGCTGGGAGGATGTTCAAAAGTCCTCCTACTGGCGCAGAATTCCAGGTTTACGGCAGGCGAAGAAATTTATATCACCTTCGTCTGTTAGGGTTAAGGAGTGTCTTGAACTTAGGAAACCTGAGTTGAGGCTGCTTACTGGCTTCCTCACAGGTCATGTCCCCTTAAGGTATCATCTTAAGAAGATGGGCCTAAGTACGACAGATGGATGCCGCTTCTGCGGTCTGGAAGCGGAATCAGCGGAACATGTTCTGTGCCATTGCCCAGCCATTTTCCAGCAAAGACTGCAACATCTAGGAGGGAGAACAATGAGCCCGGATAGTATGTATCTTGTACCGGCCAGTAGTATTGTCAGATTCATTAAGAGCCTGAATATTGACTGGACGGATAAAGGGTCCAGCACAATAGATCTTTTAGGTCGCGGTGCGAGGTGGCTTATCGCCCACATGGCCCTCTAGTAAATAATAATAAGACGCACATTTTTTCATATTTAAGGATTTTTAAAAACCGGGTGCGTCTTAGAATCGAGGACGTCTAACATTCGCAGTTTTTCGTAGAATTTGTATTTTATTTTATTTTTGTATTTTATTGTATTCATATTTGTACCTCTTTTTGTGTACTGTTGGAAAACCCCTAAAACAATCAAAATATACCCAATAGCTCATCAAAATACCAATACAAAAATTTAATAAATAAAATTAATGCACAGTAATCGCAGGCGTTTATAAAAAAAACCTGACAACTGTCCAAAATTCTTTTTAGGGTGCTGACCTGCAGACAGGTAGGTCTGTTGGTAGACGTTTTAAACAACACATTAGCGAAATTACAAAAACCGATACCAACTAAATAATGCCCATCGCAAAAAATCTGCAAAACACAAGAATACCTATTTTATTAAAAACTGAAAAACAATTCATAAAATTAAAAAAAGGAGAAATCTTAGACGGAACTTGGGTTTTACAAAAAACATAAAATTACACTAAAACAATTAAAATCTACGAAATAATATTACAACGTAAACTTTTTTTTTAATTTATATTAGTAAATATTAGTAAAATTTTAAATTTTAATAATATTTAATGCTATAAAACCATAAAAAAAAGAAATTTATTTACTGGAAAAAACAAAAAAAAAGATTTTTGGTTTATCCCTAAAACCCGGTTTTTACTGGTTTCGTGAAAAGGAACAAAAACCCGGTTAACCGAGTTCGGTTTTAACCGGTTTACAAGCCCGGTATTGAATACCCACATCGTTTCTTCATCCAAACATGTGGCGATTTTCTTGAAGAACTGACGTCGCATACATGCTTTATATAGCTGATAAGATTTCTCGAATGCATCTTATACATTAATTCGAGTCGTTGACGAAGTCTATTTAAAAATTTCTTACGCGAATTTTTCTTTTTTTGTGCGTAAAATTCGCACATTAATGAAGAAACTTCTTCAGATTTCTTTCTCTGCGCCAAACAGAGAATTTCAATTTTTCTACTATGCATTTATATTATTAGCACAATAAAAAATAGCACAATAATTAACAAAATACAAATTTTTGAAAACACAAGTAACATATGAAAACACCAAAACAAAATCTTTTATATGTTTAACCTGTTGTCAAAATTTGAACTCAACCTAATTCGTTTTCATTGAAACGATTGCCGCCATTTTGAAATTTAACGAAAACCTAATTTCATCCAACCTAAATCAACCTCCTTTCATAGAAATATAATAAAATCAATTTTATAAAAGAAGCAAGGGAGAGGGAGGAAATATTATTTAACTAGAGATTGGTTCTTTTTTTGTGAAACCGGGTATTAGTTATATTAAGGTATTGCGTCATAAATCGTAATAAATGAATTATACAAAAACATCTACAAGCGTATTTCCTTGACAAATTTATAACAACAATTGCATTGAATAAATAAATAAAGCATTTGATTTATTTAATCTAATTCGAATTATTTGTAATAATACCGGCGTCTAGATGTTTTTCATCAAATTAAATGTTTCTCAACAAAATACCTTTATGCCCGGTTTCACAAAAAAAGAGGCAACCTCCAGATAAATAATATTTCATCTCTTTCTTCTGTTATGAAATTGCAATTTATTTCACAATACAAATTCAACGCATACTAATTTTATTTCTTTTTTACATAAACGTTTTAATTGGAGAGTTAAATATTTAACTGCCAAATTTCGTTCAGCTAAATATTTAGAAATATTTCTTTGTAAACAAAAAATATAATCAACTTGTATTGAATTTGTATTTATGTATTAAGAAACAAAACGCAATTTCATAAAAGAAAAAGGGGGGAAACTAGTATTTAATTAGAGATTGGATATTTTTTGTGAAATCGGCGACTAATGTTTGTATAAAATTATTAGCTGAAATGTGCAACGAATTGGGGCTAAGCGAAGTTATCTTCCCTCGCTTAGCTTAGCTGAAAAGTGCCTGAAAGTGTTTAGTTAATGTTTCATATGTCTAATTTATTTTTATTTTATTTATTGTTACTTTCTTTTACTCTAGTAAAATAAAGTATAGTAATCATGAAAATTTTGGACCTTGAGATTTTTAGAGATTTATTTGTTTTGAGGTCCCCTGAGTCCGAAAAAGTGGGTTTCGAAATGGTGTCTGTCTGTCTGTCTGTCAGTCTGTCAGTCTGTCAGTCTGTCTGTGTCCTCTCTACAGCCCAGATGGTTTAACCAATCGAACTGAAACTTCAGATTTAAGCTTTTTTGATAAATTGGGAGGTCCCAGTGAATTTTACTCCAAATCGGCTAACCGGAAGTGGCCACTCCTTTGGTCCAGAAAATTTATTTTGCAAATATTTTAAAAAGTATAAGGTTTACAAAAAACTACTTGATACAAAATGTTTCCAAAAATTAAAAACAAATACAAATAAAAAAAAAAAATTAAAAAAAAAAATTTAAAATTTAAAAATTAAAAAAAAAATTTAAAAATTTAAAAAATTAAAAAAAAAATTAAAAAAAAAATAAAATTTCTTAAAACTGTCTGTTCGTAAAAGAAAGTCGTGTGTGCCACTGCCACACCTCCATTTTTTATTTTATTATTTCAATTATTTATCTTTTAATGATGATGATTGAATAATTGTGTTTTGTTTCACCCGTTAAAGCGAGGTTTTGAACATTAGAATTAGCATTTATGATTTTTTAATTCAAAAAGAATTTGAAATAATTCAAAAGGCAAATTTGGTAATACTAAAATGAAGGTTTTCGACAATAATTAACAGAAATTCTGGGCTACATTTATGTTATGTTCGACTACACTTTTTGTGCATTTGTGTAGCCTAAGCAATGAAATCGGTCATAAAATGAGTCACGAAGGTTGCCATTTTCATCTTCATACTAGATGTACAAAAGTATTCAAATAAAATAAACAACAATAAAAATTACTGTGTAACATCTAGTACATAGTCAAACATAAAAAGGTATGTGTGTTGATTCCAGCCTCTAGTTTTAAATTCTGATTTTACTTTCTTTTAAAATAAAGTATAGTAATCATGAAAATTTTGGACCTTGAGATTTTTAGAGATTTATTTGTTTTGAGGTCCCCTGAGTCCGAAAAAGTGGGTTTCGAAATGGTGTCTGTCTGTCTGTCTGTCAGTCTGTCAGTCTGTCAGTCTGTCAGTCTGTCAGTCTGTCAGTCTGTCAGTCTGTCAGTCTGTCAGTCTGTCAGTCTGTCAGTCTGTCAGTCTGTCAGTCTGTCAGTCTGTCAGTCTGTCAGTCTGTCAGTCTGTCAGTCTGTCAGTCTGTCAGTCTGTCAGTCTGTCAGTCTGTCAGTCTGTCAGTCTGTCTGTGTCCTCTCTTCAGCCCAGATGGTTTAACCAATAGAACTGAAACTTCAGATTTAAGCTTTTTTGATAAATTGGGAGATCCCAGTGAATTTTACTCCAAATCGGCTAACCGGAAGTGGCCATTCTCTTGGTCCAAAAAATTTATTTTGCAAATATCTTAAAAAGTGTAAGGTTTACAAAAAATTACTTGATACAAAATGTTTCCAAAAATTAAAAACAAATAAAAATTAAAAATTAAAAATTAAAAAAAAAAATTTAAAAATTCAAAAATTAAAAAAAAAAAAAATTCTCAAAATTCTCTGTTCGTAAAAGAAAGTCGTGTGTTGGCCACACCTCCATTTTTTTATTTTTAAAATGATGAACTTTGATATTCCTTCATCTGAAGCTCCAAACTTCCTAACTCGTTGAAAATCAACAACAACAAAAAACAATTTTTTTATCCATCGATATTATATTTTGTAAGTTAGAATAGACACCAGATTGGTGTTTGACACTAGATCAGCCAATGTGTAGACAGTCTACTATGTTTCTTGAACAAAACAAAATTAAACTTTGGATAGGATGCTCAGGGAAGACTCACTGAATCCCAAAATATGAAGTGATTTTGTGGCTAGATTTAATCTATTCTAACTATAAAACTGGATTGCTGTGATGCTTCTAAATGACTATATATAGGCAGTGACACCACCAGATATTTTGCAAACACCAAATCATCTGGAAAATCAGTAAAGTGAAATGTCTAAAACGGTTAATATTAAACTTATTGCAATTTATGTAACAAATGCTTATTGGATGAGCCTAAATAATCGTCTAGAGCTAAAATTAGGAACAAACATTTTCCCATAATTTAAAATTGATCACACTCTTTATATCACATGGTTTTCGGTCATGAGAAAAATAATTTTGAAAATGCTTTTTTCGTAATTAATTTGGGAACTTCAGGTCGTAGATATCGGAGCGAATATGATTTAAACCATGATCTATGCCACAACAGAGTGTTTAAGACTGCAAGGTCGCAACTGTTTTACAACTATTGATTCGTATCGCTTTTAGTGAAATAATATAATCCTTGAAATATTGAATTTTAGCTAAATTTGTCAATTGATAAGACGATGTACTCTCAATATTACAACTACATTTATATTCAAATTAAACAGTTGTTCAAATAATGTTATATTATCATGTTACGCATGAGTGAAATTTGTAGATAAGAATCAACCTTTTTTTTACAAAAAAATTCTAGCTATCTATGACTAACATGAATACACATATATGAATAAAATTTAAAATATTTCAGAAAATCCAAATTATTCAATTCCAATCTCAAATCAATTTCAAATTCAATTTATTTCGGAATTTTATGCAAATCGCTTGATTATCTTCTAAACTTCGGCTGTGCACCGACATTCAGCATAAAAAGCAATTAAACTTTTATGTTTATATTTAGACCAAACAGCATACAGGTGACCTATGTTCATATTTTCGATTTGGCTGTTGCTCTTGCTTTAACTTTACTAATTGATTTATGTTACACAAAATTTTTGAGAAATTCCACCATTATATTACTCTAAGCGAGATGTTTTTGGCAAATACCATTCGGTAAGAAAACGGAATGGCTAATATGAGATAAGACCACCATGGCGGAAACAATTAAAACTATTAATTTAATTTAATAAATATTTTTAATTTGTATTTTATTGTATTTTCCGTACAAATTAAACTTTCATCGAAACCAACGTTTCCTCCACTTGACCTCAGTATGAACAAGAATTTGAAGAGTTTTTCCGGCTGGTTAAATCTTTATGTCATCACCATTAATAAATAATTTATTATGAGTTTCAGTCCAAGCTTCCTATTTAAAAGGGAAATTTGGTAGCTGCGAAATGAGATTATAATTCATACTTGGCACAAGAACATCCACATAAAATTTTTCCAGATGTTTCAAATTTGTTATATCGTATTCAACTGAATCTTCACTATTGTTGTTGTAATTCTCGTACCAATAGAGTCCCAATTTTTTTAGCTTGGTTAAATTTTTATATATCGGATGGTAACAGGTTGTGTTTATGGTAATTTGTAAATCTTCCAAATTTTTGAAATTTTCACACAACACCGTTAAACATTTTCGATTAATAACGATTTGATGCAAATGTAACGTTTGTAAATACTTTAGTTTTGAGTTGCATAACACGATTATTTCGTCTTCTGGTACATCGTGTGCTGTTATCACTAATTCCTCGAGTTTTGAAAGATTTCCGATAATACCAATTCTGGTGTCTTTCATAATTTTCACCTTTAATTTTCGTAAATTTACCATATGCTTACAAATACTGCGCAGGTTTGAGTATTTCGAAATATTTACAATAAGCTCATGTAATTGAGGTAGTCCGGCGAAAAATATTTCCAAAAAATGACTGTCGGCATTTCCAAAATATGTCAAATCCAAACATTTTATTTGTATATTCTGGAGTAATCCAAAAATTTCCAGAAATGTAATGCGCGAGGCTGAATTTTGATCAATCATTTGTAAACAATCCAAATTTACTCCGCCCTTCCATTGATTCATCGCACCAATCATTCCCTCATATATTAGATTGGCAACCGTGGCATCTGGGCATTGATTAATATACGTCAACTTTTCCAAATTACAGCATTTGCTTAATATAAAATTTGCCCCTTCTGAATGTCCGTTTACCGTTAAAATTTTTAACTTACTCATATTTTTTAGTAGCTCCATATAATTCGCGTCCACAAATGGTGACAATTCATGCATCGTATTCCCGTGTGAAATATCAATCTCGAGCGATTCTAAATTTTCCAATATTACCAAACACTCCAGTATTTGATTAAAGGTGACGGTGCATTGGTAAAAATGTATGCGCGTTATGTGATTGTGAAATTTCATCAGAAATTTTGTGTGATCGAAATGATTAAAATCAGTCCCGTGTAATTGTAAATAGGAAAATGGTCGATTAATTAGTTCGATTACCGGTAGGGGATGACAGCCACGACGATAGCCAATTCTGCGACTAATTCGACGGCTTAAAGTTGCAGCATACCAAGATTTGCACACTAAAGATGCTTGCTTGATTTCTTGTAGCGACACGTTTTTTAAAATGTCAATCAAAATCTGCAAAATAAAATTAGTTAATTAATTTTTAAAACTATTTGACTATACAGATCGATAATATTGTACAAACACTTACATGTTCTGGCAGTAATGAATAATCATAATCATTATCATCAGCTTGTAAATAATCCATTTTAAGTTGTTTTAATATTTATAACTACTAACCGATTTCTATAAAGTTTCACAATAAAGTGAATAAGTTTGAAATTGTATCTGAGATTTAAATTTAATAATTTAATTTGTATTTTCCGAAATATTTCAAATTTATTCTCATTCTTATAATGTGTTCACTTTTAATTAAGTTTTGAGATTCTTATCTATTTCACGATGACGATTTGCAGTACGATGTCCCTGAAAATATCTGCTCAAAAAATAGAGCTGCTTCTTTAAATTCGTTTTACTATAAATAAACAAAAATTTCATTCATAAATTCAGAATTGTGCCCTCTGAAGGTCAAATTTAAGTATAAGTATCTAAGCATAACGTAAATAATTTCGTCATATTGTGAAACTGAAACATATATCAGAATGATATTAGGTTTTGTTTACTGTATATGGTCGCTTTACAGCTGCTGTGATGAAATATTTTGCAGAAAATATTTCTAATATGGTGAAATATTTTGCATTTTCTGACATCAGGTTTTACTAATCGAATATTGATTTTTTTTGAAGATGAATTTAAACTTTCAGTCGAAACGATCGTATTCGTTGTCCAGCTCTTAGCAAGAAAAACTCGCTTGTTAACAATACTGTTATACGAGTATATTTCATATGCGACACGAGTTTGGAATTTTACTAGACGATGATTTTTATCATACGAGAAGTTATTTTTGACAGCGCCAGCCGATCTATCTAATGTCCGACATCTTTGAAGAAGCCGGCGATTCGGTCCTTCAAATTGTCAAACATTACATTTGACGAACCTTCGGAAGAAAACCAAGACCCAGAATCTGACCCAATTGACTATACAACTTAATTAAGTACAACCCCTGAAAGGTATTGGTCGGTCGAAGATCAGCCACCAATATCTAAAAAAAATCGATTAGAAAGCTCTCTTAGATCTTCGTCTTCGAACCGGTTCACAAAGGCGGTTCCTTTATAAAAAACGTTTCGCCTAAGCTATCCCAAACCCCAATGATTTTTGTATCGGGTAAAACGGACCACAGGATTGGATTCCTTGGAATAGAAATGGGTACTGTCCCATAAATTTTCATTAAAATAAAAAAATTATTCCTGAATCAGCTCCATTTCACAACTCAAGCGACTTATGTATTTGTTCCACATTGAAGCTTACAATTTGTATAAGAAACAAGGACTCTTGTGGACGGAACGCGGTTCTTGGTCATATTAATGTTCCTATTACGTATTTAAAAAAAACATGTAAATATACGAATGGAAAGAATTTGGTTTAGCCTCGGTTGTGGTCGAAGATTGACATCTGCCTACAGCAGGTCTAATCACGAGTAACAAGCACGGTTTTTTTGTGGAATAACAATCTCGACTTGAAGAATGGCTTGGATACGAAAGAAGAACTTCCTTCACCATCCATTCTATAGAAGTCGAATCATCGGCGATTTTTAGGCAAATGTATTATGATGCTTCTCCTGCCATTAAAGATGATACAAAGAAAGAGTTGGATCACTTGTTATCGCTTGGCGTTATGAAAGAAAGCAAAAGCACTTGGTGTTCTCCGATAAACCTTATGAAAAACCCAATGTCAAAGTCGAACTCTACATTTGAAAAGTTTCCAGCCGAATTATTTCGAAAACCAAGCGTTTCTGACAAATGTGTTCCATGCAATATTTCCATGCATGGTTTGCGGGGAGGGAGGGGGGGGGGGGGGGGTAGCAGAAGGATATGTTTATTTTATTTTTGAATAGGAATTTATATTTTTCTAAGCAGCAGTTTTTGAACATCTTTCAATTGAATTATTTCTTTGCTCGACGTTCATTTTTCAAGTTACCTAACTAAGTTGTATATTAAATAAAATTACATTATGTTCGTGCTGCTTTGTATTTCTACTGGTTCTTCAAAGGTATCTTGAAAAACCAAAACAAATATCCGAACAATGGAAATTAATTAAATTAAATAAATTTAGTGGTTGCAGGTAATAAAAAACAAGATACTATTGTATAATCACTATAATGATATTGTATATACTCGAGAAGAAAGAGTCAAACTAGGTTTTATTTATTCAGCCGAGAATCAATGCGCTCGAAGAACGGCATCTGCTTTTAAAGAAAGGAATCAACGTAAAAGGTATTATACACCTACCTACCTTTCGAAACTTTTTTCGAAATTTCGTTAAACTGGATTCGTGAACAACAAAAAACCAATTTTAAATAAACTACCTCAATTAGAAATTATAAGCCAATTTGTGGTTAATCACATTGCGTCAGTGCGGGGAGTATCTGGTGTATCAATTAGTTCAATGCTCGTAAGTAACATTCATACAAAGTAATAGGCATCAAGCATTAAGTGAAAACCATCCAGCGAATTTGTGTACAAACATACCTGCCGCATCATGAAAATCCTTAGATTTTCACTGAACGCCAGACGAAATGGTCAGAGAAATTAAAAGTCTGGCCTGATATATGTTTGGTAACGTGATTATTGGAACTCTATTTATTTATGAAAATTTGACAGGTGAAACATATCAAAAAATGCTAGGAGAAACTTATCGAGGTTTTACTTGGATAATTTAGTAAATAAAATAAAAAAAACACTCGATTAATTTCGCATGTGCTTCATTAGAAGATTATTTTATTTTATGCGATATTCAATTACGATTACACTAAATATTATTTTCCACCACCACCGGTATTATATTATAAATTTATCGTTATAAACAAAATCGAATAAAAATAATATGTTATGCGTTTTTCTTGTTTTGCGTCGCTACGTTGGTATGTCTGGAAATATTGAATAGGTGTGTTCGTTTGGTTTTATATGGGTTCGCATGCGAACAGGTGGTGGTGAGTGAATGTAAAAATTGAATGAATTGATGAATGTTAATATGAATGAATGAGCAAGAATGACGAATATGGTAATATAGAACTTAACCAAAACATAATACAATTTCAGCAAGATCGTACTTCGTCTCACTATAGGCTACCCATTGAAATGCTTAGATGACCGATTTACAAGACATTTAATTGGTAGAAGAGGTACAATTGAATGGCCACCAAGGTCTCTAGGTTTAACATTACTAGATATTTACAAAACAAAACTAACAAACATTGAAGATTTAAAAACCACTCTTCTCCAATTAGATGATCCTCCTTGGTCCTTGCCTTCTGAGATTGGCGAGATTAGAAGACCATCAGTCTCGGTATTGTTTTTGTTAGTTATGTCGATATACTACAGATTTGATTTGTGGAAAAGAAGATCCGCTAAAGAAGACCCTCTTGCTGTAGCAACACTAAATAAACCGGAGGACGGGTAAAACATTGAAACGGGTAAAACATCGAAAATGTATGTGAATTGGTGGAAGTTCTGATCTGGTAGAACGTCCTCACTTCTTTCGAGATCGCCTGTTGCTGGTGTAGTAATTAGCTCTAGCGAATTGTTCACACTCGTCTTGTTCCTTATGTATGAGCTGAAGTCCTTTAGGTGACTACCAATCCTTATTAGTCCAGAGTTCTTGAAGGTATATGGTTGGATACCGTGATTGCAGATGACATCAGCCGTACTTTCGTGTGGTACTAATCCATTGATTAGGCGCGTGGAGCTTAATCCAAGTGTTGGTTGCGTTCATCATCTTGCTCCAGCGTATGATGTGTAGATTTTTGTTTCGTTGTAGTATGGATAATTTGCATAGCTCTTGGTTGTATAATGTGCTCAAAATTGGTGAAATTTCGCATAGGAATTGGGTTGGCTTAAAAATTTGACAACGGTTCATATCATCTCTTGTCATTGTTGCGAAATGTTCCTTGCGGTCATCTATGGCGAGATATTCGGTTCAGGTGATAATTTGTGACTGGGTAGTACCGTGTTGTGTATCTGGTACGAGAACTACTAACAGCAACGTATAGTTCCACGTGAATGAAAGTGGTAGAGTAATTTCAGTGATTACACCCTGTTGTGTTACCCTACTGCGAATTTTCATGCTTTGGTAAATGTACACGGGGCCATGGATATCATGGCCTGAAATGGTGATGGAGGCTGGCAAGTGTTGACGAATCAATGATAACTGCTCTTCTAACTGATTTGGCGCAAGTGTTGAGGAGTGTAATAGCCCATGATGCGCATCGTAGACCACGTCAAGTAAGCCCTGTTGTGTATCCTTTAGATTATCTAATACTATGTTTAATTCGAGGAATCCGATTAACAACGAACGAACCCTATCCTCATATGTCCGTTATTACTGGAGCTGGGTCATTTCTTATCGTAGTTGTTTTTGCCTCTTTATTAACCCTTGTGTGAACCCCACATTTTCTTTTCACATTGGAAACACAAGGGTCTAGCCAGACCCCTATACGTCAAATTAAATTTAAATAAATGAAATATTAGTTTGGTTTAAATTTTATTACTAAATAAAAATTGCCAGTGATGGTATCAGAAACCAAGTTTCTTGGGTATCGTTAGGTGCATTTCCCTTCAGACATGCATGGTGAATTGTTGTTGAATGCGCCACGTGGACCATGAATCATATTTTTGGTAACGACGTCGAATAAGTCTGGATCAATGTCCTTATCTGGTATTTCTGCTGAGATGATTTGGTCAATTTGATCTGGCGTAATTTTGTTGATTAACCAAACCAAAATATGTGCATGTGGCAATCCTCTTTTCTGCCATTCAATGGAATACATCCAGCAGCGTGTCTCTCCGAAAACGTGATGCTTGATAATAAAATCCATCAAAGATTTCAATTTTTGTTTAAATACGCGTGCGGTAATGTCATGGCGGTCCGAAGATGATTGTCCAGCTAACAGAAGTTCTTTAATTTCATCCCATGTTGGATTGCATGTAAATGTGATGAACAAATCTAGACGACCATATGCGCGAACGTATGTTATCGCATCTTGTGCGTATTCATGCATGTGCCGTGGACTCCCCGTGAATGTAGACGGTAATATGACCATTCTTCCTAATTCGTTTGGATTCACGTTACCATCATTAACGATTGCGTCTCGTAAATGGATGTACTCTTCAGAACGCAACTCGGTTTGATTCAATCGAATATATAGGAGTCGTTCGGTTTCAATCTTCGCGTACATGTCGACGATGTATTGATGGAACAATTGTCGACATTTCAGAATGTGGTTCTCAGCGTCTTGATGAATCATCAATCGATACGAATAATAATTTATGGCACTGACTTTCTTATTCGTTTCCTCGTCTGTTGAGCGATGAGTATCGGAGACTCGCTGAACGTCACCACTTCTGCGATGAAGAATTATGTCGCGCGATTCGAATTCTTCGCCAACTATCACGATCGCCACTTCATCGATTGTTGGTACATTGAACTGTCTTTCGTATTGGCCAACGGGTCTTTTGTCTGCTCGAATTACAACTGCGTAGTCATCGGCTGGCATTCGTTGAATGGCGGTTTTAAACAACTGAACTAATTCATTGTGTTGATCGAAAAGGGCTTGTAACGCAGCCACGATTTCTCGTCTACTGTCTGCATTATAATGACATCGTTGTTCAATTTGTTCATCACTGTTTGCCATGAAATAAATTTGAAGAAACTTGTGATCTGCGTCCAGCAATGGTAGCAGCGATCCGGCACGATGATAAATTTGCCCTTGGACTCTGAATGTTGGCATGTAATTTTCGCGCACGATGTTCGTTGCACCGAACGATGTCATTTGAAAACATGAATTGTATTTGCGGATGTTTTCCAAGAAATTCTTCGACTCACGTGTAACACCTGATGGCAACGTTGATAGTGGTTCGGGTGGTGGATGTAATTCTGGCAGTTAAACTTTTCCATTGGCGCAGCACATTCCTGGCGTTTCGTTCTTAAATTTGAGGGCGCTACAATAAATGCAAATTTTATCCATTTTTCCAAGGATGAAGACTGTAATCATTATTACTGTCATAATGGAATGCAGCAAGATTTAAATCAGCGTACAGTGTTCGTCTTGATCGAGCGATGCCTATTCGAACATTTTGCAACATTTTTTCCCGTTACTCAGTTGTCTCAGACGAACGGGCCTGAGTAGTACGTATTCGATCAGTTTCTAACCTCACTTCTCATTGTTCAGATGATTCAGACGAACGGGTCTCAGCGGCATGTACTCTAAGATTTGCAAGCCTTAATGCTCGTTGCTCGTCTGATTCTGAGGCTCGTAATGCTCTTTTCTTCCGTGCTTGAGCTGTACATCGGCCAATTGCTTGTCACTTGGATGGAAATGTTAATATTGACGGTGATCACCAATTCGCTAAGGGAAATTTGAAGTGAAATCAGCATTCGAGAATTGTTGAAATCGATTTTAATTCCACTCACGATGATATCCGAAAAAAAACTGCACAGCAAATGCGTTCGGAACGTCAATCAGCAGTTAGATCCTTCACATACACATTCGATGATCTTCGTGAATTCACTGTAGAGAATGAATAAAATCAGCTCACGGAAACTACGAAAATTCAATTCGATTGAATTATTTATCTAAATTATTAATTTAACTCACAATGAAATGCATAAAACTATTCGAAAAACGCTCCCAAATATAAAAATACGCACAATATTGTCTGGTTAATGCAGGGATCGGAAAACCTTAAGATTTCGTTACGTTATTGGAAAAAATTCCCAAATTTTTTTTGATTACGTTATAACGTTATTTAACCTTAAATCATGTGAAACGTTACGTTATATAACGTTATTTAGCATTAAATAATGTGTTTAACGTTATAGAACAAATAACGTTATCTAAAGTTAAATATATTTTTAACCTTTTCTTTAGTAAGGTTTTAACACTGTCACTAACGATCAGTCAAAATGAAGATTCAAGGATGAGGAAATAAAGTGAATTCCATAAATGTATAATCCGTAATTTTGACCGATCGGCAGTTCCAGTGTTTAATAATGCTACCAGGGCCCTATTGCACCAACTACTTATCACTTATTACTTATCAACTTATCATAAGTTAGTTTTTTTGATAATGATAAGTGATAAGTGTTTCACCAAAAATAACAAAATCTCACTCACTTATCAATTTGAAAACTTATCAAATTTTGATAATGATAAGTGATAAGCATTGCACATCAGATTGTCTATAACTTATCAATTGACGAATTATCAAATTTTTATGATAAGTTGTAATGATCTACCATATACCAAAATACTATGAATGTGATAGTGTTTGCAAAATGTGCTTTCCGCACATTTTATATGTTAAACAATGGTTTTGTACCTATATAGCAAAACAGTTAAAAAATTGTTATTCTGTAATTTAATAACAACAACAATTTTGCATTTATATAATAATACATGAAGAGAAACCTTTCTCAATTGAGAGTTCTTATTTCAGTGTTTAGAATCAATTGTAAAACTTTTCTTTTGTTGCTTTTAAAATAAATTCTCTTTTCTAACTGTAAATAATTTTTCAGCAGTACTTAAACGTAAACAATTTATTTTCATAACAAATGAGTTAAGAGAATTCCTATTAACAAATAAATTGAATTTAACTACATTTTACAAAAATTGTAATCGTCATGTACAAACCAAAACTGATTTTCCACTATTCGTCTCGTCCGCTTATGAGCACGACAGTTGTTTCTTTGTTCTATTGCATCATTCGGATTTCTTCGCATTGGTGGGTTAAGCCAATCTTTAAGGGGAAGCACTATCACCCAAAATGACAGCACCGAGGAACGGGCAAAAACAAGACTCAAAATTCCTAAATAGTGAGCCTTGTATATGGCAATACTCTGGAGTCATGGACACTACCTGGCCAATTTGAATTTAATGCATAAAAGCTGTGGTCTGGGCCACACACCATCATTGCATTCAGTGAATATTTTCCATGTCGATTCGCAAAGTGTTCTTCATTGACCGTAGGTGCATCTATATTAATCATTGTTCCATCGAAGCAACCAGCTACCTGAGGGTAACCACCCAACTCAAGAAACTTCTATCCTGGATATTCCTAACCAATGCAGTGTTGTTAATAGCTGCAATAGAGGACCCAATGCGCAGTTTCGGTCGCTTCCATAGTGCAAATTTGGTCCGATTTTTAATAATACGTGCTCAATTTGTTCATGTGACAAACGAAAATATTTTATCACTCGCGAGTCCAGAGAATATTTGGTTCTGGCTTTCACTACACGATTTCTTCTTTCGTTTTCATCCTCGAATAATCTTTCGAACCGACGCATTTATTTATAAAAATTATTTTTTCGTTTAATAAATTTCAGTTTTTGTTCACTAAAGTTGATATAATACCTATATTTGATAGTTTTATATCAATTTTAAAATATCGAAATCAACTGTCTTACCTCTTACTTTGACTTAATATAATAATTCATTAGAATACAATAAAATAGCGGTATAAATTTTGAAATTAATATACACTTGAAATATATTCATTTGAATAATAAATAATTTTATTGAAAAATGTGTTTGTACTCTTTTAAAATTGAACAAAAGTTCTCATCTTACCAATAACAGAAAAAAATACGTTTTTAACAGACTTCCGTCATACCACTAAAATTTGTAGCTCTTATCAAATTTTTTGAGTAGTGAAATTTTTCTTATTGATATTTTTGATAAGTTATCATTAAAGTAGTCGATTATTGATAAGTTAAAACTTTTGGTGCAACAGAACTACGAAAAAATTATCAAAAACCTCGAACTTATCGCTTATCAAAATATTACTGATCATATATCATTTCGCAAATTGGTGCAACTTAATTTTGATAAGTGAGTGCTTATCACTTATTATAACTTAATTAAATACTTCTCAAATTTCAATTTGGTACAACAGAAAATTATCAAAAATTATGATAAGTTGATAAGTAATAAGTGATAAGTAGTTGGTGCAATAGGGTCCAGGAATTAAAAATATATCGAAATTTAGCAAAATTAGAGTGAATAAAAATTTATTATTTGATTTCGTCTATTTTTCGATCACATTTAATAGTTTCAAATTTATTAATTAAAATAAGCAGTTAAAATATAGTTGATAATTGTATAATTTGGTGTCACCGAAATTATTATTATTATTTTTAATTAGATATTAACAATCTATGTATATACATATATTTATCTCATTCATATGTTGGTCAGGTGGATATACGCGACCCATGAGAAAGTAACAAAAACATTTTTTATAATGTTATTTTATTTGGTTATTTCTAAATTTTATAAAGTTATCTGTTATGGTTACATTATAACATAACGTAATGGGTTTGGTTACGTTTTCTTGAAAAACTTCGCAATTTTAGCGTTTTTTAACGTTATTCGGGTAACGTTATATAACGTTATCCGTCCATGGTTCAATGTGAGCCGGACATGAATTTCACAATTTACATAAATTCTTATGTCACCCACAACTCGAAACGTCATCATTCGTTCGCTGTTTTCGTTTCAATTCAAATCAGCATGAACTGTCACGGCAATATATGAAATTCATTGGAATGACAGTGGCGCCAACTCAGAAACCTTCGTGGGCTCATGCACAACAACTTTGCTAAAGATCATCACATGATCAAATGCATAGTTTACGATTTTTTAAAGGGCACAGACAAACATTCATTTTTATATATACATACATATATAGATTATATTTTATACTTGATCAAAAAAATTTACTCGTAGAGTCAACACCTATGTTATCAATAACATTAATAAAAACAGTAATTGACGTACAACCACTCGATGCTTGGAAAAGCCAAAGAAAAGCAAATGGAAATTATAATTTTTTTGTAATATTTTCTAATTTGTGGGCGTTAAATTAGTATTCAACCTCAAGAGCGAATTATACTCCACTGAAAATCATAAATTTCATACATAGTTTCTTAATTATGTAAGATGAAAATTGTTTCCATCATTTCAATGTGTATTGTTTTCAATTTTACTTCCAAGGGCCAAGGTACAAGTACGGATATAGCCAGCATTTTAGATATAAATGCCGGATGGCAAGATTCAATATATTATTATACGGAACTATTTATTCTTTAGCAGTGTGGGTTTTTTGGCAGGCTTTTGATAAAGCAGAATTTTGAAAGCAGCGCCGCGTTCTGTAAGATTTTTTATTCTAAACAAAATTGCTAAATGAAGCAATTTCGCTTTAGATGATGCCTCTAAAAGACAATGGGTGAAGTGAATAAGAAAAAGTAAATGCTTTTATACTTACATTTTTTATGTAAACATAAAAGCATTTACTTTGTTTTAATCACTTCATCCAGGATCAAAACAATAGATGATACAATTGTTTTTTTATTTAAATTAAATATGTTTGACTTGTAATGTAAAATTTACAATTTGCACCGTTACAATACACATTTAATAGTGAAAATTTGATATTATCAGCCAATTAAAAAAAAAATATATAATTAAATTAAAATAAATAGAAATACAAATTAAAAAATTGTTTTTGTGTGTAAATTACATATTTTCGTAAACAATAAATTCAATCGAAAAATGAAATTGTGCTCCAAATTATTTAATCATTGTTGATAAATTTTTAATTAATTTACTTTTATTTGTTGTAATTTAAAAATTGCGCTTTTTCCAATTAAAATTATTTAATTTTATAAATCTCTTGGATGAGTTAACGATTGCAATTTAATTATTATTATTTTTTTTGGGGGGGGGGGGGGGGATTTTAACTACATTATTATTTGATTAACATCAGTATTTATATTTTTATGAAATATTATGTATGATTTTTGCGAGAGGCAGAATTTTTTACATTTTCGGTAGACTTGCACGTGAGTTAGTACTCTGACTCTGTGTTTATTAGTCTTTGCTTTCTTTAAACAACAATTGTGTCTATCAGAAGCAAAAGGTCATCTTAGTCATTTAAAAAAAAATTGAGTTGACAGCGCCATCTTGTTTCTTTTTCACTACTGCATAGATTACGAGTCAAAACATTTAACAAAAGTGCCTTTATCCTTGATTTACGTCTATTTGAAAACTAGTATTGGTATCAAGAATGTCTGTTTTCCGCCATTCCGTTTTATCAAAAGGTCTCTTTTCCATTTTGAAAAAAGTAGCATAAAGTGATCTTTTCCATTTTATGTTGATATTTGCACCACAGCTGAATATCAGAATGGAATTTTTTTTTTTTTTTTAAATGTTGCCAATGGCTTTATTCTTGAATCTTTCTACATAAGAAACTCACAAGAAGTAATCAAATCTTAAGCTAAAAATTATTACATATTTTAAGTCTTTCTAGTGTAACCAATGTTAATACTTATTGTTAGTGCTCACAATTTAATTAATTTAGATTACACTGGTTCATCAGTTCGAGTGGATCTGTTCATCTCAGACGTCTAAATCGCGGCTGTTTTAGTATCTCCCTGGCCAATTCGTTGGGATGTGCTTCTAGTTTTGAGTAATATTTCGAACTGAATTCTTTAATAGTTTCTTTAACGGTTTTAATCCCAAGATCGTGATGTATATTACTATTTCGAATGTACCAAGGAGCATTGGTAATACTGCGAAGTATTTTCGCTTGGGTTCGTTGCAGGAGTTCTCTGTTTGAAGCGCTGGTGGATCCCCATAACTGAATACCATATGTCCATATGGGTTTGATTATCGCTTTGTAAAGTAAAACTTGGCTAACATTGGTTTTAGCTGTCTCAGTCAAAGTGGCGCCATTTATTTCTTGGTGTGGAAATATTAATAACTAAAAATCGCTGTTTATTTAATTAAAAAAACATTAAATCTTCCTTTTCCAAAATTTGCAAACATAATACACAATTGAATAAACATAAGTAAATTCCTATTTTAATTTAAAAACAAATTAAATCTTCCTTTTCCAAAATTTGCTATCGTCGCGTGTCAAGTGAGACAGCTAAAACCAATCTGTGCCAAAACTTTATTGGCTAATGACAACTGAGATTTTCTTCCAATCAGCCAATTCATTTTGGAAAATGTAATTTTTATTTGGTTGCGCTTTGTTTCAATATGATTTTTCCACGTTAACCTTCTATCCAGATGTAAACCTGAGTATTTTACCTTCGTTTGTTGAGGAATATTTTTATCGTTTAATTTCACTGGTGGGCAGGTGCGTTTGTTTAGCGTGAATGTGATATGAGTTGATTTGTTTTCATTCACCATGTTTTATTCGCCATGCCTTCAGCCAGTCCGCGACTTTGTTTAAATGATTCTGTAATTCCTTTGAGGCAATTTCAGGATTAGTGTGAGACACCAGGATGGCCGTGTCATCGGCAAATGTTGATATCAATACTTTGTTGGTTACAGGTATATCAGCTGTGTACAACAAGTATAATATTGGTCCTAGAACGCTGCCTTGCGGGACACCTGCATTAATATCATTTAAGAAAGTAGTTGCGCTGTTTTGTTTGACCATGTATTGCCTTTGAAGAAGATAGTTTCCCAAAACTGAGTGAAATCTCTTCGGTAGAAGCTCTTTAATTTTGTAAATTAGTCCATCGTGCCAAACTTTATCAAAAGCTTGAGCGATATCCAAAAAGGCAGCAGCACAATATTTCTTTTCCTCGAATGTGATTTTGATTGCATTTACAATTCTGTGGGCTTGCTCTATAGTACCATGTTGGTTTCGGAATCCAAATTGATGGTCTGGAATAACGCGCCGTTCTTCTAATATTGGTTTCAATTTCGTTGGTAACATTTTTTCAAATAGCTTTGAGATTGTGGGCAGCATACTTATTGGACGATATGATGAGATTTGCGTTTCATTTTTTTCTGGCTTATAAATCATTGTGATCCAAGATATCTTCCATTTCTGAGGAATATAACTGGTTTGCATGATCGCGTTGAATACAAATGTTATTAGTTTTATGCATTTATCTGGCAACTCCCTTATCATTTTTCCAGTAATTAGATCATGTCCTGGTGCCTTTTTCTGGCTTATGCATAACTTTTAATTGTATTTTTAACTTTCTTCCAGTTATACTTTATAGGTTTGTAGAATAAACCATCATCCGTTGGATGGGGTAGCACGAAATAATTATCTTCTTCGTGCGGGACGAATACTGTTGTTAGATGAGCAGCAAAAGCATTGGCTTTTTCTTCATCCCTTCTTGCCCAATTTCCAGTTGGTAGTCTAATCGGTGGATTCGAATTTGTTGGCCTTTTTAAATTTATTGTTGCCTTCCACAAAGAATAATCTGTCCTCTCGGTTGCCGAGAGCTCAATTAAGTAGTTCTTTACGCGCTGGTTTTCTTCTTCGCTCAAAGCAAATCTTAGGGCCTTAATAACTCGATTTAATTTCCATTTTAATAATGGTGGTTTGGTTTGCTGCCATTGACGGCGAGTTTTTCGCTTTTCCTGGATTAGTTCCTGTGTATTATGTGACAGTTTATTAACTTTTTCCGAATTACTTATGCTGGGTGTAGCCTTTCTAGCAGATAATGTCATGACATCTTTTAGATTTTCTGCCGCCGCATCAATATCAGCTGGTGTGATCAGAGGAATATTAAGTAGACACGTTTGTTCGACTAGCCTCCTATATTGATCCCAATTAGTTTTCTTGTTTGTAAGACGGTTCGGTATTTCGTTCCTTAAGACATCAGAACTCAATGTTACTATTACCAGTGAGTGATCAGAAGACAGATCATAGCAATCGGTGGCCTTAGCGTATGTACTTGGAATGCCCTTAGTTACACAAAAGTCAATTAGATCAGGAATTTTCTTTTTATCTGTGGGCCAGTAAGTTGGGTTACCGGCAGATAAATAATCCAGGGACTGTTCCTCTATAGCATCATAAAGTTGTTTGCCTTTCGGCGATGTTAATCTGGAACCCCAATGAGTATGTTTGGCGTTGTAATCACCGCCCGCAAGAAATTTATTACCCAGCTGGCTGAGATAATCCAAGAACTGGAGTTTTTTATAGCATGTTTTGGAGGGCAGTACACTGCCGATATGACGCAGTTTCCAGACCACTCCTGCAGACAGATGCTCGTTGATTGTATATGTTCTTTCTCATATTTCGTAAGTTCGTAGTGTTTTAATCTTCGCTTTATCAATACAGCAGTGCCTCCATGTGCTTTACCATCTGGGTGCTTGGTGTCATAAATAGAGTACCCATTAATTTTGAAATAGCTATTTTTGGTGAAGCGTGTTTCTGATATTAACATTATGTGAATCTCTCAGTGTCTCAGTGAGAAATGCGTGTACCTCCGCTTTATGTTGTGCTAGGCCGTTTGCATTCCATATGGCTATTTTGATGATGGTCATTTCTGGCTTTTTACGACTATCTGCATCAGCGTGCTCATATTCTGCATCATTAGATCCATGGTTCTCTCCATCATCGCCATGAAGCTTTGCATCATATTAGTCAATTTATTTAAAGCTGTTGAGATGTTTCCCTCTTCTTTTGCTTGAACTTTAGGAGCGGTATCTTTAAGAACACTTGCGTATGTAACCCCTTGGTGCACGCTGCCGTTTACATTTGCGTTTTGTTTACTGTTTTCCATTTTGGGCGTTTGTGTTTAGAATTTCTGGTCGTGCTTCTTTTCTAGCTGAAGAATGAAGATTAAGGATTCGTTGTTCTGCTCGCTGCTTTGGATTGATTCTCCTTTTCAATTCTAGATAAATTGGGCACCCTCTATAATTAGCTGTATGATTTCCATCGCAGTTGCTGCATTTTCTCACTGATGCTTCCTTTTTTGCTTTATTGCAAACCTTTAAATTATGGAGTTTACCACATATAACACACACATCGTTCAAAGTGCAATATGCTCTAGTGTGCCCATATGCTTGGCACTTAACGCACTGTACCGGCCTATTTCTTTTCCTGGGTTCCTCGATGGTAACCCTTCTGTGCAGTCGATATTTTAGGTCAAATATTGCTTGGTTGCCTTCAACCTTTTTATTGTCTGGTTCTAATTCCAGACGAAACAATGGCTGAGGAACCTTCTCCCGATTAAAAATATTGGTAATAGTTTTGCACTGGAAACCTTTTTCAGCGAGAGCAGCTTGTATTTCGTTTGCATCCACGTAACTTTCTATTCCTTTTAACACAACAACCAATACTTTTTGGCTCTTTAGTTGATACGTGTAGTAATGTTTACCAACTTGGTCAAAATGTTTAATTAACGCTCTGTAAGCATCAATATTGAGCGGTTGAATTTTTGTTTCTTTTATATCTCCTCTTTTGATCCCGGAAATATAAAATGCACCTTCAGTAATAAACTCGATCATTTTAGCAATTTCTCTATTTGATTCTTCCTTCAAATATATTGGTGGCGGCTTCTCAGCTTTTAAAATTTTTTCGGGCGTCGGCTCGTCAACAACCAAGCAAGAATACCTATTACCATGCGTTAATTCAACGCTAGCTAGCTTAGTGAATTTATTCGCGCTTGCACTGGCCGCTAATCTAGGGCTTCTTCTTCGTTTTTATCGGACAGTAATATACCGGTCTATTTCCGTTTGCACTAAACACTGACCTACATCACTGTTTATTTTAATGTCATCTGATGTCGATGCACTGCCATTGTTTGTTTTATCGTCAATATTTGGCGACGATGCACTTTTAAAGTTTCGTTACGGTTCATCACACCAATGTTATTTAAATTAATAATTTCACTTTGATTTAAATTGCCTGGTAAGGTAATTTTTTGAACATTTAAAATTTATTGTCTCTTTGGACTATGCTGCACTTTTGTATTTTTATTAAAAATATCTGGGATCGTGACGTTCGGTGGCAAATCGCTCGTAGACATCGCTGTGTTGCAGATTTGGCCCAGCCTTTTTTACTTGATGCGGAGGTGAGGACATCACGATTTCACTTATTTTTCACATCACAATATTTAAAAATAAAAAAAATAAAAAAAATATTTAAACTGCTGATTCAACTTTTCACACAAGTAAGTAAACTATTTAAATGTTTTCTCGGTGGTAGCAAAATTTCAACTGTGAAAAGTAAAAAATTGAAAAAAGTATTCATTTCTATTTTTAATCGATGCGGTTTGTACATTTTCGAAGTATTGTAGAATAAATAGCGGTAAACAATCCAGTGCGTGTGATATTTCGGGGTTTTCCCAATTGAGATTTTTTCGTAAAGTTTTTTTTTAATTCATTTTAGTTTTTGCGGCGGTGTAGGCTAGAAGTGTGCTACTGTTGTGCGTAAAGTTAGTGAATATTTTTAAAATTAATTTTTAGTGTGTATGTTATAATAATATGGAAAACAATTTTCTTAAAGTAGTACCGGAAGGGGCGAAAGCGAGAAAGCGGTCAATTAATAAAAAAAATTGGAAAAGAGAGAAAGAAAAACAGGCCAGGTAAGAAACTTTTGGAAAAATTCAAATAAGTCTCATCGGACTGACTGTTTATTAATTTACTCCAGACTGAAGCCTAAAGGTCTCCCAAAACATCCAAAGGGTCAACACAAAAGCATTACATTTAAGTGTAAAGATCTACGCGGGACCGATTTGTACAAATTTTGGAAAAGCTTTTACGATTCAAATAGTAAAGCATTACAGGACGCATTTATTCTGGCGAACACAATAATTCACGCTCCAAAACGAACCGACCGGCGAAAAGGAGGTCCACCAAAAACGTTTCGCACGCAGCATTACGTACGAAAAAGTAACGGCAAGCTAATTAGGGTCTGCAAAGCAACATTTTTAAATGTTTTACGAGTATCGAATTAACGAGTTAAAGGGGCTGCGCACGGCATTTTCATTCCGGAAATGCTCCAAAAGAGAACCGAAGGGGCGATAGAATTACTGCCAAATTTCTCATGAAGAAGGAAAGCGTTATTACATACATAAGCAAGTATAAAGCCGTAGACATTCACTATTACCGGTCGAAGTCATCTGCGCGGCAGTATTTACCTGGCGAGTTGTCTGTCACTCGAATGGTCAGAGACTACATAAAATCCACATACGGAATTACACGTCAAGCTCAGCTATTTTAGAAATGCCTTCAATAACAATTTTAATACTGGATTTAAAATGCCATCAAGCGACCAGTGTTCTACTTGCTTAATGCTGAAGGAGCAGATAAAATTGGAGAAAATTCAATCTAAAAAAAAACAACCTTTTGGTTCAGTCACGAGTGCATAAATTACGAGCTAAAGCGTTCTTTGAATTAGCCCGCGAGGAATCTCCCAATATTGTTACATTTTCGTTCGACTGCCAGAAGAACATGCTGCTACCCAAGCTTCCGGACCAAGCCGCTTATTTTAGTCGGCAGCTGTACCTTTTTAATTTCGCTATTGTTCAAGGATCTTCTCGGTCCCCACTAAGGCAAGATAATGTATTTCTATACCTGTGGACTGAAAATCTTCGTCCGAAAGGATGTAACGAGCTAGCTTCAGCAGTGCATCATAGATTGGTTAATACAGTTTTTAAGAGCAATGCAAACAAAATTCGATTTATATGCGAAGGGTGCGGGGGTCAAAATAAAAATCAAGCTATGATGGGAATGATTTCTTATTAGCTTCACAATCAAGCTCCTCAGCATATACGAGAAATTGAACTGATTTATCCCGTGCCTGATCACTCTTATATTACACCAGATCGTGTGTTCGCTCAACTAGAGAAAAGAGTCAGATCAAAATAAACAATTTTGCACGTGAGCGACTATTTTGAGATGTACAAAGACCATGGAACTCTGATCAAACATGCATTGAATGATTGCCCAATAAAAAATTGGAAAGAGGCAAGCGCGCAAATTTTTAAAGCTCCTGGACAATGGCACTTCAAATTTAACCTATCAAAGAGATTTTATATTAAAAGAACATCGGCCAACACATCAATAACAATGCTCGAGGAATACACATATAAATCCGATATGGGTGTGGCAAAATCCGTCTTTAAGAAAAATATTAGAATTGAGTCTATGGTTCTACCAGATATTCTGAACGAGAAACCCACAATAAAACCAGAGAAACTTGCAGATGCCAACAAACTCTTAACCAAGCATTACGGAGAAAACTGGCGTGAAGACATCAGTTTAAGTTTTTATAAATCGATTATTGATAACGAGGAAGAAACGTATGAGCATGAGGAAGAACTTTGCCAGGAGCAAGAAAATGAATGTGTTCTTCGTATTTAGGTTTATTAAGACTGAAATGTTCCTATTTTTAAAAATTATAATGAATTAATTTATGTTACGTTAATAAACTTATTTGAACTTAATATGAAATTTTGTTTAGGAGTAATATGAGAATTAAGTAAAATTATTGGAATTTGGAAGCAAAATGGATTTTTTCCAATGTATTGTTATCAAAAGGTATCTTTTCCAAAACTAATTTGCAAAACGTCCCTTTTCCAAAATTTGAAAGCAATTCCTTCAAAATCTTGGTACATATTATCTACAAAACTGTAAAAATTTCAAAGGGAACATAAATGAGGCTAATTTAAGCCATAAGCCATCTAAATCTTATTAAATTTAAAAAAAATAGAAATTTTTTTAGTTTAATAAAAATTGGAAAATGGAGAACGTCCATTTTGCTTTTGTTCGACACAATTGGAAATGTTCTTCTGAGAAATAATTTGCTACGTTACGGCATAAGTGTAGCTGATGATCGACATAACAAAATATTTAAATAACAACCAACCACTAACCTAAAGCTGATGGTTTTGTTTAATAAAAAATTTAACAATTTTCTGTATAATACAAAATTCAAATAAAAAATTGTAATCCCCGATGCTCCACCTATTCGAAAGTTTCGGGTATGGTGAAGTACATACTCATGCAAGTATAGTCAAAATGCTTCGAAAATATTTTTAAATATTATTTATGCGCGTACATACATAAATTTTTCAAGTATTTAAAACCATACTCCGTATATATTTTTATGTTTCAAACTATTACAACTATAACAAAAAAATTAATTTTCATTTTGCGCTAAGCATTTTTTTTTTTTGTTTTTTTTATTTATGTACATTATTTATATTTTTCACAAAAATATTTACATAAATAACAAATCGTATAGTTTTATTTATTATTCCGTTCCAAATTATAAATTTTTATTTAAATTTTATTTTATTTTATTTTAATAGTATTAACATTTTTTTCTTCGTAATTCAAAATGCATAAAAAATAACTATTATATAAATAAGAAAATGTAAACATACGTATGTATGTACATACATGGAATAAAATCTTTTTCCTCAAAATATAGGAACCGAATAAAAAACTGGAAAAACAAAAAATTCAATTCACTTAACATTTAAATTCATTGGATTTTTGGCTTACAAAAAAGAAAAAAAAAAATTAAAGAAAAGCTGAAATTTTCTCTCTTCATGCAAAAAAATCGTTTTCATTTTTATTTATTTCCATATGGAATTTATTTATCTTTGTTTTAACTATGGTTTTAACGTTTAACTCATTTGTGGATACAAAACGAATAAAACAATTTGCTTAGTACTGTGCGGTTCTGGATATTTTAATTTCATGTTTAGTCTTTATGGAAATAAACCATTTCCGGGCGGATTCTTTACAATAAAAACATTTCTGCGTGAAGGGGAAATCTGAAAATTATTGTTCGGAGAATCATATAATAATTTTTATTGACGTTAACATACAGCCGTTAGGATATTTGCGAATACAGATAAAAAGTTGCAAATATGAAATAAGATAAACATTAAATGTTCTATCAATGTTGACAGTATTGGCCTTCGAAAATTCAACTGCAGTATTAAAATGTGGCGTTCGAAATTAAAATGTACGATATACGAAAGCACCAATTTATTCTAGTCTATATATCTATATATCTATATCTATATCTATATCTATATAATATTATAAAGTTGATAGTTTGTATGTAAGTGAGCGCAAATTTTCACTGTTGGCTTCCTTTTAGCTTCGGGATGGTTTTAAGCTATTGATCGGGCTTCTTTAGGAGCGAGTTAAGCAATCAGACTCAATGAAACTCAAGAACAGCGTGAAATTCGTCTATCTCAAATTAGTTCAGCAAACTCATTTAGTCGTGTTCGAGAAAGTAGCGTAGAGAGAGAATAACGTTTGCAGATAAATCAAACTCAATCTACTATCAATAGACAATGCGAATCGACTCCTCAAAGAACAGAACGACTAGAAGATCAGTATCAACGTTCTGCTCGGAATAGAGCGCCGTATCAAAATGTGTTTGGATTCAGGTTTGCGTTATCATACCAACTGGAAATGGATTATGTACATAATAATGATGTACTAATTGGTAAGGTGGATACAATTTGTAACTATTGCCATGCAAAAAAATGGGTTAAGGAGGCACCTGGACTTTGTTGTGCTGGGGGCAAAGTGGTACTTCCAGAACTCGAGGAACCGCCAAAACCAATCAGGAGTCTAATTCTGGGATTACATCCACTTTCCAGACATTTTCTCGACAACACAAGAAGGTATAATACTCTGTTCCTAATGACTTCCTTTGGTGCTAAAGAAGTAAGAGAAGGTAGTTTCATGCCCACTTTTAAAGTTCAAGGACAGATCTACCTACCATTACATTAGAAGTTTGCTCACAACTATTGATAACAATCCTCAGTTCCTACAAATTTATTTTGTTTCGGACGCTGATCATTATCTGATCAATTATCACTTCTCAAAGTTTTAAATATAATCTTGATAATAGATCCAGAGGAGGAACAGATAATTTTCAGTTAGTGATTCATGCTGGCCGAGCACCAGCGAACCAACACAGAGATTTAATGTTCCTACTACAAACGAAGTGGCTGTACTTCTGGTAGACGAGGATAAGGGAACAAGAGACATCGTCCTGCACTGCCGAGACGGGCAGTTAAAACGTGTCTCTGAGCTGCATCGCTCCTACGATCCGCTCCAGTACCCCCTTATGTTTATTAGAGGAGAAGACGGCTACTACCTAACCATAACGCAACAAGATAATCCAAATCGAGCGCAAACCAAAACGGTCTCTTGCATGCAATATTATTCTTACAGACTCATGGTTTGAGCAAATAATATTAATCAAATACATTTGTTCAAGAATTTGTTTAACCAGTATTGTGTCGACATGATGGCGAAAATGATCTCTGAGAGATTAAATTTTATACGTGACATTCACGTGTAATCCCGATTGGCTGGAAATAAAAAATGAACTATTTCCAGATCAAAAACCTTGCGATAGACACGATGTAATTTCAAGAGTTTTCAACCTCAAATTAAAAAAGCTCATACATCTATTTACCAAAAATGAAATATTTGGTACGGTAAAATGTTACATCTTGAGTATAGAATGGCAAAAGCGGGGTTAGCCCCACTCCCATATACTTTTATGGTTGCAGCCAAAAATTAAGCCGGACGAAATTGATAATATAATTTATGCTGAGCTCCCTGACAGGGAACGTGACCCTCTTTTATATGAGATAGTGTGCAAAAACATGTTACATGGACCTTGCGGCGAGAAGAACCGAGCCTCAGAATGCATGATAAATGGCAAGTGTTCGAAGAGATATCCACGACAATTTATTCCCGAAACACAAACTGGTGATGATGGCTATCCCACGTACATTTGAAGGGCTCCTCAAGATGGAGGGCAAACTACCACACTTAGAGTACATGGAAAAACAGTGACAGTAGACAACAGATGGGTTGTTCCGCATTGCCCAATATTGCTATGATGCTTCAGTGCTCATATAAATGTTGAATACTGCCACTCCGTGCAGGCATTCAAATATATATGCAATTTCATTAATAAGGGTTCGGATCAAGCTACGTTCTGCATCCAAAATGACAAAGATGAGATATATAATAATATGGCGAATATATGAGTTGCTCATCCATGAACGATATCCCGCTGTCATTCATTTAGCTGTACATTTAGAAAATGGTCAACGTGTGTATTTTACGGAGGACAACATACACCAAATCGTGCAAACTCCACCAAAATCTACGCTTATTGGCTTTTTTAACCTGTGTTATTATATCACGAGGTTCCAGGTTACTTCATATGGAACAAGAATATATTTTCCAGAAAAAAGCGTGGTAGAAACGTAGAAGGACATCCTGGTATTAAAAAGGATCCGACTCTCGGTAGTCTTTCAGTCGTCATACAAGTTAAGAGAATTGTTCGCAATAATCTTGATTTTCTGTCAACCAACCCAACCCAATGTATTGTGAGAAACATTCCAAAAAAATGTATGTGATGACATTCTTCACACAGATCGGATACGATGCAATGATAACACTATACCATTTTCCGGAGATATCTTTAAACAATGCCTCGTTGAAATAGAAGACAAGGTTTACAGTATGAGTGAGAAATATTTAGTTGACTTAGGCTTGCCTTCATCGATCCGTTCCAAGCAAAATGCCAGTTTTCTCTATGAAGGTAATTTAAGGCGTTCATATGATACGACTATGTTGCGAAATTACGTACAAGAAAATGTTCCTAAATTGGAATCTGATCAACAACGAGCTTTTGATAAAATCATCGATAGCATTAACAACAACCGTGGTAAAATATTTTTCGTGGATCTGTAGGTAATATGGCGCTAGCTTTTGCATCGTTAGGTATTATCGCCACACTATTCAGCGGTGGTAGAATAGTACATTCCACATTTAAACTACCTCTAAACGTTTCTCTTCAACAAGAATCCGTCTGCTATATCAGAAAAAATGGTCCTCTCGGAAAAATATTACAAGAAAATAAGTTTATAGTGTGGGATGAGTGTACGATGAGTCATCGAGCACACATTGAAGCCATCGACCGAACCCTGAAAGATATTAAATCAAACAGGAAACTAATGGGCGGCGTGACGTTTGTTTTTTCTGGGGATTTGCGCCAGACTCTACCAGTTATACCAAAAGGAACTCGGGCGCATATTATAAAAGCATATTTGAAATCATCATCTGTCTGGAATTTCGTAGAGAAATTGAGTTTGAGAACAAATATGAGAGCGCAACTTGGCGGAGGTAGTGCCGAACTCTCCCGGCAAGTACTTCTACTTGCTTGAAAATATTTGGCAGAAACCATATCATTGGCTATGCGAAAGAGCAATCGTGTCGCCACGTAACTCATCTGCAGGGGAAATAAACCACATCATTTTAAACAAATTCAACGGAGAAACTCGAGAATACAAATCTATCGACACTATCATTCATACGAAAGATGTAGTGAATTATCCACAAGAATTCTTGAACAGTCTTAATCCCGCAGGCTTTCCACCATATAATCTTAAATTGAAAGGTGGAACTCCAATTATATTGCTGCGCAACCTGAATCCGCCCAACATGTGTAATGGTACCAGATTGCAGATCAAAGCAATGCGAAATAACATACTTGAAGCCATCATTCTCACAGGACCAGCAGCTGGAGAACTAGCATATATACCTCGCATTCCTTCAGTTTCCAATTAAACTTTCTTTCGCAATCATAATCAACAAATCACAGGGTCAAACCTTTAAGTATATAGGGGTAAACTTACGATTAGAATGTTTTTCACATGTTCAATTATATGTGGGTCTGTCAAGAATTGGAAATTTCGATAACCAATTTATCCTAATACCCGACTGCAATAAAACCTAAAATATAACTTATTCAGAAGTACTTTAAATAAAAAATTATGTTATGTAAATGAAATAAATTTTAATTATTTATTCACTATTGAATATCGAGTTTTTGTTACTAAACCAAGCAAAACCTAAAGCAAGCGGTTGCTTAATCACTGTAGATTCGGCACGCGTAGCTGCCGCAGGCTGCTAGTTTACTATAAACAGTGAGCCCAATTTTTTCCAATAGCAAATTGCCAGCATGTAAATTGTTTACAAAAAATGAAGATGAATGTGAAATAAGTCTCTAATTTTAGGGGGTTTTGCGATTATCTCGAAGAGGTCTCTGTTTTGAATTCTCTTCAAAAAAAATGATTTGGTTACTTATCTTAATTCTCAATTTATTTCATTAATCTACAAATTAGGAAGTACAATCATTTTAGTTATTACTTATAAATAAAATAGAGACAGTCGATAAAATGTAGACGTGGTATCTAAAATATTAAGCAAAGTAAGATTTATATGTATAAGTTAAGATTAATAATTCATTAATCTTTAAAAAAAATGTTTTTTATTTGGACTATGTCCGTTTTATTCTAAATCTTTCTTAAAACCAATTATATTTTTACAATTTTTCAATTTCAAAAAGTTCTACATATATTGCGAAAATGCTGATTATAGAAGTTTTATGGAAAATTACAGAAATTATATTATTTATGGAAAATTGCGATTTTACTATACATGTTGACTGATGTTAAATATTGATGACGATGGTCATTATGTTGTCTTAACTCTTCCCCCCACTAAAAATCCTCGTCCCGTGGATTAAAAAATTCAGCTGGACTGGTTGTATCACAAGCGGTACAGGTTGTCGATTGGTCACTTCGTTGTTCTTGAATGTTGATTACAAATCCTTTAATTACTATAACTATGGTAATTATGATGATAGTGTCTGTGACATTATTTATTTGATGGTATGTTGACAACTTCTGGAGTTTCCTTATGTTGCTTACATGTAGGTCATCTAGGTATTCCAGATTAAGTTTCATCCCTTGTTCTGTAATATTTGTTTCCAATACTGGTGGTACCATTTGAGATGTTCTCATTTCTTTGTTGGTGAAGGGAGTAATCCATCCTTTTATCCCCACTGCTTCGTTTTGGTATTGAACCAAATACTTGCCTTCTAGATGTTTGACTGAATTGTTGTATGTTATTGCGCCATGAAAGTTCTTTAGGAAGATACTGTTGTCAGTTATGGGTTCTATTAATTCCTTTTCATTAAATGTAAATTCACACCCAGCATCCAATCCCTTCAGTAGTTGGGTAATACAATGGTTTTCTTTTAATTCTTTTAGTTGGCCGAGGTCACAATTAATGGTTTCACTCCTGGTTTGGCATTTGTCAATAATCCCATATATGTTTTGTATTTTATAAGGATTTCGTTGTATTCCAAATGAATTTGTTTGTTATTTTTTATTGTAGAATTTATTTTGATGTGATGGAATTCTTCTTTGCTGTTTTTTGGGATTGATATGACGTATAAAATCGTTGAGTTTTTGATGATAATTGCAGGTTCGGCATATTCGATGGCTTCGATTTCGTTAGCGTAGGGTAAGGTTTCAATTTCTGTCACTACTTAGACGTGCAATTTCGTCTATTGCTAATAAGTTGGAATTGATTATCCCATCTTTAGCAAATTGCGTAGCTCTTACAATTTCTTTTACTTCTTCTTTAACTATTTGTAGGCAGTTGAACATCATTTGTTGAAAAATCTCGTTTTTATGGTCACTGCTCGTTGTTGTTCTCAATGATCCGATCCTGACTTTTGAGGATCTCGTCCCAATCAGTTGCATCTGGAGAGCCGGCGATCCACTTCCAAGCAGAGCCAATCCAGTTGATTGCTCGTTTCGCCCTCGAAGGTTAATCTTGAAGTTCTTCCAGTAGTTTTTCTGTTTCATGTATGTTAGTTGGGATTTCATGATGTTTGTTGAATCGATACCTTTTAATTCCGATTTGATATTTCCCAATATTTCCACATAATTCTGCAGGTCAATCTGATGTAAGATCTTAAAGTCTCCGCTTATTATATTTCCATTTCCTTGTTTTACAGACACTATTGGAGTGTCATACTTGTGTATCCTCAAAGATGTCGTTATTGTCCATAGACATGAGCTGGAAAGATATACGTAAAGTGATTTAAGTTGGTGACTTTCTCATATGAGTTTTATGAATTCTTTTTCCCGAGAGTGTGGTCACGGTGACTCTGTCATCGTTCGCCACGATTTCTTTTCGAAATGTAGGTTTAGTTTTTTCCTGAATTTGTTTAACAGCTGTGTATATTGGTTCTCCAACTTCGTATGTTCTTGGCACGTTTTTTTTTCAAGTTCTCTCGTTGTAATTTAAGCCTCTGATTTCTTATCCTTTGTATTACATTTTCATTTACTGTTTCCTTGAAGTTTAATAAATTTTGATAATTGACCCGTTGTGTCCGTCCAAAAAATATGTCACTAGGCTTTCTTCCAGTAACAGAATGTATTGAGTTGTTGTACTTATCAACCGCTATATTGACCAATTCTTCGGATTATTCGATTATGGTGGAGTGAACCCTTTCCACTGTTCCGTTTACTTCGCTTTTTTGTGTAGCGGTTAAGTAAATTTTAATCCCTAGTGTTCTTAGGTAATCCGCAATGATAGGGCTGATAAAGCTTGCTTCGTTGTCGATAACCATTATTCTGGGTGTTGTGAAATAATGCAGGATTTTAATAATTTTGTCTCTCTTGTGTACTGATGTTCTGTCCTTGACGTGGAATAGTTTGACGAATTTCGAAAATTTATCAATGCATGTTATAAACTACTCGCCTTTCATGTCGAGCAGGTCGATGTGTAGAATTTCTGCAGGATACGTTGGGATTGATGTTTCCTGGAGTTGCGGTTTATTGGGGTGACGGTCACCGGTGTGAAGTTTTTGGACACTTTTTTTTTGGGACAAAAATTTAAGCGAGTGTACTGTGAAGTTTTTGGACAAAATTAAGATTTTAGAAAAATTAAGTTTTTGGACATATATTTATGCGGGTGTACATCCTTTAACAGTGTATTTAACAAAAATAACGTTATTCAAATAAAATAGGCCTCAAATAATTTCTAACAATCATTTCTAATTTTCTTTTCAACAATTCAACGAATTAAGCCCCATAGGGCCTTTGCAAAAAAATTTTGAAAGTTGTTAATAAATCGACGAATTTCGTTTGGAATAAGGACGTTATTCTCTATTATACCAAATAGCATAAATCTCAGAGATTGGCTCATATAGTGACTATATAGGTTGTAAAGGGCATACATTGCGGAATTTAAATCACTCAGTGCCATTTTGATATGAGCCGTATGGCTCTTGCAAAAAAATTTTGAATATTAATAAATCGACGAATTTCGTTTGGAACAAGGACGTTGTTCTCTATTATACCAAATAGCATAAATCTCAGAGATTGGCTAATATAGTGACTATATTGGTTGTAAAGGGCATACATTGCGAAATTTAAACCACTCAGTGCGATCTTGATATGAGCCGTAGAGCTCTTGCAAAAAAAATTTGAATGTTGTTAATAAATGGACGAATTTCGTTTGGAACAAGGACGTTGTTCTCTATTATACCAAATAGCAAAAATCTCAGAGATTGGCTAATATAGTGACTATATAGGTTGTAAAGCGCATACATTGTGGAATTTAAATCGCTGAATGCCATTTTGATATGAGCCGTATAGCTCTTGCAAAAAAATTTTGAATGTTGTTAATAAATCGACGAATTTCGTTTGGAATAAGGACGTTGTTCTCTATTATACCAAATAAAGAACAACGGACTTGTTCAAACCGAAATTCTGCGATTTATTAACTTCAAATTTTTTTTGCAAGAGCCCTACGGCTCATATCAAAATGGCACTGAGTGATTTCAATTCCGCAATGTATGCCCTTCACAACCTATATAGTCACTATATGAGCCAATCTCTGAGATTTTTGCTATTTGGTATAATAGAGAACAACGTCCTTATTCCAAACGAAATTCGGCGATTTATTAACTTTCAAAATTTTTTTGCAAGAGCCCTACGGCTCATATCAAAATGGCACTGAGTGATTTCAATTCCGCAATGTTTTCCCTTTACAACCTTTATAGTCACTATATGAGCCAATCTCTGAGATTTTTGCTATTTGGTATAATAGAGAACAACGTCCTTATTCCAAACGAAATTCGTCGATTTATTAACAACATTCAAAATTTTTTTGCAAGAGCCCTACGGCTCATATCAAAATGGCATTGAGTGATTTAAACTCCGCAATATATGCTCTTTACAACCTATATAGTCACTATATGAGCCAATCTCTGAGATTTTTGCTATTTGGTATAATAGAGAACAACGTCCTTATTCCAAACGAAATTCGTCGATTTATTAAATTCAAAATTTTTTTGCAAGAGCCCTACGGCTTATATCAAAATGGCATTGAGTGATTTAAACTCCGCAATATATGCCCTTTACAACCTATATAGTCACTATATGAGCCAATCTCTGAGATTTTTGCTATTTGGTATAATAGAGAACAACGTCCTTATTCCAAACGAAATTCGTCGATTTATTAACAACATTCAAAATTTTTTTGCAAGAGCCCTACGGTTCATAATAAAATGGCATTGAGTGATTTAAACTCCGTAATGTATGCAGTTTACAACCTATATAGTCACTATATGAGCCAATCTCTGAGATTTTTGCTATTTGGTATAATAGAGAACAACGTCCTTGTTCCAAACGAAATTCGTCCATTTATTAACAACATTCAAAATGGCACTGAGTGATTTAAACTCCGCAATGTATGCCCTTTACAACCTTTATAGTCACTATATGAGCCAATCTCTGAGATTTTTGCTATTTGGTATAATAGAGAACAACGTCCTTATTCCAAACGAAATTCGTCGATTTATTAACTTTCAAAATTTTTTTGCAAGAGCCCTACGGCTCGTATCAAAATGGCACTGAGTGATTTCAATTCTGCAATGTATGCCCTTTACAACCTATATAGTCACTATATGAGCCAATCTCTGAGATTTTTGCTATTTGGTATAATAGAGAACAACGTCCTTATTCCAAACGAAATTCGTCGATTTATTAACTTCAAAATTTTTTTGCAAGAGCCATACGGCTCATATCAAAATGGCACTGAGTGATTTCAATTCCGCAATGTTTTCCCTTTACAACCTATATAGTCACTATATGAGCCAATCTCTGAGATTTTTGCTATTTGGTATAATAGAGAACAACGTCCTTATTCCAAACGAAATTCGTCGATTTATTAACTTCAACATTTTTTTGCAAGAGCCATACGGCTCATATCAAAATGGCACTGAGTGATTTCAATTCTGCAATGTATGCCCTTTACAACCTATATAGTCACTATATGAGCCAATCTCTGTGATTTTTGCTATTTGGTATAAAAGAGAACAACGTAGGTACTTGTTTCAAACGAAATTCGTCGATTTATTAACAACTTTCAAAATTTTTTTGCAAGAGCTATACGGCTCATATCAAAATCGCACTGAGTGATTTCAATTCCGCAATGTATGCCCTTTACAACCTATATAGTCACTATATGAGCCAATCTCTGAGATTTTTGCTATTTGGTATAATAGAGAACAACGTCCTTATTCCAAACGAAATTCGTCGATTTATTAACAACATTCAAAATTTTTTTGCAAGAGCCCTACGGCTCATATCAAAATGGCCTTGAGTGATTTAAACTCCGCAATATATGCCCTTTACAACCTATATAGTCACTATATGAGCCAATCTCTGAGATTTTTGCTATTTGGTATAATAGAGAACAACGTCCTTATTCCAAACGAAATTCGTCGATTTATTAACTTCAAATTTTTTTTGCAAGAGCCCTACGGCTCATATCAAAATGGCACTGAGTGATTTAAATTCCGCAACATATGCCCTTTACAACCTATATAGTCACTATATGAGCCAATCTCTGAGATTTTTGCTATTTGGTATAATAGAGAACAACGTCCTTATTCCAAACGAAATTCGTCGATTTATTAACTTCAAAATTTTTTTGCAAGAGCCATACGGCTCATATCAAAATGGCACTGAGTGATTTAAATTCCGCAATATATGCCCTTTACAACCTATATAGTCACTATATGAGCCAATCTCTTAAATTTTTGCTATTTGGTATAATAGAGAACAACGTCCTTATTCCAAACGAAATTCGTCGATTTATTAACTTTCAAAATTTTTTTGCAAGAGCCCTACGGCTCATATCAAAATGGCACTGAGTGATTTCAGTTCTGCAATGTATGCCCTTTACAACCTATATAGTCACTATATGAGCCAATCTCTGAGATTTTTGCTATTTGGTATAATAGAGAACAACGTCCTTGTTCCAAACGAAATTCGTCGATTTATTAACAACATTCAAAATTTTTTTGCAAGAGCTCTACGGCTCATATCAAAATCGCACTGAGTGATTTTAATTCCGCAATGTATGCCCTTTACAACCTATATAGTCACTATATTAGCCAATCTCTGAAATTTTTGCTATTTGGTATAATAGAGAACAACGTCCTTATTCCAAACGAAATTCGTCGATTTATTAACAACATTCAAAATTTTTTTGCAAGAGCCCTACGGCTCATATCAAAATGGCACTGAGTGATTTCAATTCCGCAATGTATGCCCTTTACAACCTATATAGTCACTATATTAGCCAATTTCTGAGATTTTTGCTATTTGGTATAATAGAGAACAACGTCCTTATTCCAAACGAAATTCGTCGATTTATTAACAACATTCAAAATTTTTTTGCAAGAGCCCTACGGCTCATACCAAAATGGCACTGAGTGATTTAAACTCCGTAATGTATGCCCTTTACAACCTATATAGTCACTATATGAGCTAATCTCTGAAATTTTTGCTATTTGGTATAATAAAGCACAACGTCCTTGTTCTAAACGAAATTCGGCGATTTATTAATTTCAAAATTTTTTTACAAGAGCCATACGGCTCATATCAAAATGGCACTGAGTGATTTAAATTCCGCAATATATGCCCTTTACAACCTATATAGTCACTATCTGAGCCAATCTCTGAGATTTTTGCTATTTGGTATAATAGAGAACAACGTCCTTGTTCCAAACGAAATTCGTCGATTTATTAACAACATTCAAAATGGCACTGAGTGATTTAAACTCCGCAATGTATGCCCTTTACAACCTTTATAGTCACTTTATGAGCCAATCTCTGAGATTTTTGCTATTTGGTATAATAGAGAACAACGTCCTTATTCCAAACGAAATTCGGCGATTTATTAATTTCAAAATTTTTTTTACAAGAGCCATACGGCTCATATCAAAATGGCACTGAGTGATTTAAATTCCGCAATATATGCCCTTTACAACCTATATAGTCACTATATGAGCCAATCTCTGAGATTTTTGCTATTTGGTATAATAGAGAACAACGGCCTTGTTCCAAACGAAATTCGGCGATTTATTAATTTTCAAATTTTTTTTGCAAGAGCCCTACGGCTCATATCAAAATGGCACTGAGTGATTTCAATTCCGCAATGTATGCCCTTTACAACCTATATAGTCACTATATGAGCCAATCTCTGAGATTTTTGCTATTTGGTATAATAGAGAACAACGTCCTTATTCCAAACGAAATTCGTCGATTTATTAACTTCAAAATTTTTTTGCAAGAGCCATACGGCTCATATCAAAATGGCACTGAGTGATTTCAATTCTGCAATGTATGCCTTTTACAACCTATATAGTCACTATATGAGACAATCTCTGAGATTTTTGCTTTTTGGTATAATAGAGAACAACGTCCTTATTCCAAACGAAATTCGTTGATTTATTAACTTCAAAATTTTTTTGCAAGAGCTATACGGCTCATATCAAAATGGCACTGAGTGATTTCAATTCTGCAATGTATGCCCTTTACAACCTATATAGTCACTATATGAGCCAATCTCTGAGATTTTTGCTATTTGGTATAATAGAGAACAACGTCCTTGTTCCAAACGAAATTCGTCGATTTATTAACAACTTTCAAAATTTTTTTGCAAGAGCTCTACGGCTCATATCAAAATGGCACTGAGTGATTTCAATCCCGCAATGTATGCCCTTTACAACCTTTATAGTCACTATATGAGCCAATCTCTGAGATTTTTGCTATTTGGTATAATAGAGAACAACGTCCTTATTCCAAACGAAATTCGGCGATTTATTAATTTCAAAATTTTTTTGCAAGAGCCATACGGCTCATATCAAAATGGCACTGAGTGATTTAAATTCCGCAATATATGCCCTTTACAACCTATATAGTCACTATATGAGCCAATCTCTGAGATTTTTGCTATTTGGTATAATAGAGAACAACGTCCTTGTTCCAAACGAAATTCGTCGATTTATTAACAACATTCAAAATGGCACTGAGTGATTTAAACTCCGCAATGTATGCCCTTTACAACCTTTATAGTCACTATATGAGCCAATCTCTGAGATTTATGCTATTTGGTATAATAGAGAATAACGTCCTTATTCCAAACGAAATTCGGCGATTTATTAACTTTCAAAATTTTTTTGCAAGAGCCCTACGGCTCATATCAAAATGGCACTGAGTGATTTCAATTCCGCAATGTATGCCCTTTACAACCTATATAGTCACTATATGAGCCAATCTCTGAAATTTTTGCTATTTGGTATAATAGAGAACAACGTCCTTATTCCAAACGAAATTCGTCGATTTATTAACTTCAAAATTTTTTTGCAAGAGCCATACGGCTCATATCAAAATGGCACTGAGTGATTTTAATTCTGCAATGTATGCCCTTTACAACCTATATAGTCACTATATGAGACAATCTCTGAGATTTTTGCTATTTGGTATAATAGAGAACAACGTCCTTATTCCAAACGAAATTCGTCGATTTATTAACAACATTCAAAATTTTTTTGCAAGAGCCCTACGGCTCATATCAAAATGGCATTGAGTGATTTAAACTCCGCAATGTATGCCCTTTACAACCTATATAGTCACTATATGAGCCAATCTCTGAGATTTTTGCTATTTGGTATAATAGAGAACAACGTCCTTATTCCAAATGAAATTCGTCGATTTATAACCTTCAAAATTTTTTTGCAAGAGCCATACGGCTCATATCAAAATGGCACTGAGTGATTTAAATTTCGCAATATATGCACTTTACAACCTATATATTCACTATATGAGCCAATCTCTGAAATTTTTGCTATTTGGTATAATAGAGAACAACGTCCTTGTTCCAAACGAAATTCGTCGATTTATTAACAACATTCAACATTTTTTTGCAAGAGTCCTGAAAGGGAGATCTTCTGAAAGGGAGATTGAATGCCTATGATAGTTCTGGTTTCGTTCCTCATAAGCGTAAATTCCGTTTCCCTCGGATATTATTAATTGATTTTTAAAGACGTTTATTGGGGTTTCGCAATGATGAATAAGTTGTGTGCCATCTTCTTCTGCACTAGGTACAGTCTGATCGCTTGATGACGAAAGTGTGTTGACCTCCAACTTCAGTTTTGATAGTGCGTCCGCTACTTTATTTGTAATTCCGGGTTTGTAGACAATCTCGTAGTTGTACTCCTCTAGCCTGGCTTTCCATCTTTTCAGCTTGCTGTTGCTATTCCTATTGCTGAGAGCGAAGGTCAGTGGCTGATGGTCAGTAAGAATCCTGATTTTCTTCGCTCCATAGAGGTAATTCCTTAGATTATCTAAAGCCCAAATGACCGCTAACATTTCTTTTTCGTTCATAGTGTAGTTCTCTTCGATTTTATTGAGGGATCTAGATATATACATTATAGGTTGGTCCTTGCCAATATCTCCTTGCGAGAGTACGGCAACGATGCGCGTCCATTGTTAGTACAAACAGTAGTGATTTTAGATGTTGGAATGCTTCCAACTCGACGTCTGTTAAGTTTATGTTTACTTTTTTTGACTGGCTAGCTTTTATTTGTGCGTTCTCCTCCCTCGTGAGATTCACCAAAGGTTTCGCTACCTTTGCGAAGTCTCTGATGAATCGCCTATAGTATGATGTTAGTCCAAGGAAACTTTTCAATTCTTTAAGATTTTCAGGTGGTTTTAGTTTCTGCACAGCCGTTATTTTTTTTTGATCCGTTCTTATTCCCTTGTTCGTTATTATATATCCTATGAACTCGGTTTCCTCTTTTAGAAATTCGGTTTTGTGTAAATTGACTCGGCGATTAGCTTTCCATAGTCTGTCTAGAATTTTATGGACAGTTTTCAATTGTTCCTCTTCGTTTTCTCCCCCAAATATGATAATAATATCATCGATGTATACATAACATATTTTACCGATGTATTCCTTTAAGACGTAGTCGATTATCCCATCGCTGGCGCGTTTTTCAGTCCAAACGGTAGCCTGGTGAATTCGTATTTCCCGTTCATTGTCGAGAATGCCGTCTTAGGTATATCCTTTTCCATCATCTTAATGTTGTGGAATCCGGATGTAAGATCTATCATTGTGAAGAATTTGGAGTTGGCCCGATTTGCGATGGTGTTAGAGATGTCTGGTATTGGATAGGTGTCCGACACGGTAACTGCGTTCAATCTTTTATAATCTATGACCATTCGATACTTTTTTACTCCCAATGCATCCATTTTCTTCTCTATAATCCAAATGGGTAAATCATACGGACTTTTCGATGGTCTTATAATGCCGTCATTGCGCAGTTGTTTTATTTGTTGATCCTCTTCTTCTCTCATGTTGATCGGGTCATTGGTAGTAGTTTTGATCTCCGCCCTCACATTCGTTTAAATGGTCGGTTGGTCTCCAATGGCTCCGAAGAGTGGTAGCTATTTATTCGGCATCGTTCTCAGTTTCAATTTCGTTTCGTTATTCAGGGGGCCTATTCTCAAATTCCACATCCATTTTCCACATGTGGACATCTGTCAAAACTCATAAAAATTGAATTTTTTCGGTACTAAGGGAATATTTCCGAATGGGTATAAGCATGTGGAAAAATTCCCCATATAGGAAAATGTCAATGCCGCATGTGTTTTATATACGAATTACAATTTTCGAACCAATTTTTGACAACTTTGACAGATGTCCACATGTGGAAAATGGATGTGAAATTCGAGAATAGGCCCCCAGGTGATCATTTTTTGTCTCGATAGTATTCACTTGAACAATGGATGTTACATGGCTTTCAAAGGGATCCTGATACCTGGTTTTATTGTAAGAATATTATTTTCCTGTCGATTGGTGCTTCCAATCTCTTTAGGGTGTCGTCTCCAATTATCCCGTCAAATGTTTTTAGTCCTGGTAGAACATAGAAATCTAGCAGAATGTCATTGCCAAAATTTTTAAAGAATTGTGTTGATATTTTTTGTCGGATTTTGACGTCACCTCCCGCTGATCTAATGTTGAATTGTTTGTCCATTGGTTTAGCATTCCTGGCGATTTGGCAAGGAATCTTAGGATCTTGTTGTCATTTGTTCGAAACTCTACGTAAGGTACGCTGGAGAGGCATTTGTTATAAAATTTACCTCTATATTCTCTTCCGCCTCTTCTTCTTTGTCCGCGATGTCGCTGTAGTCATCAATATACTCCTCGTATTCTTGTTCACCATCCTGTTGTTACATTATATGGAATATTCTTTGTTGCTTGCGTTGTTTCAAGTGAGTAGTAGGACTCCTTTCTCTTCTTGGCTTTAAGTTTATATTGCTTGGTCGATTCATGTAATTGATTTTTTTCGTGTTACCCGACTCGGTGGTTTCGGTTGGACTGGCCTTGATGGTAGTGTTACAAAGTAATTTTGTTTTTGCTGGTATAGTTGTTGATATTGCTGTTGTTGGTATGGTTGTTGATTGTATGATTGTTAATACTGCGTACTGTACCCCATATTTCTCAGCGATATTCTTGGTAGCCGTATCGACTTCGTGTATTGTTGAACTTTATTCGCATTGATTTGGTTTACAAGAATCGCGATTGAATTGTTAAAATTTCTATTTTGTATTGGCATACTCCGGAAATTGAGATTTTGTATCTCCAGACATGAAGAATACGCCTCTGGGAGATTCTTCGGTCTCTGAATAGTTAGCATTCTTGATTTATCCCCACCTCTAACGAAGACATCCACTGCTCGATTCCTGTATATGTTTATCAGCACTGTCATGGTGTCTGCATTGTAGTTTTCAGTTTTAACTTTGTTGATAATGAGGGATAGTTGATGATTTACAGTTGCGTAACATTGGTTTATACTTTTCTTTCCCTGAGTTAGGCTGCCCAATTGATATTCGAGTGTCCTCACATCTCTTTTGTCGGCATATTGTGACGATAAACATCCTTTTATCGCACTCCAATTTTCGTCGAAAATGTTATATGATAAGAGAGCTGCTTCCGCAGTTCCTCGTATTTTCTGTCTTATACTTTGTAATATGGCTCTATCTACTGGTTTATCCTTCACTGTCTCGTAGTCTTTTAGGATACTTTCTACATTGTACATATATCCATGACACATAATGTGATGGATTTCTGTCAAAGACTTGTAGTTCTTTGACGCAGTCTGGTAGTTTGCCGATGTCTTTCTGTCTGTTCTGTTCTAAAATAATTTTAGAAAACGAAGCAAGATTGGTACATGAACTCCAAGTCGTGTCTGATAATTTTCCGATAGAGACGGACGGTATTTAAGGTAGAGATTTTTTAACAAAATATATGACCAATATAAATTATTCTCCGTATATTATGAAAATTCAATACTATTTTCGTGCTATTATATGATCGAATTGATGACTCGATATTAATCCCTGCTAGAAGCAAGGTAATTCAATGAAATTCCCAATCCAACGTTTCAGTAATTCAAATTAGATGCAACAATGTACCGGAAACCTATTTAAAAATATTACATTGATATTTATGACAATCTGAAAATTAAAATCAAATTAATCAGTTTTTACTAAGTAATACTTAAGTATCCATAATTCCGCATTCCTTGCTAGTTCAGGCTCATGATTCCTATTTCTGGAAATCAAGTACTGATTCAGATTATTTTAAATTAATGAGTCATAATCCAATTCACCCGTTTACCCAAAGTTCTACATTTCCACTAGAAATAATAAAAGTATTACAGAAAACAGCCAATTTGAAAATAAAACGAGCAGAAAACCAAAACACTATTTGCGCCACTATTTGGCCATTTCCGAAAAAAACTCGACGTGTTTATTTTTTTTTTTATTTTGTATTTTCGTTAAAAATATTTATTTTAAATTTGTTTTGTTGTGTTATTGTAATTGATACAAAGAATCTGGAATGTCAAAATGTTTATACTAAGAGGATCCGAAATGTTGTACTCATCAGTATCTCATCAATTATCTAAGTTGAACGGCTGAATTGTAGCGGCTGTGTTGATTTGGACTAAAAGCAATCCGTCCAATTTATTTGAGACGTGTAAATAGGATAATAACCTTTTAAAGGAAACGGATAACTGAGGTGTGAGGACGAAGTGTACCACTGGCAGTGCTAATTAATACTCCATTTTGTACGTTATTTTATTTTAGTCAATTATGTATACCCTATGACGAATGAGCTCCTGCTCAAAATATGGTGTGTCAAATTTTATGTATCAATAAATAAATAAATAAAATAAAATAGTTTAAGTCGTTAACTGTCACCATATAAAAAAATTGATTACAGAACTATAAAAATTGAAAACTATAGAAAGTGCCAGTGTTAATATAACGCAGTCAATGTAAGGGCAATTCAACGTTATGCTTAGCATATTTCAATAAAACATGCGAAAAAATGTATATTCTCGACTGTATTTTTATAAAAAAAAAAAAAAAAATTGAATAATAAAATATGATTTATAAAAATACGCCATATAAAACTTCTTTTCTAGTATTACAGGAGCATTTTGGCCTTGGTCGTGGGCAATTACTCATCAACAAAAAGCATTACCTTTAATTTAAATATATGATTGCTTAGGTTGGTCCATAGGTCTTATGCCTCACCCACAATATTATCGCAATAAAGGAAAAGGAAAGCCACGCCGCCAACCTCTGATTTCGAACGATTTAAATGCTTGAACCACTGAACTATGGCAACTGTGGTGAGCACTGTAGCGGGGCAACGCTTCATCTAATCAAGAAACAGTGGCGGTTAATATATTTTACATATATTCAGCCTATGTGTAAACGTTATGACGCAAAACACCTACGACCGTGTAGATGACATAGTCCACCTCCAATTTTTTTTTTATATACAATGAACGCTTCTGTGCAAATCAAACTCAAATAAAATAAACTAAAACAAAACAAAAACAAACTTTTATTCACTAAATAAAGTTAACCAATTTAAATTACATTAAACAAGCAAAAATAAATTAAATAAACGAAACCAAAGCTTGATTTACTGAGAGGGGGAAATACGTCTTCCATCCATCGAACGCACACCACCATGAATTAAATTTTTTCTGTAAAAAGATTCGTTCACGAGTTTTTTTAAGAAAATTTCATAAATTTCTTATGGTTAAGAGCAGAGTGCTAAAGGTTCTGTGATGAGCCCTTACTTCTTAGTTGAGTAGTACTGACGATCCTCTTTCGTTACTTTTATCGGACATGAATTTAAACTGAAATTAAAGTAGAATCATTGATAAGCTCTTGAGAAAATTTTATAAATTTCCAATAATTGCGAGGGGCAGTACTAACGGTCCGTGCTGTACCCTTTCTCTAGTTTGTTGGACATGAATATATAATATTAAATTAAAATAGAATCATATGGCTGTTTTTTGTGAATCGGCAGAATAATGTTACATTACCATATCTCAGTTCACACACCCAGAAGGTTGTTATCTGCACAATTATATTAGGAGAATAAAGCCTTCTGTCTAATTTGGTCAGCACGTCCTAGAGGTGTTTGGAGGGTGAAATAATATTACGTTAATTGTTAATTAAACAAAATACAATGAAAATGTAATTAAATAAATTCAGCAGCCTCAACAATTAATTATAAATTATAAGTAAATAAATTTTAGTTTTAACTAATAATTTTTTTTATTTTAATTTATTGGTAATTTATAAATATTATAAAAAATACTTAAAATTTGCCTGCACATAAATTAAAATCAAATAATTTATTAATAATTATTATTCTATTTGTAGTGTTAATTTAGACTAATTATATTTATTTTTAGTAAAATTACATGTTTTTGTTGTTGGTTTTGGAATCCAAACAGAATATTAATTGGCGATCAATAGTACCCATGTACTTGTATATAATTTTTAGAAATAGAATAATTTATTTAATTTATAAATGTTAAGGGGTCGTTATACATGTAGCTCTAGTATTGATTTTTACCAATTTATATTTTATATAGTATTTGTTAATAGCATTTTGATTGCATTTTTAAAAAGTTAAAACCGATTACAAAGGAAATGTTGCATAATAAAAAAAACTGTAATTACATAACACAAAATTATGCACATCCGGAATATTTTTCCACAGAACTGAGGAGTAAAAATTAAAATGCATAGATTTTATGGCATGTTGGTGGTGGTGGTAGTTTACATCTCGCTTAAAACAATTAATAAAATGACATTTTGGTCTTTTGTTATTAAAATTCTTTTGTGCTATTTAATATTTTATTATATGTGTGTAGTACTTGTTATTGTGCATTTAACAATTATTAATTTTCGAATTGTGTACATTTTATTCAATTTATACAGACGAAACTATATAAATTTTATGAATTGTCGGAGTGCTTCAATATTTTTTGTCACACCCTACAAAAAGCGAGTAAGCAACGCTGCAACCGTTAGGAAAGCCGGGATTTTGATAACTGGAAAAAGATTCGTTTCAAAGTGTTAACGGTCACACCTTTCGGACCAAATATATTAATTGGAAATGTACAAAATCATTAACCTGGTCTGGGATTTTGCACAAAAAGCGAGAAGCGAGTTTGTGTTTCTTTTACTTAAACTGAATATGAACACTATTTCGCTTAGTAGAAATATATTTTATTAATGCGATCTCAACTAGCTAAAATAAAATGATATTCTATTTCAACTATCATTCATCTGCGTCTCTCACCAACGAAAGTACGTGATCGAAGCGGAGAAAAGGAGATAGCTCTTATACATAATATAATTGACGGGAGATCGATATAGAGAAAGCGACATAGACCGAATGAAATGGAGTGAGTTTGAATTTTCAAAACTTTTGCAATTTTGAAAAATCCCATAATTCACAAAATCACAATAGTTGACTTTTTGTCAGTTAAAATATTTAAAAACAGCAAACTATATTTGTACATGTACTTTGGTGCTGCTATCATCACATTGAAAAGATTCATTTTCATTTTGATTTATTTTCTTGGCATATTATTTGTTATTTGAAAATTTATAGAACTTAAATAACTTTTTAAATAATCTTTGGTTCTTAAAATTCCTACTAATATAGGAACTCCTAGTATATTTCTGATTTTTGTCTTATTTAAATTGATCGAAGAAAGAATTCGTTCGACATTGGCAGTAGCTACTGGAATTGTCAAAACTGCCCTAATTAATTTGTGTAAATTAGGAAAGGTTTCCGTCCCATCTCCTCTTTTTAAATGAAAAATTGTATCCCAAAATCTTACAATTTTTTCGTCTTCCTTTAAATTTAGGGTTTCAAAGTTTAAAAATCTTAATTCCCTCCAATCATCACCTAAACCTTGGTAGATTTCTTTATCTATTAATCTATTGATTTCCGGTTTCACAAAACAATCAAAATATACTTGAGGCTCGTCGCTTTAAAACATCCTTTTCAATTTATTGACCAATCCTAAAATATATTTTCAGAATTTTAAATACATTTGAAACTGTGAATTTTGCAGTGTCGATTATTTGTTATGAAGATTGTAATGTCTTAACGAATTCGTGTACAAAAAGGATTTTAGAGCGTCTAATAGACTCAGAATTTTTTTTTTTTTTTTTTTGAAAATCAAAAACAGAATGGTGTGTGCTCGTCATCAAAGGGGCAATATCAGCTGCAAATCCTATAATTTTTTTTTCTTGTTATTAATATTAAATTGGTTGAATACCTCAATTAGTTTTGAATAAATACCTCATGCATTGCAATTTATAATTTTTTCTAACAGAAAAAAAATCCCTAATTTTAGCCTGGTATTCAGTTCTACCCACCAACGACAACATTTTAGTAGATTTATGCATAGCCTCGCACAAGTTGTCCATTTGTGTTTCGCCAATCACGTTGTTTACCAACGCGGTTGTTTTCGTTTTGATGCAGTCTGGAGGTAGTTTCTTCCATTGCCTTAATCGCTCTTGTTACGTGTTTTGACGTCTTGGCGTGTATTTTTAAATCTGTTGCGGCGTCTACCGCTTTTAATTCTGAATTGCGAATTGTGTGCAAGGGCTAAACAATGAATCGCTTTTCCAAATATTTTTGGTAATGAAGGTCTAATGAACAAAATTACATTATTATTACTAAAAATTATTATTTAAAAAAAACATAAACAACAACAAAAAATTTGTAGTATTAGGACTAGAGTTTGAAGTATCATAAGCTAGCTCGACAATGACTCTACTTTAATTGAAATTGAATTTTATCTACTTTAATTGAAAATTAAATTAATGTCCGACCATTGTGAGGAAGCCAAACATGTTTGTAGCTAATTTCACTTTTGTGAATCTGAAATGCATCCATTTATAAATTTTAATTTTTTAACTATCAAATATTAAGAAAGGAACATGCTGACTCTACCAAATATTTAAACCAATTTTATTGTTGTGTTTTTAGAACCTATTATTTTTAGTTAACAAGATAAGCGCAAAATCCACTTTAAAATGAAAAGATAAACTGTATTGAGTTATTTCTTTATAATCCAAAAATTATTCCTTTTTTTCATTTAAAATCTTTTGGTTATTGACCGAATATACCTGCAATACTATTTCCAATTTAAATAATTCAAAAAACTATTTAATTGGCTGAGAAAATAAAAATTAATTTTTTCTGTGCTAAATAATTTTTTCGATACATATTGCAATAATTTTGGAGTTATGTATGGTACCAGAGCACCCTGTATTATATAGAGCCATAATCAAAAAATCTGAGCTTTTATAAGGGAATTAGAAACGAGGAAAAAACGGAACTTTTCATAGTAAAACACACAAAACATATGGGAAATCACTTTTTTTCCTAAGACAAATTTTTAAATGAAAACGTTACAAATTCTTAATTATTATTTCTGAAATACTTTCATAAATGTTTGAATTTCAACATACATGAATATCGTTTAAGTAAATCGTTTTCATTTTCTTGTAATAATTGATTTATTTAAACCAAAATATAAAAAAAAATTCATAACAACAGCATTCTGGTCAAATTAAAATAAAAGCTTACTACGATTCGTTTGGTTATTAAGTCAATATACATTACATAGATGGCAGTGATGGCCGTAAAAATTTGGAAAAATCGTACCAAAACTTACCACCTGGGGAAATTTCAAGTTCAAAAATTGTAGGAAAAGCAAAACAAATTCACAAAATATAGGAACGTGTGATAATTTTGCGCTTAAATAATTTTTTTTCGTATTTTTCTGTGACCATTTTAGACATCTTACGTACACTAGTAAAACTAAAGATAAACTTAGCAAGTATTATTTTAATTTGTCTGAGCCAACTTTGATATATTTTTCAAAATGAAAGTTCGAAAAAATATATTTTAGAAATAATTTAATTTTAATATTTCTGCAATTAATATTTACTTAATACCAATATGGCCTTCTTGTATATTGTTCTTAAAGATATGTAGAAAACTTTTATATAAACATTTTATAACATTTTCACTTTTTTCATTGAAAAACTTGAAGCTAAAAAACACCATTTTTACTATGGATTCCTATGGAACTCAGTGAAAAGTTATACCACTAAAAAAGCTTATAAAAAATACGTCATTAAGATTATGGCTCTATACTCTAGAAGGCTCTGATGGTACTCGTATATAGGAAAAACTTACTGCAGTTTTCCTGTTCGTTTTTCAGTAGGCATAGCGCTTTACTAAAATTTTTTTGTTTTTGGGAAAAACTTTTAAATTTCGGTTATTACGAATATAATCTTTATTATAAATTTCGTAAGGTTGTTTTTAGAACTATACCTAACAAGAAAAAGTCTAGTTTAAGTCTCTAATTAAAAATATTACCGTGCGTACATTTTGAAATTTTCCGTTCTAACTTTACGTTCTAGCTTCACATCGGTACCAGAACGATAGCTGGAGGTAATAAGTGTAAGCGGTATGGGCGTTTCAATATATTACTCGGAGAATTAAAATAAAACTCTTAAGCATGGTTTCCACGATGGCGAGGCGAAAAAATTAGTCAAATTAAAAAGAGGAAGGAATACAAAAAATAACATAAGAGTGAGTGAAACAGGAACAAGTCGTTACTCCGAATTTTTATTTATTTATTTTTGACGTTTCGATTATTAAAATTAAATTTTGTTAAAAATGGATACTGTTGAGGAACTAATGGCAATATATGCCGTTATGTTTTCAAATAGCACTGAGAGTGATTCTGGCGATGAAAAATGTGTTCCCCAATCAAAAAAAAAATTAAAAATAATTAATAATAAAATAAATATAAAATTTTCTTCAAATTGACAATATGAATTCCGAAAATCAGCGACTAATCCGAAAAAAGATGATCCATCTAATCTTTTTTTCGGATTAGACGTCCTATTTCGGAGTGCTGAATTAAAATTTGTAAAAATGGATGTCCCAATTTTTTTTGTCAAAATTGTATTTTCTCTCTATCGTACTATTGGTGAATTTTTGCTTTCTCTTTTTACTTTGACTAATTTTTTCGCCTCGCCATCGTGGAAACCATGCTTTATTTAATTTATATAACATTTATTTTGATACGTAGATACACGGCATTGTCAGGACTATTATATACTGTCTCTTTTCTATTCAGCACAAAATACATGAATGTAGTACTCGGTCTAACCCAAAGACGTCGATGTAAAAGGGGCAACTTAAGCCACTTAATTCATGTATTCTTCGAAGGCGTCACCACTATACGATTTGGAATTCATGACCTGACCGAGGATTGCCTCAATCCTCCCCTGAGGATTCGTAGAAATCACTGTCATCTGGACTGATGACCTTCTTCATATTATCAGCTGCAAAAACTCCGGTGAATCTTCTTTTTCCTGGCTCTGGATTTTTATCCGTCAGCAGGTATCGATCCCCCTGCAAAACCTCTATTATTGTATAAGGACCTCTAAAACGGCGTTGAAGCTTTCTACTTTCGTCGGTTGATACTAGTTCTCGGAATACAACGACCAAATCTCCCTCACGGAATTCCTCTGGTGGTTTGTGTTTTTGGTCGAACCGTAACTTTTGCTGTTCTTGGTTCTTATTGATTCGTTGAGATGCTTCTTCATGTAGCTCTGGTAAGTTCGTTCTCGTACTTTTAGGTTCGTTCGTTGTTTGATGCATTTCCAATGCAAGTTTTTCTCCAAAAATTGGTCGTAGACAAAACCCAAACAATAATTCTTGCGGTGAGACTTTAGTTGTAGAATTTGGCGAACTGTTTATTGACCACTGTATTTGTCGAAGACAGCTCTCCCAATGCGTTGATCCTACATTTTCAACCATGGTTCGTATTGCACTTAATATTATTCTGTTGGATCGCTCCACTTGGCCATTTGCTCGCGGTGTTGCCGTTGCATTATGTATTCGTAGAATATTATTTTTGATGCAATATTTGTGAAAAGAATTCGATGTAGCTGAACCTCTGTCGGATATAACACGAATCGGTGTTCCAAAACGAAGAGTCAATTCATTCATTGCTTTGATGACATATTGTGTTGAAGTATCTTTTACTGCTTTTAAGTATACATACTTTGTAAATGCGTCGATGATAACGAGAATGTGACTATTCTTCCGCACACTTTTAATAAATGGACCCAAATGGTCGAGATGCCAGGTGTGACAGGGCACTGGCACCTTTCTCTTTGTGGTAGAAACACTACATACACGATGAGATATACTTTTTAACTACTTGTCGCATTCGTGGAAACCAGTAGTATTTCTGAATAGCACTGATGGTCTTATCAAAATCAAAATGTCCACGTTGATCATGACATTCGGCTAAGATTTTGCGCCGAACTCCTTTTGGTACGACGAAAGATAAACTATTGTTTATTTTTTGATATAACTTTCCATTCACTACCCTGTACTCATTCCGTAATTGTTTCGTGTTTTCATCACCTATATCGTTGATTATTTGAATAATTTCGCTATCGTTTTTCTGCAAAGCGACTAACCAATCTTCTTCTTCAAAATTTACGTACAAAATGTTGAGAGCGGCCGGTTCAATTTCTGACGGCGATAAAACCGGGCTTCTACTCATAGCGTCGACATGGCCCATCTGCTTGCCACTTCTATGATCAACGTTGAAATTGTTTTCTTGAAGTCGTAACCACCATCGTCCAATTCGTGCGTTGGTGTCCTTTTTGGTAGATGCGGCCTTAAGTGCATTGCAATCCGTAACGACGGTAAATTGCTTTCCGAGGAGATATGGACGGAATCGGTCGATTGTTTCTACGACAGCCACAGTTTCCAGCTCAAAGCTGTAATACTTTCTCTCTAAACACGATGTTTGACGGCTGAAATATGCGACAGGATGCAATTGGTTGTCTTCCTCTCGTTGCAATAGAATACCCGCTACCACAATCATACTGCTGCTTACTCGAGTCGTATAATGTTAGAACTTTACGTTCGCAAGTTTAGATTTAATGGATTCAAATGCTTGAACTTATTCCTCGAGCCATTGGTATTTGGTGTTTGCTCAGCTAGTGGCTCAGTTATAGTTGAAAAATACGGCAAAAATTTTCTAAAATAGCTGGCCAATCCTATAAAACTTTTAACTTCGTGGACATTTTTCGGGGTGGGAAAATTCTTCACGGCGCTAATTTTGTCTTCCCCGGCTTTTATTCCTTGCTGTGAGATCTCATGACCTAGGAATATTACATTTTCTTGTAGATTACATTTGGCCAATTTCAGAGTTATGGCATACTGACGAAGTTTTAATAAGAATCTCTTGAGTAGTTCCAAACCACTTTCTGCATCGACGCTGGGTAAATTTATATCGTCCATGTAAACGATAATCTCGTTGTCTAACTCTTGTGCGATAGAGTTCATCAAACGTTAACACACTGCGGGTGCGTTGGTTAACCCAAATGGCATCCGGTTGAACTCGTACTGGCCATCTGGTGTTACGAATGCCGTGAGGTGTTTTGACTCCTCATTCACTTTATCTGATAATAGCCCGACGCCAAATATACCACGGTGAAATATTTTTTCCCGCTATTCTTCGCAACAAATCGTGAAGATGAGGCATCGGAAAACGATCTTTTACGGTTTTGTCGTTATGACGCCGATAATCGACGCATATTCTATCTTCGAAGGTTTTCTTCTTCACAATTGGGCTTGAATATGGAGACGTTGAAATTCTAATGATGCCCAGACCTAACGTATCGTCAATATATTTTGATACATTCGCGCGTTGAGAATCGGTCAAACGATACGGTCGGTAACACACAGGTGTAAAATCCTTCAGTACTATTTTTATTTCGGCTCGATCTGTCGTTCCTAATTCTGATATGTTTATTGCGAAACAATCTCGATATTCATTCAAAATACTACACAACTTGGCTCTATCGAATTCGACTAGATGGTCACCTTCATTATTCCCGACGACTTCGTCGGTTCCTACAATATTTATGTTGAGCTCGTTCATCTTATCGGAATCTTTAACTACCTTTTTGAAAAAATGGTTGAAGCTAATTGTATTCCCAGAGTTTAAAGGAATATTATTGCAATCCTTCTCTCTAATATTCGTCTCTAACTTCAGTCTTAATTACTGGAACATCGCCTTCTAATTTAAGTTCGTTGCTAGCGGTATCGTTATTTCCCTCTATTAAATTCGATACGTTATTATTGACTCTTTTGATAACCAACTTTTTATAAGATTTTTCTATTTTTATATCTGGTTTGTCTAAAGCATTACGACCTATCATAATCTCGTCTTTTTGCATTCCACTTGGAACAATTAAAAGCTCCGCGTCTATCTCGATATTATCGATTCCTATATTTTTGCCAAAGTTCTGCCGGTCGTAACAGCTGAACCCTCGCCGAAACCTTTCAAAATTTGTCTATGTGGACTTATCTCCAACTTTAACCTCCTAGCTGTACTTTCCTGAAGAGTGACACAATCGCTACCTAAATCTATAAAAGATTTAACGGCTATTTCATTTATCACAATAATTTTGTGGTATTCGTCAACTAATTCTATCCACTTAACACTTTTTATCGGTTGAACGGTTTTATCACTCGTGGTCGTGTCGTATCTTTTTTTTCTACACTGAACTTCGTAATGTTTTTCCTTCTTACGATATGAACAAACTAAAACCCTTTCGGTGCATTGCTGATATAAATGTCCAACTTTATGACATTTGAAACACTTAGGTTTCTCCGAACTATCACGGTTACTATTTTTACGAAAATTGTTGTCGACAGAATGAAAATTCTTTTGTTTCATTATACTCTCGTAAACCTTAATTTGATTTGCTAACTGTAATGTACTACTAAACTGTTATGCGGCTATTGATTTAACTAAATTTGGATCGTCAAGGCCGGCGAAAGAATACCTAATTATGTCTGCGTCATCCAAATTACCCTGACTTCCAATACTTTTAACCCTATAAAGATACTACATCAACGTTTCGTCAGTTTCCTTTTTACACGTGTATAACAATAACTGAATATCGGCTGCAGTATGACGACGACCAAACTCCGATATCAAACCGGTTCGTAAATCTTGCCAATCCTTTACGGACATGGACACAGATTCGTACCAAGTCAACGCAATTCCCTTCGAATTAGAAACCCGGAAAAAACCAAACTTTTCATTGTAAAACACATAAAATATATGGGAAATCACTTTTTTTCCTAAGATAAACTTTTGAATGAAAACAATATAAATTCTAAATTATGATTTCTGAAATATTTTCGTCAATGTTTGAATTTCAACATATATGAATGTCGTTTAAGTAAATCGTTTTCTTTTTCTTGTAATAATTGATTTATTTAAAGCAAAATTTAAAGAAAAATTCATAAACAGCATTCTGGGGTGCTATTCTTGAAACATTACGAAAATTTTCGTAACCGAAAATTTTCGTAATGCTATTTTCGTAATAGTAATGGTGAAATCATAATTTAGTATTCTTGAAACCATTACGAATATAACGAAGAGAGGCAAAAAGAAATAATAAAATTTCGAGAGAGAAGATGAAAATGTAAGTTCTTAAAATGGTATTCTTGAAATCCGGATTACGAAAATTTTCGCAACGGAACGTTACTAAAATTTTCGGATGGTTTTTTTGTTTCTTATTGCATTTCGTAATGAAATCATTTAGATTTTTGTTTTAATTATATTCATACAAAGACGTTTATAAAACTCAATAATTTCTGTTGATGGTTAAAAATAATATGTATTTACATTTCGCTAAATATTTATTATTTTATTACCACAAAAAAAAGGGTACCTATTTGTTTGTGGTATGTTTATTATTTTTTTAAAAATAAGGGTAATAGCTACAATACTAATTGACAATTTGGGATGCATTTTTAAATGTCGCGTGTTGTAATTGGAATTGGATTGATATACCGTCACAGGCGGCTAATACTAATGGTACGTAAAGTCATACAATCATACCATCATACCATAATAGTATCGTACGACAGTACGATCTAAAATCATATCGCCATAGAATCAAAGGACAATGCCACTACATAAACAGCCGTGACATCAGTCTAAACAGTCAAATCCCCAGGCGAATAAAGATTTTTATTTTCCTATGAAACATAAACAAAATCATATTGGAATTATTTTGTGTTGTCTTTATTTTCAATTTGAATGAACATTTTTATTGATAAATATAAACAATTTTAAATTAAATATATCGAATTGCAGCTTGTCCACAATTTTAATTAAAATTAATAAAATTTTAATTCACAATTTTGCGTTTTAGTAAATTGATTTTTATTCTCAAACATCGTCAGGCACCGTGTTTTTTTTTAAATTTCATTTCGTAGATTACTAGATTAGTTTTATTACTTTACCAATGCTACTACATAAACAGCCATGATTTATAATAAAACTAATCTAGTAATCTACGAAAAGAAATTTAAAAAAAAACACGAAGCCTAACGATTTCCCTAAATTTCTCTACAAATCAATTTACTAAAATGCAAAATTGTTAATTAAAATTTTATTAATTTTAATTAAAATTCTGTACAAGCTGCAAGATATACAATGTGTTTCACCGTCAAGTGCCCGGCCGGAAAATTCTGAATATTTAAGTAAAATTATCGCAAAAAATCCTTTAAAGTGGGTGTCTCATTTTCAAGTTATGGGCTCGATTATAATTCTGTTTGCGGTTTTTGAAAAGATGAAGTTTATGAGTCACTTTATTTGATAGTTTGCGCACTTAGCTAGGTTTTTTTAAAGAATGTAAAAAATTTCGGGAAAATAACATTTTTTTTAGTAAAGAAAACCTCAACTTTTTAAAAAACTGAACTGTAAACCGTGAAAATGTCCCATTAAGTTAATTATTTTAATTATTATTATTAATCTACAGCATAATATCTACAAATTGACAAAACTTTCTTACTAGCTAACTCTTAAAAATACCGCGCAAAAGTCACCTAGAGAAAGTAGGGAAATTAAACAAAAAAGTTATTTAAATTAAAGTCAAAGAAATAAAATAATACTATTTTATTAATAATCAATAAAAACAATTTTTATTACAAATTATTAAACATTTTTAATTAAATGACATGTTCGAAATGCTCTCCACTCTCTTGTAAACAAACAAGGGCTCTCCTGATCACACTAGTTGTTGTCCAACGCAATTGTTAAGGGTTGCCTCTTGTTTCTGCTGCAGCGTAAGATCAGGGGACCTTGGCGGCCAGGCTAAAGGACCTCCTCTACCGATCCACCGTGAATTATTTTCATTCAAATTATCACGTATTATCTTTGCAAAATGTGCTGGAGCTCCATCTAATTGCAGCTGCATTCGCCTTCTCCTCAACAATGGCACTTTTTCCATGACAACGTGATTCCTGAAAATTCTAATAATACGTGTTGATCAAGCCTGTTTATTACCACGTAAGGTCCGATAAGTTAATCGTGGATCATTCCCGCCCATACATTTATAGCAAATTGGCTCTGGAAAGCTGTCTCCCTTACGACGTTTGGGTTTTCGACAGCGCAAACATGGAGGTTTCTATAATTTGTTATACCCGCCCTGGTGAAAGTAGCTTTATCTGTCTACAATATTCTCCTTATAAAATTAACATCACTTCTTTGCTGTGAAATTATCCAGTTACAAAAAACTGATCTGGCAAGATGATCCACATTTCCTAGATGTTGAGCACGGCGGAAGTGATAAGGATTAAGGCCTTCTTGACCTCGATATGCCTAATCTAATAGACAGGCGGCTGATACTTGTCGTAGGTTCAGCGCGTATTAATCGTAATAAATCCTCTTCCAACGTGTACGTTAATATTCACGCTGGACTCGTGTTGTTGTTGGAATAATCCTTGTTTGGGAAAACGTCGATGTATTGCAATGAATGTCCTATACCCAAGTACTGGCCTGTTGGATATCGACGCCTGTATTTTTCGACAGCAACGCGTGCATTTCCATTAGAGAACAGGTTTACAAAATGCATATTGGCTACATGAGAAGGTGGTGGATCACGCAAATGTGTCATTGTAATGATTAAGCGTTTACTTAACACAAACTGTCCTTTTAATTTTTATACAAACTTAAAATTGTTAAAACACAGAACACTGAGAGTACATGTGTGAAAGTGTCACACGATTGGTTAGCGAACAACTGAACTATTTAATATTACTTACCAATTTGAGTTTTCGATCATTTAAAAGATTTGGTTAGATAACATCACTATACCTAAACGGCTACAAACGCCATTTTTTCGACAAATTGGTGTTCGAATATTTTATGAGTTAGGTAGTAACAATGTTTTAATAATTATAAATAAAATAACCATGCCATGGGACATTTTTTCGACTTACAGTTCATTTTTTTTAAAAAGTGGAGGTTTTTTTAAATAAAAAAATCGTTTAAGTAAAAAAATGTGATTTTCCCATAATTTGTTACATTCTTTACAAAAACGTGGCTTAGTGTGCAAATTAACCAATAAAGTGACTCAAAAGCTTTAAAAAACCGCAAACAGAATTAAAATCGAGCCCATAACTTGGGAGATATGATGAAAAATGTGAAAAGCTATCACCAACACACAAGGGGTCACTTGCCGACGAAACAGATTGTCTTTAATTTAAAATTATTTCTATTTATCAATAAAAATTTTCATTTAAATTGAAAATAAAGGCAACACAAAATCCCATATGATTGTGTTTACGTTCCATTGGAAAATAAAAATCTTTATTGCCTTAACACCACTACAATTTTTTTTTTCATGGCTTTTTATGTAGTGGCATTGCATAGGATCATATTGTCGTACTACCATACCATCAAACCATCATGCCATCATACACGACATAACATTATATCATCGTTCAATCGTACCATCATACAATCATATGTACCGCCGTACCATAAAAACAGATTTTTGGAAAAAAAAATTCTAAATTGGATAAGCGATTCTCGAGATATCATGGGTACAGACATCCAGACGTCCAGAAAGACGGACAGACATTATTTTTTTTTTTCTTTTTCGGACTCAAGGATTTTCAAAACGTCGAGATAAATGATTTTGGATCAAACAAATTTTTGGCCATTTTTGACAAGATTTCAATACATTGGTCTTTTTAGACCGAAGTAATTTTCCCTTTAAACGAAAAAGTAGCATACACAATCATTTTTAATATACTTAATTTAATATTAAATAAATAAGCCATTATTGACAAAAATTCACAACAATTTATAATTTTAAGTAAAGAAAGCGTCCGCTTCGCTTAATATTCTCAGTTATACTAAACTAAACTAACATTTTTAATCATCTCTTTCGAAATCTTCTTAGTTTTTTATTCCTCTCTTCGTAATTTTCGTAATGGCTTCAAGAATACTAATTTATGATTTCACCATTACGATTACGAAAATATTGTGCATTACGAAAATTTTCGTAATGTTTGAAGACAGGGCATTTAAAATAATAAAACAAAATTGTTCCAAATGAACATAATGAATGATAAAAATCACACTTTAAATTACACATTACATTAATTAATTTCCAATCATTACAATTTTAACAAATAAATATAAAAATTAAATAGGCAATATAGCTTTAAATAACATATTTTTGTTGTATTGAATCACATATTCCATTTTTGTCCGCTATAGCCAATTGTCAATTATGAAAAAATCTCATACCCTTACACGTATTGTTTAAAATTAGAAAGTGGTCAAGCATTTAAAAAAATATCCCAAGATTTAGGTATACGACATGTAAATACAAAAATTTAGAAGAAAATATGGTTTTGTTCTAGTTAGGTAGTAAACAAAACCGAATGCATAGTTATGTACATCGTTATCTCGAAATAAATAATACATATTTTTAAGAACACGTGCGGCAAAGAAAAAAAAGGTACGCTTTTGTTTTCACTTTTTTATAAAATATTGAGAATAGAAAATATTGAGTTTTATGAACATCCTTATCAATATAGCTAATTAACATAAAAACCAAATGATTTCATTACGAAATGCAATGGGAAACGAAAAAACCATTACGAAAATTTTAGTAACGTTCCGTTGCGAAAATTATCGTAATTCGATTTCAAGAATACGATTTTAGGGTTTTCGTAATACTTTGACACTAACTCGCAATACGAAAGTTTTCGTAATGTTTCAAGAATAGCACCCCTGGTCAAATTTAAATAAAAGTTTACTACAAATTGTGTAGCTATTAAGTCAACATACATTACATAGATGGCAGTGATGGCAGTAAAAATTTGGTAAAATCGCACCAAAAGTTACCACCTAAGGAAATTTCAAGGACAAAAATCCTAGAAAAAGCAAAGCAAATTCACAAAATATTAAGAAAGTGTGGCAATTTTGTGATTACAAATAGGAGCAATACTATTTTTTCGTAAACTTGTCATTCACTTCCAACAAGTTTCAAAATTGTATCAAACGTCCAAAAGTAGAAATACATAACCAAACAACCATACAATAAAATATTTCCCTTTGTAAAAATTACAACGAGATACAGATCTAAACCATGACTTAGAATTTTCTATTTTTTTACACACAAATTTATAATTAATTATTCTATTTTTATAATTCTGAAATTATCAGATTCAACTTCCGACACCAATTACCTCGATTAAATTTTTTCTTAGTTTTTATAATTCGACCGATCTTGTTGCATGATTTCAATTAACTGGCGATCTCTCCAGCTCAAAAACAATATTTCTTTCTTCTCAAGTTATGTTCCAAATCACGATTCTCAGCGATTGTTGTAATAGGCTTTCTGTATACTGTTGCTCTTTAATGGTGTCTAAACTATTAATGCCGTAATGTTCGGCCTCGGGTTTATTATAGTTTGCAATTGGCTCTAAATTGACTTCTTCCCCCACCTTACATGTATTGTGCAGTATGCAAGAAGTGGTTACAATTATGACACAGTTTATATAGAAGAATACAGAATATATTTCGCCAACAACTTTTCATTAGGTCAAAAGCACTCTCAACTACAAGTCTTAATTGTAATATTTTCATTTTTTATCAAAATTATTTAATTAAAATATTATTTTAAGAAGAAAATCTATGTTGTTTCAGCCATGTCAAATTCTAAATTTCTGTAAATTTTAACTAGTTGATTATCACAGCAAAGTTCTTAAAAAGTTTAAACTGTAGTTACCACAGTCATCACAGTTAGTGTACGTTTCGACAGAAAAGTTCGTTGTTATTTTTATAAAGCAGCTCAGACGGATAGTACCAGAGCCTTCTAGAATATAGAGCCATAATCATAATAGCGTATTCTTTAGAAACTTTTTCAGTGTTATAACTTTTCACTGATTTTCATAGGAAACCATAGTAAAAAGGATGTTTTTCTGCTTCAAAGTTTTAAATGATAAACCCCCAAAATTTATAAGAAAGAATAACAAAACTATTCTAAATATCTTGAACAAAAACATGTATTCATCCTATGTCTTAGTGGTAATTATTAATCGCCGAAATAATAAAATAAAAATATGTCTCAAGTTTACTTTCCAAATAGTAACAGTGTACCTATAAAAAAATAGTGAGGGCGTTTTCTGTATTATTTATTTTAAATTGATTGATATTTTAGTTACTTTAACTTTGCTTCAGGTAAAACATTAAAGTAAGATCATTTTTAAATGAAACATAAATTTTTACATAGAAAGGTGTCATTAATTTGGTCGTGTGGTTTTTAATAAAGCCATAAATTAAATAAAATGGGTTGCAAAAATTTTTATGCGCGTTACTTTTCAAAGATTAAAAAATGGAAAAAAACCCTAAATTTATTATTGATATAAAATCGTAACATAGATGTCTCTTAAACAGCTTTTTTGGTATAAACAATTTGAAATACGCAGCCGTTTACCTTTTAATTTTTGTGACACTACAATGAAAATTAAATAAATTGGTGCAAATATTAATGGTCTGTATTCAACAAGTCAATTAATACCTTTGTATTACAAATAATTATTTTTTAAAATTTAATGATATAATTTGTTTTATATTAAACAATTTATGTTTCGACAAAATTAAAATTACTGTAAATAAATTTATATTACAAATACTCTCCACCTACCATTAACATCGAGTTACACCATTAAAATTCGAACAGTTGCTAGTGGAGACACGAAATTGCAACGACTTGCCATATGTCATAACAATCATTTGCTGCCAAGAAGGCATAACTTGATTGTATACCAAAATTTTACATTTCTTGGCTGTATTCAAAAGTTTCGTTACCAGTTTCGAATAGAAGTTTTCTAATTTGTAGTTAGCAACTTTTTTACAAAAATTTAAAAAAAATTTTGTTGAGATATTTTTAAATATATATTTAAAAATGTGGCAGCCAAAAAAGAATCGTTAAAATACATCTAAGTGTGACGATTTTTTTGCAACAATTTTTGCACAATTTCTTTAAAATATCAAAAGCAAATGATTTTTAACCGTCGAATTTATTGTATGTTTTCCTCACCCTACGCCATCTTTTACATTTTTGTTAAAAGATATGGTAATTGTAATGGTAAAATTTATGTCAGGTGGAGTAGCCGGGTTAGATTAAACAATAATAACAAAAATGCGTATGCAGGCGTTTCAAAAAGCATACATTCGGGCGAATTTATTATTCAAGGAAATTTATTTAAATCAAATATTTGAACTTAATGGTAAACTAAAAAAAATCATAACACACAAAATTTATCAAGATTTACACTATTTGGGCTTTCACAAAGCCAATCTCCATAAATTTAATAATGGCTCAAAGCGTTAAGGCAAGGCTCCATGATACGACAAAACGTACGATTCGTATCGGTTTTTCGCGATCCTGGCTCAATGCACGAAAAAATCGTCAAAAATTTATCAAATGACATTTTGATTTTTGAGGTTATGTATACGACGAAAAAAAAATTGTCTACCATGGGGCGCATTGATAATTTAAAACTAAAATTATTTTTACTAGCTGGATTATATCTAAAATATAAAAATAATCGAAGATATCGATATCATGTTCATCCAGTTAATCTTAAAAGAAATGAAAATGGTGAATACCAAAGAATTGTAAAACTGGTAGAGAAATACCCCGACAAATATTTCAATTATTTTAGAATGTCGGAGGATCATTTTAATTTTATATACAATAAGATCGTGAGATACATAAGCCCATCTAAAAACTCATTTAGACACGATACCATCACTGGAAAAGAAAAATTGGTTATTGCATTAAGGTAAACGTGAACTATTTATTATACATACATGTAGTTATTTAAATTAATTCGATTTCGAAATTATTTTCAGATATCTTGCCACTGGTTGCAGTTTTGCTGATTTAAGCTTGAGATTTTGAATGGGGAGACAGACGATTCGTAGATGTATTTACCAAGTGGTAGATGCAATTAACCAACATTTAAAAGCCGTCGCGTTACCAACATTAAAGACCGACGATTGGATGAGTACAGCGGAAGAATTCCATAAAAGGTGGAATTTTCCCAATTGCTTGGGGGCCGTCGATGGCAAGCATATTGATATTTTTGCTCCAAGTAATTCAGGGAGCCTTAATTTTAACTATAAAAAAAGATTTTCAACGGTTTTAATGGCTGTTGTAGATGCTACTTACAAATTTGTATATGTTGATATAGGCGCTTATGGATCCAATGCTGATTCCACTATATTTAAAAAATCCAACTTCGGACAGGCATTTTTGAAAAATCCTCAAATTTTGAATATTCCTGTGGATCGTTGTTTACCCCAAAGTTCGGTAAAAACTTCATTTGTTTTAATCGGAGATGAAGCGTTCGCTTTAAAAGAAAATTTACTAACACCATATTCTGGCCGAAATTTATCGCAAACAAGAAAAATCTTCAACTATAGGTAAATCAATACATACACTTTTGTGATACATTTTTTTAATGTATTTTTCTCCGTAGACTATCCCGAGCTAGGAGAATAGTGGAAAATGGGTTTGGAATACTCTCTCATACCTGGAGAATTTTATTAAAGAGGATTGAGGTTCGTAGTCATGCAACTGCGAACCATATAGTTCTGACGTGCGTCATTCTGCACAATTTATTGAGAACGAATGTTGAAATAATAAAAAATCGCAGTATGATTGTTCCAGAGGAAGCGCCAGTCTTTAGCCAAGAAAACTTGGTTGAAAATACAAGTCGTGCTTCAATTGGATTTGGCATACGGGAAAAATTTGCCCACTGGTGTGTGAACGAAGGCAACATTGAATTCCAATATAACATGATTTAGAAACAAATAATTTTCAAAATAATACATTTAATAAAAAATTTATTTCCAATAAAAATACATAAATTAATTTATTAATTAAATCATATTAAGATTAAATTCAGTCTTTTTTCCCATTAAAACAAAATAGGCTTAATTCAATTTAAATTGTTTAGAACATTTCATCACATACTTATTACAAGTTGAACATAGGTGTACATAAATGTGAGTATACAGCATATACTTTATAATCACATATTTTCTTCAATCAGAATCATTTAATTCCACTTCCGATAGGGTATTTAAACATTTCTTTTGTAGTTCTAGTTGCTTTTTTCGTGAAAGTCTTTCCCCTTGCACAGCAATTGAAGCAAAAAACTGATGAAGTGGTGGTGGTGACGGTGTCCGGTTTAAGTTGCATATGGCGTTGACAATTTTATCGCCAACATCCACAGATTTTTGACGCCGCTTTTTTGTTGGTGGTTCCTTTTCAACTGGAAAAATCTCTTCTTCCTCATCAGCATCAATTTCAATTACATCTGTGTCGAAGTCTATTTGTTGAAGTTGGAGTGGATCATTGTAGTTGTCAATCGTGCTGAAATAATATAGATATTAAAAAGATGTTTACATTGTTTTGAGGCATAAATGTAAGTATACTTCGGTACTATGGAGTATTCAGCTAGAAATAAAAGGCTGTTGTAAAATCTCCATTTTATGGGCTTGACGGGAGCCGAACCACTTGATATGTTTTTTTCTGTTTTCCACAAACGTAAAAAGGTGTCGCGTAGATTGGTCCACTTCTTCTGGCAATCTTGGACTGATCTCCCAAGATTACTGGAAATGTTCTCCCAACTTTGATCTCGTTTAATTTTATTTTTGTATAACGGAGATTGTTTATTATACAGCCATTCGTAGCTTTCTACTTCCAATATCAACATTGTCTCGAAGTCGCCCTACAATTTATAATATTAATTTGTTAAACATTGTTAAAATTATGCGGAATATATTAATTTATTAAATTATACGAGAATATTAATAATTACACTCACCATGTTTCAGTTGAAATCCTACGCACCAACAAAAAGAAAATTTATAAAATGACGTTTTGATTTTTGTGGTTATGTATACCACGAAAAAAAAAATCGTTGTACTGGAGGATGAGTTCGTTTTCCGGTTGAACGATTTTTTTTAAATTTTTTTTCCCGAAATCGCCATATCGTACGACGAAAATGAAAAATTGCTTATTTGAATAAAATAAAATATTTTGCTACGAACTGAAGTTCGAAAATTAAAATTTACATGTTCCGTTACAATTTTTAATTAACCTCGATTTAAAAAATATAACAATAGAGGTAAAAATTGTAAAAACGTTTTAACGAAATCGTTCGTATTAGCTTTCATGGAGCCTTGCCTTTAGCCAGTCGAACGAGTGTTGTCAAGTTTTGCTACTAAAAGACAGATGTCACTACACATAACCACGGAGAAACTTGCTTATTGTGGATGTGGACGGTATACGGGATGTAGTGTCATCTCTTTCTAATGACACTGAACTGTCACAGTTTCAACAAGATGTCACAACATTTCATGACCGATTGGTTTTTCATGTAATAATAATGTTTTGGGAGGATACAAAGGTAAATCAAATTCATTTAGCTTCACTGTGATATTTTATTTCTTGTGTAATTTGTTTCTAGCTATCTGTCGTATCACCACATACTATCTTTACTTCTGTTTTTATTTTTAAGAGTAAAATAAAATTTGACAAGGTATTTATTTTAAATTTATTATATTTTATGTATCTCAGTTATATGAGTATACCCATTAACGGTTTATTCCCAAACGTTACCCCAACTCATATTGTCAAATTGTTAGACAAAATTTGTAACACTTGGGAATTGTGCAAATTGTTGCGGATTCGGTGGTATTTGTTGCCCTGGAAATGAAATCGGCACTGTAATAAGGAAATATGTATATCGATATGAACATATAAGTATCTATTATGTATTTCTTACCGATATTGATTGATATTTATAAAATTATAATAATTTCTTCTCTCATTGTTTTGATTGTTTTTTCCTATAAACGAATAAGTAATTTTGACAGCGGCTGAAAGCTTTTCTGCCATCTATTGGCGAGTATTAAAGTAGTTAAATTTATTTTTTAACTTGTAAACTAGCTTTTATTAAATTTAGTGGAAATTGATGTTGTAAAAAGATTTCTTTAAATAAATCAATTATTAAATGAAAATGGAAATCATTTTCAAATATTTCTGCTCATTATTTTATGGTGAGTATAAAGAGTTTGTGAATTTTTATTTAAAAATTATTCTTTGAAAAAAAAGTGATTTCCCATATGTTTTATGTGTTTTACATTAGGGCTCTCTTTGAAATTAATGAACCACCCTGTATTGTACATGTATGTGACAAGCGGATTATCATTTCTATTATTGTTTGTTTATTATGAATAGGTTTGCAGATTTTTACGAATGAGGCTTGCCATAATGACCATCTATAATGAAAAAGTGATTCCTGATCATTATCCGAAGAAATCCCTAAATTGTGTGCCAAAATATTATAAAATGGCAACATGGCGGCTCAAAGTTAATTTTTTTTATTCTTATTACTAGATACAAAAACATAATCTAATAAATCTTGAATTAATAAATAATGGATATGTTCGGAATTCACGACCTTGATAGACCTTCTCATATTCGTCCGTAAATTTGTCATTTATGCCGAGTTTACGACCATTTTCTGATGAAAAATTTTCAACAGACAACCAATCGACGTAGTCTATTTCGTAAACAAATTTCCCCTTCCGAACATAATTCTTTTGTTTTACATATAAAATTTATATTGAATCTACTGAAAATTTTTCATAAGAAAATGATCGTAAACTCGCACTCATTTTCAATCGTTTTAAAATCGCATCAACTGTCAAAAAGCAGAAATACATCCAAACGAAACAACCACACAACCAAATAAAAAAATATTTCTCTTTGTAAAAATAGCAATGAAGTTTTCTGTCGAAACGTACACTTAGGCCGTGCCCGAATATTGTGATAATACCGTGATAAATAATAATTTGTGACATTTACTTGAGAAATTTTCCCCTTCGCAGACATTTTTTATTTTTACTGCCCGAATTCAATAATAATTTTTACGTGATAGTTAGAAAATTCGATTAAAATCGTGGCATCTTGCTGTACTTTTTATAATATTTGTGTAAATACTAAAGATCATGTACCGCTTGACATTAGTTTAAATCATGAAAATGGACGTGTTCGGTCTGGTCAAAACGAAAAAAAAACCACGATATTTTACGTCAAACTCATTACCTGCTAACTTCACCTCGTTAAATATTACGTCAAACCTGACCGAACAGCCAAAAATGAAAAATTTGGTTTATACGTCAAACTCTACTTAAACGCCGGTACACATTGAGAACGAATTATCATTTTTCACCAAATTATGTAAGAAAATTGCTAAAATATCGTGCATTTTACTATATAATATATATAAAATTTTAATAGGTTTAGTACAAAATTTCAATTAATCATATTAAATTCAAAATTATTAATTAATTGAAATTATTAAAACTATTAAAATTTGATATTTAGTAAATGCACGATATTTTAGCTATCGTTAATTAGAAACTTGCGGTTTTCATTATTTTAGCAATTTTCTTACCTAATTTAGTAAACAATGAAAATTCGTTTGTAAATTGTAAACAAAATCTGTAGGACTACTAAGTATTCCGATCATGGCACTATTTTGGTTTTCCTAGGGAATTACGAATTGATTTACTTTTATTGTGATTTTTTAGTGTTCTTTGTATTATTTTTTCCAAAGTACCAAACTAAATATTCGGAAAAAATGGTTGCATTTTAGCAATTTAAACAACAAAATTGCTATTAAATTAAACACAAAATGCTAGTTTTTAATTTTTTTGTATTTTCTTTAGCGATTAACACTTATGATCTTAATCATGTTAAACAAAATTTTTGAATAAGTATGGCTCAGAGAATTCGGATGTGACATCTCACCCTGTTAGCTTTTTACATAATTTTTACATTTTTTTACATTTTTTAGCTTTTTACTGATGTAAATGTCTCAAGTTGAAGAAGTAGAAAAAAACCATTAGCCCAAATTATATTAACCAGAACAAGAAAGTTAAAGAATTTTGGATGAAATGTTTCTGTAAATTTATATCCGAGACAATATCTAATACGTCCCAGTAATGTTTGCGACTTTTTCGATTTTTAGTAAACTTTGTTTGATCTACCAAAAAACACAAGGGCGGGTAATTTTGATATATTGCATAAATTTGTAAACTGCACTCACTTTATGTTCAATTGTAATTTGTTGTTTTATATAAATGAACGTTGATCACCTGCGATCCATCTAGTTTGACTCGAATGCGATTACCTAAAATTTCAGCTGGGAAGACTAAATCTTCAGATAGCATTGAGTTCTGGTTTTACGTGTTGGCTTTGGTAAATTTTAATGAATACAACATGTTTACATGACAATTTCTTTTCTAATTTACGTGTTAATCTGATTAGAATTTTTTGGAATGCCTTTTGTTTTGCATTGGAACATAACTTAAATAATGATTCCCTAAAAAAAGATTAATCCCAATTAGTTAACATTTTTAACTTATGAAATCGTACTCATACCTTTTTGTTGTTGAATTCAACCTCATGGGCGCTTGTAATAAACAAATCGCGCACATTTGGCCCATTGATTTCTCAAAATCATCGGGTTCTGCACGCATCTTGATAAATCCATGTTTCACTTAGATTTAAAAAGCATATTTAACTTTAATATTATTTAAAAAAAACAGCTCACTAAAATATATTTTCATTTGACAGCCAAATCCACGAAATGTTGACATCTAAATCCAAAAATAAAGTTGGATTTTTCATGATAAATGAGTGCGTTTTATGCTACATATTTTGACATAAAAATCTTGTTTTTTTTATCATTTTGGCCAGACCGAACACTAGGAATGATATAATCACTGGTTAATGGTCTCTTATTATCAATTTTTTTAATAAGTGGCTAATTATAGACCAAGTTATGTTATTATTAAATTTTATTTAATAAATCTTTATAAAATTGTGCCGAATTTTCGTTTTTTTTAAAACATTTTAAAGGCAAACAATTTCACTAAAAGTTTTTTGTTGTATCGAGAAGTTTAGTGAAATTTTTTGCCTTGTTTTTGCAGTGTTTGAAAAAAACGAAAATTTGGCATAATTTTATAAAGATTTAATAAATAAAATTAATTAATAACACAACTTGGTCTATAATTAGCCATTTATTTAAAAAATTGAAAATTATATGGTATAATTGAAGAGGATGAACATATTCAAAATGTTACAACCAGCGAAGAAATAATGGCGATTCAATATACATAGGGATCGTATGGTTGATCATTTGTAATAAATTGAATACATTCTCTACTAGAATAGTTAAAATATTTCACTTGGATCTGTCAAAACGTATCATAAGGAACGACTGTAATAATTTGGATGAGTATGTGTTTTATGTAAAAATTATTACGTGTGAATATTTAACATGGTACTCTCATGGTACGGCCTTAGCACTAAAAAAATTACAACCAAAAAGTACTAAAGTTTTGATTGTTATTTTTACATTAGTACTAAAACAAAATCCTTTAAGGAAATTTTGGGTCATCCTATATTTTATGTGATTTGACATTTGTAATTGTTTTAACTTTTTTTCAAGAACGTTAAATTGTTATTTTGATTTTGATACGGTGAAGTTTGAGGGCGCCATTGAGAATAAATATTTATGTCGTTGGAGGTAGCCGCATGCCAACAGACTTCAGGTTTTTTGACACGCAGTCTACACTAAACAGATAAAAATTTGCCATCTCTCTTGTATTCCAAAAAAGTTACCAAAAATAATACAACAACAAAAACATTTAGTAACTTTTATTTAGTAACTCTTTTTAGTGTAGACTGCGTGTCAAAAAACCTGAAGTCTTTAGGCATGCGGCTACCTTGAAAAGACTGTTGACCGATTACCATAATAGATCGATAATTTGACAGCAATATTGAATCAATTTGACAGTTTTTTTTAGTGTTACGGAAAACAAATCGAAATTTGTATGCGTTTACTTTAACAAATTTAATAAAATAAAATTTTTACATATTTTTACTTGAAAAAATATTTCTTTTAGTATTGATTTGTGTTCTTACCATATTGCGTCTTTTTAGGATTGTTGTCAAAATAAAAATTGTTTCGTAGTCCTGAAATTTTTAAAAGGAAAAAAGGTTGTCTCGATACCTTCTCGCCCCTCCGCAACTTGTAATTATATTGCATTCTTGTCCGACTTTCAATATCTTTAATTTCTCTTAAACTACGTTTATTGATTAGATTTAAATAATTTAAGGTACTTTTCTCGCCGTAGTCGTGGTCGTGACAAAATCCACAGGCATTCACACTTCTATGGGCTGTGAGATGTGACACATTTCGGATATTTATTTCCACCGCATTTAAGCGATAACTACGAATCTAAATCAAAGGAACGAAAGAGCTGCATAAACCACGGTAACAGCGTAAATATTGTTACGTTTTTGCCTTGTCACCCAAGGCTCGTATCACTAGATTGTGAATAATACAAAATCAACTTAATTTATCTCCAACGAATTTATTTATTTCACAAAATTTATTACAACACAGTTTATCAATAAAAATTCACAAAATCACTTTATATAAATTATTCTCAAATTTTACTGATCACTTTTACTTTTTATTTTACACTAAAACACTTTTTAAATCACTTTTTAATCTTCACACTGTCGCTTTCCAAATACTACTTATAATCTTACAAGTTTACTCTATCGCGTTCCAAATACTAATAATCCAATTCGATCTTGTTCGCCTTTTTAAATACACAAAACAAACTTTTCGAAAGCTCATGATTTTTCTAGTTAGAATAGCGTAGAAACATTACGTAACAATTTTTATCATGGAGAATTCCATTTAGTACACATTGTGCTATTAGTTTTACTTATTCTATTACACACTAGGTGTCACCGTCACAATATGTAACTTACGTCAAGAAGCTGAGTAAAACCGCCCATCAAAACATTCATTTTGTGCGTATTTTGAAAGAGTCAAACAACTTTTCGGTGAATTAAAGCCATATACGTACTCATACCGGAGAAAACCCAATATTCGTGATAGAAAATTTGATTTTCGGTAATCCTACTGCTTGATACTGCATGCACAAAATTTATATGTTGTTTATTACATTTTATCTCTTTCCAGATTAAGTTTTATAGTGTACTAATTACTAACACATATTTGGTGTTGAAAATTCTCATTTGATTTATTTGTTTGGGACAAACTTCATACACGTGGTTTTTTATGTGTTCTAAAATGAAAATACCCCAAAAATGACGATAAGATGACTGGAAAATTCGTGTTCACACACACAGCAAATATAAATTATGGCCTTATGTAACGTTTTCATTAAAAAGTTTTTTTTAGAAAAAAGTGGACGGGTATTTAATTACTTCCTGAAACGCTCTAAGCTTTCGTGAAACGCTCTATTTCGTTCAGCAGCAGTTTCAGGAATTTTAATTTAACCGTTCAGTAACTTGAGTTCGTCTCTTCTTACATTCTTCATTATACTTCCTGTGTTGGAAAACTATCTATAATTTCAACTACCGATAGTAAAATAAAAAACAAACGATAGAAAACGATCGAAACAAATTAAAATACTATTGATATACTAGCGATACTATCGTAACATCAATTTATAAAGTTTTATTCAATTAAAACAAAAACAAAAAAATGCCGATAACAAAAAATAGCAACTCACATACAAGTTTACTAGAACCAACAATTAATTACATAGGCAGTTATAATCGGTATGTTCCGCAGTTTTCAGCCAATCGTTTTTATGTCAGAAAGTCAGCGTTTCAACATTTTTGGCTTTCTGGCGGAATCGTCGATAGCTGATAAATTGCCCTGTTGCGCTAAGGATCAGCTCGGATTCCACAGATGTTGCCGGAATACACAAATACTTCAAGGCGCATTGTCGTACTGAGCCAAATTGTTTGCTGTTCTAAAATAAAAGTGAATTGAAAATAATTAAATGAAATTAAAACTCTGCCAACTATAGGCATTTCGGTAGGGCTTCACTATTCCCACAAAAAAGCAATTAATCTAGGCTAAATTGTGACTAATTTCTGTTTAAGAAACAATAGTCAGAATGTGTATAAGCTGATTGGCCACTTGGCATATTTTCTATTTGGTTCACAGGATTTGCTTAATTCATTTTCCACTTTTTCTGAATTTTCTTTGCGAAGAAATCTATCACATTTAAAGCGTGGATCTAAGATAGTTGCGACCATGCCAACATTAATTTGCAACGGTAATAAGGATACAATCGATAAATTAAATTTTGAGTTGTAAGAGTGCATAGATTCGTTCCGTATTCAGTTTTAAGATTTTTCTTAATTTGTAACAAGTTTAAATATGAACTGTGGGTAATTGGAATAATTAACGAAATTGTCACATAACTTTTCTCGCATATTGCTTTTGTTACATTGAGCACGGATCAATGACTTGTAGGATCCGTTGAATCATGTAACATGTACTGTTCCATCTTGTTGGCACTTCTTGTATTAGTTTATACGCGATGGTGTACCTTGCTCTTTCTTCAACATATCTGAAGCATCTCCTTACATTTTGTGGTAATGAAACGCACTTTGTCTAGGTTTAACGCGTCTTGTACCGCCCATGTTCAAACATTGTGTGAAACATTCTATCTCTTGTATACCTAGTAAGTCAAATGCCTTGACCATGACTAGCATTATCGGTTAAAAGACTCAAAGAAGTTTCTATTTTATTTCCCTTCCATAAAAACGCCGTTGCTTTTGTGGAAAGAACTACCGATTTTAACTCATAATTTTGTACGAAAAAATGACATGTCACAGTTACGCTTCTGTCGCTCTAGAGCTTCACAAATCACAAGTGATACCTATGTTATTTACTTCATTCAACAAATGTTTTAGCTTTCGCGTAGTATTGTTAAAAATGTTCGGCATCTAACTATTCCGTATTATAGTTTTGCTAGGAACGACGTATTTGGGATCAAGCTTATTTACAAGATTTCGAAAACCTTTGTCGTCTACGATGCTGAAGGGTTCCAAATCTTTTGCTATCGTTAGTGTGACTGCTTCGTCCAATTCATTTTTACAATCTGTACATTGGTACAACTGGCTTTTCGGATGCTCCCTTTAAAATATACGCTGATTTAAAATTTCTCTTTATGTAGTCAGCCATGTTGCTCGTATCGCCACTTGTCTTGTATTCTTTTCCACAAGAAATGCATTTTGCCAACATTTTATCGGCCGATCCTTTAAAAAACGTCCAAACTTTTAAGGAGTGTGCCCCATTTAAACATCCTGCTTATTTATCTTTATGTACTTCCACTTCACAGTCTGGTTGCGGCTGAACTCTTTCTATTCTACTTGCTACTTGCAAACTCTGTGAGTTACTTTTATTTATAATTAACTTCTCGTTTGAATTTTAGTTAATGTTACCACACAAACGTTTCACAAATAACTGCACGATAAACAATCGAAATTCCCACCAAGCAAATAAAAGGAATCACAATAAAATCGCAACTAAAGTAATATCGAATAATAGCAAAACTCTCATGTATGGATGAAGCTATTGATATATCGATAGTACTATCGATAGATTTCCACCACCGATATATAATAAGCATGTTTCATTGGCGTTAGCAAACTACTCACAAGTACTTGTATCTAATCGCAACTACTCATGCTCAAGTGATGGTGTAGTTGTTAGAAGTAGTTATGCATATAATTAACGAAAGAGGGATTTTAGTTTAAAAAATTCTAATAGATGGCTCTCTACCAATTTTGGTTATGTGAAACGTCATTTTTTAACCCTAATCCAACCAAGGTGTGCCTTTTTGGCTTGTTTGAAAATGCATCGATTTTCAAAATAATGTTAATTTAGGTATAAACTTGTATGAATTTTATTTTGAAACATTTCCATACAACGTACTTGATATCTACTAATTCTCTGCAAAAATTTCGTAAATTATTTGATTAGAACTTGAATTTACTGACATAAGAAAAATATGTTGGTTCGATTAGGGTTAACAACAAAAATTTTTTGTTTATGTTTATGATACGACGCGCAATTGTTAAATCGTAAAAATATTTTAATTATGTTGTTGTTTAATGTTTTATTCCTTATTATTATTAATAGAACAACGGATTTTTTATTAAAATCTAGCAGTTTTATTTAAATTGAGGTTATGTTTTACTACGGTCACAAAAATTTGCGTTCCATTGAACATCTACTCACAAGTACTTGGCAGTAGCAAATTGTTTCCAATGGAACACAGTGAATACTTCATTAAATAATAGGAAGGGTTTTTGAACGTATGAATTCCACCTCGGTTAACAGTAAGCTGACATCTGAAACCACAAACTGTACATTTTTTTATATTTTTGACCAACCTACTAAATATTTCAATCAACTTTGTAACTTAATAACTTCCTAAATTAACCAATACTGAATTGATAAATTCTATAAGTGGGATTCATCGCTTCTTGCTCTTTTCAACAATATGTATGTAATTCGAATATGTATCTTACGTTCACGTCCAATTGAGATTTATCGAAAGGCTTTTAAAAAAAGCCCAAGAACCTGTTATACCCATGCACAGAACGATGAATCGTTTCGAAGTATTATGTATGATGCTGTTAATAAAATGATAGTCATCGTAATATTATTGTATAACGTTGTCTACGCGAACTCTCACTGTGTTTCTCGAGTTATACCAGAGCCTTCTAGAGTATAGAGCCATAATCTTAATGACGTATTTTTTAGAAGCTTTTTTAGTGGTATAACTTTTCACTGATTTCCATAGGAATCCATAGTAAAAATGGTGTTTTTTAGCTTCAAGTTTTTCAATGAAAAAAGCAAAAATATTATAAAATGTTTGTATAAAAGTGTTCTACATATCTTTAAGAACAATTTACACGAAGGCCATATTGGTATTAAGTAAATATTAATCGCAGAAATATTAAAATTAAATTATTTCTAAAATATATTTTATCGAACTTCCATTTTGAAAAATACATCACAGTTGGCTCTGACAAATTAAAATAATACTTGCTAAATTTATCTTTAGTTTTACTAGTGTACGTAAGATGTCTAAAATGGTTACTGAAAAATACGAAAAAAAATTATTTAATCGCCAAATTATCACACGTTCCTATATTTTGTGAATTGGTTTTGCTTTTCCTACAATTTTTGAGCTTGAAATTTCCCCAGATGGTAATTTTTGGTAGAATGTTTCCGAATTTTTACTGCCATCACTGCCATCTATGTAATGTATATTGACTTAAATGACCAAACGAATCGTAGTAAGCTTTTATTTTAATTTGACCAGAATGCTGTTGTTATGAAAAGTTTTTAATATTTTGGTTTAAATAAATCAATTATTACAAGAAAATGAAAACGACTTAAACGATATTCATATACGTTGAAATTCAAACATTTACGAAAGTAATTCAAAAATCATAATTAAGAATTTTTAACGTTTTCATTTAAAAATTTGTCTTAGGAAAAAAAGTGATTTCCCATATGTTTTGTGTGTTTTACTATGAAAAGTTTCGTTTTTTCCTCGTTTCTAATTCCCTTATAAAAGCTCAGATTTTTTGATTATGGCTCTATAAAATACAGGGTGCTCTGGTTATACTCGTATATCGTATGCTTTAAATTTTCATTACGGAAAATAAATTTCCATAAAAATCTATTTTATTGAAAAATTTGTTGTTGTATTTTAATTTTGTTCAAAAGAAATCATTTTTTGAAAAATTAAATAAAACGAAATTATGTATATGATTGCTAATAATAATAAAATGTTGAAATATCCTAAAGGTATTTTCCATTAAAATAAAGCTTTTTTGTGAAAGTTTTTATTTTGTTCGTTTCTTTGTGAAATATGTATGTGTATGTATTCCATGATTTTTTATTTTATTTATATTTTTATGGATACAAAATAAAATTCATATTTTATTAAATTTTAATAAAAATCGTATTTTTATGAATAGACATTTGTATTATTTTGCTGCGATGTGATTTATAGTAAATGAGCTATAAATTAGTAATGTAATGTAGATTTTTATTAAATTTATATTGTATCAAGTACTCGACATAATATTTTTTTTTTTGAACATAATTTGAATGGAAAAATGTAGATTTTTCTGTGTTTTATGTTGTGTACAAAATTCATATTTTTAACAATGTTTTTTTTATCGTTTCAGGTTTGTTACGGTTTTTTGTTGTACTTACAAACTTTATGTAAGTACCTTGCATTACTATTTATACCATTTTGTAACTTTTTAGTTTTTTCATCTTGATGATATTATAAAATTTTCAAGAAGACATCATGCTTTTATAAAACTCTTTAAAATTTAAAGTAGTTATATGTTCAGTTTATTCATTTTGGTGTGGTGATTACAATATTTACCCATTATAACTTTATTATAGTAAAAATTATCCAAAAATATAATACTTTGTTTTCGGTGTGTTTCATTGCAACGTGGAAAAGACAGGTCGCGGTTACATTTTCCTGCACAATAATGTTAAAATTATTTTGTAGTGAAACAGTCGGTATAACCAACAACAAAATAGGAATTTATCTTTGTTTTCTAAATAAAGGCTTGACGATATCAACATTGCTTAGATCAACTAATTAGTAAGATTAGATTTATGCTAACAAAAAGTCTTTGGTGGGTGAATCTGAAAAATGTTGAATTTTTTTTGGAGTTATAGATGTTAGTGGTTTGCTGTCCAAATCAAAGAGTTTTTCCCGGGATGTGACATAGGCCATTAGTTAGCTTTAGGAGTGTACTTTGATCTAAAATTAGTAAGATTTGACTATGACAATAAAAATTCTTTTGTGGGTGAATCTGAAAATTGTTTAAATTTTTTTTGAGTTATGAATTTTAGTGGTTTGCCGTACTGAAAATTGCCCAAATCACAGAGTTTTTACCGAGATAAGAGATATACTATTAAATAGCTTAAGGAGTGTGCTTTGATCTAAAACTAGTAATATTCGATATAGGCGATTTAAGCTAAGTAAGTTCCTTGTTAAAAATTTAAAATCGTTGTAATTTTATCGCTTCAGAGGTTATTATGAATAGTAAGGCTTGACCGGCTGGGATATTAAACTCACGCTTACTCCCTATAGGAGGACCATAGTAAAATAAAATTGCAGGATTAACAAAAAATTGGTCAGTCGCTTGCACAGGGAATCTTTTTAATACCGTCAAATATTTCCCAATTTTGTTTAACGATTGCTGTATATGTTTTAGCAAATTCTTGTAATGAACTAAAGCTTTTAAAATAAAATCCTAGGTGTTTAATAATCTGTCGCGAATAATTTGTATCCATACAAAATAAGATGTGGCTTCGACGGTGGTCCAAAAATCAGAGAACGACCATCCATCATTTATTTTATTCAAAATATACTTAATACTAATACATTAATAGGAGTCATATAATACTAAGGAGAGCGAGAAATTACAATTCATATTTAGATATTAATTTGAAATTAAGTACAGGTGTAGGCATTAATGTCGACATACATATCATTTTCCTCCCCTTTTAAAAAATATTTTAAATTTCAATATACATTACAATTTACAATATAACCCAATCTTAAAAATTTATAACCCATTTCCCAATTTTTTTTTTTTTATAATTTAATCCAAAATTTAATAAGTTTAAATTTAAAATAATTTATTTACTTGTTAAACAGAATATTGTAATCTATCAGGTGGTCTTCGGGTCCTAGTGGATCTTCTAAGTGCAGGAGCAGGTGAATTAGTAGTATTCATATCCAGAGCGGTATTTGGAAGGGTTGAGTTGTACTCTTGCGGAAGCAAAACGCGCATTCCGAGATGAAGAGCATCTTATAAATTACTAGATTTCAAATGATCTGAATGAATTAACCGCACTCGATTATTAACGTTAACCAAATAAGTGATAGGACCAGTAACTTCTAAAATTCGACCAGGCACCCATTTAGTTGAATATTTGTCTGTACTTCTACACAAAACTTTATCTCCTTGATTAAATTTATGAATTAGTTTCTTAGTTTTGTTTTTAATTTTAATTTTAATTTCTTTTTCCTTTACGAATTTTTTAGGTGCTGTAGGTTTTAGTAAATCCAATTTCGTTCTAATGTTTGATTTAAAAATTAACTCGTTTGGAGTTTTCCCGTTTACTGAGGTTTTCGTATTTCTATATGTGGTCAAGAAATTTAAAAGTGCATCCTGCTTGTTTAGTTTATTGTCTTTAAAAATTTTTATCAAACAGTTTTTTGCAGTTCGAATCCCTCTTTCCGCCAAACCATTAGACTGTGGATGGTAAGGTGGACTTTTGGTAGCTTTTATACCATTTAGAGCAAGAAAATTTTTAAACTCTTCTGATCCGAAAGGGGTTCCATTATCATACACCACTTCGACCGGCAAACCAAAAACAGACACAAATGATTTTATTTTGTTTATCACCGATGTAGCTTTGGTATCATTCATTAACCATATGGCCATATATCGAGAATAGCTATCTACTAAAATAAAATATGTTGATTCAAACAAATGAAAAAAATCTACATGTACTCTCTCGAACGCAAAATTTGTTTCTGGCCAGGCAATCGTCTGAGATGGTTTTGAATTTGCATTTAAAGCACAAATTTCACAATTGGACGTTATTTTTTCTATCTCTGAATCTAGATAAGGCCACCAGAAATATGATCTGGACAACATTTTCATTCGCACAATACCAGTGTTACTCTCATGTAGAATAGCAAGCAGCTTCTGTTGCATTTCCCGAGGCACGACTATCCTACAACCTCGCATAAACAACCATCGTCTATTACGATTTCATTTCGTACCACAAAATATGGTTTTATATGAATATCTTTCACACAATTTGGCCACCCTTCAGAACAGTACTTGTAAATTTTAGAAAAAACCGGATCTTTCATAGTGGCGATCGCGACATAATTCACAAAATTCTACGTCCGATTCGATTCGATTTGATATTTCCGCGCTCTTTTCGTTTATAACATTAACTTTCTTACCGAATTTAAAAGAATCATCCGTGTCTTTTGAATTTGACCAACTTATAAATCTTAACGCTGTCGCTCTAAAATTGTTTAGCACCTCACCACTATCACCATCGTCATTTTCTGATTCATCACTGTTGTCATCTTCTTGTACATTCAGATTGTGTACTTTTGCACTGTTTTGATTTCTAGTTCTACACACCTTAGCAGTATGACCTTTAATATCGCATACATAATACTTCCAATAACGAGCTGGACAATCTTGATGATTATGGTACGTTCCACATCGAAAACATTTTACTTGTTTTTCGTCACTTTTTGATACTTGACTATTACTTGATTGCGGTTTTATGGACCTCGTGCTTTTGAACGACTTAATTTTCGACACCAATGTACTTTGTGGTTGAATCATTCTCAATTCCGACTTCGTTAGTTCCATTCCCACTCCTGTTTTCTGTGCTGTTTCGAAATCTAATTCCATCTTTTGCAACAATGCAGATTGAATAACTCCATTTTTAAGTCCACACAATAATCGATCACGCAACGCTGATTGCAAAAAAATCGCCAAAATTACAGGAGGCCGCTAACTTCCAAAGAGCTATGACGTAATCGCGCACTGATTCTTGAGGTTCTTGGTTGCGATTATAAAATTTAAAACGTTCCGAAATTTAAATTTTTTCCAGTGCATTATGATTTTTAAGAACCGTAATTATCTCTTGATAAGTTTTGTCAGTCAATTTTGAAGGACTTAATATCACTTTTAACTGAGCATGACCCAAATCTCCTATTAATACAATTAACCATGACAGCTTTTTCTCATTTTTCAAATCTTTAATTGGAAAAAATAATTCCAATCTTTCAATCCAATCATTAATTAAATGTAATTCTGAATTGAATGGTTTTATTGCCTCAGCAGACATTTTGTTGTTGTTGACTTTTCGTCAATGCAATTTTATCACGTGCAATATATTATAAATAATTTTATAAATATATTACAGAATTATTATCCTTTGCACGACTTAAAAAAATATTTTATTCTCGTCGCCAAATAATCTGTCGCGAATAATTTGTATCCATACAAAATAAGATGTGGCTTCGACGGTGGTCCAAAAACCAGAGAACGACCATCCATCATTTATTTAAATTCGTGTTAATTGTATTTTTAAACAGTTTTAGTTGGTATTCAACATACCAAAATTAAAGAAAGATATTGGAACCATACGTATTGACTACTGTTAGGGTTTATAATCCATGCAGTTTGGAAAATCCATTTTTAGAAGCTTTGATTCATGTTCTTTACCTGATTTACTTTTGACATTAAGTTTGAAGTCTTCGGGGCAAACGTTTAAATATCTATTTACAATTTCTTCGGGTTTGATATTTCGAGGTTCAAAATTATGTGTGTACATTTTTCCTATAGAGTGAGTCTTAATAAAAGTCTTGTACGCTGATTTACCGCTTTTCGTTATTTTTGGCGAGCACTTTACGTAACAAAGCTGTCGGAATAATTTATCCACACACCCTATCGAATTTGCACTTGAAATAACACAGAATAAATCCATGGAATGGAATTTTTTGAGTTGGAATTTTGATAACATTACCGTTGGCGTCAAAATTAATCACCTTGATTTCATTATCTTGCAAAAGAGCGTTTTGGTGATCTCTAATTAATACCGTTTGTAACGGTTCGGTTACAGAACAGCGGCGTAACTAGGTACTTGCAGCGGCGTTCGAATATTAGTTCAAAGTCAAGATTAGATAGATGGTAGCTAGACCACCCTTTAAAATTTGCAGAACAGAATATATCTAGAAAATTTTTAAGGAAAGCGGTGGTCTGTACTTTTTACAGAAAGAAAAGATCGTTCCTATTGCAGGCCCAACAATTTCTTCTCGGTTGCTGGACGTACCCATACAAATAAAAATGGGTTGAGGTTTTGACAGATATTTAAATTTGCTAAATTCTTATGAAATTAAAGCTTTCGACATCAAATGATAATGATTTTAGAGTTTGCTGGATTGATTTATTTGTAACATGCATTTTGCACTCCAAATTTACCTTTTTTGCGCATCAAATTCAACCTTTTACAAATCAAGTTTTGATGAGAAAAGATTGAATTTTTTTTTTTTTTTGCAAAAGACTGAATGTTGTGACGTTAAATTTCTTTTGCAAAAGTTAAATTTTATTTGAAAAGGATTATCTGATTTGTTAAAAGGAGCCAATACTAATCTGAAAAACAAGAAATTGTTAAAACCTTCTTCCTAGAAAAATTCCTAACCGCGATGGAAAAGCGCATTTGTCTTAAGAAAGGGAATTCAACGGATACTTGAGACAAACCAATCAGTCTCTATAACGAATTCGTTCGATTTATAGTTAATCGAATGTTTTTTATTAAATGGTAAACGGTTATAAAACCTGCATTTAACGGTAAGCCCAATAAAAGCGATTTATTTTGAAAAACTATTTCAAATATAAGGAAATTGCAAATTACAAATTAATTTGGCAATTAATGATGGTGTTTTTTTTTTGCTTCTTTTTAGCGAGTTCTCCAGTTTCATATCCCCTTCTTTACGATTTCATGTTTTAATCACTTTTTAAAAATTTTCGAGATTATTGTAGTGTAGCATGGAAATTTAGTTCGAGACTTAATTATTGTTTCGAAAGAGTCAGGTTATTGAGATTTTAGAGGTTATTCGAGTATGTTTGAGGTTGTATAGGGTGTATTTGATGGTTCGATGTTACTCAAGAATCTTAGAGTCTATTCGAAGAAAATTATTGTTCGATATTTACGATATTATCCGGTACTATTTGAGGGTTCCTTTCTTATTGCTTATCACTCTGTTCACCTTAGTTTCAACTTGCTTAGTAGTATTAGTAACATTAAATTACTTGACAAATAATTCGATATTTAAACGAATTTTCGAAACTTTTGTTGGTTTTCTAGATTTTTATAGGCTTTCCAAAATTATTCATTAATGTCCAAATTTTTCGGTATTTTTGAAATTGATCGAGATCAATCGAGATTCACAAAATATAGAGATTATTCGATTTTTTCTGAGAGAAATTTCTTAAGTTTTCGACATTCCTAGGATTATTCGAGAATCTTAAAGATTTACAAATTTAAACGACTTTTGTTAGGCAATGTTCTGCGCTTAGCTTTGAGTTGTGGGAATTTGCAGAGTTACACATATATGGTACATCTGATAGTAGATTTTCGATTAATCGAAATTATTTAAGAATGCCCAGGCTATTTACGTTTTACGTGGTGGTGCTTAGCGTGTATAGCAATTCCTTTGGGTTTACTTACTTACAGATAATCGATATTTGAGAACTTTCTAGAATATTTAAGATACTTTGAAAATTCAAAATTTTTGAGATTATTTCGAAATTCTTGATATTTTTCAAATTTTATTCGAAATTGGTGATGCTTTGTTGGTATATTTAGAAATCGTCAAACCATTGAGTTGATTGCAGGAAATTTCGTTTTATTTGAAGTCATGGAACTGAATCAAGTTTTGTATCGTATTCTCTCGAAATTAGATACTTTTAATTAATGCGAGGCTGGACAATATGGAAAAATACGTTTTTAACAAAAAGCTTTACTTATTCATAGGTTCATAGGGGCTCAAGAAAAATTTTGCGGTAGGCCGGAAATTTGTAGTTACGCCACTGTTACAGAATAAATGTATCTCCAAGCGCCTGTGTAGTTTGAATCGAAAGTACGCATTGATTTTGGTTTTCCTGTAAAATGTGATGGATTAACTCAATATGAGTTTCGCAATATTTAACATTATATATGTATCTATTAAAAAATTATACAATTATCAAGTGCGACTTAAACAATTACGCCCAGTGATCATAAAGGCACAGAATGGAGACTTAGAGCATAATCGATTAAGTCGAAATAAGTCAAAAAGAGTTTAAAATATTCTACTTTTTGCATCGTTCCTATAAAATTACCAGATTTGATTAAGTCTTGTGTCTACATCGGCAACTGCAAGAGGACTTAAATCTTTTGGAAACATAGTTTTTCGAATAGTATTTTTGGTTTTACACACATCAAAATCAAAATTGATTTTATTTGTGAACACAATTTTGCCTTCTACTTCTAAAACTACCCCGCAGCATCATTGGAAAAATGCATCAGTTTAATTACTTAGGTTTACTCGTAAATTCTAAATTTAAATACATATATATCTTAAGTCGTGACCTGATGAAACCAAGTAATGAAGGTCATTTATAATGCGTACACCTTAACGCATTTATTGTTCTTTAATCCAGTTCTTTGCATCTTCTCGATCTTATTTTTAAAAATTACTTTGTTCAGAGCGCACCACCACACACTCGCCCCATACGTGAGTATAGGTCTCACTACAACAGTGTAACAGCTATAACTTCAAACCCCATCTGTTACCAATGGCTTTGTTGCATGAGTACTTAAGTAGGTACAGTAGCTTTGTTGACTCTCTCCGATATGGTTGGCCTCAAACTGTCGATCTGTCAGTAAAAGCAAGTCTCGTACCGTTTAAGGTAGGAGGGACAACTGCCGGGATTTTGTATTTATTGGTAAAGAGTACCAGCTCTGTCTTGGACGATTTAACTCCCAGTCGGCATTTCCCAACCCATTTCGTAGCGATTGTGGGGAGATTCTACATTACGTCCACAACCTTGCCCGGGAACCTCCCGGAAATACCTATCACTACGTTGTCTGTACGAAAAGACTTCTCCCTGCCGGGTTCCCCTAATCGCTCGCCTCTTAATGATGTAATCCTCTAGATCCGAGCTAGCCATCCTCCTTACTAGCATACGATTAATTAACCTACTTGGGAAGTACACCTACAAAAATGACAATCCTTCCCTCAATGCTTTTGCTTTCACATTATTAAAAGCGAACTCTTTATCTAGGAAGGCTACCAAACATAACTCTTTCAAGTGGCCTTTCCAAGGTTTTCAACAAAAAGGATGACAGAGTTAAGTTATTGGTCTTTGGAGCTTAGTTTAGACATGTGAGCTTTTCCAGCTTTCGTGATAAATACCACTTTAACCTCCGTCTAGTAGCTGTGGGTATAAACTAGCTTCAAACACCTTTTGATTATTGCTTCCAAGTAAGTCAGGATAATTTCTGAGTTGTTTAGAAGTTCCGCTGGTATAATCTGATCTGAATCTTAGTTAAGAAATCCTCTGTGCACACTGACAGTATTTGTTGATGATTACTAAGCACCATCAGGTCGTCAAAGCTCCCTGGGAAACTGGTTTCAAATATAAGCTCCAAAGACTCTCCACTAGAAGCTGTCCACGACCCGACCGGTTTAATAAAAAAACTGGCACTGGTTGTACTTTTGGAAAGAATCTTCCTAAGGCTAGAATTTTCAGAGACATCTTCCATTTTATCACAAAAGACTCTCCAGGACCTCCTTTGTGCCTTCCTCTGCTCTCTCTTACAAATTCTGAGAGTCAATCATTAGCGTTCAAGCCTTACGATTGGACCCCAATTCCCTGGACACTGGTTTTTGCTTTCCACTAGGCCTAGCCAATGAATCATTATAGGACAGGTTCCATCAACTACTACTTTCCACTATATCCTCCAGTTCTCTTACTGTCGCTGGGTTTTAGTTCTAGGGTTCCGGATAGCAAGGTGAATATCCAGCTTTAGGTTATTTATCGATGGTCCAACCGTCCACTTTTAACCATATGAAAACTATTATTTGAGGCTAGGGTCACATTTAAGACCTAGAGAATATCGCTAGTAATAAATGTGAGTTCCCGCCTCATACTACACAATGAAAGATTAGTACTCAGGAAATAATCAAAAAGTGGCTTATCTCTCTCGTGTGATGCGCATTACAATCAACTCACAGTACTCAACCCATCTTAATTTGTTCCGCTTCGAGGATCAGCTGTGTCACCATTGGTGTGTTTAGAAAGTAGAGGATACAATTTTATACCCTTGGGATGCGCCGGCGTCGCCCGTCTCGCTGCAGAGACCTTGGCAGCGCACTCCAGTGTGCACAGGCTCCCAACATTCTCTTCCATCGGCTCGCCATCTGCTTCGCTCATGTTCCACACTGCCTATAAGTGAGTCAGCCCAAAGCCGAAGTCACTGGACTCAGTAACCTGGCTACTCTCAGCCTTTTCTACTACACTACTGGTAGCTACTTCCGGCCTAGGTGTTAGGTCAATCACCCCCTTTTTTTCAGAACGACTACCTAGGGACTCCTTATTTATCCGATCTCTGGTCTGATCATGCTGTCAACTTCACACGTCCTTGATACTATCTCGCATCTTTGCAGGAAGGCTACCCCGGATTCTCGTCTAGGACCATCAGTAAAATGAGCTTTAAGGAATTGTAGAACAACCTCCATCTTTCCTGCGTGATGCTCCCATCTCCTTGACTCTTGTCAATTACGGCTAGCATGAACACATGCTTATTGGGGGAGCCCGACTTAACTTCGGTCAGCAGATTGGCAAGCTTGCTGTTAACCAGTGCATTCAACAGGGTTCTTTGTTTAAGCCACTGACACTCTTTGGTCCTAAGTGATGTGCCACTCAGGGGTCACCGTCAATTTCTCAATGATTCTAAATGCTGAGCAACGATTCATTTAACTCCGCTTCGCCGAAGGTATATCCCTCATCGCTTGACTATTCCCCTGTGTAGTGTTGGTACAGCTAACTCCCGCCTTGGGCGCATTAGAGTCATCCTCTAGAAAGGACAGAGGTACTTCTCCTTATTTTTTTTTCGGCTTTTGGAGAGTGCCAATCCTTTTTATATCATTTTTTGTTTCATCCATTTTAATTCCCATGAGATCGGATAAAGAAAGGTTTAAGGCTAATTACAACTGGAGGCCGTCTGGTATCGACGGGTCGCTTTTCACCTTCCAGGCAAAACGCTAGTAAAACCGTTCTATTATTTTTATTTCTAGCTACTCGTATTTTCAAACTAAACCTTAAATGATTATTCAACATTTCGTGAAGTGAATGAAATTTTATTTAGATATCAGCAATAAACATACTTACAAATTTTTTAGCTAAACCAAATGATAATCGATAAGCCAAATTAGAAACAAAAATTTAATAAACATGAACAAATGTTCAATAAAATAAAAATGCTGCTAGACAATTTTTTTTTTCCTTCTAAATTTGAACGAGTGCGAGTCTGCTTCCTTTTTATTTTTAAAATTCTAGAATACAAAAAACATTTCCTCCAGTACCCAAATAAAGATTTATCACGTATTAAGTTTTGTATGTGTTCTATGTATTGTATGTTTAAAATTCATATGCATGGGTATAATTTTTATTTTTTTATGTTTTTGCAACATAAATACATATTTTCACCAACCGTTCGCTTTTCGTGTGTTGATTTGGATATACATTTAAAAAGGATATATATTTTGCTAGTAGCATAAAATTGAATCACTGCCGACAAACATAATAATTTTATTTATAAAAAAAAAAATATTACGTATTGCGGAAAATGCTGGCGTTCCTAAAAAAACGTGCTTGCATAAATCAACTATCTAGGGCAAATACACTTTGCGGTAAACTGAAACTCGTAATTGGAGATCCGTTAGAGTTTTTTATTTTGTACATATATTATGTGTACACAGAAAGCGCTTATAATTAAAATTTAAATTAAATATTAAAGTTTTCTATTATTTGCTTTAATTGAGAAAAAAAAAAATCTTTTTTGATTTTTTGTACATCTTCATTTCAACTTGAATTTTTTTGTTTTTGTTCGAGATTCTTCTGTTTGTTTATAGCTGTACGTACTCGTATATACAAATTAATTGATTTCTGATTTTAAAAATAAATTTAAAATTAAAATTTAAGTAAAATTTTATTTTAATTTAAATTAAACAAAACAGACAAAAGTTTTTCGATTATTTTTTTTCGTAAAAAACAAAAATATTTTAAAAATTGGAAAACTTTTACTCGTACCAAATACTCTCGTACATAATAATACACATATACTAACATACTATACATAAAGGAGGTAAATTCAATTTTATTCTTGTATTTTCGAAATGCACAAGAACAAAATAAAAATTTAAATTTTATTTATTTAAAATAAATAAATTTATGATTTTTATTTTATTTAGGTACAATATTATGTTTTAAAGTTGTATAAGTACATAATTATATCGTAATCTTATCGTTAGATAAACGATAATAGTACCTAGATATTATACAAAAATTTCAAGAGTCTTAATAGTTAAGAAAAGAACATTTATCTTTTCTTAACTATTAATAAAAAAAATCCTTTACAATATACATAGTATAGGTACTCTTAAAAACTCTATACACAATTTATAGATTTCAATGAAAATTATTTAATAAAAATATTTTTATCAATTACATAATTTTTATGGTTTGAGCTTTTATCGTACTTGAATTATGTAGTTTGTTCGATATTATTTTACAATAATTGGAAGAAAATTGTTTATCAATAATAATAGAATATCGGTAGTGGCAAGATTAAATATTCAAACAGAATGTGTTGGTGTTAGTATTCTACGTTGCTTTAGACTGATTTCTCATACACTTTCGAAAATAAAATTTAAAGGTAATGCTGAAATTCTGGACACATATACCCAACAAACATTTTAGATCCGCAAAATTCCCGAGGAAAGACCGTGTTTGTAATTTACTGTAAAGATACCAACAAAATTAAATACCATACTGGTAATTTTGTGGTTTTACATTACCTTAATATGCTGTCTTTTAATACTAAATATTACTGTAAAATTACACTCCATTTTTATTTTATAAATATTTGCAATTGGCACTGTTAGTGTGGTTGTGATAGTTCACGAAATAGCTGAATAAATTCTCCATCTATCAAGCTATGAAGGTATCCCCATGGCCAGAGAAATAAATGTGCTTCGAATTTTAAACTTTAAATTGCGGTTTTTCCTGAAATTGATAAAAGGTCACTAACATCCCCCTTTCAGAGATTAGGACTTAAGTTGTAATACTTCAAGAAATAGCTGAATCAATTCTCCATCTATTGATCTATGAAGGTATCTCCTAACCAGAGAAATAAATGTGCTTCGAATTTTAAACATCAAATTGCGGGTTTTCATTAAATTGATTCAGGGCCATTAAGAGCTGTTATCAGAGATTTAGACTTTAGTAGTAATAGTTTACGAAATCAGGCTTCATCTATTAGGCTATGAAGGTATCCCCTAACCAGAGAAATAAATGTGCTTCGAATTTTAAACATCAAATTGCGATTTTGCATGAAATTCATTAAGGGCCATTGACACCCCTTGTCAGAAATTTTTAAGAATTTTAAGATAAGTTTTTAAAATATTTAGAAAATTTAGAGAGTAAAAATTTAAAGAATTTAACAAATTTAGAAATGGAAAAATAAATTTTGATGATTTTAAAAATTCAAAGATTTTAAAGATTTATAGAATTTATAAAAATGAAAAAATCTACAAAATTTTAAAAATTTTTAGAATTTAAAATATTTAAAAATTATTTATAGAATTCAAAGAATTCTAAGGATTTCAAAAATAAAAGAATTTAAAGGATTTAATGAAGTTTAAAATTTAAATTATTAAAGAATTTAGAATTTTTTACAAATTATAAATAGTTTAGAGAGAAAATTAAAAAAACATTACGGAATAATGATATTAAAGATTTTAAAGAATTTTGAAAATTTAAAGAAATTATAGCGAATAATTTAAAAAAGTTAAAATTTATTTAATTTCTGTATATTGGGAGAATTTTGAAAAGTTAAAGGATTGTTTAAATGTTGTAAATTCTTACAATTAATACGCAGCCGAAATAGACACAGGCGCCAATGGCAAGGTACCAGGTCAACATTTCTAACAGAATAAATTAATAAAAACTAAAATTCTTGTTCTAGTAAATGCTCGCTGGCAATCAAAACTAGAAAATCTGGCAAAAGGAACAAAATCTTATTGGAAAACAATTAAATCATTAAAGTGTAAAACTAATACTATTCCACCTCTGAAAAAGTCCGATAGTGATCAAAATAACCCAGCGCTTGCTTATTCCTAAACTCTGAAAAAGCAGAAGAACTTGCCGATCGCTTTTCAACAATCAGTTCCAGCAGCTTAAATACGTTTTCAAGTAAGGATGCTCAAGTGGGTGAGAATATGGATTTAGTTGACTTGGCTACCAATAATTATTACTGCTATTATCTCCGCTTGAGATACAAGGATTCCAAATATTCTCATAAAACATTGTCCATCGTTAGCCTTTGGAGTACTATTCTTATTAACTGTCTAGCTTGTGGATATTTTTCCTCAGCTTGTAATATTTGCAAAGTTATTCCTATCATCAAGCCAGGAAAAACCTCACACTTGCAATAGCTATAGACCTATCAGACTCCTCTGCACGTTAAGGAAATTCGACTATACCCTAGATCCATAGAGTTCTAAAACATGTTAAATTATAACAAAAAGAAAGTATTCTCAAATTGTTTTATTTTATTTAATTTAATTATTTAAAATTCAAATTAATTAAACATTGTGGTATAAGTGCACAAAAATGGACATATTCCAAAAAATAAATGTTAAACTATGTTACGTGTCCCTATGACTGACCAACATGATTAAAACAGGATAGTCCTCAGTGGGTAAGGGAGGGTTGTTTTGTCATCATATTCGAATGAGGCACAACAAACTTCATGTTGATAGATATATAGTATTATACAATCACCCATATAATCTGCCGTAGAGTACTCTCGGTTTCCATATACGTGACTGAAAAAAAAAGTTGGTTAAACGCTATGCCCTTGAGATAGTTTCCTTTGATAATTTCACTTATCCAATTCACCACACAATTTATTACTATTATTACTAATCTTTATTTCTTATTTTTTTTTTTAAGTGAACGAAACTATTAACATTTTCACTAGCATTTAATAATGAAAGAAAAGATTTAAAATAAATGACTAATTAACCACCACCTTTCTTAGAACACTTTTTATTTCTTGTATTTTTAATTTTTTTTCTTTAAATTTTCATTTATTGTACTAATGCACTAATTTATTGCACTAATTTACTTGTGATAGTAAAATGTTTTATTTATAAGTCAAATACTGTAGTTGCGTAGTTGCATTACGCCATATAACATATAGCAATGAACCGTGATAACAGCTGACTGCCTATTCACACAAGCGGTAACTTTGCGCCACATAAATGGCCAACAGTTGACATGCTATTGATGTATAATTTATCCTCCACTACTATTATGTGAGGCCCAACTGTTAAATAAAATATTTATTTAAGAATTTAACATTAATTTTTTCACTAGCTGAACTCACCGGCCAAAACTATATAACTGGTTTTTTTTTATTGTAGTAACTAGTAACTACTACCTAATCAGCAATTATTTGGAAGTCCTAGTTTTCTACAAAAATGATCAGGAACGTTAGGTTAACCTTACCACAAATCACTATAAAGCCCACTATGAGCACAAACCTACATTCAGTAAGCAGAAAAAAAAAATATTTTTATTGTATTTTACAGGGCGATATTAGATATGTCATTCGTTGCCGATGGCCTCACTCAAAATGAAATTTAAATCGTGTTTTTTTTTAGTTTTTTTTTAAACCAAATTGTTGCTTACACAAAGGGGCTTATATACATCTCTAGTATCGTACGATCGGGTTATAAAAGATTATTACATAAGTACTATATACATATATACCAACTTTATTTTGTAAAGGGAATCCAAATGATGGTAGCAAAGCTATGACTAATCCAAAAAAAACAAGTCATAAAATACACTCTACACTAAATTATCTAGGTCACTTGCACAAATTTTTGGCATAACAGAGTACATTGACCAAAATATTGGGTTGTGCAATATATTGTAATTGTTTGCGCGGATGACAAAATGTTGAGGTTTCGTAATATTCAATACCTGTAACAACTAGCAAGCGAAAACAAAATGTCTACTTGATTGGTCCTCTTAGATTTCCAAAAAACTTCGACTCTCTTTTGATAGCCGGATTATTATTCAAATTACACTCATATAACTTTCCCATCTATCTAATCAAAATCCTCAAATCTTATTTATCAGAGCGCAAATGTTATGTAAAAATGACCAATTCCAAGTCTTCCCTCCGTCTAGTGCAATTAGGGGTACCACAAGGCGGGGTAATCAGCCCTATATTATTCAGCCTATTCATAAATGTAATTCTAAAATCAAATGATTATCAGCTTGCTTTGTTTGCCAATGATACAGCGACCTATTCATCGCATGAATTGTCATCAATAATTGAAATTAATTTAAATTTATATTTGTTAGTTCTCGTATTAACACTAAATGTTAAGAAATGTAAAGCGAATTACTTTGCACGGTGTAGAGCAGCCCGTAAGATACCACATTCCCTTCTTAACATAAATGGTGTAAATATAGAATGGGAAAAGTCTGTTAAATATCTTGGATTCTTCTTAGACTCGAGAATTACTTTAAAGCTCCACATTCAAAAAATATATGATAAATGTAACTTACTGTTTAAAATGTTCTACCCACGTCTAAATAAAAACAGTGAACTAAATCTGGCAAATAAACTTTTACTATACAAATGTATGGTACTGAGCGTTATTCTATATATGCAGCTCCAATATGGCTAAGTGCAGCTAACACGAATATTAAAAAAATTGCAAGTGATCCAGAACAAATTTCTTCAAACTATTGTTACGTTTTTTCCTTGTCACTCAAGGTTCATATCACTGGATTGTGAATAAAACAAAATCAATTCAATTTTTCAACAACGAATTTATTTATTTTCACACGAAAATTATTACAACCCAATTTATTAATTTTAATTTACAAAATGACTTTATATAAATTATTCACACAATTTTACTGTACACTTATAAATTTTATTTCGCACAAAAACACTTTTTAAATCACTTTTTAATTCCTTTTTAATGTTTACACTATCGCTTATCAAATACTAATAATTCCTACAAGTTTACACTATCGCGTTCCAAATTCGAATAATCCAATTCGATATCGTTCTTTTTTTATATACATAAACCAAACTTCTAGAAAGCTCATGACTTTTCCAGTTAGAATAGCGTATAAACATTTAGAACAATTTTATCATGGAAAATTCCATTTTAGTACAGTTAAACATTGAACTATTAATTTAACTAATTCTATTACACACTAGGTGTCACCGTCACACTATTTTGAAGGTGCCTATGCGTTATAGAACTTTAAAGTTACCAACACAAAATTAGTAGCTATCTGCGCTGAAGAGGTCAGGCTAAAATACCGGAATAAGTTGGCAACAATAAATAACATCTTAATCAGTAATCTAAGTAATAATACATAACTTTTGCTAAATAACATTTTCAATAAACCTATTAGTTTCATATTTAGTTGTGAATTAGTTGTTGTTAGTTTAAGTTATAAAAATTTAGTCTTATTACTCTATTTAAGTTCTAAATTTATTAAAATAATTTCATTTGATGCATAAAGCTATTATAATATACTGATCACAAAACATGTAATTTATTAATTTTGACTAATAAAGAAATCTAAATGTAGATCCTTACATACACATATGTAGAGGTATTTCTGAAAATGAAACCAAAAATATTGGAGCAACATTAAAATTATAATTTATTTCATTATATCATCAAAATAGAGGCAATTTATATTAACTTAACCAGTTTAGGGGCCCTTGAGACAGCAGGGCCTGAAGCGACCGCCACTGACTGGAATACTTTTAAAATAGAAACAATTTATTTTTAAGCTTTAAGTATTTTAAAAATGTATGTATATTAATTACCTCGAGCATCAATTTTTTTTTTTTTAATAATTTTATTTATGATAACAATAAAATTTTTTACAACGTGACTAGACATTTTTGACTAACAGCATTTGACTCTGACAATATAATAATAAAGCACTCATATGTGTTCTTTACATAAAGTGTTGTTTTGGTTGATGTTGCATTGTGCGGACTATTCACGTAACTCAAAAGGTTTTATTCTTTTGAGTCTTCTTATTATACCCTCTTGATGAAGTAGTCTTGCAGCTTCGATGTTAAGGTGATGATGGATCCTCTCCTGGTGTTTTTGAGCACATTTCTTTATTTCACTTGCGACTGTGTCTATTCCGAGATCTCTATGAAGGTCACTATTACGAGTGTACCAAGGGGCATTTACAATTCCTCTGAGGACTTTATTTTGAAATCGTTGAACTATCTGTTGATTGTTGATTTTGGTGCATCCCCATAGTTGAATACCATATGTCTAGACCGGCTTGAGTACTTGTTTATAAAGCATAAGTTTATTATGAATGGATAACTGAGAGTTTCTTTCAATTAACCAGTACATTTTTCTATATTTTAACTGAAGCTCTTCTGCTTTCTTTTTCACGTGTATTTTCCACTTTAACTTTGCATCAAGGTTCATACCAAGGTATTTTGCTTGATTGGCATGTGGTACAGAGATATTATTGAGAGTCACAGGTAGAGGTTCTATTGATCTATTAGTGAAGTTAATGTGAGTAGATTTCGATTCATTCACTTTAATTCTCCACTTAGCTAGCCAATCTTGTATATTATTTACGGCTATTTGTAGTTTGAATGTGACTTCACCGATTGTGTCACCAACAGCTAGAATTGCAGTGTCATCTGCAAACGTGGCGATAGTTGTATTGCTCGTCTGCGGTATGTCGCTAGTAAACAGTACGAAAAGGAAAGACCCTAAGACACTCCCCTGCGGGACTCCGGCTTTAGCTTCTTTAATACTGGAGTAGACTCCTTCCTGTTTAACTCTAAAATATCTCCTTTTCAGGTATGACTTTAGCAGTTCGCAATACTCAAATGGCAGAGTTTTCTCCAATTTAAATATTAAACCATCTAGCCAGACTTTGTCAAATGCCTGCGCTATGTCAAGAAATGTGGCTGAACAAATCTTTTTTTCCTCTAAGGATTTTTCTATTATATCTGTTATTCTATGGACTTGGTCGATTGTGGAGTGTTCCTCTCTAAATCCAAACTGATGGGACGGAACAGCTCCTAATTTTAAAACTTCTGGTTTAATTCGTTTTAATAACAATCTCCAAATAGTTTTGACATAGTTGGAAGAAGTGATATTGGCCTGTACGAGGCCAGTTCACTTTGTGGCTTACCTGGCTTACGTATCATTATCACTTCCGCAAATTTCCAAGATAGAGGGACATAACGGAGTCTGAAGGAAGCATTAATTATGTCCGATATTTTTTTAATAGCTTTATTAGGTAGTTGTTTTAGAATCTCTCTGGTTATCAGGTCATATCCTGGTGATTTTTTAAGTACTACATGGTTCTTTATTACTTGTTTTACTTCTTTAGCATTAGTTAATGGAATTTCCTGTCTCAGGATAGTTGTTTGGTTTTCGAACAATATATCCTGTTGGTTAAGTGTTGTTAAATTTGGCTGAAAGGTACGCTCGAGATGATCCTCGAATTTTTCTGCTTTTTCTTCTTTGCTTTTAGCCAGGTGACCATTATTTGTTCTTATTGGTGGTATATGCATAACTGGCCTTTTCAAATATTTGGTTGCTTTCCACAATGAATAATCACTACCTTTATCATAGGTGAGACATTGTAGGTATGAATTTATTAATTTATTTTTAAATTCCCGTATTTCTCTACGTATTCGTTGTGTTAAATTATTTAATCTATTTTTGACGGTTTGGTCTCGTGTACGTTGCCACTCCCTACGGGTAGTTCTCTTCTCTATAACTAGTGGTTTAATTTCCATTGGATAGCATTTGCCAGCTATTTTTTTGTTTGTTGTGTTAGTACTTTTCCACGCCGCTAGCTGTATGTCCTTGACGAGCTTCTCCACCTCCTGTTCTAATGTTTCTACTGATGAAAGTTGTGTGTTTAAAATGATGCTATTGTTTAGTTCATTCCTGAACTTTTTCCAATCAGTATATTTATTTGTTAACAGTGGCTGTTTATCATTAGTAATTATTGAATCACTTATTATCATTAAAATAGAGGAGTGGTCAGATGTGGAGTCCAATCCTTCCTGCACTTGTATATAATCAACCAGGATTTTTCTTGTTATAAAGAAGTCAATTAGGTCTGGTGTTTTATTTTGATCACTGGGCCAATAAGTTGGTTTTCCAGTAGAATTCCAGTTGCAGTTGTATTTAATTATTGCTTGATGAAGCTCTGCCCCTTTAGTTGTGGTTAGGCTTGATCCCCAGTCAGTATGTTTAGCGTTGAAGTCACCCCCGATTTTTTTTTTTTTTTTTTTATACATATTTTAATTGGGTGCAGAGCGGACTTATTAACGGTCCTAGCTCCTTGTAACTGTCAGAGCTTCTGCACCCAATGCGCGATCCTTCAAGTAAAGATTAATAGCTACCTTAAATTTATTCATTTTGTATTCCTCCGGAAATTTGAAGTGTATTAGCGAATTCCACTTTTTTGATGTTCGATATACAAATTCGCGCTTAATTTCTTTAGTTCGAGGTTTCGGGAGCTTCACCGTAAACCTATGTGCATTGGTTGTTCCTCTTGTTACTCTTGTTGTTGTAACGAATGGTGGTATTTTCTCCGATAGTTCTGCAGAACATTTACCATGTAAGCATCTGTAGAAGACGCAGAGTTCTGCTGATTACAAATTTTTCACCGAGCTGCTTGAAGAACTGTGTATAAGCATTTTCTTTGATGTTATATCTAGGTGGGCAATATATTGCGGATACCACTAACTTGTGGTTGCGGGTATTAATGCTAACGCTAATTGCTTGTATTTCATCACTTTCAAGTTTTTGTTGCAGATGGTGGTTAATATCTTTTTTTATAATCGCGGCACTGCCCCCTCGTGCATGATTATTAGGATGAACTGCTGAGTGAACTTCGTAGCCACGGATTTTTAATATGACTTTGAGTAGTAAGGTGTGTTTCAGGTAATAAACATATATCCATTTTTTCTAAATCAAGAAATAGTTGTATTTCATTTTGTCGTTGCAATATACCATTGCGGTTCCATGCAAGAATTTTTAAATTATTTGCCATGTTTTCGAGTAGGGTGAGCCTTTGTAGGATTGATATAAGGGCTTTTTCTTGCTTTTCTTCTTGTGAACTAAGTCTGTCAAGAATATCTTGTAGTATTTTATTAGTTTGGTTATTATTTGAATCATTAACTAAAAGAGGACTATGTTGTCTTCTCGAACTTCCAATAGAGAGTACATCAGAAAATGTTACATTTGGATTAGTTCTTGATAGCTGGTTAAATGTTTGGTGTGGCCTTAAATTTGTAGATATTCTTGTTGAGGCTGAGTTAATTTCTGGCCTGGAACTTATTGAAGTTTCCCTTGTTTTGTTGCGAATTTTTTGCAGCTCTTTTATAACAATGCAACATCTGTAGTTGGCTGGGTGTGCTTCTCCACAATTGACACATTCTGGTGGGGTGTCTTTTGGTTTCGTACATTCAGCCGTACGGTGTTTTCCTACACATTTTACGCATCTGGGCTCCTTATTACAAAAGTTTTACGTGTGTCCGTAGACTTGGCACTTTTTGCACTGGGGGATCAGTTTAGATTTTTTAACTGCTTCTATTTGCACTTTCTTGTGGAGTATTTCGCTAATTGCATAAATATTTTTAATGTCTTTGGTTTGCCTTGTCTGACTTTAGTTATCTAGCAGGGCGCACCACGTGCAAGTGAGCATGACATTTGGGCTATTTGTAGACCAATTACTTAAGCCCCTTTCCCACCCCAAAATGTTATAAATACGATTTGAAAAGTACCAGTTGAGACGCGATAAGGTCGATTCCGGCTTTTATGTCATACATTTTTTGATTTGTTGAGTATTTAGAATTATAATGTCGACTGCAGACAATTTAGAGGCTTACCAACAAAAATCAAATAATACATTCAAATTTTCTCTTCGTTATTGCAGTTCGCAGGCTTACAGGTACCAATTTTGAAAGTAATAGCTCAGATATTCTTAACTATAAGTAAAACGTTTTTACTCGGCTCTTAATGAAATTTATTTTGTAAAATTCTAAATTTTTCCAATATAAGTTCGGTTGACAAAATCCTAAATTCGATTTATTTATCACTAATTTGATTGGACCATATGCTCTGTCGGACGGTTGGACCATATGCTTTATGGGAAAAAAAAGCTTCGTACGCAGATCTGAAACAAATAATCACAGTTAGCTTTGATCATTCACTCAAGTATTATAAGATATTAGTTGTATTGCTTCCACCAAAAAAACAAAAATTACAACAACGATCGTACTAGATATACCAAAAAATATTTTAGGTAATCCAAAAAAAATGAGTGGTTAAACAAATCTTTACCAAATTTTAGTTTTAATACCCGCCAAAAGAGTCGAATTAACAAGAAAATACACGAAAAAAAATTTGAGCAAAATTTGGTTAATTTTTGCTGTTGCTTTGACCAGGCTTTAACCAATAAAAATACCTAACTCATTTTGGTTGAAAGCGATACGCTTATTGATTACTATATCAAAACTATGTAGGTTTTTTAATGGGTACGAATCTTTACTTTCGGGCGGTAGGTAACGCATTTCCAAATTTTTCAATTGTCAATTTGGTTTTTTTCTCGAGTTACTTGAAGGGTACCTTTCTATAAAATATGAAATTTTTGGCGCAAACATACAGCATAGTGCTATTCGAATTTCCAAATTCAGCAATTAGGCGTTTTATTTGAATGGGCTTTTTATTTGATTTTTTTTCTTTCATTTTCAAAATATTCGTATTTTCAGCTACTCCCGAAATAAGCGCCTAGGCATTTTTTACGATGGAAGATAGTACTAGTTAAATTTAAACAAATAATATTTAAACTGATTTCGAAGCAAGGTTTGTAACATAAAGTGATGTAAATTTATTTTGGATCAATATGCTAATAGGATCGCATATCACAAAATTTTTCAACTCTGTATACTTCTCTCTAAGCTTTAACAACTAGATGACTAGATGAAACACTAATTCTTGTATACAAACTAATTACTAGTGAATACATAATATTATGATTATGAATAGAGAAATTTAAACTAGAAAAGTGAATGAAAAACACATTTTGCAAGAGATAAGTGTAATACGTAATACTATTGTTAACTGACAAAATCGATGTTTCTTCGTAAAATAAATATAATAAGTATATAAGTATGTAAGTAAAAGGAAACCAGAGAAATTCTAATTAATTTGTGTTAATTCGTTTAAAAAATGTACAGGATAATCCGGATAACTCTACGCATGCTGTTGCACTAGTGTTTCACTGACAATTATTTTTCATGGGAAATACATTTTACATTTTTTATTGTACACATAAATAAAATAAAATCGATCCATAAAATATGTTTTTTTTTTAAATTCCAACATATTATGAGCTATAATCAAGATCGGAATGAAATATCGATATACAGATAAAAATAAAATTAATACAAACATCATAGACTGGAATTTATTATGTAGGGGAGTTCATTACAACACACCCACATGTAGTTTAATAAGAAAACCGTTAATATCAGCAAATTATAATAAACATAAACGACTTTTTGTTTGCGCTCGTGAAACTTGGGAAAATGGCATGTTATGCTTGAAATAACCAACATAATTAGGCAATTTCCAAATTAATTTTATGTAATACAGACATACAATAACCGTATACAGGCGAGACTGGGGCGTGGGGTTTTCTACAGACCTACGTATATCCAGCAGTATACTTGTACATAATATATACAAATTGATTGATTTCTTGTTTTACTTTATTATCTCGAAATCTACGAAAAAGCATAAAAAAATCAATTAATTTCAGTTTTGATGAATTAAATCTACTTTTAGGCTACAAAAGAAATAAAATCGATTATAGAAACCACATCACCATCACAATTTATTTTTAGTGGCTCGGTTTGTCTAGATAAATTTCTGTTTAAAATGCTAAACCACCGAATTAGGATAATTGCAAAATTTATAATAATATTTGGGCACCAATTAAAAATAAAAATGTCAATTGCATAATAATAATTCATTTCGATTTGCTCTTTGTGCTTGCGACTTAAGAGCATTTGCCTCAAATTTTAAATTATTATTTTTCCAAATAAGTGAAATTTTTATTTAATTAAATTCAATTGAATATATTTTCGATTAATGCAACAAAGGAGAATATTTATTACGATATTACAAACAAATTACTGATATTGCATTTCCAAATTGTCATAATACAAAAAAAAAACTGTCTCTAAACGTATATTGACAAAATAAGCTGAATGGAGGTAGGCAAAACCAAATAAAAATTTTATTCGGGAATTTGTTACACATAATTGAATTGGTCTGCATATACTCGTATGTATGTATGTATACATACCTTTGTATGCAGCTTTAACAATCAATTAGGATTTTCAATTTTTCCATTTTTTTTTTTTTTTTTTTTAATTCATTTTACGATCCGAAAATTCATAGTTGGTATAATAAAAAAAAATTGTTGGAAATTTCATTTCGGTTTTTGTTTAATTTAAACCCGGCTGTCGTCAATATCGGATAGAATTAGTTCTGCAAAATTAATTTATTGCCGTTGAAAATAGAAAATGTGTGTTTGTGTATTTTTGTAAAAAATTATTTGACCAACAAATGAGATTAATAGTTTTATTGGATTAGTAAGAAATTATTTTTTAGATGATTTGTAGTCGAGAGAGGTAGGTGTAGAATTGGTATGCGAAAAAAAATTCTCTATAAATATATAAAAAAAGTTATATTTTTGGCAATTTAATTAGATTCAGAACTTGTTGGGGTTATGATGAAGAAATGAGTTCTTTTTGGGTTCGAAATGATTTTTTTTTTTTTTTAATATTTTTGGTTAAATCCAATTATTTAAATATCTAAAAAGTTTCAGCCAAAGGGTCAGCTGGCTCTTTGTTAGACCTTATTTTATAGTGCAACACAATAAACTGAAAATCTTGCCGGAGTTCTGCGATCAACAGGTTAGCTAATTAATGTGGTAGTGAACAATGGTTGATCGCACATCACATAACGATGTGCCAAGCAAACTTTGGGCCTTCACACTTTAGTTATTTCAGATAACCTCGATCACTATCCTAGAATTCCTCTTCCCAACCATTGATCGTTGGTATCTCCTTGGTCAACTTTTCCCCATAAATTCTTTCTATTTTTCACAAATGATCTAAATTTCAATGCGCATGGGAATGTGATGTTTTGGATAGAATGGTTCTAGTTCAATGTGAAAATGTCCTTTTCAGCCGTAGTAACCTCTTAGAAATATCGAAAGAAAATTCATGAAAATTTTTAGTTTTGATTTAAACGTACTAAGCATTGAAAAATGGGATCCTAACCTGGTTTTCCCCAACATTTTTCGGAAATGTGATATGTTTTGGATAGAATGGATCTAGTTCAGTTAGGAAATATACATTAATGTACAATATTACAAATATGTAAATGTTTTTATTACGATATAGAATTGTCGCCTAAATGACATTGTTTTTTTACCTACATAAACACGTACATTCTCACATACACATTTGTAGTTGTTGGTTTAGGACAGTTTAGGACAAACTTCTCATCCGTGTTTTTGTATTTTACATATTTGTACATATGTATATTGTGTATTTCTTTATAAAACTGAAAAATTCGATCAACTGGGGATTTAAGATTATTCGGGAAACCTCCGGTCCCAAGCATCCCGGATAATCGAGTTTTGACTGTATGTCTTTATTATTTTTTATTTTTTTAATGTGGTGTTGTAAAAGTTTCGTTATTACGAATTTATTTAAATCAAATTGGAATAATAAAAATCATGCTTAAACAAATTTTGCTTTTTCTATGGCGGGATATATCTGTGATAATTCAGAAAAAGCACTTATCTTTTTTTAAGCAAATTTTCAGGAGACCAGTTACAACCTTTAATTTAGTGTGTGAAAAAATATGGAACTTTGCTAAGCTCAATTTTTTTTAGGTTGTTGTATTTGAGGAATGAAATTTAAAGGGAGAAAACAATTTGTGAAAACTTCATAAGAAAATCGGAAAATTCAAAAGTTTTTGAGTTAAGTTGTTTTATTAAACTAAGTTCTTATATTTTGAACACTTATCTTAGTTAAGTGGTTCTGTTTAAATGCAAATACGAATAAAAAACGAGATAAGTTATTGTAGTAACAATAATTTATTTTCATAGTAGTTTATTAAAAATTATAGTACATAATAAAACTTCATTTATACAATCAAAATAATACTTAAATTCAATTACCTGCTCTTTAAATATAATATGTTAATTTATCATTCATCGCCACTACTATCATCGTCAAGGTCGGGGTCAACATTTCTAATTTGCTCGTCACTTTTAAGATTTTGATAAAAACTGTGAAATTCCTCGTCTATTAAAGGCAATAGAGAAATAAGATCTATCTTTTTCTCCTTACTAATTTTCAGAGGTTCATTGTAACATAGTGGTATGTCGTTTAACGAAACATGATTTACCCCACGCTTTCCTATATTCAATACTCTAAAAGGCTCTTCTTTGTCAAAACTGCATTTGTAGTATATTTTTCCGAACTCATTTGTGAATCGCAGCCCCTTAACATTCTGCCAATAAATATTTTCCCCATCGGTATTTTTTTTTCTCCAAGTAAATTTAGTTTTTGCGATGGTGGAAAAGTTGAAAAATTTGCTTTAGTTCATCTCATTAACTATAAACTTCCGTTTAACTCCACATGTTCGAACGAACTGGAACCAATCTCGTGGATGGTGTATCTTATCAGTAGTGATTTTTTTTTCTATTATCGCATGATCACTGTCACACTCCATATGAGTGTGACCCGATACCAAAAACTTGTGATCGACTGTTGATAAGTTTCTGTTAGTTGTAACGATCGAAAACATTGTAGCAACGAAAGAGTTCTTGTTCTGGCCGAAAATTAGTGACGTAATTTTCTGAGGAAGTTGTTTTATGTGTTCCAAAAGACATGATGATATTTCATTGCCTCCTCTTCCACCAATTCCCTCATGCCACATATAACATGTAGCCTGACTACTAACACAGTCATGAACTGTGAGATTAAAAGTCTACAAAGGACGTTTATAAAACGTTACTGAAGTTTTCATGTACGGTGTGGGCAAGCATTGTTGCAGATCGAAAGTGAATACTTTACAGTTATCCGAAGAATCACAAAAGGCCTTATCGGATCTCTTACTAGCGTAACCCAACTCAGCTAGTTCATGATGAGCTTGTTGTTCAATTTGCAACGATTGTTTGGCAGCTTCAGATGGTGATACAGCAAGCTTGGCTTTGAAAAGTTCACACTTACTACATACATCCAAGTGAGGTTTTTTAAATTTTGTATTCATTCCTGAAAATAAATTAAAAGTTTCGAGTTAGTGCAAATAGTATAATAATATCAACAAAAGTACAAACCTTTGAAAATTTGTGAATATTTGGATAATGATACTGGCTTCTGGTGACATTCAGAATATAGTTTATGCATGGTTACGAGAGTTAGATCAGATTGAAAATAAAGTTGAGATGTATGTCTCCGTGAATAATGGCTTTCATAAGCCGGAAAACTCATTATGTGGTTTTTAATTTCAGTGATCTTATCAGCGGTTAATGTATTTGGAGGGATACTTTTCCCTCGACTATCGAAGAAACTATTTGGAATACTTGCATTGAGCTTTTTATTAGCCACGGATTTTATAAAATTATCTGTTTCTCCAAGTGTGAACCGAAAGCATTTTTGGCATACATCTATTACCTTGCCGTTGATGTTAAAATAGTAAGTATATGTATAATTTCGTGTTTTGTGTTTTGTGAATTGTTTTCAATTTTACTGGATTAACGGTAATCATTTCTGAAGCATATAAAACACGTAGGTCATATTTGCCCAAATACCAAAATTTTTTAAATATTTCATTTTGCTCCATAAATGAAACCTTGAATTTACACTGTTTTCGACAAATTTCTAACGGGCGACACTCTCGTGGTTTAATAATTTTCTCCTCGGTTTTATAGCTTTCACCAGTATTTTTTTAAGTTGTATGTCTTGAGGTATTGCACTTTTGGATGTAGATGGACGATTTTCATTTACTGATATCGACGATGACGGCAAATTTTCGTTTTCACAATCTGATTCAATATTTCGTTCTATTTGCCCTACTATTTCATTCATTTCACTATCAGATTCCGACGAAGAGCTAGGTTTGTAATCGGGATCTAAGTCACTATCATCGAACGACTCACCTATATACAAAATAATGTCATTAAAGTTCAATTACAATTTTTCAAACAAATACTTACCTAGACACGCTTCTTTATCATTGTGTATTACACAGTTTTCACCAGTTGTATATAGATTTTCACTTTCTTGAATAGAATCCGTTTCCATTACTACAGTTGGTTTAAATGAATGATCCGGGTTTGACTGACTTCCTATATTTTCTCGGTTATCGTAATGTGCTGGATTATTAATTATTGCTTTAGATTGATTATTATTTGCAATGGCCATCATAGCCATTTTCTGCTCATGAGACAACATGTTCTTGCTTGATTAAGCACTTGTTTATTAAAATAACTTTTAAAATTCACTTACACTTGTACGAGATTATCAGAAATACAGACCACGCACTATCTAATTATATTGCACTATAATCTGATTTGCACACACAATTTCAACGTTTTTACTATAAAACGTAAAACAATTAAATGATAATTTGAAAAAAACACTTAACTGAAATTTTTTGTTTTATTATAAATTTAGGTAAACCACCTATTTCTATTTAAGTTACTACGATTATTTTTTTTCAATTTGGAAAAAAAGATTAACTCATGCAAAAACTTATTTCCAAATATTTTCTGATGTATTTACGAATTTTTGTATTTAGAATAATCACTTATTTAGTCTTAAGTAAACCTAAATTTAATTCAAAAATTTAAAATAAGCACTTATTATGGATTAAGTGATTTTTCTGAATCGATTTTATTCGAAATGGCGAAAATAATTTTAGAGAATATCACTTATGTCGGATTACCTACAAACTTTAGCTGAGATAAGTGGTTTTTCAAAAATCAGGACCGATTAAAATAAACATAAGTGGTTTTGTTTTTTTACTTATAACTTCAACAAAAATAGTGCGATTGCAACAAAAAATTGACTGGATATAAACTACAATTAGGAGTAACTATTAAAATAGAATTCAACATAACCACTTATCTCGAATTAAGTGTTTTTTCTGAATTGCCACAGATATTCTGATGGTGCCTGGCTAAAATCAGATCATTTTCTGAACACTGAGGATCTGGAAGAAAATCCGTGTTTGATATGAAAATCCTCGGTAGCGACCACCAAAATGGCTTATATTGTAAATTGTTATAAGATCTTAGTTATTCGAAAAAACTTCCGTTTTGAAAAAAAGTGGGGGATTAGACTGTTTGGGACAACCATATTTGACCTAATCTCATATAATATATCGAATATATGTATAAACGATTTTCCAAATTTTCTTGAGAAAATCCTAGGAAGCGGCCGCCAAAGTTGAAATATTTCTCGAATAGTTAAGACCTTATGCCAACTTAGAATAGTGCACATTTTGGTGTCCGCTTCCTATGATTTTCTCAATGAAATTCGGAAATTCATTTATACATTATTCGTTGTGTCATATGAGATTATATCAAACATGGTTGTCCTAAATGGCCTATAATCCGCCAATTTTTCAAAAGTGAAGTATTTTTCGAATAGATAAGACCTTAAGATAACTTAGATTATTGTACATTTTGGTCGGAAAATCATTTGTACATACATTCGATATATTATATGAGATTATGTCAAACATGGCTATTATAAAAACCATAATCTCCCACTTTTTAAAAAATAAAGTGCTTTTCGAATAGATAAGACCGTAAGAAACTTAGAATATTATTTTGGTGGCCGTTTTCTAGGATTTTCTCAAGAATATTCGGAAAATTATTTTTACATATATTCGATATATTATATGAGATTATTTCAAACATAGTTGTCCTAAACAGCCTAATCCCCCACTTTTTTCAAAAGTGAAGTATTTTCGAATAGCTAAGATCTTGCCGCTTCCGAATATCACTTATACTTATATTCGATAAAATATTCGAATGCATATCAAACACTGGTTTTCTGCCAAGTCCTCAGTTTTTAGAAAAATATCTGATTTTATTCAGGCACCATCAGAATATATCCCGCCATAGAAAAAACATAATTTGTTCTGTAAGAGTAAATAATCTTAAGCATTTTGATTTGATTTAAATAAATTCATAATAACGAAACTTTTACACAACACACTTCAAAAAAAAAAAAAAAAAGACATACTTAGGACAACTTAAGGCAACTTAGGACAAATATCACGTACGTTGTTTTATTAAAAAGGAAAAAGAAAAATCTAGTAAACATTCAAACCCCTTCGTTCTTTGCGCCACCCGGAAGATGAAGCTTCAAGTTAAATTCCAACAAAGTGTTAACTTTAATTATATTAAAAAAGCTCTTAATGTTCAATCAAAATTCAAAATTAATTTTAAAAGTTGATTGGATGGACGGTTTTAAAACTTTCAAAATTAAATAATTATATATATAACCCACCTATAACTAAACATTTTCTATTCAACAAACCTGAGTGAATTAAATTTATTACTTTGGCAAAATTTTTATTGTCTCTGATATTAAGTAAGTAAAATTTTTACGTTCTTTTGTCATTTTTACAGCTTTTTTTTTTTGTGAGTATATATTGATTATTTTAAAGCTTTTGTGCATATCAACACAAACCGATCAATTGTTTTAAAATCCTTAAAAATGATTTCTGTTTTAGTACTTAAAAATAAAAAATTCAATAAAAACAATAATAAATATTTTGAATGCTAACATCTTTTTTAGCAATCGTCTTTCTGTCTAGACAACTGGCGCCATTTATCTCAATTTCGTATATAATTTTTGTTTTTTGGAGAAATTTATAATAAAAATCATAACGATAAAATGTTAAAGGTTTTTTTTTTTTTGCTTTTTTATTTGTGTTAATGTTTAATTTTTTTTATGGAATAATCATTTTTTGTCGTTGTTTGTTACCAAAGATTTTGTCTTGGAAAATTAATGGAATTAAGTAGGATGTACAAAATAGTTTAACCATGTACATAATGTTGTCATCATCGATGGATGGGGTTGGTCCGAAATAAACGTTCAATATTTATCTATTTGACCAATATACTTACCAAATACAATATTTAGTGATTCCCCACCAAAACATCGGTGAAATAGCGTAAATGTTCGTTTTTTTACCACTAGAAACAGCAAACCACTCAAAATGACTGATTTTACATTTCATCAAAAAAAAATTAAAAAACGTTTTACAACAATAACGATTGTATTAAAAAGAGAAAATTGATAAAAATTCAAATTAATGACATCATCATTTATCCACATCTAAAACCAAAGGTAAGAAAAAAGACAAAACGTCCGTGCTCAACAATCGAAATTAACTTGCTTCGCAAATTCAAAAGAACAATAGAAAGATATTCGAATTAAATTTGAATGGAGGCAATGAAAGAGATGATTTATATTATTTATTAATTTCAAGTCACGACTGTCAGAAATACCTTATTTTCCAAGACGATTTTCACTAAGAAATATATTACAGGTTTTATTAACATTTTCGTATTCAAAATCAAAAAAATACAAAAGCTCATAATTCTAATTGATTAAAAGTGATAATGAAAACAACCATTTTCCCATATAGTTTGATAGTAGAATAAGTAGTAATAGAATAAGTTAAATTATCAGCCGAAAGTTTTACTGTACTAAAATGCAATTTTCCATGATAAAACTGTTGTAAATGTTTCTAGACTATTCTTACTAGAAAAGTCATGAAATTTCTAGATATTTAGTTTGAGCATATAAAAAGGCGAATGGGATTGAATTGGATCAATAGTTTTTGTTAAGCGAAAGTACAAGGATTAAAAAGTGATTTAAAAGTGATTTAAAAAGTGAATTAGTGATTCTTGGTGCTAAATAAATAAATTCGTTTGTGTTAAACTAAAGTGTTTTGCTTTATTCAAAATCCAGTGATACGAACCTTAATTTTTTTTTTTTTTTTTTTTTCCTTTATTTAATATTACAACTGATTTACAAATCATTTAGTAATTTATCTTTCTTAAATGAAGATTCACATTTGACGGGCAGTAGCCCAATGGTTACTCCCGTTTGAATTTACATAGTAATTATTTTTCTCTATCCGAATTAAATACAACTGCCCAATTCCAAAGGTTTCTGCCTTTGAAGTCTTCTTACTGCATTGGTGGTATCCAACAAACTTCGTATGTCTGCATTTTGGTGCCGAGATATCCGCTGAATGTGTTTCTTCGCATGATTTTGTATTTCTTCACTTACATATTCCATGTTTAAGTCCCTATGGAGGTTATCATTTCTAATGTACCATGGTGCGTTTACAATGCCACGCAGCACTTTGTTTTGAAAACATTGAATCATTTGTACATTTGTCTTCTTGGTACAACCCCAAAGTTGAATACCGTAGGTCCATATTGGTTTAAGTATTTGCTGATATAATAGCAATTTGTTATGTATTGTAAGCTCAGAGTTTCTACCTATTAGCCAATACATTTTCCTATATTTAATGTTCAATTCTTCTTTTTTCTTTTTAACATGCTCTTTCCATCTAAGCTTGCAATCGAGAGTCATGCCGAGGTATTTGGCTGTATTTGCATTTGGAACCGGCCTTGAATTAAGTTTCACTGGAATCCAGTTAGCTTTCTGGTTCGTGAAGTTTACGTGAACCGACTTTGCTTCGTTTAGGCTAATGCGCCATTTCTTTGTCCAACTACTCACTGTGTCGGTTGCTTTTTGAAGTTTGGTCGTTGCTTCTGATATACACTTTCCAGTCGCCAGAATAGCTGTATCGTCTGCAAATGTTGCTATGGTGGCACCTTCTGTATTTGGCATATCTCTGGTGTACAGGATGTACAATATAGGACCCAGTACGCTACCCTGTGGTATGCCTGCTGATATTCTCTTTAGTTCAGAGTACTCTTGGTTATATTTTACACGGAAATGTCGGTCTGCGATATAAGATTTGAGAATTTGATAGAATTGCTTAGGTAGATCTCGATGCAATTTAAATTCAAGTCCTTGGTGCCAAACTTTGTCGAAAGCTTGTGCTACATCTAAGAAGATGCTGGAGCATATCTTCTTATTCTCAAGTGAGTCTTCGATTATATCCGTTATTCTGTGAACTTGTTCTATCGTAGAGTGACTTTCTCTAAATCCAAATTGGTGTGGTGGAATCAAATTTCTCTCTTCTATTATTGGCTTGAGTCTCTTGAGCAGTAATTTTTCAAATAATTTTGAAATTACAGGAAGTAGTGAAATCGGTCTGTACGACTTTTTATCGTTCGCTGGTTTGCCTGGTTTGGGGATCATAATTACTTCAGCAACCTTCCATTGCCGTGGGACATATTTTAGTCTGAAGACAGCATTGATAATTTGAACCAATTTTCGTAGTCCCTTCTCGGGAATGGCTTTTACGACTTGTCCAGTAATTAAATCATATCCTGGAGCTTTTTTTGCGTTCAAATTACACTTGATCTCATTTTTTAATTCCTGTAATGTTACACATCGAATATTATATTCATCAATTTTGCTAATTGTTATTATGTTTTCATCTGCTGTTTGCCTAGGTAGCGGTTGAAAGGTGTCTTCCAAGTGAGCTGCAAATAAAATAGCTTTTTGCTTGTCACTTTTGGCCCAGGTTCCTTCCCCATTTTTAATAGGTGGCACATGAATTTTAGTTCTTTTTAATCCCTTTGTTGCTTTCCAAAGAGAGTAATCAGTATCTTTATGTTCGGTGAGACCATTTAAGTACTTGTTGATAGTTTCATTCTTAATCTCTTTTATAAGTTGTTTTAGTTTATTACATAGAAAATTGAGGATTTTTTTGTTTTCCGGGGCGCGTGTCCTTTGCCAGGTTTTTCTTGCCTTCCGTTTCTCTCTAACTAACTCCCTGACCTCAATAGGATAATTTTGATTCCTACGGGATTCGGTGTGACTAGCAGGAGAACTTTCCCATGCTGCTTGTTGAATAGTACTGTTAAATACCTCTAGTTCGTCTTCCAACTGTACCGGTGTCTTAATCGGCACTCGTAGATTTGTTTGCATTTCAATTAGTTCTTGGAATAGGTCCCAGTTAGTTCTATTATTTGTTAATTTTGGCAGGTTATCCTTATTAATTATCATTGTGCTGAGTGTCATGATAACAGGTGTATGATCGGAATATATCCCTTCGCTGTTTTCGATGTACATGTAATCCTCGAAGATCCCTTTCGTTACATAAAAATCAATGAGATCTGGTATTTTATTTATATCAGCAGGCCAGTATGTCGGTTTACCTCCAGAGTGGAACTCGCAGTTATTTATTCGTCCGGCTTCGAATAGCTCTTTTCCTTTATGGGTTGTAAGTCTTGATCCCCAATAGGTGTTTTTTGCATTAAAGTCACCACCAATAATAAAATTGGATCCTAGTGATCTAAAGAGTCTAATATAATCTTCTTTGTTTAGATTATAGCGTGGAGGGCAGTAGATAGAGGAAATACTGTATTCATTATTATTGTTAGTTTCAACTTTTATGGTTTTAACTTGCATACTTTCCTCTTCTATACTAGGTTCTTCATAGTGTTTGAGACTCTTTTTCACTATTACTGTTGATCCTCCTCTGGGTTTTCCTCCTGGGTGAACAGCATGGTAACATTCATAATCACGTATTTTAATAAATGATGTTTTTGTCAAATGGCTCTCCGATATAAGGCAGATATCTATTTTTTCTAAATTTAGAAAAATTTCTAGCTCTGGAACCTGTTGCGCTAGTCCGTTCGCGTTCCAGGTGACAATTCTTAGTGATCTGCTCATTTTAGTATATGAGGGCTGTTGCCTCGTTCAAGGTTTGATGCATATCTAGACGCTTATATAAAGCTTCTAGACCACGTTCTTGCTTTGCTAGCCTTATATTTATGGCTTCTATGCTTCGACAAATCCTTTCAAGGGGATTATCATTCGTAGCATTAGATGATTGCTGTACAATTTGTGAGTAACTTTTCCGCTCTGTACCAATACCTGGTGGTTTTGGCTCCGCTTGGGTTTTAGTTGGTTTCTCTTCTCTGGTAACCCTAGGGTTTTGAGGAAACTGATGCGTTTTGTTTCTTAGTCTTTGAAGTTCTTTGGCTACTTCACAGCCTCTATAATTTGCAGGATGATGCCCTTTACAGTTTATACATCTTGCAGGGGTGTTTCTACTTTCTGTACACTCTTTCGCGTTGTGTTTTCCAGCACATTTTACGCATCTTGGCTCCCGTCTGCAATATTTTTGCGTGTGATTGAAACCTTGGCATTTTTTGCATTGAGGTATTAGCCTCGTGTTTTTCTTAAGCGGTTCTATTTTAACCCTCATGTTGAGAATTGCTTTGATGTTGAAGATGTTTTCAACTTTCTCCTTTTTGTTAAACGTAAGCATGAAGAGTGGAAGCCCCCTTTTTTTGACTTGATTGTTCTCACCTCTCTCTCGTTTTAGGATGTTTACTGCATCTTCTATTTGCAGATCTCTTGCCTTTAGGTCCTCAATTATGTCCTCCTTCGTACACGTTGGATGAAGGCCTCTGGCCATAACCTTAATTGCGCGTTCGTTTTTATCTTCGTATGTGAACCATTCTTTACCTTCCGCATTGAGCTTTGTTGCTAGAGCTCTATATGTGTCGGAATCTGGTGTATTGATTTTCCACACGTTATTGTTTAGTGACACTACTCTATATTCCTTAGCTGTCACTGATTTCATTATAGATTGTATACTTGCAAATTCTGTTATGCCGATTACATTAATTGGCGGAGGAGCCTTTTCTTTCGGTACAACCTTTTGTTGCTGTTGCTGGTGAGTTGGTTTGGTATTAGTATCACCAGTTACTAATACATTAGCTTGCGAATGATCTCCAACTTCAGGCGAGAATTCTGCTTTTCGTTTTTTGGTAGGTCTTTTCTTCCTTTTCAGTACCCAATCTGTTTCTCTCATGAGATCCTCTTCATCAGTATGGAACTCATTGTTATAACTAGTGTGAGTACTTGTTTCATTATAACAAGTTAGCGGGTTTTCAGAAATCTCCATTGGTTTGGGCTTCTTCAATTCTTCATTTTCTTTTTCCAGCTTTTCAATTTCGCTTCTTAATTGCGTTAAAAGTACCTCTACTTCACTGAGTTTTCGACAGAGTTCAGCGTTTTCGTCTTTCTGCTGATTTGCAGAGTTAGTATGATTGTTTGGTGATCTTAACAACATTGAACTTCTTTCGAATGGGTTTAGCAATGATTGGCTCACCCCAGAATCCATTGAGCCAGCCTCGTAAGAGGGTGGATTAGCCAACTGGGTAGTTGGTTTACCACCTGGGGTATTGTTTCCTTTTTGCGTTGAACTCATTGCTTTAAAACTGGTTATGTATCAACTACCAACCTAACCAGTACAAGTTGGTAGTGGGTCATTGAAGAGAACATCATTTGCTATGTTCTCGGTAGTCGGTTATTCCGCCGTATCTCGGTCGCCAGAGCCTCGTTAGTTAATTAGCAGGAAGTACCACGTGCAGGTGAGGTTGGCATTTGGGCTAGTATAATAAGACCATCTAAACCGGCGCCCCTTACCCCCCTTACGAACCTTAATTGACAAGGCAAAAACGTAACAGAATTTTTCCGTAAACAACTTAGACATCTGCCGTATAATAGTAAAACTAAAGATAAATTTAGCAAATATTATTTTACTTCGTCAGAGTCAACTTTGATGTATATTTCAAAATGAAAGTTCGAAAAATATATTTTCGAAATAATTTAGTTTTAATATTTCTGCAATTAATATTTATTTAATACCAATATAGCCTTGTTTTATGTTGTTGTTAAAGGTGTATAGAAAACTTCTTTATAAACGTTTTAAAATATTTTTGCTAAAAACCATCTTTTTTATTATGGGTTCCTATAGTGAACAATGAAAAGCTTCTAAAAAATTATGACGTGTGATTATGGCTCTAAACTCTAGAAGGCTCTGCTATTTGCCATCGGCTGCATGTCAATAAAGCTTGATTTCCATTATGAAACATTAAGTGACAGAATTTTTTATCGAATAAAAACATAAAAATCGAAAATTTTTTTGAAGTGACACAGATCATTTTTTGTTTTTTTTTTTTTTAGACTGTGCCCGAAACCTATGATAAATATTTTTTAGTACACATTTTTGACATTTATTTGAAACAAACCGCATACACCCAAATTATCACGGTCTTTTGCTATGATAATTTTTGACACAAACAGAATAATTGTTCGGTCGACATTTAACATGGTCGCCTTAGCATTTTATATCATCAAAATAAAATGTCAACTAGTCAATACGATAACAGAATCTATTCTTTGCAGCAACAAAATAATTTTCAAATGCAGCAGCTTGCCGACAATTAGTTTCTTCTAGTGAAATTATTTGTTTGTGTATGTCAACTAAAAGTTAATCTTATTTATATGCCACATTGATCTAGTGAATAAATGTGAGAGCTACCACTATCGGCTGACAGATTATTGAATCCATTATAGAATTAGTTGATCTATTGATTTAAAACGTTGAATTCTATGCACTAGGTTGACTCCAACATCTTTTACTTTTCGTTACAGTTCTGATTTGAGACCACCCATAACATTCCCACTTCCTGTATAAAAGCCTAATTATATCGTAATATATTTTCCAAAATTTTGGCGGGAATTATTGCACCATCGTCCTGTTATAATTATACATACGTCCCTAAATCGAACAACAACATGTCAGAAGGAGAATACTTCAAAAAATTATTACACAATTCGGGCAGCGTAATAAAAATTTGTGAATATAGGGGAATATTTTTCAAATAAATGTCCAAAATTTGTACTAAAACATATTTATCACAGGTTTCGGTCACAGTCTTAAATTGCATTGAAAAATTGAAATAATTTTCCAGTACGGAAAAATATACTTCGCTTCATATATTTTTTCAGTAAATTTTGTCAGTATACTATAAAAATGTCAGTATACTATAATAATTTTTTAAGTACTGTAAAACTGAAAAAAAAAATTGTCTCTCACACAAGCACGCGAATATATATTTTTATCCCATTTTGTTTATACTGTCAGTAAATATAATGGAAGTCAGGCTTAAATCAAATTATTTTTTTTTGACAGTTTCAACTTTTACGAGCACACAAATTAATTTGGTTAGAACAAATTCTTGTTTTGTTCCATTTTAAAATCTTAATTTTCGTTAGTCAGCATTTAAATTTTTTTTCACTAAAGGGTCCGCTCTAGCATAAAACATTTCTAACAATTTATTTAGAAATAAGAAATAGTTTGCTTAGATTCAGCGGCATAGAAAACCCGGTTAAAGTTAACCGATTTATCAAAACGGTTCGGTTAATCGATCCCATATTAACCAATTTTTAAACATGTAATTTTTAGGGCGTGTCCGATTTCTGTGTAAATATTTCTGCTGTAATAATTATGAATTGTTTTGTTTGTAACCAAATTAACACAACGACTACGTGTGACAATTTTGACGTTTTCGAAATAATTTTTGTTTGATTTTAGTAAAGAGATTTATGCATTGATAAAATTAAGTTTACAACAAATAAACTTATAATCGCTTGTAAAAGTGATCATGCGTTGTTGTATGCTGTCCTTTGTAAAGTTATCATTTTATGAGGTATAATTTCGTTTTTGCCCTGCACCAAATATTGCGATATACCATTTGAATAAAAAAATCTAAAATATAATGTGAGTACTACAACAAAATATCCTTTGCTGCACCAAACATCGAATCAATAATATCACCAGCAGACCCTAATTTGATCTAATATGTATATAATTCCTAAATTTATTCCCATCGCAACGTTAAATTATGATTTTGAGGTTATTAATACACAGCAAAAATTGTTGATCAACTAGCAGCTTTATTTGTTTAAAAATGCCAAATTTGCCAATGCTAATGTCAAGGTTTCGTAATGTTCTTCGTTAGGGTTATATTAAAACAATTTGATCTAGACGCTGTTTTAATATTATTTTATTATTCTCCCTCCATTATTTGTCAAATTTATTATGTCAAGACTATACCAGCACTCGGACAATAACTGAATTTATTTGAAACATGAAAGAGAAAATTATTCTAGTAATATTTAAATAATTTATTTTATTGGTACAGGACTTTTAATATTTACTTATTTAAACTTGACCTTGCAATCTCAATTTGGGATCATTGTCAAAAGCATAATGAAAATTATTTCCAAAATGAGTTTCTTTCAAGATCAAATATTTGTTACTAAAAACCGATTTTTCATGGAAACGTACATCCTAAGCAATTTTTCGAAAAAAAATTTTCATGTAGAAAGGTTGTACACTTGAATAAAATTAAATGAGTATGAGACAAAAAACTTATATAAATAAATCATACGAATTGTCAATATAAGCATAATCTTCCCCAATATTAATCAAATTGTTACTTGATTTAATATGTAATATGTCCAACATCGATGTTTTTCGTAAAATTAGTTTGTTACTCGATAATTTGGACGTTATGTAAATTGATTTGAATTTTTCAGATGGCGTGTAAGTGCACTAATATTTGAATATAGATCTTTGTTCGGGTCATATCTGTGTTGATAAATTCTTTTATCCAAAAAATGTTTTGTCTGTCCGATATACCATATGTACATACCGTTGGCGAAAAATGCAGAATGTGTAAATTCATTTTTTCCAATTTAGCGTTTTTCATATCAAACGAAAGTATCCTCCTACATTTTGCATTGATCGCTAATTAAAAATACCATAAAAAATTACGTTAAGGTGAAGAAACTTAGTACGAAAATAACTGTTTTTGGACCTAAATGTAACTGCAACGGACTTGGTAAAGCAGATTTAATTGTTTTTTTAAAGATACCTTGTCGAAAATTTTGGAAAAACTACGAGTATATCCCTCTAAACTTGTGGCTGTACATCCTACAATTTTGAAATTATAATTCTGGAACAGATGTTTTATTTTTCATAAAGGTTTTTTTGGTTAGGGAATGGCCAAATAATATATTCTACCAATGTCATATTTATTACAGAAAAAATATTTTTGATGGAATTCGGTTTATACTACTGAAAATGATACATCAATTATGGCTAAAACATTTAAACTTATTCCCAAATAACGCAATATTGAATCGTTGGAGCTTGTTTGCTACAAATAGGAAGAAATCTGGCCATAATACTGGCCATTTTGCTACAAAAGTGAAAGTTGTATTATAAGTTTTCCAATTCTTCTATTTTTTTTTTTTTTTCATTCTTATCTGAGTAATCGTAAACAATTTGTAAGGGTTGGTGATGATGTTTCTGGCATAATTAATGTAAATGCTTGGGTGCCTCAAGAGCCAATTTTAGGCCCATTACTTTTTTTCCATTTATATAAATAACAAAACTTATTTTATTGTCAATTACTTCTTTAGGCTGGTGATTTGCAACTGTATATTGGTGTGACTTGTTAAAATTGGAGGAAATCGTAACGCAACTTAATGCAGTTTTTAGGAATATTTCGTCATAAATCACTTTCTGGATAGCGAAAAAGACATGGATACGTATCTGTTAGGTGAGATTCTCAAAATCCGAATTGTTTTATTTATATAGATATTATTGTGAATTATCAACATTATTTAATATTTTCGAGATAACTCGATATACTTCAGTTATTTTGAGGAGAAACATATTTTTTATTACCATTGAGAATTTTCTACATTATACTACGTTTTAAATTTATTCGAGATTTTCGAGAATATTCGAATTTTTTTGAGAATATCGAGATTCTTATAGAATTGTAGATTCGGAATTATTCAACCTTCCAGACTCCTGGGATCATAAGAGTCTATTCGAGTTTCTCAACTCACACTAAATTTGCAAAGCGCTATAGTTGCGTCATACTACAAAATATTCATCGAGATTTTCGGTATTTTATGGAATTTTCGAGGTTTTTAAGGTTGTTTGAGATTTGTTTGGTGCTGAATATTATGTAATAGAAATTCTTCGAGATTATTTGATATCTTCGATTCTGCTTGAGTTACAATTACATGATCTTATACATAGATTAGATTCTCGAAATTAGTTGGGTGAATCTAAATAAAGTTTATAATTTTTTAAGATTATTGAAGGCTTCTAAGTTTGTGCGAATTCATTCGGGTTTATTCGACATTTTTTGTGAATAATCGTGTTTCTCAATTTTAATAGAAATTTGGAAAGGGTTGAGTTGCTTGATGTCATATAGGATTATTGATACGTAGGTAATTAGAATAAAGTGTATTTTGGATCTTCTTCTGTAACTATATTCAAGTTTGTGCAATAAAATTGCTGAAGCCATTTGGACACTTTTCAGTCCCTTTTGGAAAGTCCATTCGAATTATGCCCTGAATTTACAATTTTGATTAATTTAACAAATATCAACCTAATCGACTCTACATTTCCCAAAAAACAAAATCATCCAAAAATAGTAAAAGTGCTGTTTGAACAATAATTTAAACCAATTTTAAAAATAATCTTAATTTTTAAGCACTTGATCATAATATTGATTTGTTTATTAATATTGAATCAAAGTCACAATCACAAACGAGAGGTTCTATCGAACTCTAAATATTGCTAAAATAACTTCCTTTAATATAATATTCTCAATTGCATGCATAATTCAAATTGCTTTTTCTCCTTTTATAAAGAAGTTTTTGCATATGGAATCGTGAGAAGAAGATAGAAATTCTAATGATGAAGAGAAAGAGATGAAAGGAATGGGGCTGATTGCCGATTGCTCATAGTTCGCTCAAAGAGTTAATGAAAGAGTTGTTCAGTTGGGAAATAAACAATTCCGATTTTCTTTACAATGTGGTTGGAAACAGAAAGGATAAATTGAGATTCTTTCTTGTGGAACATAACGTATAATGAATCATGCCCATTTTCGAAATTTCTTGAGCCGATCTCAGAGATGTCCCCATGAAATGGTCTTTTACCCAACTTTTTATTCTTATTCTCTTTTTATAGTATTCATAAGGTGAAAATTAAACACAATATAATTGTATATCGAATCATAATACTTACAATGAAATACGGCGAATTTCGAAATTTTTTGAGTTTATCTCAGAAATGTCTCCCTGTAATAGCATTTGGTACAAAATACCTTAACCATTTGGCAATTTAACACCCGAGTCTCAATCATAGGACTTAGGAGTAAAAATTATGCACAGCTTTTTAAATGATACTTAAAACCAAATACTGCAATTTTCGAAATTTCTTAAGCCGATAGCTGTTTTTCTGAAAGGGCATGTGGTATGCGGACTTCTTAACCCTTAGGGAATAAAGGCCTCCAAAACCCGATGATTTCTAAATGAGGTTCGAGTTTATGATTACCCAAGGGTTAGGAAGTTGGGTACCGTATGCCATTTCACGGAGACATCTCTGTGATCGGCGCAAGAAATTTCGAAATAAGGCTTGATTCAAATGTAAGATGTTGTGCTTAATTTTTACCCTTAATCCCCGTTATTTCCTAATGAATGGCTCGGGTTTTAAATTACTAAGGGCTTAAAAGACGGGTATCATATGCCATTTCAGAAAGATCTTTCTGAAATCGATACAACTTACATAGAATTTGAGATTTGTCTTTTTGGCATACATACATAATGTCCAACAGAAATAAAATGCGATCAAATGCCAATCATTTTTTTCTACAACTATGTTTTGGGATGCATGCAGTTTTGTTTAGTATTTTGCAGAACCTTACCCGTAAACGAATAAAGATCTTATAATTTTAAAAATTTTTCATTTGCCTTTTAAACACTATTTGGCTGTTAAAACAAAAATAAAATCATTATGGTTACTTTCTCCTTGAACGAATGTATCTGTTTGCTCCAGGGTTTCGAACCCGCAAAATTTTTGGTTCGCGATCGAGTTAAGGTTCAAAGCAAGAAAATTATTGGGTTCGGGTTCAGGTTCGGGTCCGGGTTAAAAAAATGTATATATTTATTTATTTCATTAAAAATTTTTCGTTTAGTTTGTGGAGTAGGATATCTCTTAATAATTCTTCTTTAAGGTGTACCCTTTGTGGTGCAAAAATGCCAACTGACAAGTATGAGCCAGACATTTAAAATGGATAATATTTGAATGTGCAATAGGTAGCATTTCTAGACCTTCCTCTCTATCGGCTTGTCTTAGGTCGGAATTAATATCTACGTCTTCGACTTCATCAATCTCAGAACCATCAACATCGGGAGCATCCAATTAATTTTTTAGTAGTCCGCTGCTTTTAGCATATTGAAGTGAATTTCGTCAATTATTGTATTTCTTTCATAATTCGTAGTTTAGCGATCGTTAGCCTCTCGCATATCTAAAGTTCTTAATATAATTTTCTGTTGCGAATAAAATGAGCGTTATTGCCGTTAAAGCCCCTACTAAGCCGTGACGCTGAATTAATTTTTAATGAAATTGATTTAATGATATTGCAATAATTGTCGTTCTACTGTCGTACTACAGTGTGAAAAAATAATATATACGATATGCGACTTTTTTTTTTTTGTCAACCCGGTTGAATCGAACCCGAGAAATGTTGGTTTCGGGTTCGAAATAATTACTAAAAATGTTTGAAACGGAGCGGGTTCGAGGTTCGGGTTCGTGGTAGGTTCGAAACCCTGTTGCTTTCTTAATTAAAAATATTTAAAATTAAAAAATCTTTTCATCGTCGTATATAAACGGCGTATTAAATAAATGTTAATTGCAGAAATATTAAAATTAAATTATGTCTAAAATATATTTTTCGAATTTGAATTTTGAAAAATACGTTAAAGTTGCCGGTAATAATTGCTAAAGTTATCTTTAGTTTTACTAGTGGACGTCAGATGTCTAAGATGTTCACAGAAAAATACTGTAACGGTGACACCTAGTGTGTAATAGAATATGTTACATTAATAGCTCAATGTTTAACTGTACTAAAATGGAATTTTCCATGATAAAATTCTAACTGATCTAAACTATTCTAACTGAAAAGTCATGAGCTTTCTAGAAGTTTGGTTTGTATATATAAAAAGGCGAATGAAGCCGAATTGGATTAGCAGTATTTGGTAAGCGACAGTGGAAATAAAGTGTTTTAGTGGAAATAAAAATTATAAGTGTACAGTAAAATTTAAGAATAATTTATAAAGTTATTTTGTGCATTTTTTATTAATAAATTGTATTGAAATTATGTTGTAATAATTCTTGTGCTTAATAAATAAATTCATTGGCGATAAATTTAATTGATTTGGTTTTATTCACAATCCTATGACACGAACCTTGATTGACAAGGCAAAAACGTAATAATACTGTTAATTTTTGACTTGTCAATCAAGGTTCTAATCACTGGATTGTGAATTAAACAAAACAATTCAATTTATTACCAACGAGTTTATTTATGTCACCCAAAATTTATTACAACACAATTAATTAACGATAATTTACAAAATCACTTCACTATAATTTTCACACAATTTTACTGATCACTTACAAAATAAATTTTATTTCGCAGAAAAACACTTTTTTAAGCACTTTCCAATTCACCGTACTTTCACTTACCAAAAACTAATAATCCAATTCGACTTCGTTCGCCTTTTTATATACACAAACCAAACTACTAGAAATATCATGACTTTTCCAGTAAGAATAGTGTAGAAACATTTAGAACAGTTTTATCATAGAAGATCCATTTTAGTACAGTAAAACGTTGAGCTATTAATTTAACTTATTCTGTTACACCCTAGGTGTCACCGTCACACTACCCCTCATCTTAGCCTGTTCATCCCGAACAGGACCCAAATCGCCTCCTCTGTAGAGGGCCAACCCCTCCAAATGCACCACCTTCGGTTTACCTCGATGTCCTTTCTGAATCCAATAAACCACGTCATTCATCATTCCTGGTTATGATAGTGTAAGGTACTTCCCATGCTGGTTGTAGCTTCGGTGATAATCCTTTCTTTCGTTGCGGGTTGTGAAGCCGTACCAATTACCCTTCCTGGAAGCCTTGGTTATTTGCTCGTATGTCATATCGAGCTTTCATTACAAATTGATGAATCTCATCATGTGTTTTATTATGGAAAGTTTGATATTTTTCTCGTTTCTAATTCCATTATAAGAGCTTCGGTTTTTAGACTATGGCTCTGTATAATCTAGGTTGCTATAATTAGACATTTTGCTAACTGGTTGCAAACATTTTTGTTTTGAAATCTTTGAAATAGATGTTACAATTTTTTTTTTAAATTATTGATTTTAACAACCACCAGTGATTTTAATAGTTCTAGTGTTAATGCGAATTGCGATTAAATTTCAGACAGAACATTGTTAATTCAACCAATTTTGTAAATCCTGTTTGTTCTGAGTGTGCATTTGTATAAGCTTGGGTATAAAACATCAAAAAGAATATCTCAAGTAAAATCTTTGCCAAAACTTTTCTATTGTTATTTCCTCTCTCTTTTTGTCGTTCTACACTGTAGAACTACTGTAGAATCTACAGAATAATTGCTTATCTTTGGTTAAAAGTTTTGTGTGTGTATGTATATAATATCACATCCGAATGAAATGTTTTTGTGTTTGGTGTAGCTATCATATTTCTTTGCTCCCAGACATTTATTTGGAACTAAAAAACAAAAATTTTATTCATCCAACTCTTAAATAAAAAAAAAAGAAAAGTAAATTGCAATTAATTGCAGAGGATGCTGCAGCAAAACATAATAAACACGTTTTTATTGTTGCTATTATATTATACTTCTATACTGTGTGCGGAAAACCATTTCAATTAAACTTTTAAATTGTAACACAAAAAAACCATATAACAGCTTTTTAAACAAAATAAATTTAGCAACAACAAGAAAATAGTTTTTAAAGTCGGTTTAATTTGTGGCTGTGTGTATTGTATATAGATATTAGATAGATAGAAGAAGCTGTACCAAATGATGTATACATCATCTATGTGATACAGAATTCAAGAGGTTTTCATTATAAGAATACATAGGATAGTTCTATGTATTTTCTTCAAAATAGGAGAAAGATAAGAAAAACAATTAAATCAGCACAGATGTTAATGAAGTATGTACATGTTATATACGAATATTGCATTTTTAGAAAATTTATGTATAAAATATGTACATAAATAATTTGCATATACTGTACATAACGTTTTTTTTTTTTTTGGTCTACAATAACGTGCATGTACAATAACTTATTGTGTAAAAAAACACAATTTAGTCGACATATTCAACATTTGTTTTTTGTTTGTTACTTAGAGAAAACTAGACATAGTTACACATTGTGTTTCTGTTTGTACCTTACAAGATAAAATCCATTATGTGCATATAATACATTCATTCATCTTTTATTCATTTAAACAATTTTAAAATGCATGAATATGACGTGTATTCACTCTCTTAGACAGTATGTACTGTTTACGTACATAGATGCTAAAAAATCATTGAAGGATCTCTAGTTCTCGTTTTTAGTGAGTTTACTAAAGATATGTTGCCTTCAGGATTTGAATTGAATACGTATGTACGTATGTAGTTACGTTGGAATATTTATGGATACTCCACACACATTTTTATTAAGATTTAATTTATATTCTGGAAATAATAATGAACATTAAATATGCAAGACGCATATAATGAAGTCACAGAAAAAGATTGGAAAGAATAGTTGCGGATAGAATAGTTATGGATGTAGTGATACGGTTATAAGAATACAAAGTCCTGGACTTCAATGTTATGTTGAGGATTATGTAAAATATTACCATCAAAAGTGTGTTGGTCTGTCGGATGTTAAAATCGATTCCATTAATTAACAAAAGACATTTTGGGCTTGTGAATCGTGTAAGAAAACGCAACGTAAATCCATAGTGTTACCTAGATCGGATAGGCCCCAGTCCGTATAATTAATCGAACCGTCGTTATCGACTGCTTCTTCAGTTACACCATTGATTGTTCAGGTTTCATATACTACTTTTTCAGATCGTCAAACAACAGTAACATCTATTTTATCATTTGATATTACCAATAAACAATTGTTAGACTCTTTATCAGGCAAATTACTGATTTAAAAGAACAATTCAAGTAAACAAGACTTAGATAAGCAAGATTGATAAACTTGAATATTCGGAAAGTGCTATAGAGTTCAAATAAAGCCAATAAATGACATTTATATTTCGGGACTTTCCAAACATCTTACTTAATCCGGTAACTTTATTTATTGCAACGGCGTCTTTGTTAGATACATCAATCAAGTTAAATTCGGATGATTTCCATATTGTTTCGAAACGTATTTTAAAAAATATTAAATCTGGATTATAGTCCTTATCAATTACTGTTAATATAAATAAATCTAATATCAAAAATCACCTCTTATCAGCTGCAACAAAGCTTCTTAAGATTGTTAAATAATTTGGGAAATCAAAAGGATTTGAATTTGTTTGGTTTAGTAAAAAATCTGAAGCCATAATTACCAAAAATAGTAAAGAAAGTAAAGTCGTGACATTTTAGTCATTTAATTATTTTGACCACGTTTTATTAATAATTTCTAGTCTAATCTTCTTACAATAACAAAGTGAATGGTGGTTTGAAAAGCTTAAATATAATTCACTTAAATATAAAGTCGCTATTAAATAAGCTCCATTCATCTACCATTCATCTTGTGGCCATATCAGAAACTTGGTTAAAGGGTTATGATTTACCATTGTATAAAATAGATGGATATGTGTTAATTGGTTGCTGCGGAAATGGATCTAAAATGGGCGGAGGCCTGGTTATTTATGTTCGGCATGGCATTTCGTTTGATGTTATTAAAAATGTAGAATTTGGTGATTCTTATACCTACTACTGTTACACTTATACGAATTTAAAATGTATTTAATGAAACAAACATATATTTTTGGATTTTTTACTTGACATTGTTGTAATATTTTTCCTGAAATTGTTTGGAGAAGGCTGGGGTGTGAATAATTTTTTTTAGATAGTGTAAGCACAGAAGAAAGATTAACCAGAATAGACATTGCGTGGATCAAATTTTTTTTTCATCTTACCTTCTTTTTTGGACATTGAAGTATAATTATTTTCGAATATTATAATTTTTTTGAATATTTAATACAAATTATGCTGTCAAAACAAAACTTGACAAATAATTTCACTAACTATACTGTTAAGGATTCTCAATTTTTATTATTTCAAATCAAAACCAGTAAACCAAAGAATACATAACCCAACTTTCTCTTACCTTCGGCAAATCAAGGTCAAAAAAATGAGTCCAAATTTTTCCATACAAAAACAGCGTTATGACGGTTCTGGTTAATCTTTCTTCTGTGGTGTAAGTATATGACATAAATCTTAGTGGTACACCTCATTAAAAACGTCATGTATTACAATTTAATTAAGAGAAACAGCTGATATGACGATTTCTTTAAATAAATGATTTTTAACGTATTGTGACAGTGACACCTAGGGTGTGATAGAATAAGTTAAATTAATAGCTCAATGTTTTACTGTACTAAAATGGAATTTTCCATGATAAAACTGTTCCAAATGTTTCTACACTATTCTCACTGGAAAAGTCATGAACTTTCTAGAAGTTTGGTTTGTGTATATAAAAAGGCGAACGAAGTCGAATTGGATTATTAGTATTTGGTAAGCGATAGTGTGAAGATTAAAAAGGAATTAAAAAGTGATTTAAAAAGTGTTTTAGTGCAAAATAAAAAGTAACAGTTTTTTTTTTTTTTTTTTTTTTCATTTAAAATAAATTTTATTTATTTACAATCTAGTCTCCTGGACTAATGAGCAATTTGTTTCTGACTTAATTTACTAACTTAAATTAATCTATGGCTTCTTCCCATTGGCGTTCCGTAGTGTTTGGTAAATTGAAGTAAACCACATCTTTGTAGTGGATTTTAGATCAGCATAATGCTGCTTAAACTGACAATCACACCAGCTCAAAAGGTTTGGTTCTTTTAAGTCTGCGTACTAAATTCGTGATGCTTAGGAACCGAGTTGCCTCAGTGTTCACATGTTGGCGGAGCCTTTCTTCATGTCTCCGTGCTTTTTCCTGGATTTCGTTTAACATGAGGTTCATTTTAAGGTCCCTATGAAGGTCATTGTTCCTAACATAATATGGTGCATCAACGATGTTCCTTAATACCATATTCTGAAATCTTTGGATGATATTTAAATTGCTCTGTTTGGTACAACCCCAAAGCTGAATACCATAAGTCCAAATCGGTTTCAATATTTGCTTATAAAGTAGAAGCTTGTTGTATGTTGATAAAGAAGAGTTCCTTCCCATCAGGCAATACATTTTTCTGTATTTAAGTCTTAATTCTTCACTTTTCTTCTTGACGTGTGCTTTCCATCGTAGTTTAGCATCCAGGGTCATGCCGATATACTTAGCTGTGTTCGCATGCGGTATTATTTCCCGATTTATGGTAATCGGAATATGTTCGATTCGTCTGTTTGTAAAGTTGATGTGAACTGATTTAGCTTCATTTAGTTTTATTCTCCATCTTTTTGTCCATTTATATATTTGAGTTATAGCTGATTGTAACTTCTGTGTTGATTCTTCGTTGCTTTTTCCAACAGCTAAGATCGCCGTATCATCTGCAAAAGTTGCCACTGTGTTGTTTTCTAATGTAGGAAGATCATAAGTACCCTGCGGAACTCCTGCATTGATTTCTTTCAATTTAGAAAATGTATCATCTATTTTAATCCTGAAGAACCTATCTTTCAAGTAAGATTCCAGTATCTTAGCAAATTGCATTGGTAGAAGATTCCTAAACTTGTGGTTAAGTCCTTCATGCCACACTCTATCAAACGCTTGTGCAACGCCTAGAAATACTGTTAAACAAACTTTTTTCTCCTCTAATGCTTTCTCATTTATACTGGCTATTCTGTGTACTTGATCAATTGTTGAGTGTTGGTTGCGAAAACCGAACTGATGATTTGAGATCAAGTTTTTACTCTCGATTATCGGATTTAATCTTTTTACCAGAAGCTTCTCAAAGTGTTTGGATGTGACTGGCAATAGCTGAATTGGCCATAAGACGATGTTATGTGCGGTGGTTTCCCAGGTTTTGGGATCATAATTACTTCTGCAATTTTCCATACCTAAGCTTAGTACAAATTTGATGCTACATTTTTAAGATTGGTGAGTTTCACCAGAGCTTTCCTTGGCAGTTCTTTTAAGATTTCTGCAGTAATAAGATCGTACCCAGGAGCTTTTTTCGTATTCATATTAGCTTTAATCTCACGCATGACTTTTTTTGGTGTTGTGGGTAGGATTTCTTTACTTTCTTGCACAGCTTGTTCAGTTATTATCTCGGCTTCCAACGTTTGGTCTTCATGTGGCTGGAATATTTTTTCGAGGTGTTCAGCAAATTCTCGAGCTTTGTCTTCATTATTTCTAGCCCATTCCTCACCTGCTACTTTTATTGGGGGAATTTGCATTATTGGCCTTTTGATTCTTTTGGTTGCTTTCCAAAGCGAATATTCAGTACTGTTATCATTATTTAATTTTCTTAAATAGTTGCTGATTGATTAATCTTTCAATTCTTTGATCTCTCTTCTTAATTATTGAGTGAGATTGTTCAAATGAGTTTTATCTTGGGGGCCCTTGTTTGTTACCATACTATTCTCGCTCTCCTTTTTTCTGCGAGGAGTTCCCTAATTTCCATAGGGTAGTTGTTTCCCTTGATTTTCGTTTTAATTTCAGGAGTATTTTCCCAAGCGATTGCTGTATATCGTTTACAAATTTGTGAACTTCTTTGTCTAATTGTTCTTCAGTCTTTAATGGAACCATTAAATTAATTTTTTGTTCTAGCGATAGTCTAAAGCATGCCCAATTAGTGTGATTATTTACTAGGAATGGGTTTCTTTAACGTTAGAAGTATTGGTGAATGATCAGAGTTTAAGTAATGGCTTTCATCTACTTGTACATAATTTACAGATATATTCTTTATTATGAAGAAATCAATCAGATCTGGTATCAATCAGTAGGTTGGTTTTCCAGTTGAGAGGGCTTCACAACTGCATTTTCTGATAGCTTTTAGGAGTTCTTTACCCTTAGTCGCTGTTAATCTGGATCCCCAGTGGACATTTTTGGCATTAAAGTCTCCTCCAAGTACAAATCGTTTTCCTAATTTACTGAGGAGCTCGAGATAATTTTTTTCTTTCATTGAGTGCTTCGGTGGGCAGTAAATACTAGCAATACAAATAGAAGTACTTTTGGATTTGACAATAACAACAGTTGCTTGTATTTCTTCCGTTTCATATTTTAACTCCTCATAGTGATGAATACTATTTATAATTATAACAGCACTACCTCTTTCCAGGGTGAATAGTGTGATATATTTGATAATTTTTAAATTTAATGATTGATTGTCTAGTGAAGTCTGTTTCCGTGATGAGACATACATCGATTTTTTCTGTGTCCAGGACCACTTGCAGTTCTTGTTGATGTTGCATCAGTCCATTGGCATTCCAACATAAGAATCTAAGACCATTGGTCATTTTTTTGTTTAGGGATGGCTCCCTTAGTGCTGTACTCTAGTTTCTGTAATCGCTCATCAAATGTATTTAGCCTGCTTAAAATTAATTTAAGTGTTTGACTTATATTGTCATTTTGAGCTGTTTTTCCTGGATTTCCGTTGCTCATCATTACTTGAGCATAAGTCATTTTACCAAATTGTCCTTGAGTAGTTCCCGACACTCTACGATTTACTCCGGGTCGGTTCATCTTAACCGCTTGCTTCCTGAATAAACTTGGATTTTTAGCAATCACGTTCTTATCAGTGATCAGTAAAATTGTGCGAATAATTTATATAAAGTGAATTTGTTAATTATCATTAATAAATTGTGTTGTAATAATTTTTGTGAAATAAATAAATTCGTTGTTTTATTCACAATCCAGTGATACGAACCTTAATTGACAAGGCAAAAACGTAACAGTATGTTAATTTCTTTACACATAATATTTGGTACAAGACCTAATACAAAACGAACGTAAATAGACCACATTATTTACATTCCAGCCGAAAATAAAAAATTTAGTGTTCATCAGTGGAAAGTTAACAGTACGAAAACATGCGTTGATATGATTTGTAAATAGCTAAGCTGATTTTGATTATAAGGTTGAACCTTCGAGAAGTACACTATCCCAAAACCCCACATTCCTTCCAGTTTTTTTTTTTTTTTTTTTGTATATCGAAAGCTCCTGCTTTAGGGATGTCTTACGTAAGACCCCCGATCACTTCCAAATATGTACGTTCAATTTTCGATAAAATCCCAAAATGCCCTAGGTTTTGCTAAATGATTTTCGCTAAATGCATTTCTTTCAACTATGTTCAGTTTTCTTAGTTGTGCTGTATTTTTGTTTTTCTATACAGTCTCGAATGTTATTGTACTATCGCTTTTCTCACCGTTCGCACTGAAAAGTTTGGCCTTATTTGGGTGGATATAGCAAAAAGATCCTTTTTGCTCATTCAAACAAGAAGCGTGTTTTCAGCTTCGATTTTTTTCGGCCGCGTTTTCCTCGTTCTAATTGAATTTGTCACTTTTATGCGAGACGCGCAGCTTTCAAATTGTTTTTGTTACAAAACCTTGGAACCTTTGATTTATACGAAAAATAGTGTGAATAAAGCATGCCTTATACTATAGGACGTTTACGTTCTATTACGTTATGTTAAATATTACTAGCGTTATTTTAGCCTAAATAAAATAAAAATTAAATACCATTAACGTGTTATGTAAATTTTTATTTTTTCTCTATATCACTGTCCAACTCATTAATTAATAATTAATGAATGTTTTTAATCGACATACATTTTCAAATTCATTTCTTATCATATAAGTTATTTTTGACTATTTTCAAATTAACTTCTTTCATATAACGAAGAAGGGAAATTGTTAGGTGTGCAATTCAGTTTCGATCTGTGAGCATTGTGAAAAATAAATCACTTTTCAATCATCTGATCACGTTATAGCGACTAAACTGCTAATTTATTACCCTGATTTTTTCGTATATTCCTTCTTAGAAATCATCCATGCACTTGTAGTTTTAGCGAATTTTACAATTCCCGTTTTAAAAACTGTTAATAATTTCAATTTTTATTGTATTTAACTAATACATGGTGGTATACCCGCATGTATCCGTTAAATACAATAAAAATTTAAATTGTTAACAGTTTTTAAAATAGGAATTGTAAAATTCGCTAATACTACTAGTGCATGATTGATTCCTTTATACAGGAAAAAATCAGGATAATAAATTAGAAGTTCAGTCGCTATAGCCTGATTGAAAAGTAATTTATTTTTCACAATGTTCACAGATCGAAACTTCATTGCAGACGCCCTTCGTAAAATATTTATAAATCTGGAATATACCAGAATAATTTAATGTTTGAAAATCTTTCGATTAAGTTATGTATTTCCGATAATATGTATTTCGGTGTTTTATATTACCGATATTGCATTTCATGATCTGAGTCTGTTAATTTGACTTTGGCCAAAGAAAACGCCTCTTAATAAACAATCAGCGCAAAATACTTCTACAAAATATACACAGGAATTTGTTGGCCTATATACAGAGAGTAGGTGCCTTCTGTAAGTTGTGGCATTAATCCCTTTGTTAATGATGTAGACATTTAGTACTTACTTACTTTAAGTTCTATTTACAATGAATTCCTGTTCTAAATTTACAAGAAATATTCTGGTAATCGTCATTTATCGTATTGCTAATTGGTTTGCTGTAGCATTACAATTGTACTTCTACTAAGCTCTTAGGGTGTTAGTTATGTTTCTTTTTTTGAAGAAAATACGTGTCACGGATGATACAGGGTATCAACCATTCTTTCAACACCCCATATTATGGCACAAAGCAATAATTAATTTATTGTTGTTTTCAAAAATTATATTGGGGTAACGGTGCGTCGACAGTACAAAATTAAGGCTCGATTTTGTTCTCGAGTAAGGTGCAATTTTCGAAAACCGAAAACGTTTTATTTATTAGGCTTTCACGCTTGGGAAGCAAATTTTCTAGACCTTTTAATTTGTTGAAACCCACTAAAATATGTGAATCACATGTGCAGTACTCTCTGTACCAACCCGAAACTACAAAATCCACTCGAATGTGACATTGCAATGACTATTGTAGTATCTGTACTCCTGATTTCCAAAATAAGGAATTCCTCGAGAATTCAATGAATTGTTTATTTATTGCAAATCTATGAAATTTCATTTCATTACGTCAAGTTTAGATGAAATGTAGTGTTGGAAAGAAATTTTTCTCGATATTGTTACATCTGCACCTCAATAGTACGGAAATATGAGATTAAGAGAAACTGCTTCTGACTGATAAGTCCTCTAAATCGGCAAATTGCAATTATTGGCATCCTTTGATTTGGTTTTCTAATGGTGTGAAAAGGAAAAACGCTGCATTGATATTTTATAAATGTGCCGACCACAAGTCAGTGAGATTTCATTCAACTAGTAATTAGTAAAAGGATGTAGCGGCTCACTCATGCATGCCTCGCCACAATGCATCACCCACATGCGTTGGCGTCTGAGTTCAACCAACAACCACCCAGCAGGAAAGTCATTTGAGACAAGCTAATGACTCGTCAGCGACAGTCAAACACGACACGTATATAGACATTTATCAGAAGATAGGACTAATTTTCGTGTGTGACTGGTCTGAGACGAATCGTTTGTGACATGTCATAAACTAATAGTACTTGACTCGTCAGAAGGTAATCGCTTGTGAATCGTCATGTTCGGAAATTTAATTGAACAGACAACAGAGCAAAAATATTTCGTTTGTTTTCTATAAAGAAAATGATCGTAGACTTCGTGGTACTCGTGGTAGTACATCGTGGAAAACGAGGCGACTTCTCAGTTGAGAATCTAATATGACTTGTCATAAATTGGTCATTAAGTCAACATGCCATGAAAAAGCGAAATACAAATATTTACTTTCTTTTTCATCCTCATGAAAAAAACAAGGTTAGAACCAGGAACGTATGTTTTTCGCACAAATTTAATTCATATGCATGTTGACAAGTTTCCTACTGGGCAGTGCAACGTCTTCACGCCGTTCAACGTTGTACTATTTAGGAACACACGCATGTAACCATAAAACTACTGTCTCTTCCTTATGAAGAGACAACACAAAAAACTAATAAAATTTGTTTTTTTTCAGTCTCGTCTCGGATTTCAATATGGCAACACGTCGCTCTTTGTGTTGGCCACTAACCACTAATTTTGTGTGTACCAAAAATGGTGGTGCAAAATAAAAAATTGTTAATAAATTTCTTGTGAAAAACTAAATAAATAAAAATAAAATAATTTATATTAACAAAATTAATTAAAATAAATTATAATAAAGTAAATTATAATAAATTAAAATATTATTTATTAAATTATAAATTAAAAAGTGGTGTGTTTATTTTTATTGTAAACGGAAATTTACAAGGACTAAAATACTGGACTTTTCCCACACCAAGTTTAAAATGATGAAATAAGATGTAATTTCCTTCATTTTTATTGAAACTGCCTATTCAGTCTGAGAGTTTGTTTTTTGAAAATAGGCCAGTTATGCCTATATTCAGTACAATTAGAAAATTATTAGTAGGGATTCTGGTTCTTGAGTATATGTATATGTATTAGAATACATTAAGTACAATTTTCATAAAAATATATTTTTGATGAGATTCAACCCATGCTGATTAAGGCTAAAAAAGACGCCCAATAATAGTAAGTCACACATACATTATATTCGTTTATTTCATCATCGTGATAAATATATACAAATACAATGAAATATATTTTCAGACACAAAATATATTCAACCGTTAAAATTCGACTATTCCAATCAACCAACTCTAGAACTTGTGTCTTTTCCACACAAAAACTTAAAACAATAAAATAAAATTAAAATTGGTCTCTTCTCCGATAATGCGCTAATCGTAAGTGCGCCCTTCAAGTTGCAGCATTGGTGGCGGTGTAAGCAAATGAACAATTAAACAAATACAATGATAATAAAAAATACATTAACAAACAAACTAACGCTTACAAACAAAATTAAATAAATTATTGTAATAAATATGTGTTTTATAATAGAACAAAAGTTGTTTATGGACTTTTTAATAATAACGACTATTTTCGAGTATGATTTATTTTATTTTTATTTCTTTATTTCGTGCGCGCTGTGCGAATTATAACACAAGGCTTACTCAAAAATGAACACAAACGAAAAACAAACTGTGTGGTGTGAAATGTATTTGAACATTCTCCCCCCCCCCCACGGCTGAGGGCCCAAGGTTGATCCCACATTTGTGCAAGGGAAATGGAGAAACCTAGCTAGAAGAGCTAGGGGAAAACGCATTTCCAGATCACTGAGGGGGTTGAGATGTCACGAAGCACTCGCGCCTACGAGTGATTGATGGGAAGAACGCAGAGTTTTTGAATAGGGCGTTTTTTGGTGCCAGCAGCTGTTCTAATGGTCACATTACGTACAAGACCATCATGACCAGGATGAACTTCTTCGATTCGACCAAGGGCCCAACACGTCGGTGGTAGATTTTCCTCCAGTACGATTACCATGTCACCGGTCTTAATGTTTTCTTGGGGTCGATACCATTTGCTTCGTTTATGTAATGATACAAGAAAATCATCCTTCCAGCGATGCCAGAATGATTGAGTTATTTTTTGCTGTTGGCCCCACAGTGTCAGACGGTTGTCATTGCAATTTATTAAATCTTCTGATGGTGGAAGATGCAATAATGATCGACCAACCAAACAGTGACCAGGTGTAAGAGCCTTGAGGTTCGCCTTCAGCATTCGATTTGAGTCATCACTGTATACGGGGATGGATTTCCTCACGCCTCCCAAAGCCCGCCTTGGTGTGGAACAGCAGGTGAGTTGAACCGCCAGGTTGTACCCAAATTAGCCAACTCACGATGAGGGATTTTATTTTGCCATTCTTGACGAACACGTTGCAATTCCTTAATTGAACCAACGAAATTCGTGCTGTTATCGCTCCATAACTGACTACATTGCCCACGTCGACTGATAAATCTTGCAAAAACTTCCAAGAATGCCTCCACCGATAGACCATGAGCAAGATCCAAATGCACGGTTCGAGTTGTCATTCATACGAAAACCACAACCCAACATTTTATGGTCGCTGAAGGTTTGTCTGCTTTCGCTGCTAGTTGTCGTAGGTTCATCTGTGGCGCAAGCGTTTTACGAACCTCAACCGGTCCTGCAAAATCGACGCCCGATACCACAAATGGAAATGATTGATTGGTTCTAGCTGGAGGTGATGAACCCATCAATTGTTTGGCGACATCCTTCTTGAACTGTTGCTGGTTTGACAGGTTTAACGCTATTTCCCGTTATTCTTCGAATGAACCGGAAAACAAACGCTGTTGTTCGTATCAATTTATTCAGCGTGGACGCTCTATTAATCAGTGGTTCCTCATTAACCATAAAGGCTGCCACTGGAAATTCATAATAGATGTTGATATGCGCATTTAATAATCTTACCTTTGATTTGGCTTCATCGGTGTTCATGTCGTCCTCAGATAAGTTCAACCACATATTGTTTGGCCAGTTGTTCGGTTCTTCTTGGAGCCATTGCGGACCATTTCACCATAGTTGGTAATTTTTCAATTGCATAGCAGCACAGCCTCTCGATAACAAATCTGCTGGATTCTGATCTCCGGGAATATGATGCCAGTCGTTGACATCTGAAGATGATAATATAGTAGCAGTTCGATTTCCGACAAACGGCTTTAACGATTGCTGCTTTTTCTTCAACCAATGAATTAAGATGGTTGAGTCCGTCCAGTAATGAACAGTTATATCTGACAGCTTGCATGCCTTTTGAACGAACTTGCATAAATTGACACTCATGACAGCCCCCATTAGTTCTAAACGAGGAACTGTTTGTGGCTTAATTGGTGCGACCTTGTTTCTTGATATAATGAGACGAACAATTACATTTCCATTATGATGAACTGACCGAAGGTAGGCTCATGATCCATATGCTGCTTTCGAGGCATCTGAAAACAAATGTAGCTGCAGTTGCACTTCTTTTGAGTGGGCTATCCATCTTGGAACGGTATTGTTACCAATTCAGTTACGCTCTGATGAAACGATGACCATAATGACATGATGTGATTAGGAACAAGGTCGTCCCAACCAATATTTAGTTTCCAAATTTCTTGCATGGCAATCTTACCAGCAATGATACCTGGTGCGAAAAGTCCAGTAGGGTCGTATACTTGAGCAATTCGACTGATGAATTGTCGTTTGGTAAAGGTTTTGTCCTTGTTTGCTGGATAATCATCGATTTTGATATAAAAATCGTCTTTGCTTGGATCCCACATCATACCTAATATCCCGGTATTAGGTTTTACTTCAATTTCACGCAACTCATTTTGAACAAGTTCTTTAGCCAATTCCGAGTTACTGGTAGCCCATTTTGCTAATTCAAATCCAGCAGAAGCTAACATTTCAATCATTTGGCTATGCAGTGTTTTTAATCCAGAGCCGATCAGATTCCAAACTAGCACTACTGGCCATGCTCGCAGATGTGAAAATTATAGAAAAACCACTTCAAAAAATTGCAGGTGATGTATTTGGTAATCGACGCCGTCACCGTGTATAAGAACCATACAAAAAATAATTATAGAATATTTGCAGGTAATGTATCTAGTAATCGACGCCATCACCACATGGTTAGCAAATATACAAAAATGATTATAGAATATTGCAGGTGATGTATCTGGTAATCGACGCCATCACCATGTATTATACGAATTATGCAAAACTAATTATAAAATATTTGCAGGCAATGTAACTAGTAATCGACGGCATCACCGCGTAATCGATGGAAAAAGATGGGCGGTGTCTTATGAAACGTTCAATGCACTAACAATGCGATAGAACATTCCAGCAGCGCATGCCTCGTAGAATTTATCCAAATAATTTCATGAACCCCACAATGTGAGCAATACTATATATTGCGCAATAATTGACTAGTGATAATGAATCACTTCACCACAATTTTACAACATTACACGTAAAAATAACAATTCCAATTTTATCATGCACATTTTACACGTACACCGCCATTCTAAAAATTTCACCAGCGGCCACTTCAATAAAACAACAAAAAAAATATACCTGATGATTTCGGCTATCACCGCTACAATTATACGGCTCCAGTCTATTACAACTTCAATTGTTGTAGGCGGGGACAATCACTACGTCCCGGGTTTCGGCACCAAAAATGTTGTATTTGTGGACTTTTTAATAATAACGACTATTTTCGAGTACGATTTATTTTATTTTTATTTCTTTATTTCGTGCCCGCTGTGCGAATTATAACACAAGGCTTACTCAAAAATTAACACAAACGAAAAACAAACTGTGTGGTGTGAAATGTATTTGAACAAAAGTAGTGTATACAATGAATGATACAAGTACAATAACACGCGGAATTACAGGAATCATTTACCGAAAACCTTCACCCAATAACCATCGTTTTCTTCCAAAATTAAATTGTTTGTGCATGAAATATTGAAATTACTCTTTTCAAAGCCATCGGTTGACTAAAAAAATATTCGTTTTGTGTAGGGTAACTTAGGATTATTAATGGTTGAAACTTGAAAGATCTAAAGAAAAATTGAAAGTTGAATAACATGTGGACATTTGGATTTGGTATTAGAGCATATAGCAGCTGTTCTCGTTCTAATTTTTTAATATGTATTTGCATTTTACATAAACGTTTTTCATTGTGGAACATCAGTTTGATTTCAACTTATCTAAAGGCAGCTACAACAAAAACTTGAAGATTTACTTTTAAAATATTTAGTTCATAATATGACAGCTTCACCTACAATTTAAAGAGCTACTGGATGATAACTTTGAATAAAATTTTATTATTTTAATTTTTGGTTAAATTAACAAACATTTTTCGTATCCAATGTAACGTCGTATCTTAAACAGTAGCCAAATCGAAACCACAAGGTTTAGGACTATTTTACGTAGACCACCTGCACAATGCATATCTCTTTGGCCCGCCCAAACACCACAAATTTAACGACTGTGTCGTTTGCTCAGAGTCTTTGTTCGGATGTCCGTTTTATCGATAAAATTTACATCGCACCACCCATTTAAGACTAGGGTAAGTTAGAAAAATTCGATTTTCAGAAAAAATGGTTTGAAAACTTACAATTCTTATGATTATTAATGATGTTACACATGATTTCAAGTTTTTGTTTATGTGAAAGAGACAACACTTTAAGTAGGTTTTTTTAGTAAAAAGCATTTAAAACAAAAAAGCTTGAAGTTACGGTTATTTTAGACTTTAATGAAATTACAATAGTTATGCCTGGCCAATTCTATTTCAGAAGTCATAATTATAAATTCAAGCAATAATTAGAAATTCCTGTAAGTCTACTTACTGGGGTTTAAATAGTAGGAAACTAAAATACATATTTGTGTATGCATAAAAAAAAATTATTTTGCATTTTAATAAAAGCCGATGTCATGAAAAATAAGAAAAAAATTAATATAAATTCCAAAATGTGCTTTATTTGAAGCTTTTATTTACGAATTCGTGAGCCATAAAAATTATTTTTACAAATACATGATATGAATTATATGTTCTAAATCAGTGGCCCCAACTAAAAAAATTACACACCTAAATTTTTCACAGAAGGTGTGATTTAATATCAAATCGGACAGTTTTTCCCTTGATATTGATAGTGGTTCTTTATTACAATTCAACATCTCGTAAATGGGTTTTTATAAAGACTATACGTTTTTAGTATTGGTCTAATGAGACGTTATGTACGAAAAGAGGATTTCCTAGGTTAATAATTCAGAAATTAAACAAGATGACAGAAAGGATAACGTAAATGGTAAAATTGTATATTGTCTCTGAGACTGAAAAATATTGATAAGACTGATAACGTTTAATAAAGGTTCATAATCTCCAATTAAATATTCATGTAAAAAGTCCGACATGCCTACCGAAAATACTTACATAAGGGCTTACAAGGTAACGGAACAGTGTCAGGGCGGTATTTTTCGAAAGTTCTACAACCAGCTCTATTTTGATGATTGTAAAAGTATGATTAGTATCTCTGACAATAAGGTCGTACACCCATTTAAAGATTGAGTGAAACATATTCACATATAAACATATTTCGTCGTCGTACACCTCATTTACGGTTACAAAGCTTACTTAGACATATTTTTACATAGAATTTGCGCCCTTGTTCCAAAAAGGTCATTCCCAGTATTTTCCATAATTCGCATTCCTAGAAAACTTACAATATTTCAAAAGAATTTGCTTTCCAGCTAAAACAATATAAAGTACACCTAACATAATTGGATACAATAATTGATTGCGGGGTGCGTCATATAGCTAAGTATAGTTTTATTGAGAGAGTCGATACGGCTAAATGTGTGCAAACAGTCAGTATAACAATTTTGCGGTAAACACCCTAGATGATTTATTTTATCAACCCACAAAACGCGATGAATCCCACATAATTTGAAGCCAGTTTTAAAAGGCAAGATATTATCTTAATATACAAACATATGTAAATTGTCAAATTATTATTAATGTAGTGAAAAGAACAAGATTTTTCGATTATTTCTTATTATTCAATTCTGGCAACATTTCAGAAAATAAATTGCTCCAAGGATTTTTTTAGAGAAATAGTCTTTCTTAATTATTCTTGCAATGTTGCCAAAACCTCACTGTCTCTAGTACTTTAACCTCTTTTGATATCCTAAAGTTGTATACGGCTTTTCAACTTATATAACTTCAAATCATTTGGAACACAAACTCATTGAGTTCAATGGGATGAAACCAAGACTATCTGTTGAGAGAGCTAATTTGGTGAGGGATAAAATAACTGCGTCGCCATGACATTATGTCACCATGACAATTTTTAAACAAAATCATTATAATCTTAAATTTGGATCTTGAATCATATATGGTTTGCAAGCTACTGACATAAATTAAAACTATTACATTAATAGTCAACGCACTAACAGTACTTTCCTCACTTTTGACTTCCGTAGGAATTTTTTGTATTGTAGTAATTGTACAGTGAAAGCTAAATAATTTGACATGTTTCTCGCCTTGTCAAGTTATTTTATATCTGTAGTGAGATAGAATGAACCTGACCCTTTTTGGATATACCCACATATAAGCCGAAATTCGTTTCCGTTTTTTTTTTTTTTTTTATAAATACGCCAAATTAGGCAAAAACGCGATCTCAACATGACAAATTTTACAAATTAATTTTTGTTTGTTTGTTTTTTTTAAATTCAAACACTCCATTGTATACAAATGCTACACTGGAACTATATTATTATATTTAACCAAATAAAGTCAATAGGCCAGCTTGGGATAGGTCGTTGTATATTGATCTTTTTGGAGACCGAGTATATGATAAAACATTAATTTTCGATAGTTGAACGAAGCATGCGCCAAATCTCCCCTTCGTGTATAGCATTTTATATAATGTAATAGAAACTTTTTTTTTATTTTTTTTATTTTTTTTTGTATAACAATGTTCGTGCAATGTTACGAATTTAGTTGAATTTCATAAGTTAATTTGAAAGGAGTATTGTTTGTGTTTTGCTTTTAGTTTTGCGTTCGTTTTTGACAGTTCAGTATAAATAAGAATATCTATATAAACATACATATTATATATATAAAGAGAGAGAGGTATGATTATTTGTAATTTATTTCTAAATTAGTTTCGAGTAGTAGTACGTAAAAATTGTAATTGTTTGTAAAATGTAGTAAGGCTTTCAAATATAAAACAATAATAGCACGATTTGACGTCGATTAAAACAAAATAATGTTTTAGGTTAAATCTGACTAGTTGTATATTCAATTATCACTCACTTATACATATGGTAGAGTTTGTATACGAATATTATTCGTATAGTATTTCCTTCCGCACGATATCTCTAAATTGCCGGAAATATTTCGGGAACAATTGAATATATATTATGTATGTACACAGATATTATATCGGGAGTGGAGGAGGGTGTTTTTTGGGGTTGGTATTTATTTTTTCTCGTAAACTGATTTATAATGCAGAATAAACAGTAAAAAATTTCGGTTTTAAAAATAGAAACATGTGCCACACTTATAATGTATAAATGTGTGTGTGTGTGTTTGTTTCTTGTCTGCCGAAAGGATTACAAAACAACACTTTGCAAAACCATTCCAAATATATTGTTTTTATTTTGCATATATTACATTCAGAAAAATATGTAAATATCACAATCAATCATGCTCCTATATCTTCAAATAAACAACAACCAGTTATAAAGTTTTGAATGTCGGTTGGTTCGTCGATGTATCAAAATGAAAAAAAGCAGAAAAGAAAAATAGATAAACCCTCATTTCATATAAACATATTTCTATAATAGATCATTTTGCTGAATTACAACTTCATCTCCGCATCCCTCTATATGTATTTTGTACAAGAAGTAAATATTGTTTTTGAGATGATTGTCTTATCCAAAAATATATATCATTTTAATTTCTACGTTCTTCTAGGCTATATATATATAATCTTCTTAGAATATTTGTTAATTTATTTAACTCCATATATAATACACATATAAATAAATATATAATCATGATTGATTATAAATTTTAACAATAATAAATTTCAAAATAAAATATTAATAAATAAATAAACATTTATCACGTTATTCAATTTAACTTTATCCATTTATTTCAAATAATTTATTTATAATTGAAATGAATATAAATATTGATAATATAGATTTTTTTTTATTTTTATTGATAAAATTAATTTTAAAATATAATAATATATTATGCAAAACAAAAATACAAAAGTTTGACATGCAAATTGAAATGTAAAATTTGATTTAATTTTTTTTTTTTGCTATTTATACCAAAGAATATATAAAATTTTATTTGCATGTATACTGATGTCATATAAAATCAAATATGGTATTTGGTTGTTTGAATTTGGTGGAAATCTTTTTTTGGAAAACTCTATAAAATAACGTTGTAGGTACTTATATAATAATATAATACGCACCATATCCAATTCGGTTTGAGAAACATATTGTAGACCACCACATAGCCAATAAAAAAAAAACATTTCTAACAAACAAAATTCTCCTCACAATGATATTTAACATTTTGATCGTATCAATCTCTTAGATTGAAATAAATTAGGGTATTTTGAATCAAGCAGGTTTATTACAGAATGCGCGGGAGTGAATCGATTGTGGGTCGAAAACTATACGTAAAAAAACACAACGGGCGAGTTCACGATCAACTCACTCTTCATTGGGCCTGAGAACCAATGCCGATAGCCGGCTGCTGTTCACTTAGTATTTAAATTAAGTTACATTTTTAGTTTAAAAAGTCAATAAGTTATTCTATTTTGGGTTCGAAGGAAGAATCGTACCGACATATTAATTGTTTAATTAAACATTGAAGTTTACAATTTATTTGTTGACAATGAGAAATACCATCGACTATATTTTATTATAGCTATGTCTTGGTGAGCTTGAGCAAAGTAAAGTTATGTTAAGTTAATCATCTATACCTGCCCTATACGCTTGTAAATACACCATTACTCATACATGGAAATCTTGTTGAAGATTCTATATTTAGACTTTTGGAAATGGTCACGGCAAACCCGATGAACTAAGAAGAACTTGAAATTTCAACTAAATGGTTCATAAGCGCTAGACTGTCACTCGATTTTGTTTACCACTTTTATTTCGTATAAACCAGCGTTGTGCCGATTATTTACAAACTGTTGTTTCCTTTATTGTTTACTGAGTAAACAATTTTATGTAAACGTGTAAACATTGTAAACATCATAAAATAAGAATATTATATAAGAAAATAACTTAGAAAACCAGGGAATATTGCGAAAAAATAACTGTATTAAAAAATACAACCACTTGTTCGTGTTTGGTTACATATCGTAAGTATTTATTTTTGTGACCAGAGTGAAAAAAATAAAATCATTTTGTTCTTCTGGGATGGGTTTGTAATTCTGTTTTTACAAAATTCTGTTTTCTCAAAATTTTTGTTTCTCAAAAAATTCTGCTACGAAAAATTCCGTTTTGCAAAATTCTGTTTTATAAAATTCTGTTTTACAAAATTCTGTATTTTTAAACATATTAGTGGTCACTAAATTATTCATCAATTATCTACTCAGATAAAATATTTATTGTTCGGTGCTGAGTCCATTATTATAGAATATTTTGTATAATGGTGGGCTTAGGTTTCGCTTAAGTGAGGAAGCAAAAGCTGGGGGTGTTGCGGTTAAGTTGGTTGCCAAATTTAAGGCCGAAGAAGAAAATATTTGTAACGAGGTCATCCAACAGTGGTTATCTAAGATAGGACTGATGTTAGCCGATCATTATACGGAGGTGGTATTAATCTCGAGCAGGAAAAGGCGGGAAACCATTACCATCCATGTGGATAATTCTATGATCAGGTTTAAGAGAAATGTGAATGCAGCATGCCGACGGTGTGCGCTAAGATTGATCCATATATTTCGCTCGGTACCAGATGATGCTGCATATATAGTAGCGGGAATGTGACAAATTGATCTATTGGCAAAGAAGCGAAATAAGCTCCTTAACAGATCCCAAACCACGGCTAGGGCGAATCACAATCTGAATGGCAACAACGTTAGAACGAACGAGATAAGGGATGATGGACATTTCACCTCATACCTATGATACGAGTAGATATGTACTTGGTTAAACCGCCAACAAGGTGAAGTTGACTTCTATCTGAAATCTGACCCACCTGCTGATCGGGCATGGATATTTCCGTACTCACCTGTATTGGTTCGGACACGTCGATATGTTCGAGTGGCCGAGCTGTAAGGGAGAGAAACAGAAGACGTATTTTTCTTTGGCCCGACTCTGGAGAACATCAACTTGCGTATGGTGGGCTCAAATGATTGCTGGTCTGCTATTTGTACATAGCTTCGCAGCAGAACTTTTGGTTAAGTTACAGTGCCTTGAGCGCGCGAGGAAAACCAATAGTGGTTCATAACATAAACACAATAAAGAAGGTTCAATCAAACCCTACCTTCCAAAGAAATATCAAACCAGTAAAAATCCGGCACTACTAATTACACGGACAGACAGTGTATTTCGAAGATTTTCACCCACCTACAGGTGATAAGACACACACACCCAAATAAACCGTCATACACTCTCTTACACACAAACAAACTTGCAGGCACACATAGACACACACCTATTAATACATGCACACACTCACACATATACACACAATCACATGCATAACCATATACACTCGTACAGTTACACACAGACGTAAAAAAATTAATTGCAGAATTATGTAAACCAGAATTTTGTAAAACAGAATTTTGTAAAACCGAATTTTGTAAAACCGAATTTTGTAAAACAGAATTTTGTAAAACGGAATTATATAAAACAGAATTTCATATCCAACCCTGTTCTTCTATCTCTTTATTTAGAACAATAGATACAAAAAAAAATAAAAATATTTTTTCCAGAGGGAACGACAGAATAAAAAATATATTTTCGTTCTCAAAATCGTGAACGTTATTTAATTTCTGTTGCTTTTCTTCTGTTCGATGTACACATACATATATGTTGAATGAATGAATTCCCCCGTAGGATCACTGATCACTAAGCAAACATTTATTTCTGTAGACATTTTCTCGAGTATGGCTACAACTTACCGAACATTTATTGCTAAAATTAAAACCTTCAAGTCTCCTCTTATATCGCGTAAAGTTCAATAATTGAACATCTACAAAGCGCTGATAAGACCAGTTATCACTTTTGAGTAATTCTCAGCTCGATAAAACAGGGAGCCCCGTACAGAATGTGACTGATTCCCGAGATCAGAAATGATCTCGATAAAGTTAACTCATGGAATATAATAGGCTAAGGTGGCTGGACCCTACCTTCGATCGCAAAATCGGATCACCAAACGCCCCTTGTAGTCGGTACCAACGAAAGCAGGACCTCGTGGGAGACCACCTACCCGAGGGATGGGTGACGTGGAAATTAATCTTGAGACACTCGGTGTCTGACGATTTCTTGCAGTATGGTTAGAACTATTTGGAGGAGCATTGTAGAGGCGGTCAAATCTCTCTTGTGATAAAGCGCCAACTGAAACAAAAATGTTGTCATTTCATTTATTTCAAAATTACAAAATATAATTATCCAAAACAAATTAAATTACATAATGGCTGTTACTTAATTAAATTAAGTTAAAATTCATCTGAGTTGGGTGAGTCAGAAATTTTAAGGCTGTTATAAATTTCGAGAAGCATCTTTTATTTTTCAAATCCTAGCCGATTTCTATTTGGAGAATGGATAAATGACCGTGACAAAAATATTCGTTCAATCTCACTAGATGATGCGGGGATTTGTAACAATTTTTTTTTTTTGGAAAATCATGTTAAAAAATCTGTGTTTGGTTTTAAACTGATCCAGGTCTGAAATTCCTTCTACAGATGAACTGCCAATAATAAATTCAACTACTACAGTTCTCTCGTCATCCTCTAAAAGGTTATCCTCAAACGCAGGATGAAGGAAATAGCCAGAAAGTGCGTATGTGTTAAGTGCTATTTTTTCCGTTTTGATAACTCTTAACGAAAGTTTGCATACTTTGGATTGCGATGTAATAGGATCCATGGATGGACTGCTTCAGCCAAGGAACATTTTCGATTTTGACATTTACCAATAAGTTGACATACTGTGTTGAAAACTTCTATGGCTTTTTGTGTGTTTTGCCTTAGTTCGTTATCGAAAAGTAACAGTTTAACATCTTGCTTTACATTTTTGACTTTAGGAACACGTTGTTCGTAATTTTCTAGCCCCTTTTTGCTGAATAAATAGTTCCACATCTGGATGCTTAAACGTTTTAGTAATTTGATTCGCGGATAATAACAGAAGATTACCTGTATGGCTATTACAAGTTGAATGCAATAGTGTAGTTCTTCGACCGATATTCACCATCGTAGAAGCATTGTCAGAAATAACGGCTACGTTCTGTAGAAATTTCCTCTAACTTAACCACTATATTGGCCAAGGCCTCACCTGCCTCGGGCGTTTCGGTCATGTCGCAAGCATTTAAAAACGCTTGCTCTCCATTTACCGTATGTAGAACACTAACTACGGTTTTGGTGTTGTTCGACACATTTTTCCACCCATCGATTAACAACACAGATTTCGGTCCTATGTTCTTTGATATTCTCTTAATACAATTTTGATAAATACGATCTAAAATTTTTGTAGAAAGTACTTTTCTCGATATTAGTTTGTCAGAGTATGCTGGTCTTATAAGGAGGACACATTTTTAAAGTGATCCGATTCTACGACCACAAAAGGAATGTAACAACCAAAAAAAAAAAAATGCACCCAGCACATTGTTGAAATTTGTTTGTTCATCTTGACTTTCTTCATCCTGAGTGCCAAACGAGAATATATGTGTGCAGTCTTCTAGTGTTGAAGTAATTGCTGGCGCAGGCGAATTTACCAATCGATTTAGGATCGATTGGTGTCGGTGTCACCAATTAAGGTGTACTTCGTAATAAAAAATCGCCTATCTAGAAATTAACAAAAATGGAAAAACCGGATAAACAAAGCAGTAACACAATGAATACATAGTTTATTTGTAGTGCCAATGTCAAGTTGATTTTGGTTTGATGATGTATCCAGGACGTTATTATCCAACTGGTCTATTTGTACTGATGGAGCAAGCGGTATTGTTCGATTCCACAAATTCATTAATTTCAATTACGGTCTTTTCGTTCGCCACTTCGTTGGCTGTTTTGACGGGGAACATTTATTTCTGAGTATGAAATTAACTGTAATTTCAAATTAACAAAAACATACCTGTGTGATATCAATCTCTGAACGGCAATATTTGTTAGTACTATATTACAGCAATTGGTACCCTAATGTACTATAAATTTCTCCCCGTGGTCTTCCTGTCATTATTTGATAACAATTTTTAATAGTTAATCAATTTCAACAAGCGGTTTATTTGTAACGCTTATTTTTGTAAGGCACTTATTACAATCACGACACAATCACAAACTCTTTACCACATTAATTCGATTATGATTACGAGCACAACCATTACGACATACTTTCTTATTCTTATGTTACAAAAAAAAAAAAATTAATTAATTTTTAAAATCCGTTAACAACTCCATTGTCCTTTTTCAATCATTATTTGAGAAAAGAGAAAGCCAGAAACGGATTTTTTAACTATGGTTTCCATCTTCTGTTTTAATTTTATAATGAAACAAAGAAGTAAAAATGTACGCAAACAATGAAACGTTTAATTTTCTCTTTCTTATCATAAGACAATCCTATTTTATGTTTAATTGTTTACGATGATTCCCAGTTGTTAACAATTGTTTCCGCAGTTGTTTATCAAAAATCGGTTATTTACGATAAAAATGTAAACAACCGCTGTTTACTTGTAAACTGTAACTATAAACCGTGCATAACCAACCTCAGCAATTAAACGATTAAACAATTTCAAAATTATTATTTTATTATGTATCAGTGTGTAAGTGTTATTTTTCACAGCTCATCAGTGTTGTCGAAGTGAGTACAATCAGAGCATTTGTACTACTTTCGCTTAGTGCTTACTCCTGTACTCCGCTATTTCATTTTGTACTCCCCTGTTGTAACAACTGCTATTCTAATAATACTTTTACATAATATTTTAACTTATCGGCTTTTGCTTGCAATAGTTATAATATTCTGAAAGATATCTGGCTGTTTCTTAAAGCATTTTTCAAAGCTAATTTATAATGGTTCCTGTCATTTTCAGGCAAAAACCCATAAAACAGTTCTCTTGCAGTAACGAATCAGTCATTTTAACCAACAATATCAATTCAAACATGTTAATTTACGAACTAAATTACTTCTACTTCACACAGCTATTTTTTCAGAATCTGAATGTTAGCTGGTAAAACTTATAAAACGATAATTCCGAGTTTTTACAACTTACAACTTTAAAACTTCAGATACACTCAAACATGACAAACGTTAACTGTTTTTACCAAAAAAATGTATCAGCTTTGACAAAATATTTAGATTAGAACCCCCTTAATACAAAATTACCCTGCAAGCCAAATTATGAAGTCAATTAGCCTTACACCACAAAAACGATGTACGGAAAATAAAATTCTTTAAGCTTAGATTAGCACTTCTATATATAAATAATACTGTAAGATAATTTCTGCAGTCATTTAACCTTTCCAGACTGGAAAGTTGTCCAAATTCGTCCAATACTCTTTCAGTTTTATTTTGATATTCTCCTTCTCGCCTAGATTGGATCTAGGTAGGAAAAGTGTAATCAGATGTCCTGGTTTCCCTGGAGATGTCATGGGTTTTCAAACTTCTGTGGGCATCCAGGGAAATATTCTACATTGTCCTGGTTTTTAGATAATATTCACGAGGAACCCACAAAATAATAATTTAAACAAAATTTAATTTGAACTTAAGGACGTAATTTAATATGTTTAAGGTTGGGAACTATTTATATGGAAACGGTTTAACCTCTCCGATACAATATTTCACTAAAATACGACGACAAATGTGTGTGTTCCATTCGGTACCAGACGGGTTGTCTGTGTATGGAAAACCAAAATTGGTAAATCTAATTTGTGATTTATGGTATCGATCATAATACCATTAGTGCGAGTAGTGTTTCAAAATATTTCTTGCGGTTGGGCCGCGTTTTATTTTAAAAATTCTGATTCCCTACCTTATGGCAGAAAATTTTTTCAGGCCATAAAATAATAGGTTTTATAATAGGAACTATTTATAGAATTTACAAAATATCGCAGATAATAAATTTCACTAAAATCCACCAACAAATGTGCTTGTTCCATCCATTTGATGCTGGAGAATAGTCTGAATTAGCTAAGTAAATATAAATAAATCTGGTGAATATCATTTTTGATTTAAAGTTTTAACTCAAAACTATGCTGAATTTGAGCCATGGTTTAATTAAGAAGTCCGATTTCAGATGATATGGCTAAAGGAATTTTCCAGAACCGGAATTAATAAATTTTATATTAGGAACTACTTATAGAATCGATTTAATTCTCAAATCTCAGATACAAATTCTATTAAAATCCATCCATAAACGTGCCACCTAGTTCCATGTGAAGCTGGAGACGTAGTACACTACCGGGATTGGTTTTATATTTAAAAAAAAAGAAAATTGGGGAAATAATGTTCCGCAATATTTATTGAATTTGGCTCTTATTTTATTTAGCAAATGCGACCCCAAATAAGGTGACCCAAGATATATTCAGAGCGTCAATAATTCGGTTTTATATTAGGTTTTATTAAAATCTCACTAAAAACCATTGACAAACGTGGTCCATTTGGTGCTGAACCTGGGAATGCTGTAAGGGCCTGGAGTGGTTATGAAAGTAAAAAACAAATTTTTCTTTGGCAAATCTAATTTCCCCAAAATTTTTTCAGTCATTATAATGTCTTGCAATATTTGTTGAATTTTGGCCATGTTTCATTCAATAAACACTATCCCTGACCTAAATAGAACTGCTGGGATTATGAACAAATTCCATTGAAATTTATTTTCTGACTTAATCTGTAAATGCAATCTGTATATTTGACGATCAATGAATTAGTTGTAACATCTCCAAATTATTAATCAAATTAACGAGTTTAAAACTTTTCTAGATGAGATTTCACCACGTGCATGTTTTGTAACCACCAAACCAATTTTTTTTTGTTTTTTTTTTTTTTTTGGTTTTTAATCCATGCAATCTGTTTTGGGGCTCAAGGCACTCCTAACACTTTCGCAGTTTACTTTTACCGTCCTACTTTACGCAGTATTAGCCTAATCGAGGACGTAGGCTATAGATCCGTTTTGTATAAACCAACCATGCCAACCTATAGTGCTGACATGAAAGGTGGGTCGGCCCATGGATTCTGCACTCTCAAACAGGGTGTCATAGATGTGTTCATCTTCGTGTTCATCACCGATCGTAATTAGATGATGAAAACTCCCTTTTGCATCGAATTTTATATAACAATTTTTTTAAATCAAGTTCAAACATATTTCGAGATTTAATAACTGTCCTGCTTTTTTTAAGGCGATTTTTTCAGGTACCTACTGAGGTATCGTCTGTCAATGACATTTCTTTAAATTGCACCAACATATCTTCCCATTATTACAAAAATGTTCCCATATTTGATGTGCCTCAATTGGGGATATCTGCCAAAATTCTGATGTTGACTGTGAAAAGGGTTCAAGCTAAAGTTGCTTAAGATAAATTTTCCATTTACCACGTAAAATTTAGGTAAAAATAGTTAAAAATTAAAAATATCACTTCCGGTTTCACTGATCAGTACTCTTCTCTACAATATAAACTTAAAAGTTCCAAAACGATAGTCTAAAAATGTCTGTGATCTCGTGGAGAGTGTGTCCGGGTTAAAAACTATTTACCTCGAGCGGTATACAGAGCTTAACGCTTTAATAGTAAAATAGATAAAGAGGTCTAAACGAATAAATAAAATTTTTTTTTTAATATTGAAATTTGGATCAAAAACTAAAAACAATTTTAGTTTAATTTGCTGGACCATAATGTTTTTAAACACAAAACACCATCAAATATTTATGGCTAAGGTCTAACTATTTTATTTCGTTTACACTCCTTCTGTCTAGAAATACTCTCCTGAAAATTTGAAACGTATTTCGTTTAAAGCTTTCAGAGCGACACCACTGCAGCTCGCTAAGACGTATAATATTTAATACTTAAAGTATGCGTGTAATTCTGTTTGTTTCTAATGTATTTCCATTTCACTTTTTTGAATCACTTATACTTCAATTTCACTGTGAATCAAAGTTTGTCAGTAAAAATAACTTGAGATAAAAATATAAAATCGGTGGTTGTGTGAACGAGACACAGAACGGAGTCAGTCAAGATTTGACTTGCAAAAAATGGGTATCTATGGTAGTACACTGAGATCGAAATTAAGAAAAAGTATCAAATCGAGAACATTTTATGGCAGTCCAACTAATACATGTACGTACATATTGTGTACCGAATAGTTCGGCATTTTGATGGGAAAGATTTTTTTTTAATTTTGTATTTTATGACGGAAATAATTTGAATAAAATAATTCTGATATGAGTATTAATAATAATTAATTTTTTAGACTGTTTTGAAACCTGGGGCCTTATTCTCAAATTCCACATGCATTTTCCACATGCGGACGTCTGTCAAAATTCATAGAAACGTTCGGAAATTGTAATTCGTGTATTTTTGAATTCGCTACTAATGGAATTTTTTCGGTACTAAGGGCCCCCCTCTCCCCCTTTCCCCCTTTATGGCTACGGACTATTTTTTGTGTCTATGCCTGGTCCTAGTGGACCGCCACCCAAACCTAACCTAAGGGTCCCTGAAAATAATCGAATAAGCCTTAATTTTTCTAATAATTCTTGGTTATTCTTGGTTATGTTTTTGTTTGCTGTCAAAACACTATGCCAATTTTAAAGTTTTAAATTTTTATGGTAAAGTCTAATGCGTGATTGAAAATATTCGAAAAAATAGTTCTGGGACCTAACTACATATACAATACGACGACTATTTTCGACCGCTATCGTTTTGTATAAGAAAGTGTAAAAAGGAAAAAGAAAACGATAGCCGTCAAAAATTGTCATCGAATTGCATAGTTAGGCCCCTTTCCCCTGATAGGAGTATTAATAATAATTAATTTTTTAGATTATTTTGAATCGTGAAAATAATTGAATTAACACTAATTCTTGACAAGTTTCTACAATCAACCTGTATATTTGGAAATATAACCGTGAAAGGCACTTGTTGCCCAATTTTCAACTCGGTATAAAACAAGCTTGTACCAAATAATTTACTTTCACTTTCTTGGCAATAGCGTTGTAATGTATTACTGTTGTAAATCTAAGATATTCTGATTTTTTGAATTTAATGTTCTTCCGAGATCATTTAAGGAGAAGTTGTAATGAAATGCCACTGAATAACATTTAACAGCCATTAACAAAATCGTATTGACGGTATTGCAAGAAATAGTGAACTTTTGTATTTTTTCGCGGTTGAACGGGAGCTAGTTCACACAGAAAAAAGTTCACATAACGTGGAAGAAAATTTAAATGAATTTCCTGTGGTTTTTAGTCAAGAGGACAACCACACTAAATTTATAATTTTACAAAATTGTGAATTCTCGTCAAATTTACGTGAATCACTGTTTGGCAAAAATATAACTCCATGTTATTTTTTACAGGGCCTAACAATAATTTTTAAAAGGAGTTCTATTGGTTTTAAGAGTATCGCGTACATTTAGGACGTTGGACATTTTAGGAAGTTGGAAAGCCTATGCTGGGTATGATGAAATGCTGAAAAATGTTTAGAGATAAAAATAGGGACGTCCAAATTAAAATAGAAAAATTTCCCTAGCTCTGCTTACTACAAAGTGGAATTTAGCAGTGAAATTTCCATTTTTCATTTCGCTTCTGTCATTTTTATATGTACATTTTTATTTATCTAAATAATTACAAAATATACATCCGTCTATTTTCCATATTTTTAGTTGGAAGTCTAGGGTGCAGCGTTAAATTTCACTGTAGAATGTTGCTTCGTATGAAACTTTTAGAAGCATCATATTTTATCTGGTAATCGAACTTTTTAAAGCATGCATTTCTCGTTTGTCCTAAATTACTAATTCGTATGGCATTTTTGCAAAAATTCCTTTATTTCTTAAAAATTGGGCTTAATATAACTTTAAAATAACCCTACAATTAATGCAAAAAATCTAGTTTCATGATTTCTAAACAATTAAATGCCATAATTATTATGGGCCAATTAGAGTTTGTGCACTGATTATTTTTTAATCTGGATTTATGAAACTATGGAGAAAATAACAACAAAACATTATTATATATTTTTTACGATTAGTCTGCACAATCTCTACCATTTAACTACATTGTCTACACATTATTATGACTATGCATTGTTTACCACGTATAAGCGACTCGCATTGCAATTTGGTTAAAATATTGCAAGCGTTCATTAAATTTCAAATTTCTTCAAATCTCTTAAATTTTATAGAAAGCCTTTTAAAGAGCGTTCAATCAAAAAATTTGACATTTTGTAATACCTATCTAATCAAATTTGTTTTTTCCAAATTTGCCAAAAAAAAAAAAAAAAAAATTAAGACTTATTAATAAACAAATCTTTTTCCCCCAATCTGGTTTCAAACAAACAAAACAAATGATGAGTCAAAATCTAAACTAAACAGATATTAGAAATGACAAATTGCCTTTAACTTAACTGTATCCTTTTTAACAAACTTGAATAGGAAAAACAAACACCGACATTTTCGTATTTTAATTAAGCAGGAAGAGGAACAATTTTTCAGAAAAAAAACCAATGCTGGTAAACAGATAAATTTAATCCTCCCACAATATCCATCCATATAGATGTATACTTTCACCAATACTTCTATTATTATTTTCAATTTTTTATTTTTATTATTTTTATGTTTTATAATTCATAAAGTTTCTATATAACTTTTGAAATTTCAATTTCATGAAGTTTTGTATTTTAAGTCAGACCCACATTATTATTGTTATTATTTGGGACAAAGTAGCTAGGAAAGGAAAAAAAAACAGAAAATTATCACAAAATGAATCAGGAGAGAATGTGGCACAAAACGTTAAATTTATAAACGAGAAAAGTTTTATTATTATTTAGGCCCTTTTTTATGAATTTGATTTCAATTTCATACTCATATTTTTCAGTCCTATCTCTATTGCACAGACTGTATTTTTTTTTTTTTTGTTATTACGAATTTTTTGATATTTTTTTGATGGTAAATTTCCATTTCCTTTTTGCGACGCAAAAAATAATCGGAAAATTGATAGCAAACATTGAGCTATGGTGAATTATTCCCGCAAGTAGCGAAATGATATGGAAAATTTACGAATTATTGATTTTTTTTTGTCGCATTTGTGAGGGATTGACATCGATTTCGCTTTTGTTATAAAATATTGAACAGATGTTGCGGTTTCGCAGGCTCGCTGAAGATCATAAGTATAATCGTTTCTAATTAATATGTAAAGTGAGTGACCAACACGACTGGGAAGCACAACAGCGGAAGTACAAAATTATTGACTTTTACGAGTATATGCATTATTGCTCGAAACCAATACAGATAAAAGTTTTTTTTAAAAGAAAGTCTGAACGATAACATTATAATTTCAAAATTATATAACCATTTTCCAGAATACTTCAAAGATAAATCTTACTTTCGACAATTTCTGGAAAAGTAAAGGGCTTTAATAAACTCGAAAATAATCGAAAAATATCGCATAATCTCCAAAAATACATTTTTAAAGTATAAAAACTGTTAAAATAATTATGAGCAGTTTTTTGAACAAATTTTACAGGACTACTTCGAAATGGTGGTAAAAAATATAAGTTTTAGGCATTTTCATGTAAAAGACACATTACGTACAGATGTTAGACAAATTATAAACCATTTTTACTTTCTTTTACGCTAGAATGAACAATGGAAAAACTTTTTACTTTTGACTTTTGACAGGTTTTAGTCGAGGCAATGAACTAAAAAAGTTCGGAATTTTTTGTACAGGGCGGATCGGAATGCGGTTTTTTACATTCTCTTCCAAACATTTTTTGAAAAAAATGTGACTACTTTGTGCCTTATACAAACCGGAAATTGCATTGCTGCAAAGTTATTAAATCTTCCAAAAGGCGTCTCAAAAAATGCATTTTTTGAGACGCCTTTTGGAAGATTTAATAACTTTGTAAATAAGAGTCAGAACTGGCCCAAATCGGGTACCTGGGGGGTCTTTGAGGTCGCTGATCACGATTATGATGTTCAAATTGATCCACAGCCGACCTGGAGCTCAGGAACGCCAGTGAACTTCATCTCCGTGGGACTCTCCCAAAATTCACGCGGGGAAGGAGAGAAACTCGGCGCCCGGTGGTTTTTTAGGTCGCTGAATTCAAATATGGCATCGGCGAACACCCCACGGACACCTGGTGCGCCGGAACCTGTACGCGGGCGTTATCTCCGAGAATTTTCCTGACAAGACTAATGGAATGAGTGGGAGCCCCGGAAGCAATTGCCACAATGCTTTTGAAGAAGGTGTCAGGGTTATGCAAGATATTTCGGGATCAAATTTCAAGGATCTAAAATTATCACGATCAAAAATCGTTAAAACTATCGCCTCTTGCAACTCTAAAATCAAAGGCACTAAAGTGATAGAAATTGACCCCGACGTCCTCTTTCACAGAATATGGGCACAAAAAAAATCATGAAGAAATGATAGACTACCTCAAGTGCGAGTTGTCTCCATTCCCTCAGGCATACTTCAATAATTTTGGAATGCTGAAGAATACAAAGTTCGATTTGTATTCATTGTTCAGAAAAACCCCCACGAATATTCGTGATCCTGAAAGGAATTTTTTGTTCTGGATGGAGGATTACTGATTCACAATGTCAGATGGACAATCGGACGAACATTCTCGGCGATTATGGAAAATTACATAAAGTATATTTTGAACCATTACGCCCGACGCGTGATAGTTATTTTTAATGGTTACCAAACCCTCAGTACCAAAGAATCTGAAAGAAACAGTCGCATTTTTTGAAAGCATTTTTGGCTGCAGCAATGCAATTTCCGGTTTGTATAAGGTACAAAGTATAGCCACATTTTTTACAAAAAATTTTTGGAAGAGAATGCAAAAAACCGCATTCCGATCCATCCTGTACTAAAAAATTCTGAACTTTTGGCCTTTATATTAGTTCATTGCCTCGACTATGTGGATTAATTTCCAACATAACGAACAAGACATTTTGTTTCTTATTAGAAATTCATACAAAACAATAAGTCTAAAGTAAAACGTGTTTTTATTGTGAAAATAATGTTTAGTTGTAATGAAAATTTTCAACTTTAAGGTTTTTGGAGATTTATCTGTTTTGGGGTCCCCTGCGTCCAAAAAATTAGATTTTAAAGTGGTGTCGGTCTGTCTCTCAGTCTACATATGTCCTCTTTACAGCCCATATGGTTAAACCATGGTTTTATATTAATATATTTTGCAATTAAGTATCTCAAAAAATATAAGTTTTAAATACTTTTATATACAAAATGTTCCCAAAAAAATTTAAAAAAACATAAACAATACCGTAAAAAAGATAAAAGTCACCAAAGATTAAATTTGTAAGAAATTTGCAGAATAAGTTTCTCAAAATTCTCTGTTCACAATAGAATATCGTTTGTTGGCCATACCTCAATTTTTTTCTATGTACTATTTATTCAGACATTTTAATTCCCTTCCCTTCCCCCACACCCCGCTCACCCCTCTCTTCCCAATTGTATCGTATCACTAGACCCCTGGGTCGACATGTTTGAAATTCTTTTACAAAACACTAACAACTGAGATAACATTATCGGCATCAGGCTCTTAGTAACATTCTAAGCCCCAAAATCGGAAATTTTTGGTATACCACCTGACACCACATGCCAAATTGCTCTTTCTCTTTGTTGTTTTATTTCAATTCGTCAAAACATCGCGACTTGTTTTCATGGAAATACAGCTAATAGTAATTACCACGTATATTTTTTTAAACGTAGCGGCATGGGCTACCTTTTTTTTAATTTGCGTAATTCAGAATTGAAAATTGTCGTGGCAACGACGAAATTTCAAACAACAAAACTTTAAATTATGTGACATTTGCCCAAATACACAGATTGGTGGTCATTGTGATGGTGATGTTATGATGGTAAGATGGTATGATGACATGATGTTATGATGGTATGGTGTGATTGTGTTATGGTGTGATGCAACGATAGTGTGATGATATTATAGTTTGATGGTATGACGGTGTTTGATGGTGGTATGATGGAATGACGGTGTGATGACATGATGGTAAGGTGGAATAATTTTATTGTATGATGGTGCGTTGATTTGATGGTATGATTGTATGGTGGAATGATGGTACCAAATAGGTCTTGGAGTCGGCATCAACGAAAGTATAGGGTCTCTCAACATGCTCGTTTATTTTGTCTTATCGTGGGTCGAACTTTTTGATAGAACATCGTTGAGGCGGGCAAATCCTGTCATGAGATGTAGAGCAAGCGGAAGAAAGAATAATTAAAACTAATTTTTTGTGGATGATCTTTCTGTTTCGTATTACTCCTGCAGCGTTTAACTGGATTTGGAAAATCTTTTTTCATCATATAAAAGAAAAAGTATTTTTAGTCTAAGGTGAAAAGAACAATGTACCGTTTTATTGTTTTTTCTATACAGAATAAATCTTAGAACTGCAGAAAAACGTAAGTTGCGGATGAACCGTGAGCGACAAAAAGATGGAGAGCACAAATTTCTGAACAAGTTTGATGATCCAGATCCATACAAAAAGCTTACGAAAAGCGTCCGTCATTTTTGATGGGGTCTACTAGTAATAATATAAATAATACTTATTTTGTAAGAAAATCGCACAATTTTCTTATAAAAAAGTGTTACGTTGCCACTACCAGGTGGTGATAGATGTGCATGATCTTTTCTCCAAAACGTCCAAACGTCATTTAGCCTTTTACATAATAGTATGAAATGATATGCCTTAATGTCTGATTCTATCCACTTAAAAATAAATATATATAAAAAATAAATAAATATATATTTAGGCTGCACCCACCTTAGGCGAACGCCCTGGACCGTTTTATACTTTTTAGAGCACTTCGCCAATGAAAATCAATAGGGCCCATATTTTAAACGCGTCAAACTCATATTGGCCATTCAAATTCGTTTTAAATATTAATGTTATCAAAAAGATTGTGAATTTCAAAATACTTTTATAATTTTTGAACACCGGAAATTACAAACAAATTTAAAAGATGACATTTCAAGCACAACTGTATATTGATGAACTGTAGTTGAAGAGAATGTTTTCTTGGCGGTAACTTGGCTATTACACAACCGATGTTGATGAAACTCGACACCTGAAATGGAAATGTGGTTCTAAAACGATTTTAAGGTGAAGTTCTAGAATAAGGCAATATAGAATGAAATTTTTAAATGAAATTCCGGAATATTGCCAGGTAGGATGAACTGTAGGTAGTTATATCTAAATCGATTTTTATAAAATTCGTCATATGCGACGGAAATAGGAACTAAAATGATTTTTAGACGAAGTTCTGGAATAAGAGCAATTAGAATGGAACTTAACTGTTTGTTAATCGACTAAGATTAATTTCCATGAAATTGGATAATAAAATAAATAATTTTTCTAGTTACGGAATCGTACACTACCATTAGAAGTTTCACTTCTTTCACACTACCATTAGAAGTTTCAAACTTTGACATTTTGGTATTTTTCTAAAAGTTTTGGTTTTTGTGGCACGTACTTGAAGAAAAATATGTACTCTAAATTTTGGAACGGAAAAATAAATTGAGCAAAACATTATTTAAACCTTTTAAGTAACGATATAACTAAGCGATTCCAAGCGATTAATCGTTCGAATTTTAATCTATCGAATTTCCATTTCACAAATGTTAATATTCAATCTATCTAATTGCCCAATTGCCCCAATAACTAGCTTCAATCTGTCGAATCTCAATATATCGAAATTCTATCTGTTGAATTTTTATTAATCAAAATTACCAATCTCTTGATTTGGGTTGGGTATAATATTATTATCTCCGCGAATTATCTCGAATTCTGAATAAATAATATAATAATAATTTTAAAAAATTATATTAATTATTCGGGATTCGAGGTTACAATTTTTTATTTTCTATTGTTTGATTGTTTATTAATTAATGCGATTATTAAATATTTAAATATTTATGTGGTTTTACGCAAACTCAGAACCGTTTAGTGTTTACATATATCTGTCTCCCGAAGAAAAAACACAAAATAAAATCGTAAACTTAAAATTTAGAAAAAAAGTCTGAAAAACAGAAAACCAGGGACCCAATATTGTCAAAGTGCGTGTGACCCAAGTTAAAACTAAAATATAAAAAGTTTCTAAAAAATAAGATTTTTTCCTAAAAGTTTTTATTCCTGAAAAATCATTCTGAAGTCCGTCAACCTTGCAGACATGCTTCTACAGATAGATGTACCACGAATGTTTCAAGTTGTTTTTTTTTTGATTGGCTTAATTCGTTGGGTTAGTATAGAATCGACGAATTTATTGGAGCAAATTGCGGGTTTAATGTTTCGTTAATGCTTCGTAAACACTTCAGGCACAGATCAAAGGAATTGTAGCGCTCGTATCGCCTCTACTAATAGAAGTACCACAAATGTTTCAAGTGATGATAAAAGCTTAAAATTGCCTATAAAATTAAATTTGTTTCCTTTAAATATTAAACAAAATATTTGTTTAGATTTGTTTTCGGGAATTTCTGTTTTTTTTCGGCCAAGGTAGTGATCCCACAAAAATATTTTCTACTTAAATTTAAAAAAAAATGTTAATTTAAATTTTTTGTGTCTCGAGATAACAAAATTGGAGAAATTTTCAGCGATATTCCAAAATTCGATATTTTGAAACTGAATCAAAAATTTTATTCAATATTTTGTTTATTCGATATTTTGCGAGATTTTGGCACCATCCCTCTCGATTTCTAATCTATAGAATTTCAATCTTTCGAATTTCAATCTATCGGATTTCGATCTGGTGAATTTCGATCTATCGAAACTCAATCTATTGAATTTTCAACCGTCAAGACTAATCTTTGAAATTCACTAATCTAGATAATTTCAAACTATCTAATCACCCAATTTATTTGTATAATTTCACTCTATCGAACCAATCAATCGAATTCAAATGTGATGTTAAAATTCTTTGTCATTAGCAATCAATTTTCAATCTTTTGAATTCCAATTTAACGAGTTTCATTATACCAAATTTCGATCTATTGGATCTTTTACATCCGTCGAGCTGAAATCTGTTTAATTGACCAATTTGTCGGGATCGCTCTGTCGAATTTCAATTATTATTTGAATTTCGATAATCGAAAATACATCGAATTGTATACTCTGTCATATTCACCAATCTGTCAAAATTCAATTTTCTATTTCTGATCTTTCGAATTTCCATTCGTCAAATTTCAATCTACATAATTCACCAATCTATCGTATCTAGTCTAATTTGTCGAATCTCGAGCTATCGAATTTCAGCGCCTCGAAATTCAATCTGTTAAATTCACTAGAATGTATATAATTTAAATCAAACTATCTAATTGCCCAGTTTCTATAGAATTTCGATCTACCTAGTGAAATCCATTGACTTTCAATTAATCAAATTTTCGAATTAACGAATCCATCAATCTTTTGAGTTGGAATCCATCGAATACACCAATCTCTCTAGAATTTCATTATATCAAATATCGTTATAAGGAATCTTGATTTATTGAATTTCCGTCTGACGAATTGGAAACCGGGGGTTGGTCATGAAACCTCGACGATCGTTATATCGAAATCAAAATGTCGAAATCAAAATCTCGAATTTACAAAATATTGAATTTCAAAATATCGAAATTTCAAAATGTCGATTTCAAAATCTCGAAAAATACCTCGAATCTCGAATAATAAAAATAATTTTGTAAATATTATTTGCGGCCGCCGCAAATAATATTTACAAAATTATTTTTATTATTCGAGATTCGGGAATACAAATCACCTAAATTTATTGTTTAATAAACGAGCGTTATATTGTGGTCAAACATGATTGTGAATGATCCAAACTAAATGATTTCATATAAATGAAAAAATTACTTAACTGTTTTTCCAAAAAAATTAAAACGATCCAGGAATAATTGTGAAATATTACTGTACCTATTATACATATTATTCTGTTTATTCACAACACAACATAAAATTCGAATGAATTTACATCAAAATAAATTCAGTGTACTTGCGAATTTTGCGCTTTACGTTTATTTTTTTTTTAAATAATAATTATAATTCAGTGACTATAAAGATTAAAATTGTATTTAAATCTTGTTTAAGGCTTGAAAATATAGAACACTATTTTATTGTAATTGGTATAACTGCAATATAATTTTTTATGTGAATAATTTTTTTAAACTACATAACTCAATTTATATCGTAGGATAATTTAATACATCATGGAAGTTCACCTATTGAAATCAAATAAAGGCAAGGATAAATTGATAGTGAATGGTTATGCGTATGTAGTAGAGAAAAAATTAAAAAATGTATTTTACTGGTGCTGTTCTCAAAAGAAAGCTCAAGGTTGTAAGGGACGCGCTATTAGTAGAAAAGTAAATGATGAAACCGTGTTAACGAAAGAGCCGTCGCAACATAATCACAGCCCTAATGCATGGGAATCGGAAGTTACTCGTACCAATAGCAATCTGAAATCGGTTGCTAAAAATTCCAATACTACACCGTCGCAAGTGATAAGAAATTCCATAGTCGAGACTCCAGAGGAATGCAGGGTGTACCTACCATCCAAAATTGCTCAAAAATCAAAAATTTATCGAGTTAGACGTAATAGTTTAATGGAACCGAGAAATTTATCTGATATCGCAATACCAGAACATATTAGATATTGTAAAGGCGAATTATTTATATTAAAAGAATCCGACTTTAATGAGCAAAAAATAATTTTACTTGGAACACATTCTAGCTTACAAATTTTGGGAGAATCGGATTGCTGGTTAATGGACGGAACTTTCCATGTAGTTCCATTAATTCTACGGCAACTATTCACAATACATGGAAAGGTTGAGGACGAATGTGTGCCCTTAATATTTTGCTTGATGAGTAGCAAAACCAAAGAATGCTACACTCAGTTTTTTTATGAACTAAGTAAACTTGCTTGTGACTGGAATATTAAACTAGCCCCACGCATGATAATTTCAGATTTCGAGAAAACGATTAAATCTGCCGCTGAAGAATTCTTTCCAAACACAGAGTTTCGTGGGTGCCTGTTTCATTTCAGCCAAATAATTTGGAGAAAAGTACAAAAGGAACAACTCGCATCAAAATACGGAACGTCGGAATTATTCAGCTTGCAAATACGAATCTTAAAATGTTTAGCATTTGTACCGGCAAATGAAGTTTCCAGTTATTTCTCATCGTTTTATTCGAGTGTTAAAGATAAGGATGTCAAACGTTTAGCTTGTTGGTTCAAAGAAATATATATAAGTGGTAAAGGATCAAAAGGTAAACCACACTATGAACCTAAATTCTGGTCGGTTGCCGATGCTGTTGCTAACAATTTCCCCCGTACTCAAAATTCGGTTGAGGCATGGCATCGGCGCTTAAAAACAGTAGTAGGAACGAAAAATGCTGGTGTTTACAAAATAATTAACGATCTTTCAAAAGAATTAATAATATCTAAAAATAATATAGAGCGAATGAAAATAGGTGAAATGAAGCCATTAAATAAGAAAAATTTGATAAAATATAAAAGAATTAAAAGAATTTTGAAAAAAAGGCAAAATATTGATAATTTGGATTTTTTAAAAAGGTTCGCTCAGAACATATGTATATAAAAGCCATTAAATAAGAAAAATTTGATAAAATATAAAAGAATTAAAAGAATTTTGAAAAAAAGGCAAAATATTGATAATTTGGATTTTTTAAAAAGGTTCGCTCAGAACATATGTATATAAATAGAAATATATATAAGTGGTAAAGGATCAAAAGGTAAACCACACTATGAACCTAAATTCTGATCGGTTGCCGATGCTGTTGCTAACAATTTCCCCCGTACTCAAAATTCGATTGAGGCATGGCATCGGCGCTTAAAAACAGTAGTAGGAACGAAAAATGCTGGTGTTTACAAAATAATTAACGATCTTTCAAAAGAATTAATAATATCTAAAAATAATATAGAGCGAATGAAAATAGGTGAAATGAAGCCATTAAATAAGAAAAATTTGATAAAATATAAAAGAATTAAAAGAATTTTGAAAAAAAGGCAAAATATTGATAATTTGGATTTTTTAAAAAGGTTCGCTCAGAACATATGTATATACATTTTTTTATTTGTTAATAAAATTTGAATTGAGCACTATTAAATCGAATTAAAAAAAATTAAATGCATTTTTACCATTCCCTTATTTACCATATCTTTTTAATTTTCGAAATTTTCGCATTCGAGATTTTCAAAACAAAATATTTTGAAATTCGATATTCTAAAATTCGAGTTAATTTTTTCTTTCGATATTTTGTTCATTCGATATTTCGTTTGGCGAGGTTTTAAGACTATCCCGGAAACCGGACAAAAAAAATCCCCCAAAAATACAAAGTAAACTATCCCATTAAACAAGAAGACCAAATTAAATGTTTATTTAGTACAATATGAAAACTAACGGCTGCCTCATAATTTCTTGTCATCCTTGCGCACCGAGGGCCAATGCTAAGCGGCTTTGAGAAGTTTTTAGTATTTTAGTATGCGAATAATTATTAAAAAATAAAATATTTTGTAAAATGTTCTAATTTCTATGGCCGTTAGAATTACAAAAAACTGTCAAAGCGGTGGTTTAGAGTCCAAAAACATCAACCCAACGAATTGCAATCTATTGATCATTTGTCGATTTTCGATCAATTCAGTTCATCGAATCTCGATCTATCGAATTTTAATGTGCTGCATTTCAATCTATTGGTTTCGATCTGTCAGATTTCGATCTTACGAATTTCCATTCGTACCTAACAGCTCAATTTGTCGTTTTTCCATTAATAGAATTTCAATTCATCCACTTTTAATTAATCAAATTTCAGTAAATCAAATTTCCATTTATAAAATTCACCAGGCCTTTGAATTTCAATCCGACTAATTTGCATTAGTCATAAAATTTTGACGATCATCAAAACACAACTTTTTTAGTCTATCACTTTAGATCCAAATGTATTCGGCGATCTTAATTACAATATCCACTTATTACTTTCTTTTACTCTAGTAAAATAAAGTATAGTAATCATGAAAGATTTATTTGTTTTGAGGTCCCCTGAGTCCGAAAAAGTGGGTTTCGAAATGGTGTCTGTCTGTCAGTCTGTCAGTCTGTCAGTCTGTCAGTCTGTCAGTCTGTCAGTCTCTCTATGTCCTCTCTACAGCCCAGATGGTTTAACCAATCGATCTGAAACTTCAGATTTAAGCTTTTTTAATAAATTGGGAGGTCCCAGTGAATTTTACTCCAAATCGGCTAACCGGAAGTGGCCACTCCCTTAGTCCAGAAAATTTATTTTGCAAATATCTTAAAAAGTATAAGGTTTACAAAAAATTACTTGATACAAAATTTTTCCAAAAATTAAAAACAAATAAAAATAAAAAATAAAACTTAAAAAAAAAATTTAAAAATTAAAAAAAACAAATTTAATAATAAAAGTTATAAAAAAAAAATTCTCAAAATTCTCTGTTCGTAAAAGAAAGTCCTGTGTTGGCCACACCTTAATTTTTTTACTTAGATTACATATTTTGAGTATATTTTGCGAAATGCGTAACACAAAGTAAATGCTTCGAGTAAGTAAGAAGTTCTTACTAGAATTGTACTATAGGGAAAGGATTCACTTATTTATTCGTATTCCAGCCATTATATTTTGAAAAGGTTTGATTTCAAATGTAGAGGTGGAAAGGAATCACCATCATCAAAAATATTGAACTAAATCGAAACTTAGTGCAACACAGCTCAAACACGAGAAATTCGTTTATCGTAGTATTTTCTTAAAGCTAAAGTGTTGTTACGTTACACACCACTTGCAGATTAGAACTTTCCTATCAATGTTGATTGACTGGACATCTTGACTTGCCCATCAAATTTGTAGAAAAAGGAGATGGTGTTGGCTGCGGCCTAAAATTAAATTTTAAATTTTTCGAACCCGTGCTTCTTAAACAAATGACAATCTTAAGGAATCTGTTTTATATTGAGTTTTTATTAACTTTGTTGTCAATCTAACAATAACATGTCCCACTTTTTAAACTCGGTGTTTGGTTTTGGACGTTTTTTCACGTTTTACTTATTCAGTAGTTTCACCGCCATTTCTTTAGCGAAACTACCTGTTAAAATACTTCTTCATTGCTCTTTGGTTTTTGGTTTTGTGTTCTCTAAAACTACCTTTTTTGGTTTTTGTACTTAAGTTTTTCGGATTTTATTCATAGTTATCTATTCCTAGTGTTTTTGAGGAGAGACTTTAGTTTTATCCTGGTTTTATCCTTCCACTGGTTACTATAAACGCAATGCTACCTGCAAATCTTAATATGTTTTAGCCAATTAACCATTTTTCCAATTTGGCTGTATGTTCTTTGATTGGATATTATTTTGAGGGATTGACAAATGTGGTCGACAAAATTTAAATTTTCTGACTCTTCTTTATCATTTTTTTAAAGCTTCGTGTGCTAAATAGTTCTCCCAGTTCAGGTAGTCAAAAGTTTCTTAAAACCAACAGAGGCAAGGAACATTTGAAATTTGATATCCGATACCTTTTTCAATCTCTCCTTACGTATATTTATATATATATATATATATAGTATATTGATTCTCATAAGTATCTACATATATACCCACCGTGCTTATATGGAATTTCCTATTTTGCATTTCATTATTGGTCGTGGTTGTATAGTTCTGATCATTCCGGAGAAAATTCCTCTGCTTACAATATAAAGTTTTCCTCCCTTTATCTGTCTCTTGCTTGTTTGGTTTCTGTATTAGTTTTGTTATACAGTTGTTTATGGTACCTTCTTACGTCTGTTCTCGGTCTCGGTAGTGTCAGGGCCTATTTCTTCAAATTCTCCCTACCCTAACGCTTTCTATGATCCATTTTTACTTTCTTTTACTCTAGTAAAATAAGGTATAGTAATCATGAAAATTTTGGAACTTGAGATTTTTGGAGATTTATCTGTTTTGAGGTCCCCTAAGTCCGAAAAAGTGGGTTTCGAAATGGTGTCTGTCTGTCTGTCTGTGTCTTCTCTACAGCCCAGATTGTTTAACTAAAACTGAAACTACAGATTTTAGTTTTTTTGATAAATTGGGAGGTCCCAGTGAATTTTACTCCAAATCGGTCAACCGGAAGTGGCCACTCCCTTGATCCAGAATATTTAATTTGCAAATATCTTTAAAAGTATAAGGTTTACAAAAAACTACATAATACAAAATGTTTCCAAAAATTTAAAAAAAAAAAAATTCTCAAAATTCTCTGTTCATAAAAGAAAGTCGTGTGTTGGCCACACCTCCATTTTGTTCTTAGTTCTCGTCAAGCCTATGTACGTAATTTTAATTATCAGTTTGACTAAAGAATAGCTTCTAATAACATGCCCTCATTCAAATTACAAAAGAAGCAACCCAATAAAGTATTTGATATAAATATTAAATATTCTCGACAAGATCATTGATAAGTTAAATAAACAAAACTGATTTCAACTAAAAACCAGTAGACACATGAAGATGATTTACATTCAGCCATTTAATTAAATTAAAAACATCTAATTATTCCAACAGCGAATCCAAATTGATAACCAAAACAGATCAACAGAATTAAAAACTTGTGCATAGATGGTAACAAAGCTAAAATGGGAATAAGACGCACACAGTACAAACATTATATAACAAATTATTTTATCAAATTTGTGTCTCGATTCAATCAACACTATTAAAAGGTTAATAATTTATTAAACCTCTAAAATATTTATTACTACATAAGCACATATGTACATATGTACATATGTAACTATATATAAATTTAATGACCACACGCTTTCATGTGTGGGTATCATGTATGTATTTAAAAGAAACGAAACAACGTCAACTTCATTGTAGTTTCAAAACAGTTCTTGTACAGATTATATTGTTTTCTGTAATAAACAAAATCTTAATTATAACTTTTCTAAATTATATATAATTTAGTGTAATCGTACTACACCCGATTTGTAGGCGAATCCATCGAACAATACACAACACACCTACTCACTTAACTTTGACATTAGAGCTAATCAAGTAATAAATTATAGATGTTCACTAGTTTTTAACTATTTTTAGCTAAATTACTGTAAATAATTTAAAGGTAAATAAATTTGTTTATTATTTATTAAACCGATTAATTATGTGTTGTCTTCATTATTGTGCACCTCTCCATAAAACAAAACTATACCTCAGTGAAAAATTCGATTAATTGAATAGAATTAGTAGTTTAGTGGTTTTCAATACAGATAAACGTATTTAAGTGGTTTTTGTTAGTGTGGTGGTGAGTTGTTTTTAGATTTATAGTTTTGGTCTGTTAATCATTTCTATATGGAGCGTTACCAAATGTGATTTAATTAGTACAGTTTGCCACACAATATAACAAATTATATTAGGTATTTTCGAAATTTGGGTTGAATGCTTAAATGTTTTATATTGTGTATTGACGTTTCACGAAACAATTTAATATTTTAGGCGTAGATATTGTTTTGTGTGCGATCGTCCTCTAAATCTGAATTTAAATCCAATGTTGAATAATTGTTGATTGTTGTTTTACCAAAAGTTCTCACGTTTTTAATTTTTTTGTTTATAAACAAATACGCAGTCAGTGGCGTAGCTAGTTAACATACTAGCCAAAATATTTGCTGATTTACTCTGAAAATTTATTAATAAAATCTCAAGTAATAATTTCAAGTAGTTTTATTTATTAAAATACCATAAAACTAAAAAAAGAATAATTGGTTCCCAATATTCAGCTTAAATGTTTTTAAAATATAAAGCTTTTATTTTAAAATCGCTACTGTTGCTTTTTTCCCTTTTTTTGAATTTTCCTTGTTTTGAAACATTATTGTAAAATCCGTCTTTAGATTTCGAAAGCCCTGCTTTGTAAACAACTTAATTACAAATTTCACGCAAGTATTTTAACACTTAAATCGTTTAACAGGCTGTCCATCTTGAATCAGTGGACAAATTAAAATAAAATAAAAATTCTATGAATTATTCACAGCTGGTTTTGGTAAAGTAAAAATAATTAATTTCCTTGTTTGATTTCCTTAGAAAGATTGTTTAGTAAACTAAAAACCAATAAAACGTATGACAGAAAAAAGCTGGCGCAAGCCAAATAAGAAATTGGATGAAGCATCGCGATATTTTAGTTACCTACGCTTCTGGTTCTAATAAATTCGGATTTAAGGAATGTAAATCTGCATAGTTTCAGGAAGAGTACGCTAAATTTTCTAATGACAAACAAAAAACTCCAAACGTCCAATTTGTAAAGGGTGGGCCTTTGTAAAGGGTGGTTTGTTTTTAAATCAAAGGCTAAGGCAACACTTTTTTTGAACGATTTGTTTGAAATTTTGATAGCTCGTCATTCTGATATTCCTCGTCACGAAACAATCATGTTTTCGCTTGACGAGCATTTCGAAATATTGAAAACTTATTTTCAAAGTCGTCAGTGTTGTGTAGCCGGAAACCCTAAGTTCGTGAGAAAGGCTTGCTATTGGATAACAGAAGTGGTCCCAGAGGTCTGAAATTGCGCATGCCCGAGGATATTTCGACTGTGCTCGACGCCGATCGCAGTAAATGGCCATTAATCGCACCAGCCTGAGGAGAATACTGTACAAAGACCTCGGATTATTCGCCTACAAGGTCCAAATGACTCAGAAGTTGAAAGCAAATGACCATCGGCTTCGATATCAGTTTTCTTCTTGGATAACCGAATAATCAGTCGTTATGGAGATGTCAATCGGCCCGCGCGGAGCTGTGATTTGACGCCGTTGGACTTCTACAGGGTTTTGTTAAGGATCGATGTTATGCGGCTAATCCGGAGACATTGTAACTATTATTCGCGAGATAGACGCCGACATAATCGAAAAAGTTCTTGAAAACTGGACAAACAGGATGGCTTACTGTTGTAAGGCCAGCAGAGGGAGCCACATGAACGAAATTGTTTTTCATTCTTAAATCGCAACCTAAACAATAAAAAAAAAAGTTTCCACAAAATATAAATGTATACAATTATTTTATAGCGTTTTTAAAAACAAAGTTTTAAATGGGCCACCCTTTATATGTATTTATACTATGATAATACTGAGAGTCTGCTTGTAGAACAACAAAAATTTAAATTAACTAAAACACATAACTATACAATAAAGTAAACTGAGCCCGAAAACACATCAACTATATATTAGTATTCATCTTCGATACATATAATTCTAAGGTTATCTATGTAAGCTCTAAAGCAAGTCGAAAAAATGTTTTCCAAAAGGGTTTGAGCTAAAAAATTGTTAAAGATGCATAACAGCTGTATCAAAATATTTCACAATTTTATCAGTGTTACTTTTAAGTCGTTTAAAAGAGGAATTCTACAGATTCTGGAAAACCGAGCTTTGTGGTCGGCAATAACCTCTTCTGTCCTCTCCAAAACGCGGTCTTTTGAAAATCTAACGAATTCCTCTTCTTCTAGTTATTCCATTTCAATTTTTATATATGGTATATCTCTCTACTAATATAGAGGGCTCTTCAAAGCGTTTAACAAACGTCAGGAACTTGCCAAAAATGACAGTTTTAAATATTTTAAAGTACACTGCGGCAATTATAAAACGGAACAGAAATTAACTTCGAAAAAATATCCAGATTTGAACACTTGTATCTTGGTGAAATAAACACCTTACAAAAAAATATTTTTGTTTCTAGTTAAAGGAAATTTTGTTTTCTTTTCGATACTGGAAACCGTTTTATTTTATTTTGTTTGTTTAGGACTTTTTTGAGTAAAACAAAAGGTGTCTAAAAAAAATAAAAATTTGCTGCTGTTCGAAACTGTAAACGAACTTGCTCGATATTTCATTCAAAAATCCAAATCGGCCATTTTATAGAGAATTTAGAAACCTTGCAAAATGATTCTAGGAGAATTTCTGTGCGGCCGGTCCTTGTCGAGTTATTGAAGTTTTAGAGAAAACGTATCAAAAAGCGTATACACGTTAACAAGTACATTTTGTTATCTTGTAAACTGAGCACTCTACGATAAAATTTTGAGCCACTTTAAATTTTACGAAAAGAACAATTACTCATTCGCGCTACAAAAATTATGGCTTTAGTTGAAGCCGGTGAAACTTATCGGGAAATTGGGCGAATCTGTGATATTACTGTGTCTGTTGTAAACCGGACTTGGTATCGATATTTAGAAACAGGCAGTGTGAGTCGGCGCGAAGGGTCTGGTCCACCAAGAAAAACTACATCAAGAGAAGATCGAGCTATCGCACGTTATGCTAGAAAAAACAGGACAAGCAGTGCTCACGAAATAAGAAGTAATGTACCTATACAAAACCAGACATCAAAACAGTTGATATTAAATCGGTTGAATGTTTATCGACTAAGATCACGTCGACCTGTCAGAGGTCCGTATCTGACAGATAATCATCGTCGACAAAGAAGAAATTATGCGTTGCAGCATGGCAACTGGATTCAGAGGGACTGGTGTAAGGTCCTTTTTTCGGATGAATCGCGGTTCAATTTGTATGCATCAGACGGCCGATGCAGAGGTTGGCGTTTACTAAGGGAACGATTACACCCTAATTGCGTGATGCCAGTCGTAGCATTTCATGGAGGTGCAGTGATGGTTTGAGCGGGTATTTCTTGGAGTTGCAAGACAGATTTAGTAGTAATACCACATCCAGCTTTAACATCAGCACGATACGTAAAAAAAATTTTAAGGCTTCATATTATGCTTTCCATGAAATGGCAAATTGGGTGCGGATTTTTTTTTATGAATGATAATGCCCGGCCGCACACAGCTCTAAACACACGCCAATTTCTGCAACAGCACCGCATTAATTTAATAAGCCATCCTCCGTGAAGTCCAGACTGAAACCCCATAGAACACGTCTGGGATATGTTACAACGGCGTGTAAGAAAACGGACAAGGCAACCAACAAATTTGCAGGAACTTCGAGACGCTTTACAAGAAGAATGGCAACAAATCATGATTCAACAAATACGCAATGTTTTAAATATGCCACGGCATATTCCTGAACTATTGCGGGCTAAAGGAAGTAACACGCGTTATTGAAAATTCCAGTTTGTTCGTAGATTTTAGTTTTATTACATTTGAATAAAGTTTCAAAGGATTTTGTTTGCAATATACCTTATGAAATAAATAATATTTTTCACTGTAAAAACATATTTTCTCCTTGATTTCGGATTAGCAGAATTACGCCTGATATCGAAATGTGGCTCAAAATTTTATCGTAGAGTGCTTAGTTTACAAGATAACAAAATGTACTTGTTAACGTGCATACGCTTTTTGATACGTTTTCTCTAAAACTCCAATAACTCGACAAGGAATGGCCGCACAGAAATTTTCCAAGTATCATTTTGCAAGGTTTCTAAATTCTCTATAAAATGGCCGATTTGGATTTTTGAATGAAATATCGAGCAAGTTCGTTTACAGTTTCAAACAGCAGCAAATTTTTTTTTTTTTAGACACCTTTTGTTTTACTCAAAAAAGTCCTAAAAAAACAAAATAAAACAAAACGGTTTCCAGTATCGAAAAGAAAACAAAATTTCCTTTAACTAGAAACAAAAATTTTGTTTTGAAGGGTGTTATTTCACCAAGATACAAGTGTTCAAATCTGGGTATTTTTTCGAAGAAAATTTCTGTTCCGTTTTTTAATTGGCGCAGTGTAGCAATTTTTTTTTTTAATTTCTGATTTTTTCCGGAAAATTTAGCTTGCTTCACCAAGAACTAAAGTTTTTCACTCCTAATATTAAAATATATCAAGATTTGGTGATTTTACATATTTTGAATAATATTAATACAAATAAAACTGGAAATGTTATAAATTTTCATGAAAAATATTTACGGAATTTTCACAAGCCCGCCATCAAATGTTTTTACAAAATACAATTTTTCCGTAATATTCAGGGGTGGTATATTCTAACATCGAACCGCTATATTCGTCCCCTATTTCCTATTCTGCACTTCTACGGCTCCATTTTTTTTTCAAAGTTCTTCAGAGGGCTAAGCTCTAATACACCAATGAAAACTGCATTACTATGAAAAACAATATAAAATGTATAAGTGTGTGTGAATGTAACCGTCAAAACCCAAAATCTTACAAAAGTGAAACCGAACTAGTTTTAACAAAAGCCTTCGGTCATAATAGGACTATACTTTGCTTAGTGAGATTCTACATATTTGAAACGCTACAAAGTCTATAACGGCTTCAATATACATATTTTACCACTGCCCAAAGTTCTTTGAAGCAAATTTGTTTAACGTAGCTGCTAATACTTCCGAACGAACTCTTCTTAAGCAAATAGAACTATGCTATGAGATTTAGTTCGTACATTTCAAAAATATCTTTTTCTGAATCCATTTTATCTTGTAGGTATTACCACAGAGAAGAATATCAGATGATTCAAGCCGAACAAATTTTTGGCAATTTATTCTGAAACCCAAAACCTGGAACCAATTTAAATTATTTTTACTGAGGTTCCAGCTAAACTTTAATAAAATCAAGACATTTGGTATGGACACATTTCAATAAGCTCATTATTTTTTAGGTGATTTTGTCTATTTTTGTTGTAATAAATTAAAACTACAATTTTTGCTTTAATAATTTAACTGTAAAACTTTGTTACTTTGATTCAAACAGACACAATTATTTATTTTTAGAAATAAAATAATTTACTAACTGTCACAAGCTTTATTTTTCTTATTTATAATTTAATTAACTATTAATTTATTTATTTATTTTAATTTAGTTTTATAAAAATTTATTTTGCTATTTATCACAATTATGCCAGCAGCACCAAATGTGGTGGGCGACCAACACCACGAGCGATGTGTTGCCGCTGTAGAGAACAAGAGCAGACTGAAGTGAAAAGAAAGATTTTCTTTTCTTTTGTTTTATTGTCTCTTCATGTGGAAGAGACAGTAGTTCATTGGTTGAATGCGTGTGTTCCCAAATGGTAAGTCAACGTTGAGCGGCGTGAAGACGTTGCATTATTGGTTGGGTAAACTCAGACGACAATGTATGAAGTATGATATATAAAGTAAATAGTTGTTCAAAACGGTTTAGTTGAAGTATGATATATAAAGTAAATAATTGTTTAAAAATATTTATATTTATTTACGATAGATGGTGTTACTTGAATCATTTTTGTATTATTTTGAGTCCAAGTTAAAATATAATAGACATATTTAATATTGGGTTCCAGTTAAAAAAAACCGCAAAATCATTCGAGCTTAGTCCTTCTGATATTCTTTTCTGTGCTAATGGTTAAACCACTGAATTGAATTTCATTTGGTGATGGTGGTGATTGTTTTTATAATAGGAGATGAAAAACTGTTTATTACTATAGGGTTTAGGAGCAAAGGCAGGAAGAACTTGAGTTTAATTTCAAGTTATAAATTCTTTTAGTAGCAACACCTCTTTAATCTGTGACATTCATTTCATTGTGAGTTTTAATTTTTTAGCCGTGGAAATCCGCAAATTTGAATTAATTTAAAAATCTCGAATAATTTCCAAAAGTCTTACACTAAAATCTAATAAAATCGAAAATAACTAAACTAATGTGAAATATTTGACTGTTTTTCAGTATTTTTCGAGATTTTTTATGTTACAGTTTTGTATTTTGAAGATTTTCTTGACGGAATTTTGGTAGTTAACTGAAAAATATCGGTAAATTCGAAGAGACCACCCAACATTCTCAAAATTTTCTAATATCGTACGAATGTTTTAAAATGTGCAATCAACTTGAAAATCTTTCGAATTAAAAATACTGAAGAATTCACTTATACCTTTGAATGGACTGTAATGTCATACAGGAATCTCGCAATGGTACGCAAATCCGAGGTTAATGCAAATTACTGAAAAATCTGAATTATTCGAGAAAACATTTAATATGTTGATAATTTCGATATACTTCGTTGCCAAACTATAAAATATTATAAATCCGCTGAAGACAAAATACAATTTGAAAGATCCCGTAAAATATGAATGTTAATATCTCGTCGGTAGCTTTACGCAACTCAACGTCAAAATTTCAATTGTATCGGGAAACTCGAATAATCTCGATTAATCAATATTCAGCCAATTCTATTGTATCAAATAAAACTTTACTTAAAAAATTGTAACACAAGCAAATCCGAAAATCAGGACCCTACCACATGAACGTGAAATGGACTTCAACTGCGACTCACTGTGAAAATGGTGGTTGACGATAAGCTTGGGAATTCTAATTGTTTCGTGAGGGGTCGATTAACTGAAAATATAATTAATAATGTTAACTCAAATAGTAGATTAAAATCAGTTTGCCTTAATTTATTTTGAAGTCTCTATTCATATTAAAAGTTATATAAAATAATTTTTTTACATAAAATTAGTTAGTAATTTTCGGCGGTGGTGGTGGTCAGTAGTGGTCATTAATTAGGCGTCGCTCGTCCGTAAATATTTATATTCAGTGGAAAGGTTGTAACTTCCAAATGATATGTCACGTGTCCTTATATTTTGTTGACCTTGAAATCAATTATCAAGGTCAACTTGATTTTTTAACTCACTGCCGCAAACGACGACTGTAGCCGTCCAATTTTTGGTAACATGTAGCTTGGCAATAGCTGTGCGGTAATGGGTTAAATCTCCACCTATATTTTGCTTTAGTTTTATAAACAACATATTAAACAAATGCTATGTCAGATATGGGAACCACCAACCAATCAAGAAAAGGTGAAAGAGCAGACAATAAATGCATGCAAAATTGCCGGAAACGTTATTAAACTGCAAAAAGGAAAATAATTTAAATCAAAAAAATTACAAAAAATATTTAAATTTGGTCATTAAAAAATGAAGACGGGTAAAAAATGACGCTATAAAATATAGACCTTATTTAGTAATTTTAAGGTCATCAAAAATAATTTAACTCAAACAACCTTTTCTTAGTCATTTTGTCAACCAAAAATGGTTCATCCTATAAATGGATTATGATCAAATTTGGCAATCACTTATCTAAAAAGACTGAAAGACATATCCTTTACTGACTGTGAAATTTTTTGATTAAAATGTATTTTTGGAACAGATAACAATAAAATAATAATAAATACATTTTTAGGATAACAAAGGAATCAGATCAGGCCCCAACTTGAATTTTTGCACTATGTAATTGATCCTTGACTAATAAGATTCACAATTGAGGGTTGGCTTACGTTTGTATTAAGAAAATTAAATTATTTAATTAAAATATACGTATCTAGTTGCAATAGTTGCAATATACGTATCTAATATAAGGAATTATTTTTCAAGGAATATGTACACACACCAGTATTTACAAAATTAAAATTGTTAACGCTATCATTTTACTTCCCCCACTGTATAACATTTAATAATAATTTTTCACACCATTTCCCATTTTCCGCGCGTTCTTAGCTATTTTTCAATGTCTCTATCAAAAAAGATAGAAAATAAATTATTTTCAGTTTTTTCACCGTTTGACATTTCTCGCTAAATTTTCCATTTCTACTTGCTTGATGTTAAAACGAAAATTCATATAAAACTGTACGAAAGACAAATCAAATCAATTTTTATTTGAAAAATGTTTTTATTTTTTTTTATTTTCAGATCATAGATTTTTCACCTCCAAAAGACTTATTAAGTGAAAGTTAAGAAAAACCTCAACAACACAAAATGGCTGCTTTCGTTGCGAAACAAATGGTTGGAAATAAATTAAACGCTGTTAAAGGTAAGAGATATCACAATAATGAGATAAAAAAAAAAATGTATATTTAATTAAATCTAGATGTAAGATACCGAGTATCATGTTTATTCTTATTAACTTTGGTTGTGCTTGCGTGTGCAGACACCAAAAAAGTATATAGTATTTCGCCGCGCAAAAATTGGATGACTTTAAAATGTAAATATTTAAGTTGTTAAAGTTTAAATTTAACAGAAAATATTAAAATTTTTTAGTATTCCTTCTCTCGAGTTGTTTGTTTTTTTTTATTTAATGTTAAATTTTAAGTCTTCCGAAAAAAAAAAAAAATTTATAAAACTTTTTTAAAAAATACAAAATAATTTTTAAATTTAATTTCCAACAATTTTAATAATAATAGTAATACGAAGTTCGTTCGTAAATTCAGCAGAAAAAAAAACTTCAGTCAATATTACAACAAAATGTCAATATTGAATTTATTTAGGGTTATTTTATGTAATATTTTAATTTTTTTTGTTAGTACAATGAATTAAAAAATTTAAAATATTAAGCAAAATAATTTTATAATTTTCAATTTAATTTTGTTGTTGTCAGTACTTTTCGTGGAGAAATGATATTGACTTTTGGTGCGGAGGGCCATACCAAAAAAAAAAAAAAATTCGTCTTATAGTTTTTTATTTTTGCTTTGTCTTGTCAAACATCATAACTTTTTGTAGGCGCGTGCAAATTTTGTTAAATAAGACGTGAATTATTATTTTTGGATAAAAAAAGAACGCTGTTTGTGTCTTTTGTTGCGAATATCAAATAGATAACTACGTATCTATGTATATATGTATGTACCTAACTTTTTTTTTTACAAACGCCTGGTTGAAACGTGTTTTATCAAGATTTTCTTGTTTTTACTGCCACATGAGTTATACCTAATTCCCGTGTCTAGATTTTTGTAAATGCTTTATGTTACATTTGAATTGTTTCAATGATACAAAGAGGTTATTTCAAGAACAAATTATTTTATTTTCAGTCATATCTGAATACTCGTATAGTTTCCTGTACAAACACGTTAAAAATATTTCAGGAACATTCTTGTTGCAAAAAAAAAAATTGTTTAAGCATTTAACTTTTACTAGTTAATATGCCGAAACTCTTAGAATTATGCTTCAGAATTGTTTGTATCAATTAATTCAAAACGACTAATTATGAGATAGTGGTTCGGTATTCTGCATGGCACAGTCGTTCTAGCATGGGTAATAATTCTTTAAAAAACAAAGAACGGATTGGGAAATCGGCGGCAGAATGTCCAAATAATATTCATGGCATCTATTCTCTAACAAGATTCTGCAAAACATGTTATTTACTTTAGCACTCTGTTACTCTTTGTTCCTTAATGAATTCCTTACTGTTATAATGCTCTATTTGCATTATTTTATTGCTTAGGTTCCTAAAACATAAATTATGGTACCTTCTGCACTTGATAAATTCGTATTACTTCAACAAATAACCTCCAGACTTAATTTCATTTGTACGCATGAGAAAACTTCGATTGAAATGGTGGTAGAAATTGAAAGGGCCACAAATTGAAATATTTTTCCACCAATTCATTCAAAATTTTAGGCATCCAAAAATTTTCGATCGCCTGAATTGTATAGAAATGTTCAAACATTCCATCATATTTGGAAGAAGGACATTCTTGCTACGTCTACAAAAGTACATATAGTGTGTCCTACATACTAAATAGCAGCCATGATACATCAGCTTTTCTCAAGTGTCCGCAGATTACCCGTACATTACACTACATTGACTACATATTTACATTATATTCTAAAACTTCTGAATTTTACTTGTCGCAACCAATTTTAATAAAATGTTTATTACTAGGAAATAAGAAACCATTCTGGGTAAGACCACTATTCCTCATCTAGATTTGAAAACGGAAACCTGTAACATCATTTGAAGAAGTCATAACAAATTCTTATTTACGGCACTTTTATTTTTATTTGTTTTTTATTTGTTTACATTACATTACATTAATTTTGGCACACCTCGTTTTGAGCAAAGGCTCATTCTCAACTAAGCGTACAACTTATGACCAAATTTTTTACAAATAACTGCTCATTTATCTCCCAGATCCCGGTACAGCAAAAGACTCCGCAGTTTAATGCGATGAATCCGTTAACCGCTAGATTATTATATTATCCAGCATAAAGGGGAATCCCACCATCAGATATCTGGATTGCGCCCTAACCGCAATTTTGGCTTTTATGTGCACAAATAATTATAATTTAATTTAATTTTAAATTAATAATAAACTTTTTCTAAAAAAAAATATACGACTGTTTGACACGAATGTCATGGCCACTGATCGATTTGTTACAATTTCTAAGTGATACCGTCTTGCTACTTACTAATAACTACTGGTACCAACATGAACAACGACCTGAAATCTCTTGCGGAACGATTTACTTGATGTAAGGAAGATATCGTTTTTGTGGGACTAAAAATGTAAACAGTGAACCACAGCAGGGAATTAAACTAAAAATTATGGGGGGAGTTTTTTGTTACGGTGAAATATATCCTCGAAAGTCTAAATCCAATAAAGATTGGGTCATTCTAGTTGCTTCAAACAACTTTTTATCATTGTCTCAAATTTCTTAATATTGTCTTGCAAATTTGTAGTTTAGATAAAAGTAGTCATGTCAACTTAATAGCTTTTGGTCTGTTTTAGAAAAATTATTTATTTTATGCCTGTCTATGCAACATTTAACACGTTCTGTTGTCTGTCTGTTCTGTTTTTCTTGCACCACCTGTGCCGTTAATAAAGAAACAAAAATTTTTTGGTGGGGTGAAGCTGCTCTTAAAATAGTTTTGGCTGCATTTAACTATTCCTCATTCACCAATCGTAAATTTCATCTCAGCAAAATTCATAGTACTTTGGATTACAATATCATGTGATTGGAGATTCATGTAAGCCATGTTCGGTACACGATGAATTTTTATTTTCCAGCATGGTATTAATATCTGTAGGAGCAACTCAAACTGCATTTTGCTCAATAAAACCTTGATGTAGGTACATACGTACTCTTCAAATATTTGTGTTTTGTATCCATTCCACAAATCTAATGGAAAACATGGAAAATAATGAATGAGTAAACCTTCAGTCATATAACGCTTCCACTCCAGATCGTTTAAAAGTAAGAGACGAAGGTGATAAAGTTTTGTGTATCGTGGTGAAATAGCAACTAATCTTGCTATAACTTTATTAAATAAGGTGTACAAATTTGGAATGTTTTGATAAACAATATCACGGGCCAAAATCCGAAATCCGTACGATTTAATTCAAACCAAGCTATCAATGTTCTTCTTGTCCCTCATTGAATAAAATCATTTGGTCATCTGGCCAATGTACTGATAATTCATAGATTGTGTGTGATTACCCATGAACAGGATTTTCAAACAATCTCCAAGCAGCTTCTGGTGGGCTAACATATCGACAAAACAAAATGCCATTTGTTGCTGTTTCATTTTGAACTATATCGATACGGGCACAGTCATGACCTTTTGTTAAATACTTATGTATATATTTAACTGCAACAACTGACGTGCATATTTCCACATTATGGGCATTGAATTTAAATTTTAGATATGCATTATAAGGAACAACAAAAGTGTTATTGACAGCCAATTCTCGAACAAAATAGCTTTTGTACTATTATCGCATCGTTTGTACACGGGATATCCATTCACTCCAGGATCAGTTTCTTCTCTGAAAGGTTTAGGAAACTTTTTAGAGCAACTTTCATTAACTACACAAATACTAATGGGATTAAGACTACCGCATAGTTCATGAATATTGTTTTTCCACATAATTTGGTGTAGTTCAGGATTAGTTTCAAGATCTGAAATTTTCGCACTAACTGTAGAATCGATTTTCTCAAGAGCGAATGTAAATGAGGAAGGCCACGTTTTTGATCTTCTATAGTATGTACTATATGTATGTAATGACTTGTATACTGGTTATTACGTTGTTTTTGGTTATTATTTCACATGCGCGTGAGCCGCATGAATTGTTGGAAAAGTTGTCCTGCAAAATGGATAGGGTTAAAAACCTATCGACGGATCGATATTTTGTGAGCATAATATTGATTTTGAGTTACATTATTTCGCGTATTCGATGCAAAATTTTGATCGTGCAGCATACCCGCAGTCAAACCTGGTTCGCCTAAGGGAAACACCAGTACAAACACCATGAGGTTTACCAAGACTGGCCAAATTACATTACACTGAATAATTAAAATACATTTACGAATTACAGCAAACTCAGTAATTAAAATACAAATTACAATTACTTTCGAGTGGAGTAATTAAAATAAAAGTTACAATTGCTTTGAATTGGAATTTGTAATTAAAATACAAAAAATAATTACTTTACATTTGTAATAAATTGGATTTGACAAAATTCGTTAGTGAAAAAACGTATCATTAGCTCAACGATTATAAAGATTAGGTTTTATACTGATGGCTCTCGAACCAGATTTTAATGAGCCTTGTAAAAATATAAATAAAAAATTTCAAGTAATTAAAATACAAATTACAAGTTGTAATTCGTATTTTAATTACGTAATTCAAATACTGTAATATTAATATTCCCTGGAATGTTGCCGTCGCTTCATTAGCTGTGGAAGGGATGTTATTCCTATGTGGATCATCACTGTTCTACCGTGTAAATAACAAACGGACATCAGGAATAAGCAGCGCTGTATACGCCATGCGCTCTTCTTCTTCCGCAACAACCATATTTAAATTTTTGAGAGATGATCAACTTCACTTACATACATTTTTTCCAGTACTTTTTTAACTAATTTCACTTTCAAATTTGCTGGTCGTACCCCTCCCCCTCCGCTCCTAGTCCAATTCTCTTTAAGTTATTTTGCAACCAATAAATCGCTGCAAAGACTGAACTTTTCTCATTAGCTCAGCTTTAACTCAATTATCTTTTGTTTATTTAAAGTTTGATGTTCCCGATAAAGTCTTCCATTGATTTTTAAGACGCTAATAAAGTAGGGGAAACAATTTACTATTTCTTCAATAATTAACTTATAGTTTTTAATGAAATCCAAACCTGCTGTTCCGTTCGTTTTGAAATAACGCTGTATTTTCAACATAAACAGTTTTTGAGAACTTAAATCATTCTGCTCTGTACTACGATTATTTAGGTATACATGGAAGGAAAGCAATATTACTTCGGTGGTTGCTAATGTAATTTTCTGATTGAATTTATGCTTTGGTCTCATTTGTATATGTTCCAAAAATTTTTGTTTCTGAAATTTGGTGATTCGGCGTAAGCAAGTTTCCCCACACCTTTCAATGCCTATACGGTTGCTTGAACGGTGTGAATTGTGGTTAATCCGAAAACGGTCTGAATTTTTCCGAATGTATGGTAGGGAAAGGTAACTACTGTGAACAATTATAGTTTTGTGTTTCAAATTTTTACTGTTTGAAATCCAGTAAGGATACCTTTAATTGGTATCTCTACACTAATCTTATTTATCGAATTTACTAATATTATCATTTAAATTACGTTCTCATTATAAACATAACACTAATCAACTGTAAAGATAAAACAGTTTTATTTTTCGGAAAATATTCAAAAATAAGCTGAATGAAAATTTAATTTGAAAATAATTGATTTCTTGATGATTTTTAATTATTGAAGCGGTCAGTGAGCTAAATTGTGTTTATTTCCAGTTTGGCTCGTTTTCGGATGCCCCATTGCTGGTGTAAATATAGCAGTAAGATTGTTTCTTTTCCGTCATAATCAGGCAGATATATAGATGGTCGTCTAAACAAAAAAATAAAGTTGGCTAAATTTTATCAGGATTTCTTGCGCTAATACCACTAAATGAAACCCTATATGGTACTCTTCCAGAACACAACGAATGGACTCACAACACACGTACAACACAATAGAACACAATACACAATTGAATGGTCCCGCATTCTACAGAAGAATTACGGCACCGGTTTAATCAGTTCTATGGATGCAGGGTTTCACTCACTAATTTTAAGTATCTGCATTCTATTTAAATTTTTTCATTGGGATTTCTCGACGGACTTAAATGGCTATGTTTGGCTAGGGTATCCAAGTACTCGGATATTTTGATTCTTGTTCGAATTCTCGACTACCCGGGTAATTTGATTGATTATTGATTCCAGCGAAATATCGAAAAAAAATAAGACAAGTAATTATTTATGATACAATTTGAAAAATAAAAAATTGGTAAGGCCGCTTTCACATTGTATGCGACTAGCATTGCAAAAATCGCTTAGCCTACTGCAAGCAATATGGGGGCCTCACATAGACGGTAGGATTTGCGGAGAATTTGATGGTCTCCCCTTATTTAGTTGTAATTACAAATAAGCACACATCTTCATTCACCGTATGCCAACAAAACTTAAAATTAAATTGAAGCGATACTTACAAGGATAGAGTGAAATCAGGTCATCTAAAATATTTGATTTGTCGAACTCTGCAAAATAGGCCTTGATCTTGTTCACCATTTTCGATCCATTTCGATCTTGTTCACCAATTTTTCAGTAGTAACTTCAACGGGGCGTCCAAATTATTTTTATTAGGGTATAATCAACGTAATTCGCTAGCTTTCGAGTTTCCAAAACAAAATTAAATTTATTTTTCGGAAATGCAGTCATTTTTACGATCGAAATTCTCTCTCTAAGAAAATATCTGTTTTTTAACTCTCTCCTCTCGTTCTCAGGTTCACAGAATTATGATTTATGTTTGGTAAATACAGGTTTTATTACAATATAATTAGTTAATTGGATTATGATGATTTTTTAACTGGATTTTATGGTTGCCTTCATTCCTACATTCAACCGTTTGGTGATTTTTTTAAGCAAATCATATTTCTCAAAAATGACCAATTTGTTGCTTTGTTTTTGGGAATTATAATACTTCAAAAAAATCACTGAACGAATGAATGAATGCAAGATTGCTTCTTCTGCAGTTGGCATGGCGCTGTTTTTAATTTTTATTTTAAATATTGTGATTGTTGTGGTATCTTAGGCGAGTTAAATCTTACTTGCGATTGTAAGATTTAACTCGCCGAAGACATCAAAGCGATCATTCGGCCGAACAGACAGATATGACAGAAAATATATGTAACATACAGTACACAAATTTAAAGCAGGCTCAATACTTCGTTAAATAAAATAAAAAAATGAATTTCCATTTGGCTGACTTTTAAATTATTTGAATAATTTGAATTTGGTACTAAACACCAGCTCTAATATAAAATTAAGGGGTAGGAACAATGTATCGGATTTCGAAGCAACAAATCTAAAGCACAATTACAAAATGAGATTTTGCTTCAGTCGTAAATTCGTAAGGTGTGTGTTAAGCTATTAAATATATTAAAAAGGATATTTGATCATCCTTTCGTTCCAGTTATATTTTTAAAACTAAGATCTTCGTGAAACTACTAACCCAGGTGAATAAACGCAAATAACGAACACAGTTAACACGTTTAACTGATTCGTTCCTGAACCCAATTTCACCAACTATTAGTGATGGTTTGTATTTAAGGTGGAATATGATAAAATTAGATTTAAAAATACTCAATACAAGGTTTTTGCGTTCAAGCATTTCGTTGATAATAGCCAAATTCCTCTCCATATCAATTTTAAGTTGCTCGTAAGAATTTGAACTATAAATGAGGGCGGCATCTGTCTACCAATGCAAACTGTCTGCTTCCTTTCAGTTAAATAACTTTTTAACAATTTTAGGGCAGTGCCAGAGTTCCCAAAATTCATAAACTTATCAATTAATATATCATAATTCACACAATCAAATGCTTTTTTAAGGTCCAAGAATACGCATGCTGTGGCATATTTATTTTCAATAGACTCGTAAATACCTTCGACAAGATTTAGTACAGCCGAAGCAGTACTACAATTTTTGGTAAACCCAAACTGTTTTCTGTGGATGAGGTTATTAAAGTCAAGATGGCCTACTAATATTGTATGAATTATTGGTTCCAATATAGGAATAACACGACCTATTTTAAGAAACGCTGGAAAGGCATCTTCATTGATCGAAGAATTTAATTTTGCTAGTAATAAAGGAGATATAATATTAATAAAACTTTTAAGCATACTGCCTGTTATTTGTATAATCGTAACCGGGTGAGGCGGATAATTTCAGTTTATTTATAATGTTTCTAAGTTCCTCAATAGTTACTGGTTGTATAGCTATCAGTGGTCTTATAATGTGGCGTGGTTCAATAATGAAATGTCCTGAAGTTTTAACAGTGAAGTCAATTTCCAGTTTAATAGAATTATTCAGATTATTTCGGCTAGTGGAATTAGAATTATTCTCAAAATTTGATTAAATATATTCCACATTTGTTTGGGATTCCTAGTATTGATATTTAACTGGTTGGTATAATAAAACTTCTTAGCGTTTCGAACTAGTTGTCTAAATCCGGTATTGAGGCGTTTAAAATTGTTTAGTAAAAATGAATTGGACGGATAGGCCTTATGCAATTTATAATACTTATAACGAAGTTTAGATTGCTTAATAAGTTGAGTAGTGAACCGTGGTGTTTTAAATGATGACACTTTAACATTAGTAGTAGTGGTTATTTTATTATCTTTAATCGAAGTAACAATAAAGTGATATAGTGAATTAAAATCAGGAATGGTTGATGGACCAAATTTATCCTGAATGGCAGACAATACTTTACCAAAGTTAATAGTAGTACTAGAACGAATTGAATTAACAGCCTTTTTTTGTAAAACAAATTTTGCTAACATATATCGATGGTCACTGATACTACTAGTTAGTATCACCATAGAACACGTACAATTTTTCTTTGTGGTTAGATAAAATGTGATCTATATTATCGTTCTAGTGGAGCTTAAAATCCTAGTTGAGTCTGTGAACTGGTTTTGCTCAAAATATCAATATTAAGATCACCTACACCAATTTGGTTTCTATAAGCAGAAAAACAATCATCTAAAAATGATGAGAATCTGTGATGATAAGTGTGTGGTCATGGTTTATATTTATCTGTTACATACAAATTTAAATTTCTAGAATAAGTTACCACACATTGATTTTCGTCCAAATTATAAGAATTTACTAAAGTAAAATCTAAATTCCGATGGACAAAAATCGAGTCTGTTATCTCGAGTATTATGAAATATAGCCATTTAAATTAAAATGTTCGGTTTCAAATTTCCGTAAGTATAATAATATCTATATTTTGATTTAATGATGCCAGCAAAATTTCGAGCTCATTCGTTTTGTTCATAACCCTGTTGATGTTTAAATAGCAGATGTTTAAACTCAAAATATTGGTAGTTACCCTATCAAAATCAGAAAATTTAACAAAATGCTTGTTGTTGTTGTTGAGGTTAGGTACATTATCCATAAAAAATAATCTAATAGTATAATTCAAATGACCTATTACCCAGTATTGTAACAACAAAATGAAAAATAAAAATGTAAAAATTAAATCCAAATTGAGTAAAAAATTTTGTTATTTAATTTTTGTGACATCACTCTCTGTCCATTTGAATTTTGGTTGATCAAATTCGGCAACTTTAATATAAACGTTACTGTGATGAAACCAACAGTATTTTATTACTTTTTTCCACTTTAAATCTAAAAGTTGTTTCATGATTTTGTTGTTGGTAGCGGTAAGCCTGTCACGAATATTGATGTTAACATCTCCACTAGATGACGTTGGATAGAGTTGTTTCAATTTTATTGGCCCATTTGTGCAGATCTGGTTCATAATAAAAATTTTTACGTCAACAGTTTTGAACTCTATGAAAATCTGAATGAAGTTTCTCCCCCCCCCCCTCCAGACACATCATTAATGTTATTCGGAAATCCACTTATGAATATTTCATAATTTAAATTAACTTGTTTGAGATAATTAACTTCCGATTCTAATTTAGCTAGGCAATCGTATTTAATATAAAATTAATAAATAAGGAATCAGCCATTTCATTATGTCAAGAATAATATAAAGTCAACGTTCTTCATGTTAGGAGGAAACTACCCACCGAATATGGCAGAAAACAAAAAACCGCTATGCGTGGATTCGCCATGCGAAGCTTGGACATTTCATGCCTCCAACGATTAGCTGAGAAGACTAGTTTGTCAAATTACAGAGCTTCTAAAAATTAGCTTATATAACTGCTGGAAGTTTTAACCAATTACGGAATACTTAGAATGGCATCCCATTCTAATAGAGTAAAAGACTCGGAGATGTGTAATAGTTTGAACCTAATTAGATTGATTTTTTTTTTTAAATTGCACTATAATATCAAATATTTTGTTTTCATGTTAAAGCTGATGTTTAAAACTTTTAAAAATTTTACAAAGGTAAATTGAATGGTCATTCATTTTCTTATTTTATTTCAAAAGTACGAATAAAGGCCATTTCATACTTTAGTTTTGTTCGACACCGTATGTTTCATAGGCATTTCCTCTTTTTTCCAGACTGAATAACTATAATAGTTCCTTATAGAATACTCATATACCCATATTCTAAAATGCATTTACCGCCCGAATGAATCAACCAATCATTCGTATAAGATCATTTTAAAAAGAAAAGCAAATTGGAATCAAAATATGTAATATGTGTAATATACTAATCCAAAGACCCGGACAATATGGGACAGCGTGATATTTAAAACCCCATTTCATTTTCTGAAGGAAGAAAATCTAGAATTACTATCGTGATGATATTGAATGAAATGCAATTGGCCCATATAAAACAATGAAACCGTCAGTTTAGGGATTTTAAATTTTATCAGTTGCAATACAGTATGCTCTAAGATTTTTTTTAGATGATTTCAAACATATTTATGTATTTCTTTAAAACTCGAGTAATTTCATAGTATGTACATACAAAAAAAGAGAGTCTTGCACAAAATGGTTTAATATTAAACTTCATACTTTGTGTTCTATAGATTGCTGTCCCTAGAAATTCGACAGTAATCACTTAATTCTAACTCATTGCTCGGCATATGTTAGCTTTCCTTTATTTTGTTTAAGTACATCAACAATTTTGCGAAAATGGACAATGTGAAATGAGATTTTGCTTACAGTATAAGAAAAAAAAAAAAAAATTCAAAATTTATAAATTTGATTAGCGAAACTTTTTACTTCTCTAAATTTTCTATACTTTATATTTTGTAGAAGTATTTTATGCTATTCAATTTTTTTTTTCGTTCTTTGTGGCAAAAATTATCCGAACGCCACAATGTTTAGTCATTTTTGCCAATCCTTTGTGAAATAATTGTATTCCAATCGTTTCAAATGTCCCATCTCTAATTCTCTGGATAACTCGAATTGCCCAGATAATTTTTACGTAAATTTCTGATAATGTAAATTTCTATCCATTGCCCTACCAAAATCAAATCGTTCTTCATTAACATTGAGACGAATGAATCGTGCAATTACCCATACAATCTGCCTCCGGATATGATCCATCTAAGCTAACCCAAACTTTTATCAACAGTTTTTACACACATCATATTTATGTGTTCACAACTAAAGGCGGTTTCATTCAATTTAAAATGTTTTAAATTGTTATGAATTGAAAAAAGGTTAAGAACTCAATCAGAACGAATTCAAATTGAGAAGAATTCAAAGTTCAATGAATTTTATTTAAGTAAGGTAAAAACATGGTAATACATATTTTAAACCTATAATCTTAAATAAATTCCCAATTCTACACCCGAAAACTGAGATCAGTGTGCTCAGTAATCTCTCGCAGTCAACTTTTAGACTCCCTAAATTCTTAGGTGACCATCTGCATATTTTCAGTTTGTATTATATGGCGTCTTCTGAAATTCACCATATTATTAGCTGGCTGATGTGAAGTCACTAGACCATGGTCGTTTGTGCGTGTCATTATATCAGATGATTTTTAACGAGACATCCACTTATATGTTTTGCAAGAAATCGCAAAAATTTTAAAGTTCTACGAAATACACTGATAGAAATGATTGCTCATATTGATTATAATAGGTATGAAATTGAGCAAAAAAGCTGCTTAAATATGCGCTAAGCAAAGTTTGTCTCATTTAGAGAATAATTTTAAAAAAACTTTGATAATTCATGGTTTACAAAAATGCTAAAATTGAGAAGTAAATGTATAATCGAAGAAAAGTACGATTCTTCATTTAAATCTAATACTCTTAATATCAAAATTTTGTAGTTTTTAAATTGTAAATGTGTTCAAAAAAGTAATCTCAATTCATGAAAGTGTAGCTTGTTTTTAAGAATAAAAAAATTAATTTAGGAATAATATGTTTGCAAATCATCAATAGTTTTTATTACGTTTGCTCAAAATATGAATAATTTTGTAATAATTGCGACTAAAGTGATCAAGATTTATTTTTTTTCTGCTTGATTGATGAAAAATTATATTCATGTTGATGTTAATATTCATAAATGATAAGAAAATTCTCTTGATAAGAAATCATATTTTGAGAACAACATTCATGTCATTTGAGCTTACTGTACATGACTTGAGACTAAAATTCACAAAATTTGAGCGAGTGAGTTTTCATTTGAGACGAAAAGCAGTAATATTAAGAAAAGTTTCCTCAAGTTGAGACTAAAAATCATAAAAATTTGACAGGATATGATATCATTTGAGATGAAGGGCGATGTTATTGAAACTACTGTTCTCAATTTGACATGTTGGGTAAGGTTTGTTTTGAGAATACAGAAGATGTTATTGAAACCAGAATTCTCAATTTGAGATATTGGTTGATTTTAGAATACAGTAGAAATTATTTGAGACTCCACTTCACATTTTGAGACTATGATTTCCATTCTCGTATTCTTGTATCAGGAATATTGACGATTATTATACGGTTAGTAATTCTCCATTTAAGAATAAAATATTTCCATAGTGAGTGTTTAAATGTTAATAAAAATAAATAAAATACTTGATTTAATTAATTTTTTTACTATTTATTTATTAAAATAAAATAAATTATTTATTATTATAATCAAACATAACGTAATGTTCTTATTCTAATTTATTATTAAATAATAATAAGTTTATAATTTTTACATAAATTTTTGTATATTTTATGTAAATTTTGTGTATTACAATAAATTATATTTTGCATATGGTTTTCCATTCTTAGTTTTCCTCAATTTTTAACGATGGCGAACTTAATCTGTGTAGTTCCTCTCGTTTTCCCACAAATGTTGACTGCCACTTCAACTCGACGGCTTCCCATGGTTCGTGAAAGCAACTTAGCCACTTCTTGTTCACTAAATGCGTTTCGCTGTATTTGGTTTCGCTTACCTTAACTTCACTTGTAAATTTTGATGACTCGTCTGCCAAATAAATTCATTTTAATTAATTTTCATAAATTTTAAAATTTTTTAATTAGGTATTCAATATTCACCTGATGATTTAGAACTTCGGCGTTTACGGCTGGTAAATATACCTCACTTTAGATAGTTTTTTTGAGGTTAGAATATTTTTTCTTTTCTAAACCCCTAACGATATCAAAAACTAGACTTCTTGACGAATTTTTTCGTGTGCTCAAAAAATTTGTTTCCCCAAAATTGAAATGGGCAGAGGGGGGGGGGGCCCGATTTGAAAAAGAATTCCCCATATATAAAAATAAAATATTTTTTAACACAAGTCTTCACTGATTGAATTCTTCAAACAAACTGAATGAAAACAAGAGATAAATGTAATTGATACGTTGTTCGAACGAGTATGAATAGTATTCTCAAAAACATAAGATAATCTAGTTTCAAATTATTGATGTTATTCTCAATTTAAGGATAAGGCAAGAAAAACCTGCATGAATGTACGTATTTAGTTTTATATTGAGATTAGTATACATCACTGGAGTACATATTGTATTTGTATATTTCATTTCATTGGATATGTATCATCTTAAATTGAGACTACTACAGTCAAATTTAGTAGTTGTAAACTGTTGATTAAATTAAAATTGTGAATAATGCTAAGAAATTAAGAATTAAATACTTGATGTGATTCTAGTTATGCATACCTATATGAACACGTTTCTTTATACAGATTGAGCAATGCTGAATAACAACTATGAAACCATCTGTACTTATTTATAATTTAATGATTAATTGGCGCATATGTAAATATATGGAATATGTTGTTCCTAAATCACTATGCGTATTATAATTTTAATCCGTTTATGTGTTTTTTACCATTATCTATTTCACTACAAACGATATGAGTGCAGTTTCAAACAAAACATTTCAATGGCTTCCATTGCCGTTCTGCGGATTTCGATATTGAAACAATTAATGGAAATTGGCCAGTTGTAATGAATCACATCAGTTTCAATAGGTGGTGAATCTCAATGTGACAATTATAGTATCTAAACATACATTCCATTTATACCAGGACTGAGATTTTGTATAACATTTTTTCCGATATTCGACAAAAATCAATTTTTTCAACTTTACTTGTGAATTAGCTTATACAAAATGTATACATACTAGCCCGGAAATATACGTAAATATAGTTGAGCATTCAATAATTGGTCGAAAATCGAAAAAAAATGATGTTACAAAATCCTAACGCTCAATTGCTCCTAAAACCTTCAATTCATTTCAGTAACCATACATCATACTACTTTTCAAATCAATCTGACAGTGGTTAATAAAGAGTAAATGCATATACGGTGCTGCGGTATGAGGTATATACGCTATTTGGAACTTTATAATTTATTAAGAAGGAAAATATTGTTACTGCGTGGTATTTAATTAACAAAAATTCTAAATGAACCCTTATACACTATACAGTATCAACAAAAAACCCGTGATTATAGACTCAAATTTCTGGTCATTGTTTTGTTGAAGTAATAAATTGTCAAAGCGTATACTGAGAAACTTATGATTATTAAGGAAAACTAAATAAATTAGGCCAGAAATGCCATATTATTCATTTGTGGCTAAACTGATGATGATTTAATCATAAAATAGAAATACGTTTTTAGGAAAACGTTCACAGTTGTGCTATGTAGCAATGCTGTAAACATGATTCGCCAAATATTGAAAGACATTAGTTTTCTTAACTTGATTCTAACAGTTTAGCAAAAACAAGAATAATGTTGCATAATTTCTAAAATTCGTGATGTTTTTTTTAAATTATTAATTGTCAATGGAATTTATTTGAGAATAAATGATTCAAACCAAAACTATATTAAAATGGCCAATCAAGAAAACCAATTTTCTCAATTTAATTTCAAATTTTTTACTTCAATCGTGACTAAATGCTGCATAATTTTATAAAATTGATAAAATTATCATTTGAAGCATACAAGTCTCCAATTCAAATTGATAATACTCTACTACGGCGTACTAGTCTTCAATTATGTATTTTTGCATCCTGTCAAATGGAGAATATAATAATCAATTTGTAAAAGCACGATTGTGCAGAAAAATTGGCATTTTGTCTTCATTTGTGCTTACAGATCTTGATATGATGCATTTTAGACTTGAAAATTGTTAAATTTTTATTTTGTGCATTTGAGTATTAGATATTCTTAATAATAGAATACGATTTCTCTCAGTGTATAAGTAAGGATAACACTATGTCCAATAGACATCATACTCCTAAACATTCCTTTAAATTTAATGTGAATTTTTAATTTTCTTTCTTGATTAATATAATAAACTATTTTTAATTTCCTTATCTAAACCTTCATTTCCTAATTAACGTATGTAACCTGAAAATAAAATTTTCTTTTAAATTATATTGTCAGCCTCGCAAACTAACACACCGTGCCCGATTACAATATTAACGAAATAGATTTCTACTTAAGATCTAAGTTGTCTTCCAATTGTATTAATTAAAACAAAGGCAGACCAGAAATGTTAACATTTATGCCGGAAAAGCCCTTCCTTAATTAATAAAAAACGAAAGATGTTGTACTCAATTTGTAAAAAATAAAAAAAATTAAAAATACATTTTCTAAGGAATTGATACCATTTAAAAAACAATTTCAATCAAATCAAACTTTTTCCTTTTAAAATGCTTTTCTATATATAAAACAAAAGACTATACGAGAAAGCTGAAAAAGGGTTCAATTTTCCCCAAAAAGTTTATATTTTCATTCATTTTTATACACTTTGTGTAACATAATCCATTTTCCGCTTTGTCTCGTTTCCTTTACAACTTTTTTTTGTTCCAAGCGCGTAATTTTTTATTTTTTTTTTCCTTGTGTACACACAGAGGAAAGGAAAATATTTCCTAATTATTTATCTATCTTCTTCGATTCGATTTACCAAAAAAGAAAATGTTTTTGTGTTTTGAATCGCAGATACACGAAAAAAGTTTAAAATTAAAATGAAATTAAATGTTGTGGTTTTTATTTATCGATTTTTTATCTGATCCCATTTCGATTTTTTTTTTTTTGTATCTTTGTGCTTTAACAATAAACAACAATTTTAATTTAATTGCGAATACAGATTCTGATATATTTTCAATTTCCTTATTATAATTTTTTTCAAGCTGTATTTTTTTCAAAACGACGTTTTCGATATGGGATGTATCCATTATCTTATCTCCGGGCTTTTAATCTTTTACTTAGAGATAATACATTTTAAAAATCACGATCACGAATATTATGATTAACAATCTATCGCTAATATAATTTGTACGCTTATACTTTACTTCTTATACATATAAGCTGTATAATCAAAAAGTATTTTCATCTTATCGTGCTTGCAAACAAGAAAAACTTTTAAGAGATAACTCGATATAGTTAACAACACATACTCGTAATGCCCGACTATTTTTCATGTATTTTTATCGTCTTCATATCGTAAAAATTATTCTACGACGTGAAATGATATTCAAATTGCATATTTGTAATAAAATTTTATCTACTCTAGAATATAACTATGTTCTATGTATACATACATATAATAATTTTCTTATCTGTAATTAAGCTAAAATATATAAGAAGTACTCACAATGAATATAATACTCGTATATATGTTTGTAAGTAGAAAAATGCAATTATCAAATGGAGAGATACCATACACATGTATTCCAAAGAAATACCAACGATTTTTTGTTTTTTTTTTTACGGGCTTTAAGCTGTTTCAAAGTTTATTCCGGCTTTTTTTTTTTTGTTTAAAGAAAATTCAAACGATTAAAAACAAAAAAAAAATCTTTAGTTTTCTATTCAAATCGTACAAAAAAGTAAATAAAAAAAAACGAATTCTTAAAACCTTAACAATGTAACATAATTTCTTTAAAACTCTCTCTTCTATTCAATTTCAACGGTTTTTTTGCTTTTCTTAAGAATGTTTTTCATTTTGTGTTGGTTAATAATTATTCTGCTTCTCTCTAGCTCTATGCTGCTATGTTCTATGTGTGTTTGTGCTTTCATGTGAATTCACATTCCGTTTGAAATAAAAATAAAAATTAATTAAAACAAAAGTATGTATTAAAATAAAATAGTAAATATAAACTTTTTTTATTTTTATTTCTTAAGATAATTTTCTTTAGTATCTGCCGTAAATACACCACGCATGTATTCGTTTGGGTAAAGATTTTTGAATGGGTATTGAGAATATACCTACATATGTAAATTGTATAGCGTCAGTTGTTATGACGTTTACGGTTCAGAAGAAATGTAATTCACGGAATGTTATTAAAAGTCTATGAGAAACAATAAAATTAAACCATAAAAATGTTGTTATTAGTGGGATATTCAAAAATTTCAATATTTATTATAAATTCTGGAAATTTTTATGTTTCCAACTTAGTAATTTTTAACCGTAATTTAAATGAAACCAATTTTCGTTATAGTAACAATGATTTCTAATAATATGTACTTTAGACAATCGATTTCAGATAGCTCCTTCATCGGTTCTTTCTTAAAAAAAAACCGACGAAGAAGCCCTTGTCGAATATTTCAGATCGGTAAAAGGCTGGTCGATTGATATACACGTAAGTTTTCAGACACTGCCACAAAAAAAAAAAGCAAAGTCTTTTGATGTCAAATCGGGCGATATGATATCTCTGAATTTCGAGTAGCGCCATGCTTTCATCGTTCAGTAACCTATGGCCCACCATATATAAAAGAAATGCAAAAAATAAAAAGTGTTCAGAATTAAAATTGTAACAAGAGCTCCATTTAAAATAATTTGGTACATAAAAAAAATGCGTTAATATTAAAAATTGTTTTGTGTTAATGCCATTCTGAAATTAGGGCCGCTCAATTTTTTTACTAATAGAAGAGTTCAAGGTCTAATGTCGATTTCGATTCACCTTTTACCAAATCTTTAAAAGATCACTTTTATGGCTGTGTGAATCGAACAGTTGCTCCGTAATATATATGCCTGTGTGTTTTTGACGTTTATATAAAAATAACCTAATTTATATAAAAGATCGATACTCTATAAAAAACAACTTAACATATTATAATGTTATATACATAACAACATAACAACAACAAGTTAATTCTTTAATATAAAATATTTACATAAAAATAAACAGAAACACAAAATATAACACAAAACACAATGACGCTTTCAAAATGACAGTTCTATTTGTGTTTGTGTTTGTAAATCTGCCAAAAAATCGAGATTCGCAAAACAACAACAATTTTGCTCGATCGAGCGACTTTCTTGGCGAATCGAACAGTTTGACAGCAGAAAGAGCAAGCCGGCTTGCTCTTTTTTGGTGAATCGAAAACCACATAACTAATCAACTTGTAAAGATTTTAGTTAACTCAACAAATTAAATCTAATTTCACTTAATCTAAATTAAAGATAATTATATTTTTTATTTTTATTTTTATTTATATTTTTTTTAAATGTTTTGTTTTTGAATGGTGAAATTTACAAAAAAATTTATGATTTATCCGTATTTATGGTATACGAAATTATCTATTTAACTATAGTGCAGTATTCAAATCTCGCTGGAATTCTGACAGTTCTCGTGCAGAAAAAATCGTTCAATATTGAAAGGCCGAATGTCGGAAGGCCGAATGTCGTTTGGTCGAATGTCTAATGGCCGATTGGGTCGAAAGGCCGAATGGGTCGAATGCCCGAACGTGTGGAAAGCAAGATTGGGTTGATAGGCCGAATTTCCATTAAATTTTCCTTCACTTAAGTGATTGAATTGGGTTGGTCATGAAACCTCGACGATCGTTATATCGAAATCAAAATGTCGAAATCAAAATCTCGAATTTACAAAATATTGAATTTCAAAATATCGAAATTTCAAAATGTCGATTTCAAAATCTCGAAAAATACCTCGAATCTCGAATAATAAAAATAATTTTGTAAATATTATTTGCGGCCGCCGCAAATAATATTTACAAAATTATTTTTATTATTCGAGATTCGGGAATACAAATCACCTAAATTTATTGTTTAATAAACGAGCGTTTTATTGTGGTCAAACATGATTGTGAATGATCCAAACTAAATGATTTCATATAAATGAAAAAATTACTTAACTGTTACTTAACTGGGAATACAAATCACCTAAATTTATTGTTTAATAAACGAGCGTTTTATTGTGGTCAAACATGATTGTGTATGATCCAAACTAAATGATTTCATATAAATGAAAAAATTACTTAACTGTTTTTCCAAAAAAATTAAAACGATCCAGGAATAATTGTGAAATATTACTGTACCTATTATACATATTATTCTGTTTATTCACAACACAACATAAAATTCGAATGAATTTACATCAAAATAAATTCAGTGTACTTGCGAATTTTGCGCTTTACGTTTATTTTTTTTTTAAATAATAATTATAATTCAGTGACTATAAAGATTAAAATTGTATTTAAATCTTGTTTAAGGCTTGAAAATATAGAACACTATTTTATTGTAATTGGTATAACTGCAATATAATTTTTTATGTGAATAATTTTTTTAAACTACATAACTCAATTTATACCGTAGGATAATTTAATACATCATGGAAGTTCACCTATTGAAATTAAATAAAGGCAAGGATAAATTGATAGTGAATGGTTATGCGTATGTAGTAGAGAAAAAATTAAAAAATGTATTTTACTGGTGCTGTTCTCAAAAGAAAGCTCAAGGTTGTAAGGGACGCGCTATTAGTAGAAAAGTAAATGATGAAACCGTGTTAACGAAAGAGCCGTCGCAACATAATCACAGCCCTAATGCATGGGAATCGGAAGTTACTCGTACCAATAGCAATCTGAAATCGGTTGCTAAAAATTCCAATACTACACCGTCGCAAGTGATAAGAAATTCCATAGTCGAGACTCCAGAGGAATGCAGGGTGTACCTACCATCCAAAATTGCTCAAAAATCAAACATTTATCGAGTTAGACGTAATGGTTTAATGGAACCGAGAAATTTATCTAATATCGCAATACCAGAACATATTAGATATTGTGAAGGCGAATTATTTATATTAAAAGAATCCGACTTTAATGAGCAAAAAATAATTTTACTTGGAACACATTCTAGCTTACAAATTTTGGGAGAATCGGATTGCTGGTTAATGGACGGAACTTTCCATGTAGTTCCATTAATTCTACGGCAACTATTCACAATACATGGAAAGGTTGAGGACGAATGTGTGCCCTTAATATTTTGCTTGATGAGTAGCAAAACCAAAGAATGCTACACTCAGTTTTTTTATGAACTAAGTAAACTTGCTTGTGACTGGAATATTAAACTAGCCCCACGCATGATAATTTCAGATTTCGAGAAAACGATTAAATCTGCCGCTGAAGAATTCTTTCCAAACACAGAGTTTCGTGGGTGCCTGTTTCATTTCAGCCAAATAATTTGGAGAAAAGTACAAAAGGAACAACTCGCATCAAAATACGGAACGTCGGAATTATTCAGCTTGCAAATACGAATCTTAAAATGTTTAGCATTTGTACCGGCAAATGAAGTTTCCAGTTATTTCTCATCGTTTTATTCGAGTGTTAAAGATAAGGATGTCAAACGTTTAGCTTGTTGGTTCAAAGAAATATATATAAGTGGTAAAGGATCAAAAGGTAAACCACACTATGAACCTAAATTCTGGTCGGTTGCCGATGCTGTTGCTAACAATTTCCCCCGTACTCAAAATTCGGTTGAGGCATGGCATCGGCGCTTAAAAACAGTAGTAGGAACGAAAAATGCTGGTGTTTACAAAATAATTAACGATCTTTCAAAAGAATTAATAATATCTAAAAATAATATAGAGCGAATGAAAATAGGTGAAATGAAGCCATTAAATAAGAAAAATTTGATAAAATATAAAAGAATTAAAAGAATTTTGAAAAAAAGGCAAAATATTGATAATTTGGATTTTTTAAAAAGGTTCGCTCAGAACATATGTATATAAATTTTTTTATTTGTTAATAAAATTTGAATTGAGCACTATTAAATCGAATTAAAAAAAATTAAATGCATTTTTACCATTCCCTTATTTACCATATCTTTTTAATTTTCGAAATTTTCGCATTCGAGATTTTCAAAACAAAATATTTTGAAATTCGATATTCTAAAATTCGAGTTAATTTTTTCTTTCGATATTTTGTTCATTCGATATTTCGTTTGGCGAGGTTTTAAGACTATCCCGATTGAATTATTTAAAACCATTGAATTTATTTCTTAGTGTAAAATGATTTAAAATTGAAAATACGTTCTATTAAATCCTGTGTATGTTTTTTTATTATAATTAATTAATTTTTAATTACATGACAAAAAAATCGTAAGAATATTATAATATTTAAGGCGATTTACTATTAAACATTTTTATACAAAAATTTTGGGAAAAATATAAATTTTGGTTTTCATAAAAATATAAATTTTGAAAATTTTCATTCATATAAAGATGAAAAATTACAATCAATTTCGACACAAACGGCCTTTCGACATCCGCCCTTTCTACATTCAGCCTTTCGTTCGACCTTTCGACAATCGGCCTTTTTACACATTCGGCCTTCCGACACATTCGGCCTTCCGACACATTCGGCGTTCGGCCTTTCGACATACCTATTCCGAAAACAATATTTCGGATACACAGTGATTTACTATTTCGGGTTTGTTTGTTTACATTTTGATGCTGCATTTGTATTTAAATTTTTAGGTTATGTTTTTATTTATTTTATTTTATTAATTGTATGTTATAACGTTTTCAATCACAAAATGTTTTGATAATTTTAATTTAAAAAAATCCCTTACACTTTTGAAATCAATAATCTACGAATTAATGCAATTTGACAATTTTTTTATTTTGTTCGTTATGAATGGCATTTGATTATTTATTTTCCTTAGTCCGTGCCAAAAATTAAATTTTCGTGGCAATCTACATTACTGAAGGCAGCGCACAACTAATAAAAAAAAACTTTTTTTAAGATCTAAATAAAGGTTCTATCACAACAAGCGCGGCGCGTCGGCGGCAAATTTAAATTCACGTTTTTTTGCTTATGTAGTGAAAGGAGAGAGGAGTATGTATTTGTGTTGTTGTTCATTTTATTCTCAATCGCTAAACCACGCCTCTTTTTGTACGCTATATCTCGGACATTCTTGTTTTTACTAGATCATTATGCATTTATGCGTTGGTGTAGAAATATGTTTCGATGCCCTCAATAAATAATTGTAATAAAAACATGGGCTCCTACGACGAGAATCGGACCATCGAACTTTATGTTTGGAAAATGCGCCATCCATCTGAGCTATCGCTGTTCATAACGTGAACTTGTTGTGTGATGGCCATAATCGTCACAGTATTGTCGACTCAATCATTTTTAAAACTATGGTATGATGTATTCTCGTGGTCTTCCTGTGCTCATCTGTCATGCATATATTCAAAATAGGAATTACGACAGTATTTCTATAAACTGACACAAAAATGTATTTCTCAAATATTTCAAATGTATATCAATTTAAATATTTTTAAATGATCAATAGGTTCTTGTTTATCTCTTACTTTTGTGCTTCTTTTAATTGGATCATGAACAATCACACTTCAGTTTCAATAAGTCCATACTCCCACCCTCCCCAACATTTATTAGCCCTTCATATTGTAAATGGTGTATTGGCTGGCCATAAATTATAAATACTCTTGAAAGTCTAAGCTCTAGAAGAGTACCACTTCTTTTAAAAATTGTGACTAAAAGGTGCAACTGCAGATGATTTGACAGCATCAATATTTCCCCTACCAACTACAACCGGCAAGGGTTGGTAGTTACCCGGATTGTCAACACGAACACAACAATTGTTACCGACGGATCCAGTGACGACCTGGATGTAAGCACTTGGCTTTTTAGCAATATTTTCTGGCGTTGTCATAGTAGCAGGTCTTTTAGAGGTTTTTGAGAAAAATACAGGTATATTTTACAAAATTTCTATCAATTAAGAGCCCAAAAAAATGTTTTGCAAAATTTGCAAATCAACAGAAATCTCTGTAAATTTTATAAAATGAATTGCAAGAATAACAAAACGTTTTTGACAATTGTAATAAAACCTTTGCAATTTTTTTAAGATACAGGGTGTCAAATATTTAAAAATGTCATGCAGTATTGTATTTATTGATATAGCAAAAATTACTAATTATCCGAAAATTATAAAATTGGGCTCATTTGAAAAAAAAAAAAATTCCATAAAAAAGGTGCGGTTGAAAGAAAATTCAAAAAGAAAGTTTCGACGGAAATTTTAAAAAGGAATAAATGACAGACGGTACAATTTTTATACTTATTTTATGATCCCATACGTTTTTTCTATATCAATAAATACAATAGCAAGTTCATGAAATTTTTAAATATTTGACACCCTGTATTTTAAAAAACCACAACAACAACAAAAAAAAATGAAGTTTCATTAATTATTTGTTTTACTCAGTTCTACACATTCAAAACATAAAAATCGAAAAATTAAAACATGACTTCCAAAAATGTGTGATTTGACGTACTTTTCACACATTTGTTGCGTAACACAAAAAAAACAATTAAATTTCAAGTACAAAACATACAAATTTTATTTATTATTATTTAATAATGGCGTTTGTTGACGTAAACTGCTTGACGACTTTTTTTCTAACAACAAAAAACCAAAGCAAAACAAAAATTTACCATACTAATCAAGTTTTGGTTTTGTTGTATTGTGTTTTATGGCCAGAGAGTGAAACCGGAACCGAACCGTAAACCGGAAACCGAACAAAACCTAATCCCCTTAACCTAACCCTTTTTATGAAACTGGAAACTGGAAGTAAAATGAAATAAATAAAATATAGTGAACCGTATCCGTAATCGGAGTAACATTGTCATGCGGTTTATTTCGTTCTTTTTCTTTCGGTTCACGTATTTTTTGCACGAAAATTTTCCATATATCATAAAAACGGAAAAACATTTAAAAGTTTCTAGTTAAATTCGGAATAAAATTGCACTTTTAATACGATTCTGTAGTTAGATTTATGATTTTTAAAAAAAGTATATTTTAGCCTATAAAAAGCTATTAAAACTTATAATTAATGAAAGATTCACTGAAATGAACATTTCCGATAATTTGCTTGCTCATTAAGCACATCCTTCAAGTTATATTCATTTCGTTTTATAGACCATTTTAGATTCACTGAAATTCTGCCTACCATATCTGGTACACATTTTTTGGGTTTGTTTCTCGGGTTTGCTTATGTCTCTTGATTTTTTAATTGTTTGTTTTTCTCTGTTTTTTTTACGATTTTTTATGTTGCATCCGAATCATTTACTTGAACGTAAATTTGCTATTAATCAAACGAATGATAAAAATAAACGTGAAAATTTCTAGCACTAAATTTTTAAGTCGATCTGTCCAAATATCGTTAAAACCAAATGTCGTTCGGTCACGTTTATCTCCAATAGAGGTCTCTAGCTAATGGTGGTGTTCTTAGATAATATTTAAGGAGACTATCAATTCGATATTTGTCGTTTCATAAAAAATCATTTAGGAAATAAATGGGACCGCTGTGAACCATATACAGACATCCTTTGGCTACATTATACCATCGATAAAATGGCAAATGGTGCACATTATCGCAATAATAAAAATAAAAAACATCGTTCAGCTATTCAAGTTATTAGACTACAAAAATTCTTGTGACTAAATTAAATGTTTGTGTTGCTTAAATCGAAGAAATGAAATTTACTTTATCGCTTCGAGCGATTTAGTGATTTTTTATACATATATCAAATTTTATGAAACAATTTTTCTGCATTGACGAATCTGATAGAAAATAATCTACAAACTATTTGAAAGATTAAATTAAATAATGAATTTTAAATTCAGTAGGTTAATTTTTAAAATTTTAATTTTTTATTACACTTATACTTACTAGTCCAGTAAAATGAGCCTTATGAGAAGAAAAAAAATCCTACACATTGCAATACAAACTTTTATAAAAACGTTTACCATTCGTCGGAGGCCGTTTCTTCCTGCTGAGAAATAAAGACGGGGCAAAATGGTATATTACAAATTTTTCTGAAACTACGTAAAATATCAAAAATCTTTTCGAATAAGAGTTGATGTTGACAATATTTTCTTAAATTTGGTTTCTGTTTTATTTTTATAAGACAATAATTGCTTGAATTATGGAAATTTGAATTTCCTGTATAGGTACTAACGGAAATTCCGAAAATCACTTCATATGAAAAAATCGTTTTATAAGCCCAGACTGCTAAACATATTTTAAGCTTATTTCGCCTTTTTTACTAGGATCGGACACGAAATCACTCCGTAATCAATACCACCTTTGGTTATACCAAAATAGCCTTTATAAGTTAAATTAGCTGGCTCTCTGCCATACACTTCAGTGATTTAGTGTTTCGTATTGCTTTATTACGTCAAATTTTCTGGTTCTCATTATTGTATAAGCGATCAATTTCACATTGGAAACACTCAATCGTGACAAAGAATTTTAATTTTATACTATTGGAAATCGTAGCCGCCAAGTAGCCTGAAAAACTTAAACTCTTTGTAGTATTGGGCCAATTTTCTAGCTTTGCCGAAAAATACGGATTAGTCAAAAGTAAATCCACTAATTAGCTACATATATCTGACATAACATATCTACCTTTAATTGGTTTCACCATCATTTTTCACTTTCTTTGGCAAATCTAAGGTATGAATAATAAAATTCAATAATCAAAATTATTGAATTGTTGAAAATTAAACTATTGTAGATTTTCGTAAAATTGTAAATGACAATTATCATTTTGCACTGAAATTGGATCAAACATATTCGATTGCTTATATTCAATAGTTACTTACACGAACGGGAAATGTTTACAAGTTAATACATATCTATTCGGATTATCAAAGGTATTGAAATCTTAATAAACACCAAAAGAAAATTTAGAAAGAGGTCATATGAAAATATTCAACTCTTCAATTTTTCTTTCAATTTAGGTTTAATTCTTACTCGAATTTTTTTTTGATACGTTATTATAGTTTCGGCGAGGAAAATACCATTTTGCCCCAATTCCCTCCCCAGCAGGAGGACAAGCACCCAACTTGCAACGGTATACCTTAATATACCTTATAAAAAATATACCCGCAAAGCTTGGAGACTGTAGGCGTTATGTGATGCTATGTTGAACCGGTTTTAAACCAGTTTTGAAGCCGAACCGAAACGAAATCAGAAAAAAATTTACAAACCGAAGCAGAACCGGAACGAAACACTAAATACGGGAACGTTACCCTAAACTGGAACGAAACACATATCGGTTTAACTCTCTGCGTTTTATCACTATGTTACAGCACCGATTATGGTTATGCAAATGACTAGTGTCATCTAGATATGTTATAATGTAATTGATACATTTTCTTGTAGCGAAGACTCCTTATATTACAAAACAATCCATATATAACCAAACATACTCCCGGCGTATTAATGTAGCAGTTGTCCTTCATTAACATATTCTATTTCAATTTAGTATCAATACATTCTGGCTCTGGTAATCGGCACATCTTATTGATTGAACGTTTCAGAATATTGGATTTAGTTCTTATTGAAAGAATTCTGACTAGTCCATTGCTACCTGGATGAATTTCGATTATTCTTCCTAAACTATAGCAACTTGGTGGTACATTTTATTCCTTCATTAACACCAACCCGCCTACCTTTAAATGTTGCTCTTGCCTTTTTCATTTCGGCTGATTCTGCAAAGTTGTTAAATATTACTGGTGCCACCTTTTTAAAAAACATTGCTGCATTTGTTGAATAGATTGCCATCGATTGAGATGAGAAATATTAACGTCTCCGTAAATTGTTTCTAGAATAGTTGTCAGTGGCTGCCCGATTAAAAAGTGAACCGGTATTAATGCCATGTCATTGATGTCATCATTGAGTTAAAGCACACAGATGGCGTGAATTCAATAACGCTCCAATTTGCACGAGTAATGTGTTCATTTCTTTGGATGTCAATATTTTCGAAACAATTACTCGTATGAGGTGATGTTTAATGGATTTAACGCCCGCTTCCCACAGTCCTCCAAAATTAGGAGCTCCCGATGATATGAAATGCCATTGAATTTTGCGTCTAGTTAAAAAAATTGAAATAGGTGGTTCGTTATTAATCGATTATATAATGAATCCGTATTGTGGGCGTCCTGAAATTAGTGACTTTATCACTATATGCTTCGCTTGGATATTCTCGTCTGCTAGCGAGAAACTTGTTGGTAGTAAGATCACTGACTAGTTCTAAGTGAATGTATTTGGTTGCCATATACACAAATACTGAAATGTATGTACCCCTTGGTACTTTTGGCATTTCGAAGATTATTTGATTTTATGAATATTAGCCCGGCATAATCAATTCCCACTTTGATTGCTTGATATCACTCGAAAGCTAGGTAAATTTCCCATTAGTTGGCTGGTAACTGAGGTTTTGTAGCGAAAACATGTTACACATTTCTAGGTAGCCAATTTTACCATTGACAACAGTACCATCGTGGTCATTATTATATGTGGTTTATGTTGTTCTTCAAGATAGTCCTTCAATAATTCAGGTTCAGTGTGTGTTGTATGTGGCTAATCGGCTTGATTTTATGTTCGACCAAATTTCTAATGATTTCAGACGTGAATGTAATATTCTTCGTGAAGCAACATCAGCTGGATTATCAACTGATCGGACATATCTCCAACTTTTCCGTGATGTGTTTTCCCAAACCTCCGATGTTCCATTGGTAATGAAAGTTTTGAACGATCTCGGACGACCAGACAACTATGCTAACACAATCCTTGAATAAGTTTACGCATACGATTTGGCAGATTCGAGCTGCAGTGCATATGTCAATTTCTTAATAATTTATTTAGCAAAAGTTCCCCACACAGTTCCAACTAACAGGTGCGACACGAGTTTTGGCTGTCAATTGATCGATTATAAATTACCGCTGCATATGCCCAGATCCAATGCATCTGAGAACCCTTGTATTTAAATTTGACTATTCAGTGTTGTGCTAAGCCATCGCGATATTAGTAACTCTTGCAATAGGAGACAATATTCGACGTTTTGCAATACGCATCAAAACCAACGCGTAACTTTGTTACCGTTGTTAACAAATAATATGTCTTATGACTTGGTTTGTAGACATCACTAATTGGAATTGGTGCTGTATAGCCAAGCACTTTGTACTCATTTATAAGTGCAATAAACTCGTTTCTAAACTCACTATTTAACTACTTTGAATTTTCGTTCAACAGCATACAGCCTTTGTATCGCGTTCTTCAATGAATCTCCCAACGGTTTTGGTGGTAGCGAATCGCCCATTAGTATCGCGAGTGTACGTTTGTTCAAAATGAGTTTCACGTTGTTGCTCCACTTTTGTTTAACATTTTTTGACTAGAATTACGACAATTTCCCAAAATTTGTATAACATATTATCTACGTTGAATTCTATATGATTTGACATCGTCATTGGATCTGATAATGTGTTCTTTAATGCATGTTTTCCACACACTATTCAACCAAACATGGAATATTGCGTCATCAGCATTTCTTGCGACAATTGAACGCAACTGTTACATATAACCTGTAAAGCCATATCTGCTCCCAGGAACACGTCAATTGTCCCTGGAACATTGAAACTAGGATTGGGTAATTTGATTGACTTAATATAATTAAAGCAATTATAACCACTAGTACCGTCGCGGTAATCAAAATCGATGCCGGACTCAGTGATTGCTCCAGGCAAACTCATAGATGAAAATATTAAGATTGGTAAGAAGAGAACTAGCAAAACAAAAGGTAATACAGAAATATAAATAAGAAGGTTAAAAATAAAGTTTTAACGGTTGAATCATCCAGCATCGACACTTCTCCGAACGACATTTTGCCCAAAAATCGTCGTTTAAACATCGTGAAACCAACTATAAACATTTTATTATAATATTTCCACTTTAACCAGGAGAAATCCTTCAAAATGTCACTCGTTTTCTCAAATTAGAAGAACTGTTCCTACGGCTTGTTGAACAGCAATCAATATCGTGTACTTATTCCTTTTATCTTTGACTTTTAAGAAGATGCTTCTGTAATTTCCAAATTATACACCTCTGGTACAATTAAAAATCCTTAAGAATTTAAATAACTTTGTTTAGATAGTATCCACTATTTTCAAAATTAATTTTCAAAAGATTTGTGCGTCATTTATCTGAGTTATCTGGGTAAAGTTACTCAGTGCTTCAATCTGAAGCATCGTTTTACTCAATTCGAAAAATACAAACAAATAAATTGTGAACAGAACATCAACAAAAAGCAATCAACACAAAATTAGAATTAATGACAGATACTTTTCGTGACTGATGCCCCATTTACGTGACACTTTGCGTGACTGATGCCCCACATTGTCACTCTATCCTAATAGCCCCCTCCCGCAGCTCCGTAGTAACAGAAAGAATTTAGATTTGAAAGCTTACATGACATTTTTTTATTGGAAATATTGAAGATATTAGGATATTTCAGGTCCGCCAAATGTTGGCAATATAATATGTTGACTAAAATAAACAAGTTATTTCCTGAACGCCTCCGATTTATCGAATAATTCATGGCAACGTTATAGATCAAATGCCATTTTTTCCATCAGTAAATTTTTATTGCCAAAATGTTGCTACGGCTGAAAACGCCAATTACCCACATTTCTTGATGCATAATGATCCGGATCAGATCAAAGTTTCCTTTTCCACTGCAAGCCCTTCTATTTTAGACTATAATGGGCCCAAAAGTTACCACAAAATGCTTATTAAGGAAACCTATCTTTGTGCCCAATTTCGACCAGAGCTATAAATATTTGTGAGAATGGGAGGAAAAACTTTTCCCATTATAGCCATTTCTCAACGAATTAGGTTACCACGATTCTACAATACAATATCGATTAGAAAAATGTGTCCTTCCTTCCAAGACAGTAATTTGTAAAAATTATTCAGACCTGACCAATCTTTGGCAAACATTAATTACTTCAGTAGCTTGCTTATACTAATATCGTAATATCTTCATCAAGTTAGGCTCTAGTGCCAAATGGAACTGAATCAGCAAACGAAACTTTTCACCGTTTCCTCCAAATAGAAATAGATCGCAATAAATTTTGGTTTATGCGTTGATCTCGAAATTGACCTAACTCAGCTTTTAGTAAGGAAGATTTCATTTGCATACGATGTCATTGATAGAATATATTTTGATTTCTCCTCTGGTAAATAAACTCTCTCGGAGTGATTTCTAGTGGTGCATTAAGTTACTGGCTAAAGCATAGTTAAAAATCTTGTATAAGAATGTGATTCTCATTTTGACCAACATGTTTGGAAACAATTTATTAAATAGTAAAGTTATTTCTTACAATTTCTTATTCCTACAATTTATATATACGAGTATATTGTCGGCCTAACTGTGAATTAATGTATCTGAAAATTTTTCGAAAGTACGTTTTGGATACCAAATGGCTCGTCGAGAGAAAATCTGTTTGAAATTTTACGCCTGCGTTGGTTCATCGTTAGGACGACGACGTCATCCTAACAGTCAACGTGGGTGCGGGAATTCGATAATGTCAGATGAAAAAATGTCAGATAGGTTAATTCACTGTTAGGTCGACGATATGTTAAACTGTAACGTTCATAAATTTTATTATTTCTAGTCATCTTGACCAGAACCCGAAATAATATCCTCAATCCAATTTGTATATGCGGAAACTTTTGTAAATAAAGTTGGTATACCTGGAATGCACTCACGGCCATAAGAGACTACACCTATTTGAATATACATACAATATGTATCGGGATGCTTTATTTGTAGCACATCACCCCGACAAAAATTTCGTTGTTTTGAACTAAATGTGGCACACATCTGTCCATCAATAAGTCCTTGCCCATTTATCCTACTTATGTTGTATATATAGTGAAGATTACATTCTTCATTCGTAACTACATCCACTTCATCTCGAATTAACTTATTTCTTGTTGATTCATACCTTGGATGAGTTTCCCATCCCGATTCAATCAATTTATTTGGCGGCATTATATCAGCAGTTGGCAAACATATTGGACGAATAAATCGTGAAAATTGAACTTTTTCAGCCAATTTTAATAAACCAATATCATGGTACATTGATGGTGGATTAAAATCTGGATGTGGAATAATTTGTGCCACTAAAATGTCTGTTACAAATCGGTCATCATTGAAATCACCAAGACGAACTTTTCGGATTGGACCACTATAATATCGATCAAGTAAAATAATTTATTATTCAATCTCTATGTAGTTTATACTTACAAATGCCATGGATTTAAATAGTGTGCCGAAGATAAAACAAATCGTGTGCTGATAAGTGAGCCAGCACCGAACCACCCAATTTCTTTACCACCTGTTATCGTGCCATTATATCCAAGTAAAGCAATATGCGGGAATTCACCTGCTCTTGCCAGAAATTCATCGACAATTGGAGGAGCTTCGTTTAGTACACAATTGTTTGGTTGTCCTTCTTCGTATACCGATTTCGCGTATTCAGCACATTCTGTAAAATATAATTTAATATTATTTTGGTTTATCTAAGTATTATATGTTGATGTGTAAATCTTACTTCCCACACGTTTTGAATAACTTAAATGTTTTGTAGCACAACAAACAATTGGGTCCAAACCAGTAAGTTCACATTGTGAAGGCTGAGTTGAAATATTATCAATTTCTTCTATCGCGTGTGGACAATTTTTCAAAAGTTTACATTCGCCTAGCCTATCAGAATCTGGAACACTACATTTGCTGCCTAAAAATCAGAAGTTTGTGATTATTAAATCTGTGCTCAAGAATTAAAAGGGCGTGGTAAATGGTATAAAAAACTCTTGCGCATTTCTTGTTTAATTTTCTATTAATTCGTTCTCATATCAATTTTTACTGTAATATCAAAGAGAATAAGATATCTTACTCTCTTTGATAATACCTTAAAAATTGGAAATTGAAGAGGTTTTAATTGAAAATTAAACAAGAATTAAAAGGGCATAAGTCGACTTATGCCCTTTTAATTCTTGAGCACAGAAATATTCAGCGGTTAAAATAATTATTAGTTTTATTTACCAATAGATAACTGTGAACCACTTTCTTCCATTGATGTACATTTGATAATCACCAATACAACCAATAATTTCGTTAACATTTTTTTTGTTGTAAATAAGATCAATAACATACTAAACTTGATCGTTGACTATTTTTGTAAGACGTTTGCATGATCTTTTATACCAGCAAGAGTATACATTCTCAACATACCTAGCATTTTTGAATTCATTATCATATTCTCTGTAGTTCGGTTGTAAATAAAAATAAAAACAAGAAAACGAGTTAACGAATTGACGATTGAACATTCTCCCCTGAAATTATACAACGTAGTCTAAAATTTTTTGGGCAATATTTGGGGGTTTATATATATATATATATATATATATATATATATATATATATATATATATATATATATATATATTGCGACCGCCAGCACTATATTTGATTTTATTTTATTGATCAATCACAGGGAACATTATTATTTAGCTATGTAGCTATGTCTTATCTACGAGAAAAATTAATTCTGTCTCTTGGAATACAACTTTAGAATATTTTTGGCATTCTAAAACTTGCCTTTGCACTCTACGAATTGCAAGCAATATTTTGCTGTACGTAAACAAAGAAATAATCGCAACAAAACCCATCTTTGTACTAAGCGGCGTCAAAATTTCAACTCAACCTAACTATATTTCGTGGAATCGACGACCGCCATTTTGAAATGAACGAAAATTTAATTTCAACTCAATCTCAAATAAGGTAGTATAATCTAACTCAAGCGATCAAGATTCGTTCAGTTTGTTTGGATTTAATGAAACTCTACCAGAATTTGCGATTCCATGCACATTAACCCGAGTAAACATGGCTAAAGCTTAAAGAAATAAGAAATAATTGCGAGAGTTTCATCAGATTTCGTGCAAAAATTCTACCAAAATTACCTCACCCTAAGTATATAGCGTGTAGCTACGAGTTGTTAATATTTGGTGCAGCTACCCCTTTTCAAATCTTTTTATTTTCGATTCACTAAAACAAAAAAATATATTACAGTTACGCTTTGTTACTGGGGAACCATACACATTTACATATATTAATTGATCACCTTATCAACCAAATGATACATTCACATTGTTCGACAACCCTTCTTATAAGAACAATATTTAGCCTAACTAAGGGCACAGGATTCTGCATTACAATCAAGCTTATGATCTAACATTGTTTGTGCAAACATTTTGGCCATAATCATCAATCAATTAGGGCTGACTAATCTCTATGGGTTAAAATCCTTGATATTCTGGACAGCCTAATACGTTTTGTAACCATTTCACCTACATCCTATATTCTATAAACAAAAGGTCAACAATTCTGCTATGCTGGGATACTTCCAATATTTGATCTGAAGTTTTAGGTTGATTACTTAAAAAATATATTTGCTTAAGTAAGTTACTGTTTACAGCTTTTGGATTTTAATAAGGCCATTTCTTGTGTGGATTGTAAATATTTGTCTTCGTCTGCTCGATTCTTATTTGGCGTTTACAGGTGACTGATAATGCATGATGCGGAAGAACGAACGGTACGTCATTAGGAGAAAATTGTTGCATTTACTTCAATTTTTGATACCTACACAGTTGAAAAAATAACTGTAATTTTTAATGCAAACCTTAAAACCAATCATGAAGATTTCTAAAGCAGTATGTGCATTAAAAGTTATTTTTAATAAAACTATTAAACATTTTAAAGCAACCGGCTCAAATTGAAAAAATATACCAACCTAAAATTCACTAAAATAAGCGGACTTAAATGTACATATGAATAGTAAATTCATGCACGTGTTTTGCTTTACTGATATAAAATTCGCTAACTCAAACCGACTAAATGACAAATAAAACACTCGGGTTTCTGAATTCGAAAATGTCTATTATTTGTGTTAAAGGTAAGCTTTTCAGTTCTTAATTTATAATTTATTACCTTATGCGACTATAAAGTGAAGAAGGCCGCCAATGCAAAAAGATGAATGTTCGTTTTTTAAAGTAAACTGCTCTCTGAGATTACGGCTCTCAAGGCACCAAGAACAAAGGGCTAAACTTACGGATATTTTAATACCACTTGCTTTAAAATTTAATACTTCTACAATATCTTATTAATACTCAGTCTTTGATAAATTTTAATGCAGTTTATTGAAGATTCTTTTACAACTTGCTTTACATTCTAATGGAATGTTGCATTCAAATTTATTGTAATTGCTGCATTACAAATTAATGCAAATTGTATTAAAATCCTTTTTACATTACATAAGCAATATTTTTCCCCAATTTACATTACATAAGCAATATTTGTTTAACTGTGTACTAGCTTCGCTGCTGAACGAGTTAATACTCAAACTTTGACTGGCTGTTTTCCATGGCCTTTGTTGATGACATTCTTCGGTATGACGCAAAGAAATGTCTTTCCAACTCCAGAACCGCCTGCAGTGAACCATCACTGGCGGTCTATCCCTCCATTTATTTGGTCTTGAAGCTTATCAACGTTTTTACAGCTGATCTGTTTCGTCTGCTCTTCAGTTGTTGAAGCAAGGTGTTCTAAAGTTAGTTGTCTTTTTGGATAAACATCTATAATTTTTCAATAGTTTTTTCAGATAGCCTTCCGTTGCTAAGAGCGCTAGCTAGACAAGTCAAAATCTGCTAACAACTCACCCTCATCACGGTATGGAATGTACTTCAGAAGAAGACATTCATTTTTAGATGTGGCGATGTACTACTTGATTGTTCCAAATTTCCATATTTGATCCGCTCTTAAGCTAAACGGGTTTGCTACGCGTTTGTTTTGGTGTACCGTAAGCGTTCTGATAAATGATATATTCACTTATCTTTTAATGTCTTTCGTAGTGTAGCTCGAAGAGCAAAACAAGCTTCGTCTATATTGCAATATAATGTATTGTAGCTTGGTCCAACTTTTCGAATTTCAGCACCGTATTATTCAGTATTATTCCTTTTTGCACGAATTCAGCGGCACATAGTGTTTTTAGAAGTCTCTTTAAGATTAAAATTTTTTAACCGATAAGCGCTTTCAAAAGCAAAAACCTTTCCACCTATTTTGTAGCTCTTTGGGTCAACCTCTGCGAATAAAATCGTTTAATAAATGTATGACAATATGAGTCTCAGCACTCTTCAGTAGTGGAAAGCTGAATGTACAATAAATGGGATTGTTTTGCCAAATTTGTTGCAAGTATGCTTGCGCATTAAGCTATTGGATTCCTTCTAATTCATCTAATGTATCCAATACTGATTATCGGGTACCCGGTTACTCAGATATTTTGGTCCTTTTTCGAATACTCGACTACTCGGGTAATTTGGTCAATTACCCGGATAATTTAATTCAGTAAGTTAATTCCCGTTTAGTGAAATGAAATGAAATCGTATGATATTTTTGCTTTTCCCAAATTTCGTTTTCTCGCTGAATAATTTCATTCCATTAGCTTGTATTCTAGTTCTCTTTGCGATATGTCATTATGTACATATGTTTCGTGATTTGATTTCAAAGACCGGATTTATTGGGTTAATTTTGAGTTTTATTTAAAATAACATGAGTGACAATGTTAAATTAAAATTACCGAGTTTTCTGAGTAATCAAGGGGATATCGGTGGCAACAAAATTATCTATGTGATGCATAACAGTTATGCAGTCGTACAGCAATCTCATCATCATTTAAATGAAGCAGTAGAACAAGAGGCGGATTAATATTTCAATAGTGTTTAGTCCTAAATATTTATTTCTTCTCATTTAATATAATTCTTGCGTTTATTTTTTTCCGTTCGAAAAATGATTCAAATTAAATGGTTTCACGGTTCTATTAAATACCCAATTCTGTTTTTCACGGTCTTTTTTTACACGGTTTTGATTTAACACGGTCTAGAAAAATAATTCGATTCCGTTTTTACACGATTTCATTCGATTTAGCACGTTTAAAAAAGTATTTGATTTAAATTTTAAAGAAAAATATTTTTATTTACCGTAAACTTCTAGAATTTTTTTTCCATCTCTTATTTATAAAATAGTTAGGGAATTCCCCTTCCTAATTTATTTTCTTAGTCAGTTATTCATAGTTATTTTAGTCTTTTGTTTAGTTTCAATAAAATTAGACGTGTTTTTATATAAGCTGTTGACTAAGTAACATAAAATAAAAATTAAATTAAATTAAGTTAAAATTAAATTAAAAATAAATAAATTAAATAAAAGTAAAAGAAAAATGTCGAATACTACAAACTCCGAAGTTCGAAAGGAAAGGTATTTCTTTGGAAACTAAAATTGAAATTTTAGACCGCCTCAAAAATGGAAAAGGTTCAACGTCTTTAGGTAAGAGTTTTAGTCTGAACGAAGCTACAATAAGGACCATTAAATGAAATTAAGACGCTATTAGGAAATCTGTAATATCTGGAACGAAACTATCTGCTACGTCGTCATCATACTCTAAAGATTATGTTAAAGAAAAAATGGAAAAAGCACTGGTAATATGGATAGAGGACAATACACAAAAAGGATACCAGTAGATGGAAATACCATCAAGCAGAAAGCATTGAAAATTTACAAGGGGATAAAGAAACTTGAACCATATACATCCTCTCAATCAAATCATGATAAGACCTATATATTTTCTGCAAGTACAGGATGGTTAACAGGATATCTCGAACGGCACGCACTTCATAATATAAAAATCAAAGGAGAAATTGCTTCTGGATATGAGAAGGCTGCTAAAGAATTTATACCGAAACTTGCCAACATAATTGCAGATGGCGGGTACAGTCCAGATCAGGTCTTTAATGCGGACGAAACTGGTCTCTTTTGGAAAAAAATGCCAAACCGCACATAAGTAGCAAAATCCCAAAAGAGTGCTAGCGGTTTTAAGGCAGCAAAGGATCGGGTTACATTTTTATTTTGTAGCAATGCTTCAGGAGACCGTATGTTGAAGCCTCATCTACTTGTTAATCGCGCATTTAAGCCTCGATCAATGAAAGTAGTCGACTTTAACAAATTACCGGTTTATTGGATGGCGAACAAAAATGCATGGGTGACAACTGCCACTTTCACTGATGAAAAAAGTCTGGTATTCAAAGTTCTTCTGATTGGTGACAACGTTCCTGGACATCCAGATTTGGAACACGAAAATGTATAGCTTTTATTCCTGCCACCAAATACAACATCCCTAATTCAACCACTTGACCAGGGAATCATCGCAATATTTAAAACTTACTACATCAAGCGAACTTTCCAGTATATTTTGAACAATATAGAAAATGATAAGACACTTACAGTAATTGATGCTTGGAAAAAAATTTCTGTTAAAGACTGCGTCACACATGCTGCGTTGGCATTATCTGAATTACGACCATCAACACTAAAAGCATGTTGGAAAGCAATTTGGCCAGAATGCAAAAATGACGTGCCTGAAAATCCGAACGAGTATTCCTCTATAATCACTTTGGCACACGCAGTTGGTGGAGAGGGCTTTGATGACTTAGCATTTGATCATATTGACGAACTGCTAGTTGACAAAGTTCTAAGTGAAGACGAAATAATAGAGGTTGCCTTATAGACTGTTGATTCTACAGAAAGCAGTGATAGTGATAAACCGGTTCAACTAACTGCAAGTTTAATTCCAGAAGGTCTTCAACTTGCTAATAAATTAGAAAATCATTTCGTCACAAACGATCCTATTGGCGAAAGGGCTGCATAGTTTCAACGTGATCTGAAGTCTTGTATAGCTCGTTACCATGAATTATACAAAGGGCTATCCAAAACTGGATCACAACGCCTAATAACCGATTTTGTTGTCAAATGCAGTGCAATCCAGTCGGTAAGAGAAAATCCTAATCTTATTGAAGATATCAAAAAGAGAACCTCACAATTGGAACGTGATAATGACGTACAAATACGAGATACGTATAGTTTAATTAGTTTCTTCCAATCTGGGTTTAGAAAATTTCATAGCACTTCTACTGCGTTTTTAAATGTACGTGATGATATTATGCGTAATATGAATAATAGGGAATTAATTTCTTTAACTTTGTTAGATTTTTCTAAGGATTTTGATTCTATTAAATACAGAATTCTTTTTAATAAACTTTTATCTCAATTTAGATTTTCGCTTTCTGCTGCCAAATTGATGTTTAGCTATCTTTCTAATCGTTCTCAGGCAGTTTTTTCGACAATTCCTTGTCTGATTTCTTTCCTGTAATTTCCGGCGTGCCTCAGAGTTCAGTGCTGGGTCCGCTATTATTTTCTACGTACATAAATGACATAGAATCCTCCATTGAACATTGTTCATTTCATATTTTCGCTGATGACGTTCAAATTTATAGAAAAAGTCGTTTAGATCAGGATTCTATTGTTAGGAATATTTCTCTGATAAATGAAGATTTAAGTAATATCGTTAGTTGGTTGGTCATTAACAGGCTCGTTTTAAACGCAAATAAATCTCAGTCGATTATGATTTATAAAAAAACCGTTAGATACCTCGTCCTTTTCTGGTATTTTCCTGCAGGATTCGCTAATTGGATATTCAAATACTGTTAGGGATTTAGGCTTAGTTATTAATAAAACTTTTTCTTGGGGGCGACCATTTAGTTACTATTAGTAAGAGGGTCATTGGCATGCTTAGTTGTTTGTATAAAGTAGTTGGATTTTATGATAGTCAGTTTCCTCATTTTATTTACGGTGACATAGTTTTATTCAGTATGCTTCAGGAAAATATGAATGTTCTCCAAAGATGTTTCAATGCTTGTACCAGGTTTATTTTTGGTATTAGGATGTTCGATCATATTTCTGCCTACTCTAGCCTTGTTCTAGAATGTAGTTTATCTATTTTTTACGAATTTCGCCTTTGTCTTTTTATTTTTAAACTTCTCAAAGCTAAGGAGCCTTGTTATCTTTATAGGAAATTAATGTTTAGTAGGTTTCATTCCTCTAACTTCCGCCTAATTCCGGCTAAAAATTGTTGTAGGTCGTTAAACAAGTCATTTTATGTTAGGGGAGTTTCCCTTTGGAATTCAATGATTAGGAAATTAAGAGAATAGGATCGGTAAAATTATTTAGGTTACAATTTTTGGAGTAGCATGATTGATGGGCAATACGTAGTTTTTTAATTTATTTTTATTAACTTTGTTATTATTGCTAATTTTTAATATTATTGCTCCTCGTATATTTTATTGTAAATGAGCTACTATAGGGGCACAAACTAACTCCGCGGGAAATAATTTCGCCGAACATTTTATGGCGAAATTAATACCATTTTCAATATGAATTAAATCCGCGACATCCAACGTTTTTTGAGATGGTTTTAAACATACGAGTATTTATGTATTTTTTTGGATACTCGTCTATCAGAGTACTTTGAAACTCGAGTAATTTGGATACCCTAAATGTATCAAATGATAACTTTAAGGTTCTGAAACTCGATTCGCCACCAAAAATCTTTCACGCGGCTAAAAATTGCGATTACTTTTGATGAATATATGAGAGCCTTAACACGATTCTTGAAATGTCGGCTAACGATGACTGCATATTGTTGTATTAGTCATCTGTGTAGTTAGACATTTAAGCTGTGTCATCGGCAATCAGAATTGCGTCTGGTATGTGCGATCGGCTCATGCAAAAGTTCCTCACACAAGAAAGATATAAAACCACGCAAGCTCTTCTGACTTAATCGTAATGTTACTTTTCTCATGAACATCTCATCAATATTTTTTAAACTTCTTCAAATTCCAAGATGCTTTGCTATTTCCAAAAGTTGTCTTTTGGTCAAAACGAGTGTGAATTTAATTTACCGATGCACAAAAATTCCACTTCAAATATTAAATCGGTTGTATGTAAGCTAAATTTTGAATTGCAAATTTTAAAAATAAAAATGACATTTCAGTTAACCGAATATTAAATTTTTGGCATTCTTTCCATATCTCTTTGAAATTAACCAAAGTATTAATATTTTTTAATAAACATATTTATTTCATTTCCTTCCAGGTAAGCTGACGCCTTATATAAATTAAAGAATGTAAAAAGTTTTTAATTTCAAACAACTGTAAGTACTAGAATTCTACTTTTTGTACATGAAAATACATTTTCTTTGTTTTGGTACAATCATCAAGACGGTTAAATATTTAACATTGTTAAAATTCCAAGAATTTTATTACATATTTTGTTTGTAATCTTAAATTCGTATTGCTTTTACACTGTGTGCACACTAAAGATGTACATATGTACATCTAAAGAATAAAATTTTTGAATTATTTCTCCTTAAGATATTTGGATATTTAGAGCGCACAAAAAAAATCGTTTTATATTCTATTCCCGCCCATTGAACAGATTTTACTCCACATTTTTCGTTGCATATTAAATTTAGGATTTTTTTTTTTTTTTTTTTTTTTTTGTTAAATATGCACAGCAAGAAAATTGGTGGGTCCCTTCTATACGCTACAAAAATTTGAATACCTAAAATTTATTTAACATAATATGTAAACTATTTTTAGCCGGTCCATATTTTGCCTTAAACAAAACTATAAATAAATTTCCTTTCTGACTAAAATGTACTATGCATGTGAAGAACACAATGTAAAATGTACAGACGATCTACCGAAAAATAAAGGAAATATTTTCAAAATGCCCTGGAATGTATTATACATAACAAAGTCAAAAAAAAAAAAAAAAAAGAAGAAGAAGTCGGAAAGGAAATGTCAGAATAGAAAAAAAAAAGAACTGAAATTCCCGCTTTCCTCCATACATTTTCAAAATGCCATTAACATAATGGCATAATCATACAGATATTTTTTTTTCCATTTCATGTATGACTTGAACATTTAATGATTTTAATGTTCTTCTCAACACAAACGCATACATACATATAACACGAAACAAATTCCTTTTCGTTATACAGCGGTGGAAAACAAAAAACGAAAACTCATCATATTTTTGCTTCTTATATATGGTATGTATACTTCATAACCATACAGACAGAGTATATCCACACTCTTTTTCTTTTTCCTATTGTCTTGTGTGTGTACATTTTCCATCATCTATTGTGGAAAATTCATTCAACCGATATAATCATCCTTATCGTAGCAAAAAAATAAAAAAACATAACGTAAAATAAAAGATCTAGAACTTGTCAAAAAGCGTTAATTTCACATTCTTTCTTCGTCATAATACAGAGGTTTTTTGTTGTTGTTGTGTACTGCTAAAGAAAATGCGACCGGAATTTCCAAGATGGTTATGTACGAGTAAGTTATGAAAAGATGAAGAATGAAAGGAAAGAAAATTAAATAAGAAATTCATTTCTTGCAATTTTTTTTTTAAATATAATTCCGTTCTTTTATTATTGAATAAATTGAAAATTAAATAAAATATTTTCGTTTAGAACTGCTTCGTATATGGGTGGATATGGGCGCTATGTCGGTTGAGTTATATTTACGTGTCTTTTCATTTACATATTTATTCCTATTGTCTTACATAAATATACTTGTTCGCTTAAGACATTTCATCTTCTCTATGTGTGTACCTATACGGTTTGAGCATGTGTATGTCTTACGAGTATTATATAAGATTAAATTTCAAGTAATATGTAACTGATCTGACGGCGATAATAGAATTAGATACGATACGTACGTAGGCGTTTTGTTCATTTTGTGCGTGTGCTTTCTATTTTCGTTAATTTAATTTATTTTACAAAAGTTATTAATTTGGTTAATCTAATGAAAATTAACATTGTTATGGAAAATATTTTCGTCACATATGTACATACTCGTATATGTACATTATATATATGTATGTATATGATTGATGTATGTTAAATTGGCAGAAGTTTTGTAGTATTAAATTGCACCTGATAATTTTAAGATAACAAATTGATCAAATCAGATTAACCGACTTTGGAGTTTGTAACAAAAATGTATTTTTGTCAAGGTATCGACTTATCCTCCGAGGATAAGGGACCATGATTTCGTTATCAGAACACGAATTTAGAGGTCTGGTGCGGTATCACTGGCGGGCTAAGTACAGGGTGGGGCGTGGGGTTTCCGGACATAAATTCGTGATAAAATTGACCGCATAGATGACAAGGGCTAGAGAAGGATAAAGAGTGTACCACAGAAAAAAAATTTAATATTAAATTTCCTGCCAACAATGGGGGACCTCGACAGACGAAAACGAAATTGGAATGAAGAGGCTAAGTGATGCCCCACTGAGCGCCGAGACGAGGAACCGCCACAATCAACACCACCGAGTGGAAATGGCTGGTATCCTCGTCCGCCCGCTCAGCGTGCAAAGGAACAACGAGGAGGAACGGTCCAGCACAGTCAAGACCCTGTTTGGTTCCGGATCCTCTCCAAAGCGTTTTGTTGGATACCGGCACCTGTATGGACAAACGAAAAAATACTCTGATTTTAATATTCCCGTAAGGCGAGTGACTGGAATTTTGTTGTTGGGGGTTCCCTTACAACGATGGTTCAAAAAATTTAGTTTTTTTACTTTCTTTGCACACAGACCACGCCCCGCTTCAGCGGCCTTTGGTAACAACTAACCCACCCTCTAGGTCGTTTATTGAGGGTATCTCAAAATTTCGTTCGATGATACACAACGAAAATATTTTAACGCCCGATTGGTCAATATGCCAACGGATATCGTTGATCTCGGTGCACAAAAATTAATTTATTCCGTTGTTTTTTCTCTCATATATTGGCACTAAGGTTCTCGTACCTATTATTTCACATGTACTAGACCATTTTTTTTTTTCAAGTCTCGTACTTTGTGACACAACACCTTGTTTTTTTTCGTTCTGAATCGAGTCAGAACGAAAAAAAAACAAGGTGGTGTGTCACAAAGTACGAGACTCTTCCTTTATTTTTTTTTTCTTCTTTTTTTTTTTTTTTTTTTTAATTTTCAATAATTTTCCAAACCTCTTTGTGTTTTGTTCGCCGATCCTTATGCTACTTGATATCCACTCGTTGGAAAAAAAAACCGGTGGGTTTTTTCACCGGAAATTTTTCTAACAAGTTCACTGAAATTATCCTTTTAAAATTAGGAACGATGGGAGAGAGATAGAGTGCAAAGCTATTAACATTTATAAACACTTTAAAAACAGAATTTTTAAGCCTCGTAATATGCGAAGATTGGTTCAGAAAATTCAAAGTTTGTTTCGTTTGCTAGAAATTTCTTTGCTTGCATGGAGAGAGATACCTCGAAATGCATTTAGTTGGTAAATGTTTGTTAAACCCTTTTGATTCTATTTGAACGACGGTAATAAAAGGGTGGCCAGAGTTAAAAAACTTGAAGTTTTTAATTGCCAATGGTCGATTCCAAAGTTAAAATCTAATGTTATTCAACTTTAAAAATGTCAAATTTTTCAAATGTTATTCAACTTTAAACATATCAAATGTTTTCAAAATTGCTTAATTCTGAGTTTTAATTTTTGATCTGATTTTTTTAACGATCTTGACTTTTAAGTCAATACTATACATTGGATGGACACTTTTTTTTTTAATACTGTGTGTCCGCTGCCAATTTCATAACATTTTAGTCCTAACATAACGCCCCGGTTTGAAAGAAAATGCTCATTAGTGATACCGAAATTGTATGAAGATAACTTTGTGACCTATCATTTCCCAAAAACTTCATATTTAAGGTTTTTTCATAAATTTTGAGGTGCCAGCTGCCAGCTTCCATGAACCAGAAAATTTATTTTGCAAATATCTCAAAAATATACAATTCACAGAAACCATGAAAGAAATAAAAAATAAAAAAAAATCTTAAATTTGCGATAAATTTGCATAATAAGTTTCTCAAAATTCGCTTTTCATAAAAGAAAGTCGTCTGTTGGCCACACCTTAATTTTCTTGTTTTGTTCTACAAAGGCCTAGATATTATATTTTATGGCATCAGATCCGGATTTTGTTGGTCCTATTTAGAGGTAAGTTTGTCAAAGAGTTTGTTAATTTTTAATGTTGTTTAATTCGGTTGCTATGTAGTAAGAATCACCCCTTCTACTTGTTTCCGTTGTTGGAATCACGTCATTTACAGACTGAGCTTCTAGTAACTCAGGCATTGTTGGTTGTGATGTTAGAAGCTTACCTAATCGATTTTGTAGTTTGACAAACAGCAAAACCATTTTGTAATCATGCGTATCTACTATTTCAATAGAAAAGATTTATGTCTAGCAAAAATTAGGCCATCGATTTGTTCATCATCAGAGTGACGTATTTGTTTAATGCAATTCGTGAAAAAATAGCGTTAGTTAAAATAATTTGCCATTGTTGGTCAACAGAACGATATTGAAACAAATTGTGACCCATTGTCTGGGTGAACTATTTCGGGAACACCAAAAACCAGAAACATTTCGAATGTACATTACGAAAGTCGTACTCGGAGGTTAAAGGTTTAAGTAGTACGAACTTACTGAACTGATCTAAGATTAATAAGATTAAAGTATTGCCAGTTTTGGACCTAGGGTACGGTCGAGATCAACATAAAGTTAGTTCAACCAAGTTTAGTACAACCAAGAGGTGGTTTAGATAACAAATTGCCGCTTTTGACATTTTACAAATTTCGGATTTATTTATATAATCGTAAATTTGTTTTCGCATTCCGGGCCAATGGTAGAGATTACGTATTCGTTCCAAAATCTTTAATATGCCCCCTTTTGCAGCAAGTGGAACAACATTGTGCTCCTTTATTAAGGAATCTGTCATGCTGGAAGGTATCTGTAATTTCCATAAAGGAATATCAGACAATTGTGGATATATTTTGGATCCTACTTTGATATAAAGACGGTCATCAATTATTTTAAATGACGAAAAATTATTTGCTGCAGATAATATTGTTTTTCTGTTAGTTGACGTATTCGAAATCTAGAAAGTAACTAGATAAAAGGTCTATATGACACAAGTTGGAAAGCTCGTGTGCACTTGCTTGAAAGGGTATTTGGCACAATATTCTGTTTACCGCGTTGGTGTTGTATCTCAAAATCCAAAGCTTGTAACTTTAGGCTCCAGTGTGCCAATCTTCCATGTAGATCGGTTTGAGACATCAACCATTTCAGACTCGAGTGATCGGTGATGACTGTAAAATGATGACCTTCGACATGTGGACGGCATTTCTTTATGCTAAGAAGAGGTGCGAGACACTCCAGTTCTGTGGTTGTGTCCCACCATCTCTAACAATAAATCCTAAGTATTTTACCCTTTTCATAAAAAAACGGCTTTCGAAAAGATTTATCGTGAGGCCGGCTTCCTTTAATTGTTTACTGACAATATTAAGTAGTTCAAGTTGTTCCTCTATAATTTTGAATGTTACCAGAAAATCCAGCACAATTGGCACTGCTTTATCCATCAAACGGCACATCATTTGGGCCGAATTACACACAGTGAAATGGTTAAGTGGGCGCCCTAGCACTGTGAAGGCCCGTCGCGTCTGTTAGTCTACGAACAAGCATTCATTTTCTTGAATACAGGTATAATCTTATTTTATTGGGTTTTCACATTAATGCTAGAGGTGAAGACCAGGAGAGTCAGCATGTAGTGACGTTGTTTGATTGGAAGACTGTTTCCAGAGCTGTTCGCTAAATGTGTAAGTTGTCAGATGTTTGGTGAGAGGGAGACAAAATGTGTATGTCATAAGATGGCTTGGTTTTTGTTTCTTTCGAATTTAGGGAAGGGATAATGTCAAACGCGTTCCAGAAATCAATATTGAAATTTGCTGGACGTTAAAGAGTTGGGACCAAATATATAGCTAAATTGCACGAATTTTATCCTGAAATTTGACTTCCAGGTCGAAATATCCTATTATGCTATTATCAGTACCATCCGCTATTTTGACTTTTTCATGCAATTTTTAATAATGTAAACCTAATTTATTCAGCATGTAAAGTCGATTATCAGTTGAATCTGAAAAAATGGTTTCCAAGCACGCTTTTTTAAATTTCGTCTTATCGTCCAATAGATTTTTATTCGTCGGCTTAGTTTAGAATTAGAACTACGTAACTTACCTGAATTAGTTTTAAATATATTTTTCGAAGGATAAACAAATTTATTTTGTATATACTGGGGTTTTATTCTATCCGCGAATTCTCGGGGTGGAGGTTCACAACGTCGGCTGGTGGCGTTACATTCCGAATAGTTTCCTGCTCTGGGGTCGCTATCTGTGCCGGACGGACCCGAATAGTTTACATCCGGCTGGCATTCTAACATAATTTTCTGGCATTGAGCCATACAACCATAGCAAAACAAATGTTGAGGTACAACATGACTTTCTTGATACCGAGATGGCCCCTATATCATAGCAGTTTCAACAAGTTAGATAGTCTTAACAAGGTTTTCCACCTCTCATCGGTTTTCGTGATGATTGTATGGTGGTTGTACTGATCTTATCGCCTCTACTTGAGGTGAAAAAGCCCTTTGTCTGCATCCATAACTTCTCATATTTTTGACAGATCATCCGTAGATCATCTATTGTGGACATTTGTAATATCAACGTTACTTATTTGTTGTAATTATGGTACTACGTTTTCCCTCATAATTTCGACCAATTCTGTTTCTGAGAAGGGATTTATCAGCCGATGGTTTAAACATTCTAGTTCTAACAAATAATCGGCTATGGGTTCTAGAAATTTTTGACGGTTTTTTTTTTCGATAAATCGGCGCGTTTCTCGTTGGGATTCTGTACTACTGAATCTTTGTTATAGTGCCTGTCTGAGGTGGAAATATGTACGGACATACATATATACCCAATACCATGTTTCCGCGGTGTCCTTTAAAAATTTTGGAAGGAAGGCATCTAACCTAGGTAATTGTATCTGTTCCCTTTTTGCTTGTGACTCAATTCGAAATATAAAATCGAATACGTTCAGTCCACTAGGTAAGCCCGTAAAGCAAATCTTCCATTTCGGTTCATATATCATCCCAATGAAAGGAGTCAGGCAAGTGGAAAGGCAAGTGTCACTGGAAACCCTAATGTACCAGCACCAGGTTGCGTTACTATTGGTATTCCAGCGCCATCAGGATTTCTTGTCCAAGTAACTTGAGTGATCGGTGCCTTTAATGTTTGAAGTATCGCTACTTAACACAAGGATTGTAATGGAGCCTGATGGATAGTACATAGTGGGAATAACTGGGTTACGCAGCTGTTCTGCTGGGGCTTCTATTAATTGTTTTAGGCGCCGAAAGTTGTTGATCAGTTTCTATACTTCATTATCTATGTTTAAACCGAATTTTTCGTGTGTTTAGCTGTTCAGCAGTTATGTCTTGCTTACTGATCACTAATCCTGACAGAACTTTGTCTTGGTTGGTACACAGATAAAGTTTTTCTTCCAAATTGGTTGCATGTGATTTTGTCGGTTGTATAGTAAAGGATATATAACGCTTTTCTGCTTTTAGAACCTCTAATAGATTATTTTTGTCGGGCAGGTCAAGATCGCGAATTAAACATTCTACTTCAATTTCATCCGGAGTGAAACCCACCAGCTAAATTTAAAATTGTCGAAAGCATCGATAATTTTTAATCTATTCGGTAATATAGTTACTGTTTAATTCAATTGGTTTTAACGTTTTATGGCTGCAAATTATGACTTTGAAATTTTAGAAAAAGTAAATTTTGCTAATATTAAGGTAATGAACAAAAAAATGTATATGTAGTATATTGCAAAACACCTAAAACGAAAAATAAATAGAAAAAATATTAAATAATTTCGAATAACTAATTTGTAAAAAACTTTTAATCTAACTAGTAATAGTTAAATTTGTATCTCCAATTAAATATTTACGTAAGTAGCAACACTCACAATTTAATGTAGTAAATTTTTATGAATTAATCTATGTAATTAAAAAATGTAAACCAATTAAGAAAAGTTTATCTTGACACATTGATCGAAAAAAAATGAATTAGGTCCAATAAAATCAAATCTATATCGTGCCAATGATCTTGTACATAACAGCGAATGATGAACATGCGCAACATCTTGAGATCAATGAGCTATATAGTAATTAAGAGAAATCCATCATTGTAATTCAAGGCTGAATGTCTAGCATAACCTTCATTGGTAATAAACACTATCTTTTCGACTTTATACAAATGTCTCTAAATTTGGGAAACGTATTATCCGCTTAATCAAAAGATCAAGAAACTCAAGAGATCAAAATATATTTTTATTACCTTCATTACAATAATCTTTCAGGTCCCTGTTTTGTGCATCATTTTGTAAGGTTGGCGTTAGCTAAACCAACGTGTGGTGATGCACTTCCATGGTTGGGTAGCATCCTCCGGTTGTAGGATTCATTTCTCACCAAATCCATCCCCAAGGACAACAAATAGTAATAATAGCAAAAAAAAAAACTATACGCATGGCCGATCATGTGGTTGTTCACACCATCAGAAATTTGAGGATTTAATTGTTATTCATCATAAAGAATTTAAAATACAAACATTTTTGCCATCACCAGCTTTTTTTCCTTTACTTTTAATTTAAGAACATTAAATTGGAAAATCTTAGTAACTACTTTATGTTTTGATTATCTAAAAAAAATTGAGGTGTGTCCAACACATGACTTTCTTTTACGAACAATGAATTCTGAAAAACTTATTATGTAAATTTCTTAGCAATTTATTCTTTTGTACTTAATGGAATTTTTGTTGCGTTTTTCTTTTATTTTTTAAATTTTTGTTTCTTTGGAAATAGCTTTTTCTGTAAACCTTAAACTTTTTGAAATATTTGCAAAATTAATTTTCTGGCCCAAGAGAATAGCCACTTCCGGTTGGCCGATTTGAAGTAAAATTCACTGGTACCTTCCAGTTTATGAAAAAGCTTAAATATAAAATTTCAGTTCGATTGGTTAAGCCGTCTGGCCTGTAGAGGGAATATAGACAGGCTGAAAAGACAAATATTACTTCGAAACCCAATTTTTCTTTCTTTTACGTTAGTAAAAAGGGGGTGGTAGCTTGTGGTTGGCCGATTTTCACTAAATTTCCAAGAAACCAATTTACAAATTTATTCTGTTGTAATTTTTTTTTCTTGGAAATATTTTGTATCTAGTAGTTTTTCTGTAAACCCTTTGTAGCGATTCACTCATTAAATACATATATTCGTTTCACCGCCTCAATAAATCAATTACTGATATCGGCGCTCAGCCAATTAGGGTCATGCATTTGTTCATCACCGAGATATATCAATCACATATATTATCGGCTCACATTTCAAAATATCTTACACTTGTAACTCAACCGCAACAATCTCAAATAAACCGCAACCGCTCGATCAGCGAGCACGATCAGACACAATTCATCTTGTTTTCCATTTTGTTTACAGTATATGAAACGCGGAAACCACCATCAAAACAAAATAATTTATTTTGCTTTATTGTTCCCAAAATTTCGTTCGGTAAATCATTTTACCTTATCAGTATTATATCGTTTCTTTTGCTATCAACATTACACTTGTTGGTGTGTGGCAAATTAAAAGCTATGGTAAAAATTAAAATTAATTATATATTATATATTTGAATTGAAACAAATTAAATTACCTAAATTAAATGATTTTGACAAATAAATAAATTAAATAAATTTTCTAAATTAACATTTAGTGAAAGAATATAAATTTCATTGTAAACTGACGTAGTGTGTATTTTCCTTTGTTTCTCAAAAGTGTGCGTGATTGCGTCGTAAATTAGTAATTCCCAATAAATACTAAGCAATTACACCTTATACTTTTTAAGATATATGCAAATAAATTTTCTGGCCCAATGGAATAGCCACTTCCTGTTGGCCGATTTGGAGTAATATTCACAGGAACCTTCCAATTTATGAAAAAAGCGTAAATCTGTTGTTTCAGTTCGATTGGTTAAACCATCTGGCCTGTAGACGCGACACATACTGACAGACAGATAGACACGATTTCAAACCCCTTTTTTGGACTCAGAGGACCTGAAAACAGATAAATCTCCAAAAATCTCAAGGTTCTTAATTTTCATGATTACTATATTTTATTTTACATATGTAAAAGAAGGTAATAACTTAAAATTAGTATACGAACTATGATTTTAGGAAACAAGTACCTGTATACCGGAATTATGATCATCTGGAAAGTGGGAAATAATTAATACCGATGGTAGCGGTGATTTATACTGGAACTGTTGAATAGCGTCGATTTAGTTTGATTCGAACTTCCCCTCTTGGTTTTTTACTTTCTTTTACGTAAACAAAATAAAGTTTAGGAATCATGAAAATTTTGGACCTTGAGATTTTTGGAGATTTATCTGTTTCGAGATCCAGTGAGTCCAAAAAAATGAGTTTCGGAATGGTTTCTGTCCGTCAGTCTGTCTGTCTGTGTCCTCTCTAAATCCCAGATGGTTTAACCAATAGAACTGAAACTTTATATTTAAGCTTTTTTCATATATTGGGAGGCCCCAGTGAATTTTAATCCAAATCGGTCAACCGTGAGTGGCCACTCCCTTGGGTGAGAGTATATATTTTGAAAATATTTTAAAGAGTATAAGTTTTACAGAAAGACTATTATACAAAATGTTTCCAAAAAAAAAAAAAAAAAAAAAAAATAGGAAAATAAAATATTGAGGTGTGGCCAACACATTTTCTGTTACGAACAGGGAATTTTGAGAAACTTATTACGCAAATTTCGTACAAATTTATTCTTTTGTTTTTTTAATTTTATTTCTTAGGTTTTCTTTCAGTCTGTTCGTGTCCAGAAGGTTTACCCAATCGAACTAAAACTTTATATTTAAGGTTTCTTCATAAATTGGATGGGCCCAGTGAATTTTGCTGAAAATCGGTCAACCGAAAGTAACGACGACGATATACTTATCTCAAAAAGTATACTGTTTACAGAAAAACTTTATACACAAAATGATCCCAAAAAAAAAAAATAAAACAAAATAAAAAGATTGTCATGTTAATTTTCGATCTTGAGACTTTTGGGGGTCCTTGGGTCCGAAAAATTCGGTTTCGAAGTGGGGTCATTGGTTTATATGTCTGTCAATTTGTAGCCCAGATGGTTTAACCAATCAAACTGCAACTTCAGGTTTAAATTTTTTCATAAATTGTGAGGTCCCAGCTGTCAGTTTCCGTGAACCAAAAACATTTATTTTGCAAATCGTTAATGATAAATACAGAATGTGTAAGTCCATTTTTTCAATATTACGTTTTTCATGTCAAATGAAAGTCAAGGAAATTGTGAATCGATTGTCTTTTCTAATATAACAAAAAAAAAAAAAAAAAAATAAAAATGTTAAGAGAAAAACATGGAAAGTAAATTAGTGTTTGCAAATGCAACAATATGGAGAGTCAGATAGTTTTCAGGTGGTGTGAAGTTTATGATGAATTGACAGAAACCTAACCACCTTACACTCTCAGTAAAATCAGATAAGAATAATAATACATTTTGCCGTTTATTATCTGGATATGCCGTGGTAGGATTTCATGATTATTTGTGCCAAGCGATATTTTCACACGCGACCCTCTATTGAATACCACGGCATAGTCAGATCTGCATACCTATCTCTATGGTTACCTGTCGATGGCCATTATACTCCACCTACATATTTTTTGATATAGGGAAATTTGTTAAGGTCCCTCTGAGGGTCCCGTAAAAATATCGCTTAGCACAAATATTCATGAAATCCTACTTCATGCCATGTCATATTCAGATCTGCATACCTACTTCTGCGATTACTTGTCAATGGCCATTAAAATCCACCTACCCATTTTTTGATATAGCGAAATTTGATGGCTGTGAAGTTTATAACAAATAAATAACACATATACGTATACAATTCCAATTGGAGCTTTTTTTATTCGTAAGTGCGAGTGATTTACACTGTTAAGACCACAGTTTTATGAGATAGATATATTACACAAGTGCAAGAGATGATACTTACTATCATGTTTCAATATTACGTCTATGTGAAGTTTGTAGCAAAAACATAGGAGTGAAAAATTACATTGAGTTAAATACAAGTTTTTAAATTTAAAAAATGAAATATTTTACATTAAATAGGATAGTTTCTACTACAACACGAAAGAAAAGGGGAATTTATTTTATATATTCGTCTAATATAAGGCCAAATTTTATTGTAAGGAATGGGTATTGTTTTGACAAATAAACAACGCAGCAACTAAGTAGGCAATTAAGAGCCTCTGGTGTCGAGTATAGGAAGTAGCGATTGTCGCACGATGCCACTGGTGGAGAACAATAGCCTTAAGCGCCGTGAATCGAATGGTGTATGATACATTTCCCAACGGTGGGGAGGAATACCAAATTTTAATTTTTTTGTTACGTCATAGCGCTTTTGCTCGTTCAGTAATTTATTGTTAAAATCAATAGCATGAATATCTCAGGGATTATCGAAAGATGCCGTTAAGTGGTGTGAATCTAACGGTCTAAACTGCATTTCTCAACGGTGGGGACGAATTCCAAATTTTAATTTTTTTTATTAGTCATAGCGCTTTTGCCCGATTGAGTAATTCAAATCAATAACATAAATACCACAGGGATTGTCGCAAGATGCCATTAGCGGGGAATAATAGCCTTAGATGTCCTGAATCAAATGATGTATGCCACATACATTTCACAATGGTGGGGACTAACACAAAATTAAAATTAATTTTGCTCGGTTAAGTAATTAATTATTCAAATCAATAACATGAATATCACAGGGATTGTCGCAAGATGCCATTAATAGTGAATATTAGCCTTAAGTGTCGTGAATCCAATGGTGCATAATACATATCTCGACGGTGGCGAGGTTAACCAAATTTGATTTTTTTGTTACGTCATATCACTTTTACTTGGGTGAGTAATTTATTATTCAAATCAATAACATGAATATCAAAGGATTGTCGCACGATGCCACTGGTAGAGAACAATAGCCTTAAGTGTCGTGGATCGAATGGTGTATAATACATTTCTCAACGGTGGGGAGGGTTACCAAATTTTAAATGTTTTGTTACATCGGATCGCTTTTGCTCGACACTTAACAATATTCTTCATGTTCAACAATAAATTACTCAAACGAGCAAAAGCGCTATGACGTAACATAAACATTAAAATTTGCTATTCCTCCTTAATGCTGAGAAATGCTGTATACACCGTTAGATTCACGTCACTTAAGGCTATTATTCACTATTAATGGCATCTTGCGACAATCCTGTGATATTCATGTTATTTATTTTGAACAATAAACTCAAACGAGCAAAAACGCTATGACATAACAAAAAAAAAAAATTGGAATTCCTCCCCATCGTTGTGAAATGTGGTAGACATCATTTGATTCAGGACACCTAAGGCTATTATTCCCCGCAAATGCCATCTTGCGACAATCCCTGTGATATTCATGTTATTGATTTGAACAATAAATAACTCAAACGAGCAAAAGCGCTATGACGTAACAAAAAAATTAAAACTTGGTATTCATCGCCACCGTTGAGAAATGCGGTATACACTGTTAGCTTCACGGCACTTGAGGCTATTATTTGCCGTTAATAGCATCTTGTGACAATCGCTGTGGTATTCATGTTATTGATTTGAACAATAATTTACTTAAACGAGCACGATCGATATGACGGAACAAAAAAAATTTTAATCTGTGATTTCTCCCCAACGTTGAATAATGGTGGACACTATATGTTTTACGCCATTTTATTTAAATTATTACTGCCAATCGTTCTCGAAAATTTATTATTCTTGTTAAAAAATTCTAAATCTTGTTATGAACTTCACACTTTAACATTTCACTCAAAATTCTTATTGTAATTTTATGAACAGTGTACTTTCTAATACATATTTCTAATTTGTTATTTGTTATAAACTTCACACCCATGAAATTTGTTATAATAAAAATATCAGCCCCTGAGGGTCGTGCAAAAATATCGTTTGTCACAAATATACCTGAAATCCTATGGAATACCATGGTATAGTCAGTTTTGCGTAAGTGTTTCTGCGATTTCCTGTCAATGTCCATAAAACTTCACATACACATTTTTTGATATAGGGAAATTTGTTAAAATACAAATCTCAGCCGCTAGCCTTTAAACTTCACCTACACTTTCTGGTGTAATGGTCTGCTGTCACGTTTTGGATTTTTTGTCATTTCTTTTTTGTCAGAAACTTCACTTTGGTTAGTTTCATTGTTTCCTAAAAAACATTGTTTCTGAACTTACACATTCTGCATTTTGCGCCGACGAAATATCTCAAAAATATACAATTTACAGAAAACAAGAAAACAATAAAAAATTAAAAATCTTAAGTTTGCAAGAAATTTGCATAATAAATTTCTCAAAATTCGCTGTTCGTAAAAGATAATCGTGTGTTGGCCACACCTCAATTTTTAATCACGCAGTAATTAACTTTAGACAACCAGCTTTTCTTGTTTATTAATTTTTTTTGTTATTATTTGTAAAGAATTCAATCAATCTCAGTAAATCGTTTATACATTTTACAATCACCCAAGAAAATGACGATTTTTTAATTTATTTTTGGTCGTGGTAATCAATCAATAAACAAATGTATTACACCATCAATCCAATGACCGCCAATGCTATGCGCCAAATTATTACAATGTTTTTTATACTTTTTATTCAAAAATTGAGTAAATTTATTTGCAAATCCAAAAAAAAAAAAAATGTTCCTAGTTAAATAATGCCGCTGAAAAAATTATATTTAAAATAACTTGTAAAATTAAAAGACTAACTGAACTGGTACATTAAAGCCCTCTTCAATTGTATGCACAAAATATAATTCAAAGTTTCAATCCGGAATGAAAATAATTTTACACATACATAAACCAAAACAGAGGAAAAGGGAAAAGGTCGACGGTATGGGCTTCATTACGAGAGTGTGAATATAACAGTCGTTTAAACAGCCAGATTGGACTTACAACATTTCGATGGCAGTTTACGTTTTCCTAATTTGAAGCAAACAATTATGGGTATCTTAATGATTCCTGTGGCAATGTGGAGCGTACGTTCTCGCAAACTTTTAATAAAATTAAAAAACAAAGATTTTTTGATCCAAACGCAACATTATACTACAAACATTCTTTTCTACGATGTTTGTATGTTAGAGAATGTCTAAGAACTGATTGGAAACGATAGTATGAATTGACCTTTTGAGGTTCGTTTTTTTGTTTGTGATTTTCGCTCAATCTTACAGGAATTTCCTTTGCATTTTGAATATGAATTTTTACTCCCGTTAAAGATGTTTTCGCATCAACAAACATCTTTCAAGACGTTTGCAGAAAAAAATAAATTAAATTAAAGGAAAATTTGATATAATTTTTAAATTTCGAGGAAAAATCGATGTTTACCCCAAAGCAAGCTATTTTCCAAATTTGTTACCTACCTGACTTCATAGTTGGTTGATTAGGTAATGTTTGTTCCAAATTCGTTAAATTAGATCCAGTTGCTGAGTGTTAATATAATTGTAAATCTTCAATATTTCAATAAAATTTTAACGATTTCACATTATTTAACAAGTATGCTCATTTTTTCCGTTTCATTAAACGCTTAAATTCGAAAAACTTAAATTTTAAATTACAACCAAAAACTTCCTTCTTTTCCTGGTATGTACATTAAATTTCTTTCTATAATTTTTGATCATTAAGATTTTTTTTGTGGAATTTCCATTTCTTATTTTAAATTGATGGCAATTTGATAAAATTTTTCCACATTTTCCACACCAATCTTCATCGTACTTTTATTATTACCTATTATTACAACTTTTATCATTTTTTTTTATTGTATACTCCATTGAAAATGAAAAGGAATTAAGGAAAATTCCGTGATATAATGTGAGCGGTTTTTTGGTATTCCCACTGTAATATAATATTCGTTATGGATTATGATAAAAGTTGAAATAATGCTTTCGTTAAGCTGTAAATATATTCATAACCATAAGCCATTAAATTAAATACTAATCGTCAGAAATTTATCGATTTTTAAGAGATATATCAAGTATTGTATGTTCATTATTTAGCTATCCATTACCATTTTTTTTTGCGGCCACCCGGCAAAAAATCGTATAAATTATTTTCATCCAATTTACATAATAAAATCATATATTTCCAAAAATTTTATTTTATACTGTTAGAATTTATTTTTAATGCTAAATTATTTCATTATGACTTTTTTTTATGTATGTGAGTATGCTCTGCCGAATCTTTTAGTCAAAAAGGAAGTATAATTTACTACTGTAAATAAAATAAACTGATTTTTCGGACACAATCTTTTAATTTATTTAATTTAATTTTTTTTCCGGGGAATCATGAAATATACGTAAAGTATAGTTAACGAAAACAGAAAAAAAACAATTATTTAGCGGATGTATCTGAGCTGTGTGTGCCGTACCAAGCTAAAAAGCTTGTAATAAATTATTTAAATTGAAAAATGTACTGTATATACTCTTTCAACTGACATTAAAATTTTTTTTGTTCAATTTTAATTTTAATTTTTAATGAAAAAGAAAATAACATTTAAAAACTGTCATGATTTAGTTTATATACTTTTTTGATTGGCTGAAATAAATTTAAGGAATAATTAAAGGATGACTGGCTTATGTTTTGTAATAGAATCGGATAATAAGAAGTTACCGGAATAATAAATTCAGGATGGGGCCCGAAGAGTGGTACAATAATAAATTTAAATAATTAGGTTATATTCCATTTTTTTTTAAATTATCACGGTCGTGCATTCAATAACACATTGTCTCGTTTGAATTAAAATGTTATTCATGACTGCAAGTAAAACTGTTCCGTAGTTTAACGGTCTTTATTAACTAATTTCAGTTCGTTCCTAGTGTGTGCGATTTGGTTTTATATAACTCATTATTATAGTATCCCCATAGCTAGAAATATGACACAGTGAGATCTGGTGACTTTAGGGTCAACGATGTTAACCTTTTTAAAAAGAACACGATGAAAAATTTTTCAAACATTTGACTGTTGAATCTTCGCAGAATCTCGCAAACTGCTTCACATTGAATGTATGTAGATTCGGCCTTCATCTAGAATTATTTCCGTCATAAAAAATGTTTAAGCTTTACCAATTATTCTTATTATTCTTAGCAAAAGTTAAAATTTGAATTTTTTTACTGTAGCAGGTCCTGACACTTTTGTGGCTAATTTACTAATTTGTTGGCCTTATTATTATATCAATCCTTTTTAGGCGGGCATATGGTTCTCATTTTTTAAATAGCAAAACACAGCCAAGGGTGGATCAGTAAGAGCTTCACCATGTGAATAGTAAATAAAAAGTTATTGTTTTGGCATAATTTTGATTACTCCTTGAGCTGGAGGTCATTTATACTGTAATTGCAGAAGAACACCCATGGTCCAAAGATTTTATTTACATCTGCAAAACAAAACAAAACATCAGACAAATACAATTTTGATACTTATCCTTGAACTTGAACTTGATTATTGTTTCCATTATTTTGTTAATGGAATATTAGAATTATATATTAATTTAGAAAATTTCTTACCATTTTGCATTTTATCTCGTAATAATAAACAAATAACATTTGACCAAGGATAGCTCATTCATTAAGAGCCTGAATATTGACTGGACGGATAATTAAGTAGGGTCCAGCACAATAGATCTTTTAGGTCGCGGTGCGAGGTGGCTTATCGCCCACATGGCCCTCCTGTAAAATAATAATAATAAGGATAGCTCAATCAAAATAATGAGTACGTTTGATGTATATAGATTAAGGAGCTTTAACCATCTATCGGGATTTATATGAATTAAAAACTATTACAAAACTACTTCTTAAAGCTAGAATAAATATTCTTGGACCGTCGAAGCGAATACACTCAATTATTAATAAATTAAAAAAATGATTAATTGTTAAAAATTTCAAGAAATAGTTTTGTTCAGAATTTAAAATTGGAAAATCATCCGTGAAAAATTGCACTGCCTCCTTTTCCAGTATTGATCCGTCCCTCCAGGATTCCCTTGAAGGACAGACGGTCCGGAACCCCTTATCAAAACACAAGGTTGGTATAACATAATCTAGATTCACCAGTTCATCCCTTAGTGATCCAACTATCGTCGAGTGCCCCACCTGCAGACACTTCCACTGAGAGACAGACGTAAGTTGCATAGCCACCTCGGCTGCCTTCTGCTTACCAAAAACCTCTACTGGAATAAGGTGGAACATAACCTCCTAACCGCGAGTAGGTGTCGTCCTAAGCACCCCGCTTATAAGCATGCAGGCCGTTCTTTGCACCCTTTCCATTGTACTCCTCTATGTTACCTTGTCCAGAGCTGGCCACCACACGCCCACTCCGTACATAAGTACAGGTCTCTCTACGGCAGAGTACAGCCAGTGTACCAGCTCCGGTTTCAAACTCCATCTCTTACCTATGGCATTCCTGCACGAGTAAATGGCTACAGTGGCCTTATTTACCCTCTCTAACGTGTTAGGCATCCAGCTGAGTTTACTGTATGCAGTCTAGTCCTGTTTATCGTAGGCGGGCAAACTACCGGAATTTTATACTTCCTGGTAAAAAGTACCAGCTCTGTCTTGGACGGGTTGATCCCTAATCTACATTTGCTGGCCCATTTGGTAACGATCAATAGTGCATTTTGCATAACATCTATAATCTTGTCCAAATATTTACCTGATACTGCTATCGCTACATCATCTGCGTACCCTACAACCAATATCTCTCTCTCCAGTTCCAACATCAATTCGTTAATCACTATACTCCAGAAAGAAGGGGACATTACACCTCCCTGCGGGGTTCCTCTAACAACCCGCCTTCTAATTGTGGACTCCCCCAGTTCTGAGGTAATAACCCTGCTTAACAGCATATGATTAATCAACCTACTTACAGAGTAATCCACCTTTAAAACTGACAATCCCTCCATGATCGCCTCCGTCTTTACGTTATTAAAGGCACCTTCAATAACGAGGAATGAGACCATACAGAACTCCTGGGAGTTATAGGCCTCAGGTCCTTCGGATAACCATGCGAGCTTTTCCCCGCTTTCAGAATGAAGACCACCTTGACCTCCGTGCATTTCCTAGGAATATAGACAAATTTCAGACATCCTCTGAAGATCATCTCCAGCCAGGGAAGGATGACTGCGAAGTTTCTCTCGATCTCCGCTGGTATAATCCTATCTGGGCCAGCCGATTTATAAGGCTTAAACCCGTTCATTGTCCACGCGATCCGTTCCCTATCCACGATGCCCTTCATTTCTATTGAAGGTATTTCTCGATGAGCCCCCGGCTCCGCCGAGTCATCGAGGCTTCCCGGAAAGTGCGTATTTATTAGAAGCTCCAGAGATTCCATACTAGAAGCTGTCCATGACCCATCTGGCCTAATTAAATAACTAGGACTGGTTGGGTTGGTAGAAAGAATCTTCCTAAGGCGGGAAGTCTCGGATACCTCTTCCATTTTACCATAGAAGAGTCTCCAGAACCCCCTTTGTGCCTTCCTTAACTCTCTTTTATAAAGGCTACCCTACAAGCCTTCCGATAGGTCTCCAACCCAGTGGACGATCATGTCGGCTTCTGTTTGCCCCTAGGTTTTATAAGGGGGCACGCAGCATTAAATGAAAGATTGCATGCCTTTGTGAAAATATCAACCATGCAATCGAGTTCTTCTACTGTCGCCGGAAGTTCTGGAACCTCCAGCGGCATTACCTCCTCTAACACCTCCCCATATTTCTTCCTGTTTGTCCTTCTAGGATTCCTGAAGGCTTTTCGGGTAACAGGGTTGACGTTGAGGTTATATATTATATACTGGTGATCAGAGAATGAGTGCTCATTCTTCACTCTCCATCCCCTGATCATATGAAAAATAGTATCTGACGCAAATGTCACATCCAAGACCTCCTGTCGATTCCTGACAATAAATGTTGGTTCTCGCCCAATATTGCAAAATAAAAGGTTAGTATTTAATAAGTATTCAAAAAATAACTTACCCCTTTCATTAATGTATGTGCTTCCCCAGATTGTGTGATGCGCGTTTGCATCACATCCAAGTATGACACCTACCTTTCTTTGAAACCTCCTTCTCCCGATCCATATAGGCTGAGGCCAGGCATAATTTTTCACATCCAACCTCAACGCTCGCCGCGGTAACATCCCTACTACTAAATTGAGGAAGAAGAAAAATATTCAAATTATTTTTCGCCAAAATACACGATCTGATCTTCTCAGAGTTGCCTGAGTATAATAAATTATACTCTTTCGTTCTGAGGCCACAGATCCTGTTATTGTTAATTCAAGGTTCTTGGATTAGCACCAAGTCGTCACCTGACTTAGTCAGTCTAAGAACGAGAGCTGCCGAGGCAGCCTTCGTGTGGTGCAGGTTTATTTGTACAATGTTAACCATTGTGACCTACCTTATTCATCTCCTCCTCTACTTCCCGTATCGGAAAAGTAACCCCTGGACAACCGCCGCTATCCGTCGTTTCGCCGCCCATCTTCTCTTTTGATCGTTTTATGTGGTCGCCGTTGCCATGCCCCTCTCCCGGAGACTTAAACAGGTTTGCCCCATCAGAGTCCAGAGAAAGGGAGCAGGCTTAAACAACCATCATTTCGGCATCCGTATCCGTCTCCGGAAGATCAACACCTTCCTTCCCGACGTTTACCCCAGGCTGGTTTCCCACTTGCGTGTCCACCTCATCCTTCTTATACACTCTCCTTATACATCCTCTCTCATACCCTTTGTTTTCGCGAGGAGAGTTAGGGACTCCCTATTTAACAGCATAACAGTTAACCTATAGCCCCCTTTGGCCCTACTCTTGTTTCACTATCTACCAGTTATTTGCCGGAAGATGTGGGTTACTGGCCTGTATGATCTCAATGACCTCCTCAGGCTTCTCTGGCTTGGTTGGCAACCAGACGCGTGCCCTCGGTCTGCTCGGAATTTCCTCCTTACTGACCGCCTGCCATACTTCGCCTACTTTGGCCACTGCCATTCTGTACAGATCCACCGATCTTTTATCTGAGCACGCAGTCAACTTAACGCGCCCCTGATACCACCCCGCATACCTACAGGACGGTGGGGGTCCCGGATTATCTCTCAGGACAAATACGGAGTTCAGTTCGTTGTAAACCAACTTCCATTTTTCAGTCATAATGCTCCCGTATTCCTGACCCCTGTCAATGACGGCTAACATCAAGGCATGTTCCTTCAAGATTTCGCTGAACAGCTTCATCTTTTGGTCATTTTGGGCTCCTGTGGTCACCTTGGCTCGTTTAGCTTCGCCCGGTCCTTCCTCATCAAGTGACCTCATTCTTTTCGAACCAAGATCCTTATTCAACCCCGGTTCCGCTTCTACCTGGCTTTAATGTCACGGTATTGCTTCCCCTTTTGAAGAGTACTGGCCCCTATTTCTTTTATTTTTGTATCGTTCATGCTATTCCCACGAGTATCGGGGAAAGACAACTCCCCCGTTCCCTGAGACTCTCTCACCAGCTGGACTGCGGTTGTGAGCGGCTTATTTAATTCACCGCTAACCTACCTATCGATAGGCCGTCCAATATCCACCACCTGTGACCCCCCCGATAGCTGCATACGCCACGGGAATTTTAGTTTAAAGTAAAATAAAATTCAAAACCGGGATTTTCTAAAAACCGGGATTTTTATTTTTGCAGAACCGAGATTTTGAAAAACAGGATTCTGAAAAATGAGATTTTAAAAAGCGGGATTTTTTTGGCGAGATTTTGATAAAGCGGGATTTTGAAATGCGGGATATCGTTACAACCCTTTTTTTTCATAAGAGTTCTAAATATTTGTCATAATGGAAATTGCTTCGTCTCGCTTTCAGACAAAGATCAAGAAATTGTATCGCTCGTATCGATTCTACTGATAGATACCACAAATGTACAGTGGCGTAACTACAAATTTCGGGTCCCCCGCCAAATTTTTCTTGGGCCCCTAAAAATGCTTCTTTTACTAATGAGCAAGTAACGCTTTTATTTCACATCAGTGGAAGCCAAGTAAAATAATTCCCATCCCAAAGATCAGTAATCCTTTAGAGCTATCCCATTTTCGGCCAATTAGCATTTTAAGTTCTCTCTCTAAGGCTTTCGAGATAGTTGTTAAAAATCAAATTCAATCACATTACACATATGTACATAGCAATAGTTTAATTAGTTTCTTCTAATCTGGGTTTAGAAAATTTCTTAGCACTTCTATGGCGTTATTAAATGTATGTGATTGATATTAGGCGTAATATGAATAATAGGGAATAAACTTATTTAACTTTGTAAGATTTTTCTAAGGCCTTTGATTCTATTAATCACAGAATTCTTTTTAATAATTTCTTATCTCGTTTAGATTTTCGCTTTCTGCTGCCAAATTGATTTTTAGCTATCTTTCTAATCGTTCTCAGGCAGTTTTTTTCGACAATTCCTTGTCTGATTTCCTTCCTGTAATTTCCGGCGTGCCTCAGGGTTCAGTGCAGGGTCCTCTATTATTTTCTATGTACATAAATGACATAGAATCCTCCATTCAACATTGTTCATTTCATATTTTCGCTGATGACGTTCAAATTTATAGAAATAGTTATTTAGATCAGGATTCTATTGTTAGGAATATTTCTCTGACAAATGAAGATTTAAGTAATATCGTTAATTGGTCGGCCTCTAACAGGCTCGTTTTAAACGCAAATAAATCTCTGTCGATCATAATTTATAAAAACCCGTTAAATACCTCGTTCTTTCCTGGTATTTTTCTGCAGGATTCGCTAATTGAACATTAAAATACTGTTAGGGATTTAGGCTTAGTTATTAATAAAACTCTTACTTGGGGCGACGATTTAGTTACTATTAGTAAGAGGGTCTTTGTCATGTTTAGTTGTTTGTATAAAGTAGTTGGATTTTCTGATAGTCAGTTTAGGAAAAAATTATTTTTGTCTTATCTTCTTCCTCATTTTATTTACGGTGACATAGTTTTATTCGGTATGCTTCGGGAAAATATGAATGTTCTCCAAAGATGTTTCAATGCTTGTACCAGGTTTATTTTTGGTAATAGGAAGTTCGATCATATTTCTGCCTACTCTAGCCTTGTTTTACAATATAGTATATCTATTTTTTACGAATTTCGCGTTTGTCTTTTTATTTTTAAACTTCTCAAAGCTAAGTAGCCTTGTTATCTATATAGGAAATTAATGTTTAGTAGGTTTCATTCCTCTAACTTCCGCCTAATTCCGGCTAAAAATTGTTGTAGGTCGTTAAACAAGTCATTTTATGTTAGGGGAGTTTCTCTTTGGAATTCAATTCCATTGGAAATTTAGAGAATAGGATCGGTAAAATTATTTAGGTTACAATTTTTGGAGTAGCATGATTGATGGGCAATACGTAGTTTTTTAATTTATTTTTATTAACTTTGTTATTATTGTTAATTTTTAATATTATTTCACCTCGTGCTGTACATTTTATTGTAAATGAGCTACTGCTCAAAATAGAATATGTAAGCATGAGGTGAAAATTGTTTGAACAAATTTGACAGGTTTTTATGCCTAATGGAAGCAACTTCATTATTTTTTTTTTGTTTCGATTGCTTTGTTTCCATGTGTGCTTTTCCTTTTAATACTAAATTATTTATAAAATACTATAAATAAATAAACAAACTTCGTTTTTTAATTAAAAAATTATTTCTTCCTATTATCCAGCCTCCAGCTTCGCATTGTTCAAAATTATCTGATATCGAGAGAAGGATTTAAAAAATTGCGCAAATTTTAATGTTTACAAGTTCATATTTAGACCTTGCAGATGTTAGTGCCCTAAAAAATTCTCAACTTATTCAGTGGAAGATAGTTTTTTTTACCGGTTAAACCCTTTACAATTAATCGGTAAACTATGCGATTTTCCATTTACCTGAAGTGCTTACCAGTAATTAAAATTAATCAAAATTGCTTAAATCCCGTTTGCTAATTTGAAAATGTGGCCGTAGGAGGAGTCGTACGCCAACGTAATGTAGCTTTCAGCTAAATATTTAGCTCGACGAATTTGGTTAATTAAATATTTAGTTCTCCAGTTAAAATGTTCAAGCAAAAAAGAAATAAAATTACCATGCGTTGAATTTGTATTATGAAACAAATCGCAATTTAATAAGTGAAGAAAGGGGAGAAATATTATGTAACTAGAGATTACCTCTTTTCTTGTGAAATCGGGCATTATACATGCATAATATCCAAGTTTTCAAGTTGTCGAATAATCGATATTTCAATAGGTAAAGCCAATATGAAATTTTATCGGATATCCATGATTAAAGTATACAAAGGCCTATCAGATAATCTTAGTGAGATGTTTTCCATTGAAAGAAAGTTTTCAGATATCGATTTTCTTATACATGCTTAAGATCCAATTGTTCAACTTTTCGAATAATCGTTATTTCAATAGGTAAACCCAATATGGAATTTTAGCGGATATGTACAAACATATGCCTATCAGAATATCATAGTGGGATGTTTGCAATAGAAGAAAGTTTTGAGATGTCGATTTTCTTAGACATGGATAAGATTAAATTTTTAAATTGTCAAACTTTGTCGATTAATAGACTAACGCTTTGATCCGTTATTAAGTTTAAGGGGATTGGCTTTGTGAAATTCCAAATATTTTAAATCTTGATAAATTTTGTCTATTTAGATTTTTTTAAATTTAGCATTAAGCTCAAATATTTGATTTGAATGAATTTATCTCTGTACATATAATTATTTCGCACGAATGTTTGCTTTTTTAAACATATGCTAACGCTTTTTGTTGTTGTAGTTGTAAAATCTAATATTAATTTCGGATAAACTTCATTCGCGTAAGGAAATGAAAATGATTTATTTAACCGATGTTTAAATATGTTGAAATTCAAACATTTATGAAAATTTCTCAGAGATCATAATTAAGAATTTGTTGCCACATATTAAACAGTGTAATAATAAAACAGAATAAATTTGTTAACCTTTACAAACCCAAAACGGGTCAATATCAAATTGTATACCCTAAAATATTTGCCGGACTTTTATTTACTCCAGGTAAAGGACAGTCGTAGAGACTTTTCTCAACCTTATACTACAAAAGTACAAAATCAAGAGCTAATTCAAAAACCCGATATTATAGGTTTTCGCAGCAAAAGGTCTAAAATGAGTTTCCAGGATGAATCTCGAGAAATTTTTTCAACAATTGGGTCAATATTACTAAGCGGCTTTCATCATTTACTAAGAAAATATTAGATTGGGGAATAATTATTGAGAGATTTTTGTCAATTTTTTTTTGGTTTTCTTTTATTCAAAATGAATTTTATTTAAGTACATACTATACGTGTTGACTAAAAGCAAAAGGGACGTTTTCCACTTTTGACAATTTCAAGATCCTTAAAAAAAACCGTTTATTCTCCCAATTTACATAATATTTAACCCATTGTATGGTTATAGTAAATTTATTTACATTCTCTTTCAGATAATGATAGGATCTTTTAAATTTTCAGTAAGGCATTCATAAAATATTTAAATAGATTTTGGAAATGGGACCTTTTGAAAATCGCTTTCGGAAAAGATACTTTCTGAAACCAAGAAACTGGAAGTAACCCCTTTTGCTTTCAATTTTCATGGGATTTAAGAAAAAAAAAAACACTATTAACAAAATGTTAATTCAGTAATTCCAGAATAATAATAGATAATTATATAACATAACATAGATAATTTAATGCACCTAATTCAAACATTAGAAAAATTCATTCTTATTAGAAAATAAAAATATAATATTGCCTTTAAATACGAAGAATATTTTCATCATCGTGGTTCTGGCATAATTCTTCATCATATAATGCTTCCTTGATCTTCATCAATAATTTTCTTGTAGAAAACTAAATTATTGTTCTCTCGCCAGTTTTCTCCACAATGTTTTTTTAACAACTTGTCCTCATCCGAAAGCTTTTCAGCTTTAATTTTCGGCTTTTCTTTTAGAATATTTGGGAGCAGCATTGTTTCAATTTTTTTGTTTTTTCGTAACAAAGTTTGTGCTACACACACACTGAAAAAAATTAGGCCTAAATTTAATGTTTTTGTAATTAATATTAAGGAATTTATGCCTTGATCTGGACCTTATGAATTTACAACCTTATTTTAATGAATACTGACATAATTACAAGGTTGAAATCTTCATAACAATTCAAGGCAAATGTTACCTTGTTTTAAGGAATCCAGTTTAAATTTCATGTAATAGGGTATTAGTTTAAGGTTTCAAAATATATGAATTAAGGAAAAAAAACTTTAATTTTTGGAATATTTAACTTTAAATTATAAAATAATTCATTAAATTTAGGAAAAAGTTTCCAATAATTAAGGATCATTTCATTGAATTTAAAATCATTTTTCTTAAATTTTATGTCACAGATAGCAACAATTTAGTACTGATTCCTTAAGCTAAGGTTGAATTTACATGGGATCTAGGTATATGGAACATTAAATTGAGGTCTTAAATATACTTGTTTCAAGGTTTCTTTCATCAAAAATGACTTTTCAAATTGAAATAAAAATCGTTAAATAATATTTCAAATACACAACATTACGAGTATGTGTATGTTAAATATATTTATATATTTATAATAAATATATGTTATAAATACATTTTTCTTATTTTAAAATAAACATGGTTTAAAACATTTTCTTAAATCTAAATATGTATATAATGATATCGGTTTTAATTGAGTTCTACCCAATTTCACATAACTATGATCCGATTCAAGACGTCCAACTATAAATGCCCTTAAATGCTGATCATATTTTTCAACAATTTTTGTTTGTGTAATAAAGTAAACTTCGTCGCTTTTAACTATGATGTCAATAATCTTCAATAATTTATTTTCTTCTTTCTCATAAATAATGAAATTGACTTTGTACAAAGTGTTATGAAATGTTACTGAGCTAACTAATTGAAAATAATTCGAAGTTAAGTGAAGTTTTTTTGCAATAACACTAAAATACGGTTTATTGGCAAATAAGATATCATTTTCTATTTTATTGATGATTAAAGGCTGATTAAATCCAATATTTTCTAAAATTGTAAATGCAAAATTGGATAAACATTTCTTGGCTATTGATACTGGTAAATTTTTTCGCGACGAAGTGGAATTTGTGTAACATTTCATCTCCCGGTGTTTTGATTCAAATCGCATGCACCAATAATAAATAGGTGGACCAGAATTTAAGATAATTGTCGGATAATGTGATAAAATATGGTGCTTAGGTTTCAACTGATCGTCAAATAAATTTAAATACATTTCATTGTGGAGAGCTATTTTCTCTCTTAACAAATTTATTACTATCTGTGAAAAACTATCATAAAGTAATATCTCGAGAACCTCATCTAAGAGGCAAATGTATTTCCATACTCTATCATTTTGTGGTACTTTATCACCAATCAGTAACGAAAAGAACTGTAAAAATTTTAAACTTTCACGAGCGGACATGTGAAGATTTCTATTTTTCAAGTGATCGATCTATATCAATGGTATTCTATTTGTGCATTGTAATTCTCCATAATCAAAATATTGAATTCTATTGTTTAATTCGTTCAGAGAGAAGTATCGCTTTTCGTTAATAAAATAGCTAATAGCATTTGACAAACCATATTTGATTATTCCTTCGAAACAATCATGCATAATATCTACACAATGATTTTGAGTCACGTGGAATCCTTGCAGTTTATTGAAATATGATTCAAATTTTATGCCTGATTGTTTATAATCATTTTTAATCAAATCATCTTTATAATTTTGAATTGTCCTAAGTTTAGCATGGTCTTCATATTTGTGATTATTAATTTCATCTCTCGGTACTTTGCAAAATCGGCAGAAATATTTATGACTGAATGAGGGACTAAAACCTAATAAACAATTTAGACCTAAATTATCACCAACTATACTACCTAATACAAAAAAGATTTGGTGTTTGTTATCTTTAATATTTATAGTTATACCTTCTTCTTCAAGATTCTGTAATATTTGTATTAGCCTGCTGACAGTTTTATTATAACCATATTTTTTGATTACAGCTGTTTTGACAAACATTGCCGGAAAAATGGATGATAAACTTGAGCAGTTTTGAGGAAGTGTTGGAAAGTTAAAATAAAAAGCTGCGATCGATTGATTTCCCGCATGACTTCCTAATGCATTTCCTGTCTCGAAGTCATCGTAATACAAATTTAAAGGAATTACGTTTTTATCTTTGAAATTTTTAGTTTTTTCTTTCCAATTTGCACCATGAAGTATACTAGCAATGTTCGAAGATGAAGCATTATTTTCAAGCACTTTACAATTTTCTATAGTTTTTTCTAACACTCCCGGCAACTCAAAAAATTTTCGAATTAAGAAATGAATGGGCATTAGAACTCCGATATTTATTATAAAGTTTTCCCGTAGGTCTATTTTTTTGAACATGATGGAAGTACCAGTCCTAAAACGAATAAAAATAAAATATTAATGTTTTTTCTCGTGGCACTACATAGCAGTAGCTTTACTTTTTTTTCTCCGCAAAACGTGTTTGCGATATCGCCGGCAATTCTATCAAAATCTTCGTAGTTCATAGTTAGGTTTTGTGTGTAATGAAACTCCAATAATTGTTCGATCAACAATTTTCGTTCTACACCTCCCAATTTAGGGGGGTTTGACGAAACGTAGCATTTCCAAATTTTTTTGCCCTTATTAGTCTCCAAAAATTTTTTTAAATCCTGAAATAAAAAATTGGTTTTAGTTGCGAACATATTTGTGGAATAAGCTACCATACAAAACACGTTGTTTCGTTTTCAGTGGGAGTTACAGAATCTCTCGATGTGGTTGGTGTCGCTCGGTCACAACGGATGCTTCCCAACCAACTGTTCACTGAACTGGTAAGTGATTTAGTGCTCCCGCTTAATAATTCTACTTCTATATTAAGTCCCTAGAGAAAGGTGATAAAAAATAAAATTCGTTAAACCAATTTCCCAATAATCATCTTGAAAATAACTACATTTCGCTTTCGCCAATCAACAATTTTTCATCTAAGTCGAATTTTGTGGCATTGATCTCCCTGAAGCGGAAACATTTTTTCTAATTCTAATTCTGACATTGCCTCTAAATCGGATAATTGGTCATAACCGGCTTCTGTAAGAAGAACGAAAAATGTTAGAATTACACTTGTATAATATGAATAAATGTTATATTAATAGCTTTACCTTCGAATTTTTCACGTAAATAATAAAGGTCCCATTCGTACAGTAGTTTTTGGACTTCATTCATCTCGAGTACATCACTTGTCATGTCTAGACAAATAAAACCTTCTTGTGGTACTTTATTTTCAATGAATACTAGCTGGTTATTCTCCAAATCTTCACATTGATTATTTGAAATATTATAAATATCTAAGATACAATTAAACATGATTTGGTTATATAAATCATTATTCTTAAATTTCAAATCTGAAGATGGGTTGTGTTGGATAAATTTAAAAAGCTTAATGTTTTATATTTGATAAGTGTTCAAGTGTATTGCACTATTATTAGAAGGATTAATAATTAAAATTTATTCATTAAGACATTTCATTATTCTAAGCTTAATTACAAGAAATACAAAACATAAAAATAAAAACAAGAAGTTACGCATTTGCAAGATATGTACATCTATGCGGTTAGCAAAATTTACAAGATAGTGACAAATAATATTTAAAATGTTTACTTTATAAAATTTATACAGCACAACTTTCTACACAGCCAATAATAAAAACAGTATTCAATTTAATTTACCTTTTAAATTTGTAGTCATTTTACTGTAATTTTTATGTACGGTGCACTTTAAATTAGGAATCGCTCTTCTGAAAATAAAATAATAGAACGGCTTAATACCTTTTTGTAAAGCAACATGAATTTAAGTATCACGCTCTGAACATTTTTTATTTTACGTTTATGCCTGTTCAGTAGACCACAGCTTGACCACTATTTATTTTTTTGTTGAAAATTGCTTAGGCAAAATTATATGATGAATAAAATATGTCGCTACATTCTATTGTGCGATTGCTTATTGTGGTTGCATATTATTTATGTGCAGTAAACTACCAATCATTAAATCAAAATGTTTTTATCACCACTTTATGTTATTATAAATTTAACAAAATTCACTGTAACTTCAACACCACAATTTGGATATAATAAAAATGCTTAAAGAAAAATGGTAAAGAACCCGTTACGCCATGTTCTCGCGTGTTCTTCTTATGTCATTAGGCGACATAAAATCAAAATAAAACTAAGGTTAATAATTTTTCCGATATTTCTAATAAATACACTTACGTATTAGGTGCTCGTTTAATAATAACTTCACTAACTACACGTTTTTTATTATAAAAAATGTATTTTAAATTCAAAATTCTTATTTTTAGGTTTCACTTTTAAAAATTCTTTTGCTTATGATTGCCACAATACAAATGACGATGACTGCTAAAAAAATTACCTCTTGAATATTTTACCATGTCCTAAAAATTAATTTTATGGAAGAGGCCTTAATACAAGGAAAATATCACAGTTTTGATGTATATAAAATAATGTTACATAAAATGATTGTATAATGTTCATTAATTATAGGAATGGGATGAACCAATACATTTAAAGCATTATTATTTTGTTAAACACAGCAAATCCATTACATTTTATGAATTTTTTGTTTCTTATTCATTGGATTTCTGTTAGGAGTTTTACTCTATCAAATGAACCATTTTAGACCTTCTAAAATATACACTTATGATACCAGATGACAACAATATTTTGATATAAGATATTTAATAGTTTGTAAATAGTTTTTGGTAACATATATTTAAAAGTGGAGATTCCTAAAAATGAAGACATGATATCTTATAATTAATGTATGATTTTGGTTTAAAATCAAGGCAAATAGACTCCTAAATATAATGATTAAACCGCGACAATATTTTAGTGCTAAATTGACTTACACTTATGCATAATTCCTTAAAACTAAAACAATTGCTTATAAATTGGCCTTAATTTAAGGAATTTTTAGAACATTATATTTATGGAAAATAATGTGGTTTTTTATGTTGTGTTTTATTTAAATTTCATAGATTTTGTCATTGATTTTTGGAAAGATAAATTTTTTTACCTTATTTCAAGGAAATTTGCGATTCTGTAAAACAAAGACAGCGGTTCATAGAATTAAGGCAGCATATTTTTTTCAGTGCATATCGGACTTATATGGTGACTCTCCACGTACCGTTATTGATGTATTTCGCATTATTTTAATAATAATTCGCTTGGCGATACTAAATTTATAATGCCACTATGCGGGCGGGCGGTTTAAAATTTGTTGTACTTGCTTCCATCCAGTTTCTAACGGGGCACTAATCAGAAGCCATCTTAATTAGTGTATCGTACTCTTTGTACATCTCATAGTATTCGTCAATATTCAACAAGGTTTCCTTCACTTTTACTAGTTTCTCGAGCTGTGCCAAAACACGATCTGGCGGAATATGGAATGACCTGGTATCGGATAAATTAGCTGCACTTCGTTTAATTGCGCTGGAGCCTGATTATACAGACAATAAGATAACATAGCCACCATAGCTTGATTTTTATTTTGGGCTCCACATCCATCCCAAATTAAGCGAATCTTGTTCACGTCACCCTCAAAAATAGTGCTGCACAATCGTTGATGCACGGCCGATGCAATCTCATTACATCTTTTCGGTCTAATGTTTTCCGTCCAGAGATACAAAAATACATTGTCTAGTTTTAAATGAGATTGAGATGATCCTTTAACAATTGCGAAATTGAATAAATAAAGTGTTCGGCTGTAATAAGCCACTTGGCCTGGCACTTTTGGTAGCAACAACACATTCTTTTGACAATCAAATGAAAATGTCGTCAGGCGCATCTTATGTACTCTTAATTGAATGAGAAGGTCATTCTTCTTTGATTGATTTTTTTCCGTTTTGATCTGGTCCTTTAACATTTTGCAGGTCGAACACATATCACTTGATGGCATTTTAAAACCAATATTAAAATTTGTGTTAAACATATTTCTAAAATAGCTCGATTTGACTTGCAACTCCGGCGATGCAGTTAAATTATAATGTCGATACATTCTACTTATCCATAAATCGCCAGTTAAATACTGCCTTAAAGAGGATTACGATCGGCAATAATGCTTTTCTATGACTTTATATTTACTTATGTATATAATCACGGCTTGCCTTTTAGCAGAAAATTTGGCGGATACTCGATCTCCTCCCCGATTTTCTTTAGGAGCAATTCCGTCACGGAAATGCCGCTGACACACTCCTTTTACTCTTTTTTCTGTTATTCTTAGGACATTACAAAATGCTGTCTGGCAAACCCTAAGCAACTTACCATTATTCTTCCGTATATAATGTTGTACTCGCAAAGCTTTTGTAGGCCCATTATTTCGTCGATCCGTTCGTTTTGGAGTATGTAATATTGTATTAGCAAGAATAAAGGCGTCTTGTTGAGCTTTGCACGATGATTCATAAAAGTTTTTATAAAATTTATACAAATCATTTCCTCGCAGATCTTGGCAATGAAACGTTACACCTTTATGCCGGCATTATAATACCTTCGGAAGTCCTTTGGGTTTTAGTCTAAAGTTAATAAAAGTGTAAGTATCGGAATTTGAAATAAAAATAAAAATTATGACATTCTTACCTTATTTCTTTTGTCGTTTCCCATTTTCTTTATTTACAGTACGTTTTCTAGCCTTCTCACCTCTTTGCACTATTATAGGAATATCATTTTCCATTTTTCGTGTATCGACGGTTAATTTTATCTTATTGAAAAACCACATTTATCATTACATAACATGAACGTGTTACTTCTCGTACAGCAAAAATTAAACTGAATTACTTGTGTTACATACACGAATATAACAGTAATAACGGTTTTCCAGTTTTATAAAAAGAGACAGTTTGCTTATAACTATTATAATCAACAAAGGAAAAGAATAGTTTTTGCAAGATTTTCGTTTAATGGAAAGGGACTGTTTGCTTTTTACCCATTACGGAAAAGGGCCGTTTTTGCTACTACCATTAGTTTTAAAATGCGTATTAATCAATGAAAAATGTCGTTTTGATACTTAGTTGAGCATAAAAACCATAGAGAAAACAAAAAGGAATGAAATTGTATAGTTGTCTCATTTTTTAAAAAAAATGACAAACATTTTTTTTTTTGCTTATACTCGACACATATTGGCCATTATTATATATCTCTAAGCCAACCATCAAGGGCGTTTTGCAAAAATCGAAACAAATGGTAGTCAGAGAGTGCAAGGTCCTTGCTATAGGCTTGCTGCATCAAAACTACCCAGCTAACCACTAAATTTTTGTCGGGTCATCCAAAATGTATGTGGTCCGGTGTTGCCATGATGAAAGATAACACTCTTTTTATTGATCAATTCTGGCCGCTTTTTATGAATTGCTTGCTGCAGAATTGTTAATGACTGACAGTAAAGAATAGAATCAACCGTTGTTCTAGAATTTCATAATATACGATTCCCTATCAATTCCACAATACAGACAGCATAGGCCTAATACGGCGTTCCTGGCTTTGAGTCTTTTGTGGTGGTTCACTTTTCTTTGAGCATGATCTTTTTCGAACGACATTCTCATATTTTATCCGTTTTTCAGTGCTAGTAATGATTTGCTCCAAGAATGGATTGATTTCATTACGTTTCAGTAGCGATTCGCTGATGGAAATTCAGTCAACCAAATTTTTCATCGGCAATTCAAGCAGCTGTTCAATACTGTTCTGTGATCGATATTTAATTCCTTAGCAATGTCATAGCTGCTAATGTGTCGGTTTTCTTGGATTTTTTGTAAGACTTCATCGTCTTTTTCATCGTTGACATCAAAATTTCCAGAATGCAAGCAATCAACCATCTACATGCTGTTGCATTCGATAAAGTTTCTTGACCATAAACACCACACATTTTTCCAATGCTTGACCGGCTTTTTTGCCTTTTTCGTAGTAAAATTGCAAAATATAGCAATTTTTTCAGATACATATAATTATCTTCACGAATATAAATTTTCACACGATTAACGAAATACAAAACTACGTATCTTTATAAAAATTGTAGACTGAAATTTCATGTGTCAAACGCGCGTCAGTATGACGCAATCTGATTAGTGTTGCGCGATAAACGACTCAAAACATCATCTAGTGACAAAAATCTCTCAATACTTTTTCCCAACCTAATATTTTGGGGTTAATCTAAAATATTGTATTGCTGATTTTGCACTCTAGTTCTGTTTGTGCTGTTAGTTTTAACGCAACTAATATACAACTGTCAATCGTATTCATTTGCAAACAACTAATTCTCTATACTCCATGTTACTCAGTTTAACCATTACATTGTTTTATAGTATGGTAAATTTCTCTGGGAATGACAATATTAAACATTTATGATACAAACGTTATTTACGATTTTTTTGTACATAAAAATTAAATCGATCGGAGATTTAATATACATATGTATATGTATAAGAAAGACACAATAAGTATATTATATTACCTTACAACATGCAATCATACTTTATATTTAGTAAACAAGAAAAATAACCATTCGCATTTAATTACGGCTATTAACCCTACAAATAAATCCACCCCGATATTTTTTATAAGACATAAGAACACAAAAAGAAACCATTGGTAGATTTTTCATTTCAACAAATTTGTTTCTATTTTGGTTTAGATTTAGACTAATATTAAATTATAAACAAAATCCTTGTGATTGATTAGTTATTAAGTAGAAATTCTAAGCTTTTGGATAAAATGTGTAACCAAAAAAAAAAAAAAAAATTCTTTTAATTAAAATAAATATTTGGTAATTCATTTTCGTTAAAATGTACAACAACAAAAATACTTTTTTTTTTTTGGTTAAATGGTTAACATTTTATATATTTGAAATATTCCTTTTTGGTTTTATTTATTTATTCGTCTGGGGATATTTTGATTTTGAAATATTCGTTGGTATCATTATATATTTATGTATATAATGAAATATTTAAACTTTTATAAATAGCAGCATTCTCTCTTTTGTAAATATGTAACGTAAACTATAAATAGCACAAACTGTGGTTATACATTTTTTTTTACTCGGACGCGCATTTTTTATGTATCATTTAAAATTTTAATTAAATTTATTATATTTTTTACAGTTTTATAATATATTAGCTTTGGTTTATCGTGTTTGAAATATTTATTGTACATTGTATTTGATTCATACGGCGGGAGATTCCATAAAAACCGTTCAACATATTCACAGACAAAAAAAAAACAAAATTAAAAATTAAAGTATGTTAAATTAAATTAATTTAAATTAAATAAAAACAATTTGTTTCTCTCGTATGTTTCAAATAAAATCAAACAATAAACTAACCATGTACATAAAGAATGTATTTTTATACAAAACGATAGAAGAAAAGCAAATATTTTTTTACAACAAATGAAAATTAAAATTTATGTTAAAAGTTTGTTTTGGTTTCTATTGGTTTTGTTGAACAAGAGCAACAACAACAACAAAAGAAAATTCATGTTGTAAATAACATTTTTGTTTTTTGGATGTTTTGTAGTTAGCTATGTTGCGTTCTTATATAATAAAAACCAATTAACTTTGTACAATTTTCTTTAGTTGTTCAATTAAGAAGCTTCTTGCCTCTCGGGTTCTTTAGGTTTTACGGGTTAACATTTTTTACTTGAAGTAATTAAAAGAGAAAATGGGCAAAGAAGACGACCACGACAAAAATTGGATGTTAATGAAAATTAGATTTGTATTTGTGTATGAAGTTGACAGATATTTCGTTCTCATTAGGAAATATTGATTTTCAAAATAATATGTGTCGTGTGGAAGCGAATTAAATATTCCAAAAAGAAGAATTGTTATGGAGAATAATTGTAAAAAAATGAAACTTAATTTAAACTGATCACAACGAAACTTGACTTGATTTTGTATTTTTTCCCAAAAAGCTAAATTTCTAAATTTGTAAAGTTAGGAGAATTAAAAAACTTAAGTTTGTTAAGATTATCGATATAGACCATTTGGTGTCTAACTGATACAACATAAGTCCCATAGAGTCTGCATTCAATAATTTATAAATTTGTAAGTTGCATAAAATATTTTCTGAAAAACAGTAACAATTTTTGGTTTTTGGAATTTTAGGTTTTTGAGATTTTGAATCCGGAATATTCGGTTTTGGAAATCTATGAAATGTCTACATAAAATATTATTTCTCGGACCGACATTAATCGTTTCATCAACAATCATAGAAAAACTAGGGTGCCACTCCAAATAACAACCATTTCAGACTACCCATTCCAGAGAGTGGCATTTGACAGTGTAGGTCCATTGTCAGCTGCTGAGGCAGGGAACAACTATATACTGACATTCCAAGACGACTTATCAAAATTTTCAGGTGCAATTCTTATCGTAAATCAGAATGCAAATACAGTGGCAAAAGAACTTTGTGAAAACTTCATCAGAAAATATAGTATCCCGGCGAAAATTCTCACCGATCAGGGGATTAATTTCATGAGTAGAAGTTTTAAGGAAATATGCAAACTGCTGAAACTTAAACATATTAAGACGACAGCATATCACCCAGAAACCAATTTAACGCTGGAAAAGCCTCATAACACGCTCAAGGAATATCTCAGATCCTTCACGGAAATTGATAGAAATAATTGGGATGAGATGTGTCATTACGCTATATTTTTCTACAACACTACACCACATTGCACTACAGAATTTACACCAAACGAGCTAGTTTACGGAAGGAGCCAGTCTGTGGCAATTCAACATAACCACTTAACTAAAATTTAGAGACTTTTCAGAAATAGCAATATTAACTTCCAAATTAAATATGAAAAACTAGGCTCACAAAATTGTCAGATGCTAGTGGGCTTAATTATTTAGAAATCCATTTTTCCTAATTTTCCTTGAAGTTATCCAGGAAAATGAAGATTTAGCTGATAAGTAATTTTGTTCAAAAAAAATTTATGATATTCTCCGCTTAAGTTACATAAGTTATATTTCCAGTTGATTTACTAATTCAAAATTTAAGATAAGTCGTTTTTCCAAATAATTAAATAGTAATGTTGAAAATTGTTTTTATTTTAGTTTTATTTATAAAAAAAATAATTAAACAGAATAAACCTTTATGTACAAAATATATAAAATTCTTTTTTAATTTATATGATTTTAATACGTTCCGAAGATTGTAAGAGAATTCAATCCAGTTTCGAACTGATGAGCTTATGATTATGAAAAAATCAATCTTCTCATCAGGCCGCGGAGAATGTACTGATTATACCACAATTTACATTCTATATATACAGAATGTGCTGTGCGTTATGTACTAGCGAATCATACTAATACAGATGAATTCTCTTACAATTTTTCCTCTTCACGACATTCACACAGCTCTATTTCTGTGTACGCTAACTTTACTTTATTAATTTTTTGTTGAATGTTAATTAATTCATGTAATTTCTAATATGCTACCGGTGATTAGACCATTTTAAATGTGTTTTATTAACACGAGAAGTATATTAGTATTTACGAACAATCATTCAACGAAATTGGAACGTATTAAAATCATATAAATTAAAAAATTAAATAAATAGAATTCAGTCTATTAGTCAATTTCGTTGAATGATTGTTCGTAAATACTAACATACTTCTCGTGTTAATAAAAAAACACATTTAAAATGGTCTAATCACCGGTAGCATATTAGAAATTACATGAATTAATTAACATTCAACAAAAAATTAATAAAGTGATATAAAATTCATTAAAATTTGGCATAAAATAATAAAGTTGACATAAAGATAATAAAAAAAATTAATTCATTCGTTTTCGGAATCTGGGGGTAATTCTCGTTCTATGAAAAAACCTAATGAAAAAAAAGTTTTCATTTTGATTCCATCAAGTCTTTTTCATTTATAACATTTCACACAACGACAATAAGCGATTTTCGATGTCCAAATGAAAAAGAATCGTGAGAAAAACGCTGAATAAGTTATTTCCATAGTAAGCTACACTGTAAACACATATTTTTTCGAGTTTCATGTATATTTCCGCTAGCTGATACAACAATTGGTTTAAATATTAGCTAAATAAATGATAAAGTAGATTTAGTTAATCAGTTTTTGTCATTGGCTGTCAAAATATAAAGTAAATTATAAAATTGACCAAATTATTTTTAAAACTTAACTAAATTAATTATTTGGAGGCTTTTCTTAAATAAACGGAATAGTTTTTAATAGATTTACTTATTAGTTAAGTTTAAAGTGAATCATATTATAGTTTCAATGCACATTTAATGGTAAAAATACAAATTTAGTTTTTATAGAATTTTATTTCCATATTTATGATGTTCTCACCGCCAAATTGGTCGGTGAGAAAGTTTTATTCATATGAAAAGATTTTGACGTCATTTTTTTCCTTCTCAAGGAACATGAATCGGCAATGTGTATTTCTCACTGAAAATACTTTTCATTTTACTTTTCACGGAACGAGAATTGACCCCCTGGAAGGTCAGGAGGGTGTATGTTTTTAACACATTCATCTGTCGCCAGGCCATTATAAAATGAATGAAATTGTGTATCTATTAAAGGCAGCATCGAAATTAGGTCGTCCTTTTTAGCTTTATGACCATTGTAACAGTTGGGTATTTCAGAATCGTTAACAAACTCTTTTGGAAATTAATAGTTGTTTGAATGGTTCTGCTTCATCATGCGAACATTTATAAAAAACGTGTCCAAATTGTTGAGTAATTCGCAGCCATTTCACGTCTTTCCATGAAAATTTGTTTCCTTCCATATCATTTTTTCGAAATGTGAATTTGGATTTAGATAGAGCAGAGAAATTAAGAACTTGATTTTCCATCTCAATTACTTCAAACTGGCGTTTATTGCCAACTGTTCGAATAAAATTGAACCAATCTCGGGGATAGTGTATTTTCATATTCGTTATCTTCTTCTTTTTTTTTCAATTAATGCGTGATCCGAATCACACTCCATATGAGTGTGACCCGAAATTAAAAATTTGTGATGAATCTCTTCTAAATGAGAATTATGCATAAAGATAGAAAACATCGTCACCAAAATGGAATTTTTGTTTTGCCCTGGGTATGAATAACTGTAATAGGTAACAGATTTTATTGTATCTGGTATACTCTGCAAATGTTGAAACAAGCAGCACACGCTGTCGTTCCTCCTCTTCCTCCAACGCCTTCATGCCACATGTAGCAAAAAGCATCATTGGTGATGCAATCATGTACTGTTAAATTAAACGTCCACAGTGTACGTTTATAGAATGAAACGGAGGTCTTAAGGAAAGGAGTTGGAAGACATTGCTGAAGATCGAAACTAAAAACTTTTTTAGTTAATGATGTTTCATTACTTATCAAGTTTTTTAGAATTATATGCTTGTGATGCCATTTCATGGTGTATTTTTTTGTCTTCAATTACTTTGAGTTTGGTAGATTCATCAACCGCTCCAACTATATGGATTTGCAAAATTTCGCATTTATTACAAGCGTCAAGTTGCGGCTTTCTAAACTTGATGCCCATTCCTGCAAAAATGAAGAAGCTTTAGTAATAAATAGAATTTAAAATTGATTATACAAAACAAACCTTTGAATATTTCTGAATACTTTAATAAAGAAACTGGTGCTGAATTACTGGAAGAATAGAGCTTACATTGTACATTGTCGCTAATGTTAGATCTGCTTCCAGATACATTTGAGATGTATGAGCCCGTGTTTAGTGGTTTTCATATGCCGGAAATGAAGAAATATATTTCTTGATTTCCTCTATTTTTTCAGCATTCAGTTTCTTTGGTGGACAGATCTTCCTCTACGATCAACAAGGTATGTATCAAAACCATCGGTTTTTAATTTTTTCTTCGCAACCGACTTTATAAAGTTGTCTGTTTCGCCAAGCGTATGTCTGAAATATTTTTGACAGAGTTGAGTATGTAGTCCATTATTTTCCACATGATATATATAACTATATTGTCGGTTTTCGGAAGTAGGTGTCTTGGGAACTGTTGTTCTTTTGATAGGGTTTATTTTTATAAGACCAGATAAATAACAAATTCGACGATTATAGTCTCCAAATGACCAGTATTTGTTAAAAATTTCGTTTTTTTGTGCAAAAGAATTTTTTTTAGACATTTGAAACGGCAAGCAGTTAGCTGTTTACATTCTCTGGCTTTCACTGTAATTGGAGCTGTTTAAATATAGTTTACCCGAATTATGGGCTATCTTTATGTGCTTACGAATTGATGATTTTGAAGAGCCTGGTTGATTTTGCATTGTATCTTCATTTTGAATTGCGACACATGCAATATTTGCTTCAATTTTTCTTGCGGCGTCCTTTAAGTCTAGTTCAATATCAGTTGAATCTGGTCTATAGTTAGGCCCAGAAACAATTTTTTTTACATAGCAGTAATCGAAACAATTCCTTCTCTAAATTATATAACCTAAGTTTAATAGGCCATTATTTAAAACATTATTGTTACCGTTATAAATTCCATAAAGAGCTTAAATGGTGGATTGTATAAAAGTTTTCGTGCCCTAATTATAGTGACATAATATAAATTTTATTTATTTAATTAAAGTAATATAAATATTCTGATTACTTTAGTATAACTTTTATACAACACGTATAGTTATTCGCTTATCTGTTTTAGGCCTAAATAGTGGTTATAATCTAATTTTGGTTAATTTTAAAAACATTGTTTATAAGATTGTTGAAAACTTTTCCGCGTAAATCATTATTAGAATTATCAAATTTTCTATTTGGTCCAAAGTAGGCCCAAAGAGTTATACCAATGTATTACTCTGCAAAAATGAAAACCTCTATGAGTTCTTTATGTTGGTAGTTTGGTTTCGTACTGAAAAAGTTGGTCATCAGGTAGCTACGACCAACCTACATTAAGTCACGAAAGGTTTTAGTTTTAATAAAGTCATCATCCATTCTAAATATAACCAAAATTTGTAGAAGTAACCGTTAAAACCTCAATAAAATCTGGTTACTAATTAGTTTTATAACGAGGTTAACGTAACTCTTATAAAACTTTTCTATATATCTTCTGGTAACAGTTACTCGAAGTCATATAGTACAGTGATGGAGACCGATAAATCACCAACTTATAAAACCAGTAGTAAATTTCGTCATTCAATAGCTTTAATTACTTTACAAAACTCTAATATAACCATGTTACTAATTGGTGATATAATAATACGTTAATATAGCTGTAGTGAAATCAGAAGACACATTTAAACATTAGAAACTAGGAAATGACGGTGTATTTTTCGAGAGAGTAGATGAATTAAATCTGAGCCAAAAGAATTTTCAAGTACTAACGAAAATAAATATACCGGAAACAAGTGAGATATCTAGATCATTACAAGAATGAGATATGTGGCGAATTGACGAGAAAAAACCCAAATGATTTATTGTAAAACTTTTCGAAGGGAGTGCAAATGGCACATAGTGCAAGTCCAGAAACAGAATAGAAAAACGAATGAGATGTATGGAAGACAAAGAAGAGGATTGACAGACGTAGCAGGCAAGCTATGGATTTAGAAGATGCAAAGGATGCGTATGAACAAATACAAAGATTAGAAAGTAATCAGTTGAAAGTTTTCGAAGTAGAACAACAACAAATAGCCGTGATTGTCAAATTTCGAGGCACTATCAACACCAATGATACAACTTCAAAACGAGACGTACCAAATTGAGCGGAAACTTAACCAATTGGTGCAACGATCGAATGATCAGCCAGAGTTATTTAACAGATCAAAAGTCAACAAGTTATATGAAGAAGCAGCAGAAATAATCGAATATTCGGATATGAAGAAATTACATCCATTAGTAAATAATAAATAAAGAAGTAAAAGAGACGAATCAGAGGATGCTAAAACATGAAATTCTGAGACAGATAGTGGAAACAGATTATATAGAAATAAATGGACAAATTTTGGTAAAAATAAAGATATCATATATTAGCAAAGAAGAGTTCACATTACTCAAAACATACTTACATAATTCCATTCACAATAAACCATAGACAAGAAATATATGAAGCAAGCACGAAATTCATAGCCGTAAACCAAGACAAAACCCGATTCATAGAACTGAGCAGAAAATCTAGAAGATTGGCTGAAAGTAAGATATACTCTTAAAGATAATTTCTTGCTATGCTGACACACGCAACCGATAACCTTCATGCAAAATTAACTCTGTATCGCCACATCGTTGATTAATCCCATGAAACATGAGACATTATGTAGTAAAAAACAGATAATGCCAACAAACACAATCACCAAACTGAAAAGCAATAATGCGTGGCTGAATACGATAGGAGAAACAACAACGATGATAATAAACTGTGGCAACACAACAGAAACATTCAAAATAAAGAATAAAGGGTTACTAAGTTTCATGATATCATGCACAGTACTATCAAAGGAATTCACGGTAGTGGTAGAAGGATATCCGAAGAAGATAGAAATACAACAAGCAACAGAAAAAACAGCACTAGAAGAAAGCAATGAGGACAAGCAATACAATGACAAGGAAAGCAATGCGATTCAAATCCAGTCCTAGATGAATTAACTTTTCTATTTAAAAGCTGTTGTGAACGACGTACGATATATTTCATTTGTACTATACTTTTGGTTAATTGCTACCTCGCTCACCGTATAATATTAAATAGGTAGCGGGGATAAATAATGTACACCCGATTACAAATGATGTAAACAAGATTAAAAGTTACAAAATAAAAACGATAATAAAATAATGTTGTTTACACCATCGATCGGACAACATATATAAATATAAATCAAAAAATAAATAATAAATTATAAATTTATAAATTATGTAAATAAAGTAAAATAAATAAACAGTAAAATAAAATTTAAGCGAATATCACGACATATTTGGTGACAGCGGAAACAGTACATTTTTAACACTATTACATATTTAGTTAGTTAGAAAACAGTACAAATTATATATACGAATTTTTTTTTACCGAATAGCCAAACTTCGGTAAAAAATTTCTTTTGGGGCGAGTGAACCAATTGTACAAGTTCACACTCCAGAAATCGGTGAATTCAGTCGGGTTGGGGAAGTGCTCATATTTTACAAATTAAAAGTTCTTCTAGAAAGAAACGTAAATCGTAAATCGTTGAATTCAAACCACAAATTGTACCGTGGATAATTAAATATATCGAATAGTGCTAACAATTATTTGAAATTTAACTGTGCTGTGTTCAAATTCAGTTCAGTTAATGTGGAAAAAGTGAATGTAGAAAAAACCACAATACAACTATGGGCCAGTAAAATAAAACCACTCAATTTATTCACCAACGCGAACTTTGATTTTTCTGAAAATTTGTTTGATATAATATTTAATACAGAAACCGCGCTAAAATTAATACCGGAATTCAATGGATGCGTACATTGCGAAAGAACTTACTACTTATTACTGCTTTAAAATTATTTCAAGCTTTTTAGCTATTAAAACATCAAATGAAGAAGAATCTATAATTGCAAATCATTTCACATATCAAAGTTCTAATTCGGTACGTTGAAATTTGTAATAACAAATCTGTTTTCGTTTGGGGTATACTGCTATGCAATGTTTTTCTTTCCCCAATTCCAATTCAAATTCTGCTAGACAATCTTGCAAGACAAATTTTGGTCGAAATGTGGCATTAATTTCTTATTATTGCAAAAAACTCGGACATGTAACTGAAAATTGCAGAAAATGGAAGTAAGTGAGAGAAGTGCGAGAAATCTTTAAGCTTCAAGGAGGCCGAACCAACCAGTTCGAATGCAGTAGCTCGTGCCGAGAACAAGTAAATGCGTTCCAATAATAATTTAATTCCAAATATTAAACCGTCAGGTTCAATTAACCACGATTCGCATAAAATGATTGCGAATACTAATTGTAATTCTTACGATTTGATATCCATTAACTTAACTTATAAATCTGTTCAAGGATATTAAAAGTAATTGAAGTGCTAATTATGCGGTTATAGCTCGGAATATAAATTCATTTTAGTTAGAAATTGATATAGCAAATACCGCTGAAATAAGTATAAGTCTGATTAAACAACGGTATTTGCTGTATGTTTGGTCTCAAACTTAAAAATGTTTTATAAGAGGGATTACTTTGGAAAAAATTAAATTTGTATACCCTTGGTGCGTGTTATGGAACGATGAATGGTGCAAATTGGAAGAAAACCCAAATATTTCACATTATTCCTGATCAATTTTCATTACCTTGCTGTAGTATATTAAGAAAAGATTTTCTAATGCAAAGTTGTTGCTGCCTTCATTACAAAGCGAAATCGGTTAAAATAGAATTACATATTTACTCCCAGTTTTCATGAAATTATTTTTTTCGGACATAGAAATTCCAGCTCGTGTTGAAAAAATATTTCCAGCGTTAACCACCAGTCCTATCATTCACACATTTTTTCTGTGAAAATCCAGAAATTCATGCAGGTGTACGATTAGCAAATGCTATAGTTGAACTTAAGGATGGTATATGTATAGTTTGTTGTGTCAACACTTATTACCATCCTGTAAACTTTGCGGGTAAATCCTTTAAATTACAAATTATTTTGAATTTTCATTTTTTTTATATTAAAAATGAAGATCGCTTAGAAAATCGTTTAAATTTATTAGAGTCTGAAATTAAAACCGACCATTTGAATTCTCAAGAAAAGGGCAGTATTTTAAAAATATGTAAGGAATTTAATGAAATTTTCTATTTAACAGGTTATAAATTAACTTCTACTAATTCTTGTTATTATGAAATTTCATTCTTATACCTAATTCCCGTCCAAGTAACATTAAACCATATAGGTTACCTTAATCTAGTAAAACCGAATTCAATTCGCAAGTTGAAAAGTTACTTCTTGGAAAAATAATACGACATAGCTTCAATTCGCCTTTGCTAGTAGTTCTAAATAAATCAGATTAAACCAAATAACCATAGATGAAATCTACCCGTAGACATTTGACATAGCAAATGGTTATTATCAAATTCGATTTAATAGATCATAATTCAAAGGTATAGCAGAAGTCTTCAAAAATATTAAAGAACATAACCTAAAGCTTCAGCCGCAAAAGTGTCATTTTTTGAAAAAGGAAATTGGTTACTTGGGACATTGTGTGACAAGCGAAAGTGTTAAAGGGACTAAAAAAAAGGGACTAAAATCATTTTTGGGATTTATAGGATATTACCGTGGATTTGTAGAGAATTATTCAAAGATTTCATCACCTCTTGTATCCTTGTTGAAAAGGAATGCTAAATTTAAGTGGAGTTAATGATTTACAAATTAAATTTATATCACCACCAATTGTGTAATATCCGAACTTCGAAGAGCCATTCATACTTCCAATAGCTTATGCTAGTCGATCATTAAATTGTCAAGAACGTCATTATGCTACGGTGAAAAAGGAATTATTGGCGATAGTCTGAAAAAACAGACGACTGATAAAAATCCGATAAAATTCGGACTGATCATCGTCCTCTCACATGGTTAAAGCTAAATTGCGTTGGCGTTTAGAATTAGATGGTCACGATTATGAGTTAAACATGGTTCATCGAATAGGAACGGGCTTAGTCGTATCGCACATTCTGATATATCGGCTGACGATTCCAAATTATCTCGAAATTTGAACAACTTAACTGACTCGAACGTCAATGATATGTTTGCAATTACATGAACACAAATAAATAAAATATCACCCCTTGTTAGTCCGGTTAATTTACCTACTTCGCTGGATGATCATAATTCCTCTATCATAAAACAAACAGCTGATAAAATTATTGAACTCCAATCCGAACAGGATATTAAGCAAGTTGTAGAAGAATTCCATTAGGTGGTCACCAAGCTTTTCTTAGAACTAAAATTACATAGCACATAGTTCGGAATTATATTTCTGGCTCTTGTGTCAATAAAATAAAATATTGAAGTCTAACAAATATCCAATGAAGATTACGACAACTACTCATAAACCTTTTCAAAATTTTTTCTGGATATTGTTGGACCTTTACCACAATCATATCAAGGTAATAAGTACTTGCTTACAATGCAAGATGATCTTTCAAAATTATCGCTATCAGATCCACTCAGTGGGACTTGATTAACCAGGTCAATCAAGAAAATTCAACTGTTGCAAAAGCATTTTGTAAAGAGTTCGTTTGTAAATATGGAGCACCGCATTCAATAGATACTGATCAAGGTTCAAACTTTATGTCCGATGTTTTTAGCAATGTAAAATGCTGCAAATAAGGAAAATAAATACCACTAGACTTAAGCAGAATATCTACGGAATATCTCTTCAAAGGACCAGTTCAATTGGAATTATAGGATTCCATTCGCCATTTTTTCAGACAACTCGATACCTCACTCTGCGACTTCCTATCTATATGCCTTTTGAATTTATTTATGCCTCCAAACCTTCAATTCCATCAGTAGCAAAACAAAGCCCAGAAGTTGTTTACTCTTTTGATGATTATTCGGTCGAATTGAAACACTGTTTACAAAATTCATGGGCGCTCGCTAGAGAAAAGTTGATTTCTGAGAAAAATAAAGCTAAAGATTACAACGAAGGTGATAAGATCCTCTTGAAAAATCCAAAAACTGAGATTGTTAGAATTAATTCACCTGAAAATTCTTCTTATTTTGTTCACAATAATCGCCTAAAACGTTTCGTTTAATGCTCATTGCATCAGTACTGAGCCATGCACCTATTTACGTATGATGTATTCTGATTGAATTGCTGGCTATTGTAATTTAAATTTAATAAAAAATTAATATTGTAAACTAAATTTAATATTTAGTTTAGCTGTTATTTATTTATTTAGATCTATTCTACAGTTAATAACTTAATGAATAGAAAAAAATAAAAAGAATACTAACAATACCGAACATTACCTGAAAAAACGAAAACTTTAAAAATTTAAAATGAGATTAAAAATTGCAATTACTAATTGCCTTCCGAAAATACACTCTGGATCTCTCAAAATGAAATAAATGGTAAAATTCTTTAAAAATTCTAGCCATTGGCTTGGTTGGTTCATTGGAACCATAATTCGTTCTATGAAAGTCAACAAACAAAAATTCCCTTGGACGCAGGATACGTTGTTGTACAATATCCTTTTCTTAAGAGGAAGGTGTTATGAGCGACCTATAATATACACATTAAACATTGTAAGATTGATACTATTAAATAAGTAGCGGGGATAAATCAAATTTTCAAAAAAATTTAGTATAACTACATTTATTATTGTGAATTATTTACTAAGTTTCGTGAAAAAAAATGCATAATAAATTTAAGGTTCAAACAACGTGAAACAATAGTGTCCGAACTATACAGCTATACTCCTTTGAACGAAGGAGAAAAAAACGAATGTAACCCTTGACCCATGTTCAAAATTTTGAAGTAGGCAGAAAAAAGATACTGACTGGATCAAAAAGAAATTCACAAACCTCGGCTCTTCAATTTCACTGGAAGCGGTAATTATTGTAAACTGATATAATAGTTGAAGTAGATCTTCAGTTAGATTTCTAGGTTTGAAAAGCGCATAGTTGCTTGGTATTAAATTATGAAATGTTTGAGACTGTGCGACATCCCGGTATTATTTTTTTCAAAAAAGATTCTATTGTTGCTTTTGAAGGCATTGCCTATATTAAAGATTTTTGTGATTTTTAAATATTATTCCAGAATCTTAATTTTGTTCCAAAAAATTCGAAATTTCGAGATTTCTCGAGTTTTTCAAGAATATTCCAAATTTTTATTGAATCAGATTACTCTAGAATTCTAAGATTAATCGTACTTATCGAAGTTATTCGGGTTTCTATATTCTATATACTCGTACTTCAAGAATATTCGAGTTTTTTGAGCTTTTGTGTTCTGGTACTCGTTGCGATTCTCGCATGATATCACGGATTATTCCAAATTATTGAAGACGTTCGGTAATTCTTTGAGTTATTGCAAATTTTCCAGATGGGTTAAAATTTTTCGATATATATTTATATTGAAAATTGTTCGAAGTTACATTCAAATAAATAAATATAGCATTTATTATTTAAAATAATATGAGAAACTTTTAAAACTGTTCTGATCAAGTAATAATTTGTTTTTCAATACTTAATTATTTTAAAAGACCCCGACGCAAAACAGAGCTTAAATATTGCTGCAACAAGGTTTTTGGTGGAAGAGACACTAATAATAATTTGCTTTTTTATTTTACTCTCACATTGAAATCGCTATTTTTTCTCAATTCAAACAAGTTGGTAATACTGAATTTTGGATAAGGAAAAAAGCTAACCGTAGCCAATCGGTAATAAAAGCAAAAAGCTCTTATTACCGATTGGTTATGGTTAGCTGAAAAGGTGAATAGTAAAAATAGTTAGAATTTCTTTACGCACGCAAAGCAGTCAACCACCTCTGTAACGAGTGGCTTACGTAAATAAAAAAATCCAAAATTATTGGAGTAGAAAAAACCGTAGAGAACTCCACGAATCTCTTTTACACACTAAAAAACTAACCGAATGTTTTGCTGTATCAACGAAAGGGGTTGTTGATCTGGTATGAGAAAATTTAATTTCTACGAGTCATTTGAAATTGCTTGAAGAATACTTTCTTTAAAATGCAAAGAATTTTTTTTCTTATGTGGATATTTTAATGATCGGTGGTTGGTTGCGGAACGTGAATAACCCACAGAATGTGAATGATTTCGGAAACTAATGAAATACCAAACGAGTATACAAATATACAATATCGCAATTTTCCTAAATTGACAAATGACTTTGAGAAACAAAAAAACAAGCACCTTAATTATTTACCAGAAACAAAAATAAAAACCAACTTTATTTATACCACGATCTGTTGCGGGTCATTTTTAAACTTCTTGCGGCGAAGACTTAACTTCAATGAAACGATTGAACTATACTAATTTCATGCCTTGTATTTGATTTGACTATAATGAAGCTTTTACTGCTGCTAATTAAGTAAAATTGAGCCCCGTACCGTAGAGCATAGACATGGTCTACGTACAAAGATCTCATAAACTATCGAATTTTTATTTAAATAAATTCTCAATTCATTTAAATATGTTTTGTCGCAAAAATATTTCAGGACGATAACTGTAAATTTAAACAAACAATTTTCCACAGTCAAAAATAAAATAAATAATGTGAATCATGCGGAAGTACTGTAATAAATTTGATGAGATGGTGTTGTTAAAATGTTAAAACTGTGAAAAACTGTGTAAATTACAGAGTGTAATTTACTCGCCCAATTGTGATATAGGATTGTGTGGGTTTGGGAGCTTATGGTTTAAACGATTGTTAATTTCTGGTAAAGAATGTTTCAAACTGGACTTATATACACAGTTGTACTTATTATTATTACTGCAAAAGGCCTCCAAATAAATAATAGAAATCCGTTAATTTATCAAATTTCTAAATTTCATCAATTTTATTTTATTTGGTTTAGTTCGGTTTAGTTGGTTTAATTCGTGTAGCCTTTAATATGAAACGGTAAACTGTCCTTAACCCAGATAGTTAGAATTTTCATTATCATTTAATAACGAAACTAATTAGCAGTTTTCCTAATTAAGCAAATTCTTAATTCCTAAGTTTCCTAAATTCTAAATAAACTCGCTTTGCCATTTTATTTTTGGAATTAGGAAAGTTGGAATATAACAAAGATTTGCCTTGTATGAAGTGAGAAGTTGAAGGGGCAGGAAGTATATCGCCATCGGCAGTATATAAAGGAGAGGTACCTTCGAAATGACCTTTCTGTCTGAAATAACTCGTCACCTTGTGCCTTTGTGTTAAAAAAAGTATTATGGTCATGCCATCACATTATTTATGTTTACAGGTAAAAAAAATCTAATATTAGGTGATTATTATATCCCATTGGAATTCAAAATTATTGAAATCAATTTTCTTTAATTTTTTATAGTAAACTTTTCTATTTTCACCTTTATATTGGCCCATTGGGGTTTGAGAATTGCTTCGATTATTTTATAAAATTTTATTGACCAGTCCGTATCGCAATATGTAAACATTAATCTCCAACCCTATTCAAAATGTAATTTTGACCCTTATTTTGTATCGTGAAATGTTCAAAACATTTTAAAATGTTCCTCTATTATTTTAACTTATATCACCAGAGGAGTAAATTTTCTATCGATTATGTAATTTTCTACTCATATGAGGGGACGATTTAGTTGTTGTAGAGAAAAACCATTATTTTCTTGTAGAAGGGGTAACATTTGAAATAAATAATCCTTTGTATTGAAAAGATGGTTAAATTTACACCGATAGCTCATCATTATGCACAATAATTCAGTTTCATTGTGCAATATTGTGCACCAACTAATTTTTTAGTAGGTAGTGCTTAAAGATATTTTGAAAACACATATGAAAATAACATCGCATATTGTCAAGAGTGTCTTCACTAAATGTGCATTTTTCATTTCGAACGCAGCCTATTCTTGTATTTCATAATTTGTTTTATGTGAATAATAAAGTTTGAGCGTCCTTTGATCTGCTTTTAGCCAAGAATAATGTTCCTTTTCATTTCAATATATGATAGGGGACATTGTGGTTTTCATCAGTCACCTTTACCTTTTGGTTCAAATCTTTTCCTAAAATCCTGTCCTCTAGATAATTTATTCCTTTATATTAACAAATAACTGTTGTTTGTGAGCTACACCACTATTTGTTTACGCTTCGTGTCGAATGTCAATGACTGATTTTGATTTTTTTTCGAAATTACATTTGGAAATCTTAATTTAGAATGAAAAACTATGGGTGCGCCCGAAACAAAAAAATTAGCATTTAGCGAAGACACATTTTACTAATAACATACGATGTAGTTATATTTTAATTAATCATTCTGAGAGTGGAAATCACCAAGCATAAGGACGTTCCACCTAAAAATATCTTCGAAATCTGTCATTTATCAAATAACTTGCACAAAACGGGATGATGTATAATATTGGGCAGACTACAAGATCATTTGATCAACGTCTCACATTGTAGCAGACATTTTAGCTTTTAGCAACCTGGATATACATAAATCTAGTGTAGGTGATTTTGGTAATTTCAAAATAATAAAAGTAATGAACGAGAAATGGAAGTTGGATGCATTCAAATCACTTCAAATTGACAGAAGTTAAAATTCACGAATAAATTTGGAAGATACACTACAACAAAAAAAAACATACATTTTCTTTTTTTCTTTTTAAATTCATGTATTTTATTTATATAAAATCCTAAACATTTTTGATTTTTTGAAAAAATACCAAATTTCTGATCAACTGCCTGTTTCTGGCGACTATGTTCTAGTTTTCTGTTCCATTCTTCGAGTAATTTCGACTTTAAGTCTTCTTTTCTCCGAAGTTCATATTGTCGCATCTGTTTTCCTAAATTATATCAAAAATACTCGATGGGATTGAGATCTGACGATTCTGGCAGAAAGTGCGAAAATGGATTTAACGTTGTAGATCAACCAGTTGTTTACTAAATAGTATATATGTTTTAGGTCATTGTCTTGAACTAAAATTCTAACTACTATCCGAAAATATTGTTAGATTATGCCTTGCGATATATAAATAAACCAGAAGATTTTTGGAACTCAGTTGTTTTGGTTAATGAACCAAAATTTAACATTTTTGCGATGTAGTTTTTAGAAATGTGTCTTCGCTAAATGCAAATTTTTCATTTCGGACGCCTCCAATGTATTATACAATAGTATAAATTGCAATTACTTGGCATTTTCAGCGCTCGTAGTCTTTATTTGCAAAGAACTGATGATGATCACCAAGTAATCGAACACGTTTATATTTTGTTTTAAATAAATCACAATTTTTGTGGATATTTTAAAACAAAAGGTGCGTCCGAAATGAAGAATACTCATTTAGCGAAGACACATCTCAAAAAACTAAATGCAATGTAGTTTTTATGTACATGTTTAACATGTTGTTTGATGTTAATTTATATTTAAATTAATCATAATTACCAATAGGTAGCTACGACCAACAAAATACAATTCTTACTTAGCACAGATAGTGTCAAGCACGAACGTACTGATTTAGCGAATTATATTTACTAAATCAAAAAACCCTCATTTTGTAGTTCTGTCGTAGCTACCTGATGACCAACTTTTTCGGTACGAAATCAAACTACCAACACAATGAGCTCAAGGATGTTCTCATTTTTAGTTCAGGGTTATACACTTTGTATAACTCTTGGGGTAAAGTACGGGGGGGGGGTGATATTTCTACTTTTTTTGGGTAGACATATTATGAATAATTGGCCTCTTGATTTTGTTTCTGATTAACCAATTGAAAATCTTGTGAATGCCATTTGCACTAATATACTAATATATTTATGTCCATAAAAAGCCGAAAAAAATCACTTGATAAACAGACATACTTCGCTTAAACTTCTTAATATTGTGTGGGTATTCAACACACAAATGTGGGTTTTCCTTGAGTTTTTTGATTTAGTGAATATAATTCGCACTTTTTTGGCTAGATATTATGACAAGTATAAGTAATATATATATATATATGCACAAAAATTAATTTACAAAGTGAGTCTCGACTGTAACATATCAAGACTGATTTATATACAAAAATTTTCGCATTTGCAGATGTCAAATTAAAAATTCGTTTTATTTACACATAAAAATAAATTTAAACAAAAAATGTCATAAACCAATACAAATGATCGGTTTCTTGTTTATCTAACCTTATTATAGTTATTTATTCACGCATCACGATTGTACAGAAAAAAGATGAAGGTCGACACCTGCAAAAAAAGTAGACGACGACTTTTGGTTTGTTTCTTGAGTTTCAATTGACTTTTTTAAGCAGATGATTTTTTTTTCTCTTTTTGTCTTTGTACTTTTCCTTATGTTGTGTTTCAATTTTTTTGCGGACGTCGACTGTCGTTGAATGTAAATCAGCTGTAAGGTTACACATCATGTACCTAGTACGGGTTCGTACCAGGTGTCCGCAATTTTTTACACTAAGCCAAAATTGTTGCCTCGATTTTCATGGCGAGTTCTTGTTCCGTAAAAACGGATGGCAAGGTCACCAGTACGACGAGTATAAGTAATGTATAACCGAAAAAAAATAATTTACAATTAATAAAATTTGTTTTTATTTATTTGTTTTTAATTTAGAAACCTTTTTATGTATTATAATTCTGAACACCGATTAAAATTATATTATTATTGTTCAGTTGATTTTTCGGCATTTTTTATAGTCAAATATATTAATTGTTCATGGCAATCCCAATATTTTCGATTTGGTAAATCAGAAAAATACAGAGGCCAGTCGCTCATAACATATCTACTGAAAAAAAAGTAAAAATATCTTCCCCCCTCCCCGTAATTTTGGCTGGAGGCCCAAAGTGTCCGAATGCCCCAGGTGGCGTATGACAAAATTTTCCTTTAGCAAAATGTATCACTGATTGGACACGTGGAATTTCGACATCCGTCTTCCACCCTATAATCAATAAAATTCGGATACAAATAGCAGAGATAAAAACAGTAACAAAATTATACATTATTAAATGTTCAACAATATTTGAAACATCACTTTTGTTATTTTATTTATTTTCCATTTTATAAGGACGTTGTTCTTCATTTAAGTAAAACTACCCTTTCGAAATGGCAATTAAAATCGTATCAGTTCGATCTGTAGGGCTCGTAGGAACAGTCAGCCCAAAGTTTCTGAATTTTAAAGTAATCTTTCTTTCCAAAATCTGTCCACCTGATTAACTTCAACAAGCCATCGTAATTGATACCGTTTACAAAATAAAACGTAACGACTGTTAAACGTTTTTTATGCGTGCATGTGTCGTAGAACGCATTTATGATATAATCTGATGCATTGTCAAATATGAATATATCTTTCAAATTTAACCGAATTCGACGTGCCCGTGTCCGTTGTAATTGAAATGGATATATGATCACTCAATCAGTGTAAGAATTAAAATTTTTGCAATTTATGATTTTTTTGAAATAAAGAAAATTTAACAGAATGAAATATTTATATTTACGGATAATAAAGAATTACCAAAATACGTAATGTTGTAATTTATGATTATGTATCGGAAATTCGGCCCTTGGTATCCATTCCGTTCAAACATATTTAAAATTAAATGTTTAAATTCAAATTTGTAAATATAAAATATTTTTTATGCAGCCTTTGTTGAACACAAAAATACAAAGATACGTGAATGAGTGATTTAAAGTAAGTCGGTTCTTTGTGGGAAGCAATATCAGAAATTAAAACTTTTTATATCTGAATTTTCGAAATTAAACAAATTTACTTACAATATTGCTGAAAATTAACAACTGCAAATGATTTATTTGTGAATTATTATTCGCTTAATCAAATCGAACTGTATTCACATTTGATTGATGGTAAATATATTTATCCCTCCATAAACATAAGTCTATATCGAATTTACCATTCTTTATCGATTTACACGAAAGTATAACACAAAAAAACTCGGTAATTCTGTTACCGAATTATGTTGAATAAATAAAATAAATACATAAAATTCAATTTATTAAGCAAAACAAATGGAATTTTATTGTATACCTTAATGTTTACAATATACAACAAATACGATTGTCTGTTGGTTTACAATATAGATTGTATGTAAATGGGCTTATTAGTACGATGAAGTTTACACACCAAAAAAAAATAAAACCCCGTTGATTTATTGGAAATACACAAACAATATAAATTTAATATTTTTAATTTATTCGAAAACTAAAATCATATGCAATAACATACTCCATAACTATCCGGTTTGTTTATCACGCATAAATCTGGACAAAAACTGTCATTATCAATATTGAATTTTATGCATATTCAACCAAAAATCCCAATTAATATATTATATGACCGCACCAAAAAAAAAAATGGGAATAATAAACATCAACCATTCAGATGGTATAACCGAGGAAAAAAATTTAATAAATTTTTGTTATCTATTTACGAGGCACATCGACACCATTATTAGTATATGTCAGTTAGGCCAGAATGGATTGCTGTATTTGTTTAAAATAAAATAAATTATTTATTATTGTTTTGGGATTGTATTATTTTACAGCAGGAAATTTATTAGCAACTCGTTAAAATAATTTAAAAATAAAATACAATACATAAATCAATTATGTACTCATTAAAAATGTTGGCCTATAATAATAAATATTCAGTAAAGACATATTACTAAACATTATTAGTCGACCGTTTGAAATTCACCACTGGAATATTGCGCCCGTCTTTGTTGTTTAGCATATTTTCATTTCTGGTTTTGAATTACTAATAATAATATAGATTGAGAGAGTACGGCAAAATTTATTAAACCGAACAATGCCACTTGACAATTTTCTTTTATATCTTATCTACCAGATAACCGAAGAAAATCTTGATAACCAATTTAAAAAGCGGCAATATAAAAAAAAAATAAAAAAATCGCGTTAACAGAATATTATAAATACAATCAAATAATCATAAAATTAAATTATATTATTATTATTTTAATAAAGAAAATGAAAATGGAAATATAGAAAATTAAATTAAATGAAAAAGAAATGTACAAAAAAAAATGATGAATCATAAATTTTATATATTTCTGTGATTTCGTATCTTTTGCGGAATTTATAATAAAAAATGTCAATTGATAGTATGAAGACGACTGCTCTAATTAATTCATTAAGTATTGTAGAAAATTTTCCAATTGTGTATGTATATTATATGAAAGTAGAGATCTGTGATTCAATTAGATAAGGCGATGGATAAAAATTCATTTTATATTACTTTTTTGCAGTCGAATCAATTCACCATAAATCCGAAAAGTTTTTTTTATTTTAAATTTTATGTAAAATTTATTACGATGCGGATTTTCTTTTTGTCCATATACAATTTCCTTATAAAATAATATATTTTATATAAGTAGTACTATATAAAATTTGTATCATAAAATTTATAAATCCCAAATAAATAAATGTACATATACAGTAGATTTTCGATAAAGCTATTTTCTGTCGCGATTGGAATTTCCCAAAACAAATACGGAATATTATCAAACAATAAAACAAAAGGGAACGCAGATACAATAGGATGTTTTGTAATATATTGGTGTAAGGCCTAACAGTCACGTAATTGACATCACGGGGATACGGTATATTTTGTCGCTCGACATGAATATACGCTTTTATATTCCAATTACCTTTCTGAATTTTCAGGAAACGTAACGGTTTTTTTTCGGAGAATTCACATTTTTCCTCAATGGCTGGCATTGCCGCTTTGGTGGAAATTTTTTACGGAAAACAAATCTAAAACAATGTATTCAAACATAGAATTCTGATTTATTTATTTGTATTTTATTTGTTATTTTTTTGTTGTTGTGCGTATATTATGTACCTTGTATAAAGCACATTAGGTACGAGTACTTGATATGCATAATATAAAAAAAAGGAAATTTTTAAGCGTGGATGAATCGAAAATATTTTACTTTATGACTTTTATGTTTGTTTATTATTTTCGTATTCGATTTATTTCAAATTTGGGGTAATAGGATTTTTACGCCGGTTAATCTGTGGAATATATTGTGTCTGTCGGTCTGTTGATATAGAATATTAGGTTGGTCGTTAATTTATTATTTATACGGGGTTATATCAATTGACGGGGGTAAATCAAGAGATTCAGAGCTCCATTGCTATTTGGTGCACCACTATTATTATACTTGACACCACAGTTTTCAGGTCTCTGTCTTTTCTCCTAATTGGCTTTACAAATATGGATAAACTTCAAAATGCCTATGTAACCTTTAAAATGTTGGGCTCACTGAAAAGAGTCGCAGAGGTCAAGTAAATAGCTTTGAGATAATTACATGCATATGCAGCGAATGTAGAATTTGCCTTGAAGAAAAAGTGGCCAAGTTACCTTTTCACAAACATAGTCATATGTATTCTGTATGTAATATTGTGGGGCAATGCAAACAGCGGCACATTTCTATAAAGAGATTCGAAGTCGTATCTTGGAATGGAGTAAAGAAGTAGAGCGTTCTTGTATAAAGGGTGAAGTTACGTATGTAATTCGCCATAGCAAAAAAAAGCGTTACGGAACGGAAAAAGCTCGCTGTATGTTAGCCGACGCAAGCGAGATCATATTGGTTTAAAAACATGTGTAACACGGTAATGGACATGGTCAAAACTGTCTTGGATTTAATAATGTAGTTGAATCAGTTTTTGTTTGTGAATGCGGGGTGGCGGCCCACCTGTGTTATGACTATTTTAGCAATCGACACATTATGCTTTGGAAAAATAATCCCTAAACAGTCTAAAAGTGTCAGAATATTGCCACGGGGGCTATTTGATAATTAGATTCGATATTTTATATTGAATTCTTATTTGAAATGAATCAGTTTCGTTCGTTTCTTATTTATACAAGAACTTTATACTTCGAATACATCGAATCTTGAGTCGAATACATTCGAATCGAATTCACAAATACCCTCGCAGATTTAAACAGTTGGGTGCAGTTTCATTGATATTTTTTATTTATGAAATTATACAACTAATAACCATTAAAAGATAAAATAAAAATACAAATTTAAAGGAAGCCGCAAATTCATTTAAAATATCATCGTAAAAATTGCGTCCTCCGCAAACAAATTCCTGCATGCTCAAAAAACAAACAATGTCTATGTGTGAAAAATATTTTGCGAAAATCGTTTTGTAACTTTGTACTTTCAATAAATTACACACACATACACACAATATATTTGCAACTCGAAGAAACTTTTAGTGTTACGAATGGCAGTTATTCTATGACCTTCATATGGGCACTATCCACGACAACACGTCGCCAAAAGTTTCAATATATGAACGGTTTACTACGGTTTCTGAACTAACCTTCGGAACTACTAAATAGTTCAGACGAAATTATTAGATAGCTGCGAGCATTGGAAGGAAACTGTGCAACGGGATTCTTGACTCATTATTATGCTACTCAGTAAAGTCATGCGATGAACAAAAGACATGCCATGTAGATTTTCCAACTATTGACGATTTTTTGAAATACTGAGGCAAAAGATCAGATGCTCTGGAATCCCGTAAATCAGAAAGTAGAAGAACTGGTTTTTTGTATCGGCGTAAAAAGTTCGCAAATAAATCGATTGACTAGCGGAGAAACGATAGTAAGGAATTAAAGCGTTGCTTTAATTGCCTCTTGGACACTCGCTCAGTATACCAATATACATCAAAAAGAAGTTGTAAAATATGTACAAAGAAGCATCATACATTGTTACACTTAAATCCAACAGAGTCTAAGTTAACCGCACCAGGCATCGGTCGTGTTAACAAGGAAATCTGAAGACAAATTTATTAGTACAATCAATGCTACCAACGGCCTTGGTTTTGGTAAATGATTGGTGTGGAAATAGGGTTACATACAAGGTGCTATAAGATACTAGATCCCAACTCTTGCTTATCTCGGAACCTATATATATATATATATATATATATATATATATATATATATATATATATATATATATATATATATATATATATATATATATTATATATTATATATATATATATATATATATATATATATATATATATATATATATATATATATATATATATATATATATATATAAAGTCAAGAATATTCAGTTGTTTAAGATACGATTATTTTAAGAAGTTTCATTTTTACATCAGAGAATTAATAAAAGTAACAAAAATAAACTTTATTCAGAAATACAGTTTGAATACAATAAATAATAAAGGAACATTATGTTGTATACTCCATGTATAATGGCCTGTTAATTTCCGCGTGACAAGAAATCAAAATTTGGTTAGATAACCCTTGTTTGCAATAACTACAGTCAAGTGATTTGCCATGGGTTCTATACCAAATGTTGGTAGTTTCCGGACCATTTTTTGGTATTTGAAACGAAAGTTTCAAACTTTCCAGTCAACTAGAGTTGTATTGAGGAGTATATTGAGGAATGGAATGGCGCGGTTAGTCCTTATCATGGTGGAAAGAAGAATAGCGGAATTGAAGCTATCTAAGTGAATATTGCTTACAAAGAAAAAACAGCCCAGTCGTGACCCATAGTATTTTGAGGAGGAGAATCGGAGCGATTGGTACTTAACATTGGTGGACGTGGAGTTGGAGCTGCTCGTACCTAAGCGAATAATCGGCTGTATGGCCTTGGACGAATTTTTATTTTATATTAAATTTTGTACGTTGGCAAATTACTGCGCACTTTATTGTGAATGAGCTTATGCTCAAAATAGGGTGTGCCAAAATTATAATAATTAATAAATAAAAAAAAAAAAAAGAAAGTCTATGATTCGACCTTCGTTAGCAGAATATCAGCGTAGCGGTCTCTGAGCGGTTCCAGCCGACTAGGGCTTAGGGTGTAAGATCTTGGGGGTTCCAGAAACATACGCTGATCTTGAGTAACCGCTGTGTCGGAAAGGAATTTAATAAAATAAAAACTATCGAAAACTCAAGTCACACTCATCACCCTCGTAAAATGATTCTTCTTTAAGGCAATATTTTTATTAGATAAAATTAAATATTTACAATTTTGGAAAATTATTAGCTTTATATTTCTTTACAAACCAAGCATTATAAGCTAACAATGGAAACATTTGTAAAACTAAAATGACATAATTCTTAATTGAATAAAATGATTAATAACAATGGCTAAATAATTTAATAAACTAGTCCGGACTTTTAAGCTAATATTAATTAGATATGTGTTTTTTTTAAGCAAGTTATCAACTAGTATATATATAGCTGTTATTTATTTAATCTTTAAAATAGTTAAGTTTTAAAGTGTTTATAACGGGTGATTTTTTTAACCTGATACTCTCAAATATCTCGGAAAATAAGACTCTACGAAAAAAATGGTAAAGATCAAAATTTAATTATTCCGTAGGAGAAATACATTAGTGTTAAAATTAGTACCCCCCTCCCCCTTCACCTTGTAGCTGGGGCGAGGGATAACTTTGAAACTAAAATATGAACCCCTATTTTTTATTGCAGATTCGGATTCCACGGCTAAAAATACGTAGGATTTGACTGAAACATTTTTTCGATTAATGATAGATGGCGCTGTAATTAACGATTTTCGTCACTATGACGATACGGTTACGATAATGAGAAGCCATTTTCAGTAATTGAAAATTTCAGAAATACAATTGTTTAAGACGAACTTCGAGTGTTTACAATGAAACCGTGGTATTTCTATTTCAGGCGTATTGCAGAATCATTTGCGTAGGTTCTCAGTAGAGGAAATCGAAAAAATTTGAATATCGTCAATTACAGCGCCATCTATCATGAATCGAAAAATATGTTTCAGTCAAATCCTACGTATTTTTAGCCGTAGAATCCGAATCTGCAATAAAAAATAGGAGTTTATATTTTAGTTTCAAGGTTACCTCCCCCTCCCCCATCCCCTCCACCTAGAAGGAGAAGGAGGGTACTAATTTAAACACTAATGTATTTCCCCGACAGAATAATTAAATTTTGATCTAACCATTTTTTTTGTAGAGTGCTTATTTTCCGAGATATTTGAGAGTATCAGGTTAGAAAACTCACCCGGTATAGTAAATTAAATTCAAATAGTAAGACTACTAATAATAATAATTATAATCATAAAAAACTCATCTGTGATGGCAACTTTGATTGCGTTCAATTTTATAGTTGATCATATGATTAAATAAGTGGCGTACACCGATGGTAATCCAATAATTGTGTAAATTTTGTTTTACTGAACTTTTATATGAACCGTAAAAGTTCTTTATAGTTGATTGAAACATGTAATGAATTTATTTTTATATTTTTGTTTACGTCAAATATTGTTTGTAGCAAGTTTATTGATTAATTGTATTTATTCAATTATTTTCTGTTTGCTATACTTTTACCACTAATTATACAACTAATTGTCACATATTCACAAATTTACGCAATTCTTACAGTTCTCTGATATAATCACAGTACAGCGTGATATTTAACTCTGTGATATTATTATTATCTTTTTTTCGTTCTTAATTTTAAGAACTTTATTTATTTTTATTTGACTTCACGGTTTATCGTTCAAGCTCTTTTTGGTGTTGGATGTTTGTTTTTAGTTTGGTTTTTATTTAAGCAACACCCGTTAGTAGATTTGGCTTCAGCATGGTGTAAGGGCAGTTCAGAATCCTTTAAATTCCTTTTGAGGACGTTTAAGCAAACTTTTTTCATATTGCCTTCAATAAAAGCAAAATTTTCCATAGATATATGGCGCTTTACGCCTCACACCATTTCGTTCTGACCTTCATGTTTTACGGTAACAGTTAAATTTTTGGTTCTAGATGCTTTTTTGCGCTTCCGCCACACTTTTTCCTGCTCATTATCACGGAACGCTGAAGGAACGGAAAATCCAGTACGAGAGGAGTTGAAAATTATATACGAATTCATTTTGAAAAATCGGATCCTAAGTTAAATTATGATTATCTCAGCTCCGGAAAGAGATGGGAAAACGTCACAGTGGCATTTTCGACATAGTTTTGAATAGGAATGACCTTGGTAAATTTACCCCACTAGGCTCGAGAACACCCTGTATAAAAAATATAGCCTTAAATTGGTCATGTTTGAATGCTTCGTTTTTTTTTCTGTACAAGAAGAAAAGTAAATAAAATAATCTTTTTAAGTTAAACACTTTTACACACTAAACAAGACTCCCGGATGACACCGGGCTCTCCGTACACCCTTTACACGTAACAAAGCCGAAGGAAAGGTATGGTGTTGTTCAGCTTCTTCATTCGTAAAACTACAAATTAGAAGGTTAACAGCAATTCGTAAAACAAATAAAGAAAATATATCTGTCAATTTAAGTTCTTTCTTTTTTTTGTCTAACTTATTATTTGCTACACTAAATGCCTGCTTACGTAATAATAAATAATTAAATAATTATAGTTCCAGCTGAAACACATAAAAACCCATAAAGATTACTGTCACAAATAATTAGATACTTATATCATGCCACATCTTTAAATATCCAAGCACTTAATTCATTTTATATATTTTAAATCAAAACACGGATTATTAGTGCGAGAACCAAAACAAATACATAATGTCATATCAATGGTACTAGATTGAAGTGACTATTAAAATTTGTATACTCACTCTCACATAAATGTTCGTTTGTGAACACACTCAATAGGATATGTCCTAATCTAGCTAATTTCACGCACTCAATGATAATGTAGTATGCAATATTATCATACATTTAATGTGAGTGTATATATAACTACAGAGACACAACCTATAAAAGAGTAACATAGAAAAAAATGACAAGTCAGTCAGTAGTATTATGTGATCGCACTCATTATTATTAAGAATATGAATACGAAAAAAGCTCCTGGGTACGATCTTATTACTGCAGAAATCTTAAAAGAACTGCCAAGGAAAGCTCTGGTGAAACTCACCTATATTATAGATGCAGCATTTAGAATCAAATGTGTACCAAGCTTATGGAAAATTGCAGAAGTAATTATGATCCCAAAACCTGGGAAACCACCACACATAACATCGTCTTATAGGCCAATTGAAGAAGCCTTTGAGAAGCTTCTGGTAAAAAGATTAAATCGATACTCGAGAGTAAAAACTTGATCCCAAATCATCAGTTCAGTTTTCGCAATCAACACTCAACAATTGATCAAGTACACAGAATAACCAGTATAATTGAGTAAGCATTAGAGGAGAAAAATGTCTGTTCAACAGTATTTCTAGACGTTGCACAAGCGTTTGATAGAGTGTGGCATGAAGGACTTAACCACAAGTTAAGGAATCTTCTACCAATGCAATTTGCTAAGATACTGGAATCTTACTTGAAAGATAGGTTCTTCAGGATTAAGTTAGATCATACATTTTCTGAATTGAAAAAAATCAATGCAGTAGTTTCGCAGGGCAGTGTATTAGGGCCGGTTTTATACCTACTATACACTTATGATCTTCCTACATTAGAAAACCACACAGTGGCAACTTTTGCAGATGATACGGCGATCTTAGCTGTTGGAAAAAGCAATGAAGAATCAACACAGAAGTTACAATCAGCTATAATTCAAATATATAAATGGACAAAAAGATGGAGAATAAAACTAAATGAAGCTAAATCAGTTTACATCAACTTTACAAACAGACGATTCGAACATATTCCGATTACCATAAATCGGGAAATAATACCGCATACGAACACAGCTAAATATCTCGGCATGACCCTGGATGCTAAACCACGATGGAAAGCACACGTCAAGAAAAAAAGTGAAGAATTAAGACTTAAATACAGAAAAATGTATTGGCTGATGGGAAGGAACTCTTCTTTATCAACATGCAATAAGCTTCTAGTTTATAAGCAAATATTGAAACCGATTTGGAATTATGGTATTCAGCTTTGGGGTGGTACCAAATAGAGCAACGTAAATATCATCCAAAGATTTCAGAATATGGTATTAAGGAACATCATTGAGCACCTTGGTATGTCAGGAACAATAACCTTCATAGGGACCTTAAAATGAACCTTATTTTAAACGAAATCCAGGAAAAAGCACGGACAGATGAAGAAAGGCTCCGCCAACATGTGAACATTGAGGCAACTCAGCTCCTAAGCATCACGAATTTAGTACGCAGACTTAAAAGAATCAAACCTTTTAAGCTGGTGTGGTTGTCAGTTTAAGCAACATTGTGCTGATCTAAAATCCACTACAAAGATGTGGTTTACTTCAATTTACCAAACAATATGGAACGCCAATGGGAAGAAGCCATAGATTAATTTAAGTTAGTAAATTAAGTCAGAAACAAATTGCTCATTAGTCCAGGAGACTAGATTGTTATTACATAAAAAAATAAAAAATAAAATTATTATTAAGTAGATAGTATATAACCAGCGCCTAAAATTTTCAGTGTGACACGCAGGTATATTAATAATAAAGACTCGACCCGGTTCCAGACACCTAAGTAATAGAGGGGTAGTTAGTATGTTTTACTTTCTTTTACTCTAGTAAAATAAAGTATAGTAATCATGAAAATTTTGGACCTTGATATTTTTAGTGATTTATCTGTTTTGAGGTCCCCTGAGTCCGAAAAAGTGGGTTTCGAAATGGTGTCTGTCTGTCAGTCTGTCTGTGTCCTCTCTACAGCCCAGATGGTTTAACCAATCGAACTGAAACTTCAGATTTAAGCTTTTTTGATAAATTGGGAGGTCCCAGTGAATTTTACTCCAAATCGGCTAACCGGAAGTGGCCACTCCCTTGGTCCAGAAAATTTATTTTGCAAATATCTTAAAAAGTATAAGGTTTACAAAAAACTACTAAAACAAAATGTTTCCAAAAATTAAAAACAAATAAAATTAAAAAAAAAAATTAAAAAAAAAAAATTTAAAAATTTAAAAATTAAAAAAAAAAAATTTAAACAATTATAAAAAAAAATTAAAATTTCTCAAAATTCTCTGTTCGTAAAAGAAAGTCGTGTGTTGGCCACACCTCCATTTTTTGTTAGTAATATGCTTGTAGTAAATTATTTACCACAAGACAACACAATTTCACTTACTCTTTATGTCCCTGCAAAGTTGATTCAGGTTCTTCAAATATTTCCTAAAATTAAAATCCGCATAAATCCTTTTTATAATCTTCGAATTTAAAATTATTAAGTTTAAATTTAATTCTCCGAAATAAATTATTAATTATTCTTTATGTACTACAATACAAATACATAAATTTAATACTAATAGTTTGTATTGCCCGGCTAATTCTAATTCCTGAACATATTTTCTGGAAATTTGTTGTACACAGAAATAATTAATATCTATGTATCTTTCCAAGTGATTGAAATAATTTTATTAGTAATTTAATAAATTCAGGTAAATTCGGTTTTAATTAATATACAAAATTCAATCACTTGAAAATAATTTAATAAAATTAAGCATTTTTGTTATTTCCCGAGCATTATGCCATTCTAAAAACAAATTAAGTTAATAACTTAAATATCTAACGCTTAAAATCCTTATAAAAAAGTTAAAAATAAACCTGGAACTTATTATTTAATAATATAGCTTAAAAAAATACATACTAAATTATAATTAAATAACTTAAGTATGAATAAATAATTATTTTAGATATTTTTATTTGTTTATGATAAAACAATTAGCACAAAATTAATTAAGTCTCCGTTAATTTTCATGTTTTCATTTTCTGTTTTTTAAAATTCTAAATAACACTGAAATTCAATATTGTTTATTTATTTCTAAAATTATGAAATCCTAATTACAAATTATAAAAGTTTGAAACAATATCTATAAAATATTTAGTTTTAAATTCGCAAATTAATTAGCTAATCATTCCAGAAAACACCTCTAAAATTAAAACCAAAATACCCGCTTATTATTCCCCAGCGCTTAAAATCCCATTGCTAAACAAATGAAATCAAATCTGGAACACTTTAAATAATAACAGCTTGTGCACACTAAATTAAATTAAACAACTAATTAGTATATTACCATGTATGACAAAAAAATTAGCACAAAACAAAACCCGTCAACGATTTCGATGCCTGAACTCTCTGCACTCCAAATAACACTTGCAATTCGACATTTAAAATTCTATAAAAATCTAGAAATATTCATTTCAATATCTACAGCTTATTAGTCAGATCCCAGAAAACACCTGCAAAATTAAAATTAAAACAAGCAATCGATCACCACTCTATTCTGCTTAAAAGCCCACTGCAAACAAATTCAAATTAAATCTTGGCCACATTAAACAGCGGCCTGAGTATAAATCAATAATTAGTATTATGACAAAACATTAAGCATAAAACCCATTTCTCAAAGAACTGTAAATGGCTCACAGAGTAAAATTCCTGTTAAAGGAGGAAGGTACACAAATTTAAATGCAGATTCAGATTAATTTTGTTTCGGGAATCTGAAACTGTATTACCTTGTCCCAATGAAAAATGTTACGAATAAAACATTTCAACCCTGAAAACTCCGGTATTTTAGATGGTTAAAAAATTTGAAATTTGATTAACGCATTTCATGGAAATAAAAATTGTTTTATATCCTTGTTCAAACATACGTGCTCGATTCCATTGCATAATAAAAAAAGCGAACAATCTGTAATTACAATATACGACGGCATTTACATATGTTTGTTCAGGTAACAAACGCAACAGTCCGTTAAACACTTTTATTGAAATTGGATCTACAAATTTCCCTTCACCATTTTCACTAAAAATGAAAGTGGGGAACCAATAACTTTAATTTTTTTTTTTTTTTTACTTTTAACAATGAAGGTTAATAAGTTAATGAAAGACGTCATGTTATGCTGAAATTCCTTTGACATTCATTGCACCATCCACTTTAGTTTTTACTGAAAAACGGTGAAGGAAAATTTCTTGTCCAAAACTTTTACTTTCTTTACAATTACATTTACCTGTACCATTACCTTTAGCACTACCATTACAGTCACCATCTAATGTTCACTTAGGATAGACTTGTAGGTTCATTTAATCAATTCACTGCGCCTAAATGTATGCAAACAGCACTACAAATTATTACATGAGTTATAGATATGCCATTTGAATTTTTCGTTGCGATTGGTAGAAGTAGGAAAAAATTAATTGCAAGATTTGACCCAAATAGAGGTTTGAAGTTAAATAAAATTGTTTAAAACGAAATTCCAAGAAAGAAAAGAAGAGAGAACAGGAGTGAAGCGAAACTTGTAAAGGGTTCGAACTGCCACAGGTATGTACATAGTAATGAGTCTGGTCGCCATAATAGGCCAAGGGGCCAGACTTCAACATTTTTTCACTGAAGGACAAAAAAAGAGAGTTTAAGAAAGAAAAGAGCAGCGAAGCTAAAAATGTCAAGGGCTTGGGCTGCCACGGGCACAGAGCAAACCTTCCATTTTTATTGAACTTCACATCCAAAAGATTTAACAAATACCTCAAATATTATTGTGGAAAGTGCACATTTAGAGTAACATCCGAAAATAACTCTCAATGTGTTTTATTATATAAAATCACTAGCAACACTTTTTGCAACCCGTCATATCCCACTAGCGGGTCATCATCGAAATCTTCTTCATCTATAAAAAAAATTAAAATCGACATAACATGACTGTAAGCGCCATCGTTAGTAACGTCGATAACAATAAACGTAATCTGTCGAAAGTTCTTAGAGTTGTTCATTGTAACAATTAATTTGAATACCATAAATTTGAATAATTTTTCAATTCTAACAGCGCATTAAATTTCACCGTATGTATAGATCATTAATGTCATATACCGGTAAGCAATTTGGCTTAATGTTTCCAACAGCAACCATCGTATATCAAATAAGAACAACACTAAAATATTTAATTTAATTTTGTCAAAGCAATAAAAATATCAATTACCGAAATGTTCTCAAGAGGTTCAAAAGCTATTGAATAAAACATGTTTGTTATAAATTTATATGACGAATATGGTAGCTACCAAAATGATAAAGAAAAAAAAAAAAAACAACGCTTCAGCGTAATAAATTCGTACAAATATCGAAATAAATTCGATACATTCAATTGATTTTGGCGTGTGTGATACATACTCGTACATGCAATATTATAGTGATCGTTACATTTTAAATCGAGAAGAAAATCTGTATATAGGTAACTATAGTGTATAATTTCAGTTTGTCGTCAACACGAGAAAAACTATAAAGTAACCAATTTTTATGTTTGTTGCAGCATCTTCCTGATGTGTTTTTCTATTACGACATGAAACAATACAACACAAAATAAAATGTAATTTTCGTAATAACAATAATAATAAAAATAATAAATAAAATAAGATAAAATCACATCAGTTTCTTATGTTTTGTACTTTAGTTTTTCCATATACATACTCGTACAACTGTGTTTTCTCCATTTTACTCCGAGGTACGGACGCGGGCTTATTGGTAAAAATGTAAATTGAATCAATTTTTTTTGTTTGTTCTATATATGTACATATGTATGTATAATAGAATTTTGGTGTCTCTTGTAAATACATATACATATATGGATCTGTTTGTGTATGTGTTTGCAGAACAAATTGATTGCTGTTATTTTTGTTCCTGTTTGTATCGTTTTCAAAGACATTTATTACGATTATACGTATTTCTTTCGCTTTTCTATCTGTGTAGGTGGGTGGGGTTACCAAAAATAATTTTATACAACAAAAAAACAAAAACTAACCAAAGATGAGGAAAAGACAATAACCAGATGAAAAAAACAAACACAGATGAAGAAAATGTTAAACTTGGAAAATTATTTTTATTTGAAAATTATGTGAATATTGAAATTTATTTGCGAAAGGAGTGGAAAACAGTAACTGCACTACTAAACACAAACCATTTATTCTGTATTTATACGATTTCATTTCTAATAAATTACAACCTTTTTATATTTTCTAATACTTGTGTTGTTGTTGCTGTTGTTGCCATTATTTTATTTTATTTCAATTACATTAATTCCTGTACACTTATGAATATTTTATGAAGAGATATTGTTGGTAATTGATGTAATTTTAATATTTGAAAATGGAACCTTTTTAGATTGGTTGTATTCTGTTGAATCGATGAAGAAGTAACGATTGATGTTAGGCCATCTACAATATATAATTTAAAATTCAAGTAAAATTTAACATATAAGTAATTGTCGTTGATTAATGCTTAAATACTTTCAAACATTTTACTCTACGCTTTACACCGTACTAGTTTACGTACTACTAGTTTCATTTTATGTTGTAATTAAAATTGTTTAGGGAATATTTTTACTAATCTTATTTTATTTTGTGCTTTATTTCAGGTAAGACCAATAACCTATTGGAATTTTATACTGCAGTTATATAAAAGTATGTATTTATTGCGTTTACATGAGATTTACTAAATAAAATTATGTTTAAGGGGAAGTGAAACTACTTCCTAATTCAATCAAAATGATCCATGAAATTTGATGGTTTAGAAAAACATTAATCACTCAACACATCAGGGATAAATCTTATACAACTTTTACTTCTAAAACCGTATAATACACCGTATCAATAACCTACATAAAGTTCCATTTTTCTTTTTAATAAAGAATTTTAGTCCTTACATCAACATAACTTTATGCCAAAAATGTTAAACAGATATCGATATCAAAGCAAAAGTTGTAGTGGTTCACTCATTCGTTCTCCGCCACAATGTATCAATCACATACATTGGCGTCTGAGCTCACCCGATCACCACTACAACGTTTTCATGCCGCTCAGCGTTGTCATCACTACACATAAACTATACCACTAAATAGCTCTGGTGTACTGTGTTGATTTCCTCTTCGTGATCTGCTCAACCAATCACAGCATGACAATTCACGAAGACGAGTGACACACAAAACAAAATAAAAATCAAATCAGTCACGGTTTATAAAATGAAAAGGGAATTTGTTAAGCAAATTTTCCACATTACGCACGGCTTTTAAGGTGGAATTAGCGTGGCACGCTTCAGCTTAAATTGTTAAATTGTTTATTTATGGTCAATCCAAAGCGAAGCACATATTTAATTAAATTAAATGATTTTCACTTAAATATTCAATTATTATTGTTTGTTAATATTTTTTTTTATTAGAAAATTATGTATAAATAATTTATGTGGATACTAGTTACATGTCACTATAATTTCTCAACAAGACTGATATATGTTTTTATTAAAATTGAAACCTGATCACACATTTCTTTTACAATATAAACCATAAATGATGTACATACATAAACTCACGTAAAAAGAATCACAAATTGTGTCCTGGAATCCCGAATAATTAATATAATTTTATAAAGTTATTTGCAGCGTCGCAAATAACTTTACAAAATTATACTAATTTTTCGGGATTCGAGTTTTGAAATTCAATTTTTTTCAAATCGAGATTTCGATTTCGAGATTTTGTTTTCGATATAATGTTTGTCGGGATAATATACCCGTCCCATCACATATCCTTTATATTGGACCGGTAGTTATGAATTTTATCATTTTTATGTTTTGCATGTGAAACACTACTTAGTTAAACAAAACATTTATGGAAAATAATTGTTTGTTATTGCTATATAGAAAAAAACTAATTATCTGAAAATTATATTGTAAAATAAAAGAAATAAAAGGTGGTTAAAAACATTTTTATTATTATTTTATAATCCCTGTTCATTTATCTTTAAAATGAGCCCAATTTTATAATTTTCGTATAATTCGTTTTTTTCTATACCAATAAACAAAACACCAAGTGAATGCTATTTTTAAATATTTGGCACTCTGTATCTTAAAAACAACAACAACAACAACAACAAGAAAATTATTTTCCATAAATGTTTTGTTTAATTATTGCTACACATTTAAAACATAAAAAATTTAAAATTAAAGCATGACTTCCAAAAATATGTGATTTGACGTATTTTTCACTTAACATATTTGTTGTTTACTCGTGGACTTATTCTTCTTTCTTTTTATTGTTTTCTCCATCTTCTTCTTTCTTTAAAAAGAATAAGATAAGGGGAAAGAAGATTCACAAGGCACGTATACACAAAATAGGGTATAAAAGCAGTTTGTAGCATAATTTTAGTTAGTGTTTGTTAGAAATTTTATAAAGAAGTAACATCCGAAACGATCGTAATTTCATTTTCAAATAAAATAAATATCACGTTAAAGAAAGTGACAAAACCAAAATATTGTGTTTTATTATATAAAGTATTATTTTTCACCATAAACTTTTGTCACAACTTCTTTTTGTCGTATATCCCTTTGATCTGCTTCCACAAGCAAGTTCACATTTAACCAATTTAACAAAAAAATTTCTAATCCGCTCCAAAAGATTCCTCGATTCTATACTAACACAATTATGGTACACCTGTCAGTAGAAGCGATAGGAGCTATATATAATCCTTGATCTGTATATTCTGTAATATTTGCTATTCAAAATTTTAAAATTTCGAAATTTGCTATTTGGAAACTTGAGATTTCGATTTCGAGCTTTTGATTTCGATATAACATTTGTTATTGTGTTGTGTTGAGATATTATACCCAACCATTTAGTTATTTAACAATTCAATTTTTATTTATATTCGATTTACCCAATAAACGGAAATTGTGTGACAAAATTAAAATATTGAATGTTTATTTCTAAGTTAGTTAATCCCGTAATCCAGTAAAAAAATTTTATGCTGCTGGATTATCGAATATGGGCTTGTGAAATACGAGATTTTAAATCTACGGGATGTTAAAAATCGGGTTTTTCATAAATGATACTTTTATGATCTACGGGAATTTATGTATTCTGAATTTTGGAATACGGTCATACGTGCCGATCCCTGGTAATGGTTTGAAAAACTCCGCCGCTAATTTGGGATAAAAAAATCGAAAACGGCAAAAATTAGCAGCGATATGACATTAGACGTTCTATGGAATTTCTAATTCGATGTGTTATGTTTAAAATAAAAGATAGAATAAACACTAAAATTAAACAGCTATAATTTTTTCAACCTAAATAACCAGTCGTGTCAGCTTTTTATATGTATGTATGACTGAGATATGGTACTGGCCATAATACTTCCCTAAACAAAGTTTAGGGCAAAAAGTCTGAAAATTACGATTAAGCGATTAATTGAATGGCGATTTAAATGGTGGCAGGGTTCCTGTAACGTCTTCTAATCTAAAATTTCGGTTACGGTAGGTAAATCATTAAATGGCAAATAGTTGATTAAATACTAAGAGCTGCTCTTCAATGAACAATCAAGTGTGATTATTGCAAATGTAATAACTCAAATATAAGTTTTTCTACAGAAAAACGTTTAGAAAAAAAAATCCGTAAATGTTTAAATTTTAAAACAGATGAAGTAGTGGAACTATAGTTGTACCACCAAAATCGATAAACTAGTTTTCCCTTTATTGTCATTTGATAAATGGAAAAACTAATTCTTATATGAGAGAAAAAATTTTGCAACTATCAGGATTTTTCCTCGAATATTCAGAACAAAACTCAAAAATTGTTCTTTAACAAACCAATTAATTATGACGCTCGGTAAGCTGCTCGAGCTAACTAAATTTTTAACTCGATTTTCACAACTCTCCACGAAATAACAGGTACTTTTAGATTATTATTTAACAGTATATCAATTAGCTTGCTTAATTTTGCGTGAATTTTACAATATTTGGAAAATGTATATTAGCTCGAGCCATATTTTTGTCTTAAACCTTTTCTAGACCTACTTAGGAAGTTCGAATTGACTATTCTAAGGAGTTTTTTAATACTCGTACAAATTGTGATCGTTTATCGCCTTCATTAAGGACTCCTTTTTCATCTCGGGACCACGTTTTAGTGGAGTTAATAAACATAAGTAAATGCTTTTATTTTTGCTGTTTTAAGTATTCAGTACGTACGAATAGACAAATAAAGTTTAATTATTTACACAATGTACTAGTTCTAATACATGTTTCTCTTACAAGCCATTTGAACATTTTCCAATTAATACTTGAAAACTGAATAAAACAGTTTTTTCTTCTCTGGTAAATGAAGACTTTCAATATGAAACGGATTGAATAAACGGAGTATTGTGTTTTCTTTTTTGTACATAGTAAATTATTGACATTATTCTTTGTACGTCAGATTAAAAATTGCGTCTAACCAATCCCACTGAATTATCAACTGTTTGAACAACAGAATGTCTTAGTCAGAAGATGGGCATTGTTGGCTCTCATATTTGTCTTTCCTGCCGGTTAAATCACACGACTGAAACTTGTTTGGGTTGAATTGAGTTGAGCATATTATCACCGATAAGAACATCAGATGTCTAAAGATGAGCAAATTTTTGGCAATTTATTTTGGAATCCATAACTATACCTTTCAACTTCAAATTGGAAGTTATCATTTTCAAATTGGAATCAATAATTTCCAAAATGGAAATAATCAATATCAAATTGGAAAGAATCATTTTTAAATTTAAAAATAAAAAAATTCACTGGGTACAACAATATTTATGATCAAATCTTTATTAATATACACAGTAAATTAAAAAAATCATATCGACTATTCTCGAATTTCACATCCATTTTCCACATGTGGGCATCTGTCAAAATTAGGAAGTTGGAAGAAATTCCCCATATAGGAAAATGTCCATGCCCCATGTGTTTTATATACGAATTAAAATTTCCGAACGTTTTTATGAATTTTGACAGATGTCCACATGTGGAAAATGGATGTAGAATTCGAGAATAGGGCCCCTGATATGAATTTTTTAATATATGCAACATATTTAGTAACACATTTGCAACAGACAAATTTGGCAAATTCCGTTGTATAACATTATCCAGCCTTTGTAAATGAAATTCGGTTTGGATCAAATCTATCCTATTTTCTCCTGCTGAAATCTGTGGCATTTCAGTTGTTAAATCTCGTTTAATAGAGGCCTTAAGAGCCGACCAAGCAAATTCTGTGGGGTTTAACATTGGACTGTATTTGATTATTTCCATTTTGAAAATGAAAACGTATAGAATCAAACCAACTTGAAATATTTTTACTGAGGCTCCATCTAACCTTTAACAAAAAAAGGACAATTAGTAGAGGCAAATTTCAAGAAGCTCGTTATTTTTTTAGGTATTTTTTCTATTTGTGTTGTACAACTACAAAATTTGTGTTAATAATTTAATGTAATAAATAAAAATCTTCAATAAAAGAAAATATTTCTTCAAAAATATTTATGTTTATTTACAATAGATGGTGTTACTTAGATCATTTTTGTATTATTTTGTATCCATGATAAAATACTACAAAGACATTTAATATTAGGTTCCAGTTCAAAAAACCGCAAAATCAGCTTGGTTAATCTGATATCCTTATCGATGATATTACGGTGGTAGCATACGAGTACCTACAAGCGAATTAGATAATAGCAAACAATATTTTAAAGTAGGCATTTTGTGGTGAGAGGAATCATCTGCGAATAACTCAGTTTGAATCAACTGGTTTTCATATTAATATGATTAGTATTTTAGAGAAAGCTTTTGAAAAGCTCACTTTGTATGTTCATTATTTTAATTAAATAAAGCTTCAGAATATGAAATAATTTGGTTTCTTCTTAAGTTCTCCTGTAATGTTATTCGACAATTTAAATGAAATATAAACAAAAATCAACATTTTTTATGTAACCTTTGAACAAAGTTCTAGCCAACGTTGGTTCCAAAATCAATACTTCCTGTAATCACACAAATGATTGGTTTCTGTTAAAAATCTATTAAGTTCTATATAAACAAAATATATCGGGCAAAGGTTCTTTGGCGCAGCACAGTGAAACGAAATTTTGTATAATTTTTAGATAACATCATTTTCCTTTGTTGAAATATAAAAATCAAATAATATAAAAAAAAGGTTGGAAATAGAATGGAAATAGATTTCCAATTTTCGGTCTTCTTCTTCCTCCGTACTATATTCTCGGTGTGCTCTGTGTGTTTTGTTTAAAGCAAACGCATTTTTTTTTTTTATGTTTGTTATGTTATAAGAAAATTTCCTTTTGCCTGATTTTTCCGACATCCTACTTTCACACCAATAAGCTTTTCGGGGTATGCTTATTTAATACCGAGAGGAAATAAAATGAAAGTAGAAAAATTTTTTTTTTTTTGTTTTTTAGATAATAAATCAATATTTGATTTTGTTCCAAATGGTTGGGTTTATTTTTATTTCCTTCACAGTTATGGGTTTTCTGTTGCCTACAAAAACAGAACCATACATAATTTTTCTCTGGTTGTAAATATGTAACAACAAAATACAACACACCAGCAGCGTTTTTGTCGTGTATATTCTTTAATATTTGAATTGTATTTTTATTTTTATTTTTTGGCGACGCACCGAGAAAAAAAGGTTTCCTGAATTGAATTAGGAAAATTCGTTTTTTGTTTTGTTACTTCTGGAAAATAAAATATAGGAACTGATTATACACACTTACAACCAAATTACATAACAAGATGTGAATTTAGTGTACTACATTACTATGTAAGGGGAGGGAGCAAATTCTCATTAAAATCAATTAAAACACATAAATCATATTCATGTAAATGAATTATTTTTTATGTTAATTAAGATTTTATTTTATGTAATGCTATTATTAAATTACATTTTAATCGTTAAGCTAACGTTTGCTTTGTAATTAACATAAAAACGATATAAAAAAGAAATAAGCTTTTGCGGTAAGTTGGTTTGGAACATGTAAAGTGAAACTATATGACCTTTTTAATTTCAAAGGGAAATGAAATTTACATCAAAATACAATTAAGTAAGTGTGGGTCGAGTGGCTGTAACTTATATTTTAGCAAAGGACTAATTTTTATGGCATTTTAACATTTTTATGTTGGTATACTTATGTGTTATGTAGAGTGTGTATGTATGATCGTGGTTGAATAAAACAAATTAGAATTTATGAGTCAAAAATGGTTTTAAAGCGAAATACGTGAGAGTTTCTCTGTAACGTTAGGTTATATGAAAGTTTTGAATATTTTGACATTCCGAATTTTTAAATAGGTATTCACAATTATGAATTTAAAACTGAAGTTAAGCAGGAATTCATTTTCAGAACAAATTTTACAATTGAGGAACTTAACTAGCAATATTTTCAATTAATATAACTATAAGCATATAGGCTACATATGTATGTGCGACAAAATCAAAAATCCATCTTTGAATGCAATTTCGAAAACCAGTTAACTGTGCTCTTTGCCAAGGAAGGCTTTTTGTGTTTTAAACATGTTGTTACCACAATAAACTTCAAAATTTGACCATGCTACGGTTAATTGTTTTGAGAGTACCAGAGTTATTAAATAAAAAAGAATGCACCGTATCATAATAGCCTAATAAAGGGATCTCTATAGAGCCTATAGAGCGTTAAGTACGTAGACTGCAGGAATCAAATTCGGGTTGAATTATTTGTTTTGCGGGAAAATGATTTTTGGAAATTACGAATTTTCCACAGATTTGCCATATCGAAGGCGAACATCGCAGAAAATGTAAATTAAGCAACCTTGTTCCATCGGGCTTTGATTTATGAACAGCTTATTTTTAGAAACTTTTGATTCAAAATTAATTGGCCAATTTCTTTGATTTTTGATCTTGAAGATATACTGCAGACACAAGGTTGTTCATTAGTTCAGTTCAATAAAGATTAGTTATAGTAACGGATAAATAAGTTTTATAATTTCTCCACTATCTTCAATGCTTTTAATTGCTTTGCAATTTAACGAAAAAGAACGCTTCACCCACAACTCAGGGATTTCTTTGTGATAACGTCCACAGATTGAAAATTTCCTTCTTATTTTATCCCGTACCTCGAAGTTTGTAAGCCTTTGTATATCGCGGAAGTAAAAGCATGCTTAACAAGTGTAATAGGGAGAAAAATTGAGATATGTACTCTCAGAATTTTTTACACAGTTGAAAATCTTGCGATGAATTTCGATGCAAGCTTTGCATTGAGGTGTATACCATTTTAGCTTACATCTGATTCTGATGTAAGAGACAAATCAAAAATATATTTAATAAAATTACTATTATATGGGAGGTAACTTGCAACTAAATGATGCACATGCTCATATATATTGAAAATTCCGGCATCAACTCCATATCAGTCTAAATGTCAGATATAAGGATCGCGGTTTACTTACGACTAAGAAAAAAAAATTTAATATGTAAATTAGTTATTTCAATGTGGTTTTTGTAAAATTTTTGTTAAAGGTTGCAACTTGCATCGTATAATATTGTAGCACAAAGCCTTTCAGAAAGATATATCCAGATATTCTAAAACACTATAATTGTTTCATTAAAAATAACGGAAACATTGAAAGGTGTCAGCACTCAAGCCACTGTATTTTTCGAAATTAGTGATTTTTTTGTATCACCCATCCTGAAACCAAATAATTTAAATGTATAATAAACAATTATAATTTCAACATAAATAATTTTAAGTCTCAATTCGTTTCAATTCTTAAAAGTTGGGCAAATATTGTCGCTAGTGATAGTGTCAAAGTTTTTAAAGAAGGTATGTAGATAGTTGTGCAGGAGCAGTATTATGAAAAAGCAAGACCGTCGTACTTGTTAGATAAATTTCAAGCTTATTTTAGAATGAGTCAACTTACGGTAAAAATCAGTTATATGTTAATAAACATTAAATCAAATGAATACTATTTGTAGAAATTAGTATCCAAAAATTTTAGTGAAGGAATAGATCGTTTCAACATTTCTTAAGGAACTAATTGGAAATTCAAATAAGTATTAAAGAGAAAAGGATTTCAATCGATTGTGTTACATATGTACATATTTTAGCAACGGATAATGCATCATTAAGACATGTTTAGGGTTGTGCTTACCCCTTTTACCTAATTTATTGACAGCTTATATATATAATAGAAACTAAATAACAGCCCGAACTAACTTTAACATCAAACTGTCCTCGGCACAAGTGTTTATAGACAGGGAGCGGTTTGAATATTAGAAGGGAAATTTAGAAAATTAAAATTTTAGGTATTAGTAACCTGGAGGTGGGCAATCAAATTATCTGAGCAAGCTGTATATTGCAAAGTATTAAAAGAGAAGAAGCCTCAATCGATGATATTACAAGCTAGACCTAAAATAAAGGCATTATTTTAAATATACCTAACAACTGTTGTAATCGTTTTCGAATATTTTTGATATTTCTAAGTTTGGTAAAGTTACCGGTAATATTATCGGTAAGACAGGTAAAATAGGTAACACACTTTTTATTTAATATTTTGATTCCAATTTGTACAAACGAACCCTAGCAAAGTTTTCACATCTGGACAAAAGAGGTGCAGCTATTCACTATACAATTAAACCTACAATTAAGCTACTTACTATATATTTAAACATACTTAATATACATAAGTATTTCAATTCAAAAGTAAAAATAAGTAATATTGTATTTCAGTACATCTCCCAGTCATTCTCTTCTTTAAACGAATGTGAATTTGCTTGTTCGCTCTCGACACGTCTCGTTATATAAAACCATAGGTAGTGAATGTCCTTTACGTTACAGCGGTCGGTGTAGGCATGCTCGAAATATCAACCACCCACGCACTAAATAATTGGAAGTGGAATACACTCCCGGGCCTGGTCACAAATATTAAATTTATTTTGTTAAAAATAATTTAAAAGAAGAAATGCGATAAGCGATAATCGCCTTTCATAGTATACACATAGAGCCCCTGTAATTCCGAAAGATTTTTGCCTCGAATAGGTGGTTCAAGCAAATTTGTACCATAAGGTAGCGGTTTTAAGCATTTTTCGTCCCGGACTTAGAAGTTCTGCATAATTGACGCATTGATTATCTTTAAAAGTTTGTTTTAGATGAATAAAGTCTAAAAATTTACAAAATTCTTTGGGTTCTACAAAACCCATAAAATCTTTAGTTCTTATAAATTCCGTTAATTTGATAAAATCTAGAAATCTAATAAATTCTATAAATTTTATAAATTCGACCAATTCTAAAAAAATATATAAATTTTATAAATTCTTTATATTTTATAGATTATATGGGTTCTAAAAATTATTTCATGTATCAGTTGTACAACTCACATTTGACTTTTTTTTTAATTCCATAATTTCTATAAATTCAATAAATTCATTAAATTCTATAAATTCTAAAAGCCGATAAAGCCTAAAAAATTAGTAAGTTAACACGATAAATTTTATAAATTTTAATAAGTCTTCAAACTCTATATATTCCATAAATTTCTCATCAATTCTGTAAATTTTTTAAATTCTAGAAATTTTATGATGAAAAGTTCTATAAACTGTTTTAACTGACAGGGTCAGTCCTTAATTTCTATAAATTTTATAAATTTTATAAATTCGATCAATTCTATAAATTTTAATAATTCTACAAATTCTTTTAACTCTTTAAATTCCCTAATTTCTGTAAATTTTTTAATTTGCCTCAAACATAAATGTATATCGGAATCGTGGTTAAACAATAATATTTCAAACACAGCTGTGTCCATACCAGGCTATGGCATAGGACAGAGCTAGTTGTGGTAAAGTGGAATCATTATTGGCGGAGTTACTTTGAAGATCAACAAAACTAGGAATTGTTGTCTGCTATAATGCTTCCCCGGTGCGAGCTGATGATATCTTACAGTTACAGCTAAGTTTTGACAAAATTTCGAGTAATTCGGACTTTTTATTCTCTGCCAGTTTATATTCCGTTCCTTTTAAGGAAACCCGTGGTAACAATACCTAAGCTGGATCAAATTATCATTCATAAAATAAACAAAAATCGAATATTAAAAATGTTTCAAAAAGACTTTCCATGTATATCTGATCACGACCTAATTTATATGGATTATTTGTTTAAAATTCTGAATGCTAAATTAGAATTTACCTTAATTCCGAACTACAACAATATCGATTTTAACTTAATTATATCTCGTTAGAGCTAAATTGGGATATGCTAACAACGTTATATAATGCTTTTGTTCTACTTAAAAAAGTTATAAATTGCAACTCAATCGTACCCTGTCTCAACATGACAGTAGTCAATGCTATTAAGGCTCGTGAGAGATGTTTTGCCAAATATAAAAAGTCTTCAAACTCAATTTCACTAAGCTGCTACCGTTTTGCTCGCAACAAAGTAACCTGTTTTATACGTCAAGCTAAAATTAATTATTATTTTGGAACACCTATAAGATGAGAATAAAACGACTGTACGGAAGTAAGAAAAGCGGTTTAAATTATATATTTTCGGCTGTCGACATAAATCTCCATTTTACAACTATTCCTAAGAATTCGGTATCTTTACCTAAGCATTTATAAAATTAGTTCTAGCGCGCGCAATGGGGAACGATCAATTGCGCCCTGCTTCCATTAAACTTTTTTACTAACTCCTGTTAATAACTCTAGTGTTTGGAAAACTGCCCTGGTAAAACCCTTGGCAAAAACAAAGATTGCCAACAGTGGCAATGACTTAAGGCCAATATCCGTTACTCCTATAATATTCAAGATTTTTGAAACAATTTTATTAGAACATAACAGTCATTTGTTTATCGAGCATTTCTTAAACGTCACGGCACTGCGACAGCTTTGGTTAATGTAATTGATGATCTTGCTCAGCCCTTAGATAGAAAAACTGATTTGCTATTCTGGTGCTTCTAGACTTCTGTAAGGCTTTTGACCATCTCGATCCTGTTTTACTTATTCAAAAATTAATGTTATGGTATTAATTTTCACCAACTGCGTACTTATGACTAGGATTAGGAATTTTAGGCTCTAAAATATTAAAAATATGTTCCCAAAACATATAACTCACTCATTAACAAAAAAAATTATCTAGTTTTTGGCTACAAAGTTGGATAAACTAGCTCTCCTGGACTACAAAGTGCTGGAAAAGTAGTCCAAAAATGGTTCCACATCCATACACTTAAAAATTTGGACTGGTAAGCTATACTTACTTCAAAAGAACACCGTGACGGTTGAGGCTAAAAGATTCAAGCTACTAAAACAAGTATTAAACTAAGAAAAACTAAATTGCGATTATATTTTTGCTCAAATCAAATTATAATTCAAATTTTCAATTTAAGTTACCATCAAGATTATATTCAATTACAGTTTGGAATTCATATTCTTTTATACGTCGTGCTGATACTAAAGAATTTTATTGTTTTATTCCAATCATGCATTTTAAAATGAAAGCTGAATTGTAAATTTTGTATTTTAAATTTCACTCAAAATTATAAATCAATTCCTCCTTCAAGTTTTTTTCAAATCTAGTTTGAAACTTAGCCTACTTGTATTCAAAATATCTTAATATTTCTATCTAATTGCAACCAAAATTTTGGAATTCACACATAATTCATTTTTCATAATTTTGCCCTCACTAAACATAAAATTTTGCTCAAATCGATTTTATAATTCTAACTTAATGTTTAATTTTTCTCTTGCCAATTCAATTCGAAATACAAACTCAACTTTAAACTAAAAACTAAATTATAGTTATATTTTTGCTCAAGTCCAAATTGCTATTCAATTTCAATTTCTACCCAACATGTTTATAAATTACGGCTTAAAATTCAAATATTTCGATACTTTCTCAGATTTTCGATCAAAATTTTAATACAAATTTAACAAACCTTTTGATTTAAACTAGATTTTTAAATTCGACTTTAACTCAGCATTTCTAATAACACTCAAATAAATTTTCAATACATTTCTTAAATGCACTTGCAACTAGAGCTGAAGTTGCATTACAAATTTGGAATCAAGCACGACAAATCTAGGTTGGCATTTTTACTTAATTTGTAAACAAAATATAAGAAAATTTATAATTCCAGTAATTTGCGCCAATATACAACAAGCTCGAAATATATGAAAACCCTTAAGCGAGCGAATGATGAATTTGAATGTTAGTGCCGTAATTGCCTTGCTGCATTATTTTTAATTATATTAATCCATCGTACGGTTCACAATCTATTATGAATGAGCTCATACTCAAAATCGATTGTGTTCTCTTGTTGTGGTATTAATACAAAATTTATGTACATAAAATAAACTAATAAATAAACTAAACAAATAAATAAATTTAGATTTAGAAAATTTCTAGCTTAATTGCAACAATAATTTTGCGTTAATTAAATTTGGAATTCAACTCATTTTTTAAATATTTTTTGCTCAAACTCTCGATTGGATTGAAATTGTATTTTTAGTCCAAACTTTGTTCAAATCTTGTTTTACCCCATCCTAAATAAAAATTTTGCCCGAATAATTAACTAAATTTTTAAAATTCACTCAAACTGTTGTTGAAGGCAGTCAGTTAAACTCTATTTCTAATGTAAGTTCCCACTTAAGATTTTATTCAATTACAGTTTAAAATTGATATGCTTCTGATGTGCTTGGTATGCTTTTTATTATAAAACAAAATTCTTTCAGAGTTTTGTTGAATTCCTGATTGTCTAGTTAAACTAAAAAATTCGTTGAAATCGTGTTTAGAATTTAAGATCAGTCACATAAATCAGTCACATATTGCTAAAATGGTTTTTGAAAATGTGTTTCCCAAATGCAAGACAAAGAAGACAATTTCTACTTAAAATTTTACTCAAATTCATTATATCTATTTATTTATTTATTTATTTATTACCAACTTTATACTTATATCCAATCTAGTTACAATTTCAATGATCCATTAGTATATACTAAGAATTTAAATCAAAAAAAAAAAAAGTAAAATTAAACAGACATGAAAAATTACCAATAATTTACAAGAACATTAGACATTAAATTCTTAAATGCATCCCTAGATAGATTAAAGTCGAAAGCCGATCGAACTATATTAAAAGAAACATTAGATTGATAAACAGGTTCATATTTACCGTAGTTATGCCTAATATAAGGCAGCTTAATTTGGAAATCTCTAACGCGAAGGGTCCGTAACGGAGTATATATATCTTACAATACCAAAATCTCAGGACAGTCAATTTTAGACACCAACAAGCCTCTAACCAATAACGCGCGGGAGTATAAAAGCGGGTAGATGCAACATTCGTAGAGAAATCCTTAAAAAGCGAGATACATAATATTTTAATAGAATAAGGATCTTGAAAATCCCTCGAAAACATTTTAATAAACCCAAGCATGGAATTCGCTTTAGAAATGCAAATATCTATGTGCTTATTGAACGATAAGCTCGACGTAAATGTTATACCTAGATCCATAAACGTATCAACATTATCAATAATATAGGCATCCAGGAAAAAATCAAAATTAGCGGGCGTGATTGCACGGGTAAAACAGATTGTTTTTTACATTTGGAAATGTTTAGGGTCAAATTCTGAACTGTGCACCACATACTGAAATTATTTAAGTCAGATTGGAAGTCTCTTGCGTCACTGGTGCATGCAATGGTTTTAAAAATTTTAATGTCGTCCGCATAGATGAGGATGTCGGAATAACTCAAACAATTCACTACGTCATTGATGAATAGTATGAAAAGCATAGGACCCAAATGACTACCTTGAGACACTCCTGAAGTGACATTAATAACTCTGGATGTGAAACCACCAATCTTAACTATCTGAGTTCTGGAATCAAGATAAGATCTGATCCAGTCCAGTGGGAGAAAACTACAATGCAAGGAATCAAGTTTCTTCAACAGCAAGTCATGATCAATCTTACCAAAGGCCTTACAGAAATCAGTGTACACAACCTGTACAATTTTACCTCTATGTACGGCATTAGAGACACAATTTGTAAGCAAGAATAAATTAGTAACAGAACCTTATCTAGTTTAGAATTCAAAATAATTTTCTCTTTTCGATCTCTTAATCAGAGGGATCTCTGTTGATTGCAGTTGACCAATTTAGACTAGATGTATGTTCAAAATTCCATTTATCATTTTGCTCAACTTCGAGAACTGCTTGGAACCAAATTTATGGCCAAACATTTTAATTTTTTTCGAATCCATTTTGATTTTAAACTAAGTTACTAGAGTGATTATCATTCACATCAATTAGCAGAATACCTAAATATTTATTAAAACTTTGTTAACATTCAAGTACAGTTTGGGAGTTTAACTCAATTCTGGATTAAAATGTCCCTCACAGTTGATTCAAATCCAAACTATTTTTTTTTCCAGTCTACTTTTTTGATTCAATTCAAATTGGCTTCAAAATATATGTTCTGGTTTTCCCTTGAAATATCTATTCTTTCCTTCACCTAATTTGGTCTCATTTTTTTGTTTTCTAATTGAAAATCCACTCAGCAAGTCTGTTGTGCAATGTAAGCTTACAATATATTTCTCTAAAAAATTTGTGAAAATTCGAGTTGTAACTTAATTCCTATACATAATTTTACGAAAGATTTTATTTGGTTTGGAATGCCAAAACCATTTTTTTAAATTTAAATTCTTAATTCAAATTTCTCTCAAAATTTCCGATACAAATTTCTAAACTAAATTCTAAGGAAATTTTGTTGGTTGTTTGAGACCAAATCTCGTATTGCAACTCAATTCTTACTTAATTGCAATTAAGATTATGTTTGAATCTAGTTTAGAACACCAAAATGTACACTGAAATTTTTGTTCAAAACCAAGTAGAATGTCCTAATCAATTTCTAATCTAAATTTACAAATCAATTTTTAACACAAGTAACACTGTACAACAATTTCTACTATTTAAATTCCACGCAAAATGTAGCTAGTTTAATCTAGAAACATTTTCTTAATTTCTGTTTTAAATTTAACTCAAAATATTGAAAGGTATCGTGGTTCGAATTGTAACTCAATTAAAATTGTATCTGTTTAGGTTAGAGGTTTTTTTTTAATCCACTCAATATTTAGTCATGCTCTCTTTGGAATTTTTATCAACGATTGGAATTCAAACTCTATTTCAAACTCTAATCTGCTGAAAACTATACGATTAGTTTGTGATTCATATTAAACACAAGATGTTATTCAAATCTAGTTTGTAATTCTAATTCAATTTTTAAATTCAATTTGAGTTCCTATTCAAGAATTTATTCAATTATATTTGGGAATTCAAATTCTCATTCGAATTTTTGGTCGAAATTCTGGTTTTATATACGATATGTTGAAATTCACAAACGTATGTTGACAAACAATATGCTAACTTTTCTTACGTAAATGGCACTCAATATTTTAATAAAATTCATGTTTGAATTCTGAGTAAATTTCATTTCTAAATTAAATTTAAAATTTTGCCTAATTATTCTCCTTACAATTTCACTCACAATCATTACGTCCAATTTAGAATTGAAGCTAATTTTGTTACCTGTAGATCTTACTTTAATTTAATTTCTAATTAAATTTACATTCAACATTTCCCTCAAACATACAATAACTTGGAACTTTTCGGATTAAAAATTGGTTTTCGTTCGACCCCATTTTGAATATGAATAACATTAAAATTGTTGCTACTTTCTTATAATTTAAGGAATTTTAACGCTTGTTTGATTCGTTTAAATTCCGATGAATTCTGTTACATACATTTCCATATTTTGCCTTAATCTGATAAACGTCACAACGTGGATTATTTCATTTTTGATAAAGGCAAATACGTTAACGAATAAAAACAACAATCACAAAATCTGCTTTTCTAATAATGTGCAGTAAACTATTGCGATATGTATTTTAATTTGGCGTTTATTTGAGATATATATTTTAATTAGCGGAGTTTAGGCCAAAGTAAAACATTTTGGAATTCTTTATCAATTTTAAGCTATGAAAGACGAATTACGTTATTCAAGAAGAAACATTAAAAATATTTGGAATAAACCATAAAATATGTGGTAAAACGTAAAATAAGTGAAAATATGTAAAAATATGTGACTATGCCAAAATATTTAAAAATATGTGGGAACATATAGGGCTCATTCGGGTTTATTTGTTCTAAAAAGAATAACTATCCAACAAATTTTTGGTTTGGATTTCCCAAAAAAAATATTTTTTTACCTAAGAATATCAACGAGTAAAACTTAGCGGCTCGTTGTCTGACTATAGGGCTGTGGTTTCTGGTTAGTCTATATCTTAAAAAAGGCGTCTCCTTAAATATATCTAAGTATAAAGCGCCGTATAAAACCCACCTACGGTTTACATTGATCGTAACCCAATACCCTTTTCTTTTTAAAGTATGTGGAAAAATTAATTCATTTCTGTACGTTTAAAACTCCATAAGCGCCATATGTTCCACTGAATTGAGAATTCTTCCCCATATAAATTATTAATGCGAAGTAATTTATTCAAACTGCCATGCCTCGACTAAGCATATTTTGTAAGTTTCATTTAATAATGGTATCAAATATGTTTACAATCTTAATCGTTATGATCATATCTCAGGTTTCGCCAAATCTATTGTTGGACATAATCAGTCCTTGACGCACCATCTAATTTTTAAGATGGTTTTGTTTCGTGAACCAAAATATCTATTTCATGAGTCATACCGCTTAATTGTTCGAGCATATGGTATATGTAATAACTCGGTACCAGTTCGTTCCAGTTCATTTTGGAACAAAATTCCCAAATCAATTAGGGAAACAAATTCACTAAATTAAATATTAAACGTTAATTCTATTTAATTATAACATAACTTTTTTGTATATTGTGTTTTTATTTTTATTTTTATATAATTTAGATCGTGCTCAGATCGTTAATAAATAAATAAATAAATAATAAAAAATTAATTAAAAGATTCTAATCGGAAAACAAATCGATATTGGTCGCCATCGCTTAACAACGCTTGTTTTTATTTCGAAAAGCTCCTTTCCACCTCCACATACGTTAATACCCTGGAGATAAGTTTACTTTCACTTTTAAACGTTTATACTGTCTTAGACTTTTTGATAAAAAACGTAAGAAAAGGACTAAATATATGTAAAATTCTTCTGACATTAACTAAAGTTGGAAAAATTTAATTTACATAGAAAACCGGCCTCTACTCATGAGGAATACATAAGTAACGGGGAGCCAGTTGTCGAAATGATCAAAACAATTTTTTATTATTTTAAAACAGCATCAGAAAGCTGGTCTTGAATTATATCTAAGAAGTCAAATTCTTAAAATACTTGTTTCTTTCCCAGCCTGCTTTGTAAAGAAATACAACATATAATTAACATTAAATCACAACCAGAAACTAAAAATGTTATTATACGATGCAAATAGAATTCCTATGAATATAGCTTAGCAGCAAACCCTTCCTGGCATCCCAACTAATGAAATTGATATGTCTGCGGTTCTTTCGAAGACCATAGTTTATCTGGAAGAAGACCCAACATCTGGTAATACATTTCCGCATGGTGTCAAGAAGCAAATTACTGTTAATCCTGATTTGCATTATATTATAGGAAAGAAAAATGAGCAAAAATTAAACATAAAGTGTGCCTTTCTCGAAAGTTTTCTAGGAGTTTATGATCGACCGTTAGTAGTTTTAATTATTGCCATTGTATTCGATACACTAATAGTGTCGCAATTCTGTTTGACGCAAAACCTGCATCAAAATCACTTTTTCGATCTAATTAGTAATCAAATTTATTCGATACAATGGCTGTAACTAAATTTCGTTTTCGATGCAAATAATATTTAAACAGATTTCGAAACAAGGCTTGTATCACAAATTGATGTAAACTTAAGTTGGGTCAATATGCGACGGTAATGGCATGATACGTCACAAAAATTTTTAACTGTGTAGATGAATGAAATTCGCATTTCGAATGAAACCAGTTTTCATTAATTACTTATTTAAGACCAATAGCTAATTCATACTTGGAAACTAGAACGTACGTCAATCTTGTTTTATCAATCATTCGAGAAGATACTTCTGTACATATTTTCCAGAATATCGATATAAGAAATTATTTCAGATTAAAATGTATTTTCTTGCTGGGTGATCCTCTAAATTTTCCATTAATGGTTTCCCTCTTACATTATTTTAGCAAATAAATTTCTTAGAACGATTAGGTTTAAGGCATTAAACGGAACAAAGATGATAAATGATAATCGTTATTATCTGGAAGCAAACATTGCTAAACACATTCTTAAGCAAACGCGCACAAATAAATTATTCAAAACAATAATTTCCGACTTTGAAATTTTTTTTTTTTTTTTTTTGCTTAGGCTTCCTTATATATTTGATGTAGTCTTATATACAAGAGACGACTAAACAAAATATTTTCAAAAAATCATTGAAGCTGAAATTTGTATTTGATAAATTATATAGCAAATTATTACAACCGAATACCGAAACTAATAAACAGAACGACCTACTGATTTATCGTCTAACGTTTAATGGCCTAGAATATTTACAACTGTGAATTATATAAGAGAAAAGGATTGGTACCTACATATATGTAATAGTATGTATGTATGAGAACTAATCATTTTATATGTTTTGGGTTAGTAATTTTTTAATCATCTCCGCCTTGAAAGCCACAAGAATTTTATTATTGTTTGGCTCATAGAAGAAACCCACAAATTTGATTATGTTTTAGAAACACGTAATTTATTAAATTTTATAAATTTTGACATTTTGTTGTATTTTTGAACAAATAATATATACACAACTTTCTCTTCGTAATACAATAAAAATATTCGGTTTTTATGAAATTATTGTGTTCATTCCAACCAAACGTTTCTTCTATAATCTTAATCGTTGTGTAATATAATATTATGTATAAATAGTACGCCAACCAAAAATAAATTTATGTAATTTAATTTTGAAATAAATAAATTCTTCTTTTAGTAATGTCACATACATACACAAAATTTTGTAAAATTTAAATAAAACGAATTTTATTTAATTTAACAGAGAAATTGAATTATTACTTTTATTCTATTATTGCTTTCTACAATGCATTATATACATATGTATACACAATAAATTAATGTGTCGCTGAAAATGTATTGAGAATGTCTTGCTCTTCTTGCTCAGGTTTCAGTACGTATGTACATATAAACTGAGAGAGAAAGAGTAAACCATATATTCAAATTGTTTCTAGCTAGACATTGTGGAAATTTCTATTGTTCTCATCTGAACACACATTAGAAAAGGAAATATTCCAAAACAAATCTTGGCAGGAAGGATAATTCATTTTCTGTTCTTTCCATATTTACTCAAATTTTATTGGCAAAAATCACTCGAATGTTATATCTAATTTTGTAGAATGATATAAGTTTACGAAAATATGTAATTTGGTGAAAACAGAAATGTATTCTGCTTAAAAGATATGTAATTACTGTGTATTAATTGTAGCGGTAGCATACATACAGGCGATTTTAATCAAATATTTTTTTGGGTTATAAGGTTGTGTTTGAAACGAATAAAAAATCGCATAAAAAGTTAAAAAGTTACATTTTTGGCATTTTATCACCACAAAAACTTTAACTGGTCGCACTAGCGCTTCATAAACGGTTAAAATTCACAGTTAAAATATAAAATAACTTACCCGATTGAAACACAGCTAGATGGTGGTATTTTCATGAAAGAGACAATAGTTATGATAGAAAATATAATTATATTGATCCAACTACCTACGTCATTTTTACGGTATTGTGCTTCAACATTGAAGTGCATTTTTGGAATCAGGAGCATGGTTACAATGGTCGTTTTTAGGTCCGCCATCTGTTGCCAACATGTTCAGTAAAACAGACAAGTTTTCTGAACGCCACAAATTTATAGGAAGTTTCACGATACCGCGATACCGGTCTTCATTTGTCAGTAAATTTGGAATTGGGAAGAACAAAATGAATTTAAATTTTATGTTAGGTTGGGGAAAAGTATTGAGAGATTTTGGTCACTAATTGGTATTCGGTACCATATATCCAGCAACACTAATCAGATTGCGTCATACTAGCACACGTTTGAAAGGTGATATTTCGGTCAACAATTTTGTCAAGATGCTTTATCGATGTCAAAGATCCACTTTGCTCTGGTCGACCAACCAAAGAAAAATCCGATGAAATCTTTGTAAAAATCGGAAAAGAACGACCCATAGGCAGCCATATCTAATCTCGTAGTAAGGAATACACAGCTTGTCTGTATAATTTAAAATAAACTTTTGAATCAGATACTTTATATTCTATGTAAAAATGTTTACCGCTTTGTTCGAAATACGAAAATTTTTATAAGTATAAATAGGAAGTACGATCTTCTAGTAACTTTATGTTCATTTCAAAGAGAAAGTGGCTCTAAAGTGGCTCAATCAGCCTTATTCTTAGTATTGAACTAATTAGAGTCACCTTACACCAAGGCTCTGGTAGCAGACTGGTATGTATGATGTTGGATTCAATTCACTGTATTTATATTTGCAAAAGAAGTATATGAAACACTCGGAATTATTTGGATGAACCATGTGTGCATGTGCTAAAGCATCAGATCTCTTTACTCCTGGATACCCTTCGATAGGTGTCCTTTGATTTCTTCTATGAAATGTATTTTTACCCTATGTGTAATAAATCGGGACCTCATAGTTCATTGTCCTTGTGAATAAATCTTCAGCGATCAATTCGAAAAACGCCATAAGTTTAGTGTCCCTGGGATTATCAATTATCTCTTACGCTGGTCATTCTCTAAACTAACTAATATAACGACCTGATTGGAATTGTTGGACTTCATCGCGAGCTCTAGTACCTTAGTTGCTAACTTTGGCAATTCGATTGGCAATTTCCATCGATCCACACCCACCTTTTGAAAACATTTTCAGAATTTTTTGCCGTATATATGAGAGCACACCATAAGGAGAATTATGGTAGGGTTATTTTAATATAAAAAAATCAAAAAAGAAAATAGGTAGGCCGCCAAAAGGCGGGTTGGCCGTAACATGGGAGAAATAATACATATTTATAACTTAATTTTTCATTAGTAAAATTATACAAAAAAAAATTAAATATTAATATAAAAAATTAATACATGTGGTGAAAAATACGTCAAATCACAAATTTGGTATAGGGGACCGGAAGTCGTGTTTAAATTTTTTATTTTTTATATTTTCAATTGGTAGAAGTAAGAATATACTAAGGATCGACGAAATAATTTTAAACAATTACATTATCAGGTCGAGCGTAAATTAGTTAAAAATTGAAAATAACATATAACAATTTGATTTTGTATTCCAAAAACGGGTAAATCGTCATACTTAAACGTATTTTGCATAAAAACGAAAAATTTTGCTAGCGCATATTTTTATTATGTTCAATAGAATTAAAGGTTTAAAATTTTTAAAAAAAAAAAAAGAAAAAAGTTGGACGATCATTGAGAAAATTCAAAAATAAAATTTTGGCGGGAAATTTGAAAATGAAGAAATTAAAGAACTTATCATTTTTATATTTTTTTATTAATCCGTATTAACTTACCTTTAAAACGAGCCCTATATCATAAATATCGGATATTTATTTTTCCTTTTCTAGCCATAAACACAACATCATGTTCGTCATTTTTCTCAAAATTTGACACCCTGTATTTTAAACAACATCAAATCATTTTCTACAAAAAATTTTTTTAATAAAGACTACAAATTCAAAACATAAAAATCATAAAATTAAAACATGACTTCCAAAAATTTGTGATTTGACGTATTTTTCACCATGAGTATTGTGTACAAAACCCTTTCTTGCAACCACGTAATTTACTCAGTTTTTTGTCTGTTCTGTCTAACATATCAGGCCAATGGCCAACACCATCAAATCGAATATCACGCGGTGGCGCATATACTTTTTTTACTTTCTACATATACTTTCAGCCATAGTTTTTTGCGTGCTTTGAGATGGCCTTCCAACGGTCATTTTTTGCTATTGCGGTTGGAAATGACACAAAACATCAGCGATTTCCGATCGAAAATCAGCTAGTTCAAATGAAGTGAATCCTTTGTGAATGCGTCGGTCGAGAAGATAAGCATTTACTATTGTCATATCAATTAAATGATAAAATAGTCGCAATGAATAACTTCTCTTCTTCAATCGTATGTGATAACGTCCAAGCAACCCATCCATTAAATCTACCCCTCCCATATGATAATTATATTCCTTGATTATATTAGGGCAATCTACCTCCAAATATATTTTTTTTACGGTAGTATCTAGTCGTTTTAACTGGTCGCGGTTCGACTGCGGATTTGAATGGAATTAGTTCAACATAAGTTGAAGCTAGTCTTAAATTTTTTGTGTCTTACGATAAAACAGCTGCTAAATCATCTCCACAAGCACGTCCTACATATTCCACTTTAGGATCTCTTTGAAGCTCCTTGTCTCTGTTACTTGGAAGTTTGCAGTTGTTTATATGACTGGCGCGAATTGTACCTAATGATTATATTCCTTGACTTCGTAGATACACTAGTAGCGGTAGCGACGTCTGCCCCACTTATGCGGCTTGTTTGGCATATACTAAACCTACTATTCAAATGATAAACAACTGGCCTAATTTTAAATAGCGAGTCGTAGCCGTCTTCGCCATTTTTTTTTCTAAGAGTGAGACTTGGATAACGGTAAATAGACATATATACCAAAATGCCGATATATTTATTACTGTCAACATAATTTACAGAAAATTTGGTTTGAATGTCCTGCTGTAGAGCATTCAAGTTGGTTTCTTTTGCTATTTTTTCGAACAACTTATCATTAAAAAAATAATTAAAATAGGTCTTGAGATCTTTAGACATCTTGAGATCGTTAAAACTCTCTGGAAGTTTCGAGTCACCGCTGAACATAATTTTGTTTCGATGAAGCACAAGATTTGTTTTTTCTCCAAGTTATCTTTGAAAATTCTATTGACTTCAAGTCAATGTTTGCTGCACTACCAGCAAACCCATCATTATTTGGTTTCAAGCTAGGACCGCATTCCTCAAACACAGGTAAAGGAGAACGGGGTCGCTTTGCAGGTTTCTTCGGGAACTTCCATAACGGTTGTGCTTGTGGCTGTTGTTTTATGTGTGATTGCATCGACGATATCTCTGGCTGTGGCTCAACTTCTGGTGGTTGTATATGTTGTTATGTTGTTGGTGTCTGTGTTGAAAATTCAAGGGGAGCGAAATCGATGCTCGTATTTATGTTATCGGTAAAAATTCCAGCTGAAGTGTTTCTCTCTGACTGGGCCACCTGAAGGTCCATTTCTTGATAATCTTCAACTGATTAATTAAAATGAGGATCAGCAATCGAGTCATTGTCATCAAAGTCACAATCATCCGCTTCTCTGTCGCTTGTTGCACTGCTTGGCCGTGGCATGAAAGCAACAGTCCAATTCAGTTGAAAAAATAGTGAAAACAAAAACAAAACAACCAACGATACACCTAAATCACTTGAAATACTTTGAAACATAAACAATAACATGTATATATAAAAAATAAATCCATCAACCGGCAAGTCCACCTTTGGACGGTGTTTACATAATGGGGCACAGAGGCATGCTAATATTTTTGAATCACTAAACAAATTTCAGTTTCACAAAATGTACAAATTTCCCAATTTTCCAATAATTTTTTGAACAAAATCAAACGACTCGAAATATTTTTTATTTATTTTTAATACTCTAATGCACAGAAAATAATTTTGGTATAAATTTGACATCGGAAGCTCTACCCAAGTCACCGAATCCATTTCTTCGATACGAATTATGATCTGAATCCATAATAAAAGATGTATACGTGTGGCATCTCCACACAATTCTGCCGTTTGACAATCTTGTATTTTAAGATGAAATACTCTGTTAATTAGGTCATATTAGGTTGTGGAGTAGAATTTTCAAAAATGTAATGAACAAATTTGAGTTCCCATAGCGGCGAGAGATTCTTTCGTGTAAGTACCTAGGACTTCCGGTAAAAGAAGGTGGTAATATAATTAGTTGTCCCATGTTTGAAGGATTTTCCTCTTCTCTTAGCTTAGTGCATCTTGTAGATGGATATAATTATCAGCCCTTAATTGGCGTTGATTTTATCGTATAAAATTCACGCCACTCCAATTCTATTTTGACGACACCAAACTGTTTTATAAGTATTTATTTCTTCTGTCTGTTGGTTAGCAGTGTACAACAATGTATTATTTGTTGCAGAAGAGAAATAATTTCCGAGTTACGATTTTTAAATAAATCTGGACGCGTGGAAACTTGTAATCCTTGATCATCGGTAAAATAAATTTGAAGAAATGCTTGTTGGTTGCCAGAATAAGCTAGTACACTTCCAAGTAAGTGGTTTACATCACCATAAGAAGTCATTTGGAACGTTTTATTGCAGTCCCTAATGTTTTTGAGATATTCATTAGATAAAGACGATTCTCCCTTTCTGTTGATGTTTCTGATGATCTTACTAATGCATGATGCTCCCAGTTACAAGGCGATTTATCCTATCTAAACTAGAGTCTTCCTTCCTTATCTATGCTCTTCCATCCTCCTCCTGTCAATCGTAGCGTCATTTGTTGTACATCAAAACCCTCATAGATAAATAACCTATTCAACAGTGGAAACCGCAATACAATCGGTAAAGCCGTTCTGGTATTTAGCCTAAGAAACAAACATACATAAAGACAGATGTTGACTTTTATACGTATAGATTTTATTATTCCTTATAACTTTCATAGTTATTAAGTTTCTAAGTTCCGGTATTCAAAATATCTAAATATTAAAGTCTTTGGTTTGTTTTTAATTTCTGTAAATCTTAAATTTTAAAATTATTGAAGTTTTCAAATTATTTTAAATCTAGTTAAATTTTAACTAAATACCCAAATCCGATCATTTAGAGGCTGACTATTATACTTAAATTTCAAAGTTTCGCTCATTATAAATTCTAATAGCAAATGTTAATTTTCTAATTTCGAATATTTTTAGTACCAAAATTTCTAAATTTCATAATTTAAATGTTTTAAATTCAAAACATACAAAATTTTGTGAATTTTAAAATTCTCAAATTTTAAATTGTTCTAAACATTATTTATAAAATTCTATGTTTATTAACAAAATTACTAAATTCCTAATTCGTAAAAATCTTTAATCCTAAATTAAAACCTAAATTTACAATTTTTTGATTTCCATTTACTAAGCTTTTAATTTAACAAATTTCTCGAACTCTCACGAAAAAGAACGGTTTAGCGTAATTTGTTGATTATTTAACATTATAACTTTCTAACACCCAGTTCCTAAATAACTTTAATGCTGAAGACTTGTAAATATCTTAATTAAATTCTTAATTTTCTTAAATTTCTAATTTTTGTTAAGTATACTATTTCAATCTTTTCAATATTACAAAACTTTTTTGTTGTTTTTCATAAATATTCAAATTTCTCATTGTCCCCAAATTATAATAAAATGTTAGCTTTTTAAATTTGTAAAACAGAATTTGTAAAAAAGTAGATAAACTTCTGGAATATGATGAGTTTTCGAAAAAAGTTTTGTAACATGGCCAAACTTTAGCTGACTATTCGTTAAATTAGTAGATGGAAATGAGATCGAAATTTTAGTTTTGTAAATTTAGTCATGTATCTGCAGTTGAACAGGTTTTTTGTTAACCGAGTTTTGCAAAAAATCCCGTATATGTAAATTTAAGGAAAAATTATTCAGTTTTCGGAAGTCAAAATTTTCCTATTTCCAATATTTTATTTTACTACATAAAAAGAGTGTGGAAATCGGAAAGCCCTTTTAAGTACTCATCCCTGAAATAACCGACCCAAATAACCATTCAAAGAATTTCTTCAATCATTTGTTTTATTTTCTCCATTCAATTTAAAAATTTTAAAGCTTTTACAAAATGTGTGCCGCCTTATATTTTATAATTCAGAAATTTTACTTATTTGAAATTGCAGAACTCTTTATGATAGATACTTTTTCTCGCATTCCTCCGATGATATCTTATGAATTAATTATAAGATTGTTACATGTATAATTTGTATTTGCTATGTCAGATGGGTTTATACATCTAAAAATAAATAATCTTTCTCAATAAGGCTAAAACTTTAATCTCACATCCAACAACATTTCCAATCTATATTCGTTCCATCATATTCATTAATTCCATCATCATCATCATCATCATCGTATTTAAGTTCATACGCAGACAGACCATCACCACCACAACCGCCGCACGATTTTCTCCAATTATTTTAATAGAAAATAGAAATTCTATTATAAAGCAATCTTAAGCTTTACATAGGTAGTCATAATTAAATCGAAAAATGCTGATTTCTCTACAGAGACAAGGAACAATAAACTACGAAGCGCAATGAACAAGGAATACAAAAAAATTCTTCAGTTTTTGTCTTTACAAATAAATTTTTCCGTTTTTATATACAGAATAAACAGCACAGGATGCTGCATAGAGGCGTAAAATAAACGAATATTCCACTCCAGAATAAAGAACAAAAAAACAACTAACTTCTATAATGATTCTTGTTGAGTACAAGAATTTTTTTTATTAAGAAAATAAAAAAAAAACGATTGGAATAAAAAAAATATGTATAAAATATAAACTAATGAATGTATGTATTACAACAACAAAGGGACAGGGTGAATATTATTTTCCATCAAGAATTCTTCTTTATTCTTTTAAACATTTTTTTTTTATTTTTATTAAATTTACCGAAAAGAATTCAATGGAAAATATTATTTCAATTTTCAATTCAATTGAAAATTGAAAAATAAAATCGGAAAAATAGCAAAGGAAGAAAGAAGAAGAAGAAGATTACTGAAATGAAAATATTATTGAAAGTTCTGTCTTCGACTTCTATAACAGCAAATTTCATTATTTTAATTAAATGGATATTCAATGACGTATGGTTTATGTATACGTACGACGAGTAATGGCATTTTTATATTTTATTTCAAACAGCTAAATGCGTTTCTCTCTATTATTTATACGCCAGCTACATGTTGTTTTCACTCGACTCGATTGATGCCAATCACAATTACACATTTACCAGAATGTAGAATGATTGATTTCTTCAAGAAAATAACACAAAAAGGTTATCAAATAATATAAAAAAAAGCAAAATGCTTTTCTTTTTATTTATTGCATGGAATTGAAAATTTTACTTATGTATGTTCATTCTTAACGTCTATGTACATAGCAGTTCTGTACTTGTATAAACACACAATTGATCGATGTGAAGTGATGAATGTCTTTTATTTATATTCATTCATTTTATTTATGTGTGATATGTGTCTGGGTGAATATTTTATTGTGTTCGTATGTAGGCGAATTATTATTTATTGCCGTTACTTTCTGAAATGGCATTTAAAGAATGTAAAACATCGCTTTAATCATGGTTTAGGAATACAATGAAATTCCTTTTTAACGAACACCAGTTAAACGAAATTATCAATATAACGAAATTTTGGAACAAATTTTCATTCGCTAAAATGAACATTTTGTTTTATGGAAATGCACTATCTTGAACCCATCATAAATCTAAAGTTAAATTCTGCAATTTTTTTTTTATGTTTGTTTAATTTGTTGTGGTAAAGCGTATTCCACTTATATGACCCATGAGTTGCGGACCTCCGCCTGGTGCTTAGGGACTTTTCACAGAAAGTACTGCAGCAGCGAAGAATTTACGGTTAAATTCTATCATCTCTTATTACTAAGAGAGATTTTTTTTTTTTTTTTTTTTTTTAATTTAAAATAAATTTTATTTATTTATTTTATGTAATTACAATCTAGTCTCCTGGACTAATTAGCAATTTGTTTCTGACTTAATTTACTAACTTAAATTAATCTATGGCTTCTTCCCATTGGCATTCCATAGTGTTTGGTAAATTGATGTAAACCACATCTTTGTTGTGGATTTTAGATCAGCATAATGCTTCTTAAACTGACAATCACACCAGCTGAAAAGGTTTGGTTCTTTTAAGTCTGCGAACTAAATTCGTGATGCTTAGGAGCTGAGTTGCCTCAATGTTCACATGTTGGCGGAGCCTTTCTTCGTGTCTCCGTGCTTTTTCCTGGATTTCATTTAAGATGAGGTTCATTTTAAGGTCCCTATGAAGGTCATTGTTCCTAACATACCAAGGTGCATCAACGATGTTCCTTAATACCATATTCTGAAATCTTTGGATGATATTTACGTTGCTCTGTTTGGTACAACCCCAAAGCGGAATACCATTAGTCCAAATCGGTTTCAATATTTGCTTATAAACTAGAAGCTTGTTGTATGTTGATAAAGAAGAGTTCCTTCCCATCAGCCAATACATTTTTCTGTATTTAAGTCTTAATTCTTCACTTTTCTTCTTGACGTGTGCTTTCCATCGTAGTTTAGCATCCAGGGTCATGCCGAGATACTTAGCTGTGTTCGCATGCGGTATTATTTCCCGATTTATGGTAATCGGAATATGTTCGATTCGTCTGTTTGTAAAGTTGATGTGAACTGATTTAGCTTCATTTAGTTTTATTCTCCATCTTTTTGTCCATTTATATATTTGAGTTATAGCTGATTGTAACTTCTGCGTTGATTCTTCGTTGCTTTTTCCAACAGCTAAGATCGCCGTATCATCTGCAAAAGTTGCCACTGTGTTGTTTTCTAATGTAGGAAGATCATAAGTATATAGTAGGTATAAAACCGGCCCTAATACACTGCCCTGTGGAACTCCTGCATTGATTTCTTTCAATTCAGAAAATGTATCATCTAACTTAATCCTGAAGAACCTATCTTTCAAGTATGATTCTAGTATCTTAGCAAATTGCATTGGTAGAAGATTCCTTAACTTGTGGTTAAGTCCTTCATGCCACACTCTATAAAACGCTTGTGCAACGTCTAGAAATACTGTTGAACAGACTTTTTTCTCCTCTAATGCTTTCTCAATTATACTGGTTATTCTGTGTACTTGATCAATTGTTGAGTGTTGGTTGCGAAAACCGAACTGATGATTTGGGATCAAGTTTTTACTCTCGATTATCGGATTTAATCTTTTTACCAGAAGCTTCTCAAAGAGTTTGGACATGACTGGCAATAGCGAAATTGGCCTATAAGACGATGTTATGTGTGGTGGTTTCCCAGGTTTTGGGATCATAATTACTTCTGCAATTTTCCATAAGCTTGGTACACATTTGATTCTAAATGCTGCATTTATAAGATTGGTGAGTTTCACCAGAGCTTTCCTTGGCAGTTCTTTTAAGATTTCTGCAGTAATAAGATCGTACCCAGGAGCTTTTTTCGTATTCATATTAGCTGTTATCTCACGCATGACTTCTTTTGGTGTTGTGGGTAGGATTTCTTTACTTTCTTGCACAGCTTGTTCAGTTATTATCTCGGCTTCCAACGTTTGGTCTTCATGTGGCTGGGATATTTTTTCGAGGTGTTCGGCAAATTCTCGAGCTTTGTCTTCATTATTTGTAGCCCATTTCTCACCTGCTATTTTTATTGGGGGAATCTGCATTATTGGTCTTTTGATTCTTTTGGTTGCTTTCCAAAGAGAATAATCAGTACTGTTATCATTAGTTAATTTTCTTAAATAGTTGCTGATTGATTCATCTTTCAATTCTTTGATCTCTCTTCTTAATTGTTGAGTGAGGTTGTTCAAATGAGTTTTATCTTGGGGGGCCCTTGTTTGTTGCCATACTCTTCTCGCTCTTCTTTTTTCTGCGAGGAGCTCCCTAATTTCCATAGGGTAATTGTTTCCCTTGATTTTCGTTTTAATTTCAGGAGTATTTTCCCAAGCTGATTGCTGTATATCGTTTACAAATTTGTGAACTTCTTTGTCTAATTGTTCTTCAGTCTTTAATGGAACCATTAAGTTAATTTTTTCTTCTAGCGATAGTCTAAAGCATGCCCAATTAGTGTGATTATTTACTAGGAAAGGGTTTCTTTCTTTCTGAATGATTTTTTCATCTAACGTTAGAAGTATTGGTGAATGATCAGAGTTTAAGTCGTGGCTTTCATCTACTTGTACATAATTTACAGATATGTTCTTTATTATAAAGAAATCAATCAGATCTGGCACTTTGTTTGGATCAGTTGGCCAGTAGGTTGGTTTTCCAGTTGAGAGGGCTTCACAACTGCATTTTCTGATAGCTTTTAGGAGTTCTTTACCCTTAGTTGTTGTTAATCTGGATCCCCAGTGGACATTTTTTGCATTAAAGTCTCCTCCAAGTACAAATCGTTTTCCTAATTTACTGAGGAACTCGAGATAATCTTTTTCTTTCATTGAGTGCTTCGGTGGGCAGTATATACTAGCAATACAAATATAACTACTTTTGGATTTGACAATAACAGCAGTTGCTTGTATTTCTTCCGTTTCATATTTTAACTCCTCATAGTGATGAATACTATTTCTAATTATAACAGCACTACCTCCTTTAGCAGTGTTTCCAGGGTGAATAGTGTGATATATTTGATAATTTTTAAATTTAATGTTTGATTGTCTAGTGAAGTGTGTTTCCGTGATGAGACATACATCGATTTTTTCTGTGTCCAGGACCACTTGCAGTTCTTGTTGATGTTGCATCAGTCCATTGGCATTCCAACATAAGATTCTAAGATCTTGGGCCATTTTTCTGTTTAGGGATGGCTCCCTTAGTGCTGTACTCTAGTTTCTGTAATCGCTCATCAAATGTATTTAGTCTGCTTAAAATTAATTTAAGTGTTTGACTTATATCGTCATTTTGAGCAGTTTTTCCTGGATTTCCGTTGCTCATCATTACTTGAGCATAAGTCATTTTACCAAATTGTCCTTGAGTAGTTCCCGACACTCTACGATTTACTTCGGGTCGGTTCATCTTAACCGCTTGTTTCCTGAATGAACTTGGATTTTTAGCAATCACGTTCTTATTTTTGATATTTTGCAGTTCAATAGCAACGCTGCATCCTCTGTAGTTAGCCGGATGGTTTTCTCCACAGTGAACGCATTTAGGTTGAACATTTTGGGCTTTTACACAATCTTTGGTATGATGTTTACCTAAACATTTGACACACCTAGGTTCCCTGTTGCAATATTTTTGTGTATGTCCATAGGCTTGACATTGTTTACATTGTGGTATAAGCTTAGACCTTCTTAGAGGCTGAATAACCACTTTGCACCCCAAGATGTACTTAATTTGATAAATTTTTTCGATATCTTCATCAGTATCGAAGGTCAACATAAACATGTTGAGAGGTACTTTGCCTCTCCGTTTTAGCTTAATCGATGCTTCAGTTGCCTTAAATCCTTTTGCTTTCAGGTCATCAATTATTTTATCTGGTTTACACGTAGAGTGTAAGTTTTTAGCCATGACCCTAATTGGTCTGGTTTGTTTATCTTCAAACGTGTGCCAAGCACGTTTTTCTTCATTTAACATTTTTGTCAATTTTCTGTATGTTTCAGCATCTTCTAAGTTTATTTTGATGGTGTTTCCATTCATCACCTTTGCATTAAACTTATCAGTAGCAGTTATTGTTTTTTTTTTTCATAGAGTACATCGTAGTCTTTGACTTCATCTATTACTATTGGTGGTGGTGGAGGTATTTTTTTTGGTTGTTTCTGGATAATATTTGGAACATTATCCTTTAATTGAGGTGGGGAGGGCGTATTATTCCGTCTCCTTTTTTTTCTCCCACCTTTAACTCTAATCCACTCAGTTTCTCGAGCTAGTTCTTCTTCATCCGTATGATACTCTTGTGGAGTTGTATTCTGGTTAGGAGTAGAACCGATGTCCTCCTTTGGCTTAAGAGCTTTAACTTCGTTTTCAAGCGTCTTCATACGCTCCTGCATCCATGCAATTGTAACATTCAGTTGCTTATTTATATTGTTGGCTTCAACTAATGCATTATTAGCTTTACACAATTCATTGTGAAGCTTTTCTTCGTTTGTAATACGAGTGTTGTGGCTGCTGGCCTCAATGGAGGGACTACCGCCTCTTTTCGGAGAATACGCGACTTTGTTACTCCTCTGGAAGGGATGTGAATTATCCTTTTCTATTTCACTCAAATGAGCTTGTTTATTCACCAACATGTCTTGGCATTGATTAAAATAATTGTAGTATAGCAATGGCTGGTCTCCTCCAGAATCCATGAGACCGACCTCCGAAGAGGGTGGATTTACCTGAGCAACAGGTGTACCACCTGGGGTATTAGTTTCCTTATTTGTTCTGCTCATTGCTCATTTATAGTGTATTGCACTCGCCTCTAGTATTTCGCCGATGCTTCACATCGTTGCCCCGGTGTTACCATGTGTAGGTATACTAGACACATTTGGTGGTTTCTACATAGTTGCAGCGTTGGAATATAGACCACGAGATACATGGCTATAGACGGTCAACCCCTACCCTATTGAGACGCACCCAACACCCACTAAGAGAGATAGAATATAATTTACTGGTCTCTAATACATAGTTTTACAATAGATTTACTGAAAACAAAATTATAAAAATGGAGGTATGGTCGACTTTCTTTTACGAACAGAGAATTTTGAAAAATTTAATTTTTTTAAAAAAAAATTTTTTTGTGGGTTTTTTAAGTGAGTTTAGAAATTGTATCTGTCAGTCTGTGTCCTCCTTACAGCCTAGATGGTTTAACCTAGCGAACTGAAACTTCAGATTTAAGCTTTTTTGATAAATTGGGAGGTCCCAGTGAATTTTATTCCAAATCGGCTAACCGGAAGTGGCCACTCCCTTGGTCCAGAAAATTTATTTTGCAAATATCTTAAAATGTATAAGGTTTACAAAAAACTACTTAATTCAAAATGTTTACAAAAATTAAAATAAAAAAATTAAATTTCTCAAAATTCTCTGTTCGTAAAAGAAAGTCGTATGTTGGTCACACATCCATAAATTTCCTTCGAAGAATAACTCAAATTATATAATTCAAATGTTATGTTAGATTAGTGTTAGTATAAAAATTAATTATGTATTTATAAATGACCCCCAATTGTATGCTTAAGATGGATATGTAAAATGAAAATTCAATGAAATGGAAAAGCGTGGACCTAAAATGTTAAATCAATTGTGGGTTATAAATTTTGATTTCAAATACGTAAACTGGAATGTGTATTTTCTTTCATTTCAAGTCAACTCACCCTTCCAGAGTTCGTCTAGTAAAGTGATACAATGTGTTAATTTATTTATTGTTGAATTTATTGTTGAACGCATGGCCTGACCTAAGTCTGTTTAATGTTCTAGTTTCCCTGTCCCTAAATTTTGTCGATGTAAACCATAAACTAGTATGTAAGCCCGGAAAAAGATTTTTGTAATAATGTCCCACATTCGTAGACATTGTTTCAAATAATTCCAACCATTCTTCCTTAATTATTTTTTGGATTAATTTTAATGTGTCACTGATAACCGGTTCGTTGTCTAATGTACGTGAGGGTCTTATATGTGCCAATTTTACTAGATGATCCGCTACAGTGTTACCTTGCATTCCTATATGCCCCGGAATCCATTGTATCTTGATATATCTGCTGAGATTCTTGCCCGCCCAGTCCAAAATTTGATTTTCAAAATAATTGTCAACTTTATTTTGGAGCGCTGAATTTAAAGTTAGACAATCGCTTTGGAAATCAGTGAGTATCAAAATTTTTCTCCTCGTGTCTAATTGACCTAATCTGATGGCGATTTTGATATCGATGACTTCTATTGTTTTCATGTCAGAAGTGTTTTTGAGTTTAAATACCCGCTCCTGCCCTATTATTTTTGAGTAAGCCATCCGTAAATATGATGTCGTAGTCGCTGTAATTTTCTAACAAATTCATAGACGCTTTTCGAAATCTATTATGTTGTTGCGAGATTTACTTGTGATCCTTTAAAAAATTGTTTAATGTCTGTTTAAAGTTTCTTCCTGATTTGAGAGTTTCTGTATAGTTATCTGCTGATGTATTTTAATGATTTGATTTGGTTATCAAAACTTGATGCTATTTCCAATGATTCGGCTAACAGCGTAGGTAATGGGGTTGATCTCATCAGGTCCAAGCATTACCTTAAACATGTGTTTTTAATTGTTTGGCTTATTTTGTGGAAAGTCTTGTCAGTTTCCTCAGTAAAAATATATGCAAAATCTAATTTTGGTTTGATTATAAACTTATAAATAACCAAGTGAGTTTTAGGGTGAACACCGCTCTTAAGGTTTGATAAAGTTCTGAATAAATTGATGGTTTTTTGAGTCTCGGTTTTTAAATTGTGGTAATGTTTTGACAAACTAAGATTTTTCGTCAATGTTATTTCCAAAATTTTTGTAATTTGATTTTCAGAGATTGTGAAGTTGTTTATAAATTTGATAGATTTTGTGTTGTTGGTGTTGGCAAAAGTCTTAAAAAATGTGATTTTCCTGGATTGATTATTAGATTTATCGATTCAAGTAGTAGATAACGTTAATAACGCACTGTTTGCATTTCTGGAAAGTTCATTATGGTTGTGTCCACTTATTATTAAACAAATATCATCAGCAAATTGAAATATTTTTGTTTTGTATATGTGTTATTGAGCTCGTATATATTGTTTGTATATAAATTACAGAGCGTCGAGCTCAAACAATTACCCTGAGGAATTCCTTTGTTGGTATAATGTTTGTCTGATGTATTTGAATTGTAGCAAGTGATTGATCGGTTGGTCAGAAATTGTTGTATCCAGTATGTTATTAAATTTGGGAGGTTGATTTTCTTAAGTTTATCGATCAGAATGTCTTTGTTAATATTACCAAACGCTTTAGAAATGTCTGTTTTAATAAGAATGATTTTTTTTTTTATATTTCTATATAGTTTATGAATTCTACTATGTAATCTGAAATACATTTGTTTTTCCTAAAACCGAATGAGTTTTTATTAAGTATGTTGGGTTTATCCAAATGCTCGTTAATTCTCTTAAGTATTAGCTTATCAAAAATTTTTGCAAAAGTCGGCAATAAACAAATCGGTCTATAGTTCGCTATTTCTCTGTCATTTACCCCCTTTTTTTAACTGCTATTACACTAGCTATCTTCCATTTCTCAGGGTACGATTGATTAAACCAAATATTTTTAAAGAGATCCAAAATCGCTTGAAAAACCTTAAGGTTGAATTTAATTAGTAACTTAATTATTTTGTAACTGAGTTTATCTTTATCAGAAGCGGTGTTTTTTGATTTGTTTATGATATTCAAGACCTCTGCTTATATTCAAGATTCGCTTCCTATTTCCCGTGGTTTTGTTTGACTACCTATATGAATTCGATTGGTTTTGAAGTCGGATATGATCTTTTTCCAATTTGTGATGTGTTTTCTACCTTTACTTTTCACCCCATAGTCCATCATAATGGCCAAGTGGTCACTCCCCAGGTTTTCTTTGGTCGCCTTCCAAGACAATAAATTAATTAGATTTTGCGTGCATAGAGTGCTATCAAGGGCTGAATTTGTATGTCTGAATAGATCCATCCTGGTTGGGGAACCACCGTTGAGTATGAATAAGTTATTGTTCACTATTAAGTCTGCTATTGCATTATCTAAAGAGTCATTAGCTGCGTTTTCATCACATAAACCACTTCTTGCGTTTATATCTCCAGCGACCATTGCGTATCCAGAGTTGTTCTTCTATAGCAGCATCTCGAATTATCTTATGATTTCTTGTTTGTTGAGTCTTGAATTTTTGTAGAAGATGGAAATATTTATATCGACGTGTTTATATTTTATGTTGATTTTTAGTGTTTCCAATCTGGTGTAATTGTAGGTTAGTCCTATAATTCTCCATGAAATGTTTTTTTTAATTGAGAAGCCCACTCCGCCGTACCCATCCTGCCTATTTTTGGTTATCAAATTGTAGTTATTGAAAGTTAGTGTTTCTGTATCATTGGTCCATGTTTCTGAAAGAATGATTATATGTATATTGTTGACTGAGATGAATCTTTTTAAAAGTCCTTATTGCTTTTTATGCTTCTAATGTTTATTTGTAGAATTTTAAAGTTATTCATAATTTAATCTACAATTTTTGCCAAACAAGCTCGAATCTTAGTTCTCATGAGGTCTATATAAGCTGAATTGTCTGATTTGATTAGTATAGTACTGATATGCGTTTGTCCATTTGCTTTGTGGCTTCTTCGTTCCTTTTGCCTATGTCCCTTTTTGTCGTCATTTAGGCTCGAAAAGTCCCTCATGGTAGGTACATTTTTATTCAATCCAAATAGTTTTAATTTGGATTCACTATGAGATGTTTTGTGTATCACCATGTATTGGAATATTTTTTTCTGTCTCGATCTTTCTTGGCATTTATAATGGTTGGTCTTGTGTCCCTCACAACAAAACTTACATCTGACTTTGGATCATTACAAATTTTGAATCCAGTCGAATTGAGGGCGGAAAATATGGCTTTCAAACTTTTAAAATTTACCTTCGAACTGTCTTTGATTTTTTTATATTGGGTTTTATGAAAAAGTCGATTTTATGGCGATGAAATCGCAAAATGGACAATTCGTAATATTTTTCATTACTCACAGAGTATTGTCAAAACTCCAATTGGCTTGAACAATGGTGATTAAAAGTTTGAGTAGCGTAAGCAAGTGAAATCTATTGAATGAAATTATAACTGACAAACTCTTTGCAACTATGTGCAACTAAGTGTATACCAATGAATAAATTTCACAAAAATGTGGGTGTTTTTGCTTTATGAAATTGTTCCCTAAGCGGAATTGAAAAATATCGCCCAATACAATTGGGAAAACGTACCAAAAATAAACGAAGTGAATCCCAATTATTTCGGTTATTTGGGAAAGATGAAAAAGTAATAGTAATTTCTTTTTCCAGAAGATCTTCCTTTCTGTTGGTATTTTTTGATTTAAATTTATTGCGGTATTTTGGTCTTTATACTGTTACTGTTAAAAATAGAAATTAAACCCCAATATAAAAGTACTTAATTATTCAATGAAAAACTCATAAATAAGAATGGAAAACGCAAATTTTGAGCAGTTTTCATGTGATTAAAACAATACTAGATTATTTTATGCTATATTTATTATTTAATTTAATAGCTGTGCCTTATAGTAACAATATTTATATTTATACAGAAAATCGATTTCGGAGTTAACTCCATCGTCGGTTCTTTAAAAACTATTATCTAATAATAGTTTTTAAAGAACCGACGATGGAGTAAACTCCGAAATCGATTTTCTGTATAAATATAAATATTGTTACTATAAGGCACAGCTATTAAATTAAATAATAAATATAGCATAAAATAATCTAGTATTGTTTCAATCATTATAGAAGTAACAAAATATTATCACATAATTAAAAAATGGATATTAACCATTATAACTTATATAGTTTTCATGTACTTAAAATAAATAACCCCCAATCCTTACAAAGTTTTGAGAATTTTTTTTTTCTTTTTTTATGGAAATGTCCCCCATTTATGTGTTGGAGTGTTGCTCTGCTATATGCCAGTAAGAAAATTAAAGTTAGTAATATGATGCTTGGAGATTGCGATCGGGAATTCCTGTCTCGAGAATTCTAGACACTTTAAAAGAATTTTTAAATATCGTTTTTTGAAAAATGTTATTTCACTACTGGGAAATTTTAAAAACATTAATTTCATTTCAAATGTAATAGAACATTTTGGGACAAAAAAAAATTGAAATACAAACTTTATACAGGATGGCCGGCACTGAGGATATTATATTAAAGGAAAGAGGACATCATTTTGGGGCATCATCCTGAAATCCGTGACCGTTCAAATTTTAACGGAAATCGAGCGTTTATCGTTAAACCGACATGGTGAATGCCATTTAACCGGTAATCTATTGTCAGAACTTATTCATTTGATATACATATGTATAACGGCACAAACTTATTCATAATTGAAATGCAAACTGATTCTCATTTTAATCTAATTTTATTTTATAGAAACTAAAACTCAACCCCACCTTTAATTTTCTATTATTAAAATTATGATTTTTTGGGTAATAAATAGTGAAGTGAAGAATGTCAATCAAACACATAAGTCACTTCAATAGCTCATTTACGTGAATATTAACTTAATTATCTAAATAGTAACCGCAGTGTGAAGTTTTTAACGCATTTTTATAGCACAATTAATATGTAAGGAACAAGATCCTACCCTTAACACAATAGGATTTCACAGGACACGTTAAGATTTCCAAATCTGTACGTGTTATTTCATAATTTAGGGTTGGCTCTAATGGACAATTTTCAATTATTAACAAAACCTGCGAATGTGTGGACATACATGATTCTACACTTTGCTAAATAATACCAATCTCAGAGTTTGGCTCCCATAGACACCATAACTATACATGACGATTTGTTGTAATTTCCAATGGAAATAAATTCAGTACAAGGATAAATTCGGCATTAATTTCCTCCAAATTTTAAATAATATTATGATGGCTCGCTCTCATTATTAATCATCATTGATCATTAACAGTTGGGTCGAGATCCCGCTAATAATCGAAGACAACGTAGTAAACTGTTATAGTATTTTCATAAGCATCTATTCATGGTAATAATTTTGTTAATTTTACTACTACAATCAAGCCTCAATAATAGAATACCATGTATAGATTTAAAATGTCTGATGTCTCGCTTTCGCATCATATACCGTTTTAAAACGAGTCAATCTCTCCAAGATTCCCTATCGTGGCGGAGTGATTTTCGCATAGTTAATAAGGAGTTGACAATACCAGACAGGAATTTCAACTACGTAACTATCTGAAGAATCGTGATTACTCGTTCTTATTTTTTATAATTTCATGTTTCCTTCTCAATTTTTTTTATGTAATGTTTTTTATTAGATCGAATTTCCAAATGTTCGCAACTTGTTATTTCTTTAAAATCTTCAATACTACAGAGTTTCCAATTAGAATGTTCGTATTTTTCAGTTTAAATACCCTACGTCCTTTTTACGTCTGTTTTGGTATAAGTATTCAGCAAATGTTCAAATACAATGATGTCCATTTCCGTCCCGTTCCGCTGGATTTTTATCTGTTCCGCCTCGGCTGGGTGGTCAACTCGAAAAAATTTAAAATTTGATACTAACGTGGCATTTGTTTTGTGCCTCTTCGTTCTTAGTACTGAAGTTTATGTCTTTCATTTAAAATTATAGAGTAAATTGGGACGAAAAAACCGGGCGGAAAGAGACACAGTTCAAAAGTTTTCCACTTACAAAATTCTAATCTGAGCCCAATCCTAAATAATGGGATACCACGGACAGATTTGGAAAATCGAATGTTCCATTATATATACTTTTTCGCCATATATTAATTTTCTCTTAGAATATTAACCCTAATACGACCCTCAAAAAAAGTTTCACATGTGACCCTTGGGTGAAATTTCACCCACATAAATATATGGGTGAAATTTCACCCATATTTCGAATAATATTTTATCTTGGTAGTTAAATCCTCAAAATGTTATAGAGCTGCCGGGCTTAATAAACAAATCATGAAGATTTGCTAGTCTCAATAGTAAAAGAATTATAGGGCATTGAAATGAAAAATGGGTGAAATTTCACCTACAGTTTCTATGAGGGTTAAACAAATGTACACTCGCATAAAATGTGGTAAAAAACGCATTAAAAATTTACACCGGTCCTTTAACAGCTATCTAAGAAAGACAAATTTGCTAAATTTTGCTCGAGAAAATGACCATGTTGTGTTTATGATATGGATTTTCCACCGGTCGGATTTATAATTGACGAAAAACAATAACTGTCAACGAGTAGGGCATCCAGTTTCGGAATTCGAAATTCCGGTATTCCGGAATACCGGCCCATATTTTGATTTCGATTATTCCGGAATTGAAAACACTATTTCCGAATTTAATGAATTTCTATTTTTCACACTAATTCAAGTAATTTGAACATAATTTTATGTAATTTTAGTCTGTATTGTACTAAAAAAAACTATTTTGAGGCAAACTTCTCTGAAGAGGGGTGGTTTTTGGAAGTTTTAGAGTATGCTTTTGCGTTCACCAGGACATGACACCTAAGAAATGGATTTCGAAATAATAAATGCTCATCCCTGAATATTACCTTCTGCGCTTACATATTTAATTTTATTTCTCTCTAAAATACACCTGCCAAATAAGTGTTTTGTTGTTTCTCAGGTTAATCTAAAAAAGGTGCTTAGTACATAATAACTATACACGTAATACATATATCTGGTTTCGAACTCAAACAAACAAATTCTGAAACCTCTCGTCGTCAATTGCCCGGTGTAAATTTATTGAGAGAAATTCAAGCTCGGGCGGCGATGATATAATTGATGAATTTAATAATATTGTCCCTTGGCCCCAGAATGCTCATTGCAGGAACGTTGTTTCAACCCGAAATTATGATTTGGTCTGTTGTCTTTAAAAATTGAAAGAACAAACATATCGCTGGTGTGATGCAAAATTGTATCTACAAAATTCCTTAAAATCTTTTTATTGATTTATCGCTAAGAAAATTAGTGATTACTAATCTTTTTATTTAAATTTGTGACAGCAAAACGTCCAAAATTGAAAAAAATATTTAATATTGTTAATTTTAATGTTTCCAAAATGGCAAAGTGCCCTTCGAGGCTAAAATTCTAGCCTAAACGAAAATAAACGCGATGCGTCAGCTTTAATAAGAAAAACCAGAAAAACATTGCCAATTGTATGAACGGTACTTAATCGCAGCAATAATTAAGTCTATGATTAAAAATGTTTCCGATTGTTTTTCCACATTCATTTTATAAGGAGCAAGTAGGAAATCAAATTTTTCACTTCTAGTGAAGTTAAATAAGTCTGTCCAAAAATATACCTGGAGCGCACCCGAATATTAAGCTATCGTAAAGTAAGAACAGTCGTAGGAATACTCACAGGACCCTGCCTTTTTGGAGAGCATGCCAGAGGCAAGTGAATTTTGTAAAAGCAAATTGTTGAACGAGGAGGAAGTGACTTTGGTTAAATTCCTTTGATCATGTCCGGCATTAGCACGCAGAAGGCATAAATATTTCGATAATTTCAAGATGCTTAACCTGTCGGATCTCGAAAACAGTAAAGTAAGAAATGTTCTACGTCACATAAGCACCTCTAAATGATTCCACTAAGGATGAAGGGGATAAATTCTATGCCACCCCAACTAACCCCTAACCTAACATCATGAATTTTAAGGTTTATAGAAATTTATAGGATTTACAGAATTTATTAGATTTATAGAATTCATAAGATTTATTTAATTTATAAAATTTATAAACATTAAACAAATTTTAGAAACATTAAAATTTTTATAATTTAATAAATTAAAATAAGTTAAATTTGAATTTGTCGAAATTATAGAACTATCAGATTTAAACAATTTATAAAACCCGTATTTCATCAATTCTATAAATTTTATAAATTCAATAAATGTTATAGATTAGGGTTCTATAATTATAAAATTCTTTACTAAAATGTAAAGAATTTATTGGACTTTTAAGATTTATATAATTTATCGAATTTACAGAATTTATAAAAATTGAAGAACTTATGAGATTTGTAGAATGTAAAGAACTTACTGAATTTTAAAACTTTATCCATAGGATTTAGAGAAATTATTCACAGAATTTATTAAATTTATAAAAGTTATCGAAATTATTGAATTTATAGGATAATAAAATTTATAGGATTTAACGAAATTCTTGAATTTATAAAATTTGTAGAATTCAAAAAAATTATAAAATTTATAGAATTTTTAGAATAATTAATATTTAGGTATGTAGAACTAACTGACAAATTTGGAACATTTCACTGAACCCAAAGAATCTATAAAATTCAAACAAATTATAAACTTTGTGGAGCTTATATTATTCATAGATAATTCATGGAATTTATAAAATTCAAAAAATCTATAGAAATTATAGAGTTTATAATCGTATTAGAAATTATAACATTTATAGTCTACGAAGAATTTAGAGGATTTAAAAGAACTAAAGAATTTATGAGATTTGTCGAATTTAAAGCACTTACTGAATTTTTAAACTTTATTCATAGAATTTATAGAATTTGTAAAATTTATAGAAATTACTGTATTTATATTCGTTAAAGTTTATAAGATTTTCCAAATTTTTGTATTTATAAAACAAGTCAAATTTGAGTTTGTAGAATTTATAAAACAGACACTCTTGATAAGTTTCGAATAGAACTCAATGAATTTACAAAATTTAAAGAATTTATTTATAAATTAAACCTATATAAATTAAGGTAAAAAGTTAAAATGAGGCAACTGACAAAATGACATTTCTCACAAATGCGACGAAAGAAAATTTTGCAATCCGGTAATTAAAAATTGTTTTTATAATCCAAAATTGAAGTTATTTACAACTATTAGCAATCTGGTAAGTAAAAATTGTGTTTACAGTTCAAAGTTGGAATTTTATTGTAGATTTCTAGAATTTACAGAATTTATAGAATTTAAGAAACTTATTGGATTATTAGACTTTATAGAATTCGTAGAACTTTCTGAATTTACAGGATTGATATAATTTAAAGCATTTATATTAAAGAATTTATATAATTACTACAAATTCTATCAGCTTTAAAAACTCTATAAATTGTTTATATCCTAATCGAAACTACGATTTAGTATCATTCATACATAAGCGCATTAATTATAAAAATATCTAATTTTTTAAACGAAATAGAAGAAATTTGTGTTTTTTTTTTTTGTAAAATTTTGATGGTTAATTTTTTAAAAGAGATTATTTGAAAAAATAATATATTCCGGAATCGAGAACATTCTAATTCGAATATTCCGGAATTACTTTGTGGCCAAAAATTGGATGCCTTATTATTATTATTATTATTATTGGGGGGGCCATGCGGGCGATCAGCCACTTCGCACTGCGACCTAAAAGATCTATTGTGCTGGCCCCTGCTTAATTATCCGTCCAGTCAATATTCAGGTTCTTAATGAACCTGACAATACTGCCTCCCGGTACATGATACATACTATCTGGGCTTATTGCTCTCCCTCCTAGATGTTTACTACAGCATGTAGTTCCGCTAGAAAGACGGTAGCATTGGAGCTCAAGGACCTCGAGAGGGTTGTCCCACTCCCGTATATTCCTACTCCTGCTACGTATTGCGTTTGATTTTACTCTTACGAGTTGCTGGGAATTGCAAATCGCCTGTAGGTCACCCAGCTTTACTACAGGAAGGCTAAAAATAAAACTGGAGGGTGCCTGGTATCCAGAGTCCGCATATTTTGGGCTGATTAACCTATCAGCCATTCATCTTTCGGCATATGCTGTTCCACCTTAGATTAGGGTTTTTTGTCAAGGTTTTCTCCTTTAGCGCCGTACTTTGGCCTGTGCCAAATGGCCTAAAATGTGCCAAGTGGCCTTAGTTACCAGTGGTTGCCACAAGGAGGCAGTACGTACACTTGCGAATTGTGCACAGGTTACTCCTTACACAATTGTACCCATCACGCAGCTGCCTAATGACAAGACCAGAACAGCTCACGTGATGCGCACCCTACTGGAAGGTTACGGAGCTGGTAGATTAATCTACTCAACTTTGATCCCCCCCTCCAATAGACGCCAAACCACCCCAGTCAAATTGGATGCCTTAATAATGAGCTATACAATAATAAAATCTCTGTATGGAGAGTATAGGGCGGGGCCTTTTCCATCAAGAGACCTTAGTGCAATATTATTTTTTGTTAAACATCAATTATAAAATCAATAGACTCATTCATTTTGAAATCGCAGTCAATTTACAAAGCTGATTTGTGATCACAGTTATCCCAACGGTTACCAAAAAGTCAATAATAAATGATGATTTTACGTGCCGAGAAACGCTTCTATATTGTGCTTCTATGTATGTTATTGTAGTACATACTCTTATAGACCTAACAGGCACAACAAACCACTTCTTCCCACCGTTTTTTTCCATTTTAATTTTTTTAATCCAAGTAGGTAGAAACTGGTAATGAAATTAATATTCCGTCACCAGTTTCGAAATATTCTTCATTTCCTAACTAAAGGTGCTATTTCATGGGAAAATTTTACTGAATAGTATACGCCAAAAAGAGAAAATAAAAATTAAACACCATATAATAGACAAAGACAAGGTGTGTTTTATTTTTATGTTTTTATAGCAAAAGTTTTAAGGGGAAATTTGACATTAAAAGAAAACATAACCAATAATTGCTAAAAAAATTATGTATTTAGTATTATTAGATTTTTTATTCGTCTCTAAATTACCTAAAAAATTAAATATTATTAATACTCATATCAGAATTTCATTTTTTCGAAAAATTTCCGTCACCGAATAAAAAAGTTAAAAAATCTCTACCATAAAATCGTCATTATATTAAAATTACTAGTATGTGAGATAATTATTTTTCATCATATACTAATTTTATGTACGTGTGTTAGTTCAGTAAAATTTTCCCATGGAATAGCACCTTAATTTTGATAAATATTTATGATGTTTCGCAACCTACTACAATTTTGAAAAGTCCTACTTTTTTACCAAAATTAGAAAAATAGTATTTTTTTGGTAGAATTTTCGAGATACTCGAGAAAAAAATTTAAAACTCTCAAATTCTCGAGAAATGAAATTCGTCGGTTTACAAATTTTTCGGTTTCTCGGGAGATAAAATTTCTCGGGAAATCGGAATCTCTAAGCATGCTTAATACTATAAAGATAATAATTTGAAATAATTTTGTGTTCACCGCTGCGAGGCTTTTTAAAAAAAAAATGGAATTTGAAACATGTTTTCAGAATAATGTTGCCATTAGTAGCTGCTTTAAAAAAAAAAAAAAAAAAAAAATTTGAACAAGATCTGGTTTATAATATTTCGCTCTCCAAAACGATAAGGTCTGCTCGTCCTTTTTAAGAAATGTTTTAGTGCATGGAGGGCGCCCTCCTCTCATTTGGGAAATTCTTTTTGCTTTATCACATAGTTTTGTTTACTTTAAAAACAAAGTTTTTTTTTGGCAAATATTTGAATAGTTGATATAAATAAAAAATATGTTTATTATAAATTTGTAATATTTACGAAGCATTTATGTAATATTTTATAAAATAAAAATTTAGCAAATAAAGTTAACAATTTTACATTCGACTTACGTGAGTTTTGTTTTAAAAAACAAAAAAATAGAAGAGCATTAACTTATCTATACAGCAACTCAACTTTACGTACCGACGTAAAATTCAAATATTGATAGAATGTTAAAACATTTTTTTTTTGTTTTATTTAAGTTTATGAACAAATAAAATTAAATAATTTAGCAATTGTTGTTGCAATTACTCATAAAACTAAATCAAAATCTATCTATAGCAAATATGTTTCGGTTATAAAACTTATATGTAGTTATGCTCATGTATGTTTGTAAATACATTGTACATATATTGCAAAAATTGCTAAGCAAAAATTTTTCGAGACAAAATAATTTATTTTGAAAAATATTCGTATACATATGTTTGAGTAACAAACTGTATAAATGAACAGCAACATTTGGAAATTTTATATAATTTTTTTTTACATTTTAATCAAAAAAATATTTTTTTTTGCATTTATCATACACAGACGGCAACTGTAAAAAAAAAAAATTCCGAAAACTGCAGAATAATGATGATCCATATAATTGCATAGAGCCAAATTTTTCTATCGAGATACATAAAGTTTTTAACTTTTTATAATATTTATATCGAAATACTCATCAAAATTCGTCCTGATCCGGTTATGGATGGTTGGCGTATTTTATACATAAATGAATTTTACAACAGAATAAAATATTCGATATTATAAAGTTATAAAAAAAAAAAACTAAAATAGGAGTACCTACATTTTTTTAAATAAAATATAAATAAATGATTTATTGAATTGATTTGTCAATTTTGTTTTTTATTTTTATTTTATTGTAGTATTATAGTTGTTATATCGATATTTTATTGTCGTGCATACGCTCAGAGTGTGAATTTAGTGATTTGATTGCCATATTATTGCTTTATTATTACATCGTTATTATTTGCTCGCTATGTACATACATGACTTATTTATCGTTGTAATAATTTTAGTTCGTGATGATTTATACAAAATACTATTTTGAACATTCTCAATGTTACAAAAATAAACCGCAATTGTTAAGTTTACATTTGAACATTTGGTTTCTCCATCTTCACTTTCTTGGTAATGACTGCGCTTCGTATGGACGAAAGTCGTAATTCGTCTTGATCAATATCAATTTCGATTGTTTGAGAAGGCGCATGGTAATTATTTTTACGTTACCGTTTGTTTACCAGAGGTAAAAAAAAAAAACTTCAGACAAATTAGTTGAGGTGACTCAACACATGACTTTCATTTATAAACCTAGAATTTTGTTAAGCTAATTAAACAAATTTTGTAATTTTTAATTTTTTGTTTTGTTTTTATTTTTTATTTATTTATTTTTTAACATTTTGTTCTTATAGCTTTTCTGTAAATTTTGTCGCCGCCATGAAATCCCCACATCTGGTTAGCCGATTTTCACTAAAATTCGCTAGGACCTCCAAATTTAAGAGAAAATCTTAAATTTGAAGTTTCAGTCCGATTAGTTAAAGGTTAAACCATCTGCGCTGTAGAGAGAGCATAGACAGACAGCCAGATAAATTGACAGAGGCCACTTAAAACCCGATTTTTTGGACTCAAGGGATTCCAAAACGATAAAAATTACGAACGTAAGAGAAAGTAAGAAAATGAGAAATTGTGTGAACTTTTTAGAAACGGATGCGTTCGAATTCCTTTCGTTATTTTTATTTTTTTTATAATTATTCTTTCTTCTTGAAAATTTTGCTGCTCCCAATGACGACAGCAATTAATTATGTCTGATAAAATTTTTAAATTCAGAGCAAGGGGTCTGGAAGTTTTCAACAATCCTTAATTCTGCTGCAAAATTTGCTGCACAGTCCTTCCAATAATTGCCAATTCAACTAAAATTCAGTACTTTTGTTAGAAAAAAAAATGTATAGAAGCATTTTGGCAGATAACAAGTCGAATAATAATTCAATTCTATTCATTACATTTAATTTAAAAAACAAAATTGTTAAACTGTTTAGCCCTAAGCGCTGGGAAGTTACCAAGTTTTTCCAGAAATCGATTAGTTAGTACGATGTTCGAATTTTAACATGAAGTTACCATGACCAATTTTCTAAAACGTCTGCTGGTAAACTAAGTATAGAGAAAATGTTTCCGAATATTTTTGGAAGCGAATACACACGATAACAAGCATTTATAAAAATGGACTGCATAAATTACGAAAAGGGCTGTAGTAAACAGTTTCAGATGCAATCAATCGAATTAATTGTTTACCAATTTTTTAACTTTTACCAAATAAAGTTATACAAAAATTGAAAGTATCCAATACTTTGGAAAAACGAGTTCGTGTTTTATTTTATTTTATATCTAAATCCTATTTTTCATTAAAGAACATTTAGATATAAACAAATTATTTGAAAATATGAAACAGGTTGCTTAGACTGAGCGGCGTAGCAGCTGAAGACATTTCTGGTAGGGAAATCAAAACCGGTTATGGGTTGATCGATTAGTTTCAATTTGTAAGTTAACCGATTCTTTATTAACCGATTTTCAGTAGGGAGTCGAATAAGTAACACGATTGTGTAAGTGTTATTATGAGAACTCCAAATGTGTGTCCAAAATTGCATTTTGCCGCAATTTCGGAAAAAATCTTGAACTTCTAGTTCTGTGGGAGATCTACGTAAAAATTTCGAATTTCTCCCTCACTCACTTAGTTTTATGTAACAGATATTATTAAGGATTTATACTTTTTTCGACAATTTTGATTTTTCTCGAGATTCTTAGAATTATCCTGATTTCCGCATTTAAATAGCGCGAAGTTTCGATATTATTCACGGGCTCTGTATGGTGGCTTCTTCATTTTTAAGGTTATCTCAGGATCCTGAGCTTATTAGAATTTTTCGAGAAGAAGAAATCTCACATTATTCGGGTTTTTCGAGGTTATTTATGTATCCGATATTCCTCGAAATTTACAAGTGATGGATGTGGCTTCTTGTTTTAGAATTAATGTTGTGTTATCTAAAGCTATATGTTAAGTTTGGCGGATATTGATTTACAAAGGTGACATTTTTTGATAATATTTGAGATTACAATTCCATAAGTTATCGGTCATAGCAACGACCTAAAATTTTGCGTTGTTCAAAAACCGAATGATGTTTCTGTTTTTCCGTCAATCGCCCTACACCTGTTAACACACAAGGTATTCAACCCTATATTCCAATTTTTAAGGGATTACAAGTACTTGTTAAAAGAAACAATTACTATTTAATAGTAGGAATAATTGAAAAGATACGAGTGCGGCGAATAATAACGGTCCCAATAATAATAATTAACTGTTATATAATAGTCTTATAAAACCGATTAAATTTAAATTTATTTTAAAATATGAGCGAATTAGCCAATTTTAAAATTCTTGAAGTTAAGAAATTGTGTTTGTGTGTAACATGATAAATTTTGAATTCTTCTATTTTGATAGTGGCTAGGCTTGCCAACCGTCCCGTTTTCTACCGGACGAAGGTCCCATGTCACGGAATTACTGTGAGCGGGACGCTGCTTTTTTGGTAAAATTTATATGGTTTTAGTAATTTTTTACAAAAAATTAGCAAAAAAGTAAAACAGACGTGGTGGCAGTGCAGTAATTCAGTTTCCCATTGTTAATATTTTGAACGACTGCCTAGTGAAATCCAAATCATTGGAATTTGTGCAAAATTTGAAGGCTATGAAAAAGTAAGAATTTCGTTTAATGGAACTTATACAATTTCCAAACACTTCGATTGAGTATTATAAAAAAATCATGTAAGTTTTGAAAAAAAGTTGGTGCTGTCGAACGAGGGCTGCGATATTTTGGGCGTAATATACTTTTTGGCAAAAACTTAAAAGGATCCAACGCTAAAACTATTATCTTTTGATACCGAAAGCTTTTTTTATAATTGAATTTAGCAACCGAGAAAAGGTTGTTGATTCTTTCTTCCTGTGAGCTTCCTGAGAGTGCGACTGGATTCAGTTCCCTCTTTCGCTTATTGGAAGAGCCTCTGTGTCTACCGAAACGTGACCTCACCAGAAAATGAGATTAAAACGTTTTTCACAGTATCCTCAGCCTTCGGTCGATTGCAATGGATGCATTTTCTAATAAGTTTTTCAAACCAGGCAGTGAAGGACTAAAGAGCAAAAGGAACAAAATGTGATTACCTCTAGCTCGAGAATTGTGAATAAAATTGTCTGGTGTTCCGTTATTCTGAAAGGTGGCTAGCCTAGTAATAGCAGTAATGAAAATATGTCATAACATTTGAAATGGATATTAAAAAGATTAAGAAAACACATGAAACCTCATAATTAAGTTTATTAAATTAAATTATATAATTAATTACAACAACCATCGAGTATACATCAAACATTGTGCGTAATAACACCAATTGCTTATTTTCTATTTCTCTACCACTATGCAAAGATTTATTCGAATCGGTGAGTGACACTTGTGTAGGGAGGGTCAGTTCTAAGTAATCATCCCCAGGTAATTATGTAACTAAATTTTTTTCCCGATTTTTTGGAATATCTAAAATAAGTTATAACATAAATTAAATATTGTACATAAAAATATTCTACTCTAAAATTTATTTTGCCTGCTACAATCGAAAATTTTAAATAAACCCATTTGTCAATGTGAATTGTAAACAATACAAGTAAAATAAAAACGACAAATTGAAATGAATGTATGAGAAATTAGTCGTTTTCCAATCGACCAACCGCAAGCACCCGCTAGCAAACCGCTAGTAGAAAGGTTTTTGTCTTCGCTATGGTCGATTGGAACGATTAAAATGGATGATGTGAGTAAAAATACCCTATAAATCGTATATGCTTTGCAATTGCTGCCAAAACTTTGGTGCGGAGAACAATTAAAAATAAAAATAATGACAGAGAAGACAAAAAAAAATTGGACATTCGCCGAAACTAAGGCTTTAATTCATATTTATGGAAATAGGCAGGAAGAATATGATAAAACGATTAAAAAAAAACGTTTTTGGGAATCAGTTTTAACTGATCTAGAGGCTTTAGACGTTTTAGTAAGTAAAATTTTGAATCAAATCCAAATAAATATTTTAATACATACACAAATTACATTTTAGGAGAGTGCCACAACAGTTGAGAACATCGAAGTAAAATGGCGAGCGCTATGGAGGACATATAAGATATCAAAAGATCGAGGCAGTGGCGAAAGCTCGTCACGATTTCTTTTTTTGGACCTGATGGATGAGTTATTCAACACTCGCCCAACGATTACTTCATCACACTCCAGATCCGTCGGTGTGATTAGTGAGCGGATTGAGCCTGTTCGTGCACAAATCCCAAAAGGGGTATCACAATTAACTGAGAGCGACCATGATGAACCATTAAAAGAAGAGACTGACACATCATCTCCTCAGCCTAGAAAACGCAAAAGTAATAGTGAGAAGCTTCACGAGGTAAAAATGAAGTACTATGAGGAAAAAATAAAAAGTTCGCAGAATAAAGCAAAATCTTCGGAAAAACGAACGAAGCTGCTAGAAGATTACATCAAAAATAAGGAGATAATTAAAGAGGAACGTCACAAAGAAATTATTACCGCAATAAGAAAGAGCGAATATTAATTTTTTTTATGTACATATTTATTTATTAATTAATTAACCAATGAAGTTTTATATGAAAATATCATATTTGAGTTTTATTATTAATCAGTATTAGGAAACATCTCTTCTAACAGTTCTTGCCTTCGATTGGTATTTTCTTCAATGATGAGACTTTCCTCAATCATACCATCAGGTGTTACATCGATTTCTCCGCCTGCCTCGACCAAATCATTTTTATCGATACCTATATTATGAAGTACACATGCCGCAATTGTACAATTGACAACAAAATCTATTGAACTATTTTCAAATTTTGTTAATCTTCTGAACTTATTTTTTAAAAGTCCAAATGCATGTTCCACTACCACCCGCGTCGCAGAGTGTCTTTTATTAAAATGTTTCTGCGAATCAGAAAGATTACCCAGGTCCCTAAACGGCGGAATTAGCCAAGTAAGACACGGATATGCTGAATCGCCCAATATGACACGTCGATCATGAATCAAAGAGTCTTGATTTTCACTGCATCTCTTATATAGCTCTGTTTTCTTTAACATGCGACCATCATGCATGCTACCTGGCTCCCCAACATGGATGTCGTAAAATTTAGAATCTGGTCCAACGACACCTTGTAACAAAATACTATAATATTTTTTTCGATTATAATAATCGATAGAATTTATTTGTGGTTTAGGGATTTGTATATGACTCCCGTCAATAGTCGAGTCCCCAGTACATGAGGGAATAATCCCTTCATCTGAACAAATTTATTTTCAATGGCTTCTTGATCTGCTTGTTCTTTTGGCCATTTAATATACATATGTGCGCAATGAACCAGCCAATGTGTAACCCGCACGATACATCTATGCGCCGAACTAATGCTAACATCAAATAGATTTGATATTTCGCGGAATGTATCTGTGTTAGACAAATACCATAGCGCTACCAAAAATCTTTTTTCTGCAATGATTTCTTGCGTACCACCTCTATTGTGCCTTGTCATTGAATTTTTGTATTGGTCTGAAAAATATTAAAATTAAACGCAAAATTGTTAAAGTATTATTGTTTTTATATTACCTATTAATGAATATGTAATTGATCTTTTTAGTCGAAAATGACTAACAAATTCCTTTTCACTATATTTTTCTATAGACGCCATGAAATTCTTGACCCTCACTCGTTTCACTTTAGGTACATCCTCTTCTAACGAGCTGGAATAAGATGAGTCCGACTCGGTCCACATCATCTCTTTGATATCTTCTATGCTTGAATCTGAGTCTGATGAATTAGCCAACTTAAAATATAAATATTTAATTATATATGGTATACTTCTATTAAAAATATTCCATTTTTCAATTTTACCTCAATCATACTGTGTCTTATCAGTTCTGTATTACTGTTGCTAAAATATTATACACAATAGTTAGAATAGAAACGTACACAAGAGTATAATTTATCAAATATCCAGTAATATTATATATTTACTTTTGATTAAATTTTTTTTTTTAACAACGACGTTTTAACGTATTGACAAATGCGATAGAAAAATTTTTATTTTTGACACAGCAAAAATAAATATTTTTGACATAAAAAAGCGGTTTATCAAACGGTTCTACACTCAACCGTCTAGCGGCGAAATTATGCGTAACTGCTTCTAACTGCTCGTGAAAAATAACAAGAGCAGTTACGAGTAGTTCATTGAGCGAAGACAAAAACCTTTCTACTAGCGGTTTGCTAGCGGGTACTTGCGGTTGGTCGATTGGAAAACGACTAATAGATAGACGACTATAAAATCAAAGTTGTTTTTTATATGTATACAATTTCTGTCTTTCATTGATGCATTTTACAACCTTGGAATTGGTTACGTCAATTTCTTGTTCCAGGTAGTTGTACATATGATCAGCTACAGTTGATCTTTGCTTGCCTCCATCCTTAGTGGCGAGAATATGCCCCAGAAGCCTCTTTTCAAAATGTCTTATTGTCTGTCTACTGTATATTTCGTCGCATTTGGTAGAAGCAATTTTATACATGCCAGATTTTGAAAACGGGGCCGGTGCATCTTTGTAGTTGGACAAAATTGCTGCTGGCTTCTTGCTTTTCCTAATTAATTCCATTTTATAGCTTCAAAAAAATCGCGAGTAGAATGTTGTATTTACATATGTACATATATGTCTCTGACGCTAATTTTTATTTTACAATTCAATGTGAAGTTGACTATAATTTCAGCTTTGTAGAATTTGATTGCGAAACTATTGCTCTACGAAATAATTTATTTTCGCGTCTCGAGAGTTGCCATGTATTAATAAGCTAAATTTGATTAAAAATTAGATTGAAGTGACTATTTAAAACCCGATTTTTCCGTGTTTGACGAGTTTCTATTTTTAAAAGTAATACTTTTAATTAAATTAGATTAATCGCTTTACATTTCAATCAAAACAAATGTTGAATTTTAATTTTTATTGTAATTTAATTTTGTTTAAATTTAATTTTGATCCATTCACTTATCTGTGCAATTTAGGAAAATTAAAAAGAAAATTGAAAAGAAGTCGTAGAGAAATACATATTTCCATTTCATGTTTTATGAGAAGGAAAAAATGACATCAAAATTTTCTTTTCATATGAAAAAAAACTTTCTCTTCTTCTTTGCTATTTTAATAATAAAAATCCATTCAAACTATAAAATTGTATAATTTATTTTTAAACTAATCTCTAATAATTATTTTATGTAAAGTTGTTAATTAGTTTGGTTTAGTTTTAATGAAATGTTTAGGCAATGACCAAAACTGGTTTAACTTTCTATTAATCAACAAATTTTATCTGTTTTATTATAAATTTCCACAATTTGGTTAGTGAAGAAACTCGTTAAAATATATACTGGAATAGACGTCAAAATAATGTATAAAATGTGCATAAAGGAAGTTTTGAGCGAGGAAGTAAAGTGTTCTGGTGTTACGTGGTGAATTTTTTCACAAAAAAATGTGGTCGATTAACATCTGCTACTTATAACCGGACAGTTGACATTAGAAATCTTAAATTTATTTGTGATGAGCTTATCGCTGGTGAAAGGCAGTTTTTGTACCGTTGTTTACAACCGTATTTGTTTAAATTAATATACCAGTAAAAAAATCAAATGCTTTGGATAAATCTAGAATTATCGCAGACAAGAACATTCTCTGTTGGTTGATAGTTGAATTGATATAATTAGTAACATCTAAACAAGCAGCTAGTTTATTAGATTTCTGGCCAAACCCATTTCTTGCCATTAAGAATTTTATTTTCATCTAAAAACTTATCAAGTCTTAAAGTAATTAACAGTTCAAATATTTTTTTAATAATACTTGGTTTAGAAATGGGGTCGATGATGCTCCGTAATATTTTTGGAATTCTGTACTTTAAAAACTGGGACAACCGTAGATATTTTCAATTCATTTAGAAATTGTGAATTTGATATGTAACCGGCAAATTGATTACCACCATTAAAGAGGGGAGTCGGCAGATGGGCCACACTCCTTGCACAATTCTTAATTAGGATGAGTGGAAAGGATCGGCCTCCTCCTTTATTAGCTTCAAGTTAAGATAAGCCAACATAAACTTCTGCTTCAGTAAACTTCTAAAAATTAAAATTAGAGCAACACAACAGCGATTAATTAAAGACTGATTCAAAAATGTTGCCACTAATCAGAGATATCAGAAGGTTGGCCAGCGCAACAATTCTGAGAAGTCATTGGAGTATAGGAAACCCATTGCCTTCTTTTAGCATTTAGGTTAAAGTTTTAAACTGCCTTTGTAGCATTGGTTGCAAAAGCATTTGGTTCGGAGCTTATATGCTACTTACACCGGAAGAGTTGGCTTAAATGTTGAAATTCTGCAAATTATGTTCCATAAAGCAGCATTGGTTGCAAAAGCATTTGGTTCGGAGCTTATATGCTACTTACACCGGAAGAGTTGGCTTAAATGTTGAAATTCTGCAAATTATGTTCCATAAAGCAGCATTGGTTGCAAAAGCATTTGGTTCGGAGCTTATATGCTACTTACACCGGAAGAGTTGGCTTAAATGTTGAAATTCTGCAAATTATGTTCCATACATAGCATGTAAAAATTCTTGATGTGTTAATCCGCAACTTCAATTTTAGTTAGTGAAAAACCATTTAAAAGGACTGGATTTGCTTTCAGTTTATCAGTAAATGTAAAGCGCGGAGCGCAGCGCTTTCTTTGTGAGTTCACCAAATGCTTCTATTTCACCAAAGCAGCTTCCCTGAGTACTTCTTGAATATTCAAACCAATGTATGAAGACAAAATGATGATGCTAATTTCCCAGCGACCGCAACTTTTAGTCGTAACTAAATAGTTTGGTTCAGAAAACTGCACGAGTATTTCATGATGTTTCTACAATTTGTGCTCACTGAGCTTCAAAAAACTTAACAGTTTATTATACCTACCATAACTGCCTTTTACCTTCGATAGGGATACCATGGGGCTTATTCTCGAATTCCACATCCATTTTCCACATGTGGACATTTGTCAAAGTTCACACAAAAACGTTCGAAAATTGTAATTCGTATATAAAACACATGCGGCATGGACATTTTCCTATATGGGGAATTTTTTTCCACATGCTTATACTCATTCGGAAATATTCCCTTAGTACCGAAAAAATTCAATTTTTATGAATTTTGACAGATGTCCACACGTGGAAAATGGATGTGAAATTCGAGAATAGGGCCCCAGAAGGATCAATTTTATGGCCAACATTGTTCAAAATATCCAAAAGTAATGTTCAATTATTTGCAGATAACATTGTTTTGCCAAGCGTCAGACATCAATGAGTTATTTTATAACAGACAAATTTATAAAAGACAATCGTAATTTGATCCTAAATTTACAAAAAACCCATTCTGGAATTATTTTTCTTCTTTATATTATTTTATCCCTCTAAAATGATAAACTAACAAAAAACAGACATTCGAACACATAGGTACATATTATTCCCTTCCGGTAATTACATCAAATCAATCCTCATTTTGCGATCAAAATCGACGTCCAGGAGTTCCTCAAGGAAGCCACATTCGTTCTCTTTTAGTTTCAGTATGTATTAATAATGTTGTTGCTCCTTTTTGAAGATGATATGAAATTATTTGCTCTAATTAATCGTGAATTGGATAACTTTTGCAGTTGGCCATTCCATTTTTACAACAACAAATTTATGTAGAATATGGGTGAATTTATCATTTTTTTCGTTAAATTCATGTCCGATTTAGGTATCACTTTTTCTTCTGATCTAATTTTTAGAAAAAAATAGTGATTCTTCGTTCACTCAGATATGTAATTGAGAGCGTTCAGAACCGTTTGTTTTTTACGCACTTCTTCGTTTGCCTTCTTACTGAGCGGGTGTGTTAATAAGTTCTTCCATTATATAATGATCGTTGTAATTTATTAAAACTATAACGTTTAAATCAACGATCAAACATTGTTCCTACTTTCTTTGTTCAAAATGCTATCACTTCCCGAACAGAATGTGACGAATTATTTCTTTGCTACATATTGAACTTTTTCCTACAAACTCTTTCAATCAGTCTTGAGAATGCTACGACTTTTTAGTTCCGTGTACGATGTTTTCCGTGTTAACATGACAAGAAATTCATTACTAGAAACGTAGCTTTAACTGCGGACATCAAAAAATCGAATCGAAAAAATTTTGGCAATTTTAACTGAATGAAAAATAGGTAAATCAAAATTGCTACTCTAGAACGAATACTTTAATTTTTATAATCGGATATGTTTGGCAAAAGCACATAAAACTCAACACCTTCTATTAACAATTATTTGCTGCTACTCCCGTCAGTGTGTTTAGAGCCGAACAGCTAAAAATAAACAAATCCAATTTTTTAATTACAAATCTGTGGCAAAGATTTAAAAGGTGATATGTCATATTGAGAGTTATCACCTTTTGAATTTTTGCCACAGAAATAACTCCTACTTACAAATCTGTTGCATTGATTCTGTCAATATATTTGATTAAGTTATTTATCCTAAAAAAATAGGATATATTAAGATTATGTTTAGTAGATCAGGCTCACAACCAAATGCTCCTGATTTTGCGGTTTGCTGAAACAATAACGGAAAATACCAGTATCGAAGATATAGCTAGCCGATTACGAGTTTTAGAAGATCGATACCACACGTTCAACGAACTGGAACTTTAATTGTACGAAAGACCAACCTATAAGCCTATAGCCGAAGTTGTAGATGATATTTATTATTATGTAATTTATTAATGAAAGCTAGTAGTAAGCATAGGCAATATGGAATAGAGAGCAATTCATCGGTCAACAGAAGGCTTTTTATGAAGGTGTGAATATGTCTCAACATGAGTGACTTACTAAAATTAATATTGAGCAGTTTTCGGATATTTACAAAACCTGGGCATTTTTTCATGACCTATTCAGGACCACAGTGCACTAACCAAAATATTATTGATGTTCGCAAATTACTAAAAGGTGTACTTACGGGTGAAGCTGCCGCTCTTATTAGTCATATTCACATCACCGAAAATAATTACGTTGAAGCATGGACCAAGTTGTGCAATCGGTACAACAAGATGACTCCAATCGTTTCGTCATTGATTCAAAGTTTTTTTGACCAAGGACAGTATTCACATCCATCGAGAAACGCATTGCATTGCATTACGGAAACTGCGGATGAAATAATTCGTAGGCTGCACGTATTAGGGCGCAATGCAGAAACACGCAATCCTTGGCTGATACACATTCTACTTAGCAAGGTTGACCCAGAAACAAAACAAGGGTGGGCAACCGGCGAGTCGGTCGAAAAGGATTTTCCAACTTTTGAAGATGTGACGCTTTGGAAATTTGCGATACAGCGATTAAAAGAAGTTCTACAAAATCGTTCTACTCATTCGTGGCCACAAATTTCAACACCATAGTTGAGTACATAGCCTGTAGACAATAACACCTGCTCTTCGGATGTCCAGTGTTCAACAACAAAACTGTCTAGGACAGGACAAAGTTTGTAGGTGAGAAGGATTTGTCTAGAAATGGTCTAAGGTGTGGCCACACAACTACGAAATGGTTTTCGAAATTGTCAAGTCGCTTATGCAATACTACACACAGGTCATGCTGAAACAAAAGCTAGTTCCAGTTCATTATCAACATATCTTTCACTTAATGATCCCTTCACAGAAGCACCGACAGAGAATCACTCTGCAGGCAACCCATTGGGTTGGCTTGCACCAACAGTCATATTATTTAAAATACCCCTGCAGAATCTATGGTTGCTAAGACTTGAGTAGGACGCTAACTTACCCAACCATATCATAAATTCCTATCAAAGTGCAAACCACTCCCAGCGCTTGAAAAATACAAATCCCAAGATGTCTGACGTCAATTAGGAAGCCAAGCAGGGTTCAATTACCTGTGTTCTGTGGCATACGGTTACGTTATTTATTTAAAAGTAGTAAAAGAGATTGGTGAATTTTCTATTAACTTTGTATACGCTAAAAATAAGGTAGCTCCAATAAAATAAATAACTCTTCCCAAGTTGGAGCTTTGTGGTGCAGCTATTCTATGCAAATCAATAAACTATTGCATTAAATCTTTACAATACGAAACCATAAACATATTCGGATCGACTGATTCTATAATAGTTCTTCATTGGTAATCTGATGTTCCAAGAAGATGAAAGAATTTAATAGGCAATCGGATCACGTTGATCATAGAATCTATTCTGCAGAGCCAGTGGCAGCATGCTCCATTTACCCAGAATCCAGCTGATGCCATTTCGAGAGGAACATGCCAAGTTGGTTACAAAAATCTGAAAATACCTGGCCAACAATCACATCAATACCAATATCTGCTCAAGACAAGGACTTAAAGGAAAGGCCAAAATATATCAACGTCTTCTTGGTTCAAACTTCGTAGAATCATGGTCTACGTTTTGAGATTTGGACGAGGGAAGTAAGGGGTAAATAATTCATCAATTACTCCATTCGAGATGCAAGCAACTGAATTCTTCGTAACATCCAGAAAATGGAATTACACAATGAAATCTCTATGCTCAACGAGGCACGCTCAATTCCAGCAAAGAACCAGCTATCATCACTATATTCATTCATATATTTAGATGGATTATTGCGAGTTGGGGGGCGGTTAAGTAAATATAGCTACTTTGAAATATTCGGCAAGGCATCCAGTCATCTTATCAAAATAACTTTCTTTGGAATATTAACTTCAACAATATGCACGCTGAAAATTCTCTAACACTAAGCATTATCCGTAATCAATATTGGATGATAGACTCACTGTACACAGTAAAAAAACTTATAATATGCTGTACAGCTTGTATTTGTTACCGGGTCAACATACCAGAACAAAAGATGGGAATTTACCAACAGTAGGATGTATCCAGAGTCGACTATTTTCAAAAACGGGACTAGATTATGCGGGTCCATTGTCCATTTATCAGTCTTTCTGTGCCTATGATTGTCAAGGCGGTGCACCTTGAAGTTGTTAGTAGTCTTGATACTGAATTATTTTTTGCAGTAGTTAAACGTTTCATAACAAGACGTGGAACTCCGGAAGAGATTTGGTGCGACAATGGGTCAATTTTTGTTGGTGCCAACAGATAGTTGGAGCGACTGAAAGCAGAAATTATTACGCAAACAAGCAACCCACAAATCTCTAATTTTTTATAGCAGAAAAACTTAATTTTTTATTTCAATACACCACATCCTCCACATTTTGGCGGCTTATGGGAGGCATCGGTGAAGTAATTTAAGTACCACTTGGTGTGACGAAAATCAATCTCACGTTTTAATTCTAGACCATTATGCAAGATGAATGACGACCCAACAGGTTTGGAAATGCTAACACCTGCGCACTTTATTGTCGGTTATCCTTAACAGCGATTCCAGAGCCCAGTCGAGATGACAAAACATGCAGCTTCGAGGCTTCTGGAGAAGATGGCATCTATCTCGACTATCTCATTTCACTACAGCAGAGGTATAAATGGTAGGCGACAATCCATAAATTTGAAGTCGATGACATTGTCCTAATTCAAGAGGATAACTTATACCCCAGCCATTGGATGATGGGCAGAATCAAAGAAGTTTATCCTGGAAGTGAGGATTAAAATCAGCAAAGGGGGAGTTTAAACTTCCAGTGAATAAACTCAACTCACTCTCTTCCAGTGAATTACGAGTTAAGGAATAAAATTCTCCTTATTTTCGCGACTGGACAAGAAACATCAAACTACAAATTACTCATGAAATTTAAATACATCAAGTGATAAATTCTGCTAGGCGAATTCAGCTGAATCATTTACCGCAGCAATCGCAGCATTAGGATACATTGTAAAAAAATGTTAATCTACATATAAAATAATTTAGGTCTTACATAAAAACATTAAAAGGTAAAACCATGCGTTAACAATAGGTAGCCTATTGATTGAGGTGATGGATTGTAAGGTCGGTGTGCAAAGTTTAACTTTAGAGGGGAAACATACCCTTTTAAATTATAATTCTTGTTAGATAAATGTTTCTAAAATTCGGTTTGAGCGGCGTTGACTGGAATAAACATTAACTGTTGCTCAAAAATACGTTTATACAGACATAGGTACAATGAAATTTCACAATAGCGAACTTTACACGATCAATATTACTGTCTTTACCGATAACATCATTACCAAAAGTCTCATGTTGTGATATTTAGATAATTGGGTAGTTGCGCTCATTTGAGAATAATGAATGAGTCATGACGCAAAAGTTTTGGAGGTAATGATGTTATCGATAATGATGGTATTATTAATCCTGTAAAGTTTGCTATAGGTACAAAAAAAGCATTTGAACAAAATGAAACGAAAAAAAATGTTGGTTAACGTTATTTTCAATATAGCCTTTGATGCCGGTCTCTTGAAATTTATTATCTGACAAGTCAGCGAAGAAAGTATTAACGAATAAGCATCGCGAAAAAGCGAAATAAAATTTCGAAATCACGAAAAATTCGTTTTTTATCTGAATCTATCTACAACGAAATATTCGAAAATAAAATTCCTAATACCCTAGACAGACGCGTAAAATAAGCACCTACATTATAAGGTAGGAGGAAAGGCAAATTATATTTTATATTTTAATCAACTTTCTTGAAACTGAAGAAATAAAATGTAGCTGTTGCTATATTCCTACCATGTCAACCTTTATGTAGTTAAATTTAAGATTGAATTTTAATATTCTTGAACCATTTATTCATTTAGCCTCTCTACCGCGGGACAATATAAAATAATAAATCATAAAAACGAGATCATTGTCTATTTTAAAACAATATTGTGAATTCCATCTTCACCCAACCGGCTAAATTACGTTCGTATACATAAAAATGTGAAATGATATAAAATGTAATGAGCTTTTATTTTTTTAATAAAACGAAACACTGTTGTGCAAACATAAAATTTATATGTATATTTTTCATGAAATGAATACATCTCTAAGTTTATAGAACAAACATTTGAGTATGACTCAAAGGACGATCATGATGTTTATTGGAATCATTTTCATTTTATATCTCTACACACGAAATAAAATGTAATTTGAATATAAATAAAAAAATTGAGTTACAGAAAATGTAGATAGAATTTTGGTGCTGCTGTTATATTTGTTTCATCTGTCAATCAATTTTATATCATATTTTGCAGCTAAAATCATAAATAACGAACCACAACTCAGTAACAGCAAATATAAAGCATTTTTTTTATTTTGGTTGTTGATATTTTAGCATTTATACATTTTGTTAATTCTTTGAAGAATGATGTGATGTTTGATATTTGACATAATATGTCGTGTTGAACTAAAACTGAAAGCCAACACAACACATGGTTAACATTATTAAGGGAGAAAACAATTTACGTTTACATTTTCGATGTTACAAAATGCTAGCTTATATACGTATAAATATTCCTCGTACTAATTAAAATAATTTGACAGAGGTATTCATTATGATTTTAATTATTATCTTACGAAAGCTTATCTACAATATAATATAATTCTGGCAATAATCTTAATCTGCAATTACATGTATAGCGACGACAGAATTTCGCGCTTTGTCTGCGACAACAATATAAATCGCAATCTGTGCGAAGAGAATATAAGGCGGGTAAAGAAGAATTAAATTAAATTGTGTTGTTAAAAACATAATATAATTCACTAGAAAATGCATATTTTTATCTCAGCAACAATGTTTAATTTAAGCCCATTAATTAAGAAATTCTTGGAAATATTAACCAAATTTAAAATACTTGGTTTATTTAATGACTTTAACATTAAGAAGACAAAGAGCTTTTGCGGCTTCAAAGATTAGAATTTGTATGTTAATTAATTAAAATATGATGTAATTTAATTTAATTAAATTTAAATCTTAAAAACATAAAGATATTTATTTAAGATTTTGAACATTTTTATTACGAAAAATCTCCTTATGCTTTTAATTGTTTAACTATTAACATTGAGTTATTTTGTTTCTCAAATTTAATCTACAACATAAACAAAGCAGGACAGTGTGCGCTCATTTTATTCTATGTGTGCATTTTTCTCTGCCCAGAGTTTTTTCTGATTACCAATACAAATAGTCAATGTTTCAGTGTTATCATTGCATAGCTTCACTAGTCAAATATTGGTTTTGAACTGCGTATCTACTAATAGTTGATACACTGAAAAGACTCTTTGCTAAAGTAGCATACATTTTTAAATGCATTAGTACGCACGCTTTTTCATATGAACGAAACGGTAGCTATATGTCGTCTGATTTGGTTTGATACAATATGTTTATGTCTGAATAATCCTGTTAATGTTTATGTCTGATATGTAATATTTTTATGTCTGTAGCCTTGAATTCAAGCAGCAAAATACCCGAGATTATTTTGGAGCGAGTTTAACATTATTAGATAAAAAAAAAATTAACTAGCATTCAATCTGCGGTAAACTACGATAAGCGATACTTGGACTTTTTATTTTTTTTAAGATATATCAAATCAATCAAAACATCCCAAATTACTCGATTAATCCCCAAAAATTTAACCCGATGCCTAAAGATGACAATCCTTAGTCCTTAGATTTTTTGAAAAATTTCTGTTAATTTTTTTAGATAGTGAAAAAATATTTCTTTTTGTTTTGAAACTACAAAACTAAACTACTACTAAATAATTTTAATATTAAAAAAGCCTGGAAAGTTTTTTTTTCGTTTTCTGAAAAAAGTTTTGTGTGGAAGCAGGGATTTAAAAAAAAAATGATTCCTCAATATCTCGCAATGCTAAGGCCAATTGATTGTAACGCCGATGTTGAGAAACGTGTCAAAGTTTAATGCTGAAACTTTTGAAAAACTTAAATCCAAACATTTCACGAGTTTAGAGGTACTACCGAACATCTCATTAATTGTTAACAGGCAACCGCTTGTAATTATGTTTTCTAATATTTTTGGATTAAAACGTGCATTACCAAAGCTGTATTAGTTCTTCCACAAGCGGTTGGAAATATTTATCAAAGATCAATAAACAGCCTAAGTACAAGGAATTATGTGATTGATTGTGTTTTAGTGTGGAAAACTCTTTTAAACTTTAGTGTCTCAACTTAGTAACTTTCAATTCTTTAGTTTCGCTTAATGAAAAACTTTCCAATTAAAAATATATTTACGAGAACAGATCTATACATTTTTCAACTATTTTTCCGCCTGTAATCTAACCAATAAAATTATTGTAATACTATGAGTAAATATTAAAGTGTAAAAGAAGAAAGTACTGCAACTTATAGTAATTGTAGGACCTACCGAAAAAAGACGTGTGCAACCTAATAAGTATGTTTGTTTGGTGTTACATGCCTAACATTTTATGTATTCAGAACAAACATTAACTGAATAACCAAGATGTTGTGAATATTATAGAATATGATTTTATATTGCTTTAAATGATTAAAAGCTTTAAATTCACGAGTCTTTGTTAAATGTATGGTAATTGGGGTGATTTGAATGTGATTTTCTAATCTGATGTTGTATTTGCCCAATAAATAACTTTCAAATTCGACATTCCTATTTTATGTTTTTTTTTTTTAAATTCTAAAATTATGAAATTTGAAGTTCTAAATATCCCATATTTTAAATCACTAAAATTCCTAATTCTAAAATCTAAAAATCTGAAACACTGTATGTAAAATATTAATTTTTAAATTAATAACTTAATTAGCGAATTGTTCCAGAATATACCTCTAAAATCAAAAATATAAATGTGCCTAGATTAGGTTTAGGTGGCGGTCCACTAGGACCAGGCATATACACAAAATGGTCCGTAGCCATAAAATGTGCCTACAACACAATAAAAATTTTAAAATTAAAAAAATCTCAACACAGTTCAAGTTTTTGAAATTGGGTCTGTTCTTAATCATGGTGATCAAAATTACGAATTTAAAAAGGAAAAACCTGCATTAATTGCGTGGAACTAATTCTGGGATGTGGTAGAAGTGGTCAAGTTTAATAATTAGGTAGGTATACCATTTTTTGACTGCAACGAAAAGACAGATGAAAGCTCTTTTTTAGATTTTCTAGCTTCAGTGGTTCAGGAATTATTATACGATTTTTTAGTCCACTCTATAAATTTATGCTTTAACCAGGATTAAGTATCAGACCTTATTAAATATTTTAAATACAGAAATAAATTTATAAAGTTAACAAAAACACTTTTTTAAAAATCAGGATGGTTTTTGCAAAACAAAAGATTTTCAACCAAGATTATGAAAATCACGGTTCTAGTTGACCGCATTTTTAAAACAAGTGTTTTAGTAAAACTAGGCTTTCCATAAAACCAAGATTTTGAAGATCCGATCGGATCAGATTTAGGAATAAAATTTTTTTTAAGAATTTTAAGAAATTTGTAAAATATTCACAAATTATAAGAATTTTAAAGGTTTCGGTAGTTAAATTTGTAAAATTATTATTATTATTTTTTTAATTTGCAAATTTATTCAAATGTTAATATTTTAAAGTTCATGAATATGGTAAAAAAAATAAATTTCTTGCATCAAATGCATCATTCGATAAATTATAAATTATGTAATTTTTCAGATCTGTACAAGTTTCTAAAATTTACGAATTTGAACGTTTTGTAATTCTTAAATTCCGTAACCTTTATGTGATTAGATATTAAAACACATTTGGCAGACTAGAATGGTACAAATGTATCAAGTATAAATTAATAGAGAATTTGACAAAAAAAATTAAATTATTTCGATTTGATCAGAATTTGAATAATAAAAAAATGTACTTACAGTCAAAGGTGTAATTGGGTACAATTGTACCCAGTCCAGTCACATAAAAGTTAAACCTCAAACTTCTTGAAAAAAGTTAATTTCCTTTTTTTTTTTTGATTTTTTAAAATACTTAAAATAATTTAAATTCGTAAAACACTTGAAATTGTATATGTGCTATGAAATTGAATATGAATATAACTTGGAGACTCATAAAATTAGAGACTCTGAAAGCCGAAACATAAGACACAGTTTATATACAGATAAATGTGCCTTCAACAACTAAATTCACAGCACTTATTGATTTACGCGCAATAAAATTGTAAATTCATTTTAAACGTGAGGCATATGGGGAAAATTATTTATTCTTTGAGTAGGTGAAAGGAAATTGGAAGTGAAAGCCATGAATTTAATTTTCGAAAAATTGTAAAGTCAAACAAATCAGTTAGTAGATATTAAATTTGTTTTACAAAGTGTGTTGCGAATAGCAGTGGGTGACCAGGCGGTTGGTCGTTTAACACAAGAAAATAACGCCTTACGCTGAAATTCTGAATTTTAGTACAGTTGTTTGGTCGTAGAATTAGAAGAAATTGCCTTACCAAGCGCCCAAGAGGAGGAAGTGGCTGAAAAATTGACATTTAGGTGCAAAAATGGGCTTTTTCACTAATATCTCGAAAACAAAAAAAAAAAAAATTAAAAGAAGGAAACCCCATTACAGGATGTAATCGCATTACCGGCATCTCAACAATGCTGTCTTTCAATATACATACTCGTATGTATATTGTATATACATACAAACCAAACCATTTTCATTCATTCATTTCAAAAGCAAAGTATTCTATGATTTTTATTGTTTTAATTTCTTAGGTGAATGTGGTACGAAGGGAATCTTTACGCATCTATAACTTTGAAATCCGACAACCTCGAGATCTTGGCCATACTCTATTTTTCTGTCTTTGTTCCATGAAAATCGGATGAGTACATTTCGAATTACTATTAACAATTACTAGTAACAATTTCGGTGACACCAACGAATTTAAAACTATCAAATGTGGTCGTGTGATTCTTTGTTCATTTTCATTTTTTTTTTGACCCGATGAATGTCGTTTAGTCTCAAATACATAACAATAACAAAAAATAACAAAAAAATTCCGTTTTCAACTTTTTAAATCCCGCCTTGACGAATAATGATTCCCATTGGTTTGTAAAATATTATTACGAAAAATGGCGTCGTAACAATTTCGGTGACACAAACCAATTAACAAAGGAGAAAAACCCATTACAGGATGTAATCGCATTACCGGCATCTCAACAATGCCGTCTTTTAATATATACATATGTAATACGTACATACAAACAAAACCATTTTCATTCATACATTTCATAAACAAAATAAAATTTTGAAAGTATTTAGTATTCTATGACTTTTATTGTTTTAGTTTTTTACGTGAATGTGTTATAAAGGGAATCATTACGCATCTATAACTTTGGAATCCGACCACCTAGAGATCTTAGCCTTACCTTTTTTTTCTTATTGGATCAAGGTCTGTTAGTCTGTCTTTATTTCATGAAAATCGGATGAATACTTTTCGAATTACTATTTGTGTTCAAACGCAGATCAACCCCAAGCAGATTAATTCCGGCCAGCTGAAAATTAAATATTAAATTAGAATTAAATGTAATTAATGTAACTGTTAAGCTTACCCGGGATTATAGATCCCTTTGCCAATTTTTACTTTTTGTTGGCAGAAATGATAACCTGAAATCACATAAAAATGTATTTCAAAAATGTACCTTAAGTATGTAATATGCAATACTTATCTTAGCACGCCATTCAACCCCAAACTAGTCTGCAATAGTTTAAACTTCCATAAATAATTTATATTTAAAAATCTAAAATAAAAAATTATAAAGAAAACTAAATTTATACAAAAATATTTGTAAAGATATATGTATATATAAGCTTAATTTGTTGTATAATAAATAAGGAAAAGTAATTTAGCAGAAAAAAAAGGAAAACTAAATTTCTACAATTTGTTAACAGATATCAACAGCGAGGATTTAAGACATCTCTCTCGCTCTAGCGCTTTGCTTGAGTTGAGATCTCTAAAAGGAGGCAGTTTCTCAAAAAACTTAGACAAAAACTGGTACATCCAGTTTTATAAGTGGAGAGAATAAGAAAAGCAGAAAATTATATTAAATAACACAACTCACGGGGAGTCTAAAACGAGAAAAATCTCGTTGTTTTTTCCTTTTTCTTTCCAGTTTAACTGAGAGAATTTTTACAAATAAAAATATTTTTTTATAGATATCATTGAGGTACGTTTAACGGTTTCCATCCAATAATAAAATAAACTCATGCAGTTTTAAGAAACGACTTGTGGCAAAGAATATACCAAGTGAAACTAAATACGACCACCACTAAACTAAATGATTTAAACACAGAAATCCCATAAGGCAGTGCCTGACAACTGAACACATTATTACATCAACATCTGCGGACGATTCAGCTGTTTTGTTTGCGCATTAATATCGTCAAATCGCATCAAGAGAAGCATAAGATCATAGGCAAAATTGAAAATTGGCTAAGCACATAAAGGATCAATGTGAACGAAAATAAATCAAAGCGGTCAAATTAAATAATATCGCCATCTCTCAATCTTAACGCATTGTAGTCGGGACACGTAAAATTACGTGATCTAATAGTACAATATATAGTAAATAAGTTAGCACAAGACATCACAATCTAACTACATTATTAGATGATCATTTCTCTGGAATCCAGGGCCGGATACTCAGGACTCCCTAAATCTAAATCAGGACTTAAAAAATTATTAATGTTGTGAAGTCCCCCTGTCCGCCTTTCATTTATTTACCTGATAAAATATTTAAGAAAACTTTAAAATTACTAAGCTAAGATTACAAAAACAGCGCTTATTTCATTTTTCATGGTTCTTCTATATCTAATTAATTAATTATTACATACTGTAACCAGAATTAAAATAAACGTTAAAAACCATTTTAAACATAAAATATAACTTAAAACTAATCATAAATTTCCTGCAGATCAAGAAAAAGAGAATAAATAATTAAAAATTCAATTATTTTATAAAATTTATAGTCAATAATTTAAAAATGATAATGTTACAGAACCACAACAGCCTAAAATCATCAATAATTCAGTTAGGTATTATAAGTATATCAAGAATCAACAAATAAAATTAATATACAAATTCCCAGGCAACACTGAAAACTAATTTTAATTAATAAATCACCATAATACCAAACTAAAATTTAATTCTGAAATTCACGATTAATTTTATTCCCATAATAATGATTAATTCTGGATCTATGTTATATTCTGAAAATTGAATTATTTATTAGCAAATTAAGGAAGAGAAACCTTTAAATATTCTTTAAACTTAATTAATTAATAAATATTAATGAGTAAATAAAACATAATATATTACATACCAGTACTACAAAAGTTAGCATTTTATGAAATTGCATATGTAGACTTTCCCAATTCTAAGCTAAAAATTCTAAAAGAATGTTTAAAATTTTTTAAATTGCTAAGTTACGATTTAAATTCACAGCGATTTTTTCATTAGGTACCGTTATCCTGTAGATAGTTAAATAATTGTTTACCTACTGCAACTAGATTTAAAAATAAAAAGTTGAAAAAATGTATTTAACCATAAAATTAAATTTAAACGAATCGGTAATTTCCTACAGATCTAGAAAAAAGGAAATTAATAATGTTAAAGTTAATTATTTATAAAAGTATATAATATAATTTAAACATTGATCATGTTACGACTTAAAAAAGTCTAGAATATCAATAATTTAGTTAAGTACTACATGTACCTGTATTTACTAATAAAACTCAAATAGAATTTCCCAGATATCTCTGAAAACTAAATTGCTTTGCTACTTAACTAATAAAAATTAACTTATATAAATTAGTTAGTGATAAATAAATAAAACAGTTATCACGAGACAATACAATTTCTGCGCTACATAACTGCTGGATGCTTGGAGTTTCTGGATGCTGAGCGAGAATGCTGATAGGAAATTAACTATGACATATATCAAATTAAGTTAACCAATATAAGTACAATCAAATTATTGGAATTTAGTAGTTACAATTCCATGTACAACCGCACAAAAATAAAATCTTGCACTCAATCAATATTTCAAAAATTTGATTTCTTTATTAATAAATAAATATAAATATATCCATAAAATGTTGACTCAGTTCACGAACTTATTACCCTGTCGAATCAAGCATGCAAAGTAAATAAAATAATAAATCAATGCAATGAAAATGAAACATTACTTTCTTAAAAATTTATCAATGTGCCATCTACGTAATTATGACGATTGTGTGAAACCCGCAATCTAAAATTTAATAAATCCATTAAGTCAATAATTACAGTTTTTACATAATTCCACTTTGTTCACATAAATGAACTCAAACCAAAATTCCCAAATTCGCATTTTATTTATATATTTGCCAGCATGCAAGTAACAAAATCTTAAATACTAAAACCGCCAACACCCAATAACGGTAAATATTTTCCACCATCTTTCATGTGCGTAGCAGGAGACGTTATAGCACATACAAACATACCTGATCTATGTATCAAGCTACAGGAAAATATTTGTGACGACTATATCAAAACCAACGAAATATATTCTCTTTTTTTGTTGATGTTTGTAAATTATAATAAAAAAACCATCAACACATAGTACATTTCGTTAATAAAATCTGTGTAAAGAGCGAATGAGACAACTGTAAAAACATATTTTTGGTCCTGTTATATTTATCATGTTTTAAGCATGTATTACTGTCGATTGTACATACAATCAAACATCACAACACATGTAAGTGTGCATAAAATAAAATCCAATATGAAATTAACTACAATATATAGTATATCTATTTAAGTTAAAATCTAAAATTTAAAATCTATTTCCATACTATCCACAATGAATACCTCATTATGTGTTAAAATCAAATCTTAACTTAACTTAACTCAGACCAACACTTCCAAACTAGCATTTTATTTATATATTTAGTAAATTTATAATTTATTATATTAATCAATCTGTAAAAAATTATTAATCGTACCTAAATAACCATTCTAAATGAAATGTATAAAGGCTGAGGCACATAGGTTTCGTTTCGTTTCGTTCCGTTTCGTTTCGTTTCGTTTTCTAGCCGGCACCCTGGCACAACAGTTTCGTTTCGTTTCGTTTTTTTTTCTATTATTTGACGAAAATTTGATTTATTTGATGAAAATCCATTTTATATTATTTATATTATAACTCAAGCACGAAAATTTATTTAAGTATTTTCTTTTATTTAATCACAATAAAAATAATCACAAAAAACTTTTTACCTAAAACGTCAAAACGAATATATTGAGGTTATGGTTTAAGTTTTTATTGAAATTTGATCAACTCTTTCGGTTCGTTTCGTCCCTGAACTTATCATTGTGACAATGTTTTCGGTTTTCCATATGTTTTGACATATCCAACTTATAAGGCGGAACGAAACGAAACCGAAACGAAACCTATGTGCCTCAGCCTTAAGACAGCTCCCAATTCCAATTCGGCTCAAACCCATTCGATTATAGAAAGTATAAGAATCGTTTTTGAGTCGAACATACAAAATCTCATTGTGCTCATAAATTTCATGTTTTCAATAACAACATAGTTGTTTCATGAATACAGAGAAATACAAAGAGACAAAAAACACCAGCATACAACTAACAAAATCTTATTTACTAAAATCACTAACACACATTGACGGTAAATATTTTCTACCATCTTTCATGTGAGTAGCAGGAGACCTTATAGAACTTACAAACATACCTGATCATATCAAGATACAGGAAAATATTTGTGACGAATATGTCAAAACCAACGAGAAAGATTCTCTTTTTTGTATTGTTTGTAAATTATAATACAAAAACCAACAAAACATATTATATTTCCTTAATAGAACTGTGTAAAGAGCGAATGAGACAGCTGTATAAACATATTGTTGGCCCCGTTATATACCATATTTTAAGCATGTATTAGTGACGGTTGTGCCAAAAACATCTATAACTCCAAGACAAACTATTATTCTTTATTGGCTGGTAATTGCTACTGAAGGTAGTATTGGTGACTAAATGATGACGGCAACGTCGCATATTACTATACATTTATTTTCATACAAACGCATATTTACTTTTTATTTGTACACTCTTGACAAAAATATTGTACCTTTTTGAATTCATTTTTGAATTTAATAAAAAAATTATTAAGATAATTTAAATTTAAAAGGTGTCTTAATATTAAAAATCGAATTGTGTCTTAATATTTTAATATTTAACATGTAGTAAAGCATTAAAATATGTACGCTTATTCGTATTTTTTAACACAATGAAATGTGCCAATTTTTGGTCTAGAGTGTAATAAAAATAGGTTAGGTTAGGTTATACATCTTTTTCCTTATGTCTAAAAATATGTACGACAAACATATGACATCTTGTTTTTGTGGCCCTTGTTATATAAAAATATATTTTAATAGAGCGTTCAAGATTAAAGACGTTATTGTAATTGGTATTATTTTCCAACACAAAACATACACATAAATAGGATTTGTGTTTACACGATATTATTAAACGGCGTTGCCGTGATGTATATTGTTGTTGTTTCTTATGTATTTTTTGTTTTTTTTTTTCCTATTTCATAGCACAAAACCAAAACAAATTAGATTAGTGTTGGTTAGTTTTTTTATTGAAGGCTTATATGTACACAACTAACACTATGGGCAGTCGTAACTTTGTACCTTTAAATTTCGTATAGTTCGTCTTGGAATTATAGATGTTTTTGGTTGTGCACAAAATCAAACATAAGAATACAAATAAGTGTGCGTAAAAATAAAATCTAAAAAGTTAAGTTAAAATCTATTTCTATAGTATCCAATTATTAGACTTTAGTAATTAAAAATTGAAATCGGATTTTATGTACAATCCCACAAAAAAAACAAATCATGCACTTAAACAAGAAATCAATGGTTTTAATTTCTCTATCTACAAATATAAAAACATTGCCTGACAAATGCATCCCGGTGGATTGCATTTTCCAAGATTACACTTTAATAATTTTCACTACACTTTAATTATTTTTAGACTAAAATTTAATTTAATTAGAAATAAATTTAACATTTAAAATTAAAATGTTTATACATTTGGATATAAAGTATTTACTATATAAATAAAACATAAAAATAAAATAAAATAAAATTATATTTTTGAAGAGGATAGAAAAAACACGTCTATCCTCTTTGACGAACTCTCGTCCTCCCACTGGAAGTGATTTAATTATTTTTTATATATAAATACTCTAAATACTGATAAGATGAGATACAGTGACAACGAAAGCGACCTGGAAATTTGTGCGGATAATTTGCCAGATTATTCGAGTGATAGTGATATCGATAGGCAGAGTGAGAAGGTGAGTGACGATGAAGACATTATTCCTCAACCTCGAAGATTTATCCGTCGAACTATTCCATCTGAGTCAGAATCAAGTTCTAACGAACATGAAGATGAATGGTCATCTATTGATAACTCTCCGATCTTAGAGAAGTTTTTAGGTCGCCCTGGGATAAATGTTGAAAAGTGTTTTTACGTAACGACAAAATTTGCGAAGATTTTTCGAAAAATCGCCCGCTCCCGCCATAATACACCGACACGAAGCGCCCGACAACAATGTGTTAACAAACAAACGGCAAATATTTGGGTCTTCATCTTTATAGAAGTTTGACCTAGAGAAAGCATATTGAAACTCACCGCAAATAACAATAAAATTTTCTAAAATATAGTGGTCTTATGAGAATATAGAGTTCAATCATATATATTCCTAGTCTTAAGAATTAACACAGCTAATAAAACTATATTGAATAGTAATTGGTGTCCCATGCCAATAAATTTGCAAGATAACTACTAAGAAAACCGACGACTTCGCAGAGCAGATCTGCTAGGTCGAATGCATTTGTAAATATACAATAATATTGCTTTGCTACTTGTAAAGTGCTAGGAACAAACGGAACAACACCCTGGAACCTTATGAAGGAAAAGTTCCACAAAGGCATCCATTATTTTACGTTTCCAGAGAACATAGAAACAAAATTTCCGTTATACATAAAGTAATATTAGTGTTTATAATATAAAGGGTTTTCCATAATAAGAGGATATTCATTTTAATTATTTTATTAAAATAATTCAGCAGCACCAGTGTCCACTGCTTGAAAAGCTTCATTGCTTTTAGAATGTAACTAAATAAATAATGTTTACCAAAAAATAATTTATGTGTACAAAATTTGCCCCATTATGTGGTTGCCGTAACATTCTCAATGAAATCTCTTATTGGGATTCCCTTTATAAAGCAGCATTCATGTATTAAATTATTATATTTTATTTATTTATATTTCCATGTACATGGATAATATTTTCCAATTATGTAGATTAAAAAATAAAATTTAATTTGCAGTTGCTATATACTAGTACAGCGTACGCGGATGGATTTAATCCTAATGGAAATTATTTTGCTATTAGTAAAAATAAACGAAATAAAACTATTGATTGCAAATATATGAATATGGTTCCCATTGATGTGAAATATTAATCATATTTGGTTGCTTGTTGCTGTCGTTGATATTATCTGGTTTTAATGAAGTTACAGGTTGTATAATAAAAAAATAAAAAATAAAAAAGAAACGAACTTTTATATAGATAGACTGTGTTCACACGGTACAGTAGTGCTGTAATATTTATTTTGTTTATCACTTTGACACACTTATAATGTACGAGTGTACAGCCTACACTCGAAATCATTCAGTACTTACTCAGAATTATAAAAAGTTGGACAAATTTTTGTTTTCCATTCGAATGAACAAAACGGAAAGGTAAAGTTTATCACTTATTGTGAAAAGTTCTTCTTATTTTCTTAATTTTCTTCAATTTTTGCAATGCTATTTCCTATTAACGTTTGAAATACCAAAAAAAAAATTAATGAGTTGGGAAGTGTGTGTAATTTATATGTCTGTGTATGATGAACAAAAGTTTTAGAAAATCAAAGTTGTTTTTGGTAACAAAAAAAAGTTGCTAAAGAAAAACTGGTCAATTGGTTAGCTACACGTTTCACTTCATGCTTCTATAATAGCAACGAACTTTTTAATCCTCATTAAATAGATGGGTGTGTGTAGGTTCTCCGGAATCAATTTCCCGTATTATTATTGGATTATCTATTTTCCCATTATTTTCGACAATATTTTTTCTTCTATTATTTAAAATCCTTATATAGTGGTAATAACCATTAAAGATATAGATAAGAAAAACATATTATTACAATACGCTTTATATACACAGCTATATATAAACCAAGTGTGTAAAATAAGGGTGTACGTATGTAATAAATGACAACAACAATAAAACTGATGATAATGATGATTGGTGATTTCAATTTAAATATGTAATATATGCGGCATTTCTATTGTGTATAGTAAGTTTGTATATGGTATTAGAGACATATGACATCTAATCTATCAAGTCACCAGATGACTATACATAAACAAGTAATTGGTTTTTATAACGCACGCAATCTTAAAGGAGAAAGAACCCTAATTTTATTTAATATACATGTTTAAAGAAGTGGAGAAAACATGATTTTAGTTGGTGTAAATTAAAATTTGATTAACTGGCAGAAACTTATTTATGGTTATGGGTAAATAATATCATTTTGACTGTATATAGGTCTTTAGGTTTATAGGGCGAAATATTTAAATAAATTTCTTCTTCAAAAATCATTTTGAATACACTTAGGGTTTTTGAAATTTTCAGATTAAAATTCATAGGCTGAATGATGAGCCATGTTTATTTCATTTTTTTGTATGTTTTTGCTTATTTCTTAATATTTTCAATTGTTTTTAACGTTTCGAATTATTGCGAAGATAGCCTAAGTAAATATTGTGGGAAAAACCAAACATGTCAGCAATTTACTAGAAGCAATAAGCAGCCCACGCATATGGTTGGTTCTTTTTCGAAACTTTTAGGAAAGTTAACATAAAGGAGCCTTTCCCAAAGTTTTCTCTATTTATTAATAGTACAAATTTTTAATGCTAATTCACATTCGTAAAATATTCTACTTCTGGTTTTATGCGTAAAGTATATTTGTCTGTTTTTATAAACCCTCTGCAGTCCAAATTGATAAACGGGTCGGTCTGGAAATATTTATAATCAAGCTTATCAGCAAATTTTTAATAGAAGTCGAGTAACCGGAAGGGTTATTTGATCTCATCCTAATAATTAAAAGAATATTTATGAACTAAAGTTGAAATAGACCATTTCCGAAGTAATCATGATGAATTTCGAATTGGAACCAGTACTATACCAAGGAATATTGGCTAGGATATCGCCAATTAGAATGGAACTTGGCTATTTGTTGTGATGGAATTCGAAATTTTCATTGAATTGGGATTCTAACTGTTTCCATGATATGGTTCTGAAATATGGCCAACTAGAATGGATAAGTTCTTCATTTACGTCATGTGTTATGGAGTATGGAAAATTGTGATGTATAAGTTGTCGGTAGAGCTTGTGAAAATTTAGAAAAAAATTTCTTTACTCAATTAAAGGACAAAATTCCCGTAGAGCTGTCAATCAAATTTAGTATATAAATGTAGTAAAGCAATGCTGGACAAACCAAACAATATTAGAAAAGGAGAGTTTCACATGGTGCAATTTCGAATCATTTATGACTAACCAGTGCCTTGTTATCTATAAAGGAGGATGCAACAATTTTAGATAAGTTCACTGTCTACGAAGTTTCTAAAGTATTGATAAATTATTTATAAATATTTTCAGTTTATTATATTACCTCTATAAGCTGCATTTCTTGACGTGTAGTGATCCGGATCAGATCAAACTTTACATGCGAAGCAACAACAACAACAATTTTGTAAAGTGACAAAGAATATGATGAATACAGTACGAGTACGAAGAGACAGATTCAAAACGAAACGAAACAGAAAATTGAATTTTAGTGTTTATTTTACGCATTTTTGTGTCCTTTCATGAGACATGATCTGATCTGGATCAGATCAAACGTCAAGAAATGCAGCTATAAATTCAGTCAAGTTTTCGTTTTTAAATCTCTTTCAATCAAACTCCTTGAAAATGGCGGATTAGACCACAATAGGTCGGAGTAATTTTTTTAAAGCGTCTCACATCAATAGTAACTTCGAAGTATAGACAGGCTTTTAAAGCCGAAATTTAGACGCAACAACATTACAGAGCAGTGGTTTCTTTAACTTGAATAACAATTTGATTAAGATTTTCAAAAATATTCGAAGTAATTGGCAATTTATGTTGCTTGCATTATGTCATGGATTTTATTCCACGTTTTAATATCCAATTCTCCATAAGTTTTCTAATCAAGTCATTTTTTCGGTTTCGTTTACGTAACTAACATGTCACAATGAATTGCAGAAAGGCTCAAATATTGAAGGTAGCTAATTTAATTCAATAATGAGGCATCCGGGCTTTGCTTTCTTGCTCTTTTTACAATAATCAACCTTAATGTTTTTCGGCAAAAATAATTAAAATATTTAATTATGGATCAATCGAGAACCTGATTTTGTTATGGATCAATTTCATTTCCCGTCTTTGAACTCTATTAGCGCCTTATTTACGTTATTTTTCACCTGAGGCACTTCTATATCCCTAGTGCCATCTACAGGTGTCTCAAATTATTAAATTGGTTCTGTTGGTAACGGGAACACTCGTGCGCAACGATATATTTAGCTTGTGATGAATCGAAATCTTCGAGAGTGTTTTGGAGCTGCAGCAAACATTACGGTCAATTACAGCTGTTTTCATATCGAGGTGGTAAACGTTTCACGCAGTACATTCCATCAAAAACGGTCAGATTGGGAATTAAATTATGGTATGGTTTTGTGACTCCGCTACTTCGTATCAATTGAAAGAAGAACTCTACACTGGAATGGCTCTAAACTCACACAGAGAAAGCAACAAAGAAGGAGGTGTTGTTAAAGATCTGCTAAATATTACAAGTGACAATTTTTTTACTAGCTACTATTTAGCCTCTAGTTTGATGCGTTACCACAATTGATCAATTCTTGGTACATTAAATAAAAGACGGCGATTTGTACCAGCGGAATTCTTAGTCGTAGATTATAACAGAACGCGCATGGATAACATGGGCGAAATACTGGGCCAATATTAATGCTAGAAGGGTACGAATTGCTGTCCACTGGAAATTTTTTAGGGCTTTACCAGCACATATAGTATATATGTATATGTAAAAAGCTCCAGTCACCGGCAAAAATTTTTACATCAATTATGTGAGCAGTTTGTTATGCCTGAAATTAGCAAGTGTTCCGAGAACCATTGAAAAATCCAGTGGTGCGTAGCATACATTGACTGTAGCACCAAAAACAGCGAATTAATTTTCTACTATTTGTTAAGTTATATGGGGTTTGTGGATGTGGGGGGGGGGGGGGGGTTATGTGGGAAAAAACAATCCTAGACACTAATAATCGATTTTTGGAAAAACTTTTGTTGAAATTGATTTCTTGAAAGGATTCATGTCGATACAATACGTAAATCAATAAAATTTTGGCCATTAAAAATGAAAAACATAGTCGGGTATATGTCGGGTTGATAACATAAATGTTAAACCAAATATGGTTTTGGTTTACGTGAAACACTGTTATGTAAGTATTCAAAAACTTAGCGTATTTGACAAGAAGTCAGTAGCTGAGGCGATAGCGTGTTGCCGTTTAAGTAGAAAATTAGTCTATTTCCATCTAAATTTGACGTAAAATTTAGCCAAAAGCCTTCAATCTTATCTAACGGCCTTACACTTACACATGAATCGCGATTTTACTCGGACGAGTATAAATGATTCGATTATTTCTGGTCACTAAAAAAATAATCAATAAAAAATCCCGAATGTATTATTATTGACAATTTTTTTTTTTAGCAAACGCACATCTCCTAATAAAAGCTGCAAAAAAGGTTTAAATCGCTGTCATATTAGAAAGTTTGCTCGAGTAAACACATTTTTGCAATTTTTATTAGGAAATGTGCGTTTGCTGAAACTTATGTACCGTACATAAAAATGCTTCACTTCAATAACTTTTTTATTTATTAAAAGAGTAACGACTAAATCAAATGTTCTTCCCCTTGTATTGCTGAAACGTTTAAGCTGGAAGCAAACCAAATTAGTCAAAACGTTTTAATGCCTTAATTTCTATGTGAAGCAAGGTATTCTAAATCTTGTATACTATTTGTAAAACTATTTCCATATCCTCTAGCCTTAAGTCAAGAAAAAAACGATTTGACTAATTTGATGTGTTTTCAGTCTTAGTGTAGAAATTTAGCTGATTTATTCATTCGTTCTCAAGTTATTGTGGATACAGATGAACGGGCGAACGGATGGCAGCCCGAAACCATTCAGCATTTTTTTTTTTTACAAAAATACTTAAAAATGAAATTCTGTGAAAATTGTAGTGTGCTGCTAAATTGTTGAAAACTTTAGTTGAATAAAATATAGTATGTTTGAAAAGAGTTTTTTTGAACGGAACAAAATTATTGACAACCATTTTTGGTCAGATTATTTATTGAAATATTTCCTAACTTGTTTGTTAACCTATAATTAATAAATGGCGTCGACCTGTAACAATTTCGATTTTCTGGATCAGACTGAATCTTGCAAAGTAAGCTATTTTGCAGCGGTTGATTGAAGATAACTTTATATTAAGGTACAAACACGTTGATGCAAATTTCTTTATTGAGCATATGCACCAAAAAAAAAAACATAATTCTGAAAGAGACATCTATTGAGAAGTACGATAACTAAATATGAATGTTCAATTTCAACACTGAAATATTGATTTTGAAAATCCATAATTTCCCGAATATCCCTTCGTTAGATTCACTTACTCTATCGCTCCTTACGTATTACATTTTGCGTAATTATAAAGAGAGTAAATCCAAATTTTCCGTGTTAGTTTTAAAGTTGGAAATGTTCGTAAATGTTTAATCAGAACAACCACTTATTGAGCGCAGCAAATGTTTCCGTTTAGTAATGATCCTGAATTTGACTAAAAACTGAAAAAAGTCGTGATTAAACTTTCATATTTGTTTTCATAAGAAGCCATTGAATCTTTCATCAGCGAGCTGAAGTGGCAAAATTGTAATTTGAACGTGTTCAAAAGTCTACTGAAGCAATATTAAATTCGATGGAATCATCGTTGGAGTATGTAAACAAAAAACGTGTCGTGTGGTTTACAAAACTTCATCATGTAAATAAAAATGCTACCGCACTTTTCAATGTGCAAAACCAAAAATATTTCAATCGGGTTTTTGTTTGAATTTTGATGTTAATGAAACCAGTATTAAATTTGTATCTTCACATAATTCATAGGGCCCTAGAATTGTCGGGACTTGGCACATGCCTAGTTTGCCTATGTATTAATTCGGTTCTGCGTTGTATATGCAATCATTTTTTTCTTTTAACATCCAAAAGATATACGCCACCAAAAACCTACAGAATGCTCGGGACTTTTGTGTTATTTTTATTCTGACGTTCAAATAGTGTGCGTTTTGAAAAATACAGCTTGTGAGTTGGAATTTCAAAACGGAGATATTTTTAAATAAAAAATTGTTCTATTTTTATTATAATACACGGTAAACACAAAATAAAAATAAAATTGGACTTTGAGCTATCATTATAAAAGATTAGGCCAATGATTAAAATGGAATGAAGATTCACTTTCTGGTCATTTTTCTGGCAAATTCTTACACAAAGCTGCAGTATGTGTTTAAGATTCAAGTACTACTTTAATACAATTCATTTTTAAAAGTGACGAGCAACTTATACTCAGCCTATTTTCCATTGTATCGTTTTAATTATCCTAATTTGCATTAATTTGTTTTAATATTTCCAATCTAAATTAAAATTATAATGATTGTGAACACAAATTAACTTTTTGTTGTTACGATCAAAATTGATATGTGATATCAATTTTGACGATTGGCCTATACGCATTTGAGACAGTAAAATTCTCATAAAAACAGTCTTAAAAAATACTTCCGAAAAGTGTCTTATAGCTAAGGCGAGGTAGGCTGAGCTGAGGCTGCGTGGTTAGAACTTGGAGGGTTTAGGAGTAGGGGTTACTACGTAAATATAGTTTCGAAGAAAGAATGACGTTAAAAAAATAAAAATGTACTGTCCGGTGTATATCCAAAATCAGAGATCCCGAGACAAACTAGGATTTAACATATATCCCGATACCGTAGAACTCAGGGAATAAGAGGGATAAAATATTAGTCTATTCTGTACAATGACAGGCTATACGCGGGGAAAGCTACTGTGGTATATTTAGGAGAAGCTACAATTTTATTCCAAGGATACAGTACATATATCGTATAATCCTGTAATCAAAAATAGAAAGAATTTTTAAATAAAACACAAAGGGCTTATTATTCTTTCAAATTTATGTCATCGCCTTAGGATAGAATACTCTTAAACCAACGTTATTTCCAGTTTTCGAACGGTTGTTGAAGTCGATTTCCGGAATGGCCTTCAAAACCTTCTTCGATTTCACTTATATCTCTTAAATTGAGTCAAAACGATATCGCCGCGAATCGCCAGAAGTCAGACGGCGCTAAATCAGGCTAATAGGCCGGTTGCGGTACGATTTGGGTTCAATTTTTGGTCAAATAGTCACGTACAAGTATCGTGATACAAAAACCAGGAGTTGTCTTCCCTCTCAAATCGTACACTTCCTTGACGTGGTCTTCATCGGTAGGCGTCCATCGTCTTCAATGCGTTATATGCCTTCTTTGAACAACTTTTATCAATCAAAAGCACTTGCTCTAGTTTTGGAAGCCAAAATTCAATTTTTGAAGCAAAATTTGATGTAACTTCTCTGCTGAACATTTTTTAGATGAAAGTAAACAAGCATATATATATCATTAGCTACTAAAGATATTGACACGAAATTTGACACAGATCTTTGATAGGGTGTTACCAACCTACGAAAAACACTACTGAGATTTTGAAGTCATTCGAGATTGTTCGACCAATTACTTGGCAGAGAATTCGTGATTTTTTATTTTTTTTTGATTGAGTTGTCTCGAACATGTACTGTTGTGAATATTTGAGCCTTGCAGAAAAAAAAATAATAAAACCCCTCTTCCAAAAAACGGTGGCGTAGAAGTAAACAACAAATGTGTATTCACGATCAACTAATGTTGATCAATCGTCATGGAGAAACGTTATATCAAAGTTCACAGTTCAGGATCTGGTTTAAAAATTATGAACAATATACTCGAGGAATATCTCGAAGCAGTTTGGTCTCAATTGTTCAATTCTAGGCCAATAAACTCTCTGCCTTATGTTAAACCCTTCTTGTTTGCCAAGGCTGTAAGAAATTACAAAAATTTACAAAATTTTTATTTTTGGTATTTCGGTATTCACTTTATATTGAATTTTAAGAAATTTTGTAACTTCGGAAATTTCTTTTTTCAATTTAAAGTTTTAAAGGCCCATTTAAAAAAGTAGGTGGCAAACGCTTAAGTTTCGCTAAATTAAAGTTAAAATTTACTTTTCCATCAAAAACTTCAAATTTGCTTGGTGAGCGAGTTCTAAAATTTTCGAGTTGCGAATTGATAAGGAAAAAGTTTTAAATTTAAGATCATTCAAAATTTTAGATTCCCAAATTCTACATTTAAACACCTTAGATTAAAATTGTATTGTTAAATACCCGAATTGTATGCTTGAGCAGTTTTATAAATCAAGTACCATATAATCATGTAAAACTGTCCAAAACCTATTTAAATTTAGAAACTTACAAATTATGTAAAATAGAATTTCAATCTTTAAACAAAGCTAGAATTTTATAAATATTTTTTATATTTTATTGAATTTAAAAAAAGACAGCCTTTCTAGTGTTTTTCTAAATTTCATTAAATTCTGTCTCTAACTTAAAAGTTTAAGTTTGTGGGGTTCTTACTACTCTAGGATTAATAAACTAGAAGGACTACTAATAATTTTGAGAAGAAAGAAAAAAACAAAGTTGTAGAATATGTCTGTCTAGGGTATTAGGGTTAAAACCATAAACCTTTATTTGTCTATCATGATTTTCTCAAGCGGCTGTGCCTTGGAAGATAGAGTCAATATTTCAATTCAGCTTAGCGTAGAAATAACTTTAATCAATTGTATTACTAAAATCCACAATTTTTTGACTCCACGGTAATGTAAGCATTAGAATTTTATATTTATATTCCGAACAAATTCTGAAAATTTTGGATAAATCCCATTTAAATTTTAATATAGTATTTAGTATGCAAACAACATCCTATTTCTCATATTTTGTTCTGAAAATGTCGTCATGTACAAGGAAATCTCCATCCTTGAAACATATCAAAAAATAATAAATCAATAAACGTTTCCCTTTTATTATAACACTACGTACATATGTATGATACGTGATACATACATTCCTACGGTGATATTTTCATAATCAGATTATATTTTTAAATTTCCGAAGATTTACAAAAAAAAAATAAAAAGAAACTGTCAAATCCATTTTTTTATGCGAGCTTTTTTTTTTTTTTTAATTTAGGCTTACTCACAATTTTTGTTATAAAAGCGTACCTCGAAGGTATCTCTCATGGAAAACCCATATCATTTTTAATAATAAATATAACAACAGCACAACACTACTACAAATAAATAAATGTTAGATTTGTGCTTACGTCCTTGCGATGGTTTTATATGTGGTTAACTACACACAAATAAAACAACATATTATTGTTTGGCTCAATTTAAAAAGCATAAATTTATGCTATATTTTGTGTATCTAAAATATGATGATAAACCTCATAAAAATGATATTTTAATATAAATAATTTTAATAATTTTATTATACAGTTTTTATTTTATTTGGCGGTTAATAATGTATCACTATTTTGTGTGTTGTGTTGTATATTTATGTACTTGTTTTTCTCAAGGAATAATGGTAAGTGAAAATACAATTTGTTTGTCCTCCATATACATACATACGAACGTCGATTTACGTTCACATAAAATGAAAATATAAACGTAGGTAATAAACTATTTTAAGTGGTTTATTTTGTTAAAAATGTTATAAAAATATCATGTACACATACATTTACTCATATCTACCTACATTATGAGTCAGTCATCTAAACCCGACTACATATTTTTTTTGTAGAAATTTCATCTTGTGCTGATAAAATTTGGTTTTTATGATGTACAAGGATATTTTGTTTGCTGTGTTTAATGGGTTGTGAAATATTTTTGTCCATAATTTTCCATAATATACTGGAAATAAATATTGCACTCAATATATATTATGTACAAGTATAACACATCACAATCGATTTACTAAACCTATTATATGATTAGGTATTTGTGAGTATTGAAACTGGAACGTGATCTTAATTTGACATATCCACAAAGCGGAAAATCGAACGATTCGCTTTCGAATTTGCCATATCTTGTCGTTTATATACTCTTATATGAACAAAACACTCTCATCGTCATCGTATTACATAATTCATTGACTTAAGTGCCAGTTTTATCACGTTTTCTTCGATAATAATAAAAAAATAATACAAAAATAAATTTAGTAACATACAGAAGCGAGAAACAACGGATGTTATCCAAATGGGGATATATTTCTTTTTGGTTCGATGGGTATTATTGTGTTTTCTGGAAAACCAAAAAGATAATACAAAAAAATTCCGAGAAACAAATTAAATATATTAAGAAAAAAATGATAAAACAAAAAATGTTTTCCGGATTTAATGTGAAATTTATTTTATTTTAATTCGATTTTTCCAACATACATAATATACATATGTACATATGTACATATACCACGTAAATACCTCGGTTCGATAAGTATTTGCTTTTTATGGAAATATTAATCCGAAATCATTCAAAAAACAAAAATATTCAATGATTGATTTATTGAATAGATGTTCTTTCGGAACTACAAACTACCATGTGCCAATTGAACTCATTACATTAAATTTTCTTTTATCTTGTTCTAGATCAATATTCCTTTTGTATAATACCTAGGAATTCATAAAAAAAATTTTATATTCAAGGCATGACTGCGGGAAATACACTTGGTAGACTTACACAGGAAAATGAAATTAATTAGAACTTTAATATCGATCATATTTTACCAATTTTATATTTTCCTATATAAATTTAGGGGAACTAAATATACCAAGGGCAGTGTGAGCATAAATAGACATAACAAAGTAAACTTTTTGTAAATGTTGATTTGAAAACTTTTTGTTTCCCAAAATAACTGCAAAATTATCGGTACAAATGGAGCATTAAATTTGTTTGTAAAAGAAAATTGTATTAATTGCACTTGAATGGGTTGTAGGTGTGCAAGTAATAAGGTAAAACTCAAATATTAAATGTGTATATAATTATTAAATGTGAGGTTACTCTTAGTGGATTTATTTTCCTTTAAACGAAAAACTATTAACACTCAGTTTACAACACAACGTACAAGCGTAGTAAATGTCTTCTTTCTGCTACCAAGAACCCCAAGTTTGCAAAACAAACTTTCTAGGAATTTATTAATATTTGTCCCTATTGCGTATTAGCTAAATTTCAAATTCAATTACCAGAATTCTAACAGTTCCGCTCATTCAAAGAAAAAGTTTCCAAATTTCTAAGTAACTAGTTAGTCCCTGAATACTTCACACCAAATTGACAAATTTTTTTTATAATTTTAGATAATGTTTTGAGAAATAGGTGCATAACATTTTAAAATTATTGGAATAGGGTCGAAAGGTCGAATGTGCTGAAAGGCCGAATCAAAGTGAAGAAAATAAATGAAGGAAAAGGATTACCCTTGATTAGACAAGCATCAAGTTTTTTAATTATAAAAATTTTTTGAAAAGTTAAATTAATTCGTTGTATACATTAGAAAATTAGGGCTGCCGTCCTAAACTATATTTCTATTATTTTTTACATTTCTGTTTTACATACTGAAATAAAAAACTCCTCCAAGCCGCTTAGCATTAGTTCTCTCCGGCCAGGATGACAAGAAATTATGAAGCATCCTCTTGTTATCCAATTGTAGTTGGTCGTATTTAATAAATATTTAACAGGTTGTTAACATATTCCCGCATAAAATAATACAGAAACTTGAAATTCCGAAAAAAAATCCAGAAACACAATTATCAAAGTGCGACCCAAGTTAAAGCTAAAATTTATAAAATGTCTTTAAAATATGAGTTTTTCCGTAAAGTTCTTAATATTTATGGTAATGAAAATTGCTTCATCAACCTTTCAGACACAGATCAAAGGAATTGTATCACTCATATCGCTTCCACTGATAATTCTACCACAAATGTTTCAAATTATTTTGTGGTTGGCTCAATTCGTTGGGTTAGTAAGGTATCGACGAAGGTATTTTAGCGAATTATAGATTTAATGCTTCGTTAATGCTTCGTCAAACTTGCAGACACAGATCAAAGGAATTGTATCCCTCATATCGGTTCTACTGATAGTTCTACCACAAATGTTTCAAATTATTTTGTCTTTGGCTCAATTCGTAGGGTTAGTGTGGTACCGACGAAGGTATTTTAGCGAATTATAGATTAATGCTTTGTTAATGCTTCGTCAACCTTGCAGACACAGATCAAAGGGATTGTATCACTCATAACAGGTATTGACGAAGGTATTTTAGCGAATTATAGATTTAATGCTTCATCAACCTTGCAGACACATATCAAAGGAATTGTATCACTTATATCGCTTCTACTGATAATTCTACCACAAATGTTTCAAGTGATGACAAAAGTCTAAAACTGCCTATAAAATTGAATTTTTTTCATTTATTTCAAACAAAAAATTTTTTCTGGATTGCCTTTCTGATAATTTCTAGATTTTTTTTCGGGATTTTCTGTTTCTGGATTTTTAATTTTCAATTATTCTGGATTTTACATTTCTGGATTTTTTTTCTTCAGACAAATGTAATGATCCCATATTTAACGTAGTCTTCTTGCAATAAATTTGTGTTTTTCGGCAGTTTTTTTAAAGGAGTTTTTTTGCCCTGAGATTTTGAGGATATCCCAGGGAAATTCGGTTGGCTAGCTTATCTAGAAAAAATAATACAGAAACTGAAAATCCCGAAAAAAAATTCAGAAAACCAAAAGTTCTTTAAAACAAAAATTCAGAAAACTAAAATCCAGAAGCACAATTATCAAAATTTCTATAAGATTTGAGTCTTCTGAAAAGTTCTTAATATTTACGACAATGGAAATTGCTTCGTCAACTTTGCCGACATAGATCAAAGAAATTATATCGCTCGTATCGGGTCTATTGATAGATGTACCACAATGTTTTAAGTTGAGAAAGAGGCGTAAAATTGTCTGTAAAACTGATTTTTTTTCATTTGTTTTAGACAAAATATTTTTCTGTATTTCTTTTCTGGTAATTTCTGGATTTTATTTGAGACAAATGTAGCGGAACCAGGAAAATTTTCTAAAGTTAAGGATGATTCTTTTAAGTGAAAGAGAATTCTGATAAGTGATAAAATTCAGTATGATCAGTTAAGAAATAGCCAAGTTCGATCGTAATTGGCCATACTCCAGAACTGCATTAAAAAAAAAAAAATAATAATAATAATAATAACTTTAGGATCCCATTAACCTTTATGAAATAGTCAAGTCCTACAACATTCCGTACTGAACACATCCAAAAACTTAATTTTGTCTCAAATTTCGATGTTGTCCAAAAACTTGACAACGTATACTCGCATAAATGTTATTCCAAAAAAGTGGCCAAAAGCTTCGCACCGGTTCCTAACACACAAAAAATGTAACCGATACATCAACTAGCAATATAAAAATAAATAAAAAACGAAAGACTTCCATTTTTCCGAAAAATTTTGATCACATTAATATGCTACTACAGGATTTATTAGCACGTATCTTAAATTTATTTAAATCATTTTACATTTAGAAATAAATCCAATGGTTTTAAATATTGATTTCACTAAATTGTATCTTCCACATGTCTTCCACACGTTTGGCCATTCAACGCATTCAGCCTTTAGACATTCGGCATTTCGACAAATCCGGCCTTTAGGCCCATTCGGCCATTAGACATTCGGTCTTTCGAAAAATTCGACCCCTCGACGTTCGGCCTTTCGACATTCCGCTTCCGGCCTTTCGACATTCGGCCTTTCGACAATCACCCTTTCAACATAAAACGCAAATATTGAGTAGCTTCAGAATTAGAGAAAACTCAGAATTGGATTAGTTAGCAGAAATTTCTAAAAATTAGTTTAACATTTTCAGAATTTGGAAAATTGTATAACTATGAAAATCGAATAAATAAGAACGAAATTCAACGTTTTTGATAAACTAAATTTTTTTTGAAACTGTTGTTTCACGTTTCGTTCTCAAAAGTTGAAAGCGTAAAAAATCTACCAACGCCTTCCCTAAAATAGTAATGATGCACTTATTCATCCCATCAATTGAGCGAACGAACTAATAACAGCGCACTGCCAAGTAAAATGTTTAAGTGGTCTGGTTATGTAGCTGGTGAAAAGAGAGACAAAATTTATGGAAAAAAAATCTGTAGGTTTATCCATCAGTAACGTCTTACAAAAGAGATTCAATTTCCGGTTCTAATGAAATTTGTAACGCATTTGTTAATTTTTTGGAGAGTTTGGACATTCACTCAATGTTCTTCAGTTTACGAAACAAGAAATTTTAGTTGGATTATTTAATCTCAATACTTTACAAGTACTGGTTCGGTTGGAATTCCACGGATTATTTTAAAGAGTTGAGCTCATTATTTAGCCGAACTCTTTTATTATCTGTTTAATATGAGTCTTGCAATTTTTCGTGATAAATTAAAAACCTCATTTGTTCACCCTTTGTTTAAGTCTGGTAATAAACGTAATAGACCATCAATTAATATCCTTTTCATTATTTCAAGATTGTTTCAGGTATTACTGAAGCAATGCCTTGAGTTTATTTTGACAAACGAAATAAGCCCTTCACAGCATGTTTTAATAAAAGTAGATCCACCACAACTTATTTAATGGTATTTTCAAATTACTTATACAGTATTTTAAGCCAGAGAGGTCTAGTTGATGTAATTTCTACGGAGTTTTTGAAAGCCGTTGATAAATTAGAGAAGGAGAAACTTGATCGTATGAATAATGGCTTTAATCCTGTTACTTCAATTTCTTCGTACCAGTCGTACGCAGTGTGTTAAAATTGAAGATACTAGGTATATAAAGCCCATATGTGACTACTTCTGGTATCCGCAGGCCAGTCATCTTGGTCTATTTTTATTTATAGTTTTCATAAAAGATATTATTACGTTTTCAAAATGAGTTAAAATATTTTGCTAATTCGTCAATCCATAATAAGCTTACATCCAAATGTATAATAATATATTTCTGCAAATCTCATACATGGTATTAAGATACTTAATTAATGTAAATTGGAAGTTGTATTGAAGTGAGTTAACAGGCCATGCCGAAACGTCGACATACCAAAGGAGGCCTGATGAAATACTAATATTATTACATATTTTCATCTTCAACATAAAATAATTATGCGGTATGAATTTATTGTGATTTTTGAAGTTGTGAATTTCCTCTAAGATAAAATTTGCTTTTTGGAAAACTAACCAATGAACATATTTGGCTTTTATGTGATTAGATTTCGGTCTATTTGATATTGAATAGGAAAATCGATTTCCAAATTTAGTGTTTGGGTAAAAATACGTGAAATCACAAATTCTTTATATGGGGCCGGAAGTCATGTTTTAATTTTATGATTTTTCAACATGATTTATTTATTTTGTGTTATTATAAAATTGACATTTCAATTCATTATTTATATAATAACTATAAAAATGGTACAATCTTTCATTTTTTCTTTTTCATCATCCCGCCGAAATGTTTTTCTTGATTTTTCCTCAATGTTCATCTTTTTTTTTATCTTCTTCCTCAGTTAATTCTTTTAGACATACTAAAAAATCAGCGCAACATCTCGTTTCGTTGTCTTGCAAAACACGTATTTTATTACAAAATGAAACCAAAAATATGAAAATATTCATAGCTTCAATTTAAATTTAACATAATTTTCACTATAAGAATATTTCTTAAAATTTAAGTAGCCTTCCTTTGAAGGAATGACTGTGTGAAAATCGCGAGTTCCCTTTATTGTTCTTAATTTCTCGAATCTACTAGTTTGTTGAATCTATTCGGATTTACATATACTCAGCATCTGAACTAAATTAAAAAAACCTGCCAGTCTTCAAGGTTTCTGCTCATTTGAATAACTCTTAAGCATTAATTGTGCTACCATTATATTCATTGATGAGACTGATTTTGGACGCCATTCTTTTGATAGAACATCGTACAGTCTCCTTGTATGAGCTGTTGCCTCAAAATGTCATTCTCTTGGAAATATTCATAAATTCAATGCGAGAGAGATATAACATATACTTATTCATCAATTTTTCATCATGGTATGATGAAGACAATCTGATATTATAATAAAGCTAGCGAAGTAATGCTGCAATATTTCTGATATGTTTTTGTAAAGTACAAACGTATGAATAATTCGCCAATGAAACCTTCTGCTGCGTTTTACATTAATACATAATTTTCTGCAAAGTCACAAGAAACAAGTACTTCCGTAGGTTTCAGAGTTGGCTTTTTTGTTTTTTAGGAAGCCAGATTGTTATAGTGAAATGAAGCAATGAGGAATCAGATTTACAGCTTAATTAAGAAATTATCCAGAAATTCATCTGGTAGTTTCGAATATTTTTCCAATAGTTTAAATACTATCATTAACATTTCTTAAATTTTTCGAGCAGTTTGACTCCGGAAACGGCTTACAACACTTTTTAAAGCTACTCTTTATTACACTATCACTTATTAAAATAAGCTCAAATTTTTGTTTTTTTGTTTTGTTTAAATCAGTCTCGCTTTACACACAGCTTGAAATATTAATTTTGACTCTAATCTATACCCAAAAAGGATTATACCTGTTTTTACTTATATTATATCTTTTATTATACTTTTTATTTATTATAACTGTTTTCAAAGTAGTTTCAAAAATATTTGAAGAGGTGGTTGGGTCTAACAAAATGCATGACTCATACCAACATTTTATTTTTATTTTACTAATTGTTGTACCCAATGTTGTTTTTATTAAAACTCTTACTTAATGATAATGAGGTGGGCCGTAAAAAACAAGGTTTTCCGAAAAAATGTTTACTCAAAAACAGGATAGTTCAACATTCAAACGTATTTTGCAAAAAAACCAAATGAAATGTTGCGGAAAAAAGATAAACACCGGAGAAAATTGAAAAATAATATGTTGGCAGCCATTTTGAAAGAGAAGAAATTAAAGATGGTACATTTTTAATCCCTATTTATTTATTTTTAGTTAGTTTTTTCTATGTATAGCAATAAAAACAACACCAAGTCAGGAAATTTTTGAGTAGTGCTACAGATTCAAAACATAAAAGTCATAAAATTAAAACATGACTTTTCAAAAAATGTGATTTGACGTATTTTTCACGGTATATATTTTTTTTAGATCACTGTTTACTAATGCATAAACAAATAAATAATAAATTCAACAAAATAATCGGACATATTCCAGAACTTCATCTAAATATTGTTCATGTAGACGTACGAGTCTAGTTCTCAATTAAAAATATTTGGAATTAAACCGACAATTAATAAAGATTTTATTATTTTCTAATAAAATAACCCAACTTTTTGAACCATTCATGTCCAAATTTTGTTGAAATGAAATAATGAAGAATAGAGAATAAATAAATGCACAAATATAGATGATTTTGGATTATCTTACAACAAGAAAACCCACAACGGATTTTTATTGACCTTCAATAAAGATTTGGAAGATTTGGAGAAAATGGACTTGCGCCTTTATATGGGGTATTGAGATATATTACAATCCTACAATCAATATTTGTGTTTTGGTAACTGAATTTCGGAAACCGTGAATTGCATTAAAAATTAACAGAAAAACAAAAATTCAGAGCTGGTCGGGCAATACTAACTTGTTCAATACTTCCGAGGTCGGCCAAATTTTAAGAATACAGCAATTTAATTTTTCACATTTTCACAGATATTAAATGGGAGATTTTTTTGCACTTATTCCTTCCTTGTAGTTAAACATAAAAATTAAGTTTAAAGTTTTATTTTTTGTAAACTACATAAAGCATTGACAGCCAAGTCAGGCAAGCAAGTTGAAAAATTTGAATATATGTAATATAAAAATATTCTCTAATATTTAGTCGATGTACATAGGTTGAATAGTTATGACAGCGACTTGCAGTATTTTAAGTTTTTTCTGATATTCCCTGTGTATAATGTTGATTTCCCTGATAGCTGAAGTCATTTTCAGCTTGCAAAGTTTATAAATTGTATTGCAAAGTTGCAGCCTTTACCTCATCAGAAATTTGGCAGTTTTTGGAAAAAAATTTCCGAGGCTAATTCGAATAAATTGGAACAACACGAATAATCTACGATTAGAATAATCTATTCCAATATTTCCGAAAAAAGAACAAATTTCAATTTTGATCAAGATTTCTTGAAATAGAATTTTTGAGAATTTGAAATTAAGTTCTCGAGAATCCGACAGTTTAAAATAAATAAAAATTATCGAGAATAATCGAGCGTAAAAATACTCGATCAGCATCTCTAGTATATGTATGTGAAGTTGGCCGAAAATTCATCCCAACAAAACGCAGTGGTAACACTAAAATACAAATTTTTTGCATATTTAAGTGTCAGCCTAAAAAGAATAGAGAATCATGATATACCTAATTTAATATGTTAACCGAAAAAAATTATTTTCTTCAATGTACTATATATAATGCCCGCCCAAACAAATACTATCATGATAGCAACATTTATCACTATAGACTCTCAGCCCAAAAATAAAACTACCATAGGAAAGGCAACATACTCGGCCGATAAGGGGAACTTTTTAAATTTTCGCAATTCAATCTCATAGATTTTGTCATGGCTAAATATGGCCACAAAGCTTGTGAATCGTGTTTCGTTTAATTTTCGTAGTTCAACTGAGCAATTTTCCAGTGTCGTATTTCTTTTACCAATCTCATGATGATTTGCTGTTAGACCTATCAATTTTCAGTATCCTGAAACTTTTTCCAGAATATTGTATTGGGAATGGCACGGTCAAATATGGCCGCACAGCTCGCCTATCGTATTTAATCTGATTTTCACAATTCAACTGAGTATTTTCTCAAATTCCGTATTGTTGGCACTAATCTCTCAATGATTTCTTGTTAGACCTTTCAAATGCGAGTACTCTGGAACTTTTTTTTTGGGCATAAATTGGCATAATGGCCAAATATGGCCACAAAACCTCGTGAGTCGTAATTAATTTGATTTTCGCTATTTAACTGAGTATTTTCTCAAGTTCCGTATTGTCCGTTAGACGAATCAATTGCCAGTACTCTGCAGTTTATTCAGAATTTTATCATGGAGATGGCATAGTCAGATATGGCTATAAAGATTGTTAATCGTAATTAATTTGATTTTCGGAATTGAGGTTGCAAGTATCCTGAAATTTGTTCGGAATTTTGTCATGAGGACGGCATGGTAAAATATGGCTGCAAGGCCTCTTGAGTCTCGATAATTTTCTATTAGACCTATCAATTGCTAGTAATATGATGTTATAGTAGCAATAAAGCGGATACTAGCAATTGGTAGTCCTAATAGAAAATCATGGGAAGATTGGTGCCAACTATACAGGACTTGAGAAAATACTCAGTTGAATTATGAAAGCCAAACTAAATACGATTCAAAATCTTTCCGGCCATATTTGACATTGCCATCCCCATTATAAAATTCTGAAACCATTCCAGAGTACTGCGACAATTGATGCTCCTAACAGAAAATCATCGGGAGATTGGTCCCCAACAATACAGGACTTGAGAAAATATTCATTTGGATTGCAATAATCAAATTGAATACGGCTGACTAGACTTTGCGGCCGTATTTGGCCATTCTATCCACATGACCCAATTCTTTAAAAAATGCAAGCTACTGTCAAAATCATCATAAGATTGGTGCCAACAATATGTCAAAATACTCAGTTGCCTATTATTTTTCTGTCATAGTAGTTTACTTTGTATAAAACGTACAATTTCCTTGTTTTGATTAAATCCTGCTGTCTTTAATTTTGTGTTTTTTTTTTTGCCTTTGTTACTATACAAGTCTATCGACAAATTTTAGTTTATTTTAGCCCTTCAAGGTGTGTACATGCTATACATTTCTGGTGAAAAAATGTACACCACGAAGTTAGCTATATGAGTTGAATTATTTCCAACTAGAATAAAAAGTTCACCAGGGTAACCAATTTTAACAAAAAATTTTACTATTTTGCTAACTTCGTGGTGTACATTTTTTCACCAGAATTGGATCATGTACGCACTGTCAGGAATGTCTGCCCTTAAATCTCCTCAAACGAATCGCATGTTAGAAAAGAAAAATTGGAGCGAATAGTATACTCCTATTATGTAAACAAATTGAATTTCCATTTGTTTAAAACACATTTCATCACTGAAGTCTGCACTTAAGAAAGCCAACCCATAAAAACTGCTGTTTTTGTATTTTTTCGTTTGTCCGCCCGATTCTTTGCAAAAAAACTAGAAAAAATGCATTAGCTGATTGCCAACGATATTAATTACTAAAAAAAAAGTAATAACAAAACAAAAATTAAAATTGTATATCCTACATTTTTTTAGTATTTTTAATTTATGAATATTCCCAGACTGGTTTCGCCGCTATATAGTGATTACACTAAAATTAGAAATATTAAAAAAAAAAACTGGAAAAACAGCATAAAAAAATCATTACAAAACTATCCCAAGAGGACGGTTACATTTTTTACAACCAACAAGAAGCAAATCAGAGTTGTCATCATAAAATTAAATGTGGATTGTGAAATTTATTATTGCCATGGTATATTTTGCATAGGTACTTATTATTCCTCGTTTTTGTCTTCTTCTTTTTTTATTTTGTCTTATTTTGGACTCAGATGGAATTAAGTTTGTATGATTTTATTTCAATGATATTTTAAATTGAAGCCACCTGACATTGTTGGATGGAAAATATTGTTGGTATTCGTCGCTTTATTGTAGACTTTTTTTTTATACATAGATTGATATATACAGTAGCATTCTTATCTACAATATGTAGTATCCCGCTTTTTAATAGAGTTTTTATTTGTTGGATGAATTAATTTTCCCCATTTATCAACGCTGGCAATCATCATGATGATATACAAACGGAAATAAGAAGGGAAGAAAAAGGATTTACAATATAATTTTCTTTACTTTGTAATTTTTTTTTTTTTTTTTTTTACAAATTAATAGATTTTACGATGTACTTAATGTTATCCTCTTTTAAATTGCGGCGGATGAAATATATAAATGAAGATTTTATTTTTATATATCATCGTGATTTTGATTAAAAGAGATTTCGATACAACAAATTGTGTATGTCGGGCAATTTCTTTTTTATAATACAAATTATAAGTTCTTAAAAGAATTTGGGTTGTGGAATGGTTGCAATCATAGTTGCAACTTGATTGTTTGGCTTATGATACTAGCCACAAATACTATGCGATTGAATCTCATTTTCAATCATGAAGGGTTAGGCTTTTTTATTGCCTTCGCTAAACCGCACGGACAATAAAGATAGGGAGGCCCGCCACATCTGCACTCCATTTAAAGGTCAGTTAAGAATGCAAAATTCTCATATGACATAAATGATTAACAACTATGGAGTCTACGGAAGTCATTTTTGAATTTTATCATTTTTATCTTCAAGAGATGTGCGTCGATGCTTAACTATTATTTTCGACGTTGACACATGTCGATAGAAAATTATTATCGGATTTTCTGTTTTTAGCCTTTCAATTCGATTTAACTTTCTACAAAAAAAAAACATTGACCTTGGTTTGAAATTTAGAATTCCAGATTCAGTTTGTTCTAATGATACTAGATCACCCCTTTAAATAAAGGAATATCACATAATCATCAGATTAGTTTAGTCGGCGATCTATTCAAAAAATCGGTGTCGCCAATAATTTAATTTAGCAGCTCTTGCCCATCGATCCTGAAGCTTTCAGTTGCGCACAATTTTTAATGTATTAGCTGAAAGTACCAAGATAGTTTTATTGGAAATGGTAACCCTTTTCCAATTTAATATTTGATTTTAAATTTTTATGCAAATTTAGATTTTTAATTAGGTACAAACTTTCTTATTTGGCTTTGCCAACTTTTATTGGCCGTCATTTGAGTTCGAATAAAAGATGGTATTTCTTATTCCCTTTTGTTGTTCGTAATATTATGTAATACTAGCGGAAACCCGGCGTGCGCTGCTACACCTGAAAAAAAAATTTGATCTGTACACATAACAAATTTTAATTAACATAAATATCAAATTTCATCTTAATTGGTTAAGAACACATTGATTAAAAAATCACAAAAAGATAAATAGATAAACGAATTTACAAAAAATAAGTCATGTGTTTATCGCAACGCTTGATGATGAACAATATTTTTTGTCTTTCCGTTCGGAGAGAAAACGAATAGCGCCGATGGTTTACCTACTCTCGAGCACGCCACGTACAACTGCCAATGGGAAAAACTTGCAAATTCCAGGTTTATTCCACACACTTCCAAAGATTGTCCTTGCGATTTATTAATCGTCATTCCAAATGCAAGGCGAACAGGAAACTGGACACGCTTAAATTGAAACTGCAAATCGGTTGTAATCAGTGGTATTATTGGAAACAGAACATCTTCGCCTTTAAACTTTCCAGTGATTATCGTTGCTTCAATCACGTTGTTCATCAGCTTCGTAACAGCGAGTCTTGTTCCACTACATAGTTTCGGCTGGTTCAGATTGCTTAACATGATTATCAACGAGCCGGTCTTGAGCTGCAAATTATGCGGCGGCATTCCTGGCAATTCCAATGAATTCAGAAATTCAACTGGATAATTGAGACTTCGTCTGGATTGGTAATTCTATCGATCGACTTAAATCGCAATGCAATTGGCCAGCGGGTCTACGTCCTTGGTTTTCGCTGCCAAAATAGCTCGTTCGCTCAACCAAGCATGGTTTTTGAAATGTGCACCAATATTCGGGAACACTTTCATGGTTAATTCTTCTTCCGACGTTGAATTGGCAAAAATTAGGTGGAAACGAAATAAGGCCAGTGGAGCGTCAACCGGAATTTTTCCATTGCCAATTTCTAATAATTGTGTGGAAAACACTTTCGCCAATTCGTCATTTTGTAACGCGACTCGCATATTCGTTGTTAACTTTAGAGTTTTCAAGTATCTCCACAAATTTTTTCCAGCTTCCACAGCGATGATTGTCAGCGTTTGCCGAAAATCGCCGGCCAGTAGAATCATTGTACCTCCAAAGAGGTCCTGATTATTGCACAAATCTTCCAGCGTTCCATTGAGTGCCTGCAATGCCCTTTTGTGCGCCATTGTACACTCATCCCAAATGATTATTTTGCACTCGATGCAAAATATCTTCTATGCACGAAATATCTTCAGCCTTATTGTCTTTGTATTTGTTCCATAAATGAAGTGGGTTAGATGGAAAACACGTTGAAATGATGATGGCAAAAAGTGATCTAATTTTATGAGCAGTAGACGAAATAACAGCATCAGCAAGTGTATCGTCCCAATGAATGTCATGGCACGCTTCTCGATATGTTGCGCACAACTCATCCTTGACAGTTCGTAGAAATTCAAATGAAGTCGGTCCACGAACATTAACCAATAATAAACGCAGGTAAAAACATCCGTCATTGCTAGGATCAATTGTGTAAATACGCCCCAATGCATCGATTGAATATGCACCACGTATCCACGAACAGGCTTTCCCTGCTTCCGTAAAATATCCCGGCATCTCTGAGTAAAGCAGTGTTCTTGTAAATGGATCACTTGCGCATGTCGCAAAGAAACTTGTCAACGTTGTCGCTGGTGATCGCTCAGCTCTCTTCGCTGCGTTTGCTACTGTAAAATAAACTCGTTGTCCATTCTCCAGGTGCACAGCTAAATATACCACAGTGGGATAACATTCGTGAATGGCGAATGAAAAGGTTCTCCAAATCGCCTCATTGCTGCTGACATATCTTCCTATTTGATATTGCGAAACTTCATCGATGGCATCAGGAGATGCAATACCAAATACAGCCATGTCGCTTCCTTTTGTGAAGTACTTGCAAACATATTTGTTTGACTTGATTGGAACACTCCAGCTCTTCGCTTGTTGCATTGACTATAACGTCCTCATTCTTGACTTTTAACGTTATAGTTCTGCCGTTTTCCTCTGCAGAGCGACGACGATACAGGGGGTAATCGTCGTTGCCTGTGATTGTGTCAGCCAACAATGCACACTGATAATGTTTAGAGCATTTGTTTTCGATCAAACATGGCGATTCCCGGTTATGATTTCCACATGGTCCATGAATCATATTCGTCGTCACAACTTCATACAACTGTGGATCTATTTCCTGATATGGAATTTCTGTGCAAATGATGGCGTCAATTTCATCCAGTCTTATTTTCTCGACCATCCACAGGAGAATATGCGTATGAGGCAGCCCTCTTTTCTGCCACTCTACAGAGTACATCCAACATCGCACATCTCCGAAGACATGATACTTCATAATGAAGTCCTGTAGCGTATTTAATTTCAGCTTGAATACTCGTGCTGTAATGTCGTGATGATCGCTGGATGATTGACCGGGTAATAACAGCTGTGTGATTTCGATCCATTTTGGATTGCAAATGAAAGCGACGAATAAGTCTGGTCGACCGTATTGGCGGATGTGGGTCATTCTTGCGCGTATTCGTGCATATGTTTCGAATGCAATTTTTGTTGATTTAAACGTATAAATGTCAGACGTTCCGTCTCGATTTTGACATACATATCAACGACGAACTGATTAAACAGTCTGCGACATTTCAATATGTGATTGTCCTCGTTTCGACGATTCATCAAACGGTAGGCATAAAAATTCATCGAGCTTACCTTTTTTTTTTTGTTTCTTGACCAGTTGTGAATAATGAATATTGAACATTTTTATCTACCTATATATATATATATATATATATATATATATATATATATATATATATATATATATATATATATATATATATATATATATATATATATATATATATATATATATATATATATATATATATATATATATATATATATATATATATATATATATATATATATATATATAATATATATATATATATATATATATATATATATATATATATATATATATATATATATATATATATATATATATATATATATATATATATATATATATATATATATATATATATATATATATATATATATATATATATATATATATATATATATATATATATATATATATATATATATATATATATATATATATATATATATATATATATATTATATATATATATATATATATATATATATATATAGTATATATATATATATAATATATATATATATATATATATATAATATATATATATATATATATATATATTATATATATATATATATATATATATATATATATATATATATATATATATATATATATATATATATATATATATATATATATATATATATATATATATATATATATATATATATATATATATATATATATATATATATATATATATATATATATATATATATATATATATATATATATATATATATATATATATTATATATATATATATATATATATATATATATATATATATATATATATATATATATATATATATATATATATATATATATATATATATATATATATATATATATATATATATATATATATATATATATATATATATAATATATATATATATATATATATATATATATATATATATATATATATATATATATATATATATATATATATATATATATATATATATATATATATATATATATATATATATATATATATATATATATATATATATATATATATATATATATAAATATAAGTAATCAATCCATTTTCCCTCCCTTAGAGGGAGAATAGTTTCACCAAATTTAAATGGTACAACCTTTGAGATGCAGGCTTTCCAAGAAAAAAGAATTGTAAAGTCGGTTCACAAACAGCAGGGATGTTGATCAACCTCCTCCTTTCTTGAAGTTGTTTAAAAACGATTAACTACTTTGATACGTACCGCTTAAAGGATTAATCCTTGGCAAAATATCAGCGGGTATGAACCCATCGTTCGTATGAATCATACGAACGATGGGTTTCACTGATACGCTGAAGGTTGTTACCACCACGCCGTCGAATAACAATATCGTGAGACTCCAAATTCTCGCCAACAACCACAATGGCAACTACATTGAGCGTCGGTGCATGGAAGCGTCTTTCATGTTCGCCTTCTGGTCTTTTGTCTTTTGTCGCACGACTGATGGCACAACGCTGATTGATTTCATCATCAAAATTTTCAAGGAAATAAACCTGAAGAAATTTGTGATCAACATTCACTGTCGGCAACAATGCTCCTGCACGATGGTGGATTTGATCTTCAATTTGTAAAATTCAAAACAAATTCTTCATTGAAACGTTGTGAATAAGTTTGTTTGTTATGTGATGTGAAAATGAATTTACCTTAAAAGTTGGGCTAAAACCTCGTTCTTCAGTTATATTCGCTCCAAATGATGTCATTTGAAAGGTACTGTTATATTTTTGGATATTTTGCAAAAAATGCTTCGACTGAGGTTCATGGCCAGATAGCAATGATGCTAGTGGCTCTGCCAATTGTGGTAGTTTGACCTTTCCGCTTGCACAACATAATCCTGGCGGTTCATGTCGAAGCCTCAAAGCTTTCCAATGTTGACAAACAGTGCTCATGACAGTGCGGCGTAATCGATTATTGGATCGTATCTGAACGCTAACCGTCTGTTTTGTCTGCGTTCCAAATTATTTTGTAAGTTATCTCCAACTGAGCGACTCGAACTCTACTGTATCCGTTGTTCCGGGGTCATAATTGATCACGCTTGAGAAATTCTTATTCGATTCTCTTTTAAACGCTGCCCACGCTCTTCATCGGTCTCATTGACTAACCGAAGGCTTAATCTAAATTCCATAATTGGAACCATCCAAATTTCTGACTTTTTCTTTCATACAAACCTTGTCCTGACCAATTGATTTATATATATATATATATATATATATATATATATATATATATATATATATATATATATATATATATATATATATATATATATATATATACATATGTAATATTTATTATACCTAAACCTCTTCGTTTGTAGCCGCTTTGTCACAATTGGCTGATGCAAGGTGTATCGTAATGTGTTCAATATTTAAAACAGCTCATCTTCAGATCATTAATAATTTTTACATTTGTAATCCAACGAAAAGTTCAAACCATATCTATCAGATCCGATAAAGACTTAGATCTCCGAACTTTCTTACAATATCGTAACTGAGTTGGTGTGCACAAAAACAATTAAGAACTCCATTTTAGCTGAATAGTAAATTTTACTTTATTTATTTTCCTTTTTAAATTTTAGCTTTTAACACAAACTATTTTGAATACAACAGTTAATATAAACAAGATACGAAATATTAAAATTATGTTCTGTCCATTTGGCATAAAACTATACGACAAATGTACGAGTATTTTATGTTTTTTGTGAACTGCTAGTTACAAGAGCTTATTTATATAAATTTTGACCTAATCCGTAAACCCTACAAAATATATAGACAAGCTTTTATAGTTTTCACCAGCTTTTTGTAAGATAATTTAAAAACCTTAATTTTTTATGCTGCCTATATTCTGTTAGAAAAATTGTATGTAATAGTCAATCTAAAGCTTTCTATTATTTAATACACACGATACATAAATAAAGGACCCGGTTTAAGATATAATCTATATAGAATACCTTTCAGATTTTCGGAAAACTTTGTATTTTTTTTAGTAAGGATTAGAGTCTCAATGTTTTCGTTTTCTCACAAAGTATTATTTTATGTTCAGATAAGGCATACACTAATATCAATAAGATTTAAAAAATACTTTAGACGTATGTATACAAAGACGGAAAATATTTAATAATATGGGGTGGGTGTTCAAATACATGTGTGCGGTAAAAACTAATTTCCAACTTTTTAATACGAAAACAATTTAAGGATTTTTTTTTTGTTTTTTATCCAGAAAAGTTTTAATAAACCGATTCTTATGAAAACCTGAATAAAATAATATGACACACCAATGAACCAAACACTCATATATGTATAATATATGTAAATTTTAGAAAATAAACAGCCAATTTAGGCTTCAATTTGGAATAAAAAAAAAAAAATGTATCTTGATAAATGTCCGTTTTTTACATGCCCTAAGCTTTTCGTATTATTGTTAAAAGTCATTGTATTTTTGGTTCGTCCTTTTTTGATTTTTTTTTGTGTACACACGTAAAAATTTGTTAACAAAAAAAAAACTAAATTTTAATTTGTATGATTTGAAAATACGGAAAAACAATCCGACAAAAACCAAAAAAACAGCAATGAATTGTTTAACACAGGAACACTGTACTGTACACAAGATAAATAAAAAAAAACTTGGATTAACTGAAATACATACTCGTACATACAAATGGAGCTTTTCTAATTTTTTCTTTGTTTAGTTTATTTTGTTGTTCTGGGGAAATGGGAAAAGCGTATAAAAATATTGTCTTTACTCGTTCGTAAAATTGGCGTACATCTTGCTTGTCAAATTAGTGAAGGTAACATAGATGCTGGATTTTTTCCTTGTGCTGAGAACGTAAATACTTTAATAAAATATTCAAAGCTTTCTAGGAATCTGAAATATTGAAAAATTTAAAAATTTGTCGAATACATTTTACGAAGCCAAAGATTTTTTTATGTTACTTCCTTGTAACTCATTTGGTTAGCTATAAAGTACATTTCCATTTAACAATATTTTTATTTTAGAAAATGAATATTTGCTGTGCATCTTCGTTGTACTGGAAATGTTGTTTGTTCGTTATAAAGAAATTTCACTGTCTATCCAAAACTGACACATTAGTTTTAATGTTAGCACGATTTGACACTCCACATATTACATTAAAACAGGATCATATTAGCATCGGGGTTTGTGAAAATGTGTAATATAATTAAATTTTTGTTTTGTCTCGTTTCAGGTAATGTTTCACAACATACTCGACTACGTATTATTGTCGGACAAAATTTTGTAAGTGTTTCTACATATTCAAATTCAAGCAATGTCATGAACCATAAGCATGACCTTGAGAGAACAGTTTTTTTTCAGCAAGGTTATTCTGCAATTAAACAAATTTTTAGGTTATATATTGTAGGTTTCTGTATAATATGGGGTGGTGACCGCTCTTTTTCGAAAATGAAACGAGAAATATTCGAAGCGATAAATTATGGCAAATTGCCATCTTCTTGATGGACAATCCAGCTATGTTAAAGTTTACGATTAGAATAACCTTTCAGCTCGCCTTTAGATTAATCAATAATACCTGTGCTAATATTATGACTCATCATTTCATGTTGATCTTTCGGGGGAAATCATTTAACATTATTTATTTAAGTTCAAATTGAGCAAACTTACAAAATAACTGAAATAAAACCATGGCGATTTTATTTTATGATTTGTTATTTCTTTTTAATTACTTGAAAGTCAAGCTTGTTTTTGGTCCTAACATATACTTACAGACATATTTTTCCAACTCAGTTTCTGTAGATGCCGCATGGAGTTTCACTGTGATCGCTCGAACAAGTTCATTAGCTCCCGAGCGATATCATCCTTTTTTAGGTTGACATGTTTCGTTCTCCATTTAGAGCACTGCTGCAACATAGTAAGGTAATCGGACCTCCATAGCTTCTAAAATCCTCTAATCATATTTTGAAGCAGTTGTCAGCGATTGGTGTAAAACCTGAGCTCATCTGTGGGCCCGTGAGATAACATAATTGGAGAGCAGCCCATGACAAAATGTTAGGGAACTAAAATCTCAATTGGTCAGGAATGGTCAAGACACGTAAAATGCTCGAAGGGTTTTTGACGGTGACTATAAAATAATTTTTTCGGACGATGGCGAGTAATTGCTATTGGTTGCGTTGGAAGTATCGTCGCACGTGTAAAGCATTCACAAGCGTCAGAAATTATGGTAATTAAAAAAATAAAATGATGTCTTCTTAAAGATTCTTATTTTGAGACTAACGCTTAGTAAAGATTGTAGCCCGTTTAATTGAAGATCCTGCCGAATAAAAAAAACGTTCTTTAGTTTCAAATTTATTATAAGGCGATAACACAGAGCAATAATCGGAAATCGATGCATGGTAAATTAATCACTGTGGTATAGAGTAGTGACTTTTTGATTACATTTGGAAGTAGGCTGACAGATAATTTCGGCCAGTAATCGGATGATTTTTGATAAAGGTTTGGACTTTCCCAACCTTGGATGCAATTTCCTTAAAGTGTGTCACGCTGGAATGCTCGTGTTGACTGTTCATGGGCTCAATATCCTATGTCTCCAAAAAATGTTGGATTGCATCGTAGTCATCCTTATGGCAGTTCATGAAGGAACCGTACGATACAACGGAAATACGATCATATTTGAGAGGTGCCCTTCTAGAGATGTCGTAATAAGTATATGTCTTTTGTGTGAAGTGATCGTATGGAAATCGAATGTTTTAAAAAGTGCGCCTTTAAGTAATTTGTTAACTTCAGTGTCGAAGAAAAATCGGAAGTTAATTTTTCCATTGTAAAAGCTCTCAAAGATAAAGATTGATTATTGGATTTTTTTTTTCCTTTATTTAATATTACAACTGATTTACAAATCATTTAGTAATTTATCTTTCTTAAATGAAGATTCACATTTGACGGGCAGTAGCCCAATGGTTACTCCCGTTTGAATTTACATAGTAATTATTTTTCTCTATCCTAATTAAATACAACTGCCCAATTCCAAAGGTTTCTGCCTTTGAAGTCTTCTTACTGCATTGGTGGTATCCAACAAACTTCGTATGTCTGCATTTTGGTGCCGAGATATCCGCTGAATGTGTTTCTTCGCATGATTTTGTATTTCTTCACTTACATATTCCATGTTTAAGTCCCTATATGGAGGTTATCATTTCTAATGTACCATGGTGCGTTTACAATGCCACGCAGCACTTTGTTTTGAAAACATTGAATCATTTGTACATTTGTCTTCTTGGTACAACCCCAAAGTTTAATACCGTAGGTCCATACTGGTTTAAGTATTTGCTGGTATAATAGCAATTTGTTATGTATTGTAAGCTCAGAGTTTCTACCTATTAGCCAATACATTTTCCTATATTTAATGTTCAATTCTTCTTTTTTCTTTTTAACATGCTCTTTCCATCTAAGCTTGCAATCGAGAGTCATGCCGAGGTATTTGGCTGTATTTGCATTTGGAACCGGCCTTGAATTAAGTTTCACTGGAATCCAGTTAACTTTCTGGTTTGTGAAGTTTACGTGAACCGACTTTGCTTCGTTTAGGCTAATGCGCCATTTCTTTGTCCAACTACTCACTGTGTCGGTTGCTTTTTGAAGTTTGGTCGTTGCTTCTGATATACACTTTCCAGTCGCCAGAATAGCTGTATCGTCTGCAAATGTTGCTATGGTGGCACCTTCTGTATTTGGCATATCTCTGGTGTACAGGATGTACAATATAGGACCCAGTACGCTACCCTGTGGTATGCCTGCTGATATTTTCTTTAGTTCAGAGTACTCTTGGTTATATTTTACACGGAAATGTCGGTCTGCGATATAAGATTTAAGAATTTGATAGAATTGCTTAGGTAGATCTCGATGCAATTTAAATTCAAGTCCTTGGTGCCAAATTTTGTCGAAAGCTTGTGCTACATCTAAGAAGATGCTGGAGCATATCTTCTTATTCTCAAGTGAGTCTTCGATTATATCCGTTATTCTGTGAACTTGTTCTATCGTAGAGTGTTTCTCTAAATCCAAATTGGTGTGGTGGAATCAAATTTCTCTCTTCTATTATTGGCTTGAGTCTCTTGAGCAGTAATTTTTCAAATAATTTTGAAATTACAGGAAGTAGTGAAATCGGTCTGTACGACTTTTTATCGTTCGCTGGTTTGCCTGGTTTGGGGATCATAATTACTTCAGCAACCTTCTTTTGTCGTGGGACATATTTTAGTCTGAAGACAGCATTGATAATTTGAACTAATTTTCGTAGTCCCTTCTCGGGAATGGCTTTTACGACTTGTCCAGTAATTAAATCATATCCTGGAGCTTTTTTGGCGTTCAAATTACACTTGATCTCATTTTTTAATTCCTGTAATGTTACACATCGAATATTATATTCATCAATTTTGCTAATTGTTATTATGTTTTCATCTGCTGTTTGCCTAGGTAACGGTTGAAAGGTGTCTTCCAAGTGAGCTGCAAATAAAATAGCTTTTTGCTTGTCGCTTTTGGCCCAGGTTCCTTCCCCATTTTTAATAAGCGGCACATGCGTTTTGGTTCTTTTTAATCCCTTTGTTGCTTTCCAAAGAGAGTAATCAGTATCTTTATGTTCGGTGAGACCATTTAAGTACTTGTTGATAGTTTCATTTTTAATTTCTTTTATAAGTTGTTTTAGTTTATTGCATAGAAAATTGAGGATTTTTTTGTTTTCCGGGGCGCGTGTCCTTTGCCAGGTTTTTCTTGCCTTCCGTTTCTCTCTAACTAACTCCCTGACCTCAATAGGATAATTTAGGTTCCTACGGGATTCTGTGTGACTAGCAGGAGAACTTTCCCATGCTGCTTGTTGGATTAGTACTGTTAAATACCTCTAGTTCGTCTTCCAACTGTACCGGTGTTTTAATCGGCACTCGTAGATTTATTTGCATTTGAATTAGTTCTTGGAATAGGTCCCAGTTTGTTCTATTATTTGTTAAATTAGGCAGGTTATCCATATTAATTATCATTGTGCTGAGTGTCATGATAACAGGTGTATGATCGGAATATATCCCATCGCTGTTTTCGATGGACATGTAATCCTCGAAGATCCCTTTCGTTACATAGAAATCAATGAGATCTGGTATTTTATTTATATCAGCAGGCCAGTATGCTGGTTTACCTCCAGAGTGGAACTCGCAGTTATTTATTCGTCCGGCTTCGAATAGCTCTTTTCCTTTATGGGTTGTAAGTCTTGATCCCCAATAGGTGTTTTTTGCGTTAAAGTCACCACCAATAATAAAATTGGATCCTAGTGATCTAAAGAGTCTATTATAATCTTCTTTGTTTAGATTATAGCGTGGAGGGCAGTAGATAGAGAAAATACTGTATTCATTATTATTGTTAGTTTCAACTTTTATGGTTTTAACTTGTATACTTTCTTCTTCTATACTAGGTTCTTCATAGTGTTTGAGATTCTTTTTCACTATTACTGTTGATCCTCCTCTGGGTTTTCCTCCTGGGTGAACAGCATGGTAACATTCATAATCACGTATTTTAATAAATGATGTTTTTGTCAAATGGCTCTCCGATATAAGGCAGATATCAATTTTTTCTAAATTTAGAAAAATTTCTAGCTCTGGAACATGTTGCGCTAGTCCGTTCGCGTTCCAGGTGACAATTCTTAATGATCTGCTCATTTTAGTATATGAGGGCTGTTGCCTCGTTCAAGGTTTGATGCATATCTAGACGCTTATATAAAGCTTCTAGACCACGTTCTTGCTTTGGTAGCCGTATATTTATGGCTTCTATGCTTCGACAAATCCTTTCAAGGGGGTTATCATTCGTAACATTAGATGATTGCTGTACAATTTATGTATAACTTTTCCGCTCTTTACCTATACCTGGTGGTTTTGGCTCCGCTTGGGTTTTAGTTGGTTTCTCTTCTCTGGTAACCCTAGGGTTTTTAGGAAACTGATGCATTTTTTTTCTTAGTCTTTGAAGTTCTTTGGCTACTTCACAGCCTCTATAATTTGCAGGATGATGCCCTTTACAGTTTATACATTTTGCAGGGGTGTTTCTACTTTCTGTACACTCTTTCGCGTTGTGTTTTCCAGCACATTTTACGCATCTTGGCTCCCGTCTGCAATATTTTTGCGTGTGATTGAAACCTTGGCATTTTTTGCATTGAGGTATTAGCCTCGTGTTTTTCTTAAGCGGTCCTATTTTAACCCTCATATTGAGAATTGCTTTGATGTTGAAGATGTTTTCAACTTTCTCCTTTTTGTTAAACGTAAGCATGAAGACTGGAAGCCCCCTTTTTTTGACTTGATTGTTCTCACCTCTCTCTCGTTTTAGGATGTTTACTGCATCTTCTATTTGCAGATCTTTTGCCTTTAGGTCCTCAATTATGTCCTCCTTCTTACACGTTGGATGAAGGCCTCTGGCCATAACCTTAATTGCGAGTTCGTTTTTATCTTCGTATGTGAACCATTCTTTACCTTCCGCATTGAGCTTTGTTGCTAGAGCTCTATATGTATCGGAATCTGGTGTATTGATTTTCCACACGTTATTGTTTAGTGACACTACTCTATATTCCTTAGCTGTCACTGATTTAATTATAGATTGTATACTACCAAATCCTTTTATGCCGATTACATTAATTGGCGGAGGAGCCTTTTCTTTCAGTACAACCTTTTGTTGCTGATTTTGTTGCTGTTGCTGGTGAGCTCGTTTGGTATTAGTATCACCAGTTACTAATACATTAGCTTGCAAATGATCTCCAACTTCAGGCGAGAATTCTGCTTTTCGTTTTTTGGTAGGTGTTTTCTTCCTTTTCAGTACCCAATCTGTTTCTCTCATGAGATCCTGTTCATCAGTATGGAACTCATTGTTATAACTGGTGTGAGTACTTGTTTCATTATAACACGTTAGCGGGTTTTCAGAAATCTCCATTGGTTTGGGCTTCTTTAATTCTTCATTTTCTTTTTTTAGTTTTTCAATTTCGCTTCTTAGTTGGGTTAAAAGTACCTCTACTTCACTGAGTTTTCGACAGAGATTAGCGTTTTCGTCTTTCTGCTGATTTGCAGAGTTAGTATGATGGTTTGGTGATCTTAACAACATTGAACTTCTTTCGAATGGGTTTAGCAATGATTGGCTCACCCCAGAATCCATTGAGCCAGCCTCGTAAGAGGGAGGATTAGCCAACTGGGTAGTTGGTTTACCACCTGGGGTATTGTTTCCTTTTTGCGTTGTACTCATTGCTTTAAAACTGGTTATGTATCAACTACCAACCTAACCAGTACAAGTTGGTATTGGGTCATTGAAGAGAACATCATTTGCTATGTTCCCGGTAGTCGGTTATTCCGCAGTATCTCGGTCGTCAGAGCCTCGTTAGTTAATTAGCAGGAAGTACCACGTACAGGTGAGGTTGGCATTTGGGCTAGTATATTAAGACCATCTAAACCGGCGCCCCTTACCCCCTTGAACAGATGACAATGAAATGTTATACCACTAGAAAAGCTTCTAAAAAATTATGATGTGTGATTATGGCTCTATACTCTAGAAATTGTGTTCCGTAAAATATTTTTATTGTTTTAGTGTATTTTCTCAAGATGGTGGCCAAAATAAGCAAAGCGGGTGAAATTGCTTCAAATTTTTAGTGCTTATGCTCGCCTTGAGACATTTTTCTCTTTCTTCTAACACGAGGAATCCATATTTTTCTATTGTTATTGCATCTGAAGACATTCATGTGGTTTGGTTAATAAAAAACCAAAATATATACCTAAACAAAAAATTTCTCGTGATCATCAATAAAAACAACCAGAAAGCAGTATAAATAAATGGTTTTTCATTTAAGCATTCTTCGTCGGCCGCATTCGTAATGTTTCTTTTTTTTTGGAATTTGTTGTTTCTTTCTGAGTTAGATGTTAGTATATAAGAACATAATAAAGTGCAGTGACCATTTTAATACATTCTCCTGATCGTTCTCTTTTGAGTTTATTTCTCTTTTTGTATCATGTTATTCCTCTTATTCATGTAATGTCATCTCTCTTATTTGCATTTAACATGCTGAGTAACTAAAAATAATCCACATTCGAACACACACATGTTTACCTATACTATTGCCTTTAGGTAATTCTCAGCTCAATGCTCATTTTTCGACCAAAATCGATGTCCTAGTGGAGAACAGCACAATGTAGACCACTAAAGAAAAGTCGAAAGTTTATTCGAAAAATTAATCAAATTTGGAAGATTTGTATTTGCTACGTGCCACTATTTTTATGTATTCGTTATGTAACGAATAGTAGTTCTCCTTAAATAGATCCGATTCAATTTGTTTTGAATCAATAAAGATTTTAAAATCAACATTAAAATGATCCCTTAATGATAGTTGGGAATTGTGTTGGGCTGCAGACCCGTACGTATCAGAAATACATTGAATGTAAAGCTATCGGTCATAAAAATCAAAAGCCATAAACCATTTTTGTCATAAAATTACTATAAAATATAAAAAAAAAATATAAACATCAACCTATTTGCTGGGGCAAAATATTATCAATGCTTGCATTTCAAAAAAAAAAAAAATGTTGGCGATAAGTAAAAAAAAAAAATTTTATATACTCGTATTTAGAGAGGCATCTTTTTACAAATTTCTATCAGAGGAAAAATCTGTTCTGTTTCTTAACAATAAGTTGACTTTCTGATTGTTAAATTGATAGATCTGTATCGAAAAAGGTTTATTTATGAACAAAATATAGAAATGTCTAGGCTTTATAGGTAACTAAAATCACCAGTAGAATATGTCCTCGTTATCATATTCCAATTGAAGCATCCTCATATTTCATACATACGTAAATGTAAATAATTTTAACACTTTAAGGTCCCTTAATACCGCAACTCTATTTCCCCGTATATTCATTAGATATTTTGTTGTTGCTGGCATCTGTTTAAGGTTAAAAGGGTGATAGAATTTGTGTTTTATGGTTAATTTCATTCTTCTTTTATACGTTTTCACCTTGTTGTGTATCCCTATATCCACCTCACTAAATTATATTATACGGAATTTGTACCGTACCTCTGTGTACAGGAAAACAGTATTATAATTCTTTAGAAGAGGAAATAACGGAGGAAAATGGTATATGATGTAAAGATATTTATTATATGTATAAGAAAAGAAGAACTATGTAAGAATATAGTACAACATACCACAATAGTTGTGTAGTAGAACAAGTATATTACAATACGGTATATGTGGTGGTATATAAGAAATTATTTTAATACCTTAAGGCTATGGTAATTTTTCATACCAAATACATACATACATATTGATCTTATCGTACTTAAGAATACATATTTTTCTTTCTTTTGTGTAAAACAAAAGCTCGAGTATACATAATATATTTTTAGAACATAACTTTTCATTTCGCAAAACCAAGAAAAAATCTAATATAGTTTCTGCATTAGATTTATTAGAACACATTTGTATAAAAATGGAAAACGCCTTCAATTCAATTTCATTTCGTATATTAACCATCATGTTTATTGTAATTTTCTTATCATTTTTCACTAGACACACACACATATACACACACACCCAAGCAGACAAAATGTAATTTTCCATTTTCCTATGATCAAAATCTATGGTAAATTAGATTGTAAATTCTAAACTTTAAAATGTCATATTTATATACTCGTTTACCAACGTTGTATACACGATTCCTTTTTGGTTATTATTTGATAACAGTTAACATGAAAAAATTATGATTTTCATAAATTTAACAAGAATATGTACCAAATTATGTTTTCCTTTTTTTTTTTGGTGAAATAATTTGATGCAGGTGTGATATAAACGTTAATTTATTATATAATTCGCTAGAATAGTGTTGTACGTACGTATGTATATCGTACAAAACACAATTTTTGGAGTACAGATAAAAACTATATGTTAAAAGCTTGTTGTTTTTGTAAGGTTATAGATTAAACAAAAACAGTTTTGCCTCAAGCTTGATGTTATGTTGGCTTGAACGTTAATCTGCATATTCTTTTGTGTTTGTACATGACGAAGGTAAATTTAAAGTAATCTGTCTATTTCTTTCTAAATAAAGTATAAATTGGATTTCGTTTTTCTATGTCAAATCGATTTGTTGATAAACTCACAATTTGCAGAAATATCCATTCACTTGGTATTTAGATAATTTCGTATTAAAACCAGAAATGTATTTAAGATTTTCGAAATTCTTTCGTTTTTAAAATCTATGGAAAAAATTGAAGTTTAAATTTTGTAAAAATACGCAAAACAAATTTACAAAATATCAACAGACGCTTGAAGATGTTATGGCTGTGATGTCAGTGAAATTTTTGGGAATTAGGAAGTTTTGCACCAGACACTTTTGCACTGGATAAAGTAAACGACTAAACTAATTATATCAAACTAATTTTTAACGGTGCTAATAGATCGCGCTTATTTACCACTTCAAACTGGATTACTTCAAATTGAGGATGTGAGTATGTTGTTTGCATATTTGTACTCTCTTGTTTTTGGTTATGTCTTCTTCTCTTCATTTCTCTACTCATAAAATGATTCCTTTCTATTCGCTCAAAGTCTATGTAGTTAAATGAAAGCCTCTCGATTCTCATGTTCTTTGAATCTAATTTTTGAATAGCTGTGTACCTCTCTATGTTGAAATTTAAGGTAGTTGAATTAATTAAATTATATTCTGTGATTGTTGGCATACAAATTAACTACAATTAACTTGCCATTTACTTTATTTTCCAGGTTATATGTATATTTTAAGATGATGCTCCCTGCCAATAGTACTTTTCAATTTGTTTGTGGAATTCATGTGGTTTTATCTTTTTGAATGCAGTGTTAAATCTAAAATAATTCTCCGGGTTTTTAAACTTTGCTGAATCAAACCCCTTTTCGTTTATACTTCTTCGTCGAAGTATCTATTTTGCTCTAAAAATATAAATTATTCAGGGTCCTGAGATATTATTATGGTTGGATGCTAGTTCGTAGGATTAGGATTCGTATATACGTTTGGATATCAATTCTGTCAGCTTTAAATTGATTATTTTATATTTGGTTAGTAACGTAATGACAATAACCCATCTTTTAATGGCGGAATATTCCCCTGCGATGTCGCATGCACTCCCGTTCGAATATTCGGAGTTCTTGAGAATATTTGGACATCCATATGTTATGGCCGGCCATAAAAATGTCAGATAACATATTCTTTTGACGTTACTGTCAATGTGCCTGAAATAGAAAAATTGTTTATTGCTTATAAAGGCTTTTCTGGCTGTAGCAAGTTGAATGCTAATGTATTCATTTAAGTAAAATAATTGATCTACGGATATTCCTAGATATTTCACTACTGATTCGTTCTCTATCAATACGTTGTTGATGCGTGTTGAAAATGGTTCCAGTTTTTTAATGTGGTCCAGGTTGCAAGTTGCACTGGTTTACGGAAAAGCATTTCATAGTTTATAATTGATCCCTGCTATATACCGTTATGTATTTTGAATATGGGACTTGATATTTCATCACCGTTTATAGTTACAAATTTTCTATTGTACATCATTATAAAATTTGAAGTTAGTATGACTGAAATTTTATTTTATTTGGGATGGGATTTTTTCAAGCCAGTTTGTATATAAAGTGAGTTTATTGTCGATCACTGACAACATCTGTTTTGAATAATTTAGGTTTGTAGTTTGTGCTAAAATTTGACAACCAACGATTAAGTTTTACGCCTCTAGAGACATTCAGTTGATTAGCCACTGTTATGTGTCGGCCGTTTACATAACCTGCGAAGATGTAGAAATTCAATTTCATTCAAAATTGACTGTATGATAGCACTTTGTTATTACCGGAATAGTACATTATATTGTATATAGTTGGTTCGCTGTTTTTTAAATTTAAGCCGACTATTATGATTTCAATGGCCATGATAAGTTGCAGTTTGCTTAATTTGTGATCGAATTCGTATTGCGCATTGTCAATAATTTTGCAGTTCCAACTCCTCGTATATTTCGTGATCGGTATGCTTTTAATAAAATTGTAGTTTTTAAATTCCAAAAGATATTTAGATTTTAGCTTAGTTTCATTTAGCAATAAGTTATCTGGTTCGTCCAGGTTCACAAACTTTAGTAGATTTAATCATCTGACTATGCTGTTGATTGAATTTACATGTAATGGTATAATTTTGATGGACTTCATAAGTTGATAACATATTTAGGATTAAACCGATTTGTTCGCCTTAATCTTGTGTTATTTATGCTGTTTTGCAGCTAAAATCTGCGCTTTTGTTGTTTCATTGTTATTCATCTTAGGCAAATCTGCAAAAGTACTATTTTCAGGGTTTACTGGTATGTTTATCTTTAATTTTTAATTTAACTATTTATAATGCATTATGATTTACCAAACAGCCTTCGAATGATTCTGAGTGCCCGGATTTTTTGCAGTTTACACAATAAATCCTTACAATTTCTGTGTTTTAATTAATTAGACATTTGCCTGGTTTGTGTTGTTGTGTGCATTTCTTACATCTATAATCCAGGTAAAGTTGGGTGGCCGAGTCGCGGTCATTTGTAGCATTGCGTAATTTCATTACGATTTTAAGATGTTGGCCTACATTGTTCACTTTTAATTCCCCAATAAGCGTTTTTTGTTGACCAAAATTTAATTCGAATTATTTTGGGTTTATTTTTTTTTCAAGAAAATAGCCAATTTGATTTAATTGACAAAAGCCAACCTTTCGAAATAAAATTTAAATTTAATATGTAATCTGACTCTGGTGGCAGGAATCATAACCAAGAATTAGAATTATGTTTAATTAAACTCAATTTTTTTTGGGTTAATGTTATTCTTGCGGGGATTTACTCTATGCAATTGTTGTTGTAAATTTGTCAAGGAAATACACTATTTATGCCATCATCTTTATTTAGATCTTTGAGAACAATCGATTTGAGCCTACTGTCTTTTGAAAAATTTGGTACTTACTTCTCTGAATATACTTTCCTCAAATCCATCAAAATTCAGAACAACTGCATCGAATTGCACACTTTGATAAAGAGAAAAATATTTTAACTAAAAGTGGCGTTAACATTGTTGCACTTACAAATACTATATATTAAAATATTCCCCCGAATGCAACCGTTTCGAACTTCAACAATTTGAAAAACTACCCAACTCGACTTATGTTGTTTTGGGTAATTGCCACTGATTTAGAGTGTCATTTTATTCAAATCTTTCGTAGTTCGATTAATTTTTTGTGCAATTTTCTTGTTGAGCTCATTGTTTATTGCAACATCAACCTGTTAAGGGGCTTAATATCGACATCAGTTTCTGATATTGAGTATAAAGCTTCATCTGGAGCTAAGATTGAGAAAAGACGCTATATAAGATCGACTGTTATATTAACTATTTCGTTTTTAGTTAGTCGATTAAAATTGATATCCGCGCCAAAAATGTTTTGGGCTTAAAAAGATAGAAACCACTGATTCTATCACAGCTTTTAAGATCCAATTTGTAATTTATAAAACCGTGCCAGCATAAAAAGAAAGCTGTTCTATCTGCAGAGCTATGAAAAATGGTTAGTCCACCCAAATCCGCTTCGTTAGTCACAGTTTCTTTAACCATTGTTGTATACAAAACGTCGACAACAGCCAACTGGATCACATGTGCGAAACAAAGTTGCTGATCGGTGGCCAGCAAACGACCGACTTTCTTCATAACAGAAGTCCCGTCGATAGTAATGCAAATTATGTCACAGTAAGTTTTCAAATTGTGGTCGTTCAGCTTGCTTTCAATAAGTTTAGCATACGCTGGAATATATATATATATATATATATATATATGAACGCGAGCTAAACCCAAATGTCAAAATCTGTTTCGGGAATGGACATTGACATTCAAAAAATGAATCGAATCCCTTTTAGATGAAGGTCTGTCAGTTTTTTCACTACTCTTTGTCGAACCTTTGTTGCATATTTCTTAACCATTTAACGAATGGTTTCGGCTGAGTGTGAAACATTGAAACACCTTGCTACAATCGATTTTCATAGTTCAAATGAGGTTATAAAAACTTTGAATCGAAATCCATCCATAGCCGTCATTTCTGTTAATACTTTAGGCAAGGTATCGTCATATGTCGTATAATAGCTAGATATTTTTGTTTTTGTTTCAGGAATGGGCAATTATGTTTGTAAAGTATTGGCAGCACTTGCTGCAGAAGTCGGAGTTGTGATTGCTTCAAATAAGTTTCGCTTCAATATATTTTTATTGTGGAACGTCCTTTAATGAGTATGCAAGCCACTAGTAGACCCTCCAGCTGATTTAATTTATGTGCCAAATGTTTTATATTAGGGGCTCGCGTAAAAAATAATGCCAAGCTAAGCTCTTGTCGAGAATTCCTTTTTCGACAATATCAAACTGATTTTATTATCAGACATGGCTATCTAACGGTCGGAAGCTCACAATTGCCTAGAACTTGGTAAGACATTGATTGTATGTACTTATTTACATTACAAATTGACAAATTTGGGTATTTATCCAAGGGGCTATTTGTGAATTCTATTACGTATTCGACTCTTCAAAGTATAAGATTCGTATATGATTTAAATAAGAAGCGAACGAATCTGATTCAATTTAAATAAGAATCCAATCTTCGAAGACTCGAATACGTTCGAATCAAATTGGTAAACAACTCCCAGTTTAATTTTTTGTAGAGTGAAGCATCAATCATATGAATGAAGTATACGGTTAGACTGTTCCAACACTCTCAAAATAAAAATTAATATTTTGTTACTTTTCCTGCAGGCGTTGTTTATAAATTTTCAGGAGTTAATGAAAAATTTGACTATATACGAATAATTAATAAAATTTTAAATATCAAAATACCGGTATTGATCGCTCAATACCGGTACTGAAAATGGTCTGGTATACCGGTATTTCGTTTTTCGGTATACCAGTATTGGATGCCCTAGTGGCAAACCCTTGTTTAAGATTTCTTTGTCGTATTGCAATATTTTTAATTTTGCATATCTCAGCTCAAGTGTAACCCTAGTTGTTTGACTGCTAGAACTAGTACCATTGGCCTTTTCAATGCGTTTAGGTTATCCGAGCTTTCGATCACTTTTTTTATTGAAATATTATTACATACTGTGTTCTGCAATTGTTGTTGTTGCCCTTCATTGTTGTTTGTTGGTGATATTTCATCAGATATGATATGCCATGTCCCGTTATTCTCATTGGTATTTTTGACCATAGTTAAAGCACGCCTCTTTTGATAATGTAGTACAGTACGTAGGGTACAATCGTTCGACAACATACAGTTATCTTCGATCAGTGTCGTTTTAACAGTATGCTTTTGTCAAATTTTGAACAATTAATAAAATTTCACAGCATAGTTATTACGTAACAATTGCGATATTAGAAACCTATGAATGGTCCTTACGGAACAATTGCGAAATTAAAAACCCCATTAAAATGGTGTTAATGCAAATAGTCAGCAACTAAAATTGTGCGATTAAGATTCCACGACATGTTTCTAAATACATTTATTTTCCTAAATAAGTTTATTTCGATCTCAAGCCACAGATTTCAGTATCTTTTCAAGGTCTAAACGGTGATCATTAGATAATTCACTACTCAATGTGGAACAATCTACAAGACTTTCTTCATGACTGACAATGTCACTAAATTTCAGTATTTACTATCCTCACTTGGTACGTGTAAAGTTCTCTATGGCACATTTGAATCTTTGGAGCTGATGGTAGATATTATTTCAATGTATTTCAATGTTGCATGACATACCAGGGGGTCAATTCTCGTTCTATGAAAAAAAATAATGAAAAAAAAGTTTTCATTTTGATTCCATCAAGTCTGTTTCACTTATAACATTTCACACAACGACAATAAGCGATTCTCGATGTCCAAATGAAAAAAAATCGTGAGAAAAACGCTGAATAAGTTATTTCCATAGTAAGCTACACTGTAAACACACATTTTTTCGAGTTTCATGTATATTTCCGCTAGCTGATACAACATTTGGTTTAAATATTAGCTAAATAAATGATAAAGTAGATTTAGTTAATCAATTTTTGTCATTGGCTGTCAAAATATAAAGTAAATTATAAAATTGACCAAATTATTTTTAAAACTTAACTAAATTAATTATTTGGAGGCTTTTCTTAATTAAACGGAATAGTTTTTAATAGATTTACTTATTAGTTAAGTTTAAAGTGAATCATATTATAGTTTCAATGCACATTTAATGGTAAAAATACAAATTTAGTTTTTATAGAATTTAATTTCCATATTTATGATGTTCTCACCGCCAAAATGGTCGGTGAGAAAGTTTTATTCATATGAAAAGATTTTGACGTCATTTTTTTCCTTCTCAAGGAACATGAATCGGAAATGTGTTTTTCTCACTGAAAACACTTTTCATTTTACTTTTCACGGAACGAGAATTGATCCCCAGATGTCAATCGTGAGGAAATACTCAAATTCGAAGAATACGACCCATAAACAGCATTGCGCATGTTTTGGGAGCCATTATGCGATGAATTTTGACAAAATGAATGACACTTGGCCTCATTACACCGGTAATATTGTTGGACAATTATTTTTTCAACCACTTAGGCAGCTACGATTCGATTATGGTAAATCACTTGAATGAATTCACCAATGCTAGTTAAAGGGCAAACGGCGCATCTCTATGTACCAGGCCTACAGATCCAATGGAGAAAATTGTGGTGGCCGAAAACGTTTCGACGAATATTTGTCCTTGCAAGTGGATGCTGAAATACTAAAACAATGTAAATCAAAGCAGGTTTTAGTAGTCAGCCAGCATAAACCATCAAAACTTTGATTAACTGATTTTTACCGATTATACAAATTATTCTGAATTAGACATTAAATATTTCATATCATACATGGTAATTTCATAGCCTGATTTTATAACTGCTTTTCAATAAAATTGGATTTTGTAGAATTGTCTTTGAGTTAGTTATCACAAGATTCACACAAATACTTGAACGGTGTCAAAAATTACTTCCCTCCGATCCGGATTTTTTGTACGCTCGTTTGTAAATTTTTTTTCCACAAATATTTTCTGGCATATTTTTTATTTTAGAGGTTGGGGTTCTTCCAGCTATGTCAGAAAGAAATGGATTATTGTTTGTAGTAGCTTGGAAAGGACAAGGGCAATGGCTGTCTATAGTTACAATTCCAAGCGGCTCTTCTGCCATTCTTGCAGAATGAAAATTTGGTATTTTTCAGATCGCAGTAGAACAAAATTTTGCAAGAATTCGGATTTTGTTGATAGCACCCCAAAATTATTGTTCAATTTACTTTGTTCTAAAGAGGAGACTAGGGTAACTTTTTATTCTCTTAAGAGTCACTACTGCAATTCATGCAAGCAATACTTAAGCAAATCTGTAAAGCCGCAGCTGTACTGGGAAAAGTCAAAAGCCAATTTGCGATCAGTAATATTTCCAGCTTTGAAAATCGATTTGTCAGATAACACCGACCCTGTTCTATACTCTCTGAATTTAGATACGTTGGAATTTTAAAAACCCAATGTTGCCAAGTTTACTATAACGTTTTTGGTTCCTGGAAGAAAACTATCCCGAGAACTTTTAAATCTCAACGTATATATAAATTCAGAGAGTACCACTGAAGGTATTTATGAGTCCCTTGTTCATAGGTTGTGAGACACCCTGTATACGAACAAACATTGTTCAATTAAACTTTATTCTAGATCATCTGGGTATTCAGAATATAATTTTGTCGCTTGAACACAATTAACAGTTTTGTTAAGAAGGGCCTTTCGAGACTAGTTGATTTGTTGGCATTAATGTCTGCAATAACTTAGCAACTGCTCTAGGATCGAAACTTATGTGACGCACCGATGAGCTATAGCCTGCGAAATATGAGGTGGTGAACGAGAAGGATCAAAGAAGTTGCGGCAAATTTATTATACGAATTGTTTATTTTTGATTTTGATTAAAATACCTCCAAAAATGTTTCGACGTGGTTTCGTCGACAAACACATAACACGTATAGTGGTAGAAATGTCAACGTAAATCAAACTTCGATGTTTATTAATGAAATGTGTACAAATGTGTAAAATTTTATACGTTTATACATTACGTAAAGGTGTATTTCTGTAAGAGTCATGGACTAAACACGATCCCGATCAGTGTTTTTCACGTAAATTACATTGCGTAATTTACACTATTATTTACGTGTAAATAATTGTATTTTTTACCTGAAATTTTTTACGTTACAAAGTAAGAAATTGTAAATAATTAGCGACATCTGTGCGAAATGTGGCATTTAAATGAAAAGAGCAGAATTAAAAAATTGTATGTCGATATTACAACCATTTCACAGCTCTATCTATTGAAATTAATTTGAATGTAGATTTTACTATGTGTTTTAAATAAAATGTTTAAAATATGCTGACCAAACGAAATTTATTCTGTTTTTTATGTACTAAAATTGTATCTATTCGAAAATGTTATTAAACAAATAATTTCTCTATTTACATAAATGAATCAAATAATTATAATTTATTCTGCGCCATCTCACACGTAGGTACCATACTATTTGATTTATAAAATTTGACTGTGTATGTTTTACTTTTAACTTTCACCACCGCAATTATGTTACATTGTCAAAAACAAAATTATTTTGTAAAATATTAAAACTATCTATCTATAGCATTCACAGTTGGTGTTAATTACGGCAACTACTCCAAGTCCAAGCGAGCTTGCCAGAAGTAATCGATTCCTAATGCCTATAAATATATGGCCACCATTTTGCAATTGGTATTCTAACAGTTACGTTCTCGAAAACGATAAGTAATTTAATTGGATCACGCATCATTCTTTATCAAGGCTCAACTTTGTTACAATAATATCATGGCAGGGGCAGCGAAATGCAATCATTACTGTGGTAACCAGTTGGTTTTTGGTACGGTTCTGTGAAAGCAATCGCACAAATTAATTCGGTCACAAATAGCGTGTACTGAATTTCAATATTATAACGTATCCCGTTGTAGAAGAAAAGTTGTAGAATAAACGTTTATTTTCTCATACTAAACACTACGGGAATATATAGCCAACCGTAAAATCGGAACGGGATACGTTATAATATTGAAATTCGGTACACGCTATTTGTGGATTCTTTTTGGGAGAATGATCCTTCCGATTTAAATTCTCTTTCGGTACAAAATTTTTATTAATGTACAATAGGTAATGCCAATTCCAATCACAATCACTTCCATCCATATTATCACTGCTACATCGTTTCTTATTTACTGTCACTTTCAAAGTATCAGTAATAATGATTATGTATTTTATGCAGTTTAATGATTCTATGAAATCATTTGTCCGGTCAAATCAAGCAAAAATGCACGAAACAATTGCGATCGTACTGTCTGCACTACCAGTGCAGAATAAATTCGTCACCTGAAAAATACAAAAACAAATGTGAAATCCCAATAACATAAACTTCCCAAATGTAAAATCTCAATCGCATAAAACTTACCTTAAATTTCTCTTCATTTATTACGTCAATCTGAAATTAAATTAAACAATTATTATCATTAAATTTGTTAATTAATCTTGAAAATACTTATCTTATTCCCAATTTGTTGCACACAATAATTTTTTGTCCTTTGTTGACATTTCCAAAAGTAATTATAAATTCGAATGTCAATTATTAAAGTAGATTTCAAGTATTTATTTATTTTTCGAGGCTCGAAAAGATGAATTCTAATATTTATTTGTATTTTTTCGAAATTCGAATTTTATGTAATATTTGACTGACGCGACATCTCATGATGGGGAAAAAGACATTTGTTTTCGTAGAAAAAAAAAACAGAACGAAAAGGAGTGTTTTTCTCTCGGTCATTACCAGTAAGACCGTGAATCAATCACAACCAAAAATTTTGTTAAACCTAAATAAAAATCATAAATAAAAATTATTAATAAATTATACGTTTTATAACGTTTTACAAAGAGATAAATTCAAACCAGTATTTCATTTTCATTTTGTGAAGTCGTGAATTTATACTTACTTTGTGCTGCCGCTACAACATTGAAGTTTCCCATACAGTTCGTCATCCATATCAACCAAACACGTACAATTGCACAAGATCGTTATGTCATGCGGCCGACATAATATAATGCCCGTATTTCTGTGAAATAATTTACATTATCCGAAATACTTTTGAGCGGAAGCGGGCGAATTTCTGTCAATATACACAAAAATTGCGGCGGGTTTAGTAAACAGCAATTGCACTCTTAAAAATATTTTTTGATTTATTTGCTAAAACTAACCACAGATGGCATTGCGATAAATTCTAGCGTGAATATATACCTACCTACTTCAAAAATTATTATCTGGTAAAGCATAATTAACTAATCAAATCATTAATCAATGATTTTATGTGCACATTTCTATTAAAGGAATCTTATTTTTGATTTGAAAAATGATAAAAGTGGAATTGTACACGAATATGCCCAACAGTGGTGAAATTAGTTTAATCAATATGATTGATTATTCATGTTGGTTTGTTGAACATACTATATGCAATATTCATTATGATAATTTAATTAATTAAAAATTATAAATTTTGCAATGTTATTTTAATTTGTTTATAATTTTCGTTAAAATCGATTGAAAATTTTTAGCGAGGTTTGAGTATGTGAGTGGTATTAGTATTTCTTAATTCTTTTAGATGGCATCACTTTTAATATTTTTTACATTTATTACAATATTTTACATTAATTACAATTTTTACCATATTTTACAATTTTTTACGTAATGTACGTAAAAAATTATTTTTTACGCGTAATTGCACAACACTGATCCCGATGAACAATTAGGACTATACGGAAGAACTGAAAATCATTAAACACATAGCAATAAAAAGCGAATATAACATGGACCTAATTAACAAAATGAACAATAGGTACTACTATAGACTACAATAATAACATCAACAAGAATATAACGAATGTTTTTAAAAAACACGGATACACGATGGAATTTAAAACAAACAACAAATTATGGAAACGATTCAAACAACGTAACATAATTACACCAACGGACACCGAAATCTATAAGAATACTGTAATGATTGCCCTAAATTCTACATCGGACAAACTGGCAGAAGTTTTGAAGTCAGGTTTAGAAATCCGAAAACCAAAAATCGATCCGAAATATGCACAACACACTACAGAAAAACATAATTACACTGACATCAACCCAAAATCACAGGTATTACACAGAATATGAAAAGGATTACTAATGAACAGATTAGAAGAACTGGAAATATACAAGGAACGAAATGAAAAAATTGGTCGCAACAAAAATTACGACCTCTTTGTAAGTCCTTAATAAATATCATTTTGCAGATACACACACACCCATACACACCAGATGGTCAACAAATTCTTATCCTTTTAATCATGGTATATACAAAAAAGAAGGGTGGTACGTTCCCTATAAGAAGAAAAATAAAATAAAGGGGAAAGAAGATTCACAATACACGTTATGGCACAAAAATTAGGGTATAAAGCAGTTTTTACCATAATTTTAGTTGGTGTTTGTTAGAAATTTGATAAAGGAGTAACATTCGAAGCGATGGTAATTTCAATTTCAAATAAAAATAAATATCACGTTAGGACAGTGACAAAACCTAAATATTGTGTTTTATTAGTGACATTAGTCCACGAGTAAACAACAAATATGTTTCTAAATTTGTTTTATTTAAATACACGATTTGTAGTAAGCTTTTATTTCAATTTGACTAGATTGAAGTTGTTATTAAAATTTTATAAATTTTGGTTTAAATAAATTAATTATTACAAGAAAATTAATATGATTTTCTTAAACGATGTTCGTACATATATCATATATGTTGAAATTCAAACATTTATGAAAATATCTAAGAAACTATAATTAAGAATTTGTAACGTTTTCATTTAAAAATTTGTCTGAGGAAAAAAATAATTTCCCATATGTGTTATGTGTTTTCCCTTATAAAAGCTTCATTTTTTAGACTATGGCTTTATAGTATGCTAGTCAATCTGCGGTTGGAAATACCTGATGCCATTTGGGTGAATTTAAATATAAAAATATTTTGAAAAATTCGAAACAATATCAGTGTCGCCATCTAACACTTCATCGATGACCTTCACATGGAAGTACTTTATGTATTTATACTATGATTCAGGTCACCCTTTGTTATTGGGTCATCACCAGAAAATAATGTATTAATTGGAAAATACCGTTAATAAGGTCACAAACCCTTTTGTAGAAAACGCCTTACTCCAAACATAGCTAGATTAGAGCTTTGCACCTGAACCTTGCTTAGATATTTGAAAATGCTTGTCATTTGGTCAATAAGAAAAAAATATTCAAAAGCTTTAGTGAAAATTACTAAACATTCACATTTTTTTTTATGTCCTATTGGAGTTTTATTGCTCTTGTTAGAATCGCATACATAAACGATCGTGTCTATTCGTTTTTTTTTGTCAGAAACTTCACAGACTCGTTTATTTAAAATTTTCTTTTATTTTTTTGATTTTCGTATTGTAGGAGTATTCGTGATTTTTGAGAATATCGAATTTAATCGAGTTTATGCGAATAGAGTCCGATTTTATTAGTGCTATCTTTATTTATTTCAGACTCTACAGTTATTTTAGGTTTTTGAGAATAATCAAAATTTGGCGATATTTTCGATATTTTTTATTCAATTTATTTGTTTATTAACGTTAACTTACTATTTAACATAAGGACATAGTGGTACAGATTATTTCACTTATTTCAAAAGTTTCAAGTTTTATCAGAATTCTAGTCCAGTCTCGGGCCAAAGCAAAAATAATAAAACTAGAGATTATTCTGACCGATACTCGTTTTAGAACCTATGGCCATATGAAAAACTAATCAATAACGGCTAAATGAGTTGCGAAGCTTAAACCCTTGCAATTCTTGCCTTTTGTATCCTGATATTTTGATTATTGGTCGATCTAATTTTTTGTAGAACATTTTCTCACCCAATCTTTACATTCCTTTCATATAATTAATTTCATAATTTGTAAATATGCCTACGTAAACATAGAAAGAGCTGAATAATTTAGTGACAAAAAAAAACTACATAAAACGTGTCAAATCGGTAATTACGAAATGTTTAAGTATGTTAACCACTTTTTATTAATAATTGTGTACGTGCATCGATTTACGTCTATAGGAAATAATAATTTACCAAATTTAAATTAAATCTAATAATTATTCATAAAACGTGCGCGTGCAAGTATATTTACGTAAAACTCGAATGATATGTACGTTTAAAATATTTTACTCAACCCTTTTGCCTTGTAAATGAAAGAAAAATTAATTATTTAAAATTATGTAATGAAATAAATACCTAGAATATTACATAAAACTATTTATGTCTCTATAATTAAGAAATATTTTGTCATTTCAAATATTTGAGTTATATAAAAAAATTTAAATATTGTTTTTTTGGTATTTTGCTGATGTTCAATAAAATTCTATTTGATTTTTTGTGTTATTTTTGATTATTATCCCCATATGTATGGTATATCACCTTATAAGAATAACAATAAAAGAATATAACAATAAAAATCAAACTTGTTATAAATTGCTAAAGTTGAAAAACTGATCGGGAAAATCATAAATTGGAAATTACTATTTTTTATGAGAGTTATGGACCCATATACATAAAAAAAACTTGTGTATGACAATTTTTTTGTTATTCAAGGGATTAACAATGAAAATATAACAACAAATAACCAAATAGAAAATCGAAGTGAAAATCAAGCAAATAATTTGTGAAGGAAAAGTTTTTTTTTTTTTTTTTTGTCCCTCTTTATACTCATTTTTGCTGACAAAACGTGTCTTTTTAACAATCACCTTAATTTTGAATATATATACATAATAATAAGAATGTGGTCTTGCACGTGCGATTTGACGAAGACGAGAATTTGTTTTTCTTTTCAGAAAAGCACAAAAAAAAGGGAAAAGTATGAATAAATAATGAGGTGTTTTAGACAGAAGGAATTTTTTATGAGACCATTATGAAAATATGTATGATAAAAAATTGATATTAGATGTTTGAATGTCTGATAACTGTTTTTATTGGTTTATCGTGATATTTTTATCCCTGTATAATCGATTCATTAAGTTTGCGATTTAAAAAAGGTGGTTACCTAAGAAATACAAATTTTTTCACATAATTTCTCTTTCACAAAAAATATTTACTCAACCATTGGTGGAGGACGGTATTCGCCTCGAAAACATTTTGTTGTAGATGTGGTCGTCACTGAAACATCTAATTCAAGCGACAGCGCCGGTTGGTGGAAGATTGCTCAAATTTGTTGTTTATTTAGGTAATACTCGGTGTTATTCATTCATCTCTATATCTTCTCTACTTATACAAAGTAAGGTCTCCGACCTTCCGTCTGTATGTTGTTTCGTACCGGTTTTCGTGGTGGGTTTACTCTGTATAGTTTATTAAAATCGGTTTTAGCTGACAGTTCATATCCCAAAAAACTAAAGAAAGGTGCTTTTTTAAATTTTGTCTATTTGTCATTTAGTCCGCGGTAGAAAAAAGTTCATTGACAAAACTTCTTTTACACATAACAAAATCGAAGGATAGGATAGGTTTATTAGTCTTAAAGAATAGACCCGGTTCCAACACCTAAGTAGTCGATAGTTAGTATGTTTTTGTTAGTAATATTTATGATAAAATAGTTAGCAAAGGGCAACACAATTTCTAAACTATATGTCCGCTGGATGCTCAAGTTTAGTTTAGTAGGTTCTCAGGTATTTCTAAAAATCCAAATCAAATCAATTAATTATTGATAAATACTACTTTAACAGAAAAATAAAAATGATTAAAAACATCAGGAACAAATTATAAATTAACAAATTAAGTTTTGTATCTACAATTTCATATTCACTTGCTACCTACTTTATAAGTGTTAACTTAAAACTAATAATTAGTTTCTGCTAAATACTGCTTCCTAATCCCAAATCTACAAGTAGCAATGTCAGTTGAGTCTAGTTTTGGCATAAGTGGAAAAAGGCCAACAAAGCAGTTGTGTTTGTCAGAGGGGAAACCGTTCAGAATTCACCAAACGTGTATGTACCTTCCTTACTTGGATTGTTAGGTTAAAAAATATTTTTTGTGGGAAATTGAAACCAAAAAGTGGTTGCGTATTGAATGAACCCTATATGGTACCACATATCTTTAGATATTTTTGCTTAATCTCATATGGTTACATATTTCAAGTTATTTTATGTTTTAGTACATTTTTTGGGAGTTTTCCCAAATAATTTTAATTTTTCTTCGAGAAAAACGGTAATTTGCATTATTTAGCATTAAATTTGATAAAGCAAAAACATTTAAGACAAAAAGTATATTTTTAGAAGCTAAAAAAGTTTTACTTTTGCCAAAATTACCTAAGCACAAACTAAACCTGAAATTAAAATTCCTCAATAGTTTCCCGTACATTGTTAGACAATCCCTTAATCTTCTAGAAAATGAGTAAAGAGTTTATTTATTCCATCTGAAAATTTGTGAAAAGTTATATTTTTCTTCCTTCAGAATTATATCGACAACGTGGCTGGACAACTCCGGGCCTGAGCCGCTCCAAAATTGTTCAAAGTTGCTTGAATTTATTATAACATGCTTAGTTTTGATACATTTAAACGATAAAACGAGTTGACAGGCGATTTGAGCGTTACATTTAAAATGTTTTATACCACCTGTCATTTTTGCCAGGCTTTAATTTTTTTAACTTTCTATCAATTTGTTTTTGCGTGGTTAAAATTGAGACTTATCGAGCGTCAAATGAATTTCACCGAATGTTATTGCTTTGAATAAAACATCTACTACATGAAATTTCGCGAAACTGTAAGAAATGTAAGAAATGTAAAAGAATTTAAGTTTTTCCTTACGGAAAATTTGACAGGTCAACTAGCGAAACAACTTGTAAATTGCATTAAAGGTGACGGTAGTGTCGGAGCGATTGATCCGACTGAAATAGGATACTTACCTAACCAACAAATCTCAGCCTGAAACACATCAAGAATACCTAAAATCAAACAAATAAAAACTATGTAAATTATCATTCATTGAATTAATTAATACTTACCATTTGCTATTATATAAGTGTAGATCACCCTAAAAAATATGTAATTAATTATTAATTTTTATATAATTCAAATGTAAATAATATTGTAATTATGTTAATATTTTCAAAACAACTCAATGACAACTTGAAATGTCAAATAGTGGAGGAATTCCAATGCATTATTTTCTGTTCAGTGCAATAATGATAACGAAGATTATGATCGACGCAACACCTGAATTTGAACTTTTATACTAAATATCGAACATAATCTTCGAATTCATCTGCACTTATTTACGCTTTGGAATTACGTATAAATTTGTGTTCATTACAAAATTTTGTCATTCTGTTTTCAAGTTTCGCTCAAAATAGTTTGCATTTTGTTTTTTTCTGAAATTATTCAATAAAATAATAAATAAAAATTGTAAAAACAAAGTAAAACTGGTGAACCTGGTTTCTTGTATTTTTGTCAAATTGGAAGCCAATAACAACAACGAAGTAAAGAGGTTACCAATTCGTGAGGAATATAAGGGGACCACCATTTTGAAGAAGCAGAGTCAAGATAAAACAACGTGGGAAATAAGCAACTTCAATCGCCCCATATTAGTACATTTTCAACGCTTTAGGAGTTGCCCCATCAGGTAGCTCGCATTAATATTTTAAAAAATGTCTGTACAATTTTAGACTGGCAATTGGAGGAACTTCAAATATTATTTCAATTATTAAAAAGCCTTAAATTCTTAAAGGACATAAACATAAAAAATTAAAGACACAGATCTTGTGGCGTAAGAAAAATAAATCAAAAATAAATATATTTGAAAATAAATAATTTTATGTTAGAATTTATAAATTCTTTAATTTTAATTCGGTTATCAATTTACCTATATATGAATATAAATAAATAATTTTGAATTTAAGCTAAAAATGTACCAACGAGCTCCCACAAGAAGATTTGCACAAAGGGCAATTTCGATTTTGGACATTTCCTTCAGCTTTGCGCAGTTATTTTCGCTCTGTTAAGTTGACAGTTCAATTTAACGAAACTGGACGAGCATGTCTTAAAGGTACGCTGGGCAGTTTCATGTTACAATCAGCCATTTTAATTTTGTTTAAAATTTTACCATCAAAATAATTTATTGTTTAGGATTAAGTCCAGAATGGTTGCAACGATATCCCGCTTTTCAAAATGCTGGTTTATTAAAATCTTTAACACTCGATTTCCACAACGTGGGATTTTGAAAAAGGGAATTTTGAAAGGTGGGATTTTGTACAAACGAATCCAAACCTTTACTATTTTTATGTACAACGTATATGTTTTTTTCTGGACAAAATTAATTTTTTTTGGTGGTAAACTGTTGTGCAAGATATTTTTGTTTTCATATATGAAGTATCTATTCTTCAAAAATTAGTTTAAAGCCGGGTACACATTAAGCGAATGTTTGTTGTTCGTTCATTGACGATTTGGAGTGTCGTACACATCAAACGAACGGAAAGCGAATTTGCCGTATCTGTCATGTTCGCTGTTCGTTTGCAAAATTATTTGGTGCACGCGAGTGTGGATGTATTTTGTGTTTTAATTAAAAATGTCGAGTGAACAGAAAAATGCAGCTGCTAGTTGTGTTTTTATTACCGGGTTAATGCTCGACCATAGCCAAAAATTATAAATTTTAAAATTTTACGAATTAACCATTATATTATTTATCAACATTTGATTACCGTTAAACTTTTTTCTTCTAATGAAATAAACTAGAATATTTTAAACTATTTTGTTGTGCCACAAAATAACAAAAATATTAAATTACAAATTATTATTGTTTACGTGCAACTAAAATGGGGCTTTGTAATGCATAAACACGAAACACAAAATTTTCCATTTTTTCCATTTACAAAAAAATCGGCGGGAAATTGCAAATGTTGCTAAATTATCAAATATATTTATAACACGGTAAAACCTATTAAAATAAAATTTAAATTTCAAAATCTCATGAAATAAAAATCTTTGCATCTACCGCATCAAAAATTTATTTGGATTTGATATTTATTTCTTAAGTTTGGACGCAAAATCGCGCAGTCTTATTTTCTCTTAAGTAACAGATTTAATTTAACGAAGCTTCGTTAAACTTCTTAAGGCGATAATACAGAAAAGCTATTTAACACATTTTTAAGTTCTCCTAATTCTTAATTTTTAAGTTTATAATTTTTCGCTGGTCGCCACTTAAGCCAATGAGAAACAGAAAAGAAAACGACATTGGTGGATCACTTCTATTAATGAAAGCCTTCTTTTTTTATTTTTAAAAATAGACCGAAAATTCTAATATCATATGCCATATACTTAAAACACGATTATTGAATTTTTTATTTATTTATTTTTAATCTTTATTTTATTTATTTTAAAATAGTAGGTGCATAGTACAAAATGTGTAATATTATTATAAAATATTAGAGCTCTGTATTTACTACGTAGAACTTAGTTTCAATAATTTAATCCTTAAATGAAACTATGGCTGGTTTTTAACATTTATTTTTGTGTTAATTTTTGTTTTTAAGGAAAATTGTATAGACAAACCCTTAAATAATGACTTTCTAAACCCTAAAACTAAAAATACATACTAAGAAAAATTGATAAGAAATTATATTTCTAATTATAGTGTTTTCTGAAAACAGAAGTGACTAATGCCCGGTTTCACAAAAAACTATCCAACCTTTAGTTAAATAATATTTCCTCCCTTTCATCTTTTATAAAATTACGTTTTATTTCATAATACAAATTCTAATGCCCGGTTTCACAAAAAAATATCCAACCCTTAGTTAAATAATATTTCCTCCCTTTCATCTTTTATAAAATTACGTTTTGTTTCATAATACAAATTCTATGCAAGTTGATTATAATTTATTTTTACATATAAATATTTCGCCATCAGCTAAATATTTAGCTCGACGAAATTGGGCAGTTAAATATTTAGCTCTCCAGTTAAAATGTTCATGTAAAAAAGGAAATAAAATTAGCATGCGTTGAATTTGTGTTATGAAATAAATGGCAATTTAATAAAAGAAGAAAGGGAGGAAACATTATTAAACTAGAGATTACTTCTTTATTTGTGAAATCGGGCACTAGTGAATTTTCTAAACAAGATAAAAATTCGAATATGGTTTCGAGTTTACTTTCTGAGTGTAAAATACTTGTTGGATATCTCTTTGGGAGGTTCCTTATAATTTTTGACAACGGTTTTAAAGAATTTGTAGTAGCTTTTTGTGTGTATAAGCGGCATGTTTCCAGATTTGGCTGTCATATGTTTTTTTAGGCCTGATTATCATTTTATATATCAATAATTGGTTTTTCTCAATGAGTTTGGAGTTGCGAGATAGAAGTGGATATAGAGTACTAATTAATTTTTGAGAGCGTTCAACTACGTAATCTATATGTTCTTTAAAAGTAGTTTTTTTTTGTCAAACCATATGCCAAGCTATGTGATTTTACTACACCAAGGGACTGGTGTATTATCAGCGTCGAGTAAAGAAAATTACTTGTGTTTTTGACGGGTTTAGTTTGATATTCCATTTAGTGCAGTAATCAAAGAGTGACTTTATATTAGATTGTAGTGAATTTATAATATTAGTTGGTTCTATGTACGATATCAACTGTAAACAAATTATAAAGTATCAGAGAGAGCACGGCACCTTGAGGAACTCCCGAATAAATTTCATGCTTGGCGGATTTTTCGCCCTATATACAAACAGAAAATTCTCTGTCCATAATTGAATCATCTTGTAAATTAGACCTTTGTGCCAAACTCGATTAAACGCCTTTTCTACATCAAAAATGATAAGCCCAGTAGATTGCTTCTGGTTAAATGCTATTTTAACATGTCTATAAATTAGGAGGGGTTGGTGTTGCGAATAGAGAATTAGCGAAAACCGAACTGTAGATCGGGCAGGACTTTATTAATATTAATAAATTTATCAAGACGCTTTTTAATCACTATTTCGAAAATGTTTCCTAAGATATATAACAAGCTTATTGGTTGGTAACTAGATAGTTCCGATTTGTCCTTCACTGGCTTTATAATTGGTATTAGTTTTGCGGTTTTCCAATACTTGGAAAAATGTGATTATTGTTCAACAGCTGAAATAAAATGCGTTAAAAAGAAAATAAAACTCATCGATTTATGTTAAATTAATTAATTGCAAATCATATCAGTTTATTTTATAATAATATTTTTATATGTTTAGAATTTAACGTCACATTTATAAATTACAAAACTAATCGTATATGCGATGCCAGCTGATGTTATGCTGATTTAGAAGAAAATCACCTGAAATGAAATTTCATTACTAATTAAGATCACTTTTATTGTAAACAAAACTTATCTTAAATTCATTGTGTTGACGTGCGTACATCACCTGGTTGACCACTAAAGTTATAAGAACCTATAAAGAAAAGATAAAATAGAATTACTTCAATTTATTTATAATTTAAGGAAAAATTGTACTTACTCGCAAAATTATTGTATTTTTGTTGAAACGTCAAAACATTATACAAGTTTCATAATGTATAACAGTTTGACATTTAGTTGCTGAATTCTAACACAGCTAACTTCATTTATATTAACTATTTTGTTATAATTATAGTATGTACACTGTAAAATTATCTTATTGTAATTATGTAAAAAACAAAATCACTTCTGTCAGAAAACTCGAACGTGTTGGTAATCCAAATTAAAACAAAATAAATCAATAAAATTAAAATCAAATATATTTATTAAATAAAAATAAAACAAAATTAAAATCGTCTATTTTATTGTTGACGGTTTTACATTTACACTAATTAATTTTTGAGAGCGTTCAACTACGTAATCTATATGTTCTTTAAAAGTAGTTTTTTTTTTGTCAAACCATATGCCAAGCTATGTGATTTTACTACACCAAGGGACTGGTGTATTATCAGCGTCGAGTAAAGAAAATTACTTGTGTTTTTGACGGGTTTAGTTTGATATTCCATTTAGTGCAGTAATCAAAGAGTGACTTTATATTAGATTGTAGTGAATTTATAATATTAGTTGGTTCTATGTACGATATCAACTGTAAACAAATTATAAAGTATCAGAGAGAGCACGGCACCTTGAGGAACTCCCGAATAAATTTCATGCTTGGCGGATTTTTCGCCCTATATACAAACAGAAAATTCTCTGTCCTTAAGATAATTGTTAACAAGTTTTATTGAATCATCTTGTAAATTAGACCTTTGTGCCAAACTCGATTAAACGCCTTTTCTACATCAAACAGGATAAGCCCAGTAGATTGCTTCTGGTTAAATGCTATTTTAACATTTCTATATATTAGGAGGGGATGGTGTTGCGTATAGAGAATTAGCGAAAACCTAACTGTAGATCGGGCAGGACTTTATTAATATTAATAAATTTATCAAGACGCTTTTTAATCACTATTTCGAAAATGTTTCCTAAGATATTTAACAAGCTTATTGGTTGGTAACTAGATAGTTCCGATTTGTCCTTCCCTGGCTTTATAATTGGTATTAGTTTTGCGGTTTTCCAATACTTGGAAAAATGTGATTATTTTAAACAAGCGTTACTTAGGTATGTTATGGAAACAATAGCTTTTCTTAGGAGATTCTTGATTAACCTACCGTTAATAATGTCTTCACCTAGAGATTTAGAGGATTTAATCGATCCTATGATATATTTCATTTATTTTGGAGTGGTCATGGTCGAATTTTCTGTGGGTATTAGCTCTGTGTGGAACGTTAAAAAATTGTTAACTTCTGAAACTATTTGTTCAAAAAATAAAAAAGTACTATGGTTATTTTGAATGTCTGCAGATCTGTATGCTAGCGATTCCGTTTAAAAAAAGGTGTTGTGTGACACAATACAAATAAAGAACAAATTATTTAATGCATAAATTTGTTATATGACTTGTTGTATGATTCACGTTATTTAATGAATTGGTAACAACATACTCCCAGGCGGCTGTAATTCTAGCGGCGTTGGTTATTGGCTCGCCTTCTTGGTTGTTGTCTAAGTGTGGCGCTATGGTTCAGATTGGAGCTCGGTGTATTATTCTTGAGTATTACATCTGTCGCCAGTTGTGTTGGTTGTATTGGCAGTGTTTCCTCAGATCGATCTTCAATTGGTAGTTTGCATAGCTTCGTTATTGGCCGCTTGTATATTGCGTCCTTAGATTTGACTGTGGCTGCTCGTACCTTAATTTTAAAATTAATCATCTTTTAATAGAACTAGATCATTTGTCATTCAATTGGGTTGAATGGATGTCCACTTATTGCATTGATGCAGTTGGTGTAGATATTCTGATGACCACCGTTTCCAGAAATCTTGTAACATTTTTGCTACCATGTGCCATCTTGTTCTTAGTATTGTTTCATCGATGTCGGCGCTTGGTAGCGCCTTAAGGGAGTCCCCGATTAAAAAGTGGCCTGGTGTCAATGCTGTTAAGTCCGAGGCGTCGTTGGTGAGCGGAGTTAAAGTGCCAGATTGTTCCCTCACTGGCCAGCATGGCTGCTATGTCGCCTGGTAGTGACGTTATGGCCGTATAGTAACACTTTTTGATCTTGGCGTTAGCTCCAATAAAATATGTCCCATTATCGGAGTATTTATCTGTGCAAAATCCTCGTTTGGATATGAACCGCTTATATGCAGCAATGAATCCTTCTGTTGTTAAATTGCTCACTAATTCAATAAGGATGGCCTTTGTCACCATGCATACAAATAGTGCGATGTATCCCTTATATGCCTTATGTTCTCGGCCCTGGGTAGTTCTTAGTTGGATTGGGCCCGCGTAATCAATTCCCGTTTTAGCAAACGGTCTTCCCGGCCTCACTCTTGATGGTGGTAATCTGCCCAACAATTGTTTCATGTTGGCTTGTTTGTGCCGAAAACAAGTTTGACATTTTTTAATTACTTGTCTCACGGCGTACCTACCGCCAAGGATCCAGTACTGATTTCTCAGGAGTGCTAGCGTCAATTGTGTGCCGCCATGCAACGTCTTGTTGTGGGCCTCCTCGATGATCCTTTGTATGATTATGTTGTTTTTGCTTAGAATTATGGGTTGTTTGCTGTCGATGATTGCAAACGCCCCATTACGCGTAATAACCCTTGGTCATCATAGTTTACTACTCTCGTGTAGCTTCTTAGATTTTTTTATGTATCCACAATATCTTGGCTTAATTTTAAAATTAATGTCTCCGCTCGCTGCAGTTCTTGCCCTGTTAGCTAACCTTTGTTCATATTTTTGTGCCAGCTGTTGTCGATAAATGGTAACCAATATGCGGCTTTTCACCTTATTTTGTTGTACGCTGAGACCTTGTTAAATACTTCTGAGAGAGAGTGTGTTTCCTTTATAAGGGTCACAAGCGCTATTTTATCTTTCAGCTCTGGTTGCACCTGCTGCTGTACTTCTGGTAGGTTGTCTTCCGAATTGTGGGCCAGGGCTGTCTCTCATTCTGATGTAGTTGTTCCCAGCAATTGTTCTTCAATTGATTTGGTTGACAACATGGTTGTTCTGGTTTGCTTTTCTAGATTACCAAGCTAGATTACCCAATTATGATCCATCCGAACTCCGCGTGTTGTGCCATGGGATTTTGACTCCCGCCTTTTATCATGTTGTTTTTTATTATCGATGGATAGTAGCCTGCCCCTAGCACGAGATCGATTGATTGAGCTTGGCAATAAGTTGGATCTGCTAATTGTATATTCTGCAGATAGGTTCATTTGCTGATGTCGACATTTGTCTCGGGTAGTTGTTGTGTTAATTTGTCGAATACTAATTTTCAACCTCTAATCGGAAGTCTCCCTCAAGCCTTAGGGCTAGTTTTAGGTTTATTACATGCTTACAAATGCCAGCCTTATTTCCGCCTATGCCAGAAATGTTCACATGAACCTTCTTCTTTTTGATGTTTAATAAGTTGGCCGCCTTTGCAGATATTAATGTTGCCTGTGAGCCTGGATCTATTAGTGCCCTCAGTGTGGTGAAATATAATTATTGCAGTTGGCAATAATAGTGGGCCTTATCGTGCCCTTAGTGGTGGTTGATACTGAGTTGTTTCCATGTAGAAGAATATGGTGGGCTCCTTTACATACCAAGTGTAGTTGATAAGCAGGAATAGGGAGTGGCGTCATTATTGGAATGTTTGTTTAAGCAACGGACACAAATAGTTGCTCCGCTCACCAATTTTTTCCTATCCAATGTTGACATCTCCTTGAACATTTTGCACTCCTCCAACTTATTACTACCTTGGCATCCCTTTACCAGGCACTGATTGTTGCAGCATGTACACGTCTTAGAGGCGGTATATATTGTGACCGAGGGCTGCTTACTTTAGTGTAGCCCATCGCCTCTAATGAATGAAATTTCCTTTCCAAAAAACTAATTAATTCGCTTATTTTTGGAATTTCCCTAGGATTTGGTATTGTTGCTTCATACATCCTACTGGGCTCTGGATCTAATTTTCTACCTAAGATGAAAGCTATGAATGGATCAAATGGAGCGCTTATATTGAGGCGGTTGATATTGTGGAGCATTTCTCTTGCTGTATCTTGTAGGGCTCGAATTGCTCTCGCCGATTCTGTGTGCACCCCGCTGAGAATGATAACAATGAATAGAAATATTTGGTTGGCAGAAGTCTAGGGTTGCTGTATCTGGCTTGTAATATTTCCCAAGCTTTCTCATAGTTGTCACTCGTTGTTGCTAGATGACTGATTAGTTGAGCTGCCCCTTTCTGAATGTGCGATTTTAAATACGTTATTTTTACCGTATCTGATAGCTGGTTGTTTCCATGGATGAGCTCTGTGAAGATATCGTTGAAAGAGCTCCATTGCTCATAATCCCCATGAAATGTTGGTAGTTCGACTTTAGGCAGCTGCACTGTTGTTGTTGTTATGATCGAGGTTGTTGGTTCGGTCTGTCTTTCTTGCAATCACACTATCATGGAGTCCACCCTATCCATGAGTGTACCGTAGTAGTTTTCACGGAAATAATCCGATGTCTGCTCATTTTCTTTAGTTTCGACGAGGATTGTTATGTGTAGTGAATCAATCTCTTCCATCTCCTTGGTCATTTGATTTATTTTTAATTCGAAGTACGTGTTCTGGTTTTTGTTGGTATTCAGTGAGTGAGGCTAGCTTCTGATAAATTTGTCGCAACAGAACGTCTTGCCTCTTAAACAACCTTTTGTTGTTATTGTCTTCCATTTTTGATGCTTGAGGTGGCCTGCTACTAATGTATGATGCTGATGAGGGTTTTGATCGGTTGTTGTTTGGAGGGCTTTGAAAGTTGCAGGTTGCTCTCTGGTATGTTTATTGTTGGCGCTTTCGGTGGGCCGTTATCGTAGCCGCATATCATCTAACAGCTGCGTATATGTATCAGCAACTTGTTTTCTCACTATAAGATATGGATGCTGCGATTCTAAAGGCAGATCCATTTTTCGGATAGCCTCATCGATGGTTAAGTATTCGCTATATAGTATTTTTAGTTTAGCGATTCTGTGTTCGAGATAGCTTATTGTTTTTCTGCAATCTCCATATTTGTAGTAATTTGTGTTCATCTGAATCAGCTGATCCATTTTAGGGGGCGAGTAGCAGGGACAGCAGAGACGCAACGATTTCAACAACAACCTCAAGCAACACTACCTACAGTTAGTACAAATTTGGGTGACCGCATGGGAACATGATGATGAAACGAAATCTCGCCCCCCTCACAACCGCCAATGGAAAAAATGGTGGAGGAAATAATAATAGTTGTTTACAGCTTTTCAGAAAAAAAGAGTTTGCGGCACCAGGAAAATTTGTGTTGTCATTGTGTCTTTCTTCCTTACAGATAGGTTGGAGCAGTAGATGAACTTTAAATTGTATTGTCTTGTGCTAAATAAATTACAAAAATATATTACTAACAAATTTACTAACTATCAACTAATTAGGTGTCTGGAACCGGGTTGAGTCTTTGTTGCTAACATTCCTTTCCCATCCCTCGCTCGATCTTGTTAAATGTAAAAAGGTGTACGACGGCGGCCTGGCCAGGGGCGGATATCACACTATTAAACTTATGTGGTTATCGATGTGGCGCCTTTCTTTACGGAGTTTTGGGCTTCATGAAGAATGGTGTGTCGTGTTGTGTAACATGGGTATAGTGGTGTGGTATTCGCATTTATAATACGGGAGACTTGCTTAATGCTTCATCGTACATCGCAATCAATCAATCAATCAGCTGATCCATTTTGAGCTCGATGATGGTGGTTGTTCTTTGGGTATGCTCAATAAGCTCGATGGACCACATAAAGTTCTCGCCTCTGCTCAGAACTTGTATATTTGATGATTATTAAGATTACCAAGATTACCACTGATGGGGTCTTAATAATCTTGAGAATGAATGATTTTTATATTTCATTTGCTTGACTTTTTATACAAAATTTATTACATTATACACAGAAACAATAAAAGTATAACGTCTAGTAAGCATTTAATATTGGCTTTACCGGAAAAAAGGTGTTGTGTGACACAACACAAATTAAGAACAAATTATTTAATGCATAAATTTGTTATATGACGTGTTGTATGATTCACGAACAATTGTTCATTACTCAGTAAATTAGTGAGTGGAATTAACTCTTGTACTGCAAATTTAAATTTCACATAAATCCATAATCCAAACGCCCTTTCTTTAAATAACAACTAAATTAAAAAGTAACCTCACGAAGAGAATTTTCGTTACCGCCTGCTGTTGAATATTGTAATATAATCTTGAAATGAAAAGTCGAAAATTTAGTCAAAAAATCGACTTGAGATACACAGTATTAAACCATATATACCTTTATCAAAATTGAAATAATTCTCGTCCAGTGCGACATTTATATGATTAGTTCAAAATTTGGAAAATTTATGTAAAGGAATTCATTATAATTTAAATCGATCAAACAAGAGCACGTTGAACTATTAAAACATAAAACATGTAATCCTATCCCATTTTAATAGAGTGAATCGTCTCAACCAAGATCAACGGGGTTCTTTAGAGCTAGGAACAGTTTACGTGTCAAAGTTTTAAGTATTTCGAGATGTGGTACTCTTTTTGACCAGCCCCTCGAACAGAGTTAGTTTATCCAACTTTACAGCCAAAATCTTAGATACTTTTTTTAATGAGTGAATTGAAGTCCTTTGTTGATAACTTCCACCTTTGGCTTTCTTTACAAAATTTGTGATACAAGTTTCATTCAAATCATATATTTTTACCACTTATTTTGCAACTTTAGATACATATTTTAGGTTATTTATTTTGATATTTTAGAACCTAAAAATCCTAAGTCTTGAATGAGAATTTTCACCACATATATAGTTTCATTGGCAGGTCCAAAAACGGAAATTTTATATTTTTATTTAAATATATATTCCATCGATCACTGAATTCGTTAGTTAGTATTATTATTATTATTGGGGGGCCATGCAGGCGATCAGCCACTTCGCACTGCGACCTAAAAGATCTATTGTGCTGGCCCCTACTTAATTATCCGTCCAGTCAATATTCAGGTTCTTAATGAACCTGACAATACTGCCTCCCGGTACGTGATACATACTATCTGGGCTTATTGCTCCTCCCTCCTAGATGTTTACTGCAGCATGTAGTTCCGCTAGAAAGACGGTAGCATTGGAGCTCAAGGACCTCGAGGAGGTTGTCCCACTCTCGTATATTCCTATCCTGCCCCGTATTCCGTTTGATTTTACTCTTACGAGTTGCTGGGAATTGCAAATCACCTGTAGGTCACCCAGCTTTACTACAGGAAGGCTAAATAAAACTGGAGGGTGCCTGGTATCCAGAGTCCGCATATTTTGGGCTGATTAACCTATCAGCCATTCATCTTTTGGTATATGCTGTTGCACCTTAGATTAGGGTTTTTTGTCAAGGTTTTCTCCTTTAGCGCCGTACTTTAGCCTGTGCCAAATGGCCAAAAATGTGCCAAGTGGCCTTAGTTACCAGTGGTTGCCACGAGGAGGTTACGGAGCTGGTAGATTAATCTACTCAACTTTGACCCCCCCCCCTCCAATAGACGCCAAACCACCGAATACGTTAGTATTATACTTAGAAACATATTTGAAATAAAACTACTGTTTATGGCATTGCTCACAGCGCAAATAACAAATATTATCAGAAAGTTAAATTTTCCTATAATTTGGCTGCAACATTACATTAAATTTGAATGCCTTGACTACATATTAATTTTGCCAATAACATACGCGGATTTCAGGAAGGTATAAACGTCTTTTTCGTATAGAAATTAAAACGCTTTCAAAGAAATTCGTTTTGAAGCAGCTCACACTTGAATAATCACCAATGAAAGGCCAATCCCTGTCATGTGATCCGTTTTATCTTTATAAACTCTAACATAACCTAAATTATACTTAAACCAAACCTGAATTACTAAAACAAAAATAAATCAATTTTGTATTCTGAGAAATTAGAAAAATGTTTGAACATGTTCTTTCGAAATAATGATTTTCATAGTTTTCATAAGGCAAATTTAAGAAGTTTTTAGTCACCTGAATTTCAAATGGGCATTACAAATTAAATAATTAATTTGACTAATTAATCAACAAATTCAAAAAAAATAATTAACGTTCAAAATGTAATTAGCACAATCGATAATGTGAAATGAAATATTTTTTAATCGTACGCACAATTTTTAAATTCGAAATTCACCAAGACCAAGACCAAGTTTTTGTGTCAAAATGTGTTAAAAACTTTTACGTTCAAATTGTATTTATCAAAAAACTGTGTATATAAAAAGTGACAAGTTGGTGAAAACTTTTTTGTTTTTACCAACACTCTGATTAGTTGTAAATCAATGTAACACAAACAATTTGCTCGCAGAATCGAAAATATACAGGAAAATTACTCTCGTCGTTTTCAATTTAGCAAAAAAAACAAAAAAGTAGGTTCTTCTCCCAAGCCTATATACATACAAGAACAACCTTAAAAAACGAAAAACATGTCATTTCTGAATTTTCCTTATCAGTGTTTTCCTTTTCTGTAATAATAATAATAATTAAAAGCGACACCAACAAAAAAGTGAAAAACTTTTCTTTTTTTTTTTGTGTGTGTGTGTGTGTCTTTACTCGTATTTTCTATTTTCTTTTCTTTCCGTACAGCTACCCAAATTTTTGTTTTAAATGAATTGAAAGAAAAATGAAAAACTAGACCATCTCTAAACAAACATTAATCATGATAAATTTTTATGAAATAAACAAAAATAATAACTTTCAACAACATTACACTTGGGAAATTTATTCACATTATTATTTTTGTCTTTTTATTTCTCTCAACTTCTTGCAGCTTTTTCTGTTTTTTTTTTTTTTTTTTTTTTTTTAAGAAGCATAATCATCTAATTATAAAAATGTAAAACTTGTGCGCGCTTTCTTTTCCTAGGAACAACTGCTACAGGGTAGATAGTTTATTATTGTGTTGCTGCAATATTATGGCTTACGGCCTAATTATTTGTATAACTATAGTCATCTAGGTTACTTAGTAGCAACATTGAATTTATAATTAATCTCTTCAGTCAAAGTCGTTTTGTTATTAATAATTTTTCCATGGAAAAATACAAACTTTTCAATAAAAAATAATTGAATGAATTTACATGAAAGTATTCTTTTTGCAATAAAAAATATGAAAAATTAATTTTTTTGTGCCAATGGATGATGATGATGATGATGATGATGGATGAAGAAAAAATAGCAGGATATGAAAAACCGTTTGATTGAAGACTGAATGGAAAAATTATTTTTTAATTTATATTTCTCTGTACATAAATAACAAACATAGTGAAATTATTAAATAAATACCCATTTTAATTATAGTGAACGAATATCCATTTATCTTTTTGTCTGTTTACATAATATATGTAAGCATATACATAAATATGTATATATGTATGGAACGTATAGAAATAAATAGAAAAAGGCCTTTTGTTTGATGATTTTGTGATGTATGTATGTACAAGTAATTTAATAAATTGTGTATTGCAATCAATCAAATAAAATTTATGTTAAAATATGTATTATATGGGTTTCTATTTTCACTACATACATACATGTATGCATTAATATGGTTTTACGTATATACATACATCGGTAGGTATATACATAAAAAAATTACAATAAAACCTTTATTACTTTAGCTGATTACATTTTCTAGATTTATGCTATAGGTGAAATGAATTTTAGATTTTAGTACATTAGTTGCCTTCAAACAATGTTATTTTGCTTTCAAAGTACTATATCGTTACTTTAGTTTCATATTTTTGAGATCAATATTTTGTTTAAGTTTGCTGTAATGAATTGGTAACAGTCATAATCGGTACAAACTAAATAATAATAAGTTTTTGTGTTTTTGAATCTAATTCTGGCAGCTATTTTGTTAAATAATTATTTTAAACATTAGTTTGAAACATACTCTCGGTAGTTTTCAAACTTCCATAGCTAAATGTAGAGTTTTTTTTTCCAGACAAGCTAAACTTTAACCACAATGCTTTATTCTTTTAATAAAAAAACAACTATTTACAGTAAATGGTCAATGAAGCTTTTAAGTTTGGGAGAAGCAAAACACAAACAACTATTAAATTACCTTAACACTTTCGCGGAATTTTTTTTTTGTTGGTAAAAAAAGTGTGATATTTTGGTATTTCCCATGGTAATAAAAATATTGTTGTAATTTACTTGTTGATTGTTAACAATAGTACTGGATTTAGTGGACTGTAATTTTTCACACGTTAGAATTGAAACAACCAATGTTAATGTCTAAATTTTTATGTTATTCAAGTACAATTAATTTAATTATTTTTATTGACGAGAAGCGTCCAAACACATTGAGAATATTTTTACTACTACTACAAAAAAAAACATGCCGTAAAGTGGCGAATATGAGAACTAATAAAAAATAAAAAATAAAGAACTGAAGTTGATTTCATTGTTGGTAGATGACGTTATTTTTAACCCTTGATTGACAGTTGAGTCTTAATATTTATTTTTAATCCTTGGTTGGCGGTTGTGCTATTTACAGATATTGAAATGGGGATTGTGCCGAACTGGTTAAAATTGGATTTTGAGAATGGTAAAATATCAGTTAGAGGTTTTTTGCATTTATAATGACGGCATTTGTCATAAAAAAAAAATTCATAAAATTACTATAGTTCTTAGGTAAACCAGTTATAACTAGACTTCAGGTTTCACCAGTAGGGTACAATTCAAAATATGGTTCTGCACAAAGTGAAGCTTTTGTGGGCATATTTTGCATCTATGTAAAGTTTCTTTCCATGCTTGTTTGACTGAAGATTTTGATACAAAATCTTGTTCGACTATTGAACCCCTAGGCAATTGTAACAATGGTTCTATTAAATTATCTCAGAAATCTGCGAACTCAATTTTTTTAACGTAATTCCTGAATAAGAAGAATGCGTTCCATTTTTTTACCATAACTATTGGTAACCTCAATAAGCTCTGGTTGATTACCGGTTGAAATGAAAAGTACGTCCCGCTTGTCTTTCCATTTAGTAACGTAGACATGACCTTGCCTCCGCCAGACCTATTCTGCTATTGCCAGTTTTTTGTTTACAACGTTCGATGGATTTCGTTTTCGGTTTAAAAATGGATCCAAAATGATTTCTACTAAATCGTTTATTTTAAAACTTATAGAATCAGTAAATCCTTGGTATATTTCCACATTAAGGACATATTCTCCAGGGGTTGTTAGTTCATAAAACTTTATTCCGCAACCTGCTTTTTTTCCTTCAAGAACTGCCGAAAACTTAAACACCCCTTAAACAGAAGGAGTGATTAATCCAACGATAACTTCTTCTCAAGACTATACACTTTTTGAAAGCTGCTAATTATCATCCTCAAAAACCCATCCACTTTCTTTAATTTGCTGTAACTTTCGGCATTTGTGTTGGAACTAAAGTAACATGGCAGCTGTTCAAACCTTCGTTCGGTCATCATAGCGGGAAATATTGAGTGGTAGAAGAGAAGTTTTTTTTTTGAGAATAAATCTGTTGTTTTTGAAGTTTTAATTTGTCCCGCCAATTTCATCAGCTCATCGTTATTGGTCGGTGCAAGCGATGTAAACCGACTAGTTCTGGTTTCTTACCCTAATGTGTCGGCAAGTTGTTTGCCGTTCTCGTTTGTAGAAAGTAAAAGTTGTTCTTCAATATTTTCATTGAAAATTTCATTAAATATTTGAAGCGATATGGAGTTGCACTTAATTTTAATTTTAGTTCTAGTTCCTTGACTGTTAAAATTAAATTGAATTATGTTTTAATTAACAGTACACCAGTTGGCGTTGCCTTCTTCTTCTTTATTAAAAGAAGTGTCATTAACATCAATGTTCAAAACATTTTGATCCTGATGTGTAACTGTTTGTTCAGCTTAATCGCTTGTTTCAATTGCATCGCTTCTTGGTTCTTGGTCGATATCTGTTGAATTTTATTTGCCAAAAAAACAATTTGCCAATTATTTCCAAAAGTGGACTGTATATTTAATACCAATAATATTATTTCAACACTCAAATTAATTTTTACATCCAAGGTTTATGTATTGTAATAAAACTAGAAAAATGTTGCACCACACAAAACAGAAAAAAACAAATTTTTTGTTAATTTTATTTTTATACTACCGGGATTGCAATAATCCGCTTGGTTAGACAAACTTTTTATGACTCCACTCAAAAAATCAATACCTTTTACAAAATAAACCCTATTTGCATTAATACTTCATTTTTGAAAGGAAAATGGACTTTGTTCGTATTTCAAAATATCAAAGACTCAAACCACAATCTTGTGAATAATTCAAATAAACAAAATGTTGAAAATTAATTCAACATTCTCCCCCCTTTTAAATGTGGAACATGATTTTTTTCTTTTAAACCGCGAACACCATCCAGTAAAATATTGCTACCCACTACTTCAATACAAAACAACAATAATAATTCAAAATTCTATAGCTACTCGTACGTTAATAATTGATCATTTAAATAATTTTCATTTTTCCACTACTTTGTTTCTGGCTTTTGTTCTTCCTGGTTTACTTCAAATGGTAACCTTGCTAATTTTGATATTTTTCGTTCAATTATACCGCATTTTGTTCGTAAAGCTGCACATCTAACATATCCATCAGCACCTGGAAACACCTTGTGAACTCTACCCAACATCCAATGAGTACTCGGGAGATGTTCATCAATAATCAATACCAAATCGTTTACACGAAGATTTGGTTTTGGTGTGTTATTTTTATTCCATTGTCGAAGACTTCTATTCACAATTGTATCTTTTCCAAAAATGTTGGACGATTTGGGTAAGTTGCTTCCATTGATTTAATCGATTTGTTGTCACTGTTGTTTAAATCTGGTTCCATTATTGAATTGATTGCATACCCAATCAAAAAATGACCCGTAGTCAATGGTTCGAAATCATTTGGATCTGACGACATTGCTGTCAATGGTATTTCAATTATTACCGTATACAGAAATTCTAGAGTCATGATTCTTGAACCCACAATTCTTTTCAAATGCTGTTTGAATATCTTTACTCCAGACTCCCAAAGTCCACCGAAATTTGGCGTTCTTGGTGGTATGAAATTCCACTTGAATCCCTTTTTGGTACATGCTTTCGTGATTTGTTCATTCGATTTGGCTAATAATATTTCCATTTATTTCCAGTTATATGTATCTTTTCGTTGATTTTTATATCGGATTGAAAACGGTCCACAAAAATCCACTCTCGTATTATAAAATAGTCTACAAGCTTCCAAACGAAATTTTGGCAATACACCCAATAATTGTTTCAATGGTTTAGCTTTGGGCTTGAAACATTCTTTACATTTACTTAGAACAATATTCATATAGCTAAAACCTTTCAGAAACCAATATTTCTGTCTCAACGTCATCAAAGTCTGCTGAACTCCACAATGCTGATTAGAAATGTGAACATGCATCACCAATAGGCTCGATACATGGTGGTGTGGTAATAAATATTGATGTTTTTCACCAAATGATAATGAAGATTTATTAATACGTCCACCAACACGCATCAAATTTTCCTCATCTAGAAAAGGACTCAATGGAGCCAACATAGCCCTTCCGTTGTATGTGATCAATATCCTCTTGGAAATATTCATTCTGCATTATTCTAACCAACATTTTTAAAGCTCCATCGTGATCATCTAAATTTATTAGTCCGCGTGAATTGCTTATAAACCTGTTGAAGATATTGGTCCAACGTAACAATTTTATATAAGAACTAAATGTTTTGGTTCTTAAAATATCTTCTAACTTCACTGCTAAAAATATATACGTAGCACTTTTCGTTTCTGGTAGGTTATCCAATTTTGAATACATTTCACCACATGCTTAGACCAATCATCCTCACTAGTCAACAGAAACCGTGGTCCACCGTACCACACCTCATTTGTCAAAAAGTCTTCCGGCATTGCACCTTTGCTCAATACGTATGCAGGATTCTTCTAACCCTCAACATGGCACCATATCATTTTTGTAGTAAGTTTTTGTATTTCCGCTACTCTATGTGCTACAAAAGTCTTCATATTGTAAGGTGCCATCATTCCAATGGTGCGACCCTAGATTTACTATACACCAGATTAATGGTCTGATTATTTGATTTATCGACGCGCCGTACATATGTATAAGCATGCCACCATATGCCACCATTGAGGCATCTGCAAAACCATGTATTTCGATTTTAACTAAGTTGATCTGCATGACACATCTTGGTATTTTAACATTGTTGATATTCCGTAATTGGTTGCGTTAAAGTTTTCATAGCCAAGTTTGGCGCTGAGGCCGTGATGGATCTTCTCTCCAAACGATTCGCTGATACGGAGTATGATGATTAAATACCAATATTTGACGGTACATTTTTTCTATATCAGCCGTTAAGGCGTAGATATAGGCTCGGAAACGAAGTACTGTATGAAACAAGTCAGGCTGAACTTTTGGCCTCACTAGTAATACTTCATTTAATGAAAGACCAGAACTTGTCTTTGCAGACGCGTCAAATACGACACGTAATTTTGATGTCGTTGAACTAGGTTTTACCACTGCATGCTGATGTGGTATAAAATAACTATTTTGTATACTACAGTTGGGCTCGACTTTTTTCATATGCCCCAACCTTTCATAATCCTGCGTAAATTCAACGTAATTGTTTTTTAATTCTTCATCTTTAGTAAATTTATGTTCCAAATAATGAAAACGACGAACTGCTTGTGGTTTAGATTCTCCTAATAATGGCCAATTTGCTTTAAACGGTAACTCCACCCAGTAGTAACCATTACTGTCCTGTCTATGCGTGTTGTCGAACAATGTTTCACATAACTTTTCTTCTTCCGATTGTATTGGTTTATCGTTAAATGTTTCAGATTCCCAAAATTTGTCAATGATTCGATTGACTGATTTTTCAGAATCATTATCGTATGTTGACAAAAAACAATTGGATGATGTTTCTTGTTCCAATTTTCCACCGACTATCCAACCAAAAGCTGTATTATGAGACTCGGGCATACAATCGCTAACTTCAAGTCGATTACCATATAATATTTTATGAAATACTTCAGCTCCAAGAAGTAAATCAACTGGACCAGGGTTGGCGAAATCAGGATCTGCCATTGACATTCCATTTAAAAATCTCCATTGTGACACATCAATATGTTCTAACGGCAATCTACTAACAATAACAGGTACTACCATAAATTCGAAATTATCCTGGTAATTTGATGCTCTGGATTTAACTCCGGTTTTGATTTTGAATTTCACATCCGTTTTCATGTTGTTTAATCTATTAACGGATCCTTTTACTGGCTGTTTGTTAAGCTTCAATTTTTCCGCCAATTCATACGAAACAAAATTATTCATAGACGCGGAATCTAACAATGCTCGAGCTGTATGAAATTTACCAAAATTGTCACAAATACGAATTTGAACTGTCGATAGCACTATTTGTGATTTAGCTGAGTTTGTCGGTGTATAAACAGCCGCAGTAATACTAATTCGATCAGATACAACTGTTTCAATTGGTTTTATATTTGCCACTAATGAATTTTGATTCTGCTATTTTACTCTGCTGATCATAACCTCTTACTTTATCATTCACTTCTTGTTTATCAAAATGTAACAAACTATTATGTTTTCGTTGACATATTTTGCAATCCCCTGATTTACAATTCTGCCGTCTATGGTTGGGTTTTAAACACTTCAAACATAATTGTAGTTGTTTCACTTGTTCATACCGTTGCCTGGAGTTCATAGTTAAAAATTCAGGACATGCATAAATAAAATGATTATTCTTGTTACACATTACACAATTACTACGTGTTCTTTCCATAAAAAATGTTGTACTTCGAGTTGATTTCTTCATTTTATAATTATCACTTCCTTGATCATTTGTAATTTCTAACACTTTGATTCGACGCTGTCGAAATTCATTTAATTGTATCCACATTTAACGTTCGTTTACACTGTTCTCATATTCCCAAAGTTTTTTCGTTTCTAAAAATATTCGATAATCCGCTGTCATCTAATATCATTCGATGAAACGAATCACGAAACTTCGGCCAAACCTTTTTATTGCCATTAAACGTTGGTAATGGAATTCGAGGCAACTTAAACCGTTGGTCACGTATGACTGATTTTAAATACTGACTTTTCAACTTTGAATCGTATTTATTATCATTTAAAGTTGAATCATGGTTATGATTATTTTGACGCGACTGATCATTAATATTAAAAAATGGCTGCCGATTTTCACCCTCATGATTGATTTCATTACTCAGTTTATAACCTTGCATGTGATTATATGATGTGTGACACTCTGCCTCGGTTGTTGCTAATACACCAATTGAATTCACGTTGTTATCGTCGTCAGAACTTATTTTATGAGCAATACTATCTTTCACTGCATCCGCACTTCTTGTTACTTCAATTTTTAAATTTTCGTCATCGATAATTCCATTTGATTTAACTGAATTTGCACTTTCGAATTTTCCCAGTTTTTGATGAAATAAATACTTCACATTCAACAACTCTTCATTGAATTTTAAATTGTCATCCTCGATTTCATCGTAACATTTTTCATCATTTGATTCCAGCGCTAACTCTGATATTTCTAGGTGCAGCTTATTGTAATTGAGTACCAAACTTTGGATATTTTTCATTCAATAAAAAACTATATGGATCTTCTTCCGATGAATACGCCTCTATGAATGACTTGAGTGCAGTGAATGTAACACGTGTGTCGTGTTGATAAATCTCGATTTTTCCGGCTCGAAGGACCAAAAAGAATGTTGAATTTTATTTGCCAAAAAAACAAAATTGCCAATTATTTCCAAAGGTGGGCTGTATATTTAATACCAATAATATAATTTCAACACTCAAATTAATTTTTTCATCCAAGGTTTCTGTTTTGTAATAAAACTAGAAAAATGTTACACCACACAAAACCAAAAAAAAAAAAAAAATTTTTATTAATTTTATCTTTATACTACCGGGATTACAATAATCCGCTTGGTTTGACGAACTTTAGACGACTCCACTCAAAAAATCAATACCTTTTACAAAATAAACCCTAGCTATGCATTAATAATGTATGTGAAGCTAGCCCGAAACTCATCCCGAAAAAACGCGATGGCAACACTAAACTATCTCTATCGCGACAGTTTATACTCTGAGTCCGAAAAATGTCACGATAGCGACAGAATTTACTATCACGATCAAATATCGTGATATTTTTAACTGTCAGCCCGAAATAATGCAGATAATTTTTTTAATAACATTAATTTGTTGAACAAAAAATTGCAAATGTATAGCTACAAATTTTAGATAAAGTCGTATAAATATTTCAGCTCAAAAATTTCACGATTACTTCTCATCATATACGGCCAGATTCATTGAGGTTTCAGCTATATTCTGTGCAACTTACAAGAAAAATGTATCTGCAATTTTCGAGATGTAGTCATCTGAATATTTTAACACAAGCGAATCACGAGCACTTCTCGTATGCAGCCTGATTCATTGAGGATTCAGGACCATAGTCCTTCCTAAATTAAGTAAAAAAAAACTTAATTTGTCAAAGCAGTCGAAATAGATTTGTAACAAAACAAAAACACAACAAAAAAGGTCTAAAATATTTTTTCCTCTCATATCGTTGTGTCCTACGTAGTTGTTTGTTTTCTATAAGAGAAGATAAAACATAGATTATTGTTTATGACAACATGATTTAGCTTTAAGGCAAACATTTTGCTAACTTCTATATATTTATACTTCTACGAAACGGAGGATGTGGGAAAAAAACAAAGAAATAAAATAGAATAAATCTGAATAATGGCCCAGAAATGGATATTTCCTAAAAATAGGATAAGAAAATCGTTTTTCCTGTTCTGGTTTGAAATATGTACAGTTAGAGTAAAAATCCGTATGTAATTTGTATCATACATCCTGTGACGCTTTTATCTTTTTGTGGGCTGGGATTATGTTCTGAACAGAGTAATAATAAATAATTATTTGAATGCGACACCAACAATATGGGTGCGTGTACATACATTAAAATGTACAACCAAATTCGCGAATATAGATAAACTAGTCGCAAATGCCAAAAGGCGTCTGAGGTTATATTTTTATGGTTCGATAGATATATTTGATAGAAACAAGACAAAATGGAATTTTTTTTTTGTTGTGCTTTTGATGGGTGTAATCGTTTTAAATAGCACAACCTGAAGGAAAACTATTTAATTGATAAAAGTATAATAATATAAGTTCGTTAGCCTTGGATTTAAGTAAAAATAACCTTGTACTTGACCGGTAACGTAATTTGATCTAGCATGTAGCTCACAGAAATATCTTGTTTCTCTTTATAAAATATATTCGAAAATATTTCCAAAACCATTCCTAATTTCATTCGTTCTTTTATGGTGAATCTTTGAGAGATAATTTTGTGCTAGGGAGAAAGAAGTTAAACTGACAATCGGTACCAAGAAAATTACCAAGAAATTTAATCGTGCTTGAAACGAATTAATTAATTTTATGTTTCGTTTACGGTGTGTAATTCGAAGCTAAACCGTAAATAGATACCCTATAGGTGGAGTAATGAAATAAAACCCCCAATCAGATTGTATCAGTAAGTAAAATTGTGAGTTTATCTTTGATGATGTCTATTATTAAAAACATTGCAGTTCAGGCCGACTGTTGCTAAGCATATCTTTAGGCTAGCGCTTCTTTACTGATTGGTTAGGTTTAAAATAAAAGAGAGAATTTGCACTTTACTCTTCTTTGCCTTGACTATTCAGTCAAATGTTGACAGTCCAAAGAGTGTTACAAGATTACCAATTAAATCTCAGAATTTCGCAATAACTTGGAATTTATGCTAAAATACACAGTACGACGATTTACTAAATCTGCGTATGGTTCGTATAAATTATTTATTTTCTGACAACGTTATCGTTTACTGCAAAGACTTTACCAACAACAAAAAAATAAAAAATACAAAATTGTTGTTGCTATTTGAATTTATTTTGTTAATCCATTTAGACGAGATATTCCTTCATCCAAACTTTTCTTTTGCGAACTTTTATCTGTTAGTGAGATAAAACAAAATTGTTCGGCAAAATGAAAATCCTGTTCAAAAGAAAAGAAAAAACAAAATGTTTTTCCCGCAGTTATCGCATCCAACACAAAAAAAAAAAAAAATAACAATACGTTGATGTGATAATAACATGTATTTGAGAATTTGTATTAATTTCCGTTTTTTATTGATCAATAACTTTTCTTTTGCCAATATATTATACATGTTGTGTAGTCTTATTTATAATCTGGCCATTTTATTTTTATTTTTTATTTTATTGTTAAAAAATAAAATTACACAATCCCTGAAAACAAATTGTGTATTATTAGCCTAAAGGGGACGACACAACATACAAAAAGCGCAATATAACATTAGAAACGAAAATCGTTTTTCACATTATGTACGTACATACATAACAACCACCAGTGGGGGAGCAAAACGAAATTGGAAAACGGAAAACAAAACGTTTTTTTTTTCTTCTTTTCATATCAAAAACCCAACAAATTATTTTAATCTCGTCGTACGTTAACGGTTTTCTTATTACTTAAAGCGGGATGGTCAAAAAAAGGTTCAAGCGGAAACGAATTTATTGAATCTAATATTTCATGAACCTTTACCCTTACTCCCCCCTGGTATACATTGAAGTGTATAATTTAAAATAAAGACGAAACATTTATTTTACAATCTGATCAAGAGTTTTTTTTTTATCACTTGGCTTACCGAAAAGCTAACATTTTTGTATCGAAAATGGTAAACAGTTTTTAAATATATATATTACCGTACAAAACCTGCTATATTGGGGAAAGATTTATACATATTTTGGTTGTGCATTAGGTTTTTGTCGTTTTTTTTTCCTTTTTGTAAAAATTGTGCAATGTTGTTGGGATCGTTTTGGGAATCGAAAAACTTAGATGATTTGAATCTAATAATTTGTGGGAGTGCAACATAATCATAATCACTATTAATATTTAATACTGTTTTATCCATTAATTGGTTGTTAGAATTTATAAAATAGATAATTTTCAATACTGTATAATGACTAACTACACCCTTTCCAGTTGAAATTCAGAATCCAGTCAATCCGAATTCAGATGGCGTAAATTGTAATCCTGATTAGTCAATTGTAATTAAGATTAGTCAATAAATTCGTAATCGCGCCAAATAAAATTATTAAAAATGGAGTTTAAAAACGATTGCGCTATTTGCCGTTTTTCAATGAATAGACTTCCTTCTTAGTAGAACGGCTGCAACCATGCCTACATCTACTACACAAAAACTGTGCAAATCCTATAAGAAATTTGCACGGTGGGGCTTGTCCTATTTGCAGGACACCTTTTGAAGGGAATGCCGCTGAATGAAAGAAATATAAGAAAAATACAAACCAAGGCCGTGAAAGGATTCTGAGCTGTACCAACAGAGGTGAGGATTCTGGGTGTGACAAAATGTCTCCAAAAGGGAGCAAGTATTGAACCGAAAATTCTCACGGAAGCCCAAATTGATTTAATTGTTTCATGGGTTGAGAATGATTGTAGTGTAATCTTAAAAAAATTAAAAGAAAAGTTATGCACAGCTTCCACCAATTGATATCGGTGCCAACCATAGGGAATTACCTAGACGGCAGGCTATTCACTACTAAAACAGTTCATTGTGAACCTATCGCCATGAATTCTAAAGTCAATAAAATAAAACGGTCCGACTATGTTCAATCTTTGAACGCGGTTATATACAACAAGGAAAACAAATAAAACTAATTTTAATTTGTTTTGTCGCTGAATAAAGGGCCGTTAAAGACCTGGTACCAGAGCATTGCAACAACTTTCAACATCAAGAGGCCCCAACGTTCATTTAATTAGAGCAATTTCGTTTGCTGGCTTTTTAGCGATGGAACGAAGAAGAGGTTCGTTCACTGCACAGTTGGCAAATGTTTGGGTAACATCATTAATGCAGCAGTGGCAGATTTGTTGATTGTTGCTGATAACACGCCTTGTCATCCAAGGCTGAAAACGGTGATTAATGGAGTAACAGCAACTCTTTTGCGGCAAGGGCCCTATGCTCCAATGCTTAATCCCGTAGAGAATATTGGTAAAAATCAATTCAGAAGTGAAAACCCATATTAGAGTTCCTGTTGTTGTAGGGCCTGGTTTTATTGAACAGAGACCTGTTTATTTAGAGGAGATTATAAATCAGGACAAGGACACCATAAATGGAGGGGACTGCGCCCGGCCAGTCGACAATCGACATACAAATTTTAAACTTTAGTGCGCCGCTCTTGGTAACGTCAAATTGTTATAAAAACCTAATTTTAACTCTGTTAATTTACTCAAAAGTGTCTTTGGATTCACTCTTTATTAGTCTTTTATATGTTTTTTTTTAAATTCCAAGATGGCGCCAAAAGTGGCCAATTTTTCGACTTCCATTAAGATCTATAGAAACATGTCCTAAGAGGTTGTCGAGGTCGCTGACTCACAAATTTGAGGCCAGAATTCCAAAATTCAAGATGGCTGATCAAATATGACTGAAAAAGTATGCATTTTTCGGATAATAAAAATCAATAAAAACATGATCTAGGGAGTTATCGGTGTCGCCGATTATGAATTTATGGTCAGAACTTGAAAATTCAAGACGGTGTAGCCCAAGATGGCCGCCATAAAAGGTCAATTTTTTGACGTTCATGATGATCGGTGGAAACATGTCCTAAATACTGTAGGGGTCGCTGATCACGAATTTGAGGTTAGTATTTTAAAATTTAAGATGGCGGATTAAATATTGCCGAAAAAAAATTAATTTTTCGATGTTCATGGGGAGACGTTCTACACATAGACATTCGATTCCATAGAAATATTTCGGGGTCGCTGATCAGGAATTTAGGGTAAGAATTTAAAAATTCAAGACGGAGACCCAACATGGCCGCTTTAAAGGGTCAATTTTTTGACGTTCATGGAGATCGGTAGAAAGATGTTCTAAAAGGTTTTCGGGGTCGCTGATCACGAAATTAAGGTCAGCATTTAAAAATTGTACCTAAAAAGTAACCATATTTACTATAAAAAGTGTAGTTTTTAGACATTTTTGATCCAGAAACAAGGGGCGAGTCCCAAAAACTGCCTTATAAGGGGCTGGGGAGATGAACTCAAAAGCCTTGTCTATTGAATAAAACCGTTTGTAAAATCGACTGTAATCGTTCATTTGCGAACCCTCCATCTCTCAGAGAAAAAAGATACCAGCGATGTTTCAAGCTTTTTATTAGTCTGCGGCATTCCGGAATTTGCCCTGCAAGGAGTGTAGGATGGATATCGAGACCTCGACTAACGATTAAAATAGTTTCTAGAGTGGGTGGGCGGTTTTCGATGGACCTTTGAAAGAAAAAAGAAAAAATAAATGTTATAGTTTTTAACAAGCATGTTTTACAAACGAGGAAAGTATCCCAAAAACCACCCTCCAAGGAAGTGGGGAATCAACTTCGAGACCTGTACTTTAGATTGAAACCATTACTAGGATCAGCGAAAGTCAAAGAAAAAGTAATCCCATCTTCAATAATGGAATTTCACTGAGGATACTGTGGCTTCAAAAATGTTTGTACTAGAATCAAAGGAACCATCCCAAAAGCTGCATTCCAAGGGGTGGGAGTAAACTTAAAGACGACAAGTATCGATTGAGACCATTTTTACAGTCATCGGTATCGATCGGCTTCGAATGAAAAACCCAAATTTGGACGGTTTACTTTAGTGGACCTTTTGAGCTGTGTATTAATAGTCGTCCTTTTGGTTTCTATATGTACAATGCCACTACATAAAAAACCGTAACAAAAAAATTTGTAGTGGTACTTGTTAGGGGAATAAAAACTTGTATTTTCCTATGAAACATAAAAAAATCATATGCGATTTTCAAATACAGTTTTTTATATCGTCTTTATTTTCAATTTAAATGAACATTTTTATTTAGAAATACTATATAAATAATTTGATATTAAATACAATATATCGAAATGAAATTTGTCAACAATTTTCATTGAATTTAATAAGCAATTTAATAAGTAATTTTGTGTTTTTGTAAAGTTATTTTTTCTCAAAACATCGTCATGCTTCGTGTTCCTTAAGATTTCATTTTCTTTTGAGTTAAATCTATGAAATGAAATTTTTAAAGGAACACGAAGCCTGACGATGTTTGAGTAAAAAAATAAAGTTACTAAAATGCAAAATTATGTAATAAAATTTTATTAATTTCAATTACAATTGTGTTGTTTTCTATTTTCGTGTTTGCCCGTTTTTACTTTTAAGTGTTCTTTTTCACTTTCATTGTTTTATATTGGAAAGACCAAAGCACCTAGAATACATATAGTGCTTTGGAAAGACTAAGATAATCTAATTTGTTTTATTTTTTATTTATGAGCTTTTACTTTCACACTTTCTTCGTCCCTTTTGTTGGGTTTATATTGAAAAATCAAGGATGATTCTATTTGTTCTTTTTTTATATAAGGATTTAATGGTTTGTGAAAAGATTTCCTTTTTCAATTTATTTTAAAATGTAGAGTTATATTTTGCTATTATTTTAAAACCATATCCACGAAACATATTAAAGGCGCAAATTAACAAAAACTTTATTAGATTAAATTGAATTTTCATTAATATACTTATAAATCAAAACTGGTTCTTACGGGGAACAGAAAAATGTTTACCTCTTGTAGAAAGCTTGTATTTCTACCTTACGGCTATGATATAGGTATGTAAGATGGTTATGGTTTTTACTGTAGGCGATGTTTAAAAAAAATTATCGATCGTTAACTTCAAAATCGTTTAAATTCTACAAGAAAGTTGTTCTCAGAGCAGCATGGATAAACAAATTTAATTTATACAAAGAGGTGGTACAGGCCTACTACGCCCTCTATAATATAAATGATGTTCCTTTTTTTATATTTTTTTTTAAAAAATTGTGAGTCATTTTATGTTTAGAACATTTTCAGATTAACTCAAAAGTAATTTAATATTACTTTACAATTTTTACTTTAATTATTATAGTCAAATTCGTATATGGAATCACATAACATCCTTACAACTTAATTGAATAAGAAATTCAATATAGGCTAATCATTTAATGAAATTGTTCTTAACATCGCTATTGTTATAATTATATCGTTATTATTATTATGATTTAAACTTTTATTATCTCAGAATTATATTAGAAGCATATTTGGATGGACGAAATTTACCAACGTTATTTAGTTTCGTATTTCTTTGAGTTGTTATCTGTTTCCAAGTGGGACTGAAAAGTTTTTATGAAAACTTGATATTTATTATATTGCGTCTTTATATACATCGTTCAATTAAAAATAAAAATAAATTTCATTTTAATAGTGTGTTGATTGACAGTGATGAAACTGTCGGGTTATGAAATTTAACATATGTAACTTAATAACGGATTTATTACCATAGCAACGCTAAGGTGGGTTTCCAGCCTGCAATTTTGAATTGTAAAAATTTGATAGGGGATTTGTTATCAGCGACTCCCAAATTTGCTCTAACACATTTTTCGATTTTTATATTTAAACAAATTGATCGTTTACGGCGGCTATCTTAGGTTCGCCATAATCAGCGACCCCGACAACGCACTAGATCATATTTTTATTGATTCTTATAAACGTCGACAAATTTGTAAATTTTTCGGCCATATTCAATCCGCCATCTTGAATTTTTAAATTCTTACCTCAAATTCGTAATCAGCGACCCCGAAAACCTTTAGGGCATGCTTCTACCGACCTAACCCTAAACTCATAATCAGCGACCCCGAAAACCCACTAGATCATATTTTTATTGATTTTTGTGAAGGTTGAAAAATGTATACTTTTTCGGCCATATTTGATCCGCCATCTTGAATTTTAAAATTCTGAATTCAAATTCGTGATCAGCAATCCCGAGAACCTTCTAGGACATGTTTCTATCGATCTTAATGAAAGTAGAAAAATTAGTCACTTTTGGGGCCATCATGGAGTTTTCAAAAACAAAAGAAACACTTGTATACAGTGAATCTAAAAATACATTTCAGAAATTTAACGGAGTTATAATTGCGTTTTTATAACAATTTTCATTCCAAATTTGGCTTTTCCGCCATTGTTGGTCGAAAATCCAAAGGCGCCATTAAAACGCCATACGGCATTAAAAAGTGGACATGTCAACGAAAATTTTAAGCCGAAACATATTTAATTATCTCAAAAAATGAAATGTGCAGGGGTAGTGGCTCGTTTGGCAGAAAATGCTCCTATATATATATATATATATATATATATATATATATATATATATATATATATATATATATATATATATATATATATATATATATATATATATATATATATATATATATATATATATATATATATATATATATATATATATATATATATATATATATATATATATAGGAGCATTCTCTGCCAAACGAGCCACTACCCCTGCACATTTCATTTTTTGAGATAATTAAATATGTTTCGGCTTAAAATTTTCGTTGACATGTCCACTTTTTAATGCCGTATGGCGTTTTAATGGCGCCTTTGGATTTTCGACCAACAATGGCGGAAAAGCCAAATTTGGAATGAAAATTGTTATAAAAACGCAATTATAACTCCGTTAAATTTCTGAAATGTATTTTTAGATTCACTGTATACAAGTGTTTCTTTTGTTTTTGAAAACTCCATGATGGCCCCAAAAGTGACTAATTTTTCTACTTTCATTAAGATCGATAGAAACATGTCCTAGAAGGTATATATATATATATATATATATATATATATATATATATATATATATATATATATATATATATATATATATATATATATATATATATCCAAGTGTTACCAAATGAAAACGCTGTAATTTTTTTAATTTTGATTATTTTTTATTGAAATTTCGTGGAATATGTTGAAAACATATTACATTTTATGAAAAACATGTTACTGCTCGATATGACCTCCTTTGGCTTTGATTATTTGATTCAGTCTTCCATAGAAAGCATTGCATGCTGACCGAACGTGGGCTTGCGGAATTTTATTCCATTCTCGAACAAGAGCTGACTTCAATGCATCAACACTTTCGTATTTTTTAGTGGACACCTTACTCTCCAAAATGGACCATATGGAGAAATCCATGGGATTCAAGTCTGGTGAATATGGTGGCCATCCTTTCGACGAAATCAACCGCGGAACGCAATTTTGTAAAAATTGCTGTGTCGCTCGAGCTTTGTGTGACGGTGCCGAGTCCTGTTGGAATGTCCAACGGTTCGTACCAAAGTGTTTACGTGCCCAAGGTAGCAAAGCATCGTTTAGGATCTTTTGGCGGTACATCTCTTGGTTTACCTTGACTCCATGTTCGATGAAAACCAGAGGAGTGCGTCCATCTGCAGTAACTGCAGCCCAAACCATAACATAAGCTGGTGATTGCTTGCGCATGGCAACTCTTGTGTCCAAATTATCGTTGGACTTGTCCTCTAACCAAACACGATCATTTTGTTTATTCACATGCTGTTGAATGGTGAAAATTTTCTCATCAGAAAAGACAATTTTTGGAATCTCATCACGTTCGGCCAAGGCCTTCAATGCTCGTGTTCTTTCAAGCCTAACTTTTTTTTGTGCCTCCGTAAGATCTTGAACTTTTTGTATCTTGTAGGGCTTCAAGTGTAGTTCATTTTTCAATATGGTTTGAATGCTGTATCGTGAAACATGTAGACGTGCGGCTAATTGATTGGGACTTTGACGAGGATTTCGTTGGATTCGTTTCTTCACCTTTCGTATCATTTCTTTTGATGTTGCTGTCTTTTTAGGACCGCCTCTGTTGCGTTTAGCGATGCTACCAGTTTCGTTGTATCGAGTTATGGTTCGATACACAAACATTTTATTCACATTCAAATGCTGGAGCTGACGAACTATTGCTGTTTGTGAATTTCCACCCAAATACAGTGCAATTACACTATTACGTTTGAATTCCATTACGATTTTTTTATTAAGATATTAATTTAGAACAATTATTTATTGACCACATATAAACAACTAACCAAACTTCAATCTGTCAAAAAATTAATGCGCGAAAATGACAACTACACAAATGACAGCAGAGTGAAGTTAGTAACATTTGGTCTCAGCCACCCTGTATATATATATATATATATATATATATATATATATATATATATATATATATATATATATATATATATATATATATATATATATATATATATATATATGTATGTATATATATATATATATATATATATATATATATATATATATATATATATATATATATATATATATATATATATATATATATATATATATATATATATATATATATATATATATATATATATATATATATATATATATATATATATATATATATATATATATATATATATATATATATATATATATATATATATATATATATATATATATATATATATATATATATATATATATATATATATACATATATATATAAGTATATATATTTATATTTGGAGAAAAATACATGAAATCGTATATCCTTTATGTGGGACCGGAAGTAATGTTTTAGTTTTATGATTTTTTTGTTTCGATTGTGTAGCACTGGGTAAAACAAACAATTTAAGGAACATAATTTGTTGTTGTTGTTGTTTTTTAACATAGAGGTTATCAAATATTTAAAAAATTCATGCACTTGGTGTTGTATTTTATTGCTATAGAGAAACAAACTAGTTATCCTTCTTTCTTTCGGCCTTTTAAACATACTAACAAATCAGCGCAACATTTCGTTTCGCTTTCTTGCAAAATACGTTTAATTAGAAAAATGTATATATAGTGGTATATTTAAACTATTTGGGTTACGTGTATATGGCTGCTTTATGGCGTTTTTAGATACTCAAGATGGCGGCCGAGATACGTCAATTTCGTCTAAATATGAAAATGTTAGTACACGTCACACAAATTAAAACACGATATAACGTAAAAAAACTTAAAAAATATTTGGATTTTCACATGTTTTTCCATTATTCCCAATTAAGGGGTGAATGTAGGTATTTTTCGATAAACGTGATGTTTTTTTAAGAAAATACAACAGACACTAATGAAAAAATAAGTCTACAATAATTATTGTAGGTGCTACAGAACCCAATATCCCATTTTTTAATTACTGCTTTAATTACACTATTATGTTAGATAGTTTTGTCCGTGGGTGCCAATTTCAATAGTTTTAAACGTGCGTATTTTAGACTTTTTTAGTCAAAAGATGTAAATACAAAGAAAGACGTCATATTTTGCCATAAAAACTTAACATTTTTTGTAGTTTGTTTCTCAGGTTTCACTTGTTGAGTAATTACAAGAAGCATTTTGTTCTCTGTTCCTCTTTAATGATTTTTCAGTGTTGTTCAGCAAGTCTCATTTTACGATCAAAATCGCTTTAAATAAAACAAGTATTTCGCTAAGCTAGTATAATCGTAAACCGTTTAGTTTTCCAGTTAAGAAATCTTGACAAATTTCCCGAAAAATCTGCTAGGAGTGAGTACAAGGTTTTATTTTTATTTTCAAAAGCACCAAATACATTTTAACTTTAATAATTTCGATCCATCATCTGCTGTTTTCTGTGCCAATCGCTCTCGTTATATTTTTCCAAATAAATCTTTCGAAAGCATTACGAAATTATTATGTCGCGATTTCTTCTCGATCTACATATGAATATACATACACCAACAAACTTATATGAGAGAAAGTAAATCCTCTTTAAAATTTCGACTAGATAAAATTTTATTGATTGATTGCAAATCGTTTAGGAAGATTTATACGAGTAAGAAAAATATGTTATTCCACCTTCCAGCAAATTTATAATAATAATAATAAAATATAAAAAAAGTCTTACTGTAATCAAAGTCGACGGATTTGAAATCATAAAATCCGTTTATGCATTTCAATTTCACGTAGCATTATGTTTCATGTCGTAAAAAATCATTAAGTATAATTTAAATGTTTTTTTGCAGTCTATATAAATGTAGTTGTACACCTTAATTATTGTTTCTTTTTCGAACACGAATTGATAGTACAAATTTCAATTTATTTTTTTCGATAAACAATTTTTTTTTATCAATCGGTTATGTGACGGTACCGAATTGAAAAATTTGCATATAAAACTCATTATTTATTTGATTTTATGCAATTTCGTAATTTTTTTTTTTTTTTGCTATTTGTAAATAGATAAAAAGTTTCAGCAATATTATATAATTTTGTATGGAATAATTTAGTAATTTAATGGATATTGATACCTTGCAGGCATAAATTTATCATAAAAAAAAAAGAAATGTGTGACATGTTGAAATGTGTTCTAATGAAAATTTTATGACGATTAGACGGACTATTTAGATAAAAGTTAATTGAGTGGAAATAATGTGGAATACATTTTCGAGAATAGTAATAAAATTAGGGTCTATTTTGAGTATATTCAATACGAATGGTTGAAATCGGTTTAATTTATACCTTTACGTTTTTTTATGGTAAGTTTCACCTCTGTTCAATGCTTTTTTAAGAAACAATAATAAAACTCGGTACATTTAAAAATAATTTAATTATTGGTTTTGCAGGTACAATTTTATTCTCCGTACATTCTTTTGCATAATGTTTACCAGCACATCTCATGCACCGTGGCTCTCGCCCGCAGTATTTCTGCGAATGGTTATAACTTGGACATTTCTTGCATTGCGGTATTAAACTGGTGGTTTTTCTTAGTGATTCAATCTTAACTCTCGCATGTAAAGGATAGCTTTTATATTGAAAATATCTTCAATTTTCTGTTTATTATTAAAGGTGAGCGTGAACAATGGAAGCAAAACAATGAATTTTGATTACTTTGCTCCCCTGAGCATTTTCTTTTAGTTCTTTTTTAAGAATATTAACTGCATAGATCCGCCACTATGCCTTCAATTGGGCAAGTTTGATTTTGCGGTCATTCTTATTTTCGTATGTGTACCATTCGTTTGTATTTATTACTAATGTTTCCACTAGTTGATAGTGGCCTATAATCAACTTCAGGCGAGAATTCGGCTTACCTTTTTTTATTTAATTTTTTATTAGTTTTTAACGTCCAGGCGTATTGTCCGGTTTCTCTTTCAAGCTCTTCTTCATTGGTATGGTACTCTTGTTCTTTAGTGTTATTTATAAAAGCCAGAGGCTTCTCCAGAGCCTTTGTTTGAAGAGCCTTTTTCAGCTCCTCATTTTCTATCTTGATCTGCATAACTTCGCCGCGTAGCTGGGTAGGAAAACTCGGAATTTCGTTCAATATTTTTCTAAGATCTTCAATATCTTTTTCTTTATCTGCTTGGGAGGAGTAGCCAACTATGCGTGTTGGTGAGTTAGCAAGTTTAGGGCCCCTTCCAAATACGTTTTCTGGTAGCAATGAGTGGCCCACCCCAGAATCCATTGAGCCTACCTCCGTAGAGGGCGCATTTACTGAATAATTCAGCGTACCACATGGGGTATTATCCTCATTATTGTTGTGCTACATTGCTAGTTGTTTGGTTTTGTTACATCTATCACTCCAACCAGAATGAGTTAATAGTGGGTCCTGGATGACAACATCATTTGCTAAGTTCTCGGTAGTCGGTTATCCCGCCGTTACTCGGTCGTCAGAGCCTTGTTTGTTAATTAGCAGGGAGCATCACGAGCAGGTGAGGTTTACAGTTGGGCTGGCATAGAGTGGCGAATTTTACACTCGCCCCTTACGCCCCGATTTAGAATTTATGAAAGAAAATTTTAACTTATTTAGGTATTTTAAATTCATTCGGGTGGAATGGGCAAATCACTATACTACAAAAACAGAAAAACCATTTTCAAATAAAATACAACTCAATTTGATTAATATTTAGGTTTAGTATGACCCATGCAAGCATTCATATTTATTTTTATTTTTTAATTGTTGTAAATTCTGATTCAGCGGTTAACTCCTTGGAAGTTATTGTATGATGCTGCTTTCAATTGAATAAAAATCCTAACCGCTTGCTGTCTATTGCTACTATTTTTTGGTTCTTGTCTTCGATCCACGTTAGCCACGTAGAGCTCTCTCCGTATACTATATTAGTGTTTTTTGTTCTTCGTACAGCAGCTGATTTTAGATTATAATGTTTTGCAAGAGATGAAGAAAATATTATTAAAGAAATGTCTAAATATTATTTTTTTTTTACACAAATCAGTTAAGGTGTCGAATACGAAGAAACACGCGAAGTGAAAATCAAACCAAGACAGACCGAAGGGGTAGCGAAATTAGTTTTATATTTCGTCTACATGGGTGGATTGAATAAAAACGAGCAAGTGCTTTAACTTCTGTTTTTATAGGTTTGTACTTGTAAGTAGCTGAGGTGAATAAAATTTAACTGATGGGAAAAAAACTGTGAATAAGTAAAGTATATATTTTCCTAACGGCTGGATCTTAATATTTCCTCTAGTCTTCGGGTTTGGCAGCCAATAAAACTAATTTTTAATATTTATATCGACGTTTCGATAATTTTATTATCTTCTTCAGTTCGTTTCTTCAACTATTTTTACTTCTTCCTCAGAAGAATGAACTTTAGGAAATAGGTCAAACCAAAAATAATAATTTTTTGATATTTGACGTTCAAAATGTAAAGTTTATTGCAGTTTATTTTTCAGTTGGAGTTGTCGTGAATTCGTGATTAAATAGTATGCCGAGTAGAAATCAAAATAGGTAATTTTGTATGCGACTTATGTGACCATTGCAAGTGAATAATAACTGCCTTATACTTACAAGTATTTACCGGAACATTGTTTAGTAATATCTATAGGTTTTAACTTATTCCTAAGGTAGTTCTTATGATAATTTTATTTTATTTATTTATATAAAAAAGTTGTTGCTGATTTTGTAACAGTTCAGTAAAGATTTTGTATATCTCATGGCCTCGAATTCGTAGCTGTCGGTTTTCCTCAACATCTTATTTCTAAATACTTTCCAATATTGTGTAGAACTGTGCAACAAATAATAGCCTTTGTTTTTCGGAAACTACACGGTAAACTTCTGGTATAGGATTCTTTACGGAGTAAGAAGTCATGGTCTTAAACCACATCCACACTCCCCAAGTAGGCAATCAGGACCTGTAAACTCCATGATGTGTCTGTATATATGTTTAAATTTGGCTAACCCTATTACCATAATGGTCAGCAAATCCAAAGGGCTCGAGAGGTGATGGAATCCTAAATTCGTTTGCCATTTCCCCATAAACAATGGAATTCTCTACACGAAGTTGTCTTACAAACGGTAGTTCTATTTGCTCTCATATCCGCAACTTGATACCCAGGAATACTTAAGTAGCGAAATAAAACTAACGTTTTTTATATGCACCAAAAAATAATTCTGTATTAAGCTTTACATTTTCAACGTCAAATCTCAAAAGATGGTTACTTTTGATATGATGTCAGGAAATAAGCGTTCACGATAATTTGTTATTTATCGAATATTAATAATTTCGGCCATCTGAAAAAATACATTTTGAAACAAAACTCAAGTCAAATTACGCTTTTAACTCATAGTTTTTAGATAAGCACATATTGGAAAAAATAGAAGTAACAGCAATTACTCGTATTCAATATACCCAAGTATAACCTTCTTATTTTTTACAGAATCAGCATGCTGGTCGTGTATATCTTTGATTGAACGTTATAGCATGATGATCACTCCTATTTATTAAAGACTGATCCTTTTATATAATAAAGACTGCTGTTGTTCACGCAGTGGTATATAGATCTGCTTTTCGCTTTTTCTCCTTTGATACAGATATTGACCTAGACCGTTTCATTTATTTTCTTACTTCTCCGCTCTTTTATCTATACATACGAAAAACTTTTTCTAGTCTACAAAATGCAATGTGCCGGTTTTGATAATTTATGCTGTTTTTATATTCATCTTTCCTGAAAATTTTATTCAAAACGGAAATGAGGACAATACATTTTATGTACCTATTCCTCTATTCATAAGGTAACAGTTTTTGTTATAAATTCGTATTTTTATCTTTAACGCTGGTAAGCTGGTGAAACGAAATAAAATTTTCACTGGTTTCCAAAAATAGGAAGATAAATCTGACGTGAAAAATTAGTTTAACGAGTTTCGTGAATATTTAAATAAATTTTGATATGCTGGATGTCAGTTGCTACTATCTACTCGGTCCCACCGCCTCCCAAGCCGCCTCCATGGGTTTTGCATTTTGGTGGCCTTTATCACCTAAATTTCATATAGGTATGTAGATGGAGCCACACAGGCAGCTAATTTAATTTTCTCCTCCGAATTAATCTTCTGCTTTTTTACCGAGTTTTACGTTAACAATGCACCCTTATTTAATGGTCGTGATATCGTCTCCTCGTCTTCCCTCCAACAAATATTTCAATTCAACAAATTCCATATTTTATGACTATTGGAATAAACAATAAATATAATTATATTTTAATATAGGTAATTTAATTATAAATGTAAACAAATCTTTATTTCTGTTTAATTAAATTAAATATTTCTATTTATCTGTATTCTAATACGCAAACTTCCATCCATTTCGCTAGCTAAACTGTGTACCCAGTAAAGTGAAACCCAGCGGTGCAATTTTCATTTTCTAAGTGCTTAAAATTTTGGAGCTACATCAACCCAAATTAAAAGTATTTTTCTAATCCAATAACATCAACAAATTATTCTACTCTATATGTGAAAGACTGAGCTAAGGTCTAAAACACTATTTTACACAATTTTATGCGATTTGTGAACATACCACTAAATTTAACTTAATGTGACAGTTTTACATAAGACCCTGTTAAAAGAAAGATACGCTTTAGAAATTCTTGAGAATTTATAAATCAAGAAAAAATATTTATTGTTTGTTAGTTTCAACAAATGTTTCCAAATCATTTTGTCTACGACATTAATAAAGAGAATTACAAAAATTGTACATAATTTACAGAAAAAGGTTTATTTATATATTGTAAGAAGACTACATAAGCTCGTATAATATTCTCTATATGTCAAAATTAATTGCCTAAAATTATTCCGTAAGTAACTAGAAAAATAACAACATTTTCTTGATAGCCATTCAAAATAACGTTGTTGCAAAAACATAAAATTAAAGTAGAAAAAAATGCTACATCATTATCATTAACATGATAAGTAAAATTCTTTATGTACATCATGTTCTTCTATATACTATCATAGATACCCAGTTAATTGAAACACTTGTGTATCATGTTTTTCATATAAAGACTGTAAGTAAATTTGTTTCATTTGATGTTCATGATGTTCATTTCTTTCTATACAGCGGCCCCGATAAAAGAGATTGCCATCATAATAGATAAAAACCATATAACCACCTTCATCATCTTCGTCTAAAAACCACCATACCAACGTTAAAAAAAATCGTTTATTAAAAATAATGAGAATTTCATAGAAATCATAAATCAACATTAGTGTCAAAATATAACGAATTTCAAAATTCATTTTTTGTAAAAATGATTATCATAAAAAAAGAAAAAGAAATAAATACAACAACAGAAACAAAAATAAATCGAATTACTATATACACTTGAGGCGTAATCTTATGTACAAAATACCAAACCATAACAGAAGTGGTTGAAATTCGAAACCGAAAATATTTTGATTTGATATTTTAATTGATGAATTGAAGAAATGAAAGCCTTGACTGTTCGACGCATTAAAGAAACTTTAAAAATTGTTGAAAATTTTTCAATTTTTATTTCTTGTGGGAGCGTTTTGAAATCTCTTGGTTTTAAAAAATGTCGGTTTTGATGTCGGTTTTTATTTATTTTTATTTTAAGATTAAATTCTTCATTTTCCATAATTTATAAAGACCGAAATTTTGTAGCACCGAGATTTTGTAGCCAACCCTTTTTAAATCTAATAAGTTTCCGATGACGTATAGAATCAGTGAACTAATGCAGTTTCGAAACAAATAAATTAAAATTTGAAAAAGAAACCCAAAATATGAGATATTAAAAACTTGAAATTATTGATGTAAGAAATTAAAATATTTTTAAAATACATTTATGTTATTCTTATTTAAGAACTTAAAACTGGATTTTATGAATTCTGAAATTTGAAAAAAAAAATTCAAAAATCAAATATTAAAATTTCGCCGTTACAAAATTAGCTTTGGTAGACTTAGAATTAAATAATATAAAGGGCTGAAACCTGACGAGGTGATCAGAACTTCGATCCAGAAAATTACCTGAATATCTGAACTGACCTCAAGCCACCTCACTCTAACCTAAAACTCAACTTCCTAATCAATCCCTAACTGAACCCCTGAATGTAATCCCCAAATCAACCTTCAACTCATGCACCAACTCAATCCCACCTCAATTTCAACTCATCATCCCCAACTCAACCTTCAACTAAACAACAAACTCAACGTTCAACTCAATCACTATAGCAACATGGCTGGAACACTGGAAGCTTACATTACCCCAACATAATCTAACCCCAACTCGAACCTCAACTCAATTCCTAAATAAGTTCCTAACTGAACCTCTCGCTAAATCCAAACTTAACACCCTAGTTGACCACAATGCTTAATTCAACCATAAACTCAACGACCAATTCAGTCCTCAAACCAACACGGACTTAAAAGCAACAATTGAAGATGAACTCAACTCGGAACATCTCAAACTAACTTCCAACTAATAACTCAACTCAACCCTCAAATAAATCCCTAACTGAGCGACTGGATCCACCAAACTCAATTTCTAATTCGGCCTCAACTCGACCCTAATCGCAATCCTCACCTCAAACTCAACATCCAACTTAATCCCCGAAACAAAATGACTGTGCAAATGAGTGTTCGAGTTGAGCTAACTTCCAATTAAACCCTCAATTCACCTCAAATAAACCTGTAAATCACTAATTAACCCTTGATCAATCCATCTAAACTCTTAAGTCAATCTCGAAAACTATTTGAGTTGGGCCCCATTTGCGGGTTGAGTTGGGGTCGGAGTTGAGCTGGGATTGGGTTAGAGTTTAGCGAGCAGTTTAGCTGGGGATTTATTTATGTGTTGAATTCAACGTTGAATCAGAGTTAGGTTGAGTTGAGTTCGTATACGCTTATAAATGTTAAAACTAGGGCTAGGGCTGAGTTGGAGTTGATTTGAAATTGAATTTGAATTGAGTTAAGTAGAAGTCAAGGGTTAAGTTGGGAGTTTATTTGGGATTGTTTGATTCTCGAGTTGAAAGTAAACTTGATTTATTTTGAATTGAGTTCAGGTACCAATGTAGTTTTTCAAGTCGCGTTGATTTTAGGATTGAGGCACTCGTTGAGTTTGGGGTTATGTTGAGGGGTTGAGGAATTGGTTGGAGTCGAGGTGGAGGTTGCGTTAGGATTGAGTTGAGTTCATAGACAAATGACATTTTCACGACGGTTAGGGATTTAGTTTGGGAAATGGTTCGGTTGTGGGTTTATTTGGGAGAGTTGTGGGTTAAGGCGAGTGGTGTACTCATGTTTGTTTTCTGACCATGTTATTTAGGGCTTGAGTGGAGCGTTAATTTTCGGTGTAAGTTGTGAGCTGATTTGTGGTCCAGTTAGGGTTGATCAGGATTGAGTAAGGGTTGAGTTGGAGTTTATTCAACCGACCAGTTGGGGATTTATGTGGGGATTAAGTTGAGATTTGATTTGAGTTCACATATGCTTGTAGTTTTTTACACCGTGTTGATTTGAAAATGTTTCGCGCTTAGTTGAATGTTGCTTCGAAGCTTGAGTTGTGGTTATACGGTGTTAAGTTGGGATTAAGCGATGGAGGTCAATAAGGGATTTATTTTTGCGTTGAAGTGGAGATTAGATTAACGAAGCGTTGGGTTATGGCTAGTCAAGTTGAGTTGGTTTGAATTGAGTTCATGCATGTATCTAGCTTTCGAATCTAGTTAATTTCGGGGTTGAGCTGGCCGTTGAGTGTAGAGTCGAGTAAATGGTCGAGATTTGGTTCGAGCTAAATTGAGTTGAAGTTAAGTGCCGCCGATCGCAGAAATGTTCACAGCGTCTCGCCTCATTTTCGGACGCTTGGCGAACTAATCCAATTCTGACTATACCACATTCTACATACTTTTGATTTTTGACCGTTTTTGATGATTTATTGTAGTATAAAATGTCTTCTCAAGAACTTGGTCACATTTTTAAAGAGTCAGGCCGAGTTTCAGTTTCATGTGTCCAAGCTGATCCAATTTTGATAAAACCACGGTACGCTAAATTTACAAAATTGTAAGATTTGAATCATTTTGATTCGTCATTGAACCGAATATTTCAATTAATACATTCCATTTGGAAAACATACAGTCAAAATTTGGATCGGCAGTGAACTTTCAAATTCTGTGAAACATAGCAAGGTTTGGAAGAGATGCACAATTCATCACCCACTTAGTCCTGGCTAAAAGCTGGTTTGAATCTATGCTAAAATAGTTTATAAAAATACGTTTATTGATAGATGAATTCTTTAAAAATATTCTGGAAAAAAAGAAAAAATTCTGGAGAAATTGGAAACATTCCATCTTTAATAAACCTTTTGGAAAATAAATAATTTATTATTTCTAATGATTCTATTCTTTTCTGCAGTATGTACACCTAAGGATTGGTTAGAAAATAACTCGACTCCATATATAGTGAGAGTTAAACTAGGAATTAACTCGACTCGACTCTCAGGATATACAATATAACTGTCTTGTACGATCAAAGCGAAAAAATAGGAATAACAATTTTTTCTACATTTGTTGTTATTTTATTCAGAAAATTAAAAATACAAGTTTATTAATCTAAATCTATATTGTTCCCTTCAAAGTAATCCCCATCGACTACAACACACTTATCCCAGCACTTGATCCAATCCTCGAAACATTTTTTAGTTTCGGTTTTCGGTATGTCCATCAGTGCTTCCTGCGATTTTTCCATTATTTCCTCTCGGCTGCTGAAACGCGTTCCCCGTAATGGTTTTTTAACTCGATTGAACAGAAAGAAGTCACAGTGAGCCAAATCAGGTGAATTCGGTGGCTGTTGGATGGTATTTGTTGCATTTTTCGTTAAAAAATTACGAATAATGATGGCACTGTTCGACGGTGCGTTGTCATGCTGCAAAATCCACGAGTTTTCTGCCCACAATTCTGGTCTCTTTCGGCGAATTGCTTCACGCAAACGTCTCAACGCCCAAAAAATACTCTTTGTTTACGGTCTGGCCTTCTGGCAAAAATTCATGATGCACTTCACCGTTGTAGTCCATGAAAACCGTGAGCATTGCCTTCTTTTTTGACTGAAAACGACGTGGTTTTTTTGGTCTCGGCTCTTTTGGTGAACGCCATTCACTTGCCTGATGTCTGGATTGCATGTCGTACTCATAAACCCACGTCTCGTCTCCAGTAATGATCCTTTTGATGAATGTGGGATCGGATTCAGCCTCGCAAATCATGTCTTTTGCGACGTCAACACGGTCTCTTTTTTGCATGAATTGAGGTCTTTTGGCACCAACTTTCCTGCTTCACGACGGAAATCCCAAATCATTGACCAAAATGTCTTGGACGGATCCATAGGCAATGTTCAAGTCCTCCGCTATCTCTCTGATGGCTAATTTGCGGTTATTGACCAACATTTCTTTTACTTTATCAATGTTTTCGTCGGTTTTCGATGTCGATGGTCTGCCACTGCCTTCACCATCTTCGAGTGACTCACGACCACTTTTAAACCGCTCGTGCCACTGGTAAACGACCGTTTTCTTTAGAGAATCGTGGCCGAAACACTTTTCCAACATTTCCAACGTTCGCGCACCATTAAATCCGTTTTTTACGCAAAATTTAATACAAGTTCGTTGTTGCAAATTTAAATCCATTTCTAAAATTGTAAATAATCGCCAACACACACAGAGATAGATGTACTCTTGACTTCGTAACTTTTGCAAATGTCAAGCTATGACGCTAAGATTTAGAGGGAATATTAACAACAGATGTACCAACTTAACAAAAAAAACAGAACTCAAATCGGAACGATGGGAGCGCCATACGGTGGTTATTCCGGGAACTTTTTGATCTATATGTACATCCACGATATGAGTAGAAAGAAGAAACGTTCAAATTTTACTGTGTACTTCAATACATTGCACTCTAATGTCGCTGTCAAAAAAAAAACAACAAGTTTTTGATGCCCAATCGTACACACAAGCAGCATGTATGTGATTTCTTTTTGAGGTTATGTTAACCAATATTTGATTTACTGATAGATTTTGTCAACAAAAATTATTTTAATAACACAACTTATGTATTAATATATAACGAACTCGTCAAAATTCTGAAGTGATTAAAAACGACGAATTTTTTGACGTCTTGAATTGTCATAATTGTGAATGAAATTTCTTTTTTGTTGGAATTGGTAAATCTCGCAAAAATCTTGATTTATCAAAATTGATTTAAATCAAAAGATAAATGATTTATTCTGCTCAATCGTATGCGATTTTTACAGTAAAATGATTTATTTTGCCCAATCAAACTCCACATAAATATATTATGCAGAAAAATTAGAAAAAAGTTGAAAATCATGAAAGTAACGCCATCTATTGAGGTAACATTGTAATTGCGCGTGATTTCTCTATTTATATATACTCAAAGCTAATACGTTTTCACTAGAACAATTAATAATATTATAAATTATCATGTAATTTACAGCTTCTCAAACATCAGTTCTGATCATTAGTAAAGTCGATTCTTATTTTGATGACTTTCTTGCATCAACGGATTTTGATAGTATACTAACCTTGAATCAACAATTAAATTTATTTGCAATTATTGTTAAAACTGTCGCTGGTAAATTGAAGAATAATTCTTGCTCCTGGATGATATATAATTTATGGAATCTCATTGGTAGGCGCAACTAAATTTTAAAAATGTACCAATTAGACTCTAACTTAGATACTCGAAATCAACTTTACAATTTAAAAAAAAAAATATCAGCTGAGAAATATTTTGCGAAGAATCGACATTAGTTTATCGTGATAAGTGGTAAGTATATAAGGTGGGCTAGATAATATTCGTAATCTGATTTTAAAGCGTAACGCTTGCTTTTTCTCAGAGTTCCTCACGCAAATGATTAATCATATTTTTGAAACTTGTGTATATCCCGATCTTCTAACATTGGTTAAAGTTTTGTCGTTTCTAAAAGTGCGATAAAGTCTTATTTCTAACTAAAGGCCCAATTCTACTTTACCTGTAGTTGATAAAATCATTGGAAAAATAATAAACATTCGGTTAAGGAATTTTTTAAACAGTTCGGAATTTTGGTTATGCTTATCAATATGGATTTAGGGAAGGTGCAGGTACACAAAGATGGCTCTAGTATAGATGGCAAATCAAATATATAAAGCATTGTGATGGATTTCGTGGGAATATCATAAAAATTAATCAATATGTAGTTACTTAACGATCGATAATATTCTTAATGTGAATTGTGGGGTTACTCAAGATAGCGAATTAGGACCATTATTATTCCTGATATTTACTAACGATACTTCATATGCACCTTTGATTGGACGTGTTAGTATTTTTGCAGGTATACTTTAGTCATCTATGCAACAAAAGATCCTTCTACGATAATTAAAAAGTCTCATTGAATTTACAAAAAAAAAAAAACTTTGAAACGTATTCCGAAACTACCTTCACGATTTTCCACGTTCAGTTTATTTGAAACTGAATCCAAAGCCATTTTGCCCGTAAGTGCATTACATGATTGCCAAGTATTATTGAATGTATCTTCTGTTCTCTATAACTTAGAATTTTATTATTGTAATGACAATTATCACACCAGATTTGCCATTACATTATTTTGCGGTTTCATCACTAATGAATTCAGGCGAAAATCAATTAGATATTACGTGTCTTCTATAAACAATAAACTACCAGAATTTTTTAAAAATTTAGTGAATTTTCATCATTTTGAGAAAGATCTGAAATTGTATTATCAAAACTTATAAATAATTATATTAATTAAATTTTAGCGTTGATTTACTTATTGCTAAATATATCAAGAATTTAAAGGGACAGAAAATCCATTGGAAATCAACATCTCCGCTGAGAATTTATTTCTGTGATAAGTAATTGACACTTGGTATTATTTTCGTTTAGATTTATCATATAAAAAATTGACGTCTAAAACTGTATTATACTGAGTATGTAACCATATAACATAAAATTTGTTTGTATATTGTTACATTCTATAAATTTTCTCAATGAGCTTTTTTTTTTGTGTAAAGCACAAAAAACTATTTTCTTTGAAAATAATAAAAATTGTTGTTGTTGTTATTAATAACTTATTCAATATTTTGATTATTCCATCTTGTTTGATATCCTATATTATGCATAATACAATATTTAAAGACGATAAGTTTCCATGAATATTAAATTTATTCTTGTACATGCCATGTATGAATACAATAAATAGTTTTGTGTGCTATCCTGTATGTATAATGAACTTCCCATTCGACGTCTTATTTATTCAATTTTATTATTGCTTTGCGCTCTATGTATTATAACGTTCGAGTTGTGAAATCTTAGAAGATACAAGTCTATTAAAATAGCTAATATGATTTTATTGCAACATACATGACATTATATGTCTAGCTCTATAATAGTAGTGCTAGACGCTAAGAGAAAAGCTAGACAAGATTTTTTATTTTATTGTACGATAACTATACGTAATATACAAAATTAGATAAATGGTTCACGCGATCGTAATTGAATTGTATGATTAAGAAAACTAAATTAAATTAAATTTTAGTTGAAATAGTGTATTTTGATATTCTAGTCAACAGAGAAGCAATCGTATAGAAATATACGAGTTTTTTGTGCTACGAATAGGGTGATGATAGAGAAATATGAGGTTGTTAGCAAAAGCTATCAACTCAGAATTAAAGTCAATATAAAGGCTAAGAAAATCAAAGGACCTAGTACTGAACCTGGCGGAACGCAATAAATACCTCGACTCAAAGCATCGTTTATTTTAACAACCTGAACATTTGTCAAATCTACAAAAATAGAGCCAACCGGTACTTCTAAATTTCCTAAAACCGGGCTGGTTATTATGTGAAAAATGTAGTACTCATCAAAAATTTATTAACTCTTAAATGGACTAGCTTTCCAATAATTTTACCAAATACAGAGAGCAACGAAATTGGTCTGTAATTAACAATATTTATTTATCGCCTTTTTTGAAAATTGGAATAACAACTGCTTCTTTTAGTTTGGAAGGAAAAATACTCGAAGAAAAACTGCAATTTATAAGGTATGAAAAAATATCTACAATATATATTAACCAAGAAATTACTAACCTCACCATTGCCCGGATGTGTAAATCGGTTTGAGCTGAAATATGATATTTAGAACTTCAAACGAAATAGTTTCCCAGAAATTCCGAAAGGTAAAAACTTTTACTTTTGCATAAACTGCCTAATATAGAACAATAAATTAAGAGCAAACCAAACGTAGAATGAAATTAGTTTAATAGTTCTTCGGACGATCCTAAGTTCTTCTAGAAAAGCAAATTTTGTGGTTGCTGTCGTTATTAATGGCCCACTTGTAGGAGAGCTGGCGCACGACCTACCTTATGAAAGGATAGTTTTTGTCCTTAACATCGGTATCGACAACCTGGCTGTACTCAAGTTGTGAGCCTGTTCAAAGTTATACTAAAATATTCACAGTTGAAAGGGAAGTAAATCGCTTGATTTTTTTATAACATGTATTTTAGACCTATTTAACCAATAAAACAAATTAACAGCCGATTTTGGTTGGCCTGACCTGTTACCATATTTCCAATGCTATTGAATCGCAGGAAAATTAAAGCGACTGGCCCGATAGAGCGGCTTGGATACTTTAAATATGTCTAAAATGCCTGTTAAAAAATTCAAGCTTATGTATACTTCATTTTGAACGGTCTATATTTTAATACAATTTTGAACAATCCTGGGGTGGGTCAGGCCCGGCAAGAAATGTTAACGAAATGATTGTTAAATAACGTTGCTATTTCAAGTTGATCTGTTACTGATATGCTTATCATCAATCATTATATCCGAAATCATATCTTCGTGATAAATCATTATTTCCGCAATTGTATCATTGGTATCCAAGGCTTAATAATAATATGTTTGGCGTTCACTAAACATCTTGAAGTGTAACATAAGCTCTGGATATATTCGTTTGTAGAGATGATGCCTGTAATGTGATGTCATTCCGTAACCGCTTTTGCCATTTTGTTTAATTTATTTTCTTCGTAAGCTTGGATTAATATTTGCTACGACAGCATGTGGAAGCATGTTCTACAGTTTTCGAAACATGATTAAAATTATTAAGCGAAAGAATTGATTTTCTCTTGTAATTCTAGAAAATATTTATAATTTGGCCGTTAATTTTACTAATTTATGATTTATTTCTTTTAATTGCAGGTAAGGTGTTGCTTGATTTGAACCGCAAAAAAATTGTAATGTAACGTACGTAAGTAATAACAACTTTAAAAGTTCGAATTTATCGATCAAATGTGTCTGCTTATATTTTTGAATTAAATAATAACAAAAAAAAAAATTGGTAAACCCCTTATAAATTCGCGTTTAATTTTTACATGGCCAAAGAAGACTGCTTGATAGTTTTCTTGTACACTATAATTTTCAATTAGGTTCTTAAAATGCCAAAAGAAAATTGAACTAGGTAAAATTCTCTTAAAATAGGTGATGCGGTGTCCGTGGTGCCATAATAAAAGGTGTTTTTTAATGCCTGATAGAACTTGAAATTGTAATCGCCGTTGTAAACGAAAGTGTGGAAGAAGATCCAAATTTATCGATTCGTCGCCGTTCGCAGAAATTGGGGCTTTGTCCGTCCACTACATGGAAAATTTTGCACAAAGATCTTGGCTTACACCCGTACAAAATCCAGCTGGTGCAGGAATTGAAGCCAGGAGTCCATTATATGTGACGTTCTTTCGCCGATTGGGCTGTTTTATCGTCAAATTGTGTTCAGCGATGAGGCTCATTTTTGGCTTAACGGGTTTGTTAATAAACAAAATTGTTGCCTATATGGACCAATCAGACCAATCCACGAGAGACCCTACAGACTCCATTGCATCCAGAAAAATGCACCGTTTCGTGACATATGGCAGCAGTGCTCGAAAAAGTGGCCCAAAATTGGAGGTCCAAAATGCATTTCGTCAAAAACAGCTGCGGTGCCCATATGCCCGAAATCATTTTCAAATATTAATGCCATGCATTGATCTTTCGAATAAAAAAAAAATTTTGATTACAATTTAATTTTTTGTGTAATTTTTTACAATTTCAAGTTCTATCGGGCTTAAAATAACACCCTTTATATAGTATCTAAGATAGATTTAAAACAAAAATGAGTATGTGATTCACCAGCTACGCAGTTTGAACTACAAGTTGGTCCAAAATTAAGTTTCATAGCAAAAGTATTCCAAAGTAAAAAAAAAAGCAAATAAAATTCGGCTGCGCAGGTTACGTAACGAACAAGAAAACGATTCCTGTTGATTCCGCCTAATCAGGAGTAAATTTTTTAAATATTTACAGGTATTCTTGGCAGTTCATTCCGCCGTACTCCGAGTGTTTATTTTAATAAGTATGCTGCTCCATATTGTCAATAGTGGCTTATCTTTTGGTAACTTGAAAATAGTAAAAAATTATATTTGTGAAATTATTGGTGAAAGGCAAGCCAATAAAAAAGGTACATATTGGAGAATTATTGCGATTGACGCTGAAACACTTGAATTGTGAAAAAATTTAAAATCCATCTGAGCAAAGCTATTCTTTTGTGAATCATAAATAAAAAACCAGCTATGCAAATTGACGTTTCACCAAGTAATTTTAGAGAGACGCATTTTTAATTGCGAATAACTCGAAAAATATTCATTTATTGAAAAAACTTAATAGAACATTTCTTCATTAGAATTCATCCTTCTATCGATGTTTGGGGTTATTTTGAGTGTATTGATATCCACCTCCGAGGAGCAGACATCGGCACTATATAACTGTTGTTCCTTGAGCCATTCCCTACTTACTGTCCAAATTTCTCATCAATCGATTTTGTCCGAAAAAATTCTGAACGAAAAACCGTCAAACACTGGACTAATTATCGTATTTCAGTTTTACAGAATTAAATAAATCACCAACCATTCCCATATCTCAATGAAGTTTATACATCATTTCCAAAAATCTAGAAAATTACGAAGACCTGATTTAAACTGCTTAACAATTTTAAAAAATGACACGAAATAAAGTGCTACTTTCCAACTAGATTTAGAGTTCGAACCCGATTTTTTGAGGGATGTGAAGTTTATCTTATATTTGTGCTAAATATACAAAAAGGACAATTTGTTTGAAATTATGTGTGACACGTAAATATTTAGGCGTTTTTCAGAAACACGATATAATGAATTAAAAGTTTAATTACAATTTATATTTTAATTTAAATGAATTTTTAATTTAAGATAAATTGAAACAAAACGATATGTACCGATTTCAAAATTTTCGAATGACGGAAATTGACGTAATACTAAACGCATTTATAGGTAATGCTCATCGGTTTCCAGAATTTTGTCGTGAATTTCAGATAACCAACTAGTGATCAATGTATATATTTATATTGTATTTCATTTTTATGAGGTTTGTGTTTGTTTATAAATCATGTACTGAAATTATGTTATGGTACTTTACCAATATTCTGCTTAGCACTCAAAAATTGATTATGTTAGTCATCGGGACAAAAAATTGTTAGTCATTAGGATAAGTACGAATTTCCATACAAAAGCAACTCATTTCACTTCGCATAAATTTTTTATTTCAACACTTTTGCTGCATTTTTGAGTACTATGTAAATAATTAGAAACAAGTAGAATATAACCAAATTTTAACCAGCGTTTATTGTGATTTGGCCGTAAAAGCCACATAAATCTCCGTTTCGCAATATTGCGAACAGTGGCCCATCTTCCCCCAAATGTTTTTGATTTTGATTTGTTTCGTTTTCAGAAATAAAATGAATACTAATTCCTAAAGAAATTGTTCCGTTTTGATCCAAACACATGCTGTAAATAACGTTTTTTGGTTATTGACTAAAGTGAGCAGCTTGGATTTCATTTTGGTATATTGTTTTGTAATTCTCAGTCAAATCGATTTAAACATATACATATGTTGTTGTTTTAAACAAATAGAAAATTTAAGAAAACTAGAATTATAAAGATCAAAATAAATAAAGGCTACCTGTAGCACTGCTTCAAACTCGTGAATATCTTTTCTTAATTTTTCGAAATGTACCGATTATACAGTATTTACATAAGAGTGTTTTGTAAATTTTAAAATATCCGTTTTTAAAACAGCTAGCAAGTCACCAGTATATCCAATACACGTCTCCAACTTAATTTGTTTTTGTACTAATTTCCACTGCATCCATGGGGCATTAACAACTTTATATTTAATTGGAATCAGATCGTCGACTTCAAAACATTTGTCGCAGTCGCCCAATATACATTTTTCATTAAGTGTATTGCAAAATATTTCAGTCACTAAATTTTTAAGTTTCAAGTGTTTTAAGGGTAAAAACACAAACATTATAAGGCATTTTAAGTACAACGAATACCCCGGAGATTGTAAAACTTAGATAGTTCAATTATTAAATTTCGATTATCTTCCTTAAATAACTCGAAACGCTCTTTAATATTAAACATAATCTGTTTGATCGGCTTAAGGCATCTGTTTCCTTGTGTGTCTTTTACCGACTTAAGATCATTTTTTGAAGACAACACACGACTTATGTCATCTCTGTTATAAACATTTATTACAGCTTTTTCAATTACTGTATATAAACCTGAGCTACGCACGGATATCATATTTTGAATTGGGACGCCATTTGGAAAGATTTCTAGTGCAATTTTTGAAATAACACTTTTTCGGTGCGTTTCTGTTGCTGGTAAGGCTTTTCAAATTTCCGCAAGTGCTTTTCTTCAAGTTTGCGGACATTGATAGTCCATTTCTACATAATACGCAACATTCTGTTTTGCTTTTTGCACATTTTTCTATATCGTCGTTTCCTATCTCGTTCGTTCATTCTATTGAAAGCTAACAACTCCGAATTATTATAGCTAACTTCTCTGCTTTTCGAATTCTGTACTAATTATTAAGCTTTCGCTTTTTTCTAAATATAATTTAGAATTTTCTTCGTATTGCTTTCTATTTGAATAACATTTTTGAACCCGATTCGGTGCCATTTCGAAACTAAAATTTTTTATTGAAACTTCTTTTTAGAAATTTTGGTCCCAATGACTAATGTTTTTATAACTGTCTATCGTTATATTTATTATAATTTTTTTTGTTGCAAAAATGTAGATATCTTCGCTCGTTGTTAACTTCATTAATTTGTAATAGCATTTGAATAGTAAAAATATCATGAAACATAAAAGCACTTGACTTACCGATCAATTTGAAATGTCATTCAATACTAACTTAGATCTGTTCATTATTCGATAAAGCATGGGAAAGTCTATTCAATATTTTAACTGCAGGAAACAGGTTTGCGGTTTTTTATTTTACCTCCAGAAGGACAAATTTAATTCAATTAAATATTATTTAATAATTAATTTGGAATGTTAAGGAGTCTTAGACAAATAGTTTAAATATGCTACTTACATTTCTAGAAATGATGGTTTTAGTTTCGTATTACGTGGAATTCCCCATATACATCTGTATATATATATATATATATATATATATATATATATATATATATATATATATATATATATATATATATATATATATATATATATATATATATATATATATATATATATATATATATATATATATATATATATATATATATATATAGTTACATTCACATAAATCATATAAGTGATGATTAAGAACATTCCATCATTGCACAAGCAAGGTATCAAATAAATTCCAATGAATAACAGGAAACGCTCCGTAATACGATCGAGTAAAATAGGTTAAAGATATAAAAATGCATTATTGCACTTTTGATAAGACATAATATTTTAAATTATAGAAATAAGTATTTAGTTTTAAGATCTAACTCATTCTGTAAAGAACTCGAAATAAAATATAAATAAAATAATTTTTTTTATGTTTCTCTCGTAAAGAAACCTATAATTGGCGCAGCCGTCCGGTAGTGTTTAGTTTTCGTGTTAGTGTAACAGTGTATAAACATTAGTGAATAAAAACTAGTGAAGAAGTGAATCCGTAAAAATAAAAAAAAATAGGTGTTAATTTTTTTTTGTGAAAAACATCTCTAGCTGAAGGTTAAATAACCGCTAAGAGACTTGAGATTCCGCCGCATCACAACACGAGCTCTACATTGAACCTGAGACACCACGACTACAAATTATTATACGAAGTATAATATCCAGGTAACAAAGTTTATATAATTTTTTTTTAATTTTTTAAATTGTACCAAATACTTTGATTATCTTTTGGCAAACGTGTGGAACTACTAAATAGCCACAAACCTGCTAACCATACCCTTGCACTACCTGATAGACACGGAAGAAAAATTAATCAATAAATAAATAAATAAAGTGAATGAGAGATAAATTGATCGATAGATTCATAGCTAATCGACAGATCGATCTCGACCACGAAATGGATCAAGCGGTAAACGAATTAACCGTGCAATTGAAAGTTGTTGTTGAGCAATTACAGAAAATGACCACTAAGTCGGAAGAACACGAACAAGTGTTGGCATTTCTGCAACAAAAGGCACAACACACTACAGAGGCACAGAAACCTACTGTAGAACAACAATTGACAGTTGATTTATTCAGAATACCGGATCCAATCAAATCGATACCCGAATATGATGGGAATCGAAAACAATTATCTGCATGGATCAAGACAGCGGAGGATACACTGAACGTATTCGCGCCATTAGTGTCTGAACCACAGTTCAAATTATACTTACAAGCAGTAAGTAATAAAATAAGGGGTAAGGCAAAAGACGCGATATGTCTAGCCGGTAACCCACAAAATTTTGAGGAAATCAAACAAATCCTCTTAGAAACTTTGGGAGACAAACAAGAGTTGTCTTTCTATAAGTCCCAGTTATGGGCAACGAAACAAAGCGAGAACACAACAGTTCACACTTATTTTCAAAAAATAAAAGAAAATGTTCAAAACATTAAAACTTTAGCGAGACAAAACGCTACCTATAGTTACTCATGGACCGCGATAAACGCTTTTATCGAAGAGGATGCCTTGGCAGCCTTCATATCCGGTTTAAGAAAACCCTACTTCGGTTACGCCCAAGCGGCAAAACCAAAAACAATCGAGGAAGCGTATGCTTTCCTTTGTAAGTTTAATTCAAACGAGATAATCTCAGGAAATTCTCGAAAACCAATTAATCATGTTCCACCACCGCAACCGAAATTTAATAATTCATACCAAAAACCAAAGGAATGGAATGAAAATAACCAGGTGTATAAGAGACCAGGTTCAATCAGAGAAAAAGCCACTCCTATGGACGTTGACGTTTCTATGCAATCTAGAAACACGTTCAACAAAAAAATGGTGAACACCCATGAGATCAACGCTGAAAGCGAAGAATCAGAAAACCTTCCGAATGAATTAGATGTCAATGCGACAAATTTTCAAGACGATCAGGTGGAAGATACGGAAGATTAAACTTTCTTCCTTACCTTGAATGCAAGGACACACATAACAACATAAATATAAAATTATTAATAGATACCGGAGCAAATAAAAACATAATAAAACCCGGTATCATCCCCAAAAATTTATTAAGCTTCCAAGAAGCTTCTGTGAAAAACATTTTAGGAACTCACGTAGTAAATACCAAAGGTAAAATAAATTTTCTGGGTCAAGGTATCCCGGAACAAACTTACTACGAATTAGGATTCCATAAATTTTTTGATGGAATCCTAGGTTCGCAATCAATGGCGATACTAAACACCAAAATTGATTACAGAACCAATGAGATAATAATAAATAATTCAAAATTCAAATTTCACCGTTATTATCCAACGGGAACAGTCTATAACCATATAGTAACATTTCGAACAAGTAATGAAGGCGAATGGTTCGTGCCAAGTTACGAAAATTTAAATGAAAATATAATAATTCAACCCGGCGTATATAAAGCCATTAATGGTAATACGATCGTAAATATTCTCACAAACGAACCAGTACCACCACAAAATTTACCGAAGTTAAAACTGAACGTTAACAACTTCGAAACGCTAAAACCAGTCCCTATTTTTGGACATGAAATAATTAGCAAAGAAGATATAAAAAACATAATAAGAACAGTGCATCTCAATGAGGGAACGGATAACACTACACGTGAATCCGAGGAAGTCGCAGAAAATATTCCAAACGTCAATAGTGACGAAATAGAAACAATCCACTCAGCGAACACGTCAGACGATTACTTCATCCACTTCGCTGACAGGCCAATTAATTACTACAGGAACCAGTTAGTGTTCAAATTTTCAAACAAAAACAGTATCATTTCGGAAGAAATGATTTTCCCAAATTTCAAACGAACCATTATTTCAAAGAAATCCTTCGAAGAAAACGATATCACACAGTTTTTAAAAGTATACCATAATGGGAAACAATCAGCAATAATGGCTCCCGAAAGTCTATACGACAAAATCCAAACTTCGTTCAGACAAAATTTTTGTCAAAAAGGTCATTTTGTGATAGTCACAAAAATAGTCCAAGACGTTACGAATGAAGATAGACAAAATTTACTAATAACCAAGGAACACGAACGTGCACATAGGGGCACTAATGAGGTTGAAAACCAACTAAGGCGAGCGTATTTCTTCCCCAGAATGGGAAATAAAATCCAAACTCACATTAATGCATGTAATATATGCAACGTGCATAAATACGACCGCAAGCCTTATAATATTAAAATAAGCCCACGGCCAATCACAAAGAAGCCGTTAGAAAGACTACACATTGACATTTTCAGTATAAACAGAAACAATTTCCTTTCAATCATTGACTCATTTTCCAAACATCTACAGATGATGCCAATGGAAACAAAAAATTTAACAGACGTAACCAGTAGTCTTAGTAAATATTTTACCCTTTTCGGAATACCGAACTCTATTATCTGTGATCACGAAACTACTTTCCAGTCCACCCAATTTAAAGAATTTCTGAACAGCCTTAATATAAAATTAGATTACGCATCTTCATCAGAATCCAACGGACAGATAGAAAAAACCCATTCCACCGTGATCGAAATATTCAATACAAATAAACATAAAGCAATAAGCCCAGATACTTCAACTGCCATCGAAATGTCAGTTGCTCTTTATAATAATTCCGTGCACTCAGCCACTGGCTTTACGCCAAATGAAGTTATATTCAATCAAAATAATTTCATTTACCCCATAAAAATACGAGCACAAGCTAACGATATCTTCCAAACAGTTAACAACAATTTGGAAAAAGCCGCAAAGAAAATGCAAAAACAAAACGACCAAAAAGAAGAACCACCTAATCTTATAGAAGGTGAAACGGTCTTCTTGAAACCAAATATAAGGACGAAAGCTCAACCAAGGGGAGTTGAGACTAAAATTCAAAACATTGAAAATAAAACTTTCCGTACAAAAAGAAATATAAAACGGAATAAGAACAAAATAAAACGAATAAAAAAGACTAATTAAATTTATTTTTGTATCATTTTCAGAAAAAAAAAAGAAAAAAAAATATATAACATTAAGATAAAATCTAGATACTAGAAGAAATAAATACTAAATAGTAAATAATATTATAACATAAGTTATTAGGCTTGAATATTGTATTTTAAACATTCTTTATAATTAGCTGGTAATAAAGCCTAATGGTTTATAAAAAAAAAAAAAATTTAAAAGAATATTATATCAGTTTTCTAAATTTTAAAGTAAAACAAATAAACAAATCTATTATTTTCCATGACAATGTACTTTGTAATAAAATTAGCAATATTAATAATAATTCCTAAAATTTATCATTTCCAAAAATTAGAAATAAAAAATTTAAATGACGACCCTATTTTAATATTAAAAACTAATGATTGTAAAATTCAAGTAGGTAGCATAAAAGTCGTTCATCCAATTGATTTAAATAACATACAGAAAACAGTAGATTCAATAAACAAATTTATTTATAATAAATTAGATGATAAGAACGATAAATTAGATTTATATAAAATAGTAAAACAAAAGTGCAGAAAGTTGTACGACAATCTACAACAAATTAAACCTATAAAGCATTATAGACAAAAACGTTGGGATGCCCTGGGCTCAGCGTGGAAATGGCTGGCGGGTAGTCCAGATGCCATAGATTTGCGAATGATAGAAAACAAAATGACGGAACTAGTAAATGAAAACAACCAGCAAATCCAAATAAACAACCAGATTGATGAAAGAATAAGGATGATAACAGACACAATAAACAAAGCTGTAACAACCACTAACACAGCGAACAAAATAACACTCAGTGAAATAGAAATGATAGCAGCCATCATTAATATAGATAACATAAATACCATACTAGAAGACATCCAGGACGCTATCGTCAAAACTAAAATCGGCCTGGCAAGCAACAAAGTTATATCGCTAAAAGAATTAATGATGATAAAAGACCTAATGACAAGCCAAGGAGTAAACATAACTCTACCTGAAGAAGCACTGCAATACGTGATACCAAAAGTAGCCGTAAACAAGGAAACGCTACTTTTTATTCTAGAAACACCAAAACTAGAAGAGGAAACTTCACTAACAGCAATGATCGTTCCATTAACAGTCAACGAAACAATAATAAAAGAATACCCTCAGCATATCGTAAAGACGAAACAAAAATTATTTACAACAATCAATCGTAATAATTTTGTACAAAAATATTCGGAAATCAAAGAGTTTGAGGACGAATGTATCAAACCTCTTATAATGGGAACTAAAAGTATTTGCAACGTAACCGCAAAATCAGAAACTACAGTACGGTTCATCACAGAAGACAAATTGCTCATTGATAACGCAAAAGAAGAAATACTTTTATCGGATTGCGGACCAAATAATCGCACAATAACGGGTAATTTCTTAATAACATTCCATAACTGCACCTTAATAGTAAAAAATAAGAAGTTCCAATCCTTCGAAATTAAAAGCGAAACAGAAGAAATACAGGGTGCTCTTCATAACCTCGAAATTACACGCAAACTGATCAAATCTGTGGATATAGATTTGATTGAACAACAAAACATACAAAACAGAAAACACATATGAACCTACAACAAGAGAACCACAAATTCTGGATATGGTCTTTGTCAGGAGGTGTATCTATCTCATCGTTTGGGTTAATAACACTTTGTATTTACATCAATGTTAGACAACACATGGAGAAATCGGTGAAAAAAAACACACAAGAACGAAAACCGGAAATATCCAAACAGAATGAAGACACAACATACCCAAATCTACTGATAAAATTAGGGATTAGAACAAAGGACGAGGACGCCCTTCCAATACCCCCGGGAGGAGTTACATTCACATAAATCATATAAGTGATGATTAAGAACATTCCATCATTGCACAAGCAAGGTATCAAATAAATTCCAATGAATAACAGGAAACGCTCCGTAATACGATCGAGTAAAATAGGTTAAAGATATAAAAATGCATTATTGCACTTTTGATAAGACATAATATTTTAAATTATAGAAATAAGTATTTAGTTTTAAGATCTAACTCATTCTGTAAAGAACTCGAAATAAAATATAAATAAAATAATTTTTTTTATGTTTCTCTCGTAAAGAAACCTATAATTATATATATATATATATATATATATATATATACGGACCACCCACTATACATCCAGTTAATTTCCAAAGTAATACCAAACACACTTCCAGGTTTTTCCATTGGTTTCTTCGATATTGGGATTAGCTAACGGTAACATTTTTTTAACCAGGCCTATTCATGAAGTTCTCATGAATTCTGCACCCTCAAATTTGGTCTGTAAGCGCTAATTCCATATTTCATTAATCATTCAAATTTGGAGTAACACTAAACACAATTTCAGGATTTCTCATCACTTTCTTCGATAGTGGAATTAGATAATGGTAACCTCTGTTAAGTTAGGCTATTTCATAAAGTTCTAATCAATTCTACAGCCTCAAACTTGGCCTGGATTCACCTTATTTTGGAGTAATACTAAACATAGTTCCAGGTTTTTCCCATCGGTTTTTTTGATAGTGGAACTAGATAATGATAACATCTGTTTAGTTAGGCCGATTCATGAAATTCTAATTAATTATACCCTCATATTTGGCCTGGAATGCACCAATTCCATATTTTGTTAATCACTCAAACTTAGAGTTCCATGTTTTTCTCATTAGTTTTTTCGACAGTGGAATTATCTAGATAACGTTAACATCTGTTCAGTCATGCTAATTAATGAAATTCTAATGAATTTTATACCCTCAAATTTGGTCTGGAATGCACCAATTCTATATTTTATTTCGCTCAAATTTGGAGTAACACTAAACACAATTCCAAGTGTTTTTTTCATTGGCATTTTCGATAATGGAATTAGATAACGGTAACATCTGTTTAGTGATGCTAATTCATGAATTTCTAATGAATTCTATACGCTCAAATTTGGCCTGGAGTGCACCAATTCCATATTTCATAATTCACTCTACTTTGGAGTAATACTTAACACAGTTTCAGGTTTTTCTCATTGGTTTTTTGCGATAGTGGAATTATATAACGGTAATATCTGTTTGGTCAGGCTAATTCCATGAAGTTGAGTGGATTACTCCAATTCCAATTTTTATTAATCACTCAAATTGGGAGTACTAAACAGTAATAAATTTACGGTAGCTCCTCGTTTAGCGAATCGCTTATCGTCTAGTAAGGAGACATATCCATGAAAATATCGACCGGAAGAAGGTGGAAAATAAATTTATTTTCGATCTTATTTTGACTTGTCAAGAGCTGGTCACCATACATTTACTCTTTATATAATAAAACAAGACTAACCTGAACAGAGATCCGTATACACAGGTAAAGCTTTTACATCTGTAGGTTGACTGGTATCAAAGGGCGTGATCCGCCCAGCGCCTAGGTCATTGTCATGAGTTCCGTTTTTCCAGACATTACCTCACTATAGGATAATTGGACTCACAATTTTTCCAAAACTTCATTATTTATATATCATATACTAGAACGTGTACTTCCGACAGAAGCCTATGAGAAAAACCTAGAACTGTTTTTAGTATTACGCTGAAAGTTGAGTGATTAATGAAATGTGGGCTGGTGCCGACCTGGCTGAACAAATATCACAGTTATCTAATCCCACTATCAAGGAAACCGATGAGAAAAACTGGTTCATGAAACTGGTTATTCGGACAGATGGCACCGCTGTGAAAACCTTTATGTATATGTATCCATTCAATCATTTCAAGCCTCTTGTTCAGCTTCAAGCTCCGTTCGTTACATTTTTAGTTTAAAAAGCCAATAAGTTATTCTATATTGGATTTGGAGGACGAAACTGAACGAAATGCATACGTTTTTGATAAACGGTTTAATATACGCTCCTTTAAGATTATATGGTATATCCACTTTAAAAGATCTACACTTTTTAAAAAAGTTTACAACATCTTCAACCGTTGTTTGAGGAGTTAAACGAGTGGAAAACATAGTCTTAATTTCTGCTTCAACTACATTAGTCACATTCTCAGCATCAAATATTTTTTGAGGTTCTGAAGAAGAATAGCTTCCCAAACTGCTATTTTTCAATTCGTTAATTTTCTTATCTGCCATTTGTGATATAACAACATTTAAGACTACCAAAAAATTTTGAAAATTCCGTAATAAATCGTTGCAATTCATACGGTAACAACGTAACCTTCTGGTTGATATTACAGTCCAAATTCTTACAGGTGTTAAAGGTACATTTGATATTTCCATCAGTTTTGGAACATAATTTTATATTTGAACTGCAGATTGCAGAGCATTTTGAGTAGAAATGCTTTTTACAACAAAAACATGTTAGAAAGCGATTTTCATACACTTAGAACATCATAAATTCATTATGAGCAATGTTAAACTGTCACAAATTCACTTTAGTGTCTATAATAAATTTTGTTTAAGAAATATATATATTATGCTCTATTTATTTTGGAATGTTCACAACTTTACATTGTTCGCTACAGGGATACATCATATTCATGAAAATAAAAATCCCTAAAATAATCCCAACAAAATATAAACCAATTTGCCCCATTCAAAAGGAAGACCACAGTAAATTTTTGTTAACTATAATACGAAAACAAAAGGAAGCTACCTAATTTCATATCATCTATGCGCAGAAGGGGCCAATGCTAAGCCATAAGCGGCTTTGGGGAGTTTTTTATTTTAGTATGTGAATAATTATTAAAAACACATTTTTATCAAAAATGTTTCAATTTATATGAATGTTATAATTTCAGAACGTGGTCAAAGTGAGGTTTGGGGCGAGATCCCCATCCTAGGTATAAAACAAATTAAAATCACCTTTCAAATATTTGTTATATTTAAAAACCTGAGTTTTTGGGATTTTTTTATTTTGGATAACGAAAGCAACCCTTGGCTACTGAATATCCCTCTAAATTTATTATTATTTTTTTACCAACGACACTCGACGAAATTATTTCAGACTGTTTTTAAACGTGACTCTTTCGTTATCGGTTCTAATGACAATAACATCCAATGAATATTTAAAACTGTGGTGTTAAAAATTAATTTCAATAAAATATAGCATAAGATAAAATATATAAGACAAAAGTCAAATTGAAATTTGTTGATCTTTATTCAAAATCAACTTAAAATTATTAATTTCGTTATCTGTTCGGAAAGCAACAATAATAATTCTGAAATTAATCATAAAATTATAATTTATAATCATTAAATGTATAAAGATTAATCTTTATATTAACTTTTTTTTTTATGAAATCTGGATTTCATTTTATTTCCAAGAAGGAAATGATATAATCAATTTGTTTCCGACAACAACAAAACAAATTTTTTGCTAAAGATAATATTATAATGCGAAGATATTACCAATTGGGTGGGTACCTATATTTTCCTATAGTATTAGAAGAAAATATTTTGTCACATTTTAAGCAAAAAAAAAAAAAAATTATAATTTTAAATTTTTTATTGAAATAAAATATTTTGATGTTATGGATTTAATTGGTCGGTTCTTCCTCAAGACATTCAGAAGAAATCTCTTGGATATCAAATCGAATTTCAACGGTCCATTTTTATCACTTTCGTGTATAATGAAACGTGAAGGTTGTACAGTTATAATGAATATAATTTTTTGTTATTTTAATTGGTTTCATTATTTATTAAGATTCGCTATTTTAACAAGAGTATCGATGTACTCGTATATACTATATGTATATAACAAAATTACAACACTTAGTATCGTATAGTTTTATAGCGCTGTGTGCTTAATTGGATGAGAGAAAGACCAATAAAAATTAATTATTGCTGGAAGCAATGAAACTTTTCGTTTTTCATTTTAGCAAATTCTGTGATTTGTATTTTATGACAAAAGCTGTTTGATACATTTTTTGTTAATTTCTTTTAATTTGAGTAGTTAAAAAAATATACCTCAGGCCATATACAAGTCTCTTACATAATATCTATTGTCGCTTAAACTTTTTTCAATTCCAATATTTTTTAATTTTTTCAATATTATAATTTTGGAAAATACTTTGGCGCAGCTAGCTGAACCTGCTACGGAAATAACCCTTAAGGATTAAAACCATAAATTTAGCAATTTTATCCTGAAATACATATGTGAGTGGTCACGAAAATACCAGATTGTCTTAAGGAAATGAAAATTGTATTATGACACTAGGTTTTTGTGCTGTTTATAAGGCGGATGTTGTTTCAAAATATTATTCGCAGGAATATCAGACTTTTTGGTTTGGGTGTTCAGTTCATTTAAGCTATTTGCAGAATAAATATAAATGTAATTCATAAGCGATAAAAAAACGAAGGCTGAATAAATTTAGTTACTTTTATCTGATTAATTTTTAGTTTCTACGAAATATCCTAAAACTCTTTTTTTTTTCCAAAACTATATATTTCTACCGTTTATTACGAAAGTTGGGTAACTCCATATTTAGTTGAAACCAGAGACTAAAAATGGTTTTTATTGGACACTTTTTTGTATAAACGCTACTTTTCGGTTAACGTTAAAGAATTCACAACGCCAAATCAGCGATTACAACGACATTTGAATTGTTGGGATTAACTTGAATGCCGTTAACCGTCAGAACCGCAGCACACACATTTATATACATACTTGTGGCTTCTCGACAGATTTTAAGCGGGCAACTAGTTAGGTAATAATATTTAGGGTGTAAAATAGACCATAGACGGTATCTTCCCTAATCAGAACAGTGTGGATACCATCAGTAAGTTCCCTACTCGAAAATTAATTAAAGGGATTCAAGCAGAATGCATTTTTTGAAATTATAAAGGCACTAGGCAAGTTTAAGCGACCCAGAGTTTAAACATAAAACTGTAATATAGCAAAATACTTTTTGAAAAGCTTTCTAAACGTGGTCGCATGTAATATCTACCGTCGACTTAAACAGAAGGCGGACTCGGACTACAAGCACATTGAATTCGTTGACCACTTCATAAGAAACGCTTCCAACACGAACTTCAAGGCTAGACATTTATTTTGACGCGTTACTTTGGACGATATTCCGAACAAAAACTCCTTGTCCTGGAGTAAAGGTTCTTTGCTTTGCACGCAGGTTATGCGTTGAATTATTGCGCTCGTGTGCGTTTCTTAAGTGACAATCTTTTGAGCCAAAGATAGACGATTCGCATTATCCTAAACCTGTTGCCAGATGCACCGTATTTCGTAAAGCTTCTACAATTTCTCCTAAGTACGTTTCCCATAGATGATGGTCGTGGCCCTCATTGCAGACAAAATCGACCTATTCAGTCTTTCTGAGGGGTCTGCCTGAGAGGAATATTTTGGTAGAAATTCGAGTCTAACTCCATACTTATTCATCAGATTTTCATAAATAATTTAATTAAATTGTCTGAAAGTATGGCTTCTGGTACTTCGAATAGATGATATCTGTTTATTATGTTCAATACACTCGACTACCCTAGAGGCAGAAGCAGACCTAAAAGCATAAAATAGCAGGAACCGGCTATATTGCTCCAGGACAATGAATACATGTGTATAGCAATTTTTCGTCCAAGAAAATCTATACAAAGCCTCTGGAAAGGTCTCAAAACATCGATTTATTCTCCCATTTCTGGTCCGGTAGATAAATTACCTGCTTTACTACATGTATAGAGGTTACAGTCATTAACGAATTGTTTAATTTGGGCGCCATTGCAATATTATCCAAAAATCTTAAATAAATCTGGAAAAATTGCAATAATCTAGAAGAATTACCGAACAACTTCAATAATTTTGAATATGTAATCCTTCACAACACCCAAGTAACATCAACGTTTATGTATCAAATCTCGAAAATCTCGAAAACTTCGAATAAATGTATGTAACTCAACGCTATTGAATTGTCGAAAGCTCAATACCAAAGTCTCATAAATCACTAATTCTTTAGTAAGACGCAACTCAACCCCTGACAATAATTAGGAAAATCAAGTAATCAATAAGTCTCTCGAATAATCTGAAGAATATCTTGCATTCATTGTAAAACCTTAATTTCCAGTAACTTCGACGCCAAGCAACTGCAACTTATTTAAATCAGGCAATATATAAATAAACCAAAAACCCCGAATTTTGTGATTCTCCGCGTGTAAATGTAATCATGTAAGAAATTAAGAGAGAATACATATAATTGGCATAGAGTTACCTCTGCTCTAACAGTTGAAATTGAAATGTGATTGTATTACAATAACCAGTAACTAATAACTTGGAATTTTCAAGATTCCTTAGAGGTTACTTAGATTTTTCATCATTGTCCATTTGAGAACCCTTGCAATCAAGTGTAATTTTAATTTTAGGTGTTTCCCATTAATTACATGTACTGACCAAGGGGGCTCAGCATTTGGAAATTAACGTCACGATATTTGGTTAGTTTAAATCAAATATTTTAGAGCTATAACCACAGAGAATCATAAATCTTTGGACTAAGATTATCTGAATATTTTGAAGATCAATTTTTCGCATTTTTCTACCTTTTAGAACCGCACAAAGGAAACCTTGGTGCAGTGGCTCTTCCTATTGTTAAAATTTATGATTTTCTATGGATAACAAAAGAAAACTGCAAAAATTGTTGAAAACTAACGAAAATTTAATTTCCAACATTTTTTTTTAGTTTCCGTAAACGTAAAGAGAATTTTTACTCTGAAATACCTATTCGTAAAAAAAAAAAAAAAATACCTTACATTTTTTTGTTTGTTGAGTACAACTTCTCTAAAATTAAAATTAGATACGTACTACAGAAAAAAGCAAGTTATAACCAAACTATAGTATAGTAAAAAAAAATGTATAAAGATAAATTTTCTGGTAAAGAAGTAACTTTTAATTTTAAAACTTTTTTGTTTTGTATTTTTATAATTAAATTTTTTAAATTACACAAAAAAAAACTGTTTAGGTTTTTAATTTTTCTATATGCGACGAACAAGTTAATTTTATTTCCTATCCACAAAGTAAAAAATAAAATATTTTATTTAAAATTAATTTAAACTATTTATAACCATAAACTAGTAGTAAAAAATTTTGTCTTTGCGACTCCTCGGACGATCCTTTCCCCACAAAGCGCCATCAAATACAAATTTATTTATACGTCACCAAACTAGCTATTTACCATATTACAATAATTTTCCATTATATTGAACAGTTCTTGGATTGTATAAATTCCCCTAATTATTCATTATTTAGAACTAGGACATGTTGAACAGCGATCAAAGTAATACTCACTATTCTCCATATTCGACCTCTTAGAAGTAACTATGTATGTACATACAATACAAAATCAGACCTACGAGATATGAAGAATCTCATGTGACCGTTGTCACATAGTATTTCATTTTCACTACCTCTGCCCCAACTTTCTCTGCCCTAATAGCGCAATTCGTGAGAATGAGAGGAAAATCAAAAATGTGCGACTGGAAGGACAGACAGATGAATACGGCATAATTAATCGACGTTTTGGAGTTGTGGGTTGATTCTGATTCCGATGAAAACCGTGTAAATCATATTCTAATTTGAATTCATTTTTTATCGGTTTGTGCCTACTTTGAAATCTAGCCTTAAGTGACTAACTTTTACGTATGGTAATAGGATATTTTAATAAAGGCTTTGTTTTTTATGAAGTAAGTACACACTTTTCATTTAATTTAGTCTTTGTTTGGCTTATTTGTCGAATTTATAATTTGATCTTTTGTACTGAAGTTTTTGTATATACAATTCGCGTTTTAAAGTTCGTACTAAAATATTTATATTTTGGATGATTGGTCAATAAGGATAAGTTATCTTGAAATTTGAAATCATAAAAGGTCCAAACACATCATAATTTCAACAATTTATTAGGATAATTAGAAATTTCATAAAATTTTAAATGTTCTGTATAGTTTGTGGTTATATTTTTAGTTTTTCATTTATTTTAAAATGTTAAGAATCTGAAGAATCTTCGAATATTGTACAAATTCGATTCGAATAAAGCGCTACTCTAAAAACCTTAGGACAATAGTTTTAGTTTCTTACGGTTGGCAAAGCTCTAAATTTAATTTACTACATCGAAGTTATAATAAAATTTCAATGCAAGTTATTTCGAAAAATGTGTTTCATGCCGAAATTTTGAAACCCTAAATTCACAGATTTTTAAAATAAGGATAGAAATGAGGTCTTTTCATTTAGAATTAAAGAAGCTTAGGGAATTATGAAAACTTCGAAACTAGGACTGAAAAATACTATTTTGGGAATTTAGAAATTTTGTCGAATTTAAGTATTCAATAAATTTTTAATAAAAAATTTGAGGCTTATTTATAATATAACATAGTTATTTCTAAACTTAAAATCGTTATACAATAACGTAAATTAAAAAATATAAAAAAATAGTTATACATTTGTACAAATTTCGTGGACCTCTCCCCGTCCCCTCGCAAAATTTTTCTTGGTCCCTAAAAATACTTGTAGCTATCAACAAGTAAAGTTTTTAGGTAAAAACTTATTTTTTTCTATTGTTGAGCCTCGCATTAATTAAGTATCTGTTTTCGAGAGTTGACGAAACAGAGCGTGATTCATTTCAATGGCCTCAAATAAAACGAATCATAGTGCAACTCAGTAATATAACGTTTTCTAATGTATGTATATCGATAAAGCATCACAAAATTTTGAATAAAATTTGAAAACTATCACGAATTTCGAAATAATCCCAAAAATATCGAATTTTCAAAGTTGAATATCCTTGAAAGTTCTCAAAAATCGAATAATCCGTAAGTATATAAAACCAAACGAAATCCTGTACGGGCTAATCACCGTCATGTAAAACGTAAATAATCTGGACATTTTTGAATAATGTCAAATTACCTAGGAAATCGGAGAAATATCGAAATTTTGGCAAACTCTCGAAAAATTTACTGAATATCACGATTCAAATTTATATGTATATATCTGTAAGTTCTCACAACGCAAAGCTCAGCGCAGAACATTGGCATTCAAAATTCGAATAAATTTGAAAATCTTTGGCAGTCTCGAATAATCCTAGAAATGTTGAACTTTAGAAATCTAGAATATACCGCGGAATAATCTCGATTAACCCAAAAAAAGTTGAAAAGTCTCTATATTATTTGAATCTCGATTGTTCTCGAACAATTGAATAATTTCGGAAAGACTGTAAAAATTTAAAAAACCCACGAAAATTTCGAAAAATTCCAAAATTTCGTGTAAATATAACTTAATGTTAATAATACTACTGAGCAAAATGCTACTAACCAAGTTAAGGTTAGGCTCAACAAGACGATATGCAATAAATGTGTAGTTCCTACTCGAATAATCTCGAAAATCTCGAAAAACTGATTATTTGATTATTTTGAAACACCGAATCGCCAATTAAGGCTCGAACATTAAGCATCCCGATATGAAATCGGGAAATAAAGGTAATTTCCAAAATCGGGGGAAACTCGCTAAAAACAACCGAAGAAAAATACCATCACTATAATTGCAAAATCAATTTGGCATTTGCATTTTCCTTATACACAAAAATCGCTTTTCAAAATAAACCGATTTTACCGGGATTATTTTTATTTACCGTTTCCAGTAAATGTCAAACTATAAGTAGAACGAACGGTAATTGATTTTAGGGACTGACTGGTTTGGCTTAAGTATCCCTTGATCCCTTTCTAAAGATAATTGCGCTCCTAGTGAAGGAAACAAGAAATTGTTTTCAGTCGCGGTTAGATATTTTTCTATGTAGAAAGTTTCAACAATTTCGTTTTGATTTTTATGAACACCAAAATGATACTTCGTAAGCTGCTTACCATATTCCATCTTTTCCAATCAAATTCAACCCGTTCTGATCAAAACTTGATATGTAATTGTTTGGCTAAATGCTTAATTTGATTTATAAAAGGTTAAATTTGAAGTGCAAAAAGAGTAAACTGGGAGTGCAAAATAAATATTACAAATAAATCAACCCAGTAAACACGAAAACAGTTAGGTATATTGCATACCAGACACCACACCTCAAAATATTTAGTTATCACAAATGTGAAGCTGAGACCCTTTTGTACCAATGCCGTTAACTTTGGACATTCGGTTGGTATCAAATTTTTTGTTTTGGTTCATTTTGCACGTGAATTATAGCAAGAACTGAGATTCTGTAAAAATAAAACAGCCGTGCTAAAAATGTGATTTGTAGGTTATGTTGACAAAATACTTCGCTTTGTGCAACTTTAAAATGTTGCAATCGAATGTGGAACGGATTGCCTTGGCTTTCTAAAGAATCTTGCATAATTCAAAAATAAAATATAGAATTTTTATTTTTGAAGCTCAAGGCCGACGCATTTTGATATGAAAAATACTTTATACTTTGATGTTGAAAGCTTTGATTTCAAAGGAGTTTAGCAAATTTTCTTCTAAATCTAAATATCAGTTAGAATCTACATTTTTTTTGCATACAAATTTGGATTCTTATTTCTATTTAGTTAGATTACTAGTAATTACTCGGAACTTTTTCATCCTGTCTTAAGGAAATATTTAATAGCAACAGAAACGATTTCTTCTTTTTCTAAAAATTAGACCACCGCCTTTTTTTAAAATTTCCTACAAATATCCTACGTTTCATGGTACGATGGTGTGACTGTCTTATAATATAATGGTATGATGGTTTTTTGGTATAATGGTATGCTGTTATTATGGTATAGTTGTAAGATAGTACGGTAGTATGATTTTATAATTATACGATTATTATTGATATCGGTACATTCGTAAAATCCGTCTTTGGAGGCATGTCAAACAAATTTCAATGACAACACGCGAGTTGAACTGTAAATCTACGTCTCATCTAGGGAGTTCTTACGCCATCTTCTTCGATTATGTACAGTGAGAAGGTAAAAAATTGAAGAGCTTGAGCGTAATATTTTTCTAAACATAGAACTCAATTACCTGAATCATGAGCGTTTTATGGTATGGGAGTTCTGTGTGTCATGCACATGCTCAATATTTACTTCCTGTTGACACACCACTCGATCCTTCTCATTTGTCTTCTAGGTATGTGGCTACGTAAAATAGATAGCACCTTCATTCCGAGAATAGGAACTTCAAAAAAATTTGTTTGTTTTGCTCTGGAAGCAAAGTCAAAAAATGTGGTTTACAAACAAGCATTGCGCCTTGATGTATTTTTTATTTGTATACTTACAATATAAAGACCTATTGAGGTACTTAAATTGACTTTTAACCGTGCTTTTAACCTGCTGAATTTAATTATCTCGCATTACTTAGATCAAAAAGTTCTTCTATCTTATGGATACCGGATATCAATGCACGATGAGCTGCAGATAAGTTGTGACTTTAAAATCATCACAAATTTTAAGCGCTCCATTTTGCTTCGTCACTATTATGATTGGTGCAGCAAATTGAGTGGCGTGCATCTTTCAATTCCGGCTTTTACGGCAATGTGTTTGTGAAAAATTGATTGTTCGAGACCTAAAATATTCTCTTTGGACTTTCTAACTATAATATTATTGTAATTTTTAACTGTTATTTCAAACTTTCAATTTTTTTCATTTTTAAAACAACAATTCAATTTATAGAATTTAGTTTTTTAACCGCGTTATACAAGGGCACGCGAACTGTGCGTCTTTATTCATCCAACTAGATTTAAACTTTGCATAGTGGCTTTATACGAAAATTAGCAGGACTTATAGTATGTTCGAAGGGGTCTAGCCCCTTGGTCTAGGTGCCTTCAACAATTTTTTCTAATATTTCGATTTTAAAAAAAATTACAGGACTGAGTTAAAATAAATGGATAAATGAAATTAATGATATACTCGTGTACGAAGGGGGCAGTCCCCTTGATTTAGGGGAATTGAAATATGTTTTACCACCTTTTGCAGAGTACAGGTAAACGATATAAGTTAATTAAACAGGTAAACGATATAAGTTAATTTAAAAAAATGATATTTTGGTCCCATCTTTGCTAAAATAAGAATATTTTATTTACCCCGGGCAACGCCAGGTACTTGTCAGCTATAAATAAACAATTTGACAATTAATGAATAATAATTCTGATTCGTTTACATCACATTTTTTATGGCAACATTTATCATAAGAATGTGATGTTGATTAGTAGCGACAACATGTAGGCGAGCCTGAAAGCACCAATAATAACAAAGCTTTTCCATAGGACTTAAAGATGAGTAAAGCATCAAACTTTTCATATAAAACATTTGGGAAATCACATTTTTCCTAAGACACATTTTTAAATGGAAACGCCAAAAATTCTTCTCGACTAAGAAAATCGTTTTCCTTTTTTTTTAAATTTATAAAATTTTCGTAACAACATCATTCTGGACTTCTGGTCAAATTGAAATAAAAGCTTACTGCAAATCGTGTGGTCACTAAGTAAACATTACATAGATGGCAGTGCAAATTTGGTAAAATCGAACCAAAAATTACCACCTGGGGAACTGTTCAAAAATCGTAGAAAAAGCAAAATAAATTCATGAAATATTAAGAGCGTATGACAATTTTGTGATTAAATAATTTGTTTTTGGATTTTTCTGTAAACAACTATAGACATCTGACGTAGACTAGTAAAATTAAAGATAAATGTAGCAAGTATTATTTTACTTCGTTAGAATCAACTTTTATGTATTTTTCAAAATGGAAGTTCGAAGAATATATTTTCGACATAATTTAATTCTAATATTTCTGCAATTAATATTTATTTAATACCAATATAGTCTTCTTGTATATTGTTGTTAAAGATATGTAGAAAATATTTATTTAAACGTTTTATAAATTTTTGTTTTATTCATTGAAAAACTTGAAGCTAAAAAACATCATTTTTACTATGGATTCCTATGGCGAACAATGAAAAGTTATATCACTAAAAAAGATTCTAAAAAATTATGACGTGTGTTTATGGCTCTATCCTTTAGAAGGTTCTGATTGTATGTATTTGTTATTGCAAAATATATTTGTTGAACGTGAATTATTCATTTCGTAAAAATATATTTGGTTGGTATATTTTGTTTGTGGTTATGAAATGAATAAATGAAATCTATAGATGAAACCAAAACCAATACAAATCGCTTGCTGATAAATCAAATGTAAATTGACTTTTGTTGGTGTGTTAGCGGCATCACTAACACTAATATACTAATTGTAATTTTTTATATATCATGAATAGGACAGCACGGCTTGTACAGTCCTAACCAAAATTATTTGTACCTGCTAAATTTTTGATGCTTCATAATTTGTTGTTAACTTGTCTAGAATCTTATCCCCCTCGGTTTTCTTGGCACCTTCCTGCAAATTTTTGGCCTTTTGAGATCATGCATATTTTCCACTTTTAACTTAACCTCCGCAAGTTTAAATGGAAACCCTACCCTGGCCAAGACAAATAATTATATTCAAGGTTTTTGTATATTTTCGTGGCAATGACTCATGACTAATGAACTATGGCCTTGAACAGTCGTAGTTTATAGGGCATACAGACAAATGGAAAATGATCTACCTATGATCTATGGAGAACTGGTTTATGTCAAAATTAGTGTGTTATTACATAAACATCGAGCATCGATTAGTGTGGATACAGCATCGGTTAGTTTCCCTTGGGCAACAAATAAATGGTTACATGGCTGTAAAAACTGAACTATTCAAGGAGAATGTTCAATTTCAGTTTATATCATGAAGTAACATTCCTAGTTGATAATAAACAAGTCGGTCTTCAATTTACTCATCAGCACGATAATGCTCCCATACATAAGAAGAGTCATTACCACGAAATTATACAAAAATCTTGAATAAAATTATTTGTCTCGACCAGAGCAGGGTTTCGATTCTAACTTACGGTGGCTTAAGTTAAAGTGGCCGATATTCATGATCTAACAAGACCAAAAATTTGTAACAGGGTACCAAGAAAACAGAGTGGGATAAGATCCTAGGTGATGCTAACAGCAAATTTTTGAACCACCTACGAGATGTTATAGAGAATAAACAAAAACTGACCAAATGCATACAAAATATGAGTGACTATATCATTATTTTATTACTTAAAAATAATCTTAAATTTAATTGATTTACTATTTTCTTTTGATTTTTTCCATCTTGCACAAATAATATTGAGAACAAATTTGTGGGTAATTTCTCCTACAACTAAAATTAAAAAAAAAATTGGATTGTAATGTAAAGCAGAGTAATTAAATTTATTCAATTTAAATTAATGTTTTCAAAAAGTTCAGTATTTATATAATTTTTAAAGTTGTCTGCGTTATGTTCATCAAAAATTTAGCAGGTACAAATAGTTTTGGCTTGGACTGTATAATTATAATATAATATTTTTGTTGCTTTTGGATGAAACGCTTGATTTAAATGAGTATTTTCATGCATACATGATTGTTTGGGTGAAGGAAACGCACCAAAACAATGGAAGATATGAAATCGTTAAAATTATTTTAAATTATGTAAATGGCGATGGATTTGATATAAAAGAAAATTTCCTGAAACATTTAATTAATTTGGCTAACCTGAAAAATACCAAAACTCGTTTTTCGAGCCAACATATATTTTAGTATTCGCAAATAAACAAAAAAAATTATAAAAGTCGGAACTTTTATATATGAAAATCAAAACTTTATTTTTAACAAAATAATGTTGAGTAAATGTGTTTGATTTATTTAAATTTATTTATTTTATTTCACCATTTATATTTAGTTAATTAAATTTTAATTTTATTATTTATTTACCAGCATTTTTGTTATTGTTAGTCACTAGGAGCGCAGAGCACACGTGCGGCTGCCACAAAATCCGAAACGAGATTGAATAATAAAGAATTTAATTTACTTATTTTGTTTTGTGTTGTGTTCATCGCGCAGTTGGTCTGCCTAGAAAACTGAACAAGGAATAGGCGCGTTGTTTAAGTTCTGTGTGAGTTCGCGTGTGGAAGATACAATTCATTGTGGTGATGTGTGAAATGAATGAATGAATGAGCCGCTACAAAATTATTTATATTAAAAAATCCAAATAATGGAAATTTATAAAAATTGTTACGTACAATTTAAATTTAGTCATTATTTTGTCATTTAAAAACAAATAATATTACGTTTAAAAATAAAAAAATCATTAATCTACAAATTATCTGTGAAATCACAAATTTTTGGAAGTCATGTTTTAATTATATGATTTTTTTGTTTTGAATGTGTAACACTAAAACTAAAAAAAAAATATATGGAACATGATTTTTGTGTTGTTGTTGTTTTTAACAAATAGGGTATTTTATATGATATGTATTAAATGTTTTATAGGTAGGAAATACGATTTAAAATACTTACCTAATTTATTTGTTTATTTATTTATTTACGATCATATTTTATCACTTACGAACGACAACACTTATCACTAGGAAATCATTAAGACAATATCTTATGTCTTTTAAACTGGAACTATCTTTTTTGACTGTTAACTTAAAAACTGTGTATCACTGACCTTAAGGCATTTCCATTATATATCTGGGAAAACTTACAAGCTAACCGGAAGCATATCATCGTGGAACATAACACTTTTAACGCCGAAATACAATTTTGAAGAATCGCAGAAAATTACAGAAAATTATTATGTTGATGAATTTGTTGGTTTTGTGATTTAACAACTTAAATGGCCTTAAACATATTTATTCTTTATAGTTTAATATTATGTAAACGCGACTTACTAATTATAAATTAACCATGAAAGTTGTCTGACCGCGAAAATTGACCAATCATTAATATAAATTAAATTTAACGAATAAGAAATGTTTCACAATATTTAAAAATTTCATGCTTAAGGTTTTAGCGAGAACTTTGAATAAGATTGAGACTTAATGATAGGAGATCATTAATAAAGATTAAAAAGGGAGTTGGAGACACGATGGATCCTTTAGGGACACCAGCATTTAATGTGTGAGCTAAAGATGTCACAGTTGGATTTTGCGACAGGAACGAAAGTTCATAACCCATAAATTCAGCAAAGAGTGGAGTCCATTTGCTCGCAACTCATACAACAACCCCCTGTGGCAGACACTCAGTCGATCGACCACGACATAATCCGTACTGATGATTGGATATTAGGTAGTGATCATCTAGATATATCATTAGTTGAACATTAATGATTGACTACATTAGCTTTGAGAACAATTGGGGGAATCCCATCAGGACAATCGGAAATCTTAGCAATCACATGATCCCAGAAAATAACACGAGACATCGATGAAGTTACCCTAGGGATTGCCGAAGGTATCTGAACGGAATCAGGGAAATTTGAGTTGGCGGCATACTTAGAGGCGAGATGGTTAGCTTTCTCCTGAGCAATAGAAAAAAAGTAATCACCTTATTTTAGAGGTGGTATTACGGATATTCTGCTTTCCAAGAAGCTCTCCTGTATTTTTTTGATAAAATGTCCAAAATGTTCGCTCGCTGTTTTTTGGCGTAAACCGACAATGCGAGGCTTCTTTGTTTACGTCTGCCTTTTTACATTCGTAATTGAACGACGGCTTGCGTGACTTTATCGGTTTGGCGCGACTGGAAGGAATAAACTGCCCCATTCATGTAATGACAAATATTTATACAATTCTGAAAGAGTTTTAAACCCCACATTAGCAGTGTTGCTTGGAATGTTTGGGCTACGATAGAGTCCGCAGAGGAAAAGGGTGTATTTCGAAACCCGAATTTCAACCCAAAAAAAGTTAGAATAGTCGTTTGAACCTTAGCCTATGTAATTGGGAATAGAATATAGAATATTCTCACAGATATAAATGGCCAGCCCGTTGTGGCGAATGAGGCGGTGCGTAAAGGTATAACCCTTAATACCGACCTCCAATCACCAGAGTCGAGAATTTTGGTTTCTGTGAGAAAAAGTAAGGCCGGTTTTGAATAAGCTATATAGTGTTCCACATAACCACTTGTACGGAGGTAGTTTAAAGTTTTATAAATAAACGAAGCGCAAAAACGAATCGTAAAAAAGAGGAAGCAAATGAGAATGTAAACGTTAAATTGTAACTGTCAATTTTTGCAAATTTTTCTCTTTACTTTGTAATAAACAATTTTTTGTCAGTAACTTTTATTTTAAATTTCATTTTGAGACACAAAAAAATTGTAGGTTGTCTTACTTAAACGTATTGCGCAAGAAAAATAGATATAGAACTAAAAGAGGAGAAAGATTATAAAAAAATATGCACAATTTTGGCGATTTGCATAAAATTATTTAATATTTGACAGTCTGTATCCTAAAAAAACAGTAACAATTACAAAAAGTTATGTCTATTTTTTTTTCTCAGCCGCTACACATTCGAAACATAAAAATCATAAAATTAAAACATGACTTCCAGCCTCCTATAAGAATTTGACATTTGACGTATTTTTCTCCCTAAGTATTTACTAAATTTCGAATTTTATCAAAATTATTTGGTTATGAGAGACTTTTTTTCTGTGTTCGCAATTTTTACTTTCTTTTAGTCTAGTAAAATAAAGTATAGTAATCATGAAAATTTTAAACCTTGAGATTTTTAGAGATTTATCTGTTCAGCGGACCTCAACATTGAGTCCGAAAAAGTGGGTTTCGAAATGGTGTTTGCCTGTCAGTCTGTGTCCTCTCTACAGCCCAGATGGTTTAACCAATCGAATTGAAAATTCAAAATTATGGTTTTTTGATAAATTGGAAGATCCCAGTGAATTTTACTCTAAATCGGCTAACTGGAAGTGGCCACTCCCTTGGTCCAGAAAATTTATTTTGCAAATATCTTAAAAAGTATAAGGTTTACAAAAAACTACTTAGTACAAAATGTTTCCAAAAATTGAAAAAAAAAAAAATTAAATTTCTCAAAATTATAAATTATTTTTATTTATAATGAGCCAATTATTTATATTTAAACAATATTTTTTTGGTATAGGGCTCTTTATTTTTTGCAGATTTAAGCTTGAACTTTCTTTATGCTTTTGATAATGATCCCGAATTTGGATTGAAAGCTCAAGCTTAAATCTGCAAAAATAAACAGCCCTATACCAAAAAAATAATTTGTTTTATGAAAATTCTCTGTTCGTAAAAGAAAGTCGTGTTATGGCCACTTCTCCATTTATTATATTGTTTGCACTTTTCTGCTGAAAGTTAACGGGCTTTTGCAATATAGATTGTAGGGATAGCTTAGTCTGTAGGTAGAGGTTACAATTGCTTGACTTTTTCGTTAATCGATTAACCGTATTTTATTGGAAAAGGCGAAAAATTAGAGAAAACTAGTTGTAAAATACAAATTCAGAAAACATGTTACATATATTCATTACAATAAAGTAAATTCATTTTTATCAATTAGAGCTGACTCAGTATTTTTCCCAAACCTAAAACCATATTGACAATAATTTAAAATGTTATATTTAGAAAAGAGGGGATCAACCCGTAATTTTAAAGCCTTTTCCAGAATTATTATAATTGTGGGCTGGAAGGATATACAACGACAATTTTCCTTAAGAAATTTATCACCCTTTTGAAACAACGGAATTACAACTGCGGTTTTCAAACAATCAGGAACACTGCCATTCAGGAAACTTTGGTTAATGAAATGTACCAAAATTGGCGTTATAAATTTTTGGGCATATTTCCCAATTTTACTAAATACAATAAAAGCGAAACCAGAATTTTATTTCGCCTTTGTAGTATTGTACATGTTTTGAAGCGTAATTCTTTGCTAAATTCACTGTTCACTTCTCGTAATTTAGCGAATAGCAACTTATATACTTCCTCACAAGTTAGAAGTGTGGCATTGTTGCTGCTGAGTTTCTGTACTGTGACTTCTACTGTCTTTCCCCGTAAATAACATATGAGTTTTTTATTCGAAAGGGGCAACAATTTTCATATTTTAAGGATCTCTAAAATAATTTGTTTAAAGCGCCCATTCGAATAAAACGCCTAGGTGTTGTAACTGAAATTTTCAAACTTCAAATTAAAACAATTTATCACAAACTAATTCAATATACATACCTATTGCACACAAAACAATTTGCAGGTATATATATGATCGGAGTCTTGGTGGAGTTAATAAAAATCAGATGCTTTCTTTTATTTCAGTTTTTAAAGTGTGTGCTATAGTATTTTACGAAATTATTACTTGATGATTTACAAGGTTGTGTATAGGGAGCATTAAGTTTAGTTTCGAAATATATTTTGATCAGAATAATCGGAATTGTTAATAATCAAAGTATAAAAAAGGTCATTCCTGAATACGATACGAATTCAAATATCTCGGGATTGTGATAAAGATTTTGATAAAAATGACGATAGAAATGGTTTGCTCGTTGCTAGGTTAGGATTGCTCATCAGCTTTTATCGTTTGGAAAATGGCCACTTATAGCTTTACAAAAAAACTATTTTAAATTTGGAAGAATGTTTTGTGTAGGTTCGCACTAGATTAAAAGAATTTAACAATTTTTACCTTATTTTGGTAGGAAATAAATAATTTGGTAAGGATTGGATCCACTTTCTGTCGTTTACGCAAATTCTAATTGGATTGTGCATCTAACTTCCTATATTAAATGCTTAATGAGTGGTTTCCAGTTGGAATGCCTTTTACTTGGTTATTTTATTCAACGCAATTAATAGATTAATAAATTTTAGGGTTGCCCATTGGGCCATTTTCGGTAAGAGACTTAACCTCCAGTCTCTGGTTCAACATGAAACGGCTCTGGGCCAAGTTACGCATTAAATTGGGTCAAGGTAATTGAACTAAATTGATTTCACCTATTGTTAACCGAAGCATTTATTTTGGTCAGATATCACCATTACATTAAAAAAACATTAAATGTTGAAACAACAAGATATTTTCGTAAACTATTTTAGGTTTGATGAAGATCGAAGTGTTTCGAATAACTATTTGGTAATTTTAAACAGATGGAAATCTAACTACCGAAATGTTGTAGGAGGCATCAGTCCGAAAATAAGAAAATTTGATAAAAAAAAGCTATCCTGAAAGATCCAACGGTTTCCATAGAAAGGAGTTACTCTGCTCTTAACTCTGGTTTAACTCTAATGGAAGTAGAGTTGTTTTATCACATAAACTAGAAAATAGATTTTTGTAAAAACTCCGGAACAAACAAATCTTTTTAGGAAAATTCCATTTAAATTTAATTTTTTATATGCTTTTACATCTTGACGTATAAGCTCCGCGCAGGAGCACTGTGGAAAGTTGACTACCATAATAATTTAATGATTTTGAAACTGAAATTTATAAAAAAAATAACGAACAGAATAATTTATTCATCGTTAGGTCAGGATTGGTCATCAGTAATCAGTTTTATCGTTTGGACTTCAAAATCAACAAATGTTTTTATTCAAATCAGCAAGAAACATTTGTTCAAGTTAGCGCACCATTAAAATAAACCGAACAATTATTTATACCATATTTTAATAGGAAATCGTTAAGTCAGGACTGATTAACATTTTTGTCGTTTGGTCGTCAATATTTACGATCCGTCCCCATACGCTGTGCTACATGTTTTACAATCTTCTTGACGATCCATTACATTTATGCGCTCCTCCAACTTTCCAAAACCATTCTATTATATTAATTTATGGTTCGCTTCTACGACAGACTTTGGCTTCTGACTCGCTTACTACGTTTGGCTTAGATCTCGCTACAAAATTTAAAATTGATGTGTTTTTTTTTTCAAAACTATAGGTAGCCAAAGAACAGAGCCTGGTAGGACCTGACCTAACGATGACCAAACAATTCCACTCGTCATTTTTAACAAAATACTATGATGGAGTACTGAAAAGTCGAAGCTCTATTTGAGCGTATCCCCATTTGAATTGAATCAGAGCCACCCGATTCTTATTGAAATCAAATACGAATCTTATCCATTCGAATTCGTATCGAATTCAGAGGCTCCGGAGGCCTATTATGGACTTTAACAAATAAGATCTGCTTCGCAAGAGCTCATTATGAAATATCATTATCGCATTTCCCTTAAGGGTATATCTTTGGAAAATTTATTTTCTGTAAAATTATTGTAATAAGTGAGGTAAATTGTTTATTGTTTATAAGAAAATTCCAATAAAAATCATTTTTGGAGTAAACAAAAACCATAAATTTGATAGAAAGAACAAAAATATTAATTATCATTTAAATACATTTTATCGCTGCACAAAAGTAATGTTTCATTACTCAAAATGCGATATTCTCCTGCCATTGAGCAGTCGTATTTTTCAATTTTATTTTCGCAAAAATCCGCTTTCATTTTCTATAATTTGGCGCATCATTCGACAAAAGAGCGGATTAAATGCGAAAAGGGTGTTTCATAACACAAAAATATGAAATCGCATGAAAATGCGAAATGCGATCCGCTTCGCATCAAGTTCATAATAGGCCTCCTGTTATGAACAAAATGCGATTTCGCATTTACATTTTTTTCGCATTCTTTGTTGAAAACTCGCCTTATTATAAAAATGCGATAGCGAACTTTTGCGAAATTAAAATTGACACATGCGACAACTTAATAGCAGTCGAAAATCGCATTTGCGAAGTGATTATGTAACTAATTGTGTTTTTCAAATGTTTTTAATTGATAATCGCTTTTCATAATATATAAACACATACGAAGCGAATCGCATCCACAAAAATCCGCATCCGCAAAAAGGCGAAATGCGATCCATTTCATAATAGGGCCCCAAGAATAGTCCACTGGAATAACCTTTCACGTTAAATTCAAAGTTTATAAAGGATTTTATTTTGGTTGAAAATATTGAGAGTAGAGTAGAGATTTCAGTTTCTAACAAATAAATGCTTAGTTTTTTAGCGTTCCTGGTTTTAAAAAACTCAAAAAGTATTTGTCCAAAAAATTGGTCATTTTCCATAGTAATAAAATTATGTGAAGTGTAGAAATGTTTACAAATGTAATGCCTAGGGCACTTTTGAGTAAAAACGCCCAGCATGCGTATTATCAGAGCACCCTGTATTTTATAGAGCCATAATAAAAAAATCTGAGCTTTTATAAGGGAATTAGAAACGAGGAAAAAACGAAACTTTTCATAGTAAAACACACAAAACATATGGGAAATCACTTTTTTTCCTAAGACAAATTTGTAAATGAAAACGTTACAAATTCTTAATTATGATTTCTGAAATACTTTCATAAATGTTTGATTTTCAACATACATGAATATCGTTTAAGTAAATCGTTTTCATTTTCTTGTAATAATTGATTTATTTAAATCAAAATATTAAAAAAACTTCATAACAACAGCATTCTGGTCAAATTGAAATAAAAGCTTACTACGATTCATTTGATCATTAAGTCAATAAACATTACATAGATGGCAGTGATGGCCGTAAAAATTTGGAAAAATCGTACCAAAAATTACCACCTGGGGAAATTTCAAGTTCAAAAATTGTAGGAAAAGCAAAACAAATTCACAAAATATAGGAACGTGTGATAATTTTGCGATTAAATAATTTTTTTTCGTATTTTTCTGTGACCATTTTAGACATCTTACGTACACTAGTAAAACTAAAGATAAATTTGGCAAGTATTATTTTAATTTGTCAGAGCCAACTTTGATGTATTTTTCAAAATGAAAGTTCGAAAAAATATATTTTAGAAACAATTTAATTTTAATATTTCTGCAATTAATATTTACTTAATACCAATATGGCCTTCTTGTAAATTGTTGTTAGAGATATGTAGAAAACTTTTATATAAACATTTTATGACATTTTTGCTTTTTTCATTAAAAAACTTGAAGCTAAAAAACACCATTTTTACTATGGATTCCTATGGAAATCAGTGAAAAGTTATACCACTAAAAAAGCTTCTAAAAAATACGTCATTAAGATTATGGCTCTATACTCTAGAAGGCTCTGGTATTATTCGTTTAAAATGGCTAGGCGTTATTTACGGCGGTGGAAGACAGTAGTGGTTTAAGTACTTGCTAAATGCCATTTAGAACTGTATTATTATTTGCATTTCACGGGAAATTTATCTCTCGTACGGCTTTAATATGTTCAATCTGTTTAGTTTTAAAAATCGCTTCAACATAGGAAGTAAAGAGTACCAACGAGGTTATTAGATTCATAATTCTCTTTGGGATAATTGGGATTTATGTTCAAAATTTTCAGTTTCACTGTTAAACGACTCTTCGATTTTATCTTCCTCGATAATTTCATATTGGTGCCGGGAGGGGGAGGATGTCCTAAAAAGGTATAGCTAAGTGAATGCCGTAATTTTGACAAAGTTGTGCGTTACATCCATTCGCATTTTCCTACTTTACCATAATTGAAACTCCATGATGAGTAGAAACCACAATATTATTTTCAAAATTTAAACCAAATTCTTTTAATTTTTCAAGTCCTTCTAAAATATCAGAAATAACCGAACCCTTTATTTCGAATAACCCGAAAAACGTAAGAATTATCGATGCTAGTGGCGTGAAGTATTATAACATTAAGGCATTTCTTAATTTATTGTTACACCATTCATCCAATGTTATACTGAATTGTCTTCTAATTTTCATGTGCTTGATTAATTTGTCGCCGAGTTCTTGGTTTTTTCACTGCAAAAAATTTGTTTAGATATTTCGATATAGTTGATAGCATCTGATGTACAAATACGCTTGATAGCATTTGATGTACAAATTAGACAGATTGAAAACCCATCTAAATCTGCACATTTGAGCCATCAGTTTTTTTCAATATTTTTTGGTATTGCAAGCAGTAGATCGCGATATATACGTAACACTTCTGAAAATTTGATTTGTCGTAACATTTCAATTCAATAGACAATTTTCATAAAATTATGATAGTCTACTGTACTATCTGGCATATATTTTAAATTCATTTAAAATTATTATATTTTCCCAGCATCCGATTCATTTGTATATTAAAAAATAACAAAGCTTAACAAAAAAAAAAAAAAAAAGTTTAGTTTATATAACTTGAATTTTCTTTAATGAGGCACTTGAAAATGTGGTTTCAGCTATTTTCGTTTTATGCTACAATATTATTAACCGATTTGTATGATTGATTTTAGAATTTGAGGGCGAAATCACACATCAGTTGAATATTCTTCAACTTCCACTCCTTGTTGAGTATACCTCAACATTTTTATTTTGGTGTAGTGAATTTTGAAAAAAATCAAAACACATTTTCACGTACAGCCCAAAGACCATTAAAGCTAAGGCACTCATTTGCATAATAATTAAGAGATTCTTTCGGTTCACTGTTTTAAACACCTGAATTACACACAATACTTTTTTTGTCAGCCATCAATTGTTCATAGTCTCTTGCGGATCTAAAACCTATATATATTCGACAAAAAATTACAAGGATTTCGACCGAAACACTGCGCCGCGTCATTAAAAGTTCATGAATTTGCGTCAATGCCGTTACCGGATATAATTTTGCATATCAAAGCAACAATTATTGAAATGATGCCAATAAAAGATATCAATCGTAATTTTGAAGAATTTGGTTTTAGTTACTGAGTATTCACTTAACAAATCGTTCATTTAATTAAGCCCCTTCCTCCCTAGATAATTTCCCGTGAAAAAGTCAATAAATTTTAGTTACAGCGGCGTAATATAAAGATCTCCCCACGATTCCAAAATACAGTACCGGATGTTATATCAATTAAAATTAATAAAGAAATTGAAGCTAAGATTAAAATCATAACACGGTACATGAGCATAAATTACTAAATTATATATTATTACACCTACATAATACATAAATATATTACTATACAAATATTTCTTCAGCATCATCAGAATCAGTTTAAATTCGATTTCAGTATGCATTCCAAGTATTTAATTTCGATTCTGGTCAGTTTAATGGTTGGATATATTTACACCGCCAACTTCATAATAAAATTTGAGAGGATGTTTTGTACAAAATCGGGTGATGTTACGATTAATTCATGTACGTTAAAATATCGAAATCGTACGTTACGAAGTATTGAATTTAATGTAAATTTTACATTAACTCGCGATGTTAAAGTAAGTCGTAAACCCAACAATTTATTATAGTGACCTAATATATTTTATTTGTTTATACGTTTAGCTGGATTATGAATTCTTTTATCGATATGGCCAAATATTCAGAAGTTTTGTGGTTAAAGGTACTGATGATTTTTGTCCGTATTTGGATGAAGGTAAATTCGCCCCCATTGTGAATGCAATTATACCGGTGATGAGACAATTAAATTCTTCGCTATACGCAAAACCATGCCCGATTGATTATATTATTATGGACAACTTTTGGGGGAATGTCGATTTAATGAATCTACCGCCTGTAGTGCCGGAAGGCACTTATAAAGGCGAATTAAAATTATATAATACAAATTTCATACTTAATGCTACGGTGATTTTGTCGGCACGACCAAGTAATGGTGCACATATATTTCCAATGGGGTAAAATGTAACATTATTGTTGAATATAAATAAAATATAAATTTAAATCGTCTCGGAAGGTTTTCGAGTTATAAAGGAAGAATAAATATTTATAGGTTTATTGAATTAGCAGGCACCTGTGCAATTCCAAAAATATTAAGAACCATTTATTTACTCTATAGTGTTCATAGCAAATAATATTGTGTTCAGACTAGAGATTAGTAAGCTTGATTAAGTTAAACATGTTTTAGTTATAGCTACATTAAACTAATCGTCAAAAAATTGATGCTTTCTGATATTGCCATTTGGTTAACATTAGCAGCCATTTTTAATATTTAGTAATAAAATGATTATGAAAAGTTTTCGGTAGAGTGGCAATGTGCAGCACCGTTTTTAATCGCGTTTCTCTCTTACAGTCAGAACGCCAAAAAATCTAATCCAGATTAAAATTAAACTTGATTACGCAAATCTGGATTACTAATCCCTAGTTTTAACAACAGTAAACTCGCGTGCTAACAAGATTTCGTTACGTATTAGACTATATTTTTATAGATGGCATCAATAGATGGCATAACAGTCATTGCTATCATTAAATATGTTATTATGGAAGCCAACATTGGAAACATCAAATTATTTATTTTTATTTTTATAAATTTATTAAATAATTCTCACTTCAGCCGACTTGACAGTTTCGTTTTATGTCAATGCTTCATTGATTAACAAAAAAAATCGCTGGAAAATGTAGTGGTATCATCTATTATTCTTTTCCAATATTTCCGATGTACGAAATTTGTTTATAGTGATTTCTCCTATAGTATTATAGTTACTTGGTTCATTGGACTAAAATGAAAAATAGATCAGCCAACCTACTTGAAATATCTCTCAAAATCAATATATTTACTACGAGTATATAGGTATTGACCTGAAAAAGCATCAGACACGACATCACGAATATCTTTACGTTTTTTAATAGCAAAACAAAATTAAGAAAGATTATTAATAAAAAGTCGAAATCCACCGATAAATGATAAGTGATAAGATCGTTCACAGAAATTTTACAAAACATTTTCTGAGAGTCGCTCATTCTATGCCAAACTTGAAACTTTAAATATTAATCTTGACGAATGCACTCATCTCCAAATTTAATACGATTGTTCCAAAACGTTCCGAACCCTTTAAATGTAAAACAATTTTTTTATACAGTTTTAACAGTAACATTTCATTTAACTTTTTGAACCAAAAATATTGGTTCAGTTTAATTTAGACTGTAAAAGCTTTAGGTTTGACAATGCATAATTTTGTTTTAAAGTACCAAGAAGTAGTAAAATACTTTTGAGAAAATCCTGCAAAGCACAAAGCTTTCAGTTTTAAAAAGCATAAAACATATCTGTTTACACCTGAAAACTAAAATAAACTTAAATTAAATATTTTGGGTATTCACTTTATCGACAGATTAATAATATCCAAGCTCGAACTGTATCGATAAAATCCCAAGCTCGAACTGTATCGATCAGTTGATTACTCAACTAAGACAAAAATTCTTTTCTTTAGTCAACAACAACAATTTTTGAAATTCATATCTGTTAAAACATTTATATTTATTATTTAAAATATTAATCCAGTCTTTTTGTATTAACAAATTGAATCAATTAAAACAATTAATTTTTATCTCAAACATTCTTTAATAACTTCCAATTCTGGAGCTATTTACTTCTGTATTTCCTGATCTGTGTAGTTTCAGTTTTTTTAATGTTTTAAAATCTCACGTTGTAAGCCGCAATACAACAACAATTCGAAATCATCACAATTTCAAAATGGAAGAATTTTTCTTTGTCTTTTAATTTAGTTTATCTCACAAATTATATTGTACGTATCGTAAAAATTGTAAAATTATAAACTATTATTGTGTTACAAACAGACAATGTACCTAAACTGAATATAAGTTTCGTATGTCGCGGCCTGAATCAAATGTATAATCTACTAATGTGATCAGATAACAATTTCGAAAATTTAATGCATATTAAACAATTTAAATGAGTCAATTTAAATTTGTGTTATATGAACGGCATGTAAACGAATAGTGTACAATTAACTATTTAAATCAGATATTTTGATTGCCATTGCTTACTTGTAGAAATCTAATCAAAGTTATCATAGTCAATTAAAAGCTGGCGGTTTAAGTAAATGATGTCGTAGTAAATAAGAAATCATATAGTAACTGCAATTACAGTGGGTGTCAACAATAAATGTGACGTTATTGCTAAACGTGATTAGATTTATAAATTTGGAACAAACAATATTGTATCATCATATACCAAAAAAAAAATAAAAAAAATCGTTTTATGCAGGGCTGGAAACCAATTTGTATTTTAGGTTGGTTTGGTTTTTGGTTTTTTTGACTAATAAATTTTGGTTTTATAAATTTTTAAATTTTGCTTTTGGTTTTAAAAAATTTTGATTTTGGTATTGGTTTCAGTTTTGTAAAAATAAAATTTAAATGTAAATTTAATTCAATTTAATTATTTTTTTATTAGTTAAAAACAAAAATAAATTATGTTACCTCCAAACATAAAAATAATTAACAAAAAATAAAATTCTAAAAAATGAAAATATAATAAACAACAAAATGCAAATTAATTAATTAGTTAATTAATTTAACTTGATGAATAGAATATCTTCAAGCATATCCTCGCGTAAACTACCCCTGGTATCTGCTAAAATGAATTTCAATGTTGAAAATGCTCGCTCTACCGACACTTGTGTTGCAGGAACTGCAAATAAAATGTTGGCTACATCAGATAATTCTCCATATAATTGATTATTTTGCCAATATTTCTTGGGGTCTTCCTTGCGGTTTATTCTTTGAATGTTGTCAAAATTGTCCACTACCATTATGAATGTTTGCTGTGGTATTGACGATTGAACTACATCTGCTAATTCTCTTTCTTTTGTAAAAATTAACTCATCCATCTCATCTAAATCATTTTCTGAATAAATTGCTTCTTTAACAGATAAATTAATTGTTCGTTGGCAAGGATGAGCTTGGAAATGAATTCGTATCTTTTGACACAAAGTTATGTATTTTACATATGTGATCTTTAGCTGATTTCTTCTGATCATGTGTTAATAGTATTTGGTAGCGTGGATCCAAGTAAATGCATGCTAACATTGTGTCACAATTCAATAGTTTTTCAGTTATCACATCCAAGCAATTCTCAAATATGTTTGAATATGAATTATTTAATTTTTTAATTGCCAATTTGCATTTGGTGATAACATTAAAAAAATCACTCATAGTAAGTTGCTCATTTTGCAAATTCAAACTTGCTTCGTGAACCGGAGTTAACGCCGCCACCAATTTTATCATTTTAGTCCAGTTTTCATCTGAAACTTTCCACTCCGGGATTGCTTCTTGGTAGTCACTGCAAAAGGCTTTTAAATTAATTAAGCTGCTTATCATTTTTAATGTAGAATCCCAACGGGTTGGGCAATGTAAAACTGGTTTTTTCAATCCAATTCGTTTTATTATTGTTAATATTGATGGATTCGCTTTTTTAAAAAAAATCACCTATTGCCTGTTGAAGAGTGTGAGCTGCACAACGTATTAATACAATAAATTCTTTATTAAGACAAGTAATTTCTGTTTCTAAATCTTTAAATTGATAGTCATATAGCTCCACATCAATTTCTTCTTGAATTTCGGTTTCGATATCAACATCACTGTCATCTTCATTTTCTAAATCTATATAGTCTTTTATATTTGATAAGGAAGATGTTGATGAACATATCTGAACATTTTTTAATAGTTCACCAGTTTTTATCATATTTGCACCGTTATCTGAAGTGAAACTATACATTTGTTTAATGTCAATACCGTATTTATTTAAAACACATAAAATTTGTCTGAGTAGGTATTCCGCGGTATGTTTGTCTTTTAGTTCTAACATGGCAAGTGTATTAATTTTAATTTGACCGCTGTCCATATATTGCACATTAACTCCTAATATTGACCTATCCAGTCTCGATACTCCGTCTACTTTAATGGAAATAATTTTTCCTTTTAATTTAATTTTTAACAGGTTACGGAGTTCGTCTGCTTGACTTTTAATTAACTCTTTAATATTGTGTCTGTTAATTGCAATTTTCTCTCCAAATGAATTTAATATTGGGTCGATGATTTTACGAAAGCCACTGTCTTCGACAGCAGATACCGGTCTACCATTTTTTGTCACCATTTCAACACAAGCATTTTGCAACTCTTTTGGCGTAATTTTTACTGATTGCACTTTTTTACGTGTAATTACATAATTATTAAGGGTGGGTTGTTTATTTTCAGTCTCTTTTCTTCTTTTTGTATATAAGTTTTTATAAATATCAGGATGTTTTACTTTTAAATGGCGCATCAAATTTTCTGCCTGGTTACTATTGAGCTCAATATCACATCAATCACATTTGTTAGTTTTTTTTTCTGACGAGTATTTAAAATAACCATAAACTTCGTGTTTCCTTTTAGAGCTCATTTTGGAGTTTTCCTCTACATCTAAAATTAAATTAAAGTAAATTACTTGCAAAATATATAATAAGATCTTTATTAAAATTACTGTATCTTGTCAAATAAGCTTACCTCATTGAAGATTATCTGTTTTATGATTTATGTTTTCCCGAAAAATTTGTCTGTACTTTGACAAGTAAAGTTCAATGTTTTTTAGGTTAGGAGTTTTTACTATTAAGAGAAGGAAGTACTAACACTTAACAATACATAACATACTTAGAAAATTAGTTAGTTTTTTTTTTTTTAATTTTGGTTTTGGTTTCAAAAATATTTTGTGGTTTTATGGTTTTTGTGGTTTTGGTTTTGTGATTTTATAAAACCGGTTTCCAGCCCTGGTTTTATGTGTATGGATACAAAAAATAATTTTATGTTAGAAATTCGAAAAGGTGGACCACTTTTTATAAAACAACTTTTTCCCGGTATTAGGAAGAATGGAGATAACCAAATATTGCTGGTTTCGCCACAATCATATTTATTGCAAAATAAAGGAAAATTCAAAACCAGAAATTATACGTACCATGGATGATGTCACTAAACTCATTACTATTAAATAATTTCTTCTAAAATGAGATTAATTATATAAATTATTACATATATATTTGAAATGAATAAATAAATTTGTTTCCCTAATTATTTATCATGTATTAGATAATATCAGTAAGAAACACAATTTGCTAATAGCAGATGTCAGATCTTGTGAATGAAAAAAAAAATTTTTTAACTTTAAATAATTTTCTGTTTATATTAGTAGATTAAAAACTAAGTTAAATGAGCTGAAGAAATTCTCCTGTGTTCTTTTAATCAAATAGTTGACATTATTGTGCTCACCGAAAATTAGAATTATCGGAACAATCTGATACTTAGTATTCGAGAAAACAGAACTGGGTGGTGGCATACTCATTTTTCATTAACGAAAATTACTTCGGTCTAAAAGGACCAAAGTACTGAAATCCTATCAAAAATGACGAAAAATTTGGTTGGTCCCAAACCATTTTTGTCGACGTTTTGAAAGTAAGTCTGAAAATAAAAAATACAGAAAAAAATGTCCCTTCGTCTGTGTGATGTCTGGATGTCTGGATGTTTGGATGTCTGGATGCCTGTACCTACAGTATCTCGAGAATGTGCATTGTTGGAATTTTATTTTCATCAATCTGTTTCTATGGTCAAGATGGAGATTTAAACGCTTTTGGAAACTGCACATCAAGAGGGTGAGGTACCTGGCATACGAATTGAACCAAAACGGCTGGTTGTATATGGTACAAATATTTACGAATTTTTTATATATGTTGGTTTGAGGATTGAGGTTGGGTCCCGTTTGCGAGTTGAATTAGGGTTGAGTTGCGATTTAGTTGGGCTTGGATTAGGGTTTAGTGAGCAGTTGGAGTAATCTATATACAGGTAAACCGCACTACAACGGAAATCGACGGGACCAATAAAAGTTGTCCGTTGTAGTGAGGTGTCCGTTAAACTGAGGATTTGTGATTTTTTTTTATAAAAATTTTATTGGAACTCTACATCTTATCCGATTTTTATGAAATCCAGCATTTCCAATGGAAATGAGATTCTCAAATGATTTTTAGAGGAAGTTCTGGAATATGACCAAGTATGATGGAACTTGCCTATTTCTTAACCGATTATGATGAAAATTGATGTGGGTGATGGAGATGGGATTCTAAAATGATTTTTGAATAAAGTTCTGGAATATGGCCAAGTATTAGGGAACTTGCCTACTTCTCAACCAATTATGATGAAATTCGGCATGTGCAAAGTTGTGGAATATGGGTAAGTAGTATAGAACTTGGCTATTCCTTAACCGATTATGATGAAATTTGACGGTGGTAGTTTGTATATAAGAATATTTGATGGTGAAGGTAATGATGATGGTGGTATGATGGAATGATGGTATGATGGTATGTTGGTATGATAGTATGAGTTGAGCAGAGGGTTCATATTTGGTTCAAGCTAAGTTGAATTGAAGTTGTTTGTAGTTATCCTGCATTGGGTTTAAGTGAGTTGTTAGGTTGGGAAATTATTTAAGAGTTAATTTGGAGTTAGGTTAAGGGTTAATTTGAAAGTTGATTTGGTGATTGATTTGAGGGTTTGCTTGTGGGTTAATTTGGTGATTGCGTTTAGAATTATGTTTCGATTGAGATGGAGGTTGTTTTGTATATTGAATTGGAGGTTGAGCTGAAGATTGGCTTAAAGAGATTCATTTCGCGATTGATATGAGAGTTGAATTAATCGAGACCGAAGTTCTTCCCACCTCATGAAGTTTCAGCCCTTTATATTCTTGATTTTACATTTCCAAATGAAGAAATTGGGTTTAGACAGTTTTTGTGTTTAACAGTTTTTTTCTCGAAGATTAAATTTATAAACACCTGGCAATAAACTCATAAATTCAATGTGTTTGAAACACCTGGCAATAAACTCATAAATTCAATTGAAAGAAAAGCTATGACCTACTCAAAAAATGTTAAGGCTTCACCTTACAAGAAACCGAGGTTTACTGATACATTTTTGAAGAAATTAAAACTCGTGATAAGTTTTTTAGGCTTACTACACTAAATATGCTTTTAGTTTGTTATATTTTGCCGAAACCTTCAAAGCCTTAAATGGTGAGTTTAAAAGACCAATTAATAAATCGAAAAGAAGATATCGTAGCAAACAATTTAAATCGAGTATTCCTAAGGCTAAGAAAATGTGTCAATTGGTAAATGAAATTCTACGTAAAAACCGTCAACTACTGAAATCAAAGTTAGTGATTAGATAATGAGGAATCAACAGCAAATAGGAAATGAGTTGAACCAAAGCACCTAGATATACATGTCTAGAATATCTAGGTGCTTTGCTTGAACAAATATTTTGTCGATATTGGAGTTGATATAGGTAAAACCACAGCAAATTATTTATATCAATATAACTCAAATAAGCAATTTTCTAAAACTGTTTCCTTTTCTGTGATTGAACAACATGAAGTCAGTATCATAATTGATAATGCGGATTTATCATCTGCAAACGAAATTAATAATGTGTCTGCAGAGGTCGTTAAACAACTTACAACATTTCTATGTCTATTACTCACTAATACTTTAAATCGCTGGGTTTACAAATGCATATTTCCTAATTTTCTGAAAGTTGCTCGTGTTGCTCCAATTTTCAAATAAGGTGATCCGCTCAGTTTAAACAATTACCGTCCAATATCTTTACTATAACAATTTTTAGTAAGATTTTTTAACGCATCAGTTTCACCAAATCCACTAGTACCCCATCCGCAATTATAAACTTAATCAGTCGAAAGTCGACTGTGTCGACCATAAAATTCTTTTGACAAAACTTAATAATTATGGAATAGGCGGTGATGTAATGAAGCTAATTACGAGCTTTTTGGCTGACAGAACTCAAACTATTTTATGTCTGATGAACTTAAAGTTATTCGTGGAGTCGCTCAAGGATCGATCCTTGGTTCAATTCTGGTTTCATTGTACATTAATGATCAATGGAATTTAAACCTAAAAAATCCCATGTAACGAAACGGTGTGATGTCTGAGAAGTTTGTACATCCGTAAAACGGATGTACAGTCTGTACATCCGGTAAAGGTGTTGCTCTGTAGGTTGAAAACAATTTTACTAGAGCAGTATCATGGCCAGTGTTGTCAAAACAATTTTTCTGCATTGCAGTGTGACGAATCATTCGGCTTCCCCAATTTGGTCCAGGGTGCAATGAAGTGTATTGCGGTCCATATTGTCACTAACAATTCTAACGCACGAATAGTGTTCTTTGATGAAGTATTTGTCATAACATTGATGAACGGAAAGGTCTGATGTGTAAACGTTCCCAAGGTCCATTTGAAGTTGGCCAACTCGACTATGATGTCCTGACTGTAATAAGATAATATCGTTAAAATTGCTTAAGCATCTCTACGTCCAAAATACGCTGATTAGGACATTTTGTCGCCTAAAGGTAACCTATCTGACTAACTATTTTGTTTAAACCCTTAAATTTTGGAGAGAATTCGATTAGACTTCCGTATGTTTTCCGATAATATCGGAATTTATTCGATCGTCATGAAGTAATAATTTATACTCGCCGTCCACCAATATGATGTGTGGCTTTGTAGATGATGTTGTTCTCTTATCCCACCAAAATAATAGCCCATCGTTGTAAGTTACAACCATTTATTTCCTTGTTCCACTCAAACAAACAACTACCGACACACTCTATTAACAGGTTACATTTTGTAACCTGTTAATAGAGTGTGTCGGTAGTTGTTTGTTTGAGTGGAACAAGGAAATAAATGGTTTGTGATCCGTCAAAGTTGGCCTCCTTCTCAATTTGTAAATATCGCTGTTGCATTATGTGTAGAGTTTTTCAAGCAAAAGCGATCAGGTGCTCTGAACCATCTGGTTGTCCTTGTAATTTGACTCCTCTATTATCTTTTGCTGATGCCTCCGTAACAAGGATGATTGGTAATCTTTCCGGAAATGGGCTAGTAGATCTGAATTCATTATCGCCGCTTTTAATCAGTCAAATGATTCCTCTTGCGGTTTTGTCAATTGAAATTTTCAATTTTTCCCCTCTGAGCTGATTAAGCGGAGCTAAGCTGTGAGAAATTTGGAATAAATTTCTTATAACAATTTACTTCTTCTATAAAAGATTCCACTTCTTTTACACATGACGGCGAGAGTATATATAAAGATATTTAGACGTTTAAAATTGGAAATGAGAGGGGATGAATGGTATTTTATGATGGAACCACTGGCTTTAACTTTTAAATTAAACGCAGCCAAAATATACATTTTTCAGGTGAAATGCGCCGATAATTTAGAGGTTAGATCTTTACATCTCCTATTCACCGAATCGCCATCAAATAATTTTTGGAAAACTTCAAAAATATAATTTCGCACGTCGCTGATTTATTTGTAATAAATATGATGACTTATGATGCTTTTCCACATGAAAAACGGTGAAATTGTTGTAGCCACTGATTTTGTTTGAGCAGCCAAGAATGTAAGTTTTAATTCTTGTTGACTTTTACAAACGAAATAATCTGCAAAGTTGATAGCATTGGTGACACAACAGAACAATTTATTTAACAAATTGAAATAGCACCCCAATAAGTCAACACTTATTGCAACAATTTGAATGCATAAATCAAACTAACTGAAACTTCAAAATATAAACGAAAAATTGAGAAATGTAATGGGAGCACTACAAATCTCAAGAAATACATCAACGAACTTCTTGCGATGTGTACCAATTAACACCTCCTTTGAGATTGCTACCGAACCCATTAATTTTTAAAATTAACATAGCATATAAACTTCAACACTAATAGCTTATATGGTATATTAGTAATTGACATATATGTATGTATAAACAAAAAGAATTTCATTTATTTCCTATTCCGCCGAATGAAGTTCCGTCGAAATTCAGTTTCAGGAAAATATTGGAACTGGTTTGTATGCTGGTTTCCGCGGTGACGCATTTCAATAATTTAATCTTACTTATCAAACCAATAACAAACTGACGCAATACTATTCCTAATATACTTCAATTATTTTTCCCCACAGTCACGTTTACAATATGGCCTAAGTTGTTGGATTGGTGCATATTACGAATCCATCAAAATTCCATTTGTAATTTAACTTTTAAAAGGAAATGTAAATCTACCTTTCCACTAATGTCAACCAGTTCATAAAAGTTTTTTAGATGTGTTATGGTGAATGAAAATTAAAACTTAAGGACTAATATTAATAAGTTTACGAATAAATAAATTAAATTAAAGTTAAATGTAAGTGGTATATTTAATAGAAAACACAAAAATGTTTTAGAAACCCCAAGCAGTTAGTTTAAACAATTCATCAATAAAATGTTGGTTTTACATTTATTTCCAAATTGAGTATAATTATTAGCATTTCTGATGCATAACTGACACAGGAAGGTAGCGAATCTGTCTTCAATTCTAAAAATAAGCTTTTATTACCACGAATATCAATTTAATACATTGTCAGACGTATAAAGTAAAATTTTTGTTTGAAACTAGAATTTAGGCGTCTTGGTTTTACAAAATTAACACCTAGGTACCCTAACACAATAAAAAGATTTAAGCCTAACCATTGTAAATACATATATTCTACTGGGTGAAATTATGTAAATTCTAGATTTATATTCGTACATTATATAAACAAAACAGCTGTTAAATTCGTTGTTATTAAATTACTTAACTTTTTTTTTCACAAGCATAAAAGGGTAAATTGTTGTTGAAACTCTAGATTTAGAATTTTAGTAAAATTCATATTTTATGTTAATGTGATTTTTTGGTAAGTGTGGTCTCATGAGATAGTTTTACGGCAGAAATAAATTATGATTTAATGATATTAGTTTTGAAATATGGTAATTCTTGCGAAACTATAATATACTGGAAAGTAAAAAAAAAAAAAAAAAAAATACTTTGCAAACGAAAAACTTTTCTACGTTATAAAAACAAAAAAAAAAAATTGATGTGTCAAATAAATGTTTTTTTAATTCACCTACATTTTCCACACATATAATTTTTACTAACATAACTGTAAAAATTGTAATTGCCACCTGTACCGAAATGAAATAAAATTAGAATATATTTTGTTCAATCATATATTATTTATTAGGTAGCATCTAAAGCCTAGTAAGCTCTTCAAGTAAAATGAAATTATCACTGGTCTCCAAAAATAGGAAGATAAATCTGACATGAAAAATTTAAATGTCGATTCTCGTAAAATTTTATGTTAGACTACTTCAATTTGAAAATTAAAATTAATAGCAATAGGCGTTTGAAAAACAAGGAACTCACGTCAAAATTTTTCTTCACATTAATATATCGTGTGAGAAGTTAAAAATGGAGTGAAAAATTTGTAGAGATAACATAGAGACATCTGTATTCTGATATACAAAAACCTCCATTTCGCTAGCTAAACTGCATACCGCCAAGTGAAGTTCAGCGGTAAAATTTTCATTTTCCTTTTCGCTTGTGTCATTTTTATATGAGCAATTTCATTTCACTTCAGCAGCGTACCGGCCTTAATAAAACAAACCAGAGTCTGTAGCCTCTACTGTACATTGTACGAATCTTTATCATCCTTTGGTTTTTGCTGGTGTATACAGTAACACGCAATAAAATATAGTAGATGTTGCAATAAAATAAAAGGGACCCAATACGAAACATATTTATAATTTTCTATAAATACTATACTCTGCATTTTTAATATTCGCAAAAGGAAAGTTATTACGAAATACTTTTACAAATATTTCTTAGGGAAGTCGTATTCTTGACAATATTTTCTTAAAATTTTATGTTTTCCATCAAATTTCAGATACCAAAATTGTTTCAATGGTCCCATCATTTTCATTATGAAAAGATAATGACACAAAAAAAAATTCTTGAAATGATTTGTGGTGATTTTTAAATGAAATATTCCAAAATTACTGTTAAAATTACAAATACTCTCCATTTTGCATCTTTTCTTGGAATAAATTCTCCTATGACAAAACTCAAAAATTTGGACATCCATAACGTTTCCGAATAAGAATATCTCAACTTATGCCTTTAACATTCTTTTGTTAATCTGTTCTAATTTAAAATATTTCCTAACTCTTATAAAATCTTCTAATCGTCTGTTTATACAAATTTTGCGTTCCAGTTTAAGGCATTTTACAAAATCTACAAAAATAGGTGGCAGAAAATGATTCTCTGAATCCTAACAGCCAACTAAGCTCCTTATTGTCACCTACACAAGCGGCCAATATGAAATTAATTCTTTTTTACTACTGTTTACTAATGATAGTAGGCTGTAATGTCAAAAACTCTAGATAAACAAAGGCAAAACCAAACAAAATTTTGAAATATAGGCTTAATTGGATTAGGGATTACCTCTATATTTACTGTTGGTTGTCAGAGGTTATTGTCATTTCTAGAATTATCTATACGTTCCCCAATAATTGCGCTTTTTGGCTCTATATATAAGAAAGATTCTCCTTTAACTCCTTTCTTATCTTATGATCCGTATAATTTTTTGTAAGCGGTGTATTAAATTGAACTAAAATCTTTAGTGCTTTTTTTCTAGCTTCTATTTCTTGAAAATTTTCTTTAACTTGATCTTTAATATGGGACAACATGGGACAACATTTCTTTGCTGTACTGAGAAAGAATGGTAATGATAGATTGGACACTTTTCTGTTAATGTTTTGCATGGTACATTTTGTTTTAGCTCTGAATTCAATTGGTCTATAACTTCACCTAGTTGTGAGTATTTAAGCTATTGAGCTTGTAGGAATATCAATGTTATTATTATAAAATTCTTCATTATTTACAGGATTAGAACAATAAATATTTAATTCAGAATCAGTTTCAAGAGAAGAAGAAGCATTTTTTGTATTACCGATTGTATGTTTAGTTAAATGTTTTTTGAATGATTCAAAATTCCTAAAATATTGTTTTTTATCAAAACGTAATAATTAAAATCCTTAAAACTAATCGTGCGATTTTAATTATAGCACTTCTATTCTGCCGTGCTAAGAAAAAAAGTCCCAAGCGCCAAAAATCAAAAAATGAGTTAGGGTCATATTTGGATTCTACAAACAAATATCTACTTGTCTGCTCTTTTAAAATGCCAAATTTCCTTTATTAAATGTCATAAAATCCCGTTATTTAGTAGTCAAGTTTCATAGTAAGACATGGGAAATAAAAACAGAAAAATTGAAATTACTCAAAACTACAAAAAGGCAAATATGACTTTTTCTCTTAGCACGGCAGTATTTCTAAGATCTCCTGCTTTCACTCTAGGTATTTTCTTTTCTCTTTTTTTTTCTTGAATCAAATTCAATTTTTGTTAGAAAATATTTTAATATTTATTATAAAAGTATAACTTACCGATCTTACTTTCTGTGTAACCGTGAGTAATTTAAATTTAGTCTTCAATTATTTAAATTTCATTATTAAAGCTTTATTCATTTCAGCATTACAAAATTAATTTAAAAAATCAAATGTAATATATTTTTGCAACATGCGGACAACTGTCTAACATTAAAGTGCAAGTTCTAAACATGCAATAGGTTAAATTCATAAAATATAGATAAAGGTACACCCAGACCGAATAACTCTCGTCATCGTCAAAAATACAATAACACTAATTTAGCATCAACTAGGAATGGTACCTTCAATAAACAAAAATTGAACATCGGCCTTAAACTGTTGAAGTTTATAGCTTTTAAACGTTTATTGCTTTTTATGTCTTAAACTTCATTAAGCATTTCTCGCACTATTTGATACTCGCTCTTATTGTAGTAATGAAAATATCTTGAACATAGAAAATTAACGCAGAAACACACTAATTTGAATATAACGCTGTTCTACAGAGTTCAATAGAATTATGAATATCACGTTTTGTTGCCGGACCATTTGGGTATAACTACAAAGGTTAAAGGGCAACGTTCAATCTAGGTTTATTGAATGAGAAAACTTTCCTTACTGACACTTGAGACGAATTTCAATTTAAATTTGCGAAGCTTTAAATGCAAGCGGAAGATATTTCCGATCTAGCAACAACTTTTTAGTGGAGTGCTGATAAAACCGTTTGGATTAAGATTCGTAGTGAATTTAACAACCAATTTTTTACCAATTGTGGGATGCCATAGAGACTTAATAAAAGCTGAACATGGGCACACAACACATTACTGTAATTTTAAATTTAATTGAACTTGTCTACAGAAATAATTTTCAATAAAATTAAATAGCTAACTTGTAACAGAATTAAAATTACAAAATTTTTTGATTGTAATGTAAAGCAGAATAAGTATTCTAATTTAATTGAAATTAATCATTTTAAAAATGTATTATTTATATAAATTTTAAAGTATTATAGTAATCAATACTTATAGAATTCTATTAACCGGCATATCCAATATGTAGAATTCTGTTATCCGGAAAACCTCTAATTTCCGGAAAAAGTTGTCTCTTATATTCTATCATTTCTCATTCGATGTTGAAAGGCCCAATATCGGAAGGCCGAATGTTGAAAGGCCGAGTGTCGTATGGCCGAATGTGTCGAAAGGCCGAATGTCTAATGGCCGATTGGGTCGAAAGGCCGAAATTGTTGAAAGGCCGAATGAATGTGTAAAGGCCGTATGGCTCGAAAGGCTGAACGTCGAAAGGCCGAATGGGTCGAATGGCCGAATGTGTGGAAAGGCCGATTGGGTCGAAAGGCCGAATTTTCATTAAATTTTCCTTCAATTAATTGATTGAAATCAACATTTAAACCATTGAATTTATTTCTTAATGTAAAATGATTTAAATAAATTGAAAATACGTGCTAATAAATCCTGTGTATGTGTTATCTAATATTGTTGGAAATATTTATTTATTTTTCTTTTTTTATTATAATTAATTAATTTTTAATTATATGACAAGAAAAATGTACGAAGATTTTAATATTTATGGCGATTTACTATTAAACATTTAATATACAAAAATTTTGATGAAAATATAATTTTTGGTTTTAATAAAAAATATAAATTTTGATTCATATAAAGAAGAAAAATTAAAATCAATTTCGACACAAACGGCCTTTCGACATTCGGCATTTCGACACAATCGGCCTTTTGACATTCGGCCTTTCGACCTATTCGGCCTTTCAAAAGTCGGCTTTTCGATATTCGGCCTTTCGACCCTTTCGGCCTTTCGACATTCGGCCCTATTCTGTCATTTCTCTTTTAATTTGCTTATGTAGAAGTAGATTTAGGCAAAACCAACCCATAGGTGTATACTAAAGGTGCTATTCCATGAGAAAATTTTACTGAATAGTAAAATTATATATATTTTTCTCGTGTCAAGAAAGGCTTACTTAGTTGAAATACTTTGTTCTCTTGTTATGAGAAATAAGTTTTTCATATTAAGAAATAGTTTCTTGTATTAAAAATATTTTCTCAGATTAAGAATTTTTTGTTCAAATGAAAAATGCGATTTTTATATAAGATCACTTAAGAGGAAAATGTTTTCTTGTCCTGAGAGATGTAAAATAATAGTTTTCTTGCTAGAGGAGTCATTAAGAAACAGTTTCTTTAATTGGAAATGTTCTCTCAGTTCAAGAGTAACATAGAAAAATTGGTTGTTTCGAAGAGAGAAGAAACTTGTCATTGTTGTACTTTATTTTTCAAACTATTCCATATTCTGAACCTTAATATTATGTCGGATAATCAAATTTCTAGACACCCAGCATAGGTGTGTATTGTATAACCCCGTTAAATTTATTTATTTTAAATTATTTATTAAATTTTATTTTATTTATTTAATATAATTTGTCACTTTTAATTATTATTTTTCACCACCATTTTGTGGTAATATAATTGTAAATATAAAGTAGAAATTGGAGTGTAAATGTAAATTGTATGTTTGGAGCAAGGAGTGAACAATTAATATACTATTTTTTAAAATGTATACAATTAAAGTTTGCTCGATCACTGCTGGAATTCAAACATGTTTCGATCTCAACGAATTTGACTCTTTGACTTTAATCAATACAACTTGTATATGCTGCGAATGTTCATCTTAAATAAAAAGAATCTTCTCTTGATTTTTATTTTGGGGGTGATCTGATAAATATAATTAACGATAGTCGTTTATTAATGAATGCTGCTATAGAAATATATTTGACGAAAGTCAAAGCAATTAGTTCGATATTGAAAAATAACAAAAATTCGAACCATTTCGGGTTTCGGGACATCCGGAAAGTATGATGAAAAATTAAATATAATTATTGATAAAATAAATTGAAAAACATATTAAGAAAATGTTGTATTTTTAAAATGGGTAATTTCAAGAAAATTGGATAATATATTTTGAGAAAAGGTACCATTTCTAGTTTTAAGAAAAATTCAATCTTATATTTAACATTTCAATAGCTTCTTGAATAAAGAAATTGCTTTTGTGTTCATCAAGAAAGTTTCTAATTTTTAAAATAACCAATTCCAAGAAAATTGGGCGTCGAAAGTTTGGAAATAAACCAATAAGAGAAAAAAATTGGAAATTGGAAATAAACCAATCATATTTTTCTCCATTCGTTGTTCTTTTTTCTTCAATCAAGAATTTTGACCAGTTATACATGCAAGAAACTAAATCTTAGATCAAAATTAAGCAATAAATCTCAAACTCAAGAAACTTTTTATCATGGTAAGAAACACAAATCTTACATGGAGAAAAACTCGAAAGAAATAAGAAAATTAGCTTTTAAATGAAGAAAAAGTACATTTACTTCAATTAAAAATCCGTTTTCTTCCTGATAACAAGCCTAGTTTTTTCCGTGTATTTATTTATAAATTAAGACGGTGGTAAATGTGTGCTGTACTCTCTCAATTTGACTTGGGTATAAACTAATGAAAACACAACGATTACGAAACTCCTTACAACGTTGAAAAATACACCCAAGCATTTTAAGCGCTTTAGAACAAGCTGTAGTGATATGAGGGTCAAGAGTAATATCACTAATCCTTTCCAAAATCACATCATTTATTTTATAGGGAAACTCCAATTAGTAAACTTTTCTCGTAAATGTCCAGAGCCTTCTAGAGTATAGAGCCATACTCATAATGACGTATTTTTTAGAAGCTTTTTTAGTGGTATAACTTTTCATTGATTTCCATAGGAATCCATAGTAAAAATGGTGTTTTTTAGCTTCAAGTCTTTCAATCAAAAAAGCTAAAATCTTATAAAATGTTTATATAGATATTTTCTACATACCTTGAGCAACAACATTCAAGAAGACTATATTGTTATTGAATAAATATTAATTGCAGAAATATTAAAATTAAACTATGCCTAAAATATATTTTTCGAATTTCCATTTTGAAAAATAAATCAAAGTTGGCTCTGATGAATTAAAATAATACTTGCTAAATTTATCTTTAGTTTTACTAGTGTACGTAAGATGTCTAAAATATTTACAGAAAAATACGAAAAAAAATTATTTGGTCACAAAATTATCACTCGTACTTAATATTTTGTGAATTTGTTTTGCTTTTCCTAAATTTTTTTTACTTGAAATTTCCTCAGGTGGTAATTTTTGGTATGATTTTACCAAATTTTTACGGCCATCACTGCCATCTATGTAATGTATATTGACTTAATGACCGAACGAATTGTAGTAAGCTTTTATTTTAATTTGACCAGAGTACTGTTGTTATGAGATTTTTTTATATTTTGGTTTAAATAAATCAATTATTACAAGAAAATGAAAACTATTTACGACATTCATATATGTATGTTGAAATTCAAATATTTGAAAGTATTTCAGAAACCATAATTAAGAATTTGTAACGTGTTCATTTAAAAATTTGTCTTAGGAAAAAAAGTGATTTCCCATATGTTTTGTGTATTTTACTATGAAAAGCTTGGTTTTTTCCTCGTTTCTAATTCCTTTATAAAAGCTGTGTTTTTTAGACTATGGCTTTGTATAATCAAGGTTGCTTTGATATGTCACAACAACACATTTTTTGATATTAAATTTCAAAAGCTAATCAAGATCAAATTGAAGTTTAGTACAATCATTATCAGTCTGAATGCGCTTAAACATTTTTAAATCATCAGCATAAAATAAATATCTACAAGCTAGAAAGTCTGGCAGATCGTTAATGAAAATGAGAAATAAAACCGGACCCAGCGTAAAACCCTGAGATACGCCAGATTTAGTCAAAATGAATCTTGACAGCAAACCATTAAATTTAACTTGTTTTATTCGCTCAGTTAGATAAGATTCCAACCATGTGAGCATTTGTCTGTTTATACCAATACTACAAACATTTTTTAAGTAAAATGCCGTGAGATACTGCATCGAAAACTTTTTCAAAGTCGGTGTAAACACAGTCAACTGGACTACCCATATCAACACTATTAAAAACGAAATTAGAAAAATTCAACAAATTTTTAGCAGTAGAACGTTTAGGAAAAAACTATGCTGTGAAGGACTAATTGAGTTTTTAACTTCATTAAAGATAATTCCGTATACTAATTTGTCAAAAATCTTAGTGAAACAGTTTAATACTGAAATTGCCCTTTTAATTTTGGATGTTACTAGCATCATTATTTTTGAAAACCGGCACTAGATAGGCTTTCTTCCACACAGTGGGAAATACACCTCTTCTAATGATAAATTAAATAAAAAGGTTAGAAGCTCGACTAGCTGGAACTTCAAACTAGTAATAATATAGTTGGATAAATTATCATTCTTAGAGAACTTAGAAAACTTCATTCAAATTGATGATATGACACATTCAAATTAATGATACGATATGAATCAGTAGCTTCAGTATCATCAAGATTCATACATGATGGATAGCTCGACGTGCGCATAACTGATTGGGAATATGCCCAAAGTAATTTTGAATATTTCTGAATGTTTCTTTCAATATATTTAACGTTATGAAAAACATTTACTGGTTTCATTTTTACCCTGCTTACGAAAATTGAAAAAAATCATATAGTCGTTATTTTTGTTAAACTTAAGATATCGAGTATGGTATTTTACTTTATCATGAATTAATTTAATAAGTTTGGTTGAGTACCAAATTGGAAAATGTGACTTTACCTTAGAGAGATCATTAGTTGTAATATAACCATATAATATTTTATAAAGTTTATTAGCGGCTTCATCAACTTTACAATTTATAAAAAACTTAACTCCAATCTAGAGAATCCAGTTGTCTTGTAATTTTAGTAGGCACAATTAGTCGTAGGTATGGTAGACAATTAACTAAATTTATATCAACATATAAGAGTTGCAGGGGAGGGTGGTAAATATCAATTTTGGATAATGCACAACTACTTTGATTTACATGAATTTTCGTGCAATCAACGTTAGAAAGCACAAGATCAAGAATTTTGCCTAGACTGTTATTAATATAATTGTGCTGTCTTAGTTCGATAGGCAATATTGTTTCCAAAAGGAGGTTAGGCCTCCGACCGAAGGAACGTTTCGTAGAAGTATGTTCACAGTTCAAATTCCAAATGATGTTTGGAAAGTTGAAATCACCTTTACAAAAAATTGATAATCATCAGGCGAGTTAATTACCATGTCAAATTAACTAGAATTTGATGGGAAATAAATTAAACATATAACTAGAAATTTACCACAACAGTTTTCACCTTTATCCAGATGTTATCAAAAATGTCAATACCATTCATCTCAGAAAACACAATAGATTTGTTGATAAAAATTGTTCTTTTGGTTACATTGTAGTTTTTTGAACTGCTCATCTGTTAAGAAATTACTTTAATGCATACCAATTTCTGCAAAGACTTTTTTTTGGTAATATTAACTTCATTAGAAGAAGATTTACATAGTTACTATCAACTACGTCCACAGTTTTATCTCCATCAATCGTCTTCATTAAAATTCAGTAGTATTCACCATTTTTACGCCGTTTCCGATAAGCAACATCAAAAACATTTTCAGAGACATCCAGATTCAAACTACTGTAAGTGAATTTCATTATGGTTTTTGGAGCAATAACCGGTTTAGATTTAATTTTAATAAAACTGAGATTAAGATTTAAAATTTTGAAACTAAACCATCAAATTTTATTTATTCCAGAGGTTTGGTTTAGTTTATATTTTACACTTACCACTATTTTAACTTCAAGACATTGGGCATTGTTCATTATCAATTTGATGTAGTCATTATCAATTTTATGTTCATCTGATACATTTGAAAGAATAATGTTTGAGTCAATTTTTTCTTGTTGAAATAAACTTAGCGCCTTAGAACTTAGCAATTGAAGCAGTTTGGATACATAAATTTATTATTGTTTTTCAACGGAGCTATCGAATATCGTTTACCCTTTAGTACATCAACATGCTAACTTGCATTTTTGGCTTGTATTCACTTATGTTTATGAGGGTAAAATGTCAAGAATTATCGAAGATGTTAGGAGATTCAATAAGAAGATTTAGTCCTGCAAAAATTTCAGCGTTAGTTGATGTTTGAGGAAATGAATCAATCGACAGGATTTCGTACTTTTTGGTAGCGTTGTTATTAGATGTACCAGCTGCAGTGTAAAATGTAGAAAAAGGATATGCAGCGCAACGCTTAGTTCTACCCATTGAGAGTTAAACTCTCGGCGCGTATTGAATATACATTTCCCGGATATAAATCAATTAAGCGTTTTTGTTCGTTAAAATTTATAGAAAGCACATAACGTTGGACATATTAGATCCCAAAAAAATACCTTGAGTTTTTGTACTTAAAAATATTCATTTATACTTTTAATTCTGTAAGATTTACCAACTTATCATTACTTTTCTAAGGGTATATCTTGTACGTTTAGAGTTATTTAAAAGCTAGATTATTGGGTTCAATATAAATCTTTTAAATATTTTTAAAACCACCACATCAGAGAATTGCAAATCTTGAACAACATTTAGTTCCATATACACCTTTCTTGGGGTGTATTATTCTCGTTTAAGGTTCTTTTCCATTGATATCATTTCGATGGAAAATGTTATTTAAAAAAAAAACTCGTTAATTTATAGAATGAAAATGAACACAATTCCTACACATTTTATACATACAGAATCATAAATTATTATACATTTCGAGTTAAATAAACTTTAAGAAACAAATATTTTTCCATTTCCCAGTTTTTTTTTTTTTTTTTTGCTTTTTAATTTTCCACCAAAGTTCCTGAATTCTTTTTGTTTAGAGAATTTATTATCGCTTGCTTTTTATATATTTTAGTTTTTTTTACAATTTATTTTAAAATTAATTCTAGATGTTGCGTTTTTGCCGCTGTTAGTACTGATGCCATATATTTAAACAAAACTATATAAAAATTTAATAGTGTAGTAATTCGAAAGTTGCTGTTAAATTTTAAAATTATTATTTATTTTATATATTTCACCATGTATCCATACATAAATGCAGAATGTATAATAAACGATACGCGGTGCAACAACAAAAACTACATTTTGTGTTTATAAATAACTTAAAATGTTAAAAACTAAAATTTATATTAAAATAACACTAAAAAACTAAAATTTATAAATTTATTTATGTGCATGTATGTATGTATGTTGTCGTCGTATACTCAGCAACAATAATAGTCGTAATAATAATGATAACAATGAACATTTGAACGAAAATTTTAACTTGAAAATGTCTTTTTTTGTTGTTGTTGTTGTTGTTGTACTGTGTTTTTGTTTATAAATGTATAACCAAAAAGTTTTGCTAAAAAAAAAACAAAAATTAAAGCTTTTTTTTTCGTTTTGTTACATTTTTGTGCTCAAGCTTTTTTCTCTGTATCTCTAATGGAATTTTTATTCTAATGTTAAATCATTTACTGTTGAGTTCCTAGAGATAGATTATTTGTTAGATTTATTATTTGGATGCTGTGCTGTAAACATACATATACGAACGAGAAAAGTTTTTGTTGTTGGGACATTTTTTCGTTTTTCCGCAGCAGCATACATATACATACGTACATACGTATACTGAAAAAGTTGAATGGAAATTTATAATATTTTTAGAGATGAACATAAAAACAAAAATAAAATTCTGTGTTAGTTAATAAATTTAAATCAATATGGAAGATGGAAACAAAAATTCTGGGTTCTTTGTGTAACTTGTATATTATGATGTTGTATATACCACTCGGTGTTCAGAAACCAAAGAGACTACGGTTTTGTTGTATTTTTAAATATTATACATATATTGCTTTCAAGTTTTGAGATAAATAATAGCTCAAAAAATATTCTATATACATATATATATAGCATTCAGTCGACTGAGTTATATGATATCCGACAACAATTTTTTTTTAAATTAGTTACTGTCGTACTTTTTCATATTTAAAAATATAAATTTGTTAAATTAAATTCTTAAAATATGTTTAGACGGTACTATGAGCTTTTATGCAAACTTAAAATTTATGAGCTAGTTTTAATTACCATCGAGAGGGTAGCATAGAACAGAATATTTATGTGAGTGCAGAATTCTAATGCAATATGCTTTTTTACGTGCTCGAATGACTACATCCTTAATAAACCAAGCCGTGTTATTCGATTTTTGAATTTATCTTACAAATAAATAATCAATTGAGAAATCAAAATAAAATTCCAAAACCTCCTTGAGCTCTGAAAAATTGTTCGAGACCGCGATAACGATTAGTCAAATTTTTTAATTAGATTCAGTAGATTTAATCATTTCTGCATTTAATAAAAACTTTCACTCATGAAAATTATTAGTTTTCAACTTGTTCCTTATAACACCTCCATTAGAGAGTTTAACGATAACCAAGAAATCTAATAAACATTTTCTGTCGATTTTTTTGTGAAATGTAGGAAATATTTTGATTTGTCCAGTCTAATTAAAAAATTTTTATTATAATTTGAAACATTAACAAAATTCGACTAATAGCTATCACAGTCTGGAACAATTGTTCGATGAAAAAGAAGAATAAATTACTGAATAAATAAATTATTAAAATGTTCGAACCTTTAAAATACTGGAACCCAACAGAGCTAAACAAACGTTTGAAAAATTAAAAATTCTGCATCTTATGTTTTGTAAAATTCAGAATTGAAAATGAAAACTTTTCAACATAGGGAAATTCCAGACACTGCTGATCTGGTTTACTCGATAATTTTCGATTTATAACTAGCGATTGGAATTTCTCGATAAAATTAATTTCTCGGGAAATCGGGAAAGTTTTTTAGCACTTCCCGAGATTCTTGGGAATTCAAGAGAAAATTATAAAAATGAATAAAAAGACCTATTAAGTATAATATAGAATATTTCGCATTGATAGTTCATTAATAAAAAAATCAGATTTGCAACTTCAATTTTTAGAAAAGCTCCATCAAAATCAGTGCTCATTTGTGAATACTGAGAGAAATTTAAGAAGAATTCATGGACGACATTATTCGTCGTATTGTAGACAAATTTGAAAGTGAATTTTCTTTACACGATACAAGAGTACCAGTACGACAAAGAAATGCACGCACACAAGAGAATATTGATTGATTTGGTAGCAGCAAGTGTAAGAGAAAAGCCAAATCTATCGGTTCCACGTCCTTCTCAACAACTAAATCTTTCTCAAACAACAACAGGGAGAATTTTAAGAAAAGATTTGGGTTTACATCCTTACAAAATTCAACTGGTTCAAGAACTGAAGCCATTAGACCACCATAAACGTCGTTTGTTTTCTGATTTTGCTCGTGAACAACTTGAAAATGATTAACATTTTTATTGAAAAATTTTATTCAGTGATGAAGCTCATTTTTGGTTAAATGGTTATGTAAACAAACAGAATTGCAGAATTTGGAGTGACAGACACCATTACATCCAGATAAAGTCACTGTGTGGTGTGCAATTCATGCTGGTGGAGTGATTGGTCCATATTTCTTTGAAGAAAATGGTCGAAGAGTAACAGTCAATGGAGAACGATACAGAACAATGTTAAATGATTTTTTTTTCCTGCTGTTGTTCAGAATAATCTGGAAGGTATGTGGTTAACAATCAATTTATTGAGAACAAAATTTGGAGATGAAATTATCTCAAGATTTGGTTCAGTTAATTATCCTCCCAGGTCGAGTGATTTAACACCTTGTGATTTCTTTCTTTGGGGATATGTTAAGTCACAAGTTTATGCTGATAATCCAACAACAATTGAGCAATTAAAAATCAACACTGAACGTGCTATTGATGAAATACAGCCAAATTTATGTGAAAAAGTGATGATAAATTGGGCTGACAGAATGCAGTACGTACGGAGAAGTCGTGGTGGTCATTTAAATGATGCTATTTTTCATACATAATGGCATGATGTAACTTAATAATTTTTTTTTTTTAATTTTTAAATTGTATCATGCCTATTTCAAAACCCTTTATAAATTAATTTCCTTACCGATCGTCTGGGGCTCGATTTGTTGGCTTGCTTTTGAAACCGTAGACGTAGATTTTTCTATTGCTTCCTCCAATTTTTCTTTTAAGTTCTTGCTCTTATTGTATTCATAATCGATTACTGTATCATTGTCATCCGCAATTTCAGTTTAATTGTAATATTTGTTCCTAAAGTGTTAAGCGGTTTTAACCATTTCGTTCATTCAGGTAGATTTAAAGAATTCGTCAATACTTCTCGAAAAACATTGATTTGGTTTTAAGTCTGGCTAGTCGGATAATAGTTCATGCAACACCAGAATTATTTTCTTGGAGCGTTTTAAAAAGAAACTCTAGTATTCCCTCGCTAGATAATTTCGCATGAAGGCGTGATAAGGTTTCCACGGCAATTTGTATAGAATTTAACATTTATAAAAGGTTTTTGGCAATGTTCGTGTTGTCGCTATTCCACATATGACGGAAATTTAGCTCTTTTATGAATTAAAAACCGAATCTAGTTTTGTTAAAAACCGTCCGACCATTTTTGCCATACTACTCAAGCGAGTTCTATTGAACTTTTTCGATTTGTGTTACGTTGTTTTGTAAAACGGTATTTTTCATTGGAGGCCTCTTAAAAATGTTCTCAATTTTTTTTTCTTGTTGAAAACAGTTTTAGTCGGCATTCTCATTTTCCGTTTGTGAGCTTTCAGGTTCTAAACAATGGTCAAATTCCGATGTTTCCTAAAATATTTTAATGATAGCAAAGTGTATTGCATGATTATAGTATAATTGTAGATATGCTCCATCGCTTGTAGTAGAAATAATATCATACACAAAACTTGTATTAATTGAGTTTAATTTTTGATTAACTCCAATTACTTTTCCGCTGGACAACTACCGTATATTCGAATTAGTCCAAGGTTATCTGATTTAAAATTTTCTAGAATATTTAAAATTGAAATAACGCCGATTGCAAAAACTGGACCACTCATCTATGGACAACGAAATTTTATCGTCATCGGGTTTTATAAAATTGATTTTGTTAACAGTTTCTTGTTTGATTTGATCGTAAAATTTATAAACTAGCTTCATTATGTCGGTTGGATATTTGATGAGTTGGTGGCCTTGTAGTTTTAAGCTGCTTCACACGAAAAGCCTAGATAAAGTATTTTGTAAATAGGAATATTATCATACGCAGCTAGTTCAGATTTCTTCTAACGGTGTCTTCTTGTTCGAAAAAAAATTGTCTATTTTTGCGTGTTCATTATTCCTACGATTTGAAGATAAAATACCTGGCTACATTAGAGAAAACATTTTCTTCATTCCGTGCTTGCCATCTTCATGAACCAATCGCAATAAGCGGTTTATGGTCTGTAGGGACAAAGAATGCTTTTCCTTCCACCATAGCCCTAAATCGTTTTTTCGATAGATATATTGCTAATAGCTCGCGATCGAAAGCAGAATATAGTGTTTCAGCCGACTACAGTTTCTTAGAAAATAAACTTAAAGGCTCCCATATTTTTTTGGTTCCATTGTATTGATGCATAACTGCACAAACGGCTATTTCTGAACTGTCTGTCGTAATGTTGGATTATCTAAGAGTTAGCTGATGCCAATGCATTCCTAGCTTCAATGAAAGATTTGTTGCATTTTTCTGTCCATATAAAACCTCTTGATGTGTTTCGCAATTTGCTACTGTTTTTCATATGGTATAAAAAATTGATAGAAGTTAATCATTCCTAAAAACGCCGAAGACCCACATCAACTTGTAAAAGTTGTGTCCCATAAGTATTTATATTGGTACTTTTAGCTGTTGAAAGACAAAATCTAAAGATACTTGACGTTTCTGGGATTTACTTACAGGAACAACTGAAACGTCAGCTCCTTTATCTACAAGAAACACAAGTTTTGTACATTTTGTACGTTTGCCGACGTAACAGATGGCATGATTAGTTTTTTATGCTCCGTAAGCTGTTCGAAACTGCAAGGTTTTAAACAGTTTCGAGCACAAAGGATATCTGGCGACTTGGCGTCGTTGATCACGAGATCTCGATCGATTTTGATGATAAATATTTGAAAATCTGTTATGATCGGTTGCATTAAATCTTGAAGATCTGCTAACAATACTCAACAGATGCTTTAACTGTTCACTCATTTGATTAATTTTAGTTTCAAGTGATATGTCAGTCTGTATATGGTAGACAAACTTCATGTATTTTGTCTGCTATAACTAACATTCGATTAATGTCCGTATCATCTGGTGCTGATTCTATGACAATTGACTTTGTATATTTGTTGGTAAACCATTAAGCCAAATTTGTTTAATGAATGGTATTTTAATCGCTTGTGTTGTATCTACGATTGTTTCAAGTTTTCTGAAATATTACGACGGGATGTCGTCGTCTATGGCTACTCCGCCTAACAAAGTCGATATTCGTTCATGTTTGCTTTCGGTGTATCGAGATATCAGACTTTATAGTGTTGATAACAAAAGTGCCGATTAAAAATGCTTGATTCCGTTAATTTTCAACTTTTTCTAACTTCTAAATATATCTCAAATTCTGAAAGTTTCACGTATGCCCTGTCGTCTCAGCTCTAATTAAATGTTTCTTCAAAATACCGTTAGAATTTTAGATGAAAATAAGATTTGTGAAACTCACATAACTTTCCTGAAATATTAATTTAGGTAAATTTTGTGTAGAATAATTTTTAAAACTTGTTCCCTGTTGTTAATTTTAGAAGTATTTTTAGTAAGCTTAGTTTTATTGAGACGCACATAGTCGTTATTAAAAGAAAATTAGCAAATCCTACCTTAAATTGAGTTTGATAGATACTCTATGCGAAATACTTACAAAACTCTCAACTTCGAGCCAATATTGGCTAAACCCCATAACAACATTCGCTTCTGTTAAAAAATCCAAAAACTTTATTTAATAATTGTAAAATATTCAGAACAGTGGCGGAGCATACTTTTTCAAACAATGGAAGGAACATAATTGCTGGATTCAGAAAAATGCATAGAAAAATTTGCATGTCTGATTTGCGCTAAACAGGATTTCAAATTATCGGGTATCGTATAAAAATTAAATAACTTATGGCATTCTTTGACCGACTACGAGTTGTTGATTGTCCACCACTGTATACAAATTGTTTTGTATACAGTGGTGGACATATTTATAAAATAGGTCGAATTTTTAAGTTTTTTGTTCACTAGAATAATATTTAATAAAACGAGAGTGAGTTTTTTACGACTTTTCTAATATTAGAAAATCAGCTTTAATTTAAAATGGTTATTTCTTGTTATAATGCCTTTTAATTAAAAAAATTCGAATTTATGCTGAACATAATTATAAAATAATCTAAAATAACATGAAAGATTAAGTTAAAATCGCAAAATTTTTCAAAGTTAATATTTATTATTTCCTCCACTGTTCTTAATTACTTCAAAAATGCGTGATGACATTGAATTAGCTAATGTTTTAATGTAAATTCCACGCCACGAATCGCGAATTGCTTGTGATAATCAATTCGTGTTACAAATTTTGTCTACCAATGGTATACACGTAACGTGCCAGTAGCTGCCTTAGATTTTCTATGGGGTTTGGTTCCCCTCATAGCTTTTCTATGGGGGTGAAAATGCTGGCCATCCTAATAAGTTAATGTCACATTATTCAAACAAATTGTTTTATTAGCCGTGAAACGTGGATCAATTCTTCAATGATGTCTTCAAAAGTTTTATGTTCTTTTTGGAAACCATTCTGGTATATACGAATGCTATCGGAAGTGAACCACTAAAACTAAATGAGCCCCAAATCATTACTGTGGCACCAGCAAAATTACGTGAAATGTAGTTTTCTGGTTCCTTTCTGAGATCGTGCCTATAATATTGGCAGCCATCTGGGCCATCAAAGTCAAATTTTTTCTCATCAGCGAAAACAAAATTTTTCCACTTACTACCAAAGTCCATTTATTTTTGCAAAAGCTGATCATGCTTTTTTATGTCGCTCAGTTAACTTAGGTTTCTGGGCTCTTTTCGTCCATTTTACGTTTGCGTTGCTTGATAGAACTCTTCGTTACGTGTCTTGCGGTAATGGAGAAATTTAAAATGTTCCTTATTTTTATCGATGTCATTTTGCAAATCGTTGCTTTCTTTGAAATTTCTCGTTTCATTCGGAAGCTTATGGGAGATTTCCTTCCAGATCAGCTTTGCGCATTATAATTTTCACCCAAAATGATGTAATTCCGTATATCGTAAATGGCCTATTCGTTTTCGCCACGATATTGTTCATAGAATATCCAGAATCGAAATATGTAGCGATTTTTCCCTTTTCTTCAGCTGACAAAGATTTTCCGCGTGGCATGATTCTAACCAATGAAGTATGCACTTAAATAATATAATAATTTGTTGGATAATATAATAATTTGTTGGTTAAATTTGCTAAAATTACTTATTTATAATACGATTATTTAACAACAAGCAAATGCAACTAACAATAGAGAATCAAAGGTTTCGGAAAATAATTGGATAAAATAAAGATTATAAAATTCTGTAATAAAAAATAAAAATTTGAGTTTTTATTTTTTTACTATCAAAAAGTTTGTTTTTTCAGTTACCACAATGGTTTAGTTTAGAAAGCTTAGTACTTCAATTAAATTTTCTAGTTTTATAATATTTTAATAATATTCTCTAAAATAAAATAATCTAATTTTTATTTTATTATTATTATTTGTGGTAAAATGCATTTTCATAGAAAACGATGGTGCAAGAAGGTGTTTCCAGTTAAGGTTACCGTTTTTTATAAAAAAAATATTTTTATGCTTTATTTTGTCGGAAAAACTTTATCGTACGAAATGCAAATTAATGTTCTACACTTTTTTTGAAATATGTTATTTCGAAATAATTTTTCAACTGTGATTTTAATGTTTGGCAGGAAGCACAATAATAATGCCATATGTGACTTGAAATCCTCTTTCAAAAGTGTAGTGAATTTTATGGCTATAAATCGATAAGATATAATAATGCTAGCCATTGCTTGGAATCTGCCTTTAGAGTAATTAAAAATACAAGACGTTGCTTTTAAAAGATAATATCTTTGAAATTTTGAATGTTTCACCTTGAGAGGTAAAAAATTATAACTAAAATATTTCCAACTACACCAATCTAGCTGAAATTCTAAGGTAATGATGAAATTGAGCAAACCGAATCTCTATAGTCAGTAGTAGTGTTTAAAACTCGAAATTAAAATATTTCATTAAGGATTTTATGTTATAAACTTTTAAAATTTATTTTTGAAACCTTTTGACATTGAAAACCAATAAATATTAATTTGATTTATTTTATTTTATTTGTTAAAATTTTACGACTCATAAAAATTGAAAATTAAATGTTATGAAAAATCTTCGTAAGAAGCGTTCACGTTCGCCAAAAATCTAAAAAATTAATGAAATTAGATGTATTTGAAGTTAGCCCAATTTTCATCAACGAAATTTGCGATGGTAACACTGAATAGTACTGTCGTGATACTTTTTACTCTCAGCACTCTCTTTATATCATGATAGTTACTTAATGCTTATACAGTTTTGCTCTCAGCACCAGGGAATATTGCTATCGTGACATATTTGTGAATTCTAACAAAAGAAAAATACATTTTTTGCTACCCTGTTGTGTAAAATCTAATATGAGTATGAGATATACGATAATTGCATGGCTTAATGGTTTAATACATTTTTTGTAAACTTTTTAGAATTTTTCTAGGTTGGTGGGCTGTGATTTAGTCTCTTGAAGTCAGAAAATGTTACAAATGCACTAAACCATCCTCTATCTAATTCCATAATCATCTGAGCCCGTCAACAAATATTTTCTGATTTCAAGGGACGATATCACAGCCCACCGACATACAAAAATTCTAAAAAGTTTACAACAAATATATTTAACCATCCTCTATCTAGTTCCATAATCATCAGAGCCGGCCAACAAATATTTTCTGATTTCAAGGGACTATACCACGGCCCACCGACCACTGTCAAACGGGAGGCAATGAGCAGATGCCAATCGATGTTTAGCATTCTAAAAATAATACTCGAGTCTATGTTTACTTATAACAGCACAGGTTTCATAACTGATGCTGATCTTGAACAAAAAACAACCAAGAAAGGAATAGATACTGCGAACTCTCTTGAAAAAAACTTCGCCCCGTTGGAACTCAATAAGCTACGCATAGTTATATCAGAGAGAATTTAATGCAAAATATCAACAAATTTAATTCGCCTATACATCTCTCTAGAGCCGTTCATCATAATCGGCCATTCCACCTAGCGGCCTGTGTAATGTATATCCATCAGCAGAAAGCAAGGGGAAATATTTGAATCGTGCTTAAGGGATGATTGAAGATCTAGACGCGTTCATGGAAGTTGTCAGATTTACCTTGAGTCGATTCAATTGCAAATCCAAGTAACGATATCAATAAAATAAAAATCCTTGCTCCCTATTCTATTAAGGTTCTGGTTCGAATTGAGTTAAAAATTTGTGATTAAATAAAAATAATTTTCATTTTCAAAGAAAACTTTTAAAGCGGATTCTTCGCCCGATTTTTAAACCGGGAAAATGTGTCTGTATAGTAAAATTGAAAACAGGCAGCATGTCGTTGTATATAAACAGACTTTTCAAAAGCTTTTGATAGGATTGATCACTCAATCCTTATTAATAAGCGGAACTGTCAATACACACCTATTAGATCGTTACAATTTTATTTAATCTAATTTTTGCAATTTGTTGAAATACAGAGTTCAAACTCGCATTTCAGTCATGTGACCTCCGAAATCCTTCAGGAAAGGCACATTTTTCATTTGCTATTTTCAGTATCATTTGGTTGCGACATAGTTGATTGTTTTGATTCTGCGCATTGTCTGCTTTACGTCGATAACATCAAAATCATTGCGCCGATCTAATGATTTGCATGTATTTTTTTCTTGGTCATCTAATAACAAATTATCGTTGAACTTAATAAGTATAAAGTTCAATCATTTTTCTAATTTCGCACTCCAATATTTGACAGTATACTGTCTAGGCATTATTGCCGTTGAGAAAATGACAAGCTTTATGAAATTAGTGTCTGGTTTGGGCGGTTATCTTCACGTTTGACATCACCTTTGGCAGGCATATTAATTATGTTATCGCATAGGCGTACTTTATGTAATCTTGTAATTGTAAAGGCTTTTGTGATCCTCTTAAACTTTAGAATATGTCTCCCAAGTTTGGTCACCATTCTACTAATGTCATTAGAACCGAATCAAAAATAGTGAACAAAAGTAATTATTTCGTTTAATCTTCGATGAACACTTTCACAGCAGGTTATCGATTATATGCTTCCACCATACCGTGATCGCTACAATCTATTAATCGATTATTCTCCAGAACGCCGCAATATTCGTGATGGTTGTCTACAAATTAACTTAGTATCCACTAATTATGGACTAGCAGAGACAGTATTGGGCATGTCACATTTGTTTAATTGTATTAAATTAATTAATTCTGTTTAATTCGTTTAAGTTCAATTTATTTAGCTAATTTTAAATCTAATTAGTCATCAGAACTCATTGTTCTCTTATCTGATAGGGTTAATTAGTTTTGTCAAATACAATTGCGTGAACTTAGTCAGTTGAAAACAAGGTTATATGTAAACCGCCCGCTTACGTTTCTTATCTTTATTCCATGCGAGATTGAAAATTAAATGTTAAAGTTTTTGCTATATAGACAGCTCAGCAATCTTCACAAAAATATAAACAACAAACGTCCGAACATAAAATTTACTCTACAATCAGAGACGAACAAAGCCATTATTTTTTAAACTTAACAATAACAAATATTAAGAATAAGGATACATTTAATATATATATAAAAAAAAGACGCAAACGGATCACGCCATTAACAAATTATCTAACCACCCACACCAACATAAGATGACAATGCTCAACTTTTTTAATAAATAGACTAAACACGATCCCGATGAACAATCAGGACTATATGGAAGAACTGGTAATCATTAAACGCTTAGCAGTAAAAAACGGTTATAACACGGACTTAATTGTCAAAATGAACAATATGTACATTTGGAAGAAACAACATAATATGATGACCAGGTTAAACAAGCAAAATGAACAAACAGAGAAACACCACTGTAGAATACGATAATAACATCAACTAGAATATAGCGAAGGTTTTTAAAAAACACTGATACACTAATGTCATAAAGAAGAAAAATTGTAAGACAATTTGGCTGTATTAGTATAATTCGCTAGTATATCCCGCACAGTACATTCTGTATATATAGAATGTAAATTGTGGTATAATCCAGTCGCTGCGGCCTGATGAGAATATTGATTTTTTTCATAATCATAAGCTCATCAATTCGAAACTGGGTTAAATTCTCTTACAATCTTCGTAACATATTAAAATCATATAAATTAAAACAAAATTTACGACCTCATTGCAAATCCGTACTTAATAGCATTTTGCACATACACACCCACACTCACACCAGATGGTCAACAAATTATTCTCTGTTTTTTATCATAAACATGCACCAGATGGTGTGTACAAAAAAGAAGGGCGGTACCACTCCTTTAAGAACAAAAAAAACAAAATAAGGGCGAAAGAAGATTCAAAAGGCACATAGGCACAAAAAATAGGGTATAAAAGCGGTTCTACAAACTTAAGGCATGCCACAACCAAAGAGATAATGAGTCTTTTTGGACACATTTAATTATGGTAGTATTGGGATTTCTCCAAATTGCCACGTATTGGAACTGCCGTATCGAACTCCAAGCAATTTCAAAGGTTATGACGAGAGATCGCTTTTATTGGTTGAGAAGTCACATATGTACATTTGGTCGACAATTGTAAAATACCAAAGCAATGTAAGGATACAACTTGATGGGATTTGGTGCAGCTATCATTAAGCATTTGATTCAATGCGTCAGTGCCGAAGGACATAATCTTTTCTTTCATAACTATTTTAGCACCTACCAAATATTTCAGATATTGAACTCAATTAAAATAAATGTAGCAGGCACAATTCGACTTAACCGTGTTAATAGCCCATGTTTTATTATAGATGCTACGATGGAAAAGAAAGGACGTGGAAGATCTGAAGAAATCACAAGTCATGATGGCAATGTTGTCCTAGTCAAATGGCAAGACAACCGAGCAGTATATCTGACATCGAATTTTGTTGGAAAGGGAACCGAATTTATCGTAGATCGGTGTAACAAAAATCCCTATAGGTGAAGATAAAACAACCTGAAATTGTCTCCAGATACAACCAATATATGGACGGTGTTGATTTAGTAGATCAATATATGAGCTACTAAAAATTTTTTATTAAATCTCGCAAGTGGACCTTACGAGTAATTTTCCATTTTGTTGATCTTGCAGTATGCACCAGTTATTTGGAGTAAAGACAAAATTGTGCTTTTCATAAACTGCCAAAACGAGACATATTATTATTAGGATGATGTCTAACAAAAATCGATGCCTTTCAGTCCGACAACTGCAAAATAAAGAGAAGTTGCTCATAGGCGATTTGATTTGATAGAGTTGACCATTTACCGCAATTTAAAGCATCTCATTCCGCATTTAGATGCAAAAATCCGGGGGTTATAAGGGACGATCGCGCATTGTATGCGTAAAATGCCAAATACATTTATGTGTCAATGCTTACAAAGCACCACTTGAACATACAAAATACTGAAGTAAAATATGATAAAATGAAACTAGCTAATTGTGAACTGTAATTTATATAGCTGAAGCCAATAAAATTGTTACTTGCTCTTTGTAAAATGTGGATTAAATAGAGTCTCCAAAATCAAATTTGTACATTTATCGGTTGTTTTCGAAATGCAAATATAGTATGTACATTCTAAATTTATATTTAGCATATTACAACAGTTGTCTCGTATTGGCGACATAAGCTGCCGGTAGTTTCTAGACAGCTTTTTTCAGTTCCTTGACTTCAAATTAGTAAATAACAATCATAACTTATTTAAAAATACTATTTTTAAAAAGTCAGGAGTCAAATGGTTAGGCAAAGAATTTAGCTTTCCTTTGATAATGGCCTCAAAGCTGCCTGCATGACAAGTTGGGAAAACATGCCATAATGCCAACCAAATTACTTTAAATGCATGTACGATAATAAGCCCCGCTATACTTGTTTCATTTAGTTAAAAAATTAATACTTTGAGTAAAAGTATCGATGTATCGCAGTACTAGGGTCTTTTCCCTCGATATTATAAACACAGCATAATTCTGTCTGGCATTGAATCAAACAATTAATTGTTTAACTTTTCCTTTATTATTTCTTCGAACCAACCGTCTTTTTTCTGGCTGTTTAGATGTTTTTTGGTTATTTCCTAACGTCAGGTACAATAGCATATTAGAATTTTATTTGGCTAGCCCCTCGTAGTGTTGGTTTTGTTGTACCAAAAAATGAGATGATCTCCAACGATCTGCCTGTTCTGTGTTGTATAAATATATAAACTTTTTACTCCACCACGACTTCAAAGACATATAACTACAAAGTCACAGATTGGTCTTCTTTTAGAAACAGTATTAACACAAATTCTAAAACAATTGATTTTGAAGAGAGTGAATTAAATACAAACTAAATTGATGAATCCATCAATTAACTCACAGATTGTATTCAACAAGCGGCAGATATTTCTGTTCCTAACGTAATGTTATTCGGAGACAATGTATGAGAAAATGTGAACCGTTCTTGAATGTCTCGTTATAGGATCTAAACCTTACTGGCAAGCAATTAAACATTTAAAACAAAAATATTCTGCAATTTCACCATTAAACAATCCCCAAAACAATAGCAAAATTATTGTCACTTCAGATAAATGTGAAATTCTTGCCAATTTTTTCCAAAAATCATAAGAAATCTCATCTGGTGTTACACGGAATCCGATGATATCTGCCAACATATTCAGTGTATTAGGGGTTTCCAAGTTTAATGAATGATCAATTCCAGAGGTTAGGAATCTGGGTTTATCTATCTGACCCAATTATTTCCCAGTTGTTTTAAGCTTGCCTATTTTCCCAATTTATGGAAAACAGCAAAGGTGGTGGCGGTTCTGAAACCTGAAAAACCCCCGTCAGATGGCAATAGCTATCGAGCTATCAATCTACTAGATTGTTTACGTAAAATCATTGAATGCGTTATCAAAATTAGGCTCAACAACCTCATCGAATCTAATATGGAGTGCTAATTCCTCAAGAATTTGGTTTTTGTCACCAGCATACCTCAATACATCAGGTTGATCGTATTATTCAATATGTCAAATATGAAGGACAGTCAAATTAGTCCATAGTGCTTCTGGATCTTGAAAAAGCATTTGATTACGTTTGGATTAAGGGGCTATTACATAAACTATTCCAATTAAAATTCCCATTATTTTTGATCAAGGTGCTTAAATCTTACTTCGAAGATAGAAAATTCTACGTATACCGATTCTGAATTCGTCTTTACTGCAGACTTACTCGGTAGTTCCACAAGGTTCTGTGATTACAGTCCCATCTGGTTTTGTATTTTTCTTTGGCTTTTGTAATTGGCTATTCCATATCGCAATGATGTACAAACTGAAAAGGTAATATATACATTATATTTTAGTGTTGGGGCACAATATTGCGGTTATCCAGTTTGCAACTGTTGTTAGCTTCCATTTTTTTTTTGAAACTACATATTTCATACATTGTCCATTGTCCATGTAAATACCGTTAGGAATTCTAACTCCACTTAGACCATTATACATTTGGTGATAATTGCATGCAGGCCTGGGTTTATTAATAAACGCGAGAATAAAGGTAGGTTTTTGGTTGTCCAAACAACCCTGGTACCGCTAAGACCTCAAGTGGAGACATCTTGATATGCTGAAGGCGGAATATTTGCAACACTTTCTCGTTCATTAGCATTCTGCTGTGCTCTCTATAATGATCACGTCGATTGTATTTCGAATTGTTAGCTGCCACCTAAATATATGTATTTACCATCCGTTGCAGCGTGATTGCTGACTTATACTGCAACATGCTACCAAATCGACATACAAAGCTCTCTACAAATCCTTAAGCGATGGTTTCAGATATTTGATTTTCTATAGGGATAGCTAAGTTATCCTGATTGATTGATTGATTGTTTTAAAGGTCCACCAGCAATATGGTCGCTTTGACATATAGTTGTTATCACTACAAGGCATTTATTTCTTTTTTGTAATTTTGTTTTTCTGACATGATTCGAAATTGTATCATTTTTGGAATGTTCAATGCCCTGATGGCCACCTAAAGACAAGATGTGTAAGACTGTATTACCTTTTCGATATCCTAGCTATTTTGCAGTTTTATGAATGAATGTTCAATACTAGAATTATGTTGAGTTGATTTAATTCTTGCTTGTAAGGGACTAAACGATTCTTTTGAAGGAGGGAGTTACTCAATTTCCAGGTTGCGGATTCAAATTGGTTTGCCCAGTTACGGATGCTCAAAGCATCCGCATCAATATTGTACTTTCCAGCTTTATTACATTGTATGAAATTCATCCAACTCTATTCTTCAGTCCATAAGGCGAGTGAATTGATTGTTTGATTTGTTTGCGTGTCCTTATTTGTCCAATATATCGACAATATTTGGGAGATGGCAAAACATCATCCACGATTATTTATTTTAAACGACGAAAGTAGTTGGTAGTAGGCCACTTCAGGCGCACCTCCTCTGTTGGGCCGCTTCAGGCGACCTACTTAAATGTCGTTGACCCCGGATATTTTGTACTTCTTCCTTAGACATTTATAGTACACATTCCGGAAAAAATTGTGACGTAATCGTTTTCACATTTATAGCATTCATTCAGGGTAAAAGTGACACCTACTTTTTTCCGACCAAGAGAGTAAATAAAAAACTTGTTGAAGACCACGCATGCTTTGTCGACCAAGAGAGACAATAAAAAAACTTGCTGAAGATTACACCTACTTTTAAAAAAATTTACAGATCAAAAAAAAAATACTTATACACAACAAATCCTGTGTAACCGACGACTTGGACAATTTATAATGCTTGGTCTGTATTTTACTCTCCATCTTATCGTCTCCAAAAGACATTTTGACTAATGTTTTTCGCCTTTTCTACTATTATTCGACTGTTGGCTTAGAATATGTTGAACTACCTGAAAATATATTGGCCACACATAAGAACAATAAAAATTGCCATACATACGAGTACTAACTTTAGATTAAAACATTTGATTTTTTTTTTTGAAAAGTAAAGGGGTTTTTGGCTATTCGTTCAATTTTTCATCGGGACAACCTGTATTTAATAAATTCTAATTTTTTTTTATATTTTACAAACTTATTATTCTTTGAGTTTATAAATTTTAGAAAGCCCATTCATACTAAATTCCCTAAAGTCTCAAATAGCTTTGTAACTCAACCAAATTGTTGGTTTGATTTAAATTTTAAATTTTATAACTTTAATTTATTTTGAATACTAATTAGTTAATTTTTTTATGTAAAATGATTCTGAGAACTCAAAGGGTGTTAAGTTAACTTCTCCTGTAATTGAAGCTAATTGGAAGCTAAGGTTCATTATCTTTATAGAGGAAGAAAAGTTAATCAACCGTCACCTTAACAAACAAGTCCAATTTTAGTATATCATATAAGTCCATTCTTTGTTACATACCGAAACAATAGCTATGTGGATAGACGAGAAATAGTTTCTTGAATTTGGTATGTAACATCGGAAAAAAAACTTCTTATCTTGTATTTTCATCTCAAGTCAAAATTATCTGTCTGCAATAATAATAATAAAGATGTTTTCTAAAGAGTAAAAATACTGAACAATGTACATGTGAATATACGTATAGTGTACATATAAAGGTAGTTTAGAAATGTATCGTGATTAAAAATATAATACAGTACATTTTACATACTCGTAGTACATACTTTAGTTTAGAAGCACACAAAAAAAAAAAATACGTACATATTTGTAATGTATCGCTATAAGAAGATGTGTAAAATTATATGTTTAAAAGGATATCATGTATATATGAACAGAGGTATAAAATACACTCCAAAAATGTTGTAAACATAAAAATATTTTCCTATATCATACATACAAACGTGCAATGAAAATTCTTAAAACATCTAACATAGTAATGTAACATGGATATACAAATAATAATATTTAACAGCTTCTTCTGCTGGTTCTAAGTAATACAACAAAATCTGTTATAAAAACTATGAGACTGCAATAACAATAGTGTGGGATATGTACAATACATATTCTGTATAAATTTCATAGTGTTTCCTTTTTTATTACATCATTTTCCTGTAAACACTAAAAAGCACTTGACTTATACAACTTAACATGAAAACCTTTTCTTATGTTTAGTTATTATTGTTATTATTACTATTATTCTTTATAATACTAAGCAATAAAATGCAAATTAGGTACACAATATTCCCTTACTCGAAACAGGTGATTAAGTTTTGTTTATTAAATAAACCGTGTGAAAATCCCCTAAAAAAAAAAAAACTCAAATCCTTTTATTCAAAGTTCACTCGATAATTATGCTAATTATTAATTTGTTGCCATCTTATATACCCGAAATATGTTATATTTTAATTCGCGTGTTAAAGGCAAAAAATAAAAATATGTCGATGCTGACTCAAAACCAAAAAAAAAAAAAATATTATTATTCAAATATTTAAAACTCTCCTAAGTCAAGTAATTGCCAAATATTGTATACAATTTTTTAAGCCTATTAAGGAAATTTTTCCGAAATTTGGTTGTAATTTTTATTTTTATTTTTGTTTAATTATATTCAAATCTGGAAAATATGCCGAAGATAATAAATTTTTGTAAAGCATTACGATTTATGGTACGATAGAAAAATAACATGCACGAGAATATTAGAGTATAATGGGTTTAAAAATATTTTAAATTTAAATTTGTTGACGGTGTACGGTGTTAACGTAAAATAGGTTATAAATAAAATGAACGTTAAGACTGTAAATTCCACCAGCGTAAATGCACCAGAATAAAACATCACGCGATTATTCGTTGTAGTGGAAAATTATAATTCCTTAAATGGGTGTAATCAAAAGGAAAATTTTGGGGTTCAATAGAATTTTTTTTCAAGTAGACAGTGATCTTTGTGGAGATGGAAGAAAAGCAATGAGGAATGTGAAAGTTCAGTAATACCGTGCGTACTGTTAAACTTGAATAATAAAAATTAGTGTAAGCGTTACTCTGAAAAGTAAGAATTAACGACATCATAAAACGCTTTTCAAACGAGGCAGAATATCTAAACAATGCCATTGTACTACTGAAGTATACGTTGAAGTATACTAAATTCTTTTGTGTTTTGTTTTTGTCTCCAGAAAATGTTCGTTATTGAGCAGAAGTCGCTATACCACCATTAACAGTTCTTTCAACTACATTTTACTACGTCTTAGGTTGCCATTTTGATGTTCCAGATCTTAGAATAGGACATCGTTTTTCTGAAAGCAGACAAGGGGAACGCGGTCGTCATTTTGGAAAAACGGGACTACGATGAACGAGTATTATCAACAATAGCCGAAGGTCCATACAAAGAACACACTTGGAGAAACAACAATCCAAGGGACCCTGTCAACAACATGGTCAAACAAGCCAAAAATGTAACAAAGGAAATAGCAGCTTTACTGAATGATCGTCAATTAGAGTACAAATTTCACGTTACCAATCCGAAGCTTTATGCATTACCGAAAATTCATAAGCCCGGTAATAATATGAGACCAATTGCATCAAACATCTGGACACCTACAGAAAACATGGCCAAATGGTTGTTGAAAGAGCTGGAAATGATTCCACCACCAAAAGGATGCAGTATAATAAATTCAAAGGAGTTAGTGGAAAAACTAGCAGATATAACATTAGCTCCTGATGAAATATTAGTATCATTTGATGTGACGGCATTGTTCCCGAGTATCCCAATAAAAACGGCAATAAACAATTTGGAGGATCATCTTTTAAAAAATCAAGTACCAGCAAGTCAAATATTCACATGCAATTTTGTTTAATTTCGAGATAAATTTTACCAGCAAACATCCGGATCATCCATGGGAAGCAAATTGGCGCCATACCTAAGAAACGTATTCATGAGCAACATGGAGGAAAATCTAAAACAAAACTTCGACCTGTTCCCGAGGATTTGGCTTAGATATGTACATGACATTTTTGCAATAGTGAAACAACCCCATTTGTCAGCTGTTTTCGACCATATTAATACAATAGATCCATCAATTAAGTTTACAATGGAAATCGAGGAAAATGTTATTTTGAACTTCTTGGATATAAAAATCAACCGAAATAATAACAATAAACTAAAATTTGGAATTTTTAGAAAGTCTACGAATACAAATAGATTCATAACAGTAGATTTATTTCACCATGTTACACATAAGCAAGCAGCGTTTCATTCTATGGCGCATAGATTATTTAATATACCTATGGAACATCACTCACCGCTAGAGTCAGCGTTCCATACTTACTTGATATTACCAATAGACTGCAGGGCGTCTTCTACAAACACAACATAGAACTTGTCACCCGTCCATGAACAACCATCAAAAAGAATTTAAACAACTTTAAAGATAAGGTAACACAAGATTTACGGTCTGGAATTTACCAAATTAAATGTTCTAATTGCCAGGATACCTACATCAGCCAGATATCGAGAGATTTCAGCACCAAGCTTAAAGAACATGAAAAAGCCAACTGTAATAAATCTAGTGTTGCATATCATATGTTCCACCATAACCACAAAATAGACACCACTATTTCAAAAATAATAAAAACAGTACATCAAAAATGGAAACTAGATGCATACGAGTCATACCACATCGCTAACACCACAAATCTCATGAACATAGATGATGCAAAAATTAACTCCCCCTTATTTAAAATAACCTTTTAAAAATAAGCATAACAGGCGCAACATTTTTTTATTTTTATTAAATTTGTGGGTTTGTGCGCCTCCTTTTTTCTTTTGTTTTTTTTAAGCCTTTTTTACTTGTTAAACAAAATTTTTGTATATATAAGAGTGGTTTTTACTTTAGTTTTTTAGTTGCAAAAATTACCTGTATATGATCTTTACAAGATCGAATCTAGTCGTAATTTTAAATGAATAAAAATAAATAAATTCAAAAATAGAAATTTTGTTTTTTTTTATTTTTAAGTAAGTGAAAACTGTTGGTGTTTTGTAATTGTACAAAATAATATTAATTGTACCCTTAGAATATTAACTGATTCTCGTCTAATACCATTTTCAGCGAATATCGCTTTGTAAAAAACGGTGAAGTTGCTGCAAAAAAACTCATTTACGAAAATAAAGAAAATTATCAAGAAAAAAAATTAGAACGAAATCCTGTTAGGCTCTTCTGATATAAAACTAATTTCATCATGGACCTCGACCTTAATGTGATTAATGTGAAAAAATCCTGGATCAATTTATTCAGTTTGCAATTATAATTAACCAAAGCTTTTAGGCACTTTGAAACATTCTGATCGCTTGGATGGAAGCTAAACTAATGAATTTTTTTTTTGCAACTCAACTGTCCCAATGATACAAAAATTTATCCCTATCTATAAATTCTATAAATCCTCTAACGCAACTCTGATCCTGAGGAGACCTATTGAAATTTATTTATGAAGTATTGGTTCAACGAACGCTTTTATAAACAATTGTATTTAACATCTGTCGAAGCATACTGTAAATACGGTAATCAGTAATTAACTCGGGGTCTTTGCATAGTAAAAAACTCTTTTAAATACTGCTAATTCGTTGTTGTCTATAAAGTTTATAAATTCAGTAAATTCCATAAATTTTATAAATTCTGTAAATACTAAAAAATATTTAATTTTTGTAAATTTACAAAGTGTGAGTTTTCGAATTAGATTTATCGCGAGAGAAATTATATAACTTAAACTTCAAGAATTGTAATATTATGGCGTAAAAACGACGGTAAACAAACGATGGGGTCATACTTTGAAAATACTCCACCTACGTATGAATTAAAATATATTTTGAAAATAAAAAATTGGGCGGGAGTTTTTGTGGATAATTTTTTTGTCTGTCTGGCAGTCTGACATACCTACCGGGCCCGTACGTCTTAAAATTCACCGAAGAAAAATCGCCGATAAATTCACTTACACGATTTTTCCGTATTCTTGAAATAAATCATATTTTACCCGGTCTACACTATCGAGCGTCTGTGTTACTCGTTGAGCAGGTACATTACGTTTACATTCTAGAATTACGCAAAGCAGTTAGATTTGTTTACGTATTTTATATAGAAAGTTAGCTTTGTACGGTATATTACTTACTTCTTGGTAGGGGCGTACTAATATATCCATTTATACTTGTTTCGATGGTAAAGTTAATTATCCCGTCCGAATTATTGGAAATGTCCATTAATACGGGGTAAGTATCTTCGGCTGTGGTGACATCATATGTCGTTAGTGGAGATGCCAAAATGTTTGTGATGGCCGTTATTTCCTCATCATACACCATATTTCCATTATTATCATTCAGTGAGAATTCCTAAGAGTAAAATTAAATATATAAGAATATTTTCTATAACAATAAATACAATAATATACCAAGTTATCTGCACTCTCTGGTACATACTGATGGCCAAAAATAGTAACTTCGTCGATTAAAACGGAAACTCATTCTTCAACAACCATTAAAATAATCTCTGATTCCTTTCCTCCTCCTGTTCCTGCTTCTTCTTGTTGCTCAATTTTTGCCGAACATCATTATTGATGTCTCGCCAACACTGATAAATGGCATCGAAAATCCTTGCCCCATCTCCCCATAATTTGGCTGAGTGTTTGTTTGTCAAATTATTTTCCACTTTTTCCCTTATCGGAATATCTTCTATAAAATCCAACCCAAGTAGTAATTTGGAGTTGTCAAAACGTTGTGCCATCTAAAATTCACAGCAATTTAGTTATTAAAACTTCTTAAAAAATAACCAAAAACGTCATTTTGTTGGTTTGTAGATGTAATATCAGCAAAAATGGTAATCATAGTTTGCTTGACGATATGTTATAGTAACGTCGAAAAGCAAACTCGTAATAAATGGTAAATTACTTTTGAGACAGCAGTTTGGTTTATTTAAAACTATAGTTCCCAAATAGCAAAAAAAAATAAATTTGCAGTTTTGCTGTGCTTCACGTCAAATTGTTACATAAGAATAATTAAAGGTTTTTCCAGCAAACACATCGGGAATTGGTTTCAAAATAGCAAAACAGCCAGAAATAACTAAAGAGCTATTATTTCGGAAATTATTTCAACAATAACAATTTGTTGCTAAATGATTGGTAAAAAACATATTTCTATAATTGCATCAACAATTTTAATGATGCCATTTTAATTATGTTTTCTCTACTTCAATAATGTATGTCATACATATTTTATGAAATATTGACAGGGAAAATATGACTTTGCTTGTGATTTTTAATCGTAAAAATACACGGGAAACAAATTTCATCGACCAGTTTGAAAAAGTAGGTCAGAAAAGGAAATGGCGACTTAAAAATATTTAATATTAATAACAAAATTTTTCGAAAAAATTATTTTTCCTGAAAAATAAATCCAAATCTGTTGAAAAGCTTCTGGTAATCAACCAAAAGCTGAAGATTGGCGTTTTTATATCCTTTATATTAACTTCACCTGCTTGATTGCTTGCTTGAGTGTCCTTACGATCTTCAAGTTCAAAATTGACCCACTTCCCGTGATCCTCTCGCGCTGAAATTTTGCACATCGACTTTTGTCACCTAACAATACTTTTTGGCAAAATTTCAGTTCGATCAACATACTATAACTAAGTTTTTTCTCTAATTTTCAATTTAAAAAATTCAATCTAGTAGTATTCCAAATGTTTCTTCAAGTAAGTTTAAAATTCAAATTTGTTTTTTGAATGACCCTTACTCATTGAATTTTAAATTTTAGTCATAGTGAAGAAGGTCGAAACTGAATTGCAATCGACCGAGTCTTATATATAAAGGATATATAGTCAAAAACATTGTTTTTACGGGTTGTGTGTTTTTTTTAATATTTACATATGATAAAGTTGTTTTTGTCGAAGTTTTTATCCAGATAAATTATGCAGCCATTTTTATGAGAAGAAAAACTAAACTAAAAGATGGCTTTAATAATGTAACAGCTAAATAGCATAATAGAACCATTTTAACTATTTGTCCTAAATTAAATATTATTACAGCTAAAGTGTCTTACGAACTTACGAAAAAGTAACCAACATATATTAAATGTATTAAGTAACTAATTAGCTTTTGAAGGAGAAAATCACTGATCATAAAACATTCTTGTTTTGTGTTAAGCGTTTTAGCTGTTGGACTTTGCTTGGAATATTATTTACATTAACCTTCTAGTGGGCAATTTTTTCTGACTCGGAAAATTATGGTAGGGTAATTTTAATGTGAAAAAATCGAAAATTAGGTCTAAAATTGTCTCAGGTTAAAATTACTAACATATTAGTACATTAACAAACCTTATATAATACAAAAATAACAACCATACAAAAATACAATTCACTAATTGAAATTCTAATTCCCGGTTGAACTGTAAAAATACCAACCGCCAGTCAAGTAATATTTAGTCTCACGAATACATACTAATATTTCAGAAACAGAAGGGTCCGTTGTGCCTTTCAGCAAAGCTAAGATATTCGATGTGAGATAATTTTGTTTATACATATCTCTCAATTGCAAACGAAGCCTTTAAAAACTTACTAGCACACTTGCGTTAAACCAAGCGAGATACGTTTTCCTGTTTTGAGCAATGCAAACTATTTTACTATTGCCTCGCTGTGCCAGCTAACACGACGTATCGATGCTTTATACATTTTACATTATTAGCTCTTTGAACTCGAAGTAGTCCTGTCAATATTTGGCGTTGTACTCGAAGGGTGCCTCTCAAGCACACCAAGAATATACTGCACTGTAGATCAGAATATTATGAATGTTCTATCTTTATATTCTCTGATTTCTACGACAAGAAAAACAAGACACTAATAATATTTCTTGTACACTTGGACATTGTGACGCGATAATTAAATTTTGTCTGCCCAATTTTGTTTATATAAATATTTAACTGAAGTGTTTGAATTACGCAAACAATAACCGTTAACGCACATACACCTATAATATTATAAACAACTTATAAAAAACGTAAATCTGTGCAAAGAGTGCAAGAGCAAATAATAATTTTCTATTTATTATTCATGTTTTCTGTGCTCCGTCTAAAAGCGGAAATACATACCTGCTAGAGGGTTAGCAACATTGTTTTAATTATAAATTTACATATAGTACACATATATATTCTGCGGTGTGTTAAACAATTTTGCTTTAAGTTAAGCATTTTCCCTTTTTTATCCACGTTTAGTTTACTCATATTAATTTCGCTGTGTGTTAAGCAGTTTTGTTGTTAGATGAGTAATTTTGCTTTGAGTTTAGCAGTTTTCCCTTTTCCAAGCTAATTGGCATATCAAGTTGGATTTCTGTAATTTGTTATTAACATTATTGTCAAATTAACGCGGTAATTACTGAAACAGTACATTTTATCTTTAATAATGGTAAGTGTTTGCTATGAAATCATTTTTCATTATAGTGATTTTAAGTTTATTTAATATTATAATGCCCGGTTTCACAAAATAATAGCAATTTCTAGTTAAATAATATTCCCTCCCTTTCTTCTTTTATTAAATTGCGATTTATTTCATAATACAAATTCAGCGCTTGCTAATTTTATTTCTTTTTTTACATCAACATTTTAACTAGAGAGTTAAATATTTAACTGCCCAATTTCATCGAGCTCAATATTTAGCTGAATGCTAAATACTTCTATGTAAAAAAAAATATTATCAACTTGCATAGAATTTGTATTATGAAACAAAACGTAATTTATAAAAGAAGAAAGGGAGAAAATACTATTTAACTAGGGATTGAATATTTTTTTGTGAATCCGGACATAAGAGTATTATTTAACAGGTTTGTTATGATTATTAGGTTTTCTGTGTTCTCGAAACTGTAAGCAAGAAGGAATTGTTTGTGTGTTCGGCGTGCTGGTTTGAAGGAGACGAAGATAATCGTATCGTTCATTATCCACCGGATAATTCATGGTGCTCAGAGCCGGCACGCTTGCTCAATAAATATTCAGAGTATCAGCTGGCAGTACAGGGTATGCAAGGGTTAGAAGAAGAAGCCACTTCCGAAGTGGGCCGATGGGATGAAAAGAAATTCAGAAAAGTAAATGCATTACGTAGTAATGCAATTAAAGCAAATTATTTGTTAATTTTTTATTGGATTTTTTTTAAATTAAGATATATCAGACATTCCTTCGGTGCAAAATGTAATCGATAGTCGCAAAAAAACAATGGAAAAACCACCTAATTTTACTGTTACGTTACACCCATCCGCATCAACTGGTACTAGCCAATTGCAAGATGCCTCTCAAACAGAGCATTTGGCAAGACTCATCACTATTTACAATTATTATAAATAATAAATTAATAAATATATAAAATTATAAAATACTAGATAAATAAAATTATAAATAATTATATAAATGTTTGTTCGCTATTATATTCGACTTATTTGATTTTATGTCATAAAGCGCAAAACTAGACCGCACAGCATATTGGATTTTTGTATCCGTAAATAATCATAGCCGAAAAAACCCTTTTCCACATCGAAATTACTTATAAATTTCTTTTTGACTTGTTTTCTAACTATTTTGTTATTTTAACAGTAATTTTGATTACAAATATGTTTGAAAATTACACAAAAAAATAAATAAAGTATTATAGCTGTCATACTTGTTTAGTTGACTACCACAACAAAATTGCTTTTCTCCCGACTGTTTTGCTTTATGGTGTATAACAAAATCCCTGTTGGAATGTCTTACATATACTTAAGCTAATTAGCGTTTTTTTTATACTGTCGCAACGTTTTAAAAACTTATTGAATATCTATTTAACATTTATAACTAATTTGTGTAATTTTCCTGATTTTTCTGATTTCACGACGTTGTATCAGCTTTGTTTTTGCTGTCTAGGACAACTTACCTATCGAATTGTTACTTAGGGCATATTTTGGGTTTTGGAAATATGACCCAATCTTGCATTTTTTTTGTCCCATATTTGATTTCTTTTTATTTCTTACAAGAACACTTTTTAATTTTCAATTTCAAAATTTAAAAATTGCAAAGAATAAACGACGACCATACTATGAATTGTTAATTCGCCCACTTTTTACTAGGCGAGAAAAATTCGTCTACTTTTTGATCGACGACGAATTTGAAGAATGCGACAGTTAACATTTTCGACTGAAATGATGTAATTTGATAGATATTCGTCGACGACTTTTTTTCGAGTGAATTTCAAGAATACGGGCCCCGGAGTAAAATGGGGTTGTTTAAATGAAATCGAGACAAAGAGAGAGAGAGAGACATAGGAAGAGTGTGGAAATGTGACACACATAGTTATTTATGTTTTTATTTTGTTGGCTGAGAATGTCGAAATGCGAATGGTTTGGGTTTTGTGTAGAGAAGGACGCACATTTGATAGTGGGTTAGTCGAAATAAAATTTAATTTTGGTTATATTATGGTGGATGGTAGAACCGTTACAAATTTTATCGTAAAACTTCTTAAAATTCTATAAATGCTACAATTTTTACAAATTGCATAAATCATATACAATTTATTGAATCTATAAATTCTCTACCTTCTTCAGAAACTTCTAAATGAGTAAATGTAAATATAAATTAATATAAATTCCAAAAATCATTAGAAACATCATTGGGCAATCCATCTCCAGACAAAACAGTCTAGAGTTTGATTTTAATAATAAGCATTTGAAAAATCGAATTTTCCCAGATTTCGAACGGGAAACTTGAACTAAATTTTTCCTGCAATAAATTGAGAAGTCACATCAACGCAATCAATTTCTAGACGTAACTCTCTAGAGGCACTCAAGTTTTTTCTTGCGATAGTTATTGACAAGTCACATCAATGAAATCTAAGAAACTAAGTTTTCCACTTAAGACTATTTGAAAAAAAGTTTTTAGTTATTCAGGTATGCTGCTTACTTTCGGCTGATAACCAATAAATATTTTATTTTCAGCTGGAACGTTAATAATGTTAATAAAAAAAAATTTGATTTTCATAAAGCGATGACCCTTGGATATGAAAATAAGGAAAGCAAACGATTATTTAAAAACAACGCTAAATGACATTTTCAAAAATAAATTTACTCTGAAGAAAGTTTACATAATCCTTAATACAAGAGCCTTCTAGAGTATAGAGCCATAATTATCAGGACATATTTTTTAGAAGCTTTTTTAGTGGTATAACTTTTCATTGATTTCCATTGGAATCCATAGTAAAAATGACGATTTTTAGCTTCAAGTATTTCGATAAAAAAGCAAAATATTATTTAACGTTTATATAAAAGTTTTCTGCATATCTTTAACAACAACATACGAGATGGTTATGTTGGTATTAAATAAATATTAATTGAAGAAATATTAAAATTAAATTATTTCTAAAATATATTTTACGAACTTTTATTTTAAACTTTTCGAACAAACCATTCGTCGTTTGTTTAAGAGTTCGCAACTCGTCGTCTATCTTGTAAAAGACTGATTCTCGACAATTATCAGATAATTTATGTATTTCTGTGAAAATCCTTCAAATAGTAAGGGTAGCTAATGTAAACAATAAATGAATTACCCACGTTGTATGTATATCAACGTGGGTGAATCCGACCACCATACTTTATAAATGACCACCACAACATAAAAAACAGCAAACACAAAAAACAACACAATTAATGAACTTTGTTCTTATCCCGGTTGAACTTGTACTTATACAACATTACCGCATCGTAACATTTTCTAGATCAAAGTACAAAATTTATAATTTTTCCAGAACAAAGGTAATTTCTATAATTTATCAACCTTTTTTTGTTTTTTTTTTTTGTTTTGGTAACGTTCTTTTTGTTAGATATAAGTTAATACACAGGAAGAAAAGTAAATTTTCCTCTTCAACTTTTGATTTTTTTTTTTTTTTTTTTTTGTCGAAACCATTTTTGTTCTTTTCAAAATACTGTAAATGGTCAAGTGGAATTTTTATTTATATTATTTATTTTAAGTGTACCAAATATTACGATTTGTACAAAAAATCAATAAAGAATTAAATTTTGTGAGTTCGTCGTCGTCCTCGTCGTCGTCATATATTTTATAATTTTCTGGTAAGTTTATTGTTCAATTGATAAAAAAATAAAAAATTGTCGTCTCGTTTATTTTTCTTGTGTGGTAAGTTTTATTTTTTTGTACCCAGTACAACGTAAATCTACCGTAAACAGCCATTTAGAGTTTTTAGATATATGTATTTTCATACACCCTGCTAACTCCAGATAAATTAAGTTTACTGATTTATTTTAATAAATTCGCCATTTTTCAAGACAAAAACCGAGATAATTTTTTTTGTTTTTCATATGATGGTGGTGAAATATTAAAAGCAAATTATTTTTTGCTGTATTGGCTCTTGGTGTTTCTTTCATATATACACCTGAAAATCGAAGTATCAATTTTTAAAACTTCGCCAGAACAGTTTCGGTTGTCCAAAAAGTATTGGTTGTTAAGGTACACTTCTTATTAGTGAGCGGCTGGATGGACATGATAATTACGAACTCATCATGTTTTTATTGAAATCAACTCGTCTTTTGGGAATTTTTAGCTACTGTTTATTGCACGAGTATATTTTTATCATCTATCTAAGCAATAGAGTTAGAAAACTCACCAGAGAAACTCTATATAATGCTCACCAGAGAAAAAATATTTTACGTTAATGTCATGTCCCAGATATTAAGCGCCTTTATCTTTACTTAGTTATGTTGTGTTAGGGTTAAATTCGACACTGTAGAGTATTAGCCAAAGTTTTACTCACACTTGGCCATAAACACTTGACTTCATTTTTGGAACCAGTATCCACCTAAACACTCCTTTTGGGTCATTTCTAAGTATGCGCTATTCACTATTTTCACTATTTTATTTCACGGAATAGTTTGAATCAGTTTGTTTGAATATTACGCCATTTTTCTTGAGCTTGTAATACGGAGAATCTTCCGGTAACTGTAGCTTGCTTGATGAGAACTTCTGATTTAACAAATGATTTATCGCTGTTACATAGCAGCATTTCAGTACGTTCGTAAACTGAGCTGAGAAGAGCCATTGGTTATCAACATTTTTAGATTTATCAGGAACTTTGGATGTAAATCATCACCGTCAATAACATTGATGATAAAACTTTTGACAGGTTAATAATTCAGGTGGTAAAGTAGTAATCCACTAATATAATGATTTTTAGACCAATTTTAATAAAAATTTGGCAAAAATAAAAGAATTTCAATTAAAGCGATCAATTTTTGTTTGTATCAGCGTACATGAAGAGCTATCTATTCGACGGTTCGTTCTCAAGCACATCCTGAGAAATATCAAGTAGCAAATCGATAAACTTGAAGCTGCCCGTGTTCACAATTTGAAAAATTATTCTTCAGAGACTACAAAGCTTGACTTTTACGTTGAAAGTCGACAGCGAGATTTACTGGTATTGGCACCGGTTTGCGGTTAAAATGTTGAAATGCCTACAAATTTGTAAAGGGATATGAAAAGCAAATTAATTTTTCCAGTTGTCATTGAAATTATTCGTCAAGAGACAAAAGGAGAACAGTTGATCAGAGTGAAACTGGTGAGGCTTTAATTCTTGAAAGGCTCAGCGCCATAAACTTGGAGAAAAAATTCACAGAGGAATTATCCGAACAAAACAACTCGCAAGGATACATTATTGGATGGCCCAATCACGGCATCTGAAAGACCATACAAAAATGCCACAATTTTCTGAAGCGGAGCGCAAATATTTAAAATTGTGTGACTGTAAAATTTTCAATATTTTTGTAAAACCATTTAATCAAAATTTTATTCAACATCTGAAATTATGATTAAATTTCAAGATTTATTAAAATTTTCAGAATTTAAAGGGGACAGAATTTTCTAAAATTTATAAAAGTCAAAGGAAATGTAAAAAATATCGTATAATTGAAACTCCTTAAAGATGGTTTACAAAAGCGCTTGATTACATTGGAAAGAAGTAAAACTCTTCCAGCTTTATTCATTTATCGTGTTTTTTGACGATTCTTTTGTCTCTGATGTCGGTCCTAGTATAATTTTCTACGGAAGCGCCTTTTTTGTCAATAAAATTTAAGTTGATTCTTACGATCTTCAAGAAATGCAGTTTTGTTTTTTGTAGTTGCCAAGCTTGGCCACATAAAACGAACGCTAAACTATCCTATGTCTACCGGGTGTACGGTTAACCTGTAACGTGGTGAACTAGGAAAATAATTTCCTCAATTACCCAATAAAGAGCTTCCCTTCAATTTACAAACCAAAAATTGAATTTTCAAAAATGATCGATTTGGTGTTTAGTTTTCATTTGCAATAATACAAGACTAAGTTGTCTGAACGTTCAAACTCAATTGGATAGTTTAAGTCCATTTTTATAAGCTGCATTGTGAAATAAGATTGAGCCAACCACCTTGATAATATAAGCTTGATATATTAGAAGCCATTAGTTGTGTACTAATTGTTTAAATGAGGGTCATTATCCGGACAACCGTAAACCGCAAAATACTTGCTTTGAAGATAATCAAAGCATCACACGCTTTTATTCATATGTATTCAACAACACCGAAGAAGCAAAACAATTAAAGTCTAACCCTATCACCTCCAATAATTAAGATTCCGCAGAAACCGATGAATCAGGAAACTCTCCTAGGAACGTGTAAACGTCGACAAAAGGTGCGGCTAATGAAAGCAAACAGGCCATATTACCGACCATTGTGATGACCACGACGGACATATAAGGTAATATACATAATATCCGTGCTCTACTGGTTTCTGGCTGTGAATCCAGGAGAGCACGGAAGTTATGTATCTTCTACAGTCTTTACTGCAGATCGTACAAAAATTAGGATTGAAACAAAGTCATGCGTGCTTTCCAGTAAATGGTTTGCTGGCTGTTTCGGCAGAGCAGACCAGAGAAAAAATCAATATTAGACTATCTTCCAGATACCTTCCTCAGAGCTTTGTAGTAGTTGACGTTCTGATATTCAATAATTTAACAACTTGCCCTACCATTTCGAGCAATATTACTAAACGTGGATTCTACAGCCACATTTGCCGAGTTCTGTCTAGGTATCGATATATTTTATCATATTGCTCAAGAAAAAAAAATTCTATTGAAGCCAAACCTTCATTTGGTAGACAGTGTATTTGGTTGAGCCGTTGCAGGATTTCTAGTTAAACAAACAAATTCTGAGTTTCTGTGCAATACAATTTGTAGAAATTCGGAAAAAACATACCAAGTATTCGAATAATTTTGGGGAATACAAGAAAATTAATTTGAGATACCTGTCAAATATGACGTTTGTGAAGAACATTGTTTGAGAACCCACAAATTCATCAATAGTCGTTACGAAGTCGAATTACTGTTTAATGAAATTTGTGAATACGTAGGAAAAACTATGAAACAAGCAATGTGCAGAATGAAATTAATAGAGAGGAAATTCTAGAAAGATCCGGAGCTTAACACCGAATATGAAGACCTTGCCATATGGAACGTATCTCTGTATCGTATGTATCGATTTGCTAAGAACAGGTGCAACCATCCAAGAAGATCTGTTCTCTATTTTAACTAAATCCTTTACGTCCGATGAATCGCTTCCAGTAAAAAACTGCTACTTGTGGCCTGATTTGTTCGGTCTATATCGCAATTATATGAGACCAACATTATTAAATATGACTTTTATTTTTTACTCACATAATGTTGTATTTTGTACTCACATTGTGGCGATTCCGCAAAGGCCGTTATATGCTAAAGAACTGTTCACCAAAATGGAAATACATTCATTCGACTAATAGGCTCTAAGACACAGGTCGGTCCATTGGAACAACTATATTCACCCCTAATGTAAGGCCATGCGGAGCTGTACTATTGATGAAGTTACTAAACAAGATAGCTACTTGCAACCTCTTGCAACAGACTGGCCAAATTTTAAGCGCACGACTATTGATTCCATCTCCTTCGAAAAATGAAAAATTGTGTTACTGGCAATGGGATACAGTATTAGTCGAGAATAATCATCGACCGTTAAATATGTTATTAACAAATATTCTTGACGGTGATTCGCGTAATAAGCCATTACATCACCAAGCTATCTTATTGATGAAAATGGAATATTACGTGTTGGTAGATGATAAAAATAATAACAAACAGCCACGTTCACTGTGTAAGGACCCGTCCAAAGTTGTCCAAACCACTAATGGGAAATTTGCCTAGCTCTAGAGTGACTTTTGTACGATCATTTACTAACGTTGTTCATTATGCAAGGCATTATCTGCATGGAAACTAATGCTATGCACATAGAAGTTGTTGTCTGATTTGTCAACAGATGCATTCATAGCTGCTTTAAGGGGATTCACGAGAAGAAGCGAACTGCCAAACGCCATATATAGTGACAATGATGCAAATTTTCGCGGCGCCAGGAGAAAACTCGAAGAATTTTTTGCGGTAATTGCGGTAATTAAATATAGCCACACACCCAAACCGGTGTGAAGTTTTTAACACATTTTACGCAAGTGTACCAACATTTGTTTGACAGTGTAATACAAGTTATTAAACAAAATTTTTAACGCTTGTTTTTAACACATTTTTTAACACATTTCACGAAAGTGTACAATTGTTTGATAGTGTAATTCAAGAAAAAATTATTATTTGAGAAACAAGATCCTGCCATAAGCCAAATAACAAAATCATTAGAAAATCATGATTATACACTTTGCTAAATAACACAAATCTCAGAGATAGGCTCGCATAGCTACCATATAGCATAGAAAGGGGATACATTAGGCTTTCCAAATCTGTATGTGTTATTCCATAATTTAGGGTTGGGCTCTGATGACAAATTTTCAAATATTACCAAAATGATCGAATACTATATATGGAAAATCATGATTCTACACTTTGCTAAATAACACAAATCTCAGAGATTGGTTCGCATAGCTACCATATAGGATAGAAAGAGGATACATTAGGCTTTCAAAATCTGTATGTGTTATTCCATAATTTAGGGTTGGGCTCTGATGACAAATTTTCAAATATTACCAAAATGATCGAATACTATATATGGAAAATCATGATTCTACACTTTGCTAAATAACACAAATCTAAGAGATTGGCTCGAATATACACCATATAGGATAGAAAGAGGATACATTAGGCTTTCCAAATCTGTATGTTTTATTCTATAATTTAGGGTTGGGCTCTGATGACAAATTTTCAAATATTACCAAAACGATCGAATATATGGAAAATCATGATTCTACACTTTGCTAAATAACACAAATCTCAGAGATTGGCTCACATATGCACCATATAGGATAGAAAGAGGATACATTAGGCTTTCCAAATCTGTATGTGTTATTCCATAATTTAGGGTTGGGCTTTGATGACAAATTTTCAAATATTACCAAAATGATCGAATATATGGAAAATCATGATTCTACACTTTGCTAAATAACGCAAATCTCAGAGATTGGCTCGCATAGGCACCCCATAGGATAGAAAGAGGATACATTAGGCTTTCCAAATCTGTATGTGTTATTCCATAATTTAGGGTTGGGCTCTGATGACAAATTTTCAAATATTACCAAAACGATCGAATATATGGAAAATCATGATTCTACACTTTGCTAAATAACACAAATCTCAGAGATTGGCTCGCATAGCTACCATATAGGATAGAAAGAGGATATATTAGGCTTTCCAAATCTGTATGTGTTATTCCATAATTTAGGGTTGGGCTCTGATGACAAATTTTAAAATATTACCAAAATGATCAAATACTATATATGGAAAATCATGATTCTACACTTTGCTAAATAACACAAATCTCAGAGATTGGCTCGCATATAAACCATATAGGATAGAAAGAGGATACATTAGGCTTTCCAAATCTGTATGTGTTATTCCATAATTTAGGGTTGGGCTCTGATGACAAATTTTCAAATATTACCAAAACGATCGAATATATGGAAAATCATGATTCTACACTTTGCTAAATAACACAAATCTCAGAGATTGGCTCGCATAGGCACCATATAGAAAAGTGTAAGATCACGATATTCCATATATTCGATCGTTTTGGTATTATTTGAAAATATGTCACCAAAGCCCAACCCTAAATTATGGAATAACACATACAGATTAGGAAAGCCTAATGTATTCTCTTTCTATCCTATATGTTGCCTATGCGAGCCAATCTCTGAGATTTGTGTTATTTAGCAAAGTGTAGAATCATGATTTTCTAATGATTTTGTTATTTGGCTTATGGTAGGATCTTGTTTCTCATATATTAATTTTTTCTTGAATTACACTATCAAACCATTGTACACTTTCGTGAAATGTGTTAAAAAATGTGTTAAAAAGAAGCGTTAAAAATTTTGTTTAATAACTTGTATTACACTGTCAAACAAATGTAGGTACACTTGCGAAAAATGTTCTAAAAAAAAGTGTTAAAAACTTCACACCGGTCGCACCCAATACTAATATTGGTGGTTTTTGGGAGCCGGGGTTAAGTCCATTAAAACCAACTTTCGCCGAGTTTTTGGTGAGTCAGCACCAACAACTGAAGAATTACAGACCCTTTTTGTCCAAATAGAAATAATCGTGAATTCTAGACCGTTAAAACCGCTGAATGAAGTTCCCGATGACTTAAACAACTTAACCTCTGGACATTTTTTGATTACTTATTCCTTATTAGATAATAACTTATCATCTGAGGTATGGGCAAGAGGATGAGTTATTAAGATCCTTCCTGGCATTAATGGAAGCGAAAGAGTGGTTTCCTTGAAGACAGGTAGCGGTTAGTTAAAGCGTCCAATCAGTAAATTTTGTAACTTGCCACTAGAATAATTAAGCCATTGATTGTTTAAAAAGGGGAGTATGTTGCAAAGCAATACCACTCAATATTATTGACACCCCATCAAACCACAAAATTGTATTTTAAATTAAATGAACCGCATTTCAACTTTCACTTAAAATAAATAATTTTTGACCACTTTATTTTGTTTTAAAATCAAAAATTATTAGCTATCAAATTGGCTTGTTAAGGTAAATTGTCAATTAGTTATAAATCGACCAAATTAATAATTTGAATTTCGTGCTTTAATTTGAAATATAAATCAATTTTGTACCTTTAGCATAGTTTTGAGAAACATGTATCTAACTAAAATTATACCTCTTTTTCATCATCTGTGGAGGCGACAATACCTAATTTATAAATAAACTTCTTTATTACTATGGCAAAAAAAAAACAATGCAGCAATTTGATTTGGAATTTCTCTCTATCCAATGAAACTTTGAAAAGTTACACCCACTCTTAAGAAATTTTTCATGCAACGACTTTTGCCAAATTTTAAATATCATATTACATCGCTATTTTACTCGGCCATTTAAAGAAAAAAAATCCCCTTTTCCCATTGTTTTTGAATTTGTTGAAACATTTTGAACCATGTACCATAGTACGTTTTGGAATCTCGCCAGATAAATTACGCTAATTCGCAGAAGGCACTACAACTGACTATCTGTCTTAATTTCTGCGGCTAGTCTTAAATTTTTTTAAAATCTCCCTTCAACCCGAGGTTAATTTTCACTTTCTTTTGATTTTATGTTGATTAGCGTTTTAAGTGGTTCCTTATTCGGGTAATATTTATGATTGACGATTAAAGATCGCTAATAATGTGTCTCCCTCCCATATAAAATAAAACATTCAATCTATTATTATTGCAGCCAATCGATATACACAAGTTTCATATAGAGCTACATCAAATCCTAAAGAGCTTTATGTAAGTAATGTGTAACATCACAACAAAAAATTTAAATTACTTTATTTATTGTTTTCCTCTCTATAATAAAAAGAAAATCCATTAAGAATATCCTGAGGTGTTGTTACAAAGTAGACGAAAAACTAACAAAAAAAAAAAAATTAAATTATCAAACCAATAAATTGTTAAGAAGAAATAAACAATCACAACAACAAAAACAAAATTTCTCCGAATAACAAAACTTTTTAATAAAAAACTTTCGATACTGATTTTTCGCAAGCTCCAGTTTTTCATTTGCTCTGATATTTATCTTTGTATATGAGTAAACCAAAAATTGGATAGAGAATGACAAAGATAAGTCAATTTTTCAAACCAATTTCAAAATTTTACTTTCGAAATATTTTTTTGGTTCTTAAAATAAATTATCTTGGAAAATTATTATTTTGTATTTCATTTGGTTTAGTGTGAATGTAGTTTGATTTTTTTTTTATTCTACATGAGAAATACTGCTTCAAATTTTTTCCGGCCAACTGTCGCGTAAACAATTTTTAGTATAATATTATAACTACGCTTAGGATTTTTAGGTTCTAAAAAATCAAAAATACGAGTATGTTCCTAAAACGTCTAACTAAAATTGCAAAATATGTGGTAAAATGTGTGATTAAAATGAAAAATATGTGTTCATTTGTTAAGATATGTTAAGAGGATTTCAATTCACTCATTAACAAAAAAGTATCAAGTTTTTGGCTACAAAGTTGGATAAACTAGCTCTCCAGGGCTACAAAGTGCTGGAAAAGTAGTCCAAAAATGGTTCGATATACATACATTTAAAAATTTGGGCTGGTAAGCGATAGATGCTTCAAAAGAATACCATAACGGTTCAAACTAAACGATTCACGCTATTAAAGCAAGTTTTAAACTAAGAGAAACTAAATTACGCTCAAATTTTTAATTTAATTTGCCATAAAGATTATATTCAATTACAGTTTAGAATTCATATTCTTTTATATGTCGTGCTGATATTAAATAATTTTATTCAAGCAATCATGTTTCGTATTGCAATTTTTACTAATTGTGAGTATTAAACTTACACTTCTCGAATCATTTTAAAATGAAAGCTGAAATTGAACTGTAAATTATAAATCAATTCCTCCGTCAATTTTTTTTTTCAAATCTAGTTTTGAACTTAGGCTACTTGTATTCAAAATATTACAATATTTCTAAATTCAAATTTTGGAATTCAAAAACAACTTTTGCTCAGAATTTTGCCCTCATTAGACATAAAATTTTGCTCAAATCAATTTTATAATTTTAGCTTAATCTTTAATTTTTCTCTTGCCAGTTCAATTCGAAATACAATCTCAATTTTAAACTAAAAACAATATTACAGTTATGTTTCTTTCTCAAGTCCAAATTACTATTCAAATTGAATTTCTATTCAAAACTTTTTTCCATTACGGCTTAAAAATCAAATACTTCGAAACTTACTCAGATTTCTGCTCAAAATTCGATACAAATTTAACAAATCTAGGTTTGAATTTTTACTTAATTTGTAAACAAAACATAACAAAATTTCTAGCTTAATTGCAACTATAATTTTGCGTTAATTAAATTTGGAAATTCAAGCTCATTTATTAAATATGTTTTGCTCAAACTCTCGATTGGATTGAAGTTGAAGTTTTATCCCGTTCTAAATAAAAATTTTGTCCGAATAATTATCTAATTTTTTAAAATTCACTCAAACTTTTGTTAAAGGCATTCAGTTAAGATTTTATTTAATTACGGTTTAAAATTAATATGCTTCTGATGTGCTTGGTAAGCGTTTTATTATAAAACAAAATTCTTTCAGATTTTTTGCTGTATTCCTGATTTTCTAGTTGAACTAAAAAATTTGTTGAAATCGTGTTTAGAATTTAAGCTCAGTCACATAAACCGCATTAATTATTTTGCTAAAATGGTTTTCAAAATGTGTTTCCCAAATGGAAAATAAAGAAGACAGTTTCTACTTAAAATTCCACTCAAATTCATTATACCAAGTTTTATAATTCAAGCTAATTTTTTCTCTTCGTTCTCTTAATCAATCTCTCTGTCGATTGCAGTTGGCCAATTTAGATTTAGACTTATGTTAAAAATTCCATTTGAACTGCAACGAAAACTGCTTGGAACTAAATTTCTGGCTAAAAATCTTAATTTTTTTCGAACCCATTTTGTTTTTAAACTAAGTTACTTAAATGAATACAATTCACATATTAAAAGGAAAATTACAATAATCAATTAGCAGAATACCTAAATATTTGTTAAAACTTTAAATTTCACTGAAGTTTTTATTTCAATTTAATTCAATGAGCGTGATCAAAATTACAATTACCATTCACTCAAAGTTGATTCAAATCTAGATGGAATTGTAATCTAATTTTATTCTCTGATAATTCACAAAGCGTCAATTGTAATTCAGATTAATAAAATGTAATTCAGAAAGTATCAATTGTAATTCAGATTAGTCAACTGTAATTCAGAAAGTATCAATTGTAATTCAGAAAGTATCAAATGTAATTCAGAAAATTTCAACATTCATCCAATCGCAGCAATTTCTGCAACAGGAATTTTATGTATGGAACCCAGAAGAGGTTAATTAACTTCACAGTAAGCGAATGTTTAGGTAACATCATTTGCATGAAATGGGTTATCAACCGGGAGATTTTTAGAGATTGCGTCAGATAGCACAACTTAGCATTGAAACAGTAATAATGGGACGATATCATGTATGTTGCGGCTAGGAGAATATTTATTCTGTAATGAAATGAAAGATTTGAAATTATTTGGTTAATTTATTTACATAGTTTTAATTATGATAATTACATAGTATGAAATTCGTAAGAAAGGTTATGTATGTATGTATTTCCTCCGCAGACCAAAGGCAGAAACGCTATGGTAGGGGATATATCCCCAAGAGTTTATATTGAATTATTTTTATACAGAAATTAATGAAGTGTTTTATGATGTAATGACAGTTATTAGTATTTTAAGTTATAGAGTTTTATTTAGTTCTGACATTTTAATTTTTGCCAAGTATGAGAAGTAATGGAGAGTATTGATAGTTGTTATATGTTAGTTTTTATATAGTTAATGGAGTATACTAAAGATAAGTTAATTAAATTCAATTTGTATTATATTTATTTGGTCAAATTATTACATCAAGGAGATGAACATTGAATATTTCTGAATTACAGGTAAACCTCGCTTTACGAATGGGTTCGGTTCCTGGAAATGCTTCGTTAAGCGAGGATTCGTTAATCGAGGTATCAAATTATATGGTTTTATATGAGAAATTGTTAGTTTGGTTCCTGTAGTGCAAATTTAGTAAAAAAAAAGTTTTCAGTACATACAAAAATTTAATTTTATTTAGAATAAAATAAATAATAAAATTATAAATAAAGATAAATATGTACATAATAAAATTCGCAAACTAAAAAATTCAAAACATATCATAAAAAATAAAATAAATGCTTAATTTAGTTTGTAAAAAATTATCGATTTTAAGTTGTTTAGTTTTCTTCTCGAACTCGTCCAACTTTTGTACATCATATTCTTTTTGATTGCGTTAATTACAATGCTACTTCTATTTTCATCTGGATCATTATTTCTAATAATCTCGTAGGTTTCATCCATTTTTGAAAAAATTTCATTTAGAGATTGGCGGCTTAAATTTTTGTGTGGTTCATCATCCTCTGTTGATGATTTAGAACGTGATTCTTCTAGCATTTCTTGAACATCTTCAATGGAAATCTCTACGGGCTGTTCATTTAACAATTTTAGAATGCCCTCTTCGTCCACTCTTTCAATACCGGCTGCGTTGCCATTATCACAATATCGCTGGTTATGCTGCTAGTATCTATGACATCAGATACTGCGTCTACTACCTCGGGCCATAATTTACGCCAAACTGCATTCATTGTGCTATTTCTCATCTGGTTCCACACAGCTCCAATGTTATTTATTTCATGCTTCATGTTGAATTTTTTCCAAATTTCTATATCAAATAATACAAATATATGTACATGTGTACATACATATTATATGTATGTACTCGTATACGTATGTATTTTCATAAAAAAAATCGTAACAAAAATGAAAGAAAAACGGTTTTTTTAATTTTTTTTGTTTTTTTTATTCGTTATTCCGAGGTTTGTATTCGTTAAGTGAGGTTTTGTATCAAAAATTGATATTCGTAGATCCGAGGTTTTGTTAAGCGAGGATTCGTTAAGCGAGGTTTACCTGTATAATTAACAATTTGATCTTTTTAATATAACACAAACAATATTCTTTAATAAAGAAACAATAACACAAACACAAACAATAACAGAAATATCAAATAAATAAAACAAATAATCAAAATAATGAACAAGAAAACAAATAATCGAAATAATGAATGAACTTCTGCTTTAGGTACCAACAGGCATATTATTCATTGTTAAAGCGGTAGCTTGATGGATTGAACTATGTTGTACGGCACGAGCACAATCACCTCCTGCTACGGTGTTCTTTGCCTGATCTATTATCTCCTCCAAGTAGATTAGTCTTTGTTCCGTAACACCAGGACCTGTAACGCTGGGTTTTACCGTTGACCAAATCGTCTCGATAGGACCTTAAGCATTGGCGAATATGGCCCTAGCCGCAGCAGAGACGCCATCGTTCCAGTAATAACTGTTTCTAGTTTTGAATGGCAAGGTGTGTTGTCTAAAACAATTACCAAATCTTCCAGTTCATTTCCCATATCTTGCCAGTGTTGCATCAGTCTTGCCCTTCTCCGCTCCATTGACACAACTCCTGCCGTAGAGATTGCTCCTATTAAATGGACGTTATGGCCTCATGCTGCCGGAAGGAGTTGGACTGCTCTGGTACCAGCTACCGCACGGCCCCTTGTCCGGCGGCAAAACAAATTGGCTTTATCTATCCAAACAATATGTTTCCCTTGTTGTACGTAGTTATTCAAACGTTGCACATATTCTGCTCTTTTTCCTTTATTTATTTCGGAGTTCATAGTGCCAAGGTTCATTATGAACTTTCTTCATAGTGAAGAGTCTACCATCTAGGTAATTACCTACAGTTGACGCAGATATCGATGTGTTGAAATTGGATAGTATTTTTTTTTTTTTAGTTGCTGCAGTGTGTAGCTGCAATCCTCTTCTACCCATGAAACTAGCAAATCAATTTGTTCCTCATTTAAATTTTTAGGTTTTACGCCTCCTCTGGGTAACATTTTGTCACGCCCTGATCGGATCCAATGAAACGCAGTCTTATACTTGATGTTCAACGTTGCAGCTAAAGACACCCAGTCCTCACCTTTATTGGCACAATTTACGATTCTTTCGCGATTTGGATTAGTATTTTTTGGTACTTTTTTCTTACTGTGGTTTGTCGAGTTCCACTGACAACAGCTCTGCAAATAGGACAAGTGACATGGTTCATATCTTGTTGACATTTTGTGTACATGGTAGCAGTCTTATAACTTTATTTCTTGTCAATGGAATGCGGCAAATAACGCAATTATCTTTAAACTCCATTAAAAAATATGGGACTAATTTTTTTTCACAAAAAACAATAACAATTTAATTAACATAGATTATGGCACGTATTTTTGGTTACTACATATATCTTTTATTTTTTTCTATATATGTAATCCAGTAAAACTAAGTATATAATTTTAATTCAGTTTATTGCATCAATGAGATGAATGTTGAAATTTTCTGAATTACAATTGATACTTTCTGAATTACAGTTGACTAATCTGAATTACAATTGGAAAAGGTGTAGTTTCCCTTGGCATATCTATTCTTTGCTCCACCTAATTTCCTCTCATCTTTTTTTTGTTTTCTAATTGAAAATACACTCAGTAAATCTTTTGTGCAATGGAAACTTATATTTCTTTCAAAATTTTGTGAAATCAAAATTTCAGGTGTAACTCAATTCCTATATGTAATTTCACCAAAGATTTTATTTGGTTTGGAATGCTAAAACCATTTTTTTAAATTTAAATTCCTAATTCAAATTTCACTCAAAATTTCCGATACAAATTTCTAAACTAAATTCTAAGGAAATTTTGTTAATTATTTGAGATCAAATCTCGTATTGCAACTCAATTCTTGCTTAATGGAAATTAAAATTATGTTTAAATCTAGTTTAGAACACCAAATTTACGCTCAAATTTTTTCTCATTACCAAGTAGAATATCCTAATCAATTTCTAATCTAAATTTCCAAATTAATTTTTACCCAAATAACACTATACAATAATTTGTGCTGTTTAAATTCCATGTAAAATGTAGTTTAATCCAGAAAAATTTTCCTTATTTCTATTTTAAATTTCACTCAAAATGTTGAAAGGTGTCGTGGTTCGAATTGTAACTCAATTAAAATTCTATCGGTTTAATTTCAAACGAAGTTTTTTTAAATCAACTCAATATTTAGTGAAGCCCTATAGTTGGAATTTTTATTCAAAGATTGGAATTAAAAGTCTCATTATGTTCTTCAAATCTAGTTTGTAATTCTAATTAAATTTTGAAATCCAATTTAAGTTCCTACTCAAGAATTTTTTCAATTATGTTTAGGAATTCAAATTCTCATTCAGATTTTTGCTCGAAATTCTGATTTTATATTCGATACGTTGAAATTCACAAGCGTATATTGACAAACAATATGTTGACTTTTCTCACGTAAATGGCACTCAATACTTTACTAAAATTCATGATTGAATTCTGGCACATACGTGAATGAATAAAAACAACAATCAGAAAATCTAATACGTGAATGAATAAAAACAACAATCAGAAAATCTACTTTTCTGGAGGAACTCCGGATCGTCAAATAATGTGCAGTAATCTATTGAAATATGTATTTTAATTTGACGTTTATTTTGTTCTTAATTTATTGATATAACTTAGTGGGGTTTAGGCCAAAGTAAAACGGTTTTAACTTCTAATATATTTGTTGGCCTAAATTTAAAATTTGGCTTACAAAATATTTTGCTTTATGAAATTTTAAGCTATGAAAGTCGAATTACGTTATTCTTGAAGAAAAATTAAAAATATTTCGAGTAAACCATAAAATATGAGGTAAAAGGTAAAATAAGTGGAAATATGTGAAAATATGTGACTAAGCCAAAATATTTAAAAATATGTGGTAATGTACAGGGCTCATTCGCTTTTATTTGTTCTAAATAGAATAACTATCCAAAAAAGAATCCTAAGCCTAATTATAACTATTACAAGACCTGTAAATGTAAGTGCAATAATATAAGATTAAGTTGTGGTATAGGGGGAATAAGGAAAAACCCTTTTTTGTTAGATGCTAGTGATAGCATCAGATATACTGATAAAAAACACTAAAATCATTCCAATCCTATTCCAGCTATGCAATTTCATTGAATACAGAGAAAAATAACTCCATTTGGCTAATACAGTTTGACATTAGATTTTAATTTTATCTATTTTAAAGATAATTTAATTTACTAATCTTATACGACATTCATAATTCATCAACAAATCTAATGTATTTTTTTAACATTTTATCATTCCAGGTAAATACGAGACCAAAAATTTACTCATTTCTACCAATTGTGTGCCAATGAGTTAGGACAAATTAATTATGGTAAAGAAGAATACAAATATTTGGGTAATAAAACTAAGTGCATAAACACTTACGAGATAATACAAATTAAATTTTTTTGTAGCATTTATGGTTTCGGTTCGAGTAAAGTTAATAATTTTATCTGGTATACGAGTACATCCATAAATACAAACATCATCACTCAGTAACTAAATGGTTTGTACATAACAAATAAACAAAAAATAAAAAAAAATTCGTACGACAACAAACATCCATAAAACATTTTAACTAAATTGATTTTGAAGTTAGTTAAAAAAACAAAACCGAAATACATAGAAGATCGTTTCAAAAGGAAAACCCATATTTTTCCTGTATGAATTTTCCATTCAATTTAAAGTATAATCGTTATTTTTTTTTATTTTTTAATCTTCTTTATAACTCCAATAAGTTACCAAAAAAAGAAAAAAAAAAAGCTTGGTTTATCTTATACAACACGGACGGGAATGTTCATAATGTCAAAACTTTCTCGCAATGTTATGGAAAAATTTCATAGGACACTTGAATAAATTATCTAATTTATTGTTGGTTTTATTACTTTACAGTCTTTATTGCTTAAAAAAATTATCATTCTCGAAAATATGCCAAACAAAATTAGAAAAAGTTTCATGAAAATTTTGAACTTTTTTGTATATTCCGACCTGTTAATGAAATTATTAAAATAACAAAAACAAATAGAAAAGTTTTTTTTGTAAAATTGGAATAATATTTGGTTTGGCGAATTCGTGGCACTCCGACATAATTTTTATTTTTATTATATTTGGTCCGGTTTTTCGTCAAGTATTCTGAATAGTATTTTAAGTTTGGACTCCATTCACCCAGTCACTTTACATCCTATAAAATCTACACTCTAAAGAACAAAAACAAAGTACAGAAACATTATCATCCAGAAACCGTTTTTTTGTGGATGAAGCACTGAATCTATTCTACAGGGCGTGGGTTTACTTGAATGTTGAATTTCACAGGAATACAATCGGGACTAAGATAATTCGTATAAATTGGACCATATTTTGATTTATTTTGTCTAATATATTCGGGATGGGCTGCATACATCCAGCGTACTGAAAAATTTTTAATTTAGTGAATCTGTGGTCATGTCAGAACCTCCACTTAACAACTCCAATTTTTGAGAATTTCTTAATTTCGTTTTAATAGCTTAACTTCTAAAATCAGAAGCCATTCCAAGTACCTGGTGATTTACACATTTTGTCTACGCTACCTGCCATTATGCAGTTTATTTTTTTTTTATGCCGTTAACTTTTTTTACAATAATCAAACAATTGAAAACCAACACAAAATTCTGCCCGAGACATATTCATCGCTCATGTCTGATGCTTTCGTAAAATTCTTTAGTTTTGTTGCATAATAAAAGCTGTCAAAAAAATGTATGCCTGTCAACAATTTAAAATAATATTGTTGTTTCAAAACCAAACTTATTTGCTGTTTGTTCGGTTGCCAAATGATTCAGACTTTGCCATTATAGAATCCTATGACAAAAAACATCTTTTATCCTAATGATTGGTATGATATCATTAAAACATACTAAATTAAAACCTATTTGATGTCGTTGGAATGAGTTGTAAAGATTTTATTTAAATCCACCAAACTAAAGGGTATGCCGATAAGAGTTTCACCAATTGAATAAATAGTAAATGAAAAATTATTATTTTTTATTATTTGTACCACAAACTTAGCGACATACATTCTCCTCCCTTTCACTCTGTCTCGGTCCGTTGACTCGGTTAATGAATCTTACGAGATAAGACATTTCAACAGAGCGATCACCACTCCGATTCGGCTGATCAATTATCAGTCTCCGAACACACAGACAGACCGAAATCAACCATGTTTCACAGGGAGGAACCCACATGCGGGGGAGTCCTGTAGAGGTTCACCCAATTAACCACTACAAACTTGGCGACACACATTCCAAATCGAATGCGTATTGGGTTGACTTCCCCTTCGTACTTGGCTGGACCAATCGCAGCACGACGAACTAATACAAACAAACACCAAGCAAAATCAACTTTAATCTTTTTCTCTCATCAGTTTCATCCTGCATTTCGCACGGTCATTAACTAAATAAAACATACAACACAAAATGGGGAAAATAAAAACTAATGATATGTAAAAATAAATAATAACTAAATAATTATATATGGTAAGTTAACGAAACGATGTTTTGGAGAGTTAAAAAAATGAAATTTATTTTTCAAATTTTATATTATTACACTTTTACGTACAAAATTACTCTAACTTAAAACTAACAATTTGTCTTTTTTATATAAAAATAAAATGTTAACGTCAGCTTTCTTATATTGACGTTGTGTATTAAGAATTTAGACCGTTGACTTGTTGAAACACTTTCCGTTGATACATCATTTGTGATATATGGCGTGTTACTACATAAAAAATAGGTTTGAAATTATATCTGGAAATTTGGTTGATGCAGCATTTCTGGTGTATAGCATGTTGCTAATTCTTCCCCCTTTAAAAAATCCACGGCCCGTGGGTCATGTATTTAAGGTAACCGTATGTAACTCTGGTAGACAGCTGAAAATCCCTTGTTGTTGAGCTAATTTCCGATGCCGTATTTTGTAGTAATGATTTCTTCTTGTGATTAGATAAACCGAAATAACCGTTAGGATCAGAATTATGATTCCGAAGTCTATGAGTCCTGATTTCTCGTGGTTTATGAATAATTCCTGTAGTTTCTCTACGATATTGAGGTGCAGGTTGTGAAGGTATTCCGGATTTAGTTTCATACCTCTTTCTGTTATATCTGATTGAAGCACTGATGGTAATATCTGCGATGAGCGCATTTCTTGGTAAGTGAATGTCATGTTGTTGATTTTTATGGTCTCATTGTTGTATTGTATTAACAAATTACCCTCGCGAATGACTGATGTTGAATTAAGATAAGTTCCTTGTATTCTAAGTGAACCTGCTTATTTTGTTTTATTGTTAATCTAATAAGGACATGATTATAGTCCTGTTTGCCTGTTTTTGGTATGGATATTACATATAATATTATGGAACCCTTTACAAGCATCGTAGGCTCTGCATATTCCATTGCCTCTATGTCATTTGCATACGGTAAGGTTTCCATTTCTGCAATGAGTCGTCCGATTTCCATCTTGTTCATTAGGTTTGTGTTGATTATGTTGCTTTTTGCCAATTATGCAGCTCTAATTATTTTTTTTATTTCTTCTTTGATGATTCCAAGTTTACTGAACAGGATTTGCTGTGTTCTCCCATTCACTTCTTTATGTAGTGAGTCGATAATTTAATTGTATTCGCTCATGATTTTACTTACCGTTTTCATCAGGACGGTGTTGATTTGGTATTGTTTGTTATTATTATTGATAATCTTGTTCTGACTATTAACAATCTGGTCCCAATCGGTTGCATCTGGTGTTCCCGCTAACCATTTCCATGCCGTTCCAATCCAATTGATCGATCGTTTAACCCGTAGCTGGGTGATTTGTTCCACTTGATGAGTCATCTGAGGTTTAAGAATGTTTGATGAGTTAAAGTTGTTGAAGAATGTGATTAATTTCGGGTAAGATTCCGAAGTCCGGATCCTTGATTAATTGTTACCAGCGGACTGTTGTACTAATTGATGTTTAATGGTGTTGTTATGGTCCAAACACTGAATCTACAAGATGAAAGAGATGATATTATGTTAGTGATGTGTTGATCTGTTCTTTGAATCGTCCCATCTGTTGATAGCATAATTGTTTCGAATTCCAGCCGTGATAAGGCAACTGCTACTTTGTTAGTGCAACCTGGTTTGTAGATTATTTCATAATTGTATTCTTCCGTAGTGGTTTTAATTTCCGATCTTATGTCAGTTTCGATTGTTTCATGGTTGTTGACCAGTCAGAATAGCTTTTTGAATTTTGATAGTATATTCTGTATTTTATCCTTGTGCTTAGATCCCTGTGAGAGATGATCGTCTCGATCTTCTAGGTTATTGACCCGTGATGGCTGCTTTTCCTTCTATGGTATCTTTATGTTTGGTATTAAAATGAGTGTGTTAAATTTTCTGGCGATTATGGCTCCTAGTTCCTTTAGGGTGACTTCTCTAATGATTCCGTCAATTTGAAGTCCTGGTAAAATGAAGAATTCCAAATTTTTGTGAATTCCGATAATTTCAAACATTTGTCCGACGATTTTCTCTTTAATCGGCATGCTTCCACCAGTTGATCTTATATTGGATAGGTTGCTAGTCGGCATTGTAAAAATGTTAAAATGTTTCCTGCATTGTGAATCCAAGATATGTATTGCGTCGGATTCTCATCGAATGTTTGAAGTTCCTTCACGCAATCCGCTTGTTCCGTTTTCTATTTTCGTGATGATCTGGTTTTCGAGTTTGGATATGCGCTGTTCTAGTCTTCTTGTTTGTTCTATTTGGGCGATGACTACTCCAGTGAATTGTTTTATTTGGTCTACTTTTTTTTTTTTTTTTTTTTTTTTAATAATTTTATTTATGATAACAATAAATTTTTTTTACAAAGTAACTAGTCATTTTTGACTAACAGCGTTTGACTCTGACAATATAATAATAAAGCACTCATATGTGTTCTTTACATAAAGTGTTGTTTTGGTTGATGTTGCATTGTGCGGACTATTCTGGCAACTCAAAAGGTTTTAGTCTTTTGAGTCTTCTTATTATACCCTCTTGATGAAGTAGTCTTGCAGCTTCGATGTTAGGGTGATGATGGAGCCTCTCCTGGTGTTTTTGAGCACATTTCTTTATTTCACTTGCGACTGTGTCTATTCCGAGATCTCTATGAAGGTCACTATTACGAGTGTACCAAGGGGCATTTACAATTCCTCTGAGGACTTTATTTTGAAATCGTTGAACTATCTGTTGATTGCTGATTTTGGTGCATCCCCATAGTTGAATACCATATGTCCAGACCGGCTTGAGTACTTGTTTATAAAGCATAAGTTTATTATGAATGGATAACTGAGAGTTTCTTCCAATTAACCAGTACATTTTTCTATATTTTAACTGAAGCTCTTCTGCTTTCTTTTTCACGTGTACTTTCCACTTTAACTTTGCATCAAGGTTCATACCAAGGTATTTTGCTTGATTGGCATGTGGTACAGAGATATTATTGAGAGTCACAGGTAGTGGTTCTATTGATCTATTAGTGAAGTTAATGTGAGTAGACTTCGATTCATTCACTTTAATTCTCCACTTAGCTAGCCAATCTTGTATATTATTTACGGCTATTTGTAGTTTGAATGTGACTTCACCGATTGTGTCACCAACAGCTAGAATTGCAGTGTCATCTGCAAACGTGGCGATAGTTGTATTGCTCGTCTGTGGTATGTCGCTAGTAAACAGTACGAAAAGGAAAGGCCCTAAGACACTCCCCTGCGGGACTCCTGCTTTAGCTTCTTTAATACTGGAGTAAACTCCTTCCTGTTTAACTCTAAAATATCTCTTTTTCAGGTATGACTTTAGCAGTTCGCAATACTCAAATGGCAGAGTTTTCTCCAATTTAAATATTAAACCATCTAGCCAGACTTTGTCAAATGCCTGCGCTATGTCAAGAAATATAGCTGAACAAATCTTTTTTTCCTCTAAGGATTTTTCTATTATATCTGTTATTCTATGGACTTGGTCGATTGTGGAGTGTTCCTCTCTAAATCCAAACTGATGGGACGGAACAGCTCCTGATTTTACAACTTCTGGTTTAATTCGTTTTAATAACAATCTCTCAAATAGTTTTGACATAGTTGGAAGAAGTGATATTGGCCTGTACGAGGCCAGTTCACTTGGTGGCTTACCTGGCTTAGGTATCATTATCACTTCCGCAAATTTCCAAGATAGAGGGACATAACGGAGTCTGAAGGAAGCATTAATTATGTCCGATATTTTTTTAATAGCTTTATTAGGTAGTTGTTTTAGAATCTCTCCAGTTATCAGGTCATATCCTGGTGATTTTTTAAGTACTACATGGTTCTTTATTACTTGTTTTACTTCTTTAGCATTAGTTAATGGAATTTCCTGTCTCAGGATAGTTGTTTGGTTTTCGAACAATATATCCTGTTGGTTAAGTGTTGTTAAATTTGGCTGAAAGGTACGCTCGAGATGATCCGCGAATTTTTCTGCTTTTTCTTCTTTGCTTTTAGCCAGGTGACCATTATTTGTTCTTATTGGTGGTATATGCATAACTGGCCTTTTCAAATATTTGGTTGCTTTCCACAATGAATAATCACTACCTTTATCATAGGTGAGAGATTGTAGGTATGAATTTATTGATTTATTTTTAAATTCCCTTATTTCTCTACGTATTCGTTGTGTTAAATTATTTAATCTATTTTTGACGGTTGGGTCTCGTGTACGTTGCCACTCCCTACGGGTACTTCTCTTCTCTATAACTAGTGATTTAGTTTCCATTGGATAGCATTTGCCAGCTATTTTTTTGTTTGTTGTGTTAGTACTTTTCCACGCCGCTACCTGTATATCCTTGACGAGCTTCTCCACCTCCTGTTCTAATGTTTCTTCTGATGAAAGTTGTGTGTTTAAAATGATGCTATTGGTTAGTTCATTCCTGAACTTTTTCCAATCAGTATATTTATTTGTTAACAGTGGCTGTTTATCATTAGTAATTATTGTATCACTTATTATCATTAAAATAGAGGAGTGGTCAGATGTGGAGTCCAATCCTTCCTGCACTTGTATATAATCAACCGGGATTTTTCTTGTTATAAAGAAGTCAATTAGGTTTGGTGTTTTATTTTGATCACTGGGCCAATAAGTTGGTTTTCCAGTAGAATGCCAGTTGCAGTTGTATTTAATTATTGCTTGATGAAGCTCTTTCCCTTTAGTTGTGGTTAGTCTTGATCCCCAGTCAGTATGTTTAGCGTTGAAGTCACCCCCGACTACAAATTTTTCACCGAGCTGCTTGAAGAACTGAGTATAAGCCTTTTTTTTGATGTTATATCTAGGTGGGCAATATATTGCGTATACCACTAACTTGTGGTTGCGTGTATTAATGCTAACGCTAATTGCTTGTATTTCATCACTTTCAAGTTTTTGTTGCAGATGGTATTTAATATCATTTTTTATAATCACGGCACTGCCCCCTCGTGCATTATTATTAGGATGAACTGCTGAGTGAACTTCGTAGCCGCGGATTTTTATATGACTTTGAGTAGTAAGGTGTGTTTCAGATAATAAACATATATCTATTTTTTCTAAATCAAGAAATAGTTGTATTTCATTTTGTCGTTGCAATATACCATTGCAGTTCCATGCAAGAATTTTTAAATTATTTGCCATGTTTTTCGAGTAGAGTGAGCCTTTGTAGGATTGATATAAGGGCTTTTTCTTGCTTTTCTTCTTGTGAACTAAGTCTATCAAGAATATCTTGTAGTATTTTATTAGTTTGGTTATTATTTGAATCATTTAATAAAAGAGAACTATGTTGTCTTCTCGAACTTCCAGTAGATAGTACATCAGCAAATGTTACATTTGGATTAGTTCTTGATGGCTGGATTAATGTTTGGTGTGGCCTTAAATTTGTAGGTATTCTTGTTGAGGCTGAGTTAATTTCTGGCCTGGTAATTATTGAAGTTTCCCTTGTTTTGTTGCGAATTTTTTGCAGCTCTTTTATAACAATGCAACCTCTGTAGTTGGCTGGGTGTGTCTCTCCACAGTTAACACATTTTGGTGGGGTGTCTTTTAGTTTCGTACATTCAGCCGTACGGTGTTTTCCTACACATTTCACGCATCTGGGCTCCTTATTACAAAAGTTTTGCGTGTGTCCGTAGACTTGGCACTTTTTGCACTGGGGGATCAGCTTAGATTTTTTAACTGCTTCTATTTGCACTTTCATATGGAGTATTTCGCTGATTGCATAAATATTTTTAATGTCTTCTGTTCTTTCAAAAGACAACATATATAATGGAAGAGGTGTTTTGTCACCTCTTTTTAGCAGCTGTGTAACTTCTTTAATTTTGTATTTTTTCTCCAAAAGATACTCTTTTATCTCTTCTGGTTTGCATGAAGCGTGTAGCTTCCTAGCAATGACTTTGGTTTGTCTTGTCTGCTTATCTTCGTAGGAATACCACGCTGTCTTTTCTTCGTTAAGAGCTCCTGTTAACTTTCTATAGCTATCACTGTCTGTGACATTTATTTTGATATCACCACTATTTAACGCTGTAGCTTGAAACTTTATATGATTGTTGTCCATGATGTTTCTAATACTCTGATAATTATTGCAATTAGATATTATTACTGGAGGTGGCCGTGGCACTTTTTTCTCTAGTTGTACATTCTTACTTCCGGTTGGGAGTTCATTACTTGATCGTTTCTGCTCCGACGGAACCTGAGCTTTATCCTCCTGTTGCACGTGCCTACTTCCGGTTGGAAGCTGCTCAACTGATTGTTTCGAATCGGGTGAAATCTGTGGTGATTTACTCATCTTACGTTTCTTATTTTTTTTGTTACGGTTCAGAATCCATCCCGTTTCTCTATTGAGTTCTTCCTCGTCTGTTTCATACATAACCTCTATATGATCATTGGTGTTGTTTATCTTAGTGGTTTCTTTTTTAGACATTACTGCATTTAGAGCATCTTTTAGCTCCTTGTTTTCTCGCTGTAAGTTTTTGAGGTCTTTGTTTAGATTTAACGTTAACTTTTCTATTTCGTAAATCTTATTGCGCAGTTCTGCGTTATCCCTTTCTAAGGTGTTCGCTATTGGTGGTGGTGATCTACACACCCTGGATTGTTGTTTAAATGGGTTGGGTTGCCCAAAAGGGCTGTTAAACAATGATTGGCTCACCCCAGAATCCTTTGAGCCAGCCTCGTTAGAGGGTGGATTTGCCAGCTGATTAGCTGGGTTAACACCTGGGGTACAATTTCCTGAATCTGTTGTACTCATTGTTTATTTTACTGGTCATAAAGCATCTACCACTCTGACCAGTACGAGTTGGTAGTGGGTCTGGTTTGAGAAGATCATTTACTAAATTCTCGATAGTCAGTTATACCGCCGTGTCTCGGTCGCCAGAGCCTCGTTAGTTATCTAGCAGGGTGCACCACGTGCAGCTGAGGATGACATTTGGACTATTTGTAGACCAATTACTTAAGCCCCCTTTCCCACCCCATTTGGTCTACTAACGTTTCTAGAGTTATTGCCATTTTAGTTTCCTATCCCATCATTATTATAGAATTAAAAAAAATCTTCATTTGTTTTAACCGTACCTATAACAGCGTTTGTACTATTTTTTATTTTAAATGTAATGTTACTTTTATAATGGATTTAATGTCCTTTAAAGGAATGCTAGTAATATTACATTCACAACACTTCTCCTCGCCACCCCCGAAAATCGAACCCGCGATTATTGCCTACGAATCACATATTCACACCAATTCAAGTTGCTAACGCTTTTGAAATCATTGACTGTAAATGTGCTGATTACAAAAACAATTATTACATTATTAATTTTCACCCCAAATTCCCAATTGGGTTTTCGTTTTTGTTCTGTTATGGAAAAGTCAATCAGACTTACAACACTAAGGATTTATTATCTGCACGTTACTAATCCCCTCGTACACCCCTTTGTGTTTTATACCAAAAAAAAATAGAAAATAAATAAATTTTGATTCACGCTTCTTTTGAAATTGTATATATTTGTATGTATACGTTTACTTAATACCGAATGTAATTTTATCTAATACGTGTGTACTGTTACGAAAAATGTTAAATTGGAAAAATTACCAAATTTTGATTATCACCCAAATAGAATGTCACATATATAGCTAAAGAAGTTCAATAAACGTAATTTAAAAAAAAAAAACGAATTATATACATCATGTATGTATAAGCTTCAGATACATATAATACGAGTATATATGTGAAAATGTGATAAACAGATTAACTTTTATTAAAATCGAGATTTTTGTTTTTCTTTTTTCGAGAAAATATTTCATTCCAGTTCACTATTCTACAATGAATAATAAGACAAAAAAATCTTCTGGCGTATGTGTAGTCTACGTATACGGTATATAATCTTATTTCAGCTATATATCTTCTTTTTTTTTTAAATTATAAACCATCTGGAAAATATGTTTTTCTGAATTTGCTGCTTCTGTAATCTATACATACATATATACAAAGATACAATATAATACAAGACATACGTATGTACATCTAGTTTGCTTGCTTATATAAAAATAAATTCATATAAGGAACACACTAAAGTAACAAATAAGTTTAGTCAAATAATACAAAGTCTATTAAGACTTAGTACGACAGAGTCTAAACAAAGACGAAAAAAAGATTTTTCATACTTGAATAATTATAAAGTTATTCAATTCAGATGAAATTTCCTAAACAAAAATTTGTTTCTGTAGCATAAATAAAATGATCTGAATCTGATTAACATAATCTAAAAAAAAGTCTGTGTTGTGCCGAGAACAGCAACAGAAAAGAAAATTGTTTATTTGCAAATATCATTATAAATAAATGTGGGTACTCATATAAGAATGTAAAATGTAAATTAACATTATTTTGTTAACTAGCTAAATGTAAAAAACAACTTTAAGTTCTATTCTCTGGGGCGCATTAATTACTACTTTATTCGGCATGTGGACAGAAGGATCCGTCGAAAATCATGTTGATGCTTTACAGCAAGTGGCTTACAAGTTCAAGAATGTTTAGTACTCCCAACATACACATATTGAATTTTTCATCGTTAATTCCTAGTTTCAAACCAAAAACCTATCTATGACTATGTGTGTAGAATTAAAATTTGTTTATTATATTTTTCTCAAAAACCGAATTAGACATAAATAAGTATTCTTCAATAATGTCCATTCACTTTAGACTAGAAGAATTAAACAAAATTTAACGTTACCCTTCTATATACGAGAAGCCAAAGTATGACCTTTTCAAAACCAGAAAGCGTGCAAAAAAAAATTTACATTGTTTCAGTTTATATTTACTCAAATTATGTTTTGTTTTTATCTTTGCAATTTTTCTGGGGACCCTAGGCACTTCTCCCTTTTCGCAGTTCTCTTTTAAATTTCTACTACTTTACACAGTGGGATAACCGAGGAAATACAGCTATAGACCCATTTTTGGTCGGCCCTTGAATTCTGCACTCCAACCGGAAATCAAAGTTGCTGCTCATCGTCATCACCGCCTATCGCGCTTCAAAATCCTTCATTTTTAAATTAAAATCCTCATGCTTTTGCATCAAAATTATTTATTTGTATTTCAAAGGAATTTTCTTTTTATATAAAAAAATAGCGGATACGCCTTTTTGTAGCAAATGGTATTGATATTGATATAAATATATATATATATATATATATATATATATATATATATATATATATATATATATATATATATATATATATATATATATATATATATATACATATATATATATATATATATATATATATATATATATATATATATATATATATATATATATATATATATATATATATATACATATATATATATATATATATATATATATATATATATATATATATATATAATAGCGGATACCCGGTGTTCAACCAATAATCAAGTTGTGGACTGTATATTTATTTTAATTGGTTGAGCAGGCAATTCTCCAAACCAAAACACTTTGACCACAGCGTTAAATTGAAAATGGTTTATTTGTAATTGAATTTTAAATTTTATTAATGTTGTAACACAATCGTGATCCAAATTCATAATGACAGAGAAAATTCTTAAGAACTAATAAAATAACATGGTGATAAAATTGGTATTAGTATAAAGTACAAAAGGTGTAATAATTGAAACTTCAACAACAAAATCTCAGATTAAAGCTGTAACATATGCACATAGTTTACTTTGGAGGGAAACACTGCACTAACCACGCTTAACCTTTAAATGTCTTTTACGCTGGATTTACAAAACATAAATTATACTTTTTTGTGTGGTGTATGCTTCGATATGAATATTTACGAGCACTCAAACACAAGATATTATCATTTTTAGTACATATATTTCAATCACTTATGATTCGAATATCACCAATAATTGTGATAGGGATTTATAACCAATTTCACCGTGTCATAATATAGTTTTTTTTTTTCTGCACTTGTGTCTATAAAGCACTATTAATTCACGCACTTAACTTAATGTGATACTTTTCGAGATTTCTTGATAAATTCACGTTTACTTTAGTTATTATTATTATTTTGAAATGTTTAAGGTACTATTTATTTCATAATTAGCAGTATTTTTTTTTTGGGCTTAATTTACGGTTATAAAATTTTAGAACGAACTCAACGCTTCTAGAAGAATTCTTTTGTCTTAACAACAAAATGTTTATGGCTTGTTTTTGCGCCAGACGAGCACTGTTATTTTCAAGCGTTAATCTTTTAAACGTTCTTCAAATGCAACAAAACAGTTTTTTTTTTATAATGCAATCACCAATAAATTTCAACCACTGCACATTAGTACTTTTCGATACACTATTTTTCAATTTACCAAACTACTATACTACTGTACATAATACTTAATAATTAATTTATTATAATTACTATGAAAATTAAATTCTAAACTTATTTTTTTTTTTAATTTTTAGTATCTGTTTACTTTAATACCCGAACGCTGACTGTCTTCCCAAAAAAAATTATCATCCGACCAAAATTTTCAGTTTTATTGCCCCCGTCATAAAAAAAAATCGGACAAACCAGTACAAAATTTCGCGCCAATTTTGCCCCCCTTTCTTATTTGTTTCTGGTGCTTTCGACACATTTATTGCAGTTGAAAAAAAAAACTCAACTCAAACCCTTGATTGGAACGGCGATAGAAAATAAACATTTGACGTCCTATTGCATTCGTCGTTACAATCGTATACAAACTTATAAACTTCTTTGAGGTAGTTAGATGTCCCAACAAAATTTGTCCCATTGTCGGAATAGATCGTGCGGACCATCCCTCGCCGACTTGTGAATCTTCGTAAAGCATTGAGGAAACTTTCCGTGCTCAGTTCCATGCAACACTCTAGGTGAACCGCCTTTGTAGCCATGCTAACAAAGACACAAATATATGCCTTTACTGGGATTGATCCTCTTCGCCTTGTCAAATGAACTCTAAATGGCCCACAGAAGTCGATGCCAACAGATTCAAACGCGTAATTCAGTCTGACTCTTTCTTCTGGAAGTTGACCCATGATTTGTTGCAGCGGCCGTGGATTTTGAGGAAAGCAGTGAACACAATTTCTGCACACCTTTTTTGTTAGTTGGTTAGCTCCGACCATCCAATATTTTTCGCGCACAATACTACAAAGTAAATTAGGCCCCGGGTGAAGTTTCCGCGTATGGATTGTGGTAATTATTACTTCGGATATTGGGTGATTTTTCGGCAATATGATTGGATGTCTCGCACTATATTCAATCAAAGCCTTTTGTATTCTGCCACCGACTCGCATTATTCCTTTGTCGTCTAGGTATGGGCTTAATGACTTTAATTTATTTTTGTTGGATATGATTTCTCCTGAAGATAGTTGCTCGTACTCGTCTTTAAACATGGTTCTCTGGACATAACGTCATAGTTTTTGTTCTGCATTGTTTATTTCTACGGTAGTTAACGCCCCAGATTGGCACTCTTGCTTTGAATTTTTTAAATAATTGTTTATGAATCTAATTACAAATGAGATAATTCGTAAAATTTTATTGTAATTATTGTATTTGAGCATGATTTGCTGATAAACGTGCTCTTGCTTTGTTTCTGCTTTAAGGCTGCTAACTGGTGAACTTTTAATCTCTTCGTTGCATGAGTTTATTTTTGGTTGCTCTGGCCAATAGCTTTCTTCTAGTAGCAACCAATCGGGCCCAACCCACCAAAGATTGAACACTTGCAAATTATTTGCTGCCATCCCACGTGATGCACAGTCTGCTGGATTGGTAGCTGTAGGGACATGATGCCAAAGTTTGCGATTATATGTATTCAGTATTTCCGCCGTTCGATTAGCCACAAACGTCGTCCATCTCCGAGGTAAATCCGATAACCAACTAAGCACTATGGTAGAATCTGTCCATAGCGTTACTGATTCGATCTGGAGTCTAATGATTTTAGATATTTGAGACATTAAACGTGATAATGGTAATGTCCCAAGCAACTCCAACCTTGGTAGGCTTACCTGTTTTATTGGTGCTACCTTGGTTTTAGCGCTTATTAATGACACCGAATATCTGCCACTTTCTCTCACTATTGCGTATACCGCTGCAGCGTAGGCATCTTGACTAGCATCACAAAAGCCGTGTAACTCGATACTATCAACTGTTTTGAGCCATCTTGGAATCTTAAAGCCTCCTGCCGCTGCTAAATCATCTCTGTAATTGCACCATTTTGACATCACATTTGGAGAAAGTTCATCATCCAAACCGATTTTGTCTAGCCATAGACTTTGGAACAGTATTTTTATTTGAATCGTGATAGGTGACAGCCAACCCAGCGGATCAAAAACTTTGCTAGCCTCTGATAATCATGTTCGTTTGGTACGATATTTTACAGGACTTAGGTTTACGTCAAAGGTGAACGAGTCGTGTATTGGATCCCACTTAACACGCAAGACCTTGATTGCATCATTATTTTCTTCAAACAACTTTATGTGTGTAGCGCCTTCGAAGAGTTGATTTCTTATTACTTCATTGTTTGAGGACAGCTTTCTAAGATTAAACCCGGAACTCTTGAGTATATTTACAATGTTTTCCTTGCTTTGTAGGATACTCTGAATGTCCCTTGCGCCAGTCATCAGATCGTCTACGTATACGTCTTCTGCTATCATTCTTGCCACCTGCTATTCGAGAATAATCTCTTCTTTCGTTTCTTTTTTACTACTATGTATTACATAATTTATTTTATAGCTGTTTATGTACTGTTGCTATGCGCTGTTGTTTGGCAACTCCTTTGTTTTTTGGTTATGGTAATTAAGTCATAAATTTTAGTGGTTTTGGTGTTGATTTTGTCGTTAATTAAATTGTTGTTGTTTTTGTATGGTATATTTCCAGCATTTATAATCTGTCTAATTTCGGTACTTTTTTGATTCTGTGTAAAATCGTTAAATTTTTATTGACCTATGATTTTCAGTTTTTATATGTTATTGAATCGATTCAATTTGTTTTAAATAGTTTTTATTGGATCTACATATATTTGTCGATGCGATATTTATTCGATCGATTTCAATCGATTTAAATTCCATAAATGGTCAAAAAATTTAAAAAAAATGTTTTTCGTCGAAATGAAAAGAAAAACCAAATAAGAAAAAATGTGAATGTGATGGTTTTTCGGTCTTGATCTGTTTGGCAAAGTTGTTTGCTGAAGAAAGCATAACAAAAATCTTAAGGGTTTAAATACTATTGGTGAATGCCTGCACTGGATATCGAAACGAAACTCTGAATGGTTCAAAAGCTATGAACGTGAAAATGAGTGTATATTTTTATTCGGGTATATATTTTATTTATACCACAATTTACATTCTATATATACAGAATGTGCTATATGTTAAGTACTAGCGAATCGTACTAATATACAGATGAATTCTCTTACAATTTTTCTTCTTCACAATATTCACACAGCTCTATTTCTGTGTACGCTAATTTTTAATTTATTAATTTTTTGTTGAATGTTAATTAATTCATGTAATTTCTAATATGCTACCGGTGATTAGACCATTTTAAGTGTGTTTCGATTAACGCGAGAAGTATATTAGTATTTACGAACAGTAATTCAACGAAATCGACTAAAAGACAGAATTCTCTTTTTTCATAATCATAAGCTCATCAGTTCGAAACTGGATTGAATTCTCTTACAATCTTCGGAACATATTAAAATCATATAATTAAATAAATAGAATTCTGTCTATTAGTCGGTTTCGTTGAATTACTGTTCGTAAATACTAATATACTTCTCGTGTTAATCGAAACACAATTAAAATGGTCTAATCCCCGGTAGCATATTTGAAATTACATGAATTAATTAACATTCAACAAAAAATTAATAAAGTAAAAAAATGACTAACTTTGAAATCGGACTATCACCATTGGATTCCGCGTACTCGAATTAGGTTTATCTCCTGAAAGGTAACTTTTCCAACTAGCAGAGTGTTATGATTATGCATGTTACATTCTTTTCGAAATTGATGAGGGGACATTGTTGACCTGGGAACAATACGTTATTATTAGACGCAGTAGTTGTAAACTTTGTGCAACGAATAAAAGAACGACGTCGAATATCATATTCATGAACCTCACTAGAACGGATTAATACAAATTTGTGTATAATCAAGTTTTTTATGACTTTGTAACATCAAATAAGCAATATATCGATCGTAATGATGGAAAATGGTTAAATATTATACAAGTTGGAGTTCTTATTGGGACGTTTAACACATATTTTATAGCTCGTTTCGGTAAGATAAAAAGTTCTTCTACCAATGTTTTTGTGGCTTCACTCCATATTGGGTTTAAATATAACAAATGCATAATAAATGTTAGTCATTAATTTACATGGTAAAATATTTCTTTATTTTTTCGACATGATTTTTCCACTTCAACTTGGAATCTATAACCAGTCCTAGATAAGTAAATGAAGTAACTCTAACCAAGTTTTGTCATTGTTGGATAACTTACTATTATGGGGAATATAATTATCTAGAATTCTATTTTCAAACCCAATACATTTTGTGTTCTTTACATTTAGAATCATCATATTATCATTGAACCAATCTTTCAAAGTATTTAAATCAGTCTGCATATCATTTATGAGATCTTGCAAATTATCACGTCGCTACATTATGGCGGTATCATCAGAATACACTTGAACATTTCCAATAAAGTTTTTCATCATCAAGTCATTGACAAATATTTTAAAGAGTGTTGGCCTGAGGAGAGTTTGACTAATTCTAAATCACTTTTAGTTCCGCTTAGTTCTACGAATTGTTTTCTTTTTGCAGATAATTCTCAAAAATTGTAATACCCTTGTCATCAATTTTCAGTTTTCTTATTTTTGTCAAACGCTTTGCTAATATCCAAAAAATGACAGTGACAAATTTGTTTTTATCCATTGCTAAGCTGCAACTATTAATGAGGTTTAAACACGCCGCAATTGTACTAATTAGATTTAAGGAAGAGCTAATCACACTTTCAAAGATCTTTGTTAAGGAGCTAGGGATGGAAATTGGTCTATAATTTTGTATTACATTAGCCGAGCCGCTTTTATGAATTGAGCAGACTTTGACCGTTTTAGGCAATCTGGAAAGCAATTGGTATTCACATACACGTTTTGATTCTTCTATCAGTTCACTAAGCTCATTAAAAAGATATTCAAAAATTATCAATTTTCCCTATTCTGTCGTTCCAAATTGCATCTTTATCTACTAAACCATAATTAAGAACTTCTTTAACTCTACCATTAAAAGATGGCGCAACAATTTTATCTTTGGTAAATCTAAAATAAATAAATTTGTGGTCGGATATGTAAGTATCTTCTTAATAAAATTCGTAATAGTTGCTGATGGTCAATAGCTGTTGCTATCGTATTACTAAATCGGGTGGCCTATATTCGTTTAACTTTGTTTAGCAATGTAAACCCGTAACAAGTAACAACCTCAATGTTTTTAAAGACAAGTTTGTCAGAATCAGAGTGCATTAGATTAAGATTGAAATCTCCAGCAACAATAGTTTTATTGAGATCTGATATTACTGCTTCAAATTTTGGTAAAAATAACATAAAATCAGAGCTCGGCGACCGGTACACTGCACAAACACTTATGTTTAAACTTCTAATATTTACAACTATAAACTCTTCTTTATGTAACAAAATTGTATTTCATTTGCTCTTAACAAAAATACTACAAGCCCCATAACCGTCAGACGTAATTGAATTGAATGATTTATAACCCGACAAATTAAAGAATTGTACATTATCATTACAAAGCCACATCTCGGTTAAAACTGCAACATCTGCGTCAAAAGGTGGACTATTTATCAGAGATAGTACAGGGTGGGCCATCTGTTTATCCTTTTTCTATTTGTAACTAAAACACAAATTTTTAGATGAAAAGTCAAAATTGCAACGTTTATGCCATTTATATATGAAAAAGAATATCGTTCATATGCCGACTACGGCTTCGTCTACGAGCGCTTCATCTTGTTGAAACCAAAGGTTGCTGACAGCCCATAAACCACATCAAACAGTGATTCTTGGAGGCTGAAGTTCTGCTTCGTGAATAACATGAGGATTCTCCGCTCCCCAAATTCGACAATTTTGCTTAATGACTTACCCATTAAGATGAAAAAGAGCTTCATCGCTAAAGATGATTTTTGATAAAAAACCTTTATTTCATTCCTGCATCCAATTAACAAACGACGACGATTTAAATAGTCTGGTGGCCTCAATTTTTGAGTTAGTTGAATTTTGTATAGATGCAAATGAAGATCAACATGCAAAATGCGTCGTAATGTGGTTCGTGAAATGTTTAGTTCTTGTGAACGATGCCTGGTTGATCTATTTGGTTCATTACGAACACTTTCACTAACAGCTGCCACTGCATCATGTGTACGAACTGGATGAATATGTTGATACGGTTTACGACCTTCCACTGAACCAGTTTCTTCAAAACGATCAATAATTTTGCCAATAGCACGCTCAGTAGGACGTTCATGTCGACCAAATCTCTCTCGTAAGACTTCAAAGAATTTTTAGGAACAGACAACATTAAGTACTAACATTCATTGATTAAAAAAAGGACCAACAGATGGCCCACCCTGTACATCATCGAGTTTATTTTGTAAACTACGTAAAATATCTATTGATATTCTTCCATCTTTCCATTTAATCTGTCAAATTGATCTATGTCATAAGATTGAATTTTGGGTATTTTCACCAAGCAAACAGCCGTACACAATAACAAGATTTATTTAAAACAATTGGAAATATAAACATAATATTACTTAAATCCACATATAGAATAAAACTGGCATAATGCTGTGTTCACAATTTCTCCAGCAGCAAAAATTGTTAAAAAAATTGTTGAAGCCAGTCCAAAAAGAATCGACAGAATTGTGAAAAGTATTCCAACGCCAACTGAAGTGAACAATTTTTCAAATGAAGAAGCCCTTGCTTTATTTCTTGATTTTGGCCTAACATTGAATAAATATAGGCTACTTCGGAAACGCCTTCAAGATAAAAACGTAAGCGTACTTCCTTCCTATGAAAAATTATCTAAAACAAAGCAAGAAAGCATACCTCTTCCCTTAGATATAACAGAGGTGTCAGCGTCAGTGAAACTTCAGGATATCTCTACGAAATTAGAAGCAAGTAATTTTGAATCAACCGAACTTATTTTATATTCCAAATGGGGATGCGATATATCATCATCTGGTCAATTTGTAAACAAGCAACCAATTTCAGGCGATAAATCAGACGCTAATCTTTTTATGGTATCAATGGTTCCACTTCGATTACAAAATCAATTGCTGATACTGTTTCATCTTCGTTTTGTACGGTATACAACGCAAAACAATCAGAGTTAAATGATCCTATAAGAGCATTAGCGGAAATTGAAGGAAATTTGGAGTTTGGAATTTTTCCTTTGCATGCAAGAATAAGATTCATGGAGCATGTTTTAAAAATTGTCTATGACTTATCATTTAAAGGTAATATTAGAGCCAATATTGAAAATAATATTAAACGATCTGAAAAAGGCACCAATTCAGACAGAATTTAAAAGGGAAACTGGCATGTTTATTGACACACTAATGATGGGAACCCCGCCAGAAGATTTTTTGCGAATGCAGAACTTACAGCAGAAATAAATAAATTTGATTATCAGCTGATTAAGAGGTTTAATAACTGCATTATCTTTCACAAGAAAAATTGATCCCCATAAATTTCATAAATACGCGAGTGACACCGCAAGTATATATATCAACAATTATGGATCATGGAGAACGATGTCATCAACTATGCATATTGTTCTTCGACATGGATCTTCTATTATTCGGCGTTACATCTTACCATTAGGAGAGTTGTCTGAGGAAGCGCAGGACTATCCAAAATTTCGGCTTTTCAATACTAGAAAAAATTTAAGGATAAATCAAAACAAAGATTTATTTTCAATACTACTAATATCTTCTTACCCAGTGATATCATCATTACGAATTGTAGAAAAAAAAAGAGATTATGAGGATGAAGATACAGAATTTTTACAGTTATTATTGAATAGAACCGAAAATCTACATAATGATATAGTATGTTGGTAGAATTAGAACTTATTTGTAATAAATATTACTTAAAAAAAAATTAAAAATTATTATATAAATCATGTCAATATTTGTTATTTTAATTAGACCTTCAACCCCTTTAAAAAGTGTGTTCCACCCCTGGTTTTATATTTTTTTCGGTTTCTCTTAAACTGTGTTTAATCTTCTATATATCCTCAAAATTTCAAAAATTTATTTTCACTAATAGCTAAGTTTCATAATTTTGACCATTTTTTCAACAAAATCTGACACTGTGCAACGGTCATATTGAAAAAATCCTTGTTGTAGTGTAATCATATCATGACATCAGTAATTTTTTGGCATGCTTGCATATTAATGTAAGGGATTTCAAGTATTAAAGTTTTACGTTTTGAATATGTGCAACCCTTATAAAACAAAAATTGTTTCGGCCTAAATTTTCTTTATAAAATTTGTTATTAATCATTGTATTTTGCAAATAGTTTCTAACAATCCAAAACTTATTTCCTTGAACACGAATGCAATAAATTTCACAACTTTCGAGTTTTGCCAATCTGATTCTTTAAAAAAGTTTTTTTTTTCTAATTTTGAAACTTTAATAATTTTAAGCCGAGAGACACAAAAAAAACCAAAATGTTTACCTAATCTTTTTATAATCTGAAATAAGTATGCCACATAATCCAAAGATTTTTTTTTTTTCGACTTTGATATACCGTACACAAAAATATTTTTATAAAAAATTTTCAAGAATTTTCCTCTATTCTTTTTTTTTTTTTAATCAGAAAATAATTTGTGTTATTTACAATTTTTTTTTTGTTTTGCTTTACATATCTTATATTTGATTTTCCGATTTTCGTTTTTTTTTTTTTTTGTTTTGGAAAATCAATTATAAGTCTACATGGTTTCAAACCCTTCTAAAAATAAATATTTTGTTGCTTTATTTTTCATGTATGAAGTAAATAGGTATAATATATACATAATCCTTTGTGTTTATAACATTATAATTAAAAAACAAAAAAGCAAAAAATCCTCTTAAGCTAAAATCCAGGAAATAATAAGGAGCCTCTCATTTATTATTACGTATTAGTGTTTATTATACGTAAATTAATATATGTAATAGTAAGATTTATGTGTATGTATACGATTGTGCAGAGGGTTATGATGTGTAGTTATAAAATAAAACATATGATTTACAACTCCCCATACTCAAACACACTACACACTTTGTGACAAGGATATTTTAGATATTTTTTTCAGTTATAAAGTCGTAGGGGATGGGAAAAATCTTTGAGACATTTTTAAAATATAAAAAGGAATTCCTATGCTTTGTATCATCTTTCTTTTATACGAACAGACATTTTTTTTTCTTTTTGGCAATGTAATCTATAATCTATGTTCACACGTACATTTGCCATATTTTTAACAACAAAAATGTTTGAAACATATTTCTCGTACAAAAAAAAAAAAAAAAAAAACGAAGATAGATTTTAAGATGTCGTTTGCTACATAGCAATATTAAAAGCCTCGTGCTATATAATAAATAAGAAGCTGCTTTATATGTACCCAAACAACTTACTTTAATTTATCTTTTATGAAACATATTTTATTTTATGCTTTTTAAGGTGACATTTATCAATAATCTTAAATGAAGCAGAAAATATTTTAAATTGTTTTTATATATTGTAGATGTATACTGTGCTCTAAATAAATAGAAATAAATAAATATTAAGTGTTATTTATTTAGATAAATAAAATACATAGACAAGAGGAGATGATTGATGATTCGGTTCTTTATATATTAAATTATATTTAAAAAAAAAAAAAAAAAAATCGAATTTACATAGAAAATTTATTTCAGAAAATGAATATTTTCAATTTGTACGAAATGAGAGTGTACGTACATTTTAAATATTCATAAATATACATAAGTTTAAATCGTTAAGTAAAAACCCGATTTACAAATTTGTTTTGTTTAGTTTTTGTATTTATTTGTTACAGCGCTTTGCCACAAAAATTCAGTTCTCTAGAACAACATTTAGTCCATAAAAAAATTATAACAGTGAATTTTATTTAGTAACAACCGAAACTGTTAGAAATAACGAATAAAGTTCTACATGGCAAAGTAGAAGAGTAAGTGAAAGAGGGTGGTACGCTCCAGTACCTTTGTAATCACGCTTTCTAACAGTTGTTATCCACTCTTCTAAACAACACAAAAGAGGTCTAAACCCTTGTCTCAAATTCTCGATCCATTACCATCAATACAGCGGGCTCATGAAATATGTCACACAGTATTTTATTTTTCACAACGAAGACATAAGATTTAATTTTATATACGTAATTATCACAGAATCTAAATACCAATATTCACAACAGTACGAAATATAAATAATCAGGTATTCCAAAAAGTATTTAGAGAAATAGAAATAAAAAAAATAGTTGCACTAGCAGGGTTGCTTGGTCTGAACCGCTAATTTGTCATATTGACAAAAGTATATTTTCATGATGCCTTTTTTGTTCCAATTGAATACCGTCTTTTTCTATTTCTGGCACAAACGTAGATGAGTTTTGATTCCAAAGTGTCACATTTATTACATGTGTCCATTTTGAACTTTTTAACTTTAATGCCCATTGTATGAAATACTTCGCGATATTTTGACAAGGAAGAGAGCGTAAGATTTGCTATCCAGTAGTTTGTAAAATGTACATCTGCTGTTCTTGGTTTATTTTGTTTGCACACTTTCGACGGCATTTTTTTATTGGTTTAAATCAGCGATGGTGAGGTCGACAATGACAAGTCAATTATTCAATTGTCGACGTGTCGACAATTGTCATTGTCGACGTCTCGATTTAAAACAACAAAATGTCATCAATGTCGAATATGTCAACAATGTCAACAATTAATAATTTTTCAAACGGTTACGACATCGCTCAGACAGTTAAGATTGTTATCTTGTTAAGATTGTTTTCTCATCATGTTTGCCGTGTTGTCTGATACAGCGGCATAAATATAAGTTTTATACATTTCAAGAGCTAGTTCAGTTGATTCCAATACAACGTCGGCCAACGTTTTTCCTGTTTCAGACTCTGTTGCGAAATCCTACGCATTTAAGAAAGCCTTTTCACCGGTTGTGTTATGGATCATCGTTACAATGGTTTTTGAATTATTGGCCGTATTTTTCCATCCGTCAATAACCAGAACCGAATCTTTACTACAATTTGCGGATATATTAGGTACAGATTTTTCATATAATTGATTTAGCATTTTTGATGAAAGTGGTTGTCGGCCAGGTACTTTATCGGCGTAGGTCGACCGTAATGCTCTGATAAAATTTTTGAAGTGCTCTGAATCTACCACGCTGAATGGAATATTACATCCGAAGAATTTAGCCAGTAATTCATTTATCTTTTCTTCCTCGTCTTTAGTAAAGCAGTTAACAAATCCGCTCATCTGTTTTCGAGAATTTATAGTTTTCCGTGATTTCGTCAGAGTTTGGCTTGTTAATTTATTTAGCGTAGCATTGGCAAATAAGTAATTATTTCTCGATGAAATTTCTGGTTTACTATATGCCGAAAAAAATTAAGATTCTGAGGTTGTGCCACTGGATACCTAAATAATTTGTTTCGGAACATTGAGAAACGATCGGATTTACGTCTGAGTCTGACTCAAGATATACGCTACTTGTTAATTGTGTTGTATTACCGCTAGTTGTATTAGAAAGTGGAAAAGAAATCAATGAAAACTGAGAAACTGGGAAATTTGTAATATGTTATTTATGATAGTTATGTATGATTATGATGAGAATGAGAGAGATAATAAAAAATTTAAAAATAAAATAAAAATCCTAACGATTTTTGTTTTGTTTTTTATTGTCGACGAATTGTTGACGTTGTCGACGAGTTGATGACTTTGTCGACATAGATGACGCTGAAATCTTATTGTTGACGCATTGTCGACTCATCAACGTCGACAATAATAGATGACGCGTCATCAAACATCCCTGATTTAAATTCACGTTCTTTATAAGTTTTTTTTCCGTTACCTACGACTGTCTTTTCGTTTAAGTTTTTTGAAGCCCTACTATCACCTTTTTCAGCTACCGGTCCATTAATTGTTTTTCTGTGTTAGATGGTTCTTGGTTGAAGGAAATATTGGTGTAACATTTACATGAACAACATCCCATTTGGAAGTTTATTAAAATTGAAAAACACAATTAATATTTGATATGTAAAATTTGAACCTTTACTCTTACAATTTAATACGTTTCCATACTTGGTCGTCGACCAACTGGTCGTCGTTAGAACTTACGTTGATTTACGCCACCATCAATCACAAAATTATTCCTTGATAATTTCCTACATAGATAACATTATCTATGATTATTATAACATTAGCCATAATTTAATAAATAAAAAGTTATTGAACTGCACTTGGTAAAGAGGCTCATACCTATCTGGTTAAAAAAAAAAAAAAAGCTGGCAGCTACAAAAGAGATTATAATTTTCTAATTATCAAAAATTTACTAAAATCATTTTTGTAAAGAAGCCAAGCTAAAGTTTACCCATATGAACAAAATTATTCAATTTGGGAAAAATAGCTTAAATCGGATTTATGGTACTCACTCAGTGTTGTGCCGCGTTGTTTACGTGAAATAATTAATCAATTGCCTACTCGTGTAGACAATGTATGTACACAATACAAAAAATGGCGTCTATAGTGTAGACAATTTCAACAATGTAGACAATACGTCAACAATTTCCAGCAGCAAAATGAGTAAAAGTTTAAGACTTGGCATACAAAGGCCTTTATCAGTGGAAATACACGAGAGACCAAAATCATTAGTTGGACCTATAGCACTCGTACAGGGTTATCAATATTGTAATTATGGTAGGACCCCAATCTTGTAGAATGAAACACTGCACACTATTATTAACAACTGTATATTCGGCTAGGAAAGTATATTAACATTGTTTTTTATTGTACACTGGATTTGCTCGATACTATTCACCACTGGTATCATATAACTACACGACCGCGAAATTATTGAACACGATTTTTGATATAATTTTATTATTTGTGTTTTATTTTGATAAATCTTAAAATTTCGCTCAAGACCCGAAAAAAACTGATAGACAAAATTTAATGGCTGATGATGCCACACCGAAAGAAAAGACGAGAGTGTCAAAACATGACATTTGCATTTGGTACGTTACGTAAATATCTAGACGTAACGGAGTTTGCGTCAATAGACTGCAGATGAAATTTCACCATCGAAATGCGTAAGTTTATTTTGAATGCTTGTAGTGATTAAACGAAACGTGAGCGATTGCATGAGTGAATCGCTACAGACCTGTATTTAGTTAGACATACTTAACCTATACAATAGCATACCAACATATTTAAAAATATATTGGGAACAGACATGTACAGCTGCTAAATTTTTTTTTTACGAAAATAATTGGTGTTGGCAAAAACTACAAATAAGAAGAATTGTTTGCTAATGTGAAGAAAATGGGACGTTTTTCCGCAAATTATCGATAAAAATTTCCGAGATATAGAAGAATATTTTTTTCGGGTATTAATCAAGAAATTAAAGAAACTTTTAAAGTATATTTTTTGGATGAAAGGAAATATCAAAATTAATAATGAAAAAATACGGAATTTTGCTCTTCAAAAATTAACAAACAAATTTAAAAATGTTTTTACTTACATCTATGAAGATTTTTTCAAAATTCTAAAGCTTGATACGATCACATTTCTTAAGCAACGAAATAGATAAAAATGAGAAATTTTTTAAATTGACCTGTTTAGAGGTTTCTCTACCAACCTATCACTGCTGCAGAAGAATCAACCTTATCCAAAGCTATGGGATACGAAAATGTTAATGAACAGAAATAGACCGTAGTTCTGACAAGTTTGGTAATCCCTCAGGACGTTATAAAAACCAATAAATGCACATGTGAAAGCTGGCTGATAAGAGTAATGTTATGGTACTCATGAAAAAACGAGTATATCGAGAAAATGAGCATGGTCAGATGATAATACGTACGTCAAGAAATGAGAAGTTGGTATTTCGTCAAGTCAAATAAATTCAAATCAAATCATTTCTTACTTCTTTGGTGGGAATAATTATTAGAAATTACACGCATCATTGTTGGAATTATAAAGATGCGGTCTTCGTAAAGTACACAAAAACGGTATTTATTTGTGTGATTAAATTATTTGTAGTAAGTTAATAGAATAATAGGACTATACAGTTACTAAAAGAGGAATGGAAAGTTTAAATGACGCATTCAAATCAAGGAAAGATACGGTGGACAAAATTTGATATTCCAGAAATTTCATTCAGACGGAATGCTGAAAGAACTTTACTAAAAGAAGTAGTACCTACTGTTGCTTCAAAAAGAGCGTTTGATCAAGGCAATAGTATATTGTATAACAAGTAAAGAAAACGAGTCATTGCAATACGAAAGTGAAATTTGCAGCCTGAGCAATAGCGAGTATCCTGAGAAATGAAATGTAATTTTTAACTGCATAACTAAGAAATTTTTCATTTCGGGCCACCGTGCTTTATATGATATATTCTGCATTTAAGGTAGATTTTGGACCTTCAAATATGAGCGTAAATTTTTTTTCCGCAGAATTTAGAATTCTATACAATGGGAAAACAACAACAAAAATTGTATATTCATTGTCTACGAATTTTCTACATTGTTTACTTATTGTCTACATTGTCTACGTTGAAAACTAATGTCTGCGTTAGTGTCGATGTTTGCGTGTAGACAATCTTAAAATAGGCGTAAACGCACAACACTGTACTCACTTCACTAAAACCAAAAATTAATGTTGGAACTATATTTATATTGAGTTTAGGCTATCTACCAAAACGTTTTTTACTTATACGTTTCTAATAAACGATTTCTTATGTAACTTTTAGTCGCTTTGTATAAAAATATTTTTAAAATTAGTTTATTTTTGTATTTAGCCATTTTACCAAATGTTAAATAGGTAGTCACTTTTGAAGTTTAGTCATTAGGTTTTTGTAGTAAATAAATAGTTAAATATATCAGAGAAAGAAGTTTAAAATACGGGAAAAAACGAAATTGATGAAACATTTTAAAAATAACGAAATTTTAATTTTGGCTAAAGTTGATGTTAACCACTGTAACTTGTGAGTACAAAATACAGACACATCTTTATAAAAGATGGTCTATTTTCACTAATTTCTTATTAAATGTCTCGCGAAATTATGGGAAAATATGACAGAAGGGTCCACGTTTGAGCGGCTTTCTGATCTAATTTAAGATTTTAAATATCAATAATAACATCACTAGGTTTATTTGAGCGATTTATGTAACAGAAATTAAAACTCCTTTAGTTAACCTTTAGTTTCTGATCATTCACAATGAAATTAAGAAAAAGTCAAGTTTCATAAGAGGCTACACCCACCCTCTAATTGATCATGCATTATGTCGATAACAGGAGAATCAAGAATATGAAAATATTTTATTTAAAATACAAGATCCCTAAATTCCAAAGAAATTGTTTGCTTTAATTTTAAGTTCTTTATCAATAGATTTTAAATGTGAGGCATAATTTTCTTTAGTTTGGGTTTCAATTATCCCTTCCTTAAAAATGGATTGGATTTTCTCTTTTTTAATTTAGAACATGCAACAAAAATATGTTGCAGAAAAGGATTCTACAAAATTATTAACAGATAGGTCATCACCTCAAACGGAAACTACACTTGTTTTTATAAATGTATAATTATCTAAAAAATCCACTTCGAAGACAACTGTTTCTAATGTTTTGAGTTCTTCTACAAATCTATATAGAATTGTATTCAGCCCAACAGATTTAATATCTTCAGAATAACAAAGCAAAAGCAATTGTATATTATTTAATTCGCTATAGTTACGAACTGGCAAAGTTGTATTTGAAGGACATGAAACGTGTGAACATTTCGTTTGAACATAGAAATTAGCCTTGCCAATTGGCTCACTTTTTGATTCAAATTCTTGTACATCTTTATTTTTTAAAAGAAATTTTAGTGTTAAGTGTTTGCAATGGGAATTTAATGTAGCTAATTGACTTTGTTTATTGTAACGTTGTTCAAATCGAATATTCAAATCTACCTGTATGCATTTTGGAACTCTATCAAAAGCTTTTTTCTTGCGTTTGTAACCACATTTAGTGTCATCAATAATTTTGATAACCTGTCTTGTTCTGGACTAGTTAAAATCGATTACTTTATATATAAAATCAATAACATTAATAGATATATTACACAATTTATTATAATGTGGAAAGCACAATCAGATAATGTAAGTTTTTTTAAAATACTTATTTACGAAATCTAGAATTTCAAGAAATACGCTTGAACTTTAAGATTCAGTTTGATCTTTTTCTATTACAGAAACAGGAACATTTTGATTTTGTTGGTCAAGAGAAAATTTCCTAATGTCGCTGCAAGATACATCTGGAATTACTGAAGATTGACATTTATTTTGGTAGTATTTATGTTTTCATATGTCGCCTTAGGCCACTGAAAGTTTGAAATTTAGAAGTGCAATTTCGAAAAAAAACAAATTTTAATTTCACCATTATCTTCCACATTGTGAATATCTTTCTTTAAATGTTTTGTCATTTCCTTGACAGTTTTACAAAATCCATTTAGTCTCACCACAAATATAACCAATTAAAACCATATTAAATATTAATTTAATCTTGAAAATTTGAATTTTTTTGTTAAGTAGCAAATGTATAAAATACAAAAAATTAATAAAAATCATTCAGTTAAAAAAATTCAAGTTACAAGTTTCAAATTTAATTATGCTCAAATTAATTTGAAAATGAAAAAAATTATTGTGTTGTGAAAAATTTAAAATTATGGTACCTACGTATTATAAATATTTAAATTTTGAAAAAATTTATAAAATCGAGATAAAATTGTCAAATGTACTTTTACAAAAATTAACAATATTTTGAATTGATGTTATGGAAAAATTAATTGGATTACGTAAAAAATTATTCTGTTATGTAAAAATTAATATTATGTTAAAAATCGGGAATTAAATTTTGATAAAAATTTATAAATTAAAACACAACTTGTATGAAGCAACTTGAGCGAAGGAGATTTGGAAATTGGAAGCCAACATTACACAGTTGAAAAAATATTGCTTATGTAACGCAAATTGCATTACATGTAGGTCCAGTGCAAGGCTGTATTACAAAATGATATAAAGCTTGCATTAAAAATTAGTTTGATACAATTTGCATTGATTCGTAATACAGCAATTAGATTAAATTTTAGTGCAACATTCCATTAGAATATAAAGCAAATTGTAGGAGAACCGTTAATCAACAGCATTAAAATTTATCAAAGACTGCATTAATAAAATATTTTAGAAGTATTAAATTTTAAAGCAAATTGCATTAAAAGCTCCGTAATTTTAGCGATTTTTTTTTGTTTTTTCCGGCGTGGTTCTTTGTTTTTGGTGCCTTGAGGTTGAGGGTCGAAATTTCAGAGAGCAGTTTACTTACAAAAATAAAATAAAAAATTAAAAATTTAAATTTTCATTTTAGTTCACTTTATGGTCGCCCAAGGTAATAACTTATAAATTAAGAACTGAAAAGCTTACCTTAAAACATAATAGACATTTCGAATCCGGAAATCTAAATTATAAAGATTTATTAAGCTGCTTATATGTCAAGTAGTCGATTTGATTTAGTGAATTTTATACCAGTAATGCAAAAATCGTGCATGATCTTATTATTCATATATTCATATTGTTTTAGCGAATTTTATGTTGGTATAATTTAAAATGTTTAATAGTTGTATTAAAAATATTTTTTAGTGCAAATACTGCTTTAGAAATCCTCATAATTGCATTAAAATTCATTTTAACGCAATCATACTTTACAATTTAATAATAACTTGCATTACATAAGCCGTAATGCAAGGCTTGCATTAAAAATTAAAGTTATTTTTTCTACTGTGTAGAGTTATATATAAATTGTGTTATGCAAAAATTAATATTGTGTTTGAAAATTTGTATTTAAATTTTAATAAAATTCAAAAAAAAGCAAATTATAAGATTTAAATAATTGGAAATTTACGATTTAACCGAATATTAAAAATTATATTGCAAGATTCTTTATGACCGCATTGCAATGTCTTAGTGTCTTTTCGTCGTATTCAATGTTTAAAATGTAATGGATTTTTAAACATAAATCTAATACGCTAAGTGATTAAATAAAATTTCCTGTTTATTTCTGGAAGTTGTTTCCTCCAGAGAAGTGTTGATCTTTGATAAAGAAAAAAAAATTAATACATAAATAATTAAAATGGATGATGTTAATAATTTTGAGACTTCATGTAACACAACCAGTTTTTTAAATGATGAGCTAAGACTACATTTATTCGTGCTTCCACGTTCCTTTGCCAAAGGATAAAGAATAAGGAGACGATACAAAGCGTGTAAAGCTGCACATAAATCTGAGAAGAAAACAAATTTTTTAAAATGTTTGTTTATGTACATACATATATTGTTTAACCAGTTTCTTACCAACATTTTCGATCGACGATATTCTTTAATTTCATTCTAGGATTCCGTTATACCCCTTGTGTACACACCCGGCTTCCAGGGTGGCCAATTCACTTTTAAATGTTTGTGGGAACTCCAATTTTGAAGTTAGACGTGTCTAGATTTTGACATCCAAAAACTGACTATTATTTTTCTATTTTTATATAGAAATTGGAAAAAAATGTGTGAATAATTTTGTTTACCCTTCTAACGCATACCCGGCCACCCGGGTAGCCAGAACAAAATATAAAGGAAAGTCTTAAATTAATTTCAAATTCTGAAAGGTTATATATATTTTTTATGCAAAATTAAAATTAATTTATTTTGTCGCAGTAATACATCATAATATTAATACTTCAGTTATAAAAAATAGTCAAGAACAAAAAAAATTAAAAAAATATATAAAAATACAGTGAAACCTCCCGAAAGCGACCACTAACGGGACTATAAATTTCTGGTCAGTTTACGGAGGTGGTCGGTATGAAGAGACTTCTCTGAATAGTGACCAAAATTATATTTCTGGAGTTTGGTCTTTTTATAGAAGATTTGACAAATGGTACTTTGTAATCGTTTAAAATAAAATGCCTATACGATTATCTTACAAACAAAACAATAAAACATCACCGTAACGGTGAATTACTATTTTATAAAAATACATATACACACACACACAATCAAAATTTAAAATCGGGGCAATGCCAATAATAATTAATATCCATAGAATTTCTTGCTGTTTTACTCTTATTACTTTTAACATCGTATACTAAAACTTAGGACGTGTTCGAAGTTTGTAATAATTTTGGTTTTATAATAATTTTGACAGGAGTGAAATAATTTTCTCTTCTATATTTTGTAATAAGTTTTATTTGTACTATTTTTTAGAAATAAATTAACGTAATACGGCTTAATTATTGTTATTGCGTGCTTTTGTTTATTAATATTATTACAGAAATGTCAAATTTACAACATGTACTGGTTGTGATAATTTGGTTGCATACAAAATAATGTCATAGCTAGAATAATTATCACAAACTTCGAACACTTCCTAAATAATGAATGGATGAAACCAAGAGAAAGAAACCAAGCTACATTATGAAGGTGGATATGTGGTATTATTAGTAACCTTGTAGAGAACAAATATGTAAGTGAGGACCAGCGTATTTAATGACGATTTGAATAGATCATGTTTAAATGTCAAATTTTCTTAAACCGCAAGAGCTACTATCTTTCGGAAAACTCCGAAAGCATATGCACCTTTCACATAATGTCACTAGGTGTCACTAAATATTTGCTGCCAAAAATTGTAAGACATTTTTATGTATGCATTTTGTAAACATAAGCAAAAATATTTTCGTGTTATAAAAGTGATTATTATTAATACGTGATAATTAAATTGATTTTGAGAACTTTTATAAACGTCCTTTAGAAAAACGTCAGTAATCCTTTTTTGATTTTGTAGTGACATCTAGTTGCAAACGCTCTGTACTTTTTCTTTAATCGTACTGCCTCTTTCGGAAAACGTGATCCATAACATGTGGAGAGAAGAGACTAAAGAGTAAAACAAAGGAAAAATATTTCCCTGTTTACATTTTAAAAACAAATATTTTTGGTCATATTACAGGAGTTGATTTAATTCGCATAACCCCAAATACACTGGTCGCTAAACAGAATAGGGAGGTGGTCAGGTTAAAGAGAATTTCTAGAACAAATTTAATGTGTTGGGACTGTAGAAAAGTGGCCTATTTAAGGAGGTGGTCAGAATGAAGGGGTGGTCACATTGGGAGGTTTCACTGTACATCAGTTATTTTTGGTAAATTCATTACTAAACCTAAATATATCATCTAATTGCACCCAGAGCATTTTATCACGGAAATGGTGTGTTCAAGGCATACTGGTTTTCGACACACACTGCTAGTTTTTCTTTAAGACCGACGTCTCTTAGGGTTAGACGAAAGACATATCCAGCATTTTCCTGTCTGTGGAATTCGCCCAGTATTATCAAGCGCTACACCAGATGTTGTCTGTTCTTGGCCATGTATACTTTCTGAAAGTGGTTTCCCAACTATGCATTCAATCCCTGACCGAGTTTCAAAATTTCGGTACACGTTAGGTACAGATGCTCGAATAGAAATGTGTGGAAGGGCCAGTTGTAATGCTAGATCTCGTAAAAATTCTCGGCGTCTGGATGTCTTATTGGCCATCGACGGATTATTTTCGACGTATATTTTAAATGCCGCCACACATGCAATATCAATAATATTGTAAAAAAACGCCAAAGGCCATCTCAATGTTTTTCTCTTTGTTGTGTAGTGCGAGACAAGTTTGTCCATATTGTCAACGCCACTTTTATTTCTATTGGAATAGTGAATAATTTCGGGTTTCCGTTTTTCTCCAATTACTGTTTCACTATAGTGTTGAGTGGACAGTAGTAATACACTTTTTTTTTTTTTGGTACGTACGAGCAAATTGTAATGTTATCATCACTGAACCCGAATAGCGAAGAGTATATGCCTCGGGATTTTGCTGGTAACATTTCTATTGGAAAATAAGTTTTATTTTTTTTCTTCAATGTTCCGACAATTGATAAATTCCATGATATCAACAAACGAGCAAGCGGCAAGGTTGTAAAAAAATTGTCCATGACAATATTTCTTCCCGATCCTGTGAAGCCCATACATAGATCTTTTGCAACGCGCTCCCCTTGGTTGGTTTCTCTTCCTGTTGGTTGCTTACCGGTGTAAATTTGACCGGTAATGGGATATGAGTTAGACCAGTCGCAAACCCACCAAATTTTTATACCATATTTGGCAGGTTTTGACAGCATATATTGTGTGAACTTCGTTCGTCCTATAGAATAACAAATGTATATTTACATATAAATATTTAAATAAGTTCAAACAATATCATAGAGTACATACCACGAAATGGGAATAGTTGCTCATCCACAACGATGCACTCAAATGGCATATAATTATTGCGTAAATTGGCATTTAGCATTTCAAATATTTCGCTTATAGCGGCAGCTTTATCACTCTCTAAGCGAAACGCTCTCGTATTCTTGTTGTCAAATCTTATGAATCTCGATATTTCGCGAAACCGATTTAATCCCATGCATGCTCGATACAAAGGATTAGACGTAGTTGCCCATAACACTGTTGCATGCTCGTTGTTCGATCGCTGAACGCCAGCGTTTATTAAAATTGCTAAGTAAGCCTTAAATTCGGCTTCGTCTAATAATTTCCATATTTTTCCAGGAGTGTTGGCGTTTCTTCGATTATTTGCTTCGTACGTTTCTTTGGCTTTCCTATTCGTTTCTCTGATTGCAATCTCACTCATTATATCAGAGAAAATACAACTAAATGTTTCTCTTATGGACAACATATTCGTCGATCGTGAGGGACCACTTCGATGGCTTCGCAAAATATTATGCCGCAATGTTTGACGTTGAATAGGTTTCCATCGCCATACTGTTCCATCTCTAGCTTTAAAATAATCGGAAGAAGCATTTTCCTAATTATTTTGGGCCTCATCGATTTCACGACCTTCATCATCAGTAGAATCATCGTCTTCGGACACATTAATATTCACACCGTCTGTGAATACATCTTCTACATCGGAATTTTCATTATTGTCAAGATTTTCTTGCTGTGATGTTGGAAGCCATTTGTCTTCTGAATCCACGTCACTGAAATCACGCACATGCTCATCGTCATCTTCACATTCGTCTAGCAAACTCCTGAGATATGATTGTTGCTCCTCATACGATAAACTAAACGTAGAGCATAAAATAATAAAAATAAAAAAACGACCAAAATACTAAGCTTACCGTCTAAATTCTGCATTACTAAGTTCCCTATTGCATTCCGCCATTGTAATTTTGTAAAAAAAATTAAAATATATTATTTTATACTAATGTTTCACATTTCTGAACAACCACAACCTATTAGTATGACGAACAACACATTAATAACCTTTTCTCGTTTCTGTTTTTACGTTTCTCGTTTTCCACTTTCACTATAGGGGAATTCCCTTTATATGTATATTTACCTCGTTTTTATACACCAAAATACAAAATTTATAAAATAAATACAACAACATTGCGGAACCGGTAAAAAATATATTTTAGACGAAGGAAAAACCGAAAAAATACACTTGGCTACCCGGGCGGGTCGGGTGTGTACTAGCGTAAATTTTTTTTGGGTATTCACACAAGGGATACTCGAATTTAGGTTGCCTAAAGAAAAACATATTAAAAATAATTGTACGCCTACCAGTTCAAAGGATTTTAATAAAATTGTTGATAAAACAGGGATTTGTTCAGAATACTTTTTCTGAACCAAGTTCTTCCTGTAACTGGCGGTTGCTGCAAGGCTATTTTTGATGTCGTCAATTTCCAATGCGATACTTGCAGTCTTCAAAAAATTATTATTTGTTTCAAAATATGTCTCTTTAATGGATAAATCAGGCTCTGGGGTCATGGTTGAAATGTTAAATATTTGCTTCTGTCGTTGCGATATTTTCATAAAGGTTGCCTAAAAATCCTCCTCTTGTTTTCGGATCATAAACAATTTCCTATTAGCAAGTTGAAATAAATTAATTTTCTGTCACAGCAGCCTGTTAAACATTTGCTTATAAATTTTCCGTCCGTTGTCACTCTCACGGTTTTTTTTTTCTCAAATTTGTCGAAAGAGCAATCAATGTACTCATTTTTATCGCTCTCTTTCAAATATGTAATTATTTCCAACGTAAAAATATCGTTATTCCAAAATGCTGTTTACTAATATGCTTTTCACTCCAATTAAGATTTCGGGCGCGCCTCTTTCTCTTAATATAAAATGTATTTAAACATTTATAGTGTTACCTTTAACAATTTTCGCTCACTTTAAGATAAACACTTTTCACGGAAATAAAAATAAATTATAACGCAACCATCACTTGTTAAAAGAAATAAATAGGTTTAACCTCACTGGACAAAAGACAGAACTAAAATGAATTGAGCGCACGTATTTCATATTCAGCTACCTTCCCGGTATATTATTTCTCGTTTATTATTAATCGTAACTTCGAATTATTATATTATTACTTTTTTGTAGGCCAAAGTAGATAAATAGTAGTTAATTTTAACACCAAAACAAATACATGATTGAAACGTATCAAATTTTATTTCTCGAAAAACTATTGTACACATTCGTAATTTGCACATTAAATTACTTATTTCATCATCACATTATTTGTAGTGGTTAAATAGATTAATATAAAGGTTGTCTATTTGATTTCCTAATTCCAGCCTTCAAACGTATTTAATTTAATTTGATTAATTAGAGCCCAGCACCATTCACCCAGATCCATCGGAATTAATGTAAGTAAGGATTCTTTGAACCATTGGTAGAGAGAAAACTGTAAATGAAATATTTGCGTTTGAGTAGATTTGGTGTTTAAGGCAATCAGTGGTAGGTAGATGCGATTATTGCCAATGGATTTTTGCCACCTTAGTGCCCCTATATTCTAAAAGTGCAGAAGAACTTACATAACATTACTTAAAAGGAGCAAAGTGGTGTCCTTGCTGGTCGTTCTGCCAAAATCTTCATGAAATTCATGTCTTAGTAATAGTTTGGTAAGACAAAATGTTCGTATACAAATTTTTCCAAATGGATCAAGTAAAAGGAAAACCATCAGAATTGTTTGATTTTGTTATCGCGTGAAATCGAAAATCTTCTGTAATCGTGAACAGTTTGTAATGAAAATGTTTATGATCAACAAACACGAATATGGTATAGTCTACCTACAGAATAAAATATCAGAGCTAGAAGCAGGAAATTAGTAAAAGTTAATTTTCGTATCTTTAGCACATCATTATGAAAATCGAACAATACCAGTATAGACTAATTTTCTAAACTTCGTAATTTTTGGGCATAACTTATATAATTTTATACATATGTTAATATCTTATACTCGAGAATAAAATAACACAGCAGTACAGTGCATTACTTATCGTATTTCTACCCAAGTTTATGCCGTTTGGTACAAACTTAAAATAAACACGAGTTAATAATAAAACGAAATAAAAATTATTTTATCATTTTAATATGAAGCTAAAATCAACTAAGAAACGAAATCAGTAAATACGATACCAAAAAAAGATTAAACTAAGACACTTTAGGTAGCTCTTTGTATTAATGATTTTTCCCATAACGAATTTGTAACTACAAGCAGGGGCTAAAATTGCATAATTTTTAACTTTTTTTCAAAATTCGAAATATTCATGTTTAGAAGCATATGAAATCGACACACACAACATCGATACAAACACACACACAAAAAATAATATTATCATAATGCCGCTGCTATTCAGAAACAGAGACATTATCATTAATCGCAACACAAAATATATTGCAACAATTTAGCTTTTAAAATTTGCAATAAATCAAAATAAGTCAACCATAATAGCTTATATAAAATAGCGAAAAAATTAAAAAAAAAAAAATTTAAAACTCGAACGCGACACATATCATTATGTATTTGTCTTGAAAAAAAAGAAAAAAAAAAAACGAGCGCGCAAGAAACAGCCATAAAAATTGTCAAAATTGTAATAAAAAAAAATTATTTTATTATGTATTATTTTTGTTTTGATAAAAATACAAAATTGTTGGAATTTTTTTCTGCGAGTAATAAAAAAAAAATGTTCTTATCATTTTTCGTTTATTTCGATGTGTCGCAAAGTTGTTGTTTTGTTTTTAGGAACAATATCAAAATATGTATCCTACTTTTTGTTAATCATTCTTAATACTGTAAACATTTTGTTGCTGTTGTTTTTTGTTGTATAAGCTTAATAAAAATAGTGAGATGAACTAAAGAATAAAAAAACACTTAAAGATTTGCATTTTACGAACCTTTCCATTTTTACGTAGCACAATCATATTATTCATTTTGTTGCCTTTTTGGTGATAAACATTTTTTTTCTGTTCATTGTTTAAATAAAATGTTGCAACTTTTGTAATAAAATAAAAATGGTTGGGATGATAAAAAAAAGTGGTTATTGCCACTGGGTTTAATAATCTTTTTAAATTATGACCTCCATTATTTGGTAATTTCGGCAAACGCACACTAAAAATTAACAAGAATCCCCAAAGAATGTTGAACTCGCCAAAATAATTTCGGTTTGCTTTTTTGTTTAAAGAATTTAAATTTTACGGTGCCTATACTGACTTCTGACAGAACGCTTATTTGTATGAATAGTCCATCTTGAAGATTTTGGAAGATTTCAAGAGTTTCACCTATATTTTAACAAATTGAACAAATTACGATTTTTTTTTTTAAGAATTTAAGCTTTCGCAAAAGTTTTAAAAGTTCCAAAATTAACAAACAACAAATTTCATGAATTTTATTAGTTTTGAAAGTTTGAAAGAAAGTAAAATTAACAAATTTAAAATAAAAATTTAATTAAAGCTTTAAAAAATTCATAATGAAAATTTTAAAAGTCCCAAAATTAACAATTAATAATTTCTTGAATTTTAAAGTGGCAAATTTAAACAATTAAAGAATTTAAACAATTTCAAAAAATTACAAAAATTTCAAACAAAATTCAATTTTAAAAAAGTTACAAAATATTAAAAAATTTGGAATTAAATTACTTAATTAAAATATTAAATAATTTTAATAAATTTCCAAAAATCTTAAGAATTTGAATAATTTAAAGAGTGTTAACCACATTAACCTATCACAATGGACCGTCACCGGTCTAAGTGTGCATAAGCAGCCACTCCAACCTAACCACATTAAGAATTTGACGAATTAAAACATTTTAAATTAAATAAATTAAAATATTTAATTATTTAGTGTTTTGATAACTAATCAATTTTATAATTTCACGAATTTCACGAAGCAAAAAATTTATAGAATGTCGAGAATTTAAAAGCCTTTAAGATTTATGTTTTTAAAAATTCTAAATTTTGAAGAATTTAAAAATGTAATATTGAAAAAATTTATTTTAAGGTAAAATATCATTTTTACCAAACTGATTTTAATTATTAAGGTTAAAATGTCAAATTTAAGCCGATATTTCTTCTTGGGGGATTGCGTTACATAGCGCTGAAAATTCATTTTTAAAAATACAATAGAATATTCCGTAAATTTATTCAAATTATCGTGCTTTTCATAAAATAGTGAAATGCTATCAAATTGAATAAATTCTGAATTATAAATAACAATTGAAAATATTTTGAAATAAGACCACCTACGTGACTAAAATAATTAAGAAAACTAGGATACTATGATTGAACACAACCAAATATTTCGTTTTTGAACCGATTGAAATCAAAAACAAAATATAAAATCGTAAAAGCTTTGGCCAAACCATTTAAAATAAAATTTGGACTAAAACGAAATTTGAATTAATGTAAGGTTGTTTGACCAAATTGTTGTTATTATAGTTTTCGAGAAATAAAATTTTATTGGGGGGGGGGGGGGGGGAAAGTCCAATATTTATGTTTGTGGGTGGATTACGTTCGTATCATGGTTAACTATAAATACTTTTAAATTTATTTATTCTGCTTAGATTAAATAATGTAGCAAAATAATAGTTTTGTCTAACATTCTACTCATATCATAAGTAGAACGAAACTCAACTATTAGGTTATATACATATGTATGTACATACATTTAATAAATAAATTATTTATTGTACAAATTGAAATAAAAATAAGAAGAAACAAAATATTTTTTTTAGTGATTTGTTTACATAAACCATATAAATAATACAACCATAAAGTACTCGTATAAACTAAAAATATTATTTACTTCGTACGCAAGGATAAAGTTTGTTTATTTTCAATAATTAATGTTGATTATTTATGTTATGTACATAAAATATTGAATAAGAACAGAAAACATAAAAAAAAAGTTTAAAGTTTGATTAAAATTCAATCAATATATATTTTATGTTTTTGCTATTTACCTAAACACATCAAGCTTTTATAGCTTTGAGACATTTAAAATTAATTAAAGTTTAATTTTTTTAATTATAAAATGTTAGCTTTAAAATGATTGATATAAAATACTACAAAGTACAAAGTTGAGACTATCAACGTTTTTACATAAATCATCTGAACAAAGTATTTAAGTTACAATCAAGCACAACGATTTCGGATATGGGAAATTAGGTCACCAAAAATTCTAGCTAATTCACTTGGCTACCTAGTCAGAAATTAAATTGTCATTTTATAAGGGCTGCAACTTTATAGGAAACTTTCCAGGAGCGAGAAATGTTTTTTTTTTTTTTGCTAAACTACTTAACAAAATAATACTCAGTTTGTTTTTTTTTTTGTCAGTAGAAAGACGGCCAAATTTCCTTTTCGAAAAAAAAAGGAATTGCCTTAGGTCGAGTTTCTACATAAATTATCGGTAGGTGATTTCAGTATACAAACATACAGACATTCTAAACCAATTCGATGAATATCTTTTCGATTCAGTGGGTCGGGTTTTGTAAATTTGACCGATATGTATGTTCGACCCTAAAGCAAATTTTGTATTTCCTTTAAACGAGGGTTTAATATTTCGCTATTGTAATCGCGATGTCCCAGGTTGGTTGTGCACTAGTTTTCAGAATTTAAAAATTTAACTGACAATTGGAATTTTGGTTTTATTTCAAAATTCAAATATTGTTTGAATATTTAATATTGAGCTATAAAATTCCAACTGTAGTTGAATTTGAGCTCACCATTTTTATTATGTCGAAATATTGCAAATTAACAATACTAAATCAGGAATTATAACACATTCAGGTTTTAAAAAATTAATTGGTTGTATCAGTGCTACTTATCATAAATAATGAACAATTATTATAAGCAACAAGTAAAATTAATTGCTCAAAATATTTTGATCTTGATCTTCAAGAAATTGTAAAATTTAAGCTATAATTACTAATGTTATGTGACATGTCGGACTACATTATGCTTCAGGCCATCAGATGGCTAAGGAAAAGTCTCATGGCGGGCGATGATTATTAATGATTCTATTTATATAAACGAAATAATTACTATTAAAACCTCATTAGGTTCCGAACCTGGAGTTTCAGTACAAAGATTTATGAGTATTCCAAAGCTGTTTCTTATAAACTTTAAGAGGTTAAACTAGCCCTATTAAATCTCTAGAAAAATACGGAAGTCTGCGCCAGCAACACTTTCTGTCAAAATTGATTTTTCATTGTGGTTGTGAGTGAGAGTCTTAGCTAAATGGTTGTGAACCCATCAAATCAAGTTAATTAATACCCTGTGTAGTTGGTTCGGTTCGGTGTAGAGTATAATCAAGACCAATGAAACTGAAGAAAAATGTGCATACAATAAATGGGTTATGCGTTGAGTATATACAACCTCATAACTCTAACAAATTTAGTTGTCACTGCTAGCAAAAATACAGAAATTTTTATTGCGATTTTGGCACTCTTAGTATTCTATACTCTTTGGTATAACTTATCGCTACACAATTTTCAGTAACGGATATCTTAGCTAAAGTTTTCACGGTATTTTAGTCATTTTTTGTCTATACCCTCTGTCATTTTTTGTCTATAACCCCTTTGTCGGTTATGTTTAACCGATATGACGTTGAAATTCTTAAGATATTCTTGCATCGCCAATAAACAAATTTAATATTTTCCAGTCAACTTTGTGCACGAAATACTGGAAAATTCTAAAAAACAATAAGGTAATCGGACCTTACGCAGGCCAAAACGAAGACATATGTATAAACGAAATTTCAATGAGTATGCGTTTGTATTTCCGTCAAGTCACAATTTAGACTAATGAAAAGGCAGGCCAGGCTTGGGTTATTGGCACTTATGCCTTCTACGAATGACGGCTGTGAACTAGTCAACCATTTAGAAAAGCCAACGATTTAGGCTGTTAGGCTGTTAGTCAATGTGTTAAAAATATTTAGTTAAAAATTAGGTGAGAATAAATAATCGAGGTGAAATATTTTTAACTACCAAAACATATTTTGCTGTGTGAATTGGTTAAAATTTTGACAATCTTAAATTGTACAAAATGTACCTTATTATTGTGACAACAAAAAGAATTTCAATCATTTATTTTAATTAATAATAATTAAATAGCAGATATAGATTAAATAACATGTTTATGCGACGTATGTAGATTTTCTATAATAATGGTTTTAAAATTAAAGTTTTAAATTTTCGGAATACACTTCTAATAGAGTCAGCACAATACGTTATACACATGGTAATTAGATGTTGCCATATTATGTTCTTTTATTTCTCATAATTGAATTCATGATTTTCATACATGAATTCATTCTGTTTTTGAAATACATCTACTCGTTCTACCACAAGATAGTTTGCGACATCCGACCATAGTAGAAATTATACAACTACATTTGGCCCGTTTTCCCTGTCTGTCCAAATATGTATATCTTATAAAATGTTAAATGCATAGTTCAAATTAAATAGATACGTTGATGGCATACATAGATTAGATAAAGATTTAAAGCAACATTGAACACCGAATTAATGAAATATTAGGTTATGTTTTTTTAACAACATCTGTCAAAATTTATATACGGTCAGTATCGCGTTAAATTTTTATTGTGGTGAATAAAAAAAATATTTTAAATTTACTGTCAAAATTTTAATTTCTAACAAGTTTTTAACACATTCACTAACAGCTTTAGGCTGTTAATCAATGCGTTAAAAATATTTAGTTAAAAATTAAGTGAAAATAAATAATCGAGGTGAAATATTTTTAACTACCAAAACATATTTTGCTGTGTGAATTGGTTAAAATTTTGACAATCTAAAATTGTACAAAATGTACCTTTTTTGTGACAACAAAAAGAATTTCAACCGTTTATTTTAATTAATAATAATAAATTGAATTTATGAAAGATTAAATAACATGTTTATGCAACATACATATGTAGATTTTCTATAATAATGGAAGTTTTAAATTTTTGGAATACATTTCTAATACAGTACAGCTCATACGTTATACGTAATAAATCAAACATGAATTCATTCTGTTTTGAAATACATCTACTCGTTCTACCAAAATATAGTTTCCGAAAGCCGACCATAGTAGAAATTCTTCAGCTACATTTGGCCCGTTTTCCTTCTTTGCCCAAATATGCATATCTTATATGATGTTAAATGCATAGTTCAAATTAAATGGATATGTTGATGGCATAGATGGATTAAATAAAGATTTAAAACAACATTTATCTCTGAATTAATGAAATATTAGGTTATGTTTTTTAACAACATCTGTCAAAATTTATATACGGTCAGTATCGCGTTAAATTTTTATTGTGGTGAATAAGAAAAATATTTTAAATTTACTGTCAAAATTTTAATTTTTAACAAGTTTTTAACATGTTCACTAACAGCCTTAGTCGAAAAAAATAACATGAGGCACACGGCATAATTGTTGGTTATCCTACATTTTCTTATCCTATATGACGACTGAAAATTAAGGATCGCTGAAGTCTACCTAAAAAGAGAAATAAGTGAAGGCGGGTTGCCCTTGGATTAGCTAGAATATCTAGCAGAAAATTGATTTAAACCTTTTTTTTATACACTGGATAATATTTTCTCAGCAGAAGAAATTTTGGTTGCTATTCTGGAAGCCAGTTTCCTACTTAGCGAAATATACGCAGTTCTTTCAGATAAACTATAAATTTCTGATTGCTTATTTTTGAGCAAATTGGAGCAAATTTTAATGTTATACGGAAATTAAATTAATAAAACTATCAAACTTCTGCTCGTTTCGAATTAATTTGAATGTTTACCACTTAATTTTGTACTCTTTTACTTGCACATTTTTGTACGTTCCGCATTTTTTCAAATTCCTTTGGAGATTTTAGATCATTCAAGTATGTACTTCTTCTAGAATAAATACAATCTTGTTACCCTTTTAAATAAAAATAAAAAAAGCTACTTAAAAGTGATTAGAACTATACTGAAAAGTTTCCATATTCATTCGAGTACTTTATACAGATATAATTCAGAGCTTTACTTGAATCTGCAAACTTGTGTTAACAATCGCTTAAAGCCTCGTAAAATTTTACTCAAAAACCACCAGCCTGCCAGTGAATAGTAAAATTTTAGAGATTTAAAAAGTTACGTTTAGAAAAGTGGCCACTTGTCATAAATTAGAAGAAATGGTCAATGTTAAAACTTTTTTTTTGATACAGACGAGATGAAGGGTGACCCAATTTGAGTTTCCTATATTGGCATCACTGTAAGCTATAAAGCTTTTCAAGGTATCAAATGTTAGTTCGCAACAACACATTTACGAAATGAATCGTTTAACCATCATTGCTCTCAGTATTACACAAAGAGCAACACACTTCTCAATGGTAGAAGAATAGATCTTTACAATACAGTACTATAATCAAAAATCTGAAAATCTTCTATATTTTGATGGTATTCGAAAGAAAAAAGTATTCGAGACCCATCTACAAAAAGAGCTTTCGGTGCCCACAACATCTATTCATGTTACAAATACCATATGCTCATGCCCATGGCGGGATTTGGGTGTGTGTTGAAAGAATTGCGATACTGCGAAGGAAGTAAAGGAGTACCATATCGCCACTCTGGAAAAAATGGAGTAATTAATTTTAACCGAGAGAATTTTGCTAAAAAGCGAAAAGTACAAATAGTTTCAATAGTTTTCATTTTTTCAACAAGTTCAATTGAATGTACCTACTGAATAATTTGTCAAACGAGTCAGAAGGAAGAGAACTTTTTGAGTAGTCAAACAAAATTAAACATAGGGTGGAAAAGTTTAACCCGTTTAATGATAGAGATAAAAAGCTGTTAAGAAAATGATAAATGTATTGGATTATTGTCAACATATTGTAGTATTGCAGCAGAAGTTAAACTTTTAAATTATTACAATCAACTTAAGTAAATTTTGAAATTATGCCATTGAAGATCGGCAACAATGCTCATTTTCTAGAAACTAAGACTAATATAAAAAAATACAAAGTCCTTTTTGTTAGAAAAAGCAATTTGGAATTTTACATGAAACTTTTTTGAATTAAATCAATCACTTTTAAATGCTTGGGCCAAAGAAGTATGAATTTTGCAGTAAAATTTAAAAGCTTATTAAAATAAAATTTAAAACATTTTTAAATTTTATTATATATTTTGACACAATTTGGGGCCGATTCTGAAACGTTAAAATTCATGTTATGCTATTTTATTTTCCCGCCATAATTTATTTTCAAGTATATACAAATAAAATAAAATTGGCGGCATTAAATAAAAATTCCAACTTTTTGAAAAATTAGATAATAAATAATAAAAAAACGTAATTAATCATTTTTATGTCAAATTCTTTTAGTATTTTGACTCCAATATGTGAGTTAAAATTATTTCGGATATTTGGGTAGAATACATACATTGATCTTTGCGACCTCAATAATTTTGAATTTTACTTTAATTTTTCCATTCCGAAAAAATGCTTATCTGTAAAAATATATTGAGATAAAAATATAAAAGCTGTGATTCTATGAACGAGACACCAAACAATGTCAGTTAAAATATTTATGAGAAAAACGTTTTACAAACGGTAGTGTAATGCCATAATTATAGATGAACAGGATAAAGTTGAGAACTTCTTATTGCAACCCTCTAACATATCTTACTAAAATTTTAAATTTTTTCATTTAAAGACTTTTTTGGTTTTTTATTCTGTGATGAAAAATAATGGAAAGTAATAATTTTGATATGAGTGATAATAATATTTAATTTTTAAATAATTTTGAAATGGGAAAATAATCAAATTAACAATAATGCTTAATTTTGTTAATAATTGTTGGTTAGGTTTCTGATTGTTATCAACATTTACCCTTAATATCCTGACATAAAATAAAAATGTAACTTCTTCATATACTTAAACGTATACGAGAGAGAAGAATGCCAGAAATTGTAACTTCTTCATATACTTAAACGTATGCGATGATTCTCTCGGATTCATGTGTAATTTTTAAACAAAAATGAAAACATTTACTAAATTTAAAAATATTTTATGTACAAATCATCGTGTGAGTTCTATCTTGTCCTATAGACTTTTTTTCAAAAATGACTTGTGGATAGATTCTTATATTTTCGACCACGCTTTTCAGAATCTCTTGTCTAAATTGACCTCGTTTCTGAGTTATTTCATTTTAATTTTCTCCTATATACCAAAAATTCGATTATTTTCTCTTAATTATTTATAATTAATTATTCTATTGGATAAATATAGTCTTTTATTTATAAATTAATGATATTTAGAGTAAATATTCTTTATATATACTTTATTTTATTCTTAGACTAGCAGCCTATGGCAGCTACGCGTGCCGAATCAACAGTGATTAAGCAACCGCTTGCTTTAGGTTTTACTTGGTTTAGCGACAAAGACTCGATATTCAATAGTGAACATAAAATTTAAGTTTATTTCATTTACATAATATAATTTTTTATTTAAAGCACTTCTGAATAAGTTATATTTTTGGTTTTATTGCAGTCGGGTATTAGGATAAATTAGTTATCGAAATTTCCAATTCTTGACAGAGCCACATATAATTGACCATGTGAAAAACATTCTAATCGCAAGTCTACCCATATACACTTAAATGTTTGACCCTGTGATTTGTTGATTGTGATTGCGAAAGAAAGTTTAATTGGAAGCTGAAGCCTTTTAAACTGAAAAGGCAAATCCGTAGGGATCATGGGAATGCGGGGTATATATGCTAGTTCTCCAGCTGCTGGTCCTGTGAGAATGATGGCTTAAAGTATGTTATTTCGCATTGCTTTGATCTGCAATCTGGTGCCATTACACATGTTTGACGGATTCAGGTTGCGCAGCAATATAATTGGAGTCCCAACTTTCAATTTAAGATTATATGGTGGAAAGCCTGCGGCAATACCTGACGATGCAACAGCTAGGGTCATACTCCCTACAGATGTAACTTTAGCCAGTAAAATATTAATAAGAAATGTCTTTCCCATTCCAACAGGAACATCCACGAAAAATATTTTACCACGGTTGTTGTTAACGCTATCGATGATTTTATCAAAAGCTCGTTGTTGATCAGATTCCAATTTAGGAACATTTTCTCGTACGTAATTTCGCAACATAGTGGTATCATACGAACGCCTTAAATTACCTTCATAGAGATAACTGGCATTTTTCTGAGAACGGATCGGTGAAGGCAAGCCTAAGTTAACTAAATGTTTTTCACTCATACTGTAAACCTTGTCTTCTATTTCAATGAGGCATTGGTTAAAGATATCTCGGGAAAATGGTTTAGTGTTATAATTGCACCGTATCCGCTCTGTGTGAAGAATGTCATCACATACATTTTTTGGAATATTTCCCACAATACATTGGGTTGGGTTGGTTGACAGAAAATCAAGATTATTGCGAACAATTCTCTTAACTTGTATGACGACTGAAAGATTGCGGTATCGGCAAGTGTATCCCTCCAGTGATCATCATTTTCTAGAAGGCAAAGTTCTCCGCAAGCTGCCTGGAAAGTTGGGTAAACTATACCATTCACAGTTCTCAACATCTCAAAAGAAGTTGGCCCTCGGACATGATGCAGCAACATATGTAAATAAAAGTACTCGGTTTGATTTGGGTGGATATTATAGACTCTACCGAGAGTCGGATCCTTTTTAATACCTGGATGTCCTTCCACGTTTCTATTACGCTTTCTTCTGTAAAATACATGCTTGTTTCATGTGAAGTAACCTAGAACCTCGTGATATAATAACGTTTTGGCAAAATCATTCAAACTAGTGGCAACTCAAATATTCGCCAGACAGCCTCCGAAGTGCTTATATATCGACCGTTCACATACTTCTGTATCTCATCTTTGTCATTTTGGGTGCAGAATGTAGCTTGATTCGAACCCTTATTTATATACTTGCATATATATTTGATTGCCTGCACGGAGTGACAGTATTCAACATTTGTATGAGCACTGAAGCATTGTAGCAATATAGATTAAAAATAAAAGCTTCAGATAAGTTTTCAAGCTCCATCATTAGCTCTAGTTCCATTTTTGTTGTTAAATTTTATAAAGAAATGTCAATCTTTTATAAAAAATGTAACCAAAAGAAACTCATTTGACGAAATGACAATACAAGAAAAAAAATTTAATTTGGAAGTTACATAGCTGACGAATCTGTCCAAGTGCTGTAGGAAACTACACCACTTACGCTTTTTTATGTTTTCTACATTTCTACAAAATTTCAAACCGGAATTGGTTGGCCGAAGTATTGCCAGTAGGTATCGTCTGTAAGTTGCTGCATTAATAACTTTGCTAGTGAGCTAGACATGAAGAACTGAGAAATATGCGTCTATTTCTATTTAGTACAACCAATTCCTGTTCTATTGGTTAGGTTTTTTTATACTAAGAAATTACGTGTAACGGATGATGCAGAGATTTAACCGTCCTCTCAACTTCTCGTATTATATAACAGCATATGGTTCCTCCAATTTTGCATATGGAGTCCAATTTTTGATAACCGAAAACAATTCATTCAAATATGTGAAATGTGATGATTCTATATTGAGCACTCTCTGTACCAATTCGTAACAACCCTTCCACTGCACCATGCAAATTATAAGCCAAATATTTTATAAATTCACTCTACTAGCCTGGAAAAGAACTAAAATGATGAACCTTTCTTGTACCAAGTTTTATTTTACATGCTTCTATGTTTTACTTTCTTTTACTCTAGTAAAATAAAGTTTAGTAATCTTGAAAATTTTGGACCTTGAGATTTTTAGAGATTTATTTCTTTTGAGGTCCCCTGAGTCCGAAAAAGTGGGTTTCGAAATGGTGTCTGTCTGTCAGTCTGTCAGTCTGTCAGTCTGTCAGTCTGTCAGTCTGTCAGTCTGTCAGTCTGTCAGTCTGTCAGTCTGTCAGTCTGTCAGTCTGTCAGTCTGTCAGTCTGTCAGTCTGTCAGTCTGTCAGTCTGTCAGTCTGTCAGTCTGTCAGTCTGTCAGTCTGTCAGTCTGTCAGTCTGTCAGTCTGTCAGTCTGTCAGTCTGTCAGTCTGTCAGTCTGTCAGTCTGTCAGTCTGTCAGTCTGTCAGTCTGTCAGTCTGTCAGTCTGTCAGTCTGTCAGTCTGTCAGTCTGTCAGTCTGTCAGTCTGTCAGTCTGTCAGTCTGTCAGTCTGTCAGTCTGTCAGTCTGTCAGTCTGTCAGTCTGTCAGTCTGTCAGTCTGTCAGTCTGCCAGTCTGTCAGTCTGTCAGTCTGTCAGTCTGTTAGTCTGTCAGTCTGTCAGTCTGTCAGTCTGTCAGTCTGTCTGTGTCCTCTCTACAGCCCAGATGGTTTAACCAATCGAACTGAAACTTCAGATTTAAGCTTTTTTGATAAATTGGGAGGTCCCAGTGAATTTTACTCCAAATCGGCTAACCGGAAGTGGCCACTCCCTTGGTCCAGAAAATTTATTTTGCAAATAACTTAAAAAGTATAAGGTTTACAAAAAACTACTTGAAACAAAATGTTTCCAAAAATTAAAAACAAATAAAGATAAAAAATAAAAATTAAAAAAAAAAATTTAAAACTTTAAAAATTAAAAAAAAAATTAAGAAAAAAATAAAATTTCTCAAAATTATCTGTTCGTAAAAGAAAGTCGTGTGTTGACCACACCTCCATTTTTTTATTTCATTATAATGACGCTCAATTTTCATAAAAAATTATTTTCCGGCTAATAAAATTAAAGTGAGCCTACGAGACTCAACTTATGATGATTAGGGTTAAATTAGACGCTGAAAAATTGATTTAATTTTAGGGTAAAAACACGTCTCCGAAAAACGAAATATGGAGATTACAGATTATTAAATTCACGTTTGTATCGTATACGAAAGAAAATTTGGTTTGGTCATCATGTTTACCTTACAGAAAATACTGCTGCCGATAAACTTTAATAATCACAGCGTCACGGCAGTGACTCCGTTTTTTAAGTTGCACATTGTACTCCAGTAACAACAACACATATTAAACTATTAAAATAATAAGGAATGTTCGTGTAAGGACATCTCGTCCACCCTTAGGTCGCTGAATGTTACTATACTTGAGAATATTGTTTCCATTGTAGACGATCCTATTTACTTCGTTCCAGATCTTAGGCTTCATAAATAGTATAAAGTATGCTTTCTTTGAAATGGCCTGGCTCATTGGAACCTGTACGCTGAGGAACCTTGTTGAGTTGTATCGCTGCCTCTCTCAGATATTTGTTTTAAATCTAAAATAACTAAAATTCATTCAGTCTTCAGTTTTATATTTACAATTACAAAAACTTAACACGCTGAGGACAAATTCCGATTAAGATTGTCAAATTATTAAGCTTGTAAATTAGCTTCACAAACATTCGCGTTGTATTTAAATAATCTAACGAACGAAATAACTGTACAATTTTTCAAATTTCGTCAAATATATTAGGGTAAAAATTAGGGTGTTTTAGTCGATACCAGTGTGTATTTCAAGAATCTAAATATTTTCACTAGTTTTAACTAACTCTAGGAATTTAGCAAGCTAATTGTTTTTAAGGTTCTAAGATATTTAAGAAGTTCAATAGATTCCAGAAATTCAAAAAATTAAGTTATTTTATGATTTTAGAAGAAAACCACGAACTAATATGAAGCTTATTGTTAAGGTTTACCCGTTTTTTATATGTAGGTCGAAACTGCCTTTCTCCGAAGTTTCAACCGCAAACTAGCATTTTCGGACGGGAAATGGCTAGCTTTAAGGTGTTTAAGCACTAGGAATGGCCAGCTTTCAGCTAGGTTAGGTACATTTTAACATTTTGTGCGAAATTCTACATTCCGCTTTGAAGTCGAAAATTTTTGACCAACAGCCTCCCGACTGTGTAAAACTGAGATCGCTATAAACAATCTTTTTTGGAATAATTTTTTCCGCAAAAATTGATTTAAAATTTACAATTAAAACATTGTTGATTCAATATTTTAATTTAACATTTCATAAGCGAATTTTGAAAGTCAACTTCTAGTAATTTTATTAAGACCAATGGATGATTACTGTATTTGGGGGTAAGCCACTATTACGATTTTATTAACAGTTCAGAGAATACTAATGGCCATTTCTCGGCAATTCTGAAACATCTATATATAGATATCTTATCAGGATTATGAAGAGAAATTATAGGTTACAGCGTGACCGAGAACAGGATTTGCAAACGAACAAGATAGTAAAAGCAGCCTGCTTTTGTTATTGTTTATCACGTTCTAAAAATCGAATTAAAAAAAAATCATCATAAATTACAAAGTTGCATGAATTGTGGTTCGGATTAATACATTGTGCTCCTATTATCAGAACTAAAAATTTGGCTGGCTGAAAAGAAGTTTTCGACTAAACATGGTATTCGCCCCGCAGTCAATTTCTATTTCGAAATTTTTTACAAAATGAAATTTTTAGTTGGATTGAAAATTCACTGATCTACGGCTATTTGTTTGTGTTCGTAGTTTATTAGCTAAGTGTTAATTTCAATGATATATGAAATGATATATATGAATATGATAAATGTATATGAAAATCTGGTTGAAAAATTACCGAATTGCGATAATTTAATCATGCAGCTAGAAAATCAGAAGGTCACAAATTGAATTGGTTCAAGAACTTAGAAAAAAAAATTCAATGCTTTATTCTTGGAATTTGAATTAGTAATTTCAAATCACAAATTGTGAGTCTCAAATTCCTAATCGTAAGTTTTACATCGTTGTTGTCATCTAATTTTCAATACTATAATTCATAAAAATAAAAATACATTGATAACCTAGAAACACGAATAACTTTTCTTTTTTGCTGCATTACCGCAATTGGGCGTATACTTGTGCACCATTACAATTAACAATGTAATTATTTTTAGAAAAACTGACAAAAATGTTGTAGTAAACACACCACATCTATCATGAAAAAAAAAGTTTGTACATGTGAATCAGAACCAGTAAAATCAAGTTTCAATGTTTTTTTTTACGACACTCGTACACAAAAAACCTAATTACAAAAGGATAAGAAATGCACTTAGCGAAAACTTTTTTTTTTATTTTAGATTTAAATTAGTTTTCTCCCAGTTTTTTTTTTTTTTTTTTTTTTTGTGTGCAAATTTCTAATTATACAGATTGTAACAGACAAAACAAAAAAAAAAGTTTAATATAAATTTATCCATTTCATTTTTTGTTTTGATGAGAAAACAAAAACATATTTTTAATGTTAAATATTTTCCTTCTGGAGACAACAATAACAACAAGACATATGTTTTATGAAAAAAATTTTGTGACTTTTCACACATTTTTTCTCTACAACTTTGTTTTTATTTTATTTTTGTGTTTTTGTGTACGATATACTCGTTTATACAATACACGAATACAAAAGACGAAATAAACAGCAGATACAAAAACGAATTTCCCAAAGAATACAAACAGCATGTATGTATGTCTATAATATATAGCAAAGCTTAAAAAAAAACGAAACTTTTTTATTATTTTTGTTGGATGTTTTTGCGAATTTAATACAAAACAACAAAAATATGGAGTATAAAAGTTGTGTGCATTGTGAATTGTGATACTGTACATATCGTGTATGCATAACTAAGATACAACAATACTGAATTTCATATCAACACACAAAAACAGTAAATAGAGAATATTGTATAATTTATAATGCTAAGCACCATAATACAAATAGAAAATTGTCTATTTTCTCATATTTTCAAATAGAGCTTCGAAAATAAAAAAATATCATGTATTTCACGCGGTGGAATTATACAAAATATGCCGTAATTCTCTTTAAATGGAAATAAAGTTTTAAACTTAATGCATTAGTTTGTTCTCTATATCAATACTTGACTGAAGAGCTATCTCTCGAAAATAACATTTTTCGAAAATAAATCGATCCAACTTCTCGTTTTAGTTTTGTAAAGTCCGATTTTCCTAAACCGACCGCGGTTTCCTTTGACGTATGTGTATCGTAGCGGACAGAATTTTCCAAAACGATCCCAGCAAAAAGTTATTTTAGTCTGTCTTAATATTATTATTTTGCCAAACAAAAATCAGCAAGAAAACTTTAAACTTGATAAATTCTAATAACTGTTATTTTGTAAACAAACTACACCAACGGCAACCGTTGATGAATTTGTATATAAACCACAAATATGACACCAAGAGATTTCGAGATTTTTTTAATTTGCAAAACGTTAAATCCACTGTGCTTTTTTGTGTTAAGAAAAACAATATGACCGTCAAAATATTGTTCATTTTTTTTTTGTTAAAATCGAACCCAAAAAAAAAACATAAAGAGAAAGCATTATAATTTAGGTTAGATCTAATTTTTTCTGTGGTTGATAATTATTAAAATTAAGCTATTTTAAAACATTTTACGATAGCTCCACTAAACAGCCGTTTATTTTCCTTAACCCTCAAAAATATCTGGCATTTTGTAGCTGTCCAATAATCGATTTATTGCTTGTCGTCAAGAAATACAGGTATTGTTAGCTTTGATTTTGGGAGTCATGCATTTCCCGTATTTTAATTAATTTAATTAATTAAGTCTAAATGAAAAGAGAATTAAGCCAAAAAAGAAAAAGATTATAAATGACAAATGCCTTAGCCCGAAAAGGTGAATAATAACGAATAGTACACGACTGCAATACGAGTACCGCAAATAGCTGAATCGTCGCAGGAATGGAAAAGCGGAGAAACGTGAAGGGTCGAGGAAAAAATTAGAATATAGCCAGATCAAATATACCCGTAGATGAAACAAGCAAACAGACAAGGCGTGAACACACATTATCGACAGTTACCCACTCGATTTTTATCCATTGCCTAAGGAGAAACACAACACTAGGAGTGCTGGTATTATTTGCATTGCAAACATTTTCATTGCCATGTCATTTTGAATAAGATTTCTTAGATTAAGTTTAAAAATCGTAAAAAAGCACACACATTCACAGAGTTATAAGACGTGTGAACATTTTCAGACCAAATATTTTTTTCGTGATTTTCTGAAAAAAAAAACGCATAAGAAGCATCTCTGAAACAGCACTACAATTAACGATAGCTTTAGTAATAGATAGTTATAGTAACAGTTTTCATATATATAATATATATAAAGTCTTACTATAGGATTTGTTTGTAATGCACACTTAAAAAAATAACTCTAATTTTTGATGCAAGCCTTGCATTATGACTCATGTAATACAAGTTATTATTAAATTGTAAAGTAATGATTGCATTAACATGAATTCTAACGCAAATATGAAGATTTCGAAAGCAGTATTTGCATTAAAAAATGTTTTTAATAAAACTATTAAACATTTCGAAGCAACCTGCTCAAATTGAAAAATTATACCAATATAAAATAAGCGGGCTTAAATTTACATATGAGATATGAATAATAAATTTATGCACGTGTTTTGCTTTACTGATATAAAATTCGCTAAATCAAACCGACTAAGTGATAAATAAAATAATTGGGTTTTCTGAATTCGGAAATGTCTATTATGTTAAAGGTAAGTTTTTCAGTTCTTAATTTATAATTTATATCAATAGGCGAATGTTTGATTTTATAAAGTAAACTGCTCTCTGAGACTTCGACCCTCAAGAGCAAATAACCAAACCCTAGAAAAAAAATTGAGGTGTGGCCAACAAATGACTTCTTTTACGAATAAAGAATTTTGAGAAGTTTTATTTTTTTTTGATAATTTTTAATTTTTTATTTTTATTTATTTTTTGTTTTTTGGAAACATTTTGTATTAAGTAGGGTTTTGTAGACCTTATACTTTTTTAGATATTTCCAAAATAAATTTTGCTGGAGCAAGGAAGTGGCCACTTCCCTTTTTTCTGGAGTAAAGGAGTGGACCTCCCAATTTATCAATAATGCTTAAATCTGAAGTTTCAGTTCGATTAGTTAAACCATCTGGGCTGTAGAGAGGACACAGACTGACAGACAGACACCATTTCGAAACCCACTTTTTCGGACTCAAGGGACCTCAAAACAGATAAATCTCTAAAAATCTCAAGGTTCAAAATTTTCAAAATTACTATACTTTCATGATTACTTACGTAAAAGAAAGTAAAAGGGCTAAACTTACGCCACTTTTAATGCAACTTGCTCTAAAATTTAAAAATGGAGGTGTGGCTAACACACGACTTGCTCTTACGAACAGAGATTTTTGCGAAATTATATATTTTTTTTTAAATTTTTTATTTTTATTTGTTTAAGATATTTGCAAAATAATTTTTCTGGACCAAGGGAGTGGCCACTTTTAGTTAGCCGATTTGGAGTAAAATTCACTGGGACCTCCCAGTTTTTCAAAAAAGCTTAAATCTGAAGTTTCAGTTCTATTGGTTAAACCATCTGGGCTGTAGAGAGGACTCAGACTGACAGACAGATAGATTGACAGACAGACATTATTTCGAAACCCACATTTTCGAACTCAGGACACCTCAAAACAGTCCAATGTTTTCATGATTACTATACTTTATTTTAGTAGAGTAAAAGAAAGTAATACTTCTAAAGTATTTTGTTAATGCAGTCTTTGATAAATTTTAATGCAGTTGATCGACGATCCTTCTACAACTTGCTTTATATTTTAATGGAAAGTTGCACTAAAATTTTATGTAATTGCTGTATTACAAATTAATGCAAATTGTATTATTTTGTAATACAGCCTTCCACAGAACCTGTATGTAATGCAATTTACATTACATAAGCAATAATTTTTTAAGTGAGACAAGGCTTATAGTGATCAAAATCCGCCACTATAAACATTGCTAAAAAAATTCAAAACAAAAAAGTAAACTCGAAATTCGTATCGAATTTTAGGCATGATTTTCGAAAGTCGTAGCTAAAATAATAGCAATAGTTATGACTATAAATTCTGCAGCGCAAAAAAAAATGTAATAAACGAATTAAATAAAAAGGCAAGTTTTCCAAAAAAATATTGTGGTTATTTTCTAAACTGCTGGGTAATGCATTACTTTAATGTGTTTTATGGAAATCGAAAATATTCTCTACATTTAAAATGATTTTTGGGTACAATTTTAGAATATGGCCAATCAGCCATTACCTTTTTCTTAATCGATTATCATGAAATTTGACAGGTATAATTGTAAATGGGATTCGTAAATGATTTTCAGATGAAATTTTTGAATATGGCCAACCAGTACAGAACTTGACTATTTTTCCACCGAGTTTGATGAAATCCGATAGTTACGACGAAGTTTATTGATATTCAGTTCTAATAAATTCAAATACCAGTAACATTTTTATTCCACTGTACATGTAATAGTATTGTAAGTTCTGTGCAAGGAAAATTGGTACAACAATTTGGTCAGGGAGCATCAAAAGATTACAATTCCTATTTCGAAATATCATCAGCAATTTCGTTTACAAAACGGTACGACTTGCTCAGTAAAAAATTGAGCAACTACAAAGTCAAATGATGTCGCAATGTATCAAGTGTTAGAAAACATTGGCACCGACAACGAAATAATGGCAAATCAATTTAAATTTCTCATAAATTCGGTTGACCAATTAAAAAAAAATTTAATGAACACATAGCGACTAGTCCGCAGTACAAAACGAATGCAAAGTTTGATCAAAAGTTTCCCTTTTGCGGCACGGAATCTGTAATTGATGCAATCAGCAAATTGCTAATAAAAGCGAATAATCGCTGGTCAAAAACCGAAACGGAAAAATATTTTTGGGCGAAGCTTTTTAAACATTCTAATAAGCGAAACGCAGCTGACTTAAAGAAAAAACAAAAATTATACTTCAGAAGATAGCGAGAAGAAGTAGAATTGAAAACTTGTTTTCAATACTGCGAATGACGCAGAAAATAATCATGGGTATGACGCTGAAGACGAAAACTAAACGGCAACATGTTATTATTAAGTAAAACTGCGAATTAATAGGTTCCGTTTTTCATTGAAACTAAATCTCGCTGTTTTGTTAGAAACCATTTATGTTTTAAATACAAATTTAACATGATAGAATTGATACAGCACTTGATAACGTCAAAAAATGACTATAAGTTTCTTTAAGAATACTTGTCTTTTAGAACTACGGGACCAAGTTAAAACAGCATAGTTCGGTCTTCTGAACCTTTCCAATATTTTAAAAATTGTACACCTCTGATAGCACGCACGAATAATTTCTATTGGTTTCGTATTATGTATACCAATCTTTTAAATAGCTTGACAGCATGATTTTTTCAGGCGGTGGCAGTTTTTTCCGGAAATTGTAACTGCCGTTGCATCAATCGAACAAACATCTCCTCATGACATCTAAGTATGTAAGGAGTCAGATATAACAAAAGATTTTATTAGATCCAGATCCATTGGTAATTTTGCATAAATCTCTTTTCTAAAACTTTCATTAGTTCTGAGCCGGCAGTTAAAAAACAGATTACTCATGTGACGGCCACCTTTACCCCAAGCACCTTCAACTGTGAATTTTATACAAGCATCGTTTTCGGAACTAGCACCAACAATACCTACAAGATTTAAAATAATAATAATGTCAAATTTATATGGAAATTCAACATTCTTACCTTTAAGGAAGCACCAAGCCGGAGTATCGCAAACGAAACAATTTATTTTGTAACCACTTATCCTCTTCCAGATGTTAAAATTTCGTTCAGTTTTTTAATAAAATGCTGCGAAGACACACTTTTAAAGGTGGTTTGTTAATACCAAAATACACTGCTAATGCGAAATAAAATTGGCCAAAATTCAAACAGTGAGCTTTTTAAAGGCAATATTCAATCAGCATTGATTATTAGGCAAACTGACGCCAAATCGTCAATATTAGATAGCGCAGTTTCAATAATAGGTTTTATGCCATAACACCAATATTTTCCGCTTCCCAATTCAATAATGTTAACTTTTGTCGGTGTTTTTAGTAGCGTTCGGCTACTGCTTGGAAGGTCTGGATGCCCGTGATCTTTTAATATTTTTAGTAAATCATTAACAGATGAATGAGAACATTTGTTCAGTAAAGACCAATGCATTAGCTTTTGCTGTAGATGATTTTTTTCGGAAATGCACTCCTTTTCCTTTTCATCAAAAATATGGTCGTCAATTTCATCCGAAAAAAATCGTTTTTTGTGTAACTGTCGTCATAAGTTGCTGATTCTGTATAAGAAGGCATTACAACTGAGGATGATAATATTGTCAAATTTGTCGTTTGTTTTATGGGCGCTCCAATTGGTGGTAAGACAGCCAAATTGACAGATGATGAGTAATTTAAAGGATCGAGAGAACCCAAAATATATTTTTTCTTATTTTCATTCTTTTTTCCACACTCAGGAATCGTTGTAATGCTTTAGAAAAGTGCTTTTGGAAAATTGTTGTTTAAACAGCTGAAGTTTATTTCTTTGGAAATATAAAGGGGAAAATTACACATCCTTTTCTAGATGAATAAAGACAGTAAGTTTTAATTTTAAGCGGTTAATTTGAACTAATCTATCCCTCAGAGACTAGGTGGTTTGGCGTCTATTGGAGGGGGGGATCAAAGTTCAGTAGATTAATCTACCAGCTCCGTAACCTTCCAGTAGGGTGCGCATCACGTGAGCTGATCTGGTCTTGTCATTAGGCAGCTGCGTGATGGGTACAATTGTGTAAGGCGTAACCTCTTCACAATTCGCAAGTGTACGTACTGCCTCCTCGTGGCAACCACTGGTAACTAAGGCCACTTGGCACATTTTTGGCCATTTGGCACAGGCTAAAGTACGGCGCTAAAGGAGAAAACCTTGACAAAAAACCCTAATCTAAGGTGGAACAGCATATGCCGAAAGATGAATGGCTGATAGGTTAATCAGCCCAAAATATGCGGACTCTGGATACCAGGCACCCTCCAGTTTTATTTAGCCTTCCTGTAGTAAAGCTGGGTGACCTACAGGTGATTTGCAATTCCCAGCAACTCGTAAGAGTAAAATCAAACGGAATACGGGGCAGGAGTAGGAATATACGGGAGTGGAACAACCCTCTCGAGGTCCTTGAGCTCCAATGCTACCGTCTTTCTAGCGGAACTACATGCTGTAGTAAACATCTAGGAGGGAGAGCAATAAGCCCAGATAGTATGTGTCACGTTCCGGGAGGCAGTATTTTCAGGTTCATTAAGAACCTGAATATTGACTGGACGGATAATTAAGCAGGGGCCAGCATAATAGATCTTTTAGGTCGCAGTGCGAAGTGGCTGATCGCCCGCATGGCCCCCCAATAATAATAATAATAATCCCTCAGAGACTAAAACAACAACGTGCAACATCTCTTTGCCACGAAATAACGTAAAAGTTTCGATTTAACTTCGGTCCAAAACAACCAAAGTTGTTGAAATCCTGTGAAAAAAGAACAAATATGTTGTGAATCAAAACCACTTTACAGTACGTATTGAAAGTCCTTGAGGCAGGAATAGCAAAAATAAATGGCCGGTGCTTTCGGTGAACAAATCGGAATATTTATTTAGAAAAAAAAGACTTACTCTTATCAGATAACAACACATACAGGTTTTACAACTCTTAAACCTTTTCTGCTTTACATTCAACGTTTTACACTTCAAATGAAACGTTTTACAATTCAAATTCAACCGTTTGCAAATTTTATTGTTCAATCGAAACTTTTGCCAAAACAAAAGAAACATTTTTCAAACTAAATAAAACTTTTTCGAAACCAAAGAAAACATTTCCAAATTCAAATGAAACTTTTACTTAACCAATTTAAACCTTTTGAAATTCAAATAACAATTTGTAAATGGAATAAAACCTTTCAAAATCAAATGAAACTAAAAAAATGGATTTAGTTCAATGTATTAGCTCGTTGCAAGCGTTTTAGATGTAGTGTAGATGAACCTGTAAAGAAGTATTTGTGTGGATTGTACAAGTAGAATTTACATAATTTTTTCGAAAACAGCAAACAAAGTGCAGCAGACCTCAAACGTGCAGTATCCATGACTTATGCAACCCAGGCGAGTTTGTGCTAGCTCAGGTAAAGGAATGACTGTAAACGTGGTTGTTCCTACAGTATGTAGAAGGAGCATAAAGTTAATGACCGCTACAGATGTTTCAAGTGTAATACATCGAAATGTTGAGTGTACAAATGTAATTCCGACTTTTTTTTTGAAACAAAAGAAATTTGTTTGTGTATCAGAAGCTGCAACCTTCGCCCATCGTCCGGGCAATAACCAGATTCTCCGAACGAAGAACTCTGGTTGTGTTTAGGCAATCTAGTAATCGACTAATTTATTGATGCCTTCATAAGAACATCCAGGGCTGATTGCATTAACTAAAACGATTGGTAATCAGGACGAGTAATGTCTGGTGAATACGGCGGGTGGGATAGAATATCCCAGTTCTGCACGTCCAAGTATTTCTTGACAGGAATAAAAACTTGTGCCCTGCTATCCCATTCCGGCCGTTTTGCAGCCAGAGCTTAATTTAAAGCTATCAATTGTCATCGATAAACTTGTGCAGTGATGGTTGCACCCTGTTTCAGCAACTCATAATAGATGACACTTTTTTGATCCCACCATCACAATGGAAACTTGGTGTTGGTGCCGACGCCCTTGGTTTAATTGGATTAACTTACACTAGTTTCAGTTTTTGATTTCCATAATGGAACCACTTTTTATCTCCGGTAATGATCCGAAACAAAAAACCCTTCCTTTGTTGTCGTTGAAGCAACAGTCCACACATGGTTTTCCGACGTTCGACGTTCCGTTCTTTCAACTCATGTGGCAACTAAATTCCCGGCTTCTGAACCAATCACATTGCATGTAAATGTTGCGAAACACTTGGGTAACATTCAACTGTTCTGCCAATTGTTTTTCGGTGTGACATGAATCGTCTTCCAGTAACGCATCCAATTCCGCATCATCAAATTTGTTTGGCCAGCTTTTAAGTTCTTTGTCTCTTACGTTCAAACCAACAAGTTTGAACCGTTGAAACCTCTCTCTACATGTTGTATTTGTTGCAGCATGTTCATTTTTAATGAGATGAAAACAATTGTTGTTTCCGTTTTGCACAAATGTCACAAGTAGTTACTCACGCTTGACGTCTAACCTTAAAAATATGGATTGACCGATTGAATGAAATGCAAGCAGTTATACTAACAACAAGTACCGTTATACTAACGACAAGTATCCTAACTCACACTTCAAAAGGGCAAAATTTAGTTCGTTTCTGCGGAAAAAAATATCGGCCATCTGCTTATGGAAAACATGATAAACGAGGTATAACAAACCGTAACCCAAAATAACTGCAAAAATTATAACACAAATATGTTGATGAAACTACCAAAAGCGGTTGGTCGGCCGCCCCTTCCCATTCCTTGTTTTTAGTTTCGTTTGATTTTAAAAAAATTGTACATATATGAATTTAAAAATGTTCTGAAAAAGTTTTATTTGGTTTGAAAAAGGTCGTATTGGAAAAGTTTCGATTGCGAAGGTTTGGGCGCTATTGCAAAGGTTTAGGCGAAATTGATACGACATTACGGCCTTACGAATATATGGTCTACAAAAATACATAAAATTGGTTATTTAGTAAGGCGAAATGGTTAGCTATTTGGGGCCACCCTGTACAATTTATCAACATTTTTGTTCAATATTCTAAATATTGTTTTGAAGGAAATAATTTAAAAACAAAACTAAACACTCAACTCTTACTCCAAATTATTGATTAATATCGTTAAATTTTGTCTCTTTATTTATTAACGTGGATTCCTGTTTGGTTCTAAATTTGGTTAACAAATTTTGGACGCACTGATATTTCTTTTAAACCATACTCGCCAGTTAGTCCAGCAGTAGCTAATTAATGAATGGAATATATTGAGACTAACGTGTTGAAGGCACGTTAAACCAATTTTCTTCTTTAGAGATGTTGATGATATTTTACAACTATACCAAATTCCGTAGTTGATCAATTTCTTGGCATATTCAATAGTTTCTCTCGAGTGAAAATTCAAATTTAATTGTTGAAAATAGTCGCAACATTTTCATTTCAAATTAAATTTTTTTTACGAAATTATGATATGTAGGTTTTGGTGGTGCTTGTAATAATTTACAAAAATTTTTATTGACTAAATTAAAGGACAAAACTCCCGTAAAGCAGAAATCAAATTTAGTACATAAATTGAGGTATGCTATGTTGGACTTTTGTAGGAGGAAAATCTTGAACAAAATGATACTTTTGGAAAGTACTCATATAAGACGAAAAATAGGTAAAATCACAAATTTTTGGAAGTCATGTTTTAATTTTATGATTTTTATGTTTTGTATGTGTAGCACTAATTAAAAGAAATATAGTGGGACATGATTTTTTTTTGTTGTTCTTGTTTTTTGATATATTTTTTAAGATTTAAAAAAATTTTTGTTTACTGTAAATAATATTACAACAACATTTTAAATTATTTGCAATAATTGGATTCGAACTAATTTTGAAAATATTTTCACTTTCTTATTATAAATTCAGTCAAGTTTCCATTTTCAAGTCAAGTTTTCTTTATGTAAAAATTCAAAAAATTGTGTTGGTAAAATTTTTAATTTTCAATCAAACTCCATGAAAATAGCGGGATGGACCACCGAAACGTCATAGTAAATTTTAACTAATTAAATTATTTAAATTAATAAAGTTAATTTTATTTGCGCATCATCATAAATTAGTTTTAATATGTACATACTAGACTGTACCAAGTTCTTAGAATCACAGATATTATAGAATGTACACTGGAAACGAAAAAGGTATGTTCAAGCGTTTTTCTGGATGTAGCGCAAGCATTTGATCTAGTTTGGCATAAAGAATTAGAGTACAAACTAAAGCGGGACCTGCCCAAACAATATTTTGATACTGATTGAGATCCTACATAACCGACAGACACTTCCGTGTTGTACCTCCTATATATTCGGGACCTATCACCAATGCAAGATTCAACCATAGCAACTTATGCTGATGAAACTGCAATTTTGGCAGTAGGGAACAATGTAGTAGAATCTACAAATAAACTTCAAACATCGATTAATACAATCAGCAGCTGGATGAAAAAATGAAGAATCAAACTCAACGAAACCAAATCTGTGCATGTGAATTTTACTAATAAAACCTTTTCTAACAGAATCCCAATCATAATCAACACTAAACAAGTTACTTATGCGAATATGGCGAAATGTTAATATATGACGCTAGATGCCAAGTTAAAATGGAAAGGACATTTCAAAAAGAAAAATGAAGAGATGCACACGAAGTAAAGGACTGCCTCACACGGGCAATTTTTGAAGCCCGTATGGACCTAGCGTAAACTTTAAGGTTGTGTCAAGGATACTCAAAAGCAAAATAATGCGTAACATTGAAAATCTGCGTGGTATATTAGAAAAGAAGACCTCCACGGAGACTTAAAGAAGAACTACATCGATGGGGTTATCCCAGAATATGCTCTCAAGCATTCACGTCTCAGGTAGCATAAAAACATAGAGATATGCCGTATGCTGGACAGAACGACGGCGGCAAGACGCCTGCAAAGTAAATTATTAATAAACTCTTGAACTTCCTAACTTAATAAAATATTTCAGTTTACTAACAATAAATTGTCTTAGGATAAAATTTATGTTCCTTATATGCGGATTTGAATAAGCAAAAATTGGCTCTTGACCCTTTAATTAATTCGATCATAAAATGAATTGTGATTATAGTTTGACAGTTTAATACTCTAATTAATTATCCCTCATGAAATAAAAAACTAGGATAAATGATTTTGAAAATATATAAATAAATTAGCCTAACGTTTCACTCCTTAGCAATATTATTACATTTAATTGTTAAATTAGACCGTATTTTTAGTGCTAACATTTATAGACAAAAAATAAATTGTGATCATAAATTGGCTTTTAGTACTACAAGTAATTAAAATGTCATCATTCCATAGCAATTTTCAATCGCCGTTTTTATTATAGTAAATTTACGATTTTTCATTTCAGCTTTCTGGACCTTTTTTGTACAATATTCTTGTATCCTTCTTCTTACAAGCAAAAAAAAAAATATTGAATAAATTAATTAAAGATCCCTTTTGAAATGTTTGATACATCAAAAATTAAATTAATCACCAATTTCCACACCAACTCTTAAACCAAATAATTACTTGCGGCAAAATTCTGGAAAGCTTTAGGTATACGACTTAAAAGTGTTTGTGTTATTGTACATTTCAAGCACAGAAGGAATTTCAAACTTTCTTTGCAAACATTTTTCACTTAATATTTGTCAAAATTAAATCCAAAAAGTTTTACTAGAACCAGACAGCAAAGAATCTATACTGTATGGTAAGATAATACTCGTATATTGAAGAACCAAAAAAAAAAAAACTCTTTTAACGATATCAGTTTACTGGGACAATTTGTTTTTCTGTCATGTCACCAGTTGTCAAATATATTATATTATTTTTGTTTTGGGTTTTATTCTTCTATAAAAAATGTTTTATATTTATTTAATAAATAAATCTTTTCTCTAAGATTGACAATGAAATATAACTTAAGTTTATTTTCTAAATCTATATCAGTACGAGTATTATATAAATAAATTGTATTAGATTACCATTTACAACAATAACTTTGAATAGCCAAAATAAAAATAAAACTTGGTTATTTTTGAAATCAAAGGTTAACGATAGACATTATAGTTTTTTTATAGTAAGCCAACGATTAATTGGATTTTTTTATAGATCTGCTATAAAAATCAACAAAATGGTATATAATATTGATTAGTAGAGTCCGCCTATCCATGTACAGTACATAATACCAATATGTTTAGTCTATAATAAAAACGAACATATTTTTGGTATGTAGGTACACTCCTGAACTTGTACCCAGCAATTACTCCACCTCTTTAATCTATTTTTGACAATATCTCGTACAACATTATAATTGAATTACTGTATCGTATTTATATTCAATTTAACAATTTTGTCGTGACTAGAAATTATTAATTTTTTATGTACATATGTATACCATACTTTTCTATGTATTTGTGTTTGTATATAGTGGTATTGTCAATATCATCGTACTTTGATTTCATAAAAATTAAATTGATGAAACAAGGCAAATGCAATCAAGAATTATAAGCCTAGGCTTATTCTAATCAAAATAATCATGCAGATGTATTTTGTATACACACGCACTACGTGTGTGACACCAAAAACCAAACCATATAATGTCATTTTGAATATTGATTATCAAATTTCAAACTATTTAAATTTATTTAATTTAAAAATCCAACCAAACCGAAATTTTGATTTTTTTTTTCTTTTTCTTTTTGTTACTTTGGCACAATGCAATGCACATAAATTTAATAGTGTTCTAGTTTTTGGATAGATTTATGTATAAAATGTATAAAATTTTTTGCAGCTGAAGCTAAACAAAAAAAAAATCAACCGCAGATTATTTTCTATTAAAATACCCAATCGATTTTGTGTGCAACACAATTGTGCACCGTAAAATATTCTTTTTTGTGTTGTTGTTGTTGTTGTTTAACCGCTTTTTGGGTGATGTTTTATAGCGATAAACTTTTAAAGTTATACCACATTTTGTTTAACCGAACTGTATTTGGCTTAATGGTAAAAAGTATATATGAATATGAATGTACATATTTGATAATTTTACGGTTATAGTGGAAGTGGCTTCATGTTGGGTGTGTTTCTTTTGTCCGGTTCACTCACTTGAATTATATTGTTTAGAGGTTTGGTTTGGAGATCTAAATTTTTGGAGATTTGGAGATTTGCTTGTAATGTAAGAAGTTATCTATTTTGCTAAAATAGGAAACACACAGCGCAACTTATTACGATAGAAGAAGTGAGGAAGGAATTAGGTCAAATAGGAACTAAAAGGAACAAAGGATTTCATCCCTTGTCACAAGTCATTTGTGGCGAAACGAACACCAAAAAACGAGTTTGGAATATGTTAGTCGTAGAAAGCCGGGACATTTACGTAATCCATCGTTGCTTTAATTTATTTGTTCAGCGTTAGACCGAGAACCTCAAAGAGGCCTCATAGAAGGGGTGCCATCAGCATAAGAACGTATGATATCGAATATTGGATTAAGAGTTACTGTTAGCAAATCGTTTATGAAAATTAAAAGTGTACGGAAAGGGCGGATCCTTAGAGCACACTAATATTTATTTATTGGGGAATAGAGGTCGCACCATCCAACCGCAACTAGATTATATGGCGGGATAGAAAATTCTCAATTCATAAAACTAGGGAACCATGGAGGCCAATTGCTCCCAATTTACAGAATAATGACCCTTTGAGATATCGGTTGCAATAATCTCAGGTTATTCACCAGACTGAGGAAAGTACCGGTATCATTTTTCAGTGAAGACATTAAATATACTCTAAATTCTAAGTCCCCTATGCTTTAAATATTTCGTAAGATCAAAATTGATTATCTTCTCGTGGTGTATTGCAGTGTTGTCTTGTGTGAATAGGTACAGCGAAAATAAACAGGAGTCGTAAGTTAATTTTAACCCGACCTGAGAATTCTAAATGTACTTAATTTAATGTGTAAAATAATGTGTTTAAATAAAGAAATCGGAAAATCGATTGAAAATCTACCTTCAAGTTTTCAATCAATCATCCACAACCTACCATAGTGGAATCTCTGTTTTTGGTTAATAAAAAAAGCTTATAGAAAACTGAGTTTGTACTATAACAATTGGTCAATAGGTTCACTCAACTATTGAAATATGGTAAAGCTTGACAAGTTTGAATGTTCTGCATTGTTTGTATTTTAACATCTGGCCATATTTCTTTTGATGGATTTAAGTGATTAAGTGCAAATATGTTTTGTAAAATTGTAAAAGAAAGATTTCGATTTCCTGCTGCTAAAATTTGTAAATGTGTTCTTTGAAACAGGGATGTACCATTTGGTCAAATTTGACCCGGGCTAGTAAAAAGAACAACAGTTTTATGTATTTTAATACAAATCTCTATTATCGCCTTCAAAATAGTCTCCTCGTCCCAGATGGCCTTTAGTTCTTTCAGCAAATTTCTTTTTTTGGCTTCAATCGACTCATGGCGCGTTCCCCCGGAGCGGATATTTCAGTTTCGGAAACAGGAAAAATTCACAGGGATCCAAATCTGGCGGGTACTCTGGCTCAGCGTTAACTTTTGTTTCGTGTTTGGTCAAAACTTCAGTCACAATCATCATCATCACAGTTTGCCCACAAATCCGGCCGTTTTCGACGAATTACTATACGTAGACGCCTCAAAACGGCCAAGTAGTATGCTTTATTGACCGTTTGAACCTCTGGAACGCATTCATGGTGAACCACACCACGGTAATCGAAGAAAACGATGAGCATTACCTTGATTTTCAACCGAGTTTGACCTGGTTTTTTCCGTTTTGGCTCATTTTTATCACGCCATTTGCTAGTTTGTTGGCCAGTTTCGACATCATATTCATAAACCCACATCTCGTCAGCAGTCAATAATTCGTTTGATGAATCTAGGGTCATCAGCTACGTTGGCAAATATCTCTTTTGCGACCACTACACGACGTTCTTTTTGCAGAAAAATCAGGTCTTTTGCCACTAGTCGAGCGGCAACACGTTTCATACCTAAAACATCAACCAAAATGTGTTGAGTCGACCCATAAGAGATGTTGAGAGCCTCTAATATCTCTATAATGCCAACACTACGATTTTCGAGCACAATTTTCTTCACTTTTTCGATGTTATCGTCGTTAACAGAGGTGGATGGACGAATCGCATGAGGCAAGTTTTCTATGACCTTACAACCCTCGCTCCGTCGTAATTCCATTGGAAACACAAAATTTCAAGCAAACTCGTTTTTCAATTTTATTTTTCCATAGCAAAAATCGCCAGACAAATGGCTGCCAAGCTCACACTAATGGACGTATTCTGCTCAAACGTTACACGAATGTCAAAGAGTCCGGGTCAAATTTGATCAGATGATATTAGTTTTGTAGATTTGCATTTGTCCTCTAAATTACAGTGACTCAAATGGAAAATTTGCAAATTTTACAAAAACAGTTTTAATAAAACCTCTGAAAAGTGCTCATACATTGATTTCTTAATATTTCCCAACATTTTAATTACAATAATATTTTATTACACTCATATTATTAATCGTTGGTAGGAAAGCCTGATTGGCTAGATTATTCCATAATCTAATGGTTCCGGATATAAAAGTCGACTACTACAGCATTTCAAATATTCACTAATGAGACGTTACGAAAATAAAGATCATTTGAAATCGTTCGGGAGAGTATTGGGAAGAGAATGTGCTTTCATTAAGCATAAAGATGTGTCTATTGAATTGAGTGTAGATGTCAATAAGGAGTTAATAAAAATGGGAAAGAAGGTCGAAGGTTGAAGATAAAATTAAACCTTGAGGGAAGCCAATATGGAACACCCTCAAATTAATATCGATTAATGAAAATATCGAGAAAAGAGAGTTTGCTTTATTTGTGGTCATTAATTCCACAACTCGCTTATTTACGATCGACGCTTTCTAAACGCAAATTGACGATTCGGGATTAGAATGTTTTATCAATCTTAAGATAATTTGTTAAACTGATATTTACTGTTTTTTCCATGGTAGGATCTGATTTGGTTCCCTTTGTAGGTATATTATATATAGCTTATACAGATTATCCGATTTTATTATTGAACAGAATACAACATATATCAGCCTCATTGCTTAAGATACATGTCGGGCACTAGGAACGGTGCTCAAAATGCTTGTGATTATTAGTAAGTGAATAAAAAAGGAATTAGGATATAATGACAAATTATAATTGAGGGTCCTATTATTTGTTCCGGTTGAGAGGAAATTTTGTCTCCACTTTCATTTTCTTTATAATACCTACGGAGGAGTAAAAATATTTGTAAAATCAATATTGCACTGGAATTTTTGGTTCAGGTGCTATTGTGTAGTGGACATTTTTTTCCAAATTAAGTTCCACTGGAATTTTCGGTATCATTGATTACAAGTGGAGTGTAATTTTTAAACTATGTACTTTGTTATAAAATTTGCAACGGACAAATTGTGAAATACGTGAAGTGTTTTGAATATGTGATGAGTCTTGGCTAGAACTGGTTTGAATCTATGCTAAAATAACTATACGAATATTTATGAGTTATCGATGAATTGTGCATATTAGCCCATGATTTTCGAACTCGAAAATTTTTCTAAATCCCACCGGAGCCAAAAAGTGCTTCTGTGGAAATTAAAACTGGAGTGAACTTGATATTAGAAGTCATGTAAGGTGCCTGATAAATCATTCTCATTGGTCACAGAACCGCAATTCGGGTAAAGGGCATAGTATTTTGCCTCATTTAATACTCCTATTATGATTCTCATCTCACCGAGCGACTCATCTCAACTGTTGAGTCGTGTGACTCATACTTTCATATTATGGTTCTAGCTTTTATTTGGGTAATTAGTGTGCACAGCGTCGCGACTCATTTCATATATTTTGGTATTGCCAACTTGGTATACCTAATTGAATTTTGACAATTATGACGTCTAAATTTTTTCTGTTCAACAATATAAACATTAAATTAATTTTAGGTGTGTTTAGTTGTCCAAAAAATGTATAATCAACTATGATAAGGATTATCGACTTATTTTTTCGCAGAACAAATTATTGAGAATGATAGCATTAATGTTACTATAATAAGAAAGTCATTAAGGGATTACAACACTCAGGATAGGGAATGGAATACCTGTAACCGGTAACCAGTTAACCGATTAACCGATGAACCGGTAAACCGTCTTAAAAATGCAATACAGAATTACCGGTTATTTTATTTAAAATACCGATCAATTTTTGCGCGTTTCCATTCCCTTTCGTTTCGTGACACAAATAATTTTCTATACATATTTGTCTTTTTCTTACTTAGTCGATTTAATTGTTTATATCACAATTTTTGTAATCAAATATTTCGTGGATGAGGCAATAAGAGGTAAATACTGATTTGTGAATATTGGCTGTAAAACTATTCTGCGATAGAGGGAATTATTCTAGAAAAGGAGAAATATTCTGGAAAAGTGGGGGTTAGTGAAAGCCGGTCTTTCTTTTTTTTGCTGTTCAATTAAGGTCAAAAATACGGTCACGCATAAATACAGCATCTTATATTCCCGAAAAAATCGTTTTTAAAGTTTATTGTATATATTATCAGGTATATAAAACACACAATTTTGTAAATCTGAAATACAAAGTGGCAGCGTTGCAGCAGGCCGAACGTGGACACTTTCTCCCGAGGAGGTCCATAGCGAGCAACATAACATTTTGTAAACAGTACCTAGAACAAAATAAAAAAATTAATAACATAACATTAACAACAATATTAACATTAATAACATTATTAACAAATTAATTAATTTTCTTGCAAAGCCAATTCAAATTTGTTCAAATAACTTTCACTTATGTGTATCATAAATTCAAAATATTATAAATTAAATTCAATTTTTTATATTCTAAGATGTAAATTAAAATGTATGATTTTAGTATGATCCGAAGATTGTAAGAGAATTTAATCCAGTTTCGAACTGAATCAATCTTCTCAACAGGCCGCAGCAACTGGACTGACTATACCACAATTTACATTCTATATATACAGAATGTACTGTTCGTTATGTACTAGCGAATCATACTAATACAGACAAATTCTCTTACAATTTGTCTGTATAAGTATGATTCGCTAGTACATAACGCACAGTACATTCTGTATATATAGAATGTAAATTGTGGTATAATCAGTCCAGTCGCCGCGGCCTGAGGAGAAGATTGATTCAGTTCGAAACTGGATTAAATTCTCTTACAATCTTCGGAACATATTAAAATCATTTAAATTAAAAATAAAATACATAGAATTCTGTCTATCAGTCGGTTTCATTGAATGATTGTTCGTAAATACTAATATACTTCTACGTGTTAATTTGTAAAAACACATTTAAAATGGTCTAAGGACCGGTTGCATATTAGAAATTACACGAATTAATTAATTAACATTCAAAATTAAAATAAATTAAAATGTTCAATAATTTATTACTAATGATACAAAAGGTAATTAAAAGTTGCAGTCATAAAAATATAAAACTCGCGTCCTTTAAAATCGGTCAGTTCAATTTAGTTTAGCAATATGCATTAAAAATGTATTTTAGAAAGGTTTTTATTTATTACGGCAAAAATGATAAATCACATTAGCATGAAAAACTGTAAACCGTCAGAGGACCATTAGGGTGGAGCGACCTCCGGCAAGTTTACGATGGTTTCTGAAGATGCTAACCTCTACAATTCTAAATTCTAGTCTTTTGTTTAAATGAAGTAATATATTTACATCCAAGGGGTTTTAAGAACCAATTGCTATGATATGGCGGTGGGATTCAGTTGAACGCGGTAATAATTCTAACTAAATTCTATTAAGTAAAGGAAAATCTTTCTTGCATGAACTAAATGAGATCGGAATTTCATAGATAAGGTGCGTTCTACAGACCATGATGTTAGTACCTAATACGTTTCTTAATGTCACTATAGTTAAATGTCAAAACTTGAGGTAATAACTCTGTCTCAACTGGCGTAACTGTGGGCGAAGCATTGTTTAGTTCCAGTTCTGAACATGATCTATGCTAATTAATATAATTTATTGTATGTAGTTATATGTAATCTGCAAATCAGTGAAATTGTTTATTTGCTTGATAATTAGTAGCCAAATCGGGGACGCTCGACTAATCATTCCTTTTTATTTATACCTCTGGCATAATGCTAATGCATATTCTCTAACGCCAGAACGAAAACTAACAAAATTTCTAAACAGTCCAAATATAAAATGGCCGTTAAAAAAGAAGTAAATCAATGGCAAGAGGTAAGATTTAGTAACAATATGATAACAAAAGAAACCTTTCAAACCATATCTAGATTAGCAGAACTTTTAATTTGCTTTGCAAAATATTGAATTTGAATTGTAAAATAATCGCATCTTGAAATATAAAAAATTGAATTTAATTTGAAATATGTGGAATTCGTGATTCGCATAAGTGAAAGTAATTTGAACAACCGTGAATTCGAGCGAATTTGGGAATGCAAAACCTATATACAATAAAATATTGAAAATATGAAGTCCTTAATTTGTTTATAAAAAAATGTAATTATTAATTAATTGTAAAAATTGTATGTACCACTCTAGGTTATCTGTCTGAGAAACTACAGTCAAAATTTCAAGTCAATCAACCGGAAATTGCTTCAGATAAACTGCCCGCCAAATTTGAAAAACATGGTTGAAAAACATTTGTTTTTTCTAGAGTGATTTAACCCCTTAAGGAATCAAGCTGATCCTTTCACTTCCTTAAAATAAAATGAACCAGACATGACAAATAATTTTTAATCCAAAGAGCAGAAATGCTTCTCTAAAGAAATTGTGTTTGGTGAATAGAACACAGTCATTTAGATTTTAGAAAAACGTCAATATTTTCAAAATATTTTTAAAATTCCAAACAAAAATTAAATTTTAAATATTTTGGAAGAAAAATACCTACCGAAAAATATACAGAGACAGATGGATATTTTTAAACTAAATGAGACACATTCCAACCATTTATATCATCATTCACCAATTTTATAATAATACACATAATTTCTAATTAAAATACCGATTTTGATAATATTTTTGAAATATGTAAATGCATTTTAGAAAATTAAAAATTAAAATTTTCGAATCTATTTACTTTTATGTAAACATTTTTGATATTTTATATTCATATGTATACAAACGAGTATGTATGTACAGATTTAAACCCCAAAAAGGTGTGCTAAGATAAAATCACACCAAACTTGATATTACTCGTACTCACAGATATCAACAGTAAAAAAAAAAGTATACCATTAAAACTGAGAACTCAATGTAATATTTCATTTTAACAACAAACTCTTACACACAATCCCTACATATTAACACACGCATACACACACACACGAAAAAAAAACGGGGATTGATAAGGGTTCCTCATCTTTCTAATGATTTTCGGTAATGTACGTTTTATTATTTATTTATTATTTTTATCCTGAATTATATCCTTTTCGTGTGTTTGTTACGAGTATCTGATTTTGTATATAAATTTATTTTTCATGTGACTTTATACATTTTGTACATATACATACTATATACATATGGTTGTAATTCAATATAATAAAAATGTTAAAATTATCAAAATATACATTTACTTATTAAATAGACAAAAAAAAAAAACTGAATAAATTAAGTAAATTAGAATTAAATTGTTATTTATGTATAGTACATACACAGACTTTTGCTAAATTTTCGATATATGTACCGTATTACCTGGAGAAAATCATAGCTGCTTACCCTATAACCAAAGAATACTTTTAAAGACCTGTGACGATTTTAATTAAACTTAATAAACTTAATGTATCCTCTTGAATGATGAAAGTACCGCATTTTTAAAATTCATTTGGATAAGTCTTTTACACTCCATTCATTGTTAACTAACTAACTTCATTCACATAATTCACGTCGTCGCTTAATAATAAAAGTCTTCAAATAATTCGCTGGAGCCGAATTGTTCTGGCGTTCTTTTATTAACAGATCACTAATTGGTTTACGATAATACTACAGCTTTCAATAAATATTCGAAAGTAACCTGTCAGTCCTGAACGCTGAAATTTCTTACCGGTTGCAGTTTCTTATCCATGCGGTTCGATGTTCCATTGTGTACTACATGACCTCAATTTTGCTTTAAGAAACCATTTCTCCCAATTCAATCTTCAAATTTTTCAAAACATCGAGATTCATCTTTTCCTCTTGTATAATTAAATCGTTCTTTTAAACTAATACCAATTCCTTCTTGAATGGCTTCTCTAAAAATATCATTTATAAATCTCTGAAACATTGCAAGTGAATTTCACAAGCTGAATGGTGTTTTCAGAAATTCATATTAAGCTGTCTGGTGCATTGCAACGTGGAAAATCAATTTCTTAAACTACACCGGCATACAAAAAAATAATGTCTGAACCCGAGGTCTGACACTTCAATTCTTATGTATTTTGATGCGCTGAATACGAATCCGATGTCCGTTTTGCTCCATCACCCATCAGTTTTCCACAAAACACCAATTTAAGGTCAAACTGGCACAATAAAATGCCAAAGTCTATTTTTTGTGCCGTTTACTCCAGATATATCGTTTCCGGAGTATTTTTAACCGCAAAAAAGGATTCCGTAGTCCAAATTTACTTGTGACACTTTAGTAACTCAAAAACAGTCCAACTTTAGGTCAAAATGGCCAAAAAAAATCCAAAGTAATTTACCTTTCTATTTTGGTGACTAATGGCTTTTGACTAAGCCATTGTCAGAAAGTCAGACAAAGAAACTCGTACTAAAACCCAGACGCACAACTTAAACTGAAACTTAGACAATCAAACTGTTACTCAAGCGGAGACGCAAAACTCACGCTACAACTATGACAAGCAAACTGAAATTCAGAGAGTATAAGTTACAAATAGAAGACAAATAAGGCAAATTCACTCGCGTCTTGTGTGCTGAAACAAAGTTACTAGTTTATAACGTACTCTCTTGTCCTCAAATGACATATGAAGTGTATTTCTACGTCTTTTTCTCAGATTTGTTGCTTCATCTCTCTTGAGCATCCAATAATAGTCGGCTAACATGTTATAATCCCACCTTCCCTGATATCTCCTTTCCATTTCTCTTAATTCCTGTACTTGGTAGAAGCGCTCCTCTTGCTCTTCACTATAGTCGCCTAAATTGTCAGGAAAGTTGAGCTCTTTGTAACAATGTCTTTGTAATGCTCCCTTCTGGTGTTTCCTAAGAAGTTTTCACAAACTTCTCTAAAATTAACCTAGCAGCTTCCTCATTTTTTTGCATGGACTTAACGAAATTTTTGTCTTGAAATAGTTTTCGTATTTGAGGTCCGTTAAAAATACCTTCTTTAATGTTAGCCTCTGCCGGTTTTGGAAATTGTTGTGCATTGGAAATATTGACATTTCTATCTAATGCCTTCACATATTGCTTTATCAGCCCAAGTTTTATGTTTAGTGGAGGTAAGAGAATGTTTGAGGAATCTAATAAAGGTTCTTCAATTACATTAGGTTTTCTTGACTGAATACAATCTCTTAGCGGCCACCGTTTTTTAACGTAATTCTTTTCTCGGTCTCTACTATTCCATAGACATTTAAAACAAGCGTACTTCACAAAACCAGACCGCTGCCCTAGCAGTTTTGTTATAACTTTTAAATTCCCATAAACATGCCAATTGTTCTCTGAGTACTTGATTTTTTGCAAAATGTATCCTAGATCTCCATAATTTCTCTCCTATAGAGATTCTGAGTGAATAGTATTGGAACTTTCTTCCACTGTACGCTTCACTCTCACCTACTTTATTCTTTGAAACTTGCATTACTTCATTGTTTAAAAAACTTGAGTTAAAGTAATTGGACTTTACAGGTTTCGTTACCCTTAGTATTCTTCCACCGGCTTAGCATAGTTGAACTTGCATTGCATATAATACTTGGAATCCACATATTTTTCGCAAGGATCTTTCTACCGAAACATTCGTGGTATATATTTTTAGTCGAGTCGGATATAGCCTTCCGACATTTAGCTATTTCAAATTTACGATGTAACAAAACACATTCGGGTCCCTATCACACTGATGTCTTCTTTTAGCCGCATACTCCTCAAAGGCCAAGTTGGCTACCCTTGTGGGCTACGGTCGCATGATGAGGACGCCAGCGGGCCCGCTTTCCCACCTTTACCAACCGCCGATGCTGGCTTTATGTGTGGTTGCCATGACGGCACGAAAACCGTAACCCAGTGACTTAGCCGGATAGTGGGACAACTCCGGTGCCCACCGTCACCACGTGGAGGTGCCTTGGGTGAAGCCACACGGTAATTTACTGTTGACCCATGTTTTTTGCGAAAATAAAAGGTCAGAAGTAAATTTGAACTACGGAACTTTTTTTTGCTCTGATGTGTTAAATTTGATGGAGTTATCAAAATATGATGTTAAAGTGATCGAAACTAAGGCGCAACTCGACGTCGTATATAATGGTTTGGAGAAAATGAACTGAGAAACTGAAAACTGAAAGGATTGGTTAGAATCTAATCATTAGCTGATTGATTTATTAATAAAACAAATAATTTTTTATCTGATCCAATTAGTACGTGCATTTTGGAATACCCAGGGCTTACGTCACATAAATAAAAAAGTTTCTGCTTAGCCATTCATAGCAAATAAAAATTGGTTATTGTAGATAAAATAGTTTGGTGTCACTGATCTTAAAGTGAGAAATTTTTGGTGTATAACATCTAGAGTTTGAATCTTGTTTTATGGACTTTTTACTTTTTTATACGGGTTATAAAGGAAGCAAACTCAGAAGTGGAAAGATTCAACAGTGGGAATGGTTTTCAATCTATATAAAGAAACCCTTGTATAAGAAAACGGGTGTTGACATCAACAGAAATGTACTATGTACAATTTAAAATTGTACTGGAACTTGCTTATCAACTACTGGAACTTAACTCAATCGGCTGTTTAAATTGAGCAATCCCAGAACTCTTCTTGGTAAAATGGTAGAAGTTGGTAATATTTTCCAGCTGGTTAGATCTGTGCCCTGATGGTCGAAAAACGACAATACGCTTTTCTTGTACTCGCCAGGTGGGACGTAAAATTGTAAATATCCAGTTTTGAATAATAAAATATGAGCAGTTCTAGGACAGTTTAAAACATTTTGAAGATCGAAGCTAAGTATCGGAATCTCCCTGTTGTTTACCCGCCTTCGATTTCCTCATTTATAATTTTAACTTGTCGTGTATACCTTTTTCTGCAAACATCTCATCAATCATCGGATTTTCTCTGTATTCGATCTTATATTTTTCACACGCGCCACATCTATCTGATTTTGGGCGTTGAAAATCAATATCAAATTTTGTACAAAATATATTTCTGTAGAGGCTTTCTTTCACTCCTTGTTTAAATCGTACATTTTGGTTATATTTAGTTTGGGTTCTAAATATTGTCGGCCCGTCTTTGCTCACAATCTGTATTGCCCCTATTTGGTAAAACTTAATCTGATGAGCTGTGTAAACAACTATTTGCGATATATTGTATTAAAAGCTCCCGTGTAAAATTGTTTGCACACGACATGATGAATACCAAGGTGTATAGATTCGGCGGGAGTGTCCTTATTTGTATGTTCCTCCTCCGCCAAATTACGAGCTATTGTTTTCAGAATGAAATCTCGTTTGTGTTGTACATCCAGTTTGTAAAATGCTTTAAATTGTTCGTTTCTTTCAAAATACGTTACATTTGTGAGCATCTACATTTACAACTTTGTTAATACTTTTTATTAATTATTTTCCTCTGAAGCTTAATTATTCCACGAGCAATGACATATTCTGCCCCAGATTGGCACTTTTTCTTTCTTATTGCACTCTTCCACATTTCCACAGTTCCATTGTCATAAAACTAAAAAAAAAAAAAACTTACCGCGCAAATCTCACGCCCGTACGTTAAGAACACTACAGTTGATAAGTCAAAATAATCAATTTTTAGCGCTACAAAATTCTATCTGCTGATCGAAAGAGGTAAACAAAGTGGAAACTTGTAGATGTTTTAGGATTAAAAAACCAGGGGGCTATTTTTCAATTCGATTCGAACTTATTCGGCTCTTCGAAGTAACGAATCTGATTCAATTCAAAAAAGAATCCAATACTTCGAAGACCGGAATACGTTCGAATGCAATTCACAATTAGCCTCCCTTTATCTCCATTTTATATATTTTTATATTGAAATAGACGCGATATGTCGCGACATTTTTATGTATTGTACACAGTATATGCACACTTTTCGTTAAATTGTGCAGCTACATACTTTGCGTGAAAAACTTCACACTTGTACAAATGAAGAGATTCAACAGAGCAAGGGCATTTTCGAAAATAACAAATTATTTAAGTGAAATTTTTCTACTATAGGTGGTAGGATTTGAATTTATCTTATCTAATTTTAAAATTTGTCAATATCCAATTTAGAATTACCTAAATTGGCTAAAAACTCAGCTAATCTTACAACAGTTGATAAAATTCGAATATTTTCCGAATATAGGATTTCAAATATAATGTCCAATAATCTCGTTATGAAATTATCTTCAGTAATTTCAGAATGATAGCACTTCGAATTCTCAGCAATAAAAACCCATAAAAAATACAAAGTATTTTTTTTGGTTGTTGCAAAACTTCAGAAATCTTAAAAATAATATTTACTACGAGCAACTCACGTCATACCAAAATTTAGTTAATCTCAAATTAGCTAAATCCCAAGAATAGAAGATCGAATATTTCGAATATCCTCTAAAATTCCAAATATTTCCAAAAAATTTTGAATAATCTCCTTACGATTTATTTTATTTTGTAAAAATCAAATATTCTAAAATTTCAGTTTGGGAAGATCTGGTGCGGTCGATTAACAGAACATTTCTCTGCGGTAAATTTATGCTAAAGCAATTGTTAAAGAATTGCTCAATGTACCAAGTAACCAAAAATCTACTTGCTTGAATAATAAGCAAGTTAAACTTACCGTGACCCCGATTTGCAGACAAGGCATGCGTTTTGTATATAAATTAGATATTCAGCAACCAACCACTTGAATCTATTATAAATGGATGGATGAAAGGCAAAAACACACAAGATGTTCACCAATATTTAATTTTTTTGTTGAAATATTATTTTCATAAAATGCATCCCTTACACAAAGACGATCATACACAAAAGCCCCCATTAAAAAAAACTAATAAATATTTTTGGTACACCAAATACCCCCAAAAAACAACCTAAATTGTGTAATATATAATCCAAAATTATCGACGAGTTTTTTTTTTTATGACGATATTTGCATGTAATAAAAAAAAATGTAAATTTTTGCTGCTTTATTATAATTCATCATATAAAATGTATAGTGAAAACCATTTCACATCATATCCCAAATATCGTCTCTCAGATATACGTTTGCTTGTATAACCCGACCAGCCCTACCCTAACGCATAACCGTATTATGATATTAAATAACACAATATATAGTTTAATATTAAATATTATGAAAAAATTGAAAATCCTTTTGAAACCATTACAAAGCTTAAAGCATATTTTTTTTTTCATGCGTGTGCTTCCCTTCTACCATTTTTTTTTCTTATCGGGTTATCAAAAATGTATACAAAACTTCCCCAAAGTAGCTGACATTTCATATGTAAATGTCGTATTAGGATCTTTTTTTGTTGTACTTGTATTATACTTTACATAAACATTTAACCGCCACATATTATGGTATATGGTTGTTATTTTATGAGATTTTCTTTAGATAGGTGCTGCGGATGGTGTATGCTGAGTGACATTATATCAACGCAACATTTTTTTTTGTATTTCGTTTCTGAAAATACATCATTGTATGTACGTTTGTATTTATAGATAGACGAAGGCGATGTCAATATATTTTAGAATTTAAATGAAGTTTATCATGTTCTCGTCATTGTTGTCTTGTTCTTGTATATTGTTGGGTGTATTTAGGATATTTAAGATACATGACATTGTTTTCTTTGTACTCTGTAAAAAGAAACTTTATGTCAGCTTAGAATGTGACAAAGTCTTATTTTGTTCATATAATATTAAAGCTTTAAAAAAAAAAAAAAAAAAAAAAATCAAATATGTAAAAATCAAGAGAATTGAAGAAGAGAATTGAAACATCATCTTCATCCCTGCACAAACTGTGTCAATCAATTACGCTTCGACTGAACTCTGACAAAGTGCCAGCTTACATTTCATTAGATCTTTATAGTTAATTTATCATTTGCCTTTGGAATATCAGAAAAAGTTTGTCTCAAGAGAAAATCATACAAGAAATTAAAGTTCTGACAAAAGTGAAACATTGTTTGTTTACCAGTATTATATACCACTAGTGAACATTATTTAGTTTGATGCAACTTTCAAATAGTTTCGTTTTAAGCCTCTCGGCTTTAGTTCTCGCACAAGTTCAAAAGTTATGAGGCAAAATTTCCTTTCCGACCTCATTGATTTCAATTTTATAATTGTTATCATGTTTCTTATGTAAAGAAATCGGACACGTAGTTATTTTATAAGCTTGGGTTGTGTCCCATTATAGGGCACTGAAGATGGAGCTTTTCTTATAGTGTGTTGGATATCCTAAACCATTGAACCGAGAAAAGCTAAAGCTATTCAATCATTGTCAGTCCACAATTATTGAATTGAGTTAATATGTAACTACGACTCAATTAAAGGCAAACTAAAATTTAATGATGAGTAAATTTGTCGATTACTGGGGAATTGAATAAGTTCGCCGCAATTCCACATAGAAAAGAGAGAAATTAGAGAGAAAATTGCTTGGTAACAGTTACATCGGCACAATACGATATTTACGTTTATATTTTGGCGCTTAAAGACCAGTTATATGGTAATAAATAAAGTAATCAGCTACTTGCTAGTGAGCCAAAAGGTCATGAAATTATTGTAAAAGTTTAATAAAATGCGAAACTCGCCGGGTTAGATAGAGCATTTGCTAGACTTATCGCAGTCAGATTAGCCAAGAGCATTGACATTTTATCAAACCAATTTTGAACTTTGGTGGAGACCAAAAAGAGAATCGGAAATTTTTTCCCATAAAATTTTACAATTTTTAGAAGATCATATGATATCTTTAATGTTATTAGCAAGAGATGATTTTAGTTAATCTAAGGATGATTTATTGCCTAACATAAAAACTTACCATTTTATTGTTATTTAGCAAAGTATTAATTTCCACGTCTTTCCTTGTTCACCTGCTATTTCTAGAAAAATTACACTAATGAATATTTAATTCGCCTGGAAAATTTTATTTTAAAAAGAAAAATTTACCTAGAACCGAAAAAAAAAATGTATTTTCTTAATTGAAAATAGTATTTTATGGTACATTCTGTCACATATACCAAAACCTAACAAGCTATTGGTCATACTACAAATCTAATAAACTATTGGTCAACCCAAGTACTATATTTTGTGTGGCGGTACTACTCATGCGGATTTCTCTTGTCATGTTACAGCCGTGTTGCCTTTATGCTAGCACACCAACTTCACTACTTTTCTACACAGTGTAAAGTTAACAGTGTACTCAACCACACAAAACAGAAATAAAACATAGATGTCAATTAAGTGTTATACATTACACTGAATTTTCCTTTCAACAAGACGCATTTTTGTGACCATTGTGAATTAGGAGCACCAATTAAAAAATAAAATAAAACATTGGTGAAACTTGGTGAATTTTATTATCACAAACCAATTTTTGTTTAATCCACTATTAAATCATGCCCGATACATACATACCACACATACATGGTACGTCAATAAAAATCATATTAAAAACAGCAGTTTTGAGGTAACAAAAATATTTCAGCTGTGTTTATCGCAGGGTGGAAAATTTGTAATCAAAATAAGGGAACATTTCTATAAAGTGAATCGTATTATAAAGAACAATGGCAGCTTCCCATACATTGTTTTATTTGAAATTAAATTACTACGTCTTTAAATGGAAAATTTCTTATTTAACTTAGTGTCAATTTTTGTCTGATGTCTGGCCCGGTTATTTATTACATGACCGCAAGATTCTACTGTGCGCCGACCAACTAAGCAACTACAGCAGTACTCACTGATCCCTGTCCGGCCAGGAAATTAAAATATAAACATGTTGTCTCCTGGTAACATGGCGTGACTTTATTTTGCCTCTTATTATTTAACAGAATTAAATCTCCATATTCAAGGGAGGTATAAAACGTTATTACTATCAGCAGTGATACTTTGGAATTGGGATGTTCTTCTATTCATCTCACTTGCATATACGTTATTCTGACAGCAAACACCAAACTTGTTTAAAAGAGCTGCCGTTATTTGGAATATTTGTATTTACAGCCTCTACCACCCATCGCCAAATAGTGACACAGCGACTTCAATTAGCTTGGGCTGTGGTTAATTGGCGTTCGTCTTCCAGTAGTGATTCTGGCATATATCTTCTGTATAGCCACATCCCTCTAATAAACTTATGCAGTCCCTAAAACCCCTGTCCAGAATGAACACATCATATTCTCTGAAATATGATCTAAAAGCAGAATTCTCCGAGCAAAAGAAGCCACACATAATATTGGCATCTGATGTAGTTGCTTTATGTCGGGCATAACAATCAACAATAGGTATATCCACCACACGCAATAATCATGAAAGGTTTTAGTAAGTTCCTGTATTTATGTATAGAGAATAACTTTGCTCTTGGAACATACATCTTGTTAGAATTACATATAGAATATCATTGTTACCATTTCCGTAAAATCCATTTGGTATTAACAAATTTCGTTGTAATCATTCTTCCCGCCTTAATCTATTTACACCCAGATTTGCAGGTACAAAGTCCTGAAGAAGAACCTCTCTTATTTTATGCATTAACGACTCCAAGGTTCGACGTGGAACTATTACCAAAGTAGAAATTCTTCCATCGGAATGACCTGTTCTCCTTCTTATTTGTGCAAGGGAATTTTTGAATTAAAGTATTGAATTTTTTTTTGTTAGGCCTATCCAATACTTGAAAACATTATCATCCATTTCTTGCATATTTTCAAAGTCTAATATTGGATTAAATGTAACAAACGAAAATACATGTTGTACCTGTTGAGCAGTGAATGTTTGTATGCTGTTTTCAGAATTGAAGGGTGTCTCTCACGAACTGCTCATTAAATGTTCTAAGCAAATTTGAGCTAGGCTGGCAGGTAATAATTATGATTGCTATGTACAATTGCACGTAATGTATTACAAATATCATGCAATGTGGTACTACTGCAATTTGGAAAAACATAATGATTATTAGCATTGGCTGCTCTTCTGTAGTCTGGTAGAACTTTACTCTGTACATCCATTTGCTGAATAGGATTCAGTTCAAATTGATTAGATCCAGAAGGTTGATCATCTTCTTATGTGATCCTTCGAGTGCTGAGTTGGCACTACTCGGTAGAGATCAAGTATTGCGTCGATAATGTTCACACGGCGAGTTTCTCTTTGTGTTCGTAACCAACAAGGATGGCCCACGTGATCAGATACTGTTACTGGAAAATAAAAGAAAGGAAACTAATAAAATAAGCTCCTATGCAGTTGCTGGTAATGATGATATTGCTCGGAATTCCATGGTTGGATTTTTTTTTCCTTATTAAGTTGTGTATATAATGTCACATATTTTATTGATTCTAATTTAATATAACTTAAAAATAGGTTTATTGAGTAGAATGTAATTTAGATACCTGTCGTGGTGCTACTTTGCTCTCTAAAATATTTATAATAGACTGCTGTAGATCAGAAGGATTGTCTCTCAATATTCTGTCATTTTGTCTACGTAAAATAGAAGAGCCACATAAAAGACACACATTAGTGTGGCCTTGGTGATTTGTTCCAGCTTGTTGGTCATCACTGCCCGAAGGTTCTTGTTGTAAAACATGACTGACTCTGCAAATGGAAAATCTTTTAATATGGAATTGGGAGACATCAAAAAGCACTGAAACAATTATTGTGTCTATCTTGTATTAAATGAAATTTTCTCTAGGATATTTAATTAGGTCAAAGCGACCAGCTAAGCGCTTTGGCAACATTTTTCTACAAATTCAAACAATTATGTCATGTGGTATCCAAAATGAAAAATATTAAATAATATCGGTACAGTGTATCGACAGGTCAGGCTGCTCCGGCCTCTCATCTTACCGGTAGCAGGCAACCAGTTCACAGCGAAATCCAAACAATGAGGCAAGAGGTGCAATGAGCAATGAGGCATTGAGTCCAAAAGAAAAATAGCACAATGTCACACAAGGAAATCACAGAGTCCTTTCCCAACACGGGACACACCAAGGTATATTTTCTAAGACTTTGAATACCAGTCTTTTTAGTTCAGAATTGCCATAATATTTGATATTTTTCCTGTACTTTACTGCAATATTCTTATCTAAGGAAGATCACAGAATAAACTTAGAAGAGAGACCGTGAAGGAAATGCCAACATAACGGAGTTAAAAATATAGGTCGGTAGTTTCGTATTTCTCGGTAGTTTTGTTTTTCTTTAATGCAAATGCTTCAAAAAAAATTGAGAAGTGGGAAGATTTAAGAATTGTAGAGTGAGAAAAAAAATGTTGCAATTACAGTTTCATTGTCGCGAGATAACATATTTTTAACTCCGTTAAGTTGTCATTTTGTCAATTGACAAATCTCGTGAAGCGACCTTTAAAACGAAATAGTCAAATAACTTTTCATTCACCCATTCCACAAGAGTCGGGCTTACGCTGTGGAATTTCTGCGTCTCTTACCTCTTTGCACTGTTTTTGCCTATAAACTAAATTTTGTTTATAGGCAAAAACAGTGCAAAAAGGTAAGAGAAGAAGAAATGCAACAGCGTAAGCGCGATGGTGATTAAAAATTATTTTTTTACTCGGCTTTAACTAGATAATATGGAATAGGACCGAAAGACCGAATGTCAAAAGGCCGAATGTCGAAAGTCCGAAAGGGTCGAAAAGCCGAATATCGAAAAGTCGAAGTTCAAAAGGCCGAATGTGTCGAAAGGCTAGATAGGTCGAAAGACCGAATGTCGAAAGGCCGATTGAATTTAATTTTTCATCTTTTTATAAATGAAAATTTTTATTTTTATGAAAACCAAAATTTATATTTTCCTCAAAATTTTTGTATAAAAATGTTTAATAGTAAATCGCCTTAAATATTAAAATCTTCCTATGTTTTTTTCATAATATTATTAAAAATTAATAATTTTTTTTCCGACCAAATTAGATGACCTTAATATGCTACATAGACAGGATTTATTAGCAAGTTTTTTCAATTTATTTAAATCATTTTATATAAGTAATAAATTCAATGGTTTTAAATATTGATTTCAATCAATTAAGGGAAGGAAAATTTAATGAAAATTCGGCGCTTACGACCCAATCGGCCTTTCCACACATTCGGCCATTCGATCCATTCGACCCTTTCGGCCTTTTGACATCCGGCCTTTTAACACTTTCAGCCTTTCGACCCAATCGGCTATTAGATATTCGACACATTCGCCACACGATATTCAGCCTTTCGACATTCGGCCTTCTGATGATTCGGCCATTCGGTGTTCGACCTTTCGACATTTGGCCTTCCGACATTCGGCCTTTCAGCATCGAACGGATAATATTATAGTTTTAAAAAACGTAGTTAATTAATTGAATTTCTTTCGTATATGTGTCACTTTTAGACGTTCAAATTTATTTCAAATAAGATTTCGCCATTGTGCAAGACAATTTCTTTAAAATCTTTACTATTCATGTGAAAACATTTAAAATAGTTTGCGAATAATCGCAATGCTATTTAGGTGAGAACGCACAGTAACAAATAATTTTAGCACATACTTCATGAGTTAGCAAATATCTTATGGAGTTTTGGATTTGTCTTTCATACCGGTCGGACGTGTTTGTTTTTTTCGATCGTTCGTTATACTCGAGTGTTTTATAGTGTTTGTGGTTGTGAAAAAAATTTAATTAAAGTGTATTAAATTAAAATAACAATTAGTGATTTATTTTTAATTGTAAAAGTGTGTAGGTTATTTTATTACGGATATTTGTTTGGATTGGACTCATATTCAAAATTTATATAACGGCACTTTCCGAGTATTGCTGTCAGGTATGTCACGCCATATGATTTTTAAACATTTATAGAACATACTTACATATATTGGTTTTGTAGTACAGTGAAATTCTACGGTAAATACTTGTTATGTATTTAGAATTTCATTGTATTGCATATAATGAATGCTTATACCTTATAATATAGTATACTACTACATTGCTCGATTGGTGTATATATATATATATATATATATATATATATATATATATATATAGAAATTTGTATTGTTGAAGAATCTAGTTTGTATTTGGTTGCATCTTCCATAATTACTGTTATCCGTACATTTATAAAATTTCTGTAAAATTTCTGTCTTGGTTATCTCCGCCGAAAGTTACCAGCCGGCATATTTCTGCCAAAATTTTCATCAAGTGATTTTAAGGCAAATCTTTTGGTTTGTCACTGTTTACCATAGGAATTATACTTTAAGCTTCATTAGAAAAGCCAAATACAAAATGTAAAAAATTAAACAAATTCAACCTTTAAAGTGTCATGTCTGGATGCTTCTTTCCTTCTTCTATTATAGCCGATTCTTCAGGATTCTGCATTCAAATGGCCAAAAGTAGTTCAAAATGTGTTTTTGTTCTTCTCGGATTTCCAGTGATGATCAGCGAATGTTAAACAGATTGAGCTTCGCAGTATTCTTTAAAAACTTTTGATGTAAACGCGGTGGCCCGACCTGTTACAAACTGCACAGGTTTGCCAAAAATTGTACCTCTAATTTTTGAATCACCTCTGCTGATATAGTTAGATATGTTAGTTAGTAAGCTTAAATGGTCTATATGGTATATAAATAGGGGATAATTCCCTTTTGTCAGAGCCTGTAAGAAACTCTCTTGCCTTCCACGTTTTCTGCCTCCTAATATACGCTAGATACAAGTTTTGCGGCTAGTTTAGGTATAACAGCTGGTGGGCAGAATCATCCATCTTAAATAACATATAATAGTTTGAGCAGATTCAACTTGATTAAGAGATTCATCTTCGACTAACATAATAATGGGATTACTTGTTGCATCTTTTTGCTTAATCGATGTTCTAATGAATATTTAAATTCCTCCTAAGTTAGAGCAATCCGCAGATCTATATCTTTCTAATTCATTGTCATCTAGAATGCTGCACAGTCCGTTATTATTTTAAAAGGGATGCCTAGCAAATATATGGCTAATTTTCTGAGCGCTGACACAATGGCCAGTACTTGCAGCTCATAACTGGTGTGTTTTTCCGCTGCGGGTGAGGTCTTTCTGCGGTAAAAGTAATATGGCAATGGTATTGCCTTTTTTTAGGAGGTCTGTCAGAGGTCGAGGGATAATTGAATATTGCGGAATTAACTTCTGAAAATACCCGGAAAGTCCAAGGAAACTTTGCACTTTCTTAAGATTTGTCGGCTCAGGGTAACTCACAGCTTTAATTTTTATTCCTGAGGGATTAATTTTTCCGTCTGCTATTACATATCATAGGAATTCAATTTTTTCGAATAGAAATTGGCATTTTTTCCGCTTAAAATTGAGACCATTTCGCTGGAAAATTTAAAACATTTTTTAATTTTGAAATATTTTCTTCGTCATTTTTAGTTACAGAGAAGATTAGCATGGCCCCTGCGCAAGGATGACACGCAAAATCGTGAAGCGTTCCACATTTTTTTTCAGGATGTAGAATTAGCGAGGACACATTGGAATGATTTAGATATGGTCAGCTATCGACCGTTATGTTATTGGACGTTGGTTCAAATTATTGTGGTTGGGACAACAAATTTTTAATTTAGGAGTATGTGTGTGGTTAACTAATTATTTAATTAATTACATTAGCAGGTGGAAATTATATGGATTTAAGTCTGAATATGATAAGATGTTAATATTGGAATAATTAATCAAATAATTTAACATAGGACACCAGAAGTTGCTACCTACCGTTATAACGGTTCTCACTTACACGTTTTCAATTGTTTTTGTATTGTTTATTGTTACACTAGTATATTTATTTATTTATTGTATTATCACTGGCACTGCACTATATTTCCAATTTTATTAAATTCACTTCACTACTTTTAAATTTAAACTTTATTTATCAAATATCACGAGTAATTTTGGTTTTTTCACAAACTTCGATTAAAGGCAAATGGTGAGGTTGTGGATGAACAAGGGCTTTATATAGCATATATTTACTGTTTAAGATTTTTGATGATAGGTATAACAACTAACAAATTTCATCAATAATGAACGGAGAGACATCTATTAGAACTAGTTGGAGTGTACTTATGGTTCAAAATTTTATTTCAGATGGGGTATGCTGGAGGAAGAAGAATTTAATATAATTGATTCTTAATGTAATTAATGTATTATATAAATATAAATTCTAGTTTAAGATATTATTTCAGATCGATCAGGTTTTATTATTAATATTAACGGTAACATTTTATTATTAATATTTTAATTGTGTTGTCATTGTGCTGTCATAAAACACTAACTATCGGCATTATTAGGTGTCTGTAACCGGGCCGAGTCTGTCCTCACTAACATTCCTTCCCCATTCCTCGATTTTGTTATATGTAAAAAGGTGTACGATGGCTGCCTGCCAGGGGCGGATATCACACTATTAGACTTATGTGGTTATCGATGTGGCGCCTTTCTTTACGGGGTGAATATTGCTATGTTTGGCTTCATGAAAGCTGAGTATGATGGTACATATTTCCTTGGTGAGGAAGAGTTATGGTGTCGTGTTGTAAAATGGGTATAGCGGTGTGATATTCGCATTTATAATACGGAAGACTTGCTTAATGCTTGATCTTACATTGAAATCAATCAATCATACATTTTCTAAGCTGGTATTTACTAGAAATTAGTAACAACTATGCGAAATTTTGAATTTACAATTTTGCTAAGTTAATTTAACTTAAAATTATAGATTTTGATGGAGGACGTCTATTTAATTTATGCAAGAGGCAGACTATTTTGGAAAAGAATAAATTTTTTCAATTTTTATATGTACGGAAAAGTTTTCTTATTCCTCGTTAATAATTTTTTAAAAAAATAGTTATTATTTAATAGTTAGTTCCCGGACGAATATGGGAAATTGCCTGACCCGTATCAGTCCGACAAACTTTTTCAGCCGAGCGGCATGGCATGGTTTTATTCGATTGTAAAAAAATAATTATTACTAATTGCATAGATAGTATCTAATGAATTCCATAAATAAGTCAAATTTACTTAATTATGCGCTAACAATTTTCGCCAGTTTTAATTTTTTTAATCAACAGTTTTAATTTTTAAATTTGTATCTTCTTATAATAATTGACTTAAATTTCTAATGGTGATTTTTATTTTATTTCAGGTGAGTGACTATTTTTGGATAACTTCGACCGACAGTATTTATGTGAGTAAATCAAAAAATGTGCAATGAGTTTTGTGGAATTTATAAAATTTCAGGATATTTAGAAAAATATTTAATGAACGATTACTGCGAAAAATGTTTTATGAAGGTGCTATTTGGAAGAATTCTCAAAATAAATAAGTCGAAGTTCCGGCAGGAGGCCAAAAATAAATTTACAATTTAAGTAAAAATGTCCAGCAAAAAAGCTGATAATTTTTAATTTAATTATTACGTTTTTCTCTCGGTTCATTTGTTATGTGAATAGATTATACCAAAGGGTAAAAAATATCAAGCGAAACGAAACAGAAGGAAAATGTTCATATGAAAAATGATTTATGCAATGGGTCGAATGTGCAATCGAACGAATGTGACTCTTAAACATAGACGTCATCTGTTGGCTCTTTTTTAATATTTTTGTATGAAAAATGTATCATCTAGGAAATTTCTCTCAGCTGCTCAGCTTAACGGAGTTTTCTGCGTCCTAGTCATATCAGAAAGAAGAATAGGCAACTGACAATCACGTATTGTCGCCTTATAAGCGGAAAAGCGTCTGCTTATAAATAAGCTCTTGTCATTTTTTTGAACGACTTGATGCTTGAGCTTATGAGCACATTCAGGACAGCCATACGGCTTGCGGTTATGACGGTGTCTAGTCTAGGACCAAAAAATAATATGACTGTATGAGAGCAGAATTGTTGATTGATTGTTCCGAATGTTAAGGACAAAAGGTTGTTTCTTGGATAACAGGTTCTCTAGTATTTCACTTGTGAAATGATGGGGTAACTTTTTTACGGCTATCCAATAAAAGCCCACAGTCTGGCAACAAAATTTGCGGCAAACTCTATCATCCCTAATTTTTGCCTTGAGATGAGGTATAAGTATTATTTACAGAAGCTAAAACTCAGTTTCAAACATAAGATATTTCAAAACTCAAATCCAAATACTTTTTAAGTATTCTCACCCAGTCCTTGGTTGTATCAGTAGTCAGCGTTGCCCGATACGATTTTCGATAATGGTTCTGCAAGACCTAGTTTTGATTAAGTGCTACTAGCTAGACCAGGCAATTTATCACTTAATAATATCTGATGACATTAGTTTAAAAAACAATGATCCCCATGTAGACTTTGATGATATTAAGGTCAAATTGGCCCCGAGCCCTCTAATGAGACGCTTTATCAAATAATGGTATCTCCTTCACAGCTAAGCTCTTCGGGATAGGCCTACTTCACCAACTGTCTATCCTGTACCCTACTGTAGATCCAAAAATAGGCAGAAATATAGTTTTCTAAATTAAGAGCCGTTTAACACTTTATTGATATAGATGCTTTACAAGTGAGTGGAAAGGTGGTTGTTTCTAAAACTTTTATTAACGAAAATTCCGACCGAACTGAAGATCAAATAAGGTTCCTCAATTCCTACTTTTAAATCCATATTCGCCTTAAATCTACCATCTTAAATCCACATTCATGTTAAATCTGCCACCAATCCGTGAACCTTATTTTCTTGAAGCCTTGTAGTAAGTGAACATAACTAACAAAAACAACAACTACGGAGGTGTTCCTCTAAATGCGCCAATCTCATAAGGCGAGGAAAAAGACAGACCTGCTGCAATTACCTCCAATATGCTTAGGCAATGCATTCATGCCGAAGTCATTTCCTATTACTTACACCCAAATGGTGTTCTACAATATGTAGCAGCTTTTTAATATTTTTTTTTCTAAATCAAATCTTAACATTTTCCTCCTCCTTAGAAGAAGTAATTCCTTCTATGATAGGCTAAATGAAATAATTCGAATAACTATAATAAATGTTTACAAAAAATTCTTAATAAACATGTTTAAGTCTTTTGAAATTAATTAATAATGATAATAAAAACTTAAGTTAGATATACAAAATTAAACCTAATTCATTGGAAGTCGTGATAATTTGTTGATGTCCCGCTTAAATTGTCCATTTGTGGTTGGAATGATGGCACATCAAACTTGTTCGATTCGACCCACCAACCAATTAGTATTCGACATTTTTTCATCCATTATGACGACCAACTCGTTTGTCTTTAAATTTGCACTTGATGTCTTCCATTTTTTGCGATGTTGCAAAGTGTGAACATATTGCAAGTTAAATCGTTTCAAGAAGAGTTGCACTAATCGGGTAAGTTGCTTCTATTGTGACAATCTATTTATTTACAGCCCTCCCGTCAAAAATGCCCTGACTTAAGAGGCTTAAGGTCGTTTGGATCTGATGACAACTCAGGTCCTTGAATTCACGATACAATCCACTTTTACTGCAAATGTGTACAAAAATTCCAACGTCATAATTTTTGCTCCAACTACTTTCTTCATATGTTTTTTAAATATTTTTACCCCAAACTCCTATAGCCCACCGAAATGTGGGGTTCGTGGAGGAATGAAAATCCATTTCACGTTCTCTCCTGCGAGCTAGCACTGCGAATTTCTTCTTCAGCAAATAATTTTTGAAGATGTACCAATTGATTATGAGCGCCCGCGAAGTTTGTGCCATTGTCGCTCCAAATCTGTGCGTTTTTACCTGTTGGACTGAAGAACTGTTTGAGACAAACAGTTCTGGACAGCAGTAGAGAAGCATATCAAAGTACAGACTTAAACCTTGTTAAAGGTATCCTTTCTCTGATTTCTATAACATACAGAGAAAAGACTACAAAAGTCTAGTGCTTTAGTGTAAAATGGTGTCACCATCTCTGTTTGGAACAATTAATTGTTTTCCAAACGCTTGATCGGAAATTTTTCCCGTTTATGATCCAATACTGCTGACGAATTTTGAACAACGTAGATTGGACACATCCATGCAAGTTTTTAATGTGTTCTTCTCTAGCCAATACTTTAGTGAAATGATGCCTTGGTAGGAATATTTGGTGCTTGTGAGACACCTCAATTAAACGCGTCAGATAACTTAAGAAATTTTGGTAAATGCCTGTACATTTTAATCAAAAAGATATCTTTATACAGTACGGTTACGAATACTAAATTCTGATTTTTTACAGCAGGCAAATCTACATTAGACCTTAAAAATTTACTCGACCAATTGTTTTCGGATTCCAACAAAAAGGTTGGCCCGCTAAACCACTATGAATTTCTTTCCAATTCCGCTGTCATTGCACCTCTAGGTAAAACCTCAGCAGCATTGTTTTTTTTTTGTCTACATGTCTCCACAAACCTGCTGACAATTCTTGGGTATGGCAAACGCGATTAGCTACACATTTTTTCAACTAGTATGGTGTTAATTGCAACCATGGTAGGACTATACTAGAATACGACGATAGGAAAACCTTCCCTACATCGATACTCAACGAATCTTTTACTTTAACTACCAAATTAGCTGAAAGCAATGCCACATTGAGTTCTAAGCATCCGAGAATCGGCGAATCTCAAGCCCAAACCTAACATGCCTTATCTGTTGTGAAATTATTCCCACAATATGTGTAAATTATTTGGAATTATTTCAACCCAATCTATTTTATTGAGCCAAATTTGCTGCACCAAAATTTTTGTAAAGACTATAATAGTAAGTATAAGACCTAAAGCATCAAACAGCTTTGCTATGTTTGATAACCCGACTCTTTTCTTAGCTAATGTTTTACTATAAGCCATACCCGTGTCAAAATTGAATTTATCGATTGTACCTTTCCACATTAAACCTAGTATTTTAATAGTTTCGTTTGAATTAACTAATTGTCCCTGTTTTCTATGGGGATATTTTCAAATAATTTTGGCTTTGTAGAAGACCATTTGCGCAAATTCATACAAGTACCCATAAACAGTTTTATTAATTCTTCAACGCTTCATCCCTGTTATCGCTACCGCTCATGGATGCCGATGGATATTGATCTTGTGAAAATAGTTCATTCTATACGACCGGATCTACCAAGGGAACATCGTTGAGTGACAAATTGGTCGATGTTTTCGCTGAAGCGTCGAATACCACGCGCAATTTAGTGGTAGTACTGCCTAATCTAAACACGGCATGGAGCCGTGCTGAGCTAGCTGTTTGTATTCCCTCATGAAATCAACGTATGTATAGTTTCTTAAATTCAGGATTTCTTACAAGTTTCTTTTCTAAATATTCAAATCGTTTTTTTCTTTGTTATAAACCAATTTCATACCTCGAGTATGAATCAGCAAACCACTTCTCACATTGTTGGTGACGATAAAAGGAAGTTGGTTTCGAATTTGCCACCAAACATCGTATCATGTAACGTTGGCAAATTTTGCATTAATTCTAGATTTCTATTTACAAGAATCTTATAAAATACTTCAGCCCCTAGTAATACGTCTATTGAACCTGGAACTTTGAAACTAATTTACACCGCTTGGAATGGGATAGTTTTCAATATTTTTGTACTCGGTTCGGTAACATACATTTGCTATTTGCTATACCATAAGAATATTTAATTCATTACTAAAATAATTAATTCGAGATTTGATCTCAGTAAGCAACCTGTTTTTAATATTTGTTTCCGTGTTATTTAGACCTGCAATTGGCGACACAATACTACCTTTTGCTATTGCCAATTTGTCAGCCAAATCTGCTGAAATAAAATTAGACTGCTATACCGATTCAAAAACCCCCTACATAAATGAATGTGCCCTTGTGAATCTAAAGTTACGATCATCGTTGAAATATCTGTGTCCTTTTATTATTCTTATCACAATGCAAAGTAGTTCCATTGGTTGCTTTACCAATATTCTTTGGATATTCATTCAACCTATTTAAGCTTATTCTGTTTTTGATAGAAATACAAAAATCTAGGTCATCCACATTCAAAAGCTTTATGCCGAGCTTTTAAACAATTTAGATATAAACAAATCTGCCTAGCTTTTTCATAACGCTTTACTGCAGTGAAATCAAAAAAAAAAAAAAAATTGGCAATTTACGAAAGTGATTTTGCTTAACAGTACCATACACATTCGGTTTAATTATTTGTGATATCTCAGATGATATGAACACTTTAGGGTGGGGTTCTTATTTTCTATGACCAAATGGTGTTGCTATTGGGTTGGGTTTGTATTTAGTTTAAACTCGCTTTCCCACAATTTTTGTGTTTCCTTATCCAAACGTCCTTTAACAGTTTAAACTATTACCACATCACTCGTCCCAAATTTTCTAGCGCACGTAAATTCCTCAAACTGTCATCTAAAAGTTCTTGCAATAATGACTTCTATTCCCTATAAGTTAGCTTTAAATTAAAGAATGACCGAATATGTTTATCCTTTATTATCGCTTAAATTAGGGCGCTCCATGTGGGTTTGAAATCATTATCAGAAAATTCTAAATCATCAATCACACCTTTGGCTTCACCATCTAAATTTCTGCTCAGATAATAAAATTTTTCCAAATCCGACAATGCTGTATTGCCAGCTACCATTATTTTAGCAGTAATGGTATTCTCGGCAATTTTATCGAATGAGATTTTGAAACTGAACTTGCAATCTGTGATTTTGAATCTAAATAATTTTTAAATTAACGGTTACAACTGACTTATTTCTCGTTACACTGGAATCTCCATTCCCTAACGGTTTATCCAAATTTCGTTCTTCATTGAACACTTCTATCTTTGTCTATTGTCCCGTTTCGACTTTGTCTAATTCCATTAAAACACTTTCATACCTTTTCAATTCCTTTATAAACAAAAACTTTAACAAAAAGAATGCTTCCTGAAAATCACAATAGTCAACTATCTTACCATAAACCTCAACATAATGACCAAAATACTCATTCAACTTATCAAAGCGGCAATTCAAAATAAATTCACCTCCCCATTCCCCGCATCAAATTTTTCCATATATTTCTTGAACGCTCTGAACTTTATCTTTACACCTGACTGTTTACGAACCAGCTTTTCTGGCAAATATCAATTTTTAAAAGTAGCAAGTCACTTTTCAATCTCAAATTTAAAAGGACAAACACAATTTAGAAGCAACAATTTACGTTTGTGATTTATCGAGGCTAGCAAACCACCTCGATTGTTGTTTATTAGTTTTTCAATTTTTCCATACCCATTTTCATTATTACAGTTTTTTACAAGAAGAAAACCATTTTATAAAGCAATATATAGTAGGTAACATAATAGAAAGAGATAGCAATATTTACAATAAAGCACCTTCTTGTGCTCGGAAAATTTGAATATTTCCGAAAAATTGACATAAAAAAAAATGAGAATTTTATTTAAAAAGACGACACACAGACAGACGATACGGAAAAGGTTTTATTTTGTACTTGAAGTGACAATCAATTATTTTCTCTCTCTCTTTCTCTCTCGATGTGAAAATGATAAAAATTAACATCGTGCTGAAAAATAAAAGCACATGAAAATTGGCACTTCAATTATTTCAACATTTCTTTTACTCTTTTTTCGTCGTTTCGTCTATTGATGTTGTTGTTGCCGAATTTGAAATTTTCAATATACTATAAATTGAAATTGCACAAAATAAATGATTTTCCAATCACCAGAAGAACAATTAATTATTTAGAAAAAAGAAAAAAACGAATAAAATTGGTTGCAGTTTTTGTGACTTGATGCTGTTTTGTAATGTATGAACAGACGAAAATTTTTTGCATGTGTATATAAAATATGTTCAACCATGTGAAAGTAATTGCGTTACCTGCAAATTATTAATTTTATGCTATATAATTTAAAGTAACCATATATTTTTCGTTTGCTTCCAAAGACGTGTTCCCCTCATTTTCATTTTACCTTTTCCTAGTTGGGGGGGGGGGTTTCCGGGTGAGTAAGTGAAATTTAATGATCCTTCAACAAAAATTACAACTTTTTTCCTTATAATATTTACTACATACAATACATTTAACCTGTATGTCATATGTAAGCTATTTACCTGGTTTGGTTTTTTATGTACATACGAAATGTAATAATTTTTTGATCAACGGAAATTTTATTTTTAACAATCATAATTTAGTTTTGTCGAAATTTGGTATTTTAGCTTTTTGAAATATAAAATATTTTTTATGTTTTTGTAATAAATTAAAAATTTTATTTTCGCTTCAATTTGCTTTAGTTAAAATTTTTGAAATGTACTCGACATATTTTCAATACAAGAGCTGAATAAAATATTTTGTGTGCGATTTAAACAAGGTTTATGCAGTTTTATGACTTGCATGTAAACTGGAACGTGATCGTAAAGCAACGTTGTAGCAAAGCTGAATTTCATTACATTCAATAATATTTTTCAAGACGTCATACACACAGCCACAATCGGACAATTAGATTTTCTTATTCGTTTAATGGTTTGATTTTTGAAAGATGTGTAAAAAGCGAATCGAAAACAATGCAAGTTCTTCGTCATACTACAATCTAAATCCAAATGTGCTTAGAAGACCTTGATTCTATTTCATAATAGATCGTTTTCTTCATACATTTTACGGACTACTACTTTTTGTGTTCGAATTAAGCAAAACTTTTTAATTGTCGTTCGGTGGATTTTAGAAAAAAGAGAGAGTAGTTCAGTGCGAAATTGGAGAAATAGTGGATAGCTTACGAAGTTCAAAGAATCAATATGATATACGGAGTATTTTGATTGTTTGTGCCTGGGGTCAGATTATCCAAATCTGTGGCGAGTGTTCCTTTAGGGTTTAGAACGAAAACAACATGATATGCTGCACCAAAAATTGCTAGCGGAACTCTTTTTTTGAAGTTCCTCCTCACCCATCTCACCGGCTTTGAATGTCCCACCGGTTCTTACAAAACTCATAACTACAATGGATGCATTATTTTGATATGTAATAATATTAAACTGGCTTCTCCCCAACATTTCAGGTCATCATCTAATAAATGTTCTTAATACATTTCTAAGGATTACAATAACTACTTACATATTTTAAAATAATTGTTTCCTAATACCAATGATTTCTCAATTATACAGAGTTGGATTTGGTATCAACGAAGTTCCACAAACTTTTCGTTCAACTTGATTAAAGGCTGATGGAAAAATTTGATTACGAATAATTTTGCATCTGTAAATTTTTTCTTAAAAACTTTAAAATAGAGGAGCTACGAAGAGATTTCTGAAAATGGTCCATTCTCCACCCCAAAAAAAAAGTTGTCTTGTAACATCATAAAAAAGAAAACAAGATATCAATTATTTATCATTGGGTTTGGCCTTTTTTGCTAGAAACAGCCGATTATTGAAGTCACGTTGTATTAGTCTAATTACCATCAACTGTGGGGACTAACACCAAAAAAGAAAAAATGAAAGGTTATATTATTAAAATCATTTTGATATTCCAGTACGTTACAATAATGTTGCATAACACAACCAGTGGGCTACATGTCGAAATTTCACTTTACGTAAAAATAATTTCCGATCAATTTTGATCCAAAAGAACCTAAAGTCGCGATTTCATTATGAAAAATATAAAGTGCTGAAACCTCATAAGGTGATCGGAACTTCGGTCTTCATTAATTCAATTCAAAAATCATTTTAAAATCCAATTTCCAACCCACATGTCCAATTTCATCATATTCGGTTGAGAAATAGGCCAGTTCCATCATACTTGGCCATATTTCAGAACTTAATCTAAACATCAGACACATATGTTGTACATACATACAAACACTCACTTGTATAGATTGCTCAACTGCTCACTAAACACTAATTCAACCCCAATTCAACCCGCAAATGGCCCCCAACTCAATCTTATACCCAAATGCAAACTCTCTTTCAATTCAATCCCCAAACCGGCATATATAAAAATTAGCCAACTGCTCACTATATCTTAATCCGACCCCAACTTAAGTCCAACTCAAATTCAACTCAATCCGCAAATTGACCCCTGACTTAATCTTCGACTCAACCCCAAACTCAATGCCCAAATCAATATTCAAACCATCAGATATATAAAATTGGTAAATATTTCTTTAACCAGGTATTTGGGATAAATTCGTATGGCAGGTACCCGACCCTCTCGACACACAGGTTCCAAAAGCTTTTGAAATCTCGGCCTTGACCATAGAAACAGATTGGCGAAAAATAATTCTAAATCGGAAAAGCCTTTCTCGAGATACCATGCGGGTACATGACCAACAGACATCCAGACAGACGGACGGACATTTTTTTTTTTTTTTTTGCTTTTTTAGACTCAGGGACTTTCAAAACGTCGAGAAAAGTGGTTTTGGACCAACTAAATTTTTGATCATTTTTGACAGGATTTCAATACTCTGGTCTTTTTAGACCGAAGTAAATTCAAATTATCCTCAATCTTTAAAACGTAGTTATTATACAGGTGTCAGTTTAAACTTTTAAACACTTTCCGAGTTAATTTAAAGGAAAAGAATATTGACCTCCATGTAACCGATATAAAGAGTGAAACTTACATTCTATCCTAAAAGTACTGGTAGTTGTTAATTTAAAATGTCCGCGCTGAAGGGATTTAAATGTTTGCTAGATTGGTAGAATTGTCTTTCATTATGATGCCAACTTTGAGAGCGATCTTTCAACCAGTTTGTTTACAGCAGTTGGTTAAGTCGGTCGACCTCATTAGTGAACGGCGATTTTTACGAGGGACAAAATTATTGAACAAAATTATTGAAATTTCTTGTGGTGATCGACCAATCCATCGATCAATCACCACATTCACCTGATTTAGCACCAGGTGACTTTTTCCTATTTCCCAAACTCAAATTGCTACTCTGTGGAACCCGTTTTGACTCAATTGAAGCCATAAAACAAAATTCGGCGGGCAAACTGAAGGCCCTTCAGGAAGGTGTCTATGAAAAATGTTTCGATGAATGGAAAAACGCTGGCTGAAATGAACGTTTAATTTTACGTAATGGCTCATATTTTAGAATACCATCATTGAGACTTTCATAGAGCTTTAGAACAAAATTATTTGTATCTCCTCCGTGACGAAGAAAACGAAGGTAGGTAAGCTAGGTGATAGAACTGAACTTAAAAATGAGTACTACCTATAAGCCAAGTGGCAATGAAACTAAAGTAAGAATCGATTTACAGAATTTGAATTTAGTCCACAGAATTAATATTGTCCAGTTTTGGTTTATGATCAAAAACTACTGCAGCTTCTTCCGTTCGTGGATTCAATCTACTAAAGTATAATAGGTCCTTAGCAGGCGTGACATCAGAATGCAACGAACCGGTAGGCACAATGTTGGAAGCGAAACGGTTAATCGGCATCTTCAAATGAAGAAAATAAGTAGATAACTGGTGTGCTTCAATTAAGACTCGCATAAACTTGTTCATCACATACAATGATCGCTTATTAGACGACTAAATGGAACAGTTTTACCACTACGACATTTGAATCGGGAGGTTCTGGTTCGAATTCCGTCAGGGGAGCGATTCGAAAGAAAGCTCTTATTATCTGTTTATAATCGCTGGTTGCGATGAACACATTTATAACTCCCTGTTGGAGTGCAGAATTCTAGTCATGTCAATACTACAACCTAGTAAGGCTACGCAAAGTGAGGTGGTCCACGTAAAACGGGCCTAAATCTTTGGATACTCTATTTGGATTCTGCGTAAGATAGGATGTTCAAAGTTAACTAAAAAGTTACGAATGTGTCGAGCCCCTAAATAGGTTGCAAAGATATAAACGAACAAATAAGCACCATCCAACGCAAATCTGAACATCAAAATTATCATCATAATTCAGATAATTCACTTGCAGAAAACCATAAAATGTTCCTGAATTTCGCAACGGTTACTATTGCAGCAGTAACCTTAGTATTTTTAAAGTTGAGTACGCGTGCGTGTGAGGGAAGTCGCTTGTACAGCACGGATTTTGCCCCAAGTTAGAGATTAATTTTCACAGCCAAACTCGATGCGGTTTATGCAACCAGAAAAGTCGATGAACGGATAAATATCGGACAGATGAAATATTGTTGAAAAAAGGCCAATATTTTGAATTGAAGACAGAAATAAGGGTACAAAAAGTTCGTGATAAGGAAGCGGGAGTTTCGATTGTTTCGTTTCAACCTTCAAAACGAGGTTGTTCTTCTTGGTGTTGAATTTTTTCGTAGAAATTTTCAGAGTAACCAGATGTGGTGACTGAATTATAGAAAACTCTGACAATCGTAAAGATACGAATCGAATTCTTCTGGATTATGTTGGTAACTCCGTAACAAGTAAAAATTCATAAAAGCAGTTGATTTGCCCGAAAAACGTTTCCTAATGTCATATCATTTCCTTTTTTGAATTGTAGTAAGACTTGTTGCAATAGGAAAGGTTAATAATTATAAATATTTCGGCGTTGTGGTGGATAAGAATTTAAAATTTAAAATTCACATTATGAGAGTTAAAAAAATTTGATCATTGCAATTCATGTTCTGTGCTTGATTAGTGATTTATAGCCTTTAGGATTCTATTTTAGACTATGGTTTATCTGTTCGGGGAGGAGTATACTACCTTAACTTACTGCCACTATTTAAAGTACAAAAATGCGCCTTGTGTGGATACTTAAGAATTAGGTCAGTTAATGAATTTATACTAAGGGGTCATAATCAATTCATTGTCCTGTTTGTTTACCCGAAAAAAGTTCTGTCGAAGATATTATCATTTCATTGCGTCCAGAGTATAAAATAGCTTTAGTCTTTCAGTTGACTGCTACTACGAAGAAAATCAAGAGATATCTATTAACATTGAATTTTACCTTAGGAATTAAAATTTCGTTCTTTAAACAAATTTCAACATCCCATAAGAACTTTTAAGCCTGTTTCCCTTTCTTCTCCTATATTTTCATTTCTTGCAAATATCTGACTTCATTCTGTCAACCTGTTTCCAGATCATCTGGGTATTCAGAATATAAAATTAATGTTCGAACATATTATTTACCAGTTTTAAATTGAAAATCGGCGCCTTTAAAGCCGTGACTTTTAGCCAATTGATTAATAATGGCCTTACCGCCGGCGATTTCGCTATTAATGTGGAATATGCCGTACAAAAAGCTTTCTAAGTTCGAGGAAGAATATTTAAAGAATTTTTTAGAACGCTTCCATTTAGATCTATCAAAAGGATTATGCCTCTACATATTTATTCGATGTGTGGCAGGTACAGTTCAGTTTTAACATATGTTTCATTAAAAAGTATATTCGAACTGTATTAACATGACTGCAGTAACTGATTTTAAGATTTCTTCTTTTTTTGGCTTCTGTCATTCTTGTGATAATCCGATAGTTGCTGCTTCATTCTTTTCAACTTAATTTCCATGTGAACTTGGTATGCTTAAGTTCAAGATTGGGGTACCTGGAACGATTATTTTTGGTAGTAGATAGCGATGTAAAGTTACCGGCAGTACCAAGATGTCTTCGACAACTGACATTGAATCGACTAACATTTGAATGGTTTGAAAACAAATAGTTGGTCAAAGAGAGGGTAGTTATCTGCGTAAACATAAAGCCTCATAAACAACCATGCAATTGTTTGCTTTTGACTAGAAAGTGATTCAGTTAAATGGACGGTGTAGTCATCGGGCGATTGTCATTTATAATTGTGAATATTTTGGTGTAGGAATTTAGTGCCTTCGTTAAAGAGTAGATGACCCTTAATATATCTGAATTACCATAGTGTCACATCAGACTTTAATATTAAAATCGCCGATAATTATTTTAAAGCCACTCTCTCCTGTTGGGCCAACTAGTGAGTCTAGGCGAAATTATGGAGTTCACGGATTAAAATTCCAATAACATTTTATGGGTGATATTATTTTTAATGAATTAGAAGTGATATTTTTCCCCCTCTCTTCTTCATTCTACGTTAACTACGAACTCGTTTCAGTGATCCAAAGTATGCCAATGTAAAATTGCCAAATTGACTGGAATTAAGAGCGCACCTGCCATTGTGGTCGATAGCAGATTACAACCAAAGGAAACGGCAATTCGTCATAGAAAGTGTTCGGCCAACGATTAGAGAATAATTAAAGATTGCCATGAGGACCAAACGTGTGGCATTGGCTAGGCTTTATAAAGATTTTTCGATATTAGATTGAAAAAATGTAATCAGAAATTTAGTGTGTTACTGTTTTTAATGGGTTTGTTTGTCGAACGAATTTCAGATTCAAACTGTAGCAGAGCGAAATATATCCCTTAAATATCGCTCGAATAAACGGTTTTGTGAGGCCTGCATTATTCAACAGGTAAAACATCCAACTTCAGTAATCATTTGGGGCTGTCTCACCATGAAACGCCAAAGACCTCTGTTCTTCGTCGAAGGAACGATGAATGCCGAGACATATATTCAGCTCCTATATATGGCGCTGTTGCCAGATCTCCCAACAATACTCCGCCGTACTCGAAAATACATCTTTCAAGATGGAGCCCATGTCACACCGCAAACTGGGTTCTGAAGTATATAGGAAAAAAACATTCTTAATTGTATGAGTAATTCACCTGACGGGTATTAAAATAGCAATTGTCGAAAAAAAACATCACGTCGAAGGTCAATATTGATTGAGTAAATATTGATTGAGTAAATATAAAATACTTGGTATAACGACCCCCTAATGAAGGACACCATCATGAAACCGATCAACGGTATACCGCGTCCTGCTTCAGTTTCACTTAAAAATAGAACAAGTTGGACGAAATATTGAGCCGGTTTCACAAAACCATTTTTTTATACAAATTCCAGATAAATACTTCATTTGAAAAAAATTCATATTAATTTGGTCACGTACTGTAATTCATTATTATTATTTACTCTAGTTGAGAGAAGCGGGCATAATTCATCGCTTTTAGAACCAGCTGAATATCAAGTAGTGAATTTAAGTAGAAACGTGACTGGGGAAACCTAGAGAACCCATTAGAATATGTAAGCCAAAGAGTTTTTTTTAATTCGTCACGTGTGTTTATGTCCCCGAATAGACTGTCGTTCGGCGTACCTATTTGTATAAAATGCGGCATTTCTAAAGAAGGTATCTCGATAATATTTATTAAAGTACAACAGAGGCATTTCTAAGCCTTTTAAAGAATCATCTTCCATCTGTATTTGGCTTTTTTCGATTGTATATCAGCTTTTTTAGTAAATTCAAATTCATGCAAATTATCGACTGCTTGGTTTTCATCAATGACGAATTCTTCATCATCAGATTCATTTTCTCAAATTTATAAACAATTAAAATTTAACACTACTTTTGAAATACATTCGACATACCTTTACTAGGATGTTCCAAGCAAGGTTAGTTTGAGTGGCCAAATTACGTGCCCCCTGAACTTCTTCTTCACACGAAAAGTCAAATTCCGAGTTGGATCCATTTAAAATTTTCGCCAATTCGTTCAACGTGGAAAATTGTTTAGGTTTTTTTTTCATTTGGATTCATTTTTTAAAGTTCTATTTGAATAATATTTGATAATACATACATATATAACAGCAGATATGAAATAATAGTACTTAAGAAAATACAATGGTCCAAAATCGGAACTTGAGTGTTGTGTACGTTTGCCCCGATTTCGGAACATGTATTTTCGTACCAAATTTATTTAATTTTCATAAGACGTAGTGCTCAATTGTTTATTAAAATGATATTTGTCACTATTAAATTAAATGAAACTGACATTTACGTACAAAAATTACAACAAATACATTTAAAAAGTAGCACTAAGCATCCTATTTCGCAATGTCAAAATTTTGCTCCATCTCGTTAAAATATTTGGTAATAAACTGCATGCGCAATAGAATGAAAAAATGTAAATGACATAATGGAAGAGAAAGAGAGTAGAGCTAAAATAAAAAAGTGAAGTAGAAAAAATAGAACCATATTTTGATATGGAAAAAAATGGTCAAACAGTGTGTTCCGAAATCGGAACAGTATGGCCCAAAGGGTTAAATGTTTATTTTGTATTTTTATGTTTGAAATAAATATATTTCCGTTGCGTTAAAAAAATTTAAATTTTAAAGTATTTCACCTTTTGTGGCAATTTATTCTGAATTCGGAACATCCTGATGAGGAGCCTTAACCTGGGTCCCGTTATTTTTTTCTTTCTTTCATATTCCAAAGTATGTGTCCCAAATACTATATATCCCAAGACACACAATTTGATTTTTTTCATCAGCTGGTTAATATTCATGACTCAAAGGGTTAAGTCAATTAAATAAAAATTAATATTATCGAAAAGTTTATTATGTACATGACTCTAATGTTGTGTATGTTATGATGCAATAAAACTGAGCATGCACAATTGTGTTAAAGACTGAATATGGACCATTTCCAATTAAATAAAAATTAATATTATCGAAAAGTTTATTATGTACATGACTCTAATGTTGTGTATGTTATGATGCAATAAAACTGAGCATGCACAATTGTGTTAAAGACTGAATATGGACCATTTCCAAATACGAGTAATGCAAGCATGCATTCAACTAAACGAAGTTTAACATTCCTATTCGTTAGGAACATAAGCGAATCATAATTCGATAAAACATAGCTGTTTCCAATTCTTAGACTAAAAATAAAAATAAAAATAAAAATAATAAAAATAAAAATAAAAATAAAAATAAAAATAAAAATAAAAATTAAAATAAAAATAAAAAAAAAATAAAAATAAAATACAGTACATTATCTCATAAAGGATTTTTCATGGACTTGGAAACATCCACAAATTCACCCCTTTATTTTCCAAATAGTAATCCCATGACATAAGACTACTACTACAGAAGAGCTCTATTGGTGGTTGGAAGTCAAAGGTCGTAAACTTAGAGAACTAGAGAAACAGAAATACAACGTCGGACTGTCGAACATTGACATGAATTCGAAAAAAAAGTATTTCCTAGCAGGAATATTGGATTGTCAATTTGTTGTTAGATACTGTGCTGTGATTGAGTTTTCGTAACGAATACTCCATTTAAAGTATTTAGTAGCCGGGATATTATGACAAACTGGATACATATTTTGTGACTGTCGAATTACACAATTTTAATAATTCAGTTAAACATCCAAACCGCATATTTGCATAAACATTTAATTTTACTCATTTAAACTGAACAAATTTATAAATTTATTTTGACCAACCTTAAAAATGTGCACGATTTGCACAGAAACAGAAATTAGTTTGAGAAACAAGACAGGTTACACAAATTACAGTCATAAAACCATAACGCGTATCATACATAATTTTACTCGATTGACAGAAATATACACACTAAACAAACAAACAAAACAAAAAGGATTTTCATTGTAACATTTTAACGCAAATTCATAAGAACAGTATAAGATGTCTACAAACGAATGTACGCCGCTCCAAAATCCATTTCAGATGATATATGTACCTATATATTTATTTTAACTTTTATTCTTTTAAGATTTTTCAAATAAAAATTCTATAAAATTTTATAACATTTTTTTGTGTGACGTTCACAAAATTTAAGTTTGCTATTTAAATCCAACTCACGTAGAACATAAGTTCTAGTGAGCGATTTCATTCTTAATTTTTATTTATTTTTTGTTCAACGTGTAATCCAATCGTTTTCGTACTGCTGCTGTTTCTGTTGTACATCGAAGTGAAATCAACAAAAAAAAATAAAAAATAAAATAAAATAAAAATAAAAATTATAATTCTATAGCTAAGAGAAATGTACACACACTACAGTGAATTTTGCCATTTTTCGATTTTATTTTATTTTTGGAAAATTGATTGAATCTGTAAAGTACTAGAAAAGACAAATAACAATAATAATAATAATAGCAAAGAGGAAAATCTGAAGAAAAATATTAGTTATAACAATGAAAATAGAAAATTCAATACACAAACCAAAAAAAATAAAAAATTTGTTTCAATTCAATTTGACACCGAAAATTGTCACACACCAAAATAATAACAATAATCATCATCCCCAAAATGGAAACCCCATAACCAAAAAAAAAAAAAAATAAAATAAAATAAAAACTACAATAAAAATATATTTTTTATGATCTAATGCTTTTTAGTTTTGGATAATATCCTTTCTACTCCATATTATTGTATTGCTGTTGTTGTTGATTCTAAAAGCTTAAAAAAGCTAAAAAGGATAACTTTGTATTTTATGTACGATACAATACAATATGAAAACTTCTTTATGTGTGTGTATATGTATGCGATGGAGGATATAAATATTTCAATTATTTCGTCTTACGATTTTCTCGTTTTCTATTCAATTCATTTTGACTTTTCACTATATAGATAATCTCATTTTATCATTTAAAATTGATCATCGCTTTGTGTGCTCTTATGCTGGATGCTGTGTGATTATATTTTTGGTTGTACGTATGTACAAAACCACAAAAAAACATTTTTTCGGTTCATTATTCTGTAGCCCACATCCCAAACGAATGAGAAGCAAAATGTTTTATTTTCATTTTTTTTTTTAAATTTGACATTTTCTTTCTAAATCCTCGAACAAAAAATAGAACCTAATTGATAATGATATTTTCTTATTATTATTATTATTACCAATCACGATTTTTTATCTTGATTTATAAAACAACAAAATATATAACATTTAAATACATAGAACATTGGTACAGAAGATATGATAAGAATTTTAAATTTCTGCTAAATTATTTTAAATCAAACATTTTGTGATTTTGTGTGGAGGTTATAAATTGGTTAAAAATTGTATTTGCTTAAATTTGAAATGTTATCTAAATTAAATTCGTTATATTATTGATTTTCATCAAGTTCTTGGGAAATTTTTATTGCGATCTGACCCAGATTTAAATTTATTTTTGGTTTTTTTTTGTGTACTTTGAAAATTTAATTTAAAATGATGTATTTATATTTACTTTTATATAAACCTACAATATACGATTACAACAACAATATTTTGTGACGACTGCAGAATTACAATTTTGTTTGGTTTTGGGTTTGGAAAATGTATGTTGAGATTTTTATGGAATTAAATTTGTACCCTGGCTGAGATGTAGAAAATGTTTATTATATTGTTTCGGTTTTTATTATTCTAATCGCTTAACATTTTTGTTTCTTTTTATCTACTTGGCAATATTGGAAAGTTGTAGACTTACTTACTTTGGAAAGGCTCCGACCCTTGAGCTGAACTTTCGTAGACATTTTTATACTGAATCTGATAGTCAATTAAATATGTGTTTTGTTAGAAATTTGCAAAATATTTCTTTTTCACTATTTTTAGTTAATATAGCATTAAGTATTTCGTTAGGCAATATATACCTAGTCTGTATCCTAATATGCTAATATAAAACTTTGCTTTAATTTATCGAGAGCGATTTTTATTGTTAACGGAATCTACGATAAATAAATTTACGCAAACCACTACAGGACAAAACTCTTAGTTAGGGTGCTTGACTCATTTATTTTAACATAAATGAAAAATGCACCCGAAACTTTCCGGTGAAAAGTCATCTTTGACCTACACCTTTGTATTGTTTACCGCTTGGTCCCTTGGTTCCGGCAAATTCCTGAACAAATCCAGGTCAAATAATCCATGAAATATCTCATAGAAATACTTAGCAAAACTCGTTCTTTAGCTTCTAGTACGAAAGTTTTCTTCATAAAAATATCTCTAACCACAAACAATATGTATATACCATTATTAGGCTCTGATGAAGTAAAATACATTGGTAAGAATATATGAAAACGTTCCAACTTTTGTTTTAGCTAACGAAATTTGTGCTAGCATATCACAGATGTCACTCTCTAAAGTTTTTTTTTAATATATAGAAAAATACGGAAAAACATAATTTTTGTAGACTTTTTATAAATTTTAAACCAAAAGGCACAATGGCGGATCCCCATTTTCAAATTAAGCATTTGGCCTGTTATACAATTTATAATACTAAGAAGTACACAATTTATAGAAAGGAACCAAGTGCACAGTTTAGAGAAAAAAAAACTCGATTGACGATTGTACAAGTAGGTAAAGCGCCTCTCGCGAGAAATAGAAAAAATGTACCGGCTATTCAAAAATTGCATCATAACCATAGTGAATGTGTTATCAGCGCCCCTGCGAAACATAAAAAAAATGAGGTAGCTACATCAAAATCGAGACCCTCGTCAATATAAAATTTTACTTTTTTAAAAAATAAAAATTTAATGCAACCAAAACTGCTGTAAAACAATTTCGTGCATGAAAGTAAAATAAAAAACTCAATACATTAGAGAAAATCTTAATAGTACGTATTGAAGGTACTTATAAAAAATTAAAAAGTCGTTTATATATTTGTAAACCAAAATAAATTATCCTTTATATTTTTTAACAAATATAAGAGGAAAAGACATACACTACATATATAATTTAAGTACACGAGTGGATTATTCGTGAATTACATATTTTAAACAAAGAATGCTACATGTGATAAATTTTGTTAAATTAATTTAGTCAATTGGTTCACGAGCATTTTCTGTTTAATCAGGGTAAACTAATGTCTCACTTTTCATTGTAAGTCTTGCTTATAGAAAGTATTACGGACAACTGACAAAAAGACAGTTTTGAATCTTATTGCTGAAAATTTGAATTTCGCTGAACCCGCTTTACACTTTCGCTAATTTTTCATATTAAAACACAAATCCGTTTCGAGAATTAGAAAAACTATGAAAATTTAAATGAGTCATGGTGATCTAAAAATTAGTCCAGCTATTAAAATGTAGTTGAACAATAATTTGTAAAGTGACAATTAAGTTCGAATCACTAGATTGTGTATAAAACAAAACCACTAACAAAATCACAATCGAATTTATTTGTTGAGCACATAAATTAATACAACACAATTTATTAACAAAAATTCATAAAATACTTATTATTATTTTTTAAATTTTATATCAAACTAATTCACTTTTTAAATCACTATTTAATTCACTTTTCAAAATTTTTCGAAATTTCATGACTTTTCCAGTAAGAATAGTCTAAAAACATTTAAAACAGTTTTATCCTTCTTGAACCCTGAAATGTTGAACTTCTTCACGGATGGTTCAAAAATGGATGGTAGGGTTGGTTGTAGTGTTTTCTGTGAGAAACTAAATGTGAACCTCTCATTTCGTCTCCCCGTCTATTACAGCATTTTCAGGCTAAATTAATTGCGATAGTTGATGCCGTGGATTGGTCGAGGTACATATAATGTAGTATCTGTAAGCGATACTCGCATTTTTATGGACAATCAGGCAGCTATTAAAACGCTTCGAGCTTATTTCCTTACGTCAAAGGTAGCCCAGAGCTGTCTCTCATCTCTTAAGGAGATTGCAGATCAAGTCAACATCCACTTAACGTGGGTGTCAGGACACTTCAAAGGATTGCGGGGAATAAAAGGCAGATGAACTCGCTCGGCAGGGTACAAATTGCCTTATTTTACCAAGTAAGGTAAATTAAAAGATTCTGCTCGCTACGTGCAAACTCTTGCTTCAGGAAGAAGCTAGGAGGCCAGCAAAATATAGATGGTACCTCGAGTATTATAGCTTGGCAGTAAAGTAAGTATACAGCTGTCAACACTTCAGCGTCGCCATATTAGTATGGTCGTAGGGTGTTATTACAGGACACTGTATCGTAGGTGACCATGCGCGGAGACTAGAAGTCTCCTCTAATGATTACTGTAGAAGTTGTGAAGATGTAGAGGAGGAAGAAACTGTACTCACACAAAAACTTACAAAATCACTTATTATAATTTTGCCACTGATCACTTATAATTTTTATATCATTCTCAACTGTAACAGGCATTTTATGGAAGAGAAAGCCATACCAATAAAGGCATTTTTTGGTAACTCGACCATTAAGAATTTAATTGTCGAGGCTATTGTGAATTCAAAATTTTATATAAATCAAACAATTTGATTTATTTATTTAAATTGAAGTTCATCGTTAATTTTTCGTCAATTTTTACATACACATCACCAAAGTTTTTGGGAAGTAAGTTTAAAGCAATTAACTCTGCTTCGTCAATAATTTTAATTGAATAATCCTGATCGTCCATTTCAATGTTAGATGCAGCCATTTTCATTCACAATTATGAAAAACTTATTCATTTACAATAGTGATAATTAAACAATAAATGCAAAGGTTACTTAGATGTAAGAAAAATGTCAGAAAAAATGTCAGAAAAAAGTTGAGTTTATATTTAGAGTTAAAATTTTTTGTTTGTTGATAAAGTGCCATTACAGTCGAGAATGATATAAAATAAAGTATCCGACTTGTGTTACTAATGGGTAATAATGTCCTCGGTTGGTGAAAAGTCCTCGGGCTAGCGCCTTCAAACATTTACCAACCGCATTATTACCCATTAATAACAGTAGTTGCATAGTCTACTATTATGTCACTCTAAATCACTTTTTAAATCACTCGGTTTATTCTTTACATTGCCGCATTCCAAATACAAATATTCCAATTCGGCCTCATTCACCTTATTATGTACTCAAACCAAGTTTCTAGAAATTTTTAACTTTGTCCAGTAAAACTAGTCTGGTAAAACGTAGAAAGTTTTAGCATGAAAAATTTCCATTTTAGGACCAGTACTTTGTGCTATTAATTAGCTTATTCTCTTCCTCAATTTTTTGGACAATTTCATCGAATTTTTCAGCAATTGGTCGGAAATTTTCAGAGCGGAAACGTGCAAACCATTCGCATTCTACTGATTTTGATAAAACACCTTTACCATAAACATATTTCATAAGCCTGCGAAACGTTTTCGCTTTGGTTTCAGTAATCTATAGACTGTCACCTTTCAAACGCTCCATAGTATCGGCTGACAGGACTAGTACTACCAAAGTCATGCGACTCTAAAGCCATCTATTGGAAAGAACGCCACAAATTTTTTCCAAGACCTATTATTAATGAGATGAAATACTTTCAACTTTTAAAAACCCTAGGATTTAAATAGGAACAATAATTTATCTAGTGTTCTATTAGGTACTTCCACAATTTTGATCTTAATTTCATCATCAGAAAGCATCGGAAGTAAATACCATAAAGATTATGTAAGCTCAATTTACATTTCAATTGAATTCAATTTCTTACATTATTGTTACATAAATTGACATTATTTTATTATTACTATTATTGCTATTGTTGTTATCGTTATTATTTGTATTCCTTTTTTTTAGGAAAAAATAAATTTCTTCACTCACCTAACCCATAATAATCATCTTTACGATATTTTATTTTTATATTTCTATGTATGTAGGTACTTTAAGTTTCCGTATTAATGCAAAGTAAAATGTGTGAGATATTGGGTGGTAGGTAGATAAAATGAAATGTAATTTTAGCTTCTTCTACGATATACGGAAATTGAGATATGCAAACAAAAGACAATTATTGTCTATGGATATGAAAAGAATACTTAAATAATATTATTGTAAATGTGTCTCCTAACAATATATGGTTGGTGTAACGATTATTTCAATTCTCTTGGTACGAGTAGCTGTTGTATTTGGTTTTATGACGCAGACTCCTTGTAAAAAATATTTTGATGTTCTTTTACAAGGCACTAAGATTTTTGTTTTCCATTGAAGTATTTAGAACCTTCAAATGCTTGAACAAATTTGTAGTAGTACCTTAAATAAATAAATTTGAATCTCCAATTTAAACCCGATTCGAAAGTAATTAGTAAAGTGAACTATCAATCTGAATTTTCAATTAACCAACAAAAGGACAATTAAATTATTATTATGACCATGGAAAATTTTTGTAATTTAATCATCATTTAATTATTGTTAATGTTTATCTATGAGTAAACAAAAACTAATACAAAATATGCGGTTTCTCGATTAGACTCAATTTCACTTGTTCTGTTTTCTATAACGTTTACTTACTACATAAAACTACAATTGAAGCTTCCAACCTGTTGTCAACCTAAAAGATTAAGAATTTGATCAGCTGGATATTCGTAAACTGAAATTCATTCGTAAACTATTCCGTAAACTGTTTCACCCTACACCATTAAAATTGATAGAAGTACAAACAATATTCCAGTCCTAGCGTTGTTGTTCTTAATATTCTAACGTTATTTTTGTTAAAAGCAACTTAAGTAACACCTTTAATAATTTATTAAACTAGTAGCTAAGACTCATAATTAATTATCAGTAAATTTATATTACATAAAACTACAATTGAAGCTTCCAACCTGTTGTCAACCTAAAAGATTAAGAATTTGATCAGCTGGATGTTCGTAAACTGAAATTCATTCGTAAAATATTCCGTAAACAGTTTCACCCTACACCCTTAAAATTGATAGAAGTACAAACAATATTCCAGTCCTAGCGTTGTGGTTCTTAATATTCTAACGTTATTTTTGTTAAAAGCAACTTAAGTAACACCTTTAATAATTTATTAAACTAGTAGCTAAGACTCATAATTAATTATCAGTAAATTTAACCATTCGAAGTATTTCTAAAAAATAAATATCGGCATTAATCACCTATTACATAAACTAACTCAAAAATTATTTTAAATTTAAATCATTGAAACAAATTACAAAATTAATTCATGAATTAACTTTAGTAAAAGAATGAAGCTTAATTCAAAATAATATAAAATTATAATTTTATCTCTAAGGATGATTTACAATCAAAATTCTGAAAAAGATTGTCTAAAATAACATCTCAGTAAAGATAGTGAACATACTATATAGTAAATTTTAGTCTTCCGAATCTAACTCTGGAAACGCAATGTTGACTCAGATATCCTCTACAACCCATTTAATCTAATCACATTTGAAATAAGTCCCGAATTCATAGTAATTACTACAACTATAACTACTGTTGCAGTAACAGTTTCTGCATTTATAAACCTCACTAAAAGGGTTGTTCGTAGTGTAACAAGGCTTGCAGTGATCAAAATCCATCACTATAAACATTGCTACAAGACAGTGAATTCGAAATTCGTATCGAAATCAGGACATAATTTTGAAATGATTTTCGAAAATCGTTGCTATAATAATAGCAATAGTTACGACTATAAATTCGGGTCTGAATGAAAGGCTTATAATAATAAACACCAGGTGTAGAAAGCACATTCACTTCATCCTCTTTCCGCATGGATAACACGCGAACTGCTACTTAGAAGTACAGTATTTCCAAGCAGTCCAACCTAAATAACAACGAGAACTAAATATGGAGGAACAAATTTATTTCAAAGCGCATTTTGTAACAAATCCGCTACATATAACGATTTATCGGAGAGGAATACTAGTACGGGTGTATTACGTACATGAATCAGTAACATTGTTTCGGGAATTGAACTCAAATGCTGTTTGGTGTTTTTAGTTTGGTAACAAAATCCTTGTTTTTTTTTACTGTTGCATCGGCAATTGTTTTGTGTCACATTACGTAAAAATCCATTGATTACCGATGTTTTTGACTGCTGTTGGTTTTAATTGATTATTCGATGGATCAGTAAATCAGAATCGCCTCCATTTTCCGTTTCCGTAATAATTGTTAGAATATCAATGCGAATGAACTTTATCCTAAAATAAAACTAGAAATAACAACAACAACAAATTTACATAACTATATGCTTTAAAAAGTATATATTCGGGCGAATTAATATAAAATATTTTTCTATAATAATGTCCGAATGAAATATTTTTTTTTAATAACTAAGAAAATCGATATTTCAAGATTTTCAACGATCGGCACACCTCTCGTCGGTAGGCCTGTGTGTCTACATTAATAATGACAAACCGTTTAAAAAGTTATTGGTGTTAACTTATTCGAAAATGTGACCAAGCCTATGTGTGTGATCATGCTTTGATCATGCCAACCCGTTTAAAAAGTTACTGAGGTTTACCTAGTTAATCCTAGATTATTCGAAAATGTGACGAAATTTTTATATTAACAGAATGTCTAAGAAAATTAATATATTGAGATTTTCACCGATCAGCAAACCTGTCACTATGATATGTTGGTAGGCATTTTGTAGGTATTTGGTAGTTATTTAGGCATACCGAAATATTATGGTGACATGTTTACCGATCGGTGAAAATCTCGAGATAATGATTTTCTAAAATATTCTGTTAAGATTAAAATTGGTCACATTTTCGAATAATCTAGGATTAACTAGGTAAACCCCAATAACTTTTTAAACGGGTGGGCATGATCAAAGCAGACACATACGCCTACCAAAATATCATAGTGAGATGTTTGCCGATCGGTGAAAATCTCAAGATATTGATTTTCTTAGACATTATGTTAAGATAAAAATTTCGTCACATTTTCGAATAATCTAGGATTAACTAGGTAAACCCCAATAAATTTTTAACGGGTTGGCATAATCAAACCACATACATAGGCCTACCGAAATATTATAGTGACATGTCTGCCAATCGGTGAAAGTCTCAAGATATTGATTTTCTAAAACATTCTGATAAGATAAAAATTGGTCACATTTTCGAATAATCTAGGATTAACTAGGTAAACCCCAATAACTTTTTAAACGGGTTGGCATGATCAAAGCTCACACATAGGCTTGGTCACATTTTCGAATAAGTTAACACCAATAAGTTTTTAAACGGTTTGTCATTATTAATGTAGACACACAGGCCGAGGTGTGCCGATCGTTGAAAATATTGAAATATCGAATTTCTTAGTTATTAAATAAAAATATTTCATTCGGATATTATTATAGAAAAATATTTTATAATAATTCGCCCGAATGTATACTTTTTGAAGCACATACATAGATATGTAAATTTGTTGTTGTTGTTAATTCTAGTTTTAGTTTAGGGTAAAGTTCATTCGCATAAATATCATCGAATTCATCATTCAAAAGTGGGTTCTTATAGCAGAAAAACTGTGGATTATTAATGAATTGTTGAAGATATCGGGAGACCTACGAGATCGATCGTGTCGAATTGTTAGTGATTTTCTCGCAGTGGAGATTCCAAGTGACGATTATTTTTAGTGCATGGCGACTCAACCACAGCAATTTAATTTTTTCGTAAAATGTCTGGTCCATAGTAAAAGAGGTTGCTTTGGAAATAAATGAATTTTTATCGTTGCACGATGACGTGAAACTAATATCCATTCAACTTTGATTTAAATCAGTCATTTGACTGTTGGTATTGATAAATTTTTCGGGTGGCGCAACGGTTTTTATTGATGTGTTATCGGTTACATTCTTCAAAATATTCGAAATCTTTTCTTTGTTCCCAAAGCGTATTTATTTCCGTAGGCTCTTCTACTTTATGTTTCGGTTGTTGCACTTCTTCATAACAAAATGGCACGCCCGTGTGCTCATAAACCGTACTTTTACCATTTATAATGAATTTATTGGGATAGATTTGATTTATATAGGAATTCGGATTATTGATTGGCTCAATCGGTTCATTATCTTAAAAGTTTGAAGTTTCCCTTCCAAGCAGCCACTAGTATTTCCAACGCAATATCATCGGTTATTGCACATTCCATTGTTCAATTTCTTGTCAAAACAAAATCTCAACTATTCTGGCGAGTCCAGTTATTTCCTTGATTCCACCATCCAAGCTTTTCGATAAAAATGGACGAGGTTTTTGATTTAAGCTCGTCACATAGGACACTGGGTAGGTAGACATTAAACTTTTTAAATTTGAAATTTAAATTACTTTCGGGCAATATGCCCGTATGCCGCTTTGCTACTTTTAGATAGCGGTTCTTTGGTTTCTTATCTTTGCTCAATACGGATTTTGGTTTATTATTATTAGTTTATCTTCTATAAAATTCATCTACATAGTATCTCTATACTGGGCTCCGAGTTGTTATTCTCGGTCGCATAACTAATCCCAATACAATCGCACGAATTTGATTTCGATTGAATATATGAGGTTTTGTATCCACATCACATTCTCATCACTCTCTGAAATTCCTGAATCATAGCTACAATTTGAATCAGAACAATTGCACTTGTAAAATGTTGTTTCATTTTTATTTGGCCCATATTCGAATATACCGGGATTATTTTAATGAATAAAATTGTTTTGGACATTATCGTACACTTCGGTTTTTCCATAGTCCAAATCGTCCAAGCATGCCTTTTGATAGACAAATGTCGTTATTTAGTAGAACTCTTTTTTGCTTAGTCCTCCAATTTATTATAGATTTTCTTGAGACTCCATCGCTCGATGTTTAACGTTGGTTTTGATGTGAGTTGTTTGATTATTGTTGAATCCACTCCAAATAATTAGTTTTCATTTCTTAGCCATTTTAGATTTCCTTACCGATTTAGTTAAATATTTCTCCAGACCATGTATAGTAAACTACGTAGTTTACTTTACATGGTCTGGAGAAATATTTAACTAAATCTAAACTAAAAATTTTAAAAATGACACTAAACGAAATTAAATAATTTGTCATTAGGTATACCTAATGACAAATTATTTAATTTCGTTTAGTGTCATTTTTCTATTGCATTAAAATAAAAAATCTTCTAGTTAAGTTTATGCGACAGCTTGGTATATTCGTCAATTCGATATGATGTAGTGACGGGTCAATAAAAAAAGTTGATTTCTTGGGATGATTTAGTTTTGGATAACTACAAGATACATTCATTGCCTTTTGAACATTTTCCGTTGCTTTTAAAAGCTTAAAACGCGTATATAGTTAATCAAAACAAGCGGTTTGCAGTCGAAAGTTTCATTTCTTATAATTTATCGATAGCAATGTTGAGACATATTAAAATCAGCACGTTAATAATTTCATATGTATTTAATTTTAATCGTTTCACTTTTATGAAATAGAAATAACGATAAAAAATTGTTGAAAGAAATTCTACGATAACATTAAAAATATATAGCTCTTGAAATTGTATTGAGCGAATAAAATCGCTTATGATTATTAAAATAGTAAAACACTTAATTTAATTGTTGGCATCTGATACATAAAACCAATTAAACTTATGAAAGCCACAGTCACATATTGTAAATTATTTTTTTCACCCCACATCTAGCGATAAAATTTCACCTTTTTCGTATATTTTCTACATCAATCGTAACCACGTAATTAAATTTAATAAAAATACACCGTACCATTATAGTTATAAGCATAATAGGGAGCAACACATTTTTATTTTCTTCCAAATCATGATAAATCAAAGATCATAAAATTAAATTAATCGTTTTGTTGATTTTATATTAAGATTATTATATTTATGTACATTATATTATACTCGTATTATAGCGTTTACATAAAATACATAAATCAAACTATTAATTTTTGTACCCGTTTACCTGCTTCTACTCGTAACATAAATAGGATGTTTATACATTTTTGGGCCAAAGAAATCTTTTTAAGAAGAAAAATCTAGTCTCGTACTAAGTCAATTTTTTATGCACCCGACATTCTTCATTCAAGTGTTAAAAGACATACATTTAATACCACCCAAGGGATTATTTGCATATTTTCATAATTTTTAAATATATTATGTTGTGTGCACACAGCATCCGCGTTTTAAATACAAAACACAAACAAACGACTTTAATTTACGAACGCAGGATAAAGAATTAACTTAGAGCTTATAATTTGTCAGACACATACATTTTTTTATCCACCACAACCACTATAAATACAATATATACGACTATGTATGTATCCTACATTATTCGAGCACCCAATCTTAGCAAAAATATGCAAAAAGGTTTCATCACGTAAGAGGAAAATGATGCAAAAATAAAAAATCTTAAGAAGGAACTCTGAAAAATTATCAACTGAATTAATATTTTCTACACAGTGCTTTTTTTTTTTGTTTTGTTTTTGTTAACGATCATAAAAATATTCCAACAGAACAAAAAGGAAATTGTACATACGAGATATTTAAATCTCTTGAGGAAAAGAACATGTAAGATACCGCGCTATGTACGTTGCCATAAATACAAATACAAAAGGAGAGATAAACAAAGAAATTATTTATCACAATTCTTGGCAATAAAACAACAACAAAAAACGATTCCAAACGAAACAACAAAACTAAAAAATTAAAAAGCTTTAACGCTTTTGTTAACATTCAGATTATGTTGATGTTGTTGTACTTCATTCATTAGGGACTAGAATATGATTAGCCGGATTTTTTCTGAGGGGGGAGGGGGGGAGGAGGTTATACAGAGTAATCGATTTGTGGTTAATTTTTTCCCCACTTTTTAGAATGAGTTTACAATTAATTGTGTCCTATAGTGTTGTATGCGTGAGTACAGAAAAAAACGTTTTTATATTTTTTAAGCACGATTTTTGGATATGTTCTAGATTCTAAGTAGGTATACTGTTAAAAATAAAAATGTCATTTCACTTATCTCTCTTTCTCACTTGAAATGATATTTCTTGGAAAATCGTATACTATAAATGTGTATATATGTATGTATATGAACGGCGTTATCAAAAAATTTGATTTGGGTTTCGGAAAGAAAATTTATATGGTATTTGATAAATTATTTAGGTGGATATGAAACTAAAATAGAAGCGAAAGGTTAGATATGTAACACAGATCTTCTTTTGCTGTCATATACCCTTTTGTTTGTTTTCAGGTACATACTTTACAAATTCTGCGAGTTGGAAAATGTTTTACAGCGTATAAAATATAATTTTAAATTTATTAAACTCTTTCAAATTCCATTGAAGTTACTATACATTTTGGAATAGTGAAAATTAGTTGCTCATTTCGGTTTGTTGTGTACCTTCCAAAATGAATTAATGATCCCATTAAAAAATAGTCTTTCTGATTTTCAAACTATTTTCATGTTCGTAAACTGTTTGCGTATTTTTCAAAACAAAAGAAACCAAATATTTTGTTTAAAAAGATACGAAGTTTCCACTTACACTTAGAACCATTCTATACCTATCTGTCAGGAAGCATAAATATCCCATTTTGCTAAAACTCCTCAGGGTTTGATTGAAAATATTTTAAATATCGACCTCTAAGTGGATTTTCTATATATCTCAACTGAATTGATTTAGATAGGACCTATAAAGCGAACTGGGTAAGAGTTAGGATGCTTTGAAGGAGGCCCTCAGGAGAGGTTGCATGCATAGATAAATACAAAATAATCTTAATTTAGTCCAGAAAATCTGAGATCTCTAAAATCTTCGACAGCCTCGGTAACCTTGGATATAATGAAACATCAAGCGAATAATTCAACGCTGTGAATTTTCTAGACATCTCTAAAAACTATCGGAAACTACGAATAATTGTTTAAGAATAATCTCAAACATGTCAAATGTACTCCTGGGTAACGTGAATAACTAGAAAGATAAAGTGAACTTGAAAACGCAATTTAGAGATTCGAAATTGGTTCTTCAAATACGGTGAATAACACCTTTGTGGGGGTTGTTAATAGAAGATAAGTGTTCTGTCACCCATTTTCAACCGTCAGGATATTCTATTGTGAGTCTACCGTATCTTGAATATTCTAAAAAGCAATATCGAATTATAGGTAATTCTGTAACATCAAAAACCAATTCACCTCACTTTCGAAAATTTCGAATAATCTCGAAAAATATTTAATGTCTTTAAATTCACGATTCAGATTTGTGTTTGTGAGTTTAAATAAATTTCTAGTGTTAAATATTAATATTTTAAATTTTCTTAAATTTGGTGACTCTTACAACAATTGTCACAATTGGTCACAATAATATAAACATCTTAATCCCAAGCCGGCAAATCAGCCCAACCCGCGCTAAATATCACATGACCTTTCATCTTAAATATTTAAGAAGTCGGTCCAGCAATTTCCATATAAAACATCTCTAATACTGTTGAAAATCCTTAAGAATTTAGATTACTTCATTTATGTAGATAATTTCCACAATATTCAAAATTTATTTAGTTTCTCAACAAGCAAATGGAAATAATGCATCATCAGAATTAACTTGAGTTACCCTATCTACGTTACATTTTCGCTTCCTCCTGAAGGACCCCTCCCTCGCTCTATCAGCACATTATCATTTAAGGGCATCCCTCAGTAACTTGGTATTATACGATTAATGTACGAGGATGGTGGTGGTATTAAGTAAACTGACTCGAAAATAATACTTTCAGAAACAATTCCATTAAAATAATTTATCGTTCAACAAGCCATTGACATTTAAATCAATAATATGCCATAAAAAGTCAATAAACCTTACAGAAAGGATTTCGGTTATATTGTCGATATACCTATATTTGCGAATAGCAAAATGTTCTAGGTAAATTTACAAATTTGATTTGCAAATTACAATGTAACCTATTTATGTTGTCTTAAAGTGATCTATTGAACAATTGTTGGGATTTGCGAGGTACATATATTAACATAGAAAAATATTTCTTCGTAATCTTTGAAGTTTATTACCTCGAAAAAAAAAACATTTTTCGTTAAAATCAATCCCACGGAATGCTTCAATAGGCTTCAAATTTTATAAACAGGTAGATACTGAATTGTAACATCATATCATGATCTTAAAAAAAAATCATCGTTCAACCTGTTCTATTTTATAAACGAATAGACCCAAAAGTTTACACAAACTTCTTTCACTAACACCTGTCTTTGTGCAAAATTTCGATTAATATTTGTGAGAATCTGAGGAAAAACCAAAATAACAAAAGTGTATGACTAGAAGGATGGTCACAACTTCTTTTTAATCGATATTTTAGTGGGAAGGCTAACATATTTTTGTTTGGTTTCATCAACTTGTCAAGCAAACCATAACTAATCGGCAACCCATACTATGGAAATAGTAATGATTGCCGATTGGTTGTGGTTCACTCAAAAAATGTGAGTGACATCGTAACGACGTAAAATCGAAAATCTAAAAAATCTCGAATTTATGGTAACCTCGTTAATATCAAATAATCTCGATACCAAAAAACCCCATAGCCTTGAAAGTCCCAATATCTGGATTAATCCAAAATTATTTCCAGAAAAATCAAATGGAAAAATCGGGAAGTTCGGTTTGTCGCTTATTGACTTATATCACGCAAGTTCGGGAACCCCTCGCAAATTATATTATACCCGGAAAACTTAAAACCGAAACAATGAAATCTAATTTGGGGAAACATAACTGGAAAACTTTGAATAATCTCGAAATTATCGAATAATGTATTCTCGAATAACTTCGAAGGCCAAGCAAAAGCCACTCATCGGTATTTAAATTCAGAAATATGGGTAACTCTTCAATATCATCTCTGTAATATTTTTTAACTCGGTACTATAAGCTTCATTCAACTAAATAACTCGTATTACATCTAGAATCTCGTATTATCTGGAAAAAAAATTTAAAATGGAGCTAGTCCAAAAATCTCGAAAAGCCTCATAAAATATCGAAAATCTAGAATATTATTGAAATATTTTTCTCGAAAACATCGTTGGGAGATGTCAAATAATCTCTAAATTATTGAATAGTTGTTAATTTCGGAAAACTTCGATGTGGCTAGGCTACTTAGCGATAATCAACCTCGAAAATCTGGATTAATCCAAAAAATTCAAAATCTCGGTTTGATTTTCGGTTTGAAATCTCGGTCTATTAATATCGAAAATCCCGATATACCTGTAAGTCAGTGGCATGACGCAACACTCAACATCAACATTTGAGGAATTCTAATAATCTTGAATAATTTCTGTATTCTGGATGCCTTATATAATCTGAAAGCCTGTGGTCGATTATATAAGTATTAAATGAATTTCGATAACTTTTCTTTCGGATGATCGGATTAGGGAAAATTAACCAATATTAGCACAATTTACCCGATTCTCCATTAAATTGTACTAAAATTAGTTGTCAGCAAACGGCCTAAGCAATACATTTCGAGTTCTCGTAATGCTTAAGGCACATTTATACGAGTCACTCATCAGCGCGGATGATTCATACTTAACCATATTACTTAACCACAAACTCTGGCAGTTGCATAACCTAGAAATAAAACTGGTGAAAATGAAGTACAATAGCTAAAATTTGCTTGTTGATTGCAATTCTTTCGTGAAATTACTTTTTTGTCACTACCTTTATTAATTAATTTAACATAAATTTACTCCTGGGTAAAAGTCGGTTAATATTGGATTGATTAACCTTCTAATGCCACAATTTTTTTTCGGGGCGACAAAATCACAACAAAGTAATTTTAATTCCCTAAACACAAATCCAATTTCAGAAATTAAATTTGGCACAATCCTGACCTTGTACAGGCAAAAATCAAAAACCGCCTACAGGCGGATCAGGGTCGAATGTTAACAAAAAATTACGGTTTGTAGTGGAATTAAGAATACATATTTATTGTTAGAAAATAATTCTTTACAGCATGTTAACGATTATGGAATTCAAAAAACAAGTTTTAGTGATTGAATTGCATAAATTTAAATTACATTTTTTTGCAAAATAATTGGGTTTCAGATTTACAGTTTGTCATTTTGCACATCTTTTTGCCCGATCTATCTAAAAATATACACCAATGCCCTATTTGGTCGTATCTGAAATTGTCTACGGGCATGTATGACTTGTTTGGTTTGGCTGGAGGCGGCGATTCCGAAAAAGATGGTCGACCACGTTTCGCTGGTTGGACAGTGCCCATCACACAAAGGGCTTCTGCTACTTCAGTACGAAAGTCAGGAAGCTGTTTTTTAGTGTTTCCTGGAAGACGATGATACAAAACGTAGGCATTGACCATCGCTAAATCCAATAGGTGAAAAAAAATTCGGTTTGTCCATTTCCTAGTCTTCATTCGAATGCGGTAGCGGCCAATAAAACTGTCCATTAAATCGACCCCACCCATGTGCTGGTTGTATTCCTTAATGATAGCGGGACAATCGATTTCAATATTTTTTTTATTTATTCGATCCCATCGTATGGCTTTTTGAGGTGATTGCTCCAGTTGCCGCGACAAAAATGGCTTGGTCCCAACGTAAGTCGAAAGTAATCGGACAGTTTTTGTATCACGCCACAAAACATTGGTAATATCCAAACCATAAGCTGTGCCAACGTATTCTTCAGAATATCCACGCTCAACTTTGTTTTTTGCTAGCTCCAATTCGGAGGACAGTTTGATATTTGGCACACGATTTGCTCGCACTGTTCCCAAACTATAGATGCCACGGTTTCGAAGGTATACCAGCAAACCGAGCGAGGTATAAAAGTTGTCGAAATAAACAATGTGGTTAATATTATCTGGGATGTCTTTTGACAGACGAACAACGACATTCGACGCGGCCCCTAAATCCGGTATATTCTCAGAAATTACATTATCGCCAGCACCCGAATAAATTTCAAATGCATAGGAATACCCTGATGAATCGCAAAGTGAGAAAATTTTCGTTCCCCATTTATGTGGTTTGGCCGGCATATATTGACGTGCCGGATTTCCTCGCGTTTTGGTGGCACACATTTGTTCATCAACACAGAGACGCTGGCGCATTGGAATGGAAACAAATCGTCCATTGAAATGTTTTATGAGCGGTTGTATTTTATACAGCCGATCATAGCCCGGTTGATCTTTTGAAATCGCAGCTGAGTTATCATTGAAATGCAACCTACGACGCGTCTCTTCGAACTAGGGCATGGTTCGATTAATCGATTAATCGGTCAATCAGACAAATTTTCAATTAATCGATTAATTTGTAAAGCTGTCGATTAATTGGTTCTCATATTATTTTTCAGAAAAATAATAAAAATTGCATTTTTAACTATGTGTAATAAATATTCTAATTCTCTTTAAAAAGGAAAATATAAACTATGAGCGTATTAAGGTGGATTTATATTATCCGTTCCTTTCAGTTCCTACACGTATCGTATCAGACAAAAAAAAACATTATTACATGTACTTTCTATATGAGTAACATCTCAACAAAATACAGCACAACGAACAAATACAATTACTGCAATAGATCGAATACCGTTCGCTACTCTTGCGAACAGCGATGAAATAAAAAATAGCTGGAAAGCGGAAGGCTTGAAAATGCCTCTGACTGAAAAGCGAATTAGAGCTGCCGTTATGGATTATGCTGTAGAAGTGTAGTTAGAATTAAAACAAAAATTACAATTGAAAATAACTAACAACGAACGATTCTCTTTATCACTTGATGAATTCACATCTAAACGTAATCGGCGATACATGTGCCTTAACGTTCACACAAAAGATTCACATGTTTATGATCAGAATAAACGGCTCAATGCCTGCTACAAAAATTACGCCACTTTGACATCGATTTACATAAGCATATTGTTGCAGTCGTTACCGATGGTGCATCTGTAATGAAAAAGATGGGTCAACTAATGGGTGTATATCATCAAATTTTCAATAAATAAATTTACGACCATAATATGAAAATATTTTTTTTTGTATAAACGATTAATCGATTAATCGCCATAAAAAACGAACAATTAATCGTTAATCTTTTTTTTCTAGAAACGATTAATCAACCATGCTCTACTTCGAACCGATGGCGAGTCATAGATTGTCTTACGGCTTCCATTGAATGTCTCCCCCAATAAGCTCGAACGTTTGGAAACCGATATACAGACATAAAAATTAGGATCGCGATAAATTTTAGAAGTTCTGATTCTTCAGTGATGAATCTGCTAGGTACCTAAGAAAATCACTGGTTAAAAAATAGCGGAAGCAGTCATAAGGTGTTTTCAACACCAGTAATTCAGTTGGTAGCTCCTTTTGACCATGAAAAATGATTTCATTTAAATGAAGTTGTAGCTTTTTCTTCTTCCAAATTATCGATTTGAATTCCGGTGAGTCATTTTTTACTTCGCTTATATGGCCATTGAATACACCACAAGAAGGACCAGTAGGGACATCTTCCTCGTGTTGTAATTCAGTTTCTTGAGGACATTTCTTGAACCGAGAAGTATTTGGATTTGGATGTCGAGTAGATAGATTGATAGTAGTTGAAGAAGTTGATATATAAGATTCAATAGGTGTTTAAGCTTGTAGAGAAGAGTTCGCTGAACATGCCTCGTCGTCATTCCTATTCAAAATCATCCGGTTTGCTTCAGTACAATTCTGTGTAGTGTTAATCTGCTGGTCGGTGGGTAATTCTGTCTCAATAAATACATAATCAGGGTCGGCAATATCGTCATCACTATCGAAATCTTCGGCTCCATCTTCACTTCCAGTTTCTTCATCATCAGTTGGAACCGACTCCATCATATCAATAATATCATCTTCCGTCATTCTCGAAAGATCGTAATATGTTTTACAATGTGCCATGACTAATAACAAAAAAAATTAAAGATCACACAATAAAAAATACAAAAGAAAATCATAACACGAATAAATCATGCGAAAAACTGTAAGCGCAAGCATTTTGACCATAAAACCCGAGTCCGCCTACAGACGGTTTCAGGTGATAGTGTATTATTGATAACAAACAGTAATATTTTCTGTTATTTTATGCTCTGTTCAAAAGATAACTCTTTTTTCTACTCACCAGTATTTTTTTCACAAGAATCGTATAAAAATTACTAATAATATTTTATTGTTGAAAGTCCCGTTTTTCACACAAATAATTATTTCGTCAGTTTTCGTCAAAAATTCACTTTGAACTGATTTAAAGGAAAAACGAAACGAAATAGAATATTGCTGAAAAAAAACCAATGAATAAAGCGGAATTGCGATTACAGTATTAGTGTTTGTTTTCGTTAAAAAAAAAATATACATGTGTGGATTAGAACGGTTTAGTTTAAGTCCGTCTTGAGGCGGACTAGAGCATTAGAGGGTTAATCGAAAAGCTTAGATTAATTGTATGGCATCGCCATGAAATTAGTCGGTAAGGCCGGTTAAACATGAGGGAGTTAGGAATTCGTGAAACCTAAAAAAGCAGTCGGATCAACTTTTTCAATACGAATAATTTTGAATAAATTGTACTATCAAAATAAAATAAAATATTGTTTATGTTTTCTTGTCGACGGATTGGAAATAAATAATTCTCAACATTAAAAGTTAAAACCATATTTTGCAAAAAAAAAAAAAGAAGACTGCTTTATAGATTTCGAGATCATGAATTTTTAATTGAGCCAGCTTCACCGACTAATTTCATGAGAGAGCCATTACTCTTAATCGATTTTGATTTCCCTATTAGTAATATCTTCAGCAGCCTCATATTTCGGGGTCTAATCGATCTTTCATATTTTCTAATAATTTGTTTGTACAGCATAAGAATATTTCGATTTTCGAAAAAAATATTTCGAATTTAAATTTAACAAAAGTCCGCTTACAATTTCAATGCTGGCGATCTTGTTTTGTTGGTATAAAAATATTTTAGGTACTTGAGTGAGAGCAGGACAAAATAAATCAAGGAAGAAGTTGACTGTAAGTAGAGATTTGATTTTTGTTAGAGAGTTTTTCAAGCTGTTACATTTGTATATGTTTACGTCTCTGGAATGATTATGCGTGGCTGAACCTGCTGAAGCTAGAAACTTCAAATAAAAACCAACCATTTATCAATCCCTCTCTGAAATTATATACTCCTATTCCTACTTCTCTATACAAAACGAAAAATATTTGACATAAATTCGGTGTGTAATGTTATTTTGATTTTATGATAGCGGAAACAAAAATTTAGGAGCTTGGCTAGGTTTTCATTGTTCAAGTGATTAGAAACAAAATTAGAACAGGACAAATAATGTATGTACGAATTATTTAAAAGAGTGAGTGTATACAAAATAGTGCAAAATGAGTGAAAAGAATTGATCTAGAATTGTATTGTTTACTTATAGTGAAATTGAGCAATTCTGTCAAAAATGATTCAATTTTATTGTTGTTTTTGACAGCAACATCTTTTTTGCCATTTTGTCATTCACGTATTGTAACAGCGCCTACGTCGCCGTCACAACAATTTTACTTTTATTGATTTTTTTTTGTCTTGGGTACAAATAGTTACGCCTGAATGGTGATATTGCGGTAAAGCAGATTCTAATCGGTAATAATCGCAGTTTTGTATTTTTTGACTTTCCTGATAGAGGTTGCTGGTCGATCTTGATGTATTGATTTTTTTTTTTTAGCGCGAAAAGATGATATTTTTTATTTTTTTTTTTTTTCTTGTTATTGTACAGGGCTATAAATTAAAGTAATTGGGTGGTCCGGGGTTCAGTTTTTTACTAAATTTTAATCGGTTCGGTCTTATATTAAATTTGAACCGAGCTTCGGGTCTTTGATTGAAATTAATTCCATACCACAGTTTTTGGATGTGATTATGCACAAATAACCCTGGTTAAGTTTTTTTTTTGATGTGAAAAAAAAAAAAGAAATATAACAACCCAATTGATATTAAAATAATTAAAAGTAATTAATCTTGGGTAATTATGGTTATGTTTATGATAAAGTTATCTTAGTGTTAAATTTATTGGTTTTGTTATAAAAAAATAAATAAATAATAAAACATAAACTATAACAGGGGAATTCCCCGATTTACTTTATGAACGATAGTGTATAATGTGGTTTTAGTGATAAATTCAGTTTTTTTATTAATGAATAATTCAAACGCACGGTATTTACCGAAGTGTAAATTAATTAAATTAGTTATGGACTATATACAAATACGTGCATAAACTCGAAAAAAAAAAATAAATAAAATATTTGGTGCCAAGATTCCAGAACATTCCAGAAATAAATGAGAATGTTCGGGGGAAAAAAAAACAATGTGGAGTGTAATTTTTTGTTCTTACAACAGTTGAATTAAATTGTGATTTGTGGCGCATAAAAATAAGTATAATGTAATCTTTTAGTGCCGTGTGAATGAGAAATAATTATATATCTACGAAGAACGATTTAAGTTAGCGAATTATTAAATAAAAATAAAAAAAAAATAATAAAATATATACAAATTAACCGCGTGCATGGGTGTGGCCTCTTTGGTATAAATAGCAATCAACCAAAGTTTGAAAAAAAAAAAAAAATAAATAAATACCATCAACATTTAAATGGTTGTTTATTGTACCGCCACCAAATAAAATAAAAATTTTTGTGCAACATTCAACGTGCAACAATTGACACAACAACCACAAGGCGCTTCATTCAACATAGTTCTGATAAGTCTTATTATTTTTTTTTTTTGACATATTAAATTTTTTTATATATATTATATTTTTATTCAATTCTATTTAGATAATTATATTTTTATACACATCATTATCATTTCAATCTGGTGTAGGGTAATTAAGATAGATATTTAAGTTTCTTTTAGGTGATTAGTACATATTAGCTAGTTAGGTTAGTTAATGATGAAATTGGATTGTTTCTTTTTTTTTTGTTGTTTTTTTTTTTTTATTTTGCGTGGAATAAATTGATAATTTAATTTTGTTTTCCAACTTAAAAAAATTCTGTGTTATCAATCCGCAAAATGAGTAATTGAGAATCATCGAGCTGAGGATGAATTAGGGTGAGTGTAGGTATCGTGATGGGTTATAGGTAGGTAATTAGAATCATTCCTTAACGCGGTTACACTTGACTTACGCATACTCTTGAATTTTCCACGCCCATCCCCTGATGCTTAGCCGGCAACGACCGCCAAGAGTCCCTGCGTAGGCCCAATTTTCTGTTAACCTTAGCATGACTTGGAGGATAGTTTTTTTTATTTCGCTTTAGTTTCATATTTTTAATAGTTATTCGCCTTATTTTTTGAGTTTTATTTAAATTGGATATCCTCCACGTCATGATAAGTGTTACAGTGGCGCCCAAACAATATGGCTTCCTTTCTTAAAGTAGTTACTTTCCTTTCCTATCCTCATTCCTATAATTCCATTACATTTTTTTTATCTGTTTTCTCACATGCTTTCCGAAGTGGACAAAAATTTGAAATGAATTTTGCACTTTGTTGAATAGAGGTTTGAAAGCCGATATTTCAATTTAATCAATTTTTCTTTATTAAATCCCTATATTTTTTTTATCCATTGATATTTTTTTTTTATAATTACAAAGTTTGAAATTCCGTCTATCATTCTATTTCCGCTTTAAGCGTTGATTTTGTTTGTTTTATATCTGGGTTTCTAAACGATCATTAGTTCAGCGAATGCTTCTTGCCTTCGGGCATTAATACCTTTTTATGAGTTTTGATTTTCATGATCCCGTGGTCAGGGAGCAGTTCGTTGAATGGCAATAGTTTAATTCGCATTTCGTCAAGCATAAATATCTGGTAGTATATACTGTTTGAATCATGGCATTGACGAGTTGTGAATTTGAATTAATTTTTTTTATTAGCTTCATTTCCCTATCCCAACTACCCTTTACCTTAAGATTCTGGTTACCTACCCCCAGACATATAAATGATTTCTTGTCTGCTGCTCATCGTGATTGTGCTGTTCTGTGTGGACTTATCGCATTCACTCTGGTTCATCCTCATCGTTAAATCATCCATACTTTAATTTATTTAATACCTGATTGGAATTGTGTTCTAAATTAAGTCAACATTATTAAGAATATTTTTTTTTTCTTTCTTTTTCTCTTCTTTTTTTTCAAGATTTTTTTTATTATTTATTTTGAATTTTGGTATAATTATTCAATTATTTTTTTGTGCGCTTGCGCATTGATTAAAATAAGTTAAGTTTTTTTTTCTGTTTTGAGATTTTGAGTTACTTCGGATACTGTACTTTACATTCATCGGCCAGCTTCGCTCGTCTAGATTTGAAATCAGAAGTCAAAAGTACATATCTATAAAAATCTGTGATTTTCGATTATTTTTTTTTTATTTTCTACTTTCATTATTTATATTATTACTTTTTGCTTTCATTATTTTTTTTTATTTTTTTTATTACGTATAATTTTTTTTTTGTGATTAAATTTTATCTTTGACAATACCCAAGATGAATATATTCGCCCTAAACCAAGACGAGTTTATTATTGAGTGTGCTTTACGCGATATTGCGGCCGGTGATGCAAATGCGGCGGAAATTTTACAAAATCGTGTGTTGGCCGAAGAAACGGGAAAAGTATTAAAACCGGTAAAAATGCACATCAATGCGGGGAAGCGCCCGGATCTGGAGATTGAATCATGCCTGGGAACGTTACGGGCACTGCAGAATCAGATGGATGAATTAGCTGGTTTGGATGCAAATAACCAATTACAAACGGCTCAGAATATTGAATCTCGACTTTTGCATATTACTGGCAGGTTGCGACGTGCTTCAACGTCACCAACTTATTCATCTGATGCCAATAAGGTTCTTTCAAAAGGCGAAATTTTATTGGCAAGTCTCCAGTTGTATCTAAACGACTTGAACAAATTGAATGAGTCAATAGAGACCGCGAAAGCTGTGGAGTTTGAGACTTCTGATGGGCAGGGCCTAGACAATTGTCAGCAAAGCACCCATAACAATTCAGATGTTACTCAGAACGACCAAACATCAGAAATGGTACTTATGATGACACAAATAAAACAATTAACGCAACAAGTTTCAAATTTGACTCAGCAATTTGGTGAAATCCGTTCCAAATCAGAGGTAAAACCACCACAGCCGACAGTATCATTCCCAAATTCGATACCAACCCGTGAATCAAATACATCACATTTACCAAAAAACACGAATCATCCGCAGATATCCGGATTACCACCCGATCAATCCACATATCCGATGTTCACGCCAAATACAATAAATTATGGAACAAGGCCACAAAATCCCCTCGCTGCGCCAATAATCAATAATATGGAGGGTATTACTTACGGGAATTATACGAACATTCCTCCTATGTCAGCGGCTCCTAACCTAGGTGTACCTTATTCAGGCATCATACCCGGAATAGGAGGTGTTCCCGACAATCGTGGTTTGTCTAGAAGTGGGCTAGCTTTTGATGGTTCCCCAACCGGCATACCGGTAACCCTGTTTTTATTCCAGGTAGAAACTTTGGCAGCGTCGATGAATTTGTCATATGATAGATTATTAACCGAAATAAGCTTTGTTTTAAAAGGTATGGCGGCTCACTGGTATTGGACCTATCGACAGCAAAATCCAACGGTTAATTGGCACGAGCTTCGGCATTGCTTGATGGAGCGATTCAAACATCGGATAGCCGATTCTGATATCGAGAAGAAGATCGAGGCTCGGAAACAACATTCTAGCGAGACCTTCCTAGAATTTTACCAACAGGTGTGGAGTTTAACCATGCAATTGAGTGTTCCGTGCTCTGAGCATAACCTAATTAAGGTTCTAATGAAGAACATGCGACCGGGCCTTCGTTATCAGTTAACCGATCGGAAATTCACACACCTTGGCGATCTTATTAATAGTTGTACGAGCTGGGAGAGTACATGGACAGAGTTAAAAATCGACCCAGATAGTTCTGTGTCTATTAAGCGAACCACTCATGTACCGGAGCACGGCGGTTACCCATATAGGCGCGTGATCAACGAGTTGGACTATAGTGCTAATTACCAGAATCCAATAAGTTACGAACCATACACAAATATTGCTCCGCACCATTCAGTTCCCCAAGCTAATGCTACTAATTTCAACCATAATGTGCCCCAAACTACGACCTTCGAAGCTTACGGAAGTACTGGGACACCTTATTTAGATAGTCAGATTGATGAAATACAGGCATTTAATTTGAACTCTCGGGGACAAAATAACCCGGAACGACACACCGCTGCACCTACGAATAACACCACTCCCCTTAATGTTAATCAGTCCAATGCAATATGCTATAATTGTGACGACATAGGACATGTCTTCACGGAGTGTCCGGTGCCAGCAGCGCGGTGGTTTTGTTATCGTTGTGGTATGAAAGACACAGTTACCTCAAGATGTAACCGGTGTAAGGGAAACGGTCAGAGGGGACTGTGGAGAACTGGGAATCACAGTACCCAAAGATTGGTTCAGCCCAGGCATACTCAGCAGGATGCTGCATCCAATACAGAACCAGCGTGGAGAGTTATGATGAAACCGGGAGCACCGACCAATCTGAAATAACCTTTTCTGAATCTACGGATTCCTATTCTTTTGACGAACCATATCCATCTAATTTCAAAAATTATGTTCCAATATATAACTGTGCAAAGCCTAAACGGTATTATAACCCTAAACATCGTTTAAGAAGTCGCTCCTATTGGAAGGCAAAACAAAACCGTAGATCTGAATTAGTATCCTCAATCGTTAATACGGACCCAATAGATAAACGGCCTTATGTCCAAGTATCCATCAATGGCATTCAGTACAACGGTTTGTTGGATAGTGGGGCTACTATCAGTGTACTTGGAGCTGGATCCGATCGACTTTTGAGTGATCCTAAGGTCAAATTTCATAACTTTCCTAGTTACGTAAATACGGCTAGCGGTCAAGCGCAAAGAGTGTTCGGTTACATCAATGCACAAGTGGTTTTTAACAACACAGAACGGACGATGCCACTATACATTGTACCTTCATTAGAGCAGTCTCTCTATCTGGGCATAAATTTTTGGAACCTATTTGGAATCACCCCAAATGTATCTACCCTAAATACCATATCGACCATCACGCCTCCCAACGAACTTCCTGAATTTCACCATCTTTCCACAAAGGATAAGGCAAGGCTCGCTGAAATCGTTGAGTCGTTCCCTTCCTCGGTCAAGTTGGGACTCGGAAAAACCAACCTGGTGTCCCACGTCATCGATGTTGGTTCTGCAAAGCCGTTGAAGCAACGATTTTACTCTGTTTCGCCTGTGAAGCGGGAACTAATGTACAAAGAGTTGGACCGAATGCTATCGTTGGGTGTTATTGAGGAGAGTGAGAGTTCTTGGTGTTCGCCGGTCACTCTGGTGCAGAAGGCAAATGGTAAAATTCGTCTGTGCTTGGATGCCCGTGAATTGAACAAAGTAACCGTCAAGGACGCTTATCCGTTGCCGCTTATCGATGGGTTGTTGGGTCGACTGGATCAAACCAGATATATTTCGACAATAGATTTGAAAGACGCTTTCTGGCAGATTCCGCTCGATCCAGCATCCAGAGATAAGACGGCATTCACGGTACCCGGACGGCCTTTGTATCAATTCACGGTCATGCCTTTCGGATTGTGCAACGCACCACAGACGATGTGCCGCCTCATGCACCGAGTGATTCCATACTCACTACATGATCGCGTTTCGGTGTATTTAGACGACTTGCTTATCACTTCTGCCACCCAGGATGAGCATTTCTCCTTGCTCAGTGAGGTTGCTGGTTTATTGAAAAGGGCTGGACTAACTATCAACACGGAAAAAAGTCGATTTCTGCTTAAAGAGGTGCGTTACCTGGGTTATTTGGTTGGGGACGGATGCCTCCGTACTGATCCTGAAAAAGTGAAGGCCATCGTAGAATACCCTATACCGAAAACAACGAAACAGGTGAGACGATTTATGGGTCTGTGTGGTTGGTACCGGAGATTTATAGGTAAGTTTTCTACCATTGCTGCTCCTTTAACAGACCTGACGAAGAAAGGAACAAAAATCCATTGGTCGAAGGAAGCGGACGAGGCATTTAACACACTGAAAAAGGCGCTCTCAACAGCACCTGTTCTGGCAAATCCGGACTTCGAGAAGCCCTTTTATATACAATGTGACGCCAGTACTGCTGGAGTAGGAAGCGTGCTATTTCAACTAGATGCTGCTGGAGAAGAACGTCCTATATCGTTTTTCTCTCACAAGCTAAATGCCGCTCAAAAGAATTACTCAATAACGGAATTAGAGTGTTACGCAGCAGTACTAAGCGTCAAAAAGTTCCGTGCGTATATAGAAGGGTATAATTTTATCATCTACACCGATCATGCCAGCTTACGCTGGTTGATGTCTCAGAAGGATTTGTCAGGACGGCTTGCTCGTTGGAGTTTAAAACTTCAAGGTTTTAGCTTTCAGATAGGCTACCGTAAAGGATCTATAAATGTGGTACCGGATGCGTTATCCAGAATGCATTGCGACGAACTCGCTAATCTTTCTTCCCTAGTAGAACCTTCCGGAGGCCTCAGTAAACCAGATAACAGCGGAAAACCAGATCAATTAGACCCAATGCACGTCGATTTGAAATCTCCTGCTTTTGATGATCCGGAATACAAAGAGCAAATTGAGAAAATACAGAAATTGGGAGACGAATGTCCTAATTTCTGCGTCAAAGAGGACAAGTTGCTCTTTACACCTACTTTTGGTACCCAGTATGACGTAAATGATGTGCCGACGTGGAAACTGGTGGTTCCTAACAAACTTACCCACTCTTTAGTCGAACAGGCACATATACCACCCTCTTCCGCACACATGGGTATTGCAAAAACCTTAGACCGACTTCGTAGGCAGTTTTACTGGCACGGAATGGCTCTGGATGTGAAAGATTTCATTAGCAATTGTCAAACATGTAAGCAGAATAAACCAGTTAATTATAACACCAAACCGGCAATGGGACGTCAATTTATATCGCAACGGCCTTTCCAAAGATTATATATTGACTTATTGGGACCGTACCCTCGTTCAAAGAAAGGAAACGCTTACATTCTGATCGTTTTGGATCATTATTCAAAATTTGTCATGTTGAAACCGCTCCGAGAAGCATCAGCTGCCCTAATATGCAATTTTTTGGAAAATGAGATATTTCTATTATTTTCAGTACCCGAATTTATTACTAGTGACAACGGGAAGCAGTTTATATCCAAACTGTTCCAAGAGCTGCTGCGTAAATACGGAGTCGAACATATTCGAACCCCTGTATATTCACCGCAAAGTAATGCGTCCGAACGCGTTAATCGAACCATTTTATCAGCCATTCGGTCCTACCTGAGTGATACTCGGCATAATGAATGGGACTTACACATCCAAGAGATAGCGGCTGCTCTCCGTAATGTTGTACATGGATCAACTAAATTGTCTCCCCATTTCGTCGTTTTCGGTCAACATATGACTTTGCATGGATCCGAATATGAACTACGAAGGCTGCTGTCAACAACTGACGAGAACGAGGATTACATGCTATCGAAACCAGACCGTTTGAATTTGATCCGCAATCAGATTATTCACCGCCTCAAGGTTGCTTATGACCGTTCAGCGAAATATTATAATCTACGCAGTCGTTCACGCGAGCTGGCTGCGGGACAGGCCGTGTTCGTTCGTTCTTTTGCTCAAAGCGATGCCGCCAACAAATTCTCTGCCAAGCTATCTGCAAAATTCATACCAGCAACCATTGATTCAAAGGTAGGAAATGTGGCCTATAGGATTCGGGATTTGCAAGGAAAAGTAATGGGAATATTTCACGCTAAAGATATTCGTTCCTGACAGTGATTCATCATTAATCTAATGCCCGGCATGAGACTTTCTCAGGGTGTGAGGCGTCCCCACGATTTGTAACAGCGCCTACGTCGCCGTCACAACAATTTTACTTTTATTGATTTTTTTTTGTCTTGGGTACAAATAGTTACGCCTGAATGGTGATATTGCGGTAAAGCAGATTCTAATCGGTAATAATCGCAGTTTTGTATTTTTTGACTTTCCTGATAGAGGTTGCTGGTCGATCTTGATGTATTGATTTTTTTTTTTTAGCGCGAAAAGATGATATTTTTTATTTTTTTTTTTTTTCTTGTTATTGTACAGGGCTATAAATTAAAGTAATTGGGTGGTCCGGGGTTCAGTTTTTTACTAAATTTTAATCGGTTCGGTCTTATATTAAATTTGAACCGAGCTTCGGGTCTTTGATTGAAATTAATTCCATACCACAGTTTTTGGATGTGATTATGCACAAATAACCCTGGTTAAGTTTTTTTTTTGATGTGAAAAAAAAAAAGAAATATAACAACCCAATTGATATTAAAATAATTAAAAGTAATTAATCTTGGGTAATTATGGTTATGTTTATGATAAAGTTATCTTAGTGTTAAATTTATTGGTTTTGTTATAAAAAAATAAATAAATAATAAAACATAAACTATAACAGGGGAATTCCCCGATTTACTTTATGAACGATAGTGTATAATGTGGTTTTAGTGATAAATTCAGTTTTTTTATTAATGAATAATTCAAACGCACGGTATTTACCGAAGTGTAAATTAATTAAATTAATTATGGACTATATACAAATACGTGCATAAACTCGAAAAAAAAAAATAAATAAAATATTTGGTGCCAAGATTCCAGAACATTCCAGAAATAAATGAGAATGTTCGGGGGAAAAAAAAACAATGTGGAGTGTAATTTTTTGTTCTTACAACAGTTGAATTAAATTGTGATTTGTGGCGCATAAAAATAAGTATAATGTAATCTTTTAGTGCCGTGTGAATGAGAAATAATTATATATCTACGAAGAACGATTTAAGTTAGCGAATTATTAAATAAAAATAAAAAAAAAATAATAAAATATATACAAATTAACCGCGTGCATGGGTGTGGCCTCTTTGGTATAAATAGCAATCAACCAAAGTTTGAAAAAAAAAAAAAAATAAATAAATACCATCAACATTTAAATGGTTGTTTATTGTACCGCCACCAAATAAAATAAAAATTTTTGTGCAACATTCAACGTGCAACAATTGACACAACAACCACAAGGCGCTTCATTCAACATAGTTCTGATAAGTCTTATTATTTTTTTTTTTTGACATATTAAATTTTTTTATATATATTATATTTTTATTCAATTCTATTTAGATAATTATATTTTTATACACATCATTATCATTTCAATCTGGTGTAGGGTAATTAAGATAGATATTTAAGTTTCTTTTAGGTGATTAGTACATATTAGCTAGTTAGGTTAGTTAATGATGAAATTGGATTGTTTCTTTTTTTTTTGTTGTTTTTTTTTTTTTATTTTGCGTGGAATAAATTGATAATTTAATTTTGTTTTCCAACTTAAAAAAATTCTGTGTTATCAATCCGCAAAATGAGTAATTGAGAATCATCGAGCTGAGGATGAATTAGGGTGAGTGTAGGTATCGTGATGGGTTATAGGTAGGTAATTAGAATCATTCCTTAACGCGGTTACACTTGACTTACGCATACTCTTGAATTTTCCACGCCCATCCCCTGATGCTTAGCCGGCAACGACCGCCAAGAGTCCCTGCGTAGGCCCAATTTTCTGTTAACCTTAGCATGACTTGGAGGATAGTTTTTTTTATTTCGCTTTAGTTTCATATTTTTAATAGTTATTCGCCTTATTTTTTGAGTTTTATTTAAATTGGATATCCTCCACGTCATGATAAGTGTTACAGTATCTTACATTTTTTTCACGTTCTTTATTCTTCCCGAGCCGATTATGTAGTTTGGTGTTGCCGGTGAAAAGACCAAACACCACGTGTCTTCGTTCTTTGGCGAACTAGCTAGCTGAATATGGCTTTTACTCGTATGCCAGTGGTTGCGATTTTCGTGAGCAACTGTCGCCAACATCGCATACATAAAAAACTTTTAATTTACTATTTACAGTTTAAAGCTTAAATTTAAAATTTAAAAATTAAAAATTTAAAATATTTAATTAAAACGAAATTAGTATTTGTTGACAAAGGTTTATAAGGTGGTAGCCCGAAGCAGCGTTGGTTATGTTTGTATGTTTTTCAAATTTGTTAAAGTTCGTAACGGCTGCGTCCAGAGAACATTTATGGGCGAGACAATTTGGACAATACTTTTAGTTATCTTTGGGGTTGTTTTGCCTTTCTCGAGGTGTTTCTTTTGGTACTTTGTAGGATAAGGCCACCCGAACTCCTGAGTTTGCAACATTTTATCAAAGCGGATAATACTTTCATTTAATTTTAAGTGTGATTGGGTTAAGTGTTATAATTTGTTTCAAAATTTTAAATGTAAAATAGTTTTCGAGCCCGGTTAAATAATCTTTTGTAAAATAATTGATTAGTCTCGAGCTCGATTTTCAGAAATAACTGTGTACTACTCAGTTTTCTAGAATCTTCAAGCATCCAGCGGAGATGTGGTATAAAAATTGTGCTGTCTCATGCTAATTATTTTATCATATATAATTCTAATAATAAAATACTAACTATTGACTACTTAGGTGTCTGTAATCGGGTCAAGTCTATGGCTTGAACATACCTTCCCTTTCCTTCTGTTATGTTATGTCCAATAAGAAAATCCGTAGACACATTTTAGCTTCCGAAGAATTTTGAGTTGTTGAATTTTATAGCGTATTCATATTCCTGAACTTTAAACCGTCCTTTGCACCGATCTACGCGAAGGTAAACGCGGAACACTGTAAACAAAATTAAGACCCGAAAACCTAACTTCGCAAGCTCCGAGATGACTCCCTGTATGCAGTGGCGCTCAAAGTGTAAAAGTAAATTTACAAACTATTTTTTCACAATTACGCTTTACTCATGGAATATTTTCGTCATTTTCCATTTTATTCTAATTCACAATTTACATTTCGTCAAAATAACGGTACTTTACCAATATTCAGTAAGATAACGGTACCTAATTTTTGCAAAAAAAACCTATAAAATGTGAGCTCAAAAATGAATTTGGAAAAAATGAGTAGAATGGTTTCCTATTGAACTTTGATATGATGGCCGATTGAACTTTGATTTTACTTTCTGAAAAGTTATCGAACGAGTATGAAACTCTCATGAAAAAACTCTTGAAAATAAATGTAAGTTTCCTGTTATTTCAATAATTGGAGGAACAAAAAATTGTAACTATGAATCTGAAGGTCAACCAACTTTTAACAACTTTTTTTACTTAATTCTTGTGACAATACCGAACAAAGGATTTAAGTAAGTTAAACTGTACACAAATATTTAAGAATATTAAATGTTTCGATAAAAGTGTGTTTGTTAGGAGAAGCATTCCGACTTGGGTACTTACTTGTTGCACCAAATACTCAAACTTGCATTCATTAGTTTAAATAAATATACTTTATTCTGCTGAGCTATTCTTAGTTTTATCTTGGTCGCAATATTTTTGTAATGACCCCTATTCAAAACTCACGATGACATTGATAAGTCACAATAATCGTTTTTGTTTGAAAAAATTTACGCCAAACGCGCATTCAATATTCAATGAAGCGCATTAGTTAGAACAAGAAGCAGTAAATTCAAAATCTATAAAATTCTTTAGGAGCAGCAGAGATAGAGAGAGCGCACACTCCCCAAAACTGAGGCACTGAATTTTGCTTTGTTTATAGAAAATTTTGAGAATCTCCTTGCTTTTTCTGTCTTTTCTTGATTATTGATATTTTTTTCCAGATTATTTCTTGATAATTTGATATTAAAATAGGTCCGCAATTAAAAATTTAAAGTTGATCTAGATCGCCATCTTCTTTGTTGATAGTGCCACATATAATTTGTATAATTTCTTTACCATTTTGCTGCGTTCAATTTTTAACTGTTTCTTGTATGGTGTTGTAGAAAGAAACTGGTAAGCTTATTTAGATAAGATTTGAGCAATGTAGCCAAGGATGAAACCGTTTGAAAGGTTTCATTTTTTATGTGTATTAAGGCCGTCTGTCGAAAATTCGATAATCTTTGCTAAAATTGAAGTATGTATGTATGTATATTAGCCATACAACCAAAAACCAAATTGCGTCACACCCAAACGTTATCAAATTTACAAATATACCATAAGCTTGAAGATTAATTCTATACTATAGAATACCAACATAATACTCAAAACGAGCACTATATCTACATAATAAATTCTCGTAAATGGTACTGCTACAACTTCAAACATCTTAATTAAAGTAGCATTAGATAAAATCAATGAATTTTATTATTTTATTCTGTATTTTTAAATTCAGGATTATAATCATCATGGTTATACCACATTTCACTTCTCTACATAATATAAACGATAACACTGTGTTATTATCGGTTTATTAATTAATAAAATTGATTTCATTTTATATCTTGCATATCTTAATTGTTGTTGTTGTATAATATAGAGATGGAAAATTTCTCTAGAATTTATACTCTATGTACAAAATTTCAAACACATACAGTTGTGTACTTTTCATATTGTAAAACTTGGTTAGGTTTTATTTTTAATAATAGGATTATGGCTATGAAAAAACTTTTAATCCTTTCTAAATTATTTATACAGGTAAAAGATTTATTGTTTGAAGCTGTTAAGTTTGCTTTTGTACATGTATGTGATATTTTAATTTTAATTTCTCTACTTTAAGAATTGTTAGATTTTCGTATTTATACATTTTTCCTTAACGATTTAATATCAAAAGCTTTGTTGGCATAGCTTTGTAAATTCCATCACAAATATACGAATAATTGGAAAAATATGTAAATCTTTTGATTCTATTATATAAAATAAAAATCGACATTTCAACTATGTATGTATATACCTTGTCTATAATACTCGATGTTTAACAAAATTGATGTAGCTCTTAGACACAATATATTCTATAAATGAGGATTATTATCGACGTTTCATCAAATTTTACAAATCGCTGGATTTGTGAGATTTCTCATTCGAAGCATGGTGTTACAAGTAATTTGGCAGTTCTAAGTATGTATAACAAACATTTCTTCGTTTAGGTTTTTATACGTTAACAAGATAAGCGTACGTATATAATGTTGACGAAAACTTGAAAACAAAAAGTTTTAATTGCCTTCCAATTGAGTAACACTTTTCTTAAAAACTCTAAAATTTTAGAATGTTCATACCAATGTTTTGAAGAATAATATTTATATTTTTGATTCTGACAATTTTAGTTGAGGAACAATTTTAAATATCTGCATTTCTCGAAATAACGTTAATTTTGGTTTATAGAACATTTTACGGTTAAAACCTCGAGAATTTAAATGTTAAATTCTTAATTATTTGTGTTACAGTGGATTTCTTTATAATTAATAAATTGTTAAATAATTTTGAGAATTTTGATGAATTTTTAATAATTCTATGTAGGAGGCTGAAAATTCTTTCTAGAATTAGGCATTTTGCAGAAAACATGCTAGTTTTTCAAAATAGTAAGCTTATTTAAGTTCTGATTTGCAATTTGATGTTCGAACAGTAGAATTGAGCAGATCGTGTACAAAATTATAAAGTGCCATAAAACTGTGTTTTAAAAATAAACATAAATAAACAAAATATTAGTAGTAAAGTGAATAACAAAAGAGGGCTAAGTCCCTAAAAATGTGACAACAGATACGGTACAGATGGTACAGATAATTGCCATAGGGATGTTAAATGCCGACTGCGTCGTGGAAATCACTTAGTAAATAACTGTCTCATCAGTAAGTAGGAGCCTGAATAACAACAGGTCGCATTAAAATATACCAATTGTAAGAATGATCCCAGCTGTCAAAATAAATCCGAATATACATATTTTTAGTATGAAGAAGAAACTACAAAGCCAATATAACAAATCACAGCCTGCTGTCATATTTATTTAAATGCTTGTTTTAATCTAAGCTACTTTTCACAAGCTTGGAAACATGATTTAGTAGTATCTGTACCCGAATCTGTATCGAAATTATTTGAACGCATAATTTTATCAAGATTACATAATCATTTTATAAATCAGTCAATATTTCCTAACGAACAATTTGGGCTTGGACAATTTCATTCAACGAATCATCAAGCCAAACGGTTAGTCCATATTCAAGATAATCTTCATTTGGATAAAGCCTTTGATAGTGTACGGCACGATGCTCTAATATAAAGTAATAATTAGGCTTAGGATTTTAATGTTCTAAAATATCAAAAATAGGTTCCTAAAATATGTAACTAAAATTGTAAAATATGTGGTAAAAGTTGTGATTAAAATGAAAAATATGTGGTCAAATTTTGAAATGAAAACAAAACTAGACCTGACCTTAAGATGATTTCCATTCACTTATTAACAAAAAAAAAAAAAGTATTAAGTTTGTGGCTATAAAGTTGGATAAACTAACTTTCCTGGATTACAAAGTGTTGGAGAAGTAGCCGAAAATGGTTCCACATCCATACACTTAAAAATTTGGACTCGTAAGCGATACTTACTTCAAAAGGACACCGTAATGGTTGAGACTAAAATATTCACGCTATTAAAGCAAGTTTTAAACTAAGAAAAACTAAATAATGTCCATAGTTTTTACTCAACTCAAATTGTAATTCAAACTCAATTTTTAATTTAAGTTGCCATCAAGATTATATTCAATTACAGTTTAGAATTCATATTCTCTTATATACCGTGCTGATACTAAATAATTTTTTTATTTTATTAAAATCATGTTTCGTATTGCAATTGTTACTAGTTTCCGTTAAAATTTGGTTTGAAATATCAAACTTACACTTCTCGTATCATTTTAAAATGAAAACTGAAATGGAACTGTCAATTTTGTATTTTAAATTTCACTCTAAATTATAACTCAATTCCTCCTTCAATGTTGTCAAATCTAGTTTGGAACTTAGCCTATTTGTATTCAAAGTATCACAAAATTTCTATCTAATTCCAACCAAAAATTTTGGAATTCAAACACATCTTTTTCTCAGAATTTTGCCCTCACTAAACGTAAAATTTTGCTCAAGTCTATTTTATATTTGTAACTAATATTTAATTTTTCTCTTGCCAGTCCAATTCGAAATACAAACTCATCTTATAAACTAAAAACTTCATTACAGTTATGTTTTTCGCTCCAGTCCAAATTACTATTCAAATTCAATTTCTACTCAACATTTTACTCAATTGCTGCTTAAAATTCAAATACTTCGAAACTACTCAGATTTCGGCTCGAACTTATGCTACAAATTTATCAAAACTTTTAACGCAAACTAGAGTTTTAATCTACTCTAACCCCGCATTTTGAATAACACTCGAATTTTTCTTAAATCCACTTGCAATTAAAGCTGTAGTTGTATTCCAAATTTTTAATCAAGCATATTTAGACAAACCTAGGTTGGAATTTTGACTTAATTGGTAAACAAAATATCATAAAATTTCTAGCTTTGTGTTAATTAAATCTCATCCAAATTTTTGCCCAAACTCTCGATTGGATTGAAATTGAATTTTGATTCCCAACTTTGTTTCAATCTTGTTTTTCAAAATAAAAATTTTTCCTCAAATCACTTAAACTAAATTTTTAAAATTCACTCAAATTGTTGTTAAAGACAGTCCCGATTCCAAACTCAAGTTTTAAACTAATTTAAGCTCATGTATATGCTTAAATCAAATTGTAATTTAAACTATTTTGCTAGTGTAAGTTCCTATACTTAAGATTTTATTCAATTACGGTTTGAAATTGAAATACTTCTATTATAAAACAAAAAGCATTCAGATTTTTGCTCGATTCCTGATTTTCTAGTTGAACTAAAAAATTTGTTCAAATCGTGTTTAGAATTTAAACTCAGTAACATAAAGTGCATTAGCTAGTTTACAAAAAAGACAATTTCTCCTTAAAATTTCACTTAAACTCATTATATCGAGTTTAGAATTCAAGCTAATTTTCTCTCATTAAAATTTCGTTATCTTCGAATGTTATTTTATGTTCGAATGCAGTTGACCAATTTAGACTAGATTTATGTTCAAATTTCGAAATAAAATGTCATTCAAAGTTTTATTCGAATCCACTAAAACTATTTTCTTTTCCAGTCGAATTTCTTGATGCAATTCAATTTGTTTCAAAATATGTACTTTGGTTTTCCCTTAACATATTATATTTGTGTCTATTCTTTGCTCCACTTAATTTATTCTCTTTTTTTTTTCTAATTGAAAACCCACTCAGTACATCTATTGTGGCAACGTAAACTTATATTTCTTTCAAAACTTTGTGAAATCAAAATTCGAGTTGTAACTTAATTCCTATATATGATTTATACCAAAGATTTTATTTGGTTACAATTTCACTCAAAATTTCCGATTCATATTTCTAAACTAAATTCAAAGAAAATTTTGTTGGTTGTTTGAGATCAAATCTCGTATTGCAATTCAATTCTTACCTAATTGCAATTAAAATTTTGTTTAAATCTAGTTTGGAACAACCAATTTGCACTCAAATTCTTGCTCAAAACCAAGCAGAATTTGCTGATCAATTTCTAATCTAAATTTCCAAATCAATTTTTAATCCAAGTAACACTCTAAACAATTTGTACTGTTTAATACGTGATTTACACGTTCCAACAATGTTTTTCCAACTTTTTTTGTTGAGACTTAGAGCTACACACAATAGAAAATATTTACATGCGATAAAAAGAGAAAAGTATAAAAACGTGTAAATCACGCTTATATTCCATGCAAAATGTAGTTTAACCTAGAAACATTTTGTTAGATTCTATTTTAAATTTTTATCTTTAACTCAATTAAAATTGTATGTGTTTAATTTCAAACTGAAAATTTATGGATTTAGAACCAGAGTTTTATTTTTTAAATCCACTCAATATTAAGTCAAGCCTTAGTTGGAATATTTATTCAAAGATTGGAATTCAAACTCTATTTTTAACTAAATTTCTGCTGATGTTGAATGTTCAAGATGTTGTTAAAATCTAGTTTGTAATTCTAATTAAATTTTTAAATTTTCAAATCCAATTTAAGTTTCTACTCAAGAATTTATTCAATTACATTTGGGAATTCAAATTCTTATTCAGACTTTGGCTCGAAATTTTGATTTTATTTTTGATATGTTGAAATTCACAAACGTATGTTGACTTTTTTCACGTAAATGGTACTCTCATCACTTTTTTATTTCCAAATTAAATGCAAAATTTTGCCTTATAATACTACTTTAAGTTTCATTCACAATCATTACGTCCAATTCAGAATTGAAACTAATTTTGTTACCTTTAGATTCCCTCTAATTTTGGTCAAATCCATTGTGTTTTAACTGTAATTCGTAATTGAACTTTGAACTTTTCGGATTAAAAACTAGGTTTCGGGTAGAATTGCATTTGCTACGTTTTCATACTTAAGGAATCTTAACGCTTGTTTATGATTCGTTTAAATTCCGATGAATTCTTTTACGTGCATTTCCATATTTTGCCCTAATCAGATGAATGTCACGACGTGGATTATTTCATTTCATTTTTGATAAAGACATATACGTTAATATATATCAACAATAATCACACAATTTGCTGCTTTAGAAGAACTTCGAATCGTTAAATAATGTGCAATAAACTATTGAGATATTTTAATTTGACATTTATTTTGTTCTTAATTTATTGATCTAACTTACCGGAGTTTACGCCAAAGTAAAACTTTTTTAACTTCGAAAAAAAGTATTTGTTGGCCTAAATTTAAAATTCAAATTTTAGGCTATGAAAATCGAATTGCATTATTCTTGAAGAAAAATTAAATATGTGGTAAAGCGTAAAATTAGTGGACATATGCAAAAATATGTGAATATGCAAAAATATTTAAAAAGATGTATTTATTCTAAAAAGAATAACTATTCAACAAATTTTTGGTTTGGATTTCCAAAAAAAAATATTTTTTTACCTAAGAATCCTAATTACCTAAGAATACACCCATTTACAGCACTAAATTGATACATGATTACTTGAGTAACAGAATATTTTCGGTTAAGTTAATTAGCACTATTTCCGATAAAATGGGATTGAACCCAACCTTATTTAATATTTTTATTTCCGATATTCCAACCCCGAATGATTGTGCTCTTCTTCTATATGTCGACGATTCAGCTCTAATCACTAGAGCCATAAATTAGAATCAAATTATGTTAAATCTGGAAAACATTATTTTACCAAACGGAAGATTAAACTAAACGTTGAGAACACACAAGCATGTTTCTTCACTAGGCGCCCCAATTCTACATTTCTTCCTAATAGAAACTTACAAATTGATAGCAATAAACTTAGATATTATGTTTTCAACCTCCAAAGTAAACAAACTTATGCAAATACTGTATCCTTTGATTAACCGCAAATCAAAGTTATCATGAAAAAATAAAATTTCCACAAATAACTCGAAATAAAGTTCTTAAGCTTATGAGTATATATGATTTACCGAGATTTGTATTACTCAACTCGGGATCTTCTCAAGTTGGATAACATAAAGTTAATTAAAGATTATATAAATGATATTTGTTAAAGATTTCTAGGGAAGGCTGCATTTTCTGAAAGTCCCCTATTACGTAGATTAGCTTAATTAATTTGTAAATAATTTTTATTATGTTCTTTTTAATTCCTACTTTGTATATTTCATAGGTTTAGTTGGTTTATGTTAGGTTTAAGAGATATGAAATTTTTTTTGTTTTTATGAAATTTTCCACAACTTTTTGTAAAAAAAAAAATAAAAATATGCAGTTAACTGTGCAGTAAATTAAATAGTTAAAAAAATCGCAATGAATTTGGGGACAAAATTGAGAACACTTTAAAAAAAAAATTAAATTTATAGAATTTGAAATCTTGGTTTCCGAAATTTTTAGAACTATCTGAATTTTAATCCCGAAAAATGTTGCTATAATTTTAATCATTAAATTTAAGTTGTAAGAATTTTTTTTGAATTTTATAATTTTTTATTACTTGACTTAAAGGTTATTAAATAAAAATTTTGCAAATTTCATATTTTGGATTGTACCGGTTTTACTTTCCTATTTATCATGAATTTCGAATAACACATATGATCTCAAATTTTAAAAATCTTTTGTTTAGAACGTTTTATTTTATTTATAGTTTTAATTTGAACTTCTGAAATTTTTAAAATATTGATTTACTATAATGTTTGAATAAAAGATTTGATAATTGGATTGGAGAATCATATATCGGACAGATATTTTAGAAACTTAGAAGTTCTGATAAGTTTAAAAGGTGGATTTTGTTACAAAATTTAAAAACTTAGATGTATTGAGATAATCAAATTTTTAGGAATTGCTTAATCGAATTTGAAACGGATGATTTTTAAAGTTTAAATCTGGATATTAAATGTTGCAAAATTGGAATTTATATAAATCCGAATTTCAAAATTATAAAATTATAATATATATTTTAAGTTTTATGTTTATACTTTTAGAATTTTTAAATTAATTTAAATGTTGCCAATTCTGAAATTTGATTTATGTGGCATGGTACGTACACACCAGTATGATTTCTTTATCAGTTCACTTTTATAATAAATGTAGAACACACACGCACCCAAAAACACAATTAACAAAGCCTTATTAACTATTAAATAAATTTTTGGTAAATAGAGCTAAATATAAACCGTGCTATTGCGATCGAACTCTATTTCTACCTTGTAGAGCGTGAAATCTGGCTGATAAAGTGCCATTTTACGTTCTTGAAACATAAATAACTATTTACAATATTTACACAAAAACAAAATTTAAACAAAAATGTCATAAAACATTGTAAATGTTTGCTTTTCTTGAACGCTTTGGCCACACTATTAGGAACAATGATAAACTGGAATATTAAATATTTTTCAACAACATTATTTAGACATACAAAGCATTTAGAATTACCGTATTTCATTTTCAGTTTTATTTTCTTAGTTCTTCTTAATCGATTACCAGTGATTATATAAAACTTAACGGTAAGGCATTTTTTTTAGTTTTTTTAACTGGTATTCTATTTAGTTGGAAAATGGACAAAAATAAGAGCCGTATATCAGAAATAAGGAAGGTGAGACTAGTGAATGACAATATTGCAAATGAAACAAAATAAGGCAACAATGCATTAGATATGCTCAAAGGAGATGGTGTATGGCGCCATTAAGACAAACAAAAATACTGAGTAAATGTTCACTTCTTAAACGCTAAACTACACTGACTAAAAAGTCAATAAATTAGAGTGGTTGAGGAACAAAAATCAATCCTCTAGAAAACCAATACAAAAAATCTCAACGAATGTTCCAGAGTACGTGAAAAATGTATCCTCAATGCAATTCACGTTGTGTTGGAATTCAAGGTTTGAATTTTTGTGTACAACTCAAGGTTACGCCGATGGAGGACATAGTAGCAAATTTAGAAGTAGCAGTGGAAAAAGTAAGCAGAGAGAAAAAGTACGTAGCTAGATCAGTTTCCAAAGAAATCATTAAAATTTCAAACATCATGGGAGAGATGTCACAAAGTCGAGTCTATCATTCAATGAAAGCTGATAAGTGGAAATGCTGTAGTAATTTTAAACAAAGCTGAATATGACGATATAGTACAAATTGATGATTGACCAAGGTCCATATGAAATAGTAAATTTAAACCCCATAAAACAACTGGTCAAGAAAGCATGGGAGGCCAGATCTCGTATCGGGAAAAAATTCGGCTATCAGTTCATTCCCAAGTTATATGCACTACCAACGATACACAAGCCCGGTAACCAAATGAGGCCTATCGAATTGAATAAAATGCGCCGTGGAAAAAGATTTCAAAATTGCTAGTTAAGCAGTTTTCCAAACAACATACGTATGTCTATGAGCTGACAGACAAGATGATTATGGTCAAAAAGAAGAAAATAAATTCCGCTTCAGTATATATTGCAAAATAACAGCATCGGCCAGATATATTACCTACGAGTCGTATATCATCCGGTTCAACATAAGCGAGCAGCTTTCAACGTCATGATGCACCGACTTGTCCATATTCCACAAAATCTGGACGATTACGAGGCTGAACTTCAAAAAAATAAAACAAATCGCGATATTAAACAGCTACACAACAGAAATAGTGGGCCAAATAACTCGGTCCTGTTTAAGCAAAAAGGTTTTAATGGATACAACAACTTCGTCCCACATGTCCGAACCTCCGAGATGCAATCTGAATAATTCCAAAGAGTGGACAAATTTCAAGGTTGATTTAGTGGAAAGTAACGAGCCAAAATTAAAATTCAAAATAGTGGTCAGAGGTGGTCGTTGTAATTTTATTAGTTTTGTTTAACAAGTGTTTAAGGAGTACGAAAATAAGTTTTATTTGTCACACTTGTTGTCGTCCACAAATTCAAAATTGTCAAAAATGTGACTTGAACTCACCAACGTGAGAACGTCATGATTTTATGAGCATTTTTCTGGCGCGGCATCTGACCAATATTTTAAATTTTAAATCGAATGAACCAACATTTGCACAAAAATATTACGAAAAATGTGATGGAGCTTTATTTCTTCGGAAGCATGCCGTTTTCATTTTTTTCCAACAGGATAATGGTTCTAAACACATTGTATACTTAATGAAGTGTTGATTTACGGATCAAAAAATTGATCTTTTGTCTAATTTGCCTGGGCATTAATCCGCTCCCGACCACGTTGCGTATATACCACAGGATCCAAAGCTGAAGATTTGTTCGAATTAGAATAAAATTTATTAGAGTTTAGTAACGATTTTATTTGTTTACAATTTTTTTTTGTCTAAGCAGATTGAGCAATATAAAGAAAACTACAATCCAAAGAATTATTGTTGTTGATCTTTTGTAAGGGAATCAGTACTGATAAGCCTTGGATACCGGTTATTTAATGCTATAATTAGCAATTACTCGTATGTCAATATTTCCAACTAAATAGTGCGTTCTTCTATTCGCGCCCGATAGATGCACGATAGATCCTATATATGATATAAAAAAATTATACACTCGATAGCTTGTCCCGACTAGGCGTACTATCACCATATAGACTAGATTTGTCGCAATATTTATTTTGTTTTAGCTGGAAGTCCATGCATAAATTTACATCGAATTTCGTGCGAAACAAAACATGACATCACTATTTTATTGAGATTTGTCTAGATTTTTGTTTGTAAAGTTTTTATGATATGATTTCAATATGAATGTGTCAAATTTGAGCAAGACACTTTGATTCCATGAACATAATTTACAAAATTGCTGTGTCTTACAACCATTTAATTCCGAAATTGTACAGAACAGAGATTCAAGAAATCGCTTATGAATGACTACCTTAGCATACTAATAATAATTCACTAGCTTTAAAAAGATTAAGTCTTGAGTTCCCCAAAGATTACCTTTCAAATTTAGATGTTAAAAATCGTTCAATTCGCTACAGAGGAAATGGTAAATTCATTCTGATTCAAGTGGCTCTACAGTTGTAGAATAATGAAAACTTTGTCGACATGGCGCTTAAAATTCAATCAAATAGTAATATTCACTTGAAAAATGTTTTTTAAAAATCTTTCAATTTTATGCTGTTAAAATTGAAATCAACTTTTCCGTTTGAGTAAACAAACCAAAGTACTACTGTAGCAGCAGCACAGAAGCACCAACAAAAAATATTCCTTTTATGACTTTATTTTATTCTACGCTCGACTGTTACATTTAATTTTTTGCAAAATAACCACTTAAAGAACATACTAAAAAGCTAAAGTGTACACATACAGTAAAAAGCTATTTGACAATTATTCATCACAAGAGACGTCGATTTTTTTTTTTTTCTTTTTCATAAGAACAAAAGCAAACTATCCTAAAGATTGTTAGTTTTTGAACTTATTTTTTTTTGTCGTCGTTCGTTTAAGCAGTGCACACAACAAAAAAAAAAAAAAAGCTGAAAAGAAAACTAAATTAAAGCAAGTGAAAATATATTTATCAAACATAAAAAAATAAAAATTAAGTCGGAAAACGGAAATAAAATGAAAGCTTTATTATTTTGTAGTGTATGTATACGTGTTTTATGCTGGTCTCTATTTTGTTTACTTAACTTGAGAATGAGTAAACAATACCAACCAAATATAGATAGCACAAAAAAAAAAAAAAAAAAAATACGGAACGAAAAAAATTAGGATCGGTCGTTCGATGTTTATCCAACACATATCTTATTTAAAAAAAAAATACAAATAAAAAAACTTAAATAAATAAATAAATTGTTAGTTATTTTATTAAAAAATCAGGATAGACATCCAACGAAACTAGCGTTTATTCAGTAATAGTTGAAAATCCCTTTTTATCCTTTTTATTTTCTCTCTATACAGATCTAGAAGATTTCTTCTTTCAATTGTGTGCAGTAAATTTGATGTTTCTATTTATCTTTTTTATAAAATAATATTGTATTCTGTATTTTATATGTTACAAATATATATTTTATTTTATCTTTAAATAACTGAAAATACTATTAAAAGTTTTTTTGTTTTTTTTTTTTTTTTTTAAATGGGATACATTGGATTTAGATTGTATTATATTGAAATTGTACAATTTATTCTCGAAGCTTTTACAGTTATATGTAGCTGTAGCTAGTTTTGTTCAAAATTTATAATTTATTGAATAACTAACACAATTTATATTTAGAGCCAATTTTCGTGTGAATGCTGGAGCATTATGTAAAAGTCAATAAAATGTATAATAATAGATTTTATTGCGATTAAGTAAACAGATTTTGTGGACTTAATAAAGGTTTCCTTGTCAATTTCACCAATAACCGCAAGTTTTTTTTATTGTAGAAAACACACCTTCTTATGATTGAAACTTTGATTTTAACGATAGCTCCATTTCCACCTCCAAGTCCGACAATAGAGTCGGTTTAAATTAAGTAAAAGGTTTAAGGTGTAAGACCAGAATTTTCAAAAATCTGATGTTATATCTGATTCTTTATTTTATGACAAAGCTTTATGTAATATTTGAAAAGTTGAGAGAGCAGTTTTGCAATCTTAAAATTTTAACAAGCCTTCAGGCAAACCCTTTGAACCGCAGTATTGCAAAGTCTACAAATGATGAATTGTAATATTCAAATAAGCAGTCCACATTAAACTGGTTGAACAAAATATTCAAACATAGACAATTTTTTGACTTGAAATATCTGCATTTTCTATTTTTCAAAACTAAAAATACATTTTCAAAATATTATATAAATTATTGAAATATCCATGGGTACTAGTGTCAACTATTTAACGAAAGTTTTTTCTTAATTTTGTTCAAAACCAAACTTTCATCAGTTCGGGAAAATTTAAAAAAATTCTATGGCTGAAAAGACCTGATGGGAATTATGAATGTCAAAATATTTGATCAATAGTGTCGCACTTTTCCAATCTTGTCATTTTGTAGCGAGTTAGAACACTCCACCATTATTTGCAAAATGGAGTAAAATGATGACCAGTTTGAAACCACTTCCTCCCGTTGTATTCAAAATATCCTTGTTATTGCAGCCAGTTAAACCCAGTCCTTTGTAAGGTTTGCCATCAATATATTTTGAATTCTCAAATTATTAGAACGTTCGTTGATTTAGATTATAGTTTTACTCCCCAATAGCAACTTTGTGGCACCTAAATTACTATTAAGACGTGATTATTGGTATAATTTGGCTTATTTTATTTCACGAATAAGCAACCTAGTTTCAAAATATCAACAATTTTGCAGATATTACAGTCGTTATTGCAGCCAGTAAAAATATTGCTGACGATATTATATCAATGCGCGGTAAAACAATAGTGTAAAATCTAATTTACGGCTATATTCGTAAATTAGTTCACATAATTCTTGAAAGCTCTCGCAATCTCAAAACCGAACTATTTGCATTTTTTAACTTCTAGAATATTACGGCCATATTTTTCATTACGAGAGTACGAGGCAAGCAAAAGTTTCTTTTTCTAGAACACAAAATATGTCGGTACATTTTCATTATGAATTAAAATGAAAACGACATTAAATCCCAAGTGGCTTTGTTCGACCTTATAGTTCAGGTTCACTAAAGATAACCGTATTTCGCAAATGGCTTTTAAAGGTAGAATCAATTTTCATGTCGTCTGTAAGACGTCGTACGTTGTATGTATACAAATTTAGCCTAGTTCACCCATAATTTGATATTTTCTTGATATACAAAAGTAATTCAAATTGCAAGCAATTATGGCCCATAATAGTTCCGCCATCCGTATTCTCCAGATTTGATAAGTCTTACTCCGTATATAACGCCTAGGCGTTTTATTCCAGAGTCTCAAAGATTAGCAAATTTCCAAAAATTTTCAAATATTTCGATTACTTCGCCCCTTCGTATATAACCAGAGCAATTTTGATTATACAAAGCTATAGTCTAAAAAACGAAGCTTATATAACGGTATTAGAAACACTCAAAACATATCGGAAATCACCTTTTTCCAAATACGAATTTTTAAATGAAAACATTACAAATTCTTAATTTTGATTTCTGAAATACTTTCATGAATTTCAGCATATATGAATGTGGTTTAAGTAAATCGTATTCATTTTCTTGTAATAATTGATTTATTTAAACCAAAATATAATAAAAAATCTTAACAACAGCATTCTGGTTAAATTGAGATAAAAGCTTACTACAATTCGTTTGGTCATTAAGTCAATATACATTACATAGATGGCAGTGATGACCATTAAATTTTGGTAAAATCTTACCTAAAATTACCACCTGGGGAAACTTCAAGTTCAAAAATTGTAGGAAAAGCAAAACAAAGTCACAAAATGTTAAGAACGTGTGATAATTTTGTCACTAAATAAATTTTTTTTCGTATTTTTCTGTAAACATCTTAGACATCTGACGTACACTAGTAAAACTAAAGATAAATTTAACAAGTATTATTTTAATTCGTCAGAGCCAACTTTGATGTATTTTTCAAAATGAAAGTTCGAAAAATATATTTTAGAAATAATTTAATTTTAATATTTCTGCAATTAATATTTATTAAATACCAGTATATATTGTACAATATATTGTTGTTAAAGGTATGTAGAAAGCTTTTATATAAACATTTTATAATATTTAATAACACCATTTTTACTATGGATTCCTATGGAAATCTGTGAAAAATTATAACACTAAAAAAGCTTCTAAAAAATGCGTCATACTGATTTTGGCTTTATTCTCTAAAAGGCTCTGATATAACCCAAAAAATTAAATCATAAAATGTGAAAGTTATATAAGTTGCAAAATTAATTCCGAATAAAGCGCTTTGGGCGTTTTATTTGAATAAAACCCATATTAACTGTAATTTTCGTTTAAAACACTTAAGCGTTATTTACGATGGAAGACGTCTAACGACTATTTTCTGTAGTTAACACTTACACCATATCGTAAACGCTTAACTCAGCAGCAATTGCTGTTTTAGAAATGCAGTTGTGGTGTCGAAGAGGACTATCAGCACTCTGCAAAATTCCTCCATTTTCCTTCACTCATTACCATAAATTTCTGGAATTATTGAAGCCATCTAATCACAAAACGAACGTATTTCGATCATTTGTGTTATATACATAACTTGAGTTCCAACGAGTTCCGAATAGGTTTTTTTAATTTTTGGGTTTTAATTAAAACCAAGACGGTTGATTTTCTCAGCAAAAACAGTGCAAAGCGCTTTCTCAATCCATGGTTTTTATGTAGGTTCAATCAAAATAGGAAATATTTTCTCAGAAACATTAGAGATATTCTTCCTCTGTTTTATCATATGGTTTGAAACCTTCACGATTTTCGTCACCGTCATCATCTTGTCATCATCATCGCTATTTGCTTGCGTGTTATTGCCATTCTGAAGTTGTTTTAGCAACCACATTCCATAAGTTGTGATACCTTTACCATTTTACGACCATTATCCGTTGTAAAGTCGTAAATTTGCGATATGTGAATAGTATAGTTTCGTAAAATTTCAAAAATTATATTTTGAACCAAAGTGAACTTCTTAGCAAATAACAAAACTTGAAATAATGTTAGTAAACTACATAGTATACATTTGGGCGACTTTTGTATTTTCGAAAAAACGATGGAAGTGACCAAATTAATTCAACAAAAATCAAAAGTCCCAAAGTCAAATGATTTTTCTCGAATGTCCAAAGTATGCACCTGATGTAAAAACTATCAAATGGGCGGTCCCTGGAGTCGGTCATATAAATAATAAGCAATATTTGCATCAAATGCTGAATGCCCGAAGTACTTAATGTACAAAATATCAAATGGTTGGTCCCTGGCATCGGTCATAAAAATAACAAGCAATACTTGCACAAAAGTTGTATGATTCTTCGCCGACGAAATTTGTTCAACAAAAATCAAAAGTCCCAAAGTCAAATGATTTTTTCACGAATATCCGTAGTATGCACTTGATGTAAAACGACAATTTCATACAAAAGACATTCGAGGAAAAGCATTTGACCTAGGGACTTTTGATGTTTATTGAACAAATTTCGTCGGCGGAAAATCGTATAACATTTGATCAAAATATTGCTTGTTATTTATATGGCCGACCCCAGGGACCGACCATTTGATAATTTTTACATCAAGTGCATACTAAAGACATACGAGGAAAATCTTGTTTTGTTTCTTTATTGAACAAAATTCGTCACTGAATTGCATTATAATCCTTTAGGTTATTGATTTCTTTATCCACATTCATGAGTATAATTTGTATTACCACTACATATAAATACGTTATTGCCGTATGATTCTCACAATTACTTTACCGCAAGTCTTCGAGTTATAATATGACGATACTTTTCAGACTGTATGTTTAATCCAAAGATTGACCGATCCAATCTGGTAAGGCTGTAAATTTTGAGAGAACTTCTTTTTGGATTTGTGACTGAAATATACACACACATCACTTAAACAACTAAAAACGAGTTCCAGGTAAAATTGTTCTCCGGGAGTACCGTGAAAAAATTTTAGTCCAAAAACATAAGAAGTTTTAGTCATAAAATTTCCCGTTCAAATATTATGACTAAAACTTCGTTTAAAAAGGAATTTCAGTCCAATAAAGGGTGTTTCAATCAGAAAATAATTTGACTGAAATACCTTTCGTGTGGAATACCTTTTGGTTGCTTGGTTTTTCTGACTGAAATACCTTCGTAGGCCTGTACGTTGGCTTCGGGCCCCAGTCATAATCGGTTCAGTCAAAAAAAAAAAAAAAAAAAATGAGTTTCAAAGTCAAGTCTGTCTCAAATGCCTTTTCTGAAGATAGTTCAATCTAAAAACCGAAAACGCAGTCAAAACAAAACTTTTTGACTGAAATTCTTTTTGAAAAGGAGATTCAATCAAATTTTTAAAAAGGAATTCATGGGAAAATCTTTGTAAAATGTGCAGTTAATGTTATGGTTCGTCCAGAGCAGTGATGCCCAAAAAACATGGCGGATATTCATACTGATGCAAAGCGATTACTACTACTTATTTGCAACAAGCGAAGTGCGGTTTTTTCATTTTCTTTGTGTTTCCACAACTTTGGTGAATGCTTGGAAATAGTGATTGATATTTTTTGTGCTGGCCAATTAATTTTATGTCCGAATTCAAAAATTCTTGTTAATATTACGAGTAAATTTATTTTGTTAGCACAATGAACGAGCACAACGAGCCAAATGATCAAAATCTATTGAAATAGCAATAGTAGAAAGCCTCAATAAGCTGTCAAGTTGATCGTCACATAAATGGTTTCAGTGTTGATTTTTATCATTGCATTTTAACATATAAATGTATTTTCGCGTTGTTAAGTACTTGAAAATGAAGAATACGATTTTATAACTGCATCAAAGAAATTTGGAAACTTTGATGGGCTAACGAGCTTTCAAAATTCAATTCCGGTTTCTTTTGAATTTCTTAAAGTAACATCGGTTTGTAAATCGCAAAATATAAATCTTCAAATTCTTGAAATCTTTCATTGAATTGGTTAATGAGAATTTCTAATTCTGGAACAAAAATTGAAAAGTCAGAATTTGGAAATTCTTCTAATACAGCAAAACCAGATTTAAAATGAGCCAAATTATTTTGTTGTCAGTTTTAAAAATTTTAAGTTTTAGTTTAAAACCATCAATGTTTCCTAGAGTTTCAAAAATCGAGAAATTTGTACTTGAAGGTTTAAAGTTAACTTGTTCAAATGTGTTAGCAAATTATTCATAAATGTTAACGATGTTATAGATTCTAAACTAATTAATAATTTTGTGTTGTCGCTATCATTTATTCGCGTTTCTATAAATTTCAAAATATCCTTTCTCAATTTAAAAATTCGATTTAAGCAGTTTTCTCTGTAGATCCAACGAACTTGCGTAAATAGAGTCACATCTTCGTAAGCTGCTTCCGTTAATATTAAATTCTACTGCACATAGAGCTTTTTGGTGTATGGCACTGTGATAGAAAGGTACATTAATATTCTTCTTCTTCAATATTCCTTTGAGTCCGTTAATTTTCCCCATCATGGCAGGTATCGGGACATACTCCAGATAACTTTTCAAAATTACAAAATTTTGAATTCGACTGCATTAATACGAGTATATCTATATAGTGGTACTTGGTACTGCATTAATATATCTGTGTGGTGGTACTTGGTTTGGTGGTACTTTGCAATTTTACGCAACTCAGCAGTTCTTCGTAAGTAGTAAGCTTTTCGGTAATAATCCGCACAAAAATTAGCAATTGGCTTCTGTTAGATACATCTGTGGACTCATCAATTGCTCATTTAAACTTAAATCAGTAATTCTTCTACCTACCGTACTGTGAGATAAATTCAAGCGACCTACACATTTAAAACTTTTTTCGCGAGCAGGGCCAAAACATTTTAAAACATCTTCAAATTTTTTTTAAGGAATTCGCCTTCAATTAATGGTTTTTTTGATTTGGCAATATTATACAAAACGACTTATGATGCTTTTAAAGAGATTTTCCGAATGTCTATTTCGATAGATGATGGTGTTGATGTTGATGCAAAATTTGTTCTCATTTGGTTGTACGTAGTTTTCTTCTCAGTATGTGTCTTTGCTATGTTTTCTGCGATAGTGTTGTTCGCAGTTAAATTTTTGGTAACTTGCAAACCCACAAATCAGCCATTCAAATTTTTGGTCATTTAAAACACAAAAATATTTTGACTCCCACTCTAGTACAGAGACTATTCGGTCTGAAAATTGTTTATTTTGGAAAGTATTTCAAGATTTTTTAAACGAAAGCTTGCCAAGGGCCTGGATTTTCCTTAAGTCGCCACTGATTATATCGTGTCTATTTTATCCACTGCAATATTGTTGTGCACGTTTTGTTACAAATATGATACGCTTGTTAGCTCGTTAATGGTATGTATAACACTGGTTTTTTTGTACTACGTTTGATAAGTATAGAAAATTATTGAACGAATGAGCGTATACCTATGTTAGGGCTAGTATCCATATGGCGGCGAATGTGTACATTCGTCGGCAAATATGCATATTCGCCTGTCACTTTGGATAATGTGAGTTCAACCTACATTTACCTACTAAATTTGGATAATGTAGACATTTGCTAGTTAACGTCAGTAAATGTGGATAAATTATTTAATGTAGATTAGTTATGCTAGTGTACTTTCTGTAATTAAGAAAGAATTAAGTCGGAACTTCGCTATTTCTTCACCGATTATGATGAAATTTGACATGGGCGTTGGAGATGGGATTCTAAAACGGTTTTTGGGTAAAGTTCTGGAATGTGGCCAATTATGATGGAACCTCGCTGCCCGTTAACCGATTAAGATAAAATTTGATATGGGCGATGGATATATGTAGGATTCTAAAATGATTTTTTGAAAAAGTTCTGGAATATGGCCAAGTGTGATAGTACTTCGCTGTTTCTTGACCGATTATTGTGAAATTTGACATGGGCGATGCAAATGGGAGTTTAAAATACTTTTTGGGCAAAGTACTGGAATATGGCCAATTAAGGTGGAAATGAAACCTGAAATGATCCATGAAACGTGCACATTCACCGGAAAATGTACGAAATATTAGTATTTTGTTCAATTTATACGCACGTTTACCAACCACTTTTTGAGGTAAATTGAAGATTTTCTTATTTTGTACATTAGCCGTAACATATACACAATATAGGGGCAGTATAAACCAATATAAAGCAAAAATCAGTAGCTCACTTTAACAGCGGTTATGATATACATATTCTAGCAAAAAAGAATCATGGCGCAGTATAATTCAGTGCTTGTTGTATATTTTTTGTTAACATATCAACAATTCAATTTGAAAAGTGTCTAATTTGCATTCAATAATATTATTTGTCGTTTGTAAATAAAACAATGTTGTCTCTTTCTACCTCACTATTTCTGTCCTAGTCACCCACTATTTACTTTTATTGCACTTTTTTTAAGCCAGTATCATAATACCATTATTGATTCGAAACCGGCAAAGATTAGGTTGCATTTAAGGTTCTTTGATGAATGTTGCCCAGATTGTCCTCTAGCCTATTTATGTTTTAATTCTGCTCGATATTTATATGTTTGGATTTATTCATGATGTGTACTAACTCTTGGTTATTTTCAACAACGCAGTTCATACTCCGCTCACAATTTTTAAATCGTGTCGCTTAGACTCTTGAGACTTCATAACTTCATCAACCATAGATTTTAATTCACAAAACTCCCCGTCCTATTGGTTCAGCTTTAGTGCTGTATCTACAATACTAGGGGTTTAAAAGCAAAAGTGTTCTGATGCCTTTCTGCTATTATATTGACTAACTATTCTCCTTACAGTTGTAATGATAGCACTTCTGGTAATAACTTCACGGTATTAACTTTTGTACAATTGGATGCTTTGCAGATTATGTTATCTGCATATCTACTCGTAAGATGTTGCTTTGGTTTCTCAAAATAAAACATTTTTATAATTTATTAAATCGATTGACATACGACTGATTAGTAATGCAAACCTAAATCTGATTTTTATTTTTAATTAATTAATCGTTTATTATAAATAAAACCGTTTTTTCTTTTTAAATTTTCTTGGAACGAAAAAAGCGCGACCGACCTAATTTTGAAATATTCTAGAAAATAGAGGTTTCCAATTTAGTTTTAAAATTAAATGTCTATTTTCCAGACTATTTTAAAAATCGAAATTTCCAAGCAAAAATATTTTTACTAATTCCTGCGCGGCAATTTTTCCCTCGTTTTAATGTTTTATTGATTATTGTGGGGTTATGCTTGTATGCTGCTGTAACATTTCTAAACCACAAAGAGTATCTTATAACAAATGACCACCAAATTCTAAAACCTGAAATGAGAAACCACAAGTGAATTTAATTTAAATTATATTTTTAGAAATTATTTTGGTTTTAACGTATGTTTTTTTTTCTTTTTAGGTAAAATCAAGATGTTTAAGAAGAGCGATTAGTTGTAAGTTTTTCATTTTCAAAAAAATATTTTTTTTTCTAATTGACCTGTGAATCCTCTGTACTACCAAGGTTTACCTTACCTCAAAACGGTCATTAATCCGTCGAGAAGATAAGAATAATAATATTTATCTTCCCTTTTACTTTTACAAAAGACAACTAAAAAAGGGGGGAATTTTATAAAATTATACCAAACTTTAAACTTGCATTATAAACTTTAAACTTTTTGCACAAAATAATAAAAACAACAAAAAAGAAAGAATCTACTGTTTGAATTATATATTAAATGCTAATTAAACCATTTTAAATCTTTGAATTCAGAACAAATATACAAAAAAAGTAAAACTTTATAATTTTCCAAAACAAAACCCAAGTTTTTTTTTTTTTTTGTGTGCCTTTTGTATGTACCAGAAAATACATAAAAGTTTATAGCTTCATGATTAGGTGTAAAAAAAAGTAAGAATAATAACAACAAAAATAACAAAACTTTTGCAGTTTCATACTTACAATCATGATAATTTTTTTTTTTTTTTTGGTTTTAACTCTTTCAACTTAATGCTTAAGGCTCTTTAAACTTTTTTTTTTTGTGTGAATAAATTTAAAAAAAAAAAAATATTATAGAGGTATGTTGGATAACTTAAGAAAGTTAGATTTTTTTTTACAATAATAATAATAATAAGATTTTGTTTTGTTTTAAAAAAATATTCGTATACATTTAAATTGGCTTAAGAATGCAAAAAAGGTTAGCCCTGGATTTTTTTTTTTTTTGTTTAGCTTTTTGGTAGGTGAATTAAATTGTTTGTTCTTTTTTTTAATAAGGGGGATGGATGATCTACACATTGACCGTATATCTTGCCTAGTTATTTATAATGCTTCGAAGCTATTTAACATTAGTAATATTAATACGTTGGGGACACTTTAAGGAGCTTTGCTTACTTTTTATGTTTACTTTTTTTTATTTGAACCTACAGACGATTTAAAGATTATTACCCAAAATATTTACTGCTGCCTAAATTATATCTAGCCATTTCAAGCCAGGGACCCCAGAAATATTTTCTTGAAAATATTTTTTTTTTAAGTAAATATTAATTAAAAATAAAAAAATCCCAATACAAATTCCCTTGAGGCATTAATATCCAATTAGCTTTATAATACTTATAAAAAAAAAAAATCCAAACATTAAAATGAAACAAAAAATATTAATTTTAATTTACATAATTGCTGTAATTTTCATCCTTTTAACCCTTGTGCTCCTTTTATTTTATTTTTTTTGTTTGGTATGTACTACTTTTTGCTATTTACTTTTTGATGTTCTTAAAAAAATACAGAAATAATTTTCCATTTAATTTATGTTTATTTTCAATATTTATTTATTTTTATTTCCAGTAAGTTTGCTATTTTTTTTTTATTTTTACTCGTATACTATATAAACAGCATATTGTTTTCCAATTTTCCACCAAACAACAACGGCATGACACGTAAGCAAGAAAAAAAAACTCATTTTACGTTCTTTCATAAAAAAATGGCAACAACAAATAGAAATTGAAAAATTATAAAAGAAAATTTGTTTCTGTAAATATTATGACAGCCTAAATACAACATAAGAATAACGGTTGTTTATTTACAAAAACAAATTTTATTTTAACTCGCTCCAGTTTGTTGTTTCTTACTATATATTGTATAGAAGAAATAAACATAATCATAACAATAACAACAATATAGAATTGATCAACAAACAACAAACTCACACACACACTACATAAACGAATGTTAACAAAAAGGGTTTAAAAAATTGAAGGCTCGATTCTCTTTGTACACATACAATTTATATCACTGTAATCACGGCAGGTTAATAAAAAAAAATTAACTTTCCAAAGTGTTGATCGCTTTTTTTTTTTTTATTTGAAAGTTTGTGAAAACTAATAAATTTTATTGTTACGACTGGCAGTTACGGTATGCGTATTTATACAAAACGGAAGTATGAGATTTGCATAATTTTTGCCTAAATATTTGTTTGTATTTTATAATAAAAAATAAAAAAAAAAAATGAAAATCATGGTACCCGTTTATAATCGAATACCCTTTTAGTGTCCCTTTTTTGTGTGCCTTTAGTTTGTGCTAAGGATGTTTCAAAATAATTCTTTCTTCTTGTGTATACAACATATCCACATAGCTACATATATTCCTTTTGTGTTGATGGTTCATCTATCAGTTCATTTAATTTATACAATGTGTGGATGTGTTCAGTTTTTAATATTATTTGCAACTATTTGAAAAGGACTAACATATAAAGTTGACCTAATTTTTGGATAAATGAATTTATCTTCAATAATAATAGCTATATGACTACTTCCTTCATTTAACAAGTGCAAATTATTTGTTTTGTTTTAAAATACTATAAACAAAATTCTCAGAAATTCTCCAAAATTCAAATAAATTTAAAATTTTTATTTTTTGCTTATTTTAAATTTTATAATTCTCTAAACTTGCAAATATCTTAAAACTGTTAACTAATTATAAATTTAAAATGTTTAAACCATTTCTCGCAGGAATTAGACAAATTTATTATTTTTCGTTTCATTATTACTCAAAACAAAATTTTAAATTGTTAAATTTATCATAACATTAGAAATGTCAACGACATTTATTTAATAGATAGTCAAAACAGGATTTCACAATCTTTAGAAATTTGCCCAGAATTTCGAATGACAGACAGGAAATTTTAGATGATGCTCAGAAGTAATTTGAATTATTCACATTTGCAAATATTTAGGCAAATTATAGGCGCGTACCGATAATCCTTTTAACTTTTTTATTTTATAATACATCGCTTGGAATAGAATCAATAGAATTAAAAAAAAAACCGTTAATATGTGGTTTCAAATAATTGAATTTCCAATATGTCTCCCTGAATTAATTCCGCCGAAAAAAATTAATTAATGTCGCTACATTCTCGCGATTTCTTATTTTTAAAAATTAGATATCACGGATTTAATTCATATTGAAAATTAATTAATTTCGCTGACAAATTTTTCGGAATTAACTCGGTCCTCCATTGAAAATCTGCTTTGGAAATTTAAAATCCTATATGACATTTTAATCTTTTGTTAGTCATCTTAGTGGGTAGATTGTTTGCCAACAATTAATCTATTATTTTATTTTACTGTCAGGATCCTGTGTATTATATCATTGTTTCCAAATTCGAATAATTGGTTGTTCCTCTGATTTTTTCGGTTCCTATTGTGGACATTTCTGTATAAGAACCAACACTTTTTTTTTGCAGTTTTGTTCCAAATTGCGTTTTTTGAACTACTTTGTTAGTTTGTGATATTTCATGCTCGATAGCATTATTACTGAACATGACTTTCTCCTCGTGGTTACTTCATTAGGTCTGGCTTCAATGGTTTATTCATCATTTTGCGTAAATTTGCGTGTCTTCACATGATGAAAGTAAATGTGGCTGACAAATGGTTAGAGCACACTTTGCTGAGGTGTCGCAAGGATTTTTGAATTATCTCAACTAAGACTATTTATATTATGAAGTGTTAGTTTAAACTATTGGTTTAGGACAATTTTTTTCTTCCCTCAGGGTAGTGTACTTGGCCCTATTCTATTTCTGATTTTCATAAATGATAAATCCCACCTACCTCTGGCTTGGAAAATTAGAATGTTTGCTGATGATACCGCAATATTCTACAATTCCAAAGATTGCTCCCAAGCCATGGGACATATGGAAAACGACGTTACTGTACTTATAGAATATTTCAATTTAAATAAAATATCTGTAAACCTCAACAAAACCAAATTTATTATCTTTCAATCCCCATTCCTCCCTCATTGTGATTTCCAACCCTTGCAAGTTTTAAATGGTATTATCGAGAGAGTTGATAAACTCAAATTTCTTGGAGTTTTACTTGATAAACATACGTCTTGGAATGAACACATTCATACGTTGAGTTAAAAAGTCAGTCCGTTTATTTATTTGATTAAGAAGCTTGCTTCTGAATTTGGTAGAAAATGCATATCGTACTTTGGTCCATATGTATATAACCATTTCCCGACTGTTATTACTAGATCTGTGAATGTTTACAATTTCAAGAAAACTTTAAAGACGTATTTGGCTGAACTGGTTGAAGATTATCTTTAACGCGCCATATTATCTGTATCTTTTAAATTTGTTTATTCACCATGTTTTATTATTTTATTTTCATTATTTTATATTTTTTTTTATTATTATATATTTAACTTGCAGTTTATTACTAAATTGTTATTTTATACCTCGTACATTATTTCTGTCTAATTTTTGTTTTAGATGAGAGCTAATTAGCTTTTAAAGGACCATAAATCCATTAGCTATCCGCTCTCCTCAAAACTTTAAGTATTAGTTTAGTGTTAAAAATTGTTAATTTTTAATAAATAAATAAAAATAAATGCTTCGATTACTGACTCAATTGTGGATACGCCTAGCATTTCGCGGGTTTACTCAAAGAATCTCAAAAAAACAAAATCCATCGTGCGTGTCCTCACAAGACCACAAAGGAACGGTTTGTAGGCAATTAATATACCTGAAGAAATACGCTACATGGAAGGAGAGTTGTTCGTTCTGTTCAAAGATTGTTGCGAGGGAGAAAAAATTATTTTACTTGGTACTAAATCCTCTTTAATGCTTCTTGCAGAATACAATTCGAATGAAACGTTCGATGTAGTTCTTTCCATAATGCGACAACTCTTTTCTATACATGGAAACGTTGAAGGGGAGATAGTACCACTTGTTTTTTGTGTAATGAGCAAAAAAATCCAGAAAGTGCTACGATCAATTATTTTTCGAATTGAGGAAAATATGCCTTCAATACGAATTGAGTCTCCAGAAAAAATATTATGTGATTTTGAAAAGCCTATTGCTTCGTCCGCCAAAGCTTTTTTCCATCAACAAACTTTCAAAGGCTGCCAGTTTCATTTTGGACAAATAATTTGGCGGAAGGTCCAAAAAGTAAATTAGACGCAAAATATGGTAATTCAGAAGAATTCTTTCTAAAAATCCGGACGGTTAAAAGTCTCTCATTTGTACAATCAGACGAAGTCGCCAATTACTATTTGAGCTCAAGCAGCACTCGGGAGCAGCAGTTGGGAGTGTTGAGGCATGGGACCAGAGATTAAAAGTGGTTGTTGGAAAACGCCATGCAAGGCTTATATAAAATGTTCAAAAATCTATCGTTCGATAAATTGTGGCCAAACATCGTGTAGAGAAAATTCGAAATGGGGAACAACTACCGAAAAACAAAAACAGATCATCACAAAAAACCAAAGAAAACAGAAATTATACGGAACAGAGGCAGTTATGGTACAACTGACTTTCTTAAGAGAATTAATTATATGAATTGAAATAATTAGCAATTGTAAATTATAAAACTGCTTTTACCATTTATTTAATAAAGCCTAACAAAAAAAATATTTAAAAGATTTTGTATGCAAGATTTTATAATGCAAGATTTTGATTCTGCAAGATTAATAAAAAAAGCAAGATTTTGTTACTGCAAGATATTGTAATGCTAAATTTTATACCGATCCCATTATTTCTACCCGGTATTAAAAAAAACTGTCAGTATGCTTTCAAATATTTGAATATTCAATAAGCCTCCGTGAATTAATTCCGCCGAAAAAAATTAATTTCGTTCCCTTTTGGCAATTTTTTAGTTTTCAAAAATTACATGTCATATTGAAAATTAATTAATTTTGCTTACAAACTTTTCGGATTTAATTCCGTCCTCCGTTGAAAGTCTATTTTGGAAATTTAAAATCCTTCTATGACGTTTTAATCTTTTGGTAATTATCTTAGTGGGTAGGTTGTTTGCCAACAATTAATCTATTCTTTTATTTTACTCTCAGGATCCTGTGTATTATATCTTCATAAATACGCCGTGGCATGTTTTGGTTGCCATTTTTCTTCTAAAGCATCTCGGAGTACCTGCAAATTTGTTGGTTGCCTTGCCCGTTTTCTTACACGCCGTTGTAATATATTCCAAACATGCTCCATAGGGTTTAAATATGGACTTCGCGGAGGATGGTTTATTAAAAGAATGCTTAGCTCTTGCAGAAATTGGTGTGTGTGTGTGTGTGTGTGTGTGTGTGTGTGTGTGTGTGTGTGTGTGTGTGTGTATGTGTGTGTGTGTGTGTGTGTGTGTGTGTGTGTGTGTGTGTGTGTGTGTGTGTGTGTGTGTGTGTGTGTGTGTGTGGGTGTGTGTGTGTGTGTGTGTGTGTGTGTGTGTGTGTGTGTGTGTGTGTGTGTGTGTGTGTGTGTGTGTGTGTGTGTGTGTGTGTGTGTGTGTGTGTGTTTGCAAAGCATGTGAAGCCTTAAAATTTCTTCTACATATCGTGTTGATGTGAAAGCTGGATGTGGGATTACTACCAAATCTGCCTTGTAATTCAATGAAATACCCTCCCAAACCATCACCGAACCTCCATGAAATACTACGACTAGCGTCACGCAATTCGGGTTTAATTTTCCGCCTGGTGAACGTCAAACTCTATTTCGCCCGTCTGATGCATACAAACTGAAACGCAATTCATCCAAAAATCGGACATTATACCAGTCCCTCGAGTCGACGATGATTATCAGTCAGATAAGGAACTCTGACAAGTCGACGTGATTTTAGTCGATAAGCTTTCAACCGATTTATTATCATCTGGTTTCTATATCTGGTTTTGTACTGGTACATTATTTTTAATTTCTTGAGCACTGTTTGTCCTGTTTTTTTGTAGCATAACGTGCGATAGCTCGATCTTCTTTCTCGATTCTTCTTCACGTCGACTCACACTGCCTTTTTTCTACATATCGATGCCAAGTCCGATTCACAACAGACACACTAATATCGCAGATTCGCCCAATTTCACAATAAGTTACACCGGCTTCAACTAAAGCCACAATTTTTGTAGCTAAAGCCACGATTTTTGTATTGACTCTTTAAATAACTATGCGATAAATTAAATTATTATTTCCCGCAAAATGTTAACGTTTATACACTTTTTGATACGTTTTCTCTAAAACTTCAATAACTCGCCAAGGAGTCGTCGTTCAGAAATTTCCACAACATTCTTTTCAAAGTTTCTAAATCCTCTATAAAAAAAACTCTGTTCCGTTTTTTTTTGGCTCAGTGTATTTCGCTCAATATTAAATAAATTGACTTTGTAACTGTCTGTTAAATGTTCAACACATCTGACATCTGTAGTTTACCACAAAAATAACGCAATAATTAACTTTATAAACAATTTCAGTACGAATTAAGTTGTTAAGTTAAGAAACCCATAAGAATTTGTAAGCGTAATTCAACCAACTGGCCAAAAAAAACAAATGAAACGTAAGAAAGCAAAGTTATAAAAGTTCGAAGGCTGTTTATTTCTAAATGATGATGATCTTTCACTTAATCTCCAACATTTGCCGCAGGATCCCTATAAATCTTCCGCCTTTTAGGTGGGTGTTGGCGCCCTAATAATATATTCGATTTAAGGGACGTTCAACTTTTGTTCCTATTTGATAGAGTTTTAATAGATCTCCATATAATTGAGTGACCTCACGAGGTTGTTTATGCAACCGTTGACGCCTTTCTCCGATTGACTAAGGTGAAAACCGACTAATGTCTTCTCCAGTAAATAATGCCTAGGCATTTTAAACGAATAGTTGATCTACTAGGCGTTTTATTCAAATAAAACGGCCAGAGCGTTTTATTCTGGAGTAGTTTTGTAATTTAATTTTCAATTTTGTCCTTTATTTTTATTGAAGTAGACCGTTTTGGGAATAGGTCTTGAATAACGTCAGGCTAAGTTTTAATTTTTCTTATAAAGTTTAATAATTAATTTGGAGAGCTAATTAAAATGAATACAAATAATTTTTCTTTGATTATTTTTTATTTGTAAGTACAGCTAATAACAAATAAAAACAAAAAATTATAACAACAACATTTAAATTAGCTGGAATTTTCTCATTCGTTCGTGAATAGAGTATGCGAAGCTTTACAAAAAGATAAAAATCTATTTCCCCAAACCCTATTAATCAAAAATGGTGATCACCATCACATAATTTTAGACTAATTTGTCACAAAATAGGCAACTTCAGATTAAGATTCGATCACTAAATGTCACAATGGTGGTCTAATTTTTTTTTGGGAATGTTCGTAATGTAAATACTGACAATACTTTGATTTTATCCACCAAAGAAAAAAAAATGTTCATCACCAATTTATCAGAAAATTTATGTTATTTTGTGAGAAAAATTATGATTGATAATTTAACACAACTACAATGAATAACACAACCACAAAAAAAAAGAAACAAGAAAAGACATTTCCTGCATATTTTTCGATGCTGACTCTGAATCTAGGATATTCTAATTTAAAATTGCAAAAAAACGCAGTGAAAATCAGAGATAGCTAGTGTCGAAAACTACCTAACTGTTATGACGTGTTTTCGGCACTTTTCACAGGGCTTTTCGACAGCGAAAACGTATCTTTAAATAAATATTCTTGAGAGAGCAGTTTTAAAATTTACCTGAACAATAAGAGTATTTTGTTTCCTAATTTTTGCAGTACCACAAGAACAGTTTTTGACACTTTTCGACAGTTTTTGACACTTTTCGACAGTTTTTGACCATTTTGACCATAATTTTTGGTTTTAGAATTATTTTTGACAAAATTGTCTAACAGTCAGATTTTTGAACGTTTCACCAATCTCCAATGTTAAAAACCAATGGTGGCATCGTAAAGTACCCTCATTTCTTTAAACGTCTAAATATCTTTTTCGATTATCGAGATATCGTAAATCAAATAAACCGTGCACAAATTTGCATATCGTGGTTAAGGTGTGTGATAATAAGTTTATACAAAAGTCTTAATACTTTAATTTACGATATCTCGGTAATGTATGAAGATATTTAGACGATTAAAATTGGAAATGAGAGGGGATGAATGGTAGTTTAAAATGGCATCTTTGGTTTTTACTTCTGAAATTCTCTAAGCAATGATTGGCCCCGCCTAATTCCCTTGGCTTTCTGACGTGACAGGGCAATTCTGCGGTCAGGTTCGAATCCAGCATCAAAAAATACTTCGGAAATGACTATTCTTGTTTCTATTTCCTGACCCTTGTTGCCCTCTGTAATTTTTGAGTTTGTGAGAACTTACATTTTGATTTGAACGGTCATATTCTACCAAAAATTATCAAATTTTTGCTGCAAAATGTTCAAGCAACACTAACATCATTAATTTAGTCACAAGTTTTTCAGTTTGTCACCCCATCCACCATATTTTATCCTTTTTGTCACAAATGTTCCCAAAATAACCAAAAATAGTGATCATAAAATATTAGACCAATTGGTCACAAAATACAAGTTTTTTTTTGCCACGACAAAAAGTTGGCAATTTGAGATAAGCGGAAATTTTGTGACGAAATCCATATTGATTGTATCAACGAAAGAAAAAAATTTTTGTTCACCAATTTGTCATAAGATTTATGCGAATAATTTGTGAAAGATTAGATTTTGATTCGAAAAGTTTTCCAAATATTCCACCAAAAACCGACAAATTTGTTCTACAAAATGTTTGTTTTCGCGTGACAAGCAGCGTCAATCCCATCCACCATATTTTACCAAGAAAAAATTCCCACATTTTCTTTAACAATCACCATGTCAACTTTTTGTTTATGTGAAAATTTGCATGTTTTTGGTTCACTATTCTACCGTGCTAATAAAAAGAGTCACATTTCCCTTTTTGAGTAATTTCAATTTTACTATTTTTATTTGCCATGTCTTTATATGAAACTTGACTATTAAATAACGTGGTTATATAAAGAAAATAATGCTTTTCTGAACAGTTTTTGCTTAAAAATACTCAATACATATTACAGTGAAATTTCGATAAATCGAACCTAAGGGTGCCGGAGAAATTAATTCGCCATATTAAAATTCCATTGTAATGAGTGAAAAGTACTTTACTTTCTAGAAACTCATTTGGTTAACCATAGTGCATTTCTAAATAATAAAATTTACATTTTAGCGAATAAAAATTCGTTGCGAATCTTTGTTACAAACAACTTAGTGTTCGTTATATAAAGAGATTTCACTGTATTAATTTTTAAATTTAAAGATAAATTCGACGATCACGATCCAAATTTAAATAACATTTCGGTTTATTGTTTTTCTTGCATTTTAACCGTGTCGAATAAAACGCCTAGTTGTTATTTACGGGGTAAGACTATATACAAAAAAAATTGGATGTCGTTTTTGTTTACCGGCCATTAAAAGCGTTATTTACTAAAATTAATTTCGTTTTAAACCAAACCTAAAAAAAATTGCTGTTACCACCTATAGATTCTTTCCTTCACCATTCCTACATCGCATATTAAACAGTATGAGTCTTGTCAAATGTGCACCCTGTTTCTCTCGAAAATGGTTAGAGATACAGAGAAAATACTCATTATCAAAGATGTCAAACGGAAGAAGAAAATTTCTTTGATTACCTAGATTCGGGAAAAATATGTTTTTAACGGCTTTGTGACACAACTACGATTATTGAAAGAAGAAGTTATTGGGTTTATTGAGGACTATCGACAAAATGCCTCAAAAGTATGCTAACCCATTAAAACTACTCCTCTTTTGCCCGCATTTTAGTTATCTAAAGCTAAAGTTATTCAAGGTCATCAAACAAATGACCTTCTTCTGACAAATTTAATAATAGGTATTTTCTCTGTATCTATAATAATTTTCGAGAAAAAGGAGTTGCACTGTTTACCAGATTTTCCCTTTATAATAGTACTTAGCACATAACTATGGAATTTAAAAACAATTAAGTGACTATCAAAAAATGGCTAGATCAACTGTTTCGTTCCACATATTTACACATTCTTATTTATTGATTTTTATGTTGTCATTGAGCCGTTTCGCATATCTTCAACTTTCGTGAACCGTTAGTCTTTCAAATATGATGGCATCGATCTGAATAAGTGGTAATTAGATGGAGCCAAGGTTGGAAAATACACCGCATACTGTAAAATATCCTAGCCTAAGGAGAAGAGTAGTTCTTGGGTTGATTTTTCTGTATCTGGATGGGACGTTGTCATGCAGCAGTATCACCTTCCACCTTCCTTGGCTCGTAAACGGTCGTCGTCCCCTCCCCCCAGAGCCTCACTTAATTTGATCAATTGGGCATGGTAATGTTCAGCTGTAACAGTGTGTCCAGGTTCCAAAAGCTCATAGTAAATGACTCCTTTCCAATTCCACCAGACACACAGTAACACTTTCCTAGCATGTATTCATTTTTGTAACTGATATTGATGGCTGGCCTGAATCAACCCATGCTTTTCCGCGTTTAGAATTGTCATACAAAATCCACTTTTCATCAATCGTATTGATTGTATGCAAAACATGTTTCTTTTGTAGCAATAAAACAAATTCTTGCAGATGTCAACTTTTCGGTTTTTGTTTTCTTCGGTCAGTTTATGAGGAACTTGTTTTCGTTTCTTCTGTATCTTTCCCATTGCATGTAACCGAAGTGATATTCTTTGGTGAGTAACTCCTAACTGTTCGGCAAGCTCTTTTTGAGTTTGACGCAGATTTTCATCCAGTAAAACTTTAAGTTCTTCGTCTTTATATTTTTTTACTGCACCTGAGCGTGGGTCGTTCTTAAGACCAATATCCCAGTCAACAATTTTTAGTTTCAAGTTAGTTTTGTACTGTATTTGAAACTATGGTTTCAAAACCACCTGGTTTCAATATTTGGAACAGTTCCGATCTAAACGCGTTTTAGAAACATCCTAGCACCCAAGTTTGTCCAGGTTCAAAAAAACTATTCAATAATTTTAAAAAACATTTTAAAACGGTTTTGAAATGTTTAACTGCAGCTGTTCGTTTTACGTTTTCTAATTACGTTCTTTTGAAACGGTTTTAAAGAAATATAAAAGCCAAAGACTTTTTAATGCAGGTTTTATTGGCGCGTTTTATAGAGCGATAAAAAGAGAATTTTAATACCCGTTGTTTTTTTTAAAACGTTTAAAACACTGCTTTGAATGGTTCCGATTTAACGAGAAACGGTTTGCTTGAAACGTTTCAATAAGGATTTTGAATATGCAATATATTTCTTTAAATCGCGTGTTCCTTGGAAACGTTGTGAAAACGTTTTTCGAAAAAATGAATTGAATATAAGATAATTCACTGAAAGTAAAAATATCGTGAGCATAATGGAATAAAAATAAACTCGAAAACCGGTTATTTTTAAAATTTTATTTATTAATTTCTTAAAGAAAGTAATTAAAGTAGTTCATATTATAAATTCAATATATAATTATTTACATACAATATTACGGAATTATATATATATATATATATATATATATATATATATATATATATATATATATATATATATATATATAAATAATTCATTAGTATAACAAGCAATAAAAATGATTTTTAACTTAAAATAAATCATATTATTCAATAATAACAATGTAAATCAGAAGTTTATGGCGTTGGTTTTCGCGCTCTGCTACTCTTAGTAATCGAGTATTCGACGATTTTCAATAATCCTTTAAAAATTTTGTATTTTCGTGGTCCGTATAAGTTGGATATTTGTCGCGTACAGCCAGTAGAATAACATTTTGCAATTCCTTGTATTGCAAAAATGGTTTTTTATGGCTAATACCCGTCCCTGTCCATGAACATTTATTAAGGAGTTTATCCTTAATTAAAATTTTTAAAATATTACTTGCGCATCCAGTAGCATGAGGTCCACCAAACGTGCTCATATATGAAATCTGAAAATATTTAAAATTAAAGACTAGTGTTCAAACATACTTTCATTAGATATGAATTATATATATGTATATATATATATATATATATATATATATATATATATATATATATATATATATATATATATAATCTATGGCATAGAGGGCAGTAGTCCATACCGCATCCCTTGCGAGATCTCTCTTTGGCCAAATTGTACATATTGTGCATGTACAATTTATGTCAGCCTAACGAAGGCTTAAATTATTATTTTAAAATAAATTCACACTATACTTACCGAAATATGTATGTATATATGTGAAGACATGATGTGATGACACAAAGCAAAAATTAATTTTAATATTAAAAATATATGCACCGCACTATAATATCGTCACCGTAGTTCTATCTTGGTGTAAGCGCCACCCTTTTAGTTTTGACAAAATTCGTTTTGAAGCCCTATTCAAATACTATTGTTCTAACTAAATTCCGATATTTCGATCCAAATCGATAAAATTTGTAATGTTTTACACTTGCGCTTTTCTTTTTCCTTCTTCCTACGAAACCCAAAACACTTGGAAAACTTCAAAATTTATCGCGGGTAAAAAAAATATGTGATTTTGGACTTACACCAAGATAGAACTACGGCGACGATATACCGCACTATCAACTATGCACTATGAACGACTGAAAAGGACTGAAATTTTTGTACTATTCGAACACTGAACTGAATACATTAAAAAACCAAAAAACTCAATGTATTAAAATTGTACCTACCCACAGATATAAAACGTTATAATTTCGATTTATTATATCGTTTTCATTAAACGTATTATTGAAGGTGCAAAACAGATGTACAAAAACTTTTCGAATGTTTAAGAAACAATAAATATTTAAACGTAATCGTTTAGTTTTACGATCGTTTTAAAGAAACCAATTTTACTAAAAATAAATTTTGAGAAATGTAAACGTTATAATTTAGTTTCAAAATATGATTTCCAATTAGTTCCATTGATTCGAATTAGAAGTGTTTCTAATAAACCGATACGAATTATTTAAGAAACAAAACAGATGTACAAAAACGTTCCGAATTTACGGAAAACAACTGAATATTTAAACGAAAATTTTTAGTTTTCTGATCGTTTTAAAAAAAATTTTTATTTGAAAATACAATATTATAATTTTAGTTTTTAAGAAACATACCCTAACAATACTGCAAAAACGTTTTTAAAAAATTAGATGGTTTTTTGGAAACCGTGGTTTCATTTTGTTGTCTGGGTAGCCATCAAGAAATCTTACACACCACTTTTTTACTGTTGAAAGTCGAATTGATGAATTCCATACCTTGGCAAGCATTTTTTCCATTTGAAATCAGAATAGAATGTAATGGCGTAAATGTTGCTTATCGACGTCCATTGATGTACATGGAGTAAAAGCTTGTAAATAACAGCAGTGACTAAGCTACATATGTCCAAAATGGCAGGCGATTTGGATGCGTTCAGGTATGTTTTTAATGCAACCAACTTCAGGGGTGCTATTCTTGAACCATTACGAAAACTTTCGTATTGCGAGTTAGTGTCAAAGTATTACGAAAACCCTAAAATCGTATTCTTGAAATCGGATTACGAAAATTTTCGCAACGGAACGTTACTAAAATTTTCGTAATGGTTTTTTTCGTTTTCCATTGCATTTCGTAATGAAATCATTTGGATTTTTGTGTTAATTATATTGATAAGGATGTTCATAAAACTCAATATTTTCTATTCTCAATATTTGTTAAAAAAGTGAAAACAAAAGCGTACCTTTTTTTTCTTTGTTTCACGTGTTCTTAAAAATATGTATTATTTATTTCGAGATAACGATGTACATAATTATATGCATTCGGTTTTGTTTACTACCTAACTAGAACAAAACCATATTTTCTTCTAAATTTTTGTATTTACATGTCGTATACGTAAATCTTGGGGTATTTTTTTAAATGCTTGACCACTTTCTAATTTTAAACAATACATTTAAGGGTATAAGATTTTTTCGTAATTGACAATTGGCTATAGCGGACAAAAATGGAATATGTGATTCAATACAACAAAAATATGCTATTTAAAGCTATATTGCCTATTTAACTTTTACATATATTTATTTGTTAAAATTGCAATAATTGGAAATTAATTAATGCAATGTGTAATTTAAAGTGTGATTTTTATCATTCATTAAGTTCATTTGGAACAATTTTGTTTTATCATTTTAAATGCCCTGTCTTCAAACATTTCGAAAATTTTCGTAATGCACAATATTTTCGTAATCGTAATGGTGAAATCATAAATTAGTATTCTTGAAGCCATTACGAAAATTACGAAGAGAGGAATAAAAAACTAAGAAGATTTCGAAAGAGATGATTAAAAATGTTAGTTTAGTTTAGTATAACTGAGAATATTAAGCGAAGCGGACGCTTTCTTTACTTAAAATTATAAATTGTTGTGAATTTTTGTCAATAATGGCTTATTTATTTAATATTAAATTAAATATATTAAAAATGATTGTGTATGCTACTTTTTCTTTTAAAGGGAAAATTACTTCGGTCTAAAAAGACCAATGTATTGAAATCTTGTCAAAAATGGCCAAAAATTTGTTAGATCCAAAATCATTTATCTCGACGTTTTGAAAGTCCTTGAGTCCGAAAAAGAAAAAAAAAATATGTCTGTCCGTCTTTCTGGACGTCTTGATGTCTGTACCCATGATATCTCGAGAATCGCGTATCCGATCTAGAATTTTTTTTTTCTAAAAATCTGTTTTTATGGTACGGTGGTACATATGATTGTATGATGGTACGATTGAAAGATGATATAACGTTATGTCGTGCATGATGGCATGATGGATTGATGGTATGATAGTACGATGATATCCACTACATAAAAAGCCATGAAAAAAAAAACTTGTAGTGGTGTTAAGGGAATAAAGATTTTTATTTTCCAATGGAACGTAAACATAATCATATGGGATTTTGTGTTGCCTTTATTTTCAATTTAAATGAAAATTTTTATTGATAAATAGAAATAATTTTAAATTAAATACAATCTGTTTCGTCGGCAAGTGACCCCTTGTGTGTTGGTGATAGCTTTTCACATTTTTCATCATATCTCCCAAGTTATGGGCTCGATTTTAATTCTGTTTGCGGTTTTTTAAAAGCTTATGATTCACTTTATTGGTTAATTTGCACACTAAGTCAGGTTTTTGTAAAGAATGTAACAAATTATGGGAAAATCACATTTTTTTACTTAAACGATTTTTTTATTTAAAAAAACCTCAACTTTTTAAAAAAAATGAACTCTAAGTCGAAAAAATGTCCCATGACATGCTTATTTTGTTTATATTTATTAAAACATTGTTACTACCTAACTCATAAAATATTCGAACACCAATTTGTCGAAAAAATGGCGTTTGTAGCCTTTTAGGTATAGTGATGTTATCTAACCAAATCTTTTAAATGATCGAAAACTCAAATCGGTAAGTAATAATAAATAGTTGAGTTGTTCGCTAACGGATCGTGTGACACTATGTACTCTCAGTGTTCTGTGTTTTAACAATTTTAAGTTTGTGTGATAATTAAAAGGACAGTTTTTGTTAAGTAAACGCTTAATCATTACAATGACACATTTGCGTGATCTACCACCTTCTCATGTAGCCGATATGCATTTTATAAACCTGTTCTGTAATGGAAATGCACGCGCTGACCCTACGACAAGTATCAGCCGCCTGTCTATTAGATTAGGCATATCGAGGTCAAGAAGGCCTTAATCCTTATTACTTCCGTCGTGCTCAACGTCTAGGAGATGTGGACCATCGTGCCAGATCAGTTTTTTGTAACTGGATAATTTCACAGCAAAGAAGTGATGTCAATTTTATAAGGAGAATATAGTGGACAGATAAAGCTACTTTCACCAGGGCGGGTATAACAAATTATAGAAACCTCCTTGTTTGCGCCGTCGAAGACCCAAACGTCGTAAGGGAGACAGCTTTCCAGAGCCAATTTTCTCTAAATGTATGGGAGGGAATGATCCACGATTAACTTGTCGGACCTTACGCGGTAATAAACAGGCTTGATCAACACGTATTATTGGAATTTTCAGGAATTATGTTGTCATGGAAAAAGTGCCATTGTTGAGGAGAAGGCGAATGCAGCTGCAATTAGATGGAGCTCCAGCACATTTTGCAAAGATAATACTTGATAATTTGAATGAAAATCATCCACGGTGGATCGGTAGAGGAAGTCCTGTAGCCTGGCCGCCAAGGTCCTCTGATCTTACGCCCCTAGATTTTTATTTCTGACAGCAAGAATTTTCGCTGCTGCAGCAGAAACAAGAGGCAACCCTTAACAATTGCGCTGGACAACAACTAGTGTGATCAGGAGAGCCCTTGTTTGTTTACAAGAGAGTGGAGAGCATTTCGAACATGTCATTTAATTAAAAATGTTTAATAATTTGTAATAAAAATTGTTTTTATTGATTATTAATGAAACAGTATTATTTTATTTCTTTGACTTTAATTTAAACATCTTTTCTGTTTAGTTTCCCTACTTTCTCTAGGTGATTTATGCGCAGTATTTTTAAGAGTTAGCTAGTAACAAAGTTTTGTCAATTTGTAGATATTATGCTGTAGATTAATAATAATAATTAAAATAATTAGCTTAATGGATATTTTCTCGACTTACAGTTCAGTTTTTCAAAAAGTAGAGGTTTTCTTTAGTAAGAAAAATGTTATTTTCCCGTAATTTTTTACATTCTTTAAAACCTGTCAAATAGAGTGACTCATAAACTTTCAAAAACCGCAAATAGAATTAAAATCGAGCCCATAACTTGAAAAGGCGACACCCACTTTAAAGGATTTTTTGCGATAATTTTACTTAAATATTCCGAATTTTGCGGCCGTTCACTTGACGACGAAACACATTGTATATCTTGCAGCTTGTACAGAATTTTAATTGAAATTATTAAAATTTTAGTTAACAATTTTGCATTTTAGTAAATTGATTTTTAGGGAAATCGTTAGGCTTCGTGATTTTTTCTAAATTTCTTTTCGTAGATTACTAGATTAGTTTTATTATAAATCATGGCTGTTTATGTAGTAGCATTGGTAAAGTAATAAAACTAATCTAGTAATCTACGAAATGAAATTTTTTAAAAAAGCACGAAACCTGACGATGTTTGAGAATAACAATCAGTTTACTAAAACGCAAAATTGTGAATTAAAATTTTATTAATTTTAATTAAAATTGTGGACAAGCTGCAATTCGATATATTTAATTTAAAATTATTTATATTTATCAATAAAAATGTTCATTTAAATTGAAAATAAAGACAACACAAAATAATTCCCATATGATTCTGTTTACGTTTCATAGGAAAATAAAAATCTTTATTCCCCTCTTTATATTAAGGATTTGACTTTTGTAGACTGATGTCACGGCTATTTATGTAGTGGCATTGTCCTATGATTCTATGACGATATGATTTTAGATCGTATTGTCGTACGATACTATTATGTTATGATGGTATGATTGTATGACTTTACGTACCATTAGTATTAGCCGCCTGTGACGGTATATCAATCCAATTCCAATTACAACACGCGACATTTAAAAATACATCCCTAATTGTTCATTAGTATTATAGCTATTACCCTTATTTTTAAGAAAATAATAAACATATAAATAATAAATATTTATCGAAATGTAAATAAATATTATTTTTAAATATCAACAGAAATTATTGAGTTTTATGAACGTCTTTGTATGAATATAATTAAAACAAAAATCTAAATGATTTCATTACGAAATGCAATAAGAAACACAAAAACCATCCGAAAATTTTAGTAACGTTCCGTTGCGAAAATTTTCGTAATCCGGATTTCAAGAATACCATTTTAAGAACTTACATTTTCATCTTCTCTCTCGAAATTTTATTATTTCTTTTTGCCTCTATTCGTTATATTCGTAATGGTTTCAAGAATACTAAATTATGATTTCACCATTACTATTACGAAAATAGCATTACGAAAATTTTCGGTTACGAAAATTTTCGTAATGTTTCAAGAATAGCACCCCAGATCCGAGTTTCAATCTACACACCTAATATGTGCTATGACAAAATAGCTTAACAGTAGTGGCATTATTGTTGACAGGATTTGCAGAGCTGATGAGCAAATATATGCTGGCAGGCTTGAAATGTGCAGTTTTATTTGAATAATTTATTATTTCACAACTTTTAGTAAAACTTATAAATGGGTACACAATACCTGCTTTTGTATGGTTATTTTTACACTATTGAAGCACATTTACGGTTTAAAAACCGGTTTAGGTTTTTATAATCACTCACAGCTAATTGTTCTTATGTGTGAGTGTAATTTATAAACCAAAAAAAAATTATTATAAGTGCATCTCGTTTTCCTTATCAAAATTGCCAGATGGAAGCAGGACATTTTTTTGGAATTTGGATGTCTTTAAAACCGTTAGTTTTGATAATACAGGCAAAAACAAATGTTTTTTAATGAACACTGGATCATAATTTGGATCCAAAAACAAAAATTACTTGCTGTCATGAAATGCGGGTAACATTGTCAAAATCCCGCTCGGTTTGTTTTTTATTCAATTTTAGAATCTGGACCCTATATATGAGCCATCTAGATGCCATAATAAATCGTCGTAATTTTTTAGCAGTTTTTTTAGTGGTCATATAATGAAAAGTTCAATCTTTCCCGTAGTAAAAATAAACATCATTTTCCAATGAAAAAACAGAAATCTTATAAAAGCTTATACAAAAGTTGTCTGCATAGCTTTAACAACGACATACAAGAAAACTATATTGGTATTAAATAAAAATTAATTGCAGGAATATTAAAATTAAATTACGTTTAAAACGTATTTTTCGCTCGCACTTTTTCTCTATTTTGTTAATTACCGTATTAAATCATAATTTTCAGGTAAAACATAATTTTATTCTCGTTTTTAACACAAAAAAAGTTTTTGTTGGTTCTCTAAGTTTAGAATACCCCAAAAATTCCGTTAAGATAATTTAAGCATTTGTTTGCACAGACTTAATAATAAATAGCGAAAACGTACTGGATAAAGTTACATATCTTTAGTATCAAATCACTGTTTTGTTTACTTTATTTATTTAATACCTCGTTAAAGATATATCGATCTCTTTTAAAACTGGTGAAATTCGACAAATGAAGATTTTAAATAAGGAATTTTCAAGTTATTGTATTTTACTAAAATTATGATTTTTCAACAACATTTTACAAATTTGTAATATAATTTTTATTTTTTTCTGTTTTATAATATTATCTACATTTTAATTTAAATTGAGTTCATACGAATTATGATTATATTAATTTCAATTTAAATCGTCAAAATTTGAAATTGAGTTTGTTGGAACTTTTCTTTGTTGCACCATATGAGATGAATGAACTAACCGTTATGAGAAGACATTATGTAAAATTCTTCCGATAAAAATAACATTATAGTTAAAACATCATGTGAATATATCTTTAAATTTAGTTCTTAATTTTTTGTGATTGACTTACGAAATTGCAAAGACGAAGTGATTTTTTTTAAATATTAGGTATGTGTATAGTATAAGTAAACTAACATCATTTAATGGCCAGCATCTTAGCTATAATATTCACAAATTACTACAAAAACACAACTGTTGAAATCCCCTTTAATTTATTCAAATATATTCTTATCGTCTTGAATATAAACCACCCGCCATACAATAATAATAAAAATAATGCGAAAATATCTCATTTGTCCAAATGTCCATTTGGACGGATTGAAATTGCTTCAGAATGTAAAAAAAAAAAATACATTACGGTTGAAAGATTTTTTTTTTTTTCATCTCCAATCGTATCATTCGAAAATTCGTGCGTGTGTAACGCACAAATCCTTTTCATATTACATTACCAATTGTATAAAATTACAATTTATTCCAGATGTGTGATACATTTTACTTTATTATATTATTATAGTTATTACTAGTATAGAGCATTATTATTTTATCCTTTTTTTTTCTCTGTTTTGGTACTTTTGACAAATCTTTTAACTATATGAAAGTTTTTCCATGTTGTTTCAAAAGACGCAAAAAAATATATTAAAAAAAAAAAAAAGAAAGGATTTTAACCTCCATACACACTTGTAAACACCCCCGTGTGCGGTAATAACAATGATAGTCTTCTAAGTGGTCTCATAAGTCATAGTCATTCATACAATATAAAAAAAATAATAATTTTATTCTTATTATTTTTATTTAATCTACAAGAAAAGTGTTTTAGAAAAGCCGAAAGTAAAATTAAATAAATTTTTATGAATGATTGTTACTTTCTACGGGAATGAATAAAAGGCGAATCGGTGAAATCCTTTGGTAAAATATGCGAATATTTGATTTTCACTTTTTTGCCCTTTTACACTCCTCGAGTTTTTTGTTTACGAAGGTGATTATTTTTTGCCTTTGTGCTATTTTTTTTTTTTTTATATAAGGGGGTTTAAGATTAATTGAGTTTATATGTAAGTTTTGATATTGTTGGTGCTTGGCCAGTATTTATATCTAATTAGGAATTCGAAGCACATACGTAATATTATGTACATACATATATGGGTATAAGTATTTAAAACCATTGAAAATAATTTATGAATTTTACACCCACACATATCTTTAATGAATTCATACATTAACTTAGATATTTGTTAATGTAGCTAAAAATAACTTTAATTAATTAAAATATTTAATGATGTTGTCAAATGGATCGGAATATATAAATTCTATGTTCATATAGTAGGAATTAATTTAATTGAGAGGAATCTTCTAAATGTCACTCCAAACCATATCTTATGAATTCAATTAAAGATGTAAGCTCTGGGATATACAAAGATTAATCAAAACAAGGAGAACCGCTGAATAAAGTTGTTGATTGTTTGGGGAAAAAGCTGCACAATCTGAACATCATTGAAATGTTTGCCATTAATAATCTAAATATCAACTGTCTCGAATAGCTAGTTTAAGGCAGTTAACATATTTTTAAGACATTGATATTTATTAACACTTACTTAAGAAATTAAAGAAAACGATCAAGGAACCTATAATGTTCGATCTTTAATCCTTTCCATTGATACTCGTATGCGAGCAAAAACTTGAGAATTACACAGCTGATTTCATTTAAAATTGCATTGAGTGCGATTATCCGCTACTTTATTGTCGCAATTAGTAATTATGAATGAATAACACGGATTTAGAGACAAACAAATGATAATCTAACAAATCACCGCTTTGAAGTTATCCCAGACTTTTGCTCCAGAAAAATATGGAATTACCTTCAACGACACAAACTTAGAACTCATCCCAAGGTTTTTCCTACTGTACAATTTAAAGTTGACGACCGTAAAAATCCGTTCCAGACTTTTACACCGGCATAAAATCGAGTCTCTGTCTTATTAATTAGTATACCATTTAAAGAGTGGATTCACAACAATCATTACATTATATTCCCTATTGGCTCCCTGATAGTCAGCGCTAATTCTAAATCCGGTTTGCTTGTTAGAAGTTTTGCTACATCAATAAATATGTATATTAAAGAAAATGTTATGTCTAAAGCCACCTTATTTAAAATTATAAATTAAATATTTATTGTAATTTAATTTAATGTAAAATGATTCTCCTAAGTTTCGTAATGTGAACTTTTCTCAAGGAGCTTTTTTTACTGCCTAAAATAGGAGAATCATTTTATATTAAATTAAATTAAAATACTGGAAATTTGTTTTATCGATATAGTGAGGGGCCCTATTGACTACCTCTGGGTACACTCTGAAACCGGTTTGCATGTTAGAATCTTCACTACATCAATAAATGTTTTGTTTATCTATAGTTTACATTAAAAAGTTAAAAACAAAAATTTTTTAAGCAAGATAATTGTGGCCCATGAAATTTATTATGTCGGTATAGTTAAGGATCATATTAGCTACTAATAATGACTACATATAATGGATATGCAAATTGAAACAATTCTTCTAATGAAAATTATGATGACCCTGAAAATCTGTTATGTCGGTATAGTAATGGCTATTTCCAAGCCAATTCTGTTACTTCTTTCCAAAACAATCTCTCCTGGTCAAGATTACGATGACCCTGGAAATGTATTTTGTGCATTCAGTAAGGAGTCCTATTTGCTACCCTACGCCAATTCTGAATCTGGTTTGCTTGTTACAATTTTCACTCATTAATGTATTTCGATCAAGATTATCGTGGAGCTGGATGCGTGTTTGCCTTTCACTATATTCTGCTCACTTCTGTGAAGTGTGCGGAAGAGACATAGAACTACATTTGCCAGCGAATACAATTCTACGTATAAAATTGTTGAAAATTTTGTTTCATTTATTGAATTAAATAGGTTTAATTAAGAAAGAAAACGTGTACCTCCGGTCTTTTCGACATCCGCCGTGTCTTGTACTCCGATCTGGTGTTTATTCTGCTGTGCTCGCTTCCATTTCTGCATTTTCTTAATGTTTGGTTTACATTTCCATGTCTATTTTTTTTATTTACGATTTTGAGTAGATGTCATCGCCCTTACATCTCAAATATCCATATCGGTTAATGACTCTTATAGTTGTGTAACTAAAATGGCCGCCGCCCCTGATTACCGGTCCAGTTTTGTTCTGATCTTCTCGGTTAACGGATACTTTTGTCTATAAGCGATGGCTTTTCGTTTCGTTTGTAAATCAAGTTCAAATTTGCACCTTTTGCTGTTTAGTTTGTCCCGCTTATATATTCTCACAAATTTTGATTTTCGTGGTATGTCAAAAGTTCATAAATTTCCGCGTCTACTTTTTAAAACATGTGGTATCACAATTTCCAATTTTTATTTTTTTTTTGTTGGTCTTTACATGGTCGTTCGAACGACACCTCAAAAGTTTTTATTTATTGAGATGTTCTAAATTGGAAGCCGAAACGCTTTTTTCGAGGCCTGTTTTACTCATCCGCTTCACCCACCTTGAGGATCCTATCGGTTTAGTGTGGATACTTATAATAATTGAACTCAGCTGTCTGTACAGCGGCGTACATCACGTTTCACAACGTTTACGCTTTGTCATGTTTTGTACTCCATTACCTTTGATTCTCTAATGTACCATATTATTTTCGAAGCAATTTAAAAGATGAAAAATAAATTCGTTAATTTTGTCGCTCGTCAACGTCACACTTTAAGGAGGTCATAAACGGAAACTGGGTGTTACGAAAATTGACCCAATTATTTAAGATTTCTGCTCACAAACGATCACAACCAACAACTGTATCAGAGGAGAACTACGGTTCTCGACTCAATGTTTCAACACAAAAATTAAAAAAATTCTTCTGACCAAGATTTCGGTGGCCCAGAAAATCTAAAATGTCATTGTAATAAGGATTCCTATTAACTACCTCTTGACCAATTCTGAATTCGCTTTGCTTCTTAAAATTTTTATACAAAAAAAAAAATTTAAAAATGATTTTACTCAAGATTATGGTGACCCTGGAAATCTGTTAGGACGGTATAGTAGGGGTCCTATTGGTTACTTCTGGGCCTAATCTGAACCGGATGGATACGAGAAATTATTTCAGAGCCTACTTGAAGTATTACTACCACTATTAAATGGTTTTTTCACTATTTAATGGTATTACGACACTTATCTTGAAAAAAATGCAATAAAAGTAAGCAATGGGTGACTAGGACAAATATAGTGATGTAGGAAAGTCAAATAATTAGAAATTTTTTTCGAATAAAATGTCCCACTGACAAAAAAAATACAAACTATTGAATTATTGATCCGTTAACAAAAATTATACATTAACAAGCGCTGAAATATACTGTGCCATGAGTCTTTTTTGCTAGAAATGTGTCTAGGGTAACCGCTGTTAAAGTGACCTATTGATTTTTGTGTATATACTCATTCGTTCTATAATTTTCTATGTTTAATATTTTACCCTTTTTCGCGATACATTTTCAGCGCTTAAAAAGGCGCAAAAAAAGCCACTGTCGTAATACCATAAAGGCGATTTCAAAGGATCCTAATGGCTGCTTCAATAAAATATAATATATTGAAGTATTTTGGTCTTACCTCTTTTATAACGTTGGTTAAAAGAAAACGTTGATGTATCACATGATTCATATTGAACTTTAAAAATTTGACCCACTAACCAGTACCCCTGTGACAGATGATCCATTGAAAAATACAGTATCTTCATATGAAATTTCTGTGCGACACGAAAATTCAAAGAAACACCTTTCTTCGAAAAATTCGTAATAAAAGGTGGGATTTCATCACATATTACTCATGATTTAAATGAGTTGGTTGTAACTTTCAGAATTTTATTTTATTTTTGTTAATTTCGTATTCGAGTATGAATTATAATTTATAAATAAATAAATTTGTTAGAAGTTGGAAAGCTATTAACACTACATTCACATAATCACCCTTTGGTTAAACATATTTTAAACTATTTTCAACCAACGTTTGGACAAACGGGAATAACACTTAAAACTTCCTAATGTAGTTTCTTTGAGTTAAGTGTGAAAAACCACAAACGATTATTTCTGGCATGCTATCCTAATCTCGTTTTATGGCTAATCCAGAGTAATTCCGCTCAATTGCTGTATTGAAATAGCGACAGTCGCTTAGCAGATATTCCAAAAGCGGAAAAATCTCTTTGATTTTCGATTTCTGAATTAAAACAAATTAACAAAATTGGGGGAGTTTAACATTTTTGAGAATCTTGCTCTGTTTAATCAATTAAAACCGATAAATATTTCAAACATGTTGACGGATAAAGTCCGCAAATGTTAAGAAATATCCCGTCCATTGGTTTTTTGGCTACTAGATATACTCGTTAACTCAATAACAATTATAATTAGAAATTCTATTAACAAAAATCTTGAGATTACTAGAGTTTTATGGACAAACTTCATGCTATATATCACTTAGTTTCCACACGATTATCTAACTCAAAATGCATTAAAACTCTCCAAAATCTGAACATAAGTGACAGACTAGTTATATCGAAAGATTTTTCTCTACCCCTCTGCTATTACATAATAACTAATCCTGCAAAATTTATTTTATTGGAAAATTACTAGCTTTAAACATAATTTCTAAAATACCCGCGGATCTCAAATTACTTGAAAGGTGTTGAATTTTCTCAAGATGATATAGAGCTCAAAAATAAGATATACGATACCTTCTGAAAAATCAATTGGATACTACAACAAATTTTATTATTACTCATTCGGTCAGGTGTTCATGTAATGATAAATATTTTAACATCTTAAAAACTAACAAATATAAATATTTAGATATTGCTGTTGATTCAAAAATTTAATTTGATTGGTCAAGTAATTAAAATTAAAAATCAAATGAATTCAGCGATTCAAAACTTTTTCATCTTTATTTATTTAGTTTACTTCTCTTAGCAATACATTAATAACTTGTTATTAACTTATGCTTTAATTTTGTGTGTTAATTAATTAATTCGTGTACTTTCTAATATGGAATCGGTAAGACCTAAATGAAAAAAAATGTAGTTGCGTGGTCAAGTCGTTTTGTTTTAGTGGAAACACCTTCTTTTGTCTCTGGATTCTGAAAGATGATACTGCATGGCCGAACGTAGAATTTCATGCGCTTTCAGAATCAAGAGTCAAAAATAAGTGTTCCCATTAAAAAAAGAAACTTGACCTTGAAATGATCTTGAGATTTGACCTCTAGGTCAAATTGAAGGTCATCATTTGATTTCGTCGTAAAAATTGTGCAACTTTTGTATCCACACTTTTTTTGATTTAGGCCTTCTCCTGGGAGTTATTTGGTTTTTTACAAGCCAACCTACATTTCTTCACATAAATAACTTCCAAACTTGACTCTTTCTGATCTGTTTGACCGAATCCTAAATCCAGCATTTAATAATTTATCCAATAATGCACTGAAAAACAATTACACGCAATTTTTAAAAACCTGTCGCACATGCCCAACCCTCTTTATCTTGATAACAAATATCGTTTCGGAAAGCTTGATATGTCCACTTTATCGAAAAATAAGCCCACACCTGGTAACATCTCTGAGATTTTATAAAATAACCGTAGTGTAGCAGCATCTTCAACAGGTTTACCCATATTCACAATTTTAAAAAATGTGTGCACATGCTGAACCTTTTTTATCTTAATAGCAAAATTTGTTTTGGAAAAGTCGACGTGTCCACTTTATGGAAATATACATCCACACCTGGTAACCTCTCTGAGAATATAGGAAATGCCCTTAGTGTAGCATAAGGTTTGAACATTTTAAGTGATTTTCACAATTTTTTAAAATTTGTCGAACTGGCCCCACCCTTTTTATCTTAATAGCAAAAATCGTTTCGAAAAGCTTAACGTGTTCACTATAGGAGAATATAGACCCACACCTGGTAACATCTCTGAGGTTTTGGAAAATACTTATAGTGTATCAACAATGTCAACAGGTTTAGTCATGCTTACTTCATAGAAATATACGTCCACACCTGGTGTTATCCATGAAATTATGGGAAATGGCCATAGTGTAGCATCAGTTTTAAACATTTTAAGTGATTTTGACTAATTCAATATTTTGTCGAACTGGCCCAACCCTGTTCATCTTCATAACAAAAATACTTTCGGATAGCTTGAAATTTCCTCTTTATGGAAATATAAGCACATACCTGGTAACATCTCTGAGATTATAAGAAATGGCCATGGTACAGCATCAGGTTTGAACATTTTAAATGATTGTCACAATTTTCAAAAATTTGTCGCACATGCCCAACCATTTTTATCTTCATAACAAAAATTGTTTCAGAAAGCTTGACTAAAAGCTTGACAAAGTGGACAACTTTATGGAAATATAAGCTCACACCTGGCAACAGCTCTAAGATTTTGGAAAATAGCCATAATTTAGCAGTAATTTCAATAGCCTAAAGGGGTAACCAGCGAATCAGGAAGAATCCTTACAGATTTTAACGAAATGATTTCCTTACAGAATGTTTGACATACCGGCCACCAAAACTGTATCTGGTGACAAATACAGTATTAAAATTGTAATGTTATTAGCAAAATTTATTATTTCTACGAAAAGTGTGCTTTGAAAATCTTGACACGTTAATTTTCGCTCTATTAAGTGACAGCTGAACTGAACGAAAAGTTCTTAATGATTCGCTGGCCAGTAATATGTACTTTCTGTAGATCGCATTCTTACTTAAAGTTGTTACTGATTCGATGGTTCCCTCATTAGTGTCAGTTTACGTAAATATTCTGCTGACAAATTTTCAGCTGGCAACCAATCGACGTAGTCTACTTCGTAAACAAATTGCCCCTTTCCTAATAAAAATGTTTTAAGATGCAGAAAATTTTTCTGAAGAATATTTACGTAAACTCGCAGTTAATCTTTTTCGCAATTTTCAAGAATTTGTCGAGTATGCCAAATCTATTTATTTAAATTATAAAAATTATTTCGGAAAGCTTGTTCTGTCCACTTTATGGAAATATCGACCAATACCTGGTTCTACTGGTTATTTAAACCTCTTTATGTAAAGGGGTAACCAGCGAATCAGTAAGAATCGTTACAGAATTTGACGAAAATATTTCCTTACAGAATATTTGACATATCAGCCACCGAATCCGTAATAACTGACAAATACAGTATTCAAATTGTAATGTGAATAGCAAAATTATTATTTTTAAGAAAAGTGTGCCGTGAAAATTTTGGTGTATTCTGACATTTCCTTCAGTTTGCGCGTTAATTTTCGCTCTCTTAAGTGACAGCCGAACTGAACGAACAGTTCTTAAAGATTCGCTGGTCAGTAACATGCACTTTCTGTATATCGCATTCTTACTTAAAGTTGTTACTGACTCGCTGGTTCACCCATAAGGCTTCACTTTTTCAGTATACGCATAGTTTTATTTAATTTGTGTAGCTACTCTTTGTGTGAAATACTTCACACCGGTTGCAAAATGTAATCTTTGTTTCTTGACAATCATGACAGAGCTAATCTGTCACCTATGGTTTTTATTTTTGTTTGCTGGGATAAAGCATATACAGAGCTTTTCTATCCCACCTAATAATGAATAATTAATAATTACAGCAAAATATAAAATTATTGTACTGGTAGTATTATGTTGCTATTACGAGCAGAACCAATTTTTACCAAAACAATAAAGAATTGCTTTTAAATCTCTTATACAAATTTCAGACAAGAAAATTAAAATAGGCGGCTTCTTAAAATTATTAATGTGAAGCAAGAAATGATCCGAATTCTTTCGATTACTTCTAATGTTCTGTTAAATGAATGTAAATTCTTTGAATATTTTATCAATGCGCAGAACACGACCATCTAATTGATGATGTGTATGTTGTTGATGAGGTAATCTCATCAACAACACACACATTAATACCGGACTTGAGGGATATTGACAACTCAGAAAGTGTCATTCAAACCAATAACTTTCAAAGTAATTTTCAGAGTTAAAAAGCTCTCGTTTTATTCATGATTTCATTTGGTGGCACACAATTCTCAACAATATCACGTCATCGTTCACAAAATTTCCCTACCAGTCTTCTTTAAATCCTTGTGTTTTGCACTAATCGACCGATTTTCAATTTCAGTATTTGTGGAATACATTTTTAAAATTTTTCACCACTGTGTTACGTTTCTAAAAAAAGAAGAAAACACAAGTTTGCAATTTTCAAGACTGAAAGGTTACTACTCCTTTGTACTTCTTTATTTGTAAGTTCCACAAGCTATAATAATAAACAACGCAAGAATAACTAAATCCAACACTTTACTCGTACAACTCTATACAACCACCGAATAAACAGTTTCTGAATTGTTTTGTATATGGTATTTCCACTCAAGGTATGAAACACCTATCAAGCAACTATCTGGAAATCCGAATCCATTTATCTTTCTTCGGAATTCCTTAAACCTTCTTTTACTTTTAAATTAACAAACCATGATTTAATGGTGTGCCAACACCTGAAAAAGTAAACCTAATAAAAATTTGGTATAATGCTTAATAGGAGTAAAAAAGAAATTGCATAAGATATTAAATAATTATAGATATAAAATTAATAATTGTAACAGTTTAAGGATTTGGGAGTTTCCATCTTCCTTGCGTTCTCGAACCTCGTGCACGACAATAATTAATTTCCGCCCCTCTACGAGAAAGTATTTTCATCAGTAATAATTTATGCCTCTTAAGATATCATATTTATATAATTTATTCCAATAGAAAGTACTTAATGCCAATACATTTTCATCAGATAGTAAAAAAAGAAATTCTAAAGAGTTTTTAATCTAAAATCAATTCGCAGGTGTATGTATGTGATTTATCACCTCTGAACGTCTTACAAAAAAAACATTTTTTTTATAGCGGTACTTTATACTCACTTAATTTTAAACCTTAACAATTTACAGCAAACTCACACCCCTCAAAAACCAATAAAAAACTAACATTTTAAGACGTGACTAATTTATGGATACCTTCTGTCTTCAATATTAAGTATTTCCATTTACCAAACCACTCCTTCTTACAGATGTATATACATTGTGTATATCTGTATGGTCAATTTTAAAGAAATAAGTAAACCAACAAATATAAATGTCTTATATCAATTTAAAGAAATGACCTACATATTTATATAAATAAGAATACACCATCATTGATTGATACATTATGCATGAGCTTAGCATGAATTGAGTGTGTACAAGAAACACATAAAAGTAAATTCAATAATAAAATTTAAATTTTAATCAATTTTATTAAAGATTTGAATTTTGTATAAATACATACATAGACATTTGCATTACATAAAACAAATGAGATGAAAAATTTTATAATAAATCACAACATGTATAAATAAATATTTATAATACAAAAAAAAAAAAAAGGAAACTGTATCCTTTTAACAAAATAGATTAATCAATATACGAAGAATATAACACAAGTACCAAGAATAAGAGTAAAATTCAAACCAACCAACGAATGTCTACGGTACTCTAACAAAATGCTCCTAAAAGGATTATATAATTTAATGTTAAGAATTTGTAAAGGAAAATGGGTTATGTGTAAGAGGATACACGCAAAAAAAAAAAACAAACAGGTCATAGATTTTAGCCTTGAGGTCACAGTTTACTTTATCTGAAACAAATACGACGAAAACAAAAATAAACTAAATTGAAAATAACTATAGAGATATACTTTGTTCTTCTGTTGAATTCAACCAATTCGCCCAATTCGATATATATGTACGTAAAAATATGTACATATAACGTCCTTATTAGTATGGATATTAATGTTCTTGTTGTGTTCTAGTTTTATCGTGTTAAAAGCATTCAATTAGATTAGATAAAATAATAATACGAAGATAACAACAAAAAATTTTAATGTATCGATTCCGAATTTCCAGCTATTTTCATCTCATGTACCTAAATGTTATGTCAAAACCACTTTATGTGTGAAGCACTACAAATCCAAATCAAACGAATATATCCGATAGTTTATATATATATATATATATATATATATATATATATATATATATATATATATATATATATATATATATATATATATATATATATATATATATATATATATATATACATATATATTTTAGACAACGGAATCGTAACAAAAATAAAACTTACGTTGAAGCATCAATTCAGTTTAGCTGACTAATTGGTTGGAAAATTTTGTACTCTCCATTCGGTTCAGCATATATTTTTTCACATCGTTTTGTTATTTACTATTTTTATAGTCGTTTTTGTTAAATTTCAACAACTGCAATTTTCCATTCACCATTACCATTTACAAAGGTATTTCATCCGTTATACACGTTCATGAAATTTTATTTTTCCGGATAAATTGGAATAATTTCGGAAAAAAAATTTCCATTTTGGTTTCCTGCGAGATTTATTTTTATTTTGGTACATCTGTTCGTTACATTAAAGTGGTTTGTTAAATTATCTTTTATTATTTTATGCTAAGATTTCGATGGTTTTGAAGAAGGAAAAAAATTTAAAATTCTAATTTTCTAAATAATTGGAAAGTTGGAGGATGTTTGGTTTGTATTTTGTTATCGGTTTGAATTCGTTTAGAAATGTAATTTAAATAGGAATGAATTTTAGTAGTAATCGTCTTACTAGTAATACAATTTTTATAGTATATTGCTAACTCAAGTAATGCTTCAACCGTCTGGCCGTAACATTTCTTTCAAACAAATTGCACTATTTCTTTACATAAATCCTATTAACTTCCTATTTTGCTGAATAAATAAATTACATACTTTACAACAAGCTATGCGATGCAATTTTGCGAGACCATTGCCATGTTTGGGAAAAAAGTAAGTTTAAAAAATTTAACCCGATATATTTTTTTAATTTCGTTTACTCGTTAGATGAAATTATCACGAGTGAAAATAAAAATTTCTTTATTAAATATTCATGCTCTTTGGTAACAAATTGGGATATGTACATTTCCATGTATTTTCGTTCGCCATCAAGCGAGATCGATCATTCTCGATAAATAAAGTTTAATTTCCTCAAACCTTAACTTCCTAATAAGCTTTAGCGTTAATAACTAAATCATTTGTATACACTTTAGCATTTTAATAATACGATATCTAATTTTCCACTACCAAATATTTCGCCCTAAATCGTCTTCGATGAAAGCTGGTTTTAATCTTACCTGCTAGTTTAAACTGCTGCTTTCTAAGTCGACAAATTTCTTTATGTGGTCTCTCATATGGTTCCAAAAGACCACTCCTGACTTATCTACCCTTACGAAAACGTAATCGCCATTATCTAGCGTGTGCGGAACCAACCCTCCTAACAATATCGCTTACAGTTTCTCATTCCAAATATTTGTTTTGCCATTCAATTTCAATGATTCATTATATTTGACGAAGCACAATTTCTAGCCATACCTCCTAATTATGTAAGCTCAATCAAAAATTTTGCCTCGAATCGATAACCTTGATCAATTGTCAATTTTAGAGGTAACCTCAAAACGCCTTCCGACCATCTAGCATGTACGTGTGCCCCTGATAAAAAACCCTCAATATCTATTTGTCCATGATCAAAACGACCTGCAGGATATTTGAAATGGCCTAATGGGGTTTTGGTATGTCTAAATATTTTAGGTTGCTAGTATGAGGTGCAACATTTACTCCAGTAACCAGTATCTATATTCGTACTTAGCCAAAAGTACTTTGGGTCTATGAGCTTTCGAGTTGCTCTTATTCCTGGATGGCATTTTGATGGGCGATATGTTCTTGGATTGTTTTGCTAGCGACTAAAGTATCATGTAGATGTATACAAATACGAACGGAAAACCTCGAGTGATTGTGTTCATAAACGAATGTTTGTACTGCGTTCTTCAGGCCGAACGTCACCCGAGGAAATTGAAAAACCGAAGCGGAATGGTTAACGCGGTTTTTAAAATGTTTTCCTCTGCTACCGGTATTTGATGGTAAACTGTAATTAGATCAATTTTGAAAAATATTTTACTAGGAAATGGGAAATGGGATTCTTTAACGATTTTTGGATATTGTTCTGCAATATTTAACTTGACTATTCGTTAATCGATTTGAGTGAAAATTTGCATAAGCAAATTTATTTTTAGATGAAGTTCTGAAATAAGGCCAACTAGGATGGAACTTAGCTATTCCTTAACCGATTGTGATGCAACTCGACGTGTATGTTGCAAATGGGATTCTAAAATGTTTTTTTTTTTGGATGAGGTTCTAGAATATGGCCAAGTAGCATGGAACTTGATAATTCCTTAACCGATTTTAGTGAAATGACGATGATTTTTAGATGAAGTTCTGAAATAACATCTATTAGAATTGAACTTATCTATTTGTGAACCGATTATTTTTAAATAAAGTTGTATAATATGACCGCTTAGGACAGAACAAGGCTAAGGATAGACTGATTACGACATGCATTACAGAAATGAGAATCTAAAATGATTTTTCTAATTTCGGAACCCTACACTACCACCACGCTTCACGTGCTATCGTCCACTTTTCTTATTTTCCTCTAATTCTGATTAAATTTTCCGGCAGATGTTTAATAAATTTGTCAATATGAGAAACCTCAACAGCTGCCAGATTCACAAAACCATCAACAGGCAATATCACAAAATCTATTGTGTGTTGATGAAGTTTCTGTAAATCATGCAGCTGTTGAGGATTATCTGCTGTGAGGCAAATCAAAAATCGGTACAGAAATAGCCAATTTCCTTCTCGAATTTCATGATAAACGGTTAAGAAATTATCCACCCTACCTGGGCATATTACAGAAATTTGTTCGAATATTATTTTAGAATCCCATTTCCATCGCACACGTCAAAATTTCACTCAAATCCGTTTAGCAATAACCAAGATCCGCCAAAATTGGCGGAATTCCATAACTTCATCCATTTTTGAGTCCCATTTCCATTGTACCTGTTGAGTTTCATAGTAATTGGTTGGGAAATAGTCAAGCTTTATCCTAATTAGGATCTATTATTTATCCTAAAAGATATAGCTAAGTCTATATTCCAGAACTTCAACTAAAAATCATTATGGAATACCTTTTCTATCGTACAAGCCATTTGCAAAAAAAAGCAAAGTTTCTTCCTAATTAGTCTGAATTTGACTTGAAAATGCTATATGTATGTATACATTTCTGAACGAGATATTCAAATTTCCTAGATTCGCTGGATCTACGAGACAGTCAGAAATAAGAGACAGGCCAATCCACTATTAGTGTCTCAAACCGATGTTTTTCTGATCCCGTGATTTCCCGGTCAAACTTATGACACTGAAAACGGTATCCAAAAATTCTCTTTGAGAATCGCAAATTTCCTAAGCGGTTTTGAGCAAACAAAATACAAAAACCAAATAAATCAAAAACCGGGCAACCGACAACTTCATCCTCTAAGGTATAAAACGAATTAAAATAATATTTCAAAAATTTGTTATATTTAAAAAATTTGATTTTTTGGGTTTTTTTTTTTTTATTGTAGTTAACAAAAATTTAATGGGTCTACCATTTTAATGGGCACGTTATTTTGCATTATTAGGGATTTTTTGGGGGATCTTTATTTTTGGGAATATGATAGTATCCCATATTTCATTATATACGGATTATAACATTCGAGCTGTTGGGCCTTTCAATATTTGGCCTTTGGACCCATTCAGCCTTTAGACATTTAGCCTTTCGACTTTTGACCTTTCTGCATTCGCCCTTTCCACATTCGGCATTTCGACATTCGATCTTTCGGCCCTATGTTCATTAATCATTTCTTTAACAATGTCCTTGCTTTGCGTTTGCATGCTCGTGAACCATTCAAGTTTCCCACGTGATGCATTATTTAGAGCTGAGAAGAGCTTATATTCGTTTATTACCAAAAATATATTAAGGGCTTCAATAGCTACTTTTCTTTGACCACGTTTTACCAGTTCGTAAAAGTATTCCATGACGTTCTGATACCGTTTCCGTATTTTGTATTTCTGCATGTAGTGTATTCCAATCGCTCTGATGTACGGTTTAAAATTATCTTGAATGTCTTTTGCAAACTGCATCCACGTCAAAAATACGATTTTCCACATTGACACCATAATTGGGCACATCCCTAAATTTTTTTTTCCAATAACCATCATAAATAATTTTTCATGGATTGAATAAATTTCTTGGAAGGATTCGACACGTTTAATAAATTCAGCGCACATAAAGTAATGATTTTTGCTAAGATCAAATTCGGGCAACAAATCAATTACATCCCACGGTGCTAATCTAAAATTAATGTTCTTACCTTTTAGTTTTCAACCTTTTGTTTTTCTTTATTAATATTACGCTTTTCACGTTTCATTGATTTTCTCCCCCGTGCCGACAAATTTCACTCCCGCTCCATTAAACCACTCGTATCAGCACCAACTGTCTCAGCGTCCAAATCTCTCAAATTGTCAATTAAATTCATCGAGTAGCCAATTGTATTTTAGACCTCGATATGATCAAATCATATTCCTTGCCCGCTACTGCTAACTGCGCTTTGTTAAGATTTGTAATGCCCAAAATTTTTGTATGTTTTTCACATATTTGGTGTCATAATATGGCCGTGCTATCCCGTTCTTCATATTTATATGTATATATTTTTTTTGTATCGACAACCTGGCCTTTCTTCTTACTCGTTCAATTTTCCAATGTACATCCTTATTAAAACTTTGTCTCCGTAATCCTGTTATATTTTATTTGTTTTACGTGCATTTTTCCCGTATATGAATTTAATCGACCATAAAAAAAATCTCTCCACTATGTGGAAAAAAAATTATGAATTTTATTTTTTTGAAGATGGATGGTCAAAAAAAATCATGCGATCTCTACTTTACGACTCTGGTGCCGTATTGCAATGGTATTAAGAAAATTCCAAGCAGCCCGTAAAATTATGAATAACGAGTACCATGTTGTTACGTTTATTTGGCTTTGTTCTTGACGGGTCCTAATCTCGCTTCAATCTACCTTTATAAAAAAAAAAAAAATTAAGTTCGTCCAACCCAAGATCAATAGAGAAAAAAACCGGAAATATGCAATCGAGAAAAAAATGGTGGCAGCCACAAACCCCAATTAGTAGTTATGATTTTTTCGGCTTTTTAATAGACACATATACTATTTTTGACAACATTCCCAATATTTACGATTTTGCGAGCCAGTAAAATAAAGAGGCCATCTACTCATAATACATCTACCGACAAAAAGTAGAAATATCATTCTGCCGTACTTTCCCTAAGCGTTATACACTGTAAACACCCTTCTTTAGAAAAGCTCGTACTGCTTATATGGTCTCTTTATTTTACTCGTTCGCCAAGTCGTAAATATTTTGAAGGCTGTTAAAAATAGTAAGAAAAATTTAAAAATTTCTAA